>JAOPSE010000001.1:44509673-47009673 GCA_029449295.1 Zea luxurians
TTGTGGCGCTGATTTCCAACGTGCCGTAGAGTGCTTTCGGGGAGCCATTCAAACAGCTCTCACTGTTGGGCCCTCGATAGCTCTTCCCACACAGGCGAACACCAGGTCGGAGGAGGAGGGTCTCACAATACCCACCAATGAAGCTTAGGCCGTGACCTCTATACGGACTAAAGAGACTAAGAGGATCAATCTAGGATTCGCTAATGAGCGCAAGACCGCCATCATCAGTTCCAACCTTGATGACAAATAGGAAAGCACGCTCGTCCGGTTTCTGCAAGATAACCGAGACATATTCACATGGCAGCCTGCGGATATATCGGGAGTCCCGAGAGAACTAGCCGAGCACAAATTGAAGGTCTATCCTCAAGCAAGGCCGATTCGATAGAAGCTGCGTCGTTTCATGTGACGGAACCTCCCAAGTCATTAGGCCCACCTACAGTTGTCCTTGTCCAACGGACCTCGGACAACCCTGTAGATGCACATAATCACTCGACAAGTTCGGTATATGTATCCTTTTCCTTGCCCAAGAGCATTTCACCCGTCACGTAGATATTACAACACATTGGAGGAACGAATAAGCGGAAGCGAATTACAATAACTTAATTTACATTCATTCAAAATATAGAGAGTGTTATAGTTATTACAAAACCAGGGTATATGAGTGCATAAGTATTATTATTACAAACTTGGGAGGCAAAAACCCCTCTCGCATAAAAGTTTATTGTTTTTCAAGTGGGAGGCCATCATCCTCCCGCGGCTTCACTGTTGAGGTTCTTCTTTGGGCACCACCTTAGTGCAAAAACAGCAAAAGTTTGTTGTTTCCTCACCTACAACAACATGGGTCTGAAAATTCTGAGTACGGAGTGTACTTTTGCAAGTCTTACCCGTCAAAGGAAAGACTCTCAAGGATATGCTGGCTTAAGGGAGTCAAGGTAAGGCTTAACCAAGAATCAAGACTCTGTTTGCAAAAATGCTTACTAATAGTGGATCCTTTAAAATCCAGTTTTATTAGCAAGTTAAGTCATTACATGTCACTAGAGTTCTTTCTACCCTAGTTCAAGCACTTGGCCTATACTAGCCATCCTTTTATCAACCCTTTTTGTTCACTGGAATGCTACGTGTAAGTCAGTGACCAAGTCTTCATGTCCGAGTAGTAACGACAATCTGAATCAATTAATACCCAGCTGGGGATCTCCAATCACACGACATATGTAGCACTTAACCCTTGCATATGTCAACTCGCTACCAGGGTTCTTAAGACCAGATCGGGTTCACGCCAACCGAGAGCACAGAGACACCACCGTCCAGCCTCTTGCCATGGAGGGTACATGCTACTCTCGCTATCTCTCCACTCTCATTGCGTGTTGGCCTTTCTGGTATTAGTCTGCCCGAGGCAAAGCTTACCCATGATGAGGCATGTGACCAGTTAAAGGGTCCTCGGTCAGTAGGCCCACATCGACATGGTCCTTAAGCGACTCAGACGAAGACACTACACCGAGACTCTCTTCTCGTGCAAGTCACCCGTCTGGTCTTAGCTTTATCATTTCAAACCCAAAGTTTGGTACCTGGCAGAGGTACTTCTTTTACGATGTTGAACCCATCATGGTCATGATGGATCCACCATCAAGTTTTATTTTTGAAAACATCCCATCCATTGTGAAGCATCACCTTTTGTTTTAAAACAAAACATTTGTTTTTCTAAAGCAGGACTAAGCATAAGAAAACCTTTTAATAAAACAGGTAATCAAGGAATGGTAAACAGTTCCAAGGAAGGAAATGCAGCAATTGGTTTAACACCCAACTCCTATCACCTAATGCATCATTCAAGTGATAAAGAGTTTAAAACAGCAAGGAGGTGGCAAATGCACCGGGGCTTGCCTTGTGTTGTAGGAGAGTCGGGCTCTGTTCCACAGATGTCAAAATAGAAACATTTCCCGGCAGGTGGATTTTCTGTCGATGGAGCAGTCTCCTCTTCTTCAACAGTTATTTCTTCTTCGTTCTCTATACATGACCATATATAACCATGAATGCTCATGTAATGCTTATAAAAATGCAATAATAAAAAAGATACACCAAGTTGTATCTTGAATACAACTTTCCTTCACGGTGCACTAGGGAAATTATGGTTTTTCTAGGTCAGTACCTTAGTAGGGTTAGATAGTTTTACCCTAAGGAGCTAGGGTTTTTGGTTTACGCATCAAACAATGTCCAAATCAAGTCAAACTTCACTCATGGGATCTAAATATCATATTAGGCTTATCCAAAAAAGTTAAGTGATTTTTGGAGTTATTAAATAATTTCTAAAATTCCAGGAGACTAGGTTTTGGCCATCTTAAATACTAAATAATTCCTGGTCTGGGCTAAAATTCTTGGAACCATTTTTATTAATTACTAGAGAAATTTAGGAGTGCAACAAAATTGGTCTCATATTTTTTTATCATTTTTCTATAATTTTCTATGGATTTCCTAAGTCTGGTAGAAAAAGAAAAAGAGAAAATATGAATAGTAACGAGCTCGATTGAGCCCGATACGGCCCATGCCCAGGCGAAACGCGCCCGCGCGCGCGTCTGCATGGCGAATTGCATAGACACCCCCGACGGTTTGAATAACTGGTTAAGAGTCCTGCGCACTATTTACTCGTGTCACTGACATTCGCATTAAGGTTCCTCCCCTTTCTATTTCTTCACAACCCGAGATCCCAGACCGTGGACGGCGGAGCAGCGGCTCTAGCGAGCCTGTACCAGCCGGTAAACGCAATGACCGGTGCTCCGGTGTGGCTGACACCCAATTCTACACCTAACGACCATTTCCCCTCCATCAATTGCAGAGTTCTAACTCTAAATCGCTCTGTCCATGGTGATGGCGCAAACTGAGGATAACACGAGGCGTCCCAGCGATCTAACGCGGTCTAATTCAATTGGCCAGGTCGAGAAGCATCAAGAGCACATAAGGGAGCTGAAACAAGTGCGAGGAGGGCATGATCGGACCTATGGAGAGCTGGCCACGGCGAGCTCAAACACTACGGTGTTCTAGACAGATTTGGGGGAAATCCAAAATTGGAGCGCTCTGGTGGATAATCTGAGGCACGGGCTAGTGCGTTGGGTGTGTGATTACCTAGCGGAGCTGATGGCACGCTTAATTTATGGGGCCCAAGGGTGGTGGCTCCTAATTTGGGCATGGCGTGCTGGCGGCCGGAGAGAGGGGAGAGCACTGGCGCAAAGGATTCGTGGCTTTCACCATGGCAAGGTCATCAGCGATTACCGTACATGCTTCAGTGGTTTACTATGATGTGGTAACGCCCTAAGGCACGTGGCGCACGGTCAGTTGGCGGCCAACTCCGGCGAGGACCATTTTGCCCGACTGCAGCCCAAGTGGGTATGGCGAGCTCACCGTCGACCGGGTCCGAGCCTATCCGGTGCCAAGATTTTTACCCTGCTACGATAATCTCCTCGCCAGAGAGCACGAATCATGGTGACGGCGCAGATCACGGCACGAGGGTCACCGGCGGCGAGGGGAGCTAAATCTGTGATCTTATTCAGTCACTGTACCATGGTGATCACCATAAGAGCGTCTCACGAAGCAAGTTTCAGGTCCCAGATCTCAAATTTTTATGTGATAACTTGTTTATCCTCATGTGACAAAGTTGTTGATCTATAATTCAACTTTGATCTTGCTATAGTAACCACACTCAGATACTCACTGGATCATTCTCAAAAGAGCTCCCAAAGTTCATCCCAAGTCACTGTCAGTAAAAATTCAGACTCTGAGTTGATGGACAACTAGACTTTAGGGCTATTTATTTCAAAATTTTGTATGACACCAAGGTTTAATTACTTAAGCAAAGTTATGCTCCTATAGTAGCTCTATAATCTTGATGTGTTGACCTAGGGCAAATTCTTTAGGAATTGAAAGATATAGGGTTCCAAAGTTGACCCTATGCACTGAATTTCAGACTTAGACATATATGGTTTCATGGGGTACTTGTTGCAAATAAGTGTAAACTTCATCATTTGACTTGGAAATCCTCAAAATTGAAAAGTACTTGATTTGTAATGTTCTAGTACTTTGATATTTGCACTTTGGTCCAAAAGTGCCTAGAATTTATAGTTACCCCCTAGGGTTCCAATTTAGGGTTTTGGTGTCACTAAAGTTCATCAAAGATGATATTTTATGATCATTTCTCATGTCTTTTGAGGTTTTCACTTATTTGGGCTTCACTTATATCCATAAGCCCTAATTTAGGGTTAAGCACTCTACCCTAGGGTTAATCACACATGAAGTCACATCAGTGCAACTTATTTGAAATTTTTACCTAGTGAATGCACTCTAGGTGTAACAAACACATGGCATGCCAATGCTCATGGTGTTATGCTCAAGTTTTAGTGACAGTAACACCAGAGGTGTTACATTCTTCCCCCCTATAAAAGAATCTTTTCCCGAGATTTAAAGTCCTAGGGCAAGTAGTGGAAAAGGAAACACGTCACATTTTTATTTCCTTGTTTCTCGTACAAAGCAGGGGGTGGTATGGGGTCTATTCTATCTTTACAACTAATTGTACATATCTCACAAATTACACGAAGCTAAAAAGTTAGGAAAATTATTTTCTAAGAAGTCTTGGGTTTCGCATGTAGCTTCATCTTCAGTATGTTGGTTCTATTGTATCTTATAGAATTTGAGAACCCTTCTTCGGGTGACCCTGTCCTTTTGATCCAGGACTCGAATAGGATGTTCTGAATATGTTAAGTCTGGTTCCAAGGCAACATCCACCACATCAATGGTTTGATCAGGAAGTTGAAGACACTTCTTCAATTGGGATACATGGAACACATTGTGCACTATAGACAATGTTTCGGGTAGTTGAAGTCGGTATGCCACTGGCCCACATTGTTCAAGAATCAGAAACGGACCAATGTACCATGGTGCAAGCTTTCCTTTTACACCAAAACAAGTCACATCCTTCATTGGTGATACTTTTAGATACACATAATCTTTGACTTGAAAGTACAAGGGTCGACATCATTTATCTGCATAACTCTTTTGTCGAGCTTGTGCCTTTTTTAAATTATGTATGATTCGTTGAACCCTTTCTTCCATCTCTTTAACCATATCTGGCCTGAAAAACCACCTTTCTCCTGGTTCAGACCAATTCAAGGGGGTACAGCACCGTCATCCATACAAAGCTTCAAATCTTGCCATCTTAATACTTTCTTGATAACTATTGTTATATGAAAACTCGGCCAATGGTAAACATTCATCCCATTTTTGTGGGAATTCCAGAACGCATGCCCACAACATGTCTTCAAGTATTTGATTTACTATCTCAGTCTGCCCACTTGTTTGAGGATGATATGCCGAACTGTGGAGCAACTTAGTACCCAGGGACTTATGTAATTCTCCCCAAAACTTGGATACAAATTGCGGTCCACAGTCCGACACTATGGTCTTTGGAACTCCGTGCAAACTAAGAATACGAGCAATGTATAACTAGGCATAAACAACAACTGGGTGATATGTCTTGGCGGGCAGAAAATGGGCTATCTTGGAAAGCCGATCAAATATAACCCAAATAGAATCAAATCCTTTTGCAGTCCTGGGTAATCCCACAATGAAGTCCATGCTAATGTCCTCCCATTTCCATGTTGGGATGGGCAAAGATTGCAGTGGACCAGCAATCTTCATATGTATGGCTTTGACACGTCTACAGGTGTCACATCTCGCCACATAGCGTGCAATCTCAATCTTCATTTTTGTCCACCAATAATGTTGTTTTAAATCTTTCTACATCTTAGTGCTTCCGGGATGAATGGAATATCGACTAAGATGAGCTTCATCCAAAATTTGTTGGCGGACTTCATTATTTTTAGGCACAACTATGCGATTATTAAACCATAATATGCCTTGATCATCCTTTCTGAAACAATTCGCTTTGTCGGCTCCTATTTTCTCATGAATATGTTTCATACCCTTATCACTTCTTTGGGCATAAATAATCTTTTGCAGAAGAATTGGCTCAAGCTTCAATTGGTTCAAGGTTCCATGTTGTATCATTCCCAGGTTTAATTTCTCCATTTCTTGACATAATGTGGTGTCCAGAGTCCTTACTGTAAGACAATGGCAGGAAGCCTTGCGACTTAGTGCATCTGCCACCACGTCGGCCTTTCCTGGGTGATAATCGATTTCTAATTCATAATCCTTAATCAGCTCAAGCCATCTTCTCTGCCTCATGTTTAGTTCTGACTGGGTAAAAATATACTTCAAACTTTTATGATCTGTATATATATGGCAGATATTTCCCAATAGATAATGATGCCATATTTTAAGGGCATGAACCACAGTAGCTAATTCCAAATCATGAGTTGGATAATGCTCCTCATGCCATTGCAACTGTCTTGAAGCATATGCTATAACTCGACCCTCTTGCATTAAGACACATCTGAGACCACTGCCCGATGCGTCACAGTACACATCAAAAGACTTTTCAATGTCCGGTTGAGCCAATACCGGAGCAGTGGTCAATAATACCTTCAGCTGCTCGAAGGCTTCGTTGCATCTTGGGGACCAGTTGAATTTGGTATCATTCTTCAACAGACTTGTGATTGGTTTCACAATCTTGGAGAAATCCGGGATAAATCTGCGATAATAGCCAGCCAGCCCAAGGAAACTTCAAACTTGATGTATAGTGGTTGGCGGGTTCCATTCTAGAATATCCTTGACCTTGCTAGGATCAACTGCAATCCCATTTGCCGACAATACATGTCCCAAAAATTGGATTTCCTCTAACCAAAACGCGCATTTGCTGAATTTAGCATATAATTAGTGTTCCCTTAAGCACGTTAATACGATCCGTAATGTTTAGCATGCTTCTCTTCATTCTTGGAATAGATGAAGAAATCATCAATGAAGACCACCACAAATTTATCCAACTCAGGCATAAATACCGAGTTCATTAGATATGTGAAGTGGGCAGGAGCATTTGTCAATCCGAAGAACATAACCAAATATTCGAATAATCCATACCGCGTAGTAAATGCGGTTTTGGGTATATCTCTGGGTCGAATACGGATGTGATGATAGCCCGACCTAAGGTCAATCTTGGAAAATACCCGAGCTCCGGTAAGTTGATCGAACAGGATATCGATCCGGGGAAGAGGGTACTTGTTCTTGATAGTGACCTCATTAAGGGGTCTGTAGTCCACGCACATTCGAAGTGTTTGATCCTTCTTCTTGACAAAGATTGTGGGACATCCCCAAGGTGATGAGCTGGGCCGAATGAATCCCTTCTCAAGCAAGTCTTGTAATTGAGTCTTGAGTTCAGCCAATTCATTTGGTGGCATCTGGTACAATCTTCTAGAAATAGGAGCTATACCGGGCTTCAGTTCGATCACAAACTCTACATCCCTTTCTATAGGTAATCCAGGCAGATCTTCAGGAAAGACATCCGGAAATTCACATACTACTAGAATATCCTGGATTTCTAGTATGATAGCTTCATAAACCCATCGAACTGGTTTGGCTAGGACAGCTACAGGGATGGAGAAGAGAACCTCTTCATGGCCATGGCTCAACTTGATAGTCCTTAAGTTCGTGTTGAGGATAGCTTTATGCTAGGCTAACCAATTCATGCCCAGAATTACATCTATGTCTTGGCCTTTTAAAACAATCATGTTGCTAGGAAAGTCCCGTTCAGCCAATGTTACTCGCACATGGAAGGCTACTTCCTTAGTAAATATTTGCCCCTCACGTGAATGAATAACAAATCCTTCCCTTGATTCAGTGCAAAGAATGCAATGCTTTTCCACGAATTTCTTGCTTATGAATGTATGTGAAGCACCAGAATCAAAGAGAATAACTACTGGGTGATTGGCCACAAGGAACGTACCCATCATTACCGGCTCTCCTTCCGGTGTAGTGGCCACTTGAGTATAATAAATTCGCCTAGTCTTCTTGACATTTTTGCCCACTGAATTATTAGCCATGTTCCCTTTGCCTTGATTGGAACTCCCGGAGTTCTATTGATTGTTGAACTTATTCTGCTTTGTATATGGACAGTCTTTTATAAAATGACCAGACTTCCCACAGTTGAAGCAGCCAGTTGAAGAACTAGGGAGGGCGGGGAAACGAGCACCAGGGGCACTCGACTGATTTGTAGAAGTGGGGGCAGTGGTAGGACGAATGAAAACAGGCTGTTTGAACAGATAGGAGGGTGGACGAGACGAAGAACGATTCTGATTAAAAGGTCGGATTACCAACCTGGTTCGCTTCTTAGGTCCCTAATTGGACCTGTCACCTCCAAATCCCTTTGATTTTCCTTGGCCTGTATTCTTGGCTTTTACTGCCAGCGCCGTGCTGACAGCTCTGCTGTATGTAAGATCTAGGCAGGTGGCTATTTTTCGTTGGAGCCGGTCGTTGAGTCCTCTCATGAAGCAATTCTTCTTCTTCAGGTCAGTGTTTACTTGGTCAATCGCATATTGGGATAAATGATTAAACTTGTTGAGATACTGCATCACAGTATCCCCTACTTGTTTTAGTCGAACAAATTCCTCTTGTTTCATGTGAAGCACTCCTTCTGGAATATAGTGTTCACAGAATGCAAGCTTAAATTCATCCCAAGTGACCTGATGTCCGGCTGGTTGAACTGCCACAAAATTTCCCCACCAGGTACTGGCAGGGCCTCTCAGTTGTTGGGCAGCGAACAACGGCTTCTGTGTTTCTGTGCAATGGATTAATCCGAACTTCTGCTCCATTACCCTGATCCACTCATCCGCTTCAAGAGGGTCTTCTGCTTTAACAAAGAGTGGAGGACGCGTTTCAGAGAATTCCAGATACGAGGTTTCACGCGGTCCCTGTGGAGGAGCTCTTCCGCCATGGTGCTGGAATTGATTACCCGCCATCTCACGTAAGAAGTGGGTATTATCGGCAGTAGCATTAACCAAAGCAGTGATAGCCTTGGCCAACGTTGGTGGTACAGGTGGCAGATTAGGAGTATCTTCCCGACCACGGGAAGTCCCCGCATCGTCATGCGCACGAGTCCTTGATGGCATCTGAGGCAAAGAAACATTTGAGAAAAACATAACATGCCGATACATACCATCATTTTACATTACCAAAATGTAATGATACAAACTCAAGTGTACAACATGACTTCATTACTTATTTTACATAGGTATAGTTCCTAAACCATACTAGTCTAGTCTTCGTCGTCCTTGTTTTCTTCATTCCCTGCTGTGGGAGACCGATCGTCAGCCAGGTTCATGGAAGGAGGAGGCCTAAAAAGGTCCAGCTCCCCATCAGGTCCTTCACCTGCTGTCCCTGATGGTCCGGCTCCCATTGCAATAGGGTCGGCAGGCACGTCCGGGTGCAGTCGCGAATATAGTATATGTACTTCCTCATGTAAAGTATTGCAGTACACCTGCAAGTTGTCAAGAGCTGCACTAAGTTCTGCCACATGAGCATGAGCTTTGGCTTCCCGGTCCCAAGCAACCGAACGTGAGTTGACGGCCCAATCGAATGCCAAATCCCGTTTAGCAAGCTCGTCTTGCAAGCATCTGATGTCAGCTGCCAACTCAGTTATACGCTGACCATCCTGTGCCCACACCCTGTTTTGGTGACGTAGCTCCGTCCGAAGCTGTTCCACTTGGGCTTCCAAGTCTCCGATTGGATCGTTGCTGCCGCTACTGCTGCCTTCATGTCTTGGAGCCAACTGGTGACGAGGCACGCCAATAGGTCCAGTAGACTTGCATGCAGTTTTCCTCGTACGTGGCATATCTCCATAAGAGGGGAAGATTTATTAGTATAATTTTTAAACATGATGCATGCATAACACAATAATTACTGAATCAACCCCCGTTGATTCCCATCTTCCTATATATTGCACTCTATTACCTTGTCTTACAAGATGAGAACTTTCAGAAAGTGGTAAGGTAAGAATGAAAGAAATTTTCTTGGATAAGTATTTGAAAATTCTTTTTGAAATGCTTCGTAATATCTGAAGAGATGGGCTTCGCTCCGATACCAGCTGTGACGGAACCTCCCAAGTCATTAGGCCCACCTACAATTGTTCTTGTCCAACGGACCTCGGACAACCCTGTAGATGCACATAATAACTCGACAAGTTCGGTATCTATATCCATTTCCTTGCCCAAGAGCGTTTCACCCGTCACACAGATATTACAACACATCGGAGGAATGAATAAGCGGAAGCGAATTACAATAACTTAATTTACATTCATTCAAAATATAGAGAGAGTGTTATAGTTATTACAAAACCAGGGTATATGAGTGCATAAGTATTATTATTACAAACTTGGGAGGCAAAAACCCCTCCCGCATAAAAGTTTATTGTTTTTCAAGTGGGAGGCCATCATCCTCCCACAGCTTCACTGCTGAGGTTCTTCTTTGGGCACCACCTTAGTGCAAAAATAGCAAAAGTTTTTGTTTCCTCACCTACAACAACATGGGTTTCAAAACCCTGAGTACGGAGTGTACTTTCGCAAGTCTTACCCGTCAAAGGAAAGACTCTCAAGGATATGCTGGCTTAAGGGAGTCAAGGTAAGGCTTAACCAAGAATCAAGACTCTGTTTGCAAAAATGCTTACTAATAGTGGATCCTTAAAAATCCAGTTTTATTAGCAAGTTAAGTCATTACCTGTCACTAGAGTTCTTTCTACCCTAGTTCAAGCACTTGACCTATACTAGCCATCCTTTTATCAACCCTTTTTGTTCACTAGAATGCTACGTGTAAGTTAGTGACCAAGTCTTCATGTCCGAGAAGTAACGGCGATCCGAATCGATTAATACCCAGCTGGGGATCTCCAATCACACGACATATGTAGCACTTAACCCTTGCATATGTCAACTCGCCACCGGGGTTCTTAAGACCAGACCGGGTTCACGCCAACCAAGAGCACAAATACACCACCGTCCAACCTCTTGCCACGGAGGGTACACGCTACTCTCGCCATCTCTCCACTCCCATTGTGTGTTGGCCTTTCTGGTATTAGTCTGCCCGAGGCAAAGCTTACCCATGATGAGGCATGTGACCAGTTAAAGGGTCCTCGGTCAGCAGGCCCACATCGACACGGTCCTTAAGCGACCCAGGTAATCAAGGAATGGTAAACAGTTCCAAGAAAGGAAATGCAGCAATTGGTTTAACACCCAACTCCTATCACTTAATGCATCATTCAAGTGATAAAGAGTTTAAAACAGCAAGGAGGTGGCAAATGCACCGGGGCTTGCCTTGTGTTGTATGAGAGTCGGGCTCTGTTCCACAGATGTCAAAATAGAAACAGTTCTCGGCAGGTGGATTTTCTGTCGATGGAGAAGTCTTCTCTTCTTCAACAGTTATTTCTTCCTCGTTCTCTATACATGACCATATATAACCATGAATGCTCATGTAATGCTTATGAAAATGCAATAATAGAAAAGATACAACAAGTTGTATCTTGAATACAACTTTCCTTCACGGTGCACTAGGGAAATTATGGTTTTTCTAGGTCAGTACCTTAGTAGGGTTAAATAGTTTTACCCTAAGGAGCTAGGGTTTTTGGTTTAGGCATCAAACAATGTCCAAATCAAGTCAAACTTCGCTCATGGGATCTAAATATCATATTAGGCTTATCCAAAAAGTTTAGTGATTTTTGGAGTTATTAAATAATTTCTAAAATTCTAGGAGACTAGGTTTTGGCCATCTTAAATACTAAATAATTCCTGGTCTGGGCTAAAATTCTTGGAACCATTTTTATTAATTTCTAGAGAAATTTAGGAGTCCAACAAAATTGGTCTCATATTTTTATCTTTTTCTATAATTTTCTATGGATTTCCTATGTCTGGCAGAAAAAGAAAAAGAGAAATTATGAATAGTAATGGGCTCAATTCAACCCGATACGGTCCATGCCCAGGCGAAACGCGCCCGCGCGCGGCTTCCCGCATGGCAAATTGCACAGAGACCCTCGGTAGTTTGAATAACTGGTTAAGAGTCCTGTGCACTATTTACTCGTGTCACTGACATTCGCATTAAGGTCCTTCCCCTTTCTATTTCTTCACAACCCGAGATCCCCGACCGTGGACGATAGAGCAGCGGCTCCAGCGAGCCTATATCGGCCAAAAAACGCAACGACCGATGCTCCGGTGTGGCTGACACCCAATTCTACACCTACAGCCATTTCCCCTCCATCAATTGCAGAGTTCTAACTCTAAATCGCTCTGTCCACGATGATGGCACAAACTGAGGATAACCCGAGGCATTCCTGGCGATCTAACGTGGTCTAATTCAATTGGCCGGGTCGAAAGCACCAAGAGCACATAAGAGAGCTGAATCAAGAGCGAGGAGGGCATGATCGGACCTGTGGAGAGCTGGCCACGGCGAGCTCACACACTGCGGTGTTCTTGACAGATTTGGAGAAAATCAAAAATTGGAGCGCTCTGGTGGATAATCTGAGGCACGGGCTAGTGCTTTGGGTGTGTGATTACCTAGCGGAGCTGATGGCACGCTTAATTTATAGGGCCTGAGGGCGGTGGCTCCTAATTTGGGCATGGCGTGCTGGCGACCGGAGAGGGGAGAGCACTGGCGCAAAGGATTCGTGGCTTTCACTGTGGCAAGGTCACTGGCGATGACCAGACATGCTTCAGTGGTTTACTACGATGTGGTAACGCCCTAAGGCACGTGGCACACGGTCGGTAGGCGGCCAACTCACCGTTGACCGCAGCCCAAGTGGGTACGGCGAGCTCACCGTCGACCGGGTCCGAGCCTATCCGGTGCCAAGATTTTTACCCTGCTATGATAATCTCCTCGCCAGAGAGCACGAATCGTGGCAACGGCGCGGATCACGGCGTGAGGGTCACCGGCGGCGAGGGGAGCTGAATCTGTGATCTTATTCAGTCACTGTAGCATGGTGATCACCATCAGAGCGTCTCACATAGCAAGTTTCAGGGCCTAGATCTCAAATTTTTATGTGATAACTTGTTTATCCTCCTGTGACAAAGTTGTTGATCTATAATTCAACTTTCATCTTGCTATAGTAACCACACTCAGATACTCACTGGATTATTCTCAAAAGAGCTCCCAAATTTCATCCCAAGTCACTATCATTAAAAATTCAGACTCTGAGTTGACGGACAGTCAGACTTTAGGGCTATTTATTTCCAAATTTTGTAGGACACCAAGGTTTAATTACTTAAGCAAAGTTATGCTCCTATAGTAGCTCTATAATCTTGATGTGTTGACCTAGAGCAAATTCTTTAGGAATTGAAAGATATAGGGTTCCAAAGTTGACCCTATGCACTGAATTTCAGACTTAGACATATATGGTTTCATGGGGTACTTTTTGCAAATAAGTCCAAACTTCATCATTTGACTTGGAAATCCTCAAAAGTGAAAAGTACTTGATTTGTAATGTTCTAGTACTTTGATATTTGCACTTTGGTCCAAAAGTGCCTAGAATTTACAGTTACACCCCTAGGGTTCCAATTTAGGGTTTTGGTGTCACTAAAGTTCATCAAAGATGATATTTTATGATCATTTCTCATGTCTCTTGAGGTTTTCACTTATTTGGGTTTCACTTATATCCATAAGCCCTAATTTAGGGTTAAGAACTCTACTCTAGGGTTAATCACACATCAAGTCACATCAGTGCAACTTATTTGAAATTTTTACCTAGTGAATGCACTCTAGGTGTAACAAACACATGGTATGCCAATGCTCATGGTGTTATGCTCAAGTTTTAGTGACAGTAACACCATAGGTGTTACATTTCATGCCTGACAAGAGGGAAGCTATTCGCGCCGAGTTAGCTCGCTTAGTGTCTGCAGGGTTCATTAGGGAAGTACTGCACCCTGAGTGGCTAGGGAATCCTGTTCTTGTACTAAAAAAGAATAAATTGGATTGGCGCATGTGCGTCGACTATACTGATCTCAACAAGCATTGTCCAAAGGATCAATTTGGACTCCCTAGGATAGATCAAGTAGTTGACTCGACCGTTGGATGTTCTATGCTCTCCTTCCTAGACTGCTACTCCGGATATCATCAGATCAGCTTGGCAAAAGAGGATGTGGAGAAGACTGCTTTCATCACCCCATTTGGAGCTTTCTGTTATACCTCCATGTTGTTTGGCTTCAAGAACGCTGGGGCGACTTACCAGAGAGCCATCCAAACATGCTTAGCCGATCACTGGGGCAAGTGGGTGGAAGCTTACGTGGATGATGTGGTTATCAAGATAGAAAACTTAGAAAACTTCATCGAAGGTTTGCAGTTGTTCTTCAACAGCCTGAGACGCTACCGGTGGAAGCTGAACCCAGAAAAGTGTGTCTTCGGAGTACCGGCTGGGAAGCTACTCGGATTCATTGTTAGCCATCAAGGAATTGAAGCAAATCCAGAAAAGATCAAGGCCATCATGAGAATGGAAGCACCGCTGTCGCAGAAAAAGGTGCAAAGGCTTACTGGATGCATGGCAGCCCTGAGCAGGTTCATATCGAGGCTAGGAGAGAAATGGATGCCATTTTACAAATTGCTCAAGAAGGTGGACAAATTTTAGTGGACCACAGAGGCACAGGAAGCTCTAGAGGCATTGAAGAAGTTCTTGACCACACCACCAGTACTCAAGCCACCACGCCGAGCTACGCCTGGTCAGCCGGCAGAAGATCTGCTCCTTTACATCTCCTGCATGACTCACGTGGTAAGCACTGCGTTAGTACTCGAGCGGGCGGAGGAAGGACATGCATACCCAATGCAACATCCAGTTTACTTCATCAGCGAAGTCCTCGGGCCCTCAAAGATATGGTATCCTCAGGTCCAGAAGCTGCTGTACGCGGTACTTCTAACCGCTCGCAAGCTCCGGCACTACTTTGACGACCAAAAAGTCATAGTAGTCATAGGATTTCTGATAGGGCATATTCTCCACAACAAAGAAGCTATTGGAAGGATAGCCAAGTGGGCATGCAAGCTCGGAGCTCACGACATAGAGTTTTGGCCCCGCACGGCGATAAAAACTCAGGCGCTGGTCGACTTAATATCAGAATGGACTGAGCACCAGGTACTGGATAGTCCAGAAGTTACTGAAGTATGGAGAATGTACTTCGATGGCTCGCTAAAGCTGCAAGGGGCGAGTGCAGGGATTCTCTTTATTGCTCCTGGAGGTGAACAACTCAAGTATGCACTCCAGCTATTATTTCCAGCATCAAATAATGCGGTAGAGTATGAAGCACTGGTCCACGGGCTAAGCATCATAGTATCACTAGGCATCAAGAAGTTGATGGTATATGGCGACTCGTTGGTGGTGATAAGCTAGATAAACATGGATTGAGGCTGCTCGACCAATTCAATGGGCAAATACTGCGTAGCTGTGCAAAAACTGGAAGACAAGTTTGAAGGATTGGAGTTCCATCACGTGGAAAGGGATCGCAATGCAGCATCAGATGCGTTGTCGAAGCTAGGATCTAGTTGGGCCTAGGCTCCACCTTGGATCTTCGTCCAAGAAATATAACAGCCGAGCATCCTCATGGACTAGGTGGAAGAATGCAACGCCCTGAGTCAGCCAGAGGCAGATCCCAACGACCGGAGAGAGCCTATCATCAGGTACATAAAGAATGAAGTAGAGTCGTATGACAAGGCCGCGGCAGAACGCATCGCAAGGCAGTCAGCCCACTACACCATCATAGGGGGCTTGCTGTACAGGAGAGGCGCAGGAGGAGTCTTCATGAAATGCATCCACTTGGCCACTGGAAGACAATTGTTAGATGAAATCCATGCCGGGCAGTGTGGGGTGCATGCTGCATCAAGGACTATGGTGGGAAAGGCTTTCAGATCCGGTTTCTACTAGCCCGCTGCTAAGAGTTCTGCTGTCGAGTTAGTCCAAAAGTGTGAAGCGTGCCAATTTTTGTCAAAGCAACAACACTTGCCCGCGCAGCAGCTGCAGACCATTCCCGTAACCTGGCCATTCGCATGCTGGGGGCTGGACATGATCGGACCTTTCAAGAAGGCTCAGGGAGGCTATACTCTTATACTGGTTGCCATTGAAAAAATCACAAAATGGATAGAGTATAAGCCAATTGCCTCCTTGACGTCAGCAAAAGTAGTGGAGTTTATCCAGGATATAATATTCATGTTCGGGATACCGAATAGCATCATCATCGACCTGGGATCCAACTTCACCAGCTCTGAGTTCGATTTATGCGAGCAAAGGAGCATCCAGATCAAGTATGCATCAGTGGCACATCCAAGAGCCAATGGCCAGGTGGAAAGAGCCAATGGAATGATACTAGAAGCACTCAGAAAAAAGGTATTTGACAAGAGCGAAAAGATTGCAAGAAAATGGATCAGAGAACTGCCATACGTGGTCTGGAGCCTGCGAACTCAACCCAGTCGAGCTCTACATGGAAATACCCCGTTCTTCATGGTTTATGGGTCGGAAGCAGTGCTACCTGCCGATCTGATCTTCGGGGCACTGAGGTTGACTTTTGAAAACATATATGAGGTAGAAGCAACCAGGCTGGAAGACATTGATGTGCTGGAGGAAGAACGATTGAACATAATAATTTAGTCGGCCAGGTACCAGCAGACCTTGAGGCGCTACCACGACAAAGCTATGTGGCACCGATCCTTTGCAGTGGGAGACTTGGTCCTCCACTGAATTCTAACGGGGGAGGGACGACACAAGCTGTCACCACCATGGGAAGGACCATTCATCGTAGTAGAAGTCACATGTCTGGGATCATATCGACTTACTCAGATGGACGACACAGAAGTGGCGAACTCATGAAACATAGAACACCTCAGAAAGTTCTACCCTTAGCGATGCCTCGGAAACCCTTGAAGAAAAGTTGTACCCTGTAACCAGAAGATTTCATCATCAATAAAGCTTTCACTTTCCAAAGTCATTCAAACTCTTGATTGACAACTGACTTCGATTGGGCTTGACTCAAAATCGGCATGACTTGACTTAGGGTGATCACTATGTCCTGCTAACAGAGCAATCAGCTTAAGTCGAAAATGCCTTAAGTCGGTGCGACATGCTCACACTTACCTGACTTAAGGTGATCACTATGCCCTGCTAACGGAGCAATCGGCTTAAGTCGGAAACGCCTTAAGTCGGTGCAACATGTTCACGCTTACTTGACTTAGGTTGATCACTATGCCCTGCTAATGGAGCAATCGGCTTAAGTCAGAAACACCTTAAGTCGGTGCGACATGCTCACACTTACTTGACTTACGGTGATCACTATGCCCTGCTAACGGAGCAATCGACTTAAGTTAGAAACGCCTTAAGTCGGTGTGACATGTGCACGCTTACTTGACTTAGGATGATCACTATGCCCTACTAACGGAGCAATCGGCTTAAGTCAGAAACACCTTAAGTCGGTGCGACATGCTCACGCTTACTTGACTTAGGGTGATCACTATGCCCTACTAATAAAGCCATCGGCTTAAGTCGGAAACGCCTTAAGTTGATGTGATATGCTCACACTCGCATGATTTAGGGTGACCACTATACCCTAGTAGCAAAATAACCAACCCAAATTGGGAGTACTTCGGAAAAATAAATATCTCGCTTACAAGTGCCAGGGGTGTTTTCCAGCACCCTGCCCACGGAACAATCAGTTCAAACATAATTGTTGTGCACATGCAGAATTCATATTACATCTTTTCTCTAAAAGATGCTAACTCGATAAATAAGTGTCTTACAGACAGCATCCTTTGCAGGGGCAACAAAAGAAGATGGACGGCTTGCGGCATCAGGCGCGGTCCTGACATCAGCAACGATATCATCGGGCACCATGACACAAGGTTTTCTCATTAGGATTCGCCCAGCGCGAACGACTTTGTCCATGGCCCTGTCACGCTGAGCCTTCAGGACGACACAATTATTCTCCAAGGTCTTAACAGCAAGTTGGGTGGCCTCCAGCTCCTGCGTGACAAGCTTCTTGGAGGCACGTAGCTCCCTGATGGTGGAATCCATGGTGGACAACAACTGGCCAAGTCAAGAGACTTCATCCTGAGATGCCTACAGCTCGTGGCGATGATGGTCTAAGTCAGACATGGTGAAGCGATGGCTCCTCTCCAGGATGGTCAAGGAGTTACTAGCGTCATGGTATAGCCTGTCCAGAGTGTCACGGGAAGCAACACGTGTTTGTTTTTCTTCCTGCAAGCAAGAACAGCACTAGGCATTGAAGCAAGGAGAGCAAAGAAGGAGCAGCCAAGGAAGTTTACCTCGTGTGCCATCTGCTTGGAATCAAGTTGCGCATTCAGAGAGGAGTTCAGGGAACGAGCACTGTCCAGAAAAGCAGAAGTCTGGATTAAGTCGGCCTGGCTCTGAGAGTACTTCTCTTCAATGTCAGAGCACCGCCAAGCCAAATTTGATAAAGTAGTAGAAGAAGAGCGCATGACTAAGAATAAGCTAAGCAATGAAAGCAAATAAGGAAACTGTGGGCTCACTAACCAATATTTGATGCCTTTAGGTCATCTATTTGTTTTTGGAGCAGCAGAGGGTTCCACTACATCAGAGATGAAGCTTGATCGGGAACAGTAGCACCACAAGATCTCAGTTGGGCGGATACATAGCCAATAAAATCCTGTGATCATGGACAAATAAGAAGAAAAGCTAATTCGCCAGTAAGAACAATAAAAAGCAAAAAGTTGACTCACCTGAAGATTGGAAAGGAACAGGGGAAGGCCCAAAGCAGGAAGAGTTGGTACATTGCTCAATGAGGGGAGATCAGCAGGAATAATATCAAGAGCATGACTTGGTTGAACTTCAGCCCCATCAGCAAGCGGCAGGCTCCTGGTGTCTGGTTCATTGGCTTCTAAAGCGACCAGACCAGCGAGAGCCATAGAAACGTGCGTCATCGCAGCCTCCTCAGACAGGACTGGGGGCGATCCAACGTGGACATCCATAGAAGCAGCAGAGAGGGAGCCCGCCCCAACACCCTCGGGGGCTGGGTCGCTACCAGTGCCATCCTCGGGGGCTGGGTCTTCCGCAGCAGCCACCTCTAGGGCTAAAGATCCCTTAGCCACGTCCATAGGAGCTGGATGACTCGGATCAGTGCTTTTGCAAGGAAGACCGCCTTCTAAGGTCGACGAGGCATGAGATACCACCTAGGTTACCTCTTGCCCAGCAAAATCATGCAACAGAAGACCACCATCTGGCACCTCTGAACAAATGGTTGGAATGTCAGCCTCAGGAGGCTCCATAGAATATCTTCGGGGACGACCTCTTCCAGTGCTTGATCAAAGTATGATATCGACATCCCTTGAAAGCTGACGAGTGCTGACAAGGCTTGGGAGGGAATGTCGTTGCCCCCGTCGCTGCCTCTGTAGTGATGGCTGTTCTTGCGGATCAGCGGAATCTCTTCTTCTTCCTCCTCTTCATCCTCGTCAAGCACACTGCCAGCAGCCTAAGCATCATCACAACCTTTAGCATTGACCTTGGCAATGACGTTCGCCAGGCCATCACCATGGAATAATCAGAAGGGCCAGCGTCTTGTTCTAGGCACGACAATCGCCGGAGTTGCCTTTTCTTCTTCTTCTCCTCAACAGGTGCAACTGGGTGGTTCACTCGGCGTGAACGCTTCTGGCGAGCACCCTCGGGTTTTAGGATTTCCTCATTCTCGCCAAACTCTTGCCCAGTCGCAATGGCCATCGGCTCGGTACAGGTAGAGTCAGACGATTCCTCGGCCAGTAGGCTAAGTACGACATCCATCTCAGCATCATCGATACTGGATGGCATCTCGAAGTGAGTTTTTTTCTCAGCCTCGGGAAGATCCCAAAGGGGAGCGATCAGGCCTCGATGTCCTTTAGGGAGGGCCACACTCTATGGTCCGGGCTACAATCTCGGGCAGGAGGATTGGAGACAAATTCAGAGAAGGGACTATTCGGAGGCAGGTTCCACGCAGAGTAAGCTAAGGGAGCACCAGCATTCGAGACCCTGCCCCTCAATATCATATCTAGTCGGCTTAGCAAGTCCTCATTGGGAATCTGCCTGTTTGTGACTCGGGTAGAATCATTGATGCCAGTATACAAGTAATCAAGGTAGACTCTGTCCTTCAAAGGTTGAATATTCTTGAAGACAAAGTCAGCAACTATGGCCTCAACAGTCAGACCATTGTCCTTCAATGAGCAGGATTTCAGCAAGCAACACTTTGGCTTCGGCTACCTCTGAATAAGTGGGAGACTCCACCTAGCTAGGCGTTCGAATGTCTAGTTGCCTTCCTGATCGAGGGGGGGATTTTGCTGCGATTCTCCATGGTGAACCACTTGAGGTGCCATCCCTTAATGTTGTCCTTGAGGGGAATGTCAAGATATTCCACTTTCCTCCCCCGACGAAGTTCCAAACTCGCGCCGCCGATGAGTTGGTGCTGCCCTCCAGCCATGCCGGGCCGATAGTGATAAACGTACCTCCAGAGCCCGAAATGGGGAAGAATCCCAAGAAAAGCCTCGCACAGGTGTACGAAAATGGTGACTTGAAGAATGGAGTTAGGGTTTAAGTGTGTCAGATTTAAATCATAGAAATCGAGTGGACCGCGGAAAAAAGGAGAAATGGGAAGAGCAAGTCCGCGGATGAGAAATGACACGTAAACAACGAATTCGTGGGTGTCCTTTGTCAGAACAGTGACCCCAAGCCAGATCCACCAAGAACAGAGTTCTTTTGGCAGCAAAACCCCAGTCTCAACAAGGTGAAAAAGATCAGATTCAGAGATAATGGACATATGATTACCAGCGAATGGAAGCTGGCTGTTGGGATCGATGGGCGGGATGATCGGAGCAACGACGTTGTGTCTCTTCTGCTTGGGAGCCATTGCAATCTCTCGGGCAGAACGAGCGGGCTCAGGGAATCAGAAAAGCAGAGAAGCGGTAGAGGAAAAAGTGAAGTTAGGGCTCGAAATCAAAAAGGCACGTCGGCATGAGTATAAATGAGCTCCTTAGGTCGGGCATTACCTCTAAAGTGCCATATCACCACTCGGAAAAGTAAAAACTGCAATCATCACTCGGGCATTACCTGTAAAATGCCATCACTATCAAGCGGACAGACAAACTTTCAAGCGCACAAATGAAAAGCAAACAACAGTGATTATCTGGAGCAACTTCATCCTTGGTTCATAATAGGGGAGTAATATAAACTCGAAGCCGGCTCATTATGAGTCAACTTCTTCTACCTTTTCCACTACATTACATTACATTACCTTGCTACTTACACTACACTACGCTACTAACTAACACTACATTATTCTACTGCTACTTACTACTACTACTACTACTACTACTACTACTACTACTACTACTACTACTACTACTACTACTACTACTACTACTACTACTACTACTACTACTACTACTACTACTACTATCTATCTATCTATCTATCTATCTATCTATACTAATATTTAAACCAGTGGCATTATGGCACTGGCCTTGCCGCTGTTGCTGCTGCCATCGCCACCATCGCCCTTGCTGCCGTCGCTCCTGCCGTCGCCACCGCCACCGTCGCTGCTGCCACCGTCACCGCCGCCTTTGCCGTCGTCGCCCTTGTCATCGTCGCCGCTGCTACTGCCATCACCCTCATCGTCACCATCGCTGCCACTCCACTCCTCGGAGGAGTCGGAGGAGTCCGCCTCATCCGAGGAGACCCCCGACTCATCCGACCCACCGAGCCCGACATGCTTGATGGAGCGCCAGTACGCCCGGGTCGCGGTGGAGAGCCCCATGGAGTCATCTGAGTCCTCGGATGACGTCGGGGGAGAAGTCGGAGCAGGCGAATGATCAGACTTGGAGGAGGCCTCCTCCGAGTACTTTGAGTCCCTGAAGTCCTCTGAGGGAGGACTCGGAGCACGCTTGTGCTTGCCATCAGTGCAGCGAGGCCAACCACGACCCCTCCTACCTCTACCCATGGTTGGTTGGAGAAGGAGAGAACGAAGAAGAATCAGAAAGCAGACGATCGAAGGATGAGTGAAGAGAACAACGGAGCAAGCAGACTATTTATAGAGGCCTGGGGTGAACGTCCACTTCCTACCACGCTCGCCGAACAGTCATAAGAATTCAATAAGCAATTCAAGTCGTCTGAAAATGAGTCAGGCAATAGGCGCCACTTCGTGTAACACAACACCGTTTGGACCAAGGTCAACTACTCAGGCAATATGGTTACACCCCGCGGTCACATCAAGTTACTACTCTAGGACAGTGTGGTAAACACTCTATGTACCAAGACACCCCTTGGGCACACCCATTGGGTGTGTCGCCAAGAATTTTCAAAGATTTTCTGAAGAAGTCATATCCACAAAATATACGCAATGAATGTACCACGACAAAAGGAGGAGATCGGCTGAGATGGGAGGAAGTCCAAATGTGGCTACTGAAGTGCAAGTCTAATCTGTAGAAGCATTGAAGCACAGAGCATGGTGATGTCAAGCTGAGAGCCATATGCCTCAACCAGCCAGACGTCCAATCTATCATCGATCAAATTAATTCAGACCTAACAAGGTGTGGACAGATAACATCGTTTGAATTCACATAGCATAAAATAAAGACCTTTGAATGGATTATTTCCAAAATCCACTCAAAGCTCGGGGGCTACACCTGTTGGGGGCTTGTTCTCAAATGCTATGAATTAAGAACAAGACAACATAAAAGTGTTAAATGTCAAGCTCCTTCGTCCTTAGAAACAGTATATCCCTTTGGGTATAATGAATCTTTGACGAAGGTTACGAAGGAAAAGACCTTCGTTAGGTTGATAAATGATTAAACAGAGCAATTATATATAAAATGTGCAAGTATTAATACCAGCATTATCATTGATATATTTCCATTATTAAATTCATAAAAACGAATTACAAATGTACCTTCAGACAGACGTAAGGTAAAGGTACAAACGTGATGCGAAAAGGCGTATGCCAAGTCAGCGTGAACAGTACGGGAGTACTGTTCACCTATTTATAGGCACGGGACGCAGCCCGTACAAAATTACATTGATGCCCTTTATATTTATCAATAACTACAGTAATTCTTCGAGGTCCAATTCGGCTTTTCATCTTTGAGTCGGTTCCTCTTTTCTGTTATTGTGCCGAAGCCTTTCTGCACATAGCTTCGTGATCGTCTTATCCTTCGTCATGATCGTTTTTCATTTCAGTCGCGCTTCGTCTCAACCATGCTCTTGTATATTTGCGACCTGACTCCGAAGGTGCCTGCTCTGAAGGTACCTGTTCACATATTACACTTGGAAAATATTATCAGACTATACTTTTGAGGACCTTCGGGAGCCGAAGGCTCCCAACAGTAGCCCCTCGCAATATCAATTTATTGTAAAGATAAATTCATATTGCGACATGGACGAAGGCTTTAAGCCGAAGGTCCGAAAAAACACCTTCCTTTTGCTAGAATAGCAACAGTCACTGACAAGCGGGGCCCTCCAGTTTTCGACATACTGGGTGTATAAATACAAGCTCACCGCGAGTTTATTTGGCATGCCCTTTCGCCACCTGCTTTTTGCTCACCCAGATTTTAGCCTACGCACCCAGCTTTCAGCCTGCGCGCGTCAGCATTTGCTCGGTCTTAGATTTTTAAGCTTCGGTTTCAAGTCTGGTTTTCTGCATTCGCGAAAATGTCTGAGGATAAGATAGTTGCTGGTGGTTCAAAGCTAAGCCTTTCGGAGGAAATGCACCTAGGTTTTCTTGAGTCAATGTCGAAGACCAATACGGAAAAGATTGTCAAGGAAACTTTGGAGGGTTTATCTGAAGATACTGGCGACAGTGATAGTTATGATGTGGACAGTGGTGGGGAGGACTCTGAAGATCGCCCGTGGCGACCTAGTCACTCAAACTTCGGAAAATCAACTATAAAGCAGAGTCACCTTGAAAATATGAGGGGGAGATATTTCCGGGATATATCCATCGTGAGGGCAGATGACGGAGAAAAAACTACGCCGACCCCCGAAGATAATGAGGTCGTGATCTTCCGAAGCTTTTTAAAGGCTGGGCTATGATTCCCTCTAAGCAGGTTTGTGGTAGAAGTTCTGAAATTATATCAAATCTACCTTCATCAACTTACCCCCGAGGCAGTGATAAGATTGGGAATCTTTGTCTGGGCCGTGAGGAGCCAGGGCCTGGAGCCAAGTGCAAAAAGCTTTTGCAATATACACGAGCTAGTATATGAGACGAAACCCTGGGGTAAGGAGCAATATCATAATAATTTTGGTTGCTATAGCTTCGGTGCCCGCTCTGGGTCAAGTTGTCCCGTGCCAACCTTTCGGAAGAGATGGCCCGGGGAATGGATGAAGGAATGGTTCTATGTGAAGAACGATTTGAAGGTTCGGGAAGATATCAAAGATATCATCATGCGCCCTATCTGGCAGCGCTTCGGACTTCGGAAACCAAAGGTAGAAATGGACGAAGCAGCCGAAGAATGCTAGAGGGCCTTCGGCGTAGTCTGTTCTTTTATCGGGACCAGGGATTTAATGCAAGAGCACATTGCCTTCAGAGTGTGGCCACTTGTAGATAACTGGGAAATGCCAAAGGAGACCGTTAAAGAAACTGACGAGGGTGGACTAATCAGGCTGAAATATACATTCAAGTATGGAGATAAGTTTGTTGAACCGGATGATGATTGGCTGAAAAGCATTGAGAATGTAAGTGATGAATTGCTTGGGGCATACTCAAAGGCCGAAAACACTGCATTATCAGCGGCTTTCGGAGGCCGAAAAAAGAAGAGACTCAACCGAGTATTTGATGCAATTGGATTTATCTATCCCGACTACTATTATCTAATGCGAGGTCAAAAGAGAAAAAATACTTCTCCTGCAAAGGACACTGCTTCGGCTGCTCCCGGGGAGCCAGCGCCGAAGAGGAAGAAGGTAAAAGTGTTCACACACCCTCCACGCTGTATTGAGCCGGCCACAGTGCCCGAGTTTATTGGCGAGGCCTCTTCGGCCACCGAAGCCAGAGAACCAACTGCAGCGCCAAAATCCAAAGAAATGGCCAAAGCACCAGCAATAGAAAAAACAGGAAAAGAGAAATCTGAAGAAAGAAAAACACTAGATGTTTTAAGTCCTTCATCAAAAGTTGAGACAGCTAAAAGCCAGAAGGGGCCAGCAGCGACCCCGAAAAGAAAAAGGATGGTTAATGTGCTGGATGTTTTGGAGACAATTAAATCTTCAAGCACAACTCCAAAGAAAACTGTTGAAGTGTCTACTGAAGCCTTTGCTGCTGAAACTTCGAAGCAGCAATTTGAAACTGAAGCTGGGCCTTCGGAATCCACCAAGATACAACCTTTGGAGGTCGAAAAAATGTCAAAGGCAAGTTTAGAAACTGAAAAAGCAAAAATAGCAGAGCCGATTCTGACTGAGGAAATTGGCACTGCCACCCCCGAAGCATCTTCCAAAATACATGATTATATTGTGCGACATGCTTCGAGGAAGAAACTATCTGAAGAAGGGATTTTTGAAGCCAATCACTATGCCCGAGAACTGAAGTATCCGAGGGGGGCCGTAGTGTTCAATGGGACAAACGAAGATGATTTCCTGTACTGCCTCCCAGAGAATAAAGAATTATCCGTGTGTTGGGAGATGGCTAGAAGCATGGGGTTCCCGAAACTCGAAGCTGACCTTTGCGCCATGACGAAGGAGGATCTTGTGGATAGCCTGGCATACAATAGCCTGAAGGTACAAAAATTGTGAATTTTGAAGTTTATGAATTTTGAATTAGTTTTTTGCTCTTATGTTAACTCATTCATTCCTTTGAATAGGGCTTAATACTCAGCAATGCATTAAGGGCTCAGAAGAATGCCGAAGATGAGAGCTGCACCATTGCTCTCAGCAACCTTCGAACAGAGGTTATCAGGCTAAGAAACGAAGCCTTGGAGAAGGACAGAATTCTGCTTACATTAGTGGAAAAAATGAAGGAAGACGAAGCTAACTCTAAAACTCAAGCCGAAGCTCAGAAGCGTGAAATCGAAGATCTTCGTAAACAACTAGCCCGAGCCAAAGAAGAACGCATTCTTGAAGAAACAAAACGAGAATTAAGCGATCAATGGGAAGATCATTTGGAAGTAAATGTTAAAGAGCTTCGTGCTTCGAAGAAGAGGTGCTACGATAAATCCATAGAATGTGTTAAGAAAATAAAATCCAACTTCGCCAGCGTTGGCGCGTTCTCTAGTGAAGAAAATTTCACAAGAGGAAATCCGGAAGGCCCAATTGAATGGATTAGTCGCGAAGCTGATGTCTTCGACGAAATCTTGAACAGTCGCGGGTACATTTAAGCTTTTTCGGGCGCCAAGGGAATTGTTACCATTTTAGAGAAGAAAGGGTGCGAGCATGTAAAATCTTTGGCGCAGTCTGAAGCTGCTTTGTCCCCTGAAGATATCACAGACCCTTCAGCCGAAGCAAGCCAGGTTGGTGGAAAATTTTTCACTGACATCTGGGACAATGGCGGCCAAAAAATGGCTCAAGAGATCATTCAGAGAAGTGAAAAAGGCATCCATGATGCTAGGGAGGTAGCGAGGGCTGCTGAAAAAAGCACAGGGCCCGAAGGGCAAATAGGTATTGATTAGTGATTTTTATTTTGTTGTAATTTTTGATTTTGAACTTTGTTCGTAGTTGGTAATAGTGATATAGCCGTGTCCTCTCCTCCCTCAGAACCTACTGAGGCATCTACGGACCCTCCCCCGAAGGGAGATGACGAAATTAGACAGATGGCCGAAGCCATCATGGACAAAGTTGTCAATCAGCTGCTGAACGAAGCTGCAGAAGTAGTTCTTAGGGAAGATTAAATGGTATTGTAAAAATACTTGGAACATGACAATTGTAAAACTTTGTAACTTTGAATGTAATATATAATCTATTTACGGTTCAATTCTTTACGATGCATGAAATTTTTTCATACATACCGCTTTTTGAGCCTTCGGAGAAAAAACACCTTCCCTTCTTTTCATGCTTCGTAAAGAAAATCTTTTATGTGTCACAAGAATTACCATATTTCTTTGACGAAGAATCTCCAAACTTTATGAAAACATTCTTTGAATCCATGAAAAAGTCTTATGTTGCCTCTCAAATGAAGCTACACTTCTTCTCAATTTATCTTGTGCCTTGGCACGATTTTCTCTTTTTCAAAACATTCTACGAAGATCAATGCTGTGTCCCCTTCCTGTTCTCCATGTGAAATGATGGATGATGCTTATGTTATGCAAAATGATGTAATGATGTTATGTTATGCAAAATGACATTTATGCTGAAAATACACATATCCCTGCCATAGAGCACACAATCTTTTTATCTCAGCGTTGACTTTTCGCTGTAAGCCTCCCTTAGGAGCTTCTTCGCCTTTTACTTTAAGCGGAATCAGCGTTTATTTTTCGCTGTAAGCCTCCCTTAGGAGCTTCTTTGCCTTTTACTTTCAGCGGAATAAGCGTTTATTTTTCGCTGTAAGCTCTGCATTCCCTTTGGAACGACTTTCGAGCAGAAAACTTACACTGCGCTCCCTTAGGAACGACTTTTTATTACTTCAAAAAAGTTACGGCTCATTCCTTGGAACAAGTTTTCGATAATCCGAAGGTTCTCCGTGCCTCCATAAATTCTTGTGCTTCGGTAACTCAAGCCTTTGGAGGAAATATATTTTCATTATGATAATACGGTAAACTGTTACCAGGATTTGAAAAACAATAAAAAACATTTAAACTCCCCATAATTGTTCTTTACTGCGAAGAAAATAAAACTGAATGTAAAAGCATAAAAAACTACTGTGGGAATAGGATATTTTGTCAGTAAATGTGCTTCGACTCTGGCACAGTGCTATTGACTGTGCGAGCTTCGGATTCTTCTCTGAAGTCCCTCTGGGGGTGGGAGTGCTGGCTCCCTTCTGGCTGCGAAGCTCGTTGTATTGGTGGTGGTGGTGGAAGCTGTTGCCAGGAAGCTTGGGGTTGGCTTGCCGAAGCAACAGAGGCTGCAGGGTGATTGCCTACATATTCTGGAATGTAAGGCGAATGGTACGAAGCAGTATGCATGACCTGCTTCGGCTGGTTCTATTGTGCAGTAGCTTCTGCTAGCTCCTTTTGCTTCTGGATGGTAACGTGACACATCCTGGTGGTGTGGCCCTTACCTTCACCACAGAATAGGCAGTATATTTTTCTTGGTTGATCCCCAAATCTTCCCCCGAAGCCCCTGGCGCCTCTGCCCCTTGGCGCTGGCTGCCGGAAGGAGCTTTGCTGTTGCCCCAAAGCTTGCGAGGAGCACTGTGGCCTTTGTTGTTGACTCCCTTTGTCGTCATTTTGAGTAGAATTGTGAATTGACTTGACGTGCCTTGGATAAAATCTTCCTCCGAAGCCCCTAGTCATTTCAGAGAACCTGAGAGCTTCCTCCCTTCTTTGGCGAAAATCATTGTCAGCTCGAATGTACTCGTCCATCTTCTGGAGCAGCTTCTCCAGAGTTTGAGGAGGCTTCCTGGCAAAGTACTGAGCTGCAGGTCCTGGCCGAAGCCCCTTGATCATGGCCTCAATGACAATTTCATTGGGCACTGTTGGTGCCTGTGCCCTCAGACGTAGGAACCTTCGGACATATGCCTGAAGGTATTCTTCGTGATCCTGGGTGCACTGGAATAAAGCTTGAGCAGTGACTGGCTTCGTCTGAAACCCTTGGAAACTGGTTATCAGCATATCCTTCAACTTTTGTCATGAGGTGATTGTCCCTGGCCTAAGGGAAGAGTACCAAGTTTGTGCAACGCTCCTAACAGCCATGACGAAGGACTTTGCCATGACCGCCGTGTTGCCACCGTACGAAGATATAATTGCCTCATAACTCATCAAGAATTGCTTTGGGTCTGAATGACCGTCGTACAAGGGGAGCTGAGGCGGCTTGTAAGACTGTGGCCAAGGAACAGCCTACAGTTCTGTTGACAAGGGAGAAGCATCATCAAAAGCAAAATTTCCATGATGGAAATCTTCATACCAGTCATCCTCGTTGTATAAACCCTCTTGATGAAGCTCTCTGCGCGGGGGCCTTTGATTCTGGTCATCTTGAGCGAGATGTCGAAGCTCTTCAGAGGCTTCATCTATCTGCTTTTGAAGATCAGCTAGACGAGCCATCTTCTCCTTCTTCCGTTGAACCTGTTGATGGAGCATCTCCATTTTTTGTATTTCTTGGTCCAAGTCGTCTTCCGGAGGCGTTGGACTAATGGCCTTCCTCTTCTGGCTTCGGGCCTCCCTAAGACAAACGACATCCTGATTGGGGTCCAGCGGCTACAGAGTGGCCGCCCCTGTCGTTGAAGCTTTTTTCGGCGGCATGACGAAGGTGACGTTTGCCGAAGGTTTTCAAAACCCAAAAAGTGGAAGTGAGTTGACCGGAGGTGGGCGCCAATGTTGGGGGCTTGTTCTCAAATGCTATGCATTAAGAACAAGACAACATAAAAGTGTTAAATGTCAAGCTCCTTCGTCCTTAGAAACAGTATATCCCTTTGGGTATAATGAATCTTGGACGAAGGTTACGAAGGAAAAGACCTTCGTTAGGTTGATAAATGATTAAACAGAGCAATTATATATAAAATGTGCAAGTATTAATACCAGCATTATCATTGATATATTTCCATTATTAAATTCATAAAAACGAATTACAAATGTACCTTCAGACAGACGTAAGGTAAAGGTACAAACGTGATGCGAAAAGGCGTATGCCAAGTCAGCGTGAACAGTATGGGAGTACTGTTCACCTATTTATAGGCACGGGACGCAGCCCATACAAAATTACATTGATGCCCTTTATATTTATCAATAACTATAGTAATTCTTCGAGGTTCAATTCGGCTTTTCATCTTTGAGTCGGTTCCTCTTTTCTGTTATTGTGCCGAAGCCTTTCTGCACATAGCTTCGTGATCGTCTTATCCTTCGTCATGATCGTTTTTCATTCCAGTCGCGCTTCATCTCAACCATGCTCTTGTATATTTGCGACCTGACTCCGAAGGTGCCTGCTCCGAAGGTACCTATTCACATATTACACTTGGAAAATATTATTAGACTATACTTTTGAGGACCTTCGGGAGCCGAAGGCCCCCAACAACACCCATTGGGTGCACCCAATAAATTTTTAGTCCCATGAAGATGAAGTACTGATTTCTAAAGCATAAGATGATGACAAAATGCTAATTTCTAAAGCATAAGATGAAGACCTTTGAATGGATTATTTCCAAAATCCACTCAAAGCTTAGATTTTTAGTCCCATGAAGATAAAATGCTGATTTCTAAAGCATAAGATGATGACAAAATGCTGATTTCTAAAGCATAAGATGAAGACCTTTGAATGGATTGTTTTCAAAACCCACTCAAAGCTTGGAGGCTACACCCATTGGGTGCACCTTCGGTGCACCCAATAGATTTTTAGTCCCATGAAGACAAAATGTTGATTTCTAAAGCATAAGATGAAGACCTTTGAATAAATTATTTTCAAAATCCACTCAAAACATGGGGGCTACACCCAATGGGTGCACCCATTGGCATAATAGAAATCGTGTCATACATCAAACCCACGAGCCGGACCTAGAATCTTTGGGCTGATTATTTCAAAATCAACTCAAAGATTGGGGGCTTGTGGGGGACAGATATCCCCCGGGTCCACTAGAAGGCAAGAAGGCCTCGCGCGGGGCCTCAGGCCAGTTACCTCGCAAGGCCATCCCTTCGTAGGCCTGGCTAGAACTACTGACAGAATGGGCCGACCTGAGAAGGCAACAAACTCAGGCCCAGGCAACCCGTCAACTCATGCGCTATCCACAGCAACCACTGGACTTTCCCGCGCATGGTGTCCTTGAATATCGGGGTGGATTAGGGATAAGTCAGCAAGATTGTAGGAAGATCAGTTTAGTCGGTTCACTATTATTTAGGAGACACGTGATCCTCATATACGCATGGAATGCCCCACGGTTGAGTATATAAGGCCCAGGCGGTACCCCATCACTTCCACTGACCATCTACCTATTTCATTAGCTTTTCTCCATTCAGGAGACTTCAACTGTAACCCGCCACATAAAGATCCACTCCAGGAAGTAGGGTATTATGCCTCTCCAAGCGGCCTGAACCTGCAGAAAATTGTCTATCCCTCCCTCGTGCGCCCAGCATGAACCATTGAGCTAAAGTCAACAGCACCGTCGTACGCAAAAGCACCGCAAGGGGTAACCCTGGGTGTGCGGTCGGACTCTAAACACCAACAGCCCCTCCTATTTTACTAAATCAACCTGCGCTCCACAACGGTTGAAAAGAAATTACATTTTGGTCCTCATTTTTTCAGAACAACCCCTAGGCTTTGGTAAAATAGATTATGCAGTCCCCCTGGTCGAGAAAATTAATAAAATTAATATAAATAATGATTTTTAGTATGAAGATAATTCCATAAACTGGTTTAATCTTAAGTAATTCGTTTTAGCTCCGTTTTAGTCCGTTCCAGTTGCATTAATTTTGTTTTAATATTGTTTATCACCTGGTAACTCTGTTTTATCATGAAACATAGATTAAAATTATCCACATAGTTTATTCCACACCAAACACTTAAAACTTCGGAAAATCATAACTCTTTAACCGTAACTCCGAATTTAGTGATTTTCGAGCCTACGATCTCATTACGATGCGTAGAATATTATCATGTATTTTGTTCCAATGTTTGATGTGATGTTAATTTGTTCTATACCATGTTTGTTTGTATTGCTTCGAGTAGACGAGCAAGTGACCGAGGACCCCGGTACCCAGCAGGTGGAAAATACTGAGCAGGAGGTTGTGCCCTTGACCACTTTTATTTACCCAATAATGTTCTCTATAATCACTTTGGCATGACTAGGCTTAATTTTGATGGGACCCAATAGGTAACCCTAGCTTGGTCATCTTTACACCTTGTTTACCCCTAAACTTTTGGGTAGTCTCTGTTATTGCTATATGTGGTTTTGGGTGTTAAGATAACTATTACTCATGATTATGCTTTATTATTGTTGTTCTATTCTGTTCATGATAAGACTATTGTGTTAATTGGAACATGGAGCTTAACTTGAGATAAACGTGCCACCACAAGGGTGGAATGGGATGCCCTTGGCTGACTAATTAGGAAAGCTAGTGGAGGTCACCTTACCCAAAAGGGGCAAGGGCAGTAGGGGAGTTGTCGGTGTAGGGAGGTTCTTGTGTTGATTTTGTTGCGATGTCTTTTCAGACGGGGGATTCCTACATTGCGCTCCCTAGAAACTTTAGCGGGTTTTCTGAAGCTAGTGGAACTTTGTAAAGGCCTCATAGTGTTACCCTGCCTCGCTTCCTTGGTAGAGGTGTATGGGGCCCGTACAACCCTGTGGCAGATGGGTAACATGACTTGTGGGTAAAGGTTACAACCTCTCTAGAGTGTAAAACTGGTATATTAACCATGCTCGCGGTCATGATTAACTTATGAAATTAAACTTAATTTATTATTTGCACCGCATTGTGGTTTTATTATTAATTTTGATCTATTATTACTCTGGTTTGGTATATACTTTTCATTTAGTAACTGCTAATAAAATTTGACCAACTTATTGAAAGCAATACTCAGCTTTACCCATTATTTGTTGATCGACCTTACACTTCACATGAGCTCCCACCTTTGGAGAGTTCATGCACATTATTCCCCACAAGTTGTTGAGATATGATCTTTTGTGAGCTCACCCTTGCGATATATAACCCCCCCCCCCCGCACAGGTGAAGAGCAGGTACCACATGATGAGGCGTGTGAAGGATGTCGTGATGAGTTTGTGAGAGGTCTAGTCCATCGTCTCCCAGTCAACTTTGGGTTGCTGGATCGTTGTCTTCGTATGATGTAATTATATTACTATTTTGTACAGAACTTTGTTATATATTAAAGCTATGACATTCGTTTTTGTACCATGATTCATCATATGTGTGAGACTTGATCCCAGCACACTTGGTGATTATTTCGCGCCTAGATTTTGGACCCTTAAAACCCGGGTGTGACAACATGGATTAGGCATTGGCCGAACCACGGTAAAAATCATTGTGTCTCTTGTCCATTTACTTATTGCGATTATTGTTTTCTTGAGTTCTCTAATCACTTGCAACATTGCTCCTATGTTTAATACTCATATCAAAGGTGCAATCAAGTGAAAGAGTTCTCTCTTCTTCTCTTTTATCATCCTAACTTGGTTTTAGTTTTCACTAACACATTTATAAACCAAGTTTGTGTTATTTAGAGCTCATTTTGCAGGATCACCTATTCACCCCTCTAGATTCTCTCAACTAACTAGTTTGCTGGGTATATGATCATATGTCCACAAGAATATACATCAAAAGATCAACCTCAAAAATTCAGAAGACGTGGACCATCCGCGACACCAAAAACTAGATTCGGACATGAACTATGTTGAATTGAAGAATTGAACTACGGACTGTCAGAAGCTAAGTCAAGTATCATCCGACTCCATGAACGGACCGTTCGGCTATAATTCGTGGACCACCCGCCCATTCAAAGACTGATCAACTCAGTGTGCCAAGTTCAGGAAAATGAATTTTAGCGCCAAGCTCGGACCGTCTGGGACAAAAGATGGACCATCTAAGATACACTTTATCTAACATCTGATGACACATTTAATGCTTTTATAGTCATTGTAACTAAGCATTACGATCTAGCCATTGATCTTGAAGGGGCAGACCGCTCGTGAGTGTCACACAACAGTAACGACTATATGGATGGTTGAAAGCTATAAATACACCCCATCCTCTCCATTCAATGGCACCCAAGCATTCCAAACACTCCATTCATTGCTATTCATTACAAGAGCAAGAGCATTCACTCCAAGTTATACTCATAACATTCAATTGCCCCTAAGTGCCACATTAACAACATGATCAACTAGTGATTAGTGCCTAGGAGAGACATTGAGGAAGAGTGTGTCTTGAATTTCTTGTGCTCTTTCTTGCATGGAGTTTTTTTATTTGTGATTTCTTTCTCACTCTCATTCTTGTAAAGGCTAGCGGGAGACTCCGAGTTTGTGGAGACTCGTGTCTCTTGAATTGAGAAGAAACACTCAAATGGTCTAAGTGACCAAATTGAGAGAGGGAAAGGATTGGAAGAGACCTGTCCTTAGTGGAATCCTCAATGGAGAGGTAGGTTTCTTTGTGAAACCGAACTCTGATAAATAAATCACTTGTTGGGGGTCTTCTTCTCCACTGAAGGTCCTCAAAACAAAGACACCATCGGCAAAGTGATACTGAAGACTTTCTTTTTCTCTATCAAAGCTCCTCAAGACAAAGGTCTCGTCTAGAAGCAACGATGGCAAGTGTCGAAGCTGCCACCAGCTTCGGCTTAGACCAAACAGAGGAGGAAAAGACTAGCTAGTCCCTAGTGGTTTATGTTATGATTATGAACAAATGTTAAAGGTTATAAATGTACTTTTACCCGGGCTGCGTCCCGTGCCTATAAATAGGTGAACAGTATCCCCGTACTGTTTACGTTGGATTGTAATCACTCTCGCATCAGCACCTTCAAACAAGTTAAAGGAATCAATGTAATATTAACTTTGTTAATGTTTATGTATATGTAATGAAATATAAATGTGAATGGACCAATGAATTATATTCATCATGCTTATGTATTCTTGTTTATCTATGAAATGATGAAGGCATGCCCTTCATGACCTTTGTCTGATGAACATTATATCTGAGAGGAAGTAATGCTTCGGAGGACGAAGGTCCTTAATACTTAACAATTGTGTTGCCTTGTTCTTGATTCACAACATTTGAGAACAAGTGACCAACATTGGCGCCCACCTCCGGTGAACTCACTTCCACGACCACAACAATGGCTTCGCAAGGAACCCAAGTCGTGGCACCTTCGGCTACGAAGCTGGTCCTCCCAATCATAGGCAGTTCAAGTTCTGAACCAACCAATAAGAAGCAGAAGAAGGAAGCACAGAGAAGGGTACAACATGTTGGAGTGTAGGGACCCTTCATCAAGTCCAAGTGGTCACATATACCAATCACCTTCTCCCAGGAAGATCTTTAGCTCAAGGACTACCCTCATAATGATGCAATGGTCATATCTTGTGTCATCAAGGGGTTTCTGGTGCACAACGTCCTTGTAGACACAGATAGTGCAGCAGACATCATCTTTGCAAAAGCTTTCAGGCAGATGCAGGACCAGGATGATAAGATACATGATGCAACACACCCCCTGTGTGGCTTTGGAAGAAGGCAGATAGTGGCACTCGGGAAGATAACAATGCTAATCACCTTCGGTTATGTTCATAACACAAGGACAGAGCAAGTTGTTTTTGACATTGTTGGTATGGAATATCTCTACAATGCAATAATTGGTCGAGGGACATTAAATTCATTCGAAGCAATACTTCATCCAGCATATCTATGCATGAAGATACCATCTGACCAGGGTCCCATAGCTGTGCATGGAAGTCAAGATGGTGCTAGAAGGGCTTAAGGGAACTGGACAGATTCAAAGGCCATCCATATCATACATGAAGTCGAAGCTCATCAATAGTATGAGCATAAAAGAGATAAGGCTGCCTCAACAGACCAACTGAAGCCCATGCTTCTGTGTGAAGACATAGCCGAGCAGAAGTTGTTGCTGGGGTCTCAATTGTCTGATGAACAAGAAAAAACTTTGCTGAGGTTTTTGTTCAACAACAAGGATGTATTTGCTTGGTCAGCCAATGATCTTTGTGGTGTCAATAGAGATGTCATTGAGCACTCACTTAATGTAGATCTAGCTATCAGGCCAAGGAAGAAAAAGATTTGGAAGATGTCCGATGACAAAGCCGAAGGTGCAAGAAACGAAGTCAAAAGGCTCCTGAGTGTCGGAGTAATTAGAGAAGTGACATATCCAGAGTGGCTAGCCAATACTGTGGTGGTGAAGAAGGCCAATGGAAAGTGGAGGATGTGCATTGATTTTACGGATCTTAACAAGGGATGTCCGAAGGATGAGTTCCCTTTGCCAAGAATAGACTCCCTTATGGATGCAGCAGCTACTTTGGAGCTCATGAGTCTATTGGATTGCTATTCAGGCTATCATCAAATCTAGATGAAGAAGGAAGATGAGCCTAAGACAAGCTTCATAACCCCTAGTGGGACCTACTGCTACCTTCAAATGTTCGAGGGGCCAAGAATGCCGGAGGAAGCTTCAGCAGAATGACTGCCAAAGTCCTTAGCTCTCAGATTGATAGGAATGTTCTAACATATGTCAATGATATCATAGTGAAAAGTACCAAGCAAGAATATGACATCGCCGATTTACAATAAACATTTGCCAATTTTAGAAAGGCCAGCCTCAAGCTCAACCTAGAGAAATGTATCTTCGGAGTGAAGAAGGGGAAATTTCTTGGGTGTCTTGTGTCAACAAAAGTAATTGAAGCTAACCCAAACAAGATAGAAGCTATACTTCGGATGGAGCCACCTAAGTCAAGAAAAGGTGCCTAGAGATTGATAGGAAGGTTGGCGACATTGAATAGATTTATTTCAAGATCAGCAGAGAGGAACTTGCCATTCTTCGAAGTACTGAAATCAATCGAAGTTTTTCAATGGGGACCAACTCAATAAAAGGCTTTCGAAGAGCTAAAGCAGTATCTAATAGAACTGACAACATTGACTCCACCTTCGTCAGGAGACCCATTGCTGATGTATGTAGCTACTTCTCACGCTGCAGTTAGTGCAGCGTTGGTGCAAGAGAAACAAGATGGCCAAGCGAAGAAGCAAGTGCTAGTGTACTTTGTCTCTAAAGTACTTAGTCCATCAAAAAGAAATTACACAGAGCTAGAGAAGGTACTATATGCTGTATTGATGGCCTCTAGAAAGCTTCAACATTATTTCCAGTCATACCATATTATAGTACCTTCTTCTCAGCCCCTCAAGGACATAATAAGGAAAAAAGAAGCCACATGAAGAGTTGGAAACTGGGTTGCAGAGCTGAATAAATTCACTACTGATTATGTTCACAGGTCTTCAATCCAATCCTAAGTGTTAGCAGACTTCATTGATGATTGGACGCAAGGGCTCAGGACGAAGAAAGAACAAAAGATAACGAAGCTTGGACAGTGTTCTGTGATGGGTCATGGGGAACCTTCGACGCAGGTGCAGCTGCTATACTAATTTCACCATCTAAGATCAGAACCTATTATGCAGCCAAGCTAGAGTTCAACTGTAGAAATAACATTGCAGAATACGAAGCCCTTCTCTTGGGGATTCGAAAACTCAAGTCAATGGGAATAAGAAGGGAAATCCTAAAATCTGATTCACAGGTTATCACAGGCCATATCGATAAAAACAGCAAAGTAAGAGATCTGAAGCTTGAGAAATATCTGGATACAGTCCGAAGAATGGAAGCCTCTTTCGAAGGCTTCTCAGTAAAGAATCCTAAGAGGAGAAAATGAACATGCATATCTATTAGCTAAGTCAGCGGCAGAGGGGCTCCCACTACCTTCGGAAATATTCTTTGGAACAATAAAAGCTCCTTCAGTCAAGCTCATGGAGCGAGCCATGCTTACAATCTCACTAGTGCATAGCGAAGATTGGAGGACTGAGATTATATCTTTCTTGCAAGGCAATTATCCTTCGAACGACGAAGTTTATATAAAAAGAATGGAAGCTAGGACAAGGCCTTACATGATCAAAGAAGGAGAATTGTACAAACAAGGAGTTTGCTCTCCATTGCTGAAGTGTTTGTCTAGAGCCGAACGTCAGGAGCTAATGTAAGAAATACATGCAGGGTGTATGCGGAGCTCATTTTAGGTCCAAGCCTTTGCTTGGAAAAGTTTTCAGGCAAGGATTTTATTGGCCGAAGGTAGCTTCGGATGCAGCGGATTTAGTTCAAAAATGTGAAAAATGCCAGAAGTGTGCCAGAGACCAAAAACAACCTTCGTCTTTAACTCAGCTAATCCAGCCCACTTGGCCATTGCAAAGGTGGAGGTTAGATTTATTAGGCCCACTTCCACCAGCACAAGAAAATTTAAAATATGTTGTGGTAGCGGTGGAGTATTTTTCAAAGTGGATTGAAGCTAAACCTCTAGCTACAATCACTTCGGCCACGGTCCAGAAGTTTTTCTAGCAGAATATTGTTTGCCGGTTTGGTGTGCCGATGGCCATTACAATTGATAACGGAACTCAGTTTGATGCTAAAACATTCAAAACTTTTTGCGATCAAATTGGTACAAAAATACATTTTGCATCTGTGAGGCATCCAAAATCAAATGGACTGGTAGAACGAGCTAATGGAATCATAATAACAGAAATAATGAAGTCAATCTTTAATCAGCCAAAAGGAAAGTGGCCAGATGAATTAATAAAAGTGGTATGGAACCACAACACTATTGTATCAAGGTCAACAAGATTTACCCCATTCAAGCTTTTATTCGGTGATGAAGCAATAACACCGGAAGAAGCAAAAACAGGTTCGATAAGGACCTCAGCTTCGACAGAAGACGAAGAGGATTGTAAAATAACAAAAGACACCATAGAAGGGACCAGACTTCAAGCAATAGATCACATCAATAAGTATCCAGCCGAAACAGTCAAATGGCGAGATCGGAAGGTAAGATATAGTGGGAAAACTTCAGCTTAAATGGGAAGGTCCTTTCTTGGTGGTATCTTCGTCAAGACCTGGATCATACAGGTTGAAAGACATGGACGACAATGACATTCCAAGATCTTGGAATGCAGATGAGCTTTAGAGATATTATGTGTAAATTTTGTAATTTTCTTACTTTTCCCTATGGCACCCTTTTCCTTTCAAGAGGGGAGAAAGGTTTTTAATGGGGCCATAGGTTGTAATTTTTATTTTTTATGCAGCCCTATGCAATACAAGGGCCAGATTCCCCCACATGTAAAATGTAAAGATCTAGGATTACACCATCGAGTGTAAAAAAGTATGGAGAAGCTCCAAAGTCGTTCCTAAGGGAATGCAGAGCTAGAATGCCACCTAAGTGAAAGGCAAAGAAGCTCCAAAGTCGTTCCTAAGGGGATGCAGAGCTTAAATGCCACCTAAGTAAAAGGTGAAGAATCTCCAAAGTCGTTCCTAAGGGGATGCAGAGCTTAGCTCCAAAGTCGTTCCCAAGGGAATGCAGAGCTGAAGTACCACCTAAGTAAAAGGTGAAGAGACTCCAAAGTCGCTCCTAAGGGGATACAGAGTCTGGGTATGTGTTTGTATGAGTTTTTTACCTTCGGTATACATTTGCATACTTCATTATACCATCTTTTGCATTCATACAAACATGCATTAAGCATCCGTAGATTCATCATCATGACATAAAGCATAAAGCATTAACAGGAAAAGCGAAGGTTGTAGTCTTCAATGAGTAAACACCTTATATATACGAAGATGCTTCATCTCATTGTATATGAGGGAGCCGATGTTTGATTCTTCTCAAAAGGTGCTTCGATGTGAACGGAAAGAAGGGAAGGTGTTTTTCGGCTTCGGCTAAAAAAGCTACGAGCATTGGTTTCGTCCACAGCAAACTAGGTAACACATGAATGAAAGGTAAAATAGCATTACAAAGCATTTACATATATTTACAATTGCCTGGTCATATCTATTACAATTCTTCATCAAATAATACACTTCTTTGCACAAAGTACTTCCAAAAGTGTTTTTACATATACTAGCAAGGGGAGCTTCCGAAGTCTCCTCTAACGCTTCAGATCTAGCTTCGGCTCACTAGCTTTTGGCATTGTCATCCTGAAGAATGACAAAGGCAAGAGTATTGAGGAACATTGTAAGACAATATAAAATAAAAGCGTAATGGTAAAGAGATTTTTATACCTTTTTAAGCAGATTTCAAGCTTTGTCTCTAGCTAGTTCTCGGTCGCCCTTTGCCCAGATTTGGGTAATGAATCTATTACCTATGCTTCGGACTTCGGTCGGAATGTCAATAAGGTCAGATGGAGACATAGTGAAGTTTGGCATATTGATGGCCCTTGCATGATTGCATCCGGCTTTTATGAAAGTAGCAATCGTAACACGAGAACCTACTAGCGCATAGAAATCACTGTGGCCAGTTATGATTTCATCGAGGACGTCAACTTCTTTCTCAATGCATTCAAGTGCTCCAGGGATATCTTCGTTAGAAAGATTGGCTTCTTCGGACGCGGCTCCGACTGAATTGAAGATACTTTTTAGCAGAGCAGTACATTGAGCCGCAAAGCTGAAGCATTTATTCTTAAGAGCTTTAAGCGTTTCACTCAGTTTCAGGTTCTTCTCAGCTTCAACCTTGATTGTCATATTTAAAGTTTTGGTTTCACGGCTGAACCGGCTTGAGTTTTCTTCCAAAAGCGTTTGAGTTTCCTTCAGTTCTTTGCTTAATTTCTCATTTTGAGCTCGAGCTTTGGCAAGTGAGCCTTCGGTTGAGCGCAGCAGGCTATTTTTTCTTTCAAAGAATCTTCATGTTTTCTGATCTTATCTTCAAAGCCTTCGACGACAATTTCATTTTTCCTATCTTCATCGTCTTGTTGCATCTTCAAGGCTTTGCTTAGCAATAAACTCTGAAAAATGAACTAAAGTTAGAATACCTAAATCAACATGAAGATACCATCGATAACCTATAAAGGAGTCTTACTTTGAAGTTTGAGTAAAACAAGCTACCAATGATGTGATGTCGTCTATAGCGGCTAATATCCTTTTCAAGCTTCGGGAATCCAATGCTCTTAGATAAAGTTCTTATAATCTTAGCCCCGGTGCGATTGCGAATGCATCCCACAATTTCCTCATCAACCCCGCCGAAGGCATTGATCCAGGTTGGTAGGCACATGATATGGCAAATTGTCACACCCGGTTCTAGGGGCAAAACCGAATGCATAGCATATGTGTGACAAGATCCATTTTACACACATATGTTGATGTCACAGGTGTAATATATCAAAAGACAATGCAATAAAGGCGTAAAGTGAGTAGAGTACTTTATTACATCATCTGAATCATTGTATCTTTAACAATGTAATATATCAAAAGACAATGCAATAAAGGCGTAAAGTGAGTAGAGTACTTTATTACATCATCTGAATCATTGTATCTTTAACAAGTACCAACATCAAAGTAACGCAGAATTAAATATGGATAATCTCCCACAGGAAGATGATCGGCGCATCGTTAAACTCAGTATTCATCGAAATCTCCATCAAGGTCTTCTTCATCACCCTCTGATCAAAATATTAGCAAGGGTGAGCTCACTTATGGTCGGGGCTCAGCAAGTGGGGGAAAATTAGTGCAAGTTGGTAAGGCTAAGGTTAAGCGGTAAGCATTTTAGTTGGTCAATATTTTATTAGCAACACCTGTCTTACTAATAAGTGTGTATCCCAAGTATCTCATTTAAACAAAGGTATAAGAGTATATCAAAAACACTTAATTGAAACCACTTAAGCAAACCATTGGCAGATCATCAGATCTCGATTTATTGTCCATCTTTAAGTTCAATTATCATGTGAGGGTCCAGGTTGCTCTTAACCATGAGCACGGCTGACATATCAGTTTTACACTCTGCAGAGGTGGTACAACTTTACCCACAAGCCATGTATCCCATCTAGCCTGGGTTGATCGGACCCGTAAACATTGCCGAGGTGAATGGCTAGGGATCCATTATGAGGCTTTCACAAAATACACTTAATACAAAGCAACCCGCTAAGGTTTTAAAGTCGGTGTGGAGGCCCTCTAGGCGAGGTACCTTAGCCAAGAATACGTCCCCATGTTAACGTGAGCTGCCACCACTGCCGCTCCCCCTCTTGCCCATATTTCAGGTAAGGTTGCTAGGTACTAAGCATATAAAGCTAATTACCAAAGCCAAAGCAATGATAGCACTCGTGGTTGCACTGTTATCCTGGGTGGTCACTCCATGTTCCAATTAATACGAAATAATCTTGTTTAACCATCGGGTTAACATCATAATGCCAATTTCATTTCAGGAACATTAATATCAAATAATGAGTGACATCAAAATTAACAAGTTGAGCGGTAGCATCAATTTGCAAAGCATAGTATTTTCCCAGGGTAATCAAGGAATACAGTTGGTAAATCTAGGAAATCCTTAATTAGGCAAATCCCATCAAATTATACAATATATCCAAAAAGTAAACATTATTATATGCATTAATTGGGTATAAATAGAATATGCAGAGGGAGAATCCACTTGCCTTGCTCGAACGTGTCCTGCGGGTCATCCTCAAACGTGTTAGGCTCGTCCAACTCACAGTCCACTTCTAGCATCGATTTGCGTATCGCACATACAAAAGAATATGTATGCCAAATAAATAAACATACACCAGTACAGGGTAATCATCCACCATTACATTCTCATTCATACATCACACTTATCACACTCATAAATACGCCTTAAAGCGTAAATACTTATTAATTCGTTATGACTATTACTACAAGTCATTATTGATGAAATTACGAGTAGGTACTATAATACTAGTTTTATCTAGTATAACATGTACTAACATTCTTTATGAAAATAAATGCTAATTATTACTAATAATAGACTGATAGATTCTATTCCTTTTATTTCTACACATAACGTATGCGTATAGCTAAAATGGTTTATTCATAATTCTTCTAACATTAATATTCTAAGAATCAATATAAATCACTAATTGGATTTTTAATAACATAAACATGGTTATTATGACAAAAACAAGTGTTTTATTAATCTTAAGAATTTAAGTGCTATAATCATGAACATATTTGTTTTGGCTAGTAAAAATCTATTTTCATTACGACTAGTGGTATTCTTTTAGTTTTCTCCTTTCTTTCTAAAAGAAAGTACTATTAAAATAATCAGAGATAAATCATCTATTAACCTATAATATTTATATTGCCATGAATTCTATACCCTTTACTAATTCCATGTTAAGAAAAGCTTCTATTATCTATTAAAATGAACTTATGATTATAACCGTCCAAATAATTTCCAAAATTCATTGTGAACAAAATTAACTATAAAATTACCTATCTAGTGTTTTTATCACCAACATTTGTCTATCCATTTTTGTCATACTTCTCTATAATCCAACTTTCTAAAAGTCATCGTGAACAAATAACATGAATAATCACGGTGCACTAATTTATCGCATACATCTACCAAAAATCCATAGCGCATATACGCATGAATTCCGAATCACAACATGCTCATATTACAACACAATAACTATAAAATTCACAAACTGAATCAAAAAGTGATTTCAAAAATACACAAAATTATTTTGGGTCGTCTTCCACCTTGAGCTTGTTCGTGTGAAGGGGAGAGCTCGACGGGGGAGGGGGTCGGCTGAGTGGAGAAGAGCAGGGGTTCGGCGTCGGGCGGCTCCGGCGGGGCTGCGTGGTCTACGGAGCTCCGACGACAACGTGGGCGAGCAAGGAGTGTGAGAGAGAGGGGCGAGCTCAGGTAGGGAGGAGGAAGAGAGGAGCTCGGCGTCGGCTTTATAGAGAGAGGGAGGGGAGAGGAGAGGTCGCCAAGGAGAGAGGGAGAGAGGAAGAGGCGGTCGGGTTCTTCAAGCCGCCATTGATGGCGTCGGCATCAATGGAGGGGAGAGTGGGGAGGAGAAACGACTGCTTTGAAGCTCCATAATGTGAGGGGACAAACGGATGGCGCGGGTGGCTCGGTAGCGGCATGGGCGCGGTGCGTCGGGGTCGCGCGGTCGGCTGGCGGCTCGGGGGGCTTCGGGCACGGTCGGGCGTGGCGTTCTGGGCGCGGGGTGCGACGGAGGCCTGGGCGCGGCTCCTGGCGGCTGCACGGGGAAAGGGAAGGGAGAGGGGCGAAGTGGGGCCCGCGCGTCTGTGAGAGAGAGGGGGATCCCTGGCGGCGGCGGCGGCTAAGCAGGGAGGGGTGCGGTGCGGCTGATGGGCCCCTAGTGGGCCGTTAGGGTTAGGGTTTCCCCTTTTTTAATTACTAATGTAAATACATATATAATTAATCTAAAAATTCATAATAATTATACCAAAATTATTTATAAATAAAATATTTATTTTTGGACTAATAACTATTATATTATTTTTTGGATTTTCATTTAAGAAGAAATGTTATTAAATATCCAAAATCAATCATGAGCAAATCAAAAAATTATTCCAAATGCAAATAAATAACAAACACTTGAATGAAAAATTTATTGCCATAATTACCATTAATAACTAAATGCATTATTTTTACTTGATGGTTTTTATAGTGTTACAAACCTACCCCTCTTAAAAGAATCTCGTCCTCGAGATTAAGGAACTTCCGAGAATAACTAGGGGAATTCGACCTTGAGTTTATCTTCTCTTTCCCAAGTGGCCTCATCTTCAGAATGATGACTCCACTGAACTTTGCACATGTTGATAACTTTACTCTAGGTAATCCTACGAGATGTTTCCAGAATTTTGATAGGGTACTCCGAATAAGTCAAATCCTCATTAACATTCAACTCTTCCATGGGTAATTGTTCCTTCGGTACTCTTAAGCACTTTTTGAGTTGTGACACGTGAAATACGTCATGCACCTCTGACAAACTATCGGGTAGCTCTAACTGGTAGCTACTTCACCTTTTCTCTCCAAAATCTTGAATGGGCCAATGTTGCGAGGAGATAATTTTCCCTTAACCTTAAATCTTTTCATTCCTCTCATAGGGTAAACTTTAAGGTATATGAAGTCTCCAACTTCAAAGATCAACTCTCTTCTTCTATTATCAGCATAGCTTTTGTCTTGACTGTGCCATCTTCAGATTCTCTCTGATAATCTGCACTTCCTTTTCCGCTTCTTATAGAATTTCTGGACCAAATACTTGACTTTCTCTGGTCTGATTCCAATTAAGCGGTGTTCTACACATTCATCCGTAAAGTGCTTCAAATGGTGCTATTTTTAGACTTGCTTGATAACCACTGTTATACGAGAATTCTGCATAAGGCAAACTTTTATCCCAGCTTCTACCATGCTTTAGAGCGCAAGCTCTTAGCATATCCTCCAACACTTGGTTTGTTCTTTCCGTTTGCCCATCCGTTTGCAGATGATAAGCTGAACTAAAGTTTAGCTTGGTATCCATGGACTCATGTAATCTTTTCCAAAAGCGCGAGGTAAACTAGGTTCCTCGATCTGATACGATCTTCTTCAGTACTCCATACAGACAAACAATCCTTGACATGTATAACTCTACAAACTGGGCTCCTGAGTAAGTTGTCTTCACAAGTATAAAGTGTGCCACTTTAGTCAACCTGTCTACTATGACCCATATTGAATCATAGCCATCCCGAGTATGGGGTAGTCCAACTATGAAATCCATACCGATTTCTTCCCATTTCCATTCCGGTACCTTGAGAGGTTGTAGTAATCTTGCTGGTCTTTGGTGTTCGACTTTAACTCGCTGACACACGTCACACAATGCAACATGGGTAGCAACATCTCTTTTCAAACCATACCACCAATACTTTTCCTTTAGATCCTGGTACATCTTTGTACTTCCAGGGTGAATAGAGTAAGCCGAGTCATGAGCTTCTGTCAAAATAAGTTGGTGTAGGTGTTCGATTTCCGCTACACAGATTCTCTTCTTAAACCATACTGTGCCTTGATCATCTTCTGTGAAATCTGGGGCTTTTTCCCCAAACTAATTTGTGTCTTAATTTCTTTGATTTTCTCATTAGACTCTTGTTGAGCATACCAAGGTTGCTTCCATATTATTGAGCATACCAAGGTTGAGTTGTTCCATTTCCGAGCACAATTCCTGTGACATCAAATGAGTAGTGATGTTGTTCACTTGACCCTTACGGCTCAAAGCAACAGCCACTACATTTGCTTTTCCTAGGTGATATTGTGTTTCCAAATCATAGTCTTTGATCAACTCAAGCCATATTCTCTGTCTGAGGTTGAGTTCTTTCAGAGTGAATATGTATTTCAAACTTTTGTGATCCATGAAGACTTTGCACTTGTTTCCAATCATATAGTGTCTCCAAATCTTCAAAGCATGCACTACGGCAGCTAGTTCCAAGTCATGCATAGGATAATTCTTCTCATGCTTTCTCAACTATCTTGAGGCACAAGCTATTACTTTTCCTTCTTGCATTAACACACATCCAAGTCCAAGGTGTGATGCATCGCAATACACATCAAATCCTTTGTGAATGTCTGGCATTACCAATATTGGTGCAGTGGTTAACCTCTTCTTGAGTTCTTCAAAACATTTTTGGCATGCTTCATCCCACTTAAACTCTTTACCTTTCTCTAGTAGTGAGGTAAGAGGTTTCACTAACTTGGAAAAACCTTCAATAAATCTTCTGTAATATCCTGCCAATCCAAGAAAACTTCTGATCTTGGACGCGTCCTTTGGTTGCTTCCAATTTAGTATCTCACTTATCTTTCCTGGATCCACTTTAAGTCCACCATCAGTAACAATATGTCCTAGGAAAGCAACTTCCTTCAGCTAAAAATCACACTTCGAGAACTTTGCATATAATTGGTTGTCACGAAGCTTTTGTAGGACTTGCCTTAGATGATCCTCATGTGTTTCTTCATTCGGAGAGTATATTAGTATGTCGTCAATGAATACGACCACAAACTGATCCAAATATTCCATGAATACTTTATCCACCAAGTTCATAAAGTATGCGAGTGCATTAGTCAGTCCAAACGACATGAACAAAAACTCATATAATCCATATCTCGTAGTGAAGGTTGTCTTGGGTACATCTTCTGCTCGAATTTTTAACTGAAGATATCCCGACCTTAGATCTATCTTCGGAATATCTTAGCTCCCTTCATCTGATCAAATAAATCTTCAATCTGAGGTAATGGGTATTTATTGTTAATGGTTACTTCATTCAAACTTCTATAATCAACACACATTCTCCTCGAACCATCTTTCTTGCTCACAAATAGAACTGGGGCTCCCCAAGGGGATGAACTTGGGCAATGAAACCTTTTTCTAGTAATTCCTCTATTTGTTTCTTCAGTTCAACTAAATCTTTGACATCCATTCTATAAGGTCTTTTTGAGATAGGTGCAATTCTGGGTAATAATTCAATAGAAAACTCTATATCACGGTCAGGTGGCATACCTGGTAATTCCTCCAGAAATACGTCTGGGTACACTACCTTGATATTTTCGAGGGGCTTTTCTTCCAAGTGATTTATCATTGTTTCTCCTTTTGCATCTGTTGACATATCTGTGCTAACTTAGATTCTTTCGCCTTGAGGACTTGTCAACATAATTGTTCCGTTAGCACATTGTATCACTCCATCACAACTTTTCAACCAGTCACATCCAAGAATCACATCAATACCGTTGGATCCTAAGACCACTAGGTTGACTAGAAAATCTATTCCTTGAATCTTGAGATTAACATGGAGGCATGAATGTGTGGCCTTCATGTCACCTCCCGGTGAACTAATGTGTAACATCTTCTTAAGAGGGTGCTTTGGTATGTTATGTTTTTCCACGAATGACTCAGTTATAAATAAATGCGATACTCTAGAGTCAAATAAAACTGAAGCAGGTATGGAGTTGATGAGAAACATACCATACACCATGTCGGCATCCTCAGGTACTGCTTCAGCTGTGACGTGACTAACCCTTCCTCTATTCTGGTTCTACGGTGTTTTGTTCTGCGCAGATCCACGAGTAGGGGTGTTCTGGTCATTCCTCTAGTTGTTGCTCTTCTGAGGTGTCTGTTGGTTGTGCCTTGGGCAGTTGCTAGCATAATGGCCAAGCTCACCGCACTTGAAATAGCCATTGGGTTGGACTGGTGCGTTGTTGCTTTTGGCCTGCGTGTTCACGGCGCCACCTTGACGAGTCTGTGAACTCCCACTAGACCTTTGGTTGGTCTGAGAGCTGTTCCTCTACTGGTTCTGACTTTGATTGCTCCTTTGGCCTTGTTGTCCAGAGCATTGCACTTGATAATTGTTTCCACCCTGATTTCTAGAGCAGAACTGAGCACCTTGCGAGTTGTTCGGGCGGGTGTTCCTACTAGACTGACCTTGGAACTTCCTTTTGTGGTCAGACAGTGAGAGCACCTAGAGGGGGGGTGAATAGGTGATCCTGTAAAACTTCAAAACTTAAGCCACAAACTTGGTTAGGTGTTAGCGCAATAACCGCCAAGTGGCTAGAGAGGAATCTTCAATAAAACACAATAACCAACAAGAGATCAATCACAGAGATGGCACAGTGGTTATCCCGTGGTTCGGCCAAGACCAACGCTTGCCTACTCCACGTTGTGGCGTCCCAATGGACGAGGGTTGCAATCAACCCCTCTCAAGCGGTCCAAAGACCCACTTGAATACCACGGTGTTTTGTTTGCTTTTCTCAATCCCGTTTGCGAGGAATCTCCACAACTTGGAGCCTCTCGCCCTTACACTTGAAATTCACAAAGAAGCACGGAGCAAGGGAGGGATTAGCAATGCACTCAAGACAAGAAATCACAGCAACACCACGCACACAAGTCGCAACGAGAGCTCACAACACAACTCAATGAGTTCACCACTCAACTAGAGCTCTAATTGCTATCGCAAAGAATCAAAGGCGCGGAATCGATGTCTTAGTGCTTAGGAATGTTGTAGGAATTCTTGGTGTGCTCCTCCATGCGCCTAGGGGTCCCTTTTATAGCCCCAAGGAAGCTAGGAGCCTTTGAGAGCAATCTAGGAAGGCTGATCTTGCCTTCTGTCGACTGGCGCACCGGACTAGTCCGGTGCACACCGGACACTGTCCGGTGCCCGATTTCCTTCCAAAAATGGCACAGTCGACCGTTGGCAGCCTGAGAGCCGTTGGTGCACCGGACATGTCCGGTGCACACCGGACAGACCGGTGCTCCCTTCTAGCCGTTGGCTCGGCCACGTGTCCCGCGCAGATCGCGCGGCCGACCGTTGGCCCTGCCGACCGTTGGCTCACCGGACAGTCCGGTGCACACCGGACAGTCCGGTGAATTATAGTCGTACGTCGCCGATGAATTCCCGAGAGCGACGAGTTCGCCTGTGAACGGCCCACTGGACAGTCCGGTGCACCACCGGACAGTCCGGTGAATTATAGCCGTACATCGCCGTCGAAGTCCCGAGAACAGCCTGTTCGCTAGAGCCAGCCTGGCGCACCGAACACTGTCCGGTGCACCACCGGACAGTCCGGTGCTCCCAGACTGAGCAAACTTTGGCTGCTCGAGCCAAGGCATTTTCAATTGGATTTTTCCTGTTTCCAGCACTTAGACACAATACATTAGTCCATAAAACAATGTACTAAGTCTGAGAAACACACCTTTATCCTTGATTTGTACTTTGTCCACCTTTTCACACTTAGGCACTTGTGTTGGACACTAAATCACCAAAATACTTAGAAATGGCCCAAGGGCACATTTCCCTTTCAATCTCCCCCTTTTTGGTGATTTATGCCAACGCAACATAAAGCAAGTAGAACAAGTACAAAATCAATTCAAATAAGAACTCAAAATTGTTTTGATTCAATTTGACATATATGGATCACTCTATGCCACCACTTGGTTTGTTTTTGCAAATTAAACTCAAATTCCTATCTCTAAGTCAAATCCACTTGTAGAGACATAAAGAGAGGTATTCCAAAGAACTTTGATCAAGGATTTCAAAAACTCCCCCTTTTTTCCATAATCAACACTTCTCCCCACAAGAGACCAACTTTTGACATAAGAGACAATAAAAGAGTTTTGACAAACCAAAAGCTCTAATCTACTATTTTCAAAATTTCTCAAGTGGTAGCTGATCCATCTATTGCTTTGGCCTTTATTTTCTCCCCCTTTGGCATCAAGCACCAAAACGGGATCAATCTTAGCCCTTTAACCCCATTGCCTCACCAAAATCTTCAAATAAGAACACAAAGGCAATAAGAGTACATGAGATGAACTTGGAATAAGTTACCCTCTCATCGGAGTGCAGTGGAAGTCTTTCATGGTCCAAGTCCACCTTTTCCCTTTCAAACCTCCTTTGAGACTAAAACAAGCAAACTCAAGCATATGGTTAGTCTCAAAGGGTCAAGTTGTAGCACAGCTCCCCCTAAATATGTGCATCACTTGCAAGAAGGACTTGTGAGGTCCAGGGAGTGTTTGTACAACTTGAGCACCACAATAAGCAACAAAATGCAGAATGAACATGATCAAAGGCATAAACACATGTATGCTACAATTCAATCCAAGTTCCGTGAATCTAAGACATTTAGCTCACTACGCAGCCTGCAAAAGGTCTTCTCATCTAGAGGCTTGGTAAAGATATCGGCTAGCTGGTTCTCGGTGCTAACATGAAACACTTCGATATCTCCCTTTTGCTGGTGGTCTCTCAAAAAGTGATGCCGGATGTCAATGTGCTTTGTGCGGCTGTGCTCAACAGGATTTTCCGCTATTTGGATAGCACTCTCATTATCACATAGGAGTGGGACTTTGCTCAGATTGTAGCCAAAGTCCCTGAGGGTTTGCCTCATCCAAAGTAGTTGCGCGCAACACTGTCCTGCGGCAACATACTCGGCCTCAGCGGTGGATAGGGCAACGGAAGTTTGTTTCTTAGAATTCCATGACACCAGGGACCTTCCTAAGAATTGGCACGTCCTCGATGTACTCTTCCTATCGACCTTACATCCAGCATAGTCGGAATCTGAGTACCCAATCAAGTCAAAGTTAGACCCCTTTGGATACCAGATCCCGAAGCAAGGCGTAGCGACTAAATATCGAAGAATTCGCTTCACAGCCACTAAGTGACACTCCTTAGGATCAGATTGAAATCTAGCACACATGCATACGCTAAGCATAATATCCGGTCTACTAGCACATAAATAAAGCAAAGAACCTATCATGGACCGGTATGCTTTTTGATCAACGGACTTACCTCCTTTGTTGAGGTCGGTGTGTCCGTCAGTTCCCATCGGCGTCTTTGCGGGCTTGGCGTCCTTCATCCCAAACCGCTTAAGCAAGTCTTGCGTGTACTTCGTTTGGGAGATGAAAGTGCCGTCCTTGAGTTTCTTCACTTGGAACCCAAGGAAGTAGTTCAACTCGCCCATCATCGACATCTCGAATTTCTGCGTCATCACCCTGCTAAACTCTTCACAAGACTTTTGGTTAGTAGAACCAAATATTATGTCATCGACATAAATTTGGCACACAAAAAGATCACCATCGCAAGTCTTAGTAAAAAGAGTTGGATCGGCTTTCCCAACCTTGAAAGCATTAGTAATTAAAAAGTCTCTAAGGCATTCATACCATGCTCTTGGGGCTTGCTTAAGTCCATAGAGCGCCTTAGAGAGCTTACACACGTGGTTGGGGTACCGTTCATCCTCGAAGCCAGGGGGTTGCTCCACGTACACCTCCTCCTTGATCGGCCCATTGAGGAAAGCGCTTTTCACATCCATTTGGTACAACTTGAAAGAATGGTGAGCGGCATATGCTAGCAAGATACGGATTGATTCTAGCCTAGCCACAGGAGCAAAAGTCTCCTCAAAGTCCAAACCTGCGACTTGGGCATAACCTTTTGCCACAAGTCGAGCCTTGTTCCTCGTCACCACCCCGTGCTCGTCCTGTTTGTTGCGGAACACCCACTTGGTTCCCACAACATTTTGCTTGGGGCGAGGCACCAGTGTCCAAACTTCATTGCGCTTGAAGTTGTTGAGTTCCTCCTGCATGGCCAACACCCAGTCCGGATCCAGCAAGGCCTCTTCTACCCTGAAAGGCTCAATAGATGAGACAAAAGAGTAATGCTCACAAAAATTAACTAATCTTGAACGAGTAGTTACTCCCTTGCTAATATCACCCAATATTTGGTCGACGGGATGATCCCTTTGGATCGTCGCTCGAACTTGGGTTGGAGGTGCCTGAGGTGCTTCTTCCTCTTCAACTTGATCATGCGCCTCCACTTGAGGTACCTGTTCGTCATCTTGGGTTGGGGGATGCACCATAGTTGAGGAAGACGGTTGATCTTGCTCCAATTGTTCCTGAGGCCGTACATCTCCAATCGCCATGGTGCGTATCGCGGCCGTTGGAACGTCTTCTTCATCTACATCATCAAGATTAACAACTTGCTCTCTTGGAGAGCCATTAGTCTCATCAAATACAACGTCGCTAGAGACTTCAACCAAACCCGATGATTTGTTGAAGACCCTATACGCCTTTGTATTTGAATCATAACCTAATAAAAACCCTTCTACAGCTTTGGGAGCAAATTTGGAATTCCTACCCTTCTTCACTAGAATGTAGCATTTACTCCCAAATACACGAAAGTACGATACATTGGGTTTGTTACCAGTTAGCAGCTCGTATGAAGTCTTCTTGAGGAGGCGGTGAAGATAGACCCTGTTGATGGCGTGGCAAGCCGTGTTCACGGCTTCCGACCAAAAACGCTCGGGGGTCTTGAACTCTCCAAGCATCGTCCTCGCCATATCAATGAGCGTCCTGTTCTTCCTCTCTACCACACCATTTTGCTGAGGTGTGTAGGGAGCGGAGAACTCGTGCTTGATCCCCTCCTCCTCAAGGAACTCCTCCACTTGAAGATTCTTGAATTCGGACCCATTGTCGCTCCTTATCTTCTTCACCTTGAGCTCAAACTCATTTTGAGCTCTCCTTAGGAAGCGCTTGAGGGTCCCTTGGGTTTCAGACTTATCCTGCAAAAAGAACACCCAAGTGAAGCGGGAAAAGTCATCAACAATAACTAGACCATACTTACTTCCTCCTATGCTCAGATAGGCGACGGGTCCGAAGAGGTCCATATGTAGCATCTCCAAGGGTCTTGATGTTGTCATCACATTTTTGGTGTGATGAGAGCCTCCCACCTGTTTCCCTGCTTGACAAGCTGCACAAGGTCTATCTTTTTCGAATTGCACGTTAGTCAAACCTATCACATGTTCTCCCTTTAGAAGCTTGTGAAGGTTCTTCATTCCCACATGTGCTAAGCGGCGATGCCACAGCCAGCCCATGCTAATCTTAGCAATTAAGCATGCATCTAGACCGGCCTCCTCATTTGCAAAATCAACTAAATAAAGTTTGCCGTCTAGTACACCCTTAAAAGCTAGTGAACCATCACATCTTCTAAAGACAGACACATCTACATTTGTAAATAGACAATTATATCCCATATTACATAATTGACTGACAGATAGTAAATTGTATCCAAGAGACTCAACTAAAAACACATTAGAGATAGAGTGCTCATTTGATATTGCAATCTTGCCTAAACCTTTCACCTTGCCTTGGTTCCCATCACCGAATATGATTGTATCTTGGGAATCCTTATTCTTGACGTAGGAGGTGAACATCTTCTTTTCCCCCGTCATATGGTTCGTGCATCCGCTGTCGATAATCCAGCTTGAACCCCCGGATGCATAAACCTACAAGGCAAATTTAGGCTTGGGTCTTAGGTACCCAACTCTTGTTGGGTCCTACACGGTTAGTCACAATTTCCTTAGGGACCCAAATGCAAGTTTTATCACCCTTGCATTTTGCCCCTAATTTCCTAGCAACTATCTTCCTATCCTTTCTACAAATAGCAAAGGAAGCATTTAAAGCATGATAAATTGTAAAGGGTCCATTCATAACTTTCCTAGGAGCATGAACAATATTCTTTCTAGGCACATGATGAATATTTTTCCTAGGCATATCTCTATCATGCATATAGGAAGAACTGGGAGCAAACATAGCATAAGAATCATAGGCATGTGAATCAAAAACATTACCACTCCTATGAGACTGTCTTCTATCATTGTACATAAAAGCATAGTTCTTTTTAGTACTACTTGCCATAGGGGCCTTCCCTTTCTCCTTGGCGGAGATGGGAGCCTTATGGCTTGTTAAGTTCTTGGCTTCCCTCTTGAAGCCAAGCCCATCCTTAATTGAGGGGTGTCTACCAATCGTGTAGGCATCCCTGGTAAATTTTAGTTTATCAAAATCACTTTTGCTAGCCTTAAGTTGGGCATTAAGACTAGCCATTTCATCATTTAACTTTGCAATAGAAGCTATGTGTTCACTACAAGCATCAATATCAAAATCTTTACATCTATTGCAAATAACAACATTTTCTACACAAGTTGTTGATTTACTAGCTATTTCTAACTTAGCATTCAAATCATCATTAATGCTCCTTAAGCTAGAAATCGTCTCATGACAAGAAGATAATTCACAAGAAAGCATTTCATTTCTCTTAACTTCTAAGGCATGAGATTTTTGTGCTTCTACAAATTTGTCATGTTCTTCATACAACAAGTCCTCTTGTTTTTCTAAAAGCCTATTCTTATCATTCAAGGCATCAATCAATTCATTAATTTTATCTACCTTGGTTCTATCTAGGCCCTTAAATAAACATGAATAATCTATTTCATCCTCATCACTAGATTCGTCCTCACTTGAAGAAGCATAAGTAGAGTTTCGAGTACATACCTTCTTCTCCCTTGCCATAAGGCATGTGTGACGCTCGTTGGGGAAGAGGGATGACTTGTTGAAGGCGGTGGCGGCGAGTCCTTCATTGTCGGAGTCGGACGAGGAGCAATCCGAATCCCACTCCTTGCCAAGATGTGACTCGCCCTTTGCCTTCTTATAGTTCTTCTTCTTCTCCCTCTTGTTCCCCTGATCCTGATCACTATCATTGTCGGGACAGTTAGCAATAAAATGACCAAGCTTACCACATTTGAAGCATGAGCGCTTCCCCTTTGTCTTGGTCTTGCTTGGCTGCCCCTTGCGACCCTTTAGCGCCGTCTTGAATCTCTTGATGATGAGGGCCATCTCTTCATCATTAAGTCTGGCCGCCTCAATTTGTGCCACCTTGCTAGGTAGCGCCTCCTTGCTTCTTGTTGCCTTGAGAGCAAGGGGTTGAGGCTCGTTGATTGGACCATTCAATGCGTCGTCCACGTACCTCGCCTCCTTGATCATCATTCGCCCGCTAACGAATTTTCCAAGGACTTCTTCGGGCGACATTTTGGTGTACCTGGGATTCTCACGAATATTATTCACCAAATGAGGATCAAGAACGGTAAAGGACCTTAGCATCAGTCGGACGACGTCGTGGTCCGTCCATCGCGTGCTTCCGTAGCTCCTTATTTTGTTGATAAGGGTCTTGAGTCGGTTGTATGTTTGGGTTGGCTCCTCGCCCCTTATCATCGCGAACCGTCCAAGCTCGCCTTCCACCAACTCCATCTTGGTGAGCAAGGTGACGTCGTTCCCCTCATGAGAAATCTTGAGGGTGTCCCAGATCTGCTTGGCGTTATCCAAGCCGCTCACTTTGTGGTATTCATCCCTTCACAATGAAGCTAGAAGAACAGTAGTAGCTTGTGCATTCTTATGAATTTGCTCATTAATGAACATGGGACTATCCGTACTATCAAAGTGCATTCCACTCTCTACAATCTCCCATATACTAGGATGGAGAGAGAATAGGTGACTACGCATTTTGTGGCTCCAAAATCCGTAGTCCTCCCCATCAAAGTGTGGAGGCTTGCCGAGAGGAATGGAGAGCAAATGTGAATTTGAACTTTGCGGAATACGAGAGTAGTCAAAAGAAAAGCTCGAATTAACCGGTTTCCTTCTCTCGTAGTCGTTGTGGTCGTCGTCCTTTTGGGAAGAAGTAGACTCATCGCTGTCGTCGTAGTAGACGATCTCCTTGATGCGCCTCGTCTTCTTCTTCTTCCCATCTTTCCGTCTATGGCCCGAGCCCGAGTCGGTAGGCTTGTCATCCTTCGGCTCGTTGACGAAGGATTCCTTCTCTTTATCGTTGATCACGATACCCTTCCCCTTAGGATCCATCTCTTCGGGCGGTTAGTCCCTTTGTGAAGAGAACGGCTCTGATACCAATTGAGAGCACCTAGAGGGGGGTGAATAGGTGATCCTGTAAAACTTCAAAACTTAAGCCACAAACTTGGTTAGGTGTTAGCGCAATAACCGCCAAGTGGCTAGAGAGGAATCTTCAACAAAACACAATAACCAACAAGAGATCAATCACAGAGATGGCACGGTGGTTATCCCGTGGTTCGGCCAAGACCAACGCTTGCCTACTCCACGTTGTGGCGTCCCAACGGACGAGGGTTGCAATCAACCCCTCTCAAGCAGTCCAAAGACCCACTTGAATACCACGGTGTTTTGTTTGCTTTTCTCAATCCCGTTTGTGAGGAATCTCCACAACTTGGAGCCTCTCGCCCTTACACTTGAAATTCACAAAGAAGCACGGAGCAAGGGAGGGATTAGCAACGCACTCAAGACAAGAAATCACAGCAACACCACGCACACAAGTCGCAACGAGAGCTCACAACACAACTCAATGAGTTCACCACTCAACTAGAGCTCTAATTGCTATCGCAAAGAATCAAAGGCGCGGAATCGATGTCTTAGTGCTTAGGAATGTTGTAGGAATTCTTGGTGTGCTCCTCCATGCGCCTAGGGGTCCCTTTTATAGCCCCAAGGCAGCTAGGAGCCGTTGAGAGCAATCTAGGAAGGCTGATCTTGCCTTCTATCGACTGGCGCACCGACAGTCCGGTGCACACCGGACACTGTCCGGTGCCCGATTTCCTTCCAAAAATGGCGCAGTCGACCGTTGGCAGCCTGAGAGCCGTTGGCGCACCGGACATGTCCGGTGCACACCGGACAGACCGGTGCTCCCTTCTAGCCGTTGGCTCGGCCACGTGTTCCGCGCAGATCGCGCGGCCGACCGTTGGCCCTGCCGACCGTTGGCTCACCGGACAGTCCGGTGTACACCGAACAGTCCGGTGAATTATAGCCGTACGTCACCGATGAATTCCCGAGAGCGAGGAGTTCGCCTGTGAACGGCCCACCGGACAGTCCGGTGCACCACCGGACAGTCCGGTGAATTATAGCCGTACACCGCCGTCGAAGTCCCGAGAACAGCCTGTTCGCTAGAGCCAGCCTGGCGCACCGGACACTGTCCGGTGCACCACCGGACATTCCGGTGCACCACCGGACAGTCCGGTGCTCCTAGACTGAGCAAACTTTGGCTGCTCGAGCCAAGGCATTTTCAATTGGATTTTTCCTGTTTCCAGCACTTAGACACAATACATTAGTCCATAAAACAATGTACTAAGTCTGAGAAACATACCTTTATCCTTGATTTGTACTTTGTCCAGCTTTTCACACTTAGGCACTTGTGTTGGACACTAAATCACCAAAATACTTTTTCAGCAGAGTCTGGAAGTTGGGGAAGGTATGACTCTGCAGTTGATAGTTCAGTGGTCCAATCAGTCCTTCCAAGAAACGCTCTTGGTGCTTCCCATCAGTATCCACTTCTTCCGGTGCGTAGCGTGAAAGCTGGGTGAAGCGATCATGGTACTCACTGACAGTCATATTCCCTTGAGTAAGGGAAAGAAACTCCTTCTTCTTTAGTTTCATAATTCCCAAGGGAATATGATGAGCGCGGAAGTTCACTTGGAACTCCTGCCGGGTTATAGTGTCCGCATTGGCGTGTGCCGCTGTGAAGGCATCCCACCAGTCAGACGTGGCTCCCTCGAGTCCTCCCGAGGCGTACAAGACCTTCTCCCGGTCATTGCACTGGGTGACATCTGTGACGGAACCTCCCAAGGTATTAGGCCCACCTACAGCTGTCCTTGTCCTAAGGACATTGGACAACACTGTAGATGCACATAATCACTCGACAAGTTCAGTAACTTTATCCTTATCGTTTTGCCCAAGAGCGCTTCACCCGTCACGCAGATATTACATCACATCGGAGGAAGAATAAGCGGAAGCAAATTACAATAACTTAATTTACATTCATAAAATATATAGAGAGAGTATTATTATTACAATACCAGGGTATTAATAGTGCATAAAGTATTATTACAAACCAGGGAGGCAAAACACCCTCCCGCACAAAAGTTTATTGTTTTCAAGGTGGGAGGCAAACATCCTCCCATGACCAACTTCACTGCTGGGGCTCCTCCTTAGATACCACCTTTGAACAGAAACAAAAAAACTCTGTTGTTTCCTCACCTACAACAACATGGGTTCGAAAACCCTGAGTATGGAGTGTACTTTCGCAAGTCTTACCCAACAAAAAGAAGAGACTCTCAAGGATATGCTGGCTTGAGGGAGTCAAGTAAGGCTATTCAAGAATCAAAGACTCTGTTTGTAGAAATGCTTACAATCATTGGATCCTTAAAAATCTAGTTTTATTGTCAAGTTAAGTCATTACCTGTAGCTAGAGTTCTTTCTACCCTAGTTCAAGCACTTGGCCTACACTAGCTGTCTTTTACCAACCCTTCATTTCACTGGATTGCTACGTGTAGGGCAGTGACCAAGTCTTCATATCCGAGAAGTAACAGCGATCCGAATTGATTAATACCCAGTTGGGGATCTCCAACCATACGACATATGTAGCACTTAACCCTTACATATGTCAACTCGCCACCGAGTTTCTCAAGACCAGACCGGGTTCACGCCAACCAAGAGCACACATACACCACCATCCAGCCTCATGCCACAGAGGGTACACGCTACTCTCGCCATCTCTCCACTCCTATTGTGTGTTGGCCTTTCTGGTATTGGTCTCCCCGAGGCAAAGCTTAGCCATGACGAGGCATGTGGCCAGTTAAAAGGTCCTCAATCAGCAAGCCTACATCGACACGGTCATTAATCGACTCAGACTGAGACACTACGCCAAGACTTCCTTCTCGTGCAAGTCTCCCGCTCGGTCTCAGCTTTATTATTTAAAACCCAAAGTTTGGTACCTGGTACAGGTACATCTTTTCAGATGTTGAACCCATCATGGCCATGATGGATTCACCATCATAAGTCCTTTCTTTGTAAAAATTCCCTTCGACTGTGAAGCATCACCTTTCGTTTTTAAACAAAACATTTTTTCTAAAGCAAGGCTAAGCATCATAAATCCTTTTTATAAAAGGGAATCAAGGAATGGTGATCAATTTTCTAAGGAAGGAAATGCATCAATTGTTTAGCACACAACTCCTATCACCTAATGCATAATATAAGGTGATAAAGATTTTAAAACCACAAGGAAAAGGTAAATGCACCGGGGCTTGCCTTGTGTCGTAGGGGATTCGAGATCTGTTCCACAAATGTCAAAGTAGAAATTGTTCCCGACAGGTGGATTTTTAGTCGGTGGTGCAACTTCTTCTTCAACTACTTCTTCCTCATTTTCTAAACATAACAATATACATACATAAATGCCCATGTGATGCTATGATCATGCAGTTATGGAAGAACATAGTAAGTTATATCTTGAATATAACTTTCCTTCACGGTACTCCTAAGTCACTAGGGTTTTCCTGGGTTAATACCCTAGTAGGGTTAGGTAGTTCTATTCTAAGAAGCTAGGGTTTTGGGGTTTTGGGATCAAAAAATGTCCAAAACATACCAAACTTTACCCAAGGGCTCTAATTATCAAATTAAGCTTATACAAAAAGTTTTATGATTTTTGGAACTACCAATTGAATTCTAAAATTCTAAAAGACAAGCTTTAGGCATTATTAATTGCTAAATAATTCTTGGTTGGGACAAAAAATCGTGGACCTATTTTTATTAAATACTAGAGGCATTTAGGAGTCTAGTAAAACTGGTCCCATGATTTTATCATTTTTCTAGAATTTTCTATAAATTTCCTAAGTCTGGCAGAAAAATAAAAGGGAAAATGATGAACAGTGATGGGCTGAAACCAGCCCGAATCGGCCCACGTCAATGCGAAACGTGCCCACACGTGCCCGCGATGTTCATTTTGCGTAGAGGACCTCAGCTGTTTAAATAACCGGTTAAGAACCCTTGGCCACTATTCATTGTCTCTCTGACAATCACAGTTAGGTCCCTGTACTTCTGTTTCTTCGCAACGACAGGTCCTCGATGGCGAACGGCGATGAGCATGCCTCCAGCGAACTTGTACTAGCTAGAACACGCAATGGCTGGTGCCTAACTCAGCTAACACCAAATCCTACCATAGGCGACCCTAATCCCTCCATCAATTGCACAAATCCGGCTCAGATTTTCTCTGCTTACGACGGCAGTGAAAACCGGAGACAAACAAAGGTGTTCTTGGTGATTCAGTGAGGTCTAGCTCAATCAAATGGGTCTATGAGCAACAGGAGGCTTGAGGGAGGCTAGAACATCAATCAGAGAAGCTTGAACTAACCTGCAGAGTGCTGGCCACAGCGAGGTGTTCATGGTGGCGCGAAAAATGAATTTGGGGAAAATGCGAAATTGGGAGGCTCTGGTGGATGATCAGAGGCGAGAGCTGGTGCACTGGGTGCGTAATAACCTAGCGGACATGGTTGATCACTCAATTTATAGAATCTATCGGCGGTGGCGTCCAATTTGGAGAAAGCGCTCTGGCGGCCGGAGAGAGTGGAAGTTCACTGGCGCGAGTTACCATGGCATTCACTGGCGCGTCGACTCAGAGGACAGACATGCTATCTATTGCGACCAACAACGACGTAGTAACAAGGCAGTAGCGTGGCGTGCTCGAGTTAACAGCGATCATCACCGTGACGGCCGTGCGGCCATGTCGCGGCGCAAGTGGATGAGGTGACAGAGCGGCCACAGTGCTCCGACTTCATCCCGAGCCAAAGATTTTTCACCCCACAAAATTATCCGAGCGCCACTGGGCATGAATTGCAGCGCCGACGCAAATCCGAGCGTGGGGTCACCAGTGGCGAGGTTCAGTGCATCTACTGATCTTCTTCAAGCATTGTACCATCAGGACCCCATCAGAGCGCCTGACAGAGCGATTTGCAGGGCCTTGATCTTTGATTTTCATGTGGCAACTACTTAATCTATTTGTAACAAAGTTGTCCTATAATCCAGCTTAGATTTTGTTATAGTAATCATACACAAATACTTACTGGATCATACTCAAAATAGCTCCCAAACTCAGCCCAAGATCACTGCCAGTCCTGATTCAGCGTCAAAGTTGACTGACATGCCAGTTTCCTGCCTAATTTTCTCCCATTTCCATGTAGCACTAGGGCTTAATCACTGAACCAAATTTGTACCTCTAATATAGCTCTACAAGTTTGCTGTATTGACTTAGGGCAAAATATTCATGAATTGAGTAATACATAGCTCCAAAGTTGGCTCCAACACACTGAATTTCAGACTTAGCCATATGGTGTTCATGGGGTACTTTTGCAAATAAGTCCAAACTCCTTCAAATTACATGAAAATCCTTCAATGTGAAAGTTACTTGGTTTTTGGTGTTCTATCACTTTGATATTTGCACTTTGGTCCAAAAGTGCATAGAATTTGCATTTACCCCCCTAGGGTTCCCAATTAGGGTTTTCTAGGGTTTGTTTTTAGGGTTTGGGCACACTAGGGTTTTTGTGCCACTAAAGTTCATCAAATTTGATATCTTGTGAACATTCCTCATGGATTTTGAGATTTTACTCATTTTAGGCTACTACTACCCTCATGTCCTAATCCTAGGGTTAAGTACCCTACCCTTGGGTTAAGCACTTCTTCAAGTCACCACATCACAACTTGTTTTGAAATTTTACCTAGTGAATGCATTCTAGGTGTAACAAACAACATGAAATGTTAATGCACATGATGTCATGCTCAAGTTTTAGTTCTAGTAACACCAGGGGTGTTACATCCTTCCCCCATAAAAGAATCTCATCCCAAGATTTAAGGTCCTAGTGTAAGTAGTGGAAAAGGAAACACGTCACATCTTTATTTCCTTATTTGTCTTACAGAGCAGGGGGTGGTATGGGGTATATCCCAACTTTACAATCAAATGTACATATCTTATAGGCTACATGAAGCTAAAAACCTAGGAAAATTCTTCTTCAAGAAATCTTGAGTCTCCCAGGTAGCTTCATCCTTAGTATGCTGGTTCCATTGTACCTTATAGAATTTAAGGGTCCTTTTTCGGGTGATCCTGTCCTGCTGATCCAAAATTCGAATGGGATGTTCTGAATAAGTTAAGTCTGGTTCCAGGGCAACATCCACCACATCGATGGTTCTTTAATTGAGATACATGGAACACATTATGTATTGCGGATAATGTTTCTGGTAGTTGAAGTCGGTATGCCAGTGGTCCGCATTGTTCAAGAATGGGAAACAGGCCAATGTATCGGGGTGCCAATTTTCCTTTTACCCCGAATCGATTAACATCCTTCATTGGTGATACTTTCAGGTACACATGATCTTTGACTTGAAAGAACAAGGGTCAGCGTCGTTTGTCTGCATAACTTTTCTACCAAGCTTGAGCTTCTTTCAAGTGGTGCCTTATCTGTTGAACCTTTGCTTCTGTTTCCTTGACTAAGTCAGGCTTGAAATATCACCGTTCTCTAGGTTCTGACCAATTTAAGGATGTCCGACACCATCACCCTACAGTGCTTCAAATGGTGCCATTTTAATGCTCTCTTGATATTTGTTATTATAAGAAAATTCTGCCAATAGCAGACAATCATCCCATTTTTGCGGAAACTCTAGGACACATGCCCGCAACATGTCTTCAAGTACCTGATTTACTCTCTCAGTTTGTCCACTTGTTTGAGGATGATAGGCCGAACCGTGGAGCAACTTAGTACCCAGAGACTTCTGGAGTTCTTCCCAAAATTTGGATACAAATTGTGGTTCGCGGTCCGATACTATTGTTTTTGGAACCCCGTGCAAACTGAGAATACGAGTAATATAAAGTTCCGCATATGTGGCCACGGTATACTTTACTTTGGTGGGAAGAAAGTGGGCAATCTTTGTAAGCCGATCAATTATAACCCATACAGAGTGAAAACCTTTGGCTGTTTTGGGCAATCCCACAATGAAGTCCATACTAATATCTTCTCGTTTCCATGCTGGGATGGGCAAAGATTGCAGTGGTCCAGCGGTCTTCATATGCACTGCCTTGACACGTCTACAGGTGTCACATCTTGCCACATAGCGTGCAATTTCAATTTTCATTTTTGTCCACCAATAATGTTGCTTTAAGTCTTGATACATCTTAGTACATCCAGGATGAATGGAATATCGACAAAGATGAGCTTCATCCAAAATTTGTTGGTGGACTTCAGCATCTTTAGGCACAACTATGCGATCATTAAACCATATTATTCCTTGGTCATCTTTTCTAAAACAATTTGCTTTGTCAGCTTCTATTTTCTCATGAATGTGTTTCATGCCCTTATCGGTTCTTTGGGCATCAATAATTCTCTGTAGAAGAATTGACTCAAGCTTTAATTGTGCCAAAGCTCCATGTTGTATAATACCCAGGTTCAACCTTTCCATTTCTTGACATAGGGTGATGTCAGGGGTCCTTACTGTAAGACAATGATAGGAAGCTTTGCGACTCAGAGCATCTACCACCACATTGGCTTTTCCTGGGTGATAGTGGATTTCCATGTCATAATCTTTAATCAGCTCAAGCCATCTTCTCTGCCTCATGTCCAGTTCTGACTGGGTAAAAATATATTTTAAACTTTTGTGATCTGTATATAAATGACAAGTATTTCCCAGCAGATAATGACGCCATATCTTGAGGGCATGAATAACTGCAGCTAATTCCAAATCATGAGTTGGATAGTGCTCCTCATGCCAGCGTAGTTGTCATGAAGCATAAGCTATGACTCGGCCCTCCTACATTAAGACACATCCGAGTCCACTGCCTGATGCGTCACAATACACATCAAAAGGCTTTTCTATATCCGGTTGAGCCAATACCGGAGCAGTGGTTAATAGCACCTTCAGTTCTCGAAGGCTTCATTGCATTTTGAGGACCAGTCAAACTTGATATCATACTTCAATAAACCCGTAATAGGTTTAACTATCTTGGAGAAATCCGGAATGAACCAGCGGTAATATCCATCTAGTCCAAGGAAACTTCGAACTTGATGTACTGTAGTTGGCGGTTTCCATTCTAGAATATCCTTGACTTTGCTGGGATCGACCGCAATCCCTTTTGCAGATAATACATGTCCAAGAAACTGGATTGCCTCCAACCAAAATGCGCATTTACTAAACTTAGCATACAGCTGATGTTCTCTTAAGCACATTAGCACGATCCGCAAGTGCTTAGCATGCTCCTCTTCATTTTTTGAATAGATCAGAATGTCATCAATGAAGACCACTACAAATTTATCTAACTCAGGCATAAACACTGAGTTCATTAAATACGTGAAGTGGGCTGGAGCATTTGTTAATCCGAAGGACATGACCAAATATTCAAACAATCCATACCGCGTGGTGAATGCGGTCTTGGGTATATCTTTGGGTCGAATACGGATCTGATGATAACCTGACCTGAGGTCAATCTTGGAGAATACCCGAGCTCCAGTAAGTTGATCGAATAAGATATCGATCCGAGGAAGAGGGTACTTATTCTTGATGGTAACCTCATTAAGGGGTCTATAGTCCACGCACATTCGAAGTGTCTGATCCTTGTTTTTGACAAAAATTGCTGGACATCCCCATGGTGATGAACTTGGTCTAATGAACCCTTTCTCGAGCAAGTCTTGTAGTTGAGTCTTGAGTTCTGCCAATTCATTAGGTGGCATTCGGTACGACCTTCTAGAAATAGGAGCCATACCAGGCTTTAGTTCAATCACAAATTCCACATCCCTTTTTGGAGGTAACCCAGGCAAATCACATCTGGGAATTCACATACCACCGAAATATCCTGAATTTCTTGTACAATAGCTTCATAAACTCGTCCAGATGGTTTGGCTGGGACAACTACAGGGATGGACAATTGAATCTCTTCATGGCCATGGCTCAATTTGATGGTCTTTAAGTCTGTATTGATGATGGCCTTATGCTGGGCTAGTCAATTCATGCCCAGAATTACATCTATGTCTTGACCTTTTAAAACAATCATGTTGGTAGGAAATTCCCGTCCAGCCAATGTTACTAGTATGTGGAAGGCTACTTTCTTAGTAAATATTCGTCCCCTAGGTGAGTGGATAATAAATTCCTCCCTTGATTCAGTGCAAGGAATGCAATGTTTTTCCACAAAATTCTTACTTATGAAGGTATGTGATGCACCAGAATCGAAGAGGATAACTGCTGGGTAATTGGCAACAAGAAACGTACCCATCATCACTGATTCGCCCTCCAGTGTTGTAGCCACTTGGGTATAATAAATCCGTCCAGTTTTCTTGAAATTCTTGCCCATTGAAGTATTAGCCGGGTTCCCCTTTCCATGGTTCGGGTTCCCAGGATTCTGTTGAAAATTGGTTTTATTTTGCTTTAGGTATGGGCAGTCCTTAATGAAGTGTCCGGACTTTCCATAATTAAAGCAACTAGTGGAAGAACTAGGAAGACTGGGGAAATGAGTATCAGGGGCACTCGGCTGATTGGTAGGAGCGGGGGCAGTAGTGGGACGAATAAAGACAGGCTTCTTGAATGGATATGAAGGTGGGCGAGGCGAAGAATGATTTTGATTAAAAGGTCAGATCACCAACCTAGTTCTCTTCTCAGGTCCTTGATTTGACCTTTCACCTCCAAACCCCTTTGATTTTCCATGTCCTGCAGTTTTAGCTTCCACTGCCAGTGCTGTACTGACAGCCCTACTGTAGGTAAGGTCCAAGCATGTTGGCATCTTCTGCTAAAGCATGTCATTGAGTCCCCTCATAAAACAATTCTTTTTCTTCAGATCTGTATTCACTTGGTCAATGGCATACTGGGAGAGATGGTTGAATTTATTGAGATACTGCATTACAGTATCTCCCCCTTGCTTTAACCGGATAAACTCTTCTTGTTTCATATGGAGTACCCTCTCTGGAACATAATGCTCCCAGAATGCTAGCTTGAATTCCTCCTAGGTAATTTGATGCCCAACAGGTTGGATTGCTGAAAAATTTGCCCACTAGGTACTGGCAGGCCCTCTTAGCTGTTGTGCGGCAAATAGTGGCTTTTGCATCTCTGTGCATCGAATTAACCCAAACTTCTATTCCATAACTCTAACCCATTCATCAGCTTCTAAAGGTTCCTCTGCTTTGATGAAGAGCAGGGTCGAGTCTCATAGAATTCCAAATATGTAGTATCACGCGGTCATTGAGGAGGAACTCTTCCTCCGTGCTATTGGAACTGATTGCCCGCCATTTCGCGCAAAAAGCGTGTATTATCAGCGGTAGCATTGACCAGGGCAGCGATAGCCTCGGCCAAAGTCGGTGGTACTGGTGGCGGGTTGGGAGTATCCTCCCTACCGCGGGAAGTCCCCGCACCATCATGTGCGCGAGCCCCTGATGGCATCTGAGGCAAAGAAACATTTGGAAAAATATAACATGCCAACATTCACTGTTGGGACCATGCTTCGTCGCCGAAGGTCCTGCAGTAAGAAACACCTTCAGCAAATCTGTTTATACGTGATACCGAAGCTACCGCTCATGAAGCTTCAGCAGATAGGCTCAAGAATGCTGGAGGAAGCTTCAGCAGAATGACAGCAAAGGTTCTTCATTCTCAGATAGGCATAAATGTGCTAACTTATGTCGATGATATCATTGTAAAAAGCACGAAGCAAGAAAATCACATTGCTGATCTACAGGAGACTTTCGCTAATTTTAGACAGGCCGGTCTAAAACTGAATCCAGAAAAGTGTGTTTTCGGAGTAAAGAAGGGGAAATTCCTTGGTTGCCTAGTTTCAACAAAAGGGATTGAGGCTAATCCAAATAAAATCGAAGCTATTCTTTGAATGGAACCACCAAGCACAAAGAAGGGGGCTCAACGATTGACAGGAAGACTGGCATCTCTCAACAGATTCATATCTAGATCAGCAGAGAGAAATTTACCATTCTTCGAAGTGCTGAAGTCAGCCGAAGTTTTTCAATGGGGACCAGTTCAGCAGAGAGCTTTCGAAGAGCTGAAGCAATATTTGATAGACCTAACGACATTAACTCCACTAACGCCAGGGGCTCCTCTGTTGTTATATGTGGCAGCCTCGCACTCAGCGGTAAGTACGGCACTTGTCCAAGAGAAGCTTGAAGGGCAAGTCAAAAAGCAAGCCCCAATATACTTTGTATCCGAAGTTCTTAGTTTATCAAAGAAAAATTATACAGAATTGGAGAAGGTGTTGTATGCTGTTTTGATGGCTTCCAGGAAGCTTCGGCACTATTTTCAAGCATACAATATAATTGTCCCTTCTTCACAACCATTGAAGGATATTATTAGAAATAGAGAAGCTACTGGAAGGGTTGGAAAATGGGCTGCGGAACTCAATGAGTTTTGCATTGATTATGTGCATAGATCTTTGATTTAGTCTCAAGCTTTAGCAGACTTCATTGCTGACTGGACGCCAGGGGCTCAGGAAGAAGAAGCGAGTAAAGATGCCGAAGCTTGGACAGTATTCTGCGATGGTTCCTGGGGAACCTTCGGGGCAGGAGCAGCCGCTGTGTTGGTCGCACCCTCCAAAGTTAAAACTTGCTACGCAGCAAGACTTGATTTCAGCTGCACAAATAACATTGCTGAGTACGAAGCTTTACTTTTGGGTCTTCGGAAGTTAAAGGCAATGGGAATTAGAAGGGCGATTCTTAAAACTGATTCCCAGGTTATTTCTAGTCATATTGACAAGAGTTGTAAGGAAAGAGACCTGAAGCTTGAGAAATATTTAGACACGGTCCGAAGGATTGAAGCTTCCTTTGAAGGGTTTTCTATCAAAAATATTCCTCAAGGAGAAAATGAACATGCTGATTTGCTAGCCAAGTCAGCAGCACAGGGGCTGCCCTTACCTTCGGAAGTATTTTTCAAAACAATAAAAGCACCTTCGGTTGAACTCCTTGAAAGAGCAGTCCTCAATATATCTCCTGTTTATAGTGAAGACTGGAGAACTGAGATCATCTCTTTCCTTCAGGATAACTTTCTTTCAGATGATGAAGCTTATAACAAGAGAATAGAGGCAAGAGCTCGACCATATGTTATAATAGGAGGGGAGCTGTACAAGCATGGGGTCTGTTCTCCACTACTCAAATGTTTATCCAGAGCCGAAGGTATAGAATTGATGAAGGAAATACACGCAGGCCTGTGTGGATCTCACATTGGATCTAGGCCTTTGCTGGGAAAAGTTTTTCGTCAAGGATTTTATTAGCCAAAGGCAGCTTCGGATGCAGCGGAATTAGTCCAAAAGTGCGAAGGCTGTCAGAAATGTGGAAGAGATCAAAAACAGCCTTCGTCTCTAACCCAGTTAATACAACCCACTTGGCCATTGCAAAGGTGGGGCCTTGATTTGTTAGGTCCACTACCACCAGCACAAGGGAACTTAAGATATGTTGTAGTGGCAGTGGAATTTTTTTCTAAATGGATTGAGGCAAAGCCTTTAGCCACAATAACTTTGGTTACTATTCAAAAGTTTTTCTGGCAAAATATTGTCTGTCGCTTCGGAGTGCCGAAGGCCATCACTGTGGACAATGGAATTGCAGTTTGATTCCGAAGCTTTCAGAGAATTTTGTGAACAAATTGGCACGAAGATCCATTTTGCATCAGTTCGACATCCGGAGTCAAATGGACTTGTTGAAAGGGCTAATGGCATCATAATGACAGGAATAATGAAGTTAATCTTCAATCAGCCCAGGGGAAAGTGGCCAGATGAATTAATCAAAGTGGTGTGGAGCCACAACACAACAATATCAAGATCAACAGGTTTTACACCATTCAAATTGATGTTTGGTGACGAAGTAATAACTCCGGAAGAAGCAAAAGTAGGATCAATAAGAATAGTAGCTTCGGCAGAAGACGAAGCTGAAGCTGATTATTCTGTGGAAAAAGATGCTATAGAAGGGATTAGGCTTCAAGCTGTGGAAAACATCAATAAATACCAAGCCAAAACAATAAAATGGCGTGATAGAAAGGTTCGCCTAAAGAATTTTGAGCCAGGACATTTGGTGCTTCGAAGAGTAGCCAACCCAGAGACAGTAGGCAAGCTACAGCTGAAGTGGGAAGGACCTTTTCTGGTAGTATCTTCGTCAAGACCCGGTTCCTACAGATTGAAGGATATGGACGGCAACGACATTCCTAGATCATGGAATGCGGATGAGCTTCAACGATATTATGTTTAGCTTGATGTAATTTTTTCTATTCTTTCTTGTGGCACCCTTTTCCTTTCCAAAGGGGGAGAAAGGTTTTTAATGGGGCCACAGCATGTAATTTTTCTTTTTCTTATTTCAACTCTATAAGAGCAATATCCCCCAAAGATGTAAATGTAAAAGCTGAGAACGCACCATTGAGTGCAAAGGAAAAAGAAAAGAAAACAGGGAGAAGCTCAAAAGTCGTTCCTAAGGGAATGCAGAGCCTGCAGCGAAAAATAAACGCTGATTCCACCAAAGTAAAAGGCGAAGAAGCTCCTAAGGGAGGCTTACAGCGAAAAATAAACGCTGATTCCGCCGAAGTAAAAGGCGAAGAAGCTCCTAAGGGAGGCTTACAGCGAAAAATAAACGCTGATTCCGCCGAAGTAAAAGGCGAAGAAGCTCCTAAGGGAGGCTTACAGTGAAAAGTCAGCGCTGATACACCGAAAAATAAACGGTGAAGCCGAAAAATAAGCGGCAAAAAGATTTGAGTCATTCCTAAGGGAATGAAGGCTATGATTATGGCTTCGAATATATATTCGGACATTCATTTGCACGATACATCACATCATGACATTTGCATTCATAAACATTCATTTAGACATACATAGGATCATTATCATCATATCATACAGAAAAGGCAGATGCTTCGGCTATGAGGATAAAGCTTCGGAGAAAAACAGAAAGAAGAAATTTTTATGCTTCGTTGTGTACGAAAAGAAGGGAAGGTGTTTTTCGCCTTCGGCTCAAAAAGAAAATTTCGTCCACAGCAAAGCAGATTGTACACGGACAAAGGGGAAAAGATATATTACAAGGTACACACAAATTTACATAAGTTTCTTTATAATCATATTACAAAATTTTCTCTAGAATCTTATGCAGCAAAGTCTTTTGGAACATCTGTTAAGGCTTCAGCTCGTCATTCTTTAGCTTCATCATCCTATACATATTAAAACGGAATGAAAAAAGCGCAGAGTTCAAGGAGAAGGTAAAAGTAACAAGTATAAGTTTCTCACTAGCTTAAGGTGGCTCCGAGCTTCGTCACCAGCCATTTTTCGCCCGCCGTTTATCCAAATCTGGGTCATAAACCTGTTTCCTATGCTTCGAGCTAGGCTGGGGATGTCAATCAAATCTGCTGGCGACAAACTGAAGTTTGGCCTATTAACAATTTTCCCGTGCGTGCAGCCAGCCTTCAGGAAAGCACTAGCCGTGCCTCGAGAAGCTAATAGGGCGCAGAAATCGGCATGCCCAGCGATAACTTCGTGAAGTGCAACAACTTCGCCCTCAATATATTCAAAGGTGCTTGGCAGGTTTTCAGCTGAAGGTGTAAACTTATTAGAGCTGGCTCCAATTGAGTAAAACACATCCTTCAGCCGTTGCACACATCGGTTGCCGAAATCTAAACATTTTTTCTGAAGCTCCTTCAATGATTTCTGCAAATTTGAATTCTTCTCAATTTTGGTCTTGAGACTTGTTTCAAGATTCTTCTTTTCCTGCTCAGATTTTTCTGATTTTATGAGTAATTCACTGTTTAATTTGTCAATTTCGGCTTGAGCTTCAGCCAGTGAACCTTCCATAGAGTGAATGACAAAGTCCTTCTTCTCCAAGGCAGCTTCATGATCTTTAAATTTATTTTCAAGTTCTTGAATGTCGAAGTCCTTTTTCTTCAAAGCAGCTTCATAACTTTCAACTTTATTTTCTAGATCTTTGATGGTAGCTTCGTTTTTCTCGTCTTCAAGATCTCGTTGCATCGTCAGCACTTTACTTAGTAATATACTCTGGCAAAACAACCTTCGTCAGAAAACATCTTAATTCAAAAAATAATAAAAGTTGAGAGTTTTTACCTTGAAATTAGCGTAGAACAAGCTACCGGCGATATGCTGTCGCTGGTACCTGCAGAGGTCCGCTTCAATCTTCGGCAGCCCAACATTCTTTGAGAAAGTCCTAACAACTTTGGCCTCGGTTCGATTCCGAAGGCATCTTAGTTTCCCTTCATTGACTCCGCCAAACAGCAGAGCCCCTGGTTTGTACCCACAGGATACAGCATATTTCTTTAGCTCTTCTTTTTCAGTTTCTGATAACTCTTGTCCCAGTATATCTTGAAAATTGAAATTTTACTCTTCCAAAGTATCTTCAGTTTGCTCTTTTCCCTTCTCAATTGTCGTGTCCACCGCGGCCGCAGCAGCTTCTTCCTCAGCCATTTTTAGAAGTATGTTATCAATATCACCAAGTGTGGTTTCTAGATTGGGATCTTCGGCGGTCTCGGTTTCGGCTCCGGTGGCTTTGGCTCCGGTGGCTGCTCCGGTGGCTTCGGCTCCGGTGGCTTCAGCTCCGGTGGCTGCAGTTTCGGCAGTGCCAGCGCTTTCAATAAATGGTATTTTTGACGCCGATGTCGGTGGTGGTGTCTGATGAATGACATCGGCCACTTGGATAATTCTCTTTTTTTCGGCTTAGCGGGACTTTTTGTTGCCGAGGGTTCTTTTTCCTTCTGAAAAAACTTCGTCAGTTCTGGCGCTAGCGGACTTAGCTTGATAGGCAAAGGTTCAGTCATTACCTTTAGAATCTCTTCCACTTCGGCAGCAGAAGGTGTCGCAGGTGCTTCCTCCTCTTGGCCCGACGTCTTTGGTTTCGGGGATGCAGCTTTTCTTTTCTTTGGAGCAGCTATCTTCGGCTCAGGGCTCAGTTTTCTTATCTCAGAAATTTCTTTGTCCTTTTTAGCCAATTTGCTACCTTCTTTGTCAAAAGCGCTGGCAACTCTTTTTCTTTTCTGCCCTTCAGCAACTTTGCCCAACTACCCATAGTCAGGATAATCAAAATTCAAAGCATCCATCACCCGATTCATTCTTCACTTCGGACGAGTGCTGAAAGCCGCAGTCATTAATTGATCTTCTTTTTTAGAATAGTTGTCGAGGATCTCGTTGCACATAACCTCAATTGTATCCAACCACTCTTGGCAAGGTGTTTTAAAATGTTTTTAAAACTTGAAATGATAAGGTAGTCGAACAAGCTCTTTCTTCTTCTTCTCTCCTCTCAGCTTCGGCATGTCCCATTCCTTCAAAGTTGGGAATACTCTGAATGCTAAGAATTCTTGGACCAGATCCCTGGTGCCAATGTGCTCTGCAACAACCCGAAATTCGCTCAGTGCAATCTGGCATGGGCTATCTGGATCCATGATGCATTGAGGCCTAGTTTCTCTGAAGGTTAACCTTAAAGGGCTCTGAACCAGCTTTTCCTTCTTTTCATCCACTTTGACATAAAACCATTCACTCTTCCAGCCAGCTGGCCGTTTCGTACGATAGCTAATAACTGGGTACTTGGCATCTTTCTGATATGCAAAATTGTAGCAGCCAAAATTATCATGCAGCCCATCTTCTCTAGCTTTTGTCTGGTAATGAAGTTCGTGTGCCCGGCAAAAACCTTCGGCATGTGGTTCTGCCTCCTGGCTTCGGAGTGCCTAGATGAAAACACTAAGCCTAACAATGGCGTTAGGGGTTAACTGATGAAGGTGAATTCCAAATCTCTCTAACACATCTGCAATCATCCCATGCAGGGGAAATCTTAGCCCTGCTTTGAAGAAGCTTTTAAAAACCACCACTTCATCTTTTTCGGGCTTCGGGGTAACTTCCTCTCCCCCGAAGCGAATTAGCTCCTTCTTGTCTTCGCTGAAATAGCCTAGCTTCAATAACTTAGCCATATCACCTTTGGTAATAGTAGATTTCCCAAACTCCAAGTGGCTGGGTTTAGATGGCATTGCACCATAATCATCTTCAATCTCATCTTCTTCAACGTCAGCTTGTGTTGCTTCGACAGCAGGTGTGTCCTCTGATGAAACCAGCCCAGAACGCCTCATTGCTTCGGAAATCGGAACAGTTTCAGTGGCTTCGGTCTCATCTCTATCACGCTCAACCCTAGCAGTGGAGCGCACTCTGGCCATTTGATCATGAATTTCTTGAAGTTTTTTGGAAATTAATAACCTTTTTTCCGAAGCCCTTCTTCTGACGAAGCAGAATCCAAAGTGGTGCTTCGTTTGAGTGCAAAAGTCAAGCTTCGGCTATGGTTAAATTTTTGGCAGCAAAACAGTGCAATAGCAATGAATGCAGTGGTAACTTCACACCTACCCGTCTGTTTATATAGTGCTGCAGGTAAGAAGGTGAATCGTCAAGTCTTTTACACCGGACAAACAGTTGCTCGCACCCACTGAACGGTGGGCCACAAAACCCGAGAAGGTGAATCTGCATAGTGGGACCGCTCCGTGCTCAGAAATTGTATCGTTTCCCGGCAACGAGCTCAGGGAAGGTGTTTTTCGGACCTTCGGCTTCACGAAGCCTAAGAGATTTTTTCACGGATCAAGCTCGTTACGAAAAACGATCTAGCACCGCGAAGGGGCTACTGTTGGGACCATGCTTCGTCGCCGAAGGTCCTGCAGGAAGAAACACCTTCGGCAAATCTGTTTATACGTGATACCGAAGCTACCGCTCATGAAGCTTCGATACTATAACGTATCCAAAGACGAAGGATCGAACCGACTTAAAGATGGAATGACTTTTTAGTCCATAAGGGTTTGAGTCATAATTGTAATCTTCTGTAAGGGGCATGATTGTAATTTCTTACAGGCTACGTCCTGTGCCTATAAATAGATGAACAGTACTCCTTTACTGTTCACGCAATCTTGTAATTGCTAACGCAGTACTCTGGAATTATTGTTTTCTGCCAAGGCGAAGGTATAAATGTACCTAAATATTATGTTCTAATATTTAAGTTCACATTATAAAATAAATGAACAATGTTATTTATTCTTGGTATTCCATAACATTTTATATTTTATATTTCATTTCATATTGTTTTATCTTTGATCACGAAGGTGCGACCTTTGTGATATATTATTCATAACCTTCGTCCGAAGCTCATTAAATCCTTGGGGAAATAATGCTTCAGCGGACGAAGGGCTTTAACATCTAACATTCTATGTTGCCTTGTTCCTAATTCATAGCATTTGGGAACAAGTCCCCAACATTCACCATCATATTACATTACCAAAATGTAATAATTATACAGACTCCAGTGTACAACTTGACTTTATTCCTTATTTTACATAAGCATAACACTTAGACTATACTATTCTAGTCTTCTTCATCCTTTGTTGCTCCATTTCCTGCTGTAGGAGACTGTTCGTCGGCAAGGTTCATGGAAGGAGGGGGCCTAAAAAGGTCCAGTTCCCCATCAGGTCCTTCATTTACTGTTCCCGATGGTCCGGCTCCCATTGCAGCAACATCTAAAGGCACGTCCGGGTGCAGTCGAGCATACAATACATGCACTTCTTCATGTAAAGTATTACTGTACACTTGCAGGCTTTCGAGGGATGCACTAAGCTCTGCCACATGAGCTAGAGCTTTCGCTTTGTTGTCCCAAGCGAAAGAACGCGAGTTGACGGCCCAATCAATAGTTGTATCCCGTTCCGAGATTTCATACTGCAAGCGACTGACTTCAGCTGACAATTCCTCTATACAGTGACTGTCCTGCTCCCGTGCCCAATTCCTGTGGCGTAACTCTGACTGGAGTTGTTCCACCCTAGCTTCCAGATCTCCAATTGGGTCATTACTTCCACTACTACTTCCTTCGTGCCTGGAAGCTAGCTGATGTCGTGGCACACCAAAAGGTCCAGTAGATTTGCGCGTTGTTTTCCTAGTACACGCCATATCTCCATAAGAGGGGAAGATTTATTAGAATGTTTTTAAACATGATGCATGCATAATCTGATAGTTATGGAATCAACCTTCATTGATCCCCAACTTCCTATATATTGCACTCTGTTACCCTGACTTTACAAGATAAGGGACTACCAGAAAGTGATAAGGTAAGAATGAAAGAATATTCCTCGGTAAGTATTTAAAAATTCTTTTGAAGTATTACGTAATATCTGAAGAGATGGGCAGGCTCCGATACCAGCTGTGATGGAACCTCCCAAGGTATTAGGCCCACCTATAGTTGTCCTTGTCCTAAGGACCCTGGACAACCTTGTAGATGCACATAATCACTCGACAAGTTCGGTAACTGTATCCTTATCATTTCGCCCAAGAGCGCTTCACCCGTCATGCAGATATTACATCACATCGGAGGAAGAATAAGCGAAAGCAAATTACAATAACTTAATTTACATTCATAAAATATATAGAGAGAGTATTATTGTTACAATACCAGGGTATTAAGAGTGCATAAAGTATTATTACAGACGAGGGAGGCAAAACACCCTCCCGCACAAAAGTTTATTGTTTTCAAGGTGGGAGGCAAACATCCTCCCGCGACCAACTTCACTACTGGGGCTCCTCACCTACAACAACATGGGTTTGAAAACCCTGAGTACGGAGTGTACTTTTGCAAGTCTTACCCGACAAAAGGAAGAGACTCTCAAGGATATGCTGGCTTGAGGGAGTCAAGGTAAGGCTATTCAAGAATCAAAGACTCTATTTGCAGAAATGCTTACTATCAGTGGATCCTTAAAAATCCAGTTTTATTGTCAAGTTAAGTCATTACCTGTAGCTAGAGTTCTTTCTACCCTAGTTCAAGCACTTGGCCTACATTAGCTGTCTTTAACCAACCCTTCATTTCACTGGATTGCTACGTGTAGGGCAGTGACCAAGTCTTCATATCCGAGAAGTAACGGTGATCTGAATCGATTAATACCCAACTGGGGATCTCCAACCACACAACATATGTAACACTTAACCCTTGCATATGTCAACTCACCACCGGGTTTCTCAAGACCAGACTGGGTTCACGCCAATCGAGAGCACAAATACACCACCGTCCAGCCTCTTGCCACAGAGGGTGCACGCTACTCTCGCCATCTCTCCACTCCCATTGCGTGTTGGCCTTTCTGGTATTGGTCTGCCCAAGGCAAATCTTACCCATGACGAGGCATGTGGCCAGTTAAAAGGTCCTCAATCAGCAAGCCTACATCGACACGGTCCTTAATCGACTCATACGGAGACACTACACCGAGACTTCCTTCTCGTGCAAGTCTCCCGCCCGGTCTCAGCTTTATTATTTAAAACCCAAAGTTTGGTACCTGGCAAAGGTACATCTTTTCAGATGTTGAACCCATCATGGCCATGATGGATTCACCATCATAAGTCTTTTCTTTGTAAAAATTCCCATCCACTGTGAAGCATCACCTTTTGTTTTAAAACAAAACATTTTGTTTTTCTAAAGCAAGGCTAAGCATCATAAAATCCTTTTTATAAAAGGAATCAAGGAATGGTGACCAATTTTGTAAGGAAGGAAATGCATCAAATGTTTAGCACACAACTCCTATCACCTAATGCATCATATAAGGTGATAAAGATTTTGAAACCACAAGGAAAAGGTAAATGCACCGGGGCTTGCCTTGTGTTGTAGGGGATTCGGGATCTGTTCCACAAATGTCAAAGTAGAAACTGTTCCCGACAGGTGGATTTTTAGTCGGTGGTGCAACTTCTTCTTCAACTACTTCTTCCTCATTTTCTAAACATAACAATATACATACATAAATGCCCATGTGATGCTCTAATCATGCAGCTATGGTAGAACATAGTAAGTTATATCTTGAATATAACTTTCCTTCAAGGTACTCCTAAGTCACTAGGGTTTTCTGGGTTAATACCCTAGTAGGGTTAGGCAGTTCTATTCTAAGAAGCTAGGGTTTTGTGGTTTTCGGATCAAACAATGTCCAAAACATACCAAACTTTACCCAAGGGCTCTAATTATCAAATTAAGCTTATACAAAACGTTTTATGATTTTTGAAACTACCAATTGAATTCTAAAATTCTAAAAGACAAGCTTTAGGCATTATTAATTGCTAAATAATTCCTGGTTGGGACTAAAAATCTTGGACCTATTTTTATTAAATACTAGAGGAATTTAGGAGTCTAGTAAAATTGGTCCCATGACTTTATCATTTTTCTAGAATTTTCTATAAATTTCCTAAGTCTGGTAGAAAAAGAAAAGGGAAAATGACGAACAGTGATGGGCCGAAACTAGCCTGAATCGGCCCACGTCCATGCGAAACGCGCCCACATGCGCCCGCGATGTTCATTTTGCGCAGAGGACCTCGGCTGTTTAAATAACTGGTTAAGAACCCTTGACCACTATTCACTGTCTCTCTGACAATAACAGTTAGGTCCCTGTACTTCTATTTCTTCACAACGACAGGTCCTCGATGGCGAACGGCGACGAGCATGCCTCCGGGGAACTTGTACTGGCTGGAACACGCAATGGCTGGTGCCCTAACTCGGTGAACACCAAATTCTACCCTAGGCAACCCTAATCCCTCCATCAATTGCACAAATCCGGCTCAGATTTTGTCTGCTTACTACGGCGGTGAAAACTGGAGACAAACCGAGGTGTTCTTGGGGATTCAGTGAAGTCTAGCTCAATCAAATGGCTCTACGAGCAACAGGAGGCTTGAGGGAGGCTAGAACATCAATCAGAGAAGCTTGAACTAACCTGCAGAGTGGTGGCCACAGCGAGGTGTTCACGTTGGCACGGAAAACGGATTTGGGGAAAATGCAAAATTGGGAGGCTCTGGTGGATGATCAGAGGCAAGAGCTGGTGCACTGCGTGCGTAATAACCTAGCGGACCTGGTTGATCACTCAATTTATAGAATCTATCAGCGGTGGCGTCCAATTTGGAGAAAGCACGCTGGCGACCGGAGAGAGGGGAAGTTCACTGGCGCGAGTTACCGTGGCATTCACTGGCGCGTCGACTCAGAGGACAGACAGGCTATCTATTGCGACCAACGACGACATGGTAACAAGGTAGTAGCATGGCGTGCTCAGGTTAACAGCGATCATCACGGTGACGGTCGTGCGGCCACGTCGCGGCGCAAGTGGCTGAGGTGACAGAGCGGCCACACTGCTCCGACTTCATCTCGAGCCAAAGATTTTTTCACCCCGCGAAGTTATCTAAGCGCCACTGAGCATGAATTGCAGCGCCGACGTGAATCCGAGCGCGGGGTCACCGGCGGCGAGGTTCACTGCATCTAGTGATCTTCTTCAGGCACTGTACCATCAGGACCCCCATCAGAGCGCTTGATAGAGCGATTTGCAGGGCCTTGATCTTTGATTTTCATGTGGCAACTACTTAATCTATCTATAACAAAGTTGTTGTCCTATAATCCAGCTTAGATTTTGTTATAGTAATCATACACAAATACTTACTGGATCATACTCAAAATAGCTCCCAAACTCAGCCCTAGATCACTGTCAGTACTGATTCAGCGTCAAAGTTGACTGACAGGCCAGTTTCCTGCCTAATTTTCTCCCATTTCCATGTAGCACTATGGCTTAATCACTTAATCAAATTTGTACCTCTAATATAGCTCTACAAGTTTGTTGTATTGACTTAGGGCAAAAATATTCATGAATTGAGGAATACATAGCTCCAAATTTGGCTCCAACACACTGAATTTCAGACTTAGCCATATGGTGTTCATGGGGTACTTTTGCAATAAGTCCAAACTCCTTCACATTACATGAAAATACTTCAATGTGAAAGTTACTTGGTTTGTGGTGTTCTATCACTTTGATATTTGCACTTTGGTCCAAAAGTGCATAGAATTTGCATTTACCCCCCTAGGGTTCCAATTAGGGTTTTCTAGGGTTTGGGCATACTAGGGTTTTTGTGCCACTAAAGTTCATAAAATTTGATATCTTGTGAACATTCCTCATGGCTTTTGAGATTTTACTCATTTTAGGCTACTACTACCCTCATGCCCTAATCCTAGGGTTAAGTACCCTACCCTTGGGTTAAGCACTTCTTCAAGTCACCACATCACAACTTGTTTTGAAATTTTACCTAGTGAATGCATTCTAGGTGTAACAAACAACATGAAATGTCAATGCACATGATGTCATGCTCAAGTCTTAGTGCCAGTAACTCCAGGGGTGCTACAATATCCAACTTCTTTCTGATAACCTTAACCAGTCATCGGCATCCAAAGGATCAACCACATGAGAGAAAGTTGGCGGGTGATGGCTCATAAAATCCTGGTGCTTATCTCTAGCCGAGGGTGCATTCTGCTGTTGCTGCTGGTGTTGTTGATTCTGCTGGTTTTGCTGAATCTGCTGCACAGATGCAGTGAGTCCCTGTAGAAGCTGCATCTGAGCTACAATAAACTACTCCATGTTAGGGTTCGGTGGTGGTGGTGGTATCTGTTGACCATGCTGGTTCCTGTTGTTGTTGGGTCCTGAACGAGCATTCACCATCTAATTGGTTAGAAAGTGAACTTCTTAGAGTAGTGAGGAGTAATAAAGATTCTAGAGAGGAATAGCTTAAGTTAAATTTTTTTATATGCTCTTATGGCCATCATTCCATAAGACCATTGCACTCAAACAAAAAATCCAACTCAAACATAGCAACCAACACCATCACATGGTTGTTATTATTATAGAGATAACTTAAATAGAGTATTCATCGTCTGACGTGAAGACTATCTTATTACAACAAAACTTAAAATTTTTAGAGCAGCCTGGTGATGGATCCGGGTTCCCCATAGCGAATCCTCTTGTGGGGAGGGGACAACGCCATGGCGGGGACCTAGGCTTCAAGCGGATCCCGTCCTTGAAGTTGGGCTTCCAGGGCTACAATCCTGGCATGGGCATCCTCCAGCTCCAAGTGCACCCTAGCGAGATCCAGGGTGGCACCGTCCAGGTCGGTGTTGAGACCGGCCACTACACCAGCTAGGGTGTTGAGGCGATCCTCACCAACTCCGCCTGGAACAATGCTGGTCTGGCTTCCTCCACTCAGACGTAGAGGAAGATGCCTGAACCTTGTGTCATGCAGCTGCTACCAGTAGGTGTGGTTGAGAGACCATAGAGTCCGTCTGGCAGCATCACTGACCGAAGCAGCGTAGGTGGATAGCGGTGTCAGGGACTCATGGACTGATAGAGTCCTAAACCCCCTATCCCCTGCATCCAGCACGTCTTGCAGCAGGTTGGGGAAGTGTCCTGTCTCGAACATTGATGTGTAATGTTCGGTGACAGGCCCAAACCCCATGAAGTAGTCTTGCTGAGCATCATTGGCATCCTCATTGACGTTTTCCTCGTCATCCTCGTCATCGTCGTCATCCTCATCATCGTCCCCAGAGTCGCCTGGGTCATCACCTCTAGGTGTAGGAGCTTGAACGGTTGGTGCAGGCGATGCTGAGGTCGATGACCTAGCTGCGAAGGCCAGTGACTCTGCCAATGGGGTGGGCGTCAGTAGAAGTTCCTCCGAGCTGTCCTCAAGATGACTCCATGCTCCACTCGAATGCGAGGGAGATCCACCAGAACTTCCTCAACTACCACTGGGTAGACAGGAGCTTGTCATGGTGGAGGGGCGTAGTTGGTGTTGACTCGGGTGGTTTGGAGAGTACGAACCATCTACAAGAGAAAATGTCATGTTGTGACCATGCTTCGTCGTCGAAGGTCCTGGAGAGCTGCGGCTGAAGCTGCTCGTGCGTGATGACGAAGGTATCATTCGTGAAGCTTCGGGGTTATAACATATCCGAAGATGAGGGGTCGAACCGACTTAAAGATAGAATGACCTTTTAGCCTGTAGGGGTCTGAGTCATTGTTGTAAACTTTTATGAAGGGCATGATTGTAATTCCTCACAGGCTGTGTCCTGTGCCTATAAATAGTGAACAGTATTCCTTTACTGTTCACGGGTTCCTGTAATTGCAAGAGCATCACTCGGGAATTATTACTTGTCAAGGCAAAGGTATAAGCATACCTTGAACATTGTATCCAAACATTTTAGATTCAGATAATAAATATGTGAATGGTGCCATTTATCTCCAACATATTTATCTTTAATATTCTACATTTCGCATCGTTTTATATCATTTTTGTTACCTTCGTAATGTTATGTTTGTGACCTTCGTTCGTAGTTCATTAAACCCTCGAGGAGATAATGCTTCAGCGGACGAAGGGTATTTAATATTTAACATCTTTGTGTTGCCTTGTTCTTGATTCCTAGCATTTGAGAACAAGTCCCCAACATTGGCGCCCACCTCCGGTCAACTCACTTCCACCTTTTTTGAGCTAATGGCTTCGTTCAACGATCAAGCTGGAGCTGCTTCGGCTCCGAAGCTGGTACTCCCCATAACAGGCGGTTCATGCTCAGAGCTAGCTAACAAAAAGCAGAAGAAGGAGGCACAAAGAAGGGTACAGCATGTCAGGGTGCAAGGACCCTTCATCAAGTCAAGATGGTCTCACATTCCAATTACCTTCTCTCAAGAAGATCTTCAACTCAAGGACTACCCACACAATGATGCTATGGTTATCTCTTGTGTGATCAAAGGATTTCTGGTCCATAATGTTTTGGTTGATACAGGCAGTGCTGCAGATATCATATTTGCTAAGGCTTTTAGACAAATGCAAGAGCCCGAAGACAAGATCCATGATGCTATGCACCCTCTTTGTGGCTTTGGAGGGCGGCAAATTGTAGCACTTGGGAAGATTACCATGCCGGTAATCTTTGGATTTGTCAACAACACAAGGACTGAGCAAATTGTGTTTGACATAGTTGACATAGAGTATCCTTACAATGCTATCATTGGTTGTGGTACTCTCAACGCCTTCGAAGCAATTCTTCATCCAGCTTACCTTTGCATGAAGATACCTTCGGACCAAGGGCCCATTGCTATTCATGGAAGTCAGGAAGCTACCACAAGGGCCGAAGGAAATTAGACAGATTCAAAAGCAATCCATAACATAGACGGAGTTGAAGCTTGTGAGCAGTACAAGTTCAGAAGGGAAAAGCTGCTTCGGCTGATCAGCCGAAGCCCATGCTCTTATGTGAGGATGTAGCAGAGCAGAAGGTACTACTGGGATCTCAATTGTCCGAAGAACAGGAGAAAACCTTGATAAGGTTTTTGTTCAACAATAAAGATGTCTTTGCTTGGTCAGCTAATGATCTTTGCGGAGTTAACAGGGATGTTATTGAACACTCCCTTAATGTTGATCCATCATTCAGACCTAGGAAGCAGAGGCTTCGGAAGATGTCTGATGATAAGGCTGAAGGTGCTCGGAATGAAGTAAAAAGACTCCTCAGTGCCGGAGTTATCAGAGAGGTAAAGTACCCAGAATGGCTGGCTAACACTGTCATGGTAAAGAAGGCCAATGGTAAATGGAGGATGTGTATCGACTTTACTGATCTTAATAAGGCTTGCCCGAAGGATGAGTTTCCATTGCCAAGGATAGATTCCTTTGTTGATGCAGCAGCTTCATCAGAGCTCATGAGTCTGTTGGATTGTTATTCAGGCTATCATCAAATTTGGATGAAGAAGGAGGATGAACCGAAGACAAGCTTCATAACCCCTAGTGGAACATATTGTTATCTTCGGATGCCTAAAGGGCTTAAAAATGCTGGAGGAAGCTTCAGCAGAATGACAGCGAAGGTTCTCCATTCTCAGATAGGCAGAAATGTGCTAACTTATGTTGATGATATCATTGTGAAAAGCACGAAGCAAGATAATCACATTGCTGATCTGCAAGAGACCTTCGCTAATTTCAGACAGGCTGGTTTAAAGCTGAATCCAGAAAAATGTGTCTTCGGAGTGAAGAAGGGGAAATTTCTTGGTTGTCTAGTTTCAACAAAAGGAATTGAGGCTAATCCAAGCAAAATCGAAGCTATCCTTCGAATGGAACCACCAAGTACAAAGAAGGGGGCTCAAAGATTGACAGGAAGATTGGCATCTCTCAACAGATCCATATCTAGATCAGCAAAGAGAAATTTGCCATTTTTCGAAGTGCTGAAGTCAGCCGAAGTTTTTCAATGGGGACCAGTCCAGCAAAAAGCCTTCGAAGAGCTGAAGCAATATTTAATAGATCTAACAACACTAACTCCACCAACGCCAGGGGCTCCTCTGTTATTATATGTGGCAGCTTCGCACTCAGCGGTAAGTGCAGCACTTGTTCAGGAGAAGCTGGAAGGCCAAGTCAAAAAGCAAGCCCCAATATACTTTGTATCCGAAGTTCTTAGTTTATCAAAGAAAAATTACACAAAATTGGAGAAGGTACTGTATGCTGTTCTGATGGCCTCCAGGAAGCTTCGGCATTATTTTCAAGCTTATAATATAATTGTTCCTTCTTCACAACCGTTGAAGGATATTATGAGAAACCGAGAAGCTACTGGAAGGATTGGAAAATGGGCTGCAGAGCTCAATGAATTTTGTATTGATTATGTGCATAGATCTTCGATTCAGTCCCAAGTGTTGGCACACTTCATTGCTGACTGGACGCCAGGGGCTCAGGAGGAAGAAACGAATAAGGATGCCGAAGCATGGACAGTGTTTTGCGATGGGTCTTGGGGAACCTTCCGAGCAGGAGCAGCTGTTGTGTTGGTTTCACCTTCCAAAGTTAAAACTTGTTATGCGGCAAGACTTGATTTCAGTTGCACAAACAATATTGCTGAGTACGAAGCTCTGCTCTTGGGTCTTCGAAAGTTAAAGGCAATGGGAATCAGAAGGGCCATTCTTAAAACTGATTCCCAAGTTATTTCTGGTCATATTGACAAAAGCTATAAAGCAAGAGATTTGAAACTTGAAAAATATTTAGATACAGTCCGAAGGATTGAGGCTTCCTTTGAAGGATTCTCTGTTAAAAACATTCCTCGTGGAGAAAATGAACATGCTGATCTATTGGCCAAGTCAGCAGCACAGGGGCTATCTTTACCTTCGGAAGTATTTTTCGAAACAATAAAAGCACCTTCGGTCGAGCTTCTTGAAAGAGCGGTCCTCAACATATCCCCTGTCTATAGTGAAGGTTGGAGAACTGAAATAATCTCTTTTCTTCAGGGTAATTTTCTTTCAGATGACGAAGCTTATAATATGAGGATAGAAGCAAGAGCCCGACCATATGTCATTATAGAAGGGGAATTATACAAGCGTGGGGTCTGTTCCCCGTTGCTCAAGTGTTTATCCAGAGCCAAAGGCATAGAATTGATGAAAGGAATACATGCAGGCCTGTGTGGATCTCATATTGGATCTAGCCTTTGTTGGGAAAAGTTTTTCGACAAGGATTTTATTGGCCAAAAGCAGCTTTGGATGCAGCCGAACTAGTACAAAAGTGCGAAGGTTGTCAGAAATGTGCAAGAGATCAGAAACAACCTTCATCTTTAACTCAGTTAATACAACCCACTTGGTCGTTGCAAAGGTGGGGCCTTGATTTGTTAGGACCGATACCACCAGCACAAGGAAATTTAAGATATGTTGTAGTGGCAGTGGAATATTTTTCTAAATGGATTGAGGCAAAGCCTTTAGCCACAATAACTTCGGTCACTGTCCAAAAGTTTTTCTAGCAAAATATTGTTTGTCGCTTCGGAGTGCCGAAGGCCATTACTGTGGACAATGGAACGCAGTTTGACTCCGAAGTTTTTAAAGAGTTTTGTGACCAAATTGGCACGAAGATCCATTTTGCGTCAGTTCGACATCCAGAATCAAATAGATTAGTCGAAAGAGCTAATGGGATCATACTGACAGGAATAATGAAGTCGATCTTCAATCAGCCCAGGGGAAAGTGGCCAGAAGAATTAATCAAAGTGGTGTGGAGCCATAACACAACAGCGTCAAGATCAACAGGCTTTACGCCATTCAAACTATTGTTTGGTGATGAAGCAATAACCCCGGAAGAAGCCAAAGCAGGGTCAATAAGAACAATAGCTTCGGCAAAAGGCGAAGATGAAGCTGACTGCTCTGTGGAAAAGGATGCTATAGAAGAGACCAGACTTCAGGCTGTGGAAAACATCAATAAATACCAAGCCGAAACAATAAAATGGCGTGATAGAAAGGTCCGGTTGAAGAACATTAAGCCAGGACATTTGGTGCTTCGAAGAGTGGCCAACCCAGACACAGTAGGCAAACTACAGCTGAAGTGGGAAGGCCCTTTTTTGGTAGTATCTTCGTCAAGACTCGGTTCCTACAGATTGAAGGATATGGACGGCAACGACATCCCTAGATCGTGGAATGCGGATGAGCTTCGGCGATATTATGTTTAGCTTGATGTAATTTTTTCTATTCTTTTTTGTGGCACCCTTTTCCTTTCCAAAGGGGGAGAAAGGTTTTTAATGGGGCCACATCATGTAATTTCCCTTATTTCAATTCTATAAGAATGATATCCCCCAAAAATGTAAATGTAAATGCGAAGGAAAAAGAAAAGAATTTAGAGAGAAGCTCAAAAGTCATTCCTAAGGGAATGCAGAGCTTACAGCGAAAAGTCAACGCTGATTCCGCCGAAAGTAGAAGGCGAAGAAGCTCCTAAGGGACGCTTACAGCGAAAAGTCAACGCTGATTCCGCTGAAAGTAAAAGGCGAAGAAGCTCCTAAGGGAGGCTTACAGCGAAAAGTCAACGCTGATACACCAAAAAGTAAACGGTGAAGCCGAAAAGTAAACGGCAAAAAGATTTGAATCATTCCCAAGGGGATGAAAGGCTATAATTATGGTGTTTGAATATATGTTCCGCTATTCATTTGCATGATACATTACATCATGTCATTTGCATTCATAAACATTCATTTAGACATATAGAATCATCATCATACCACACATAAAAGACAGATGCTTCGGCAATCAGGAAAAGCTTTGTAGAAAAGAGGAAGTTTTCATGCTTCGTTGTGTACGAAAAGAAGGGAAGGTGTTTTTTGCCTTCGGCTCAAAAGGAGAAGTTTCGTCCACAGCAAAGCAGAATGCACACGGACAAAGGAGACAGAATATATTACAAGGTATGTACAAATTTACATAAGTTTTTTTTTCCATAATGATATTACAAAGACCCCTCCAGAATTTTTTATAGGAAAGACTATTCTAGCAACTATCAAGCTTCAGCTTCATCATACTTCAGCTTCGTCGTCCTGCACATATCAAGGAGCAGAATAAGAAAGGTGCAAATCTCAAGGAGAAGGTAAAAGTAACAAATATAAGTTTCTTACCGGCTTAAGGTGACTTCGAGCTTCGTCACCAGCCATCCTTCGCCCGCCATTTACCCAAATCTGGGTCATAAATCTATTCCCGATACTTAGGGCTAGGCTTGGGATATCGATCAAGTCTGCTGCTGACAAGCTAAAGTTTGGTCTATTCACGATTTTTCCATGAGTGCAGCCGGCCTTCAGAAAAGCGGCAGCTGTGCCTCGAGAAGCTACCAGGGCGCAGAAATCAGCATGCCCCCCAATAACTTCATGAAGAGCATCAACCTCGCCTTCAATATGTTCCAAGGTGCTGGGCAGGTTTTCGGCTGAAGGTGAAAACTTTTCAGAGCTGGCTCCGATAGAGTGAAATACCTCCTTCAGCCGCTGCACGCATCGGCTGCCGAAATTTAGACATTTCTCTTGGAGATCTTTCAATGATTCTTGCAAATTTGAATTTTTCTCGAGCGCAGTCTTAAGACTTGCTTCAAGCTTCTCTTTTTCTTGCTCATATTTTTCTGAATTTTTGAGTAGTTCATTCTTTAAACTGTCATTTTCGGCTTGGACCTCGGCCAAGGAGCCTTCCATAGACTGAATAATAAAGTCTTTCTTTTCTAAAGCACCTTCGTGTTCTTTAGCCATAATTTCAAGATCTTGAATGGTGAAGTCCTTCTTCTTCAGAACAGCTTCGTAATTTTCAACTTTTTCTTCAAAATCTTTGATGATAGCCTTGTTCTTCTCCTCTTCAAGATCTTGTTGCATTTTCAGCACTTTACTTAATAATATACTCTACCAAAACAACTTTCGTCAGAGAAAGACATAAAAATAACAATAATAAAATAATAATAATATTTTTTACCTTAAAATTCGTGTAAAGCAGGCTGCCAGCAACATGATGTCGCTGGTATCTGCAGAGGTCTGCTTCTATCTTCGGCAAGCCAATGCTTTTTGAGAGGTCTTAACTTCCCTTTGTTGACCCCACCAAATAGCATAGCTCCTGATTTATATCCGCAAGATATGGCATGTTTTTTCAATTCTTCTTTTTCGGTGTCTGTTAGCTCTTGTCCAAGCAAATCTTGAAAGTTAAAATCTTCTTCCTCCGAAATTTCACCAATTTGCTCTTTCCCCTTTTCAGTTGCCGTGTTCACCGCAGCCATAACAGCTTCTTCTTCAGCCATTTTCAGGAGTATATTGTCAATAACCTCAAGTGTGGTTTCCAGGTTCGACTCTTCGGTGGTCCCGGCTTTGGCCCCGGTAGCTTCGGCTTCGGCCTCGGTAACTTCGGCTTCGCCGGCTTCAGCTTCAGTGGTTTTCACTCCGATAGCTTCAGCTGCGGTGTCTTCGGCTTCGGCAGTCTCTGCAAAGGCAATTTTTGACATCGTCGCCGGTGGCGGCGTCTGATGAATCACATCTGTCACTTGAATGATTCTCCGTTTTTTCGGCTTCGCAGGACTTTCTGCTGCCGAAGGTTTTTTGTCCTTCTGAAAAAACTTTGTCAGTTCCGGTGCCAGCGGACTTAGCTTGACAGGCAAAGATTCAGTCATTACCTTCAAAATTTCTTCTACTTTGGCAACAGAAGGTGTCACAGACGTTTCTTCATCTCGGATCAATGTCTCTGGTTCTGGAGACGCAGGCTTCGGAGATGCAGCTTTTCTCTTTCTTGGAACACCTGCTTTCGGTTCAAGCTTTTCTTTCTTCTTTTTTGGTTGATCTTCGTCGTCTTTAGTTAAAGTGCTAGCCACTCGTTTTCTTTTCTGCCCTTCGGCACCCTTGTCTAATCGCTCGTAGTCAGGGTATTCAAAGCCTATAGCATCAAGCACTCTGTTCAGCCTTCGTTTCGGCCGGGTGCCGAAGGCTGCCGTCATCAATTGATCTTCTTTTTTAGAATAATTCCCAAGAATTTCAGTACTCATTACTTCGATTGTTTCGAGCCATTCTTGGCAGGGTTCTTTAAAATATTTCTTAAACTTGTAGTGGTAGGGCAGGCGGACAAGTTCCCCCTCTTTCTTCTCTTTTTCGAGCTTCGGCATAGCCCATTCCTTCATAGTTGGAAATATTTTGAACGACAGAAATTCCTGCACAAGATCTCTAGTGCCAATGTGCTCAGCAATAGTCCTGAATTCAGCCAACGCGATTTGAGTTGGACCATCTGGTGACATATTGCAGTGGGGCCTGGTCTCTCCGAAGATCAGTTCAAGCGGGCTCTGTACTAGCTTCTCCTTGTCATCGTCAACTTTGACGTAGAACCATTCCGATTTCCAGCTTGCCGGCCACTTGCTTCGGTAGCTGATCACAGGGAATTTTGTAGTCTTCCGATAGGCAAAATTATAACAACCAAAATTTTCATGTAACCCATCTTTTCTGTCCTTAAATTGATAATGCAGCTCGTGTACCTGGCAGAAACCTTCGGCAAATGGCTCCACCCCTAGGCTTCGGAGAGCCCAAATATAAACACTAAGTCTGACAATAGCATTAGGAGTTAGTTGATGAAAATAGATACCAAACTTCTTCAGCACATCGGCAATCATCCTATTCAAAGGAAATCTCAAACCAGCTTTGAGGAAGCTCTTGAAAATCACTATTTCATCTTTCTGTGGCTTCGGGGTAGTTTCTTCTCCACCGAAGCGAACCACCTTCTTCTCATCTTCGCTAAAGTAGCCCGATTTTACCATCTTCAGGAAATCAGCCTTGGAGATGGTTGACTTTCCGAAGTCTAGGTGGCTAGGCTTGCTTGGTATTGCGATATTGTGATCATCTTCAGAATCAGTCTCTTCAATATCTGCTTGTTCTGCTTCGGCAGCAGGGGTGTTCTCCGATGTCACCAACCCACTTCGCCTCATTGCTTCCGAAATAGGGACAGTTTCCGCAGCTTCGGCTTCGTCTCCTTCGCGCTCAGCCCTAGCAGTAGAGCGCACCCTGGCCATTTGATTTTGAATATCTTGAAAATTGCTCAGAAATTAATAACCTTTTTCCCGAAGCTCTTTTTCTGACGAAGCAGATGCTAAACTAGAGCTTCGTTCGAATGCGAAAGTCAAGCTTCGGTTATGGTTAAAAATTTTGGCAGCAAAAGAGTGCAATAGCAATGAATGTTGTGGTAACTTTACACCTACCAGTCTGTTTATATAGTGTTGCAGGAAAGAAGGTGAATCGTCGGGAATTTTTACACCAAGCAAACGGTTGCTCGCACCCGCTGAACGGTGGACCGCAAAAACCAGAATAGTGAACTCGCATGGTGGAATCGCTACGTGCTCGAAAGCTGTATCGTTTCTCGACAACGAGCTCAGGGAAGGTGTTTTTCGGACCTTCGGCTTTCTGAAGCCTGAGAGACTTTTTCACGGATCAAGCCTGAGAGAGCTGCGGCTGAAGCTGCTCGTGCGTGATGACGAAGGTATCATTCGTGAAGCTTCGGGGTTATAACATATCCGAAGATGAGGGGTCGAACCGACTTAAAGATAGAATGACCTTTTAGCCTGTAGGGGTCTGAGTCATTGTTGTAAACTTTTATGAAGGGCATGATTGTAATTCCTCACAGGCTGTGTCCTGTGCCTATAAATAGTGAACAGTATTCCTTTACTATTCACGGGTTCCTGTAATTGCAAGAGCATCACTCGGTAATTATTACTTGTCAAGGCAAAGGTATAAGCATACCTTGAACATTGTATCCAAACATTTTAGATTCAGATAATAAATATGTGAATGGTGCCATTTATCTCCAACATATTTATCTTTAATATTCTACATTTCGCATCGTTTTATATCATTTTTGTTACCTTCGTAATGTTATGTTTGTGACCTTCGTCCGTAGTTCATTAAACCCTCGAGGAGATAATGCTTCAGCGGACGAAGGGTATTTAATATTTAACATCTTTGTGTTGCCTTATTCTTGATTCCTAGCATTTGAGAACAAGTCCCCAACATGTCAACTCAGTTGAATTTTAAAGAGGTAAGGCTGATAAAATAATTATGAAATCAGCAAGTTTGGAACAAACTAGGTTTTCCATTTCTAACTAGTCTAACGACCTAGGGTCAGCATAGCTTTGGTACCACTTCTGTCACACCCGGTTCTGAGGGCAAAACCGAATGCATAGCATATGTGTGCCAAGATCCATTTTCCACACATATGTTGACGTCACAAGTGTAATATATCAAAAGACAATGCAATAAAGGCATAAAGAGAGTAGAGTACTTAATTACATCATCTGAATCACTGTATCTTTAACAAGTACCAACATCAAAGTAAGGCGGAATTAAATATGGGTAATCTCCCATAGGAAGATGACCGGCGCATCGTTAGACTCAGTATTCATCGAAATCTCCATCAAGGTCTTCTTCATCACCCTCTGATCAAAATATTAGCAAGGGTGAGCTCACTTATGGTCGGGGCTCAGCAAGTGGGGGAAAATTAGTGCAAGTTTAACAAGGTAAGGCTAAGGTTAAGCGGTAAGCATTTTAGTTGGTCAATATTTTATTAGCAACACCTGTCTTACTAATAAATGTGTATCCCAAGTATCCCATTTAAACAAAGGTATAAGAATATATCAAAAACACTTAAGTGAAACCACTTAAGCAAACCATTGGCAGATCATCAGATCTCGATTTATTGTCCATCTTTAAGTTCAATTATCATGTGAGGGTCCAGGTTGCTCTTAACCGTGAGCACGGCTGACATATCAGTTTTACACTCTGCAGATGTGGTACAACTTTACCCACAAGCCATGTATCCCATCTAGCCTGGGTTGATCGGACCTATAAACACTGCCGAGGTGAATGGCTAGGGATCCATTATGAGGCTTTCACAAAATACACTTAATACAAAGCAACCCGCTAAGGTTTCCATGTCGGTGTGGAGGCCCTCTGGCCAAGGTACCTTAGCCAAGAATATGTCCACATGTTAACGTGAGCTGCCACCACTGCCGCTCCCCCTCTTGCCTATATTTCAGGTAAGGTAGCTAGGTACTAAGCATATAAAGCTAATTACCAAAGCCAGATCCATGATAGCACTCGTGGTTGCACTGTTATCCTGGGTGGTCACTCCATGTTCCAATTAATATGAAATAATCTTGTTTAACCATCGGGTTAACATCATAATGTCAATTTCATTTCCGGAACATTAATATCAAATAATGAGTGACATCAAAATTAACAAGTTGAGCGGTAGCGTCAATTTGGAAAGCATAATATTTTCCCAGGGTAATCAAGGATTATAGTTGGTAAATCTAGGAAATCCTTAATTAGGCAAATTCCATCAAATTATGCAATATATCCAAAAAGTAAACATTATTATATGCATTAATTGGGTACAAATAGAATATGCAGAGGGAGAATCCACTTGCCTTGCTCGAACGTGTCCTGCGGGTCGTCCTCGAACGTGTTAGGCTCGTCTAACTCAAAGTCCACTTCTAGCATTGATTTGCGTATCGCACATACAAAAGAATATGTATGCCAAATAAATAAACATACATCAGTACAGGGTAATCATCTACCACTACATTCTCATTCATACATCACACTTATCACACTCATAAATACGTCTTGAAGCGTAAATACTTATTAATTCGTTATGATTATTACTGCGAGTCATTATTGATGAAATTACGAGTAGGTACTATAATACTAGTTTTATCTAGTATAACATGTTTTAATATTCTTTATGAAAATAAATGCTAATTATTACTAATAATAGACTGATAGATTCTATTCGTTTTATTTCTACATAGAACGTATGCGTATAGCTAAAATGGTTTATTCATGATTCTTCTAACATTAATATTCTAAGAATCAATATAAATCACTAATTAGATTTTAGATTTCTAATAACATAAACATGGTTATTATGACAAAAACAAGTGTTTTACTAATCTTAAGAATTTAAGGGCTATAATCATGAACACATTTATTTTGGCTAGTGAAAATCTATTTTCATTACGACTAGTGGTATTCTTTTAGTTTTCTCCTTTCTTTATAAAAGAAAGTACTATTAAAATAATTGGAGATAAATCATCTATTAACCTATATTATTCATATTGCCATGAATTCTATACCTTTACTAATTCCATGTTAAGAAAAGCTTCAATTATCTATTAAAATGAACTTATGATTATAACCTTCCAAATAATTTCCAAAATTTATTGTGAACAAAATTAACTATAAAATTACCTATCTAGTGTTTTTATAACCAACATTTGTCTATTCATTTTTGTCATACTTCTCTCTAATCTAACTTTCTAAAAGTCATCGTGAACAAATAACATGAATAATCACGGTGCACTAATTTATCGCATATATCTACCAAAAATCCATAGCGCACATATGCATGATTTCCGAATCACAACATGCTCATATTACAATACAATAATTATAAAATTCACAAACTGAATGAAAAAGTGATTTCAAAAATACACAAAATTATTTTGGGTCGTCCTCCACCTTGAGCTTGTTCGTGTGAAGGGGAGAGCTTGACGAGGGGGGTCGGCCGAGTGGAGAAGTGCAGGGGTTCGACGTCGGGTGGCTTCGGCGGGGCTACGTGGTCTACGAAGCTCTGGTGACGGCGTGGGTGAGCAAGGAGTGTGAGAGAGAGGGGCGAGCTCGGGTAGGGAGGAGGGAGAGAGGAGCTCGGCGTCAGCTTTATAGAGAGAGGGAGGGGAGAGGAGAGGTCGCCGGGGAGAGAGGGAGAGAGGAAGAGGCGACCGGGTTCTTCAAGGCGCCATTGATGGCATCGGCATCAATGGAGGGGAGAGTGGGGAGGAGAAACGGCCGCTTTGAAGCTCCATAACGCGAGGGGACGAACGGACGGCGCGGGTGGCTCGGTCGTGGCCAGGGCGTGGTGCGTTGGGGTCGCGCAGTCGGCTGGCGGCTCGGGCGCGGTCAGGCGCGGCGTCCTGGGCATGGGGTGCAAAGGTGGCCTGGACGCGGCTCCTGGCGGCTGCGCGGGGAAGGGAGAGGGGCTGGGTGGGGCCCGCGCGTCTATGAGAGAGAGGGGGATCCCTGGCGGCGGCGGCTAAGCAGGGAGGGGCGCGGCGCGGCTGATGGGCCCCTAGTGGGCCGTTAGGGTTAGGGTTTCCCCTTTTTTCTATTTCTTTTTTTCTAATTACTAATGTAAATACATATATAATTAATCTAAAAATTCATAATAATTATACCAAAATTATTTATAAATAAAATATTTATTTTTGGACTAATAATTATTATATTATTTATTTGGATTTTCATATAATAAGAAATGCTATTAAATATCGAAAATCAATCATGGGCAAATCAAAAAATTATTCCAAATGCAAATAAATAACAAACACTTGAATGAAAAATTTATTGCCATAATTACCATTAATAACTAAATGCATTATTTTTAGTTGATGGTTTTTATAGTGTTATACAAATTCCTTTAATTCTGATATGTCCTCTTCGGAAAGTTGTTGGTCGTCCAAGTGTCGAAAGTCAAAATTCATATTTTCTGAAGAGGTCTCTTCAATTCTCTTCCCCTTATGAGAAGACACTGCGGCTACATCTTTCTTAGTAACCACATTCGAAATAAGTCTGTCTATTTCCGACAGTGTGGTTGCAAGATTCTCGGCTTCGGCTATGGCTACGGCAGTACCTTCAGCATCAACGGGTATAGTAGCTTTATTCGCCGAAGCTATGGGCGGGGTCTGTTCAATGGCTTTCATTACATTCATCATACGCTGCTTATTTTGCCCCCCATTCTTCCCCTCAACAGCCAAAGTGATTTCCTTTGACTGCAAGAGGCTAGTCAAATACAACTTCACAAGACTTAGCAGTGCAAATGGGAAAGGTTCAGTCATTACCTTCAAAATTTCTGAAACCTCAGCAGCAGAAGACGAAGAGCTCATAATCTGCTTCGGCACATCTTGTACCTTCGTTTCCTCAAAAGTTATCTTGACAAGTTTCTGTTTCTTGGGAGCCGATTCCTTCGGCTCCGATAGAGTTTTCTACTTCTTCAAAGCCCCTCCTTAACTGACCGGATGGCCTGTCTATTCAGAATGCTGACAATTCTTTTCATTTTGGCTCCTCCGGCCCCATCATCAAGTCTCTCGTAATCAGGATACTCAAAGTTCAGAGCATCCAGCGCGGTTCAACCTTCGCTTTGGGCGAGTGCCGAAGGCAGCAGTCATCAGTTGATCCTCTTTCTTTGTATAATTTCCAAGAATTTCGTTACACATAGTTTCTATTAATTCCAACCATTCATTGCATGGTTCCTTGAACCTCCTCTGGAACTTAAATGGGTAAGGCAGCCATACAAGTTCATACTTTTTCTCTTCTTCATTCTTCTTCGGCATTCCTCCACCGCTAGAGGTTGGAAATGTCCGGTTCAACAAATATTCTTGTACTAAGTCTCTAGTGTCGATATGTCCAACCATGACTCTGAACTCCACTTCGGCCAACTAGCAAGGAGACCCCAACTAAATATTGCACAAGGGCCGAGTCATGCCGAAGTTCAATCTCAACGGACTCATCACCAATCTCAACGTAAAACCACTCGTTCGTCCACCCAATCGGCCATTTGGTGTGGTAGACTATCATGGGGGCCTTTGTGTCCTTTCGGTATGCGAAGTTGTAGCATCCGAAGTTCTTGTGCAGGCCGTTAGCCCTTCCCTTCGTCTGGTAATGAAGCTTGTGTACCCGGCAGAACCCTTCGGCGTTGGTGCTTTTTCCTTGGCTTCGAAGAGCCCAGATATACACACCGAGCCTGACAATGGCATTCGGGGTCAGCTGATGTAGGTAGATCTCAAGCTTTTTCAAAACTTCACCTATCATCTCATAAAAGGGGAACTAAAGTCCCGCCCTGAAGAAGCTCTTGAATACTACAACTTCATCTTCTTTCGGCTCTAGAGTTATCTCCTCTCCAGCAAAGTGAATCAGTTCATCATCATTTTCTCCAAAATATCCTAGCTTCTTCATTAGAACTAGATCTTCAGCTTTAACTGTGGATCTACCAAATTCAACATGGTTGGGCTTAGTCGGACATAGAATGCTATCGTCATCTTCACTTTCATTATCACTTTCAACATCAGCCACGACCTATTCAGCTTCGGCATTAGAAGTACCTTCAGTAATAGTTTCTTTTTGCACAACTAGCCCAGAGTGCCTCATCATTTTTGAGATGGGGGTTGTCTCGGTTGTTTCAGATTCATCTCCCTCGCGGGATACCCTTGCAGTTGATCTTACTCTGGCCATTTTGTTGTTCAGACTCTCACAGACGAAGTTGTGCTTGAGCAGTGAAATGCTTGTTCGAAGTATAATGCAGAAAGCTTTGGCTTCGGTGAAAATTTTCAACAGCACAACGGTGTAATAGCAATGAATGTTGTGGTAACTTCTCACCAACTTGTCTATTTATATAGCCCTGCAAGAGAAGAAGGCGAACCGCCAAAACGCGTGTACTGGATGATCGGTGGACCGGCAAGCAATGTGAATATTTTATTTGTTTTTTAATAACAAGCTCAAAGAAGGTGTTTTTCGGACCTTCGACATTCTAAACCTTCGTATTATTCGTGGATCGAGCTCGTTATGAAAAAATGATCTAGCACCGCGAAGGGGCTACTGTTGGGGGTCTTCTTCTCTGCCAAAGGTCCTCAAGACAAAGACACCATCGGCAAAGTGATAATGGAGACTTTCTTTTTCTCTACCAAAGCTCCTCAAGACGAAGGTCTCGTCTGGAAGCAACGATGGCAAGTGCCAAAGCTGCCACTAGCTTTGGCTTAGACCAAACAGAGGAGGAAAAGACTAGCTAGTCCTTAGTGGTTTATGTTATGATTATGAACAAAAATGTTAAAGGTTACAAATATACTTTTACCCGAGCTGCGTCCCGTGCCTATAAATAGGTGAACAATATCCCCATACTATTCACGCTGGAATGTAATCACTCTCGCGTCAGCACCTTCGAACAAGCCGAAGGTATCAATGTAATATTAACTTTGTTAATGTTTATGTATATGTTATGAAATATAAATGTGAATGGACCAATGAATTATATTCATCATGCTTATGTATTCTCGTTTATCTATGAAATGATGAAGGCATGTCCTTCATGACCTTCGTCTGATGAACATTATATCCGAGAGGAAGTAATGCTTCGAAGGACGAAGGTCCTTAATACTTAACAATTGTGTTGCCTTGTTCGTGATTCATAGCATTTGAGAACAAGTGACCAACATCGCTTATGTCTCTTATTTTGATTTGTTTGCGATTTATTTCTTTCTTCATCCTTCTAATAGTTCTCTTGCTTGCGCTTGATTCTAAATCAATTGTATTGCTCCCTAAAGTAATTCCACAATCATTTGAGCAATAAGTGCAAGCAGAACTACTCTCCCTCACTCCGATCGACTTATTTCTCGTTCTAACGCATAACCGGGGTTTGAGTTTGCGTTTAAAGTGATAAATTTCAGGTTTCGCCTATTCACCCCCTCTAGGCGACTTTCATTGACATTACTATATATTGCTTATAGTATAGTACAATACCATGTATTATATTGATTTGTTCTAGTAAAATTTAGAACTTATATAGATATGTACACAACACAAGTGAAGGTTAGAAATAATTTTTGGCTAAATTGTAACTTGGTGGCTGCTTAGATAATTTTTATTGATCTATAACACCAAAGAAATTTTAGGACTGGTATACGATTATTACTTGCTAATTGTTTCATTGTATGTATGATCCAAATTTTGCATGCTTCTATTGGCTGAGAAAATGTCTACAACTAGTGGGAGTGATGGTGCCAGCCATCAACAATTTTTAGTGTCACATGTACAATTAGACTCACTTTCCTATCTTTGGATCACCTCAACTTGAATCTATCATTGACCTAGAGCTGGTGTCAATTGAAATTGATAATGATAAAGAAGACGAATATGTTGTGGCTGGGTCCAAGAGGAAACATACTTCAAATGGTTGGAAAGATTTCACAGAACTGTAGATTGGAGGCATGGTGCATGCAAAATGCAACTATTTCTCCAAGAAAATTTTAGGAGCCTCAAAGAATGGGACTAACCATCTTCGTCTCCATTTGAAGTGTTGTGTGCAAAAGAAGATCAAGTTGCATGGAAAGACAATGGTTCAAGCTGCTTTGAGGTTTGGTAAAATAGATGTTGGGATTGTTTCAGTTTAATATTACACATTTGATCAAGACATTGCTAGACAAGAACTTAGTGCAATGATAGTACTACATGAGTACCCCTTAAGTATGGTTGATCATGTAGGATTTTGAAGGTTTGTTGGTGCACTTCAGCCACTTTTCAAGACTAGGACAAGGAACATTATAAGGTATAAGAACTTTGACTTTATTTTGATCAATTATGATGTATTTCCTAATGACAATTGTATTTCCTAATGATCTTATTCTTATTTCAAATATGATATTATGGTGCAATATGAATTAGATAGGAAGAAAGTCATTGAATACTTGGCTAGAATTCAATCAAGGGTGGCTATAACCACTGACTTATGGACCTCCAATAATCAAAAAAGAGGTTACATGGCAATTAATACCCACTTCATTAATGAATCTTGCACCCTTAGAAATATTATCATGAGGTAATTTCTTATTTTAGACCTAGATGCTTTTCAAAGTTGCATGCATATTATGTTCTGGTTAGTGGTTGCTTATGTCTTATGTAAGTCCAAATTAAATTTATTTATGTGCATACTCCTCACACTACTAAATTCAAATGTTAAGCATTGTATGAATCCTTGGTAGAGTGGAATATTGATGAGAAGTAGTCCTCGTTTACTCTAGACAATTGTACTGCAAATGATGTGATAATCCCTTTCCTTGTGAGGAATATTGGAAGACAAAAGTTGTTAAATGACGGGAAACACACATGTGTTGTTATGCTCATATCCTCAATTTGGTAGTAAAAGATGGGTTAGAAGAGTTAAAAGATGTAATTGAGAACATTCGTGATAGTGTAGCTTATTGGATAGTCACACCTAAAAGGATTCAAACATTTAAAGAGATAGCTAAGTTTGTCAAAGTTGAGGCCTTGAAAAGATGGGACTTGATTGTAAGACTAGGTGGAATTCAACTTTCAACATGCTTATTACTGCATTGCCATATAAGGTTTCTTTCATTAGAGCAAGTCGTGTAGACAAGCAGTACACTTGTTTGTAATGTGAGTTGGAGTGGAAATTTATTGAGGATGTTGTGGAGAGGCTTAGGTTGTTCTATGACATCATTGAACTATTTTCTAGGACTAATTATGTGACATCTAACATATATTTCACTAAAATAGCTAAGATTAGAAAGAAAATAAGGCAATGGTCACTTGTGGCAACCCATTGGTAGAAGCCATGTTAGTGAATATGGTAGCCAAGTTTGATAAATATTGGATTGATATTCAAGGACTAATGGGCATTACAACTCTTACTGATCCTGATTTCAAGACCACAGTGTTGCATATTTGTTATGGGTACTTGCTTGGTTTGCCTTGTATAACATGTGAGAATCGTTAGTGAGGATAAGGACATGCTAGTTGAGTTGATGCATGAGTACCATGTAGAAGAGGATTTGGAGGACAACAAAACATCAACACCTTCACTAAACAATAATGATGATTGCTTATCTTCCATTAGTGCATGTTTTTCATGTAGAAAAACAACAAGCATGGGGTTCAAATTTGAGCTTGACTCCTATTTAAATGAAGATATGTTGAACATGCATACAAAAACTTTAATGTGTTGGATTGGTGGAAGGTGGCTGGTACTCGATATCCTACTCTAAGTATGACTGCAAGGGATATATATGATACTCTTTTTACAAATTTTGCTTCAGAATCAACTTTCAGCACTGATGGAAGGGTTCTTAGTGAGCATCATAGCAGGTCACTTCCAAGATGTTAGAGGCTCTCATGTGATCCCAAGATTAGATTCGAAATAACTACAAAGGTATACAAAGTTTATTAGTTGTACAATTCATAGCCCTTTGTTATGACTATTAACTAATCACACATTTGTGTTGTAGATAATGAGAAGACTAATAAACCTACAACATTTTGGTCTTGTCTACAGGACATGCAAGAGGACCTTTAGGTTGTCACCCCTAACTTGTCCTTATATGATAATTTGTCCATTTATATATTTTCATCAAATTTTTTCTTGGTCATGCATACAATGTACTCATGCTAAATATGTTCATGTAGGAGCTTGCCCTTTGAAGCGACGAAGTCAAAGCCTAAGCTCAAACAGCCTACTACATGCAACAACCAAGTTGGTGATGCACGTGAAGTTGTTTTGTTGTCTACTCATGAACTTTGTAGTTTGGTTAACTAGCAATATCTAAGTGACAATGTATCTGTATTCTCTTGTCACATATGGTCGTAACTTTTGAGTTGTGGCATGCTAGCTAAATATGTATAAGTAAAAACATGTAATATTTGTGCGAGGAACTCAACTTTGTATGCTACCAGTGGTGAATTAGTGAAACTGCACTACTGGAGTCATGATTTGGTAGTTCTTAATTTTTATTGGTGTTGGAATGATGACCTTATATTTTATTATGACTCATGAAATGCTTGATCTATTTATGATAGATATCCACAACAAGGATCCAGGTAATTCCCATCGATCGAGAACCGATGGGAATTAGCCCCATACCAAAATTCTTGTTAGTTCTTGTTCTGACGGGAATACCTAGATAGGGTTTAGTTAAAATTCTCGTCGGCCACCAACAAGAATTAATTAATCCTCGTCAACTTATTGTAGCCCACGGGGATTATCTAGTCCATCAGCTCGAGCGTGGGAGCTAGATAATTTCCATCGGTCGTCCTCTAGCTGACGGGAATAATCCCAGCTAACACTCGTCGGTCATTCTCTGGCCCATGGGAATTAGCTGGCTGTCGGCTATGGTCTGGCCCATGGGAATTAGCTGGCTTATCCCCATCGGCTATGGTCAGGCCTACGGGAATTAACCTTTCTTACGGTAAACCAGCAACCAATTAGGCTCAATTTCTCCACAATTTTATACACAATAGCACACATAAGATACATATCATCACATAAAGTCACATACATCAATATTGGTCACATTACCAACACACATCCATTCACATAGCTCACAAAACTTCACATTACAGCCACATATTCAATTCACACTTCACAAACTTCACATGACCAACACAACTCACATAACTATTTCAAATAGCAACAACAAGATAAGTTAAAGTGTTTAGTTCACAAAAACACATAGTGTTCAAAGTTTAAAACCAAAGACCACCACAGTTTGGTTTAAGCTACTGAGGGACATCGTTCACAAGTTAAGAAACTAAGATGACAAAAAGCACCATACTTAGGGATAACCACCACTTGGATGGTTTGAGCTTTGTCCGCTTCTGCCACCAGGAGAAGGGTACGCAGAGAGGGAGTCAACAAATCCAGTTCCCATAGGTTCAGACCCACACCCACCCGCTCTAGGCGTAGCCTATGCAAGAATGAAAATATCAACAAGTTCAATGCAAATATCAACAAGTTAAGCATACAAATATACAAAATCATCGAGAGTTATCGAATGTAACCTATCCTCAGGTGCATGCATATGTGTGGGGGTGCTGAACTGTTGAGTCCTTGGTCCCTGTTTAATGGATATTTGACTAAATTTAGATACGGTTCATGTTTTGCTACTACATTAACTGGATGAAATGCTAGTTTAGAAAATGTTACAAGAGAATTTGCTAAGATTAATGCACTAGAGCTTGTGTGGATGCAAATTGGCTCCATTGTGGCGTGGTGAAATGTTTGGTGTCATGCCCTATTGTTGCGTTGACTTTTGAACATGTGTGTTACTATAGAAGATGTTGTATTGAAATATAAGAATTTAGAGTTTGCATCATCTATACATACTTGATACATCGCTTGGTTATGTTGAGCATGCATAAATTCCCGTTGTTTTCTCATCTCCTCACTCAACCTCATAATCTCCAATACCTATCCGTTCGGTCAATGAGAGCACGAGCTATGGGAAGACAAACTCGTCCTCTGAGCTCTCACCGACGATGAGTCAATGAATCCATCAAAGGGTGCGTGTCGACAAGTGATTCAAAAATTGTGTTTAGTGCATGATCAATTTAGTATAAACTGTGTAATTTTATAAGTTAGAGCTAACCGTCCATGTGCTTTTCCGCCCCACTTGCGTACACCACTAAAGGATCCATTGGCTCATGTCGACAGTCAAAGTCAGGGCCGTGACACTGAACCATATCATCCCTATATGTCGTCTATACATTATTCATAAACTTACAAATACAAAAATTTCTAAACTTTAAACGTTTATAATTTTGAGCCAAAACTCACCAACTGATATGTGGTTGTTTGGCTGCAGAGCTAGTTAGGGTTATTAGGGTCTAGTCCTTTGTGGCCCTCCTGATACACCTCCATGTCACTAGGATTTTGGCCACGCGTAGCTTCCTATATAAACGAAAAACATCAATAAGCAATCATACTATTTGGTGATCGACATAGCTAGATCAAAATTACCATTTTTTAGCTTTTTAGAGCATGTTGTCGCTGCCAAATTTGGTGTCAGGATTGGTGCCCCAACATTTCCTATGATGCACCGACGCTTTCTAGAAGCCTTCAAAAGCCCAACGTCCGCACCAAGCATAGTATGCATCAGACACGGACGCCATCCATGGAACTAGGGGTGTAAACAGACATCCGAATTGTTAGGACAAATTTAATATTTTAAAGTAAATATGTATGAAATTTGATGCTAATTTCTTCTTATGTTATGGAGCACATTGTTATAAATAAGAATAAAATTTTGTATAAATTGTTTTATATATTATTTGCTCCCCCTACAACCAAAAAAGTGAAAATATTCGTATCTGATTTGTATCTGGAATTTATATCTATTATTTGAGAAGATATATGACAAATTTGAGGTTTACCTTTCAGAAATCTTTACAAGCTCAATGCTACAAACAAGAATATAAATTTGCATAGCAGATTCTATATTCTATTAAATCACAATCAAAGAAAAGACAAAAAAACTGATATTCGAATAAATATTTGTTTGCACCCTTACATGGAACCGTCACCTACACACACAAGGTTACATATTATATCAATCACAAGAATTAACAAAAAGATAAACAAATTGAATACTAATCTCACGATATTGTTTATCAGTCAAATATTTCTTTGAGAACCCTTCCATTTTGTTCTAGGGGCCCACTTCTTCTGGATGATTTTGAAAATACAGATTTGTAGCCTAAATTCTCACATAGTATATTGCATCCTTCACCAACTTCTTTGCAGTGTTTTGGAACACACGTTCAGCGTGCCCCATGTAATCCTCGCTGTCAGGCAACCGATAACGAAGCTACAACATAAAGAATACAAATACAAGGTTATAAGTCATAAAATAAAAATATTAAGAAACACAAAAAACAATAGAGAATTCATACCCAAAAGTCATGTTGCACCAGCCCATGTCTGTCGGTGTGGTCCCATTCCTTTTTTTAACCTGTACTCGTCCCGGTTACTAACAAGCACCTCCTCCACGCTATCTCTGTATAACACCTTCACTAAACTAGGGTAGTGAAGGCGGCAAAGAGAATCCAACGTAAGGTTAAACTGGGTGTGGTGTCACTTGCCATTGAAGGATAGATCCTCCCAATTCATGCATTACACAAAAAACATAATAATGCACATAATAATTATATGAGATAAGTTAATATATTACACTCACTGATCTCCATGAGGCATGATTAAGATCCTATCGTCCTCTCTCTCTATCGCGAGACGAGGCTTTATTGAGTGGCTCTTCCTAGAGTGACATGCGTGTCGCTGAAGAGCCTCCTGAAGCATCATCCATCGGGTTATCAGCCGGCTAGGCCTGTAGGTAGGGATGCCAATAGGTCGGGTTCAGGTCGGGTGGAGCAAAAATCAGTCCATGATCACATCCGCAAGTGCAATTTCAAACCCGCACTCGAACCCGTCGGGTTTTGGGTCACCCGCGGATTTTACTCAGTATACACTTTTAAACAATAATTCGGCTATAAACAATTAAGTACAAATAATAATTGAGTTATAAAAATAAATTATAAGGTATCTCATATTGAGCAGCAACAAAATATTCATGAATCATTAGCCAAGTTACTTGTTCCAAATAATCATTGTTGTATCTTAAACATTTTTGCGTAAAATAAAGCATAAACTAGATTTTGGGTCAGGTTTGGGTCACCCGTGGGTTGAAATGAAAACCTGCATCCACACCCACGAAACTTCAGGTCGGGTGCGGGTTGCACCCGTGGGCCAAAATCTATACCCATACCCACACCCGTCGGGTCGGGTACCCGTCGGATTTCGGGTTTGTGGGTTAAATTGCCATCCCTACTTGCTAGGCACACAGGACCCACACTTGTTGCTGCTCTCTCAGGTGGCCCTGCTAGTTCTAGGGCTGGTGCTGCTGCATGGTCTGGTCGCATGCTGCACCTCCTCATTGTGTTGCTCTTCCTTGTACATTCAACTCAAGATTTAGATAAAGGCAAATATGTAAACAAATTTATTAGTAAGAAATTTGTTACCTCATCTCCATGTGTGACGCTCAACAGCTCTCGACGTCTGCTGCTGCTCGAAGAACTATCCTAAAATAGGCTCAGGCCCTTGAACAACCCCTTCACTGACTTCTTCGACTTTGGCGCGATCCTATATCAAATTAAGAAAATTTTCATTAGTGAAATGTTTAAAATACTAAAAATGAATAAAAAAATATAAATGACATAATCCTTAAAAATAAAAACAAATGAAGGAAAAAATACTTTACTTGTCAAATATCAACAAAATCAGAGATCTATCTGTCCCCTTCTATGCAGAGATCGCCATGTAACTTTTCTCCTAACAGGTTGTCTTCTCCTCTCAGGAAAAGTTAAGTCATTAATGTCTATAACTAGTGAATCTAATGCTGGAGTAGGATCAATATGAAAACAGTTGTCAAATCTTCTTCTTGAAACACCTCATCAACCTGCTCAAGGTGCTCAAAGTGATATTCATCCTCACCAATGGTGTATAGGCATTCACAGGGATTTACATTGTACACAACCCTGCATGTAAACAACTTTTTTCATGAATATGTCAAGAAATAAACCTAGTTTGCTTGATGGGCAAGGATATATGTGTCATGCCCTTGAAGCAATTTTTCATGTTGGACCTGTGTCATCCCAAATTCAGTCCAATAATACTTCGGGTCATACCATTTACACTCGAAGAAAATTAACGCTAAAGGCTTATTTCTAGCAAATATAATCTCGATTATATTTTTTATTGTCCCAAAATAACAGGCTTCGTGTCCATCCATATCGGTTGCCCTAGTATCAACTCCATGAAAGCGATATCCATTGACGTATAACGTTCATAACTTTTGGTAGTTATGCTTCCAATAGATAGCTGACGTAAGTCATCATTCATATTCATTTCTTCCCCAAACTATCAATTATGTCATAAAGCATTAGCAAAGTGTGTAATGCAGTTAACTAAAATAATGAAATTAGGTCTTGGGGCCATATAGTTAAGACTTGCACATTTCCAGAGACACATAATGAAATTAGGTCGGCCATGCATTCAAACATGTCGCAATTTGTTTAGGTCTCTCGCTGTTGGTGTACCGATATACTTCATGTTTTGTTCATCAAACTCACTGTCAAATATTATTATAGGACATGAGATATTTGAGAACATAAACTAATTCACATATGGACAATTTAAGGAAATAAAATCTAACATGAAGTATTTCTCCACCTCAGGCATATTCGTGAACATGTAGAGTAAAGCAGACATCCGTTCTTCCATAGTGAGGTGATATGCCTTGGGTGGACCAATGATTTTGCCATTTGTTTGAAAAAACGAAAGATCACTACACGGAGGTGTCTCTCATTCATCATCATGGTACCTCTTCTTTCGAGCAAATACATTATGTTCTTTTTGCAAAGTAACAAATTGTGAAGTATGCTACCTCCTTTAGTTTAAATTGTTTCACGATACATCCTTCAACTCTTGCCTTATTGCCCATGTAACACCCTAAATTTGGGGGTATAAAATTTCTTTCTAAATATCTACCAAATTCAGATGTTACTCTTGTCTCTCTCTAGACTCTCTCTCTCTTTTCCTTTTAGTTAGAATTGAGTTAATTAGGTGATAGATTAATTATTTATTTTGTCAAAACAATATGAGTCATGGAATGTTGCATCATGCTGAGTTTAAAATATTCTTTGAATTGTTGCACATGTTTGAATTAGTTTGAATTTGAAACCTAGTTTGAATTTGAATTGAAAACCCTAGGGAAAATAAAATAGAAAAGCATTAGAAATTCCAGAGAAAAACAGAAAAGCCTTTTCGGCCCAGCTAGCCCAACCGGCACAGCCCGCCCGCGCGTGCCCACGCCCGCGCGGTCGCTTCCCCCTGATAGACAGCCCCCGCCTGTCAGCCTATCCCCCTCACGCCCTCTCTCCCCCTCTCTCTTTCGCTGCTCCGTGGGGCCGGCCTATCGGAGCCGATCCCGTCGCGCACGCGTTCGTTCTCTCTCACTGCCTGGTGGACCCTTTCCGTCAGTGTTAACAGCCCATTCGCGAATCCCCTCTCGCTAGCCCGCGAACCCACCCGTCAGTCCCTTCTGCTTCCCTAACCTCTCGCCATCACTCCCGCCGTGGACGCGCCCACATCGCGCATTCCTCGGCCACCTCTGCATGCCCTTGACCGCCCCCCCCTTTGAGACCGCACCCCACTCACCCACTCTCCCCTGCTCATTTGCGCCCTCAACCAGACACCGTCACCCCCTCTCTCGCTCTACACACGCCCAGGGAGCTCCACCACTACTCGCTCGTCCGCCGCCCGTTCTACGGACACCGTTGAGCCCCCATCGCGCCCGTTGCCTCGGTCGGAGTTTGCCGCCGCTGCGACTCTTCGACGTCCAGCCAGAGCCTCCCCGCGCCACGCCATGTCGCCCCGAGCCCTGTCCCGAGGTGAGACGTCTATTCCCACACTCCATTTCTCACAATTCTGCCCTGTTCTTGGCCAATTTGGCTTCGCCGGTGATGGCCATGCCGGTTTGCCGCGCCCGCGCGGTGACCAGCTGATTTAGCCCAATCCGGTGCCCCTGTGTTAGCCCGTAGTGTTCCCCTTACCCTGCCGTAGCTAGCTCGAGCCTTAGCGTGCCCTAGGCCTCATCTCCCTGGCCAGAATTCCTCGCTGGAGTTGCCCGACCCGCTCGGAGCACCTGCCCTTCGTCATTCTTCCGTCTCTAGTCCCGTTCTTGCGGTTGGTAGTCTGCCAGTGTGTTCGTCAGGCCCTCTGGACCCATTCTAGCCCTTCCCAGCGACCCCAGCCTACCCGGTGATCGCGTCTGCCTCGTCTCCGGTGATCTCGCCGCCGCGGAGGAGGCAACGCCGGCCACCAAGTTGTAAAGCCCCGAGCGCTCGATCCATGATCTAATCTAAGCCGTCCATCTGCGATCTAGCGGTCAAGAGTGTCCCATACCCCTTCAGTCTTCAGTTTTGTAAAAAGAACCTCCAGTTCTCGAGTAATAGAACTCGTCGTCCCTGAGTTTTGTGCGCAGGTCCCTGACTTCTTTTAAATAGACCCCTGACCATTTAAATAAGCACAGAATTTGGCTTAGTTTCATATTTCAAACTTCAAACCTTGTTTATTTCATATCTTTTTCATATGAACTCCAAATTTAGTGGTCCAAATTGCAAAATGTTCATAGGAATATTCTATGTTCAAATAAATTATGTTCATCCACAGTTTGTGTACTCTAATTTTTGGTCTAAGCTATAGGTTAATTTATGTGTTAATTTATTTAAGAAAATAAATTAAAAGGAAAACCTTAATTGTATTTAGGTGTTTAATTTTGTGAGGATTAATATTATGTCATGTATGAAGTTATCCATGTGATAATTGTATGTCTCACTAAAGTTAGTAGAACTAAACTATGTAATCCATAATCACTAATCTCTAAATGAATTAATTCCTAGCATTTAAGTCTATCCTTTGTGTTCATAATGCCATGTTAAACTTGTGTTCACTTGATTGTACATGTTTGGTGTGCTGTTCATTTGTACTTTTCCAAATGTATTGAATGTATGATCGCTTTACTTAGACAACGAGTAGCCCGTGGTTCCTGAGCGTGTTGTCGAAGATCTTCCTGAGCAACAACCTGGTGAAGGCAAGTGTGCTCTGACCTATTATGTCCTACATACTTATAATTCACTGTCCCGCATTACATTTTTGAAACCTAAGGATTGACTAGTCTGTATTTACCTTATTCTTGTTTACCTTTTGGGTTATCATGGTTAGCTTTATGCTATTGTTTTATTTCAATCAATGAACATGATGTGAATACTTATGATATGATGATGTTATCCCGGTGATGTTCTTGTGATACTTTAGGGGACTCAGGTTGTTTCCTAAGTACCTCTCCGTATGGACCTGTTTGGGGAGTGACAACCCGGGATAACAGTGCAACCACGAGGGTGGAATGGGACGCCTTTAGTTGATTAATTAGAGAAACCAGAGGAGTAGTTGGCTTCGCCGTAGGCCATTAATGGGGTCCGGGCACAGTACTTGCTCTGCCGAGGCTGGTTGCAGAGGTTCTTTGATTTGGTTTTGTTAGTCACCCTTCCTTTTGGGAGAGGTATTGTGTTTATCAAACTGGAGAAACCTAATGGGCGGCTATGACCTTTGGGAAATCTTTGTAAAGGCTACGTAGTGATACCTTGCTAGGCCACCTAGGTAGTGGTCAATGGAGATTAGCTCTTTTCTGGCAGAATGGGAATCACGGCTTGTGGGTAAAGTGTGTGACCTCTATAGAGTGTTAGAAACTGGTATATCAGTCGTGCTCACGGTTAAGAGCGGCCTTAGGATCCTCTTTGATTAGAAGAACTATGGACACTTTTATGATGATGATTAATAATGATGATTATAATTATGATATATGGTATTACCTCTTGGAGGGAGTACATTTGGGTAATAACTGGGTTTATTACTAAACCTTGGCTCTACTAATAGTAATAAATACTTGACCAACTAAAAGCAACTGCTTAACCTTTACTCCACATACAGTTAGTCCACTTTAGCCAAACAGGACATTTGCTCAGTACATTGATGTGTACTCACCCTTGTTTTACAAACCACCCCACCCCAGGTTGTCCCCACTGCACTCAGTGCTCAGAAGGAGTGTGGTGGAACCGCCCGAATTATTCCAACTTAAGTGCCTAAGTCCCACCTTAGAGGCTAGACCACACTTAAATAGGATTAAACTGTCAGTCCCTCAGATCTAGTCCGACTAAGCCACTAACAGGATCAAGTACCACATACTCACTCGAAGGTGAGGCACAGAGCAAATACAATAAAGCATAAAACCACAATTTAAAGAAGTACTTAAGGTTATCACAACATCATCGGAGTTTTGCAAAAGTAGTGATCATTGTTCTTGATGTAGCGGAAAATTTACTAACGGTAAATAAAAGGAAGGATGGGGAAGCCTGGCCCATCACTCCTCATACTCCTCTCCTGCTGAGGTAGGGTCCCACTCGACTGTCCAACCCGGTGGCAAGGTAGACGGCCAAGTCACTCCAGCAACCATATCCTCTAGAGAACCTGCAAAAATTATGCCACAAGCAAGGCTGAGTATACTAATACTCAGCTAGACTTACCTGGTGTGAGGAGTATACTCCTCTACCTCTAGACATGCAGTTGTTTGGCTGAGGGGTTTGGTTTGCCAAAAGCACTAGCTGAGTCTAAAATCAAGTTTTAGCTTTTCAAGTTTTAGTATGATCCTTTTTAAACTAGATGAGTACCTAGCTATTCATACATGGTATCAAACATTTTATCAAATAACACCTTTTGCCAGTCACCTCATTTCCACTTATTACTCAATGTAGCAACATGGATCAAGCAGTCTCATTAGCTGCGAGAAGCAGACGATTCGAATCGAGTTTTTAAACCTTGCAAGGTAAACCTAAACACACGATGTGGCGAGGCACTCCGACCCCACACATATCAATCGTCCCCATTGATTCCCCGTCAACAGAACAGGGCTTACCGCCTTGGCGTACAATGCCCCACTGACCCCGACTGCTGTCGTGTAGTGACCGCACTTGTACCCACCATAACCAGAATTGGAGACCACGTCTTAGGTTGCGTGAGGAGTAAAGTCTGTTGCCAGGTTCACTCAGGTACTAGGCTTACCGATTTACCATATTTCTCGGCATGTGCTTAGTACGTTCAAACGCTTGATACACGGTACCACACTTTAATCCTTATTCCCATTTCTCATCTCGTAGACAATGCATCCCCATGGATCGTTGTCCATGGACTATCATCATTCCAATATCAAAATGGATACAACCAATTCCTGACCTCGCGCGAGTGCTAGAAAAATCACTCGACTTCTACCGAGATCCCTAATTAGTAAAGCAGCTATTCGACCTAGCATACTAGTATCCATCTCAAAAGGAATCCTGAGTTAATGCAACTAGGGTTTCAGGTAACTCCTACACTTAGGTGCACAGTACAAGCCTACAATCATTAAGTGCAGTAAAATAGCATATATATAAGGGTTATGCATAAAACCGGGGCTTGCCTTCAAAAGCTGGGGCAGGAAGGTCCTCAGTAGCAGGCTCTGGTGCTGGCTCCGGGGCTACCTCCTGAGCAACTCCTTGCTCCAGAATGAGGACGTACTCTCCATCAGCAAGATTACAATCTATCGAATGCAATGAATAAGATACATGTATTAATGACATGTCAATTTAGTAAATACTATGTATGGTGAAACAATATTAAAACAGTGGGTAAACTAGGGTTTCTGTATCGGATGGCGCCTTAAGTGTTCTATACACACCTATCTTAGGATCTTGAGTGAACTTAAAACTTTTAATCATCTCATTTATGTTTTATTGGACTCTTAGAGAGATTTAGTTCTATAAAATTAATTTCTTCCACAATTCCCCTTTTACTTTCTATTTATGCTTATTTTTTAGTGCTCTTGAACTACCATGGTGATTTAGAATTTTCCAAAAATGTTACAAAATTTACAGTGGGTAAACATTGATCTCTGTAGTTTATTCTACAAATTTGAGGTTAGAATTAATTCAGATAAACCTTGGGCAAAAATAACAAAAGTGAGGTTAGGTGGTCACTTTGTACTACAGCTTTGATTTAGGTGAGGGTTCTGTACTAAAACTTATTTTTGCCAATATCTATGGGTAATAATAGGTCTCTGTGCCAAAAATTACAGGAAGTGGTCTAATGGTTATTTAGTTGGGATTTTCTAAAGTTAAATGTCAAAAAGGCACTTATAACTAACTTGTTATTTGAAAGATATCAAACAACAGAATTTATATTTTTCCTAGATTCTTACTAGCATATCAGTAGTTATCCCAAGGGTTGGGGAGGTTTCTCCTTAGGGTTATTTTTCTAGGATTTTTCTAAGTTCTTATTGTTTTTATGAAATAAAATGTGGTGCATTTATTTTGTACTAACAGAGGGTTCAACAAAATTTTCTTATGAACTATGTTACTTAAGCAAGCTAGGAAAAATGTGGTTGACCTCTTATTTTTATTTTAAATCCTCTTTTTAATTTTCTTAATGTTTGGGTTAATACAAGTTTTAATGGTTAATCCCTCCTTAATCTGGTGTACTGAGGAGTTTAACATTTTTAAACAGGGTAGTTAGTAGTTAAGTATATCTCTAATTTTTCTTAACCTCAGTCCAAGAGTATTTCTAGTTTTCCTTTATTTAATTAGCTTTGGGCAGTATACTGATTTAAATTAAAACTCTAAAAGTATTGCAGGAATCAGGAGGTTTATTATTTTTCCTAAATAGTTCATGATATTTAGGACCTAGCAAAATTAGTTTGACCAAATTTGGTTGGATAGAACTAGAGTTATAAATTTTTCAAGTTCTGCATTCATTTAAAAGAATAAAACTTAAAGTTTTATGGAAAAATAGGTTTGCACTGAGGCCCCTGGGGTTTCCCTTAACTAATCCTTTAAACGGTGCCCCTGTGGAACTGTTTTCTTGAGTCACTGACCTCGCAAAAAACCCCCCCTGGCTTTTCTTTCTCTCAACCCGAGCTCCTTCCCCACCGGAACAGTGACCGTAGAGAGGAAAAAGGGTGGCGCAGCTTACCGACGGTGAGAGAGGTCCGATGGAGGGCCGGGTGAGGTCCGAGAGGTCCTGGCGGTCACGTCGAGGTGCGGATCACCGGCGGTGATGGCCGGAATAGGGCTGGCCGCGTGTGCAGGCGGTCGGGCTCGTCGGCGGAGTGTGCTCCGGCCTGCTCACGGCGGTAGGGTTCAATCAAATGGCATGGGGAGCTTCACTGGATGGTAAGGATGTTATAGGTACAAGGAATCGATGAATAGCTTACCATGTGGCTCGGTCTATGGGCGACGGCGGTCGGTTGAAGTTCGGCGACGTTGATCCGGCGTCTCTGGTGAGGTGGTGTCCAATCCGCGGCTCGGGAATCTCCACTAAGGTCCGAAGAAGCTAGCCCAAGGGTCGGACGGGGTGGAGGATGGCTGGCTTGGTCGGTCTATGGTGGTGGTGGCTTGCACGGCCACTGGCACGCCGTTCTCTGGGCAAACGCCGGCGAACTCATGGTCGAGCTTGGTTAGGAGCGCGTGGGGGTGTACGTTCGAGACCGGTGTGGGCTTTATAGCCGCGGGCGCGGGCGTGGGCACGGAGTTGACACGGCGCGGGGCTGCGCGCGCAGGCCGAGCGCCGAGGGCGTGCTCTGGCGTTGCCACGGCACGTCGAACACGTGGTCGTGTTCATCTGTTCGAGTTCTTGCGCCTGCAGAGCTCCCAAACGTGCGAATCTCGCCAAATGTCTTGTGCAAGATTTCTTCCTGGCACCTAGAGCTAGCTAGTTCATGTGAGTTCCAAGGGAAGATCTGGCCTAGCTTAGAAGATATGGTGGCACTGTTCACCCACGACAAAATGGATGCCAAACCGTGTCAAAGGACCCTAGTTTGGTTTCAAATTTTTCAAGGGTGTGCCTTGGGTAGTTTGGCCACTTTTTGTTATTTGGACCAAGTGGTTTTGGTGCCAGCAAAAGGGTGAACACATCTGATCTTTAGGCTAGGGTTGATTTTATGACTTAGAGAAAAATGGATGGCTCTAGTGCTCTCCACTTAGTGAATTGATTTGGGGTTTTTGTGGGGCCTTTTTGTAATATTTTCCTTGTTACATTTTGTAGATTTACTAATATACTTCATCTTTGGTAAAGGTTTCATTTCATGATTTGGCTCTTTGCATAATCTTTTCCCTATTATCCAATGTTTAGGGTTTAATGGCTTAAGAGGGAAATTAGGGTTTTAGAATCTTTTTCATAGGTGAGAATGTATGAAGGCTAGGGTATCTCTCTCTCATTATGCTCAATACTTAGCTTAACCATGATGCTAAAGCTTTTAGTGTCTTCCCTTACCACTTAACATGTTGGATCATAGGCCATAGGTGTGTTCATTGAGTTAGGGCCTTGGGTAACACCTGGGGTGTTACAGCCCTCCCTCCTTAAAGGAATCTCGTCCCGAGATTTGGGTAGGGATCCTTTAGCGGGGTGCTAAGAAAGTGTGTGCTCGCAGTGTGGTTTCTTTTGTCAAGGTTCTCTGGTAAACTGCTCTTTGAATGTCATTCTCTTTGCCACTTCAGAAAGAAGTCCTTCTAGATTTAGTTTCACAATTTACTCTGTTCTCATTAACTTCATTTCTCTTATACTTAGATTCAAAGGGCAGGTGGGGGTGTTTTGGGTTACGTACCGATTCCCTTGGGCAGAAAATCGGGGTAGTGAGAGCGCAGAAATTCCTCAGTTTCCCAAGTAGACTCTTCTTCTGAATGGTTGCTCCGCTGGATCTTATACATTCGGATTGACCTTGCTCGAGTTGACCTTTCCTTTTGGTCCAGTACTTTGACGGGGTGCTCTTGATATGACAAGTCTGGCTCTATCTCCAATTCAGGTCCAGGTAGCACTTCCGTGGGTAAGCGGACACACTTCCTTAGCTGAGATACATGGAACACATCATGAATTGTTGACATATGAGGTGGCAACTTCAACTGGTATGCAACAGGCCCACAAGTCTCCTTGATCTCATAGGGCCCGATATAGCGAGGAGCTAATTTGCCCTTGATCCCAAATCTCTGAACACCTTTGGTGGGTGACACTTTGAGATACACATGATCCCCCACTATGAACTATAGAGACTTCCTTATTCCATCATGATAACTCTTTTTCTTGGCTTGAGCAGCTTTGGTGGGTGACACTTCTCCAGGTTTGTCTTAATGACTCTGACTTTATCCTCGGCTTCAAGCACTAGGTCAGGCCCAAATATTTCCCTTTCTCCTGCTTGTGACCAATTTAGCAGTGTTCTACATCTTCTCCCATACAAGGCCTCGAACGGTGTCATATTTAGACTGGATTGGTAACTGTTGTTGTAAGAAAATTCTGCCAGAGAAAGTCACTTATCCCAATTCTTGCCATAGTGTAACACACATGCTCTCAACATGTCCTCAAGAATCTGATTTACTCTTTCCGTTTGGCCATCAGTTTGAGGATGGTATGCTGAGCTTCTTATCACATGGGTTCCAAGTGACTCTTGCAGCTGCTCCTAGAAACGTGCTACGAACGGTGCTCCTCTGTCTGACATGATAGTCCTTGGTATTCCATGCAAACGCACTATTTGGTCAATATAGATTTCTGCATACTTTTCTGCCCTGTGGGTGGTATGCACTGGCAAGAAATGAGCTATCTTGGTTAGCCTATCCACAATAACCCAAATAGAATCATGGTGCCGGGAGGTGTTGGGCAATCCCACTATAAAATCCATGCAAATATCATCCCACTTCCAAGAAGGGATGGGGAGAGGTTGTAAGGTACCTGCTACCTTCAAATGGCTAGCTTTGATTCTTTGGAAAGTGTCGCACTCAGATACATACTTAGCAATTTCCCTCTTCATCCTGGTCCACCAATACAAGGATATGAGGTCATGATACATCTTGTTACTTCCAAGGTGCATGAAAAACTTGGAAAGATGAGCTTCGTCCAATATTTTCTTCCTGAGTTATGGGTTCTTGGGAACAACCAATCGATCTTCAAACCATAGAACACCCTTGCTGTCCTGACGAAAGCATTTATACTTATCCACTTTTTGATTGAGCATTTCCTTAATGACTTGGACACCCTTGTCGCTAATTTGTGCCATGATTATCTGCTCTTGTAGGGTTGGCTCAACTGAGATATAAGCCAAGGCACCTGGGGAAACAACTTCCATGTTTGGCTTGCGCAACTCGTCACACAAAATGGCGATCTTAGAGTCCATGGTTATACAGTGGCACTGGGCCTTTCAACTCAAGGCATCTGCCACAACATTTGCCTTGCCAGGATGGTAATGTACTTCCAGATCATAATCCTTGATCAATTCTAACCATCTTCTCTGCCTCATATTAAGATCAGCCTGAGTGAAAATATACTTGAGACTCTTTGTCACACCCGGTTTTGGAAGGTAAACCGAATGCGAACCATGTACGTGCTAGGATCAGAACTCATGTACACAGCGATTACATAATTGGACATCAGCACAATGCTTGAACTAAATAGCGGAAAGGTACTTAGTTACATCAAGATGTCTGAGACATCCACAGAGTCTATTACATAAACATAGTGTTTAACATTAACATCAAAGTGCGGAGTATCGAAACATAGAAGATAAGCCTACACAGGCAGCTGACTGGGGGTTTGCCACTAAAGTAAACTAGAACTCATCGTATTCCTGGAACTCCTCGAAGTCATCCATGTTGCCAACTTCACCTCCTGAGCACTGAGAACAGTGGGGACAACCTGGGGTGGGGTGGTTAGTAAAGCAAGGGTGAGTACACATCAACATACTCAGCAAATGTCCCGTTTGGCTAAGGTGGACTAGTGGTATGTGGAGTTAAGGTTAAGCAGTTGCTTTTAGTTGGCCAAGTTTTATTATTATAAGTAGAGCCAAATTTTAGTAATAACCCAGTTATTACCCAGAGGCACTCCCTCCAAGAGGAAATACCAAAGATCAGGATTATAATCACCACTGTTAATCATCATCATAAAAGTAACCATTGTTCTTCTAATCGAAGAGGATCCCAAGGCTGCTCATAACCGTGAGCACGGCTGATATACCAGTTTCTAACACTCTGCAGAGGTTGCACACTTTACCCACAACCCGTGATTCCCATTCTGCCCGGGGTTCTAGCCTCCCCATTGATCACTACCAAGGTGACCTAGCAGGGTCTCACTACGTAGCCTTTACAAAGATTTCCCAGAGGACATAGCCGCCCGTTAGGTTTCTCCAGTTTGATAAACACAATACATCTCCCCAAAGGAAGGGTGACTAACAAAACCAAATCAAAGAACCTCTGCAACCAACCTCGGCAGAGCAAGTACTGTGCCCGGACCCCATTGATGGCCCTACGGCGAAGCCAACTACTCCTCAAGTTCCTCTAATTAATCAGCTAAGGGCGTCCCATTCCACCCTCATGGTTGCACTGTTATCCCAGGTTGTCACTCCCCAAACAGGTCCTTACGGAGAGGTACTCAGGAAAGAGACTGAGCCCCCTAAAGTAATCACAAGGACTTCATCGGGATAACATCATCGTATCATAAAAGATCACATCATGTTCATTGATTAAGTTTAAGCAATAGCATAAGCTAACCATGATTAACCCAAAAATGTAAACAAGGGTAAGGGAAGTACAAACTAGTCAATCCTTAGGTTTCAATAGAGTAATGCGAGACAGTGAATTATAAAGTAAAGTAGGACATATTAGGTCTAAGGACACTTGCCTTCACCAGGTTGTTGCTCAAGGAGGTCTCCAAAAACACACTCAGGAACTTCGGACTGCTCGTTGTCTAAGTAAAGTGAGCATACATTCAATACATTTGGAAAAGTATAAATGAACATCACATCAAACAGTTACAATCATTGACTCACAAAAAAGTATAGTATTAAGTGTAGGGGAATGATATCAAGCTACAAAGAAAATGGAGTAATCCTAATTGGGGAATTGATTACTCTCTAAATGTTTAGGACATAGCCCAAAAGGTTAAGTAGTGATTAAAACAAATGAAAGCTAGAATTATAAGATGAACTACTCTCATTTAGAAATTTGATTATCTTTTAAGTATTATCCCTAATTACATTCCTAATTCTGTTTATGTCATTAAGGCCTAGAGGTTAAGCCAAAAATAAATCCAAGTAATGCATAACACTAATCTCACAAGGTTGAATATACTTTATTCCTAGGGTTCTCCTTTTATTTATTTCATTAAATAAATAAATCAACATATACTTGAATTCTATATTCTAAGTGTAAAACATTAAAGTGTACAGATTACATTTGATCATATTTTATTTGAATAGAGAATAATCTTGTGAACATTTTGTAATTTGAACCACTAAATTTGGAGTTCATGTGAAAAAGATATGAAATAAACAAGTTTTGAGGTTTGAAATATGAAATTAGGGCTAAATCTGTGATTAAATAAAAGTCCAGGGGTCTAATTAAAACAAACCAAGGACCTATGCGCTAAAATAGAGGACGGCAGGTTGATTTCCTAAAACCAGGGGGTTTCTTAAGCAAAACAACCACGCGAAGGGGTACGGGGTAATCTCAGCCATCGGATCAGAAACCGACGACCCAGATTAGATCGCGCGGGCGCGGGCGCGACTGACAAGCGGGGCCAGGGCATCAGCGACAGAGGGGGAGGGCGCACTGACCAAGCGGGCCCTGTGCCAGAGGGGAAACGGACGGCTACGGGGGTCCGAGGGGGGTCCGAGGGGGTCCGAGCCGTTCGATCAAGATCGGACGGGGGAAATCAGACCGAGAAGGATGAGCGGTTGCGGGGGGCGCTGATAGGTGGGCCAGGACGTCAGGCGCGTGTGCGCGAGGCAGTACCCGTGGTCCGAGCCGTGCGATCAAGATCGGATGGAGGGAAATCAGATCGGGGAACAGACGGCTGCGGGCGGCACCGCTCCTCTCCGCGGCAGAGAGGTCGTCGGAGTTGAGGCAAGCGCAAGCTAGGGTGGCTCCAGGGTCGTCGGAGTTGGGCAGAGAGGGGGAGGGTGCCACGGCGAACTCAATGGCGGGGAAAATGCCATGAATCCACGGGCAGATAGGGGTGAACGGCGGTGCGAAGGCCTCGGGCGGGACAGAGAAACTTCGGTGAGCCATTCCGGCCACGGGGAGGGGACTTAAGGCGCACTAAGGCCTGGGCTGGCCTCAGCAGAGGTAGATGCACCTTAGGGACTAACACCGAGGAACTAGACCGGGCTAAATCGGCCGGCCACCGTGCGAGCACGGCGAACCGCCGCGGTCGAGCACCGGCGAAGGCAAATTTGGACGAACACAGGGCGCCATAAGGGAAATTGGGCACAGGGACGGGTGTCTCACCTTGGGGCGGAGCTCGGGAAGGCTTGGCGCGGTCTCCGGCGAGTTGGATGGTCGGGAACACGGGCTCGGGTCTCTGGCGGCGGCTGGCGGCATGGGCAGAGCGCCAGAGAGGGCAAGGGTGTGCGAAATGAGGCAAGGGGCGGGTGCGGGGCACTGGCAGGGCTCTAAAAAGGGAGTTGGGCACCTGGGCGGGCGTCGTGGCCGAGAAACCCAGCGACGTGGGCGAGTACGCACGCGTCGGTCCACGGCAGGCGCGGAGAAGGCGGATCTGACAAGGCAGGCCCATGGCACAGAGAGAGAAAAGAGGACGCGCGGGGGCAATGGCTCGGCACTGGCGAACCGGGTCCGCGAGACATGTGGCGGAACCGCTCGAGTTATTCCAACTTAAGTGCCTAAGTCCCACCTTAAGGGCTAGACCACACTTAAATAGGAATAAAACGTCAGTCCCTCGGATCTTGTCCGACGAGGCCACTAACAGGATCAAGTACCACGTACTCACTCGAAGGTGAGGCACAGAGCAAATACAATAAAACATAAACCATACATTAAGGAGTACTTAATTTATTACAACATCATCAAAGTTTCTCAAAAGTAGTGATCATTGTTCGGAATGCAGCGAAATATAACTAACGGTAAATAAACGGAGGGATGGGGAAGCCTGGCCCATCACTCCTCATGCTCCTCCTCTGCCGAGGTAGGGTCCCACTCGATTGTCCAACCCGGTGGCAAGATGGACAGCCAATTCACTCCAGCAACCATGTCCTCCAGAGAACCTGTAAAAATTATGCCACAAGCAAGGCTGAGTATACTAATACTCAGCTAGACTTACCCGGTGCGAGGAGTCTACTCCTCTACCCCCAGACATGCAGCTGTTTGGCTGAAGCGTTTGGTTTGCCAAAAGTACTAGCTGAGTCTAAAATCAAGTTTTAGCTTTTCAAGTTTTAGTGTGACTCTCTTAAGACTAAATGTGTACCTATCTAATCATATATGGTATCAAGCATTTAGCAATCAACATCTTTTGCCATAACAACACATTTCCACTTCTTACTCAATGCAGTACAATGGATCAAGCAGTCTCATTAGCTGCGAGAAGTAGACGATTCGAATCGAGTTTTTAAACCTTGCAAGGTAAACCTAAACACACGATGTGGCGAGGCTCTCCGTCCCCACACATATCAACCGTCCCCATCGATTCCCCGTCAACAGAACAGGGCTCACCGCCTTGGCGTACAATGCCTCACTGACCCCGACTGCCATCGTGCAGTGACCGCACTTGTACCCACCATAACCGAAATGGGAGACCACGTCTCAGGTTGCATGAGGGATAAAGTTTGTTGCCAGGTTCACTCAGGTACTAGGCTTACCGATTTACCATATTTCTTGGCATGTGCTTAGTACGTTCAAACGCTTGACACAGGTATCCTCACGTTAATCCATATTCCAATTTCTGTCTCATAAACAACGCATCCCCATGGATCCGTGTCCACAGACCATCATCATTCTGTTATCAAAGTGGGTACAACCAATTCCTGACCTCGTGCGAGTGCTAGAAAAATCACTCGACTTCTACCGAGATCCCTAATTAGCAAAGCAGCTACTCGACCTAGCATACTAGTATCCATCACAAGGGAAAACCTGAGTTCATGCAACTAAGGTTTTCAGTCAACTCCTACACTTAAGTGCACAGTACAAACCTACAAACATTAAGTGCAGTAAAATAGCATATAGAATAGGTTATGCATAAAACCGGGGCTTGCCTTCCAAAGCTGGGGCAGGCAGATCCTCGATGGCAGGCTCTGGTGCTGGCTCCTAGGCTACCTCCTGAGCAACTCCTTGCTCCGGAACGAGGATGTACTCCCCGTCAGCGAGATTACAGTCAATCGAATGCAATGAATAAGATATATGCATATTAATGATAGGGCAATTTGTAAATGTTATGCATAGTAAATCAGTACTAATTTAGTGGTACTTTCGGGTTTTCTTTGGTTATCCTTAAGGGTTTTATGCCTTCATTTTTGGGGTTTTGAATGAACTTATAATCTTTAATTACATCTTTAGGTGTCATGGGATTCTTAGAAGGTTTTAGTTGTACATTATCTGGTTCTCCCAAAATTCCCATTTTTCTTCCTATTGTGCTTCTTATTAAGTATTTTTGAACTATCATGGCAAGTAAACATTTTCTAAAAATGATATAAAAATTACAGTGGGTGAACATTGACCTCTGTGGGTTATTCTAAATATTTGAGGTTGAAATTAATTCAGATATTCCTTGTGCAAAATTAACAAAAGTAAGGGTAAAAGGCCACTTTACACTATAGCTCTGATTTAGATGAGGTCTCTGTACTAAATTTTATTTTTGTCAAGATTCATAGGTGATAATAGGACTTTGTGTTAAAAATCACAGAAAAAGACCTACTGGATATTTAGTGGTGATTTTCTAAAGTTTAATGCCAAAAAGGAACTTATAACTAACTTGTTATTTGAAAAATATCAAACAATAGAACTTACATTTTTCTTAGATTTATAATAACATATTATTAGTTATCCCAAGGTTTGGGGTGGGTTCTCCTCAGGATTATTTTTCTAAGGTTTTTCTAAGTTTTCATTGTTTTCATGAAATAAAAGGTAGTGCATTTCTTTTGTACTAACAGAGGGTCTAACAAAATTTTCCAGTGAACTATGTTAAATAAGTGAGCTAGCAAAAATGTGGTTGCCCCCTGGTTCTTACTTTAAACTCCCCTTTTCTATTTTCTTTAACTTTGAGTCAAAGTGAGTTTAAATGGTAACCCTTCCTTAATCTGGTGTACTGAGGGGTTTATTATTTTTAAACAGGCTAGGTAGTGGTTTGGCACCGCTCTGATTTTTCCTAACCCTAGTATAAAAATGTAGTTATTTTTCCCTTCTTTATTTAGCTTTTGGTCAGTTTACTATTTAAATCAAAACTTTAAAATTTCTTGCAATACATAGGGTGTTTGGTATTTTTCCTAAGTAGTTCATTTTATTTAGAACCTAACAAGTTTGGTTTGACCAAATCTGGTTGAATAAAACTAATGTTATGAATTTTACAAGCTCTGTTTACATTTAAATGAATAATGTTTAAAAGGTTTTATGAAAAACTAGTTTACACCGAGACCCCTGGGCTTTTCCTAAACCAAGTCTTCAACTTATGCCCTGCGGAACTATTCATATGAGTCTCTGACTGATCAAAAACCCCCCGACTTCATCTCCTTTCTCCCCGAGATCCCTCCTCTCTTTGAAACAATAACCGCGGAAGTAAGCAGGGCGGCGCGGCTTACCGGCGGCAAGGGAGGTCCAGCGAAGGGCGGGGTTAGTTTTGGGAGGTCCTGGCGGTCACGTCGAGGTACGGCTCATCGACAGTGATGGCCGGAATCAGCCGGGCCACGTGCGCAGGCAGGCGGGCTCGTCGGCGGCGTGTGCTCCGGCCTGCTCATGGCGGTAGAGTTCAATACAAGGGCACAGGGAGCTTCACTGGGTGCTAAGGAAACTACCCGTGCAAGGAATCGAAGAAAGACTCACCGTGGAGCTCGGTCTACGTGCGCCGGCGGTCGGTTGAAGTCCCGTGACGTCGATCTGGTGTCTCCGGTGAGGTAGAGTTTGATTCCTGGCTCTAGAAGCTTCACCGAGGCACGCAGAGGTTATCCTGAGGGTCAGATGGGGCGAGGAATGGCTAGGGTGGCCGGTCTACGGTGGTCGGGACTCGGGCGGCCGCTGGCACGCCGTGCGCAGAGCGATCGCCGGTGATCTTGCGCTCCGGCGAGGTTGAGAGCGAGCGGGGGCGTACGGTCGAGGCCTTGGTCGGCTTTATAGGCATGGGCGCGGGCGTTGGCATGGGTCTGGCTTAGCGCGGCGTGGCGCGGCGCGCGTGGGGCCGAGTGCCGGGGCGTGCTCTGGCGTCGCCAGGGCGCGTCGAACACGTGGTTGTGTTATTCTGCCCAAGTTCTTGCGCCTGCTGAGCAACCAAACGTGTGAATCTTGCCATATGGGTTGTGTAAGATTTCTTCCCTACACCTAGAGCTACCTAGTTCATGTGAGTTCCAAGGAGAGATTGGGTCTGGCTTAGAAGATATGGTGGCGCCAAGTCTTGTCTGTCTGCACTGTTCATCTCGCGACAAAATAGATGTCAAACCATGTCAAACAATCCTGGTCTGGTTTCAAACTTCTCAGTGGTGTGCCTTGGGTAGTTTGGCTACTTTTTGTTATTTAGACCATGTGGTTTTGGCGCCATAAAATAGGTGAACACTTCTGATCTCTAGATTAGGGTTGATTTTTGACTTAGAGAAAATGTGAGTTACTCTATAGTGTCCTCCACTTGGGGGCTGATTTGGGTCTTTGTGGGGTCTTTTTGTAATGTTTCCCTTACTGTATTTTGTAGATATATTAATGTACTTAAACTTTGGTAAAGGGTTTAAGTCATGAAATGTTCATTTGCTTATCCTTTCCATTAATCCAGTGTTTGGGGGTCTAATGGCTCAAGAGGGGGATCTAGAGTTTGAGCCACTTTCTCTAAGGTGAGGATGTATGAAAAGCTTGGGTATTTCCCTTGTCATGATCATTCCTTAATTAATCCATGGTTTCTAAAGTTTTGGTGCTCCTTCTCCTCTACTTAAACACATGTGATAATAGGCCATGAGTGCTTGTATTGAGCCAGGGCCTTGGGTAACACCTGGGGTGTTATAGCCCTCCCCCTTTAAAGGAATCTCGTCCCGAGATTGGTTAGGGATCCTTTAGTGGGGTACCAAGAAGGTGCAAGTTGGTGGGTTGCAGTTTCCTTTAACTAAGCTTCTCTAGTTAACTGCTCTTCGAATGTCATCCTCTTTGCAACTTCAGAAGGAAGTCCTTCTAGATTTATTTCCACAACTTACTTTACTCTTAATAACTAGGTTTTCTTATATTTAGATTCAAAGGGCAGGTGGCGGTGGGTGTTTTGGGTTACGTATCGACTCCTTTAGGCAGAAAGTCGGGGAAGCGAGAACGTAGAAAATCCTCAGTCTCCCACGTAGCCTCTTCTTCTAGGTGGTTGCTCCACTGAATCTTATACATTCGAATTGACCTTGCTCGAGTTGATCTTTCCTTTTGGTCCAATACCTTGACGGGGTGCTCTTGATAAGACAAGTCTGGTTCTATCTCAAATTCTGGTTCAGGTAGCACTTCCGTGGGTAAGCGAACATACTTCCGTAACTGAGATACATGGAACACATCATGAACTGCTGACATATGAGGTGGCAACTTCAACTGGTATGCTACAGGTCCATAAGTCTCTTTGACCTCATAGGGCCCAATATAGCGAGGAGCTAACTTGCCCTTGATTCCAAACATCTGAACACCTTTGGTGGGTGACACTTTAAGATATACGTGATCTCCTACTTCGAATTGTAGAGGCTTCCTTCTCCTATCATGATAGCTCTTTTGTCTGGCCTGAGTAGCTTCCAAGTTCTTCTTAATGACTCTGACTTTATTCTCGGCTTCAAGTACTAGGTCAGGCCCAAATATTTCCCTCTCTCCAGCTTGTGACCAATTCAGCGGTGTCCTACACCTTCTCCCATACAAGGCCTCAAAAGGTGCCATCTTTAGGCTGGACTGGTAGCTATTGTTGTATGAGAACTCTGCCAAGGAAAGGCACTTATCCCAATTCTTACCATAGTGTAGCACACAGGCTTGCAACATGTCCTCGAGAATTTGATTCACTCTCTCCGTCTGACCATCTGTCTGAGGATGGTACGCTGAGCTTCTAATCACAGTGGTTTCAAGTGACTTTTGGAGCTGCTCCCAAAAACGTGCTACAAATAGTGCTCCTCTATCAGATACAATATCTTCGGAATTCCATGCAAACGCACTATTTGATCAATATAGATCTCTGCATATTTCTCTGTCTTGTGAGTGGTATGTACTAGCAAGAAATGAGCTGTCTTGGTTAACCTATCCACAATGACCCAAATAGAATCGTGGTGCCGGGAGGTGTTGGGCAAACCCACGATAAAATCCATGCAAATATCCTCCCATTTCCAAGATGGTATGGGAAGAGGCTGTAAGGTACCTGCTACCTTCAAATGGCTAGCCTTGATTCTTTGGCAAGTGTCACATTCCGATACATACTTAGCGATTTCCCTCTTCATTCTGGTCCACCAATACAAAGATCTGAGATCATGATACATCTTGTTGCTGCCGGGGTGCATGGAAAATTTGGAAAGATGAGCTTCATACAATATCCTCTTCTTGAGTTCTAGATTTTTAGGAACCACCAATCGGTCTTCAAACCATAGGACTCCCTTGTTGTCCTGACGAAAGCATTTGTACTTATCCACCTTTTGTTCGAGCATATTCTTAATGACTTGAACACCCTTGTCACCAATCTGGGCCATGATTATCTGCTCATGTAAAGTGGGCTCCACTGAGATATAATTCAAGGTACCTAAGGAAACAACTTCCATGTTCAGCTTGCATAACTCGTCACACAGAGTGGCGATCTTAGAATCCATAGTTACACAGTTACACTGGGCTTTTCGACTTAAGGCATCTGCTACCACATTGGCCTTGCCCGGATGGTAATGCACTTCCAAATCATAGTCCTTGATTAATTCCAACCATCTTCTCTACCTCATATTAAGATCAGCCTAAGTGAAGATATACTTGAGACTCTTGTGATCAGTATAGATATTACAATGAGCTCCCATCAAATAATGCCTCCATATCTTTAGGGCATGAACTACGGCTGCTAACTCCAGGTCATGTGTGGGGTAGTTCTGCTCATAAGGCCTGAGTGCTCGGGGTGCATAGGCAATAACTCTGTTGTCTTGCATCAAGACACATCCCAATCCAATGCCTGAAGCATCGCAATAAACCTCAAAGGGTTTGGTGTTGTCAGGCTGTGCTAGCACGGGTGCTATTGTTAGATGTTGCCTCAATGCATGAAAGACATCTTCACATTTCTGACTCCATTCATACTTTACTCCTTTCTTCAACAATTTAGTCATTGGCTTTGCAATCCTAGAGAAATCTGGAATGAATCGCCGATAATATCCTGCCAATCCCAGAAAACTCTGAATTTGTCGTACGGTGGTAGGAGGCTTCCAATTCATCACTTCTTGTACTTTCTCAGGATCAACCGATATCCCATCCTGAGAAATGGTGTGACCCAAAAAATTGATTTCCCTCAGCCAGAATTCACATTTGGACAACTTAGCATATAAGCGATGATCGCGCAGTCGCTGAAGTACGATGTGTAAATGCTCAGTATGCTCATCCTCATTTTTGGAATATACCAGAATATCATCAATGAAGACCACCACAAACTTGTCCAGCTCTGGCATAAACACTGAGTTCATCAAATACATGAAATAAGCCGGGGCATTGGTCAGCCCGAAAGACATCACCAAGTACTCATAAAGTCCATATCTGGTGGAGAAAGCTGTCTTCGGAATATCACTGGCCCTGATCTTGATCTGATGATAGCCGGAGCGAAGGTCTATCTTAGAAAATACATTGGCTCCCACCAACTGATCAAACAATACATCAATACGGGGCAACGGGTACTTATTTTTGATTGTTACCGCATTGAGAGGGCGGTAATCAACACACAACCTCAGACTCTCATCTTTCTTCTTCACATGGGCAAATGAATCCCTTGTCCAGCAACTCTTGTAACTGCTTTTTCAATTCTACCAATTCTGCTGGAGGCATCCTATAGGGTCTTTTGGATATAGGGGCAGTTCCGGGTTGCAGCTCAATCGCAAACTCTATGTCTCTGTCGGGTGGCATTCTTGGCAAATCATCTAGGAAAACATCTGGGTATTCACATACCACTGGGATTCTCTCAACAGGTGACTCTATTAGGGCAAAGGCACAGGAACGGGTACAACCCTGGTTAGGCAAGTACAATGAGATTTCTCCACAAAAAGGTGAGTGTATCTCAATGGCTCTCGCTGCTACATCAATCAAGGCATGGTGTCATGATAACCAGTCAGTCCCCAAGATGATATCCACGCTCTCCAATCCCATGATCAAGAGAGTGGTTTTAAATACAAGACTACCCAATTTTGTTGGCACGCACCGGTTGAGTTGATAGGTGGCAACCCTACCTCCTAGTGTTGCAATCATAATGCCCCCATTTGTGTGGTAAAAAGTTAGCTGACATTTGGCACTAAATTTTGCGCTGATGAAGCTGTGTGAAGCGCCTGAATCAAAAAGAATAACTGTAGGATAATTCAAAACGGAAAAGATACCGGTCATGACGGGTGCTCCCTCTGGAATATCAGCCAAGGTGGTGAAGTTCAGCCGGCCTTGCCTCACTTGCACCTTCTGCCTCTTGCCTTGGTTCTGATTGGCATTCTGCCCCTGCCTCTGCTGGTTCTTGGGGAAATTCTTGGCATAGTGTCCAGTGCTGCCATAAGTGAAACATCGGTTGTCATTTGCCTGACGGTACTGTTGTGGTGGCTGGTTGTTGCTCCTCTGAACTGGGGCTGAGAGCGGTTGGGTGCCTGCTGCTGCTGCTATGGCTGGATCACCCATCGCCCTTGCTGCTGCTGGGGCCCCCTACTCTGAGTGTCGGACACAATCCTGAAGCACTGAGGCTGAGCTGAAGGTCCTGCCATAGGGGTCTTCCTCTTCTTTTCTGCCTGGCAGGCTGTGATGCAGTCTTCCTGAGAAATGGCCATGTTGACTACTCATTGTAGCTGTTGGCCCTGACTGTGTTGAGACGGTCGTGGAGCTTAGTACTGAGGCCCCTCCTGAACCTGTCCCTCTTCTTTTCATATGTGTCAGCATGATAGCCTGCGTACTGACACAGGTCATTAAAAGCTTGAGCGTACTACAACACTATACGGTTCCCCTAGGTGAGTGCTAGAAACTCATTGAGCTTGCGGTCCATGATACCTACTGGTATGTGATGCCCTCTGAATGCTTCCTTGAATTCTCCCCATTCCACCACGTGGTCAACTGGCTGCATAGCGAGGAAGTGATCCCACCATGTTCGCGCGGGTCCGCGAAGCTGCTGGGTGGCGAAACAGACCTTAGCCACATCTGAACAAACTCCAGTAAGCAGTGGGAATTTGGATTCCACTACCCTAAGCCACACATCATCATCAAGTGGATCCTCTGCCCGAGTGAACAAAGGCGGCTGAGTGTTGAGGAACTCCTGATAAGTGGCCGCTGCTGGGGGACGTTGATGGTGATCACCACCACCATAGTGCTGAGGTGGTGGCTGACGCTGAGCCAACTGTCGCAGAATCTTATTCTGCTAAGCCATCAGTTCTTGCATGGTAGGAGGCGGCGGCGGTGGTGGTGGATTGCGCTCATTCTGTCCACGGCGCGCTCTTCCTGCCATCTGAAAATTTTGGACGTTCTTAATATCATACTTCTGAAATCAAGGCTCACACATAGTAAAAGATTTGAAAGGACAAAGTTTGAAAAATGCCAAACATTTCCTTGCATTTTTCATAAAAGACATTACATGACATAAATTTCCTTCATAACTTAAAATCGACATCATCCCTCATTCATAATTCCAAAAGAGTTTTCTAACGGTTACAGCAGTGCTCAAAAGACTCAACTCTTCCTAGCCTAGTACCCCAAAGGTGCAAAAGCTAAGGTAGCTTTGAGGAGTTCTACTGCCGCACACTTCTATCCAAATTTCTGAAACCTAATGGGAAAACGAGGCAACACTGGACTCGGGGGAAGGTGGTCTTCCTAAGCCAGTAGTGTCCAAGCTGGATGCAGGCTCCAGCTCCTCTCCTCCCTCGATGTCAACATCCTCGTCGGCCCCTTCGGCCTCCATGTACTGGATCTCCTGATGGTGCATATCCAGGTGCTGGTTGGCTTCCTCAAGTTGCTACTGAGTGTTCAGAAGCTGATCCTCGAGAACCTCGATGGTGTTCTCCCTGGCTCCTACTAGCTCCTCAAGCTCTTGGATCTGGGTGGCCATCTGCTCCATCTGGAGATCCTTCTCCACCAGCTCAGTGGACGGGTCTACCACAAGGTCCTCCCTGTTATCCAGGGTGATCTTGGTAGCCTCCACCAGGCCCATCAGCTAGGATATTGCCTCACCTCGCACTGCTTGCAGACGGTACAGGGCATTCATGCATCGCACCATCAAGTGAGCAGTCTGCCCTGGGTAAAGAGCCCACACATCCTTGGCATGCTCTACTCGATCCTTCCACATTGGGTCATCCTTCTTTTCAGCGGGGAACAAGCCAAAGGGATGAGTGGATAGCTTCAAGGGGTGAAAGCCACAAAAGGTCATCAGCCCGTGGAGAGCAATGGCCTCAATAGTGTCTTCAGCCCGGTATCCGAAAGACTCGGAGTCCAACGAATGCCAGCCCGGCTGCAAGGGATGAGGCTCCAAGGTCATCCTCACCCTACAGCGGGGTACCCGGTGCTCCTTGAATAACTGCACCGCATACTGGGAGGCGTCGTATAACCGGTTCCCTGCAGCACCTCCCACAAAATGCGGGGAAAACCCTCTCGCGCAAGTCCGTCTGTGTGGGAATGTGTGTTCCCTCCTTCCGAGGATTCATGAGAAGTCATCTGTGTAAGGGTAAGCGTAAGCGAAAAAGAAAAAAGAATTACAAAAATAAAAGGGAGTTAGGGCTTAGCTTTTCTAAGGTTACGTTGAGGTCTTGGAGTATACTTAATCATGCCTCATAGCTTTTAAAAGTTCTTGACCACTTACCAAGTAGTTTGAATAAAATGATGCATGCAATGCTCGTTCTAAGCGACCTCACATCAAACATATAGGGATAGAGAACCTCCATCCATTATCCAATTAGCCTGTAGGGCAAATTCAATTAGCCACCTAGCTACCCATCTAGTATCCTAAGGCTTCACGTTCTAAGCCCTATCCTTATCGTCTTATCGATCTATCCAACATTGGTTTCTAACAAGTTTTACTTTTTGAAAAGGATGGAAATTACGGTTTATTGATTCCTCTGTGGTGGTACAAGCTCCGATACCAGCTATGGCGGAACCGCCCGAGTTATTCCAACTTAAGTGCCTAAGTCCCACCTTAAGGGCTAGACCACACTTAAATAGGAATAAAACGCCAGTCCCTCGGATCTAGTCCGACGAGGCCACTAACAGGATCAAGTACCATGTACTCACTCGAATGTGAGGCACAGAGCAAATACAATAAAACATAAACCATACACTAAGGAGTACTTAATTTATTACAACATCATCGGAGTTTCTTAAAAGTAGTGATCATTGTTCGGAATGCAGCGGAATATAACTAACGGTAAATAAACGGAGGGATGGGGAAGCCTGGCCCATCACTCCTCATGCTCCTCCTCTGCCGAGGTAGGGTCCCACTCGACTGTCCAACCCGGTGGCAAGATGGACGGCCAAGTCACTCCAGCAACCATGTCCTCCAGAGAACCTATAAAAATTATGCCACAAGCAAGGCTGAGTATACTAATACTCAGCTAGACTTACCCGATGCGAGGAGTCTACTCCTCTACCTCTAGACATGCAGCTGTTTGGCTAAAGGGTTTGGTTTGCCAAAAGTACTAGCTGAGTCTAAAATCAAGTTTTAGCTTTTCAAGTTTTATTGTGACTCTCTTAAGACTAAATGTGTACCCTATCTAATCATACATGGTATCAAGCATTTAGCAATCAACATCTTTTGTCATAACAACACATTTCCACTTCTTACTCAATGCAGTACAATGGATCAAGCAGTCTCATTAGCTGCGAGAAGCAGACGATTCGAATCGAGTTTTTAAACCTTGCAAGGTAAACCTAAACACACGACGTGGCGAGGCACTCCGTCCCACACATATCAACCATCCCCATCGATTCCCCGTCAACAGAACAGGGCTCACCGCCTTGGCGTACAATGCCTCACTGACCCCGACTGCCGTCGTGCAGTGACCGCACTTGTACCCACCATAACTAGAATGGGAGACCACGTCTCAGGTCACATGAGGGATTAAGTCTGTTGCCAGGTTCACTCAAGTACTAGGCTTACCGATTTACCATATTTCTCGGCATGTGCTTAGTACGTTCAAACGATTGACATAGGTATCCGCACGTTAATCCTTATTCCAATTTCTGTCTCGTAAACAACGCATCCCCATGGATCTGTGTCCATAGACCATCATCATTTTGTTATCAAAGTGGGTACAACCAATTCCTGACCTCGCGCGAGTGCTAGAAAAATCACTCGACTTCTACCGAGATCCCTAATTAGCAAAGCAGCTACTCGACCTAGCATACTAGTATCCATCACAAGGGAAAACTTGAGTTCATGCAACTAAGGTTTTCAGTCAACTCCTACACTTAAGTGCACAGTATAAACCTACAAACATTAAGTGCAGTAAAATAGCATATAGAATAGGTTATGCATAAAACCGGGGCTTGCCTTCCAAAGCTGGGGCAGGCAGATCCTCGATGGCAGGCTCTGGTGCTGGCTCCTAGGCTACCTCCTGAGCAACTCCTTGCTCCAGAACGAGGATGTACTCCCCGTCAGCGAGATTACAGTCTATCAAATGCAATGAATAAGATATATGCATATTAATGATAGGTCAATTTGTAAATGTTATGCATAGTAAATCCGTACTAATTTAGTGGTACTCTCGGGTTTTCTTTGGTTATCCTTAAGGGTTTTATACCCTCATTTTTGGGGTTTTGAATGAACTTACAATCTTTAATTACACCTTTAGGTGTCATGGTATTCTTAGAAGGTTTTAGTTGTACATTATCTAGTTCTCCCAAAATTCCCATTTTTCTTCCTATTGTGCTTCTTATTAAGTATTTTTGAACTATCATGGCAAGTGAACATTTTCCAAAAATATTATAAAAATTACAGTGGGTGAACATTGACCTCTATGGGTTATTCTAAATATTTGAGGTTGAAATTAATTCAGATATTCCTTGTGAAAAATTAACAAAAGTAAGGGTAAAAGGGCACTTTACACTATAGCTCTGATTTAGGTGAGGTCTCTGTACTAAATTTTATTTTTGTCAAGATTCATAGGTGATAATAGGACTTTGTGTTAAAAATCACAGAAAAAGACCTACTGGTTATTTAGTGGTGATTTTCTAAAGTTTAATGCCAAAAAGATACTTATAACTAACTTGTTATTTGAATAATATCAAACAACAGAACTTACATTTTTCCTAGATTCATAATAACATATTATTAGTTATCCCAAGGTTTGGGGTGGGTTCTCCTCAGGATTATTTTTCTAAGGTTTTTCTAAGTTTTCATTGTTTTCATAAAATAAAAGGTAGTGCATTTCTTTTGTACTAACAGAGGGTCTAACAAAATTTTCCGATGAACTATGTTAAATAAGTGAGCTAGCAAAAATGTGGTTGCCCCCTAGTTCTTACTTTAAACTCCCCTTTTCTATTTTCTTTAACTTTGAGTCAAAGTGAGTTTAAATGGTAACCCTTCCTTAATCTGGTGTACTGAGGGGTTTATTATTTTTAAACAGGCTAGGTAGTGGTTTGGCACCTTTCTGATTTTTCTTAACCCTAGTCTAAAAGTGTAGTTATTTCCCTTCTTTTTTTGGCTTTTGGTCAGTTTACTATTTAAATCAAAACTTTAAAATTTCCTGCAATACATAGGGTGTTTGGTATTTTTCCTAAGTAGTTCACTTTATTTAGAACCTAGCAAAATTGGTTTGACCAAATTTGGTTGAATAAAACTAAAGTTATGAATTTTACAAGCTCTGTTTACATTTAAATGAATAATGTTTAAAAGGTTTCATGAAAAAATAGTTTACACCGAGACCCCTGGGCTTTTCCTAAACCAAGTCTTCAACTTATGCCCCTATGGAACTATTCATATGAGTCTTTGACTGTTCAAACCCCCCCCCCGACTTCTCCTTTCTCCCCAAGATCCCTTCCCTCTTTGAAACAGTAACCGCGGAAGTAAACAGGGCGGCGCGGCTTACCGGTGACGAGGGAGGTCCGGTGAAGGGCGGGGTTAGCTTCGGGAGGTCCTAGCGGTCACGTCGAGGTACGGCTCGTCGATGGTGATGGCCGGAATCGGCCGGGCCACGTGCGCAGGTGGGCGGGCTCCTCGGCGGCGTGTGCTCCGGCCTGCTCACGGCGGTAGAGTTTAATTTAAGGGCTTAGGGAGCTTCACTGGGTGCTAAGGAAACTACCTGTGCAAGGAATCGAAGAAAGACTCACTGTGGAGCTCGGTCTACGTGCGCCGGCGGTCGGTTGAAGTCCGGCGACGTCGATCCAGTGTCTCCGGCAAGGTAGAGTTTGATTCCTGGCTCTGGAAGCTTCATCGAGGCACGCAGGTTATCCCAAGGGTCGTACGGGGCAGGGAATGGCTAGGGTGGCCGGTCTGCGGTGGTCGGGTCTCGGGCGGCCGCTGGCACACCGTGCGCAGAGCGATCGCCGGTGATCTTGCGCTCCGACGAGGTTAAGAGCGAGCGAGGGCATACGGTCGAGGCCTTGGTCGGCTTTATAGGCGTGGGCGCAGGCGTTGGCACGGGTCTGACTTGGCACGGCACGGCGCGCGCGGGGTTGAGCGCCGGGGCTTGCTCTAGCATCGCCAGGGCACGTCGAACACGTGGCTGTGTTATTCTGCCCAAGTTCTTGCGCCTGCTGAGCACCCAAACGTGTGAATCTTGCCATATGGCTTGTGTAAGATTTCTTCCCTGCACCTAGAGCTACCTAGTTCATGTGAGTTCCAAGGGGAGATCGGGTCGGTCTTAGAAGATATGGTGGCGCCAAGTCTTGTCTGTTTGCACTGTTCATCTCGCGACAAAACAGATACCAAACCATGTCAAACAATCTTGGTTTGGTTTCAAACTTCTCAGGGGTGTGCCTTGGGTAGTTTGGCTACTTTTTGTTATTTAGACCATGTGGTTTTGGTGCCATCAAATAGGTGAACACTTCTGATCTCTAGATTAGGGTTGATTTTTGACTTAGAGAAAATGTGAGTTACTCTATAGTGTCCTCCACTTGGGGGCTGATTTGGGGTCTTTGTGGGGTCTTTTTGTAATGTTTCCCTTACTATATTTTGTAGATATATTAATGTACTTAAACTTTGGTAAAGGGTTTAAGTTATGAAATGTTCATTTGCTTATCCTTTCCATTAATCCAGTGTTTGGGGGTCTAATGGCTCAAGAGGGGGGTCTAGGGTTTGAGCCACTTTCTCTAAGGTGAGGTTGTATGAAAAGCTTGGGTATTTCCCTTGTCATGATCGTTTCGTAATTAATCCATGGTGTCTAAAGTTTTGGTGCTCCTTCTCCTCTACTTAAACACATGTGATAATAGGCCATGAGTGCTTGTATTGAGCCAGGGCCTTGGGTAACACCTGGGGTGTTACAAGACAGAGAGAAAGAGAGCGTGTGGGCGAAGGAAAACTGGTGCCGACAGATCGGCCCCAGCGGGCAGAGAGTGAGACAGAGAGAGAGTGCGCGCGGGAGAGGGGAATTGCCGCTGACAGGCGGGGTCCGCCTGTCAGGCGGCGTGGGCGCGTGGGCGTGCGGCCTAGCTGGGCTCAGTGGGCCGACTGGGCTGCTTTCTCTTTTTCTTTTCTCTGGATTTTCTAATTCCTTTTCTATTTCTTTTTCATAGGGTTTTCAAATCCAAAATCAAACTAGGTTTCAAATTCAAATAAATTCAAACATGTGCAACACTTCAAAGAGTATTTTAAGCTCAGCATGATGCAACATGTCATGACCCATAGGGCTTTGGCAAAAATAAATAATTAACCTCCACTAGTTTAAGCTATCCCTAATAAAAAGGAAAAAGGGAGAATGAATCTAGAGATAGAGAAAACCTAGAGTGAGAAAAAGAAGAGTAACACATGATTTTGGGTGATAATTAGAAAGAAATTTTAGGGTGTTATAGACCTATCCCCCTTAAAAGAATCTCGTCCTCGAGATTAAGGGCTGGATAGAAAAGAGCTCAGGGTACTTGGCTTTCAAATCATCTTCTCTTTCCCAGGTTGCTTCTTCTTCTTCTGAGTGATGACCCCATTTGACTTTGCACATCCTGATGGTACTTCTCCGAGTAACCCGATCTGTTGTCTCCAGAATTTGAGTTGGCTTCTCAATATAAGTCAGATCTTCTTGAACTTCAAGATCCTCTGCTGGCAACTGCTCTTTCGGCACTCTCAAGCATTTCTTCAATTGAGACACATGGAACACATCGTGTACAACTGACAGATTCTGTAGTAAGCTGAGTTGATAAGCCACTTCTCCACGTCTTGCTTGAATCTGATACGGGCCGATATATCGAGGTGCTAGCTTGCCTTTGACTCCAAACCTTTTGGTTCCTCTGATGGGTGACACCTTTAAGTAGACATAGTCTCCCACTTCAAAACTGAGTTCTCTTCTCCTGGTATCAGCATAGCTTCGCTGCCTGGACTGTGCTGCCTTCATATTTTCTCGGATCATCCTAATATTCTCTTCGGCTTCACGCAAAATCTTGGGGCCGAATACCTGTCTTTTGTCGGGTTGATCCCAATGCAATGGAGTTCTGCAATTCCTCCCATAAAGTGCTTCGAATGGTGACATCTTCAGGTTGGCTTGGTAGCTGTTGTTGTAAGAAAATTCTGAATATGGTAGCCTCTTGTCCCAACCTAACTGGTCTTGCAAAGCATAAGCTCTCAACATATCCTCAAGAATCTGGTTGGTTCTTTCAGTCTGACCATCTGTCTGCGGGTGATAAGCTGAACTGAATTTCAAGTGCGTACCCAAAGCTTCATGTAGTTGTTGCCAAAAGTGAGAAGTAAATTGGGTGCCTCTATCCGATATTATCTTCTTTGGAATACCATGCAAGCACACAATTCGAGACATGTATAACTCTGCCAACACTGCACTGTTGTAGGTGGTCCTGACTGGTATGAAATGGGCCGCCTTTGTCAAACGGTCCACTACTACCCAGATGGAGTCATAACCAGCTCGAGTGCGGGGCAGACCCACTATAAAATCCAACCCAATCTCATCCCATTTCCACTGGGGAATCTGTAACGGCTGCAACAAACCTGCTGGTCTCTGATGTTCGGCCTTGATCCTCTGACAACTGTCGCATCTGGCCACATACTCTGCTATCTCTCTTTTCATACCATACCACCAGAATCTCTACTTCAAGTCTTGGTACATTTTCTCGCTACCAGGGTGCATAGAGTATGTCGTCTCATGAGCTTCCTTGAGAATCAGTTCCCGGATCGAGGTGATGTTGGGAACGCACAGCCTATCCTTGAACCATACCACTCCTTCTACATCTTCACGGAAATCCTTGTCTTTTCCATCTATGGTCAGCTGTCGGATCTCGTTGATCTTCTCATCATCCTTCTGACCTTTCCTGATGTCTTGCTCCAGAGTGGGTTCCAACTCAATTATCACTCCTTGAGTGTTGTTCAGAAATCCGAGACTCAACCTATCGAATTCCTTCGCTAGCTCATATGGCATCGGGTGAGCAGCCAACATGTTGACTTGACTCTTCCTGCTAAGAGCATCTGCAACCACATTTGCTTTGCCTGGGTGATAATGAATCTCTAGCTCATAGTCTTTGATCAATTCTAGCCATCTTCGCTGCCTCATGTTTAACTCTGACTGAGTGAATATGTACTTAAGACTCTTGTGGTCCATGTAGATATCACACTTCTGCCCATAAAGATAAAGTCTCCAGGTCTTCAGCGCATGAACCACTACTGCTAGCTCCAAATCATGAGTGGGGTAATTCTTCTCGTGAACTTCCAATTGTCGGGACGAGTATGCCACTACTTTCCCTTCCTGCATCAACACACATCCCAATCCGGTGTACGAAGCATCGCAATATACTGAGAATGGCTGGTGAACATCTAGCAGAACCAACACTGATGCTGTTGTTAACTTCTGCTTCAACATTTCAAATGATTCTTGGCACACTGGGGTCCACTTGAACTCAACCTTCTTTGCTAGCAAGGCTGTCATTGGTCTGGCAATCTTGGAGAAGCCTTCAATGAAACGTCGATAATAACCGGCCATTCCAATGAAACTCTTGATTCCTCGGACATCTTTTGGTGCTTTCCAGTCTAAAATCGCTGCTACCTTCTTTGGATCCACAGCTAATCCATCTCGGTTTATAATGTGACCCAAGAATAGGACTTCACTGATCCAGAACTCGCACTTGCTAAGCTTGGCATACAGCTAACAATCTCGTAGCCTCTGAAGTATCTTCCTCAAATGTTCCTCATGCTCTTGCTTATTCTAGGAATATATAAGAATATCATCAATGAATACAACCACGAACTTGTCGAGGTAGTCCATGAACACACTGTTCATCAGGTACATGAAGTAAGCTGGCGCATTCGTCAATCCGAATGACATAACCATGAACTCATATAGTCCATACTTGGTGATGAATGTTGTCTTTGGTATATCTGCAGGTCGGATTCTGAGCTGATGGTAACCTGACCTCAGATCTATCTTTGAGAACACACTACCTCCTCTCAGTTGATCAAATAAGTCTTCAATTCGAGGCAGAGGGTACTTGTTCTTGACAGTGACTTCATTCAAAGCTCTGTAATCGATGCAAATCCTCTTTGTGTCATCCTTCTTCTCGACAAATAACACTGGGGCTGCCCAAGGTAAGGTACTTGGTCTGATGTAGCCTTTCTCTAACAACTCATCAATTTGCTTCTTGAGTTCCACCAACTCTGGTCCGGACACTCGATAAGCTCTCTTGGAAATAGGAGCGGTGCCTGGGATAAGCCCTATGGCAAATTCAACTTTCCTTTCAGGTGGCATGCCTGGTAACTCTTCAGGGAATATATTAAGGAATTTTGACACAATCATAATTGCCTCAATCGGATTGGACTCCTTGTCATCTACTGATAAATGGTGATAGGCTCCTTCTAGTTCAGGTAAGTACAACTTGGTTACTACCTCCTTCTCGGATGGGGACACCAACTTAACTGTTCTTTTGTCACAACTGACAGTGGCTTGATTTCTGTGTAGCCAATTCATCCCTAGGATGACATCTAACCCTTTAGTTCCCATGACTACTAGGCTAGCGGGGAAGGCTATCCCCCTTATTTCAATCCTTAGATTCAGACAAATCCTATCGGATTGAACTTTTCCCCCAACTGAATTAACTTTCAAAGGTGGGATCATTGGTTCTATGGGGATGTTATGGGATTCTACCCAAGATGCAGAAACAAAAGAATGTGTGGCACCGGTATCAAATAATACTTTTGTTGGGTAGGATTCAACTGGAAACATACCTACTGCCACGTCCTAAGCATCCTAGATTGCTTCGGCCTCTAGGTGATTCACCCTTCCACGGTTGTAGGCCTGACCATGGACTCCTGGTGCTTGCTGTGGTGCTCCTTGTCTTGCTGGGGCATTGACTGCTGGCGGTTGCTGGGTTGCTTTCTTTGGACAATTCTTCGCCCAGTGATTTTGTTCTCCACAGTAGAAGCATGCACGACCTCCCACTTGTGCTGGGGCTGTTTGGTCATTCTGGTTGGTTGCTGGGGCAGGAAGACGAGCTGTCTGGTTGCTCTGACGCTGGTATTGATTTCCTCCTTGCTGGTTGCTCTGACGGTACTGCTGTTGTTGAGGAAACTGCCTTTGGTACTACTGCTGCTGGTTCTGACGATGATGTTGGTGCTGGTGACCTTGCTTGAATTGCTGAGGTGGGTTGCCTAAGTAGCGGGGACAACTGCTACTCCCGACCTAAGGTCTACCGATCTTGCGCTTCCTATCCTCCATCTCCCAACGCTTCCTTTCAGTCATGATTGCTCTGTCGATCAAATGCTGGAAGGTGGGGAAAGTGTGGTTCATCAACTGATAATGGAGGGGATCAACCAATCCTCTCAGAAAGCGGTACTGCCTCTTGGCATCTGTGTTGACATCCTCTGGGCATAACGCGACAGCTGCAGAAACTTGTCCATGTACTCACTGATGGACAGGGGATCTTGCTTTAGGGCGAGAAACTCCTCCTTCCTCACTATCATCAGTCCCTCGGGCACATGGTAGCGACAGAAATTGTCCCTGAACTCCTCCCAAGTGATGGCTTCAGGGTTGGCATGGGTGGCGAGGTAGGACTCCCACCAAGACTGTGCTGCTCCCCTCAGCTGTCGGGGACCATACTACACCTTCTCACGATCATTGCACTAGGCAGTGTGCAACTCACGCTCCACAGTATGCAGTCAATCTTCCGCGTCCATGGGATCTGTAGAGTGGGCAAAGATAGGGGGATGGCCCCTCATGAATTCTGCCCGCTTGTCTCTGGGCACTTGAGGCATCTAGACTTGCACTGGATGCTTAGGTGGTGGTGGCTGCTGCTGAGCTTGCTGCATCGCTGCTAATGTCTGACCAATTGCCTGAACTTCCTGGGTCTGCATCAAGAACATCTGCTCAATGGTCATCGGGGGTGGCGGTGGCAAATGCTGCTGTTCTCAGACATCTTTAGGGATCACACACATATCAGATCTGACACTACAGTCCTTCAGCATAAGAAAAGATGTATAGAAGATCTTCATAGCACTGAACAATTGACCAACTTTACTGACAGCTCCTCAGATAAAGAGCAAAGTGGAAATAAATGGATTACCCAACTAAATAACTGACTTTATTAATAACTATACCAAGTTGCAGGGGATACCCACACCTTGGTGACAATCATTACAAAGATCCAACTTCATTACATTTCCATCATAACAAGCATCCAACAAAAGATAACCAAACTAACTCTAACTAGACTGACTAGACTGAGACACTGAACTAAGAATTATTACAGACTCCGACTCTGTCGATCTAGGGATCCAAATCTATCCGGGTCCTGCAGTCTGGGGTACCATAGTCGAAGCGACCATGGGGCGGTGAACGGTAAGGGTGCTGAATCCCAACAGGGGCGGGAGAACCACCATCAAGATAGTGGTGTGTCACGCATTCAGCACGCAATTCCGCAACCTCCGCCTGAACCTTGCCCAACTCGTCAAGGGCGTGGTCCAACTCTGTGTTGAGCACGACGACCAAGTTGACCATGCTGCTCAGCCTGGGATTGCCCTCACCAACTAACGAGACAATCATACCTCCAGCACCGCCGGTCGAACAGCAAGGGTAGTACTTCAGGTCAAGGCCATCAGCTACCCCGCTGAACAACGAGCAATACTGGGAAAGTGCTTGTCGTGCTGCATCATGCATGGCTACCTTGGCAATGTCCCTCTCAGTGATGGAATAGTGCTCTGAGAAGGCCTCTGCACCCCGGAGATCATCGTCCGGATGGTGCACCAAGCAAGTAGCCTCCCACTAGTCCGGGTACAGCCCGCGACAATGCTAGTAGACTACACAACGGTACTCGATAGACCAAGTGTGTCGGTCAAAAGCCCGACGCAACAGGGTATCAAGAGCGTCGTGGAAGTGACACCCGCGAGCAGTGTCATGAGTGATGGGTCTCGCAATCCATCCATCCGGCTCCGGCTCCTCCGAGAGCTCCGTGCCATGGCTCAAACTGCCACCAACGCCGTCATCGTCTCCATCTTCGTCAGGGTCTCCTCCAGCAGTCGGGATGCCCTGTGGTGGTGCAGGGGGCATCTCTGGCTGAGGCGCAGGGGGAGGTGGCCTCTCAGACTCCACCTCCTATTGAGGCAAGGGGGAAGAGTCCTGCTGCTCCTGGTCTTGCTCCTGCTTCTGGCGTCGACGCTACTGTTCCTCGTGCAGGCGATGATGCAGTCTCTCCAGCTAACTGGACTAACCTGGCATTGTGCGACGCAGGGGACGCTCTGCTAGGCGAGAAGGCAAAAAGGGGATCACAGACTTACGTGCAGTGCAGCTGATACGAGCCATCTACAGAAGACATCGTAAGCACAAGAGTAAAAGTAGAACTATGAGACTAGAAAGTAAGCAGAAAGAAAAGTGAGACAAAACTTTTTGAGATAAGTAGATAACATAGAGTTGGTCAAGATAACCAAATTTTGAAAAGACCCTGAGGTCAAGGTAAGAGTAGAGGTCTATAGTCCTTAGGTCGACCATTCTAGTCTAGGTTAGCGGTCCTACAGTCAGTAAGGCTTTGATACCACTTATGTCACACCGGGTTTTGGAAGGTAAACCGAATGCGAACCATGTACGTGCTAGGATCAGAACTCACGTACACAGCGATTACATAATTGGACATCATCACACAATGCTTGAATTAAATAGCCGAAAGGTACTTAGTTACATCAAGATGTCTGAGACATCCAAAGAGTCTATTACATAAACATAGTGTTTAACATTAACATCAAAGTGCGGAGTATCAAAACGTAGAAGATAAGCCTACATAGGCAGCTGACTAGGGGTTTGCCACTAAAGTAAACTAGAACTCATTGTATTCCTGGAACTCCTCAAAGTCATCCATGTTGCCAACTTCACCTCCTGAGCACTAAGAACAGTGGAGACAACCTGGGGTGGGGTGGTTAGTAAAGCAAGGGTGAGTACACATCAACGTACTCAGCAAATGTCTTGTTTGACTAAGGTGGACTAGCGGTTTGTGGAGTTAAGGTTAAGCAGTAGCTTTTAGTTGGCCAAGTTTTATTATTATAAGTAGAGCCAAACTTTAGTAATAACCCAGTTATTACCTAGAGGCACTCCCTCCAAGAGGAAATACCAGAGATCAGGATTATAATCACCATTGTTAATCATCATCATAAAAGTAACCATTGTTCTTCTAATCGAAGAGGATCCCAAGGCTGCTCATAACTATGAGCACGGCTGATATACCAGTTTCTAACACTCTGCAGAGATTGCACACTTTACCCACAAGCCGTGATTCCCATTCTGCCCGGGGTTCTAGCCTCCTCATTGATCACTACCAAGGTGACCTAGCAGGGTCTCACTATGTAGCCTTTACAAAGATTTCCCAGAGGACATAGTTGCCCGTTAGGTTTCTCCAATTTGATAAACACAGTACATCTCTCCAAAGGAAGGGTGACTAACAAAACCAAATCAAAGAACCTCTTCAACCAACCTCGGTAGAGCAAGTACTGTGCCCGGACCCCATTGATGGCCCTACGGCGAAGCCAACTACTCCTCTGGTTCCTCTAATTAATCAGCTAAGGGCGTCCCATTCCACCCTCATGGTTGCACTGTTATCCCGGGTTGCCACTCCCCAAACAGGTCCTTACGGAGAGGTACTCAAGAAAGAGCCTGAGTCCCCTAAAGTAATCACAAGGACCTCATTGGGATAACATCATCGTATCATAAAAGATCACATCATGTTCATTGATTAAGTTTAAGCAATAGCATAAGCTTACATGATTAACCCAAAAAGGTAAACAAGGGTAAGGGAAGTACAAAACTAGTCAATCCTTAGGTTTCAATAAAGTAATGCGGGACAGTGAATTATAAAGTAAAGTAGGACATAGTAAGTCTGAGGACACTTGCCTTCACCAGGTTGTTGCTCAGGGAGGTCTCCAACAACACGCTTAGGAACTTCGGACTGCTCGTTGTCTAAGTAAAGCGAGCATACATTCAATACATTTGGAAAAAGTATAAATGAACGGCACATCAAACAGTTACAATCATTGACTCACAAAAAAGTATAGTATTAAGTGTAGGGGAATGATATCAAGCTACAAAGAAAATGGAGTAATCCTAATTGGGGAATTGATTACTCTCTAAATGTTTAGGACATAGCCCAAAAGGTTAAGTAGTGATTAAAACAAATGAAAGCTAGAATTATAAGATGAACTACTCTCATTTAGAAATTTGATTATCTTTTAAGTATTATCCCTAATTACATTCCTAATTCTATTTATGTCATTAAGGCCTAGAGGTTAAGCCAAAAATAAATCCAAGTAATGCATAACACTAATCTCACAAGGTTGAATATACTTTATTCCTAGGGTTCTTCTTTTATTTATTTCATTAAATAAATAAATCAACATATACTTTAATTCTATATTCTAAGTGTAAAAAATTAAAGTGTACAGATTACATTTGATCATATTTTATTTGAACAGAGAGTAATCTTATGAACATTTTGCAATTTGAACCACTAAATTTGGAGTCCATGTGAAAAAGATATGAAATAAACAAGTTTTGAGGTTTGAAATATGAAATTAGGGCTAAATCTGTGATTAAATAAAGTCCAGGGGTCTAATTTAAACAAACCAGGGACCTATGCGCTAAAACAGAGGACGACGGGTTGATTTCCTAAAACCAGGGGGTTTCTTAAGCAAAACAACCACGCGAAGGGGTACGGGGTAATCTCAGCCATCGGATCAGAAACCAACGACGCGGAGACTGACAAGCGGGGCCAGGGCGTCAGCGACAGAGGGGGAGGGCGCACTGACCGAGCAGGCCCAGCGCCAGAGGGGAAACGGACGGCTACAAGGGTTCGAGGGGGGTCTGAGGGGGTCCGAGCCGTTCGATCAAGATCGGACGGGGGAATCAGACAGGGAAGGATGAGCGGTTGCGGGGGGGGGCGCTGATAGGTGGGCTAGGGTGTCAGGCACGCGTGCGCGAGGCAGTACCTGCGGTCCGAGTCGTGCGATCAAGATCGGACGGAGGGAAATCAGACAGGGGAACAGACGACTGCGGGCAGCAGCGCTCCTCTCCGCGGCGGTGAGGTCACCGGAGTTGAGGCAGGCATGAGCAAGGGTGGCTCCGGGGTCGCCGCAGTTGGGCAGAGAGGGGGAGGGCGCCACGGCGAACTCAATGGTGGGGAAAAGGCCATGAATCCACGGGCAGAGAGGCGAATTTGGACGAACACAGGGCACAATAAGGGAAATTGGGCATGGGGACGGGTGTCTCACCTCGGGGCAGAGCTCGGGGAGGCTTGGCGCGGTCTTCGGCGAGCTGGATGGTCGGGAACGCGGGCTCGGGTCTCCAGCGGCAGCTGGCGGCGTGGGCAGAGCGCGAGAGAGGGCGAGGGTGTGCGAAATGAGGCGAGGGGTGGGTGCAGGGCACTGGCGGGGCTATAAAAAGGTAGAAGGTGGATCTGACAAGGCAGACCCATGGCACAGAGAGAGACAAGAGGACGCGCGGGGGCAACGGCTCGGCACTGGCGAACCGGGTCCGCGAGACAGGGAGAGAAAGAGAGCGCGCAGGCGAAGGAAAACTGGCGCCGACAGATCGGCCCCAGCGGGTAGAGAGCGAGAGAGAGCGCGCGCGGGAGAGGGGAACTGCCGCTGACAAGCGGGGTCTGCCTGTCAGGCAGCGTGGGCGCGTGGGCGCGCGGCCTGGCTGGGCTTAGTGGGTAGACTGGGCTGCTTTCTCTTTTTCTTTTCTCTGGATTTTCTAATTCCTTTTCTATTTCTTTTTCATAGGGTTTTCAAATCCAAAATCAAACTAGGTTTCAAATTCAAATAAATTCAAACATGTGCAACACTTCAAAGAGTATTTTAAGCTCAGCATGATGCAACATGTCATGACCCATAGGGTTTTGGCAAAAATAAATAATTAACCTCTACTAGTTTAAGCTATCCCTAATAAAAAGGAAAAAGGGAGAATGAATCTAGAGAGAGAAAACCTAGAGTGAGAAAAAGAAGAGTAACACATGATTTTGGGTGATAATTAGAAAGAAATTTTATACCCCCAAAATCAGGGTGTTACACTCTTGTGGTCAGTATAGATGTTACATTGAGCTCCCATTAGATAATGTCTCCATATTTTCAGAGCATGAACTACCGCTGCTAACTCCGGATCATGTGTGGGGTAATTTTGCTCATGAGGTCTCAATGCTCTGGATGCATAGGCAATAACTTGGTTGTCTTGCATCAAAACACAACCAAGTCTAGTGCCCGTAGCATCACAATATACATCAAATGATTTTGTGTTGTTAGGTTGTGCTAGCACGGGTGCTGTCGTCAGATGCTGCCTTGATGCATGAAAGGCATCTTCACACTTCTGACTACAATCAAACTTCACTCCTTTCTTCAGCAATTCTGTCATTGGTTTAGCAATCTTGGAGAAATCCGGAATAAATCATCGATAGTATCCTGCCAATCCTAGAAAACTCTGAATCTGTCGCACGGTGCTAGGCGACTTCCAATCCATCACTTCTTGCACTTTCTTAGGATCAACCGATATCCCATCCTGAGAAATGGTGTGACCCAAGAACTTGATCTCCCTTAGCCAGAAATCACATTTGGACAATTTAGCATATAAGTGATGATCCCGCAGTCGCTGAAGTACGATGTGCAAATGCTTGGTATGCTCGTCTTCATTCTTTGAATAGACCAAGATATCATCAATGAAGACCACTACAAATTTGTCCAGCCCAGGCATAAATATTGAATTCATCAAATACATGAAGTATGACGGAGCATTTGTCAGCCCGAATGACATCACCAAGTACGCGTGAAGTCCGTATCTGGTGGAGAAAGCCGTCTTCGGAATATCGTTGGCCCTGATCCTGATCTGGTGATAGCCAGAGCAAAGATCTATCTTGGAAAACACCTTGGCTCTGACCAATTGATCAAACAACACATCAATGCGAGGTAAAGGATACTTGTTTTTAATAGTTACCGCATTGAGAGGATGGTAATCAACACACAATCTTAGACTCTCATCCTTCTTCTTTACGAACAAGGCTGGACATCCCCAGGGTGAAGTACTTGGGCGAATGAACCCTTTGTCCAACAACTCTTGCAATTGCTTCTTGAGTTATGCTAACTCTGCTGGAGGCATCCTATAGGGTCTTTTGGAGATAGGTGCAGTCCCGGGTTGCAGCTCTATGGCAAACTCTATGTCTCTGTCGGGTGGCATCCCTGGCAATTCGCCTGGAAAACATCAGGGTACTCACAGACCACTGGAATCCTCTCTACGGGTGACTCTATCATGGTGAGTGCACAAGAATGGGTACAACCCTGGTTAGGCAAGTATAATGTGATTTCACCACAATTAGGTGAGTGTATTTCAATGGCTCTTGCTACGACATCAATCAATGCCTGATGCCGTGATAACCAGTCAGTTCCCAAGATGATATCCACGCTTTCCAATCCCATGATAAGTAGGGTGGTTTTAAATATAAGGCTACCTAATTTTATGGGCACCTATCGGTTGAGTTGATAGGTGGCAACCCTGCCTCCCGGTGTTGCAATCATAATGCCCCGAATTGTGTGATGAAAAGGTAGCTGACATTTGGCACTAAATTTTGTGTTGATAAAACTGTGTGATGCACCAGAATCAAAAAGAATGACTGCATGTTAATTCAAAACAGAAAAGATACCAGTCATGACGGGCGCTCCCTCCGGAATACCAGCCAATGTGGCGAAGTTCAGCCTGCCCTGCCTCACTTGCACCTTCTGTCTCTTGCCTTGGTTTTGATTTGCATTCTGCCCCTGCCTCTGCTGGTTCTTAGGACAATTCTTGGCATAGTGTTCGGTGCTGCCACAAGTGAAACACCTGTTGTCATTGCCCTGATGGTACTGCTGCTGTGGTTGGTTATTGTTCCTCTAAACTAGGGGTTGAGAGCGGTTGGATGCCTACTGCTGCTACTGAGGTCGGATCACCCATTGTCCCTGCTGCTGCTAAGGTCCTCTGCTCTGAGTGTCGGACACAATCCTAAAGCGCTGAGGCTGAGCTGAAGGTCCTGCCATAGGGGTCTTTCTCTTTTTCTCTGCTTGGCGGGTTGTGATACAATCCTCCTGAGATATGGCCATGTTGACTAACTCATTGTAGCTATTGGCCTTGACTGTGTTGAGACGGTCATGGAGCTTAGTACTGAGGCCCCTCCTGAATCTGTCTCTCTTCTTCTCATCAGTGTCAGCATGGTAGCCTGCATACTGACACAGGTCATTGAAGGCTTGGGCGTACTGTAACACTGTACGGCTTCCCTGAGTGAGTGCCAGAAACTCATTGAGCTTGCGGTCCATGATGCCTGCTAGTATGTGATGCCCTCTGAATGTTGCCTTGAACTCTCCCCACTCAACCATGTGGTCAACCGGCTGCATAGCGAGGAAATGGTCCCACCATGTCCGAGCAGGCCCACGAAGCTGCTGGGTGGCGAAACGGACCTTGGCCATATCTGAACAATCTCCATTAAGCAGTGGGAATTTGGATTCCACCACCCGGAGCCAAACATCGGCATCGAGTGGATCTTCCGCCCTAGTGAACAACGGCGACTGAGTGCTGAGAAACTCCTGATAGGTGGCCGCTGCCAGGGGAAGCTGATGATGATCACCACCACCATAGTGCTGAGGCGGTGGCTGACGCTGAGCGAGCTGTCACAGAATCTCATTCTGCTAAGCCATCAGCTCCTGCATGGTTGGAGGCTGTGGAGAAGGTGGAGGAATGTGTTCATTTTGTCCACGGCGCGCTCTTCCTGCCATCTGAAATTTAGGATGTTCTTATTATCATACTTTGAAATCCGTGATTTTACATGATAAAAGATCTCATATAATGAAATTTGCATGACTCCAAATATTGCCTTGCTTTTCACAATTGGTATCGATAGGATATAATTTCATTCATAAACTTAAAAATAGGAACCATCTGTCATTCATCTTGCCAAAAGAGTTTCCACAGTTACAGCAGTGCTCAAAATACTCAACTCTCTAGCCTAGTACCTCCAAGGTGCCAAAAGCTAAGCTAGTTTCGAGGAGTTCTACTGCCGCACACTTCTATCCTAACTCTAAGATCTAATGAGCAACATGGCAACACTAGACTCGGGGGAAGGTGGTCTTCCTGAGCCAGCAGTGTCTAAGCTAGACGCATGCTCCGGCTCCTCTCCTCCCTCGATGTCCACGTCCTCATTGGCCCCTTCTGCCTCCATATCCTCAATCTCTTGATGGTGCAGATTCAAATGTTGGTTGGCTTCCTCAAGCTGTTGCTGGGTGGTCTGGAGATGATCTTCTAGAACCTCGATAGTGTTCTCCCTGGCCTCCACCTAATCTTTGAGCTCTTGGATTTGAGTGGCCATCTGCTCCACCTGGAGATCCTTTTCCACTAGCTCAGTGGACAAGTCGACAACAAGGTCCTCCCTATTATCTAGGGTGATCTTGGTAGACTCCACTAGACCCATCAGCTGGGACATTGCCTCACCCCGCAAGGCCTGCAGACGATACAGGGGCACTCATGCACCATACCGTCAGGTGAGCAGTATGTCTAGGGTAGAGAGCCCACACATCCTTGGCATGCTCAACCTGATCCTTCCACATTGGGTCGTCCTCCTTCTCAGTGGGGAACAAGCCAATGGGGTGGGTCGACAGCTCTAAGGGGTGAAAGCCGCAGAAGGTTGTCAGCACGTGCAGAGCCGTGGACTCAATAGTATCCTTGGCCCTGAAACCAAAAGACTCTGAGTCTAAGGAACGCCAGCCTGGCTGCAAGGGATGAGGTTCCAAGGTCATCCTCACCCTACAACAGGGTACCCGGTGCTCCTCGAACAACTGCACCGCGTACTGGGGAGGCGTAGCGTAACCGGCTCCCTGCAGTACCTCCCACAAAATGCGGGGAAAGCCCTCTCGTGCAAGCTCGTCTGTGTGGGAATGTGTGTTCCCTCCTTCCGTGGATACGTGAGAAGTCAGCTGTGTAAGGGCAAGTGTAAGCGAAAAAGAAAAAGAATCCCAAAAATAAAAGGAAGCTAGTGCTTGGCTTTTCTATGGTTAAGTTGAGATCTTTGATATAGATTTAAAATTTTATTACGGGTGTCTCTTTGTTTATGTAGCTTTTTATTAGTAATGACATTTTACTAAGAGGATAGAAAAATAATGCATGCATGCTCGTCCTAAGCGTCCTCACATCAAGTATATAGGGATATAGAAATCCCCCATCTATATCATAGCAGCCTGTACGGCATACTCAATTAGCCACCTAGCTACCCATCTAGTATCCTAAGGCTTCACATCCTAGGTCTATCATTGTTGTCCTGACAGCTATCCAACTTGGTTGCTAAGCAAGTTTTACTTTTGAAAAGGTTGGTAATTATGATTTATTGATTCCTCTGAGGTGGTACAAGCTCCGATACCAGCTGTGGTGGAACCGCCCGAATTATTCCAACTTAAGTGTCTAAGTCCCACCTTAGAGGCTAGACCACACTTAAATAGGAATAAACCGTCAGTCCCTCGGATCTAATCCGACTAGGCCACTAACTGGATCAAGTACCACATACTCACTCGAAGTTGAGGCACAGAGCAAATATAATAAAGCATAAAACCACAATTTAAAGAAGTACTTAAGATTATCACAACATCATCGGAGTTTTGCAAAAGTAGTGATCATTGTTCTTGATGCAGCATAAAATTTACTAACGGTAAATAAAAGGAAGGATGGGGAAGCCTGGCCCATCACTCCTCATACTTCTCTCCTGCTGAGGTAGGGTCCCACTCGACTGTCCAACCCGGTGGCAAGGTAAACGGCCAAGTCACTCCAGCAACCATATCCTCCAAAGAACCTATAAAAATTATGCCACAAGCAAGGCTCAGTATACTAATACTCAGCTAGACTTACCTGGTGTGAGGAGTCTACTCCTCTATCTCTAGATATGCAGCTGTTTGGCTGAGGGGTTTGGTTTGCCAAAAGCACTAGCTGAGTCTAAAATTAAGTTTTAGCTTTTCAAGTTTTAGTATGATGCTTTTTAAACTAGATGAGTACCTAGCTATTCATACATGGTATCAAACATTTTATCAATCAACACCTTTTGCCAGTCTCCTCATTTTCACATATTACTCAATGTAGCAGCATGGATCAAGCAGTCTCATTAGCTGCGAGAAGCAGACGGTTCGAATCGAGTTTTTAAACCTTGCAAGGTAAACCTAAACACACGACGTGGCGAGGCACTCCGACCCCACACATATCAACCGTCCCCATCGATTCCCCATCAACAGAACAGGGCTCACCGCCTTGGCGTACAATGCCCCACTGACCCCGACTGCTGTCGTGCAGTGACCGCACTTGTACCCACCATAACCGGAATGGGAGACCGCGTCTCAGGTCGCGTGAGGAGTAAAGTCTGTTGCCAGGTTCACTCAGGTACTAGGCATACCGATTTACCATATTTCTCGGCATGTGCTTAGTACGTTCAAACGCTTGACACACGGTACCACACTTTAATCCTTATTCCCATTTCTCATCTCATAGACAACGCATCCCCATGGATCGTTGTTCATGGACTATCATCATTCCAATATCAAAATGGATACAACCAATTCCTGACCTCGCGCGAGTGCTAGAAAAATCACTCGACTTCTACCGAGATCCCTAATTAGTAAAGCAGCTACTCGACCTAGCATACTAGTATCCATCTCAAAAGGAATCCTGAGTTAATGCAACTAGGGTTTCAGGTAACTCCTACACTTAAGTGCACAGTACAATCCTACAATCATTAAGTGCAGTAAAATAGCATATATATAAGGGTTATGCATAAAACTAGGGCTTGCCTTCAAAAGCTGGGGCAGGCAGGTCCTTAGTAGCAGGCTCTGGTGCTGGCTCCGGGGCTACCTCCTGAGCAACTCCTTGCTCCGGAATGAGGACGTACCCTCCATCAGCGAGATTACAATCTATCGAATGCAATGAATAAGATACATGTATATTAATGACATGTCAATTTAGTAAATACTAGGTATGGTGAAACAATATTAAAATAGTGGGTAAACTAGGGTTTGTTTATCAGATGGTGCCTTAAGTGTTCTATACACACCTATCTTAGGATCTTGAGTGAACTTAAAACTTTTAATCATCACCTTTATGTTTTATTGGACTCTTAGAGAGATTTAGTTGTATAAAATTAATTTCTTCCGCAATTCCCCTTTTACTTTCTATTTATTCTTATTTTTTAGTGCTCTTGAACTACCATGGTGATTTAGAATTTTCCAAAAATGTTACAAAATTTACAGTGGGTAAACATTGGTCTCTGTAGTTTATTCTACAAATTTGAGGTTAGAATTAATTCAGATAAACCTTGGGCAAAAATAACAAAAGTGAGGTTAGGTGGTCACTTTGTACTACAGCTTTGATTTAGGTGAGGGTTCTATACTAAAACTTATTTTTGCCAATATCTATGGGTAATAATAGGTCTCTGTGCCAAAAATTACAGGAAGTGGTCTAATGGTTATTTAGTTGGGATTTTCTAAAGTTAAATGTCAAAAAGGCACTTATAACTAACTTGTTATTTGAAAGATATCAAACAACAGAACTTATATTTTTCCTAGATTCTTACTAGCATATCAGTAGTTATCCCAAGGGTTGGGGAGGTTTCTCCTTAGGGTTATTTTTCTAGGATTTTTCTAAGTTCTTATTGTTTTTATGAAATAAAATGTGGTGCATTTATTTTGTACTAACAGAGGGTTCAACAAAATTTTCTTATGAACTATGTTACTTAAGCAAGCTAGGAAAAATGTGGTTGACCTCCGATTCTTATTTTAAATCCCCTTTTTCATTTTCTCAATGTTTGGGTTAATGCAAGTTTTAATGGTTAATCCCTCCTTAATCTGGTGTACTGAAGAGTTTAATATTTTTAAATAGGATAGTTAGTAGTTAGGTATATCTCTAACTTTTCTTAACCTCAGTCCAAGAGTATTTCTAATTTTCCTCTATTTAATTAGCTAAGGATTCAATCAAATGGCACGGGGAGCTTCAAATGGATGCAGGCGGTCGGGCTCGTCGGCGGCGTGTGCTTCGGCCTGCTCACAGCGGTAGGGTTCAATCAAATGGCACGGGGAGCTTCTGATGAGGACATCACTTCTATACATACAATGAATGGACCGATAACATGATCTCGTGCACGACAGCTAAGTCTCCAGGTACGTTCTACCCTAGTCAATTGTGTTTCAGAGCTTATGCTTGGGGCCATGGATGTTTTGATGATTAGGTACCTTGGAGAGGACCAGCAAGGACTTGGAAAAGGCCAAGGTGTTAAGGAGGAGCAGCAAGGGCGGCCACAACAGGAAGGAGATCAAGTCCGACTCGGCTGCGACTCCATCTCAGGTTTCTGGACCAGTCTGCACTAAAATGGACGCCCAGGATGCATCCGGACTCCGATTGCGATGGACTTGATATGGTTGGAAATATAAGGAGATTATCTAACCAACCCAACTGGTTCCACCCTAAAATTCATCTGGAGTCAACGGGAATTGTTGAAACAAGTCAGCGTTCAGATTCTGTTTTGGTGCTGCGACACCGTCTGTTGGGCCGTTGGCCCGTGTATCGCGTCGGAGCCCATTAGGGGCAAGTCCAGGGGTCACGCATGCCCTAATACTCTATTTATTCAGCAGCCACCGCCACATTTAGGTTTGGGTTTTGCTTAGATTAATTCTGTCATCGAACAGTGTTGCCGTCATCGATTTGTGAGACCCCATCCCGTAATCAATACAATTTTGGTTGCGTTTCTTTCCTGTTCTTGCTTGTATTCTTGATTGCGCTTGCATGGATAAGCCTTCGTGACGAGGTCGTTCATGTATCACAGGTGATAACCAACGGAGCCGTGGTGTAGTGATTGCAAGGAACCGTTCGCTCGGAGCCTTGGATCATCAACGTCGATATCTCCATTCAATCAAATTATCGTACCTCACGGAAGATCGGTCCGCATCTACTAGGCCTGGGCAAAAAGAACCAGAACCGAGGAACCGAAGCGAACTAACCGAGAACCGAAACCGAACTAACCGAACCGAAGGAACCGTTATGAAATTCGGTTCTGGTTTTTTGAGAACCGAAATAAATGAGATATTTTCGGTTCTGCACTCCAAAGAACCGAAAAACCGAAAGAACCGAAAGTACCAGATTCAATTTGTTACATGTGTTTGTAACTTCGGATGTTGTATTTATCGACTTATGTTGAACCTCTAATCATCCATGTATTACCTATGAAATTTTGGGCATTGTGCATTTGTGGTTGTTTGTGGGGAGATGCTGCTGAAATTTCTCACAAAAGTTGTTGTTATTTAAAATTTTAGAGTGGCTCTTACAGTTCGGTTAGAACCAAAGAACCGAACCGAAGAATCGAGAACCGAACTAGTCGGTTCTAGTTTCTTTATCTTGCTATTTCGGTTCTAGTTTTTGAAGAACCGAATTTCTACAAGAACCGAGGAACCGAACCGAACCGAAAAACCGAATGCCCAGTCCTAGCGTCTACTATCAATTGGTATCAGGTTTCCAGGTTGCCCATGAGGTATAATCCTACCTTTAGATTAGTTTTGTTTCATCCCATAGTCCACAAAAAGCCAAAAAAAATAATTACGGTCAGTTTATTCTGACCTAAAAACCATCACCTTAGCCTTTGCACAATTCAGTTTTAGAGTCCGCAGTTTTGAGTTCGTGTTCTAGTTGAGTTTGGTTGCTGGATTAGATTTATTCTAGTTCAGTTTGATTATGTCCATCCGCTTCCATCCTATAAAACCGACCCTATCTACAAAACAGATCCTATCTCTAAAACCGACCCTATCCACAAAACAGATCATGTATCTAAACCAACCATATACACAAAACAGATCCTATCTCTAAAACCGACTCTGTGCTCCATAGTCGCCGCTTCGGTTCCTGCCGATTTATGCCTTTGAAAACCATAACTTGAGGTACCTTCCATAAAACGGGTATAACTTTTCGCTCGGTGCTCCGTTTGAGCTCAATTTTTTACAGCAGATTCCTGACTCCATCTGACCCAAACTCGCCTTTGGCCTATTTGGTTCGGTCAAAAAATTCAAAAAAAATTGGGAAGATAATTAAAAAATTGTTTAAGTGTTTTCAGGAATTTCAGAGATCCTTTGTGAATTTCTCTAGGTCACAATACAACTCTGTTTCAAGTGAAATTTTGTGTGCTTCCATCCTTTGTGTTTTTGGATCAATGGTAAAAAAATTAGAATATTTCGAGCTCTTTTGCTGGTACTCCTTTGCAAACGCGCCTTTGATTTCTACTAGTGCTGAAAAATCTGCTCTATTTACAGAACTATCATTCCCACTAGATACTTGTACCTCCTTTCTTGTGCTTTGGTCCAACTGTTCTATTACATTTTCTAGGCCAGCAACTAGGACGAGTACTTGGAACACTTATTCAGCATTGCTATCTGTTACTGACTTGTGTGCCACATATATATATTTAGTCAGCCTTCCCAGAACTCCAGCTTTCTCTCAAGCAGAACAGGTACTCCTTTGCAATCACACCCACGCTCGTTGGACAGTCACATCGGTCATCGTTTGCCACCTACATTGCTGGTAAGAACGTTGTAAGAGCGGGGTAAGACGCTTCAGAATTTGTATTCCACCACCTCCACCACCTCCCTGAGAGATAGTTGTAGGGTTCACATTGTTTGTTGCCTTTTTGTCTCTATTTTGTGCTAACAATGACAGAACCAAAGAACCAAATGGACAAGGACATGGGGCCTAAGCTTAACGATGATGAGTGTGTCTCTCAGATGGAACTGAAGGAGATGATGTGTGCGATGACTGAAGCTTTTAAAAAATACTAGGACTCTGCGACGACATCCTATGAGCAGCTTGATCGACAAGTTGATGAACTTGTTACACGCATGGACGTACTGGAGGCTCGTCCCCCACCACCAACTCCAGCCCCAGCTCACTCTCCTATGGACGACGACGATGACGATGTGTATGCACCGCTGCGACAACGCCTCGCACGTAATCGACAAGGTATGGGAGGTAATGGTAGACGTCGTCATCATAATCCTGAACCAAACTATGATCCATTTGCTAAGATTAAGTTCTCTATTCCACCGTTCATGGGTTCTTATAATGCTGAAGCTTACTTAGACTGGGATATAACGGTAGAACAAAATTTTAATTCCCATCTTGTTCCAGAGCAGCATAGGGTTAGACAAGCCACTAGTGAATTTAGAGATTTTGCTATCATTTGGTGGAATGAACTTGTTAACACACGTGCTGCACCACAAACATGGAATGCGTTAAAAGAGAAGATGCGAGCTCGCTTTATTCCCCCTTCTTATAGACGTGATCTTCGAAAAAAATTGCAACGCTTAGATCAGGGAGACATGTCGGTACAGGAATACTACCAAGAGCTTCAGAAAGGTATGCTACGATGTGGGGTAGTTGAGGATCCGGATGATCAAATGGTTAGGTTTTATGGGGTATTGAGGCGGGAGATTCAGGATATTGTTGATTATAAAGAATATCATTCTATACAACGCTTGTTCCATCTTTCTATGTTGGCAAAAAAAGAATTGCAGGGTCGTCAACAGCGGAGGAGCAGCACTTTCGCGCCACACCAGCCACCGGCGCCAGCCAAGGCGTCATCCTCTTAGGGCGTACGGACGTCCACATCTTCCTCCACCAGTGGCACACGCAGCACCGCACCTTCGGCATCATAGGGACATGACAACAGCAAGTTCTTGGTGCCTTCGGGTGTTGCAGCAAAACCTGCTACGACCACCTCTTCCACAGGCCGCTCCTCCGACATCAAGTGCCACCGCTGCTAGGGACTTGGCCATATTCAGTGAGATTGCCCCAGCAAACGGGCATACATTGCTACTGGTGATGGTGGGTATGTTAGTGCTTCTAATGTTGAAGATGAAGATACTGTTAGAGCTAACATTGCAGAGAGTTATGATGGTGATGAAGAGGTTCTTGGTACAACAGCGACCGAGACCTATAAGGCCTTGATTGTGCAACGAGCTTTGAGTGCCACGGCTAGTGACGACGACAACAGACAGCGCCACAACCTCTTCAACATGTTCCTCATCATCAAGGACTACCGTGTACATACCATCATTGACGGTGGTAGCTGCAACAACTTGGTGAACGTTGAGTTGGTCAAGAAGCTTGGCTTGACCACACGAGAGCATCCTCACCCTTATCACATTCAATGGTTTAACAACAGCGGTAAGTTCAAGGTAACAAAAACAGCAAGGGTGCATTTTTCTATTGGCTCTTACCATGACTTTGCTGATTTCGATGTGGTGAGTATGGATGCTTGCTCTCTTTTACTGGGACATCCTTGGGAGTTTGATACTAATGCTATTCACCCTGGTAGATCTAATAAATATACTTTCATGCATAAGGGAAAGAAAATTGTGTTGCTTCCTATGACTCCCACTGAAATTGTCCACTTTGAACATGAGAAAAAGACTAATGCTAAGCAAAAAGGTGTTTTGAACTCTAAAAATCAGCAACCTATTAAGTTAAAAACTCCTACTTTGCTAGCCACTAAATCTGATCTTGATGAGTTACATGCCTCTATTGGACTTTGCTATGCCTTAGTGTGCAAAAATGTTTTCTATTCCATTGATGATACGTCTATTGCTTTGCCACCGGCTATTGCTAACCTTTTTCAAGAGTATATGGATGTGTTTCCCTCTGAGATACCCCCTGGATTACCACCTGAGTTGCCTCCAGATTTTCGGGTTAGTTCCACCTTTAACATTTCAGATTTGAAGCCATATATGGGTGACGAAGATGAAATTGAGTTGAGGACGACTTCAATTCAAGAGGAGGAGGAGGATGAGGACATCACTTCTATACATACAATGAAAGGACCGATAACACGATCTCGTGCACGACAGCTAAGTCTCCAGGTACGTTCTACCCTAGTCAATTGTGTTTCAGAGCTTACGCTTGGGGCCATCGATGTTTTGATGATTAGGTACCTTGGAGAGGACCAGCAAGGACTTGGGAAAGGTCAAGGTGTTGAGGAGGAGCAGCAAGGGCGGCCACAATAGGAAGGAGATCAAGTCCGACTTGGCTGCGACTCCATCTCAGGTTTTAGGACCAGTCTGCACTAAAATGGACGCTCAGGATGCATCCGGACTCTGATTGCGACAGACTTGATATGGTTAGAAAGATAAAGAGATTATCTAACCAACCCAACTGGTGCCACCCTAAAATTCATCCGGAGTCAACGGGAATCATTGAAACAAGTCAGCGTTCAGATTCTGTTTTGGTGCTGCGACACCGTCTGTTGGGCCGTTGGCTCGTGTATCGCGTCGAAGCCCATTAGGGGTGAGTCCAGGGGTCACGCACGCCCTAATACTCTATTTATTTAGTAGCCGTCGCTACATTTAGGTTTGGGTTTTGCTTAGATCAATTCTGTCATCGAACAGTGTTGCCGTCATCGGTTTGTGAGACCCCATCCCGTAATCAATACAATTTTGGTTGCGTTTCTTTCCTATTCTTGCTTGTGTTCTTGATTGTGCTTGCAGGGATAAGCCTTTGTGGCAAGGTCATTCGTGTGTCACGGGTGATAACCAACGGAGCCGTGGTGTAGTGATTGTGAGGAACCGTTCGCTCGGAGCCTTGGATCATCAACGTCGAGATCTCCACTCAATCAAATTATCGTACCTCATGGAAGATCGGGTCGCATCTACTATCAGCTTCACTAGATGCTAAGGATGCTATAGATACAAGGAATCGACGAATAGCTTACCGTGTGGCTCGGTCTACGGGCGACGGCGGCCGGTTGAAGTCCGGCGACGTCAATCCGGTGTCTCCGGTGAGGTGGTGTCCAATCTGTGGCTCGGGAAGCTCCACTAAGGTCCAGAGAAGCTAGCCCAAGGGTTAGAAGGGCTGGAGGATGGCTGGCTTGGCCGGTCTACGGTGGTCGTGGCTTGCGCGGCCGCTGGCACGCCGTTCTCTAGGCAAACGCTGGTGAACTTGTGCTCGGGCTGGGTTAGGAGCAAGCGGGGGTGTACGGTCGAGACTGGTGTGGGCTTTATAGCCACGGGCGCGGGCGCGGGCGTGGGCGCGGGGTTGACATGGCACGGGGCTGCGCGCGCGGGTCGAGCACCGAGGGCGTGCTCTAGCGTTGCTAGGGCGCGTCGAACACGTGGTCGTGTTCATCTGCCCGAGTTCTTGCGCCTGCAGAGCTCCCAAACGTGTGAATCTCGCCAAATGTCTTGTGCAAGATTTCTTCCTGGCACCAAGAGCTAGCTAGTTCATGTGAGTTCGAAGGGAAGATCTGGCCTAGCTTAGAAGATATGGTGGCGCCAAGTCTTGTCTGTCTGCACTGTTCACCCATGACAAAATGGATGCCAAACCATGTCAAAGGACCCTGGTTTAGTTTCAAATTTTTCAGGGGTGTGCCTTGGGTAGTTTGACCACTTTTTGTTATTTGGACCAAGTGGTTTTGGCACCAGCAAAAGGGTGAACACATCTGATCTTTAGGCTAGGGTTGATTTTATGACTTAGAGAAAAATGGATGGCTCTAGTGCTCTCCACTTAGTGAATTGATTTGGGGTTTTTGTAGGGCCTTTTTGTAATATTTTCCTTGTTACATTTTGTAGATTTACTAATATACTTCATCTTTGGTAAAGGTTTCATTTCATGATTTGGCCCTTTGCATAATCTTTTCCCTGTTATCCAATGTTTAGGGTTTAATGGCTTAAGAGGGAAATTAGGGTTTTAGAATCTTTTTCATGGGTGAGAATGTATGAAGGCTAGGGTATCTCTCTCTCATTATGCTCAATACTTAGCTTAACCATGATTCTAAAGCTTTTAGTGCCTTCCCTTACCACATAACCTATTGGATCATAGGCCATAGGTGTGTTCATTGAGCCAGGCCTTGGGCAACACCTGGGGTGTTACAAGGAGATGCTGGCAACATGGAGGATTTTGAGGAGTTTCAGGACTACAATGAGTTCTAGTTATCTTAGTGGCAAACCCCCAGTTAGCTGCCTGTGAAGGCCTTATCTTCTACGTTTCATATTTCTGCACTTTGACGTTAATAAAGTACTTTTCCGCTATTTACTTTGAGCAATGTGTGATGATGTCCAATTATGTAATCGATGTGTACGTGAGTTTCTGATCCTGGCACGTATATGGTTCGCACTCGGTTTGCCTTCCAAAACTGGGTGTGACAACCCACCTCTTTCTATATCAAACATCCACCTGAATAGGACCACCAACCTTAGCTCATATGGAAGATGTATAAGGAGATGTTGCATAGGATTGAAGAAACCCAATGCGAATATTTTTTCCAATTTGCACAAAAGCACCGAGGCCACTTTCTCTAGCTGCTCCATCATATCTCTTCTGATTTCTTTAGCACATAGCTATCTGTAGAAACAGCTAACTTTAGCTAACGTTTTCCACACAGCATCGGCAACATACCCATGAAACATTACATGCACAAGCCTTTCCATAATTATGTGGAAGTCATGGATCTTCAATCCCTTCATCTTCATTGTCTTCAAAATCATAGATCTTCTACAACCATCAGCATAACCATTGGGGAATTTCAGATCCTTCATCCAGCTCATCACTTCTTTTGTGTCTTAGGTTTTAGACAATAATCAGCTTTTGGTTTGCCTCCGTTTTCAATAAGAACTTGGGTTGGACGCTCATAGATCATAGCTAAGTTCATGCATGCCTTGTCATTGTCCTTTGTTTTATCTAGAAAATCCATGCATGTATTTATGAGGGCTTGTCAAAAGTTACTCTCTTGATGCATGACATTGATGTTGTGCATCAGAATCAAGGACTTAATATAAGGAAGCTCCCACAAGCCACATATGTGAGTCCAGTTATGCTCTTCACCAAAACCTTGAAACCTTTTCCCACTCTCGTTTAGGGCAAGCTTTCTATGCTCTTGTGTAATTTATATCCCACTACATCGCTTGGGCAGTCCCTTCGTGAAGATGGTTCCTTTCCTAAACTCCTTTCTCTACCTTCTGAAGGGGTTATTCAAGGGTAGAAAACATCTATGGAAATCAAAGTAACATATCTTCCCACCAACACTAAGACAAAAACAATCTGTATCTTTGCCACAATAAGGACATGTCAATCTACCATACACGCCCCATCCATAGAAAATACCATACGCCATACACAACCCGAAGATTGAATATCTGTTCTTGAAGCAGTCATAGGCTTCCACTCCTTCTCGTAGCTTCTTTAACTATTCAATCAGTGGTTAAAGCATCACACTGAAGCATACGCCAGGGTTCTCAGGCCTAGGTATAACAAGACATAAGAACATAAACTCATAATTCATGCAAAGAGCGGGTGGAAGGTTGTACGAGATGGCAATGACATGCCAACATGAGTACGACACAACAGTCATATTAAAAGGCGTGAAACCATCAGTTGCCAAGGTAATACAAACATTTCTTGAATCGCTGGCGAACTCTGGATCAATGTTATCAAGGGACTTCCATGCATCTCCATCTTACGGGTGCACCATTAACCCATCTTGTTTGTCCGTACGATCTTTGTGCCACCTCATGTCCATAACGGTCTTCCTCAAGAGAAACAAATGTTTCACTCTAGGAGTGAGAGGCATATATCGAAGCTGTTTATGTACAACCTTTGTTACCACCTTCTCCCCCATCTTCGTTTACAAGCTCCATGTACCTCGACTTGACACATTTTAAGCACTTCTCCTCTCTGCCATGTTCCTTCCAAAAGATCATGCAGTTGTCCTAGCAAACACCAATCTTCTCATACTCCATACCGAGACATTCAAGCATTTTCTTGGACTTGTACATGTCTTTGGGCATCTTGTGACCCATAGGAAGAACCTTGCTAATCAAATCCACGAGCTCCTTGTAACAATTGATTGAGAATGCAAACTTAAACTTGATTGACATCAGTCGGGTCACGAATTCGAGAACGGTCACATCGGTGTGCCTATGAAGAGGCTATTCTGATGTCAAAGAACTTCTGAACCTCCAATGTAGGCGAATCATGATGATCTGGGGCCAATTCAGGCTGTAGATCCTCAAGCATCTGGTCCATCCTATCAACATCTTCATCGTCATCAACTTCTACTTGTGCCGCTCGTTCAAGGTGTGATTCCCCATGGAGATGTTAGAAATATGCCCTAGAGATAATCATAGAGATGAGCATATTTCTTTGTATCCATGATATATATATTGCTTAATTGAATATCCATGGAAGGCACCTTGTATTGATTAGCAATTATGTGAATTGTTTGTGAGATTCTTTACTTATATGGTTATTCTAAATGATGTCCCTAGTCAGAGTCGATGACTAGCATATGTATTAGTTGATGACTACATTTCACAAGTCATGAACATGGAGATGTTAAACTAATAATGTGGGCGCATGTATGACATGAGGCTGGACCGACCCAATGTGAGATATTGTAATATAGTTCTCTTCTTGCAACATGAATACTGTATCCTTAGACCTGAGATTGTCGCATGTTCTCAAGATGTGAATTGACTTACTTAGGGACTATCAAACGCTATCCCATAACTGGGTAGTTATAAAGGTAGTTTTGGGTTTGTCAGGAAGCATGCTTTGAGGCATGGTCAGTCAAGATGGAATTTGTCCCTCTCTTTGTGGGAGAGATATCTCTGGGCCCCTCGAGTGATTGGATCAAGAAATGCATGGCCGTGCTAGGGTTAAGAGTTAACCATTGAAAGGATTCCAATTCACAGTATCGAGAAAGAGAGGTTAGCTTAGAGCCAGACCAAATATCGTGAGACAAAGGGAACAGCATGTACGTAATGTCGCAATGGTTCGTCTGATATGATCTTTACGTACACATAGGAGTTGACATGTCTTGCTAGAGGCCGCTGTCAATTATTGGACCAAGTAAGAGTACTCGGGCTATGTCTATTTGTACGTGAACCTATAGGGTCACACACTTAAGGGGAAGGAAGCCTAATTCGGATTAGATCCGAAATTAGACTGGGCTTTAGGGTTAATGATGGGCCTCGGCGTCAGAAGCCCACCATAACGCCTATATAATGAGGGGCGGGGGCGCGGTTAAGAGATAACCTAATTCGCCACCTGCAAACCAGCAGCCGCCACTCGCCTCTCGCCCTCGCCAAGCCGCCGTCGCGAACCTAGCAGTTCGGTACGCGGCGCTTCCTCCCTGTACGTGTGGATACCTCGGAGGTGCTGCATCTGGAGCACTTGGACGAACCATGCGAGGACGTGAAGGACGCCGGCGACTGCACGACACTGCTCGACGCGTTCGTCTACATCGAGACGTCTTCCGCTGCTCTGCGCGTCTAGTGGTAATTCCATGACCTATAACCGCAGTAGTTCTTGGTATTATGGGGTTTAAAATTTTGTTTTGCGCTAGTGTAGCATCCCCGTAATCCTACAGTGGTATCGGAGCAAGGTTCTGCGTAGTTTTAGGTCTGGATCTAGGTTCATGAGATGGATCTACTTGATGCACGGTTTGATTAGATCAATTGGTAATAAAGGGTTGAAGTAGATTACATCGGATATGACTGGAGAGATCAGTTCGTCCTTCTCTGTTGTATGCGCGACTTGCCCCTACCGGCTGGAATCACCATCGGGGCTAACTGTGTACACAACCAGCAGATTGACGTAACAGATCAACGTCATGAGTGTAATCTTCTTCGGGTCGAAAGTCTCGGATTTGGGTTGATTTGATCAACCGCATGAGATTTCCAGTGGAATTTCCATACATACGATGCATGGAATCCTATGAGGTTTTCAGGGCGCTGCCCTGAGACCCGCGGGGGACCGCCGTGGCTATCTGCTGAAGTGGCGAACATATAGAAACGTGTTTGTCTAACCTGTTTTTGCAGGACATCTTGTGATCGGTATGGCTATTGTGTATATGATGCATGTTAATAAATTATTCATGACCTGCGTGTCGTGACCAGGGCAATACGGCTGGAGCCACATGTATTGTCCAAATTTAATGTAATGACCTGCGTGTCAACATGTGATGATCCAAAGCGTATATGTAATTTGTTTACCAGCATACGTTAGATAGGTCTTGAAGGACTCATCACCTGGAGGATGGCATACCTATATCATGGAGATGGAGATCATCGTGATGGACAGATTATTGGAGATGGGGATCACCATGTGACAGCAAGCCATACTGAACCACAACTGTTGTGTGAATGCCATTCTTATTGTTCTACTTGTTTATATTGCATATATGTCCTTGTGTGCGATGTTATAAGTAGGACGATCCCTCATAAATGTTTAAGCTTTAATGCCTCTCCAAACCTTGCACTATCATAAGTCTTGTACAATTGGTGGTGGGTCTATGAAATTAGGGTGCCACCAGTTTTCCTTGACTAGATAGGTTTGTATCGGATACGAACTGCAGAAAGGCTTGGTTAACTTAAACAAAGTCAGCTTAATGGTTAAGGACTTTGAGGCATAAGGTTGGGAGCCGAGACATAGAGATGTCACCCAACAACAGGAGTCATATATATGATATGATTAGCAAGGAGTTGCTTACCGATCTACCTTGTCTTCTAGCGGTGATGCTAAAGCTCACTAGTAGACTTGTTAGTTGTGGGTTCTAAATCACTAAGTATCAATCGAGGGATATTGATTTTAGTGGGAGTAGACTATTAAATGTTTAAAATGATTTACTCTGTCATGGATATTTTTGTCTTAGTATTTTGCATTATTTTGTTGTAGATAAATGGCACCTAGCACATCAACATTTACTTTGCGATCAATTCTTGAAAAGGATAAGTTAAATGGAACAAACTATACGGATTGGATCCGTAACCTGAGAATTGTTCTCAGGGCTGAAAAAAAGGAAGACCTTCTAGACACCCCACTACCAGAGGATCCTGGTGAAAATGCAACTGCTGCAGCTAAAACCGCTTACAAGAAAGCAATGGATACTAATCTTGAAGTGAGTTGCCTAATGCTTGCTTGCATGGAGCCTGAGCTGCAGATGCAGTTTGAGACAAACCATGAGGTACACGATATGATCGTGGCGCTCAAGGATATGTTCCAGACTCAGGCTAGGACTGAAAGGTTCAATGTGTCCAAAGCCTTTCTGGAATGCAAGCTAGCAGAAGGCGCAGCAGTTGGGCCACACGTAATCAAAATGGTTGGTTACAGTCAGAGGTTGGAGAAGCTAGGCTTCCCAATAAGCCAAGAGTTGGCCACTGACTTCATTTTGGCATCTCTTCCGCCCAGCTATGGAAACTTCATCACGAACTACCATATGCATGGGGCGGAGAGGGGTCTCAATGAACTATGTGGCATGCTGAAAACTGCAGAGGGGGACATAAAGAAAAGCGCTGGCAGCAGCGGCCATGTGATGGCGGTCCAAAACAAACCCAACTTTAAGAAGAAGGGTAAAACTCAAAAGAAGAAGGGCAAGGCAAAGGATACAGTATCCAAGCCAAATCAAAAGCCCAAGGCTGGACCAGCTGCAGATGCAGAGTGCTTTTATTGCAAAGAACTTGGTCACTGGAAAAGGAATTGCAAGTAGTACTTGGCCTCTATTAAGGATCGCGACGGTAAGGGTACAGCCGCAGCAGGTACACTTGCTATTCACATTACAGAAATTTTCTTGCTGATTCTTATATTAATTCTTGGGTATTTGATACCGGATCGGTTGCCCATATTTGCAATTCGATGCAGGGAATGATAAGAAGTAGAAGCGTGAAAAGAGGAGAAGTTGATTTCCGGGTAGGAAATAATGCAAGAGTTGCTGCGTTGACCGTCGGGACGATGCAACTCCGCCTCCCATCAGGATTTATTTTGGAGTTAAATAATTGTTATCTAGTTCCTAGTATGAGTCGAAACATTATGTCTCCTTCATGTTTGATGAAGGATGGTTATTCATTTGCGAGTGAAAACAATGGTTGTGTGATCTCTAAGAATGGCATGTTTGTGGCTTTTGCATCCATTATGAATGGGTTATTCATTTTAAATCTTGATGATGCACCTATCTGTAATATTAGTGCTAAAAGGCCTCGGCCTAATGATTTAAGTCCTACCTACATGTGGCACTGTCGTTTGGGTCATATAAGTGAGAATCGCATGAAGAAGCTTCATTCTGATGGGCTTTTAACTTCGTTTGATTTTGAATCATACGAGACATGTGAAGCTTGCTTACTTGGTAAGATGACCAAGGTGCCTTTCACGGGTTTACCGGAGAGGACATTAGATTTATTGGAACTCATACATACTGATGTGTGCGGACCAATGAGTACGACAGCTAGGGGAGGATTCCAATACTTCATAACCTTCACTGATGATTTTAGTAGATATGGGTATGTCTACTTAATGAAACACAAGTCTGAATCCTTAGAAAAGTTCAAAGAGTTTCAGAATGAAGTAGAAAATCAGCGTGGCAAGAAAATTAAAGCACTGCGATCAGATCGTGGTGGTGAATATTTGAGTCATGAGTTTAGCAATCATCTAAAGAGTTGTGGAATTGTTCCACAGCTTACGCCGCCTGGAACGCCTCAGAGGAATGGCGTGTCTGAGCGACGTAATCGGACTTTATTGGATATGGTTCGATCAATGATGAGCCAGTCGGACCTACCTTTGTCGTTTTGGGGATACGCTCTAGAAACAGCAGCTTTCACACTAAATAGGGTACCGTCTAAGTCCGTAGTTAAGACACCATATGAGATGTGGACTGGGAAGACTCCCAGTTTGTCTTTTCTGAAGATTTGGGGTTGTGAGGTTTACGTCAAGCGACTACAGTCGGATAAACTCACTCCAAAATCGGACAAGTGCATGTTCGTGGGATATCCAAAGGAAACTTTAGGATATTACTTTTACCACCGGTCAGAGGGAAAAGTGTTTGTCGCCCGGAACGGTGTGTTCTTAGAGAAAGAGTTTCTCAAAAGAGAGAAAAGTAAACAAAAGGTGTATCTTGAAGAAGTTCAGGATGAGCCAGTGGGACAAGATTCAACAAGTGATGCTAATGTAGCAGAACAAGTTGAGACGTCTATGGCAAGAGAAACACCACCACAACCACGAAGGTCAGCAAGGCTTCGCGAGGCACGAGGAGAAGTGCTATTGTTGGGCAATGGGGAAGTGTTGTTGTTAGACAACGACGAACCTGCAACATATTCAGAAGCGATGATGGACCCAGATTCCGAGAAATGGCATGTCGCCATGAGATCCGAGATAGATTCCATGGGAGAAAATCAAGTTTGGAACTTGGTTGACCCGCCTGATGGTGTTAGACCTATAGAATGCAAATGGATCTATAAGAAGAAGAAAGACATGGATGGAAATGTTCACATCTATAAGGCTCAACTTGTTGCAAAGGGTTTTCGACAAGTTCAAGGAGTTGACTATGACGAGACATTCTCACCAGTAGCGATGCTTAAATCTATTCGGATCATTCTAGCTATTGCCGCATATTTCGATTATGAGATTTGGCAGATGGATGTCAAAACAGCTTTCCTTAATGGAAACCTAGATGAGGACGTGTATATGATACAGCCCGAGGGTTTTGTCGATCCGATCAATGCTGGAAAGATATGCAAACTTCAGAAATCCATTTATGGGTTGAAGCAAGCATCTCGGAGTTGGAACATTCATTTTGATGAAGTGATCAAAGGGCTTGGTTTTCATCAGAATGAAGAAGAAGCTTGTGTTTACAAGAAGGAAAGTGGGAGCGCTGTTGTATTTCTGATCTTGTGTAACACTATGAAAAATCATTAATAAAACAATGCATTTAGTTAATATTGATATTAATGGTAATGAATTTTCTTTTAAGCGTGTGTCATTTATTTGCCTTTGGAATGATTTTTGGATGCTCATGATTGATTTTGGTCATTTAATAGCATTTCGTTTTAAATAAAAAAAAATCCTAGTAAATAATATATATAATAATAGTCCAAGAATTAATATCTTATTTATAAATAATTTTAGTTTGATTATTATGATTTTTAGGGTTAATTGAACTAGTATTTCGAAATTTGAAAAAAAAAAGAAAAAAAAAACCTAAACCCTAACGAATTCGGCCCACCAGGGCCCAACTTTTCCCAGCCGCCCCTAACCCTAAGTCGGCCGCGCCACCCCCTGGTTCCCTCAGCCGCCGCCGCCAGGGGAGGGATTTCCTCCCTGTCCTGCCGAGCGGGCCCCACCAGCGGCCGCCCCTGGCCTTCTTCCTCTGCATGCCACCCGCGCCCGCCTCTCTCTCCTTTCTCTCCCTCGCTTCTTCTCTCAAGCGCACGCCGCCTCGGCCCTGCGACTCCGCGCCCTGCAACCCCCGACGCTGCGCAGTGCCCCGCGCCAGAAGCCGCCCGACCGGTGCCCAGCTGCGACGCCCGTGCCGCGACCTCGCTCGGCCATCTCGGCGCCCCTGCCAGCCGCTCACCGAGCCGGCTGCCTGCCCGCGCCAAGCCAAGGACCACGTCGCGCCCCTGCCATGAGGCCAGTGTCGCGCGACCCCGAGCTCAAACCCCGACGCGCCCGCGCCCAGAAGCAGCGCCGCGCACTCGACGCGAAGTCCAAGCGACCCCGCCGCCCGTTCGTTAATGAAATTTATTGCGTCCGTTTCTCCCTCCATTCAAGCTTCTTGAACGCCATCAATGGAGCCTTGAAGCAGCGCCGGCCGACCCTCTCTCTCCCTCTCCTCTTCCTCTATAAATTGGAGACGAATCTCTTCTTCCTCCCACAGTCGAGCTCTATTCCTCCCCAAACTCGCCTCTCTCTCACTCTGTTGCTCGCCGTCGTGCCTCGTCATCCGCACTCAACCCCAGCCACCTCGCCCCTTCCTCCTTCTCGCAGGGGAGCACGTTCCGTCGTCTGCGCCGTCGCCGATTCGCTGGACCATCCACTGCCCTGCAGTGCTCGGACCGCCTGTGGAGCCTCGCCGGAGCGTACCTCGCCGTCCACGCAGCACCTCTGCCGAGACCACCCTGCCCTTCCTCCTGTACATGAGCAAACTCAAGGTTGAACACAACCCCAGATTGTTGATGTATTTTCTAAATCCTGTTTTAAATTAATTTATGAATTTATGAATTATCGTTGTAATATTATGTGACTTGACGATTCGCGTGTATGATTTAGAGTTCTCGATATACACGTGTAACCAAAATCGAACCCCGCGACAATATTTTAATATACGTATAATTTTATAATTCTAAAAATGAACACAGTCACTATACACCACTTCCGTGATTTTCATACTAGAATACGTTCAGATATTTGATTTTACTTTTGTTGGTGGAACGATAATCGGTTAGTATTGATATAAGTATAATTTTAGTGATATAAGAAATTAAAATAGAAATACTAGGCCACGTAGTTCCAGTCAAATGAGGATATAGATTTTACTATTCATAATAAATGAATTTATAAGTATGGCACTTAAGTACTTAGAATTAGTAAGACATTTATTTATGTCATAATAACCATGATTATGTTATTAAAAGCCTCATTTAGTAATTTACATTAATTCTTAGAATATTAATGTTAGAAGAATTAAATAAACAATTCTTAGTCATACGTATAAATTCTATTTAGAAAAGAAAGGAGAAAACAGAAAGAGTAGAATTTATAATAATTTAATTAGGTGCTCATATTTTCCTAATAAAGAAATTGATAGTTATATTAGTAAATATAGGTTTCTTAATAAAGAATTAGAGAATTTGTTTCTAACTTTAAAATGACCTTTTTAATATGTATCATGATTTTGATTCAACAAGGTTTGTTATAGATGTTTAAGTGTAGCCGTACTAAATAGTAATATGTCATATACCTTTTCTAATAATGATATAATTGCTTAATCTAGTGCTCACACTGTCATAACTAAAATGATAGTTAATAATATACCAATAAATATAGTATTCATTTTAATTATTTGGATCATTTATTTTCCTACAATAGCATTAAAGATAATTAATAGACTAATTATCCTTTATCATAATCAAACCGATAGTCAATTTGTTCTTAACTAGATTTATGGCATGATTAATGATTTCATAGAATTTAATCCACATTATATACGAATCACTTAGCTTTTCCTAAAGGATAAAATAAAGTAATAAGAGTTTAAGTTCTTTTATAACTTAAAATGTTACTTTATATATATTGACTTCAAATATAATAATATAGGCTATGTGCTTTTAATGATATTAAATGATGGTTATGCGTTCATTATCTTTTGCATAAAAATCCACTTAAGGCCCATAACCTAACTCGTCTTAAATAGGTGATTAATAATATAATTATGATCTTTTCACATAAAACCTATTTAGGCTTATATCTTAATTTGTCATAAGTGAATGATTAACAATATGCTCCATAATTCTTCTACAATTAATAACGTGATTAGTATCCCATTAGATATAACATATATCTTTTCTAAAATGTTAAAAAGGTTTAATATTTTTATAACGTGTTTTATCATCTTATAAACCCTTTATCTTAGATATATCGCGTATGTCGTTTTATAAAAGATTAATTTGGTGAACCTGTATTTGTATATTTTAATTAAGATATTTATAAGCTCATGTCTTGTTTTATAAAGTATAGATCACATATTTTTGAAAAGAATACCCGCTTATTATAACCATTTCTTGCAACGTTTTTGAAAAGCGAACGCTCTTTTCGTTAAGCTTTCTTTTAGCTTTATGTATGACGAATGTTGTATGTTATTGAGTGGTGCTTGTTCTTTTTGTTTGATTGTGTGATATTCAGTGGTTGATCTAGTAGTTAAGAATCAAGATCTATTCCGATCCGTGGAAGAACCTCAAGTTTTCAATAAGCAAGGCAAGTGGACTTCTCCCTCTGCATACTCTATTTGATCCCAAACAATACATTTAATAAAGTTTACTCTTTTGGATATATATGCATAATTTGACGGGTTACCTATTTAGATAACCTTTCCAACCTTATTCCTTGATCAAACCTGGGAATTATACTTTACATTCGTAGCTATGCTATTGCTACAACTTAACTTTATGCAGTCACTCCTGTTTATGATATTAATGTTCCAAATGGTAAGTTTACTTTATTGTTGTTAACCCGATGGTTAAACAAGATTATTGCATATTAATTGGAACATGGAGTGACCACCCGGGAAAACAGTGCTACCATGAGAACTATCATGGCTCTGGTCTTGGCTAAATAACTAGGGAAATCTTATGTTGGGTGTTGGTCGTGGTCGACCGGAACGGGGGCATCTGGCAAGCTCTTATAGTTCCGGCTCAGGCAGATTGGATACGGGCATAGTTCCCAAAGCTTTACCCTGTGGTCCGGACTATAAGTTGGTTACGGTAGGTGTGCCTTATGCAGTTTGACCATTTCCAGCATCTGCGTAATGAGGACTCTGGGGAGAAGCCTCGTAGTGAGACCCTGGCCATTCACCTCGGAAGTGAATACGGGTCTAGCTAACCCGGGCAAAAAGGGAATCGCGACTCATGGGTAAAGATGCGCCACCTCTGCAGAGTGTAAAACTGATATATCAGCCGTGCTCACGGTTATGAGCAGCCTGGACTCCTCACATGATAATTGAACTTGAAGATGGAAATAAATCGAGATCCGATGATCTGCCAATGTTTTGCTTAAGTGGTTTCACTTAAGTGTTTTTGATATACTCTTGTATCTTTGCTTAAATGGGAATACTTGGGATTCACACTTATTAGTAAGACAGGTGTTGTTAATAAAATGTTGACAACTAAAATGCTTACTGCTCAACCTCAGCCTTACCTTGTTAGACTTGCATTAGTTTTTCCCCCACTTGCTGAGCCCCGACCATAAGTGAGCTCACCCTTGCTTAATTTTGATCAGAAGTTGCAGATGAAGATTATGATGCTGAACTCCATGGATGCTAGTCTAGTGATACCCCCGGTCATCTTCCTGTGGATGGATGTCCATGTTCGCTGTACTTTGATGATAAGGTTAAGACATTATGTCTATTCGAAGTGTAATATGTTAATATAATCGTTATTTACGCTTTTATGCATTGTTTTTTGATATATTACACTTATGACGTCAACATATGTGTGGAAATAGATCCTGGCACACATATGCTATGCACCCGGCTCTGCCCCTTGGCAACGGGTGTGACAGAAGTGGTATCAAAGCAATGTGACCGTAGGTCGCTAGATTAGTTAGAAATGGAAAGCCCAGTCAGTCTTTCAAGCTTGATATATTTTTCTCCATAAAAATGTACTTTATACAAAAACTCGTCTCTTTTATCTTCAACCCTTCTTGTCTGATTTTTGGTCTATCAGAAGACTCTCCTCAGAAGCATTGCAAGATGATCAAGCTAGGATTGCGGAACCTGAAGCGAAGTTTGCCGGAAGAAACCCTTTCGAAGCTATCGACAATGCCCTGTTCTCTATCTTATCCCCACTCCGCAAGAAGTTTTGGATCCCCTGGATCTATTATTTTACTTCTTGGCTAAGGTGATAGGATTGTTCTTTAGTATTAAGATTTTCGACTAGATCGGTAATTATATTATAAGTGGTTTTCTAATCCCTAATATTGCTATATAACCCTTGACTTCTTATACTTTTGTTGTCTTGCCACTGTATTGCCACCCTTGCGCAATATCTACCTTGATGTACTAAATTCTTTGTCTCCCTACTCCTACTTGATAATGCCTCTCTATTTTGTCTCCTTGATAATGCTTTCTCCCTAACTCACTTTATATCCTTGGTTGTATCATTCATCCTCACTTTAATAGTTCATGGTTATCTCATTTCACTCTTGGCCACCAACAAATATGTCATATCTAACTCCTTGATAATTCGTACCCAACTCCTTGATGTTATATTATCTTTCTTATTTCAAACCTTGTCTCACCATTGTTTTGGTTGAATGAGTAGAATTGGATTGTGTTGTGCTGGTATGCTTGAGTTCATTGTCCTTTGTGTTCATGTTTGATTTGCTTCTTTAAAATGATTGTTGGTGTTGTGTGACTTTTGTCCACAATGACATCAGTTAGTTAGGTAAAACCATAGATCGATGGGTTTTTGCTGCCCTCTATAATCTGTCTTTGCTCAACCCTTTCATCCCTTCCATTCTTCCATACCCATACAGATGCCAGACCTTGAAATGTCAACGACAAGTGATGTCACTAAATGCAAAGAATGCGGTGTGTTGGCAAATCAAAACAACACTATGAATAAAACAGCTGATGAACAGAAATCCAGGACCCAAAAGGATGCACAACCAAACCAACAGACAATTAACCCTGGAACCTGTTGTTGTTGTGAGTATTATGGAATTCCTTGTCGCCAGATCAGTACAAACGAAAGTGAAACTACAAAACAGAAGAACCGGATTTTGTTTTCTGGTATAAAAGAGACAATGGTCTCCCCAAGAACAACTAATAGCAGATGCACTATCAGACGATGAATTGTCAGGTATTCCAAAAAGGAAACATCACAAGGATGCCCAGCCCCAAGAAGAAATACATGAGTGTTACATTGATGGATGGACTATTACTTGCACACAGTTTCAGCCTCGTCGTCGCATCAGTTCCAAGAAACGAAAAGGGAACCATGGAAAAAGTCAAGAAATAACTTCAAGAAAAGCTTGCTACCAATGTGGACGCGAAGGTCATTACTTCCGTAATTGTCCTGAGAAGAGTTCACTACAGATCACCTCCGAGATGAAGCTATCTCAATCTTTAGACATGGAATATGAACAAAAATGCACAGAAACTTCTACCAACAACGTAAAGACAACTCCACCATGTAACTTATCAAGTCGTGCTTGTTTTGGCTGTGGTGATACCGGGCATCTTGTTAATGGTTGTCCTAAGAAGGATGTGGAGATCAATAAGGTCCAAAAGAAAAGACAACACCCTCAAACCCATGCATCAACAAAGAATAAACAACAGAAAGAGTCCACAGGAAGGATAAGTTATGCAGTGACAGGAACCATTCCATATGATGATGCAGTAATTTTTGGAACACTGGTCATTCACACAACCATCGCCACCGTGTTGTATGATCCTCATATAACACATTCTCTTATCAGTGCCCAGTTTGCAACAAAGTATGGTATCTTTAAGTGTCCCTTAGGATCAAGAAAGACCATCAGTACACCTGAAGGAAAAATGTTAGTAAACTACATATGTCCGAAAGTAAGTATTAAAATCAACGGAATAGATTTTTCAGCTGATCTCCTAGTGATAGAATCAATGGGAAAGGATGTGATTCTTGGAAAGAATTGGTTACAAAGAGCTAAGGCGGTAATCCAACATACTGAGAAACCATGTGCTTGGAAACTCCATCTGGAGAAACAATAGTAGTTGAAGACAACCGACCTCCAGCTCAGATTGGTACATCTGACAAGGAAGAATAATATACCATTTAGCTAGAAGGAGTGTGTCTCACGAAAAAAAAAATGTCAAGTTGTTGCCCTTTCAAGATTTGTAATCGTTCCAAGTGGTATATGAATAAATTTGGAGAATCTCTCGCACCTATTGTGTTTTGCCTCTTTATAAAAAAAATAAAGTATGGTGTCATCTGAAGCAATGTGATACTCTAGTTGCCCTAAAATTCCGCTCAAGTTTTTCTCTCAAATTTGTGCTCAAAGAAATACTCTTGGATCAGAAAGATGATTTGGATATCAGGCTCTAAAATCTATAAAGTTCAAAAGATCTCTGTTAAGGATTATAACACTTGTACACTCTTGTAGTATGATGAAGCTAGGAGAAATCTGAAACCATCCTTGTTCCTTGACTAATCTTATATTGGAAATCAAAATGTTGCTCTTTATCTTAATGTCATACAAGCCTCTTACGCAGTCTGTCTCACTAACTCTTTTACCCTCTATAACCAGATGATGAACCCCAATGGACATGAAGTAAATGATGCCAACGACAATATTCCTACCTTAACAACTGTGAACGAGAAAAATGAGTCACCGAGATATTCGATGAATGGAATGAAGAACAACAAAAGGAATAGAAAAATGTTTGGATACATGATTAGTCCACCTCAATCACAAGCAAAAGCCCCGAAACACATGAATACCCAAACAGAAGAATCAAGTCAGACTCAGCTACATGAGATACAGACACCCAATCAACCCTCACCCCCTGTTAGTCAAGCAAAGTTGACTCGCAAAGAACTCAAAGCAAGAGGTGCTTGCTACTACTGCAAAAACGAAGGACATCTTATTCGCGAATGCCCCAAGAAGCGTCTAGACCGACTAGAGAAGAAAGTTACCAAGCATGACCTAAGCAATAATTCAGAAGACCGACCATTTTATAAGTATGATGATGAAGGTCGCTTGATTAGTATACATTTCGGAGCAAAGAAGTAGGGAAGTTTCTCGATATTGGAGGAGTTCAATGTGAACTAAGAACCTACAAATAAACCATGTATCTCCTTTGCTTTCATGCTAGCCTTTCCTAATCTCGAGGACGAGATTCTTTTTAAGAGGGGTAGATTTGTAACACTATGAAAAATCATTAATAAAACAATGCATTTAGTTAATATTGATATTAATGGTAATGAATTTTCTTTTAAGCGTGTGTCATTTATTTGCCTTTGGAATGATTTTTGGATGCTCATGATTGATTTTGGTCATTTAATAGCATTTCGTTTTAAATAAAAAAAAATCCTAGTAAATAATATATATAATAATAGTCCAAGAATTAATATCTTATTTATAAATAATTTTAGTTTGATTATTATGATTTTTAGGGTTAATTGAACTAGTATTTCGAAATTTGAAAAAAAAAGAAAAAAAAAACCTAAACCCTAACGAATTCGGCCCACCAGGGCCCAACTTTTCCCAGCCGCCCCTAACCCTAAGTCGGCCGCGCCACCCCCTGGTTCCCTCAGCCGCCGCCGCCAGGGGAGGGATTTCCTCCCTGTCCTGCCGAGCGGGCCCCACCAGCGGCCGCCCCTGGCCTTCTTCCTCTGCATGCCACCCGCGCCCGCCTCTCTCTCCTTTCTCTCCCTCGCTTCTTCTCTCAAGCGCACGCCGCCTCGGCCCTGCGACTCCGCGCCCTGCAACCCCCGACGCTGCGCAGTGCCCCGCGCCAGAAGCCGCCCGACCGGTGCCCAGCTGCGACGCCCGTGCCGCGACCTCGCTCGGCCATCTCGGCGCCCCTGCCAGCCGCTCACCGAGCCGGCTGCCTGCCCGCGCCAAGCCAAGGACCACGTCGCGCCCCTGCCATGAGGCCAGTGTCGCGCGACCCCGAGCTCAAACCCCGACGCGCCCGCGCCCAGAAGCAGCGCCGCGCACTCGACGCGAAGTCCAAGCGACCCCGCCGCCCGTTCGTTAATGAAATTTATTGCGTCCGTTTCTCCCTCCATTCAAGCTTCTTGAACGCCATCAATGGAGCCTTGAAGCAGCGCCGGCCGACCCTCTCTCTCCCTCTCCTCTTCCTCTATAAATTGGAGACGAATCTCTTCTTCCTCCCACAGTCGAGCTCTATTCCTCCCCAAACTCGCCTCTCTCTCACTCTGTTGCTCGCCGTCGTGCCTCGTCATCCGCACTCAACCCCAGCCACCTCGCCCCTTCCTCCTTCTCGCAGGGGAGCACGTTCCGTCGTCTGCGCCGTCGCCGATTCGCTGGACCATCCACTGCCCTGCAGTGCTCGGACCGCCTGTGGAGCCTCGCCGGAGCGTACCTCGCCGTCCACGCAGCACCTCTGCCGAGACCACCCTGCCCTTCCTCCTGTACATGAGCAAACTCAAGGTTGAACACAACCCCAGATTGTTGATGTATTTTCTAAATCCTGTTTTAAATTAATTTATGAATTTATGAATTATCGTTGTAATATTATGTGACTTGACGATTCGCGTGTATGATTTAGAGTTCTCGATATACACGTGTAACCAAAATCGAACCCCGCGACAATATTTTAATATACGTATAATTTTATAATTCTAAAAATGAACACAGTCACTATACACCACTTCCGTGATTTTCATACTAGAATACGTTCAGATATTTGATTTTACTTTTGTTGGTGGAACGATAATCGGTTAGTATTGATATAAGTATAATTTTAGTGATATAAGAAATTAAAATAGAAATACTAGGCCACGTAGTTCCAGTCAAATGAGGATATAGATTTTACTATTCATAATAAATGAATTTATAAGTATGGCACTTAAGTACTTAGAATTAGTAAGACATTTATTTATGTCATAATAACCATGATTATGTTATTAAAAGCCTCATTTAGTAATTTACATTAATTCTTAGAATATTAATGTTAGAAGAATTAAATAAACAATTCTTAGTCATACGTATAAATTCTATTTAGAAAAGAAAGGAGAAAACAGAAAGAGTAGAATTTATAATAATTTAATTAGGTGCTCATATTTTCCTAATAAAGAAATTGATAGTTATATTAGTAAATATAGGTTTCTTAATAAAGAATTAGAGAATTTGTTTCTAACTTTAAAATGACCTTTTTAATATGTATCATGATTTTGATTCAACAAGGTTTGTTATAGATGTTTAAGTGTAGCCGTACTAAATAGTAATATGTCATATACCTTTTCTAATAATGATATAATTGCTTAATCTAGTGCTCACACTGTCATAACTAAAATGATAGTTAATAATATACCAATAAATATAGTATTCATTTTAATTATTTGGATCATTTATTTTCCTACAATAGCATTAAAGATAATTAATAGACTAATTATCCTTTATCATAATCAAACCGATAGTCAATTTGTTCTTAACTAGATTTATGGCATGATTAATGATTTCATAGAATTTAATCCACATTATATACGAATCACTTAGCTTTTCCTAAAGGATAAAATAAAGTAATAAGAGTTTAAGTTCTTTTATAACTTAAAATGTTACTTTATATATATTGACTTCAAATATAATAATATAGGCTATGTGCTTTTAATGATATTAAATGATGGTTATGCGTTCATTATCTTTTGCATAAAAATCCACTTAAGGCCCATAACCTAACTCGTCTTAAATAGGTGATTAATAATATAATTATGATCTTTTCACATAAAACCTATTTAGGCTTATATCTTAATTTGTCATAAGTGAATGATTAACAATATGCTCCATAATTCTTCTACAATTAATAACGTGATTAGTATCCCATTAGATATAACATATATCTTTTCTAAAATGTTAAAAAGGTTTAATATTTTTATAACGTGTTTTATCATCTTATAAACCCTTTATCTTAGATATATCGCGTATGTCGTTTTATAAAAGATTAATTTGGTGAACCTGTATTTGTATATTTTAATTAAGATATTTATAAGCTCATGTCTTGTTTTATAAAGTATAGATCACATATTTTTGAAAAGAATACCCGCTTATTATAACCATTTCTTGCAACGTTTTTGAAAAGCGAACGCTCTTTTCGTTAAGCTTTCTTTTAGCTTTATGTATGACGAATGTTGTATGTTATTGAGTGGTGCTTGTTCTTTTTGTTTGATTGTGTGATATTCAGTGGTTGATCTAGTAGTTAAGAATCAAGATCTATTCCGATCCGTGGAAGAACCTCAAGTTTTCAATAAGCAAGGCAAGTGGACTTCTCCCTCTGCATACTCTATTTGATCCCAAACAATACATTTAATAAAGTTTACTCTTTTGGATATATATGCATAATTTGACGGGTTACCTATTTAGATAACCTTTCCAACCTTATTCCTTGATCAAACCTGGGAATTATACTTTACATTCGTAGCTATGCTATTGCTACAACTTAACTTTATGCAGTCACTCCTGTTTATGATATTAATGTTCCAAATGGTAAGTTTACTTTATTGTTGTTAACCCGATGGTTAAACAAGATTATTGCATATTAATTGGAACATGGAGTGACCACCCGGGAAAACAGTGCTACCATGAGAACTATCATGGCTCTGGTCTTGGCTAAATAACTAGGGAAATCTTATGTTGGGTGTTGGTCGTGGTCGACCGGAACGGGGGCATCTGGCAAGCTCTTATAGTTCCGGCTCAGGCAGATTGGATACGGGCATAGTTCCCAAAGCTTTACCCTGTGGTCCGGACTATAAGTTGGTTACGGTAGGTGTGCCTTATGCAGTTTGACCATTTCCAGCATCTGCGTAATGAGGACTCTGGGGAGAAGCCTCGTAGTGAGACCCTGGCCATTCACCTCGGAAGTGAATACGGGTCTAGCTAACCCGGGCAAAAAGGGAATCGCGACTCATGGGTAAAGATGCGCCACCTCTGCAGAGTGTAAAACTGATATATCAGCCGTGCTCACGGTTATGAGCAGCCTGGACTCCTCACATGATAATTGAACTTGAAGATGGAAATAAATCGAGATCCGATGATCTGCCAATGTTTTGCTTAAGTGGTTTCACTTAAGTGTTTTTGATATACTCTTGTATCTTTGCTTAAATGGGAATACTTGGGATTCACACTTATTAGTAAGACAGGTGTTGTTAATAAAATGTTGACAACTAAAATGCTTACTGCTCAACCTCAGCCTTACCTTGTTAGACTTGCATTAGTTTTTCCCCCACTTGCTGAGCCCCGACCATAAGTGAGCTCACCCTTGCTTAATTTTGATCAGAAGTTGCAGATGAAGATTATGATGCTGAACTCCATGGATGCTAGTCTAGTGATACCCCCGGTCATCTTCCTGTGGATGGATGTCCATGTTCGCTGTACTTTGATGATAAGGTTAAGACATTATGTCTATTCGAAGTGTAATATGTTAATATAATCGTTATTTACGCTTTTATGCATTGTTTTTTGATATATTACACTTATGACGTCAACATATGTGTGGAAATAGATCCTGGCACACATATGCTATGCACCCGGCTCTGCCCCTTGGCAACGGGTGTGACATCTTGTATGTGGATGACATATTATTGATTGGGAATGACATTCCTATGCTGGAGTCCGTCAAGGCTTCACTGAAAAAGAGTTTTTCTATGAAGGACTTAGGGGAAGCAGCATATATTTTGGGCATAAGGATCTATAGAGATAGGTCGAAGAGGCTTATAGGATTAAGTCAAGATACGTACATTGACAAGGTTTTGAAACGGTTCAACATGGAACAGTCCAAGAAAGGGTTCATACCTATGTCACATGGTAAACACCTTAGCCAGATGCAATGTCCTGCAACGGCTAATGAGCGGGAGCGCATGAGTAAGGTACCATACGCCTCAGCAATTGGTTCAATCATGTATGCCATGATAAGTACATGCCCAGATGTTTCATACGCTATAAGTGCTACGAGTAGATACCAGGCTGATCCAGGTGAGGATCACTGGACAGCGGTAAAAGGCATTCTTAAGTACTTAAGAAGGACTAAAGATATGTTCCTGGTATATGGGGGTAAGGAGGAGCTCGTTGTAACTGGTTACACCGATGCTAGCTTCCAAACTGACCCAGACGAGTTAAAATCGCAATCAGGTTTTGTGTTCACAATAAATGGTGGTGCTGTTAGTTGGAAGAGTTCCAAACAGGAGACTGTGACTGATTCTACAACAGAAGCCGAGTACATTGCAGCTTCTGAATCTGCGAAGGAAGGTGTTTGGATAAGAAAGTTCCTCATCGAGCTTGGTGTGTTTCCTAATGCATCTAGCCCATTGAACCTCTACTGTGACAACAATGGGGCTATTGCGCAAGCTAAGGAGCCAAGGAACCACCAGAAAAACAAACACGTACTGCGGAAGTTTCACCTCATACGGGAATTCATTAGGCGGGGTGAGATAAAGATATGCAAAATACATACGGATTTGAATGTTGCTGATCCTTTGACAAAACCTCTTCCACAACCTAAGCATGAGGCACATGTGAGATCTATGGGTATTAGATATCTTCTAGATTAACTCTAGTGCAAGTGGGAGACTGTTAGAAATATGCCCTAGAGATAATCATAGAGATGAGCATATTTCTTTGTATCCATGATATATATATTGCTTAATTGAATATCCATGGAAGGCACCTTGTATTGATTAGCAATTATGTGAATTGTTTGTGAGATTCTTTACTTATATGGTTATTCTAAATGATGTCCCTAGTCAGAGTCGATGACTAGCATATGTATTAGTTGATGACTATATTTCACAAGTCATGAACATGGAGATGTTAAACTAATAATGTGGGCGCATGTATGACATGAGGCTGGACCGACCCAACGTGAGATATTGTAATATAGTTCTCTTCTTGCAACATGAATACTGTATCCTTAGACCTGAGATTGTCGCATGTTCTCAAGATGTGAATTGACTTACTTAGGGACTATCAAACGCTATCCCGTAACTGGGTAGTTATAAAGGTAGTTTTGGGTTTGTCAGGAAGCATGCTTTGAGGCATGGTCAGTCAAGACGGAATTTGTCCCTCTCTTTGTGAGAGAGATATCTCTGGGCCCCTCGAGTGATTGGATCAAGAAATGCATGGCCGTGCTAGGGTTAAGAGTTAACCATTGAAACGATTCCAATTCACAGTATCGAGAAAGAGAGGTCAGCTTAGAGCCAGACCAAATATCGCGAGACAAAGGGAACAGCATGTACGTAATGTCGCAATGGTTCGTCTGATGTGATCTTTACGTACACATAGGAGTTGACATGTCTTGCTAGAGGCCGCTGTCAATTATTGGACCAAGTAAGAGTACTCGAGCTATGTCTATTTGTACGTGAACCTATAGGGTCACACACTTAAGGGGAAGGAAGCCTAATTCGGATTAGATCCGAAATTAGACTGGGCTTTAGGGTTAATGATGGGCCTCGGCGTCAGAAGCCCACCATAACGCCTATATAATGAGGGGCGGGGGCGCGGTTAAGAGATAACCTAATTCGCCACCTGCAAACCAGCAGCCGCCACTCGCCTCTCGCCCTCGCCAAGCCGCCGTCGCGAACCTAGCAGTTCGGTACGCGGCGCTTCCTCCCTGTACGTGTGGATACCTCGGAGGTGCTACATCTGGAGCACTTGGACGAACCGTGCGAGGACGTGAAGGACGCCGGCGACTGCACGGCACTGCTCGACGCGTTCGTCTACATCGAGACGTCTTCCGCTGCTCTACGCGTCTAGTGGTAATTCCATGACCTATAACCGCAGTAGTTCTTGGTATTATGGGGTTGAAAATTTTGTTTTGCGCTAGTGTAGCATCCCCGTAATCCTACAGGAGATTCTATACCTTATAGCCTGGCACGAAACAGTGCGAGCACAGGTGTAGTGTGACCTAACTCTTGTCGTGGATCGTCATATTTATGCATTTGTTGCATGGACAACTAATAATATCTATTTGTGACAAAGCAACTGCATGGTCTAGAAACTCCTGAGTTTTGGCAAACCATTCACGTGAGTGGCACCCACTCTTCTTGAAGCCTTCATACATCCAATCACGACTATTACCCATCATTGCAACTGCGTACGAGTAAGAAGTGCACATGTGACATTTACGTTTCTACACATCACGACCTACATCTATAGGTAATTGATAGGTCATATACCCACCCAAGGATGACCATTGGAGTGTGGTATTTGTGGTCACCATATGATGTGCTCGAACGAATTTTTGGCGGCATAACCTCACTGCTCTCTATTGCATGCTCGGTTTGGTGCAGCAGAGAACAACAAGGTTACATAGTCTAAATTCAATACGAGCACATCATGGTGGTCACAAATGCCACACTTCATCGATCATCCCGAGGTTGTCCAGAAAAGGGACAATTCTGGATCGCCGCACATCACATGAGTGATGCATATGATGCATAGTCGTCCGAAAACGGGTGACATATAGTTTCGAACCCCTAACAGTGTAACACAATATTAAGGGTGGAGATTACAAGGTAAGCCTAACCGAGTAATATAAGATTATAAGTTAACTCTAATCAATAAATAACATCAAAATCAACAATTCAATAGCATAAGTTAAATCTAATATAATAGAATTAATACTTACCTAACATCAAGCCACATAGTTAAATACTTGCAACATCAAATTAAAAATAGCAATTATAATGCATAAAGTCATATTAAAACTAAGAACACTATCGATTAACAATTTTAAACTAACTTTAATCACATAAAAGTTAACTCCTATCGATCATAAAAACCGACGAAAATAAACATCTTCATACATATTTAACTACTCTAATCACACTCGCATTTTAATCCGATAGGTTAGTGAGTTATGCCTCGATGACGAGGCAACATGGGTGCTGTTCCACGGGAGATAATGACGACAAAGGGTTCCTCAGGTGGTGGCAGCTCCTTGGCCCAACAACTCTTTGGTGGCCGACCGGTGTTTGGGGCGTGGACGGCGACTCCTAGGAGGGGCTACTGGGAATGACAATGGACGAGGCTCCAGGTCTGAGGGTGGTGGTGGCTCCTCGCCGGAGCTAGTGGAGGTGGTGGCGCTGCTGGGCGGTGGTAGCTCCTCGCCTTGGCTGGCGGAGGTGGCAGCGCCGGCTCCTTGCGGGGACCAGTGGATGTGGCAACGTGGCTCCCAAACTGGCGGCGATGGAGGCAACGTTGGGCGGCGGTGCACGACAACTGAGGCGTCGGGAGAATGATTTTGGTCGAGAGAGAAGTGAGCGCGTGTATGGGTAACCACGACCTCATAAACAACTAATCACCATCGGCCTTGGATTGGGCCAACGGGAATAACTCACTAAACCCCGTCAACTTAGGTCATGGCCGACTAGAGTTGTAAAACTCAAGGCGCGCTAGGTCACAGGTCATTTCATGGCCCACTAATCCCCGCCGTCCCAGGCTACGGTCGACGTGACTTATTGAACTCCTAGGTCCGTCGGCCTGGGTCACTGCAGACAGGAGTAATTAATATCTAGGAGCGCTACTTCATGGCCCACTAATCCTCGTAGGCCACCGCCATGACTGACGATAGTTAAGTAATGCACGTCAGTCCAGCCCTTGGCTGACGACAATTAACTCTCGTCGGCTCCTTCACAACCGACGGAGATAGGTTAATTCAAGTCGGTTTTGTATTTGGCCGACGGGAATTATTTTGGTCGGCCATGCTTATTTCTTTTGTGATTTGTTGGTGGTTACTAGGTGTGGATTACCCACTAGGTATCATTACCCGATTGGGTGCGGGTATGGAAACAGTTTATTACCCATGAGCAGTGACGATAGTGTATTAGATAAAAATTAATTTCGCGCCTATAAATATAGGCTAGCGAGTACTTGCTATCTCTACTCGTAGGCTGAGTGATAAAAGGCTGTAAATCTACATGACAGGCCAAATATTAGACCAAGGAACAGGCCCATGAACTCGCTAAAGCGCAGGAGGCCCGGGTCTCTTCTGATATATCGCTCCGCCGCTAGGGTTTTCAGGGATCCCGCCTCACACCGCCGCAAGGACTCGCGACGGACGGAGCCACGGAGGAAGCAACTACGCGGCAGCCATGGTCAGCGACTCCCACCTATCCTCCTTTTACCTTGTGCCTACGATCTCAGGCCTTTTCTGTCTGCCTTGTGGTACATGGCCCTGGATACTCTGTCCCGATTCGTTCCTGTGTTTTGGTCTAATTCTGCCAGCTCGGGATGGAGAGCAGTAATGTAGGCGAGGCCTTTTTGGTGATGTAACTAGGGTTTGTTTTGATCGCTGGTCTCCGCTTAGTGCTATTTTAGTTTGGGTTTCTCGCGCGGTCGTGTATTGTGAATTTTGTGTTGTTTGAGGATTTTTGTATTATATAAGGTGTTGTTTGGATGCGTATTATCCACATCAATATACATGTTTTGAAGTGGATTGGAGTGGAAATTAGAGCAACTCCAGTAGTTCTCTAAAAGACTTCCTAAATCAATAATTTAGGTAGTTAACATGAAAACTATTCTCCAACAGTTCTCTAAATGAACTTTCTAAATTTAACAACTTGTCATCTAACCTCATTTTCTCTCTACATTTGGCAACCATTTAACAACTCCCTAAACAAAAATGTTGACTGTATTATATAGTTTTTGTGACTTATTTTTTATGTGGATAAATACAAAACAAAATTACAACCTATATTTAGAGAACTATTAGAGAACTCACATTTTTTACTCCAAAAGGCATTTAGCAACTTCTTAAATCTGTGATTTAGAGAGCTAAAATTTACATAACTATTGGAGTTGCTCTTAGTTTAACTTGCACTCTAATCCACGATACATTGCATGCAAACAAGGCCCAAACATCTATGTATTTTCATCTATTTTAGTGGGCATTGTTAGTTTTAAAAAAAGCGTTTACGATTAACCAGACTGCAAGCACTTATATCTGTCCAGTTCGTGTGTTACAATATATAATTATATTTGCTGATCTACTGATCGTATGCATGCATGGGTATAAATAGAGGTTTCTATATCACGCGTAATGGTTATGCCATCTATTTATTGGCAACATATCAGGTGAAAACCAAGTTTCGGTGCAAACCAACTAAGAAAAGTCAGAAAATTTTGCCTAGTAGTGTCACATTTAGTGTTTTAATTATCGATTGTTTGTCTGAGGCAAAATTAAAAATTTGAACTCGTGCAATGCTGTGCAAGGTCTTCATACTAATGTTTAATTACATCTTTTGTCTCTCACAAAGGATTGTTTATCTATCCTATTAACAACAAAATGTCTTGTGTACTAATTCAAGCTTCTAACTAGCATGTATAGAATTCGTCTCACATAAAGTAAAAGACCTTACCAAGATCCCCATTCTGTCATGAGTTGGTTTTGTTCCATAACTACATGCTAACCTTGTTGATATTTTTTGGGGTGCTTGAGAAGGAATTGACCAACGTTATCACTTGACTAATCATGATTAATTGTGATTAGTCGGGCTGATTGGTGCCATGGTGATCAGCTATACTTAAGATTAGTCATTATTAATCGTGATCAGTTGAGATTAGTCATGACTCATGATCAATTGTGATTAGTCAAGCTAATTGGTACCATGGCGACTAGGACCAATTAGACGATTTGATAACATTGGAATTGATATCTTGTTTTACTGGCACCTTTCTTAGCACCACTAGAGTTCTTTTTGTATCTATTGTGTTAGCAACTTCAAACTTTATTGTTCCTTGTTCATGAATTGTAAGTTATATGATATTAGTCAAATTAACAAGAGACAGTTCACTTTGCTTATGTGAACCTTCAACTGTTATTGAATTTATAAGGTGCTAATTATTTTTCACTAAGCTGCATTCTGTATATACTCCTTGTGGTGCCCTTTGTTTCTGTTCCACCATGAGCCTACCTTTTCGTGCACCTTAGTGCTAGTCATTCTTCTTTTGGACTTCCTATGATGTTTCATTTCAAAATATCTTATGATGAATTATTATAATTTTAGGGACTGTGAAATTTGTTCATATATTACTTTATTTAGCATGACTTTTCTGTTTATTTTTATATTGATTCTTTGTGGATGAATTATGCTGTACAAATTTCCTAGGTGAACGTTCCAAAAACCAAGAAGACCTACTGTAAGAACAAGGAATGCAGGAAGCACACCCTGCACAAGGTTACCCAGTACAAGAAAGGTAAGGATAGCCTTTCAGCTCAAGGGAAGCGACGTTATGACCGCAAACAGTCTGGATATGGTGGTCAGACAAAGCCTGTTTTCCACAAGAAGGTTCAACACAAATTCTCTACTGTTTGCAGTACCAATTACATACTGAAGGCTGCTTTTGGAGTTCTTAATGCGGATCCTTTATTTACTTGCTTCCTAACATTAACTTTTCGGTGTATTCAGGCAAAAACAACAAAGAAGATTGTGCTGAAGCTGCAGTGCCAGAGCTGCAAGCACTACTCTCAACACCCGATCAAGGTCTTTACCGCCATGCTTCATTATTTTGTGTCCTCGTTTGTATTTTGTTCTTTGAAGCTAACTTTGTCCTTTAACTTCAGAGGTGCAAGCACTTTGAGATCGGTGGTGACAAGAAAGGCAAGGGAACCTCTCTGTTCTAAGCGTATCATAAACTTGCTCAGGGTCTCAAGTATCTGTCAGAATTTACCATTAGAAACACCCTGTGCTTAGCTTCTGCATATGTTCTTTTGTCACATCTTTTTGGTACGTTGTAGTTTGTATGAGACCAAGCTATTGTTTCGTGTTATTATTATTTCATAAAATTGTCAACATGACCGTTTGCTTGACTGTAAACATAGTTCTGAGCTTTGGGCAAACAGTAGTTTAATTTACCGTATCCATCTTGAGACTGTTGTTTGTTCGAAATATAATGGTGGAATGACGTCGTTAAGCGCATGGTACGTTTGTTCGAAAGTCTTACAATGTTACGCGTTCTCATCTATATCCACAACATTCTTGCGATCAGTTTTCATTGGAAAAGTCCAAATTGTTCATAGTTCAATTTATCGCTTCACCTATTTAAGTTGGGTGAATTTACCTTTTAACAAATTTTGTCTTTTTTATAACTCATGTGCTGAGTTGTCGGTTTAAATTTTATTGATTAGTTGCTAATGTTACAACTTAGTCTTGAAAATATATAATAATTGTTTTGACAGGATAGAGATCAAATAAGTAATAAATTAACGGTATAAAACTAAATGTAAAATAATGGTAAATTTTTTCAACAATTGTTTGTGACATTATGACTTATGAATTATGATGTCCTGGGTCATTGCAGATAATATAAACTAAAATTAATTTGTACTTCTAGAAATGAAAAAAAATCTTATTATGGGTGATTGAATTCCAAATTCATATACATACAAGTTGAAATTTTTAAGTTCATATTTTTGAGGTAATTAAGGATGTTGTAACTTACAAAAATATGTTAATATTTTTATCATTATTTATATTTTAGTTTTATCTCTTTAAAGTTATTATCTTATCTGATCTTCAATCGATCAAAAATAATTATGAAAAATATTATATATTTTTAGGCTAAATTATGACATTAGTTATTAATAAAACAATAGACTCAAAAAATCATTTTTACTTAAAGATGCATAAAAAATATTAGCTACTATGCATTTGTACATAAAGATGACGTTATCTACTATGCATAGGCACTACATTTCTTTTGCTATCTATAGAAATTCCTTTATCATCTAAATATGCATAAAAATAGGGAAGTCTAGTCTATATAACAAAATGTCAAAATTCTTGGATCCACTTCAATCCTTAAAATTAATGTTTTCCCAAGAGAGAGAATTCTTTCTATAAGAGTTAGTTTGGAAACTTAGAGCTTATTTGGGAGCAAGGATACCGGAGGAGAATGTTTTGACATTAGTTATTCAATTTTGAATAACAAGCCGATATCCTACCCCAAACAAGTTGTACGTTTGGTTGCAATGATAAGACGGGACGGGATGGGACTGTCCTTCAAATAAGTTTGTTTGATTTAGGGTCAAGGATTGGGACAGGACTATCTCAGTATTGTCCCCAGTTGTCCCTCAAAGTTGGAGGGACGAGAGAGGATGCCAGGGAACGTCCCTGTCCTAGCTGTCCTGCAACCAAACGCATTAGATTCCCTTGGAGATTGAAGGGGATTATGGTCGAATAAAGTTTATTTCCACCTTAATTCTCTCCGATCTTTAAGAGAATTTGAGTTTCCAAACTAGCTATAAGGGAAGAATTATACCTAACAGGGGAAGACTTTCTGACAAGGGAGTATATTTGTTTCACATTGGGAGAGATTACTTCACTAGGGGGACTTTTCTCTAACGCCCCGTTTGAATCGTTGGAATTGAATTTCATTGTAATAATAGTAATTTAGGCATATGTCAATTATGATAATTCGGTTTTATACAAATATATTTGTATCCTATTATTAGCAAGATGTCGGAGATATTTATGTGCTATATTTTTACTATAGAGGAGTGAGACGAAGAGTGTCATGTAAGTTCATTTCTCATCCTCCACCTCATGAATTTGAGATAGTCTTATATCTAAACTTTGGAAAGTGGTGGAATGTCAATTCCAAACTAAATAAGTTACTTTATTTAGTGGTCTCCAATTCCTCTAAAATGAAGAGATCCAAACGCCCCGGGAGAAAAATCTTTTTTAAGAGGCCTCAAGTTTTTGACTTTCTATATACTTTATTGAGTGAATTCCAATTCCAAGGAGGGATTCAAGGACTAAAGCCAAAGTTTATCAAATAGCAAAACCACTAAATTCGAAGTTTGAAAAGTTTTCAAGTGGTTGTCATATTGGTTTGGTCCAAAATAGAATGGATGCTGATTATGGAGTTTGGGAAGGCTTGAGTCTATGTTGTTGGTTGGTGAGAAACATGAGTTCTGAATCAATTTGGCTAGCTTCCCGGCAGCATCTGGGTTGCCTCGTCATAACCTGCGCGCTGTAAGCTAGCATTGGCGGCATGTGTCAATGTGTCATTCTTCGCTGGCTGCAGTGGATCACTTGAACAAACACGCTTCGGAAAAAGTAACGAAGTCCCGTGACCATGATGAGCCTTTTCTCGGCACATTTTGGGCCAGCCCTCGTCCGGGCAGGCCCATCACTGATTTTGCTCAGGCGGTCAGGCCTACTAGTCTCCGTGCTGCCGTCGTGTTCTGCCTCAGTCAGCATGATTGAGCACCTGTGTCAGTCAGTCCTCGCTGAACCAAACAGAAGACACGAGTGCACCATGTAAAAAAATAAATAAAAAAATCCAGCGTTGAAGCTTGCAGCCTTTGACCTCTTAACAGAGTGTTTTTTGTGTGTATGTGTGCTGCAGCCTTTTGCCGTAAATTTTCTGCTGGTGTCATTTGCTCGGGTACAGGTCACGGGCAAGGGGGCAAACGACAAACAGTACGTGGCGTCGGCAACGTAGGAGGACACAATTATTGATCCAACGGATTAGGTTAACTTATCTTTAGAGAGGGCATCTAAACAAAAGCACCCAGGAACATTCTCTTATCGCCTAGACGGTGGCGAGTCACAATACAAAGTGGTAGCACCCGTTGCGACGTCCCGCTCTGATGACCTAATGCCCCCTAATCATGGCCGGAGTGGATAAACAAGCTCTTAATCAGACGGCCCCTCTTCAAGCTCAATGATTAGCTCCGTATTTCCCGTTAGGATCAGACAGGAGGATAGGAGCTGTCCTCCCCTCCCGTCACGCTGATGTCCAAAAAGAAATGCGCATCTCGCTTTCAAAGATATCAAATATTTATTTTTATTTGTCATGTTTTTAGTTAAAAAATAAACCAGCAGCAAAGGACAAATATTCGAATATCGAAAACCAAGGCAAGATAAACTTTTTCTTTTCGCTCTTTTGGCACGGACCAGGGACAGTCCGGACCGGCCCAGCCCAACCGAGCAACGGTAGTGCTAGGCTGCTAGCCGTGCCCTGCCTAGCGCCTATTTTCGCGGAAGCAAAGCAGAGAGCTGAGGCAGAGCTGGTAGCCTGGTAGTAAGGTAGGTTGCCCCACCACATGGCAATGCGCGTCAGCTTTGCTTGAGCAGGGCAGCAAGCACATGCGTCCATGTCTCATCCATGGCCTGAGACCTGATGGTGGCCATGGCCCGTGGCCTGTTCCTATTCCTATTCGGCCATGGCGTCATGGCCGTGGCAGACAATGCCAAGGCAGGCATGCCAGCGGCGGCGGCAGTAGTCCGCAGTCAGTCGCAGGCCAGGCATCGAGGACGGTCAAAATGAGATGCTAGCGCAGCGAGCCGTGCCACTGCCACCACAGTCCACATCGGCCAGCGTTGGGGGCACGGTGGCCTCCTCTCCTTTTCTCCGTCGTCGGTCAGTGTGGCAGTGTCTCGGAGCAGTGGAGTACAGTGGCGGCAGCAGCACCAGCCAGCATTGCCACGGCCCGCCCACGGATTAGGGATGTTACTAAAACATCCGAATTGTATCACAAATCTAATATTTTAGCATAGATATACATATAATTTAAAGCTAATTTTTGGCAATGTTATGAAAAATATTATGAAGTATTTAAATAAATTTTTGTATACTTTTTTATGTACATTATTTTCTTCCTACAACAAAAAAGGTGAAAAAACATCCGAATCCGTATTCAGATAGACATCCGAATTTTATATCAATTATTTAAAAATATCTAGAACGAATTTAATGTTTATTTTTTGTGAAGATTAATAACCTCAATGCTAAAAACAAGAATATAAATTTACATAGCAAATTCTATATATTATGTGTTCACAATCGAAGAAAGAAGACTAAAAAATTAACATCCGAATAAATATCCGGATCCATCCCTACCACGGATGCTGTGATTTGTCACCCAACTGGACTGGTCTGCGCGCGCCTGGGCTTCGTCCCTCTCTAGAGCTGTTGAATTCCACTCGCGCGTCACCGAGCCGTACCACGAATCTGGCCTCTTTCTCTTATGCGCTGTCATGTTCTCGCTCGATCGCGCACGCAGCGCAGCGTACAGTTTTCATAACGTCCTGCTACTTACTGTGTGGCTGCATCTGCCTTGATTTGGGTGTATTCGATTTCGATGGCAAAGCTATACGTATGGTATGTAGAAGAACTTGTGGTATGTATATCGAAACAAACCTGGACGTTATGATATGGATGGGCAATGGATAGAGGGGCTCCGAAAGCGTGAGTAGACAGGCAACTTCCTTTTTTAAAAAATTTATATCATATTCCAGGCAGCAGAAGCGACCCGGTGAAGATTTGATGAAATCTGCGCAGCACGCTCCTCCTACCGGGTAGTGTACCTAGCTGTAACTGCTAAAGCGGGCGCGGCAGCCCCCACCACCGCTGTGGAGAGAGAAGGGGACGTGCAACTGCAACATGATAATAACAACAAGAGGCCACAGAGGCCACAGCCCACAGAGGCCACGCGCGCGCGCGCTGTCTCGCTTGCCTGAGATCACAGGCTACCAACGGCCAAGCAGAAAAGCATCCCCAATAGTGACAGCAAGGTAGTGGGAGGAATCACAAGGGATTGATTTGAGAGGGCCAAGACGCATCAGCATGCAATGCAATAATACACAGACAGCAGACAGGACAGCCAAACGAGAGAGAGAGAGAGAGAGAGAGAGAGAGCACAAGGCCGAATGAACGATCCATCCACTCCACACGTCTCGGTTGATTTAGACAGAAGCAACAAGGTTCTCACTGATGACGATGGTTGCTGCTACATGATAATAACAATCATTAAATAGAAAACAGAGGCCATAAGAGCAGAGCGGAATAATCCCTTGAGAGAGTCACGACATGATTACATTGCAGGGGAACGAAACCAAACCAAATCTCACGCACGCGCGCAACGCAGCAGCTGCTGAAACAAAAAAAGGCGACCCGAACCAACCACCAGGCACCCAAGTCGATCGATGATGGCATTCTCCTCGCTCACGGCCCCCCCGCCCGTAGGTCGCCCGCCATTGCTCCACAGCCAAGCCCCGCGCTCACGCGTTGCTCCTGAAGGAGCCGAGGGCCTTGATGGCGCCCGCCCGGAGGATGTACTGGTGGTAGAAGGCCGCGATGGCAGCGCCCACGAGGGGGCCCACCCAGAAGATCCACTGCGAAAAGTTTAAAACGATGAGATCCTAATTGTACATCACGAGTGCTGGCTGGTTGTCCTGTAAACCACACAGGCGTTTACGTACGTGGTCGTCCCAGGGCTTGTCCTTGTTGTAGATGACGGCGGCGCCCAGGCTCCTGGCCGGGTTGATGCCGGTGCCGGTGACGGGGATGGTGGCCAGGTGCACCATGAACACCGCGAAGCCGATGGGGAGGGGAGCCAGAACCTGCAAACAAACAAACAAAAAACACGCGTAGTGGGTCAGGTATAATAAGCAAATGTAATGGCCACACACCAAACACCGTTAGTTAGTGGGCCACGGCATCGATTTTTTTTCTTCTTTTGACACGACTCGACCGGCGCCAGGCCGTGCAAAAGGCATCGCGTTTTGTCACCTCGCCCACTGTCCCAGATCCTCACGCACGAAAGAGGGTGTTTGGTTACCCCAAACTAAAATTTAGCCCCTGTCATATCGAATGTTTGAACCTCCGTTCCGGGTATTAAATGTAGTCGGATTATAAAACTAATTTGTCAGCCGAAGATTAAAAGACGAGACGAATCTAGTCCAGTTGGTTGGGTCTATAGTTCATACTCCTCCTATTTAAAAGTCAAACGCTTGATGTGACCCGGGCTAAACTTTAGCAGCAGCAACCAAAAACCCCCTTGACTTTGGATGCACGAATACTGAATATATATTTTTGTACTACTGCTGTGCTGTGCATGAATTCTCTCTCTGTGTGTGTTTCATGTGTGGTTAGGTTGGATGTATGAGCAAAGGACGAAGGTACGGTGCGAGGGCGCCAATAATTCATCATCATGGCCATGGAGGGACAGAGGCGACGAGGGCCCACATGGCATGGGACACAAGGGAGGTAGGGCGTGCACGGTGCACGGACCAGCTAATCACGACAAGGACTGGATGGACCCCACCCGCCGGTCGGACCATGTACCCCCCTACAGGGCCGGACCAGACCCCCCCCCCCCCCAGCTCAGCTTTTTTCACGCCGGGGGCCCGCCACTGACCCGTAACACTACCCGGCCCGAAATTTGTTTACTGTTGCTGTGCCGTCAATGGCGGTCAGTGGATGGGAGCGGTAAAAAAATGCAGGGCTTTCTTTCGTGTCTGCACAATGGAGATGACGGCATGCATGCACAGAAAGATAAGGCCGGAGCTCTTTAATTATATATGTCCGGGCCGGGGGTGATGCCGATGATTGGCCCCTAGCCTGACCATGACGTGGATGCACTCCTACTCGAATGTTCCACCGAGTGTGCGTTAATAACGGTCATTATCACGACTATGAAAGCCTTAATGATGCAGGGGTGCTAGTACTAGTACTGATGAGTGATGAGTGCCAGAAGATTTGGAGCTCACGCATCCTGACACACCTGATTGATTGATTCGCCGGCCTTCCACACGTTTTAACTTTTTGGAGATTTTAATCCGCATGGAAGCCACGAACAGAGTAATTTGGAGCAGTACATAAACATGCATGGAAGAACAAAACAGTCCGCAAGAGAATCTTTCAAAAACAAAAAATATTATAAACGAAACACTTCAGTCTACGGCAAAGAAATTCATCTTGGATGGAGCAAATAATAGATGTGCTGCTGACTGCTGTGGCCTGTGGGCTTGCTGCTAGCTTGAAAATATGTGCTAGCTTCAAAATAAGGCAGGGAAGCGCAGCCACAGCGCTGCGCAGCACAGCCGATCAGGTCTGCCTTTTTTTGTATTTGTTGTGTCACTCCTTTCCCTCTCTCTGCCCGTGAACGGAAATTTTCTTTTTTCACGTGCGTCATGTACATTGCCGAGATTTGAGCATGTTAGCTAGCATAACTTGAGCTCTAATTAAGCTCGCCTGGGACTCAACTTACGACTGATGCCAACTGATTAAGACAAGCGAACTTTTAAGCTACTTTTAAAATAAAATACTACTACTCCTAAGTCCTAACAAACATCTACTCACTAGCAGGTAGCAGCAGACCGAGGGTCGAGACAAAAACAAAACAAAAAAAAAGGGAGAAGGCGGTGGCGTTGGTCGGGTGCTCACCGGGACGTGGGAGTCGCGGGCGTTGCGCTTGGGGTCGGTGGCGGAGAAGACGGTGTAGACGAGCACGAAGGTGCCGATGATCTCGGCGCCGAGGCCGGTGCCGCGGGAGTAGCCGGAGGCGAGCGAGTTGGCGCCGCCGCCGTACCTGTCGAAGTAGGCGCTCTGGAACGCCTTGACTAGGCCGACACCGCAGATGGCGCCGAGGCACTGCGCCACGATGTAGAGCAGCGCGCGCACCAGGGAGACCTTGCGCGCCAGGAAGAGGCCGAAGGTGACGGCGGGGTTGATGTGGCCCCCCGAGATGCCGGCGGTGCAGTAGACGAGGACGAAGATCATGCCGCCGAAGGCCCAGGCGATGCCCAGCACCCCCACGCCGCCGCACGCCGCGTCGGGGCCCGACGCCGACGCGTCCGTCTGGTGCTTGTACCCGATCACGGTGGCCACCGTGATGTACAGGAACAGCAGCGTGGCGATGAACTCGGCGATCACGGCGCGGTACAGCGACCAGGACCCCAGCTCAGCCGCGTCGATCAGCGGCGCCGGGGGAGGGTCCGTGTAGTCCTTGGCAGCGAACTCGCCGCCGCCAGCGCCGCTCTCGATCACGTCGTCCTTGCCCATCGTCTTCTAGAGCCGCCGAGACTAGCTTGAAGCTTCGCTTCGCTTCGCTTAGCAGAGAGACTATACTTGCAAGGGATGATGGAATGGATGAGTGCGCGAAGGAGAGGGTGGTGCTATTTATGGAGGGAGTGGAGAGTAGGTAAGTGACAACAAGGCACAATAGTGCTGCAAGGCTGGGGCGGGCCATGCTCCCCCGCTTCATTATTGCTTGATGGAACGGAACAGAAAATTCAGCAGCTTCTGTACCGATTCCTGCTTTTTTTTTATTAAATCAACTTTGTGTTGATAAGATTGAATGGCCTTTTCTTTTCTTTCTCTCTGTGTTTTTTCCCTTCGGTATTATTTCCTGACGCTGTCGCTCTCCCTTTTGGTTTTGTTTGCGTGCTCCAATCCAACCATGCTGGCTGGATAGGCTATCGAGGTTTGTGCTGTAAAGCCAAGGATCCCCCCCACAGGCCCACAATCCATGGGCTGGGGTATTTGTTTTCCGAGGGAAAAAATGGTAGTACAAGTTTCCAGGGATGGAATCCCGGGAATGAAAATGCGACAAGATAAAACTTTTAAAAAATGTGACAAGATGTACGTAAACGTAAGTCAATGGTTTCCCTGCGCTGTCAATTAAAAATCAAACGGTTTTACACTAACCCCCCCGGGCTCCGCTCCCTAGTCTCTATCAAAAGGAAACGAGAGCCCCCGAGAAAACAAGCTTTGAATAGAACGGTTACGTTGCACGCTCCTTCGTCTCCCTCCCTCCCTACACAGTACACACACGCCGTCGTTCGTCACCGGGGCGGCGGCGCGCCTCGCGTACGTATTCAGAGCTCGGCAACACCACCGGTTTTTCATCGGCAACGGCATGGAGCGAAGACGAAGGAGCGTGCAACGTAACCGGCCGGGCGACGAAACGGGCGCGCGGATTTTGTTTCGATTCGGAAATCGGAACAGCTCGACGTTACCACTGCGTACGGGGCATGGATCGGTTGATTGATTATTTGCAGACAGAGAGTGTGCAGTATGTATGGATATATAAAAATATGGAGTAGTAGATAAAACAAGTTTTGTATGTTATCGCTGCAACGACCATAACCGGCGAGGATACTGGAAAATCAATCTCCTGACCATGTGGCAGACCACACCAGAGTGGAAGACCGGGGATACTTCCCCCCTCCTTTGGTCCCAAAACAGATGCGTCCTACATGTCAAACTCTTTTAAAATTTAACTGGATTTTATATTAAAAATACTAGTAATGTTTACATTTAATTTTGATTAAAACGGTTGACTTACAAAAAATGACGAACGATGATTATTTTGGGACGAACGGGGGGAGCAGTGAACAAGAACCACAGCAACCCCGCAGAGGCCAACCTCCACTGCATCGTGGCGGTAGCAGCGATGACTCATCATCATCGCATCGCATCGCAATCAGTGAGCCGGCCCCGCCCGCTGTACAACATGCCATGCATTCGTGTTGGCTGGCGTTGGTTGGCGTGGCCACCACCGGTCTCGGAGCCGTGCGTTGGACTTGCGCGGAGCATGCATGGCGTAGTAGTACGGGGAAACAAAATTCGGGCAGATTGGGCGGCCGCGGGGCGACGCATGCGCTCTGGCTCTGCACCGCGCGCACAACGCCGACTGCCAGGCTGCCAGCAGAGAAAGAAAGCTGCTGCTTGCGGCTTGCCAATGCTCTCGTGCGCAAGGTTTACAAAACCGGTAAAAACCGGCGGTAAACCGGTCGGTTTACCGAAACCGCCGGGGTGCGGTTTCGGTTAACCACCGGTTTTTTTTTTCAAATTCGTTCCAAATTCAAAAAATTTGAAAAAATTCATAAAAACCGAAAACCGCTGATAAACCGTTTTTGGGACCGGTAAACCGTTATTTTAGACCGGTAAACCGACTTTTTTTGTCGGGAAACCGGATTTAATGCCACAATTAAGTATTTAATGATCAATTTAAGTATATATTAGTCTTGTTTAATGTTATAAGCTATATGTGAAGATGTTATATGCTATATATGAAGATGAATCTTGTAGCTTAAGTCAAGTTTAGGCATTTAGTGGTCAAATTTGGTTTTGTTTCCTGTCCAAGATGGATTCTGTGGATCAAGTAGCTTTAGTTCTTCTAATAAGTATCCGTCTAGACAAAACTCAATCTAGAACCCTTAGCTCCAGTTCTTCTGTATGTGTTCCTAAGATTTGCTGATCAGAATAAACGTTCAACACTTGGTGAGGTGCACATGCAATACACAAACACCAAACACACATACCGGTATATTTTTCATTGTGGATAAGTATTTGTTTGTCATTCTTGTTTTCTCGATAATATATCTCATATCTATAAACCTATCACTATCACTATGACGGATTGGAACAATATCACGATACTTCCAACATGCCTAAGTACTAACACTATGACTCGAGCTGAACATATGAGTATTGTGAAATAAGTTGACCTATGTGTAGTTGCCTTGTTGGAGAGTTATAAAAGAACTTGTATTTGAGTATTGCGAAGTTCGCTGGTTGTTTGTTGCATGAGAACTGGAGTTTGTGGTTGCGTATGTATGTTGTATGTTATTTTGGTGAACACATGTCGTGTAGATCAATTAATATTTAATGTACAATGTGAATTGAGTAAACTACAAATAAATCTTGTCAAAAATTTTCATTTTTTCTATAAAAAACAGCAAAAACCGGTTTGTTTCGCGGTTAACCGACGGTTTAGAGCGGTTTCTCGCCGGTTTTTCACCGGTAAACCGATTCAAATTCAAATTGATTTGAATTGGTCAAACCGGTCGGTTTTCACCGGTTTTCACCGGTTTACCGACGGTAAACCGTTACCGGTGGGTAGCGGTTTTTGTAGGCTAAACGGTTTTGTAAACCGTGCTCGTGCGGCGCAGTGCTCCTTTCTTATTATCTTATCGGCGCCTCCCGCCAATCATGGTGCTAGTGCCCCCCGCATGCAGGCTGGCCGCGCTGCGGCGAGGGCGGGCCACGGCCAGCGCCTAGCGGCGGGCTGCTGCAAGCGGAGCCGAGCGCCGCGGCCGACCGGCCAGCCTGGTTGAGCTGGGCGTGGCCGCGAGTGCATGCTGCATGTGCCTGTGCGGCTGGGTGGAGGACAAATCAGCAGATGGCCCCGCTGGAGCCGTCGTTGGCGCGAGCGAGGAGGTGCTGGCACGGGGGCGGGGACGGGCCAGTGTTTCCACTTTCCACTGCCCAGGCTCCCCTACCCCAGGTGGCAGGTGGGGCGCGCGCCGGACCGGACCGGAGGTCGCGCGGCTACTTGCAGGAGGCGGATGAGATTGAGATGAGATCGTGGCCCCGCCTGTGGCTGCTGCGATGCGGGTTGCGCACTCCATCAGCCGGCCGGCCCGGGCGTGGCGCAAGTGGACGGACGCGCGGTCCCGCCCGTGCCATCATCTCGTCTCGTCTCGTCTCCCTGCTGCCCCCAGTCGCCCAGCTCAGCTGTGCTCGGGCGGCTTGCGTTGCGAGTACTAAGCTGCACGGTAAAAAGGTCTGGCGCTCAGGGAAAGCGAAGGCGAATCTACCACTACCACGCTGACATTGGAGCAGGGCGCGACGGCGCAAGAGACAAACGTGGTACGGGCACGGGTACGGCTGGCCTGGAAGAAGGCAGCGACAAGAACAAGCAGAGCGATGGATGTATACGGTTCCAGTCTATTTTCACCGCTATATCTACGTTCCGGCTAAGGTAAATCTGCAGGCACATGCGTGTGCGCGTCACTACGGTCGGCGACGGACGTGTACGGTCGTGGTCCTGGTCCTGGTCCTGGCCAGATTAGTGAGGTGTCGCGGGCACGCGCGCCCGGCTCTTCGAACGAACGCAAAGCGAACCCAATCAGCGCCGCGGATCTGCCGGACGGACGGACGGCCGGCCGGAGAGTCGTTCTGGCGGACCGCTCAAACGTTCAGCTCGTACCATCTAGCAGCTCAGTTAGGCACGCCCGGCTACTCCGACCGGAGGGTGCTCTGGCGGTCTGGCTCTGGCCCCGCCTGGATGCGGCGGTTGCCGCCAGCGCTGCTGCTGCGTGGTCTGGCTCTCGCCTCGCCTTGGACTCTTGGGCCCGGCCCCGCCCGTCGTTCCAGACCCTTCTCCTGCCCACCACCGCCTTCCAGCAGGTCCGAACCCGAATTCTCCCCATCCCTATCCGCCACCAGCCAGCCAAGACCGGGGCCAGGGCCAGGGCCGCCCGCGCTCGGTCGCTGTTCCAACGGCGACGTCGACGACAGCCGCTGGGGTCTGGGCGGGCCGCCACGCCGCGCGCAGCCACACATCCATGGACCCGGTGGCTACGTGTCGCGCCTCTGCTGGCGCGCCGCAATTCTTTACCATATGTCTCTGGCTATCCGGTTCGGTTCCTCGAGATGCTCGCACATTCATCTCGTTGTCGTTGCTCGCACATTCACGAAGAGCGTGGCTGGCCGCGTCAGCCTCTCTGGCCTGGTTCGTTTCATATTCCATCCTCTATCTCTCTTTTCTCCTCCGGGCGGTTCTGGCGAGGGAGGCGCCCACCTGTCTGTCCATGGGAGCCCGACATGCCCGATCCCCGTATCTCTCCCCTGCGGGCGTGGATGAGAGTGAAAGTCAGTAAGTCACACAGATTAATGCAATCCGGCCGCCCATTCAATGAAGCGTCCAAAACAGGAAAGCACATGCACAGCGGGAGCTCCGAGAAAACGGGGGCCCTGCAGAGCCACATTTCTCATTGGGAAAACCTTTGTTTGTTTATTCCTCCCCTCCTCTTGATTACCACTGCCGCAGGCACGGTCAACAGGGCGGCGGCAGCAGCAGCAAACCTGTGGATGAGGATGGATCAGCCCAGTCACGTTGCATCACGCACCGCCAGTCCGGCACCGCTGCAGCGGAGATTCTAGAGGCCTGGCTCGGCTTCTTCACTTCTTTTCTTCTTCTTCTTAAACGGTGAAGAGAAGAACGAGGATAACCGTTTTGATCGTCAGTTCTTCTTTGATCGTCACGTTGGCAAATTGTTGCGTACGTAGTTGGTACCTGTATGACTGCATTGTCCTACAAGCTAATAATTTCTCTCGAACGAAGAGGACATCCAGTTCAATACGTTTGGTGTACATATGGGATGCACTGGATTTGAGCTCACGTAGCATGTACATATAATCATCATCAGTAAAATAATTAACATAATGATTATTAGATAAACTATAACGTTTAATATAACAAAAGACACAAAGGTCCGGTCTTATACGAAAGAGCACAAACAAAACTGTAGAATCGTAGCTAAACTTTACTCCGCAGGAAGGTCGATCGATTATTATGGCCGGTTCCATACGCACCAACCACTTCTAACAGCTAACACACCCTTCTAGAAATTATTCATACATCTTCTTTATTATCAGCCTTATGAGCAACTTTTTTTTACTACAGACTGAGGGTGCGAGGGAATGAATAATTGTAAAGGATGAGCACATGTCCGAATTTTTTGCATTTTGGTGCTTCATCGGAAAAAAATTCAAGTTTAGACCTTAGAAAATTTTAATGTCATTTTTGGACCCTTTACTCGGCGCCGTAGCCCGTGGCGCTGAGGTAACACAGCTCGGCGCCATAGGCTATGGCGCCGAGGTACGTGCTGTGTTGGCACAAACGGACGTCGTGGCGCCGACGTGTTACCGAGCTCGGCGCCATAAATCTTGGCGCCGAGCTCCGTTCTGTACAGAAAACTTGTCTAGCTCAGTTGGTAAAATACAAGGCTCTTAACCTTGTGGTTGTGGGTTCAAGCCCCATGGTTGGCATTTTTTAATATTTTTTGTCTTTGTCACTTATTTATTTTTTTTGGTGTCCATATTTTTCGTTTATGTCGCTGATTTGTCCTTTACAATTCGGAGCACATGTCGTGTTCTGCAAGTGCAGGGAAATTAATGACATACAATGGTGATATCATGGTTAAAGCTGATACGGATTCACTGACTTAACCCACTTTTAGTCGTTAAAATTTTATTAAAACAACATAATTAATAAGGAGGTGAGTAAAATGCCTCAACCTATTAATTAATTATAACAGTTACTCGCTCACTCTACATGAGTTTGTCTTTCTAGGTTTCTCCAAAAGTCAATTTAAACTTTGACCAACAATAAATATAAAATCAAATTATTTAAAACTAAAATAATTACATATTATGATAGCTCAAATCACGATGAATCTAGTAATTTTACTTTTGTGTTGTAAAACCTTATAAAAATCTGATATAATCAGTCAAAAGTTGATGGTGATTAACTTAGGACAAACTCGTGTGGATGGAGGGAGTAAGATTAACCATTCTTTTATCAGAAGTAACCATTTTTTGGTAAGTGAGAACCATTTGTTATCATGGAACAAGGTGTGGGGGTGGTAGGCTCTCTCCAACCATTTCCCCTATACATTTCATCTTATCTATACTTTCTAATATGTTTTACCATTGCCTCTTAAAAGATTCAACCCCTACATATAGTCCATCTCCAACCATTCCTCCTAAACAGCCCCCTATACACTATAACTCAATTAATTAACATGTATTTATCATTTTTTTTGAAATTTTTAAAAACTATACAATATTTGTATTAAAGTCTCCTAGACTTCTGGGTGCGTTTGGTTGTAATGACAGGACGGGATGGAACGGGACGATCCCTCAAATAAGGTTGTTTGGTTCAGGGTCAGGGGTTGGGACAGACCTATCCCAGTGTTGTCCCCAGTTATCCCTCAAAATTGGAGGGACGAGAGAGGACGCCAGAGGACGTCCCTGTCCTGGCTGTCCCGCAACCAAACACACCCCTAATGTAGCTCAATTTTTAGTGGTCCAACTTGCATTCTTATTTTCTCCAAGAATATGTTAGTCCACATATAATTATCATCAATTACCAAAACACTACTTAGGGGCCTAGATGCTTCACAATAACATCATTAGGTACCAATCTATTCTCAAAATTATGAAAAGATCACTTAAGAATAAGCTCACTTCTAAATTTAATTGTCACATTCGAGTCTTGGTGATTGAACCTTGCATAACATTTAGAGGGTCGATGGGTGCATCCAAAGAAGTTATGTCCTCATTAAAGGCTAAGGAGGTGGCTTAACCGAAGGATGGAAGTCTCCTAGCGATTGTGGAGGTGTCCATCATGAGACTCCTTAGACGTTATGCACTCTAGAAGGATCACGGATAGGAGTGGAGCTCGCGACTTCATTGGATTGGACCGACAAAGGAAGTTGTTCGGGCAATGTCGGAAGAGGATACTTAGATCGACCTGGTCGAAGCCTCATCTAAGGTAGCAGTGGACTGTACCAATGAAAAATGTTGCATGCATGCAACATGGCACATGGTCAGTATTGCTGGAGGCAATGTCAGTGGCCACCACTTCATCGACTGGTGCACTAGTGAAGCCTTGCCAACACAGCACAACAAACACACACCACGCCAGCACCTAATGCGCCAAATATCATCAAGGTGCGATACCATAGTACCAAGGATGCTAGAGAAAATCAGAGTCAGAGAGATAAGATGACATAGGCTTGGGGCTGTTAGATCAGGGCGTGGACATGGTTGTATACACAAGTGCAATATAGAGAGGTTTGGGTCGCTTGAGCATAATACCCTACATCTTCTGTGTGATAGATAATTAGATGCAAATATGGAAAAAACTTATACACTCAGATGTTGATATGAGGTAGCTAGCGAGAACTGTCCTAGCTACTGCTTGTAATGTCTATCGAGGCAGTCATATCACACTTTATCCTTGGAGTTGAGAGAGGAGAAGCTCTTCTTATGTCGCTATATGCTCTCCATTTATAGAACAAGGGGGAGAGAGAGAGAGTTACATCCCTACATGGAGAGTGGATCTTGCTCATGAGAGATCCAACTACTCATATCTTATTATAGTTATGGTATCATACCTAAAGTATATCTCTGGTGTGCCATAGTGGTGAGCGTTACCCGCCACAGTGGCAAGTATGTGTACCCGCAAGAGCCCTGAGGTCGAGCGAGGCAGAGACCTTCTCCCGAGGCTGAGGCTGAGGTCGAGGCCCAGGGTCGGGCGAGGCGGAGCTCCCTGTTGCGCCCGAGGCCGAACTCAGGAAAGGCCGTGACTGTTGTTAGTCTTTTCCTGATGGCTGGCACAGTTTCCGGAGCGGGATGAACAACGCTGTCCTTGAAAGTCGCCTAGAGGGGGGGTGAATAGGGCGAAACTGAAATTCTCAAAAATAATCACAACTACAAGCCGGGTTAGCGTTAGAAATATAATCGAGTCCGCGAGAGAGGGCGCAAAACAAATCGCAAGTGAATAAGAAGTGTGACACGCGGATTTGTTTTACCGAGGTTCGGTTCTTGCAAACCTACTCCCCGTTGAGGAGGCCACAAAGGCCGGGTCTCTTTCAACCCTTACCCTCTCTCAAACGGTCCCTCGGACCGAGTGAGCTTTCTCTTCTCTATCACTTGGAACACAAAGTTCCCACAAGGACCACCACAAGATTGGTGTCTCTTGCCTCAATTACAAGTGAGTTTGATCGCAAGAAAGAATCAGGAAAGAAGAAAGCAATCCAAGCGCAAGAGCTCGAAAGAACACAAGCAAATCTCTCTCTCTAATCACTAGGGCGTTGTGTGGAATTTGGAGAGGATTTGATCTCTTTGGTGTGTCTAGAATTGAATGCTAGAGCTCTTGTAAGTAGTTGAGAAGTGGAAAACTTGGATGCAATGAATGGTGGGTGGTTGGGGGTATTTATAGCCCCAACCACCAAACTAGCTGTTTAGTGAGGCTGTCTGTCGTATGGTGCACCGGACAGTCCGGTGCGCCAGCCACGTCACCAAAGCCGTTGGGTTCCGACCGTTGGAGCTCTGACTTCTGGGCCCGCCTTGATGTCCGGTGGCGCACCAGACATGTACTGTAGAGTGTCCGGTGCACTAGCATGGGCGTGCCTGACCTCTGCGCGCGCTGGCGCGCATTTAATGCACTGCAGGTAGCCGTTGACGCCAGAAGTAGCCGTTGCCCCGCAGATACACCGGACATGTCCGGTGAATTATAGCGGAGCAGCTGAAATGAATTCCCGAGGCTGGCGAGTTCCGGAGGCCACCCTTCCTTGGAGCACCGGACATGTCCGGTGTACACCGGACAGTCCGATGAATTATAGCGGAGTCGCCTCTGGAATTTCCCGAAGGTGATGAGTTTGAGTTTGGAGTCCTCTGGTGCACCGGACATGTCCGGTGGCACACCGGACAGTCCGGTGCGCCAGACCAGAGGTGCCTTCAGTTGTCCCTTTGCTCTTTTGTTGAACCCAATACTTGGTCTTTTTATTGGCTAAGTGTGAACCTTTGGCACCTGTATAACTTATACACTAGAGCAAACTAGTTAGTCCAAATATTTGTGTTGGGCAATTCAACCACCAAAATTAATTAGGGACTAGGTGAAAGCCTAATTCCCTTTCAATCTCCCCCTTTTTGGTGATTGATGCCAACACAAACCAAAGCAAATATAAAAGTGCATAATTGAACTAGTTTGCAAAATGTAAGTGCAAAGGTTATTTAGAATTGAGCCAATATAAATACTTACATGATATGCATGGATTGTTTCTTTATTTTTAATATATTGGACCACGCTTGCACCACAAGTTTTGTTTTTGCAAATTCTTTTGTAAATTCTTTTCAAAGTCCTTTTTGCAAGATAGTCAAAGGTAAATGAATAAGATTTTGAGAAGCATTTTCAAAATTTGAAATTCTCTCCCCTTGTTCCAAATGCTTTTCCTTTGACTAAACAAAACTCCCCGTCAAATAAATTCTCCTCTTAGCGTTCAAGAGGGTTTTAAGATATCTAGTTTTGAAAATACTACTTGCTCCCCCTTTAGAACACAAAGAGATACCAATTTGAAATTTTCCAATTGAAAACCATTAATTTTAAAATAGGGTGGTGGTGCGGTCCTTTTGCTTTGGGCTCATATTTTCTCCTCCTTTGGCATGAATCGCCAAAAACGGATACTTGGAATGAAATATAGGCCCTTTAAGACTACTTTCTCCCCTTTGGCAAATAAAACATATGAGTGAAGATTATACCAAAGACGGAGAGTGATGCGGAGCGATGGCAAAGGATGAGTAGTAGAGTGGAGTGGAAGCCTTTGTCTTCGCTAAAGACTCCAATTCCCTTTCAATATACCTATGACTTGGTTTGAAATACACTTGAAAACACATTAGTCATAGCATATATCAAAGAGACATGATCAAAGGTATATTTATGAGCTATGTGTGCAAGTTTAGCAAAAGAAATTCCTAGAATCAAGAATATTGAGCTCATGCCTAAGTTTGGTAAAAGATTATTCATCAAGTGGCTTGGTAAAGATATCGGCTAATTGATCTTTAGTGTTAATGTATGAAATCTCGATATTCCCCTTTTGTTGGTGATCCCGAAGAAAATGATACCGAATGGCTATGTGTTTAGTGCGGCTATGCTCAACAGGATTATCCGCCATGCGGATTGCACTCTCATTATCACATAGAAGAGGAACTTTGGTTAATTTGTAACCATAGTCCCGCAGGGTTTGCCTCATCCAAAGCAATTGCGTGCAACAATGGCCTGCGGCAATATACTCGGCTTCGGCGGTAGAAAGAGCAACCGAATTTTGCTTCTTTGAAGCCCAAGACACCAAGGATCTTCCCAAGAACTGGCAAGTCCCCGATGTGCTCTTTCTACTAATCTTACACCCCGCCCAATTGGCATCCGAATAACCAATCAAATCAAATGTGGATCCCCGAGGGTACCAAAGCCCAAACTTAGGAGTATAAGCCAAATATCTCAAGATTCGTTTTACGGCCGTAAGGTGGGATTCCTTAGGGTCAGATTGGAATCTTGCACACATGCAAACAGAAAGCATAATGTCCGGTCGAGATGCACATAAATAGAGTAATGAACCAATCATCGACCGGTATACCTTTTGATCCACGGACTTACCTCCCGTGTCGAGGTCGAGATGCCCATTGGTTCCCATGGGTGTCTTGATGGGCTTGGCATCCTTCATTCCAAACTTGCTTAGAATGTCTTGAGTATACTTCGTTTGGCTAATGAAGGTGCCCTCTTGGAGTTGCTTGACTTGGAATCCTAGAAAATACTTCAACTCCTCCATCATAGACATCTCGAATTTCTGTGTCATGATCCTACTAAATTCTTCACATGTAGATTCGTTAGTAGACCCAAATATAATATCATCAACATAAATTTGGCATACGAACAAATCATTGTAAAGAGTTTTAGTGAACAAAGTAGGATCGGCCTTGCCGACTTTGAAGCCATTAGCAATAAGGAAATCTCTAAGGCATTCATACCATGCTCTTGGGGCTTGCTTGAGCTCATAGAGCGCCTTAGAGAGCCTATAGACATGGTTAGGGTACTCACTATCTTCAAAGCCGGGAGGTTGCTCAACATAGACCTCCTCCTTTATCGGTCCGTTGAGGAAGGCACTCTTCACGTCCATTTGGTAAAGCTTGAAGCCATGGTAAGTAGCATAGGCCAATAATATACGAATTGACTCAAGCCTAGCTACGGGTGCATAGGTTTCACCAAAATCCAAACCTTCGACTTGTGAATACCCCTTGGCCACGAGTCGAGCTTTGTTCCTTGTCACCACACCATGCTCGTCTTGCTTGTTGCGGAAGACCCACTTGGTTCCTACAACATTTTGATTAGGACGTGGAACTAAATGCCATACCTCGTTCCTCGTGAAGTTGTTGAGCTCCTCTTGCATCGCCATCATCCAATCCGAATCTTGGAGTGCTTCCTCTACCCTGTGTGGCTCAATAGAGGAAACAAAAGAGTAATGCTCACAAAAATGTGCAACACGAGATCAAGTGGTTACCCCCTTATGAATGTCTCCGTGGATGGTGTCGGGGGGTGATCTCGTTGTATTGCTTGGTGGACTCTTGGGTGTGGCGGCCTTGGTTCTTCATCCTCCTTGTCTTCATCATTTGCATCTCCCCCTTGATCATTGCCGTCATCTTGAGGTGGCTCATCTCTTGGATCTTCTTCGTCATCAACTTGAGCCTCATCCTCATTTTGGGTTGGTGGAGATGCTTGAGTGGAGGTGGATGGTTGATCTTGTGCATGTGGAGGCTCTTCGGATTCCTTAGGACACACATCCCCAATGGACATATTCCTTAGCGCGATGCATGGAGCCTGTTCTTCACCTATCTCATCAAGATCAACTTGCTCTACTTGAGAGCCGTTAGTCTCATCAAACACAACATCACAAGAAACTTCAACAAGTCCCGAGGACTTGTTAAAGACTCTATATGCCCTTGTGTTTGAGTCATATCCTAGTAAAAAGCCTTCTACAGTTTTAGGAGCAAATTTAGATTTTCTACCTCTTTTGACAAGAATAAAACATTTGCTACCAAAAACTCTAAAATATGAAATATTTGGCTTTTTACCGGTTAGGAGTTCATAGGATGTCTTCTTGAGGATTCGGTGTAGATATAACCGGTTGATGGCGTAGCAAGCGGTGTTGACCGCCTCGACCCAAAACCGATCCGGTGTCTTGTACTCATCAAGCATGGTTCTTGCCATGTCCAATAGAGTTCGATTCTTCCTCTCCACTACACCATTTTGTTGTGGAGTGTAGGGAGAAGAGAACTCATGCTTGATGCCCTCCTCCTCAAGGAAGCCTTCAATTTGAGAGTTCTTGAACTCCGTCCCGTTGTCGCTTCTAATTTTCTTGATCCTTAAGCCGAACTCATTTTGAGCCCGTCTCAAGAATCCCTTTAAGGTCTCTTGGGTATGGGATTTTTCCTGCAAAAAGAACACCTAAGTGAAGCGATAATAATCATCCACAATAACTAGACAGTACTTACTCCCGCCGATGCTTATGTAAGCGATCGGGCCGAATAAATCCATGTGTAGGAGCTCCAGTGGCCTGTCACTTGTCATGATGTTCTTGTGTGGATGATGAGTGCCAACTTGCTTCCCGGCTTGGCATGCGCTACAAATCCTGTCTTTCTCAAAATGAACATTTGTTAGTCCTAAAATGTGTTCTCCCTTTAGAAGCTTATGAAGATTCTTCATTCCAACATGGGCTAGTCGGCGGTGCCAGAGCCAACCCAAGTTAGTCTTAGCAATTAAGCAAGTGTCGAGTTCAGCTCTATCAAAATCTACCAAGTATAGCTGACCCTCTAACACTCCCTTAAATGCTATTGAATCATCACTTCTTCTAAAGACAGTGACACCTACATCAGTAAATAGACAGTTGTAGCCCATTTGACATAGTTTCGAAACGGAAAGCAAATTGTAATCTAAAGAATCTACAAGAAAAACATTGGAAACAGTATGGTTAGGTGATATAGCAATTTTACCCAATCCTTTGACCAAACCTTGATTTCCATCCCCGAATGTGATAGCTCGTTGGGGATCTTGGTTTTTCTCATATGAGGAGAACATCTTCTTCTCCCCTGTCATGTGGTTTGTGCACCCGCTATCGAGTATCCAACTTGAGCCCCCGGATGCATAAACCTACAAAACAATTTTAGTTCTTGACTTTAGGTACCCAAACGGTTTTGGGTCCTTTGGCATTGGAAACAAGAACTTTGGGTACCCAAACACAAGTCTTGGAACCCTTGTGTTTGCCCCCAACAAACTTGGCAACTACCTTGCCGGATTTGTTAGTAAGCACATAAGATGCATCAAAAGTCTTAAATGAAATGTCATGATTATTTGATGCACTAGGAGTTTTCTTTCTAGGCAACTTAGCACGGGTTGGTTGCCTAGAGCTAGATGTCTCACCCTTATACATAAAAGCATGGTTAGGGCCAGAGTGAGACTTCCTAGAATGAATTTTCTTAATTTTGCTCTCGGGATAACCAGCAGGATACAAAATGTAACCCTCGTTATCCTGAGGTATGGGAGCCTTGCCCTTAACAAAGCTAGACAAGTTTTTAGGAGGGGTATTAAGTTTGACATTGTCTCCCCTTTGGAAGCCAATGCCATCCTTGATGCTAGGGCGTCTCCCATTATAGAGCATACTTCTAGCAAATTTAAACTTTTCATTTTCTAAGTTATGCTCGGCAATTTTAGCATCTAATATTGCCATATGATCATTTTGTTGTTTAATTAAAGCCATGTGATCATGAATAGCATTGATATCAACATCTCTACATCTAGTACAAATAGAAGTGTGCTCAACGGTAGATGTAGAGGGTTTGCAAGATTTTAATTCTACAACCTTAGCATGCAACATATCATTCTTAGTTCTAAGGTCGGAAATAGTAGTATTGCAAACATCAAAATTTTTAGCCTTAGCAAATAATTTCTCATTCTCATCTCTAAGGCTAGCAAGAGAAATATTCAACTCATCAATCCTAGCAAGTAAATCAACATTATCATTTCTAGGATTGGAAGTTGAATCAATACAAACATGAGAATCAACCTTAGCAATTAATCTAGCATTTTCATTTCTAAGGTTGTCAATAGTCTCATGGCAAGTGCTTAGCTCACTAGACAATTTTTCACATTTTTCAACTTGTAGAGCATAAGCATTTTTAACCTTAACATGCTTTTTATTTTCCTTGATTAGGAAGTCCTCTTGGGAGTCCAAGAGATCATCCTTCTCATGGATGGCACTAATTAATTCATTTAATTTTTCTTTTTGTTGCATGTTTAGGTCGGCAAAAAGGGTACGCAAATTATTTTCCTCATCACTATCATTATCATCACTAGAGGATTCATATTTAGTGGAGGATTTAGATTTAACCTTCTTCCTTTTGCCGTCCTTTGCCATGAGGCACTTGTGGCCGACGTTGAGGAAGAGGAGTCCCTTGGTGACGGCGATGTTGGCGGCGTCCTCGTCGGAGGAGGACTCGGTAGAGCTCTCGTCGGAGTCCCACTCCTGGCAAACATGGGCATCGCCGCCCTTCTTCTTGTAGTACTTCTTCTTTTCTCTCCTCTTTCCCTTCTTGTCGTCGCCCCTGTCACTGTCACTAGATATAGGACATTTTGCAATAAAATGACCGGGCTTACCACATTTGTAGCACACTTTCTTGGAGCGGGGTTTGTAGTCCTTCCCCTTCCGTTGCTTGAGGATTTGGCGAAAGCTTTTGATGATTAAAGTCATCTCCTCATTGTCGAGCTTGAAGGCGTCAATTGGTTGTCTACTTGATGTAGACTCCTCCTTCTTCTCCTCCGTCGCCTTGAATGCCACCGGTTGTGCTTCGGACGTGGAGGGTTCATCAAGCTCGTTGATCTTCTTTGAGCCCTTGATCATACATTCAAAGCTCACAAAATTCCCGATTACTTCCTTGGGAGTCATTAGTGTGTATCTAGGATTACCACGAATTAATTGAACTTGAGTGGGGTTAAGGAAAATAAGAGATCTTAGAATAACCTTAACCACCTCATGGTCGTCCCACTTCTTACTCCCGAGGTTGCGCACTTGGTTCACCAAGGTTTTGAGCCGGTTGTACATATCTTGTGGCTCCTCCCCTTGGCGAAGACGAAAGCGACCGAGCTCCCCCTCGATCGTTTCCCGCTTAGTGATCTTGGTGAGTTCATCACCCTCGTGCGCGGTCTTGAGAAGGTCCCAAATTTCCTTTGCATTCTTCAACCCTTGCACCTTGTTGTATTCCTCCTTGCTTAGAGAGGCGAGGAGTATGGTTGTAGCTTGGGAGTTGAAGTGCTCGATTTGGGCCACTTCGTCCGTATCATAGTCTTCATCCCCTATGGATGGTACCTGTGCTCCAAACTCAACAACATTCCATATACTTTTGTGGAGTGAGGTTAGATGAAATTTCATTAAATCACTCCACCTAGCATAATCTTCGCCATCAAAGGTTGGCGGTTTGCCTAATGGAACAGAAAGTAATGGAGTATGTCTAGATGTACGAGGATAGTGTAAGGGGATCTTACTAAACTTCTTGCGCTCTTGGCGCTTAGAAGTTACGGACGGCGCATCGGAGTCGGAGGTCGACGTTGATGAGGTGTCGGTCTCGTAGTAGACCACCTTCCTCATCCTTTTGTGCTTGTCGCCTTTCCGATGCGACTTGTGGGAAGAAGATTTCTCCTTCTTCTCTTTGTGGTGTGAAGAAGAAGATCTTTTCTCCTTCCGTTTGGAGAAGTCCTTCTTCTTCTCCTTCCTCTTGGTGCGGGACTCTTCAGATGAAGTGCTCCCTTGGCTCGTAGTGGGCTTGTCGCCGGTCTCCATCTCCCTCTTGGTGTGATCTCCCGACATCACTTCGAGCGGTTAGGCTCTAATGAAGCACCGGGCTCTGATACCAATTGAAAGTCGCCTAGAGGGGGGGTGAATAGGGCGAAACTGAAATTCTCAAAAATAATCACAACTACAAGCCGGGTTAGCGTTAGAAATATAATCGAGTCCGCGAGAGAGGGCGCAAAACAAATCGCAAGTGAATAAGAAGTGTGACACGCGGATTTGTTTTACCGAGGTTCGGTTCTTGCAAATCTACTCCCCGTTGAGGAGGCCACAAAGGCCGGGTCTCTTTCAACCCTTACCCTCTCTCAAACGGTCCCTCGGACCGAGTGAGCTTTCTCTTCTCTATCACTTGGAACACAAAGTTCCCACAAGGACCACCACAAGATTGGTGTCTCTTGCCTCAATTACAAGTGAGTTTGATCGCAAGAAAGAATCAGGAAAGAAGAAAGCAATCCAAGCGCAAGAGCTCGAAAGAACACAAGCAAATCTCTCTCTCTAATCACTAGGGCGTTGTGTGGAATTTGGAGAGAATTTGATCTCTTTGGTGTGTCTAGAATTGAATGCTAGAGCTCTTGTAAGTAGTTGAGAAGTGGAAAACTTGGATGCAATGAATGGTGGGTGGTTGGGGGTATTTATAGCCCCAACCACCAAACTAGCTGTTTGGTGAGGCTGTCTGTCGTATGGTGCACCGGACAGTCCGGTGCGCCAGCCACGTCACCAAAGCCGTTGGGTTCCGACCGTTGGAGCTCTGACTTCTGGGCCCGCCTTGATGTCCGGTGGCGCACCGGACATGTACTGTAGAGTGTCCGGTGCACTAGCATGGGCGTGCCTGACCTCTGCGCGCGCTGGCGCGCATTTAATGCACTGCAGGTAGCCGTTGGCGCCGGAAGTAGCCGTTGCCCCGCAGATACACCGGACAGTCCGGTGTACACCGGACATGTCCGGTGAATTATAGCGGAGCAGCTGAAATGAATTCCCGAGGCTGGCGAGTTCCGGAGGCCACCCTTCCTTGGAGCACCGGACATGTCCGGTGTACACCGGACAGTCCGGTGAATTATAGCGGAGTCGCCTCTGGAATTTCCCGAAGGTGATGAGTTTGAGTTTGGAGTCCTCTGGTGGACCGGACATGTCCGGTGGCACACCGGACAGTCCGGTGCGCCAGACCAGAGGTGCCTTCAGTTGTCCCTTTGCTCTTTTGTTGAACCCAATACTTGGTCTTTTTATTGGCTAAGTGTGAACCTTTGGCACCTGTATAACTTATACACTAGAGCAAACTAGTTAGTCCAAATATTTGTGTTGGGCAATTCAACCACCAAAATTAATTAGGGACTAGGTGAAAGCCTAATTCCCTTTCAGTCCTCCTGTCAGAACGGTCAGTAAAGGGACGAAGTGACTGCGGTCACTTCGACCTTGCCGACTGAGGCACGCGTGTCAGGATAAGGTGTTAGGCGATCCCCGCATTAAATGCGCATACGATACGGTCGGTTGGTAAGGCGATTCGGTCGAGGTCGCTGCATGACAAAGTTCGCCCGAGCTTAGCCTCGGGTGAGACGGGGGTGCGTCTGTTGACAGAGGGGACCCTCGGGCGAGGCGTGAATTCGTCCAGGACTACAATCCTTACCCGAGGCTGGGCTCGGATGAGGTAGCGTCCCTTGGTAGACGAGGCCCTGACTTGAACTGCGCTTATCAGTCGTTGATGGTTTGTTCTGAAGATGTTTTTCGGCCAGGTTAAGGAGCATTGGGGGTACCCCTAATTACGGTCCCCGATACCACTAGAAATCATATTTCTATATGCGGTTTCTTAAGAAAACCGTCTTTAGAAATCTATGATTTCTAGTGGCGGTTTTCTTAAGGAACCGCCACTACAAATTATTTTTATCCTTAATTTATTGAGTTTTTCAAACGACCTCGTATGTTGAAACCACCAAAACAAAGTTGTAGATCTCTGAAAGTTACGAAACTTTATAGTTTACAACTTTCTTATTTGAAATCATTTTGGCTCTAAAAAATTGCATATGCATTTATCAAATTTAAAATTCAAAATTTTCAAACGACCTCGGATGAAAAAAGTGTCAAAATGAAAGTTGTATAACTTCAAAAGTTATTCAAATTTGTAGTTGACAATTTTTTAATTTAAATTTGTTTACGGTCTCAAACAAACAATTTACACTCAGCTGGCTGTAATATGTGGACAACAAAACTACAAACTAGATGTGAAACATGTCATAGGCGGAGTGGTAGAGTAGGTTACACGCGAGGGTGAGGTCGGGGTTTAATTCCTAGCCAACCGGGTAGTGCGCAAGAAATGCCGCGGGTGGGCTGAGGCCTCTCCTTGAATAATTTTTTTTTCTATTTTTAAAACCCGTTTTATGTTTCTAAAAATAATTTTCACTGTCGGTTTTATTACACCGACCGCTATAGATGAAAACGGGATGGAAAATTTCCGTACCATCCCGTTTCCAATACTATTTTTCCTGATCGTTTTCGAATTGTTTGGGAACCAATTAGAAATGGTACGAAAACGATTTAGCTAGTTTTCCGACCGTTTTTTTTCGTTTCCGAGTCGTGATGATACCGTTTTTTATATATAATATAAGATAGATCTAGCATATAATTTATTCAAGTTAGAGACTTTTGTTGTGTTGAAGTGAATGAATAAGCGAAAAGCAAAAGTTATAATTACTCTAACTAATATGAATGATGAAAAAGAGTTGTTCGTGTATTTTTATATCTTAAAAATTAGGCAATACATCACTTTATTATGTTTTTGTGGAAACTACAAAATATTTATCTTTCCGACTATAGTTTATCATTTTCGATCGTTTTCGAATAATCGACAATTCCGATCCCATATTATCGACCGTTGATTTTCGTTTTTTTTTCTCGACCAAAAAACATGAAAAAAATAGTTGTTTTTTTTATCATTTTCGACTGTTTTCATCCTACCGACCGCCGCTCAGTTAACCACCTCTAAAGATGTTCGGCTCTAAAAAACGAAAGTGAAAATAAGTTAAAAACTGCCACTATAGAGCTTCTGTACTTAGTGTAATATTCTATACAAATCTAATTAATTAATCCTACGATTGTTTGACCGATATAAACAGCGTAGTAACGTTTTTTCTAATAGAGGAAGCATGAGTTTTCTTGCCTTGGTAACCGTTTCCCTTGGCAAGAAAAGCTCAATCTTCCGACCTTCTCTAGTCTCTACACTAGTCCTACTTTCTTACACAGATCCCCGCCCGTGATGGAGTAGTTAGCTACACATGCTGCTTTGCTTGAAGCTAGCTGTCACGAAGCAGTAGCACCATATACTAGATTACCAGTGGTACACTACACACAATCATCTGAGCTATAGTCACTTGCGCGTGCCGACGAATCAAGATGGGACGGGGCCTAAGTCCTTATTGCATGCTAATACTGCTAGTAGCGCAGTCAGCATCCATTCCAGCTGATCTGCTCCTCTACTCCACCTGCGCTGCTAAGGTAAGGATGGACTTGCCTTTTGCCGCGCGCAACCACACAGCCGACGCAAAATGGAGCTAGCGCCCCCCGACTCCCCACTACTAGTGTATAGTTAGCGACGGAGACGAAAAGGGCGGTAAAAGTTAAAGATCGCTTCCAAGCTAGGCAATGCTAAAACCAGCAGCGGGGTGGCGAAGGGAGGATGGGTGGCTGGAGCACTAGCGTGCACGCAGCACGCACGCACCGAAAGAAAGCCCCGGCAGTGGTCGTGCAGGAGAAGTGAAGTGATATAGAGCCGGCCGGGCCAGACATGCATGGCTCATCTCCATGCATGTGTGCGCTAGCTAGCTAGCTCCGCTGATGGCAGCGTGATTTCAGTCTGTCTGCCGGACGGTGCATATGCCGTCCTCCTTTTGAACGGAGCACTTGCGTTGCCGCGCCGGTCCTGGCTTCCCGCTGCTCTGGGTCCGGATCGGACAAGCAGTGCAGGCTAGGCTACTAGTGGCACGCAGGCTGCTTGGCATAGCTCTAAAAGGACACGTCAGGTAGATGTAGGCAGACAGACAGACCGAACCTCCCGAAAGAAAAAAAAAAGCTACTGGTGCATTCTTGCGTGATCCTGCGCTGGCAAGCATCAAGCATGCATATGAGTTGCGATGGATGCTTCTGGAGATTGCTAGTCTGAGCACGCAGATGGAACTCGATCGAGGGCACGCGCTAGCAACGACCAGAACAAAAGAGAGTATGCATGCAGGGCTCACGGCGGGTTGTCATTATCGTCAGCAGAATGTAGAGCACTGTTCCAACCATAATTGAGCCTGCGGACGGTCCGGTCCTGAGGCCGGACGGTCCGCGGTCCGGACGGTCCGCGCCTGGGGGCCGGACGGTCCGCGCGTGCGCAGAACAGATTAGGGTTCCGAGTTTTGTGTTACGGTTGTTAGCTAAAATCACGGGAAAAGCTCGGAAATTAGTTTGTAAAGGGTCCAGCCCCCCTCCTCTATAAATAGAGAGGTATACGGCCGATTTGTAATGATCAATCGAATCAATACAACTTCTATTTCGCATTTTATCCTAGGAGTAGTTCTAGTCTAGTTTAGGTTTAGATATACAATCCCCAAATTCTCCGCCTCTCCTCGGCTCTAGGTCGATTAGAGGAGTCTAGGTCGGCCTGCCCGAGCCTAGACACCACCTAGGATCTCTACTCCCCGATGGGGTCCCTCCCGGGAGCGAGATCCAGGCGCCGTCGGCGATCTTCCGCCGTCCCTGTGTACGCGCGGACCGTCCGGCCCCAGGGCGCGGACCGTCCGGCCGTCAGGCAGGAGCCCTAGCCGCGCACCAGGCCGCGGACCGTCCGGCCCCAGGCCGCGGACAGTCCGCCCTTGCGCAGAGAGCACTACCGCGCCTCGCATCAGGCCGCGGACCGTCCGGCCCCTGCGCGCGGACCGTCCGCCCCTGTGCAGAGGGCACCGCCACGGTTCTTGTTGAGTGTTTGGCGCTCCGAAAAGGCGTCAACATACTTTTTGGCGACTCCGCTGGGGAAAACACATCTAAGCTCATCAGATCGGCCCTCAATGGCCGGTTCAAAGGATAGCTCTGATATTTCTCTAAGCAACATCATAGAGCCGACTTGGGAAACCTTGCCGGCTGACGAACAGCTCCAGTTTGAGGAGCACAAGGAGCGGATGATCCAGGAGGCGAAAGCAAAGTTCTTGGCCAACTTCAAAGTGGACAGGAACAACAAGGTCGTCCGACATCGGGCGACGGATCCGGCTTCACTCCAACCCACGCCAGATATCCCCAATGTAAGTAATACCAACGATCTGCAATCTCTTAGAAATTATGTAGAAGATCAGCGTGAACAAATGCAGAACATCATAGGGGGTATGCAAAGCGATCTTAAGAGACTAGTACGTGCATTCGATAAATCTAGTACCGCAAATTTTCCTTCGCACGAGATTGAGTTAGGAGATAACGCGCGTAACACATCGGCTACAGGTTGTCACGACCAGTCACAACCCCTTTATGGGATGCCGATGGACACGTACCCTAAGCAACCGCAAATCGGCAGCAAACCAGCCGATCTGCACATGCCCGGACCGTCCGCACGTGAGCGCGGACCGTCCGGGCCAACAGCAGTTGGGCCTATTTTTAATGAGTTACCTAGATATGCGCCCGAGCCACCACATATGACACAGAACCCAAACTACCCAGCCGGACGGTCCGCATACAATGACGGACGGTCCGCATATGACCACGGACGGTCCGGGTACGTATCCGGACAGTCCGCGCATAAGTCTTTTGAGGAGGATTATTACATGAATCCTCGCCCGTCCCAGCAACACTTCCCATCACACTATGCAATGCACCAGCCCACTAATTCAGGATCCAAAGCCCAGGAAAGCTTTCCGGCCCCACCTGGAAGGCCAGAAAGAAACGATCAAACGTATGAGCCATATAGAGCAAATGGAAATGCACCACGTAACTCAAACCAATGGGGGGAAAGACAACATGCTAATATCCAGCCAACCCCACCTATGTTTGACCAGAGAGCCGGTGGTCTCGCACCGGCTGCCATTGATATAGTAAGGGAAGAAATAGCCGGGGCGTTCCGAGATAAGCTCGGAGTAAGCATGGTCCCTGGGGGGCAATCATATCGGAAACCTTATGACAGCCGATTTGATCACCACCCATACCCACAGGGAACCAGGATACCCGAATTCACAAAATTTTCGGGTGATCAAGGAAAGAACACACGTGAACACATAGGCCAATTTTTAGCACAATTAGGAGAGTTGGCCAACACAGAGGCATTTCGCGTACGTTTATTTTCATTATCTTTAACAGGAACTGCGTTTGCATGGTACGCCACTTTACCTCCTAATTCCATTTCATCATGGGGGGATTTAGAACAAAAATTTCATGATCATTTTTTCTCCGGTGACTATGAATTGGATTTGGTAGATTTAGCGTCGTTGCGACAGACAAAAGATGAATCGGTTAATGATTACATCCGGAGATTCCGAGATACAAGAAACCGATGCTTTCAAATTCATTTAGCAGAGAAACAGCTAGTAGGATTAGCTTTTAATGGTCTGCGATATTATTTAAAAGAAAGATTAGAAGGCATCCAATTCTTTACACTAGCACAATTACACCAGAGAGCTTCGGCTTGTGAAAGCCGAAGCAAAGAAACTACTAAAACAATTCGTCACAACATACGTGTAGTAGAATGCGACCAAAGTAGCTCAGAAGACGAATCAGCAGAAGTGTATGCTGCTGAAATGGTTTGGCCAAAGCAGGCCAAATCTTCGGCTTGTGCCTCCTTACAGCCGGTTCAAAAGAAACGGCAAGAGGAGGTTAAGTTTACATTTAATGTTGGTAAGTGTGATAGAATATTTGATGAATTACTCAAAAATGGCAACATTAAAATAAATCACACTGTTCCATCCGCCGACGAGCTAAAACGTCGTGCATATTGCAAGTGGCATAACTCATTTTCTCATGCCACTAATGATTGTAATGTATTCCATCGACAGATTCAATCGGCCATTAACGAAGGACGATTGAAATTTCAGGAAATGCAGGTGGACACGGAGCCCTTTCCAATGAACATGATCGACTTTGAGGGCAAGAAAGTCCTGACTCGGCCAAACACAGCCGATGAAGGCAAAGGCAAAGAAATAGTCATCGGCAATGCAAAAAAGGCCGATGAGGATCATAAAGTTTCTTGCAGGAAAGTGGTAGCCGAGAAGACTCCCGATGGAGGGGAGACCCTGAAGGTGACCATCACAGCCTCCAGTACTGGGGGCAAACACAGACAGGGAGACAGATACAGGAACCCGTGCTGCGTATCCCGGACGGTCCGGCACGTAGGCGCGGACGGTCCGGGACCCCACCGGACGGTCCGGAGAGCTCTGGCGGACGGTCCGGCCATGCTCAGGACTCGCAGCGACCACGTACTTTCAAACCACGACGACCAGAGATAGGTACGTGGAAAACAAATACATTTAAAGCAGCCGGTCGGCTGATCAAGCCTGGCCCGACTTTCGATCAATTGTTGTCTAAATATGTGAAAAAGAAGGCCAGCCCCAGTGACCGGCCACCGAAGCGACCCCGCTCACCCATTCATGAGCAACGTCAGGTCAGGCCGATTGGACCACCTCACCAATCGGAAGAAATGAAAGGTCCTATTGTACAATTGAGACCTAACATGCCGACATGGACCCCTCCACCTCCTTATCCATCTATGCCATATCCATACACATACTTACCTCCACCATATGTCCCAAATCAAATGTGGGGCATGCCACCATATCCATTTGGGATGCCACAGTACCCCGCCTGGGGGGCACCCCAAACATCCGTTTTTGATAGGTTGGCACCGCCAGTACAAGACCGATTGAGCACTGCTGAATCCGGTCACCAGGCACAGGCCCCACAAGGTTGCTGGACTACTCGGCCTCCTAGGCCGACCAATCCGGCAGGGGGGCATATGCCAGCGGCAACTCAAAAAACAACAAAAAGGGACACCATCAAAATAGGCACCGCAGATGTTGTCATACAGGGAGACAATAAAGGGCCGATGATTTTCGGCGAATCGGCCAACACAACCGAAAAGGATACGGCTACCATCAAAATAGTCGATCCAAAATACTCCATGCCTCGATGGTGCCCAGCGGGATTGACACGATCTCAAAAGAGAAAATTACAGCGCCTAAGAGCAAAGGAGAGCCAGGAGAAGGAGGCGGAAAAGACATTTAATGACACACATCCGCTATACCCGCCACCGCAAAAGAAATGGAGACCGAAGGCCGTTGAGAAAAAACAAACGGCCACAGAAATAGAAGTCAACCTGCACCAGGTGCGGACCGTCCGGCCCCCGCACACGGACCGTCCGCCGTTCACCAGGAAGGTTCTGGACAACCTGCACCAGGCGCGGACCGTCTGGCCCCCGCGTGCGGACCGTCCGCCGTTCATCAGGAAGCCTCCAACAACACGACAACATCAATGGAAGAGGACGACCTGCTAGGAGAAGACCTGGTCGACTACGAGGCTTCTCCAGAACGCCCAGGTATGGATGTAAATATTATTACATTTTCTTCCGATTGTACTATCATTGGCGACGATGAACCTGTTGCTGCCCAGTTTGATTTTGGTCCTAAAGAAGCCGCCTTTACTAAACCAAAGGAATCGGTAAATCATTTAAAGCCGCTCTTCGTGCGCGGTCACATTGATGGAATACCGATTGCTAAGATGTTGGTGGATGGAGGGGCGGCTGTAAATCTAATGCCTTATTTATTATACAGAAAATTAGGTAAACAAGATGACGAACTTGTCAAAACCAACATGACCCTCAGCGGTGTTGGGGATAGTTCGATTAAAGCCAGGGGAGTCACGTCCATTGAATTAACCATCGGGACTAAGACCCTTGCTGCTGCATTCTTCGTCGCTGATGTAGAAGGGAATTACAGTTTAATTCTAGGCAGAGATTGGATTCATGCCAATCAATGTATACCTTCTACATTACATCAAATGCTAATACAATGGGTAGGCGATGAGGTAGAACAAGTACATGCTGATGTATCGGCCTGCATCGCTGTGGCCGATGCCCCTGTACTCTGGACTTATGAGACTGCTACATGTCTCACAGGGGTAGATTTTTCTGATTATCAGTTCATAAGTATAGATAAGAAAGGTTTCATTCCTGTAATGCTAGAGCCGATGGAGAATCGGCTGAATCCTAAATAGAGTTTAAACGATGAATACACACAAAGTTCATGAGTCTTTGATCACGGACAATTCGGCCCTCAAAGCCGGATGGTCTGGTCTATCATAGAACAGTTCGGACTTTAAGACCGAACATCTACCACAGCGAAAAGATAGTATTACGGATGATCCGGTCCCCGAGACCGGAAAGTCCGCCATCACACAAAGATCATCTGATTCCTCTGTGGGGGACATGATAGAGGAATTCAGAGATCTTGATAAACTAGGACAGGGGTTTACATCGGCTGATCCTTTGGAGGAGATTGACATAGGAAATGGTAAAACTCCAAGGCCGACTTTTGTAAACAAGACCCTGGAGACCGATTCTAGAAATGAGATGATCGGTCTATTGAAGGAATATTCAGATTGTTTTGCTTGGAATTACACTGAAATGCCTGGACTAAGCCGAGAGATTGTCGAACATCGGCTGCCCATTAAGTCTGGTTTCAGACCTTTCAAGCAGAAAGCTAGAACGTTTCGTCCAGATCTTCTCCCACGAATCAAGGACGAAATCCACCGGCTGCTAGAAGCTAATTTTATTAGACCTTGCAGATACGCAGAGTGGGTCTCCAATATTGTGCCGGTGGAGAAGAAGGAGTCAGGTAAGCTTAGAGTATGCATTGATTTTCGTAATTTAAATAAAGCAACTCCTAAAGATGAATATCCCATGCCCATAGCCGACACATTAATCAATAATGCATCAGGAAATAGAATTATTAGCTTCCTTGATGGTAATGCCGGATATAATCAGATTTTCATGGCCGAAGAAGATGCGTCTAAAACGGCCTTTATATGTCCAGGCTTCATTGGTTTATTTGAATGGGTTGTCATGACATTCGGTCTTAAAAATGCTGGTGCTACTTATCAGAGGGCTATGAATCTGATCTTCCATGAGTTGTTAGGAAACACTGTGGAAGTCTACATTGATGATATTGTAGTCAAATCGGCTGAGTTTAGTTCTCATATAGCTGATTTGCGCAAAGCCTTTGATAAAATGCGTCGGTACGGTTTGAAAATGAACCCACGTAAGTGTGCTTTTGGAGTGTCGGCTGGTAAGTTTTTAGGATTTGTCATCCATGAACATGGTATAGAAATAGATCCTGACCGAATCAAGTCTATTCGGAATGTGGGGCCTCCGACTTGTAAGGTCGAAGTGCAGAGGTTTCTCGGCAAGGTGAATTATTTACGAAGGTTTATTTCTAACCTAGCCGGGAAGATTGATGCCTTCACCCCTATCCTTCGGCTTAAGAATGATGCTGAATTCACTTGGGGGGCAGAGCAACAGGAAGCATTTGATCTCATTAAAAAATACTTGTCTTCGGCTCCCGTGTTAAAAGCACCACAAGTAGGAGCGCCATTCAGATTATACATTGCAGCTGAAGACAAGGTTATTGGGGCTGTTCTGACACAAGAAACTGAGGGGAAGGATCATGTGGTGACATATCTAAGCCGAAGGTTGGTGGATGCTGAAACAAGGTTCACTTTTATTGAAAAGTTATGTTTATGCTTGTTTTATGCATGCACCAAATGTAGATGTTATTTGCTGTCTAGTCATTGCATTGTTTCTGGTCAAGCCGATGTAATCAAATACATGTTGCATAACCCAATTATGAGTGGTAGAATTGGTAAGTGGGCTTATGCACTCATAGAATATGACTTGGCCTATGAACCATTGAAATCTATGAAAGGCCAAGTCGTAGCGGATTTTATTGTAGAACATCGGGTTAATGATATTCATGAACTAGACATGTCATACCTCACTATTACTCCTTGGACTTTATATTTTGATGGATCGGTTTGCAATGAAGGGCAAGTAATTGGCATTGTGCTTGTTTCACCAAGTAATGTCTCCTTTGACTTCTCTAGCCGATTGAAAACTTATTGCACTAATAATCAAGCCGAATATGAGGCCCTCCTATTCGGCTTAGAACTTTTAAATGGTATGGGAGTAAAACATGTGAAGGTATTTGGTGATTCTCAGCTGGTTGTCCAACAAGTGTTAGAAGAATATCAATGTTTTGATAGTACTCTAAATAGTTACCTTGAGAAATGTTGGAGCATAATCCATTCTTTTGACGAATTCAGTATTCGACATATCTCTAGAGTTGAGAATCATAGAGCTAACGATTTGGCACAAGATGCATCAGGTTATCGGATAAAGAGAGGGAAATTTCACAAAACTGAAATTCCGATAACCAGTGCAGAGCCAAATTCCCAGGTCGCGGACCGTCCGCGTGACGACGCCGGACTGTCCGGGGTTTCCAGAAATGTTCTCTTAATCGATTCGGCTGACAATGAAGCCGATGTAAGTGATTGGAGGACACCTATACTCAATTATTTACGAAATCCCAATATTAGGACAGATAAGAACATTCGGCGAACAGCTTTCAAGTATGTTTTGATGAGTGATGAACTTTACCGCCGAACAGTCAGTGACGTCCTGCTGAAGTGCTTGGGCCCAGATGATGCTATATTAGCCATGGCCGAAGTACATGAAGGAATTTGTGGTACTCATCAATCGGCTCCAAAGATGAAGTGGTTGTTGCGAAAGTCTGGTTTTTATTGGCCTAGTATGATAGCTGATTGTTTCAAGTACTACAAGGGATGCCAAGTGTGTCAAAAATTCGGCGACCTACAGTTGGTCCCTGCAGCCGAATTGCATCCTATCATCAAGCCTTGGCCGTTCAGAGGATGGGGATTAGACTTTATTGGAGAAATTCATCCTTCATCATCAAAGGGGCATCGGTTTGTGTTAGTTGCCACTGACTATTTCACCAAATGGACTGAAGCCGTTGCTCTGAAAAACATGACGCACAAGGAGGTAATTGAGTTCATAACTGAGCATATTATTCATAGATTCGACATTCCCCAGACCTTGACTACAGATCAAGGTACTTCTTTTATGTCAAAGGAGGTACGTGAATTTGCTGAATTATACAGAATTAAGCTGCTTAATTCATCTCCATATTATGCTCAGGCCAATGGACAGGCCGAGTCTAGTAATAGGACATTGATTAATTTGATAAAAAAGAAGATATCTGATAATCCTAAACATTGGCATAAGATTTTGTCCGAAGCTTTATGGGCTCATAGAATATCTAAACATAGTGCTACTAAAGTATCTCTTTTTGAGCTTGTCTATGGGCAGGAAGCAGTATTGCCTGTGGAAATAAGTTTGAATGCTGTCAGGTTCGCCAGACAAAATGATTTAACTGTCGCTGATTATTATAATTCAATGATGGATAATATTGATGAGGTGACCGACAAGAGGGTGATAGCTTTGGGAGCAATAGAAAAGGACAAGATTATGGTAGCCAGGGCCTACAACAAGAAGGTCAAAACAAAGTCATTTCAAGTAGGAGATCTGGTGTGGAAGACCATCTTACCTCTAAGGAATAAAGACCGGAAGTTTGGAAAATGGTCGCCAAGCTGGGAGGGTCCTTATAAAGTAAAACAGGTGATGTCTGGCAACGCCTATTTGCTACAAACATTACAAGGCAAGGATTTGCCTAAGGCTTTGAATGGGCGTTTCCTCAAACAGTACCATCCTAGTATGTGGCAAGATGCCTAAGAGAACCGATGTGAGCACATCGAGTTAGTTGCTTTTGGTTCGCCCAGCTCCACCAAAAGGCAGGGGGGCATATGTTCGAACCATAATTGAGCCTGTGGACGGTCCGGCCCTGAGGCCGGACGGTCCGCGGTCCGGACAGTCCGCGCCTGGGGGCCGGACGGTCCGTGCGTGCGCAGAACAGATTAGGGTTCCGAGTTTTGTGTTACGGTTGTTAGCTAAAATCACGGGAAAAGCTCGGAAATTAGTTTGTAAAGGGTCCAGCCCCCCTCCTCTATAAATAGAGAGGTATACGCCGATTTGTAATGATCAATCGAATCAATACAACTTCTATTTCGCATTTTATCCTAGGAGTAGTTCTAGTCTAGTTTAGGTTTAGATATCCAATCCCCAAATTCTCCGCCTCTCCTCGGCTCTACGTCGATTAGAGGAGTCTAGGTCGGCCTGCCCGAGCCTAGACACCACCTAGGATCTCTACTCCCCGACGGGGTCCCTCCCGGGAGCGAGATCCAGGCGCCGTCGGCGATCTTCCGCCGTCCTTGTGTACGCGCGGACCGTCCGGCCCCAGGGCGCGGACCGTCCGGCCGTCAGGCAGGAGCCCTAGCCGCGCACCAGGCCGCGGACCGTCCGGCCCCAGGCCGCGGACAGTCCGCCCTTGCGCAGAGAGCACTACCGCGCCTCGCATCAGGCCGCGGACCGTCCGCCCCTGTGCAGAGGGCACCGCCACGATTCTTGTTGAGTGTTTGGCGCTCCGAAAAGACGTCAACAAGCACTTTGCTAACAAGTACACGCACTCATATGCATGCTTGTTGGGGGAGCTAGTTAGGGTTCATTCGCTAATTAAGCTTGTGTGGCTAGGAGACGCGCGGCGGTGTAGCTAGCTAGCTTTCCCCGTCACACACGACCACGAGATCGGCACATGTCCACGTCGGCGGTCGCTGTCCGTGGCCGGTTGCCCGCCAGACGTACGCACGTATTTTTTTTACGCTTCATTGTCGCCCCCGGCCCTCCTCCGTACGTGTCCTTTTCATTTGCGTAGACAAAAAAGTACTTAAACGCCAATACGACTCTCTCACGGCGGCTCCGTTTCTCAAAGCATTGGAAAGGGTATAGCAGAGAGACTGCGCGGGCTGATGATTGCAGAGTCTTCTTTTTTAAAATTTTTTTAATTAGTATTTAGTTTAGGTACGGTTATTGAAATAGTGCAGCTCTATCGTTTCTATTCGAGGACTTGGTGTACACAAGAGATTAGTACACATACGCATGGAGCTGAAAAATGTTCCATGTGGGGGGTGTTGGGAGAATAAATATAAATCAAAACACGTGCTTTCATTCAGAATAAAATATATGCTTGTATATTACTACGACACAATAATGTAATGTCTCGCATTTCACCAGCAACGGAACAGTACGTCGCTGCATGCCTGCATGCTGCTACACAGTAGGCCCGCTGGACAAATTACTGTTATTATTAATTACAGCCTGCAGGGCAACGGAATGTGCAGAGCGCGATCCCGGGGCCAGAGGGCGTCGGGGGGAGGACAAGGATCAGTTTCAAATTTCAATCCAGAGAAAGTGACAGCAGCATGCATGAGTTCGGTTTGATCACATAAGGGCTTGTTCGTTTTCAGCTGAATCCATGTGGATTGAATGGAATTCTGTGGGTTTAAATCCATAGCAAGTCAAAATCTCTACTAATTTTTTCCAATCCCATCCAATACATGTGGTGTAGGAATAACCGAACAAGGTCTAACGTGACCATGACATGGAGCTGAATCAGCCTACCCAATCAGCTGTTACTGATAGACGGCCATAACTGCTAGTACAGATTAGTATTTCCAGTACTTGTGGCTACCAACCATCCTCCTCTCGCTCGCACTGCTGATGATGCGAGTGGAGGCTAGTCTTCAAAAGCTACAGTACTGAAGATAAAAATAAAAATAAAAATCTGCAGCTCCAAGCTAGCAGCCACGGGCCACGACCCAGAGAACAGACGGCCGAGTAGAGCCAATTTGATGAGGCAGAGTAACTTGGCTGGTTGGTCGTCGCAAGGGGCCGCGCGCGGCCAGACGAGCTCCATTGCGGTGACGATGGAGGTACGCATTGACTGATGAATCCCAGCGAGACACAACAGCAACAGTATAGTTGTGGTCCGGGCGCCCTGCTGGAGAGCGGCGTGACGTCCGTGCTGGGCTTCCGCGCGCCGGCGCGCGAAAACAAGGCGAAACACGGCACCGCCATTCGGAGCGTACACCGGAGGACGCTGGAATGTTCCAGACGACCTCTCGTTTCTGCAGCATGCATGTGTTGTTGGACTTGGAGCAGAAAGACGTACGCGCGCGGCGCTCCAACGGTCTCCGTCACTTCCTCTTGGCTGTTGTTGCCTGGCCATCCGATCGAGGAAAGGAATGATGGTCTCGACGTCCACGTGTACTCCTAAGCGTACTACGCGTGCACCGTTTTCTCCTGTTGGAATCTCTCTTTACAGCTCTGCTGCGTGACACGTACGTCTACATAGGCTGAGGGGGAGAACTGTGCCTATGTAGACGTACAAATTATTAGTATTAAGTACTACGTACAGACGAAGGACAAGGGACGGCGATCTCTTCCTTTTCTTTTATTTTTTCTCTCAGCTCGACCGTGGCTAGCTTGGAATGGAGGAGAGGAGATGATTCTGGGGCTGTTGCGTTGCTGATGCTGCCCTTGCATGCTCTGGACGGATGGACGACCTAATGGAAGCATTAGGTGAACGCACCAGCTGTTCCCAACTAATAAAGATTAAAATTCTCTCTCAATCCGGTACTAGCCACGTCACATGCCATGACCTTTTCATTCATTCATGCCTTAGCTTTTTGTTTGTTCGCTCTCCTGGATGATTATGTAGTCGTTCGTATTATTTTAACTATATATATTGTTCCGTTTGTGAAATGGCAACAGGAATTTTATATCTTACACTAAGGACAAGTCTTGCAACAAATAGACAAAAAATCCAGGAAAGTAATTCACCAAGAGGATTTTAAATGATATTTCAATTCTCTGAGAGGGTTTTTTCCACTCGGGTGTATTTCCCGTCACTGTTTAGCAACCAAGGGCTAAAAACCCCTCTTGAGACAAAATACTTCAGAAAAAAATAGAAAATATTTAGAAAAATAAAAAACACAATGAAACATCACTAAAAATCTAAAAAACATGCACCAGACATGATCATCTAATATCCAACAAAGTTTAACTTAAATATCATCTAATATCCAACAAAGTTAATATATCCATCATCACATCACATAAGGTCATCTCCATTTACACGTACAAATAGACAATATAACATAGAAACAGAGTACAAGTCCCTTCATTATGAACTTTTACACTAGAATAAATTATGAGTTTAACTCCTTTTTTACAAGCTTCAAGTGGAGTGTCGTTCCATTTTCCTTCTCCATGTCAGCTTCATATGTTGCTTCCACTTAGCACTCTGCAAGTACCAAGTAACACCAATTAACACATGATTTAGTTTACACAATGTACCAACATTTTACAACTAGGAAATATGCACTGTATGCACAAAGAAAAATCCACAACCAAGCACTGTATGCACAAATATGCACTGTATGCACAAAGATCATAAGTCTATGTTCCAGGTATCCTACAAGCTACTTTACTATTCAATGGTGCATTTATGTAAATTGGTTGTCTAATGATTTTGACACTTATGTCAGGAGCTTCAAAGTTTCCAAAGTCACGAGTGAAAACTAAAAAAACAATAATACAACATGGACGGATGTAAACAATATGAAGATATTGTTGCTAACATGTTCTTGGATGGCAATATAAAGCTACCGCCACACAATATGTGCTCATGCTAAGCTGAAACCAAAATCGTAAAGCTATGTTTTGTTACATGCTTAACTATGGACACACCTGATTTTGCGCTTTAGCCACATTCTTCGAACATTATGGTTCATTGTTGACATGAAAGCCTCTATTAATCTCGGACTCAAAGACCTCCATAGCATATGACTTCTCCTCATCTGTGAATCCATCCGTTGCTTCCATTTTCTTCATACACTTCCTCATGGAAAGTTCTTTAAGAGCATCAAGTGTCTTATTAGTTTGACTCTTTTTGAACTCCACATAGTCTTCGAGAGCTGTTCCAACATGGCTCTGCTTACGCTTTCTGCTTTTGCTACCTTCTTCCTCTCTTGCTTCATGAATAGCTGACACAGATTGAGCTTCACTTGTCATCTCTTGTCCATCCAAATCAAATGGATTTGTATTGAATGGATGGAGAGTCAGTTCAGACGTACTTCTAGCTAAAGGAATAACAAAAGTAGGAGCAGGAGGAGAAAGAGGAGGAACAGTAGTAGGAGGGGCAAGAGTATCAAGAGATAGAGGAGCATAAGGAGACAGTCGTTGAGTTGATGTAAAATTTAATTCTCCTGTAGCCACACTACCTATAAAAATGAACATATATGAATAGGTATAATACCTCATGGCCTATTAGAAAAGAGTAGAAAAGAGGAAATGGACACACACTCACTTCATAAAGTGCTTCTAAAGAGTAGAAAAGAGGAAATGGCTTCTTGCGAAACCTTGCAACCTTTGGGTGAGCCTATTAAATGCAACATGAAATGTAATTAGTTCTCAGCAACAAAAAATCATATTGAACAAGCAAAGACATAATGTTATAACAAGAAATTGCTTACACTAATCAACCTTGTCCAAACCTCTGGTTCAGCCAATATCATACATAGTGAGTCATTCCAACCAGTCCCACTTTCCTTTCTTGAATATCTTACTACTTTATAGCTTGATTTAAGTTCTTTAACCTTCTCTTGTAGTTGTTGTTTTGTGAAATGAGCCAAAGAGAACCTTTCATTAAACTTAGTAGTGCTACACTTCCATCCTTCCGAATTCCATCCATTTTGACCTTCAACTTTGGGTTATCTTTGTAGTCATGTAGTACATCGACTAAACCCTTCTCATATGTTGAGTTCCAGGCCACCCTTGCAACTTCCTTTGACATGGCTATATTTTCCAATAAATATTCAAAGGCATTAGTAAAAAAAGCATACAACATTACTATGGACAGTTGAATAAAGGCCAAAAAAGAGAAGAAACAACAAGTGTACTTCATCATATTGTAACAGTTTTGACTTGTGAACATTACAATATACCTGCATTTGACATTTCAGATCACACAAAAAGTGATGGAGTAACTAGCACAACATGTAGTAGTAGTAGTAGTAATGTATTTGGCCAATCAATAAAGTGATGGAGATTATGTTGCTGAAAAAAGAAATAAAAAATGGATTTGGCCAATCAATAAAGTTGTTGAAAAAAGATGTGTAGATAGGCTTTGGCTGCTTCTTCTTGAGTGTCTATAGAAGCTGGATAAGTAGATAAGGCAACACAATTGTTTAAGTAGATAAGATCGATAGTTGCATTACAACAAGCTGCAAACATTGTTCCCGAATTAAGAAGCATCAGGAAAAACATTAAAAAAGCATGGTAGAGAAACTAAACATAGCAAAAACTCCACATCTGTAGTGCCTTATTGTATTTGGACTTAAGCTAATCAACTATTGTAGGCATCCCACATCTGTAGTGCAATCTGATCTCTTAGTGTACTTCCATCACTTGACTCTGTGTCATTGGGATAGTTGTTGTCTCCCTCAGGGACATCAACATATTGACTTGGAGATATATAATTTGGTTGGTTGTCGAGCCATCGTTCATCACCATTTTGCTCTCTAATTATGTTGTGAAATGCAATGGCTGTAGCAGCGATCTTGATTTGATTTTCTATGGGATGGAATGTGCCTACTTTTAGAATTGGGAACCTTTCTTAAGAACACTAATGGCCCTCTCTATATGGTTACAGAGAAAAAAATTATTGCCAACAAATATATTAAGGGAAAACCCCTTATTTTGATCAAACAAAAACAAGGTGATTCTCATTTCTGGAAAAAATCCTGAGTCTGCGTGATAATTTTTACAAATTTTGTAAAACTGTTGTGGGTAATGGTAAGAAGACTAGTTTTTGGAAAAGCACTTGGATTGGTAATCTGTCTTTGTCTGTTCAGTTTCCTATTCTTTTTGACTTGGCCTATGACAAAGATATCATGGTTAATAATGTATTAACATCCAATTTTGAGGCTCTTACTTTTAGAAGAAGGATTGTTGGTAATTTGAGAGTCTTATTGGATGAGTTGGTAAGTTGCTGCAATCAGGTAACTTTGTCTGATCAGGAGGACAAAATTGTGTGGAATTTGGGAAGAAAAGGCTTCTCTGTTAATTCTATTTACAAAAAGAAAATGGAAGATCAAGTTTTGATTCCATATATATTTTTGTGGAAATATAAGTTGCCTCAGAAAATCAAGATTTTCTTTTGGTTGGTTGTGAGAAATAAAATTCTTACTAAGGACAATATGAAGAAAAGGAACTGGAATGGCTCTTTGGAATGCTGTTTCTGTGGTGTTGATGAATCTATTGATCATTTGTTCTTTCATTGCCCCATTGCAAAATATATGTGGAGAGTGATTCAAGTGTCCTTGAATCTGAGGTTGATCCCGAGTAGTATCAGCAACCTTTATAACAACTGGTTATGTAAACCAAAAGACAAAACTGCTAATTTGGTTTTGTTTGGTTGTGGTGCTTTATTCTGGGCTATTTGGCGCACTAGAAATGATTGGTGCTTTGGAAATAAACATTTGCTCGATCCGTCTAACATCATTTTTCTTTGCTGCTTCTGGTTGGACTCCTGGGCTACTCGTTAGAGAAAGAAGGAGCAAAAAATGGTGGTCCTAGGAAGCAAGCTAATTCGAAAAATGACAAGTGAGGCTTTCGGTCGGGCCTTTGGGTGGTGTCCTTTAGACAGGCGCATTTCTGGTTGATCTTGAAGCTGGAACTTGGAAGATGGTGCTGGAGCTAGTTTTTCTTTTGGTGCTTTACTTAGTTCAGTTCCTTTTGTTGCTTCTGCCGGTCTGTCATTGGGCTGTAAATAAGAAAGTCTTATGTGGTAATCGTAGGTCAAACTTCATCTGCTATCTTAGGCTCTTCACTGATCTAGTTCGATAGTGTTTAGAGTCTTGATAGGGATCTGACCGTATGCGATCCTTTTGGTTGGTGTGCCGCGTGGTTGCGGTTGTTTCAAACTTGCCTATTTCTTAATGAAATAGGGGGCTTCGCCCCTTCGTCAAAAAAATGGTTACAGAGAATTGCATGGTGATGATTGAATAACTCTTTGTAATTTGCATAACCACTTTGCGATGAACGACTCCTCCTAAATTGACTGAGATGGTATCAAACACCTCTATATGGTGCAATGTATGATGATGTATTTGCATACCCACCATCTACTAGATAAAACTTTCTGAAGGAAACAAGTGACACCTAAGAGGGAGGGGTGAATTAGGACTTCTAAAACTTTCTCTAAACTAGGCCACAAATAAATCCCTAGAGCAAAACCTATGCAAATAATCAAACTAGAATGTGCAAACTAGATTTTGTCTAAGTGTTGCTATCTCTACCACAATGTCTAAGTTTCAATCCTAAACAATCTAAGTATAAATACAAGATTGAAACTTAAATGCTTAATATAAATAAGGAAGCTAAAGAGCAAGGTAGAGATGCAAACTCTCGTGGATGACTCTACTATTTTTACCGAGGTATCCGGAACCACGCAAGGTTTCGACCAATCCTTGTTGGTGCCCCTACACAAAGGAAAGCCCACGCGAGGGCCAAGCACCTCGGTCGAGTAAATCTGTAGAGAGCCGCTGGCCTTCTCCACATGCAAGTGGTGTTTCGCTTTTGGCTCCTCTCGGACGCTCCCTGCCGTCTCCACTATCGAGATTCCGGCCGAAACGGCGCGGGCCTCGTTCCCTCCGGTACATGGTGGCGGCCGTGACACAAACGCGATTGTCACGGTCTCGCAAGGCTCTCCCCACTCGATACAATTACAATGGCTCGCGCAAGAGCCGAGGGGTTGTGTGTTTTTTCTAAACTCACTCAACTAACTAGGATTCACCTAGAGCAAGCGCTAAAGCGGTCTAACTAACCTAAGCACTTCTCAAAGCACCTACGCTAATCACTGAGTGATTCTATTAAGCACTTGGGTGTATGAACACTTGAAAATGTCTATACTATGCCTTGGTATGTTGCTTGGGCTCCCACACCTTAGAATGGCTGGTTGGAGTGGTATTTATAGGCCCCAACACAATTCTAGCCGTTGGAGAAAAGCTGTTGCTCTCTGCGACACACCGGACAGTCCGGTGCGCCTAGCCATTGGATCTGACACCGCAGGTGACCGTTGGCGCTGCAGGCTTTTACACCGGACAGTCCGGACGTCACACCGGACAGTCCGATGGCTTCTCTCCACTAGTGCCACCGGGAACTAGCTGTTGGGCTACTGTCCGTGGTGCACCCGACAGTCCGGCGTGTGGCACCGGACAGTCCGATGTGCCACCAGACTGTCTGGTGTCCTCGACTGGATAGTCCGCTAGTGGCAACACTATTCTTCGTTTCTTGGACTTTGCTTGAGACTTGTTAATCTTCACTTGTGATCTTCATAATGTCTTCTTTTAAGGTGTTGCTTTCCTCAATGCCTTAGTCCAAGTAACTTTAGCATCCTATGAACTACAAACATAAACACTAGCAAACACATTAGTCCACAGGCTGTGTTGATCATCAAACACCAAAACCTATTGAGCCAAATGACCCGAGGACTATTTTCCTTACATTGTCCTTCTGGCACACTAAATCCTTTGCTAATAGCAGATTGAAGCACCCCAGCGTCTGATGCCGTCCCTTCCCATCCACATGAGACAAATGTGAAATTGAGATTAAAGTCACATACTACCATTACATTGTATGAAAGACTTCCTTTTCTATTTCTATATGGAGGGGCCCCGTCTTCTGTGATAGTGATGGGTACATGTGTGCTGTCAATGGCACCAAGGCAATTTTGCATTAAAGGAACAAATATGGAAATATGTTGAGGACATGTGGCAATTAGCATAGGATAATTGTGTGTTTGTAGTTGTAGCTCACCTGGAAAAAGGGCATGAACCTAGAATCTGTTGCAATCCTAGCATGAGTTTGAAGTGAGCTAGGAAGCTTCACAAATCGTTGAGTTAATATGGGAACTATCTCAAAAACTTCAGATATTTTTCGATGGATAGTCTCTCCACTGTGTTGAAAAGCCTTTTGTAACATTTGGTTACTGGTGTTGTGGGAGATCATATACATGAACATCCCAAGGTGCTCCTCAATGCTAACTCCTCATGTGTCGTGTAGTAAATTCTCCCTTCTAAGAAAATTTGATGTGGCTTTAAATATTTCCTTCTCCATTCTAAACTCAGATTTGCACCATCTCTCATGCCCTTCAAGAATTTCTTTAACCTTTTTAGCACCGGTGAGGGAGGATGTGTGGATGGGCCTTTTCTCTTCTGAGAGGTATGGGATTATAGCAGGGAGAATAACAAAAATCAGTTCATCGTCGTCTTCCTCCTCCAACAAAAACTGCATAACATGCTCCTCCCAAGAACCCATTATCTAGAAATATAAAATTTAATCATGCACTTATATAGTTGTGCTACCTCTCATTAGTACGTGATAATATACTAATCTGAACAAAACAATAAGCAAGTAATATTGAAAGCAATAAGCAAGTAATTCACCAAACTTCAGCATTAAGAAAAGCATTTTCTTATCCACAAAAAACTAACAACAAATACCATGAAAGAGGAAGACATGTTAAGTTTCAATGTTGTGTTTAGTGCAAATATACTAAACAATAATATATAATCTTAATGCTATATACAAAATCCATACAGCCACAAATCCACCATCCCAAACAGCTAGGCATTATATATATTCTATTAAATTATCCACCTCGAAGAACCCTCCATATCTTTCTATAGACAATATTAGTATTTGAATTTGCTACAACCTGATAAGTTGTTACTGGTAACAATGATCATTGCCACTTAATAGCACTTTGCTCAATCGAAACTACATGGGAAAGAACTTCAAACTAGCTAGTACAACGCAACTACATGAGATAACAAAAAATGTGAATCCATGACAATGCAGATTGACGCATATACCACATCCAAGCTCAGATATGAACACATTTATGAATTTAAATGGCTGACGCCCACAAAAAACAAGAAGCAAATTTGGTATTCATGTGTACACCGCGTTGGGCAATCTTATGGGAATTGAAGTCGCTACTCTTGAACAGACAAGCACAAATCGACACACAAGACGTTATACTTGGAGGCATACCTCACTAGCGCTGGGGTTTGGATCTTGGAGGAGAGTCGGCTGTGTAAGGAACGAAGAAGAGCACACATGGCGTTGATCAACAACTGGATATTTAAGATCAAGAATCGAAGAAGAGCTAACATCAGAATGGGAAATTATTTGAAACCCTAGCTAAGAACATAAGGAACGATAAGAGGGCGATCATCGTCGAATACCTCAAACCAGGGACGGGGACGACATGCTGGGCACAACGGCCAAGGATGTCATGCTCGCGACGACCGGGGATGGCGGCACTATGGATGACGGCGGATCGAACGTCGGTGCAACGTATGGAGGCATCGCATTCGGTCCATCACGGTCATCTCCCCATCGCAGTCGCCTCCTTGTCGATGCAGTGGATGCTGGCGGCGCAACGGATCGAACGTTCATTAAGCCAAAATCCCTGGGCGAACAGAGGCGGCGTGCTGCTTGGGATAGTTGCCTAGCGTCCGGAGGCTGGGACGAGATCCCATGGAAGCTTGGCTCAGGGTTGGGCCGAAATCCCTGTGCTGCTATCTTCCAAAGAGGCTGTCACACCCGGTTCTAGGGGCAAAACCGAATGCATAGCATATGTGTGCCAAGATCCATTTTCCACACATACGTTGATGTCACAAGTGTAATATATCAAAAGACAATGCAATAAAGGCGTAAAGAGAGTAGAATAGTCTTTATTACAACATCCAGATAATAGTATCTTAAAATGCATCATCAAAGTAAAGTGGAAATAACATGGGTAATCTCCCACAGGAAGATGACCGGCGCATCGTTAGACTCAGTATTCATCGAAATCTCCATCAAGGTCTTCTTCATCACTCTCTGATCAAAATATTAGCAAGGGTGAGCTCACTTATGGTCGAGGCTCAGCAAGTGGGGGAAAAATTAATGCAAGTTTAACAAGGTAAGGCTAAGGTTGAGCAGTAAGCATTTTAGTTGGTTAATATTTTATTAGCAACACCTGTCTTACTAATAAGTGTGTATCCCAAGTATCTCATTTAAACAAAGGTATAAGAGTATATTAAAAACACTTAAGTGAAACCACTTAAGCAAACCATTGGCAGATCATTAGATCTCGATTTATTGTCCATCTTTAAGTTCAATTATCATGTGAGGGTCCAGGTTGCTCTTAATCATGACCACAGCTGACATATCAGTTTTACACTCTGCAGAGGTGGTACAACTTTACCCATAAGCCATGTATCCCATCTAGCCTGGGTTGATCGAACCCGTAAACACTGCCGAGGTGAATGGCTAGGGATCCATTATGAGGCTTTCACAAAATGCGCTTAATACAAAGCAACCTGCTAAGGTTTCCAAGTCGGTGTGGAGGCCCTCTGGGCGAGATACCTTAGCCAAGAATACGTCCCCATGTTAACGTCAGCTGCCACCACTGCCACTCCCCCTCTTGCCCATATTTCAGGTAAGGTTGCTAGGTACTAAGCATATAAAGCTAATTACCAAAGACAGAGCCATGATAGCACTCGTGATTGCACTGTTATCCTGGGTGGTCACTCCATGTTCCAATTAATATGAAATAATCTTGTTTAACCATTGGGTTGACACCATAATGCTAATTTCATTTTCGAAACATTAATATCAAGTAATGAGTGACATCAAAATTATCAAGTTGAGCGGTAGCACAAATTTGCAAAGCATAGTATTTTCCCAGAGTAATCAAGGAATACAATTGCTAAATCTAGAAAATCCTTAATTAGGAAAATCCCATCAAATTATGCAGTATATCCAAAAATTAAACATTATTATATGCATTAATTAGGTACAAATAGAATATGCAGAGGGAGAATCCACTTGCCTTGCTCGAAAGTTTCCTGCGGGTCGTCCTCGAACGCGTTTGGCTCGTCTACCTCACAGTCCACATCTAGCATCGATTTGCGTATCGCACATACAAAAGAATACATACGCCAAATAAATAAAACATACACCAGTACAGGGGTAATCATTCACCATTACATTCTCATTCAAACATCACACTTATCACACTCATAAATACGTCTTAAAGCGTAAATACTTATTAATTCATTATGACTATTACTGCGAGTCATTATTGATGAAATTATGAGTAGGTGGCTATAATACTAGTTTTATCTAGTGTTGGGGGCCTTCCTCTCCCGAAGGTCCTCAAAAACTTAACTAACCTAGTTTTCAGTATAACAGACTGTTACAAGATGCTTCGGCTTTGAGATGAAGGTGCGTATGGTGTGAAGGTGCAGTCTGAAGGTAGGACGAACTAGCTCCGAAGCTATGGCGGAGGGAGCTTCGACTTAGCACGAGGACGATGGTGAAAAATGGAACCGACCTAAAGGAGAAAAGACTGCTTAGTCCTCGACAGCTGACTTTATGGTCATTAGTAGATGTCAGGGACATGAATGTAATTTTGTCCAGGCTGCGTCTCGTGCCTATAAATAGATGAACAGTAACACCGTACTATTCACGCTGAATTGTAATTACCCTTGTGTCACTCCCGCTTTCTCACCTTCTGTTAAGCCAAAGGTACAAATGTATTATAAGTATTACCGATGTTTATTCATGTTTATAGGATAAGAATATAAATAATCTAATGACTTGGAATGATTGTTTATGTTCTTTTCATGTTTATATGTCTCTATTCGTATCTTTACTCACTAAAATGATGAAGGTATGCCCTTCTTGACCTTCGTCTGAAGATCATTATATCCCAAGGGAAATAATGCTTCGAAGGATGAAGGTCTCTAATTCTTAACAATTATGTTGCTTTGTTCTTGGTGTATAGCATCCAGGAACAAGGACCAACATTGGCGCCCACCTTTGGTGAACTCATTCGACCACCTTCGACAAGCATCAACCTTCGTCATGCCGCCGAAGAAGACACCACTGGACACTAATCAGGAGACGCTACGCGAAGCTAGGAGCTAGAAGAGGAAGGCCACTAGCCCAACACTTCAGGAGGAGGAGCTAGACCAGGAGATCAGGGAACTGGAAATCATTCACCAGCAGGTTCAAAGGAAGAAGGAGAAGATGGCCCGTCTGGCCGATTTACAGAAGAAGATTGACGAAGTTGCTGAAGAGATGTGTCATCTTACTCAAGACGACCAGGACCGAAGGCCCCAGCACAGGGAGCTTGTCAAGAGAGTTCACTCAACGACGACGAATGGTACGATGACTTTCATCATGGCAACCTTACTTTTGACGATGCTTCTCCCCTGGAAGCAGAACTGCAAGCTATTCCATGGCCACAATCTTACAAGTTACCATAGTTGCCCATGTACGATGGGCACTCTAACCCAAAGCAATTCTTAATGAGTTATGAGGCAACAATATCCTCATATGGAGGCAATGCCAATGTCATGGCAAAGTCCTTCGTCATGGCAGTCCGAAGTGTGGCCCAAACATGGAACTCCTCCCTTTGGCCAGGAACAATTACTTCATGGAAGAAGCTTAAGGACATGCTGATTACCAGCTTCCAAGGTTTCCAGACGAAGCCAGTTACTGCTTAGGCATTGTTCCAATGCCCTCAAGACCAGGACAAATATCTTCAGGCATATGTCCGAAGGTTCCTGCGACTAAGAGCACAAGCACCCACAATGCCTAAAGAAATCATCATTGAAGCCATGAATAAGGGACTCAGGCTGGGATCCACAGCTTAGTATTTCGCTAGGAAGCCTCCACAAACTTTGGAGAAGCTGGTTCAAAAGATGGATGAGTACATCCGGGCTGACAACGATTTTTGCCAAAGAAGGGAGGAGGCCTACAGGTTTTCTGAGATGACCAGGGGCTTCGGAGGGAGGCTTCATCCTAGGCATGTCTGCTCAATTCATAACTCCAATTCCAATGATGAAAGGGCCAACAATGCTCAGCATAGTAACCAAAATTCTCAGTCATCAAGTATGACTCCATTCAGACCACCAGCTCCGAGGGGCGGAGGAGGAAGAAGCTTCAGTGAATGAAGGTTCAGAAACCAACCCAGGAAACTATAATGCCTTTTCTGCAGCGAAGATAAAAGCCACACCACAGGAACGTGTCAGGTCACAATTTAGAAGCAGAAAGAGATTGCCGAAGCTGAAGCATGGCATAATCAGCAGAAGCAGGCTTTACACACCGCTTCATGCTATTCTCCCTACGTCCCAGAATACGCAGGCAATCAGCAGCCTACGGCCTCTATCGCTTCGGCAAGCCATTCTCAAGCTTCATGGGCTCAGCTTCCACCACCACCGCCGCTCCCACTTACCCCGACTCGAAGCCAACAACCAGAAGGGCACCAACACGCTCAACAATAGCGTGATTTTTGGGAGGAGTCCGAAGCTCGCACAGTCAATAGCACTGTGCCTCAATCCAAGCACATTTACTGAAGAATATCCTACATCTAGTGTACCTTTATCTTTTTTGCAATTTTATTTTTCTTGTATGGAAAACATTTCACGAAGGACTGAATTATGATCTCATGTAATAACAGTACTCATACCATCGAATGGAATGCTTCCTTTTAACAAAGTTCTGAAGCTACAAAAGTCGTTCCTAAGGGAGCACAGAGTAAGTGTCGAAGCTACAAAAGTCGTTCCTAAGGGAGCGCAGAGTAAGTTCCAAAGCTCAAAAGTCGTTACCAAGGGAATGCAGAGCCAAAATACCACCGAAATATAAGGTGAAGAAGCTCCAAAGTCGTTCCTAAGGGGATGCAGAGCTTAGATACCACCGAAATAGAAGGTGAAGAAGCTCCGAAGTCGTTCCCAAGGGGATGTAGAGCTTAAATACCACCAAAATATAAGGTGAAGAAGCTCCAAAGTCGTTCCTAAGGGGATGCAGAGCTTAAAGACTCCAAAGACATCCCTAAGGGGATGCAGGGTCTTGAGTGTTTCAGTATGAGCGTGTGTCTTCGGTATAAACATCATGTCGCATCATATCATCTTATCATTCCGCATAACATTACATCATACATCATATCGCATCAACACAAAGATTGAGCACGAAGCAAATCTTCGGCAATAGCTTGATGAATGAAAGTGTACTGAGGCACGAAGCAAACCTTCGGCAAATGCAATCTTACCAGAAAAGTCTGTTGATAACAGTATCACACAATAGCTTTGTTATAGAAGGGCTCTCTTCTTTACGAAGCATGAAAAGAAGAGAAAGTGTTTTTTCTCTGAAGGCTAAAAAATGGTATGTGCGCAAATTTCATACATCGCAAAGAAATATATTACATGAATATACATGTTTGATATACAATGTTTGACTTGTACACATATTACATCACACAAATGTTCAATTTTCTAGCTACACTAGGGTCTAGTCTTCCTTCAAAACTTTATCGGTAGCTTCGTTAAGAAGTTTATTGACAGCTTCGTCAACAGCTTCTTCAGTTATCCTTATAGTTTCTAGTGTCGCCTTCATTGCTGGATCAGCCTCGGGATCATAGGGCTCAGGTGGCGGAGAAATTTCAGCTACAGTAAAAGTAATAGGTTGTTAATATGAAGCCAGAAAAAATACTAAAAGCTTTGAAACAGTTAAAATACCTATGCGTCTTGCGCGCTCGACAGCCTCTTCGGCTCGCTTGGCTTCTCGAGCTTCATGTGTTTTTTTTTCATTCTTCTTTATAGCTTCAGTAGCCAATTCTTGGCCGCCTTCCATCCAAACATTGGAGTAAAATTTTCCGCCCACCTGAGTAGCTTCAGCTGGAGGATCCTTCGTGTTATCCACAGTAAAAATATCCTCTATTTGGGTTGCAGCTTTAACGTGTTCGCAGCCAGATTTTTCCAAAATGGCTGCAACCCCTCTGGCACTAGGAAAAGCACAAAAATCACCACGATCGCTGATGATCTCTTCAAAAGCTTCAGCTTCTTCATCGATCCATTCGATAATCCCTTCGGGATCGCCTCTAATAATATTTTGCTCGGATGAGTAGGCACCCACCTTTGCAAAAACTATCTTTCAGCTTCTTGACACAATCCAAGGATTTTTCGTAATATCTTTCTTTTGATTCCCGAAACTCGTCTACGTTCTTTTGTAATCTTGCGCTAGTCCACACACTTATCTCTTGCTTTGCCTTAGCCACTTCGAAATCTTCATTCTTCTTGGCAAGCTTTTTCTTCAAATCTTCAATTTCGACTCTATGAGCTTCGGACTGCGCGACAAGATTGGCTTCACTAGCCTTAACTCTGTCCACTAAGGAAAGCAGAATTTTGTCTTTCTCTGCAGCTTTGTTCCTCAGTTTGATAACCTCCGACCGAAGGTTGCTAAGGGCTATCTGGCAACTTTCATCCTCAGCATTTTTCTGTGCTCTCAAAGCGTTGCTCAGAATTAGGCCCTACAAAAAGAGGGGAGAAAGGATCAGCATAAGAATAAAAGAAAAACAATCTGTTTTTATGTCTATCACTTTTGTACCTTCAGACTATTGTACGCAAGGCTGTCTGCGAGGTCATCTTTCGACATAGCAAAAAGGCCAACTTCAATCTTCGGAAATCCCATATTTTTTGCCATCTCCCGGTAGATAGATATTTCCTTATTGTCCGGGAGACAGTACAGAAAATCATCTTCGTCGAAGCCATTGTACACCAAGGCCCCCTTCGGGTACTTCAGTCCCCAGGCGTAGTGTTTGGCTTCCGTGATTTCCTCTTCGGACAACCTTTTACCCAAAGCATGTCGAATAATAAAGTCAAGATCTTTAGAAGGTGCTTCGGGAGTAGGAGATTTAACTTTCTCGGGCACGTCCATTTTCTCCAGAGCCAAACCAACATCGGAAGATCCTTCAGTTCTCTGCTCAGTTCCAGCAGGCTCTGCTTCAGTGGGCATTGAGGGCCCAGCTTCGGTTTCAACATGAACTGTGGCAGCTTTGGCAGTCTTCTTTGTAGGGCAGGAGTTGACGCCCTTGCTGACTTCATGACAACATCTAACACGCTAGCCATCCTCCTCCTCTTAGGAGTCATTCTAAGAGCTTTCGACACATTCGGCAAGTTTGGCTCCAGCGGCGGGCTCAAGGTTTTTGGTGGCCCTGCCGTTTCCCCTAGCTTTGGCTCTTCGCTTGCCTTTCCTTGGGCTTCGGCAGCATGTTTCGGCGCTTTGGCCGACTCAATTGTAGGGACCTTCGACACTCCAGCCAATTCTTCCTTGGAGCCGGCAGGAGCAAGTCGCCCTGGCTTAGCAGTGGAAACTGTCCCTTCACCAAGTTTCGGCACCGTGGCCATTTTAATATATCTAGGCCGGTGCATTAAAACCTTATCTTTTTGCCCTTCGATGCAGTAGAAATGGCCAAAGTAGCAGATTTTCTCTTTTTTCCCTGCTTTGACGAGGGATAGCTATAATCTGGATATACGAAACCAATAACATCAAAGACCCTATTTAACCTTTTCTTGCCTCATCCTTCGAAGGCCAAGGTCATTGCATCATCTTTGGCCCTTGTGTAGGCCCCAAGCAATTCGTCACTAGTCGCCTCGATACTGCTCAGCCACTCATCGTTCGGCTCATCAAACTCACCACTATATCTGTAGGTATATTTTAGATAGACCAGGCCGCCTTGACTAGACCCCGCAGCAATCTCCTTCGGCATCTCCCAGTCATTTACAAGCGGCCCTACTCTGTAGGCAATGTGCTCTTGAACCAAGTCTCTTGTGCCAATGAAAGTGCACACAGTGTTGAAACTCCTCTGGCATATTTCTATTTCATTTCCAAGAGCAGTGACTGGCCTTCTAATGCCGAAGCGAGACCAAATAGGGCATTGGACAATCCCTTTTATATCTTCCCTCTCAACCAACTTGGTGGGCCCTATATGTCATTGACTTTCGCTATTCTAGCGAAGGGAAGGTTTTTTTCGGACCTTCGGCTAAAGGCCTTCGTTCATGTTGCAGTCTGAATTTGTTAAATACAAAAGCAAATTAATACTGCGATGGGCTACTGTTGGGGGCCTTCCTCTCCCGAAGGTCCTCAAAAACTTAACTAACCTGGTTTTCAGTATAACATACTGTTACAGGATGCTTCGGCTTTGAGATAAAGGTGCATATGGTGTGAAGATGCAGTCCGAAGGTAGGATGAACTAGCTCCGAAGCTATGGCGGAGGGAGCTTCGGCTTAGCATGAGGACGATAGTGAAAAATGGAACCGACCTAAAGGAGAAAAGACTGCTTAGTCCTCGACAGCTGACTTTATGGTCAATAGTAGATGTCAGGGATATGAATGTAATTTTGTCTAGGCTGCGTCATGTGCCTATAAATAGATGAACAGTAACACCGTACTGTTCACGCTGAATTGTAATTACCCTTGCGTCACTTCCGCTTTCTCACCTTCTGTTAAACCGAAGGTACAAATGTATTATAAGTATTACTGATGTTTATTCATGTTTATAGGATAGGAATATAAATAATCTAATGACTTAAAATGATTGTTTATATTCTTTTCATGTTTATATGTCTCTATTCGTATCTTTACTCACTAAAATGATGAAGGTATGCCCTTCTTGACCTTCGTCTGAAGGTCATTATATCCCAAGGGAAATAATGCTTCGAAGGACTAAGGTCTCTAATTCTTAACAATTGTGTTGCTTTATTCTTGGTGTATAGCATCCGGGAACAAGGACCAACATCTAGTATAATATGTATTAACATTCTTTATGAAAACAAAGGCTAATTATTTTCTTTATTAGTAATAATAGACTAATAGATTTTATTCCTTTTAATTCTAAATAGAACTTATGTGTATAGCTAAAAATGGTTCATTCATGATTCTTCTAACATTAATATTCTAGGAATCAATATAAATCACTAATTAGACTTTTATAACATAATCATGGTTATTTTGACATAAACAAGTATTTTAATAATTCTAATAAGTTAAGTGCTATACTTATGAACACCTTTATTTTGGCTAGTAAAAACCTATTTTTATTACGACTAGTGATATTCTTTTAGTTTTATATTTTCTTCCTGACAGAAAGTATCATTAATAATAATCGGAGATAAATCATCAAATAACCTATAATATTTGTATTGCCATGAATTCTATGCCTTTTACTAATTCCATGCTCAAGAATTTCCATTTTTTATTTAGTGAGCCTAAATGAACCTATTATAATCAATTTCTAGATAACTTCTAAAAACCATCGCAAACTAAATTAACTATGAAATTACTTATCTAGTGTTCTTACTACTAACATGCGTCTACCAAATTTTGTCATTCTTTATTCCAATCCTAAATTCTAAATAAATCGCAAACCAATATCATGTCTAATAATAATAATTCACTAATTCATCGCATACCAAAAACCAATAGTGCACATACACATGAATTCCGAACCACAACATTCTCATATTACAACGATAATTCACGAAATTCATAAATTAATTCAAACATGATTTCAAAAAAATAAATTCGAATTGCGTTGTCTTCAACCTTGGGTTCTCGCTTGTGCAGGGAGAAACTCGACGGGGTGTTTGGCCGGGCAAGGAAGGGATGGGTTCGGCAACGGGCGGTGCTCCGGCTTCGGTCCACGACGGCGAGCTTCATCGGTGAGCAGGGAGCGGGTGCTCCGACGGCTCCGGCGACGGTGGTTCGACGGCGAACAGCGAGCAAGGGAGCGAGAGAGAGTGTGAGAGACTTGGGCAATCTCGGGCAGGGGAAGGACTCCATGGCGTGGCTGGCTTTTATAGAGAGAGGGAGGGGAGAGGGAGAGACGCCGAGGGGAGAGCGAGAAGCGCCAGCGGCGGCTCATTAGCGCCATTAATGGCACGACTGTTTCCTGCTCATAATGGGAAGAGGAGGAATGGGAGGGAAGGAGAAACGAACGCCGCTTGAAGCTCCATAATGCTGAGAAGCGAACAGGAGCGGGCGGCCGGGTAGGGCGGTTGGGCGTGTGGTGGGCGGGCTGGGCGTGCAGAGCGCGCGGAAACGCCCTGACGGTGGTGCGGGATGGGAGGGAAGGGAGGAAGAAGTGGAGGGCGCGGGTGGGGCCCGCCTGGTAGCTGCTGGGAAGGGAGGGGCGTGGCGGCTGGGCCTAATGGGCCGGCCTGGCCGCGGTTAGGATTAGGGTTAGGTTTTTCTCTTTTTTCTATTTCTTTGCTATTTAAAAAATTATTTTTAAATAACCCTAAAATTCATAATAATTATGCCAAGATTATTTATAACTAAAATATTTTTTTGGACTAATAATTATTATTTTATTTAATTGGATTTTCATTAAGAAGGAAATTATACTAATTATCCAAAATCAAACATGAATATAATCAAAATTATTCTCTATGCAAAATAAAAATCAAACATTAGAAAGAAAAGTTATTACCCTAATTATCATTAATACTCTTAAATGTATTATTTTAGTTGATGGTTTTTATAGTGTCACAAACTTACCCCTCTTAAAGAATCTCGTCCTCGAAATTAAGGAATTTCTAAGAATAACTGGTGAAATTCTGCTCTGAGTTCATCTTCTCTTTCCCAAGTGGCCTCATCTTTTGAATGATGACTCCACTGAACTTTGCACATGTTAATGACTTTACTCCGTGTAATTCTGCGAGATGTTTTTAGAATTCTAACAGGGTAATCCAAATAAGTCAAATCCTCATTAACATTCAGTTCTTGCGTGGGTAACTGTTCCTCCGGTACTCTGAAGCACTTCTTGAGTTGTGACACGTGAAATACGTCATGCACATCTGACAAACTATCGGGTAGCTCTAACTGGTATGCTACTTCACCTTTTCTTTCCAAAATCTTGAATGGGCTAATATAGCAAGGAGATAATTTTCCCTTAACCTTAAATCTTTTTATTCCTCTCATCGGTGAAACTTTAAGGTATACGACGTCTCCTACTTTGAATATCAACTCTCTTCTTCTATTGTCAGCATAGCTTTTCTGTCTTGATTGTGCTGTCTTCAAATTCTCTCTGATAATATGCACTTGCCTTTCTGCTTCCTAGAGAATTTCTAGACCAAATACTTGACTTTCTTCGGTCTGATTCCAATAAAGAGGTGTTCTACACTTTCGTCCGTAAAGTGCTTTAAATGGTGCCATTTTTAGACTTGCTTGATAACTATTGTTATACGAGAATTCTGCATAAGGCAAACTTTTATCCCAGCTTCTACCATGCTTTAGAGCGCAAGCTCTTAGCATATCTTCCAACACTTGGTTTGTTCTTTCCGTTTGCCCATCCGTTTGCAGATGATAAGCTGAACTAAAGTTTAGCTTGGTATCCATGGACTCATGTAGTCTTTTCCAAAAGCGTGAGGTAAACTGGGTTCTTCGATCTGATACGATCTTCTTTGGTACTCCATGCAGACAAATAATCCTCGACATGTATAACTCTTCTAACTGGGCTCCTGAGTAAGTTGTCTTCACAGGTATAAAATGTGCCACTTTAGTCAACCTGTCTACTATGACCCATATTGAATCATAGCCATCCCGAGTACGGGGTAGTCCAACTATGAAATCCATATCGATTTCTTCCCATTTCCATTCCGGTACCTTGAGAGGTTGTAGTAATCCTGCTGGTCTTTGGTGTTTGGCTTTAACTCGCTGACACGCGTCACACAATGCAACATGAGTAGCAACATCTCTTTTCAAATCGTACCACCAATACTTTTCCTTTAGATCCTGGTACATCTTTGTACTTCTAGGGTGAATAGAGTAAGCCGAATCATGAGCTTCTCTCAAAATAAGTTGGCGTTGGTGTTCGATTTCCGATACACAAATTCTCTTTTTAAACCATACTGTGTCTTGATCATCTTCCATGAAATCTGGGGCTTTACCCAAAACAATCAAAGTTTTAATTTCCTTAATTTTCTCATCAGCTTCCTGTCCTTTACAAATCTCTTGTTCCAAAGTAGATTCCACTTCCATAACTGTTGCTTCCATATTATTGGGCATACCAAGGTTGAGTTGTTCCATTTCTCAGCACAATTCCTGTGACATCAAATGAGTAGTGATGTTGTTCACTTGACCATTACGGCTCAAAGTATCAGTCACTACATTTGCTTTTCCTGGGTGATATTGTATTTCCAAATCATAGTCTTTGATCAACTCAAGCCATCTTCTCTGTCTTAGATTGAGTTCTTTCTGAGTGAATATATATTTCAAGCTTTTGTAATCCGTGAAGATTTTGCACTTGTTTCCAATCATATAGTGTCTCTAAATCTTCAAAGCATGCACTACGACAGCTAGTTCCAAATCATGCGTAGGATAATTCTTTTCATGCTTTCTCAACTGTCTTGAGGCATAAGCTATTACTTTTCCTTCTTGCATTAGCACACATCCAAGTCCAAGGTATGATGCATCGCAATACTCAACAAATCCTTTGTGAATGTCTGGCATTACCAATATTGGTGCAGTAGTTAACCTTTTCTTGAGTTCCCCAAAACATTTCTGGCATGCTTCATCCCATTTAAACTCTTTACCTTTCTCCAGTAGCAAGGTAAGAGGTTTTACTAACTTGGAAAAACCTTCAATAAATCTTCTGTAGTATCCTGCCAATCCAAGAAAACTTCTGATCTTGGACGCATCCTTTGGTTGCTTCCAATTTAGTATTTCATTTATCTTTCCTGGATCTACTTTAATTCCTCCATCGGTAACAATATGTACTAGGAAAGCAACTTCAGCCAAAAATCACACTTCGAGAACTTTGCATATAATTGGTTGTCACGAAGCTTTTGTAGGACTAGCCTTAGATGATCTTCATGTGTTTCTTCATTCGGAGAGTATATCAGTATGTTATCAATGAATACGACCACAAACTGATCCAGATATTCCATGAATACTTTATTCATCAAGTTCATAAAGTATGCCAGTGCATTAGTCAGTCCAAACGACATGACCAATAACTCATATAATCCATATCTCATAGTGAAGGCTGTCTTGGGTACATCTTCTGCTCAAATTTTTAACTCATGATATCCCAAACTTAGATCTATCTTTGAGAATATCTTAGCTCCCTTCATCTGATCAAATAAATCTTCAATCCGAGGTAATGGGTATTAATTCTTAATTGTTACTTCATTCAAACTTCTATAATCAACACACATTCTTCTTAAACCATCTTTCTTGCTCACAAATAGCATTGGGGCTCCCCAAGGGGATGAACTTGGGTGAATGAAACATTTTTCTAGTAATTCTTCTATTTGTTTCATCAGTTCGACTAAATCTTTGACATCCATTCTATAAGGTCTTTTTGAGATAGGTGGAGTTTCGGGTAATAATTCAATAGAAAACTCTATATCACGGTCAGGTGGCATACCTGGCAATTCCTCTAGAAATACGTCTAGGTATTCATACACTACCTTGATATTTTCCCGGGGCTTTTCTTCCAAGTGGTTTACCATTGTCTCTCCTTTGACATTTGTTGGCTTATCTGTGCTAACTTGGATTCTTTCACCTTGTGGACTTGTCAACATAATTGTTCCTTTGGCACATTGTATCACTCCATCACAACTTTTCAACCAGTCACATCCAAGAATCACATCAATACCATTGGATCCTAAGACCACTAGGTTGACTGGAAAATCTATTCCTTGAATATTGAGATTAACATGGAGGCATGAGTGTGTGGCCTTCATGTCACCTCCCGATGAACTATATATGCAACATCTTCTTAAGAGGGTACTTTGGTATGTTATGTTTTTCCACAAATGATTCAGTTATAAATGAATGAGATGTTCTAGAGTCAAATAAAACTAAAGCAGGTATGGAGTTGATAAGGAACATACCATACACCACGTCGGCATCCTTAGGCACTGATTCCATGGTGATGTGATTAACCATTCCTCTATTCTGGTTCTGTGGCGTTTTGTTCTGCGCAGATCCATGAGCTGTGGTGTTCTGGTCCGTTCTTTGTTCGCTGTTCTTCTAAGGTGTCTGTTGGTTACGCCTAGGGCCGTTGTTAGCATAATGGCCAAGCTCACCGCACTTGAAAACCATTGGGTTGGACTGGTGCGTTGTTGCTTTTGGCCTGCGTGTTCACGACGCCACCTTGACGAGTCTGTGAATTCCCACCAGACCTTTGGTTGGTCTAAGAGTTGTTCCTCTACTGATTCTGACTTTGATTGCTTCTCTGGCCTTGTTGTCCAGAGTGTTGCACTTGATAGTTGTTTCCACCCTGATTTCTAGAGTGAAACTGAGAACCCTGCGAGTTATTCGTGCGTGTGTTCCTGCTAGACTGACCTTGGAACTTCCTTTTGTGGTCAGACAGTTCCCTTCTTTTGCTTTCAAGGCCAATTGCCTTGTTCAGTAGAGTCTGGAAGTTGGGGAAGGTGTGACTCTGCAGTTGATAGTTCAGTGGTGTCGGTACCCTGAAACTAGGGTACCCCTTACTACTGTGTAAAGACGCAGTACCCACGCGGATATTTTTAGTCGCGTGGTAAAAGAGCTGTAAGTGGGACTAGGCCATGACTCGCCCCAGCCTTGGGCAACTACTCTGGGCCAGCAACAGCACCTGACCCCACCACATGGGCGGGTCTGGTGCCGCCACGTGTCCGGACCGCCATGGGAAGGTGCCGGACCCCTGTATATACGGTCTGGGCCTCCAAGTTTGGTCCAGGACCTCCTTGTGTGCGAACTGGACCCCTGGAGTGGGATCCAGACCCCTCTGTATGGGGTCCAGGCTGCCCACAGTGGGGTCCCAGGGTTCTAGGATAGAACATACCTAGGCCTTAATCAGGACCTAGGAGGGGGTCCGGTCCCAACACGTGTCCAGACTTGATCTGGCGGGATCCGGACCTTATCACATACACTCCTGCTCCCCGCCCAGGTGGAGACCCGATGCTGCCACGTGGTGTACTGCGCGTGGTGTAAGCCAACGGGCAGAGCCTGACATGAAGCCTCTAGGCTACGCGCGTCTTTGCATTTATTACGGATAAGACGTGCGCCTGTCCATTCTAGTGACAGATGACGTGCCTAGTCCACGCTGTGTGGGCCGTGCAGTTACTCACACGTTACCATATCAAGGATAATGACTCACCTTTACTCGCGCGTTTCCAAGAAAAGGGTTACTGCCTATCAATGCTGCATGGTCTATAGTCATCATGGCTGCCGCTGATTGCTCATGCGTTACTAAGGTGGAGGGAATCTGATGGCTCCCTTGTTTAGGGTTTAGTCAGCATTAATTACTCACATAATGTATTCCTTCCATTATGTTCCTGGGCCCGCATGTCGGAGCTCAACATCCTTGTATGTACCCCCCTTAAACTATAAAAGGGATGTGACACAACGTTACAAGGGACACACTCAATACAACTTACAGACAGTGGAGGTAGGGTATTACGCTCCTGCGGCCTGAACCACTATAAACCCTCGAGTGTTCTTGTGTTCATCGACAATTCACCAAACAGGCAACCGCTTAGGCCCCCTCCTCATCTTTAGGATTAGGGCGGGTGCATTCCGCCACCCGTCCGGAAGATTTTCCCTCTGACATTTGCCGCGCCAGGTAGGGGCACTGGTCTTGGGTTTTTCGCCTGTTTTTCTTGCTCGACATAATGGTTCAGATCGTCGAGCACCGCGACTTGTCTCCCGAGGACTTCCTGATGGAGGAAGGGGCAGCATCTTCCGTGCCAAGGGGCTCTAACCACCCTACACCTGGTGCTGCTGCTATGCACACTGCGCAGCAGCACACGCCTGCACAGACATCTAGGGCTCCGTCGAGGGCTGCACCTGCTGGGGCATTGTCTGCAGCCAGGGAGTTGCTACGCAACCCTCCAAGTTCCACAGCCTCGCCCGGAGCCATGAGGCAGTGGCGCGAAGATGTCGACCGTCTCCTCAGCATGGCCCATCCTAGCTCGGCCAGGTCCAGGCCTCGGTCATTCTGGCGTCAACACGAGGCGTCGACATCTGTGCGCTCACCCTCAGTGAGGGGTGCATGGACCGATGACCTGTAGGCAGAGCTCAACCGTAGGCGTGCGAGCGAAGATGCTCGAGTCTCTCTGGAGAGGGCGCGTGAGCGTCGACAAAACTTCGAGGGTCGCAACCTCGATCAAGACTTCGCTCCAGTTGCACCACAAACTCCAAGGGGCACCCGAATCCAGACGGGTGTCCCATTAGTCGATGTGGGCTGTGCCGCACTAGTGGATCATCTCCGTGGGACGACTTGAACACCCAAGTTCTGGCCACACCTGCAGAGAAGTACGACGGTACGTCAAATCCATCGGAATTCTTGTAGGTCTACGTCACCGCCATTATGGCAGCTGGTGGAAACACTGCCGTAATGGCAAGCTACTTCCATGTAGCCTTGACCGGGCCAGCCTGGACCTGGCTCATGAACCTCACCCCAGGGTCCATCTACTCCTGAGAAGAGCTCTGTGCATGGTTCACAGCAAACTTCGCCAGTGCTTATCAGCAGCATGGTGTGGAGGCTCATCTCCATGCCGTAAGGCAGGAACCCGGGGAGACTCTCCGGGCTTTCATCTCCCGCTTCACCAAGGTACGAGGGACTATACCTCGTGTCTCCGATGCCTCCATTATCACTGCTTTCCGATAGGGGGTCCGTAATGAGAAGATGTTGGAGAAATTAGCGATGCATGATGTGGAAACCGTCACTACGCTCTTTGCTCTGGCTGACAAATGTGCCAGAGCTGCCGAGGGCCATGCATGTCACTTGACACCACAGACCGGAGTTACCCAGATGGGTGGCTCGGGTGCCACCACCCAGAGCGGCAACAAGAAGAAGAAGAACCGCGGTCACGATAGGGCACAGTCTGCTACCCCGGTCGCCGCAGTTGTGGCTGAGGGCCGGAACGAGCGCGGCAAGCACCCACGAAAACAGGGAGGTGACAGTGGGTCATGCCCTGTCCATCCCAACAGTCGCCACAACGCCTCGGAATGCCAAGAGATCCTCAAGCTCGTGAAGCTCATCAGCGAGCGGCACGAGCAGGCCTCCAAGGATGGCTCGCCGCCTCGTCGCTGGCCTGGCAAGGAGAAGGTCGACGAAGGTGATGCGACCGCGGGAGAATGGGACCTCGGGTATCAGTCCCCCGAGCGAGTCCTCGAGGACATCCTCACTGGAGAGTCCGACTCCGGTGATGACAACGACCACCGCAAGAAGCTGTACGTGATGTATGGCGGAAGCTAGGAGCACACCTCCTGTTGGAACGTGAAGTCCCCGCGCCGCGAGGTCCTTTCGATGATCCTAGGGGTCCCGAAGGCTACCCCACATCAGCGGTGGCGGAGCACCACTATCTCTTTTTGGGCATCCAACTGCCCCGAAAACATGGCAAGGGCTGGCATACTACCACTCATCACCGCCCCTATCATCGCCAACATGAAGCTGCATCATGTCTTGATTAACAGTGGGGCTGGGCTCAACGTCATCAGCCATGCTGCGTTCAAGCAGCTACAAATCCCAGGATCCCGACTGGGACCCTCTCGCCCATTCTCCGGAGTGGGCCCTGTTGAGGACTTGTTCTCAAATGCTTTCGTCTCGGCAGCATGGCGTCAGCAATTACAAGATTGCGTGAACAGTAAAGGAGTACTGTTCATTTATTTATAGGCACAGGGCGCAGCCTGTGAGAAATTACAATCATGCCCCTTACAGAAGATCACAATTGTAACTCAGACTCTTTATGGACTAAAAAGTCATTTCATCTTTAAGTCGGTTTGTTCCTTCGTCTTTGGATATGTTCTAGTGTCGAAGCTTCATGAGCGATATCTTCGGTATTACGTACAAGCGGATTTGCCGAAGGTGTTTCTTTCCGTAGGACCTTCGGCGACGAAGCATGGTCCCAACAGTAGCCCCTTCGCGGCGCTAGATCGTTTTTCGTAACGAGCTTGAACCGTGAAAAAGTCTCCTTAAGCTTCGGGTAGCTGAAGGTCCGAAAAACACTTTCCCTGGGCTCGTTGCCGAGAAACGATATAACTTCCGAGTGCAAAGTAGTCCCAGCATGCACATTTACCTTCTCGGGTTTTGTGGCCCACTGTTCAGTGAGTGCGGGCGACTGTCCATCCGGTGTAAGAGGCTTGACGATTCACCTTTTTACCTGCAGCACTATATAAACAGACAGGTAGGTGTAAAGTTACCACAACATTCATTGCAATTGCACTATTTTGCTGCCAAAAATTTCACCATAGCTGAAGCTTGATCCTTGCACTTAAACGAAGCACCATTCCGGATTCTGCTTCGTCACAAGAAAAGCTTCGGGAAAAAAGGTTATTAATTTCAAAAAATCTTTAGGTGTTCATAATCAAATGGCTAGGTTGCGCTCCACTGCCAGGATTGAGCGTGAGGGAGACGAAGCCGAAGCTTCTGAAACTGTTCCTATTTCCGAAGCAATGAGGCGGTCCGGGCTGGCAACATCAGGGGATGCACCTGCTGCCGAAGTGAAAGGAGCTGATGTTGAAGAAGTTGAATTTGAAGATGAGTACGGTGCAACGCCATCCAGACCCAGTCACTTGGAATTTGGGAAATCCACTATTAACAAAGGTGATATGGCTAAGTTATTGAAGTTAGGCTATTTCAGCGAAGATAAGAAGGAGCTAATTCGCTTCGGGGGAGATGAGGTTACCCCGAAGCCCAAAAAAGATGAAGTGGTGGTTTTTAAAAGCTTCTTCAAAGCAGGGCTAAGATTTCCCCTGCACGAGATGATTGTAGATGTGTTAGAGAGATTTGGAATTTATCTTCATCAATTAACTCCCAACGCTATTGTCAGGCTCAGTGTTTACATCTGGGCACTCCAAAGCTAGGATGCAGAACCTCTTGCCGAAGGTTTCTGCCGGTCGCATGAACTTCATTATCAGACAAAAGCTAGAGAAGACGGGCTACATGATAACTTTGGCTGCTACAATTTTGCATACCGGAAAGATGCCAAGTACCCAGTTATTAGCTACCGTACAAAATGGCCAGCCAACTGGAAGGGTGAATGGTTTTATGTCAAAGTGGGTGAAAAGAAGGAAAAATTGGTTCAGAGCCCTTTAAGGTTAACCTTCGGGGAAACTAGGCCTCAATGCACCATGGATCCAGATAGCGCATGCCAGACCGCGCTGATCGAATTTCGGACTGTTGCAGAGCACATTGGCACCAGGGATCTAGTCCAAGAGTTCTTAGCATTCAGAGTATTCCCAACTTTTAGGGAATGGGAGATGCCAAAGCTGAAAGGAGAGAAGAAGAAAAAAGAGCTTGTTCGACTTCCTTATCATTTCAAGTTTAAAAAACATTTTAAGACGCCTTGCCAAGAGTGGCTACATACAATTGAGGTTATGTGCAATGAGATCCTCGGCAACTATTCTAAAAAAGAAGATCAATTAATGACTGCAGCTTTCGGCACTCGTCCGAAGCGAAGGATGAATCGGGTGATGGATGCTTTGAATTTTGATTATCCTGATTATGAGCAGTTGGGCAAAGTTGCTGAAGGGCAGAAAAGAAAACGGGTTGCCAGCGTCCTTGATAAAGAAGGCACCAAGTTGGTTAAAAAGGACAAAGAATATTCTGAGAAAAGAAAATTAAGCCCTGACCCAAAGATAAGTGCTTCAAAGAGAAGAAAAGCTGCAACCCCAGAACCGAAGGCGCCAGCCCAAGAAGAAGAAGCTCCTGCAACACCTTCTGCTGCCGAAGTGGAAGAGATTCTAAAGGTAATGACTGATCCTTTGCCTATCAAGCTAAGTCCGCTGGCGCCAGAACTGACGAAGTTTTTTCAAAAGGAAAAAGAACCTTCGGCAACAGAGAGTCCTGCCAAGCCGAAGAAGAAAAGAAGAATTATGCAAGTGGCCGATGTCATTCACCAGACACCACCACCGACATCGGCGCCAAAAATAATTGAGAGCGCTGTTACTGCCGAAGCTGAAGCCACCAGAGCCACTGGAGCCGAAACTGAGATCACCGAAGATTCTAATCTAGAGACCACACTTGGTGATATTGACAACATACTTTTGAAAATGGCTGAAGAAGAAGCTGCTACGGTCGCGGTGGGCTCGACGATTGAGAAAGGAAAAGAACAAATTGAAGACACTTTGGAAGAAGAAAACTTTGATTTTCAAGATATACTTGGACAAGATTTATCAGAAAGTGAAAAAGAAGAGCTAAAGAAATACGCTATATCCTGCGGATACAAGCCAGGGGCTCTACTATTTGGCGGAGTCAATGAAGGTAAACTGAGATGCCTTCGGAATCGAACCGAGGCCAAAGTTGTTAGAACCTTCTCAAAAAGTGTTGGGCTACCAAAGATTGAAGCGGACCTGTGCAGGTACCAGCGACAACATATCGCCGGTAGCCTGTTCTATGCTAATTTCAAGGTAAAAACTCTCAACTTTTATTGTTCTACGCTGATTAAAATGTTTTCTGACGAAGGTTGTTTTGCCAAAGTATATTACTAAGTAAAGTGCTAAGGATGCAACAAGATCTTGAAGACAAGAAAAACAAAGCTATCATCAAAGATCTAGAAAACAAAGTTGAAAATTACGAAGCTGATCTGAAGGAAAAGGACTTCGTCATTCAAGATCTTGAACATAAAGCTAAAGATCACGAAGCTGCCTTGGATAAGAAAGACTTCATCATTCAATCTATGGAAGGCTCGCTGGCTGAAGCTCAGGCTGAAATTGACAAATTAAACAGCAAATTACTCGTACAATCAGAAAAATCTGAGCAAGAAAAGAAGAATCTTGAAGCAAGTCTCAAGACTGAAATTGAGAAAAATTCAAGTTTGCAGAAATCATTGAAAGAGCTTCAGGAAAAGTGCTTAGACTTCGGAAACCGATGTGTGCAGCGGCTGAAGGATGTGTTTCACTCAATCGGAGCCAGCTCTGACAAATTTACACCTTCAGCTGAAAACTTGCCGAGCACTTTTGAATACATTGAGGGCGAAGTTGATGCACTTGATGAAGTTATCGCCGGGCATGCCGATTTCTGCGCCCTGTTAGCTTCTCGAGGCACGGCTTCTGCTTTCCTGAAAGCTGGCTGCACACATGGGAAAATTGTTAATAGACCAAATTTCAGTTTGTCACCAGCAGATTTAATTGATATCCCCAGCCTAGCTCGAAGCATAGGAAATAGGTTTATGACGCAGATTTGGATAAATGGCGGGCGAAAAATGGCTGGTGATGAAGCTCGGAGCCACCTTAAGCCAGTGAGAAACTTATACTCGTTACTTTTACCTTCTCCTTGAACTATGCGCTTTTCTCATTCCGTTTTAATATGTACAGGATGATGAAGCTAAAGAATGACGAACTGAAGCTTTAACCAATGCTCCGAAAGTCTTTTGCTGCACAAGATTCTAGAAATAGTTTTGTAACATGATTATAAAGAAACTTATGTCAATTTGTGCATACCTTGTAATATATCTTTTCCCCTTTGTTCACGTACGATCTGCTTTGCTGTGGACGAAATTTTCTTTTTGAGCCGAAGGCGAAAAACACCTTCCCTTCTTTTCGTACACAACGAAGCACAAAAATTTCTTATTTGTGTTTTTCTCCAAAGCTTTATCCTCATAGCCGAAGCATCTGCCTTTTCTGTATGATATGATAATGATCCTATGTATGTCTAAATGGATGTTTATGAATGCAAATGTCATGATGTGATGTATTGTGCGAATGAATGTCCAAGTACATATTTAGAGCCATAATCATAGCCGTCATTCCCTTAGGAATGACTCAAATCTTTCGATGCATCAGCGTTGACTTTTCGCTGTAAGCCAAACTTAGGAGCTTCTTCGCCTTTTACTTCAGCGGAATCAGTGTTTATTTTTCGCTGTAAGCCTCCCTTAGGAGCTTCTTCGCCTTTTACTTTCGGCGGAATCAGCGTTTATTTTTCGCTATAAGCCTCCCTATTTTCTTTTCTTTCTTTGTTTGCACTCGATGGTGCATTCTCAGCTTTTACATTTACATTTTTTGGGGGATATCGCTCTTATAGAGCTGAAATAATGAAAAAGGGAAATTACATGCTATGGCCCCGTTAAAAACCTTTCTCCCCCTTTGGAAAGGAAAAGGGTGCCATAAGAAAAAACTAGAAAAACAAAAAATAAAAAAGATTACATCAGGTTACACATAATACCGCCGAAGCTCATCCGCATTCCAAGATCTAGGAATATCGTTGCCGTCCATATCCTTTAATCTGTAGGATCCGGGTCTTGACGAAGATACTACCAGAAAGGGACCTTCCCACTTTAGCTGTAGTTTGCCCACTGTGTCTGGGTTGGCCACTCTTCGAAGCACCAAATGTCCTGGCTCAATGTTCTTCAACCGAACCTTTCTATCACGCCATTTTATTTTTTCGGCTTGGTATTTATTGATGTTTTCTACAGCCTGAAGCCTGATATCTTCTATAGCATCTTTGTCCACAGAACAATCAGCTTCATCTTTCGCTGAAGCCACTGTTCTTATTGACCCTGCCTTGGCCTCTTCTAGGGTTATTGCTTCATCACCAAACAACAATTTGAATGGTGTAAAACCTATTGACCTTGACACTGTTGTGTTGTGGCTCCACACCACTTTGATTAATTCATCTGGCCACTTTCCCCTTGGCTGATTGAATATTAACTTCATTATTCCTGTCATTATGATGCCATTAGCCCTTTCAACTAGTCCATTTGATTCCGGATGTCGAACTGATGCAAAATGGATCTTTGTGCCAATTTGTTCACAAAATTCTTTGAAGGCTTCGGAATCAAACTGCGTTCCATTGTCCACAGTGATGGCCTTCGGCACTCCGAAGCGACAAACAATGCTTTGCCAGAAAAACTTTTGAACAGTAACCGAAGTTATTGTGGCTAAAGGCTTTGCCTCAATCCATTTAGAAAATATTCCATTGCCACTACAACATATCTTAAGTTGCCTTGTGCTGGTGGTAGCGGACCTAACAAATCAAGACCCCACCTTTGCAATGGCCAAGTGGGTTGTATTAACTGGGTTAGGGACAAAGGTTGTTTTTGATCTCTTGCACATTTCTGATAACCTTCGCACTTTTGGACTAACTCCGCTGCATCCGAAGCTGCTTTTGGCCAATAAAATCCTTGGCGAAAAACTTTTCCCAGGAGAGGCCTAGATCCAATGTGAGATCCACACAGGCCTGCATGTATTTCCTTCATCAATTCTATACCTTCGGCTCTGGATAAACATTTGAGTAATGGAGAGCAGACCCCATGCTTGTACAATTCCCCTTCTATTATTACATATGGACGAGCTCTTGCCTCTATTCTCTTGTTATAAGCTTCGTCATCTGAAAGGAAGTTACCCTGAAGGTAGGAGATTATCTCAGTTCTCCAGTCTTCACTATAAACAGGAGATATATTGAGGACCGCTCTTTCAAGGAGTTCAACCGAAGGTGCTTTTATTGTTTCAAAAAATACTTCCGAAGGTAAGGGCAGCCCCTGTGCTGCTGACTTAGCTAGCAAATCAGCATGTTCATTTTCTCCTCGAGGAATATTCTTTACAGAAAACCCTTCAAAGGAAGCTTCAATCCTTCGGACCGTATCTAAATACTTCTCAAGCTTCGGGTCTCTTGCCTTACAACTCTTGTCAATATGACCAGAGATAACCTGGGAATCAGTTTTAAGAACCGCCCTTCTGATTCGCATTGCCTTTAACTTCCGAAGACCTAAAAGTAAAGCTTCATACTCAGCAATGTTATTTGTGCAGCTAAAATCAAGTCTTGCTGCGTAGCAAGTTTTAACTTTGGAGGGTGCGACCAACACAGCGACTGCCCCTGCTCCGAAGGTTCCCCAAGAACCATCGTAGAATACTGTCCATGCTTCGGCATCTTTACTTGCCTCTTCTACCTGAGCCCCTGGCGTCCAGTCAGCAATGAAGTCAGCTAATGCCTCGGACTGAATCGAAGATCTGTGCACATAATCAATGCAGAATTCATTAAGCTCCGCAGCCCACTTTCTAATCCTTCCAGTAGCTTCTCTATTTCTCATAATGTCCTTCAATGGTTGTGAAGAAGGGACAATTATATTGTATGCTTGGAAATAATGCCGAAGCTTTCTGGAAGCCATCAAAACAGCATATAGCACCTTCTCCAATTTTGTATAATTTTTCTTTGATAAACTAAGAACTTCAGATACAAAGTATATTGGAGCTTGCTTCTTGACTTGCCCTTCAAGCTTCTCTTGGACAAGTGCCGCACTTACCGCTGAGTGCGAGGCTGCCACATATATCAACAGAGGAGCCCCTGGCGTTGGTGGAGTTAACGTCATTAAGTCTATCAAATATTGCTTGAGCTCTTCGAAGGCTCTCTGCTGAACTGGTCCCCATTGAAAAACTTCATCTGATTTTAGCACTTCGAAGAATGGTAAATTTCTCTCTGCTGATCTAGATATGAATCTGTTGAGAGATGCCAATCTTCCTGTCAATCGTTGAGCCCCCTTCTTTGTGCTTGGTGGTTCCATTCGAAGAATAGCTTCGATTTTATTTGGATTAGCCTCAATGCCTTTTGTCGAAACTAGGCATCCAAGGAATTTCCCTTTCTTTACTCCGAAAACACACTTTTCTGGATTCAGTTTTAGACCGGCCTGTCTAAAATTAGCGAAAATCTCCTGCAAATCAACAATGTGATTTTCTTGCTTCATGTTTTTTATAATGATATCATCGACATAAGTTAGCACATTTCTGCCTATCTGAGAATGAAGAACCTTTGCTGTCATTCTGCTGAAGCTTCCTCCAGCATTCTTGAGCCCCTCAGGCATCCGAAGGTAACAATATGTTCCGCTAGGGGTTATGAAGCTGGTTTTTGGCTCATCCTCCTTCTTCATCCAAATCTGATGATAGCCTGAATAACAGTCCAAGAGACTCATAAGTTCTGATGAAGCTGCTGCATCAACTAGGGAGTCTATCCTTGGCAATGGAAACTCATCCTTCGGACAAGCCTTGTTGAGATCAGTGAAATCAATACACATCCTCCATTTGCCGTTGGCCTTTTTTACCATAACAGTGTTAGCCAGCCATTCTGGATATTTCACTTCTCTAATGACTCCAGCACTGAGGAGTCTTTTTACTTCATTTCGAGCTCCTTCGGCCTTGTCATCAGACATCTTCCGAAGCCTCTGCTTTCTGGGCTTGAAGGATGGATCAACATTGAGCGAGTGTTCAATAACATCCCTGTTGACTCCACAAAGATCATTAGCGGACCATGCAAAAACATCTTTGTTGTTGAACAAGAATCTTATCAGGGTTTTCTCTTGTTCCTCAGACAATTGAGATCCTAGCAGCACCTTCTGCTCTGCGATGTCTTCGCATAAAAGCATGGGTTTTGGCTGATCGGCCGAAGCAGCCTTCTCCCTTCTATGCTTGTACTGCTCACAAGCTTCGGCTTCATCTATGTTGTGGATTGCCTTTGAATCAGTCCAATTCCCCTTGGCCTTTCTGGCGGCTTCCTAACTCCCATGAATAGCAATAGGTCCCTGATCTGAAGGTATCTTCATGCAAAGATATGCTGGGTCAAGAATTGCTTCGAAAGCATTGAGTGTTCCGCGACCAATGATAGCATTGTAAGGATACTCCATGTCAACAATGTCAAACACAATTTGCTCAGTCCTTGTGTTGTTGACGAATCCGAAGGTCACTGGCATGGTAATCTTACCAAGCGCTACAATCTGTCTCCCTCCGAAGCCACAAAGAGGGTGCGTAGCATCATGAATCTTGTCTTCGGGCTCTTGCATTTGTCTGAAGGCCTTAGCAAATATGATATCTGCCGCACTGCCTGTATCAACCAAGACATTGTGGACCAGAAACCCCTTGATCACACAAGAGATAACCATAGCATCATTATGTGGGTAATCCTTGAGTTGAAGATCCTCTTGAGAGAAGGTAATTGGGATGTGAGACCATCTTGACTTGATGAAGGGTCCTTGCACCCCTACATGTTGTACTCTTCTTTGCACCTCCTTCTTCTGTTCTTGTTAGCCGGCTCTGAGCATGAACCGCCTGTTATCGGGAGAATCAGCTTCGGAGCCAAAGCAGTTCCAGTTTGGTTCTTGAACGAAGCCATCAGCTCAAAAAGTGGAAGTGAGTTCACCGGAGGTGGGCGCCAATGTTGGGGACTTGTTCTCAAATGCTTTCGTCTCGGCAGCATGGCGTCAGCAATTACAAGATTACGTGAACAGTAAAGGAGTACTGTTCATCTATTTATAGGCATAGGGTGCAGCCTGTGAGAAATTACAATCATGCCCCTTACAGAAGATCACAATTGTAACTCAGACTCTTTATGGACTAAAAAGTCATTTCATCTTTAAGTCGGTTTGTTCCTTCGTCTTTGGATACGTTCTAGTGTCGAAGCTTCATGAGCGATAGCTTCGGTATTACGTCCAAGCGGATTTGCCGAAGGTGTTTCTTTCCATAGGACCTTCGGCGACGAAGCATGGTCCCAACAGGCCCTCAACTGGTGTATCCTCTTAGGAGCATCGCACTCCCTGTCACATTCGGGATTGAGGAGAACTTCCGCATTGAGAACGTCCAGTTCGACGTTGCGGAGGTTAACCTCACTTTCAATGCCATAATTGGCAGGCCGACCCTGTACCGGTTCATGGCCATTGCCCATTACGGGTACTTGGTCCTCAAGATGCCGTCTCCTACTGGGGTCCTCATCGTGCGGGGCAACCGCACCGCAGCGCTTGCAGCTGTCGAGAAGTTGCACGCCCTAGTAGCAGAAACTGCTCGCCCGGATGACGGGGGGGAGGGACCCCTCGACTTCCTATACTAAGGCGCCTACTAAGGTGCCTAAGGTGCAACCATCTGGAGCAGACGGCAGCCCTGTCAAGACCATCCAGGTCGGCGTGAATTCCTCTAAGACCACTCACATCGCGGGCAATCTGGAGGAGAAATAGGAAATCACGCTCATCGCCTTCCTCCACGCAAATGCCGACGTATTCACATGGGAACCGTCGTAGATGCCTGGGATCCCCAGGGAGGTGATCGAGCACCATCTAAAGATCCACCCTGATGCTATACCAGTGAGTCAGAAGCCTTAGAGACAGTCCTTTGAGCGGCAGGATTTCATCCGTGAGGAGGTCCGGAAGCTGCTGCACGCTGGCTTCATCGAAGAGGTCCATCACCCAGTATGGCTGGCCAATCCAGTCATCGTTTCCAAGGCTAATGGGAAGCTTCAGATGTGTATCGACTACACCAACCTCAATAAGGCCTGTCCTAAGGACCTGTGTCCACTTCCACGAATAGATCAAATCATGGATTCTACCTCTAGGTGCGACCTTCTGTCCTTCCTAAATGCTTACTCTGGTTTCCATCAGATCCAGATGTCTAGGCAAGATAGGAAGCATACCGCTTTTATAACTGTGGATGGGCTTTACTGTTATGTTGTAATGCCTTACGGTCTGAAGAACGCCTTGCTAACATTTGTACGGGCGATGAGTAAGACCTTTGGGGACCTTGTTAGGGACAGGATAGAGGTATACGTTGATGACATCATGGTCAAGACTAAGAGAAGTTGTTGGGATTCCTGGTTTCGCACTAGGGCATTGAAGCAAACCTGGAGAAGATTAAAGAAATTGAGGCAATGAGGCCTCCGGCCCGAATCTAGGACGTCCAGAAGCTTACGGGGTCACTGGCTGCCCTTAGCCGCTTCATCTCAAGACTGGCCGAGAGGGTGCTACCCTTCTTCAAGCTATTACGGAAGTCCGGCCCATTCTCTTGGACCGAGGAGGCAGAACGAGCCTTTCGAGAGTTGAAGCAGCACCTTGTGTCCCTACTAATACTGGTAGCTCCAGAGCCAGGCGAGTCGTCTGTACTTATACATTGCAGCGGCTACAGAGGTGGTGAGCATGGTGCTTGTCATTGAAAGGACGACACAACATCTCCAGGGGAGTCAAAAAGTTCCCCTAGGAGAAAGTGGTGGTCCGACCACCATGATGCTGATGGAAGGTCAAGGGTTTGAAGACTCGGGACCAACCGCAGGGGTCCGAACCATCCATAAGCCAGTCTACTACGTCAGCGAAGTCCTCCATGAGGCGAAGGCCAGGTACCTTGAGACGCACAAGCTTATCTATGCTATACTTGTTGTGTCCAGGAAGTTGTGCCACTATTTTCAGGCACACAGGGTCGTGGTGGCGACCTCCTTCCCGTTAAGGGCCATTCTCCACAACTCTAATGCCACAGGCAACATCGCCAAGTGGGCCACGGAGCTTGCTGAGTTCCAACTAGACTTCCAGCCTTGCCACGCTATCAAGAGCCAGGTTCTAGCTGACTTCATCGTGGAATGGACCCCTTCCCCGAGCGCTCATGGGGGTCTGGATCCCGATTCGGACCCCACACCTGCGGAGCCTAGGGCTCTGGTCTTCACCGAGCCCCATTGGACGCTCTTCTTCAACGGATCCACCCGCCAACAGGGTGGCGGTGCTAGAGTGGTCCTCGTCGACCCAAGCGGAGATCAAGTGAAGTACATGGTGCACCTTAAGTTCAAGGCCACCAACAACATGGTAGAGTATGAAACACTGATCTTCGGCTTATCTGTGGCCCTATCCCTAGGGATCCGCCAGCTCCTCATGAAGGGGGACTCCCAGCTGATTATCAAGCAGGTCCGCGGAGAATGTAGCTGCAATGAGCCTAGGCTCACAGCTTACCTCCTCCACGTAAGGAAGCTGGAAAAGGATTTCATTGCCCTGGAACTGCAACATGTTCCTCGGGCTAACAACTCAGTACCAGATGAACTCTCCATGAGGGCATCAACTTGGGCACCCGTGCCCGAGGGCATCTTCGAAAGACGGCTGCTGAGACCTACCGCCTAGCTTGCTGAGCCAGGCGAAGGGGGTGAGCCTAGCACCTCGAAGCTAGTAGTCCCGGTGGCGTTCAATCTACAGAACCCACCAAGGATTGTGTGTGCTACAGGGGGTCCTGCCAACCTCTTAGCACCATAGCCAGTAGCTCAGAGTGGTCCCAATGCATGGATCTCTGAGATCCGGGACTACCTGAAAGAAAATATTCTTCCTGAAGATCATGTGTCCGCAGAGCGCATAGTGTGGTTGCCTAAACAATACGCGGTGGTAGAAGGGGATCTATACCGCCGTGGCACCAACGGCATTCTCATGCGATGCATCACCAAGGAGGAGGGCCACGAGCTGCTCGCGGAGATCCATGGAGGTGAGTGCGGAAGTCATTCGTCATCCCGCACACTGGTTTGTAAGGCCTTCTGGCACGGCTTCTATTGGCCAACCGCTCTCCAGGATGCAGCTGAGTTGGTAAAATCCTGCAAAGCATGTTAGTTCCATGCAAAGCAGATACACACATCGGCTTAGGCTCTGCAAATGATTCCACCCTCCTAGCCATTCGCCATATGGGGGGTGGATATCCTGGGACCGTTCCCCAGGGCTATCGGCGGGTACCGTTTCCTCTTCGTCACTATCGATAAATTTATAAAGTGGCCAGAGGCCACCCCCGTGGTCAGTATCACCCAGGGTGCTGCTGTTGCCTTCATCAAGTCGATTGTCTGTAGATTTGGGGTCCCAAGCCGTATCATTATGGACAACGGGACCTAGTTCAAAAGTTAGGTCTTCAAAGAGTATTGCGAGGGCATCGGCACCTAGCTCTGCTTTGCGTCTGTGGCCCATCCCATGAGCAACGGCCAGGCTGAGAGGGCAAACACAGAAATCCTTAGGGGACTCAAGACACGCACCTATGACTGCTTAAAAAAGCATGGTGCAAATTGGGTCATTGAGCTTCCGAGCGTACTATGGGGAACGAACCACACCCAGCCGAGCTACCGGGGAGACCCCGTTCTTCCTGGTCTACGGGGCTGAAGCCTGTCTTCCCCCAGAAATCATTATGGGCTCGCCACGAGTCTAGTCTTTCGATGAATATATGCAGGAACAACTATGGCGTGAGGACGTGGACTTCATCGACGAACGTATATGGCGAGCGGCGATCCGAAATGCACGGTACAACCAAGCGCTCAAGCGCTACCACCAGCGGTTTTTGCATAGTAGGGAGCTCAGGGTCGGGGACCTAGTTTTAAGGTGAGTACTGAACCGAGAAGGGCTCCACAAACTCTCCCCTAGTTGGGAAGGACCCTTCAAGGTGATGGAAATATGCCGACCCGGGTGTGTCCGCCTTGCCACAATAGAAGGAGTACCTCTTTCCAATCCTTGGAATATAGAGCATCTCCGTAAGTTCTATCCATAAAAGCAAAACTGGGAGGTTGAGTTTTCTTCCTTTGTAACTAGGTTGCGCCTATGTGTACGTCAATCCGGTGAGGCCCTCCCTCGTAAGCCCGACCTGTTGGTCTGCACCCATGTATATCAAGTTATAAGGAAAAGATTTACCCCCCAGATGTGCTTTTGTGAAGGTTTTATTCTACTTCAGTTTACAAGCATTATTTTTTTATCTAACCCACCCATATAGATTCCCACCCTTGATGGTATGATGACATCCGAATTGAGTAGCCAGGCTTGCAGTTCAGGACCCCTCTACTGTTGCAGGGGGTCCGGCAACCTGGGGTCCAGTTCTAGAGAATGGGTGCTCGTTCCCTGGAGTGGTCTGGAGCTGTGTAGCTGCTTAGCATGGTTCTGTACCCTAAGCCTACACTCTCCACCGCTATGCAACAGGTACCCTAGTATTTGGAACTGTGATCCTGTGGGTCCGGGCATACGGCTTGGCTTCCCAGGCTAAATCCTGCAGGTCCTGTTGCATGAATCAAAGGATGACAGATACCAGACGATGGGTCCTATGGGTGTGCTCCTAACACTTCAAAGCCGAAGTTGTGTGCAGGTCCAGGTCCCAGTCTAGAGGTAGGTAGTCTCAAACTGTAGAGATGTAATACTCAAAATTGTTTACAAGAAATACATGGTGATTACCTTATTTTATGTGCCTTATTTGCATCATGAAAAGAGCATATATAAAATGAGGAGTGAGTAAATCAAACCAAAGATACTAAAATAAAAGAAAGTGCATCTCGTTGGAGTTTTACTGTTTGTGCATTAAATAAAATAATAATGATTAATAATAATAAAAAAATAATAAATCTAAAGGTTGAATTGATCTCTAAATTAAAATATAGGGTTTTGAAAATAAAAAGAGAAGAAATACCACATAAAACATAGGAAATAAATATATACATAAAGATATTTTTCTTTATCTCCAAATGTAAATTGGTACATTTGATATAATTACAAATCCATAACTGAAACTCAAATTTGAATTTGAAATGTAAAAGGAGGAATGAAAATCTAAATTTGAAAAAGAAAAGAGAAAGGAATAAAGAAAAGAAAACAGAAAATATAAAAAGGAATAAAAAGGATTCGTGGGCCAACTGCACACCATTCGGCCCAACAGCCATTTAACCACGCCGCAGCCCACTTCAACCGCCGCGCGTGCTTGGCTGATCCACTGACGTGTGGGCCAGCCTGGAACGTTCCACGCCATCACTGGCGTGTGGCCCCACTGCCAGGCATTCGCGTATGCGCCCTTGCACCACTGCCACTGAACGATGGACCCGCTCGGTCAGACCAGTCTTCTACAACGAGCTCGCTTCCGGATCACAACAAACTCCGCCTCTACCGGCCGCAATCACCGCTAATCGCCCGGGATCTATGCCCCTTGGTCGGACTCCAACTCAGGGTATAAAATCATTGCCGTGGCCGCCGTGTTGGAGCCGTGCGAGGTGAAGGGGGGGGGGGGCCCTGCAGCCGGGGTGCTCGTTGATGCCGTCGTCGCTGGACTCTGGGTGGGGCAATCGAGTGTGATTGTCGAGCTTCATGAGGTCTGGGCGCTTCTCAGTGTCTCTGGGAAGTAGATCGTGGCGCCAACCGGGTGGAATCGGGGCTACGGTGACAATAACGACTCGGCATGGCGAGGCTGCCGCCGCGGGGGTGCGTCTCGCCGTGGTCAGACCTCCTCGTGGCTCCAATCATCGGTATAAGCCCCTCTGTGAGAATCGCCCTCATCTTAACCTTGTCTGGCGCCTCCCGCGGTGGGTTTTGTCGCTACCATTGGCCGGGAATTTCTCACCGTGGCCTTGGCACCGCCGTTGTGCCGCTGCTCTACGTGGGCAAGACTCCCATCGGCGTAATCCGTAGTGGATGTGTGCCTCTCGGTTTCCCCGCGGCACCTACATTATGTATTCCCTTGTGGATGTGGGAATCGAGCTTCAGGGCTGGGGATTCGTGCTCGCCGGCGTATTGCCACCGCTGTCCGGGCGCCGCCGTGTGAACTACGAAGAGAAAGGTTGGGGATGAGGTTGTGACCGTCGATCGAAATGTGGACGACTCAGATTAGAGCCTCGCGTGCCCATTCGCCTGATGGAATCTGGATCCTTGGATCCGGATCGGGTGGACTGGTGTGCGTACCGCTTCATCAAGACCCTTGTTTAATCACAGGCGCAGGATCTTGATCCTACGGATCATATGGATCGAGACCTTTCAGTGCGTGTGTTTTACATTAGAGCCCCCGAACTTCTTACAAATAAACCCGCCGTCCAACTGGTGGGTCGTTTGTGTCTGGGAATTCTTGCGCCGAGCCCCCTGACCTTTCTTATAATTGAGGCCCAGTCCAGAGAGTTATAAAATCAGGAAAATGAATTAGAAAATGAGTTTTTAATATAAAAATAATTCCTAGAATTTATATAATTCATAGAAAATGCATATGAACTCCAAATTAATCCATTCCACTTTCTAAAGTTTTGTAATTTTATTCTCTACCACCTAGAGCCTCTGTTTTGTCATGAAAACAATTAGAAATTTAATCTCTCACTAAATCCACTTTAAATACATAAAACCTTTGAAAATTCATAACTTAAAATCTATAATTCCAAAATTAATAATTCTTGTTCCTGTGATCTTATTTTAATAAGTAGATTATTAATATGTATTTCGCATATATGTTTGGTGTAATGTTAATTTTGCCTATACCATGTATGTTTGTATTGCTACGACTAGCAGTGAGGTCACGAGGATCTGAAGATCATCCTGGTACCTGGAATCTCAAGGCCCAGGCAAGTTGTGCCCTTGATCACTTCTTTTTACCCAGCCATGTTCTGATTAATCATAATGATCTGCATAGGTTAATTTTGATGGGACCCAATAGGTTACCCTAGTTTGTCTATCTTTATACCTTGTTTACCACTGAACTTTTTGGGTAGTACTTGCTAGTGCTATATGTGGTTTTGGGTATGGAGATACACTATTCATGATTACACTTTTTGTTATCAGTTGTTATTTAATGTTCATGTTAAGATCATTATGTTAATTGGAACATGGAGCGACCACCCGGGAAAACAGTGCTACCACAAGGGTGGAATGGGACGCCCTTGGCTGATTAATTAGGAAAGCTAGTGGAAGACTACCTTACCCGAAAGGGGCAAGGGCAGTAGGGGAGAGGTCAGTGTAGGGAGGCCCTCGGGAGGATTTTGCTGCGATGGCGGTCCTGCAAGGGATTCCTGCACTGGATCTTCCTATAAACTGTAGCGGGTTTTCGGAAGCTAGTGGAACTTTGTAAAGGCCTCGTAGTGTTACCCTGCCTCGCTTCCTTGGTAGAGGTGTATGGGATTCATGACCCCTTGGCAGATGGGTAACACGACTTGTGGGTAAAGATGCGCAACCTCTACAGAGTGTAAAACTGGTATACTAGCCGTGCTCACGGTCATGAGCAGCTCGGACCCTCACATGATTAAATTATGGAACTTAAACTCAATTTGTCATATGCATTGCATCGCAGGTGAAGTTGTTACTTTTGTTCTACTATTTAATTGGGTTGGTATTTACTTATACTTAGTAACTGCTAATAAAATTTTGACCAACTTTAAAAGCAATGCTCAGCTCTAACCATCTTCTTTGGTAAGCCTTACACTTCATATGAGCTTCCATCTTTGGCAAGTTCAAACACATTATTCCCCACAACTTGTTGAGCGATGAACGTATGTGAGCTCACTCTTGCTGTCTCGCATACACCACAGGTCGAGACCAGGTACTGCAGGATGATGCTCATGGGGATGCTGCGATGAGTTCGTGAGAGTTCTAGGTCGTCGTCTCCCAGTCAACTTTGGGTCGCTGGACCGTTGTCTCCTTATAATGTAAATATTTATTTTGTATAGAACCCCTGTTATATATAAAGATGTGACATTCGATCCTGTGCCACTATACATCATATGTTTGAGACTTGGTCCCAGCATACCTGGTGTTTATGTTAACCCCGGGTTTTGGACCCCTAAAATCCGGGTGTTACAAGAGACTACCTCCTAGGGACCGAGCCACCAATTTTTTCTTTGGTATACTGGTATCCAGCCTCGACACGTCGAGCCTACCTCCCAGGGGGGCCAAGTACTAGGTGAAAGTTGATGACACTACAAATAACAAGGGCAAGCTACATATAACAAGGACAAATAACATATAGATAAGTTCCAGCACTACTTGATTAACGGTTCTTAAAATATGTTGCATGGCCAGAAGTTATTACAGCCGCCCCCAGTGGAACCCTTGCCTTGTCTCTATAGGTCGTCAGTAGGATCGCGCTGGAAGCGTGCAGCCACCATCTCCACAGTATCTTGTACACTCTCCCAGGCGACATCTTCTGTGGCTGCTACCGGACCATCAATCACTGGCGCCAAGGATATGGCAGGGTCATGACTCCGGAAGCATGTCAGGACATAGTCTACCACCACCCGGCAGAGCTTGCTGCCCTTTGCCTCCAGGCAGGCGCCGAGGATCTGATCCAGGCGCTGGAGGTGATCGGCGGCAAAGTCCAGCACCGGGAGGGCATCGGAGATCGACACTAGTGGCTCCAACACTGGGATGGGGCTCATCCCTAGTGGCACCAGTGCCGTGCTTGCCTCGCTAGCCCACTCGGCAATGCGCTAGACCCCAGCACGATGTCCTGCCTAGAGATCCTCGAGGGCCTTTCTGGTGGCCTCCATGGCTTGGGGGCCCAGTGCCGCCTGCACCGCATTAAACTAGCGGATCTGCTCCTCCAGCTTCCTCTCTTTTTCCTCTGCTTTGAGCTCGTGCTTGGCCAGCAACTCGCCTCACTGGGTGAGCATTTCTTCCCTGAAGGCAAGATCCGTCTCTCGCCTGGCGAGGTCCGTCTCCCGCCTGTCCAAGGACTGTTCCTTCGCCTTAAGATTTTCCTCAATGAGGGCGACCTTGCTGGCCTTGCCCTCGAGCTCTTGCTGCCATTTCTACAGCCTTTCCGCGGCCTTTACCTGCTGGGCCCGCTGAGCTTCCAGAGTCTTGTCCAGGGCACTCAGCTTAGCCTGGTACTCCGTCGTGAGGGCCTCCCTCTGGGTCACGGCTTCCTCCCTCCTCTCCACTTTCTTCTCCCTCCGGGACGCCTCCAGCTCCCTGGCACACACCTTCTGGAGGTCATTCTTGTACTCCTTGCGGTCCCGCTCGAGTTGGGACCACTTAGAGATGAACTGTCGTGACGCCTTCTTGGTGCGCTCCTCTAGTTGGGTGCACCAGTCACTGAGGCGCTGGTGCTCAGCTTCAAGTGCCTTCCACTCCCGCAAGATTGCTGCCTCAGTTTCACTAAGAACTTGGTGGGCGCGAGACAACATGCGGGGGAGGGGGACTGACAACGCTTCTCACTCGGCACCCGACCGGAGTCGCCGCCCAAATACCACCTCCATCTCCTCTGGTGCAGGCGGGGGGATGGAGCTAGATGTGCCCCCAGCGTCACCCCCAGCGCTGGGAATGGGCGCAGATCCCCCAGCTGGGACCTTCTCCGCCACTGCAACGCCGCCTGACGCTGGCGCCGCTGCCGCCGGATCCCCAGCTGGGGCATCGGAGGCCGGTGGCGCTGTCCTGGCAGCAGCTGGGAGCGGACCGCCAACACCACCCGCAGTGGATCCCTGTTGCTAAGAGCCAGACCTGTCGGTGGGCCTGGTATCTGGCGGAGGAGGTGTGGCCTTGGGAGCAGCGGGGGAAGAAGCCCTGGCAAACAGATGATGGGTTAAGACTTGTCGGCATGATGATTAGACACATGGAAAAAGGGACTATAATTACATGGGGCCCTGGACTTTCCTGTGACCCTGGAAGCGGGGCGATCGCCGCTCCTGCTGCTGTTGTGGCTGCTATTGCTGAGGTCGTTGCTCCTGCCCCTCCTCCTGCTACTGTTGCTTGTGGTGCTCCTAGGGGTGGTCACCCCCAGATGGTGGTGGTGGCGGCGGGATCGGGGGACTAACGCGCCCCTGCATGTCGCGGGCCTAGGAGCTGGTCTCCTCGGTCCCACCTGTAGCCCTCTGGCGCTTCTGGGGGGCTTCGAAACGAGCGACCTGCCAGCGCGACGCAGCCTTCATCGCCTCTCCTCCTCCGACCCCCAAAGCTGCCAAGGGCGGAGGCATTGCTTGCAGCCCCTTTGCCCTTGTCCAAGGGGTTGGGGGCCATGGCGGGATTGGCGCTGGGAACCACACTAACGGGCTGGGGACCCCCAGCTGGTACGCCAGGATTCCGGATCCCATGGAGGGGGTCCCGGCCGCCGGTCTGGCGAACCGCCACGCTGTTGTCATCAAGAGTCGGCAACGTGGCCAGGATCGCCGTCCTCAGGCCTAGGTCATCACAGAGCGCCATAATATCCTGGGTGAGTATCAGGGATTTAGAAACAAAAGTCTCCCCAGTAATCCCCCCACCAAGAGTTCCAGCTCATCCCAGGATAGATCCGTACCTGGCCGCGTTGGATCCTGCAGATGTCGTTCGAGCCGATGAACCAGCAGCACAGGCGTGACCTCCTCTGCAGCGGCATGATTCAGCGCTTCCGGAGATCGCCGACCACGTGCGTTGATGTCAGGCCACCCATGGCCAAGACCTTGATCCTGTCTAATATGGGCAGGAACTCTGGCAAGAGGGATGGCTTGGTCCTCCATTGCTTGCGGTCGAGTGATGGTCCATTGCTCGGCAGGATGAAGCGGTCGTTAGCCTCGGTGCTGGCAATCACCCAGTCGCTGCGCCAGTTTTCCCACCTCGCACCACCAAAGGTGGGGATGTAGACTACGGCTGGATCTGACCTCGTCTGGAAGTAGTAGGCACCAATGTGGTCCCTAGTCTTCCTAGACCTGACCAGCACGAAGAAATAGCGGAAGAGGGAAGTGCAGGCGGTCACACCTACGAACATCTCGCAGAGGTGGACGAAGATTGCTGCCTGGACGATGGAGTGGGGCGTGAGGTGTTGAAGCTGAAGCCCGAACTCCTCCAGCAGTAGCAGAAGAAGGGCGAAATCGGCAGCGCCAACCCGCAAGAGATGTACGAGGTGAACAACACAAACTCCCCGGTAGGCTCGCATCCTCCCCTGAGGTGGGCCTGGGGGCCACTGTCAGTACCCTGAAACTAGGGTACCCCTTACTACTGTGTAAAGACGCAGTACCCACGCGACTATTTTTAGTCGCGTGGTAAAAGAGCTGTATGTGGGACCAGGCCATGACTCGCCCCAGCCTCGGGAGACTACTCTGGGCCAGCAACAGCACCTGACCCCACCACATGGGCGGGTCCAGTGCCACCACGTGTCCGGACCCCCATGGGAAGGTGTCAGACCCCTGTATATACGGTCCTGGCCTCCAAGTTTGGTCCAGGACCTCCACATGTGTGAATCGGACCCCTGGAGTGGGATCCAGACCCCTCTGTATGGGGTCTGGGCCGCCCACAATGGGGTCCCAGGGTTCCAGGATAGAACATACCTAGGCCTTAATCAGGACCCAGGCGGGGGTCCGGTTCCGACACGTGTCCAGACCTGAACTGGCGGGATCCGGACCTTATCACATACACTCCTGCTCCCCGCCCAGGCGGAGATCTGATGCTACCACGTGGTGTACTACGCGCGGCGTAAGCCAACGAGCGGAGCTTGACATGAAGCCTCTAGGCTATGCTCATCTTTGCATTTATTACGGATAAAACGTGCGCCTGTCCATTCCAGTGACGGACGGCGTGCCCAGTCTACGTAGCATGGGCCGTGCAGTTACTCACACGTTACCATATCAAGGATAATGACTCACCATTACTCACGCGTTTCCAAGAAAAGGGTTACTACCTATCAATGCTGCATGGACTGCAGTCATCATGGCTCCCGCTGATTGCTCATGCGTTAATAAGGCGGAGGGAACCTAAACGGCTCCCTTGTTTAGGGTTTAGTCAGCATTAATTACTCACATAATGTATTCCTTCCATTATGTTCCTAGGCCCGCATGTCGGAGCTCAGCATCCTTATATGTACCCCCCCTTAAACTATAAAAGGGAGGGGACACAACATTACAAGGGACCCACTCAATACAACTTACAGACAGTGGAGGTAGGGTATTAAGCTCCTGCGGCCTGAACCACTATAAACCCTCGAGTGGTCTTGTGTTCATCGACAATTCACCAAACAGGCAACCGCTTAAGCCCCCTCCTCATTTAGGATTAGGGCGGGTGCATTCCGCTACCCGGCCGGAGGATTTTCCCTCCGACAAGTGGTCCAATCAATCCTTCCAAGAAACGCTCTTAGCACTCATCAGTATCTACTTCTTCCGGTGCGTAGCGTGAAAGCTGGGTGAAGCGATCATGGTACTCACTAACGTTCATATTCCCTTGAGTGAGGGAAAGAAACTCCTTCTTCTTTAGTTTCATAATTCCCGAGGGAATATGATGAGCACGGAAGTTCACTTGGAACTCCTGCCAGGTTATAGTGTCTGCATTGGCGTGTGCCGCTGTGAAGGCATCCCACCAGTATGACGCGGAGCCTTCGAGTCTTCTGGAAGCATATATGACCTTCTCCCGGTAATTACATTGGGTGATATCCAATTTCTTCCCAATGACCTTGAGCTAGTCATCGACATCCAAAGGATCAACTGCATGAGAGAAAGTTGGTGGGTGATGACTCATAAAATCCCGATGCTTATCTCTAGCCAGGGTACATTCTGCTGTTGCTGTTGGTTCTATTGATTCTACTGGTTTTGCTAAATCTGTTGCACAGATGCAGTGAGTCCCTGCAGAAGCTGCATCTGAGCGGCGATAAACTGCTCCATGTTAGGGTTTGGTGGTGGTGGTGGTATCTGTTGACCACACTGGTTTCGGTTGTTGTTGGGTCCTGAACGAGCGTTCACCATCTGGTTGGTTAGAAAGTGAAATTCTTAGAGGAGTGAGGAGTAATAAAGATTCTAGAGGGGAATAACTTAAGTTTATTTTTTTATATGCTCTTATGGCCATCATTCCATAAGACCATTGCACTCAAACAAAAATCCAACTCAAACATTGCAACCAACACCATCATATGGTTGTTATAATATAAAGATAACTTATAAAAGAGTATTCATCGTCTGACGCGAAAACTATCTTATTACAATATAACTTAAAATTTTCAAAGCAGCCTGGTGATGGATCTGGGCTCCCCATAGCGACTCCTCTTGCGGGGAGGGGACAACGCCATGGCGGGAACCTGGGCTTCAGGGGGATCCCGTCCTTGAAGCTGAGCTTCCAGGGCTGCAATCCTGGCGTGGGCATCTTCCAGCTCCAAGTGCACCCTAGAGAGATCCAGGGTGGCACTGTCCAGATCGGTGTTAAGACCAGCCAGTACACCAGCTAGGGTGTTGAGGAGATCCTCACCAGCTCCACCAGGAACGATGTTGGTCTGGCTTCCTCCACTCAGACACAGAGGAAGATGCCTGAACCTCGTGTCATGCAGCTGCTACCGGTAGGTGTGGCTAAGAGACCACAGAGTCCGTCTGACAGCATCGCTGACCGAAGCAGCGTAGGTGGATAGCGGTGTCAGGGACTCATGAGCTGATAGAGTCCTGAACCCCCTATCCCCTGCATCCATCACCCTGACGTGGATGCGAGTGATGTAGTAGCAAGCCCGAGGAGGCTCACACACTCGCCTTGTCTCGTACAAGGGTCGGACGTAGGTTCCCAACGCATGCAGCACGTCTTGCAGCAGGTTGGGTAAGTGCCCCATCTCGAACATTGATGTGTAGTGTTCGGTGATAGGCCCAAACCCCATGAAGTAGTCCTGCTGAGCATCGTTGGCCTCCTCGTTGACGTTTTCCTCGTCATCCTCGTCGTCGTCGTCTTCCTCATCATCGTCCCTAGAGTCGTCTGGGTTATCGCCTTCGGGTGCAGGAGCATGAACTACTGGTGCAGGCGGTGCTGAGGTCGATGACCTAGCTGTGAAGGCCAGTGACTCTGCCAACGGGGTGGGCATCGGCAGAAGTTCATCCGAGCTGTCCCCCAAGATGACTCCATGCTCCACTCGAATGCGAGGGAGATCCACCGGAACTTACTAAACTACCACTGGGTAGACAGGAACTTGCCGTGGCAGAGGGGCGTAGTTGGTGTTGACTCGGGTGGTTTGACGGGTACGAACCATCTATAAGAGAAAATGTCAACTCAGTTGAATTATAAAGAGGTAAGGCTGATAAAAATAATTTTATAAGAATGAAGTTAGCAAGTTTTGAACAACCTAGGCTTTCCATTTCTAACTAGTCTAACGACCTAGGGTCAACATACCTTTGATACCACTTCTGTCACACCCGGTTCTGGGGGCAAAACCGAATGCATAGCATATGTGTGCCAAGATCCATTTTCCACATATATGTTGATGTCACAATTGTAATATATCAAAAGACAATGCAATAAAGGCATAAAGAGAGTAGAATAGTCTTTATTACAACATCTAGATAATAGTATCTTAAAATATATCATCAAAGTGAAGCGGAAATAACATGGGTAATCTCCCACAGGAAGATGACCGACGCATCGTTAGACTTTGTATTCATCGAAATCTCCATCAAGGTCTTCTTTATCACCCTCTCATCAAAGTATTAGCAAGGCTGAGCTCACTTATGGTCGAGGCTGTAATACCCAATTTGGAAATAATAAGAAAATGGGTGGATGTCATTAGGTGTTTTGATCTTCTACTCATTATCACATGGGAATACCTAAACTTATGTGAACACTTATTTAATAAAATACTTTATACATCATGTGGGAATTTTGTTTGTGCATTTAATAACAATAGCAATAACATTAATAAAAATGTAATAAATAGTTGAAGAGTTAGAGTAAAAACCTAAATTTGAATTTGGGATTTAAGATGGAAAAGAAGAGAGAAATATTATACAATACGAATTAAATTTATAAATAAATAACTCCCTCACATTGTGGGATGATCAAATTAAACAGTTAATCTAAGTGCAAATCTGCCACAAGGTTTAAATTTAAATTTGAATTGAACTTCTAAAATTAGAAATAAACATAAAAGAATAAACAAAAGAATAACTCGTTTGGGCCCAAGTTCTCGCGCGGCCCACTACCGAAATCCCTTCCCGGCCCAATTCTCCACGATCGGCTGTCCGCGCGCGCCGTGGCCTACTCTGCTGCCGCTGACGGCGCAGGCCCACTGGCCAGAGAAATCTTGCGCGCGCCTGGTGACTTCCATGCGGGTCCCGGTCGCCAGCCACCCAGGTCTTTCCACCAGCGCCGTGTTGTCTCTGTCGCATGGGGCCCATGCTGTCAGTATAATCTCCCTGCTCCAATGGAACGCGCGGAGCTCGTCGCTTCGACCGGATCAGCCGCAGCAGAACGCCGATTTCCTCGCCGGGGATCTCGCTCCTCGTGCCTCGCTCGGACTTCGCTACTGGAGTATAAATCGAAACGCCGCCTCGCTATGTTGGTCACGGCTCTGGATCGCACCGTGCCGTGATTGGGTCGCCAATACTCATCTCACGCATCACCATCGGCGGGGCCTCGACGGGTGTCTCTGGGGGATCGTTTCGGTGCACTGGTGGCCTGTGTGGGTGAATTGGGGGCTGTGACCGAGCGGGGCTCAACTAATTTCTCGTCGGAGCTTTCCTCCACCGACCAAGCCGCCATTCACCGTGGCCTACTCGTCTCATCCACCTCCGCCTGCGGTATGTGCCCCATTCGAGTTCTCCATCCCTCCCTCTAAGTCTAGCACCGGTCAATTTTGGGTTTGGGGCGTTCGGGCGTCGGATTTGCGTGTCCGCCGGTGGTGCTCCGTCGTGTGAGCCTGGCGGCGGCGACTCTGCTCGGGGTTGGTGGGAAGAAGGGCTTCTAGCCGTTCATTCTTTGATGGTCGGCTAGAATTAGGGGTCTTGGGTGTATTAAACCAGAGCCGTTGGATGATGTGTGGACGACCGCGATTAGATTAGGGCGGGAACGATTCAATCGGCTGATCGTGTCCGTCGGTGGCAGATCAACGGCCATGGGAGTGTATGACTTTGATTTCATCGTAGACGTAGGATCGTGATCTGACGGTTAAGGGTGCATACCTGTTCAATACGCTTCGATCTAATCTGGCGCATGAGTTCTGGATCGGACGGTCCTGAATGCGCCATACCCCTTCGGCGCGACACTTTGCAAAACAACCCTCGGGGTTTTAATAAAACAACCCGCAGTCCACAACAGGGGAGTTCTGTGTCTGCGTAAAACTTATGGTTTAGCCCCTGGGGTCTCTGGTAATGATGCGCTTGGTCCAGATAAGTTAGAAAATCAATAAATTCATTTGGAAAATACTTATTAATGCAAAAATGAATACAAGAGTGTGTTTAATTCATAGAAAATGCATACTTAGTCCAAATTTATTCATTCCAATTCCTATAAGTTTGTAATAATGTTGTTTATCTCATAGTGTCTCTGTTTTTACATGAAAGTCACATTAAAGTTTATTTCTTAGTTAATCTGATGCCAAGCACATTAAACCTTAGGAAATTCATAACTTGAAATCTATAACTCCGAATTTAATAATTCTTGTTCCTGTGATTATTTTTCAACATGTAGATTATTAATATGTATTTTGCACATATGTTTGGTGTAATGTTAATTTTGCCTATACACTGTCTGTTTGTATTTTGCTACGACTAGCGCGAGGCTACGAGTCATTTGAAGATCATCCTGGTACCTGGAAGCTCAAGTCTCAGGCAAGTTGTGCCCTTGATCACTTCTTTTACCCACTCATGTTCTAATTAATCATAATGATCTGCATAGGTTAATTTTGATGGGACCCAATAGGTTACCCTAGTTTGACTATCTTTATACCTTGTTCACCACTGAATCTTTGGGTAGTACTTGCTATCGCTTTATGTGGTTGTGGGTATAGAGATACACATTACTATTCATGATTATACTTTTATTGTCAGTTGTTATTTACTGTTCATGTTAAGATCATTATGTTAATTGGAACATGGAGAACCACCCGGGAAAACAGTGCTACCACAAGGGTTTAATGGGACGCCCTTGGCCGATTAATTAGGAAAGCTAGTGGAAGACTACCTTACCCGAAAGGGGCAAGGGCAGTAGGGGAGTGGTCAGTGTAGGGAGGCCCTCGGGAGGATTTTGCTGCGATGGCAGTCCTGCAAGGGATTCCTGCTAGGGATGCCCTCGGGAGGATTTTGCTGCGATGGCGGTCCTGCAAGGGATTCCTGCATTGGAACTTCCTATAAACTGTAGCGGGTTTTCTGAAGCTAGTGGAACTTTGTAAAGGCCTCGTAGTGTTACCCTGCCTCGCCTCCTCGGTAGAGGTGTATGGGATTGGCCGTCCCTTGGCAGATGGGTAACACGACTTGTGGGTAAAGATGCGCAACCTCTGCAGAGTGTAAAACTGGTATACTAGCCGTGCTCACGGTCATGAGCAGGGTAAAGATGCGCAACCTCTGCAGAGTGTAAAACTGGTATACTAGCCGTGCTCACGGTCATGAGCAGCTCGGACACTCACATGATTAAATTATGGAACTAAATTCAATTTGTCATATGCATTGCATCGCAGGTGAGGATGTTACTCTTGTTCTACTATTTAATTGGGTTGGTATTTACTTATACTTAGTAATTGCTAATAAAATTTTGACCAACTTTAAAAGCAATGCTCAGCTCTAACCCTCCTCTTTGGTAAGCCTTACACTTCACGTGAGCTCCCACCTTTGGCGAGTTCATGCACCTTATTCCCCACAACTTGTTGAGCGATGAACGTATGTGAGCTCACTCTTGCTGTCTCACACCCCCCCACAGGTCAAGAACAGGTACCACAGGATGAAGCGCATGGAGGATGCCGTGGTGTATTCGAGAGAGGTCTAGGCCGTCGTCTCCCAGTCAACTTTGGGTTGCTGGACCGTTGTCTCCTTATAATGTAATTATTTATTTTGTACAGAATTCCTGTTATGTAGTAAAGATATGACATTCGATCCTGTGCCATGATTCATCATATGTGTGAGACTTGGTCCCAGCACACCTGGTGATTATGTTTGCGCCCGGGCTTTGGACCCCTAAAATCTGGGTGTGACAGAAGTGGTATCAGAGGAATGTTGACTGTAGGACGAAACCTAGATAGAACTGGACAACCAATACTTACTTACCTTTGCTACTCTAATTCTTTCTAAACTTTTCTTGATCAATTCTCAACTATTCCCGCTTTACTCTGATTATTCTTACCTTTTCTTTTCTAAGACAAATGTGGATTTCACACTTTGAAATCCTGTGCCTAAAGTGACCTTTAGGAATAGGAGACCTACTCTCAGGAACAAAAACAAAACTATTTTTATGGTTATCTATGCACTTGAATGTTTGTTCTTATGATACTTGTTTGATTTGGATCTTTGATTGAGTGTAATGAGTTGTGGAGTAATGTCCACAATTACATCTGCATAAACATCTAGGTGTAAAGGATAGCATTTGAAAGATAACTAGACAATCTAGATTATCCCCTTAGAAAAATATATATATATATATATATATATACATATATATATATATAGTATTCCGTATCTATCTCATCTTGACATATTCTATCTTACCTTTGGACATTCACCTCTTACAACTAGTTACCCTAGTTTTGACACAGAATATCTGGTCAAGCCCTGCCAAAGAAAGTTTCAGTACATAACCAACTATTAGCTTATTCATTCTGCCTACCAAATGATCCCCTTGCAAAACTATCTTACCATATGCTTCTAACTTAGATGGTCAATACCAGGCGGGGTGGTGGAATTGATTTGCCTCCTAATCAACACACTCGGTGGATATATCGACAACCCCAACCACAGCCAATAGAGATGAATCCTCCTAATCCTCCACCAGGCGGAGTTGATCCACTAGTCGCAGCTCAAATGAGAATGATGTAGCAAATGGCGGACACTATGGCAGATATGCGTGCACAGATGCAGTAAGAACGCCAGGAAATGCACCAGGAAAGAGAAGATGCACGTCGGGAAATGCGCCAAGAACAGGAGGAGTTACGCCAGGAGAGAAGGGCGCAACAACAACAGCTGCAGCAGCAACTTCAACAACAGCAGCAACAGCAACAAGTGCCATTGCCTCCACCTCCACCACCAGTTCCACCCCGAGATAAGCATCAGGAATTCATGAGCCACAAACCACCAACCTTCTCCAACTCCACGGATCCACTGCAGGATGATGATTGGCTAAAGTCTATAGAGAAGATGCTCAACATAGCTCAGTGCTCGGACCGAGAGAAAGTACTCTACGCATCTGGTCGTCTTGCTGGTCCTGCTGCGGATTGGTGGGATGCGTACTGCGCTGCTCATGTTGCTGTCGATACAATTACCTGGGCAGAATTCTCCACACAATTCAGGAATTACCATATTCCTGCTGGACTCATGAAGATTAAGAGAAAGGAGTTTCTATCCCTCAAGCAAGGAAGTATGTCCGTGAGTGAATATAGGGACAAATTCATCCAGTTATCTCGATATGCTCCTAGAGATGTTGAGGATGATGAGCAAAAGCAGGAGCTTTTTCTGGACGGGTTAATCGGACCCTTGCAATATCAGCTGGTATCACACACATTCCCATCCTTCCAAAGGCTACTTGACAAAGCTATTGCTGTAGAAAACAAGAGGAGTATATTTGGAGAGAAAAGAAAGGCTGCTAACCAAGGGCAGGCTGGAAGTAGTTCCCGTCCTCGCTATACTACCACTCCCAATACACCAGCTAGTGGCAGTTCCGGACAACAAACTCAACAGGCACCAACTGCTCCTCCAAAAGCAAGCACTCCAGCAGGACCCGTTGCTCCCAACACATCCACCAACAGGGCATGCTTGAAGTGTGGACAACCGGGACACTACGCCAACTACTGCCCCAACAGAGCTGCCTACACTACACCGACTCCGATGAAACAAGGACAAGCCTCGGCAGGAAAGAGTCAGCCCCTATCTATCAACCGGGGACATGCCCATCATGCAGAAGTAGAGGTTGAACCAGGTGAACTTGAAATTCAAGAAGAAGAGCTAGTTGAAGATGAAGTAGTCGGTGAAGAAGTCAACGAACAACAAGAATAGAGATAAACACAAACATAGATACATATTTTACTATTTGTAAGGCATAAATATTAGTTTAGCTAGTAGTAGTATTTTACTCTTTTAGTAATAATAATAAGGTCTGTTGACCCTATGTTTTGTTAAAGAATTATGCATCATGCCGAGATTTCTTTGTTTGTGCATATGTTCCGAGAACAATATGAATTTTACATCCTTGTTCTTACAAATCTCGAGGACGAGATTATTTTTAAGGGGGATAGGATTTGTAATACCCAATTTGGAAATAATAAGAAAAGGGGTGGATGTCATTAGGTGTTTTGATCTTCTACTCATTATCACATGGGAATACCTAAACTTATGTGAACACTTATTTAATAAAATACTTTATACATCATGTGGGAATTTTGTTTGTGCATTTAATAACAATAGCAATAACATTAATAAAAATGTAATAAATAGTTGAAGAGTTAGAGTAAAAACCTAAATTTGAATTTGGGATTTAAGATGGAAAAGAAGAGAGAAATATTATACAATACGAATTAAATTTATAAATAAATAACTTCCTCACATTGTGGGATGATCAAATTAAACAGTTAATCTAAGTGCAAATCTGCCACAAGGTTTAAATTTAAATTTGAATTGAACTTCTAAAATTAGAAATAAACATAAAAGAATAAACAAAAGAATAACTCGTTTGGGCCCAAGTTCTCGCGCGGCCCACTACCGAAATCCCTTCCCGGCCCAATTCTCCACGATCGGCTGTCCGCGCGCGCCGTGGCCTACTCTGCTGCCGCTGACGGCGCAGGCCCACTGGCCAGAGAAATCTTGCACGCGCCTGGTGACTTCCATGCGGGTCCCGGTCGCCAGCCACCCAGGTCTTTCCACCAGCGCCGTGTTGTCTCTGTCGCATGGGGCCCATGCTGTCAGTATAATCTCCCTGCTCCAATGGAACGCGCGGAGCTCATCGCTTCGACCGAATCAGCCGCAGCAGAACGCCGATTTCCTCGCCGGGGATCTCGCTCCTCGTGCCTCGCTCGGACTTCGCTACTGGAGTATAAATCGGAACGCCGCCTCGCTATGTTGGTCACGGCTCTAGATCGCACCGTGCCGTGATTGGGTCGCCAATACTCATCTCACGCATCACCATCGGTGGGGCCTCGACGGGTGTCTCTGGGGGATCGTTTCGGTGCACTGGTGGTCTGTGTGGGTGAATTGGGGGCTGTGACCGAGCGGGGCTCAACTAATTTCTCGTCGGAGCTTTCCTCCACCGACCAAGCCGCCATTCACCGTGGCCTGCTCGTCTCATCCACCTCCGCCTGCGGTATGTGCCCCATTCGAGTTCTCCATCCCTCCCTCTAAGTCTAGCACCGGTCAATTTTGGGTTTGGGGCGTTCGGGCGTCGGATTTGCGTGTCCGCCGGTGGTGCTCCGCCGTGTGAGCCTGGCGGCGGCGACTCTGCTCGGGGTTGGTGGGAAGAAGGGCTTCTAGCCGTTCATTCTTTGATGGTCGGCTAGAATTAGGGGTCTTGGGTGTATTAAACCAGAGCCGTTGGATGATGTGTGGACGACCGCGATTAGATTAGGGCGGGAACGATTCAATCGGCTGATCGTGTCCGTCGGTGGCAGATCAACGGCCATGGGAGTGTATGACTTTGTTTTCATCGTAGACGTAGGATCGTGATCTGACGGTTAAGGGTGCATACCGGTTCAATACGCTTCGATCTAATCTGGCGCATGAGTTCTGGATCGGACGGTCCTGAATGCGCCATACCCCTTCGGCGCGACACTTTGCAAAACAACCCTCGGGGTTTTAATAAAACAACCCGCAGTCCACAACAGGGGAGTTCTGTGTCTGCGTAAAACTTATGGTTTAGCCCCTGGGGTCTCTGGTAATGATGCGCTTGGTCCAGATAAGTTAGAAAATCAATAAATTCATTTGGAAAATACTTATTAATGCAAAAATGAATACAAGAGTGTGTTTAATTCATAGAAAATGCATACTTAGTCCAAATTTATTCATTCCAATTCCTATAAGTTTGTAATAATGTTGTTTATCGCATAGTGTCTCTGTTTTTACATGAAAGTCACATTAAAGTTTATTTCTTAGTTAATCTGATGCCAAGCACATTAAACCTTAGGAAATTCATAACTTGAAATCTATAACTCCGAATTTAATAATTCTTGTTCCTGTGATTATTTTTCAACATGTAGATTATTAATATGTATTTTGCACATATGTTTGGTGTAATGTTAATTTTGCCTATACACTGTCTGTTTGTATTTTGCTACGACTAGCGCGAGGCTACGAGTCATTTGAAGATCATCCTGGTACCTGGAAGCTCAAGTCTCAGGCAAGTTGTGCCCTTGATCACTTCTTTTACCCACTCATGTTCTAATTAATCATAATGATCTGCATAGGTTAATTTTGATGGGACCCAATAGGTTACCCTAGTTTGACTATCTTTATACCTTGTTCACCACTGAATCTTTGGGTAGTACTTGCTATCGCTTTATGTGGTTGTGGGTATAGAGATACACATTACTATTCATGATTATACTTTTATTGTCAGTTGTTATTTACTGTTCATGTTAAGATCATTATGTTAATTGGAACATGGAGAACCACCCGGGAAAACAGTGCTACCACAAGGGTTTAATGGGACGCCCTTGGCCGATTAATTAGGAAAGCTAGTGGAAGACTACCTTACCCGAAAGGGGCAAGGGCAGTAGGGGAGTGGTCAGTGTAGGGAGGCCCTCGGGAGGATTTTGCTGCGATGGCAGTCCTGCAAGGGATTCCTGCTAGGGATGCCCTCGGGAGGATTTTGCTGCGATGGCGGTCCTGCAAGGGATTCCTGCACTGGAACTTCCTATAAACTGTAGCGGGTTTTCTGAAGCTAGTGGAACTTTGTAAAGGCCTCGTAGTGTTACCCTGCCTCGCCTCCTCGGTAGAGGTGTATGGGATTGGCCGTCCCTTGGCAGATGGGTAACACGACTTGTGGGTAAAGATGCGCAACCTCTGCAGAGTGTAAAACTGGTATACTAGCCGTGCTCACGGTCATGAGCAGGGTAAAGATGCGCAACCTCTGCAGAGTGTAAAACTGGTATACTAGCCGTGCTCACGGTCATGAGCAGCTCGGACACTCACATGATTAAATTATGGAACTAAATTCAATTTGTCATATGCATTGCATCGCAGGTGAGGATGTTACTCTTGTTCTACTATTTAATTGGGTTGGTATTTACTTATACTTAGTAATTGCTAATAAAATTTTGACCAACTTTAAAAGCAATGCTCAGCTCTAACCCTCCTCTTTGGTAAGCCTTACACTTCACGTGAGCTCCCACCTTTGGCGAGTTCATGCACCTTATTCCCCACAACTTGTTGAGCGATGAACGTATGTGAGCTCACTCTTGCTGTCTCACACCCCCCCACAGGTCAAGAACAGGTACCACAGGATGAAGCGCATGGAGGATGCCGTGGTGTATTTGAGAGAGGTCTAGGCTGTCGTCTCCCAGTCAACTTTGGGTTGCTGGACCGTTGTCTCCTTATAATGTAATTATTTATTTTGTACAGAATTCCTGTTATGTAGTAAAGATATGACATTCGATCCTGTGCCATGATTCATCATATGTGTGAGACTTGGTCCCAGCACACCTGGTGATTATGTTTGCGCCCGGGCTTTGGACCCCTAAAATCCGGGTGTGACAGAGGCTCAGCAAGTGGGGGGAAAATTAATGCAAGTTTAACAAGGTAAGGCTAAGGTTGAGCAGTAAGCATTTTAGTTGGTCAATATTTTATTAGCAACACCTATCTTACTAACAATTATGTATCCCAAGTATCCCATTTAAACAAAGGTGTAAGAGTATATTAAAAACACTTAAGTGAAACCACTTAAGCAAACCATTGGCAGATCATGAGATCTCGATTTATTGTCCATCTTTAAGTTCAATTATCATGTGAGGGTCCAGGTTGCTCTTAACCGTGAGCATGGCTGACATATCAGTTTTACACTCTGCAGAGGTGGTACAACTTTACCCACAAGCCATGTAACCCATCTAGCCTGGGTTGATCAGACCCATAAACACTTCTGAGGCGAATGGCTAGGGATCCATTATGAGGCTTTCAAAAAATACGCTTAATACAAAGCAACGTGCTAAGGTTTCCAAGTCGGTGTGGAGGCCCTCTGGGCAAGGTACCTTAGCCAAGAATACGTCCCCATGTTAATGTCAGCTGCCACCACTATCGCTCCCCATCTTGCCCATATTTCAGGTAAGGTTGCTAGGTACTAAGCATATAAAGCTAATTACCAAAGCTAGAGCCATGATAGCACTCGTGGTTGCACTGTTATCCTGGGTGGTCACTCCATGTTCCAATTAATATGAAATAATCTTGTTTAACCATCGGGTTAACACCATAATGCCAATTTCATTTCTGGAACATTAATATCAAGTAATGAGTGACATCAAAATTATCAAGTTGAGCGGTAGCACAAATTTGCAAAGCATAGTATTTTCCGAGGGTAATCAAGGAATATAGTTGGTAAATCTAGGAAATCCTTAATTAGGAAAATCCCATCAAATTATGCAATATATCCAAAAAGTAAACATTATTATATGCATTAATTGGGTACAAATAGAATATGCAGAGTGCGAATCCACTTGCCTTGCTCGAAAGTTTCCTGCGGGTCATCCTCGAACGCGTTTGGCTCGTCTACCTCACTGTCCACTTCTAGCATCGATTTGCGTATCGCACATACAAAAGAATACGTACGCCAAATAAATAAAACAAACACTAGTACAGGGGTAATCATTCACAATTACATTCTCATTCAAACATCACACTTATCACACTCATAAATATGTCTTAAAGCGTAAATACTTATTAATTCATTATGACTAGTTCTGCGAGTCATTATTGATGAAATTATGAGTAGGAGGCTATAATACTAGTTTTATCTAGTATAATATGTATTAACATTCTTTATGAAAACAAAGGCTAATTATTATCTTTATTACTAATAATAGACTAATAGATTTTATTCCTTTTATTTCTAAACAGAACTTAGGTGTATAGCTAAAATGGTTCATTCATGATTCTTCTAACATTAATATTCTAAGAATCAATGTAAATCACTAATTGGACTTTTATAACATAATCATGGTTATTTTGACATAAACAAGTTTTTTACTAATTCTAAGAAGTTAAGTGCTATACTTATGAACACCTTTATTTTGGCTAGTAAAAACCTATTTTTATTATGACTAGTGATATTCTTTTAGTTTTATATTTTCTTCCTAACAGAAAGTATCATTAATAATTGAAAGTCGCCTAGAGGGGGGGGGGTGAATAGGTGAAACCTGAAAATTATAACTTAATCCCAGACTTGATCCCTTGATTAGTGGTTAGAACAAGATGCACAATTATCAGAGCATAAAACTAAGTCCTTTGCTTGCAAAGGGTGTTGCTTTTAAAGAATGCGCAATTAACAAATCAACACAACTAAAATGTTTTTGGAGAATAAAGCAAGAGGGCTTAGATAAGAAGAGGAATAACACAAGTTCTTTCTTGCAACGCGTTGCTTCTTTAAATGAGAATTTAACTTGAAGCGACACAAAATAATATTGGCAAGGAATAGTGCAAGAGAACTTAGAGAGGGAGAAAACAAACAAATCAAAGGCAATAAGCACAAGAGACACAGGTGATTTGTTTTACCGAGGTTCGGTTCTCGAGAACCTAATCCCCGTTGAGGAGTCCACTAAGGACAGGTCTTTTTCAACCCTTTCCCTCTCTCCACCGATCACCAAGACCGGCGAGCTCTTCTTCTTCTTTGTCAACAAGAGACCGAAGTCTCCGCAAGGCCAACCACAAAGATAAGGGGCTCTTGCTAGCTTTACAATGAATGGGAGTCAAAACTCCACGCTCAAATGATCACAAGAGGTAGCACACACTTTCTCTCAATAATTCTCACAAGGCACTATCACTAAACGCACACGAGTAGCTCTTTCTTGCTTGATCTTTCTTTTGTGGCACTTGGAGGCTTTGATGTGTATAGAAGTGTTGCTCTAGTAGATAGGAGTGAATACCCAACTCTTGTGTATGAAATGGATCAATGAATGATTGTGAATGCGCTAGTTGCGGTGGCTTTTATAGCCCTCAACCACCCATATAGCCGTTGGGGCGCATCTACCAGAAATTGCACTGGCGGATGGTCCGCGGCTAGGGCCCAGACGGTCCACGACCCTCCAACGGTCGATTCTGACATCTTCAACGGATACTTCTGACAGATCAACGACTGTCTGCTTCAGTGACACCATGCGGACGGTCCGCCCTTGGTCCCGGATGGTCCGCGCCAGCTCTATAATTCCTTTTGCTCAACTTGTCACCTTCGGGCTGAACCAGGTCTTCACATGCGGACGGTCCGTGAATTATAGCCGAACGGTCCGCACTGTATAGTCGGAGAGTCCACGGTTTAGTTGGACTATCCACGATTTTCAGTTCCTGGCTGAAGTCGAAACGGTGTCGCGGACGGTCCGCCACAAGGGCCCGGACGGTCCATGCTTAGGTGTTTTTCCAAAAAAGCTTCTCCTGACCGGAATAATATACAGTATTCCGGACAATCGATTTAGAATAGTTGTAGATGAACTTATGCACCTGTGAAATGATCAACTAGGCAAACTGGTTAGTCCACAAGGTTTGTGATGGTCGTCAAACACCAAAATCGATTATAGGAAATATTGAGACTATTTCCCTTTCAATCTCCCCCTTTTTGGTGATTGATGCCAACACAAAACAAAGCAAATACAAAGTGTAGAAATGTAACTAGTTTGCATTTTGACAGATGTGCATAAGTTGTTTTGAAATGAAAGCATTTCTAAGCATATGAGTTTGATTTGATATATTTTTGGACCACATTTGCACAACTTGTTTTGTTTTTGCAAATTCTTTTTGGAAATTCTTTTCAAGGACTTTTGCAAATAGTCAAAGGTATATTAATAAGATTGTAAGAAGCATTTTCAAGTTTTGAAATTTCTCCCCCTGTTTCAAATGCTTTTCCTTTAACTAAACAAAACTCCCCCTGAATAAAATTCTCCTCTTAGTCTTCAAGAGGGTTTCAATTGGAACTTATACTTAGATACTAGTTTTGAAATTCCATCTTTTAAGTATACCAATTGAAAAGACAAACATAAATCATCATTTTGATAGTTTTTGAAGTTGGTGGTGCGGTCCTTTTGCTTTGGGCTTAATATTTCTCCCCCTTTGGCATTAATTGTAACACCCCTGGTGTTACTATTACTAAAACCTGAGCATAACATCATAAGCATCAGCATTTCATATGTTTGACACACCTAAGATGCATTCACTAGGTACAAATTTCAAGCAAGTTGTATTGTTATGGTATTTTGCAAATAAGACCCTAGTGTAGGGTACTTAACCCTAAATAGGATTCTGAAGGGAAAAACAAGAGCCAAATAGAGGAAACCCTAAAGTTTAAGTGAAATGGTCATAAAATGTTCCTAAGAATGGACCTACATTACATTTACACCCCTGAGATACCAAAAACCCTAATTGGGACCCTGGAAAACCCTAAACCTAAACCCTAGGGGGTTAAATGCAAAATCATTGTACTTTTGGACTAAAGTGTAAAAACTAAGATTTTAAGGCATATAAAGTCAATTGGTTCACAATCATGAAGTTTTTGTAAGCTAAACCATGAAGTTTGGACCTATTTACAAAAAATACCCCATGGGTGTTCTAGGGCTAAGTCTGAAGATTCAGTGATTTTGACTCCAATTTGGAGCTCTATATCTTCCAAAATAGTGAGAATTTACCCTAGGTCACCACATCAAATTTGTAAACCTATCAAAGGAGAACAACTTTGTTTAAGAATGTAAACATAGTTGTTAGGAAGAAATTGGAGATAATCAAACCCAAAGATGGGCTGTCAGGCTGTTTAAATTCTGAACTTCAGACCGATAGGGTAACAAAGCCATCTTTGGACTAGGATTCAAGCATGATCCAATGAGAATCTGACTGGGAACACTATGACAAAGATGGAGATGGTTTATAAGTCTACAACTTTGATACAGAGCCTTGGATATGTTGTCACAGAGAATTAGGAGAAAATATGCTCTAAACTTCGTCTGTCAGGCGCTCCGTCAGTAGATTCAATGGTACAGTATCTGATGAAAATCAGATCAGCCGTTCGCCGTCGACGATCTCTCCGCCATGATTCGTGCCGTTGTCGTCTCGATTTGTGCTCGGGTTGATAGGATAACGATCGCGGGGTGAAAAATCTCATCGTCGAGGATAAGCTTCGGCCAGTAAATAACTCCAGCCACCGTACCTAGCTCGGCACGACGGAATTAGATAAGCTTGCCGGTGACTGCCACCCTCCGGCCTTGTGCCGCGTGTCTTGGCCTCTCCACCGCATTGCCGTGATCTGCTATAGCTCTCCGTTGATCGTCGAAGCGGTAATAGGACACCAATCCAGTGCGGCTGTGAGCTCCCCCTCCTCCGACCGCCGCGCGTCTTCACTAAATTCACCGGCCACTGCTCTTCCCTCCTATAAATTGAGTGTGTCGTCGGCTCCGCAAGGAAGTCAAGCAACCCATGCACCAACTCGTGCCTTGAATTATCCTCCAGAGAACTTCAATTTGGGATTACCCCCAAATCGGTCAAGAACACCGTAGAACCAAGCTCGCCGTGGTCAGCGTGATACAGGTCCTCTCATCCTCTCTGCTCTCTTGTTTGAGTGCTCTCATGAACCCGTGATGCTCGTCGACTAACCCGATTGAACTAGACCGCCAATCGTTGGGAACGTGTGGTTCTTTGGTTCATCCGCGCGGTCACCGTGGCCAGACCAAATTAGATCACCATTCTTGAAATTAAGTTGGGGGAAATGCTCGAGAGGGGTTCAATTCTGTGTCAGTCACTCGGGAGCACCAGTCTTGGCTCCCTCCGGCCAGTCTAGCTCGCCGGAGCTCGGCTCCCCGTGCGGGTCAAGTCGTGGATCAGACAGTGTAAAGAAATAGAAGTCTAGGGTCTTTTCTGCAGTTGTCAGCGACTGTTTTAAATAGTGCTTTGGACTTCTTTGGGTTATTTAATAAGACAGGGGTCTCAGTGCAAAGTCTGCTGGGGTGCAGGCGCGGGCGCGGTTCAGCCCATAGTTGGGCTGCCTGGGCTGAATTCGGCCTAGGACTATTCATTCTTTTGAACTTTTCTTTTTCTGCTAGGATTTAAACAATTTCAGAAAATGGTAAAAATGTCAAACCAATTTTTCTAGATTCCTAATTTTCCATAGTATTTAATAAAAATAGTTTCATGATTTTTAGATCAAATTGGGAATTTTGGAGTATTTAAAATAGCCTAAAACATTGTTTCTGGATTTTTAGAAAATAGATAATAATTCCAAAAATCCCCAAACTTTTTATTTGAACTGTAAACATCATTTAGAAGCCTTGGGTAGAGTTTAATTTGATTTGGACCTTGTTTGATAACTAGAACCCAAAACCCTACCCCTGCCCTTTGAATTCCTTTACTGACTCCGGAAACCCTAGTTTCTCAAAGAACCGTGAAGGAAAATTGTATTCAATACCTTAGATAATAAACTCTTATTATCTTTGCCTTCTCATGAACATTACATGGACATTCATTATTATGTATGGTTATCTTTAGAAAACGAAGAAGAAGTTGAAGTAGGAGAGAAGACTTCACCACCACGTCAGGAACATCAGGCCGACAACAGTTTTTATTTTGACATCTGTTGAACTGAGCCTGAATCACCTTTAAACCAAGGCAAGCCCTGGTGCATTTGCCACCCCCTTAACTCTTTTAAAATCTTTCTCACTTTCTTGATGCATTAGGTGATAGGAGTTGATTGCTAAAACAATTCCTGCATTACCTTCCTTTGAATCCCTATTTTATAAAAGGTTTTTACTATGCTTAATCTTGCTCTAGCAAAGAAAATTGTTTTGTTTTTTTAAAAGATGATGTGGCAAGGTGGGAGGGATGTTTTTGAAAATAAAACTTGATGGTGGATCCATCATGGCCATGATGGGTCCAACATCGGAAAAGATGTACCTCTATCAGGTACCAAACTTTGGGGTTTGAAATGATTAAGCTGGGATCGGGCGGGTGACTTGCACGAGAAGAGAGTGTCGGTGTAGTGTCTCCGTATGAGTCTATTAAGGACTGTCTCGATGTAGGCTTGCTGACCGAGGACCCCTTTAACTGGTCATATGCCTCGTCATGAGTAAGCTTTGCCTCAGGCAGACTAAGGCCAGAATAAGATACCACGCAATGGGAGTGGAGAGATGGCGAGAGTAGCGTGTACCCTCCGTGGCAAGAGGCTGGACGGTGGTGTAGCTGTGCTCTCGGTTGGCATGAACCTGATCTGGTCTGAAGAACCCCGGTGGCGGGTTGGCATATGCAAGGGTTAAGTGCTACATATGTCATGTGATTGGAGATCCTCAGCTGAGTATAATCGATTTGGATCGCCATACCTTCGCGGTTATGAAGACTTGGTCACTGCCCTATACGTAGAACCCCAGTAAAGATGAAAGGTTGTTAAGAAATTGGCTAGTGCAGGTCAAGTGATTGAACTAGGGTAGAAAGAACTCTAGTGCAAGTAACTTTACTTAACCTGACAAGTAAAATTGGATTTTTAAGGATCCACTTTTAGTAAGCGTTTCTGCAAACAAAGTCTTTGATTATTGAGAAACCTTACCTTGACTTCCTTATAACCAGCATACCCTTGAGAGTCTTTTCTTTAGTCAGGTAAGTCTTGCTGAGTAATTCCATACTCAGGGTTTTATTCCCTATTGTTTTTAGGTGAAGAAGCGACAAACTTTTGTTGTTTCTGTTCCAAGGTGATTTCAAAAGAAGAAAACCAAGAGTAAAGCTGCGGGAGGATGGGTTCCTCCATAAAAACTTTTTGTTTGAAACTTATCGGGAGGGTTTTTTTGCCTCCCTTGGTTTTGTAATAATAATAATACTCTACACTCGTTTAATTATATCCTGGTCTGTAATATTATAACTCTATCTTACTTTTAAATAAAGGTAAGTTTATATAATCGCTTCTGCATTTTTGTATCTCCGATGTTTGTAATGTCTGCGTGACGGGTGAAACGCTCTTGGGAAAGGTAAGAAAAGCAGATACCAAACTTGTCAAGTGATTCAGGAACACCTACAGGGTTGTCTGAGGACCGTTGGACAAGGACAACTGTAGGTGGGCCTAATAACTTGGGAGGTTCCGTCACAGCTGGTATCGGAGCGAAGCCCATCTCTGCGGACATTATGAGGCATCTTCAAAAGAATTTTTCTAAGACTTATCTAGAAAATTTCTTCCCTTCTTATCTAAGTATCTCTGAAGAGTTTATGTAAAAGACCAGATAGGAAGAGTGCAATGTATAGAAGGTTGAATGAACTAAAGTTGATTATGTAGTTACACATGCATCATGCTAAAAACTATGCTAATAAGATTTCCCCCTTAGCAAAAATGCCGCCGCGCACAAGGAAGACTGCACGCAAGTCGACCGGGCCGATCGGTGTACCTCGTCACCAACTTGCCCCGAGACATGACGACAGCAGTAGTGGGAGCAACGATCCGATTGGAGATCTAGAAGCACAAGTTAATCAGCTTCAAACAGAACTCCATCATAGGAATAACATATGGGTCGCGGCTGGCGAGAGGATCAATGAATTGAGAAGCGACATCCATCGCCTGCAAGATCAGCTCGCGGATCGAGATCTAGCGCTCGACTGGGCGGTTCACTCTCGTTCGCTTGCCTAGGCTAAGGAGGCGAAAGCTTGAGCCCGAGTAGAAGAGCTTAGCTCAGCTATTGATAACTTGCAGGCTTATTGTAATACTCTACATGAAGAAGTTCATGTATTGTACTCACAACTACACCCCAGTGTACCTGCGGATCCTGTCGGGACAGAAGCCAGACCTTCTCAAGTAGCGGGAGAAGCTTTTGGTGGCGAATTGGACCTTTTCAAGCCCCCTCCCTCTATGATGTTGGTCGATTAGTGGTCTCCTACGCCCGACAGTGAGGCTACCAAGAGTGACATGAAGCAGGAATAGTATAGTGTAGAAGTAGTACTCTTGTGTAATAGGGGGTGTAATCCTATTGTAAAGTACGAGTCTGTAACATTACCTTTTTAAGTAATGTGAAATGGATGGTTTGTATAGCCTATCATATTGCCCCAAATGTTCTTTGCCTTAGATGCCTTCCAGGACTCGCGCTCAGGATGGGGCTGGTACCTCCTGTGGGAGGGAAGCGACCCCGAATCCACCTCTAGTATCCCCGACACTTGCCGATGCCATCGCTGCCTTGGTAAACGCTACAGCAGACAATACCCGCTTCCTGCGGGAGATGGCAGGTCAACAACTTCAACAACAAGGCGGGCGGGCCTATCCGCAAGGCCCCCGTGAGACATCTTATCTAGACTTCTCTGAGACGCGCCCTCCGTTGTTCGTCAAGGCAGAAGACCCTCTAGAGGCGGATGAATGGATCCACGTCATTGAACAAAAATTTGGACTTCTTCGGTGTTCCGAAACTCAGAAGCCCCTATTCGCAGCTCAGCAATTGCGTGGCCCTGCCAGCACGTGGTGGGGAAACTTTGTGGCCGTTCAGCCGGCCAATCATCAGATTACATGGGATGAATTCAAGTTGGCCTTCCGTGAACATTACATACCTAAAGGAGTTCTCCACATGAAGCAAGAGGAGTTCATGAAATTGAAGCAAGGCGGAGATACTGTTACCTAGTATCTCAATAAATTTAATCACTTATCTCAGTATGCAATTGACCAAGTCAACACCGACATAAAGAAGAAGAACTGCTTCATGAGGGGTTTAAATGATCGGATGCAAAGAAAAATGGCTACCTGCATCGACCTCACATACGGAAGGGATGTCAGCACAGCGCTGGCAGTTGAAGCTAAATATACAAGTTCCGGAAAGTCCAAGGGGAATGGAGGCAACAGGCCTAATCAGGGCCCCGAGAAAAGGCAACGGTTAGTTATCCGGCCTTTTAGTCAGGGTCGTTCTTCATCACGCCCACCCTCCTTCCCATTCAAGCTTATCCGTCCTACCCCTGACTCCACTACTACAAATCAGCTGGGTGCCCCTGGCACTCGTTTTCCTGCTCTTCCAAGCTCATCTACCGGCTGCTTCAACTGCGAGAAGTCCAGACATTTCATTAAGGACTGTCCGTACCCAAGGCAAAATCAAGCAAATAATCAACAGAGTTCTGGAAGCTCCAAGGGAAATGCAGGCAACAATACTACGGGCCGGAATACAAAGAAAACAGGATGAGTTTATTACACTCAAGTGACTACCACACCGGAAGGTGAACCGGTGATGATGGGTACGTTCCTCGTAGCCAATTACCCTGCACTTATTCTCTTTGATTCGTGTGCATCACATACTTTCATAAGCAAAAAGTTCGTGGAGAAACACTGCATTCCATATACTGAATCAAGGGAAGGGTTTAAAATACATTCGCCTGGGGGACAAATATTTACCAAAGAAGTGGCTTATCAAGTGCCCGTAACATTGGCTGGATGGGACTTTCCTACTAGTATGATTGTTCTGAAAGGCTAAGACATAGATGTGATTCTGGGCATGAATTGGTTGGCCCAACATAAAGCGGTTCTCAACACTGATCTGAGAACAATCAGGTTGAGTTATGGCCAAGAAGAAATTCTTTTGTCTATCCCCATAGCTATTCCAGCTAGACCAATTGGCAGAATAAATGAAGCCATCATACCAGAGATCAAGGATATTTCGGTAGTAAGTGAGTTCCCAGATGTCTTTCCAGAAGATTTGCCTGGATTACCACCCAAAAGAGATGTAGAGTTTGTAATTGAGTTAAAGCCCGGTACGGCTCCCATTTCTAGAAGATCATACCAAATGCCTCCAAATGAGCTGGCAGAACTTAAGACCCAATTGCAAGACCTACTAGAGAAGGCATTCATCCGGCCAAGCTCGTCACCATGGGGTTGTCCAGCCATATTCGTCAAGAAGAAGGATCAAACATTGCGGATGTGCGTGGATTATCGACTCCTTAATGAGGTCACTATCAAGAATAAGTATCCTCTTCCTCGGATTAATATTTTGTTTGATCAACTGACTGGAGCGAGGGTATTTTGTAAAATTGATCTCAAGTCAGGCTATCATCAGATCCGTATTAGGCCCGAGGATATACCCAAAACCGCATTCACTACGCGATATGGTTTATTTGAATACTTGGTAATGTCTTTCGGACTGACAAATGCTCCTGCCCACTTCACTTATTTGAATACCCAAAACCGCATTCACTACATATTTATGCCCGAGTTGGACAAATTTGTGGTGGTCTTCATAGATGATATTTTGATATATTCCAAGAATGAAGAGGAGCATGCTCAAGACTTACGGATCGTATTGACGCGCTTAAGGGAACATCAATTACATGCCAAGTTCAGTAAGTGCGCGTTTTGGCTGGAAGAAATTCAAATTCTGGGACATGTGTTATCTGCCAAGGGGATTGCGGTAGATCCTAGCAAAGTCAAGGATATTTTGGAGTGGAAACCCCCAACCACTGTTCTCAAGTCCGAAGCTTCCTTGGACTAGCTGGCTATTACCGCCGATTTATACCAGATTTTTCCAAACTTGTGAAACCAATCACGAGTTTATTGAAGAATGATGTGAAATTCAATTGGTCTTCAGAATGTAATAAATCCTTTGAAAAATTGAAGGTATTATTAACCACTGCTCCAGTATTGGCTCAACCCAATATTGAAAAGCCGTTTGATGTGTATTGTGACGCATCAGGCAGTGGTCTCGGCTGCGTGTTAATGCAAGAGGGTCGAGTTATCGCGTATGCTTCAAGGCAGTTGCACCGGCATGAGGAGCATTATCCCACTCATGATCTAGAGCTAGCTGCAGTGGTCCATGCCCTGAAGATATGGCGTCATTATCTGCTGGGGAATGTCTATCATATTTATACAGACCACAAAAGTTTGAAATACATCTTTACCCAGTCAGAGCTCAATATGAGACAAAGGAGATGGCTCGAGCTTATTAAAGATTATGAACTGGAGATCCATTATCACCCAGGCAAAGCAAATGTAGTGGCAGATGCACTCAGTCGCAAGGCCTCCTGCCATTGTTTAACTATGAGGACTTCTGACATTACATTGTGCTAGGAGATGGAAAATCTGAACCTGGGAATGATTCAGCAGGGGACTTCAAATCACTTGAAGCTGGAGTCAGTCATCCTATAAAGGATAATTGACACACAAAAGAATGATGAGGGTATGAAACATGTACGTGAGAAGATAAGGGCTAGAAAAGCCAACTGTTTCAGAGAAGACGACCAAGGTGTTGTATGGTTCAACAACCGCATAGTTGTGCCGAAGAATAAAGAAATTCGCCAATAAATTTTGGATGAAGCACATCTTAGTCGCTATTCTATTCATCCTGGGAGCACTAAGATGTACCATGATCTAAAACAACATTATTGGTGGACAAAAATGAAGATCGAAATTGCACGCTATGTGGCAAGGTGTGACACTTGCAAACGTGTCAAGGCCATACACATGAAGGCTGCTGGGCCATTGCAATCATTACCAATCCCAACATGGAAATGGGAGGATATTAGTATGGACTTTATTGTGGGAGTGCCCAGGACTGCCAAAGGGTATGATTCTATCAGGGTTATCATTGATCGACTCACAAAGATTGCCCACTTCCTACCTGTCAGGGTAAAGTATACAGTGGCCACATATGCAGAATTATACATTGTCGTATTCTCAGTTTGCATGGTGTTCCGAAGACGATAGTGTCAGACCGTGGATCGCAATTTGTGTCCAAATTTTGGGAAGAGCTTCACAAAGCCTTAGATACTAAGTTGCTCCATAGTTCGGCCTATCATCCTCAAACCAGTGGGCAGACTGAGAGGGTGAACCAAATACTTGAAGACATGTTACGGGCTTGTGCTTTAGAGTTCCCCCAGAAATGCGACGATTGTTTACCCTTAGCGGAATTCTCGTACAATAATAGCTATCAGGAAAGTATTAAGATGGCACCCTTTGAAGCTTTGTATGGGAAGCGGTGTCGCACTCCGTTAAACTGGTCTGAACCTGGTGAAAGAAATTTCTTTAGGCCTGATATGGTAAAAGAGATGGAAGAAAAAGTTCAAAGGATAATTCATAATTTGAAGAAAGCTCAAGCTCGCCAGAAAAGTTACGCAGACACACATTGGATACCCTTATACTTTCCAGTGGGAGATTATGTCTATCTTAAGATCTCCCCAATGAAGGGTGTAACATGTTTCGGGGTAAAAGGGAAGCTTGCACCTCGATACATTGGTCCTTTTCTTATCCTTGGAAGGTATGGACCGGTGGCATACCGGCTTCAACTACCCGAAACCTTGTCTGCTATACACAATGTGTTCCACGTGTCTCAGTTGAAGAAGCGTCTTCGGGTTCCAGATCGAACCATCAAAGTAACAGATATTGTCCTAGAGCTAGACTTAACATATTCTGAGCACCCTATTCAAGTCTTGGATCAAAAGGACAGGGTTACCCGGAGAAAAACTCTCAAGTTTTACAAGATATAGTGGAACCAACATTCTGAAGATGAGGCTACGTGGGAAACTCAAGATTTTTTAGAAAAGAACTTCCCAGGCTTTCTAGCCTCATGTAAATTGTAATATGTGTAAGGAGTGAGCCCCAAACCACCCCTGCCTTGTACCAAAACCCAGGAAATAAAAATGTTGAAGCATTTCCTTTTCCACTACTTACCCAAGGGCTTTTAATCTCGAGACGAGATTCTTTTATGGGGGGGAAGGATGTAACACCCCTGTTACTATTACTAAAACCTGAGCATAACATCATAAGCATCAGCATTTCATATGTTTGACACACCTAAGATGCATTCACTAGGTAAAAATTTCAAGCAAGTTGTATTGTTATGGCATTTTGCAAATAAGACCCTAGTGTAGGGTACTTAACCCTAAATAGGATTCTAAAGGGAAAAACAAGAGCCAAATAGAGAAAAACCTAAAGTTTAAGTGAAATGGTCATAAAATGTTCCTAAGAATGGACCTACATTACATTTACACCCCTGAGATACCAAAAACCCTAATTGGGACCCTGGAAAACCCTAAACCTAAACCCTAGGGGGTTAAATGCAAAATCAGTGTACTTTTGGACTAAAGTGTAAAAACTATGATGTTAAGGCATATAAAGTCAATTGGTTCACAATCATGAAGTTTTTGTAAGCTAAACCATGAAGTTTGGACCTATTTGCAAAAAATACCCCATGGGTGTTCTAGGGCTAAGTCTGAAGATTCAGTGATTTTGACTCCACTTTGGAGCTCTATATCTTCCAAAATAATGAGAATTTACCCTAGGTCACCACATCAAATTTGTAAACCTATCAAAGGAGAACAAATTTGTTTAAGAATGTAAACATAGTTGTTAGGAAGAAATTGGAGATAATCAAACCCAAAGATGGGCTATCAGGCTGTTTAAATTCTGAACTTCAGACCGACAGTGTAACAGAGCCATCTTTGGACTAGGATTCAAGCATGATCCAGTGAGAATCTGACTAGGAACACTATGACAAAGATGGAGATGGTTTATAGGTCTACAACTTTGATACAGAGCCTTGGATATGTTGTCACAGAGAATTAGGAGAAAGTTTGCTCTAAACTTCGTCTGTCAGGCACTCTGTTAGTAGTTTCAATGGTACAGTATCTGATGAAGATCAGATCAGCCATTCGCCGTCGACGATCTCTCCACCGCGATTCGTGCCATCGTCGTCCCGATTTGTGCTCGGGTTGATAGGATAACGATCGCGGGGTGAAAAATCTCATCGCCGAGGATAAGCTTCGGCCAGTAAATAACTCCAGCCACTGTACCTAGCTCGCCACAGTGGAATTAGATAAGCTCGCCGGTGACTACCGCCCTCCGGCCTTGTGCCGCATGTCTTAGCCTCTCCATCGCATTGCCGTGATCTGCTATAGCTCTCCATTGATCGTCGGAGTGAATGCCACGGTAATAGGACACCAATCCAGTGCGCCAGTGAGCTCCCCCTCCTCCGACCGTCGTGTGTCTTCACTAAATTCACTGGCCACCGCTCTTCCCTCCTATAAATTGAGTGTGTCGTCGGCTCCGGAAGGTAGTCAAGCAACCCATGCACCAACTCGTGCCTTGAATTATCCTCCAGAGAACTTCAATTTGGGATTACCCCCAAATCGGTCAAGAACACCGTAGAACCAAGCTCGTCGTGGTCAGCGCGATACAGGTCCTCTCATCCTCTCAGCTCTAATGTTTGAGTGCTCTCATGAACCCGTGATGCTCGTCGACTAACCCGATTGAACTAGACCGCCGCCAATCGCCAGGAACGTGTGGTTCTTTGGTTCATCCGCGCGGTCACCGTGTCCAGACCAAATTAGATCGCCATTCTTGAAATTAAGTTGGAGGAAATGCTCGGGAGGGGTTCAATTCTGTGTCAGTCACTCGGGAGCACCGGTCTTGGCTCCCTCCGGCCAGTCTAGCTCGCCGGAGCTCGGCTCCTCGTGCGGGTCACTGAAAGGGAAATGTGCCCTTGGGCCATTTCTAAGTATTTTGGTGATCAAGTGCCAACACAAATGGTGGAAGAAGTGCAAAGTCAACACAAAGGTATGATTCTAGACTTAGTACATTGGTTTTTGTGTACTAACATATTTGTCTAAGTGCTAGAATCAGAGATAATACAATTGGAAAAGACTTGGCTCGAGCAGCCAAGACTCTGCTCAGTCTGGGTGCACCGGACTGTCCGGTGGTGCACCGGACTGTCCGGTGTGCTAGGCTGGTGTCTGGTCAACTGGCTGCTCTCGGGTCTCGACGGTGGCGTACGGCTATAAATCACCGGACTGTCCGGTGGTGCACCGGACAGTGTCCGGTGAGTCGGATGCGGCGAAGTCGCCGCTCTCGGGAACCAAGTCAACAGCGTACGACTATAATTCTCCGGACTGTCCGGTGGTGCACCGGACTGTCCGGTGAGCCAACGGTCGGGCGCGCCAACGGTCGGCCGCGCAATCAGCGCATGACGCGTGGTTGAGCCAACGGTCGGATGGGGGCACTGGACTGTCCGGTGTGCACCGGACAGTGTCCGGTGCGCCAACGGCTCCAAGTCTCCAATGGTCGGCTGCGCCAGAATAGGAAAGAAATCCGCACCGGACAGTGTCCGGTGTGCCAGTCGACAGAAGGCAAGAATCGCCTTCCTAGATTGCTCTCAACGGCTCCTAGCTGCCTTGGGGCTATAAAAGGGACCCCTAGGCGCATGGAGGAGTACACCAAGCATCCCTTGAGCATTCCTAAGCACCAAGACTTCATTTCCGCGCATTCGATTCTTTGTGATAGCAACTAGAGCTCCATTTGAGTAGAGAACTCTTTGAGTTGTGTTGAGAGCTCAAGTTGTGACTTGTGTGCATATTGTTGCTCTATTTTTTATGTCTTGTGTGTGTTGCTCATCCCATCCTTACTTCCATGCTTCTTTGTGAAAATCAAATTGTAAGGGCGAGAGGCTCCAAGTTGTGGAGATTCCTCGCAAGCGGGATATAGTGAAACGAAAGCAAAACACCGTGGTATTCAAGTGGGTCTTTGGACCGCTTGAAAGGGGTTGAGTGCAACCCTCGTCCGTTGGGACGCCACAACGTGGAGTAGGCAAGTGTTGGACTTGGCCGAACCACGGGATAAACCACTATGCCTCTCTGTGTTGATCTCTTTGTGGTTATTGTGTTTTGCAAGAACTCATCTCTAGCCACTTGGCTTCATTGCTCTAACACTTAATCAAGTTTGTGGCTTTAAGTTTCATGTTTTTACAGGATCACCTATTCACCCCCCCTCTAGGTGCTCTCAGTCACATCGTGGATCAGACGGTGTAAAGAAATAGAAGTCTAGGGTCTTTTCTGCAGTTGTCAGCGACTGTTTTAAATAGTGCTTTGGACTTCTTCGGGTTATTTAATAAGACAGGGGTCTCCATGCAAAGTCTGTTTTGGTGCGGGCGCGGGCGCGCTTCAGCCCATAGTTGGGCTGCCTGGGCTGAATTCGGCCAAGGACTATTCATTCTTTTGATCTTTTCTTTTTCTCCCAGGATTTAAACAATTTTAGAAAATGGTAGAAAAATGGTAAAAATGTCAAACCAATTTTCTAGATTCCTAATTTTCCATAGTATTTAATAAAAATAGTTTCATGATTTTTAGATCAAATAGGGAATTTTGGAGTATTTAAAATAGCCTAAAACATTGTTTCTGGATTTTTAGAAAATAGATAATAATTCCAAAAATCCCCAAACTTTTTATTTGAACTCTAAACATCATTTAGAAGCCTTGGGTAGAGTTTAATTTGATTTGGACCTTGTTTGATAACTAGAACCCAAAACCCTACCCCATGCCCTTTGAATTCCTTTACTGACTCCGGAAACCCTAGTTTCTCGGAGAACCGTGAAGGAAAATTGTATTCAAGACCTTAGATAATAAACTCTTATTATGTTTGCATTCTCATGAACATTACATGGGCATTCATTATTATGTATGGTTATCTTTAGAAAACGAAGAAGAAGTTGAAGTAGAAGGAGAGAAGACTTCACCACCACCTCAGGAACATCAGGCCGACAACTGTTTTTATTTTGACATCTGTGGAACTGAGCCTGAATCACCTGTAAACCAAGGCAAGCCCCGGTGCATTTGCCACCCCCTTGACTCTTTTAAAATCTTTCTCACTTGCTTGATGCATTAGGTGATAGGAGTTGATTGCTAAAACAATTCCTGCATTACCTTCCTTGAATTTGGTTACCTTCCTTTGAATCCCTGTTTTATAAAAGGTTTTTACTATGCTTAGTCTTGCTCTAGCAAAGAAAAAGGTTTCGTTTTTACAAAAGATGATGTGGCAAAGTGGAAGGGATGTTTTTGAAAATAAAACTTGATGGTGGATCCATCATGGCCATGATGGGTCCAACATCGGAAAAGATGTACCTCTGTCAGGTACCAAACTTTGGGGTTTGAAATGATTAAGCTGAGACCGGGCGGGTGACTTGCACGAGAAGAGAGTCTCGGTGTAGTGTCTCTGTCTGAGTCGATTAAGGACTGTCTTGATGTAGGCTTGCTGACCGAGGACCCTTTAACTGGTCACATGCCTCGTCATGGGTAAGCTTTGCCTCGGGCAGACTAAGGCCAGAATAAGATACCATGCAATGGGAGTAGAGAGATGGCGAGAGTAGCATGTACCCTCCGTGGCAAGAGGCTGGACGGTGGTGTAACTGTGCTCTCGTTTGACGTGAACCTGATCTGGTCTTAAGAACCCCAGTGGCGGGTTGGCATATGCAAGGGTTAAGTGCTGCATATGTTGTGTGATTGGAGATCCTCAGCTGAGTATAATTGATTCGGATCGCCGTACCTTCGCGGTTATGAAGACTTGGTCACTGCCCTATACGTAGAACCCCAGTAAAGATGAAAGGTTGTTAAGAAATTGGCTAGTGCAGGTCAAGTGATTGAACTAGGGTAGAAAGAACTCTAGTGCAGGTATCTTTACTTAACCTGACAAGTAAAATTGGATTTTTAAGGATCCACTTTTAGTAAGCGTTTCCTCAAACAGAGTCTTTGATTATTGAGAAACCTTACCTTGACTTCCTTATAACCAGCATACCCTTGAGAGTCTTTTCTTTAGTCGGGTAAGTCTTGCTGAGTAACTCCATACTCAGGGTTTTATTCCCTATTGTTTTTAGGTGAAGAAGCGACAAACTTTTGTTGTTTCTGTTCCAAGGTGGTTTCAAAAGAAGAAAACCAAGAGTAAAGCTGTGGGAGGATGGGTTCCTCCATAAAAACTTTTTGTTTGAAACTTATCGGGAGGGGTTTTTTGCCTCCCTTGGTTCTGTATAATAATAATACTCTGCACTCATTTAATTATATCCTGGTCTGTAATATTATAACTCTATCTTACTTTTAAATAAAGATAAGTTTATGTAATCGCTTCCGCATTTTCGTATCTCCGATGTTTGGAATGTCTGCATGACGGGTGAAACACTCTTGGGAAAGGTAAGAAAAGCAGATACCGAACTTGTCAAGTGATTCAGGAACACCTACAGGGTTGTCCGAGGACCATTGGACAAGGACAACTGTAGGTGGGCCTAATAACTTGGGAGGTTCCGTCACATTAATCGCCAAAAACGGGGATGTTTGAGAGCCCTTTTTATCTTTTCTCCCCCATTGATAAAAGAAATATAAGTGAAAGATTATACCAATTGGAGAGATGGTGGAATACCGACAAAGGGTAAATAATACCGATGGAGTTGAGTGGAAGCTTTGTCTTTGCCGAATACTCCATTTCCCTTTCAATCTAAGACTAATACCAGAAATACTCATGGAAGCACATTAGTCTTAGCCTTGGCACAAGAAGAATAAGAAATATGTATGTATACCTAATGAAAGAGATATGATCAAGGGATATGTCAATTGAGCTCTATCATTGTTCTATATAATATAGATTGCTCCCCTTAAATATGTGCCTTGAGAGAAATACATATTTTGGCCTTAAATGCCAAATGCACATAATGAGGTTAATAAGAACATATCTATATCATAGACAATGTGAAGTGCATTGTGTCATAATATAAGTGTGATGCTCACGACAGACTATGCACTTATGAAAGCATGTTATAGATATTTGATGCATTTACCCTTGAGATTTCAAAGAGACTTAAGGAACCTCCACCTTTGGAACAAAGGTAGCCTCGTTACAAGGTTAAGCTTTAAGCTCTTTGACAATAAAATTACTTCACCTAGTTTTAACAAAAATGCATTAATGCAAGAATGAAATTTTTGAGAGGTTAAACAAGGTATGAAGCAGAGATAATGCATAGACATGCTTTTTCTTCCTCTTGTAATTTAAAGATATGCAATATACGTAAAAGAGGGAAATCTAGGTACATGTGTAAATGATAGGAAGTAGTTTACCCTTTTGTACCTTCACATAGAGATGCTCTCTTCATTGTGTTTTGTCCTTAGTCTTGGTTACTTAAAACCTATATTCAAGACAATGCATGGAAATATTTTGCACAAGAGAGAGTTCTACAACTAGTGATCCTTTTCTAAGTTATAGCTATCATATATCAAGTAGATCACAAATTGCATAAATTTATCCTGAATTCTCCTTTTAACTTAGTGCATGTCAAGAGAGACATTAATTGATAGTATACGAGGCACTAAGCAACATAAGTGTCAATTGAAGTTATTCAATAACAGATGCGATCAAAAGAACAACATAAGAATATCAAATAAGCTTAAAATAGGAGAATCCAGTAAATACGCTACTTTAACAATAAAAGCTACAATCCTTGATAAAAGTGATATTACTTTACCAAATTGGATTGAATTGAAGCAGCATACTGCATGAGAAACTTATTCTCATACTTGAGACTTTATGAGATTACTAAGAGAAAATGTTAGTCTCAATATGATCAAGATATAGAAATGGAGCTCCCCCTAAAGGTATGCATCAAGAATTTGAATGCTCATCTCTTTTAACGAAAAATAGGGGAATTCTATGAACATCTTGATCAAGGCATGTAGTATTTCCAATAATCAACTTATGCCTGGTATTCTTCAAAAATCAAAAGGTTTAGAATACTTACAACCACACCAATGACCATTTGAAGATCTTACTGTCTAAGTAGGTGTTGTTGTTCTTGATGTCTTCTTTTTCATTTGAGTGTCCTCCTTTTGTAGTTGTCCCTTTTTCTTTTCAAGCTTATAAAAATACTCAAAAGGGATGTTAGCAGCACAAGGGATAAATGATGATTTCTTTAGATAAGAGATATAAACAATTCATCATCCACAAGTCACACAGACATGAAGTAAAATCCTTAATACTAGTACACATCATTAGAAAAGGGGAATATGCACCTTTTAACATTTCTAATGAATCATAGGAATTTTACTTCTTCATATTGAATTCATTAACATAACTTAGAAGCATATCAATATGAGAACAGGTATAGCAAAGGCATGAATTAGATTCTAATGGACTAATGCATTTATGAAAGCAGAATTGAATGCACTTCTAGCCGATTTTAGTCCAGTAAGGAATCTATTCTTTTCATAGATGGAATGTGATAATATAGAACAAATATTAATTTGATGGGAACTATTGTTGATTACAAAGATGAGTTCCCATACCTTTGCTTCTACCTTCCTTTTTTTAGGTGAAGAGCAACCCTTGAGGCTTGTGTCTTTTAATAAATTGAACATGCACTTACTCTCTTGTAGATTTTCACAAATATGTTCAAGAGATATGTCATTAGTAACACAAGCACTAGTTTCCCTTTTTGTAATCATTTTTGAGAAGGAATGAAAAGTGGATTACCAAAGCATGGAGACTTCATAACATGAACTAGATTATCCCATAGATGATGTTATGCTCAATTTTAACTCATAAAACAAGCATAAACAATTTCTTAAGATTATGGAACAAATCTAATTCATGACATGGAGAGCGATGAAAGTAGAAGAATCATATCCAATTTAAGCAAGAAGAAATACATCATAAATCATTGGATTGATTTTTCTTTTCATATTAGATTACACATTTCCATAGAGAAACTTATTCTCTATAAGTGAGACTATTTAGATCAATTAGACAAGAAACGTTAGTCTCATTATTCTAGTCATAGAGAGAACTTTCCTTTTATAAGTGTCCTAAGGATTTGAATTCCTTACGAGACACCTTATTTTTAGGAACTTGGAGTATCTCTCTATGTCTAGAACATGGCAATAATAGGATGATTAGTGTAAAACATGCCATGAGGTACTTACAATAATTTTAAATCATGTAGATTGCCATAATATAGAAATGATGAAAATGCAATCTACCATGTGAGAGGAACTTTCTAGAATGGTGACATAATTTAAGGATATTTTAAGTGCTTCCTTTTTTTATGTGACTACACAAGACACAAGAGAAATGACAACCAATTGAAAATACTTGCACTTAAAGGTATAAGTGTTACCATCCTTTGGCTTTCCTCCATGGTGTAGGCTTTTGATTTTCCACACAGAATAATCTTTTACTCCCTACAACATCAAAATCTTGCTCGAGATGATATGAGTTGTAGATATAATAACTCAAAATAACTTTGGGTCAATCTTGGATATAGATCATTGTAAGATTGATAGCTTGAGTTAATAAGATTTTAATTTTCTCTCTCAAGCACCCCAAAGCTTCATATCATCTCCTTCTCCTGCAAAGCTTGTCAAGCATATTTTGGTCCCCATCGCCTGATGGGTCCATTAGGGTTAGTCAACAAAGATCTAGGAACCCAAATGTCCTTTGTGTTAGTGGTTGGTAAACTCATTACCTTTCTAGCACAATTTGCAATTTTGGGTTGCCTAGTTACATGTGAATTAATTGACAAGCTAGAAGCGGGACAGTTACCAATGGGACAATCCTTGCATTGATGTCCCTTCTTTTGGCATATGTAGCAAAGACAATCTTCAAGTCTTGAAGATTTCTTCTTTCCTTGTTTCTTGCTTGCTACATGGTTAGTTTTCTTTTCTAACACTATGCCTTTTTGTTTCAAATGGGGACAAGACCTAACTAAGTGTCCCTTCTTTGAGCATTTAAAACAAAGTTTATCATCCTTGTTAATGATCAAGCTATTTTTAATATAGGGACATGACCTAATCAAGTGTCCCTTTTTAAAGCATTCACTACACTTCTTACTTTTCTTAGTGTGAAGAGTGGCTTGATCATTACCTTGGATGTTACCTTGCATGGAGGCATGGTTGAGGCTTTTGGCAGAGGTGTTGATTTTCTTCTTTTGTTCCTTCCTCTTAACAATCCTCAAGTCCTTGACATTTTCTTCAAGGGATTTTGTGCATGCCACGGTTGTTCCCATCTCAAGCTTGTTCACCATGTGATCACGGTTATCTTGAGAAGGTTGAGCAGTGCACTTCCCTTTTAGTTGTGTCAAGCTCATCTTTAGCCTCTCATTTTCTTCTTTGAGCTTTTGACAAGTGTCATCTTTTGTTCCTGGAAAATTTAGCTCAAAGGAGGATTTGCTTGCTGACGAGCAACAAGCATTAGCACATGATAATATAGTTTCAATTTGAATACATGTGCATGAGTGAGGTTGTTGGGATTTTAAGTTTTCCATCACAACCTCATGAGCAATGTATAACATGATATGATCATTCATAAGGTTTTCATGAGAATATAAAAGCATATCAAGTTTTTCCTGAAAGGCTAGATTTTCAATTTTTAGCCTTTCTATTTGGTCCTTAAGTAAGCATTCCTATTTACTAATTGAGCGATACAATATAAAGAGTTAACTTGCTCAATTGAAATAGTTTCATACCTTTGGACCAAATCAACAAGAGAGCACTTTAGCTCCTCATGTTCTTTAGTCAACTCTTCAAAGCATTGCATTTTTATGGTGAGAATATCTTCTAGCCTATGAAGAGCTTCGCTTTGCTCTCTCGCTCTTTTTAGAAGTTTGAGCATGATTGCCTTATCTTCTTGGCTTAGATGAGCGTAGAGTTGCATGAGGCTTCTTTCATTCTCCTCATCCTCATTTGTGCTTCCACTATCATTTTCATTAGCCACACAACATATGTGGGAATGGGAAGACAAACCTTTTGGAGAGGTGGTTTCATCGTTTGGTCTCCAACGTTCAATTTCTTCTTCTTCCTTCAAAGGGTTAGTTTCATAAGGACTAGAGGAAGTAGAAGCATCATATGAACTAACATGTTAGGACTCATCAAATTTACTTTTAATTCTAGTCCAAATATCATGCGCATCATGAATTGATTCATTATAATTCATTATGAAGGCACGATAATCTTCTTTGCTAAGAGAATTACTTAAGATGTCATAAGCTAGGTAGTTTAAGCGTATATATTTTTGATCTTCCTTGGAAGCATTTTTTCCATTATAACTAGAGGGTATAATACTGTCGGTACCCTAGATCAAGGGTACCCCCGACTACTCGACCTTTAATGCACCCTCTCTCTACTCCTCTAGTAGGCAGCGACTGGGCTATCCTGCAGACGGCTTGCCTGTCCAATTAGACAGCAGGCATGCACCCATACCACCGCGCGCGCCATGGTCATCATGAATTGTACGTTGCCAGGGAAACTTCTGCTACAAGCCAATACTACGGGGATCACAAATATCAGGGCATGAGGAGATTGCACCGGTTTAAATAGCTCCAAGTACTACACCCATTTTGTCCCTGGGCCCACATGTCGGGGCTTAGTATCCTTGTATGTGCCCCCCTTGAACTATAAAATGGAGGGCACACTACGTTACAACACTAGCGGACACACGCACTCAGACTCTCAGCCCCAAGTCTTCCAGGACACAACTCAAGCTCACGAGCAATACAACACACAGTGGAGTAGGGTATTACGCTCCGGCGGCCTGAACCACTCTAAACTCTTGTGTGTTCTTGTGTTCATTCCCAAATCTCACAACAAGCAGAACGCTTAGGCCCCTCCTCATCTTAGGATTTAGGGCGGGTGCACTCCGCCACCCGGCCGGAGATTTCCTCTCCGGCATTTGGCACGCCAGGTAGGGGGCCAGGCATTAGGTTTTTGCTTGTTCTCTCGCTCAGCATGATGGTGCAAATCGTTGAGCACCGCGCCGAGACTTCAACGGATTTCCTGGTGGAGGAAGAAGTTGTTTCTTCCACGCCATAGGTTCCCAACCGCCCAGTGCCGGGCACTGCTGCTATGCACGCTGCACGATAGCATACAGCTGTGCAGACATCCCGGACTCTGTCGAGGAAGACTCTGGGAGCATTGTCAGCAGCCAGGGAGTTGCTGCGTCACCCTCCAAGCTCCACGACCTCGCCGGGGGCCATGAAGCAGTGGCAGGACGACGTCAACCGGCTGCTCGGCATGGCACATTCTACCTCGACCAGGTCGAGGCTGCGGTCATCCCGGCGCCAACATGAGGCATCGGCGTCTGTGCGCTCACCCTCAATGAGGGGCGCATAGACCAATGACCTCTAGGCAGAGCTCAACCGCAGGCATGCAGGAGAGGACGGCCGGGTCTCTTTAGAGAGGGCGCGCGAATGCCAGCAAAACATCGAGGGTCGCAACCTCGATCAAGACTTCGTTGCGGTAGCACCGCAGGCCCCAATGGGCACCCGGTCCCAAGCGGGTGTCCCCTTGGCCGGCGTGGGCTGCGCTGCTCTCGCGGATCTTCTCCGCGCGGTGTCATGGCCATCCAAGTTCCGGCCGCACTTGCCGGAAAAGTATGACGGTACGTCAAACCCGTCGGAATTCCTGTAGGTGTACGTCACGGCTATCACAGCAGCAGGCGGAAACACTGCTATGATGGCGACTTATTTTCATGTCGCCTTGTCTGGGCCTGCCCAGACTTGGCTCATGAACCTTGCCCCAGGACCAGTCTACTCCTGGGAAGAGCTCTGCGCATGGTTCACAGTGAACTTTGCCAGCGCCTACCAACAACACGGCGTGGAGGCCCACCTCCACTCAGTAAGGCAGGAGCCCGAGGAGACTCTCCGGACGTTCATCTCCCGCTTCACCAAGGTGCTAGGTACTATACCTCGCATTTCCGATGCTTCCATCATCATGGCCTTCCGCCAGGGAGTACGTGATGAGAAAATGTTGGAGAAGTTGGCCACGCATGACGTGGAGACTGTCCCCACACTCTTCGCTCTGGCTGACAAATGCGGCAGAGCCACCAAGGGACGTGCATGGCACTCGGCCCCACAAACCGGGGCTGCCCAGTCGGGTGGCTCGGGTGCTGCTCCCCGGGATGGTAAGAAGAAAAAGAAAGGCCACGACCACGAGAAGCCGCGGTCAACCGCTTTAGTCGTCACAGCTACGACTGGGGGCCGGGGCGACCGTAACAAGCGCCCACGGCCACAGAGGGGTAACAGTTGCTCATGCCCTATGCACCCCAACGGTCGCCACAGCGCCACAGAGTGTCATGAGATCATTGACCTCGCGAAACGCGTCAGTGAGCGGCGCGAGCAGTCTTCCAAGGACGGCTCTCCACCTCGTCGTCGACCTGGCAAGGAAAGGGTCGACGACGGCGAGGTGGCCACGGCTGAATGGGACCTTGGGTATCAGTCACCCAAGGGGGACTTGAAGGATGTCTTCGCCGGAGTTTCCTACTCCGGTGGCAACATCTAGATGGACCCCCGGAGGGACCCCGTACTCCCCGGTCTATAGGGCCAAAGCCTACCTTCCCCCGGAAACCCTTCTAGACTCCCCACGGGTCCAGGCTTCTGACAAGTCCATGCAGAAATGGCTACAACACGAGGATGAGGACTCTGTCATCAAACACAGATGAGAACCCAGGGTCGGGACCTAGTCCTACAGCAAGTACCAAACCTAGAAGGGCTTCGCAATGCTCCCCCAGCTTGGAAGGACCCTTCAAGGTGACAGGAATACACTGACCTGGGGGTGACTATCTTGCTATGACTAAAGGAGTACCTCTTCCAGACCACTGGAGCATCTCTGTAAGTTCTATCCATAGGACCAAGTCTGAGGGGTCGAATTTTTCTCCCTTTTGTAACTAGGTAGTGCATACGTGTACGCCAACCCGGTGAGGTCCACCCTCGTAAGCCCGGCCTGTTGGTCCGCACCCATGCATGACAGGTTATAAGGAAAAGATTTACCTCCTCAGATGTGCCTCTATGATAAGTTTTATCCTACTGCTCCATGGTCTTACCTTGCAGTTTTCCGGATGTTATTTTATCTAACCCACCCGAACAGTTCCTATCCCATCAGACATGATGACATCCGAATTGAACAGCCAGGCTTGCAGTTTAGGACCTCTCTGCGAAAGCAGGAGGGCCCGACAGCCTGGGGGCCGGCACTAAAGAGCGGGAGCCCGTTCCATGGGGTGGTCCGGAACCTGTGTGGCCGCTTAGCCTAGTCCCATACCCGAAAGCCTGCACACTCCACCACTCCGTGATGGGTACCCTAGTATTTGGAGCTATAAGTCATGTGGGTCCGGCAACCTGGGGTCCGGAACTGGAGAATGGACACTTGTCTCCTGGGGTGGTCCGGAGCCGTGTAGCCACTCAGTCTGGTTCTGTACCGTGGGCCTGCACGCTCCACCACTCTGCGACGGGTGTCCTAGTACCTAGAACCACCATCAAGGTGGCCCGAACACACAACTTGGCTTCCCGGACTAGACCCTGCAGGTCCCGAGCATGTATCAAAGGATGGCTAGTGTCAGATGGCGGGTCCTGCGGGTGTCCTACTAATGATCCCTAGCCAAAGCTGTGTGCAGGCCCAGGTCCCAGTCAAGGCTACCTCATACGGGCCATTGCCAACTCCTTCTTAGGTATGTTGGTCTGCAGCCTCGACAAATCGATCCTACATCCCAGGGGGGCCAAGTACCAAGGAGGAATCGGTTACACCACACACAACAGGGACAAGTGGTACACAGATAAGTGCTAATACTACTTGATAAATATTACTTAAAAAAGGTACATTACAAAAGTAAAAATTATTACATCTGCCTTCAAGCAGAGTCCTAGCTCCATTTCTACAGGTGTAAACTACTCAACGTCAGCAGGATCGTGCTGGAAGCTCGCGGACGATGTCCTCACGGAATTCTCCCGAGCGACTTGCCAACAACAGTGGCCACCTCAACGTGTGCGCCATAGCAGAGAGGCCCTCGCTCTTGTCTTCCTACGGAGGGTGACAACGAGGCCATTAAAGCCAAAGAGTTGGGTGCATGGCGGATGGCGGCGCTGGTGGCCTGGCTAGCGGCGGCGACCACCTCTGCACCAGCGGATCGCCAGTGGCTTGCCAGCGGGGGTGACCACCTCAACACGCTCGCCATGGCAAAGAGGCCCTCACTCCTGCCCTCCTACGGGAGTGAGGACAAGGCCATCCAAGCCAAGGGGCTGGAAGCCCGGCGGCTGGTAGCACTTGCGGGCCGGCTGATACCGTGTAGCCGAAGTTCGCCTCCTTTGCAAGGCTAGTGAACATCCTTCTCCTCCAAATGCTGGAGGAAGAAGCGGGTCACCAGCCCATGCGAAAGGCAGGACCCCAACTCGGCTCACCTTCCACCCCAGCGAGGATGATGAACATCCTTGAAGCTGAGGGCAGGGGGGACGCAACAGCCCGACTCACTTCTCTCCACCACAAGGCTGGTGGTCATCCTTGTAGATGACCACTGGTGGGAGACCGCAGCCCAGCTGCATGATGAAAATCCTTGAAGCTGAGCGATGGTGGAAGGGCGCAAGCCCCCATGGGATCGTGCTCCTCCAGCAACAGCAAGAAGAAGGTGGGATTGGCAATGCCATCACGCAGGAAACGAGGAGCGCGAGATCCTCAGCAGCGCGATCACCGAGGGAGAAGACACTGGCGTGAATCCTTCCACCAAACATCGGCGTGCCCCATCCAGACAAGCGGCACACTAGGACAAGTGTCCATTCGGTCTAAAAGCGCTCGAGGTGAACCAACAAGGCCATGGCAACTACGATGGCGCAGAGTAAAATCTCGAAGGCGAAGGTGCGCAACAAAAGGAAGAGAAACAAGGCATGGCTGTTACCCAAGGGGTGAACCCCTTTTTAAAGGTAGATTCCTCTTATCGCACCCTGAAAGGCCACAAGAAGTTCGCCCCAACGCACACCAGAGCACCCTGCCTATGATACAGGGGCCCAACCCCACAAGTCATACGGCTGGCGCAACGGCCTCCTAGTGCGCAGAAGGCGAACTGTCATGCGGGGAGCGATTCGTCGCGCCTCTTCATCTCCACCAAGGGCAGCGGTCCAACTTCTGGCACGGGGGCCCAGGTCCAGGAGTCATACCCCTCGGACGTCGGCCAACATGTGAGGAGAAGGCGAACCACTGCGTGAGGAGCATGCCACCAGCTGTGGTGTGCCCCTTCATCTCCATTGAAATCAATAGCCCAAGCTCTGTGGCAAGGGCCCGGGCCCACGGGTCACCCTCTGTGGGCGCCGGTTCCTAGGTGCAGAGAAGACGAACCACCACGCGCACCAGTACCGTGCCTTCTCAGGGCCACCGCGGAAGATAGAGAAGGTGAATTTTCACAACCATATGCAGCGGTACCGAGGCGCCCCATGCATGGCCCAGTAAAAGCCATCGAGCGCGAAGATCATGGGTCAGTCAGCCGCGAGGACAGGCGTGTCGGTTGATATGACCAATGGTAGGCTGGTAGCGCATGCACACCAAGTTAATGCGGCGCGCGCAGAAGAGGCACCCCAGTTGCTGGTCATGCCAAGTTGATGCAAGTTGCAAGCTTTGGCCCCACCTGCAGGCTTGTACCCTCCCCTGAGGCGGGCCCGAGGGCCACTGTCGGTATCCTGGATCAAGGATACCCCCTACTACTGTATCAAGGCGCAGTTCCCGTACGGCTACCTCTTAGCCACGTGGTAGTGGGACTGCGTCTATGACTAAGTCGTGCCTCAGCCCAACCAAGGGCGGTTGCTCAGGGCCCACAGCGGCGCCCGGCCTCACCACCCGGGAAGGTCCGGGACCGCCGTGGGTCCATCGTGATGGAATACTCTTGGGCATCTGCAGTAAGTCCGGACCCCCATGGGAGTCCACCTAGGTTTGCAGACAGGACTCCCAGGGGAGGTCCAGGACCTCCACGTGTGCATACCGGGCCCCATAAGGTGGGAACCAGACCCCTTCGCAAGGGGTCCGGACCGCTCACGGTGGGGTCCCGGTGCACCAGGATGGAAGGTGCTTAAAGCCCTGGTCAAAGACCAGGTAGGGGTCTGGCGTTGACACGTGCCTAGACCCCATCATGAACACTTCAGCTCCCCGCCCAGGCGGAGACCCGATGCTGCCACGTGGCTCTCCGCCTGTTACGTAAGCCAGCGGGCGGAGCCTGACGTAAGGACTACGTGCCACAGGCCACGCCACACGTCGCATGCTACGCTATCTTGGAGGATGCCCACTGCCTGACAGGCGATGTGCCATCTCAGCATTTAATATGCCCCGTCCACTCCGCTGGCAGCCGACATGACTACTCGGCATTTAATGCACCCTCTCTCTACTCCTCTAGTAGGCAGCGACTGGGCTATCCAACAGACAGTGTGCCTGTCCAATCAGACAGTAGGCGTGCGCCCATACCATCGCGCGCGCGCCATGGTCATCATGACTTGTACGTTGCCAGGGAAACTTCTGCTGTAAGCCAATACTACGGGGATTGCAGATATCTGGGCATGAGGAGATTGCACCGGTTTAAATAGCTCCAAGTACTACACCCATTTTGTCCTTGGGCCCACATGTTGGGGCTCAGTATCCTTGTATGTGCCCCCCTTGAACTATAAAAGGGAGGGCACACTACGTTACAACACAAGCGGACACACGCACTCAGACTCTCAGTCCCATGTCTTCCAAGACACAACTCAAGCTCACGAGCAATACAACACACAGTGGAGTAGGGTATTACACTCCGGCGGCCTGAACCACTCTAAACTCTTGCGTGTTCTTGTGTTCATTCCCAAGTCTCACAACAAGCAGAACGCTTAGGCCCCTCCTCATCTTAGGATTTAGGGCGGGTGCACTCCGACACCCAGTCGGAGATTTCCTCTTTGACAAATACTCTCGTCTAAAATTTGTTCTAATTGGGAATCTACGGTTCTAAAAGCATTTATCACACTAGTAGACCATGGAACATAATTAGAACAATCCAAAAGTAATATCTCAAGAGTTACCTCATTGTTTTCCTTTGGAGGTGTTTTCTTGTTCTTTTGGGATCTTCTACGAGCCATCACTTCGAGTTGTTAGACTTAATATGAAGTGCCTAGCTTTGATACCAATTGAAAGTCGCCTAGAGGGGGGGGGGGGGTGAATAGGAGAAACCTGAAAATTATAACTTAATCCCGGACTTGATCCCTTGATTAGTGGTTAGAACAAGATGCAAATTATCGGAGCATAAAACTAAATCCTTTGCTTGCAAAGAGTGTAGCTTTTAAAGAATGTGCAATTAACAAATCAACACAACTAAAATGTTTATGGAGAATAAAGCAAGAGGGCTTAGATAAGAAGTGTTGGGGGCCTTCGGCTTCCGAAGGTCCTCAAAAACGAGATTTGACAATATTTATGGAGTATAATACATGAACAGGTATCTTCGGACATGGACTCTTCGAACAATTGCTGTACGAAGAAACACAAAAAGAACGAAGGATGGAGCAGAGCCGAAGCTGTGCGCAAGGAAGCTTCGGCATGATAGCGGAGAAGAGGAAACTGACTTAAAAAGGAAAAGACTATTTAGACCTCAATAGATTATTATAGAGTTGTTATCAAAAACAGAGGACTTGGATGTAGTTTTACATGGGCTGCGACCCGTGCCTATAAATAGGTGAACAGTACTCTCGTACTGTTCACGTTGACTTGGCATTCGCTTTTCCGTCACGCTTGTACTTTCCTTCAAGTTGAAGGTACAAATGTAACCTAATATTGTTCTTATCCATTCATTATTATATAATAAATAATATATGAGCAATATCATATGATTATCCGTGTTATTTCTCATGTTTCATATGCTTCGTCTTCCATTAATATACGCTGTTGTGATGAAGGTATGTCCTTCATGACCTTCGTCTGAAGATCGTTATATCCTTAGGGAAATAACACTTCCAAGGACGAAGGGTGTTAATCTTTAACCTATTTTTGTGTTGCCTTGTTCTTAACTTATAGCATTTGAGAACAAGTCCCCAACATTGGCGCCCACCTCCGGTGAACTCACTTCCACTTTTTTGAACTTCAACCACCTTCGGCAAGCATCAACCTTCGTCATGCCACCAAAGAAAGCTTCAGCGACAGGGGCTGGTGCTCTGCAGCCACTGGACCCAAACCAAGATACTCTTTCTCTTCGAGAGGCCCGAAGCCAGAAGAGGAAGGCCACTAGTCCAACACCCCAAGAGGATGACTTGGACCAAGAAATCAGAAATATGGAGATGCTGCATCAACAGGTGCAAAGGAAGAAAGAAAAGATGGCCCGGCTAGCTGACCTACAAAGGAAGATAGACGAAGCCTCTGTAGAAGTTCGTCATCTCACTCAAGATGAACAGAACCGAAGGCCCCAGTACAGAGAGTTACACCAAGAAGGCTTTGTCAACGAGGATGACTGGTATGATGATTTCCATCATGGAAATTTTGCTTTTGATGATGCTTCTCCTCTGTCAGCTGAGCTGCAGGCTACACCTTGGCCACCATCTTACAAGCCACCCCAGCTCCCAATGTATGACGGACACTCAGATCCGAAGCAATTTTTGATGAGTTACGAAGCAACAATATCTTCGTATGGTGGCAACACTGCGGTCATGGCGAAATCCTTCGTCATGGCAGTCAAAAATGTTGCACAAACCTGGTACTCCTCTCTTCGGCCAGGAACAATCACGTCATGGCAGAAGCTGAAGGACATGCTAATTACCAGTTTCCAAGGATTTTAGATGAAGCCGGTCACTGCTCAGGCTTTGTTCCAATGCACGCAAGATCAGGAAGAATACCTCTAGGCCTAGGTCCGAAGGTTCCTGCGATTGAGGGCACAAGCACCAACAGTGCCCAATGAAATTGTCATTGAGGCCATGATCAAGGGGCTTTGGCCAGGACCTTCGGCCCAATACTTCGCTAGGAAACCCACTCAGACCCTGGAGAAACTGCTTCAGAAGATGGATGAGTACATCCGCGCTGACAATGACTTTTGGCAGAGAAGGGAGGAAGCTTACAGGTTCTCCGAGATGACCAGGGGCTTCGGAGGGAGAGTTCACCCCAGGCATGTCAGATCAATTCATTCTACTCAGAATGACGACAGGGGAACCCAGCAACAGAGGCCACAGTATTCTTATCAGGCTTCAGGGCAACAACAGAGTTACCCTCGGCCGCCAGCTCCAAGGGGTAGAGGCGCTAGGGGCTTCGGAGGAAGGTTTGGGGATTAGCCCAGGAAAATTTACTGCCTATTCTGCGGAGAAGACAAGGGCCACACCACCAGGATGTGCCATGTCACCATTCAGAAACAGAAAGAGATAGCAGAGGCTGTAGCCCAACAGAGTCAGCCGAAGCAGGTCTTGCATAATGCTTCGTACCACTCACCATACATTCCAGAATATGTGGGCAACCATCCTGCAGCTTTTGTTGCTTCGGCAAGCCAACCTCAGGCATCTTGGCAACAGCCCCCATCTCCACCACCAATGCAACCCGCTTATCCCCAAGGCCAGCAGCCGGAAGGGAGCCAGCATAGTCACCAGCAGAGAGACTTTAGGGAGCAGTCTGAAGCTCGCACAATCAATAGTACTGTGCCAGAATCAAAGCACATCTACTAAGATATATCATACCTCAGAAACAACCTTTACATTTGTCATCATTTACCTTTTCAATAAAGGATAATCATCAAAAATTCAGTTCTTTTGTTGTTTTCAATTTCTTGTAATAACTTTGTCATTATCATGATGAATATATCCTCTTCGAATATTGACGAAGTTCTAAAGGTTCTGACGAAGGGATGCATTGCAAGTTATCGTCGAAGCAACAAAAGTCGTTCTTAAGGGGACGCAGAGTAAGTTTTCTGCTCAAAATTCGTTCCAAAGGGAATGCAGAGCTTACAGCGAAAAATAAACGCTGATACCGCCGAAGTAAAAGGCGAAGAAGCTCCTAAGGGAGGCTTACAGCGAAAAATAAACGCTGATACCGCTGAAGTAAAAGGAGAAGAAGCTCCTAAGGGAGGCTTACAGCGAAAAATAAACGCTGATACCGCCAAAGTAAAAGGCGAAGAAGCTCCTAAGGGAGGCTTACAGCGAAAAGTCAGCGCTGATGAACCGGAAAATGACCAAAAGATTGACTTCGACGCAAATATCACTTTGCATATCATTACATCATTACATCATGTGCATAGCATATCATCATACATCATATTGCATCAATGGCACAAGAAGGGGGTGCAATATGAATCTACGGAAAGGCACACAATGTTGGCCTACATTACTCAGCTTCGGAGATCGGTTCGAAGATGTGTCAAGGCGCAAAATAAGTTTTCAAGAAATACAGCTCCGTCATTATGATATGAAAAGGAGATCTATTGTTCACAAGGCATAGATGTTTTTTCGGAAACCGTAATATTTTATGGAATATGGATATTCTTTACGAAGCATGAAAAGAAGGGAAGGTGTTTTTTCGCCGAAGGCTCAAAAACGGTATGTACGTAAAATTCCATGCATCGTAAAGAGTTGAATCATAAACAACTTATATATTATATTCAAAATTACAAAATTTTTTACATATTGTTCAGCAAATGTTACACTCCAAATGGCTTTTCAATAACAGCTAATCTTCTCGTAGAACTACTTCTGCAGCTTCGTTTAGCAGCTGATCAACAACTTTATCCATAATAGCTTCGGCCATTTTTCTAATCTCATCATCCCCCTTTGCTTTGGGGTCCGCTAATGGATCGGCGGGCTCTGGGGGAGGAGCTTGTACGGCTGTGTTACAAAGTGTAAATAAGTCCGAAGTCATAAAATTACAACATAAAGTCAAAAGTTACTAGTCAATACCTATTTGCTTCTCGAGACCCACACTTTTCTCAGCGGCCTCTGCCACTTTTCTAGCATCGTGAATACCTTTTTCACTTCTCCTTATGATTTCCTGAGCCATCTCTCGACCACCATTTTCCCAGATGTCAGTGAAAAATTTTCCACCAACCAAGCTTGCTTCGGCCGAAGGGTCTTTTATATCTTCAGTAGTTAAGGCGGCCTCGGTTTGCGCCAAAGATTTCACATGATCGCAGCCTCTTTTCTCCAAAATAGTAGCAATCCCCCTAGCACTCGAGAAGACGCATATGTCCCCACGGCCACTCAAAATTTCTTCAAAGGCTTCGGCCTCGCCGTTGATCCAGTCGATTGGACCTTCGGGATCTCCTAGTACAAAGTTGCTTTCATTCAAAAATGCGCCGGCACTGGTGAAACTACTCCTAATTGTTTCCACACATTTCATGGATTTTTCATAACATTTTTCTTTTGAAGACCGAAGTTCTACAGCTGTTTTTTCCCAATGGTTCTTCCAGTAGTTGCTGGCTTCAAGGTTAGCTTCGGCAGTTGCACACTTTAGGTTCGCCTCAGCCAGCTGTTTCTGAAGATTTTCAATTTTGCACTTCTTAGCTTCAGCTAGTGCCCTGTAAGTAGCTTCGTCCTCTTTTATTTTGTTAAGCAATGAATGTAAAATTTTGTCTTTCTCAAGACCTTCGTTCCTTAGCTCAATCACTTCGGAACGAAGGTTATTCAATGCCATGGTACATCCCTCGTCTTCAGCGCTTTTTTACGCTCTGAGGGCATTGCTGAGAATAAGGCCCTGCAAAAGGAATGTGATGATAAGAAATAAACACACGAATTTCTAACCAGGCAAAAAGTTTATTTTCTCACCTTTAAGCTGTTATATGCTAAGCTGTCGGCTATTTCATCTTTTGACAAAACTGAAAGCCCATCTTCTAGAGTTGGGAATCCGAAGCTTCTTGCCATCTCCCGGCAGACAAAGATCTCCTTGTTGTCTGGGAGACAATAAAAGAAGTCATCTTCTCCGCTGCCATTGAATATCAACGCCCCTTTCGGATATTTTAATTTCTGGGCATAATGATGAGCTTCTCGTTTTTCTTCTTCAGATAATATTCTGCCTGAAGCATGTCGCACAATATAATCAGGCAATTTGAAAGATGTTTCGGGAGTGGAAGAAAGAGTTTCTTCAGACAGAATTTGCTTTAAAGTTTCCTTTTTATTTTCTCCTTCAGTCTCCAAGGATTTTTCTTTGGCGCACTCTGAAGGTACAATTTTGATTTTAGCCTGGTGCTTTGCAGCTTCATCTCCAGAAGTTTTTGTTTCAATTTGTGCTTTTTGAGCTTCAACAACTTTTTTCGGCGTGGAGTTTGAAGACTTCATTGTCTCCAGTACATCCAAAACATTAACCATCCTTTTCCTTTTAGGGGTCACCGCTGGACCCTTCTGAGTCTGTGGCACCCCAACTTCTGTTGAAGGGCTTAAAACTTCTGATATTTTTGTCAATTAAGTTTTCAATTCTTCAGCTCTTTCAGCCTTCGGTGTTGCAGTCAGCCCTTCAGCTTTATGCGGAGATATAGGTTTTTTGGCTTCAGTAGCCGAAGGAGCCTCATCAACAAACTCGGGCAATGTGGTCGGCTCTATGTAGCGTGGCCGGTGCGTAAGAACCTTCACCTTTTTTATCTTCGGCGCTGGCTCACTAAGAGCGGCCGAAGCAATTTCCTTCACAGAAGCTGTACCTTTTCTTTTTTCACCCCGTATCGGGTAACGGTAATCAGGATAGACGAATCCAATAGCATCAAAAACTCTATTCAGCCTCTTCTTTTTCCGACCACCGAAGGTCGCTGATAGCGCATTATCTTCCGTCTTGGAGTATGGCCCAAGCAGATCATCGCTTGTGGCTTCAATACATTTCAGCCAATCATCATCTGGCTCGATAAATTTATCATCATATCTGAAGGTGAATTTCATCCTAATCAGCCCACCTTCGTCAGGCTTGGTAATAGTTTCTTTTGGCATTTCCCACTTTTCTACAAGGGGCCATACTCTGAAAGCTATGTGCTCCTGGACCAAGTCTCTTGTCCCAACGAAGGAGCAAACCACGCCGAAGGCCCTCTGGCATTCTTCGGCTGCTTCATCCATTTCCACCTTCGGTTTCCGGAGTCCGAAACGCTGCCAGATAGGGCGCATGATGATATCTTTAATGTCTTCTCGTGCCTTCAAATCGTTTTTCACATAGAACCATTCCTTCATCCAGTCCTCGGGCCATCTCTTCCGAAAGGTTGGCACGGGATAGCTTGACCCAGAGCGAGCACCGAAGCTATAACAGCCAAAATTGTTATGATATTGCTCTTTACCCCAGGGTTTCGTCTCATATATTTGCTCATGTATATTACAAAAGCTTTTTGCATTTGGTTCCAAGCCCTGGCTCTTCACGGCCCAGACAAAGATTCCCATTCTTATAATTGCTTCGGGCGTAATTTGATGAAGGTAGATTTGATAAATCTTCAAGACCTCAACCACAAATTTGCTTAATGGAAACCGAAGCCCAGCCTTCAAAAAGCTTCGGAAGATCACAACTTCATTTTCTTCGGGGGTAGGCACAGTCTTCTCCCCGTCATCAGCCCTTACAATAGACATGTCCCGAAAGTATCTTCCCCTCATATTATCAAGATGGTTTTGCTTAATAGTCGATTTTCCAAAAACTGCATGACTTGGTCGCCAAGGTCGATCTTCGGAGTCTTCTCCGCCGCTTTCCACATCATTGCTGTCACTTTCACTGGTATCTTCAGACAAACCCTCCAGAGTTTCCCTGGCAATCTTCTCCGTGTTTGTCCTTGCTATCGACTCAATAAAGCCAAGATTCATCTCCTCAGAAAGGCTCAGCTTCGTTTCAGCAGTAGCCTTCTTATCCTCAGACATCTTCGAAAAAGCTGAAAAAGTGCTCTCAAAGTCGAAGCTTTAATATCTAAAAAATCTGGTCAAGTGTGTGTAAGCAAAGAGCTGTTTGAGCAGGCAAGGCAGATGGCAAGAAAGCGTGCCAAATGAGCTAGTGGTGCGCTCTTATTTATACGCCCGGCGTATTGTGTGCTAGAGGGCCCGCTTGTCAGTAGCTATTGCTATTCTAGCAATGGGAAGGTGTTTTTTCGGACCTTCGGCTTAGGGCCTCCGTCCATATCGCAATTTGAATTTATTATCTTAACAAATTAATATTGCGAGGGGCTACTGTTGGGGGCCTTCGACTTCCGAAGGTCCTCAAAAACGAGATTTGACAATATTTCTGGAGTATAATACATGAACAAGTATCTTCGGACATGGACTCTTCGGACAATTGCTGTATGAAGAAACACAAAAAGAACGAAGGATGGAGCAGAGCCGAAGCTGTGCGCAAGGAAGCTTCGTCATGATAGCGGAGAAGAGGAAACCGACTTAAAAAGGAAAAGACTATTTAGACCTCAATAGATTATTATAGAGTTTTTATCAAAAGCAGAGGACTTGGATGTAATTTTACATGGGCTGCGACCTGTGCTTATAAATAGGTGAACAGTACTCTCGTACTGTTCACGCTGACTTGGCATTCGCTTTTGCGTCATGCTTGTACTTTCCTTCAAGCTGAAGGTACAAATGTAACCCAATATTGTTCTTATCCATTCATGATTATATAATAAATAATATATGAGCAATATCATATGATTATCCGTGTTATTTCTCATGTTTCATATGCTTCGTCTTCCATTAGTATACACTGTTGTGATGAAGGTATGTCCTTCATGACCTTCGTCTGAAGATCGTTATATCCTTAGGGAAATAACACTTCGAAGGACGAAGGGTGTTAATCTTTAACTTTTTTGTGTTGCCTTGTTCTTAACTTATAGCATTTGAGAACAAGTCCCCAACAAGAAGAGGAATAACACAAGTTATTTCTTGCAAGGCGTTGCTTCTTTAAATGAGAATTTAACTTGAAGCGACACAAAATAATATTGGCAAGGAATAGTGCAAGAGAACTTAGAGAGGGAGAAAACAAACAAATCAAAGGCAATAAGCACAAGAGACACTGGTGATTTGTTTTACCGAGGTTCGGTTCTCGAGAACCTAATCCCCGTTGAGGAGTCCACTAAGGACGGGTCTTTTTCAACCCTTTCCCTCTCTCCACCGATCACCAAGATCGGCGAGCTCTTCTTCTTCTTTGTCAACAAGAGACCAAAGTCTCCGCAAGGCCAACCAAAAAGATAAGGGGCTCTTGCTAGATTTACAATGAATGGGAGTCAAAACTCCATGCTCAAATGATCACAAGAGGTAGCACACACTTTCTCTCAATAATTCTCACAAGGCACTATCACTAAACACACACGAGTAGCTCTTTCTTGCTTGATCTTTCTTTTGTGGCACTTGTGACGCTTTGATGTGTATAGAAGTGTTGCTCTAGTAGATAGGAGTGAATACCCAACTCTTGTGTATGAAATGGATCAATGAATGCTTGTGGATGAGCTAGTTGGGGTGGCTTTTATAGCCCTCAACCACCCATATAGCCATTGGGGCGCATCTGCCCGAAATTGCACTGCAGACGGTCCACGGCTAGGGCCCAGACGGTCCGCGACCCTCTAACGGTCGATTCTGACATCTTCAATGGATACTTCTGATAGATCAATGACTAGATCAACGACTATCTGCTTCGGTGACACCATGCGGACGGTCCGCCCTTGGTCCCGAACGGTCCGCGCCAGCTCTATAATTCCTTTTGCTCAACTTGTCACCTTCGGGTTGAACCAGGTCTTCACATGAGGACGGTCCGTGAATTATAGCCGGATGGTCCTGAAAGGGAAATGTGCCCTTGGGCCATTTCTATAATGTTTTGGTGATTAAGTGTCCAACACATATTGAGTGAGTTGATTATGTGCCAAATAATCAAGAAGTGCAAATCATGTTACAAGGTATGTTTCTAGACTTAGTACATTGTTTTGAGTACTAACATATGTTGTCTAAGTGCTAGAAATAGGAGAAAAGGAATTGGAAAAGAGTTGGCTGTGTACAGCCAACTTCTGCTCGGTCTGGGTGCACCAGACTGTTCGGTGCGCCAGGCGAGTGGCCGCTCTCGGGACTCGACGGCGGTGTACGACTATAATTCACCGGACTGTCCGGTGAGTTGTCCGCGGTGAAGTCGTCGCTCTCGGGAAAAGGATCAGCGGCGTAAGGCTAAAATTCACCGAACTGTCCGGTGGTGCACCGGACTGTCCGGTGAGCCAACGGTTGACTGCGCAACGGTCGGCCGAGCAATCCGCGGGTGACGCGTGGCCCGCGCCAACGGTCGGCAGGGGGAACCGGACTGTCTAGTGTGCACCGGATAGCGTCCGGTGTGCCAAGTGCCGCGAAGCTGCAACGGTCATCTGTGCCAGAAAAGGAAACAGATCTACATCGGACCGTCTATAGTGACTGTCCGGTGGTGCACCGGACTGTCCGGTGCGCCACCCGACAGAAGGCAAGATTAGCATTTCAAGATTGTCTCCAACGGCTCCTAGCTGCCTTGGGGCAATAAAAGGGACCCCTAGGCACATGGAGGAGTCACCTAAGCACACTCCAAGCATTCCAAGACTTCTAGTCCTCACTTTCACACAATCGTTCATTGTTCTTGAGATTGGAGCACTTTTCGAGTTGTAAACTCCTTGTGCATGTTTTGTGTGCTCATCTTCTCACTTGTGTGCATGTTTGCAGTGTGGATTTAATTCTAGTGTGCGTTGCTCTTCCCAACCTTACTCCGTGCTTTCTTTGTGAACAATCTTGTAAGGGAGAGAGGCTCCAACTTGTGGAGATTCCTCGCAAACGGGAAGAAAACTATAAGGAAGAACACCGTGGTATTCAAGTTGATCATTGGATCACTTGAAAGGGGTTGAGTGCAACCCTCGTCCATTGGGACGCCACAACGTGGAAGTAGGCAAGTGTTATACTTGGCCGAACCATGGGATAAAACACTGTGTCTCTTGTGGTGTCTTTCTCTGTGATTATTGTGATTCGCAAGAGCTCGCTCTATAGCCACTTGGTTTTATTGCACTAACATCTTTATAACCAAGCTTGTGGCTATTTAGTGTTGAATTTTACAGGATCACCTATTCACCCCCCCTCTAGGTGCTCTCAATTGGTATCAGAGCCGTTCTCTTCACGCAAGGGACAAACCGCCCAAAGAGATGGATCCTAAGGGAAAGGGGATGGTGGTCAACGATAAAGAGAAGGAGTCCATCTTCAACGAGCCAAGAGACGACAAGCCCACTGACTCTAGCTCGAGTCACAAGAAGAAGGACAGGAAGAAGAAGAGACGTATCAAGAAGATCGTCTACTACAACAGCGACGAATCTTCTTCTTCACCAAGAGACGACAACGACGAGAAAAAGAAACCAGTTAATTCAAATTATTCATTTGATTATTCTCGTATTCCTTTTAATTCCAATGCTCATTTGCTTTCAATTCCTCTTGGTAAACCTCCACACTTTGATGGAGAGGACTACACTTTTTGAAGTCACAAAATGCGTAGTCACTTACTTTCTCTCCATCCTAGTATATGGGAGATAGTTGAAAATGGAATGCATTTCGACAGTACCGATAACCCTATGTTTATCAATGAGCAAATTCATAAGAATGCACAAGCTACCACTTTTTTGCTAGCATCCTTGTGCAGGGACGAGTATAACAAGGTGAGCGGCTTGGACAAGCCAAGCAAATCTCGGACACCCTCAAAATATCACATGAGGGTAACGACGCCACCATGATCACCAAGATGGAGTTGGTGGAAGGCGAGCTGGGAAGGTTCGTGATGATGAGGGGAGAGGAGCCAACACAAACGTACAACAGGCTCAAGACCCTGGTCAACAAGATTAGGAGCTATGGAAGCTCAAGATGGATGGACCACGACGTCATACGACTTATGCTCAGGTCTTTTACGGTTATTGACCCTCATCTTGTGAACCTCATCCATGAAAATCCCAGGTACACAAAGATGACGCCCGAGGAGATACTCGGAAAATTTGTAAGCGGGCGCATGATGGTCAAGGAGGCAAGGTATGTTGATGATGCATTAAACGGCCCAATGCCCATCTACGAGCCGCAGCCCGTTGTGCTCAAGGCAACAAGCAGCAAGGAGGCGCTACCTAGCAAGGTGGCACAAGTAGAGGCTGCCGGGCTCAACGACGATGAAATGGTGCTCATCATCAAGCGCTTCAAGACCGCTCTTAAAGGACGCAAGGAGCACCCCAACAAGAACAAAACAAGGGGAAAGCGCTCCTGCTTCAAGTGCGGTAAGACTGGTCACTTTATTGCAAACTGTCCCGATAATGATAGTGACTAGGGACAAGAAAAGAGTGGGAAGAGGGAAAAGAAGAAGGCCTACAAAAAGGCGAAGGGCGAGGCGCACCTTGGCAAAGAATGGGATTCGGACTGCTCTACTTCCGACTCCGACGACGAAGGACTCGCTGCCTCGGCCTTCAACAAGTCGTCTCTCTTCCCCAACAAACGCCACACTTGCCTCATGGCCAAGGAAAAGAAGGTAAGCATTCGAGAAACCCCTAAGTATACTACTTCAAGCGATGATGATTCTAGTGATGATGAAGTAGATTATACTGATTTATTTAAGGGTTTAGATAGAGCAAAAGTAGATAAAATTAATGAGTTAATTGATGCTCTAAATGAAAAAGATAGGTTGCTAGAGAAGCAAGAGGACATTTTATATGAAGAACATGACAAATTTGTTAGTGTACAAAAGTCTCTTGCTTTAGAAACTAAAAGAAATGAAATGTTATCCTCTGAATTGTCTGTGTGCCATGAATCAATCTCTAGCTTAAAGATATTGAATGATGATTTAAATGCTAAGCTAGAGGTAGTTAATAAATCTAGTTCATGTGTAGAACATGTTGTAATTTGCAATAGATGTAAGGATTTTGATGTTGATGCTTGTGATGAACACCTTATGTCTATTACCAAATTAAATGATGAGGTGGCAAGTCTTAATGCTCAACTTAAGACTTGCAAGATAGATTATGATAAATTAAAGTTTGCTAGGGATGCCTACACAATTGGTAGACACCCCTCAATTAAGGATGGACTTGGCTTTCGAAAGGAAGCCAAGAACATAACAAGCCAAAGGGCTCCCATTCCCAACAAGGAGAAAGGGAAGGCCCCTATGGCTAGTAGTAATCAAAAGAATCATGCTTTCATCTATGATAGAAAATTTTCTAGGAATGCTCATTTTAATAGGAGTTATGTTGATTATAATGATTCACATGCTATGTTTGCCTCTAGCTCTACTTTTGTGCATGGTAGATGAAGCGCCCCAATCCTCTGGGACTCAAATGTGATACAATTACTAGTCCCAGGAGGCTAGTAAACACATTTATACAACAGATGATTCCAGATCTGCTTAAACAAGACAAACCTATAAAGGTGGCGATCAACTTTAATAGTTGGTCCACAACTTAGGACATATCATCAGAGTGGGGCTGGAGCAGCCCGATATACGCAGCGAAGCAAATCAGCGGTCCAACAGCCATAGGCAAGGTTGGTAACAGTCGTAACTCTTACCCGATCTCCTTTTTCTGAAAAACAACAAATAAGCAAGGGTGAGTACAAACGTACTCAGCAGCCCACATTCACCCACGGAATGGGGAAATCAGATATAATGCATGGAATATGTGGAGCTCAGGATATTTTGTAGAAACAACAATATTTTATGCAGGGTTGTTTTGTAAAACATTTTGTATTTTTTCAAAGCGCATCCTCTCCCAAAGGAGCAGGAAGTTTTTCAATATTAGAACAAAATCCCCTGGACTAAACCATCCAGGTATCTCAGCAGTTTTCCACTGGTTTTCATTTTCAAAAACAGCTACTGGACTTCCCGTCCACCATGGCTCACGGCTAAACCGCCGGACCTTTTAAAAACCACTTTTCTCAAACGCACTCTTTTTTTCGGAAACAAAACATTAATTGCCATACCACACCAGACTCGTCCATTCCAGTGGACACGGACTATTCGAATAGGTTTGAACTCTGCGCAGAGGGGTACACTTTACCCACTAGTCCGGTTTCTGCGATCTCACCGTCATGAGACCCGAATGCCGAATCTCTTTCTTTCCTCGCACGTCCTAACCTTAACGGTTATACCGGAAGGAGTCAGGCCACCGCCATGCCCAAACCAGACAAAACATTCCCCCTCCTTATCCTCCCGGTGCTCCCAGCCTTCATAACCCTGGGGTTTGAACCATACGAGTTCAGATTGAGTGACTGCCCACACAGTCTCGAGTGGTTGTACTTATCATGAGTACAGGTAGTGAAGGATGACAAACCGGTCCTTATATGAGGGGACAATCCTTCTGCTCACACTTAAACCAGCTGAGCCATCACCTTAGGCCCTCCCCTAAACCAGGGAGTCCCTGATCATCCCTACTCAAAGGTGATAAGGGTGAAAACCCTTCATCATACACATTTTGAAAAGCATTTTCTTTTGAAAACTCACACCATTTCTCAAATCATTTGTAACAAATATATCAACGATTGATTGCGGCAAGCGGCTGGGTGGCCATAATAACTTGTCTCAAAATCATATTATGCATAAAATAACAGGCTGAGGGATGTGGTTGAAAAATCATAGGTAATTTATGCATCAAAGGGATCCAGTGAGCTTGCCGTGCTTATCCGGCGAAGAGGGAAGGGGAGCTCGCGGAACTGGCTTCTAGCTCCACTGCCTAGCGTAGACTTGCAGATCTGGCCTCCACGAGACGGCACGAACGCTCCAATAACTATGCAACATGAATAAGCAAACATACAAACAAGCAAGTATACCAACAAATATTTAGTATAGTGGTCAGAATAGCGATATATGGATGGGCAGAGTCTTGAGTAGAATCTATGTCATGTGGTGTTGAGGTACTACTAGTGGTGGAGCGGAGGTGCTTACCAGGAGGGTGGACTGGAGGCGAAGCGACACTGCGCGTGTAGCCGACAGAGCGGAGTAACTGAGTGGGTGGGGTGTTTGCCTTGGCTGAGGGTGTTGAGTGTGTGTGGAGAGGGAGAGGGTAGCTGGGTGTATTTATAGCTTGGTGTATGTGGTGTAGCACAGTGAAGTTCACTGTTGGTGAGAATAGTGACGAATGAATCGTCTGACTTAGTATGAACAGGAGAGTTATAGGCAGAATATGGGACAAGAGTATTTTGGGAGTTTTCTGGAACATGAACCATGCTTAAGGGATGACATGGTTGGATAGGGAATAGTTTGACAAGAATTTTAGAAACAAGAATGACTGAAATCTGAGGTTGGATGGAGGAGTTTTGGATTTTATAATCATAGGGAGAAAAAGAAAGGAATATTCTAGAATTTGAATATTTAGAGATATTTGGAAAATCAAAAATACAAATGTATTTTTGAGCGGGGTGCGAGGAATTATTTTGGGGCTTTTCTTGGGCAGATGTTTATGTTGGTGGAAACTGTTCCTACCTACTGTGTCACATCAGACAACAGTGAGGCGGGACCCAAATAGCTGGAATGCTGTGGTATTCTGGTCCGAGTGGGCTATGGTATCTTGTGCCAGGTTTTATAGGATTGAAGACGTATCCATACAAACATGGTTCGCCTTTCTTTTTTGGAAGTCTGGCTTGAAAGAATCCCAAAGTTAAGCGTGCTCAACTAGGAGAAATCTGGGATGGGTGACCAGATGGGAAGTTCCCTACTGGAAGGAAAATCACAGTCACCGGAGTTTGTATGACTGGAATATGGGTCTGGCTGGTCTTAGGTGGACTGGACAGCATGACGGATGAGTAGTTGAAATTTGGGGTAATCATATGATCGATGAATAGTAACAATGAATAGTAACGGTGAATAATGATGGTGAATAGTTCGTATGAACGAACGATGAACGATGAATAGTGACGATGAACGAACGATGAACGATGAATAGGAACTATGAACGAATGATGAACGATCGAATGATCGAACGAACGAACGATCGAAATTTCGGCAGCATAACGGCAGGAAAAAGATTATTTGGATGAACGAACGGACGAACGATCGAACGATCGGACGAACGAACCATGAACGTTCGGACGAACGATCGAATGATCAGACGAACGAACGAACAAACTAAGAACAGGTGGACGAACGATCGAAGAACGACCGAACGATCCTTGTGCTAGTGTGTGCTTGTGTGGGAAGTGGAGTGGGAGTGGGCGTGTGGGGGGGGGGGAGGGAGTTGCCATGAAATGGCTTGGGGTGGGATGAGAGGAGGCCCTTGCCCCTCTATTTATAGCCATGGTGGGGGGATTAGGGGGAGGGATGAGAGGATTAGTGGGAGGATGAGAGGATTAGTGGGAGATTAACATGGATTTGCCTTATATGAGTGTAATTAGCTTGTAGAGCTCACCGTATGACACCGGAGGCATTCGTATACGTATGAGCATGAGGAAAGTTATGGAGAAAATATTTGTAGGGACTTAAAAAATGATTCTGAAGGTATTTCTCAGGAAGAAAATACTTGGACATATATCGGCGGAATATTTGGACAGTATTTCTGAAAGAGTTTGAGGGTGATCACTAGAAATATTTGTAGGATATTTTGAGGAGATTTTAGAGAGAATATAGACCACTATAATTTTATTTGTTGATATCAACTCACAAACAAACATTTTGAAATGAAATTTGAAATTCATTTTGAATTTAGAGCGAGTTTGAGAAAATTTCAAGATTTGAATTTTTGGGATGCTACAAATCTACCCCACTTAAAAGGAATCTCGTCCTCGAGATTCGGCTTAGAAGGGTTATGGGTATAGCTTTACTTCATCTACATATCTTCACTTTACAGACTCTTCGAGGAGATGGAACTTCAACAAAATCTGGCCTTTGAGGAGCATCTGGTTACCGATTGCAAACGCTGATTCTGGCTACTCAAGGATCATCTTCAGGCTTCTAGGTTTCGCTTGGCAGCTAGCTTATTGAAGAAGCATCGATGCCAACACGCAAACCTTCCTCTTGCGAACTTCCACATGGATTCCTTCCTTGATTAGTCTTCTGGTGCTTCATCAACAAAACTTGGGTGACCACTTCTCATCCAGAAACTTATAAGCTTCGATGATCTGGTCTTCCACAAGCTTGCTACATGCCTTCTTCTTCTTCTCCATAGCAGGAACCTTGCTGGAACACTATCCCCACTTAAAAAGAATGAGGGTAGATCTCTTGAATCTTGGGGATTTGAACTCCTTGAAGTACCTCATAACAAGGGTGTTACGGGGCCTTCTTCTGTTGTTGCTGCTTGAGCGGGCTGCGGAGAGATGACTGACACAAGTTGATTCTGGGAGAACCTTCTTCTTATCTTCTCTTCACTTTCTTCTTCTCACTGACCCTTTCTTTCTCTTTGCTCTTCCCACTGGAGGATTCTATCAAAGAGTATTACCATCATACAGAGGAGGAAACCGAAGATGTTGAACCATGTACAACAGTATTCAACCCAAGAATCACCAAGCATTGTGATCTTAGGGGCGAGGGAGTGGAAAATGGAGTTGCTTGCGATTTGGCAGAGGGGATTTATCTGGAGTGTGCTTTGCTTTGAGCGAGATGGGAGTTGAGGGAGCTGATTGGGGGGTTTTATAGGCGAGCGGGGGGTGCTCGGGGGGGGGGGGTGTGGAGTGGTAGTGATGGAGCAGGTGACACGAGGTAGCAGGTGCGACAAGGGGAAGGGGGCCTGTTGCCGGCGACGATGGCGATGGGTGCGCTGCAAAAGGGGGCGTGGGTGGTGGTAGTGCGCTGCAAAGGGGGGAGTGGAGCGGTGGTGGTGCGCATGGAGGCGGGCACGCATGTGGGGGGCACGGCCGCACGGGTGAGTGGTGGGGTCAATGACCCTGATGTTTGTGGTCTCTAGTTCCAAGAATCTTTGCCTCTCTGTATGGTAATAACTCCTTCTATCCTCTTTTTCTGTTTACTTTGACTCAGGGGCAGTGCTTTGATTCTCATGGTCGGTCCTTTTGACTGAGCGACTGGACAGGTTTCTTCTGTAGCTTATTCCAGGCTTCAAGGGTAAGCTTCTCGGTATCTTATTGGGTAAGGCACTTTTCTCTTGAGATGGGTTAAGATGAGAATGGAAGCATAAGGTGAGGATTAGCTCTAATTTGTTATCTATGTTTTTAGAAAAAAAACCTTTCTTAAAAATAAAGAATACACACAAGCTCAACAATGATAAGCACAAACAAATCAAATGTTTTGAATAAGGGAAGAATAGAGTTTTTCCAAAGCACGAACTACTCAGATTCGGGGGCTAAGCATAACTACTGTTGCTTGGCTCCTGAACTGAGAACTATGCTAAATAGGACTTATGAGCACTAACGTTAAACTATCACATATGCACTCAAAAGGGGAGAAAACATCAAGCGAAATTCATTTTGAAATGCCCTAGGGGGCAACACAATTAGAGTTTTTCAAAACACGGGGCTACACGGTTACCTCTCATACATGCAGGGCCCTAGCCAAAGTGAAGCAAAACTTCACTACCCAATGCATGCAGAGGACTGGGCATAACTAACTTCAGACCAGACAGCTTCTCTTCTAGCAAGGCTGGCACACAACTTCAATCTGAGACATCTCCTGGATGGGTCAAGAGGAAGCTGATGTTGATGACTTCTTCTGGCGGCGACTGAGGTGGCAAGACCAGGTCAAACTCTTCTTCAAGCGGAACTGGCTATTGTAGCTCCTTAGAGGGTGGCAGTGCTGGCAGGGTGCTTGCAGCTTCTTCTTTGATCTCACGGGACGGTGCTGGAAACTTCTTTAAGGTGAGGGGCTCAAACAACTCTGGCGGGGGATCTTGGGAGGACTCGGGGTGCTCTTGCTTATTCATAGCCTGAGGGAAGACTGGAATTCCTTCCAAGACTATGGCTCCTTCTGGGAGTTCCCAAGCCTTCTTATCTCCTCTGATAGAGACCGGGTGACCTTCAAGAATCTGGGGGTCTTCAGCTCTGATGGGTTGAACAGGGTTGGATGAAGCGGGCTCTTGGATCCGCAGGGCTCTACGTTTGTTATGGGTGACCAAGTAGGCCCCCATCAGCTTTTGGACATGCTCATCCTTGGCTTGCTTCAGGGCTTCAACAGCAATGGCTTCACGACTTTCCAAGGCAGCTACACAGGCTTGAGCTGTGGTGAGATCCACATGGAGCTAACGGTTGCGCTTCTCTGCATCTTCTGCTCGGGCAATCATCTGACGGTGGTGCCGAGCCAAGAAATCATACTGTGCATCCAGGGTGAGCAGGTAGGCAGTGAGGTACACGACTGAGGGGTCGTCCTCAAGCAGCTGCTGCCCTTCCAATGCACGCATCCTGGCCATCCAGACTGGACGACCTCTCTGGAAGGGTGGAAAGAATCTGAGCAGGGTGTCGGCCACTTCTTCTTCATAGATCTGACACAGGGCCCTCAATGCCTTGCGAGCGACGACTTGGCAGGTGTCTTTGAATCTGTGCCCAACAGCAGTGACCCTCCATTCCACATGGTGCGAACTGGATCCAATGTATACAGTCACGACACACTTCTCTATGCCATGCTCGACGAATTCACGACCATCATACTCTAGCTGGCTCCTGATTCCGAGGCGGACTGTGCATGCTCTCTCAGCAACTTGGGGAAACCATCTTCATTCTAGCAAAAGCTGGTTTGGCAGCGAACCTCCATCTGACTTCTGAGAGAAGGAAAGGGGGAAAGCATTTTTGAAATGAAGGGATGAGAGCAAGAACTTTTTTTAAGAAAATAGTTTTGACTCAAAAACTTTTGATCAGGCTAAGGGTTACGTCCTACGGCCAACCTAACAGCTTTGATACCACCTGAAGCGCGCCAATCCTCTGGGACTCAAATGTGATACAATTACTAGTCCCAGGAGGCTAGTAAACACATTTATACAACAGATGATTCCAGATCTGCTTAAACAAGACAAACCTATAAAGGTGGCGATCAACTTTAATAGTTGGTCCACAACTTGGGACATATCATCAGAGTGGGGCTGGAGCAGCCCGATATACGCAGCGAAGCAAATCAGCGGTCCAACAGCCATAGGCAAGGTTGGTAACAGTCGTAACTCTTACCCGATCTCCTTTTTCTGAAAAACAACAAATAAGCAAGGGTGAGTACAAACGTACTCAGCAGCCCACCTTCACCCACGGAATGGGGAAATCAGATATAATGCATGGAATATGTGGAGCTCAGGATATTTTGTAGAAACAGCAATATTTTATGGAGGGTTGTTTTGTAAAACATTTTGTATTTTTTCAAAGTGCATCCTCTCCCAAAGGAGCAGGAAGTTTTTCAATATTAGAACAAAATCCCCTGGACTAAACCATCCAGGTATCTCAGCAGTTTTCCACTGGTTTTCATTTTCAAAAACAGCTACTGGACTTCCCGTCCACCATAGCTCACGGCTAAACCGCCGGACCTTTTAAAAACCACTTTTCTCAAACGCACTCTTTTTTCGGAAACAAAACATTAATTGCCATACCACACCAGACTCGTCCATTCTAGTGGACACGGACTATTCGAATAGGTTTGAACTCTGCGCAGAGGGGTACACTTTACCCACTAGTCCGGTTTCTGCGATCTCACCGTCATGAGACCCGAATGCCGAATCTCTTTCTTTCCTCGCACGGCCTAACCTTAACGGTTATACCAGAAGGAGTCAGGCCACTCCCATGCCCAAACCGGACAAAACATTCCCCCTCCTTATCCTCCCGGTGCTCCCCAGCCTTCATAACCCTGGGGTTTGAACCGTACGAGTTCAGATTGAGTGACTGCCCACACAGTCTCGAGTGGTTGTACTTATCATGAGTACAGGTAGTGAAGGATGACAAACCGGTCCTTATATGAGGGGACATTCCTTCTGCTCACACTTAAACCAGCTGAGCCATCACCTTAGGCCCTCCCATAAACCAGGGAGTCCCTGATCATCCCTACTCAAAGGTGATAAGGGTGAAAACCCTTCATCATACACATTTTGAAAAGCATTTTCTTTTGAAAACTCACACCGTTTCTCAAATCATTTGTAACAAATATATCAAGGATTGATTGCGGCAAGCGGCTGGGTGGCCATAATAACTTGTCTCAAAATCATATTATGCATAAAATAACAGGCTGAGGGATGTGGTTGAAAAATCATAGGTAATTTATGCATCAAAGGGATCCAGTGAGCTTGCCATGCTTATCCGGCGAAGAGGGAAGGGGAGCTCGCGGAACTGGCTTCTAGCTCCACTGCCTAGCGTAGACTTGCAGATCTGGCCTCCACGAGATGGCACGAACGCTCCAATAACTATGCAACATGAATAAGCAAACATACAAACAAGCAAGTATACCAACAAATATTTAGTATAGTGGTCAGAATAGCGATATATGGTTGGGCAGAGTCTTGAGTAGAATCTATGTCATGTGGTGTTGAGGTACTACTAGTGGTGGAGCGGAGGTGCTTACCAGGAGGGTGGACTGGAGGCGAAGCGACACTGTGCGTGTAGCCGACAGAGCGGAGTAACTGAGTGGGTGGGGTGTTTGCCTTGGCTGAGGGTGTTGAGTGTGTGTGGAGAGGGAGAGGGTAGCTGGGTGTATTTATAGCTGGGTGTATGTGGTGTAGCACAGTGAAGTTCACTGTTGGTGAGAATAGTGACGAATGAATCGTCTGACTTAGTATGAACAGGAGAGTTATAGGCAGAATATGGGACAAGAGTATTTTGGGAGTTTTCTGGAACATGAACCATGCTTAAGGGATGACATGGTTGGATAGGGAATAGTTTGACAAGAATTTTAGAAACAAGAATGACTGAAATCTGAGGTTGGATGTAGGAGTTTTGGATTTTAAATTCATAGGGAGAAAAAGAAAGGAAAGGAATATTCTAGAATTTGAATATTTAGAGATATTTGGAAAATCAAAAATACAAATGTATTTTTGAGCGGGTGCGAGGAATTATTTTGGGGCTTTTCTTGGGCAGATTTTTATGTTGGTGGAAACTGTTCCTACCTACTGTGTCACATCAGACAATAGTGAGGCGGGACCCAAATAGCTGGAATGCTGTGGTATTCTGGTCCGAGTGGGCTGTAGTATCTTGGGCCAGGTTTTATAGGATTGAAGACGTATCCATACAAACATGGTTCGCCTTTCTTTTTTGGAAGTCTGGCTTGAAAGAATCCCAAAGTTAAGCGTGCTCAACTTGGAGAAATCTGGGATGGGTGACCAGATGGAAAGTTCCCTACTGGAAGGAAAATCACAGTCACCGGAGTTTGTATGACTAGAATATGGGTCTGGCTGGTCTTAGGTGGACTGGACAGCATGACGGATGAGTAGTTGAAATTTGGGGTATTCATATGATCGATGAATAGTAACGATGAATAGTAACGGTGAATAGTGATGGTGAATAGTTCGTATGAACGAACGATGAACGATGAATAGTGACGATGAACGAACGATGAACGATGAATAGGAACTATGAACGAACGATGAACGATCGAATGATCGAACGAACGAACGATCGAAATTTCGGCAGCATAACGGCAGGAAAAAGATTATTTGGACGAACGAACGGACGAACGATCGAACGATCGGACGAACGGATGAACGAACCATGAACGATCGGACGAACGATCGAACGATCGGACGAGCGAACGAACAAACTAAGAACAGGTGGATGAACGATCGAAGAACGACCGAACGATCCTTGTGATAGTGTGTGCTTGTGTGGGAAGTGGAGTGGGAGTGGGCGTGTGGGGGGGGGGGGAGGGAGTTGCCATGAAATGGCTTGGGGTGGGATGAGAGGAGGCATTGCCCCTCTATTTATAGCCATGGTGGGGGATTAGGGGGAGGGATGAGAGGATTAGTGGGAGGATGAGAGGATTAGTGGGAGATTAACATGGATTTGTCTTATATGAGTGTAATTAGCTTGTAGAGCTCACCGTATGACACCGGAGGCTTACGTATACGTATGAGCATGAGGAAAGTTATGGAGAAAATATTTGTAGGGACTTAAAAAATGATTCTGAAGGTATTTCTCAGGAAGAAAATACTTGGACATATATCGATGGAATATTTGGGCAGTATTTCTGAAAGAGTTTGAGGGTGATCACTGGGGAAATATTTGTAGGATATTTTGAGGAGATTTTAGAGAGAATATAGACCACTATAATTTTATTTGTTGATATCAACTCACAAACAAACATTTTGAAATGAAATTTGAAATTCATTTTGAATTTAGAGCGAGTTTGCGAAAATTTCAAGATTTGAATTTTTGGGATGCTACAGTAGAAGAAGGCCTAGGAAGAGTAATATTGTGCATCATGTGCCTAGAAAAATGTGTAATGAATCTGCTACTATATTCCATGCTTGCAACACCACTTTTGTACTTTCATGTAAAATAAAAAGGTGATTGCTAGGAAATTGGGGGCCAAATGCAAGGAAGACAAGACTTGTATTTGGGTCCCAACGGCTATTGTGACTAACCTTGTAGGACCCAACAAGAGTTGGGTACCTAAAACCCAAGTGTAATTTGCCTTGCAGGTTTATGCATCCGGGGGCTCAAGCTGGATTATCGACAGCGGATGCACAAACCACATGATGGGGGAGAAGAAGACGTTCACCTCCTACATCAAGAACAAGTATTCCCAAGATTCTTCATCTTTGGAGATGGGAACCAAGGCAAGGTTAAAGGACTAGGAAAAATAGCTATTTCATCCGAGCATTCTATCTCAAATGTGTTCTTAGTTGAATCGCTTGGGTACAACTTATTGTCTGTAAGTCAATTATGTAACATGGGTTATAATTGTGTATTTACCAATGTAGATGTGTCTGTCTTTAGAAGGAGTGATGGTTCATTAGCGTTTATGGGTGTACTAGATGGCAAACTCTACTTAGTTGATTTTTCGAAAGAGGAGGCCGATCTAGTATGGGCTGGCTGTGGCATCGCCGTCTAGCACATGTTGGGATGAAGAACCTTCACAAACTTCTAAAGGGAGAGCATGTGTTAGGACTAACCAATGTCTACTTCGAGAAAGATAGACCTTGTGCAGCTTGTCAGGCAGGGAAACACGTGGGAAGCACTCATCACAACAAGAATGTGATGACAACATCAAGACCACTGGAGCTATTACATATGGACCTCTTCGGACCCATCGCCTACCTTAGCATCGGGGGAAGTAAGTATGGTCTAGTAATTGTTGATGATTTTTCCCGCTTCACTTGGGTGTTCTTTTTGCAGGATAAAACTGAAACCCAAGGGACCCTAAAGCGCTTCCTAAGGAGGGCTCAAAACGAATTTGAGCTCAACATGAAAAAGATAAGAAGCAACAACGGGTCCGAGTTCAAGAACCTGCAAGTGGAGGAGTATCTTGAGGAAGAAGGAATCAAGCACGAGTTCTCCGCTCCCTACACACCACAGCAAAACGGTGTGGTAGAGAGGAAGAACAGGACGCTTATCGACATGGCGAGAACGATGCTTGGAGAATTCAAGACGCCCGAGCGGTTTTGGTCGAAAGCTGTGAACACAGCTTGCCACGCCATAAACCGGCTCTACCTACATTGCCTCCTCAAGAAGACCTCGTATGAACTTCTTACCGGTAACAAACCCAACGTCTCATATTTTTGTGTATTTGGGAGCAAATGTTACCTTCTAGTGAAGAAAGGTAGAAATTCTAAATTTACTCCCAAGGCAGTAGAAGGGTTTTTACTAGGGTATGACTCAAATACAAGGGCGTATAGAGTCTTCAACGAACCATCAGGTTTGGTTGAAGTCTCTAGCGACGTTGTATTTGATGAGACTAATGGCTCTCCAAGAGAGCAAGTTGATCTTGATGATGTAGATGAAGATGACGTTCCAACGGCCGCAATACGCACCATGGCAATTGGAGATGGGCGACCACAGGAACAACAAGAGCAAGATCAACCTTCTTCCTCAACGATGGCGCATCCCCCAACTCAGGATGATGAATAGGTTCCTCAAGAAGAGGCATGTGATCAAGGGGGAGCACAGGAAGAACCGGCTATGGAGGAAGAAGCACCACGGCCCCCTCCAACTCAAGTCCGAGCGACGATTCAAAGGAATCATCCCGTCGACCAGATTCTAGGTGATATAAGCAAGGGAGTAACTACTCGCTCAAGACTAGCTAACTTTTGTGAGCATTACTTGTTTGTCTCTTCTATTGAGCCTTTCAGGGTAGAAGAGGCCTTACAAGATCCAAACTGGGTGTTGGCCATGCAAGAAGAGCACAACAACTTCAAGAGGAATGAAGTTTGGAGCCTGGTGCCACGTCCCAAGCAAAATGTTGTGGGAACCAAGTGGGTGTTCCGCAACAAACAGGACGAGCACGGGGTGGTGACAAGGAACAAGGCTCGACTTGTGGCAAAAGGTTATGCCCAAGTCGCAGGTTTTGATTTCGAGGAGACTTTTGCTCCTATGGCTAGGCTAGAGTCTATTCGCATTCTACTAGCCTATGCCGCTCACCACTCTTTCAGGTTGTTCCAAATGGATATGAAGAGTGCTTTCCTCAATGGGCCAATCAAGGAGGAGGTATACGTGGAACAACCCCCTGGCTTTGAGGATGAAAGGTACCCCGACCATGTGTGTAAGCTCTCTAAGGCGCTCTATGGACTTAAGCAAGCCCTAAGAGCATGGTATGAATGCCTTAGAGATTTCTTAATTGCTAATTCTTTCAAGGTTGGGAAAGCCGATCCCACTCTTTTCACTAAGACTTGTGATGGTGACCTATTTGTGTGCCAAATTTATGTCGATGACATAATATTTGGTTCCACTAACCAAAAGTCCTATGAGGAGTTTAGCAGGGTGATGACATAGAAATTTGAGATGTCGATGATGGGTGAGTTGAACTACTTCCTTGGGTTCCAAGTGAAGCAACTCAAGGATGGCACCTTCATCTCCCAAACAATGTATACTCAAGATCTTCTCAAGCGGTTTGGGATGAAGGACGCCAAGCCCGCGAAGACACCGATGGGAACCGACGGACATGTCGACCTCAACAAAGGAGGTAAGTCCGTTGATCAAAAGGCATACCGGTCTATGATAGGGACATTACTTTATTTATGTGCTAGTAGACCGGATATTATGCTTAGTGTATGCATGTGCGCTAGATGTCAATCCGATCCAAGGGAATGTCACCTTGTGGCTGTTAAGCAGATCCTTAGATATTTAGTTGTGTCGGTGTTTCGGACCCGGGGGCCCTCAACCGGACCGACTAGTGAATTTTAGTGCCGCATGCCCCTGTCCAGATGGGTTGATGCAAGATGGAACACAAACGAGGGGATGAGGCTTATATTATCTTGCACCTGGGGGTGCTTGCAGTAGGGGTTACAAGCGTTGCGGGAGAGCGAGAACGAGAGAGAGAGAGAAGGAGAGGGTTCGGCCTTGAGGCGAGCCGTCTCAGGCTGCCCCTACCACGTCTCTCCTACTCTGCCTGCCTTCGCTCATCTGCGTTGTGCATCCGTGTGTTCGTACGTTGCCCGTTCGTCTCCCGTCCCCTCTCCCTGGGGCCCTAGACATCCCTTTTATAGATGCAAGGAGATGCCCAGCTATACAATGGGGGTGTAGCTATGAGCTAACGTGGCTGGCAGGGAAGTGCCCTGAGCCCTGTACAGGTAATAACGTGGCCGTCGGGGAAGTGCCTTGAGCCCTATAGATGTACCAACGTGGCCGTCGGAGAGGTGTCTTGAGCCCTGTAGAAGCATAGCTGGCGGTACGACATGGATCCTGCTGACGTTTCCTTGCTTCTGTAGGGGGTTTGAGAGCACCCGACGTCATGGGCGCATGTGGGGAGCCATCATTACCTGTTACCGGAGTAACTTAGATGGGACACCAGTCCTGTTCCTTCGTAGCCCGAGGCGGCTAGCTAGGGTAGGGTAATGATGGATCCCCAGTAGTGTAGCTGATACAAGGCCAAGGTCGGGCGAGGCGGCGACTCCTCCGAGGCTGAGGCTGAGGTTGAGCGAGGCAACGACTCCTCCGAGCCCGAGGCTGAGGTCGGGCGAGGCGGAGTCCTTCTCCCGAGGCTGAGGCTGAGGCCGAGGCCTCGGATCGGGCGAGGCGGAGTCCTTCTGCTGCGCCCGATGCCGAACTTCAGGGAAGGCCGCGACTGTTGTTAGTCTTTCCCTGGTGGCTGGCACAGTTGCCGGAGCGGGGTGAACAGCGTTGTTTTCCTGTCAGAACGGTCAGTAGAGGGGGCAAAGTTACTGTAGTCACTTCGACCTTGCCGACTGAGGCATGCGTGTAAGGATAAGGTGTCAGGTGATCCCCGCATTAAATGCGCATGCGATACGGTCTGTTGGTAAGGCGATTCGGACGAGGTCGCTGCACGACAAAGTCTGCCCGAGCTGGGCTTCGGGTGAGCCGAGGGTGCGTCTGCTGACTGAGGGGACCCTCGGGCGAGGCGTGAATTCGTCCGGGACTACTGTCCTTGCCCGAGGCTGGGCTTGGATGAGGTCGCGTCCCTTGGTAGATGAAGCCCGCGCTTTATCGGTCGTTTATGGTTTGTTCTGAATATGTTTTCTAGCCGGATTAAGGAGCAATCGGGGTACCCCTAATTACGGTCCCCGACAGTAGCCCCGGAGCCTCGAAGGGAGTGTAGGTACTCGCTTGGAGGTTTTGTCGGATTTTTTGCAAGGGGACCGGCCCTTCTCGGTTATGCTTTGTTCCGGTGAATGCGCGCGAGCGCACCCGCCGGGTGTAGCCCCTGGGGCCTCGGAGGAGTAGTTTGACTCCTCTGAGGTCTTAATCCTTTTTGTGATGCCTCGGTCAGCCTTGTTGTTCCCTCATGCGGCCTGGCCGCAGCCCGGGTGCACGGTCAGGCTCCAAGTTTCCGAGCTGGTTTTTTGACGTGGCCAACAGTTTGGCCGTAGCCTGGCGCGAGAGCAGCCCCCGAGCCTCTACACGGAGCGAGAGGACGATCAAGGACCGTCTCGACTTTTATTGTACGCACCTTCGTCGCCTCTCCGCGAGGAGGAAGGGGGGAAAGCACCATGTTACCCTTGGATGGCACCGAACATGGTGTTTCCGGTGAACTGCTAACGGGTAATCCGAGTGGACGCCCGAGCCCCGTTCGATAAGGGTCGGCTAGTGGCCCAGAGGCGCGCTCCAAAAGTACCTACAGGTGATTTGCTGGACCCGGACCCATTCGATAGGGTCCGAGGGCTCGGTGCCTCCCTCCAGTGGGATTCCATTACAAATCATTCCCACTGGTCTCAGAAATGTCCAAGGGTACCTCGGGAGCGTAGCCCGAGCCTTGGCCACGTAAAGGACGTACCTAGGGTCATCCCTGACTCTACGTGCTCTGGGGGGCTATCGAACCCTTCCGAGGGGCCAGCCTTCGAACCCCTGATCAGTAATGGGCTCGGAGCCCGAGTGCTCTGGGGCGGTTACCGAACCCCGAAGGGCGCAACCTTCGAACCCCTGATCAGTAGGAGGGCTCGGGGCCCGTTTCCTTCGCCGAGAAGGATCCTTTTCGCAATATCTCCTTTCCTGGTCCCTACGGCAAGAGAGAGAGAGGAAAAGGAAAAGGATATAAATTTAAAAAAGGTGGCGCACCTTTTATGACGCGGTCATCATGACAGAGACGTAACGGTGCCCGCTTCGCCTGTCGGAGGTGTCGCTTGTCCTGCCAAGGAGTTAATGCGACGGGACGGGCGATTCGCGGGGCGGCTGTTGCGCGTGCGCGAGTCGTTCAAGGAATAGAAAGACCGTTTCACCTTTGAGTTTTGAATCCCGCGGTGGGTTCGGGCGAAGCCTTCAGTGGATCTCGCCCGGGCCTTTATATACCCAAAAGAGGGGCCGGTGGTGGTTCTTTACCCTGCCATTTGCGCTTGCCTTCTGCTTTTGGTTTCCGCAACCTAAGAGAGCAGCCAGAGAAAAGGAAACCACACAACTCATCCCTTTCGCCTCCACCACCTCCGTTCGGCGATGGCTGACAAGGTGACCGACATTCCGCCGCGCGACCCGTGGCCTTTCTCCACCGTCGTTGTGGAGGATCTAGAGGCCCTCGTTGCTGATGGTCTGCTCCGTCCCCTCTCTGATGGGCTGCAGCCGGAGTGGATGGCCCCGTGAGCGAGGCTGGCCCGACTCCGCCGCCAAGGTATGTGGTCAGCTTCATCTCCTTCCATGAGCGGGGGTTTGCAGTGCCAGCGAGCCGCTTCATGCGGGTGCTCCTTCACCACTATGGGGTGGAGCTGCATAACCTCAACCCCAACTCTATCGCGCAAGCGGCCATCTTCACGGCGGTTTGCGAGGGTCTTTTGGGGATTGACCCTCACTGGGACCTGTGGACCCATTTCTTCTCCACAGAGTTCTTCGCCACGACGATGGAGGCGAAGAAGGTCCGTATGGCGGTGCGGGCCGGTGGCTGCACCCTCCAGCTGAGGCCGGGGCACACGCAGCAGTACATCCCCGCCTCCTTGCATCTTTGAACAAGGGGTGGCAGAACCGGTGGTTTTATCTCCGGAACGACGGCGGGATGCTTCCATCGTTTTCTCAACGAGTGGTGACCGCCGCCGGCACTAACTGGCGCTGGGAGGCCACGTGCGAGAGATAGGAGAAGCTCCAGCCTATTCTGTAGGCCTTGCAGAAGTTACGAGATGTGGGCCTTACCGCCGCGGGGGTCGTCGCCGCTATCCATCGTCGGAGGGTGCTCCCTTTGGCCGAGCGGCGGTTGCTGCTCGCGGAGATGAAGCCGGGGGTCGATTTGGAGGACTCGCGGATATCCTCGACCTCCCTCTCTGCTGACGACATCCTCAAGCGGGTAACAAGTACGGTAGGGAGGCCGGATACCGGCGCCCTTAGCCAGCCCGCGATGCGTCCCGACCACAGGTATGTGTCCCTGGTAAGTGTCTGATCCTCCTTCTGTTTTGTGCCGAGTTCTCTACGCTTTTGATCCTCACTGTTGGGATTTTTGTTCGTCCCCAGGTGTTGAGGATTTATAAACCCGTCCGGCCACCGGTCCCAGAGGACGCGGTGGACCGAGCCGCGCGGAGGCTTGCCACGGAGAAGGAGAAGGAGAAGAAGGACACGGAAAAGGCCCGAGCCCGCGAGAGGATGCTAGCTCGGGAAGCTTTGGAGAAGCATCGTCGGAGGCAGGCGAGGGAAGGGCTCTCGAGGGAGTCGTCGCCGGAGACGCCTGACGACGACGATGATGACGATGATGATGACGACGAAGATGACGACATGGCGGCCCGACTTGGCCTCAGCCCGGACCTGAGGCTGGGCCAGGGGTCACGGAGCCAGCCTCTAGGTGGGCTGGCACCTTTAGTGCCTGGGGTCGGGACACCAAGGTCCCAATCCGAGGAGCGGGGGCAGGCCGAGGGGGTACTTGACCCCTTGGCCGGGACAGTTGTTGTGACTCCGGGGAGTCAGGCCGATCCGCCTGTTCCCCAAGAGCAGGTGCCCGCACTGGCTGCACAGGAGGCCGGTCCCTTGGCCATCGTGACGACGCCTGGGCAGGCCGCTCCCTCGGCACCTTAGGCGTCTGAGGCAGAAACGGCGCCGAAGCCAGCGGCGGGGCAGCCCCCGGCAGCGCCTGCGGAGATAGGGGCCCAGGGGGCCTCCCCACAGGCACGATTGGTCTTGCTCCGGAGCAGGTAAGTATTTGAGGATACCTCTGTTTCGGTCTTTCGCTGCGTGCCTTGAACTTGCTCTCTCTTTCTTTCAGCAAGCGGAGGCAGGGCTTGGCTGGTCTGGCCCCCACGAAGGCTCTTAAGACGAAGCCGTCTTCGGCGGCCGGTGCTGCGGCGCGCCATGCCAGTTGGTTGGCCTCCGTGCAAGGCGCCCTCCAACGGGGGGCCCAGGCGGCGCGAGTTGCCATGGGGCAAGCCTCTCAGGATGACCCCGCCGTTGGAGCGGCCATCATGCCAGGGGAAGCTGCTGACGCGGCCGCGGCCCCGAGTCCTCCTGACTCGTCGTCGGTGCCGGCATCGACTCCCGCTGAGGCCGTCGCTGATTCGCCCAAAGAACCGCCTGTCGCAGCCGACGTTGGGATGGTTGAGGTGCCACCGCCCGTGGTCATTCCCGACCTCCCCGTTCTTAGCCACGAGGAGCGTGCGACCGTCGTTGTCATGGCTGGCGGTCGGAGGCCTACCACCTTAGCCAAGGAGAGGCCTAGTGCATTGACGGCGGTGGTACCTGACGCGTCGGCCGTAGGGGGACCCGATGCCTTGGTGGACGGGCGTGTAGAACTATGGCCTGTTGTAACACTCAAAATTGTATAAGAGGATTATATAGTGAATTCCTTACCCTATGTGCCATATATGCATCATAAAAAGATCATACATGAAAGTTGGAGATGAATTAAAACAAATGGTAAAAAGAATCTGCATCATGTTGGAGTTTTATATGTTTGCACATTAAATAAAATAATAAGAATAATTGATAAAGAAGTTAATAATCCTAAAAGATGGATTAAATACTAAATTGAACCTAGGGTTTTTGAAAATAGGAAGAAGAGGAATGATACAAAAATCTAACTAATATAAATATCCTTGAACCTATTACTTTTAACTGCACCAATATAGTGTGAATTATGGGCCATAAAGCTTGAATTTAAACTTGAAATCAAATTGGAATTGAAAATGGAGAAAAAAAAGGGAAAAGAAAAGAACAAAACAAAACCCAGGTAAATGGGCCTCGTACACGAATTTGGCCCGCACCAGGAATTGCGCCGCGCGGCCCATGACTCCACTCCCGCGCGCGCGCCCTCTCATCTTTTTCGCTGACCCGTGGGCCCCGCCTGGCAGCCGGCTCCTGCGCGCAGGACGCTTCTCCGTGTGACACTGGGCGCTCGGGCCCACTGGCCAGGACCGTCTCCCACGCGCTCGCCGCGCCAACAACCTTACCTCCGAGCATGGCGGCTGGCGCAAATTTCGTGGGTAGCCGTTGTTGCGCTGACCATGTCGCGCCCATAAAGTGTGCCGTGACCCCCGAACTCGTTTATCTCCCTCTCTTCCTCCTACCGCCGCGATTATCACCGTCGTCGTGTGCACCGAGCGCAGACCCAGCAGAAAACCATCGCCGCCGCGAATTCCCCACACCATCGACGCCCAGTGCCGGAATTCGGACCGTGGGCCTGTTCCGGACCTACGTGAGACCGGCCGCGGCGTCCCCTGCGTGATTGACGGTTCATCTGCCGCCGATTTCACGACGGAGTCAACACACCACCGCAAATCCGCCTATCGCCGTGGGCGAGCTCGGTTACCTCTTCAATCGCCGGTACGTCAACTCATTGCGGTTCAATAGGGCCCAGACAACGTCTAGCACCATTCAATTTGGGAATTGGGGTCTTGGAGCGCTAGATTGGGATTGCTCCGGTGAAGCTCCGCCGGGCGATGTGCACGCCGGCGCTCGGCTCAGTCGTAGGGTAGGCGATGGGCTGTGCACCGTTAGATCCTTAGTGTGCGGCCAGGATTAGAGTGAGTGTACCCCCTTCGCGTGTTCGGATCGTGGCCGTCGATCGGTGGATCGACGATCAGCGCTGGATCTGGATATCATTAAATCTAGAGCGCTAATCTCAGATCGGACGGTCGGCGTTGCGTACCGCTTCGCCACCTTTGCTGATTGATCCGAACCACCCATCTGGGATCGGATGGTTGAAAGCGCGCCTTGATTCATAACCTCCCTGATCTAATCAGTGCCGCTCGTGCTTGATCGGGCGGCCGGGACTTAACCGTACCCCTTGGGCGCTGCAACTTTTCTAAAGAACCCCTGAAAAATTAGCTAATCAACCCGCGGTCCACCTGTATAGTGCGCTGAGTCTGTAGAATTCTTACCCGAGACCCCCTGCGTTTTCTGGTATTCGGGGCCCAATCCAGAGAACCTGGAAAATCAGAAATTAATATCTGAAATTAATTTTTAGTGCATAAATAAATGTTAAAACTTGTTTAATTCATAGTAAATGCATATGAACTCCAAATTAGACCATTCCAGTTCCTAAATTTTCATAAAATTATTGTCTATCTATTAGTACCTCTGTTCTGACATGACAAACACATTAAAATTATTCTTTCACTTAATCTTGTATTAAGCACATAAAACATTAGAAAATCCATAACTTAAAATCTATAACTCCAAATTTAATGATTCCAGTTCCTGTGATCTTATTATAATGTCTAGTATATTACTGTATATTTTGTTTACATGTTTGATGTGATGTTTATTTATGCTACACCATGTATGTATTGTATTGATGCGAGTAGACGAGCAACCCACAGTGGAACCTGAGCTTCAACAAGTTGAAGTAGCTGAGCAGGAGCTCGTGGAAGGCAAGTTGTGCCCTTGATCACTTCTTTTACCCATTCATGTTCTTATTATTCATAATGATCTGCATAGGTTAATTTTGATGGGACCCAATAGGATACCCTAGATTTTGACTATCTTTATACCTTGCTTCACCACTGGTTTTACTACTAAAGTTTTGGGTAGTACATGCTATTGCTTTATGTGGATTTGGGTATAGAGATATTCATCACTCATGGTTATACTATTTATTGTTATCTGTTTTATTCTTCCTTGTTCATGTTAAGATCATTATGTTAATGGGAACATGGAGAACCACCCGGGAAAACAGTGCTACCACAAGGGTTTAATGGGACACCCTTGGCTGATTAACTAGGAAAGCTAGGGGAGGGCTACCTTACCCGAAAGGGGCAAGGGCAGTAGGGGAGAGGTCAGTGCAGGGAGGTCCCTGGTTGATTTTGCTGCGATGGCAGTCAGCCAGGAACCCTGTACTGGATCTTCCTATAAACTGTAGCGGGTAGTCTGAAGCTAGTGGAACTTTGTAAAGGCCTCGTAGTGGTACCCTGCCTCGCTTCCTAGGTAGAGGTGTATGGAGTCTGATCAACTCTGTGGCAAATGGGTAACACGACTTGTGGGTAAAGATGCGCAACCTCTGCAGAGTGTAAAACTGGTATACTAGCCGTGCTCACGGTCATGAGCGGCTCGGACACTCACATGATTAAATTATGGAACCTAAACTTAACCTGTCATTTCATTGCATTTGGGATTATTTTATTATTACTTTTACTTATTATTTCTAAGGTTTGGTATTTACTTACACTTAGTAACTGCTAATAAAATTTTGACCAACTTATAAAAGCAATGCTCAGCTTCAGCCTTTATTTCATTGATCAGCCTTACACTTCATGAACTCCCACCTTTGGTGAGTTCATGTCACATTATTCCCCACGACTTGTTGAGCTATGATCGTATGTGAGCTCACTCTTGCTGTCTCACACCCCCCCCACAGGAGAAGAGCAGGTGGTTCAGGAGGAGCTGCCTAACACTGAGGAGTTCGATCTGATCTAGGTGGCGTTTCTCAGTCGACATTGGCGCCATCGATCCTTAGTTCGTTTTATAATTATCTTTATTTTGTAATAAGTCTTCCGCTATGTAATAAATACTCTGATGTTTATGACATTTATCTCTATACACTCTGTTATTATATATGTTGTCTTCTTGGCGCATGTATGAGATGCACCCGGCTTTGTTCTTTAAAACCGGGTGTTACAGAAGTGGTATCAGAGGAAATGTTGACTGTAGGACGAAACCTAGATAGAAATGGACAACCCTTACCTACTTATCTTATTCTGATTCACTCTACACTCACCTTACTCTGATTCATTCCATACTTACCTTATCTTGATCCTGTCTCACCTTCTACTGTTCTACTCTGATCATTCTTACCTTTTCTACTCTGAGACAAGATGGATTTCAAACCTTGGAATCCCTACCCCTATGACAATTTTAAGAGATAAGAAGCCTAAGACAAAATTTAAAACTATTTTCTCTATTAAAAATGTTGGTTGATTGTTCTGATGATCAATGCCTGATTTGCTTCTTTGATTGATTGAAATAGTATAGATGGACATCTTAGCATGTACCACTATAAGGTATTGTATTAGCTTTAGTAGGTGACAAACTAATCTGCTTAGCTAATAAATCCCCCAAAGTAACATGATTGTAATTACTGCCTTGGCTATTATTTTCTTACCATATGTATCTAACTCAGATGGTCAATACCAAGCGGGGTGGTGGAATTGACTTGCCTCCTAACCAACACACTCGAAGACAACCTCAGCCACAACCTGCTGGGATGAATCCTCCCAATCCTCCACCAGGCGGAGTTGACCCACTGGTTGCTGCTCAGATGGCGGTGATGCAGCAGATGGCAGACACTATGGCTGATATGCGTGCTCAGATGCAGCAAGAACGCCCGGAGATGCGTCAAGAAAGAGAAGATATACGCCAGGAGCTGCGCCAGGAGAGAGATGAGATACGTCAAGAAAGGAGGGCGCAACAACAGCAGCTGCAACAACAACTTCAACAACAGCAGCAACAGCAACAAGTACCACTGCCTCCACCACCACCACCAATTCCACCCCGAGACAAGCATAGAGAGTTCATGAGTCATAAGCCACCTACATTCGCTAGCTCACCTGATCCACTGGACGCGGATGATTGGCTAAAGTCAATTGAGAAGATGCTGAATATTGCACAATGCACTGACCGGGAGAAGGTCTTATATGCTTCTAGACGACTGACTGGTCCTGCTGCTGACTGGTGGGATTCTTATACTGCTGCCCATGATGCTGCTGACACTATTACTTGGGCAGAGTTCAGTACGCAATTCAGGAACTACCATATTCCAGCTGGTATGATCAAGATCAAGAAGAAGGAGTTTCTGTCATTGAAGCAAGGCAATATGTCGGTCAGCGAGTACAGGGATAAATTCATTCAGTTGTCGAGGTATGCTCCAGAGAAAGTTGCTGAGGATGAGAGAAAGCAGGAGCATTTTATTGAAGGACTTAATGGACCACTGCAGTATGCTCTAGTGGCACACACTTTTCCATCATTTCAGAGGCTATTGGATAAGGCTCTTGCTATTGAACACAAGCGTGTTCAACTGGGTGATTTGAAGAGGAAGGCTATCTCACAAGGACAGGGTAGCAGCAGTGTTCGTCCTCGCTACAGTTCACCGCAGGGTACACCGACCCGACCAGGAGGACCACGCCCAGTTCAGCAGTCACCACTGAGGACTCCACCTCCTCGACAGGCTACTCCCACTGGCACCCCGACGAAGTTTGCAGGACAGAGTCCAGGCACTCAATGTTTCAAGTGTGGGAAGATTGGTCACTATGCAAATGTCTGCCCACAGAGGATTGCTACTACTCCAGCTCAGAACAAGCAACAGACCCCTGGCAAGGGATATTCTATAGCCAGGGTGAATCAAGTCAGCGTTGATGATACTCCGGATGGAGGGGACCTCGTAATTGGTATGTTCTATGTTAATGCAATTCCTGCAACAATATTATTTGATTCTGGTGCTACACATTCATTCATGTCTGCTAGATATGCCAACACAACTGAAATACCACTGCTAAATATGAGAAAACCCCTGATAGTAATTACACCTAAAGGGCCTGTTGAGGCGAGTCAAATGACACGTAGATTGACATTAACCATTATGGGTAGAGATTTTGGAGCTACTGCTATAATATTAGAGTCAAGCAGTATAGATCTGATCCTTGGTATGTCATGGCTAAGGAAGGCAAAGGCCGTTATAGCATGTGGTAGAGGTACCATAGAACTCACTACCACTAAGGGAGAAAGATTTCAAGTTAATATTGCAGTAACCTCCTCATCCATGCGTGCAATGTTCTTTATGCCGGAGGAGTTTGTTGGTGACAACATCTGGGTGGTTAGAGATTTTCCGGATGTCTTTCCAGAGGAGTTACCAGGGATGCCACCTGATAGAGAAGTTGAGTTTGTTATTGATCTCTTACCTGGAACCGCCCCTATTTCTAAACGGCCATATAGAATGTCCGTAGAAGAGTTGAAGGAACTAAAGAAGCAGTTGACAGAGTTACAAGAGGCTGGTTACATTCGTCCAAGTTCCTCACCTTGGGGAGCGCCGGTGTTATTTGTGCAGAAGAAGGATGGATCGCAACGGATGTGTGTGGATTACAGATCTCTCAATGATGTTACTGTGAAGAACAAGTATCCGTTGCCCCGTATTGAGGATTTATTTGATCAGATGAGAGGAGCCAGGGTATTCTCGAAGATTGATCTCCGATCGGGATACCATCAGATGAAGATTAGACCATCGGATATTCCCAAGACGGCTTTCTCGACTCGATATGGATTATATGAGTTTACTGTTATGTCATTTGGACTAACCAATGCACCAGCTTACTTCATGAATTTGATGAACAAAGTGTTTATGGAGTATTTGGACAGATTCGTCGTGGTATTCATCGACGATATTCTTATCTATTCTAAGAATGAAAGTGATCATGAACAACATCTGAGATTGGTGCTACAGAAGTTGCGAGATAATGAGCTCTACGCTAAGTTTAGAAAGTGTGAGTTTTGGATTGACAAGGTGCCATTCCTTGGTCATATTATTTCTAATGGAGGAATAGCAGTGGATCCTGCTAAAGTGAAGGAGATTATGGAATGGAGAGTGCCCACTACAGTTACTGAGATTCAGAGTTTCTTGGGACTCGCAGGATATTATCGGAGATTTATTGAGGGATTCTCTAAGATTGCCAAGCCTATGACATCGCTATTGGAGAAAGGAAAAGAATTTAAGTGGGATGAGAAATGTCAAGAGAGCTTTGATCAATTGAAGGAAAGATTGATGTCACCTCCAGTATTGATTATGCCGGATCTGCAGAAGGGATTTGACATTTATTGTGATGCATGTGGCTAAGGACTTGGATGTGTGCTTATGCAAGAAGGTCATGTGATTGCCTATGCATCTCGGCAGTTGCGGAAGCATGAACTGAACTACCCCACTCATGATTTGGAATTGGCTGCAGTTGTGCATGCACTGAAGATTTGGAGACACTACATCATGGGAACTAAGTGCCAAGTATACACGGATCATAAGAGTTTGAAGTATATATTCACTCAGAAGGATCTCAATCTTAGACAACGTCGTTGGTTGGAGCTCATCAAGGATTATGATTTGGAGATTCACTATCACCCGGGCAAGGCGAATTTGGTCGCAGATGCCTTGAGCCGGAAGGAGCATGTTCACTCCACTTTCGTTGTCCAGCTACCTGATGATTTAGCAAAAGACTTTGAGAGACTCAATTTGGGAATTGTTACTCATACTGAAGGAGTTACCATTGAGTTGGAATCTACCTTGGAGCAAGAGATTCGTAAAGGTCAGGTTGGTGATGCTAAGATTCAAGAGATCAAGGATCTTATTACTGAAGGAAGAGTTCCGGAATTCACGGAGGATGAGCAAGGTACCATATGGTTCAAAGATCGGATATGTGTTCCGGAGATTGATAGCCTCCGTGAGGCTATATTGAAAGAAGCTCATGATTCTGATTACTCCATCCACCCTGGAAGCACTAAGATGTATCAAGATTTGAAGCGAAAGTATTGGTGGTATGGACTGAAAAGAGATGTGGCTGCTCATGTGGCTAAGTGTGATGTATGTCAAAGAGTTAAGGCTGAACATCAAAGACCCGCGGGATTATTGCACCCATTGAAGATACCTGAGTGGAAATGGGAAGAAATTGGTATGGATTTTATTGTTGGACTACCCCGCACTCCTGCTGGATATGACTCTATTTGGGTAATTGTGGACAGATTGACAAAGGTGGCTCATTTTATACCCGTGAGGACTAATTACACGGGAGCCAAGCTAGCGGAATTGTATATGACTCGGATAGTTTGTCTACATGGAGTGCCTAAGAAGTCGTGTCTGATCGAGGATCACAATTTACTTCTCGATTTTGGAAGAAGTTGCATGAGAGCTTGGATACAAAGTTGAATTTTAGTTCAGCCTACCATCCCCAGACTGACGGACAGACAGAGAGGACTAATCAAGTGCTGGAGGATATGTTAAGAGCTTGTGCTCTTAAACATGGTGGCAGTTGGGAGAAGAGTTTACCATATGCTGAGTTTTCTTATAATAATAGCTACCAGGCTAGTTTGCAGATGTCACCATTTGAGGCTTTGTATGGCAGAAAATGCAGGACTCCTCTGTATTGGGATCAAACTGGAGAAAGACAGTTCTTTGGGCCTGAACTTATTCAAGAGGCAGAAGAACAAGTTCGAATGATAAGAGAAAATTTGAGAATTGCACAATCAAGGCAAAAGAGCTATGCTGACAATAGGAGAAGATTACTGGAGTTTAAGGAAGGTGATCATGTCTACTTGAAGGTGTCACCACTTCGTGGTATGAGAAGATTCAAGGTCAAAGGAAAGTTGTCCCCTCGCTTTATTGGACCCTTCTTGATCTTGAAGCGAGTGGGTGAAGTTGCATATCAACTGGAGTTACCCGATCATCTGTCAGATGTACATGATGTATTTCATGTGTCTCAGCTAAAGAAGTGCCTCAGGGTACCTGAGGAGCAACTACCACTGGAGGACCTTAGTGTTCAAGATGACCTGACTTATGCTGAGTACCCTATCAAGATTCTGGACACTTTGACTCGAGTTACAAGAAACAAGGTGATAAAAATGTGCAAAGTACAATGGAGTCACCATGGTGAAGAAGAAGCAACTTGGGAAAGAGAAGAAGAGCTTCGCATAGATTTTCCCCATCTTTTCCCTAGTCCTTCTTAAATCTCGAGGACGAGATTATTTTTAAGGGGGGTAGGATTTGTAACACTCAAAATTGTATAAGAGGATTATATAGTGAATTCCTTACCCTATGTGCCATATATGCATCATAAAAAGATCATACATGAAAGTTGGAGATGAATTAAAACAAATGGTAAAAAGAATCTGCATCATGTTGGAGTTTTATATGTTTGCACATTAAATAAAATAATAAGAATAATTGATAAAGAAGTTAATAATCCTAAAAGATGGATTAAATACTAAATTGAACCTAGGGTTTTTGAAAATAGGAAGAAGAGGAATGATACAAAAATCTAACTAATATAAATATCCTTGAACCTATTACTTTTAACTGCACCAATATAGTGTGAATTATGGGCCATAAAGCTTGAATTTAAACTTGAAATCAAATTGGAATTGAAAATGGAGAAAAAAAAGGGAAAAGAAAAGAACAAAACAAAACCCAGGTAAATGGGCCTCGTACACGAATTTGGCCCGCACCAGGAATTGCGCCGCGCGGCCCATGACTCCACTCCCGCGCGCGCGCCCTCTCATCTTTTTCGCTGACCCGTGGGCCCCGCCTGGCAGCCGGCTCCTGCGCGCAGGACGCTTCTCCGTGTGACACTGGGCGCTCGGGCCCACTGGCCAGGACCGTCTCCCACGCGCTCGCCGCGCCAACAACCTTACCTCCGAGCATGGCGGCTGGCGCAAATTTCGCGGGTAGCCGTTGTTGCGCTGACCATGTCGCGCCCATAAAGTGTGCCGTGACCCCCGAACTCGTTTATCTCCCTCTCTTCCTCCTACCGCCGCGATTATCACCGTCGTCGTGTGCACCGAGCGCAGACCCAGCAGAAAACCATCGCCGCCGCGAATTCCCCACACCATCGACGCCCAGTGCCGGAATTCGGACCGTGGGCCTGTTCCGGACCTACGTGAGACCGGCCGCGGCGTCCCCTGCGTGATTGACGGTTCATCTGCCGTCGATTTCACGACGGAGTCAACACACCACCGCAAATCCGCCTATCGCCGTGGGCGAGCTCGGTTACCTCTTCAATCGCCGGTACGTCAACTCATTGCGGTTCAATAGGGCCCAGACAACGTCTAGCACCATTCAATTTGGGAATTGGGGTCTTGGAGCGCTAGATTGGGATTGCTCCGGTGAAGCTCCGCCGGGCGATGTGCACGCCGGCGCTCGGCTCAGTCGTAGGGTAGGCGATGGGCTGTGCACCGTTAGATCCTTAGTGTGCGGCCAGGATTAGAGTGAGTGTACCCCCTTCGCGTGTTCGGATCGTGGCCGTCGATCGGTGGATCGACGATCAGCGCTGGATCTGGATATCATTAAATCTAGAGCGCTAATCTCAGATCGGACGGTCGGCGTTGCGTACCGCTTCGCCACCTTTGCTGATTGATCCGAACCACCCATCTGGGATCGGATGGTTGAAAGCGCGCCTTGATTCATAACCTCCCTGATCTAATCAGTGCCGCTCGTGCTTGATCGGGCGGCCGGGACTTAACCGTACCCCTTGGGCGCTGCAACTTTTCTAAAGAACCCCTGAAAAATTAGCTAATCAACCCGCGGTCCACCTGTATAGTGCGCTGAGTCTGTAGAATTCTTACCCGAGACCCCCTGCGTTTTCTGGTATTCGGGGCCCAATCCAGAGAACCTGGAAAATCAGAAATTAATATCTGAAATTAATTTTTAGTGCATAAATAAATGTTAAAACTTGTTTAATTCATAGTAAATGCATATGAACTCCAAATTAGACCATTCCAGTTCCTAAATTTTCATAAAATTATTGTCTATCTATTAGTGCCTCTGTTCTGACATGACAAACACATTAAAATTATTCTTTCACTTAATCTTGTATTAAGCACATAAAACATTAGAAAATCCATAACTTAAAATCTATAACTCCAAATTTAATGATTCCAGTTCCTGTGATCTTATTATAATGTCTAGTATATTACTGTATATTTTGTTTACATGTTTGATGTGATGTTTATTTATGCTACACCATGTATGTATTGTATTGATGCGAGTAGACGAGCAACCCACAGTGGAACCTGAGCTTCAACAAGTTGAAGTAGCTGAGCAGGAGCTCGTGGAAGGCAAGTTGTGCCCTTGATCACTTCTTTTACCCATTCATGTTCTTATTATTCATAATGATCTGCATAGGTTAATTTTGATGGGACCCAATAGGATACCCTAGATTTTGACTATCTTTATACCTTGCTTCACCACTGGTTTTACTACTAAAGTTTTGGGTAGTACATGCTATTGCTTTATGTGGATTTGGGTATAGAGATATTCATCACTCATGGTTATACTATTTATTGTTATCTATTTTATTCTTCCTTGTTCATGTTAAGATCATTATGTTAATGGGAACATGGAGAACCACCCGGGAAAACAGTGCTACCACAAGGGTTTAATGGGACGCCCTTGGCTGATTAACTAGGAAAGCTAGGGGAGGGCTACCTTACCCGAAAGGGGCAAGGGCAGTAGGGGAGAGGTCAGTGCAGGGAGGTCCCTGGTTGATTTTGCTGCGATGGCAGTCAGCCAGGAACCCTGTACTGGATCTTCCTATAAACTGTAGCGGGTAGTCTGAAGCTAGTGGAACTTTGTAAAGGCCTCGTAGTGGTACCCTGCCTCGCTTCCTAGGTAGAGGTGTATGGAGTCTGATCAACTCTGTGGCAAATGGGTAACACGACTTGTGGGTAAAGATGCGCAACCTCTGCAGAGTGTAAAACTGGTATACTAGCCGTGCTCACGGTCATGAGCGGCTCGGACACTCACATGATTAAATTATGGAACCTAAACTTAACCTGTCATTTCATTGCATTTGGGATTATTTTATTATTACTTTTACTTATTATTTCTAAGGTTTGGTATTTACTTACACTTAGTAACTGCTAATAAAATTTTGACCAACTTATAAAAGCAATGCTCAGCTTCAGCCTTTATTTCATTGATCAGCCTTACACTTCATGAACTCCCACCTTTGGTGAGTTCATGTCACATTATTCCCCACGACTTGTTGAGCTATGATCGTATGTGAGCTCACTCTTGCTGTCTCACACCCCCCCCCACAGGAGAAGAGCAGGTGGTTCAGGAGGAGCTGCCTAACACTGAGGAGTTCGATCTGATCTAGGTGGCGTTTCTCAGTCGACATTGACGCCATCGATCCTTAGTTCGTTTTATAATTATCTTTATTTTGTAATAAGTCTTCCGCTATGTAATAAATACTCTGATGTTTATGACATTTATCTCTATACACTCTGTTATTATATATGTTGTCTTCTTGGCGCATGTATGAGATGCACCCGGCTTTGTTCTTTAAAACCGGGTGTTACACCTGTCCTGGGGAGCAGCGTCCTTATCCCTGCGTAGCTTAATCCCAATGAATGGTGCGGGCAGCCGCTCCGGTTCTGGGGCTGCGGTACCTCGGAGCCCCTCCTCCTCCTTAACGATGAGTTGGAGGAGAAGGCTCGGGATAGTTTCCATGAGTATACCGAGGCGGCGATGAGGTCTCTTCGGTCGACCATGGAAACCCTTTCCAGGGACGTTCCTAGGGTTTTCCAGGTAAGGACTTAGACGTACACCTTGCGTGACCAGGGCGTTCTTTGTGACATCTCATTTTCCTTCCTCAAGAGCTTGTGGACGTGAGCACCGCCAAGTCGCCGTTCATTCGCCGCGAAAGCGACATTTGGAGGTCACTGCGATCCCAGTGGGCCGCGCTTACCGAGGCCAATGAGTGCCTTGCCCAATGGAGCGCCGAGGTGGCGGACCTTCAGTTGCTCTGCGACAGGCTGAAGGTGGAGGCAGCAGCGGCGTGGACAAAGGCGGCGTCGGCACGAGCGGTGGTTTTGTCGGCCCAAGAGGAGGTGGCTTCCCAGGCCGAGGAGATGCGGCAGCGGAAGCTGGAGCTCGGCCAGGCTATCGGCGAGCGGGACCAGTATCGAAGCCAAGCTGCCGAGGCCGTGAGCCGGGCTGAGGCCCTCGGGGGTCAGCTGGCTGAGGCTACGGAGCGGCTAGCCGAGGCGTCCGCTCGGGCCGAAGGTATGTTTTGCCTGCTTCGCGACTTTGTTTTCATTTCCATTCTTCTCCTTGTGTCTGAAGAATGTTGTCCGGCCGTCTGCAGGGTTCGAGACGGCTCTTAATGAGTCCGTCAAGAACTACAAGGCGCTTGCCGAGGTGGCTGAGCAGAAGGAGGCCGACCATGTGGCCATGTCCGAGGCCATCTTGGCTTTCTGCCAGACCTTTGGCCTCGACGACGTCCCCTCGGGTAGCTCCCCCAGAGTCACCTGTGGGCCTTGGGCGGCCATGTGTGCAACAGACTCCGCAGGGCACTACACCATGGCGTTAGGCGGGCCTTTGCCGTGCTCGCTTCTCACTACGACGTGGATCTGGAGCGGGTCAGCGAGGGGTACTGCCTACCCGACGAAGAGGAGGCTGCCTTAGCCGAGGTCCAGAGGCTTGATGCGGCCGTCGAGGTCCCAAGTGCGGTGCTGGCTTCCTCCTTTGAGGTGGAGATCCTTCCGCCCGTGTCGCCGTCTGAGGCCATGCTAGATCCTGCCGAGGGTGGGAATGACGCCGAGCATGCTGCTCCTCCCCCTGCTGATGTCTGAGCCTGCAGGAACAGTTTGCTCGAAGTATGTGTATGTCTTTTGCGGTCACTGAGGCCTAGACATTATTGTCGGATTATAAAGCTGCGTTTTCTTTCCTCTTGTTTCGTGCGTTAGGACTTGTTCGGTAGCGGAATCGCTTATTCGAGCGTGAGTTACTTTTCGCGGAAGGTGATGAGTGAGGTATCCGTATCCTGGAGGCGTAGGAGTTCCTCGGCTCGGTCGGCCTTGCCGCTTACGTGTTCTCTCGTCGTTTTCAGGATTCCGTTATCGATATAGCCGAAAAGCATGAAAAGTCGTTTTGGTAGAAAAGTTTTCGAGCGTTAGGACTTGTTCGGTAGCAGAATCGCTTATCCGAGCGTGAGCTTCCTTTTCGCGGAAGGTGATGAGTGAGGTATCCGTATCCCGGAGGCGTAGGAGTCCCTCGGCTCGGTCGGCCTTGCCGCTTACGGACTCTGTTGCTCGTCTTTAGGATTCTGTTATCGACGCAGTTGAAATGCTCGAAAGACGTTCCGGCAAAAGACTTTTCCGAGGAAAATTTTGACGTAGAGGGGGTTCTCCCCTTCTAGCCCCTGAGGGAGGATCGGGCTTTGCCGAGGCAAGGTTGATCCTTCCTTGATGGTTAGACTTTATTTACGCATGTAAAGAAAGCGAGATACATGAACGACTTGAAACATTTTAAGGGTAAAAGCGACGTAGTTGTTCGATGTTCCAAGCGTTGCTGTAGACCTTGCCTTGATCGTTGGCCAGCTTGTGTGTCCCGGGCTTCAAAATCTTAGCGATGATGAAGGGCCCTTCCCAGGGAGGGGTGAGTTTGTGGTGCCCTTAGGCGTCTTGCCGTAGCCAAAGTACCAAGTCTCCCACTTGGAAGTCTCGGGGCCAAACCCTTCGGGTGTGGTAGCGTCACAGAGAGTGCAGATACCGCGCTGAGTGTAGTAAGGCGACGTCCCGAGCCTCTTCCAGCTGGTCCAGCGAATCCTCTCGGCTGGTCTGGTTGCTTTGGTCACCGTAAGCCTTTGTCCTCGGGGAACCGTATTCCAAGTCCGTGGGTAAGATGGCCTCGGCCCCATAGACTAGGAAAAATGGCGAGAAACCCATGGCCCGACTCGGCGTCGTCCTTAGACTCCAAACCACTGAGGGTAGCTCTTTTGTCCACCGCTTATCGAACTTATTGAGGTCGTTCTAGATCCTCGGCTTTAGTCCTTGCAAAATCATACCATTGGCGCGTTCCACCTGCCCATTCGTCATTGGGTGCGCTATGGTGGCCCAGTCCACAGGGATGTGGTGGTGCTCGCAGAAGTCCAGGAACTTCTTCCCAGTGAACTGCGTGCCATTGTCGGTGATGATTGAGTTTGGGACCCCAAAGCGATGGATGATATTTATGAAGAAGGCCACCGCCTGCTCGGACCTCATACTGGTTAAGGGTCAGACCTCGATCCACTTGGAGAATTTGTCGATGCGACCAGCAGGTGCTTGAAGCCCCCGGGTGCCTTCTGCAAGGGACCGATGAGGTCCAGACCCCACACAGCGAAAGGCCAAATGATAGGTATTGTCTGCAGGGCTTTTGCGGGCAGGTGCATCTGTCTCGCGTAGAATTGACACCCCTGGCAGGAGCGTACAATCCCAGTGGCATCGGCCACCGCGGTTGGCCAGTAGAAACCTTGTCGAAAAGCGTTTCCCATGAGGGCACAAGGTGCTGCATGGTGACCACAAGCCCCCGAGTGTATTTCTTGTAATAGCTCTTGCCCTTGGGCAATGGATATGCATCGTTGGAGAATGCTTGAGGGGCTACGGTGGTACAACTCCTTTTCATCACCCAGCAAAACGAACGACTTGGCGCGCCGAGCTTCGGCTTTGTCGAGGGGTAGCTCTCCTCGGAGGAGATATTCCAGGTACGGGGTCTGCCAGTTCGGGACCGGTGTGACCCCATTCCGTTCCCCCTCAATGCGTAGGGCCTCACCCTCGATGGCCGAGGGTACCTCCGGCTGGGCCGAGGCCTCCTCGGGCTCGGGCGTGTCGTTGACTTTGATGGATGGCTGATATATATCCTTGGAGAAGACGTCCGGGGGAACTGTCATTCGCCCTGAGGCTATTTTTGCCAGCTCATCTGTGGTTTCGTTGTACCGTCAAGCAACATGGTTGAGTTCTAGCCCGTAGAACTTGTCTTCCAAGCGCCGAAATTCGTCGCAGTAGGCCCCCATTTTTTGGTCGCGACAGTGGGAGTTCTTCATGACCTGGTCAATGACGAGATACGAGTCGCCACGAGCGTCGAGGTGCCGAACCCCTAGCTCGACGGCGATGCGTAGGCCATTAAGCAAGGCCTCATACTCGGCCACGTTGTTTGACACCGGAAAATGGAGGCGCAGTACGTAGCGCACATGTTTCCCGAGGGGTGAGATGAAGAGCAAGCCAGCACCTGCTCCTGTTTTCATCAACGACCCGTCGAAGTACATGGTCCAATGTTCAGGTTGTATTGGGGCCGTCGGCAACTGGATGTCAGTCCATTCAGCCAGGAAGTCAGCCAAGACTTGGGATTTTATGGCCTTCCGAGGGGCAAATGAAAGTGTTTCGCCCATGAGTTCCACTGCCCATTTTGCTATCCTTCCCAAGGCCTCTCGGCTCTGGATGATTTCTCCCAGGGGGAAAGATGATACCACAGTAACCGGATGAGACTCGAAGTAGTGTCGCAGCTTCTGCCGTGTCAGAATCACTGCGTAGAGCAGCTTTTGGATTTGCGGGTAGTGGACTTTGGTCTCGGATAGCACTTCGCTGATGAAGTAGACTGGCCTCTGGACGAGCAGTGCGTGCCCTTCTTCTTGTCTCTCGACTACGACCACAGCGCTGACCACCTAAGTGGTTGCGGCTACGTAGATCAAGTGGGCTTCTCCCGCAGCAGGGGGCACCAAGATGGGTGCATTTGTAAGGAGCGCCTTTAAGTTTCTGAGGGCTTCCTCGGCCTCGGGGGTCCAAGTGAAGCGCTCGGCCTTCCTTAAGAGGCAGTACAAGGGCAATCCCTTCTCGCCGAGGCACGAGATGAAGCGGCTCAGAGCCGCAAGGCATCCCATGACCCTTTGTACTCCTTTCAAATCTTTGATGGGCCCCATGTTGGTGATGGCCGCGATTTTCTCCGGGTTGGCTTCGATGCCTCGTTCAGAGACGATGAACCCTAAGAGCATGCCTCAGGGGACTCCGAAGACACACTTCTCAGGATTGAGTTTTACGCTCTTCGCTTTTAGGCAACTAAATGTTACCTCAAGGTCGGAGAGGAGGTCGGAGGCTTTCCTTGTTTTGACGACGATGTCATCGACGTAAGCCTCGACCGTTCTGCCAATGTGTTCTCTGAATACATGGTTCATGCACCTCTGGTAGGTGGCACCTGCATTCCTCAAGCCAAATGGCATTGTAGTATAACAATACATGCCAAAAGGTGTGATGAAAGAAGTCACGAGCTGGTCAGACTCTTTCATCTTGATTTGGTGATAGCCTGAGTAGGCATCGAGGAATGACAGGGTTTCGCACCCAGCAGTGGAGTCCACAATTTGATCGATGCGAGGCAGAGGGTAGGGAACCTTTGGACATGCTTTGTTTAGACCGGTGTAGTCTACACACATCCTCCATTTCCCACCCTTTTTCTTCACAAGCACTGGGTTAGCTAACCATTCGGGATGGAATACCTCTTTGATGAACCCTGCAGCCATCAGCTTGTGGACCTCCTCGCCTATGGCTCTGCGCTTTTCTTCATCAAAACAGCACAGGTGCTGCTTCATGGGTCGGGCTCCAGCTCGGATGTCTAGTGAGTGCTCGGTGACATCCCTCAGTATGCCCGGCATGTCCGAGGGACTCCACGCAAAAACTTCGGTGTTTGCACGGAGAAAGTCGACGAGCACTGCTTCCTATTTGGGGTCGAGCTCGGAGCCGATCCTGACTTTCTTGCTGGCGTCGTTGCTGGGGTCGAGAGAGACGGTCTTGACCGCCTCGGCTGGCTCGAAGTTGCCGGCGTGCCGCTTCACATCGGGCGCCTCCTCGGAGAGGCAATCCATGTCGGCGATGAGGGCTTCGGACTCAGTGAGGGCCTCGACGTACTCCACGCATTCCATGTTGCACTCGTAGGCATGGCGGTACGTGGGCCCGATGGTGATGACTCCCTTGGGGCCAGGCATCTTGAGCTTGAGGTAGGTGTAGTTGGGGATGGCCATGAACTTGGCGTAGCATGGTCTTCCCAGCACCACGTGATAGGTCCCTTGGAACCCAACTACCTCAAAGGTGAGGGTTTCCTTTCGGAAGTTGGAGGGAGTTCCAAAGCAGACGAGCAAGTCGATCTGTCCGAGGAGCAGGATACGCTTTCTGGGTGCAATCCCGTGGAAAGGTGCTGCACCAGCCTGGATCTCGGACCGATCAACCCCCAAGAGCTCCAGGGTCTCGGCGTAGATGATGTTGAGGCTGCTGCCTCCGTCCATGAGGACCTTGGAGAGCCTAACGTTGCCGATGATCGGGTCGACGATGAGCGGGTACCTTCCTGGGCTCGGCACGAAGTCGGGGTGGTCGCCTTGGTCGAAGGTGATAGGCTTGTCGGACCAGTCTTGGTAGACTGGCGCTGCCACCTTCACCGAGCAGACCTCCCGGCGCTATTGCTTGCGGTGCCGAGCCGAGGCGTTTGCCACCTGTCCGCCGTAGATCATGAAGCAGTTGTGGACCTCTGGGGACTCCTCTTCCTTGTCACCCCCTTGTTGTTGCCTTGGTCTTTGCCACCTTCTGCCGAGGGTCCAGCCTTGTTGAAGTAGCGCCAAAGCATGTCGCACTCTTCAAGGGTGTGCTTGACGGGACCCCGGTGATAGGGGCACGACTCCTTGAGCATCTTGTCGAACACGTTGGCCCCCCGAGAGGCTTCTGAGGGTTCCTGTGCTTGGCAGCAGCGACGAGATCCGTGTCGACGGCGTTGTGCTTCGCTTGTGCCTTCTTCTTGGCCTTCTTCTTCGTGCCATGCTGGGCGGACGCCTCGGGGGCGTCTTCCTTCTGTCCTCCCTGAGGTTGCTTGTCCTTCCGGAAGATGGCTTCGACCGCCTCCTGACTAGAGGCCAACTTGGTGGCGATGTCCATCAATTCGCTCGCCTTGGTGGGAGTCTTGCGTCCTAGCTTGCTCACCAGGTCTCAGCATGTGGTGCCAGCAAGGAATGCCCTGATGACGTCCGAGTCGGTGATGTTGGGCAGCTCGGTGCGCTGCATCAAAAACCTCCGGATGTACTCTCGCAGGGATTCCCCTGGCTGCTGGCAGCAGCTTCGGAGATCCCATGAGTTCCCAGGGCGCACGTACGTACCCTAGAAATTTCCAGCGAAAGCCCTGACCAGGTCGTCCTAGTCGGAGATCTGCGAAGGAGGCAGATGCTCCAGCCAGGCCCGAGCAGCGTCGAAGAGGAAAAGGGGGAGGTTGCGGATGATGAGGTTGTCATCGTCCGCCCCTCCCAACTAGCATGCCAGCCGGTAGTCCACAAGCCACAACTCTGGCCTCGTCTCCCCCGAGTACTTGGTGATGGTAGTCGGGGCTCGGAACCGGGCCGGGAACGGCGCTCATCGTATGGCCCGGGTGAAGACTCGCGGACCTGTTGGCTCGAGTGAGGGGCTTCGATCCTCCTCACTGTCATAGCGTCCCCCGCGCCGGGGATGATAGCCTCGGCGCACCTTCTCCTCGAGGCAGGCTCGACGGTGGCGGTGGTGTTGCTCGGCGCCGAGGCGATCCGGGGCCACAGGCGTCCCGTCCCGTGTGCGCTCGGTGTGGACCGAGGCCTCCCGCATGCGTCGGGAGGGCGCTGCGCGATGCTCCGAGGGGTCTCCTCGCCTCTGGGAGGCAGAGCTCTCGGCTTGTCGGATAGCGGTGTCTTCCAAGAGGCCCTTGAGGTTGCCCTGGATACGTCGCCCCTCGGTGGTGGATGGCTCTGGCATCGTCCGAAGCAACATTGCTGCTGCAGCTAGGCTTTGGCCGGCCCCGTTAAAGGCCGGGGGCAGCATCACCCTGGCATCGTCAGCAATGCGGCGCTGGACGTCCTAGGCCCGAAGACGCGCTCCTCCGGCGAGTGCCTGGCCTGCCCACTCCTGCTCGATGTTTTGCCGGAGCTGCACAAGTCGCCCCGCTTCTTCGTCGAGCTTGGCCTGCATCTCGCGGAGTTGCTCAAGCTGTGTGTCCTGACCCCCCACAGGGACTTGGACCACGGCTAGCTCCCGTGGGATCTCAACGCGAGACGCAGGTGCAAGGGCGTCATCACTTCCTGGCATACCGAGGTGGTTTTCTCCATCGTGATCCTCCTGATCGATGTGGTAGCACTCGCGAGTTGGGTCGCAACCCTCGTCGTCAAGGATGTGACCATCATCAGAGCAGCCGGAGAGGCAGTGGTCACATGCGGACATGAAGTCGCGCATGGCACCGGGACCACGGAGTCCGGAGAAATCCCAACTGACGTCGGGGTCGTCCTCTTCCTCGGAACCCGCGTGTCCAGAGGTTGAGACAGCCGTCAGTCGGTCCCATGTTGACCACATATGGTACCCTGGAAGATCAGGATATGCCCTAGCAAAAGCGCTCACCGAAGCGGGGTCGCTTGGCGGATCGAAACTGAATCTAAAGGGAACAGGATGGCAAACGGACGATACCTTTTGGTTGATGGACGGTGGTGAAGTCGTGTTGGGGACGGACTGCACCGTTATCGCAGGTATGAGGATAACGCCCAGCAAATCCTTCGCGAGGGTGCTGGCGTCATCAGTCCGCTTGGGGTTGGCCTGTTGTGGGGAGGCGACATCCGTCGTTGTCTCAGGTGCGAGGACAACACCCGACATGTCCCCCGCAGGGGTGCCGGTGTCGTCGACTAGCTCTGGTTTGACATCCGATGAGGTGCCGCCTCCTGCCTAGCCACGGTTGCCGTGTCTCCGTCTCCTCTGGCGAGGAGGGTGGCGGGATAAACCCGGGTGTTCCTCTTCTGCCGCGGGGAGATGCCGTCGTCGAGTTCGCCTCCGTCGGGCGAGCCATCGACCATCATTGTTGTCATGCTGCGGAGGGAGCAGTACCATGTCGTAGCTGCCGTCGAGGGACATGAACTCGAGACTTCCAAAGCGGAGCACCGTCGCGGGCTGAAGACGTTGCTGAAAGCTACCCATCTAGAACTCAACGGGAAAGTATTCGTTAACACGCAGCGAGCCCCTACCTGGCGCGCCAACTGTTAGTGTTTCGGACCCGAGGGGCCCTCAACTGGACCGACTAGTGAATTTTAGTGCCGCATGCCCCTGTCCAGATGGGTTGATGCAAGATGGAACACAAGCGAGGGGATGAGGCTTATATTATCTTGCACTTGGGGGTGCTTGCAGTAGGGGTTACAAGCGTTGCGGGAGAGCGAGAACGAGAGAGAGAGAGAAGGAGAGGGTTTGGCCTTGAGGCGAGCCATCTGATGCTGCCCCTACCGCGTCTCTCCTACTCTACCTGCCTCCACTCGTCTGCGTCATGCGTCCGTGTGTTCGTACGTTGCCCGTTCGTCTCCCGTCCCCTCTCCCTGGGGCCCTAGACATCCCTTTTATAGATGCAAGGAGATGCCCAGCTGTACAATGGGGGTGTAGCTATGAGCTAACGTGGCTGGCAGGGAAGTGCCCTGAGCCCTGTACAGGTAATAACGTGGCCGTCAGGGAAGTGCCTTGAGCCCTATAGATGTACCAACGTGGCCGTCGGAGAGGTGCCTTGAGCCCTGTAGAAGCATAGCTGGCGGTGCGGCATGGATCCTGCTGACGTTTCCTTGCTTCCGTAGGGGGTTTGAGAGCACCCGATGTCATGGGCGCACGCGGGGAGCCATCATTACCTGTTACCGGAGTAACTTAGATGGGACACCGGTCCTGTTCCTTCATAGCCAGAGGCGGCTAGCTAGGGGTAGGGTAATGATGGATCCCCAGTAGCGTAGCTGATACGAGGCCAAGGTCGGGCAAGGCGGTGACTCCTCCGAGGCCGAGGCTGAGGTCGGGCGAGGCGACGACTCCTCCAAGGCCGAGGCTGAGGTCGGGCGAGGCGGAGTCCTTCTCCCGAGGCCGAGGCTGAGGCCGAGGCCTGGGGTCGGGCGAGGCGGAGTCCTTCTGCTGCGCCCGAGGCCGAACTTCGGGGAAGGCCGTGACTGTTGTTAGTCTTTCCCTGGTGACTGGCACAATTGCCGGAGCGGGGTGAACAACGCTGTTTTCCTGTCAGAACGGTCAGTAAAGGGGGCAAAGTGACTGCAGTCACTTCGACCTTGCCGACTGAGGCACGCGTGTAAGGATAAGGTGTCAGGCGATCCCCGCATTAAATGTGCATGCGATATGGTCGGTTGGTAAGGCGATTCGGACGAGGTCGCTGCACGACAAAGTCTGCCCGAGCTGGGCTTCGGGTGAGCCGAGGGTGCGTCTGCTGACTGAGGGGACCCTCGGGCGAGGCGTGAATTCGTCCGGGACTACTGTCCTTGCCCGAGGCTGGGCTCGGATGAGGTCGCGTCCCTTGGTAGACGAAGCCCGCGCTTTATCGGTCGTTTATGGTTTGTTCTGAAGATGTTTTCCAGCCGTGTTGGGGGCCTTCGGCTTCCGAAGGTCCTCAAAAACATGATTTGACAATATTTTCCGAGTGAAACATGTGAACAGGTGTCTTTGGAGTCAGGTTGCGGGTATACAAGAGCATGGTTAAGACGAAGCTTGACTGGGATGGAAAGCGACCACGACGAAGGACAAGACGATCACGAAGCTATGTGCAGAAAAGCTTCGGCATGACGACAGAAAAGAGGAACCGACTTAAAGATGAAAAGTCAAATTAAACCTCGAAGAATTGCTATAGAGTTATTGATAAATGTAAAGGGCATCAATGTAATTTTACACGGGCTGCGTCCCGTGCCTATAAAAAGATGAACAGTACTCCCGTACCGTTCACGCTGACTTGGCATACGCTTTTTTGCATCATGACTGTACCTTTACTGTTCATTAACCTGAAGGTACATTTATCATTTGTCTTTATGAATTTGGTAATAAAAATAAGTTGATGATAATATTCATATCATTATTCGTGTTTCATATATGTGCTCTCTTTTACCATTTGTCAATTTTACGAAGGTCTTTTCCTTCGTAACCTTCGTCCAAAATTCATTATATCCGAAGGGGCATAATGTTTATAAGGACGAAGGAATTTGACATTTAACACTTTTTATGTTGCCTTATTCTTAACTCTTAGAATTTGAGAACAAGTCTCCAACATTGGCGCCCACCTCCGGTGAACTCACATCCATTTTTTGAGTTTTGAACACCTTCGGCAAGCATCACCTTCGTCATGCCACCGAAAAAAGCTTCAGTGACAGGGGCTGCCACTCTGCAGCCGCTGGACCCCAATCAAGATGTCGTTTCTCTTAGGGAGGCCCGAAGCCAGAAGAGGAAGGCCGCCAGTCCAACGCCTCCGGAGGACGACTTGGATCAAGAAATCCAAAATTTGGAGATGCTCCATCAACAGGTCCAACGGAAGAAGGAGAAGATGGCTCGTCTAGCTGATCTTCAAAGGCAGATAGATGAAGCCTCTGAAGAGCTTCGGCATCTTGCTCAAGATGACCAGAACCAAAGGCCCCCGCGCAGAGAGCTTCATCAAGAGGGCTTCTACAACGAGGGTGACTGGTATGAAGATTTCCATCATGGAAATTTTGCTTTTGATGATACTTCTCCCCTGTCAACAGAACTGCAGACTACTCCTTGGCCACAGTCTTACAAGCCACCCCAGCTCCCCATGTACGACGGTCATTCAGACCCGAAACAATTCTTGATGAGCTATGAGGCAACCATATCTTCATATGGTGGCAACATAGCGGTCATGGCAAAGTATTTCGTCATGGCTGTCATGAGTGTTGCACAAACCTGGTACTCCTCTCTTAGGCCAGGGACAATCACTTCATGGCAAAAACTGAAGGATATGTTGATAACCAGCTTCCAAGGGTTTCAGACGAAGCCAGTCACTGCTCAAGCTTTATTCCAGTGCACCCAGGATCACGAAGAATACCTTCAGGCATATGTCCGAAGGTTCCTGCATCTGAGGGCACAGGCACCAACAGTGCCCAATGAAATTGTCATTGAGGACATGATCAAGGGGCTTTGGCCAGGACCTTTAGCTCAGTACTTTGCCAGGAAGCCACCTCAAACCTTGGAGAAGCTGCTCCAGAAGATGGACGAATATATTTGAGCTGACAATGATTTTCGCCAAAGAAGGGAGGAAGCTTTCAGGTTCTCTGAAATGACCAGGGGCTTCGGAGGAAGATTTTATCCGAGGCACGTCAGGTCAATTCACAATTCTACTCAAAGTGATGACAAAAGGAGTCAACAGCAAAGGCCAAAGTGCTCCTCGCAAGCTTCGGGGCAACAGCAAAGCTCTTTCCGGCCGCCAGCGCCAAGGGGCAGAGGCGCCAGGGGCTTCGGGGGAAGATTTGGAGATCAACCAAGAAAAATTTACTGCCTATTCTGTGGTGAAGGCAAGGGTCATACCACCAGGATGTGCCATGTTACCATCCAGAAGCAAAAGGAGCTAGCAGAATCTGCAGCGCAACAGAGCCAGCCGAAGCAGGTTATGCATACTGCTTCGTACCATTCGCCTTACATTCCAGAATATGTAGGCAATCACCCTGCAGCCTCTGTTGCTTCGGCAAGTCAACCCCAAGCATCTTGGCAACAGCTTCCACCCCCACCAACAATACAAAGAGGTCCGCAGCTAGAAGGGAGTCAGCACTCTCACCCCCAGCGGGACTTCAGAGAGGAGTCCGAAGCTCGCACAGTCAATAGCACTGTGCCAGAGTCGAAGCACATTTACTAACAAAATATCCTACCTCGATAGCAGTTTTTCGCATTTTCGCATTCAGTTTTACTTTCTTTTTAGTAAGGAACAATTATGGGAAGTTTAAGTGTCTTTTATCGTTTTTTCAATTTCTTGTAACAGTTTAGCTTTTTATCATAATGAAAATATATCTTCTCCATAGGCTTGAGTTGCCGAAGCACAAGAATTTGTGGTGGCACGGAGAACCTTCGAATTATCAAAAACTTGTTCTAAGGAACGCAGTGCAACTTCTTCGAAGTAGTAAAAAGTCGTTCCTAAGGGAGCGCAGCGTAAGTTTTCTGCTCAAAAGTCGTTCCGAAGGGAATGCAGAGCTTACAGCGAAAAATAAACGCTGATTCCGCTGAAAGTAAAAGGCGAAGAAGCTCCTAAGGGAGGCTTACAGCGAAAAATAAACGCTGATTCCGCTGAAGTAAAAGGCGAAGAAGCTCCTAAGGGAGGCTTACAGCGAAAAGTCAGCGCTGATATAAAAAGATTGTGTGCTTTATTGCAGGGATGTGTGTATCTTCGGCACAAATATCATTTTGCATAACATAACATCATCACATCATTTTGCATAACATAAGCATCATACATCATATCGCATGTGGAACAAGAAGGGGACACAGTATTGATCTTCGGAGAATGTTTTGAAAAAGAGAAAATCGTGCTAAGGCACAAGATAAATTGAGAAGAAGTGTAGCTTCATTAGAGAGACAACATAAAACTTTTTTATAGCTTCGAAGAATGTTTTCACGAAGCTTGGATATTCTTCATCAGAGAAGTATGGAAATTCTTGTGATATATAAAAGATTTTCTTCACGAAGCATGAAAAGAAGGGAAGGTGTTTTTTCGCTGAAGGCTCAAAAAACGGTATGTATGCAAAATTTCATGCATCGTAAAGAATTGAACCATAAATAGATTATATATTATATTCAAAGTTACAAAGTATTATACATGTCACATTCCAAATATTTTTACAATAGCATTTAATCTTCCCTAAGAACTACTTCTGCAGCTTCGTTTAGTAGCTGATCGACAACATTGTCCATGATGGCTTCGGCCATTTTTCTAATTTCGTCGTCCCCCTTTGGGTGGGGGCCCAGAGATGCCTCAGCATGTTCTGAGGGAGGAGAGGATACAGCTATATTACTATTACAAACCGCGAACAAAGTTTGAAATCAAAAATTACAACAGAATAAAAACCACTAGTTAATACCTATTTGCCTTTCGGGCTCTACGCTTTTCTCAGCAGCCTCCGCTACCTTCCTAGCATCATGGATGCCTTTTTCGCTTCTTTGAATGATTTCTTGAGCCATTTCTCGGCCGCCATTGTCCCAAATGTCGGTGAAAAATTTTCCACCGACCAGGCTTGCTTCGGCTGAAGGGTCTTTAATATCTTCAGAGGATAAAGCAGCTTCAGATTGTGCTAAAAATTTCACATGCTCGCACCCTTTCCTCTCCAAAATAGTAACAATTCTCCTGGCACCCGAAAAAGCACAAATGTCCCCGTGACTATTCAAGATTTCCTCGAAGGCCTCAGCTTCGTGACTGATCCATTCAATCGGGCCTTCTGGATTCCCCCTTGTGAAATTTTCTTCGCTAGAGAATGCGCCAACGCTGGCGAAGCTGGATTTTATCTTCTTAACACACTATGGATTTATCATAGCACCTTTTCTTGGAAGCAGGAAGCTCTTCAACATTTGTTTCCAAATGATTTGCCCATTGATCACTAAGTTCTCGTTTTGTTTCTTCAAGTATGCGTTCTTCTTTAGCTCGGGCTAATTGTTTCCGAAGATTTTCGATTTCGTGCTTCTGAGCTTCAGCTTGAGATTTAGAACTAGCTTCGTCTTCCTTTATCTTATCCACCAATGTAAGCAGAATTTTGTCCTTTTCCAAGGCTTCGTTTCTTAGCTTGATAATCTCTGTTCGAAGGTTATTGAGAGCAATAGTGCAGCTCTCATCTTCAGCATTCTTTTGTGCCCTTAAGGCATTGCTGAGTATTAAGCCCTATTCAAAAGAATGAATGGATTAACATAAGAACAAAAGACTAATTCAAAATTCATAAACTTCAAAATTCACAATTTTTGTACCTTCAGACTATTGTATGCAAGGCTATCTGCAAGATCGTCCTTCGTCATGGCACAGAGGCCAGCTTCAAGCTTCGGGAACCCCATGCTTCTAGCCATCTCCCGGCAGACGGATAATTCTTTGTTGTCTGGGAGACAGTATAGGAAGTCATCTTCGTCCGTCCCATTGAACACTAGGGCCCCCTTCGAATACTTCAGTTCTCGGGCATAGTGATTAGCCTCAAAAATCTCTTCTTCAGATAATTTCTTCCCCAAAGCATGTCGCACAATATAATCACGTATTCTGGAAGATGCTTCGGGGGCAGCAGTGTCAATTTCTTCAACCAAAATCGGCTCTGTCATTTTTGTTTTTTCGGCTTCCAAAGTTGCCTCTGTCATTTTTGTTTCTTCGGCTTCCAAAGGTTTTACCTTGGTGGGCTCTGAAGGCCCAGCTTCAGTTTCAAATTGTTGCTTCGAAGCTTCAGCAACAAAGGCTTCAGTAGACACTTCAGAAGTTTCAACAGTTTTCTTCAGAGTTATGCTCGAAGACTTAATTGTCTCCAAAACATCCAGCACATTAACCATCCTTTTTCTTTTCGGGGTCGCTGCTAGACCCTTTTGGCTTTTTGCTGCCTCAATTTTTGTAGAAGGACTTAAAATTTCTAATGTTTTTGTTTCTTCAGTCCTCGGTCCTTCTATTTTTTCTGTTGCTGGTACTTCGGCCATTTCTTCGATTTTTGGCACTGGAGTTGGTTCTCTAGCTTCGGTGGCCGAAGAGGTCTCACCAATAAACTCAGGCACTGTGGCCGGTTCAATATAACGTGGCCGGTGTGTGAGAACCTTTACCTTTTTTCTCTTCGGCGCTGGCTCGCTAGGAGCAGCTGAAGCAATTTCCTTTGCAGGAGAAGTATTCTTTCTTTTTTGGCCCCGCACTGGGTAATGGTAGTCGGGGTAGACAAATCCAATTGCATCAAATACTCGGTTAAGTCTCTTCTTCTTTCGGCCTCCGAAGGCCGCTGATAATGCAGTATCTTCGGCCTTCGAGTATACCCCAAGCAATTCATCACTTATGGCCTCAATACTTTTTAACCAGTCATCATCTGGCTCAACAAACTTATCTCCGTACTTGAATGTGTATTTTAGCCTAACTAGTCCACCTTCGTCAGTCTCTTTAATGGTTCTCTCCAGCATTTCCCACTTTTCCACAAGTGGCCATACTCTGAAAGCAATGTGTTCTTGGACCAAATCCCTTGTTCCAATAAAAGAGCAGACAACGCCGAAGGCTCTCTGGCATTCTTCGGCTGCTTCATTCATTTCCACCTTCGGTTTCCGGAGGCCGAAGCGTTGCCAGATAGGGCGCATAATGATACCCTTGATATCTTCACGTGATTTCAAGTCATTTTTCACATAAAACCATTCCGTCATCCAGTCGTCGGGCCACCTCTTTCGAAAGGTTGGCACAGGGCAGCTTGACCCAGACCGAGCGCCGAAGCTGTAGCAGCCAAAGTTGTTGTGATACTGCTCTTTGTCCCGGGGTTTTGTCTCATACAATAGCTCGTGTACGTTACAGAAGCTTTTTGCGTTAGGTTCCAAACCTTGGCTTCTCACGGCCCACACAAAGATGTTCATCCTTATGATTGCTTCGGGGGTAAGTTGGTGAAGGTAGATTTCAAATGTCTTCAGTACTTCCACGACAAAACTGCTCAAGGGAAATCGTAATCCAGCTTTTAAGAAGCTTCGGAATATCACGACCTCATTTTCCTCGGGAGTCGGACAAGTCTTCTCTCCTTCGTCAGCCCTCAAAACAGACAAGTCCCGAAAGTATCTGCCCCTCATATTGACAAGATGATTTTCCTTAATACTGGACTTACCAAAAACTGCATGGCTTGGTCGCCAGGGTCGATCTTCGGAATCTTCATCACCACTATCCACATCGTAACTTTCACTGTCGCCAGTATCTTCAGATAAACCCTCCAAAATCTCCATGGTAATCTTCTCTGTATTAGTCTTTGACATTGATTCAAGAAAGCCCAGGTGCATCTCCTCAGAAAGGCTTAGCTTCGAAGCACCAACAACTTTCTTATCTTCAGACATCTTCACAAATGCTGACAAAACACACTCGAAACCGAAGCTTAAAAATTTAAAACCGAGCAAGTGCTGTTGCGCGCAGGCTAAAAAGTTGGGTGAGTAGAAGCAGATGGCAAAAGAGCGTGCCAAATAAACTTGCGGTGAGCTCTTATTTATACACCTAGTGTGTCGAAAACTGGAGGGTCCCGCTTGTCAATGACTGTTGCTATTCTAGCAAAAGGAAGGTGTTTTTTCGGACCTTCGGCTTAAAGCCTTCGTCCATGTCGCAATATGAATTTATCATTACAGTAAATTAATATTGCGAGGGGCTACTGTTGGGGGCCTTCGGCTTCCGAAGGTCCTCAAAAACATGATTTGACAATATTTTCCGAGTGAAACATGTGAACAGGTATCTTCGAAGTCAGGTTGCGGGTATACAAGAGCATGGTTAAGATGAAGCTTGACTGGGATGGAAAGCGACCACGACGAAGGACAAGACGATCACGAAGCTATGTGCAGAAAAGCTTCGGCATGACGACAGAAAAGAGGAACTGACTTAAAGATGAAAAGTCAAATTAAACCTCGAAGAATTGCTATAGAGTTATTGATAAATGTAAAGGGCATCAATGTAATTTTACACGGGCTGCGTCTCGTGCCTATAAATAGATGAACAGTACTCTCGTACTGTTCACGCTGACTTGGCATACGCTTTTTTGCATCACGTCTGTACCTTTACTTTTCATTAACCTGAAGGTACATTTATAATTTGTCTTTATGAATTTGGTAATAAAAATAAGTTGATGATAATATTCATATCATTATTCGTGTTTCATATATGTGCTCTCTTTTACCATTTGTCAATTTTACGAAGGTCTTTTCCTTCGTAACCGTCCAAAATTCATTATATCCGAAGGGGCATAATGTTTATAAGGACGAAGGAATTTGACATTTAACACTTTTTATGTTGCCTTGTTCTTAACTCTTAGCATTTGAGAACAAGTCTCCAACAAGCCGGATTAAGGAGCAATGGGGGTACCCCTAATTACGGTCCTTGACAAGTTGCTACCCCTTGCTTCGGGATCTGGTATCCAAAGGGGTCTACCTTTGACTTAAATGGATATTTAGACTCCGATTATGCTAGATGCAAGGTTGATAGGAAGAGTACATCATTGACGTGCCAATTCCTAGGAAGGTCCCTGGTGTCATGGAGCTCAAAGAAACAAACTTCCGTTGCCCTATCCACCGCTGAGGCCGAGTATGTTGTCGCAGGACAGTGTTGCGCGCAACTACATTGGATGAGGCAAACCCTCCGGGACTTTGGCTACAATCTGAGCAAAGTCCCACTCCTATGTGATAATGAGAGTGCAATCCGCATGGCGGATAATCCTGTTGAACACAACCGCACTAAGCACATAGACATCCGGCATCACTTTCTGAGAGACCACCAGCAAAAGGGAGATATCGAGGTGTTCCATATTAGCACCGAGAACCAGCTAGCCGATATCTTCACCAAGCCTTTAGATGAGAAAACCTTTTATAGGCTATGTAGTGAGCTAAATGTCTTAGATTCGCGTAACTTGGATTGATCTATAGCATACATGTGTTTTATGCCTTTGATCATGTTACTTATGCATTTATGAGATTTGTTGTTTATTTATGGTGCTCAAGTTGTGCAAGGGATCCTCGGACCTCACAAGTCCATGTGTGAATGATGCACATATTTAGGGGGAGAAGTGCTACAACTTGACCCTTTGAGACTAACCTTTGTGTTTGAGTGTTCTTGATGTAGTCTCAAAGGTGCATTGAAAGGGAAAATGGACTTGGATGCTGCAAAGACTTCCACTGCACTCTGGTATTGGTCTATTTCGTTCCAAGTTCATCTTTTTGCTCTTATTGCCTTTTTGCTCTTAAATTGACATTTTTGGTGAGGCAATGGGGTTAAAGGGCCAAAAATGATCCTGTTTTGGTGCTTAATGCCAAAGGGGGAGATATTAAGGCCAAAGCAAATGGATCAGCTACCACTTGGGAATTTTGAAAACAATAGAGTTAGAACTTTTGATTTGTCAAAATACTCTTATTGTCAAAATTTGGTCTCTTGTGGGGAGAATTTATGATTATGGGAAAAAGGGGGAGTTTTTGGCACTTGATCAATTTTACTCTTGGATTTTCTCTCTTAATGCCCAAACAAGTGAGTTTGAATTAGAGATAGGAAAATGAATTTGATTTGCAAAAACAAACCAAGTGGTGGCAAAGATTGGTCCAAATATGTCAAAACTTGTGGAAAGACAATTTTGTTCTCTTTTGCATTGATATTGCACTTCTTTTGGTTGCTTTTGGATGTGTTGGCATAAATCACCAAAAAGGGGGAGATTGAAAGGGAAATGTGCCCTTGGGCCATTTCTATAATGTTTTGGTGATTAAGTGTCCAACACATATTGAGTGAGTTGATTATGTGCCAAACAATCAAGAAGTGCAAATCATGTTACATGGTATGTTTCTAGACTTAGTACATTGTTTTGAGTACTAACATATGTTGTCTAAGTGCTAGAAACAGGAGAATAGGAATTAGAAAAGAGTTGGCTGTGTACAACCAACTTCTGCTCGGTCTGGTTGCACCAGACTGTTCGGTGGTGCATCGGACAGTGTCCGGTGCGCCAGGCGAGTCCAAGGTGAACTGGTCGCTCTCAGGACTCGACGGCGGCGTACGACTATAATTCACCTGACCGTCTGGTGGTACACCGGACTGTCCGGTGAGTCGTCCGCGGCAAAGTCGTCACTCTCAGGAAAAGGATCAGCGGCGTATGGCTAAAATTCACCGGACTGTCCGGTGAGCCAACAGTCGACTGTGCAACGGTCGGCCGCGCAATCCGTGGGCGACGCGTGGCTCGCACCAACGGTCGGCAGGGGGCACCGGACTGTCTGATGTGCACTGGACAGTGTCCGGTGCGCCAACTGCCGCGAATCTGCAACGGTCATCTGCGCCCGAAAAGGAAACAGATCCGCACCGGACCGTCTACAGTGACTGTCCGGTGCCGCACCGGACTGTCCGGTGCGCCACCCAACAGAAGGCAAGATTAGCCTTCCAAGATTGTCTCCAACGGCTCCTAGCTGCCTTAGGACTATAAAAGGGACCCCTAGGCGCATGGAGGAGTCACCCAAGCACACTCTAAGCATTCCAAGACTTCTAGTCCTCACTTTCACGCAATCGTTCATCGTTCTTGAGATTGGAGCACTTTTCGAGTTGTAAACTCCTTGCACGTGTTTTGTGTGCTCATCTTCTCACTTGTGTGCGTGTTTGCGGTGTGGATTTAATTCTAGTGTGCGTTGCTCTTCCCAACCTTACTCCGTGCTTTCTTTGTGAACAATCTTGTAAGGGCGAGAGGCTCCAACTTGTGGAGATTCCTCGCAAACAGGAAGAAAACTATAAGGAAGAACACCGTGGTATTCATGTTGATCATTGGATAACTTGAAAGGGGTTGAGTGCAACCCTCGTCTATTAGGACGCCACAACGTGGAAGTAGGCAAGTGTTATACTTGGCCGAACCACGGGATAAAACACTATGTCTCTTGTGATGTCTTTCTATGTGATTATTGTGATTCGCAAGAGCTCGCTCTATAGCCACTTGGTTCTATCGCACTAACATCTTTATAACCAAGCTTGCGGCTATTTAGTGCTGAATTTTATAGGATCACCTATTCACCCCCCCCCTCTAGGTGCTCTCAGGTCCGCACTGTATAGTCGGACAGTCCGCGGTTTAGTCGGACTATCCACGATTTTCAGTTCCTGGCCGAAGTCGAAACAGTGTCGCGGACGGTCTGCCGCAAGGGCTCGGACGGTCCGTGCTTAGGTGTTTTTCCAAAAAAGCTTCTCCTGTCCGGAATAATCTACGGTATTCCGGACAGTCGATTTAGAATAGTTGTAGATGAACTTATGCACCTGTGAAATGATCAACTGGGCAAACTGGTTAGTCCACAAGGTTTGTGATGGTCGTCAAACACCAAAATCGATTTTAGGAAATATTGAGACTATTTCCCTTTCAATAATAATAGGAGATAAATCATCTAATAACCTATAATATTTGTCTTGCCATGAATTCTATACCTTTTACTAATTCCGTGCTCAAGAATTTCCATTGTTTATTTAGTGAGCCTAAATGAACCTATGATAATCAATTTCTAGATAACTTCTAAAATCCATCGCAAACTAAATTAACTATGAAATTACTTATCTAGTGTTCTTACTACTAACATGCGTCTACCAAATTTTGTCATTCTTTATTCCAATCCTAAATTCTAAATAAATCACAAACCAATATCATGTCTAATAATGATAATTCACTAATTCATCGCATACCAAAAATTAAAAGTGCACATACACATGAATTCTGAATCACAACATTCTCATATTACAACAACAATTCACGAAATTCATAAATTAATTCAAACATGATTTCAAAAAATAAATTCAAATTGTTTTGCATTGTCTTCAACCTTGGGTTCTCGCTTGTGCAGGTAGAAACTCGATGGGGTGTTCTGCTGAGCAAGGAAGGGATGGGTTCGGCGTCGGGCGGTGCTCCGGCTTCGGTCCACGACGGTAAGCTTCGTCGGTGAGCAGGGCGCGACTGTTCCAACGGCTCTAGTGATTGTGGTTCAACAGCGAACGGCGAGCAAGGGAGCGAGAGAGAGCGTGAGAGACTTGGGCGAGCTCGGGAAGGGGAAGGACTCCATGGCGCGACCGGCTTTTGTAGGGAGAGGGAGGGGAGAGGGAGAGATGCCGAGGGGAGAGGGAGAAGCGCCGGCGGTGGCTCATTAGCGCCATTAATGGCGCGACGGTTTCTGCTCATAATGGGAAGAGGAGGAATGGGGGGGAAGGAGAAACAGACGTCGCTTGAAGCTCCATAGCGTCGAGAAGCGAACAGGCGCGGGTGGCCGGGTAGGGCGGTCGGGCGCGGGGCGGCCGGGCTGGGCGCGCAGCGCGCGCGCGGAAACGGCCTGGCGGCGGCGCGGCACGGGAGGTAAGGGAGGAAGGAGAGGAGGGCGCGGGTGGCGCGTGCCTCGCGGCGGCTAGGCCTAATGGGCTAGCCTAGCCGCAGAAAGGGTTAGTTTTTTCTATTTCTTTTCTATTTCAAAATATATTTTTAAATAACCCTAAAATTCATAATAATTATGCCAAGATTAATTATAATTAAAATATTTATTTTTGGACTAATAATTATTATTTCATTTAATTGGATTTTCATTAAGAAGGAAATTCTACTAATTATCCAAAATCAAACATGAATAAAACCAAAATTATTCTCTATGCAAAATAAATATCAAACATTAGAAAGAAAAGTTATTACCCTAATTATCATTAATACTCTTAAATGTATTATTTTAGTTGATGGTTTTTATAATGTCACAAACCTACCCCTCTTAAAGGAATCTCGTCCTCGAGATTAAAGAATTTCTGAGAATAACTAGGGAAATTCTGCTCTGAGTTCATCTTCTCTTTTCCAAGTGGCCTCATCTTCTAAATGATGACTCCACTGAACTTTGCACATGTTAATAACTTTACTCCGTATAATTCTGCCAGATGTTTCCAGAATTCTGACAGGGTACTCCGAATAAGTCAAATCCTCATGAACATTCAGTTCTTCCATGGTAACTGTTCCTTCGGTACTCTCAAGCACTCCTTGAGTTGTGACACATGAAATACGTCATGAACATCCGGCAAACTATCGGGTAGCTCTAACTGGTATGCTACTTCACCTTTTCTTTTCAAAATCTTGAATGGGCCAATATAGCGAAGAGATAATTTTCCCTTAACCTTAAATCTTTTCATTCCTCTCATCGGTGAAACTCTAAGGTATATGAAGTCTCCTACTTCGAATATCAACTCTCTTCTTCTATTGTCAGCATAGCTTTTCTGTCTTGATTGTGCTGTCTTCAAATTCTCTCTGATAATCTGCACTTGCCTTTCTGCTTCCTGGAGAATTTCTAGACCAAATACTTGACTTTCTCCAGTCTGATTCCAATAAAGCGGTGTTCTACACTTTCGTCCGTAAAGTGCTTCAAATGGTGCCATATTTATACTTGCTTGATAACTATTGTTATACGAGAATTCTGCATAAGGCAAACTCTTATCCCAGCTTCTACCATGCTTTAGAGCACAAGCTCTTAGCATATCTTCCAACACTTGGTTTGTTCTTTCCGTTTGCCCATCCGTTTGCGGATGATAAGCTGAACTAAAGTTTAGCTTGGTATCCATGGACTCATGTAGTCTTTTCCAAAAGCGTGAGGTAAACTGGGTTCCTCGATCTGATACGATCTTCTTTGGTACTCCATGTAGACAAACAATCCTTGAGATGTATTGCTAAAAGAGTTGTTACATATACAAATTGCATTGTAATGCTACTTAACTAAGTCTTCAAATTTTGACATCTCTAAGCTATGACTTGTTGAATTTATACTCAAACACAACAAGAGATATATAGTTGCATTTTTGGTGTCCAGCCTGAGGCTGTCGAAAACAAAGCGTAATTTTTAGTGGTACAACAAGCCGACAAAAATAACCACTACTTCGGCGGCTAGGTCAAAGGCCACCGAAAATTACCGCTATTTTTGACGCTAAAAATATGGTCGTCAAAAATATGTCTTTTATGGACTGGGCCCCTTTCTTTCCCTTCTTCTCTCTTGTGCTCTCTCTTTTCTTTCTCTGCCCGTTGACGTTACCGCTGCTCGTTTCTCCGCTTCCGTTTTCCACGCGACCCCACCGAGCCACCATCACCGGAGGTGACCAAGTCTGTTGCAGCCCCGCCGCCACCTGAGGTGGCCTATCCGACGCCGCACCACTCGTCCTCGCACTCCTACGCGTGTCATCAGCCGCCACCGCGCACCGTCGTGCCACCCCATCGTGCCACCGCCATCGAGTTGTCCTCGCCTGGCGCCACCATTCCGCCCTCGTTAGGACTGCGCCTCACCCTCATCTTCATGTCGTAGTCCCTCCCTTGAGAAGAACGCCACCCACTGTCTAGTAAACTGTGACTCCGTCCTCGATCAAGCTGCAAGGTGATTGTTTTATTTTTATGATTTATTTTTGGTGGATTTTTTCATTAGCCACCAAAATTAGTAAATGGTAGTATATGTAATTAGTCGTTGATTAGGGTTAGTTATAAATAGTCATATACTTTCTTATTCATGCCTCTAAAAATATATAACTACTCACAGATTTACTTCTGATGCATTCAAATAGTAATTTGATTGTATTAATGTAATCTTTAAATTGAAAATTCAATTAAACTTATTTGCTTATATGAAAAGCTATGTCGTGGCCATAAATGTCGGGGTGTAGGGCCATCAGAAGGAGGTCGTGGCCACATATGTCGGGGTGTAGGCCATGAGGAGGAGATCAGGGCCACAAACATTAGGGGCAGGGCCATGAGGATGAGGATGCGAACGATTCCATTGAGCCTCCTACCTTTCGACGGAGGGGCACTAAAAAGGGCCACTTTGTCCTCCCTCCGTCAGCGCCTGCCCAATTAGAAGCTCGGGTACTAATCATCCCAGTTGGTGATAGGGAATGACATTTGGCCATTTATGTTCTTACCTATTTCCTTTTTACTATACATTGGATAACATGAATTTCTTGTTTTTTGTCATGCAGCCAATGGGATGACACGTCTTTCGATGATAGAGGTCACCATAGACAGGTTAATCAGGTCTTAGGTAACCTATGTTGTCTACATAATCCTGGAATTGTTACTGACTTGAAAGGCATGGTTGTTCCTTGCAATAGTTGGTCGCACTTTGCACTAGCTCCACATGCTACATATGGAATTGCTCAGTGCACCATCTAGCACGATTTTTGGGTAAGAGTATTGTTTGATACTAACGTTTTATGATTTGTTTGGTACTAACTTTATTTCTGATGTTGGACAGAGACGTTATCGTGTGGAACCTGACACTTAGGATCATGTTGACCAAGTATTAGAAAAAATGCGAAGAAAGTGTGCAAGGATGCATTTTTCAATGCTCGTATACAGGTTGGGTATGCGTACATAAAGCGTTGAGGTCATTCTGCCAACAACTTTCAACAATATTCAGATGCTTACTTGAGTGTGCACTAGTACATCGTGGTAAAAATCAGTATTACCAGCTCATTTAAATGTGAATATAATTATGTGCTAACGCTTAGATGCAGGTAACTCTTCCATGGATGGAACACTAGTCGCAGGCTTATAGGCTTTTGTGTGAGATATGGGCTTCGCCAGAGTGGATTGAGAAGTCAAAGAGGAATCAAAACAGACAACACCATCAGCAGGACGGGGACGAGGTTGTAGTCAACCATACATATGGGGCTGATGGACATATTCGGTTGGCAAAGCAAATGGTGAGTATGTAATATGCTATTTTACTGAGAAATGGAATTAGTTTAAACTCATACATTTGCAGGAGGCTCAAATTAGAGTTATCCCAAGCCCAATCAATGTTTATAGGCAATGGCATAGAGGGAAAACAGTGAAAATCCCGATGAGTTATGCAGTTAGGCGATTGCTGAGCATCTAGTTAGTAGTTGTTATAATTAATGTATTCTTGCCATATAGCTATACATCACATGTGTGATGAACCTTTATATTGTATCGTAGGAGACTTACAGGCAGAAGATTGTTAGGAAGCGTGGTGAAGACTATGATTGGTGAGGAGCGTCTACCATCGACGTTGAAGTTGTGCATTCTATTGGAGGAAAGGTCCATGGATGGTATGAACATGTGGAATTGTTTTTCAATAAGATTAAAATTATGACCGAATACCTAATTTTCTTGTTTAAAGGCATTTTATGTTTACTGGTGTGATCGATTCGATGGAGTTGCGGTCTCATGGGGTCTCTTTGTCGTAGATGGGTTGTGCTAGCAGTTGTAGTTAGCACTCGAGCATGGAGAAGACTGAGGGAGCAGCAAGAAAGGTTTCATGAAGAGCTACGACAGGACCAAATGATATTCATCCACAACAATCAGAGTCCATGGTTGCCTACAACACACATGCACAAGAAGCAATGAACGTGAGTGTCTCATTTATTCTCAGCACGGTCGTATATTTGGCCTATAACTAATATACTATCTTGGTTCCAGAGCAGGCACAACACCAACTATTTGTTTTCCCTCAAATTCACTTGTCGATGCCTTAATGGGGATTACATGCTCCAACACCTCCTCTAGCTCAAGTACGTTGATAAGTATCTACACTTGAATGTATTATGAACTAGATCAACTTACTATGAACCAACCCTGGCGCGTCGTTCAAATTTAATTTAGTTTAGACTTGTCATTTGTATGAACCTTTCAAATATTGTCTTAACTTGATTTTGTAGGGATTGGGGGTTATGGGCCACAACATGCCACACTAGTGATACTAGCACCAGGTTGGACTGGAGGAAGCTACTACACAGGAGGTTAGTTTGACAAACAATTCATTTGAATAGTGGTCAACTTAACATTGTAATTATTAATGTATTCTTCTTTTTTAGACTCCAAACTAGATAGACGGCTTCGTAAACAACTTCTTCGCTTCTGGAGGTAGCAAATGATCCCTATATTTGATAATTGGACTCTTGTGGTGAATTTGGTCGATGCGATGGATTTGTTATGAACTGTGATGGATTATGATGTATTTCTAGTATATTGTGATTGATTTGTGAGTATTTGTGCTGGATTGTGATATTTGTGGTGGAATTTGGTGTTTGTGAGGATTTATGATATCTGTGATGGATTTGTGAGTATTTGTGTTACTGTTGTGATATATATATATTGTTGTTGAAATTGTTATTGAAATTGGTGTTAATTTCTTTAAATTAGTAGAAATAATCTTCCTTGTTTATAAGGTTCAAATAATAATGATATTGTGCGTAATGCCTATCCGCAGACAAAAGCACTCCAATTGCCATATCCTATTTTAGTTAGTAAATCTAGTTCTCCTTTAGAACTTGTATTTTTTTTATGTCTAGGGTTCTGCCATCGAATCTGTTGGCAGAAAACAATATTATGTCAGATTTATTATGATTGTAGCAAGTTCACGTGGACTTGTCTTATTAAATTCAAATATAAAGTTTTCCAAAAACTTGTTGAATTTCAGAAACCAGTGGAAAGACTATTTGATAGGAAAATTCATGTTGTTCAAACAGATTGGGGGTGAATAAAAAATTACACTCCTTCACAAAAATTGGCATCTCTCATCTTATCTCGTTCCCTCATGCACACCAACAGAATATAGCTACTAAAACAAAACACCGACATATTGTAGAAGTCAATACCCCTCATATTCTGGAATGAATTATTTTTATCTGCTACCTACCTCATTAATTGTCTCCTTAGTAAAGTTATCTGCCATCAAAGTCCTTTTAGATTGTCTGTTCCACTAAAAACCATAATACTCATCTCTTGGCATTTTCAGTTATGCTTGTTGGCTCAATCTTCATCCATATAACACACATAAACTTCAATTCCAATCCAAGCATTATGTCTTTCTTGGTTATAGTCCTCTTCACAAAGGCTTTAAATGCCTAGATATATCTATAGGCACAATATATAATTCTAGAGATGTCACCTTTGATGAAAACATTTCCCCCTTTTCCAAACTCCATCCTAACGCAAGACTCAGGTTATGTCAAGAAATTCTTCTTCTACCCAATGCTATGGCTACTGTAGGGGCTTACAGTTTTGACTCATATGCGCTTGATTTTCTTCCTAGTTTTACTAATAACTATGACACTAGTTATCCTTCAGGTACTACTTCATCAGCAGGAGATATTAGCATCCTCACTACTCAAGCAGTGCATGGTATGGGTGTCACTACTGCCTACTAGTACGGTTCCTGCTCATGCTCTGAACCTGGCCATCAGCTCGAGAATACATTAGCCGAATTTTCTATATTTTGGCCCTTTCTCGGAAAAAATATCATGTTTGGACCCTAGAAAAATTTAATGTTATTTTTGAACTCTTTGCTCGACGCCATAGGCTATGACGCCGAGCTAATACATCTCGACGCCATAGGCTATGGCGCCGAGGTACGTGCTGCGCTGGCACAACCCAGACGATGTGGTGCCAACGTGGCACTGAGCTCGGCGCCAAGATCTATGGCGCCAAACTCGAATGTGTAATCATACAACTCATCTAGCTCAGTCGGTAGAGCGTAAGGCTCTTAACCTTGAGGTTGTGGATTCAAGCCCCACTGTGGGCGTTCAATATTGATTTGTTTGTCTAGATTTATTTCTGATCTTTTTTTTTTTGCTTTTGCGACTAATTTGTTTATTACATTTTTGTTTTTGTGACAGATTTGTTTGGCGTGTCGCGTACGATACATTTTTTTATGGGTCTCCTGTACGTTTACGGCACCTCACTTCTGGAGCTGTGGTCGTGACCGTGCTCATACGCATACGCAGAGTGTTGTGCTGCCAACACAAAAAAGGTCCAAACACTTGCGCTGAGTATATATTTAATGAGTCTAGACTTCGGATACATGAACCTCATGCTATATGGTTGAAGAAATCCAATACACATGTGTGGTAAAGTACAGCGACTCGATGATTTTATAAAGTACTCTGTACTTCTATAGGGTAGGTTACTTATGTGCATGGAGCCCCACTGTGGGCGTTCAATATTGATTTGTTCGTCTAGATTTATTTCTCATCTATTTTTTTTGCTTTTACGACTAATTTGTTTATTATATTTTTTGTTTTTGTGACAGATTTGGCGCGTCGCGTCCGATACATTTTTCTATGGGTCTCCTGTGCGTTTACGGCACCTCACTTGTGGAGCTGTGGTCGTGACCGTGCTGATACGCATACGCAGAGTGTTGTGCTGCCAACACAAAAAAAGGTCCAAACACTTGCGCTGAGTATATATTTAATGAGTCTAGACTTTGGATACATGAACCTCATGCTATATGGTTGAAGAAATCCAATACACATGTGTGGTAAAGTACGACGACTCGATGATTTTATAAAGTACTCCGTACTTCTATAGGGTAGGTTACTTATGTGCATGGTCCTTGCGTCACAGAGTTTGAATAAACAAAAACAAAAACAAAAAATATCTGGATGAATAAACAAATCAGTCACAAAAATAAAAAATCTAGATGAGAAATAAATCTGGATGGACAAATCAGCGACACAAATGAAAAATATAGACAACAAAAAAACAAATTAGTGACAAAGACAAAAAGTATTGATCCGTACTTCCATAGGGTGGGTTACTTATGTGCATGGTCCTTGCGTCACAGAGTTTGAATAAACAAAAAATATCTGGAGAATAAACAAATCTGTCAAAAAAATAAAAAATCTAGATGAAAAATAAATCTGGACGGTCAAATCAGCGACATAAACGAAAAATATGGACAACAAAAAAACAAATTAGTGACAAAGACAAAAAGTATTGAACGCCTACCATGGGGCTCGAACTCACGACCTCAAGGTTAAGAACCTTGCGCTCTACTAACTGAGCTAGACGAGTTGTATTATTAGACATCCGAGCTCGGCGCCATAGATCTTGGCGCCGAGCTCGGTGCCACGTTGGCACCACGTCGTCTGGGTTGTGCCAGCGCAGCACATACCTTAGCGCGATAGCCTATGGCGCCGAGCAAAGGGTCCAAAAGATGACATTAAATTTTTCTTGGGTTTAAACGTGATTTTTTTCGAGAAAAGGGCCAAAATATAAAAAATTCGGACACATCAGATTGTGCCCTCTGGTGCTGCTACAACACATGACCCTGTTGTCATTGCTTCATAGGACAATGTCCTACCTCCGGACGTACCTCCTACAGGCAATGTTGGAATTAGGTTCACTAGTGTGTAACCCAATTTAATAAGAAAGTCAAGATTGTGTGTAGAGATGGCACGGGACTTTAGTCTCATATCGCTTATCTAGATAGGAGAGAACCAGCTTATACATGGGAGTATTCCCTACTCTTCACATGAGACAAATAAAGGGTTACGGAGGCTGCCACATGCGCGCGCTCGCTCGCGTTTCGCGTTTTTTCGCGTTACCTGTGACTTGCAACGATGCGCGATCGCGTTCGTGACGAGTTCTAAACGACCATTTAATTTTTGTCTTTTGTTTATTTGGTTATCAAATATCACACCTAGACTGCCACGTCAACCAGGAGTAATGGGCACGCTTGTTACGCGTGAGATTAATTTTTGTCTTTTGTTTATTCGGTTATCAAATATTACACCTAGACTGTCACGTCAAACAGGAGTAATGGGCACACACGTTACGTGCGAGATCTCCGGGTGGTTGCACGTAGAGATATTTCAGGGGGCGGTTTCTGGAATATAGCAGATCGAATCAAGCGGTTGCTGTGTGGGATGGATATCCCCCGGGTCCACTAGAAGGATAAAAGACCTCACGGAAGGCCTGAAGGCCCAAAAATCGTAAGGTCATCCCTTCGTGGGCCTAGGGGAGAACGACCAGTGAAGCAGATTGATACAGGGACGGATCGGCGCAAGCACAGACGGCCCAACGACTTCGAGCAAGTAATCACAACAAAGACCCGATCTTCCCGCGCTGGAGCCCCGTACGACGGAACCGAGCGAGGATGGGTCGGCGGAACTATAGGAAGATAGACTCAATCAGTTCACTATTCCTTAGGTGCACGTGGTTATCATATCTGCATGTATTGCCCCATGGTCGAATATATAAGGCCTAGGGGGCACCTCTTCAGAACAGATCGAACTCACTACTCAGCCATCCACCCTAACTCTCTACGCACCAGAGAACTACCTTGTAACCCACCACATAAAGCACTCTCGCCAGGACGTAGGGTGTTATGCATTTCAAAGCGGCCCGAACCTGTAAACCATTGTCTACTGTTTCTCGTGCAACCGGCACGAACCATTGAGCTACAGTCGATAACATCGTCCTACTTCTAAAAGCACCTTGAGGGGTAACCCCGGGTGTGCGGTTGGACCCAAAACATCGACAGCTGGCGCGCCAGGTAGGGGGTGTGTCGTCGACCCAAGCTAGCTCAATGGCCGTCACCTTCCTGCACAAGGTCGTCTTCCGCCCTGGGTCCACATTCTGCTTCAGAACCATCTCATATGTAGCGGATGAGGAGGGAACTCTGCATCGCATTGCGGATCCGACGGAGAGAAGATCTTCCTCAAAAATCTCTAGGAAAATCGGGGCAAGGCAGGAAAAGGCGCAACCTCCAATGCTCCAAAAAAAGATCGCCTCTGGCAGGACAGAGGCCCAGGGTCCGTCAACCCGGAAAACTCCACTATCTACCTCTCCGACGAAAGAATGGACACAAATCACAAGAAAGAAAGAAAGAAATAAAATCGGGAGGAAGCAAGTTGTTCTTTTTGTACCTCTGCCCTCAAAGGAGAACAGAAAGAAGATCGTCACGACAGCTGCACCATTCTACCCCGACGTCCTCTTCATCGGGAGAGTGGAGTCGCCCCCCATCTCCGACGACGAGCCGACTGCACCCGGAGAGGAACCTCCTCAGTGGGAATCCCGCCGACGAAGGAACCGACGCCGAAATATCCGACGACATCACGAAGCCGGAGAGCGGGACCCAGCGCAGCCTGTGTCGTGAGACAAGGTCTCGGAAATGGGAGAAACCCTGGAAGAGCGTGTCTTCCGGTAAAGGAGGAATTCCCGATGACGCGATCGCCGATGAGCTCAAGAACAGGCCGAACAGGAAACAAAGCAACGTCGGGAAAATCCACTCTTCGGGCGCAACCTAAACCCCGACTTCGCCCGAGCCTTGAACACGCCGAGTGAAGTCGGCGGAGTGCTGGCTCGGATAGCCGACGGTCTCCCTCGGACTCCCGATGCCGAGGGCTACCGGCGACTATTCACTCGAGCAGCCAACCATCTTCTACCTCTCGCACATCCGCCGAATGATCTACGACATGCCATCAACAGTCGGCGGGATGCACGGAGCTCCATCAACGCTTCATGCAAACGACGACATGAGAGCGAGATCCGTCGTCGGGAAGAATACGACAGGGACCACGACATCCCATCCCGGAGTCAGGCCACCAGGACCGAGTCAGCAACGGCTTCGACTGGCGGCACCACCCGGGGACGGTCGAGGCACCACGACAACCACTCCCCTCCCCGAGACAGACATCATCCTCGATGACAGGAGGACACATGTGGAGTGTCGGCACTTACTCCGCGCCTCAAAGCCATTCAATGGCCCCCTAACTTCAAGGTATCCAACGTTGACAAATATGAACCTAAGCAGGATCCGGGAGGCTGGCTGGCCGTCTACACCACCGCTGCCCGAGCTGCCGGGGCAACCGAAGACGCGATGACCGCGTACTTGCCCATCGTCCTCGGGCAAGATGCACTGCAATGGCTGCGACACCTACCACGACACTGCATCGACGACTGGAGTGATTTCAGTCGATGTTTCATCGCCAACTTCCAGTCCCTCTCCGACAAGCCGGCGCAACCATAGGACCTCAAATCCATCAAGCGCCAGGGGGACGAAACTCTCCGGTCGTACCTCAAAAGATTCCAGACCATGAGAAATCGTATCCCCGAGGTCACGGAAGCGGCGGTGATTGAAGACTTCTACCGGGGATCTGATGACTCAGCCTTCGTCCGAACCATACTGTAGAAGGCGCCGACTACCTTCGAACAGCTGTTCCGGGAAGCCGACCTCTATATCGCCGCCGACGAGCGAGCTCGGGACCTCATCGGAGGAACGAAGCCGGCACCGGCAGCGCCGCGACGCGACACGAACCAACAGCCCGACAAGCGTTGGGAGAAGAGGCCTCACGAAGAAGTCCATGCCGCCGGACCGCCCGCCTCTCACGCCCGAGGAGGACCTCGGGGAGCCAAACGCATGCTAGACGACATCCTCGACGCCCAGTGCCCGTACCACAAAGACATGCGCCACACCCTTCAGAACTGCAGAGACTTCAAGCACCCCGTCGGGCACGGCCGACCCTTCCAACCTCTACCCCCTCCTCCGCCGCGGGGAGGACCAGGAGAACCGCGACAACCCCAGCAACAAGAGGAGGGAGGAGGAGGAGCCTTCCCACGTGTCGACAGAGAGGTCAACATCATCTTCGGTGGACACGGATCGCAGGAGAACAAAAGACAACAAAAGCTCAACGATCGCCAAATATTGGTGGCGACCACCGGTCCTCCCGCTCTGTACCGATGGTCGGAGCACCCGATCACCTTCACTCGGGCAGATCAGTGGCTTAACTTCGATCACCCAGGTAAATACCCGCTCCACATCGATCCGGTGATCCGAGAGAGCAGGGTGAAGAAGGTATTAGTGGACGGGGGGAGCAGCATCAACGTCACCTTCCCCCGGACGCTCCAAGGATTGGGAGTTCACCTCAAAGAGCTCCATGAGTCGAACACACCCTTCTTCGGCATCGTGCCGACTGAAGGATAGTATCCGCTGGGCCACATCTACATGTCGGTCACCTTTGGGACTCCGGAAAACTACAGAACTCGAGTACCTGAGGTTCGAGGTGGCGAACTTTGACTGCGGATACAACGCCATCATCGGGAGGCCTGGACTAGCGAAATTCATGGCCATTCCACATTACACATACATGATACTGAAGATGCCAGGACCACAAGGGACCATAACTATGCGCGCTGACTTCCAAGGCGCCGCAGAATGTTTCCGAGTGGCCATCCAGGCGGCCCTCACCACCAAACCGTCGGCGACTTCTTCTGTGCAGGCAAACTCTAAGCCTGAAGGAGACCTCGCGGTACCCGCGAACGAGGATCAAGCTGCGACCTCTATGCGGCCGATTGAAGAAACCAAAAGGATCAACCTCGGGTTCGCTGATGAACGCAAGACTGCCATCATCAGCTCCAGCCTGGATGACAAATAGGAAGGCGCGCTCGTCCAGTTCCTGCAAGATAACCGAGACGTATTCGCATGGCAACCTGCGGATATGTCGGGAGTCCCGAGAGAACTGGTCGAGCACAAACTGAAGGTCTACCCCCAGGCGAGGCCGGTTCGGCAAAAATTACGTCATTTCACGCCCGACAAGAGAGAGGCCATTCACGCTGAGCTGGCTCGCTTGGTCACGGCTGGATTTATTAGAGAGGTGCTACATCCCGAGTGGCTAGCTAACCCTGTTCTTGTACTTAAAAAGAATAAGGTGGATTGGCGCATGTGCGTCGACTATACAGATCTCAACAAACACTGTCCAAAGGATCCCTTCGGGCTCCCTAGGATAGATCAGGTGGTAGATTCCACCATTGGATGTTCTATGCTGTCCTTCTTGGATTGCTACTCTGGGTATCATCAGATTAGCCTGGCAAAAGAAGACGAGGAAAAAACAGCGTTCATAACTCCATTCGGTGCTTTCTGCTATACCTCCATGTCGTTCGGCCTCAAAAACGCTGAAGCGACTTATCAGAGAGCTATTCAAACATGCTTAGCCGATCACTGGGGCAAGCGTGTGGAAGCTTATGTGGACGACGTGGTAATTAAAACAGAAAATTCGGAAAATTTCATTGAAGATTTACAGCTGGTTTTCAACAGTCTACGGCGATATAGATGGAAGCTTAATCCCGAAAAATGTGTTTTCGGGGTACCAGCAGGAAAATTACTCGGGTTTATTGTTAGCCACCGGGGAATTGAAGCTAATCCAGAAAAGATCGAAGCTATCATGAGGATGGAGGCACCGCGATCACAGAAGAAAGTTCAAAGACTTACCGGATGTATGGCAGCCCTGAGCAGATTCATATCCAGGCTGGGAGAAAAAGGCTTACCATTTTATAAGTTACTCAAGAAGGTGGACAAGTTTTGGTGGACTTCAGAAGCACAGGAAGCCCTAGACGCATTGAAAAAGTTCTTGACGACACCGCCGATGCTGAAACCGCCACGACGGGCCACGTCGACTCAACCAGTTGAAGATTTGCTGCTATATATCTCTTGCACGACTCACGTGGTGAGCACCGCGTTGGTAGTCGAGCGAGCAGAAGAAGGACATGCCTATCCAGTGCAACATCCTGTTTATTTCATCAGTGAAGTTTTGGGTCCCTCGAAGAAAAAATACCCTCAAGTTCAGAAGCTATTATATGCAGTACTTCTAACTGCACGCAAGCTCCGTCACTACTTCGACGACCACAAAGTCATAGTAGTCACGGGATTTCCGATAGGAGATATTCTTCACAACAAAGAAGCCATCGGGAGAATAGCCAAATGGGCCTGCGAGCTAGGATCTCACGATATTAAATTTCGACCTCGTACTGCCATTAAAACTCAAGAACTGGTTGACTTTGTATCGGAGTGGACCGAACAACAAGTACCAGATAACCCAGAAACTGCAGAAGTATGGCAAATGTATTTTGATGGCTCGTTAAAGCTGCAGGGAGCAGGCGCAGGGATCCTTCTTACTGCACCTGGAGGCGAACACCTCAGATATGCCCTACAGTTGTCATTTCCAGCCTCTAACAATGCAGCAGAATATGAAGCTCTGATTCACGGACTGAACATTGCTATATCACTGGACATCAAGAGACTGATGGTATATGGAGATTCTATGGTAGTCATAAGTCAGATAAACAAAGAATGGGATTGTTTCAAGCGATTCCATGGGAAAATACTGCACTGCCGTCCGGAAGTTAGAAGATAAATTTGAAGGTCTGGAATTTCACCATGTAGAGAGAGATCGAAACACGACAGCTGATGCGTTGTCCAAGCTAGGATCCAGTCGAACTCAGGTCCCACTTGGAGTCTTCGTTCAAGAAATATCACACCCAAGCATCTCACTGGATCAGGCAGAAGAATGTAATACTTTGAGCCAACCAGAGTCAGATTCTGATGACTAGAGGAGGCCAATCATCAAATATATAAAAAATGAGGAGCCAGATGACAAGAATACAGCCGAGCGCATCGCAAGACAATCAGCTCACTATACACTCATTGGGGAAACACTATACAGAAGGGGTGCATCAGGAGTCCTCATGAAATGCATTCTCTCAGCTACTGGAATGCAACTTCTAGATGAGGTCCATGCTGGGCAATGTGGAGTACACGCAGCATCCAGGACCCTGGTTGGGAAGGTCTTTAGGTCAGGTTTCTATTGGCCAACAACGAAGAGTGACGCAGCCGAGTTAGTCCAGAGGTGCGAAGCCTACCAGTACCTGTCAAAACAGCAGCATCTACCAGCACAGCAGCTGCAGACTATACCCATAACTTGGTCGTTTGCATGCTGGGGATTGGATATGATTGGGCCTTTCAAGAAAGCTCAAGGAGGATACACTCATGTACTGGTGGCTATCGACAAGTTCACTAAATGGATAGAGTTCAAACCCATTGCTTCCTTAACTTCAGCTAAGGCAGTGGAATTCATACAAGACATAATAAGCATCATAACTGACCTGGGATCCAACTTCACAAGTTAAGAGTTCTTTGATTTCTGTGTGCAGAAGAGCATTCAGATCAAATATGCTTCGGTGGCGCACCTAAGAGCCAATGGGCAGGTTCGTTTGGAGCCTTAGAACTCAACCTAGTCGAGCCCTGCATGGAAATACTCCTTTCTTCATGGTCTACGGTTCAGAGGCAGTACTACCTGCTGATCTCAAGTTTGGGGCGCCAAGGTTGATCTTTGAAAACATAGCAGAAGCTGAGGCTACTAGGCTAGAAGATGTTGATGCACTCGAAGAAGAACGACTGAACATGGTGATTCAATCAGCGCAATACCAGCAAACTCTGAGGCGCTATCATGATAAGGCCATACGACGTCGATCCTTCGCAGTGGGAGATCTCGTCCTCCGCCGAATTCTAGCGGGGGAGGGATGGCATAAATTGTCACCTCTATGGGAAGGACCATTCATAGTAGCAGAAGTCACTCGGCTGGGATCATATCGCCTTACTCAGATGGATGGAACAGAAATTGGGAACTCGTGGAACATAGAACACCTCAGGAAGTTTTACCCCTAGCTATATTTCGAAAGCTATTGGGACGGCAATGTACTCTGTAAACTGGGAAATATATCGTCACTGGAAAGACTTCAAGAACGCTCAAATTATTCATTGTCGACCTGCATTCTTACTTAACTCGGGGTGACCACTATGCCCTGCTAACGGAGCAATCGGCTTAAGTCGGCAACGACTTAAGACGGTGCAACATGCTCACGCTTACTTAACTCGGGGTGACCACTATGCCCTGCTAACGGAGCAATCGGCTTAAATCGGCAACGACTTAAGACGGTGCAACATGCTCACGCTTACTTAACTCGGGGTGACCACTATGCCCTGCTAACGGAGCAATCAGCTTAAGTCGGCAACGACTTAAGACGGTGCAACATGCTCACGCTTACTTAACTCGGGGTGACCGCTATGCCCTGCTAACGGAGCAATCGGCTTAAGTCGGCAACGACTTAAGAACGGTGCAACATGCTCACGCTTACTTAACTCGGGGTGACCACTATGCCCTGCTAACGGAGCAATCGGCTTAAGTCAGCAACGACTTAAGAACGGTGCAACATGCTCACGCTTACTTAACTCGAGGTGACCACTATGCTCTGCTAACGGAGCAATCGGCTTAAGTCGGCAACTACTTAAGAACGGTGCAACATGCTCGCACTTACTTAACTCGGGGTGGCCACTATACCGCACCAATAAAGCGATCAGTTGGAGTTGATACCAACTCAAACTGGCGCAACACACTCAGCGTGTATACAGTTACTCATCCAGGGGCGGCATCTATGTCCCACGAAGAAGTCTCAAAACCATTACGCTGCATTTTACTTCTACAAATATAAATACTGTTGAATTCTAAACAATAGGAGAACAATAGTAGCATTCAGTACTAAAGCGTGTCCTCTAACAAAACATCCAAGCACGTTAACCACGCGCTCAAAGCATACAGTGTTTTTCTATTTTGCAACGTTCTTCTCAGGAGCAACCGACGAAGAAGGACGACTGGAGGAATCAGGAGCGGCGTTCACATCTACCACTATGTCGTCAGGGACAACCACACCAGGTCTCCTCATCAGAATCCGCCCCACGCGAATAGCTTTATCCATAGCTTTATCGTGCTGGGCCCTCAGAGTAGCGGAAGTCTCTTCAGCAACCTTGACAGCCAACTGAGCGGTCTCTAGCTCCTGGGCGACGGATTTCTTGGAAGCACGCAGATTCTTGATGACAGCATCTTTGGCCGATATCAACTGCCTGAGGCGAATCACGTCATCCAAGGATTCCTGCATCTTATAACGAAGATTGTCTAACTCCTCCCTGGTGAAGCGATGACTCCTCTCCAAGATGGTCAGCGAGTTGCTGGAGTCACGGTATAGTCTGTCAAGATTGTCACGAGAAGTAACAAGGACACGTTTTTCTTCCTGCAAACGGGAATCAGCTTCCTCAAATGTCAAGCAAGCGATAAGAACACAGCAAAACAAAGCCCGGATTCACAGGTCACCTTTTCAGAGTCGAACTGAGCGCGGAGAGTAGAGTTCAGCGTGTTAGCATCATTCAGAGAAGCAGAGACCTGGGCCAGCTCTGTCTGACTTTGGGAATACTTCTCATTAAGATCAGAGCACCGCCGGACCAGTTCAGCTTGACTTTGAGAATGTTTTTCTTCAAGATCAGAATACTGCCGAGTCATATCTGGCGAGAAATAGTCAAGCAAAGGTGTTAAAATAAGAAGCAGTTTAATAAGGTAGCCAAAAGGAAGCAAAAGAGCACTAACCAGCATTCGCTGCCTCTAAGTCAGAAACACGCCGCTGAAGCAGCACCAGATTCCAACGCGCCAGAGACAAAGCTCCTTCTGAGACAGAAGCACCCTACAACCTCAGCCGACTAGACATCTCATCGACCAACGCCTAGCATTAAAAAGCAGGCAAGCATGAGAATAATTATCTGTTTGGGTAAAAGCCAGACCAGAAGAAACCAAAATACCTGGAAGTTGGAGAAGAAGGAGGCGACTCCCAAATCATGAGAGATCAACTGATGGCTCGGCAAAGGATCACCATCTGGAACAACTTGCAACAATTCACCAGGGACCAATTTAGTGTCATCAGCAGAACCCAAAACTCTATCATCAGGTACGCTGGCCTCTAAAGCGACCCCTTGACCAAAGGCTTGGGCTGTCACCATGCAACCAGAGTGTGGAGGAGAAGACCCTACATGAACATCCATGGAAGTGCAAGAGGGAGAACCCGCTCGGACACCCTCGGGGGCTGGGTCAAGCTTGCGCTACCCATCCGAGCCGGATCATCTCCCGCAACACCCTCGGGGGCTGGGTAGTAGCCTGCGCTACCCATCCGAGCCGGATCATCTCCGGCAACACCCTCGGGGGCTGGATAAGCGCCAGCACCATCATTGAGGGCCGAATTCTCTGCAGCAGCTACCTCTAAGGCTGAAGGTCCCTCAGTCACTTCCATGGGAGCAGGGCAATCCAAACCAGCTTCCTGACCATCAAGACCGCACTCCAAGGTCGATGAGGCGCGGGACGCTGCCCGAGAAGACCCCAACCCGGCGTCGAGCACATCAACACAAACATCCATCGTGCCACCATCTGCCGGTTCTGATAACAAATCCTCTGGAATCATGTCCTCAAGAGTCTAATCAAAGTTTGCCAGAGATAATTCTTGTAGACCAATGAGGGCAGACAAGGCTGGAGAAGGAACACCGCTACTTTCCCCACTAGCTATGTAACGACGGCTGTTCTTCCGAATCAGAGGGATTTCGTCCTTTTCTTCATCATCCTCATCAACAAGATGGACAGCACACCCATTGGGATCAGCGTCGGACGGGTCACACCCATTGGGATCAGCTTCAGTGAATTCAGGCACTGGCACTTCCTCAGCAACAGGAGTAGAAGGACCGGCACCCTGATCCAAGCTCGACACCCGACGAAGACGTCTTTTCTTCTTTTTCTCCCCCTCAGCAGGAAAAGAGGCTTGAATGGCTCGGTGAGAATGTTTTGGACAAACATTGACAGACTTCTGAGCGTCCAAAGCTTTATCAACCCCAGGAATGGGCACCACCACCAATGTTTCAGCAGGAGCGGCATCGGAAGAATCCCCAGCCAACATATCCAGCATAGCACCTATCTCTGCATCACTGGGATCCAAAGGCACCTCAAAATGAACCTACCGTTCATCATTAGGAATTTCTTCAAGCGAAGCAACCAAAGCGCTAACTTCTTCGGCAGAGGGTCGCACTCTAAGGCCCAAACCGCCATCACCAGCAGGAGGATTTGGCACAAAATGGATGAAGGCCTTGGAAGGAGGCAGGTTCCAGGCCAAATACGCAACAGTGGCGCCAACATTTGATACCTTGCCTCTGAGTATCATTTCAAGCTGGCTTACCAAGTCCACAGTAGGAATTCTCCTGTTGGTGACTCGGGTTGAGTCAGCCAGGACTCGATATAGATAGGCCGGGTGTGCCCTGTCTTTCAGTGGCTGAATATTCTTGAAGACAAATTCAGCAACCACAGCCTCTACAGTCAGACCTCTCTCCTTCAACAATCCAACTTCAGCCAATAGAGCTCCTGCCTCGGCCACCTCCTGGTCTGTGGGGGATTCGGTCCAGCTAGGAGTGCGAACATCCGGCTGTCTCCCTGATCGTGGTGGGAGGGAATTCCCATGGTTCTCCACGATAAACCACTCTAAGCGCCATCCTTTGATGCTGTCCTTGAGTGGGATGTCATCCTTCCTCCCATGGCGCATCTCCAAGCTCGCGTCCCCTACCAGTTGGTGCTGCCCTCCGGCCATCCCAGGCCGACAATGGTACAAGAACTTCCACAGGCCAAAGTGCGGCAGAACGCCGAGAAAAGCCTCGCATAAATGAACAAAGATGGAGATTTGCAGAATGGAATTGGGGTTCAGATGGGTCAGATTCAAGTGATAGAAATCAAGGAGACCACGGAAAAAGGGAGAAATAGGAAGAGCAAGGCCGCGGAGGAGGAATGGAACGTAAACAACAGACTCATGGGTGTCTTCTGTTGGAACAGTGACCCCACAGCAGATCCGCCAGGAACAGAGCTCTTTCGGAGGAAGAACTCCGATGGACACGAGATGGAGAAGGTCAGACTCAGAAACAACAGACATATGGTTACCTGCGAAAGGCAACTGGCTGTTGGGATCAATGGGGGGAATGACAGCAACGGACAAACTCGAGGCCTTCCGCTTGGGCGCCATCTCAACCTCGCCGGTGAGCGGTGCGAAAGCAGAATCGCAAAACAGAGAGAGAGCCTAGATGCAGGAAAGCAAGAACTAGGGCACGGAATGTGGAGACACGCAACAATGCAGTACATATGGGGTTTTCCCGGGCCAGATGCCGTTTCCAAAAAGTGCCCAGTCATCACCCAGTGGTTATTTCTAAAACGCTGGCGTGCCATGTGACGGAACCTCCCAAGTCATTAGGCCCACCTACAGTTATCCTTGTCCAACAGACATCAGACAACCCTGTAGATGTTCCTGAATCACTTGACAAGTTGGGTATCTTCTTTCTTACCTTTCCAGGAACGTTTCACCCGTCTTGCAGACATTACAGAACATCGGAGGTATAGAAATGCGAAAGTGATTACATAAACTTACATTTATTTAGAAAGTAAGATCAAGTTACTTATTACAGACCAGAGTTATAAAATGAGTGCTGAGTAGTATTATTACAATACCAAGGGAGGCAAAAAACTCCTCCCGATAGGTTCTTTACATAAAAGTTTCTTATGGAGGACCATGTCCTCTCGCGGCTTCACTCTTGTTTTTCTTCATTTGGAACCACCTTGGTACAAAAGCAACAAAAATTTGCTGCTTCCTCACCTAAAAACAATGGGGGAATAAACCCTGAGTATGGAATTACTCAGCAAGTCTTACCCGACTAAAGAAAAGACTCTCAAGGGTATGCTGGTTATAAGGGAGTCAAGGTAAGGTATCTCAAGATCAAAAACTCTGTTTTGCATAAATGCTTACTAAGAGTGGATCCTTAAAAATCCAATTTTATTTTCAGGTTAGGTAAACTTACCTATATCTAGAGTTCTTGCTAACCTAGTTCAAGCACTTGACCTGCACTAGCCAACTCTTATCAACCCCTCATATTCACTGGATTGCTACGTGTAAGTCAGTGACCAAGTCTTCATAACCGCGAAGGTACGGCGATCTGAATCGATTATACTCAGCTGAGGATCTCCAATCACACGACATATGTAGCACTTAACCCTTGCATATGTCAACCCGCCACCAGGGTTCTTAAGACCAGATCAGGTTCACGCAAACCGAGAGCACAGATACACCACCGTCCAGCCTCTTGCTATGGAGGGTACACGCTACTCTCGCCACCGCTCCACGCCCATTTCGTGTTATCTTATTCTGGCCTTAGTCTACCCGAGGCAAGGCTTACCCATGACGAGGCATGTGACCAGTTAAAGGGTCCTCGGTCAGCAGGCCTATATCGAGACGGTCCTTAATCGACTCGGACGGAGACACTACACCGAGACCCATCCTTCTCGTGCAAGTCACCCGCCCGGTCTCAGCTTAATCATTTAAACCCAAAAACTTGGTACCTGGCAGAGGTACATCTTTTCCGATGTTGAATCCATCACGGCCGTGATGGACTCACCATCAAGTTTTATTTTCAAAAACATCCCTCCCACTTTGCCAAACATCTTTTGTAAAACAAAATCTTTTGTTTTGCTAGAGCAATACTAAGCATAGTAAAAACCTTTTGTAAAACAGGGTATCAAGGAAGGTAATCAAGATCAAGGAAGATAATGCAGGAATTGTTTAACAACCAACTCCTATTACTTAATGCAACAAGCAAGTGAGAAAGATTTTAAAAACATCAAGGAAGGTGGCAAATGCACCGGGGCTTGCCTTCGTTAGTAGGTGAGTCAGGCTCAGGCCCGCAGATGTCAAAGTAGAGACAAGTCTCTGCCTGAGATTCCAAATGTGGTGGTGCCTTCTCTTCAGTCACTTCGATCTCTTCTTCGTTTTCTAAACATAATCATGTATATAAGAATGAATGCCATGTAATGCTCATGAGAGTGCAAAGATAATAAGAATTTATTATCTAAGGTCTTGAATACAATTTTCCTTCACGGAACTCCGAGAACTTAGGGTTTCCGGAGTCAGTAAAGGAGTTCATAGGGCAGGGGTGGGGGTTTTGGGTTCTAGTTATCAAACAAGGTCCAAATCAACCCAAACTCTACCCAAGGCTTCTAAATAATGTATATAACACATATAAAAAGTTTGGACATTTTTGGAATTACCATATGTTTTCTAAAAATCCAGAACTAATACTTTAAACTACTTTAAATGCATTAAAATTCCTTATTTAACCTAAAAATCATGAAACTATTTTTATTAAATATTATAGAAAATAAGAAGTCTAGGAAAATTGGATTGACAATTTTAGGATTTTTCTACAATTTTCGATGGATTTCTAAAGTTCTATTGAAAAAGAAAAGGAAAAATTTGAAATAGTGATGGGCTGGTTTCAGCCCAGGCGGCCCAGCACCAGAGGGAAACGCGCGCGCTCTGGCGACTTTGCACAGAGGCCCTCGGGGTTTGGCTAATCAGAACTGGCTTCTATCACTATTACCCTACGTCACTGACAGGTTGCAGAAAAGCCCTCTGGCTTCTAATCCTTTGCAGGGGGAGGTCCCCGACGGCGTCGCGCGAAGCCGAGCTCCGGCGAGCACGCAGACCGGCCGGAGGAGGCCAAGACTAGTCCTCAGCGTCGGCCTAAACCAAAGTCATTACCTAGGGAACGTTTCCCCTAAGTTAATTTGAAGAATGGCACTCTACTTTGCCCTGGCCACGGTGACCGAGAATGTTACAGAGGGATGAAGGTGTTCCCGGCGAGTGGTCATGATCCGGTTCAATTGGACGGATCGAAGGGTTCATGGGGTACCTACGGATGCTAGAACAAGCAACAGAGGGATGCGAGCTAACCGGAATCGAGCTGGCCACGGCGAGCTGTTCTTCACGGCGGCGGAGACCGAATTTGGGGAGAATTGGAAATTCGCGCGTGCTGGTGAATGATCGAGGGTGGGAGCGGGTGCTATAGCTTCGGGATGACCTAGCGCAGTTGCCCGAGCCATCAATTTATAAGAGACTTAAGCGGTGGCGCGTAATTTAGTCAGGCGGTGCGGGTGGCCGGAGGTAAGGAAGAACATTGTGGTTGCGATTTCGTGTCCTCCATCGTGGCAACCTCACCGGCGACGATGCGACAGCGATAGGGAGTCACGATGATGCGACGGGGGTGCTCGGATACGTGGCACAAGGTCGTGCGACGACGGTTTACCGGCGAGCCCATCGAATTTCCACCGCGGCATACACGGTACGGTGGCCGGACTTGTTTATGGCCGGAGTTATCCACGGCGAGGATATTTGTGTGACCCTGAGTGCTATCCAACTTAGCCAAGCCCAAATCACGGTGACAGCAGCACGAATCGTGGCGGCAAGTCACCGGCGGTGAGGACAGTCGCGCTGGCGATCTGATCCACCCGAGAGCACTGTACCATGGGCTTTTTCATTCAGTCAGCTTGACAGTCATAATTCAGGCTCGATTTTCTCACAATTTTCAATGGTAACATGATCAACACTTTGTAGCAAAAGTGTAGTGCTATAGACAAACTACAACTTTGTCATAGCAATCTTGGTTAAATTCTTAATGATTTAGGCTTGAATTCATGCTCAAAGTCTTGGTGGTTACACTGTTTGTCTGAAAATTCAGAACTAGTAACCTGACAGCCCAACTTTAGGCTTAATTATCTCTGGATTCTTGTTAACAACTGAGCTCACACTCTTAAGCAAAGTTGTTCTCCTTTGTTTGGTCTACAACTTTGATGTGGTGCCCTAGGGCAAAAACCCTACATTTTGAAAGCTACAAGGCTCCAAATTTGAGCCCACAAATCTGAATTTCAGACTTAGAATGAAATAGAGGTCAAGTGGTACTTTTTGCAAATTAGTCCAAAACTTGGGTTTGGCTTGTAAATCTTCCCAAATGTGAACCATGTGACTTTATATGGTTTAACATAGTAGTTTTTACACTTTAGTCTAAATGTGCACAATTTTTGCACATAGGCCCCTAGGATTTGGACTTAGGGTTTTCTAGGGTTCAAATGGGGTTTTCGGATATCCCAGGGGTATAAATGTGATTCAAGTTCATTCTTGGGAACATTTTATGACTGTTCTCCTAAAACTTTTAGGTTTTCTCAACTTGGGTTAGGTTTTACCCCTTTAATCCCTATTTAGGGTTAAGTTCCCTATCCAGGGTTCTATTTGCAAAATGCTATAACAATACAACTTGTTTGAAATTTTTACCTAGTGAATGCACTCTAGGTGTGTCAAACATATGCAATGCCAATGTTTATGATGTCATGCTCAGGTTTTAGTTGCAGTAACACCAGGGGTGTTACATGCCATGTCATCACTCAGCTGCTATCTCTAAAAAAAGCTGGCGTGTCATGTCATCACTCGGCCGTAAATTCCAAAATGGCCGACGCGGCCCAAATTGACTCAGCTGTTGTCTCTAAAAACGCTGACATTACCTGACTTCACTCGGCTATTACCTTCAAAGTGGCCGATGCGGCCCGTTCTAACTCGGCTGTTACCTCTAAAACGCCGATGTCGCCATCAGTCACTCGGCTGTTACCTCTAAAACGCCGACGTCGCCGTCAGTCACTCAGTTGTTACCTCTAAAACACCGACGTTGCCGACAGTCACTCGGCTGTTACCTCTAAAACGCCGACGTTGCCGTAAGTCACTCGGCTGTTACCTCTAAAAAAACACCGACGTTGCCGTCAGTCACTCGGCTGTTACCTCTAAAAAAACGCCGACGTTGCCATCAGTCACTCGGTCGTTGCCTCCATAACGCTGACATCACCAGTAACCACTCGGTAGTTAATTCTAAAAACACCGATGTGGCCCCGCCATCATTCGGACGCTACTTCAGAAGCGCTAATGTTGTCAATAATAACTCGGCCGTCGCCCCTAAAAGCGACAATGTGACACCGAGCGACTCGGCCATTGCTTCTGAGGCACCAATGACGCAGAGAAAATGAACGGAAGAATGATTCGAGAACTCCAGGTTACTACTCAAGCATAGCAGACAGAGAACATCATGGACAATAAATATTGCAACGATCATCAACTGACCAGGAGGCAAAGTAATTAACACAGGAGGAGACGAAATCGTTCTTCATAAAGGGAAGCTACAGAACTTACAAATCAACTCGTTATGAGTTGATACTTCCCTACTACTACTACTACATTACATTCCACTACTCTATACTACTACTACTACTACATTATTTTACTAATACTATTTCTACTACTAATCTACACTAACATCTAAAACCAGTGGCATCTAGCCACTGGCCTGGTTGCTGCCCCTGCTGCCACCGTCGCCGCCGCCGCCCTTGCCGCTGCCGTCACCACCCTTGCCACTGTCGTCGCCGCCGTCACCGTCGCCTCCGTCGTCGTCGCCATCTCCGCCATCGCCGCCGCTGCCCTCCTCGGACGAGTCCGAGGAGTCCTCCTCGTCCGAGGAGTACTCCGACTCATCCGAGCCCTCGAGCCCGGCGCGCTCGACGGCCCGGATGTAGGTCTAGACCTCCGCGGCAATCCCCTGGGAGTCGTCTGAATCATCAGACGACGCCGGGGGAGAGACGGGAGCCGGAGATCCCTCGGACTCGGAGGAGAACTCCTCCTCCGAGTACTTTGAGTTGCTGAAGTCCTCCGAGGGAGGAGTCAGCTCACGTTTGCGCTTGTCACCAGAGCGAGGCAAAGAACCGCTACCTTTCTTACTCTTGCCCATGGTGGAGAAGAAGGAAGAAGAAGAGAGCAAGCAGCAGAGAGCAGTAAGAAATGTGAAAATGCCAGGGAAGCAAGAGCACTATTTATAGAAGAAGAAGGCAACCGCTCACCTCCTACCATGGCCACTGAACAGTTGCAAAAATTCAATATGCAATTCAAACCGTCTGAAGACACGTCAGGCGGCTGACGCCGTTTCACGCAACACAACACCCATTGGGACTCCAGTCAACTACGCGGGCGATACGATTACACCCATGGTCACATCAAGTTACTACTCAGAAGCAGTTTGCTAAAACACTCAGCGTACCAAGCCGTCCCTTGCCGACACCCATTGGGGGGGACGCCCAGGAATTATCGGTATATTTTCAAAACTGTCACATCCGTGCAGTACGTGCAATGAATACTTCAAGACAAAAGTGAGATATCAACAAGGATCAAAGGAAAGCCAAATATAGCCAACAAGGTACAAGTCTAATCGACAAAAGCATTGAAGCAAGAAGTGATAACGAAGACTAGCCAAGGGTCACCTGTCGAACGTCGATCAGTCACAGATCAAATAAATTGCACTGCCTAGCAAGATATGGGCAGATCACGAACTCGGCCTCAAAGACAAAATATACGCTGACCTCTAAAGCATAATATCAATAACATAGTGCTGACCTCCAAGGCATTCGGCAAGAAGGGAAGAAGATTACTGGAAAAAGGAATAAAATGAAGATCTTCGAGTGGTTTATTTTCAAAAAATCCACTCGAAGCTCGGGGGCTACACCCATTGGGAGCACCTTCGGTGCACCCAATGAATCATCATCTCAGATCAAGACAATGCTGACCTCTAAAGCATAGGGTAAGATCAATACAAGGATGACCTCCGACGAAGTACAAGCGGAAGATGAAAGTGATTTCTGATAATACTCAAAGTGAAGACCTTCGAGTGGATTATTTTCAAAAACCCACTCGAAGCTCGGGGGCTACACCCATTGGGTGCACCTTTGGTGCGCCCAATGAAGTTCGAAGCCCTATAGTACGAAATGATGACCTCCGAAGCATAAGTCTGAAACAGAACACCAATATTAGAGAGATAAAAGAAGAAGGAGACAGTAAGAAATTGTTTTTACCGGATCACTCAGAATTCAGAAGCAGTGGCCCGACAGGCTTATCTCCAAAGCATCCCCGTTATAAACAAAGACCGTAAGCTGGACCTAGGATCTTTAGGCCGATTATTTCAAAATCAAACCCAAAGATCGGGGGCTTGTGAGGGATGGATATCCCCCGGGTCCACTAGAAGGATAAAAGACCTCACGGAAGGCCCGAAGGCCCAAAAATCGTAAGGTCATCCCTTCGTGGGCCTAGGGAGGAACGACTAGTGAAGCAGATTGATATAGGGACGGATCGGCGCAAGCACAGACGGCCCAACGACTTCGAGCAAGTAATCACAACAGAGACCCGATCTTCCCGCGCTGGAGCCCCGTACGACGGAACCGAGCGAGGATGGGTCGGTGGAACTATAGGAAGATAGACTCAATCGGTTCACTATTCCTTAGGTGCACGTGGTTATCATATCTGCATGTATTGCCCCACGGTCGAATATATAAGGCCTAGGGGGCACCCCTTCAGAACAGATCGAACTCACTACTCAGCCATCCACCCCAACTCTCTACGCACCAGAGAACTACCTTGTAACCCACCACATAAAGCACTCTCGCCAGGATGTAGGGTGTTACGCATTTCAAAGCGGCCCGAACCTGTAAACCATTGTCTACTGTTTCTCGTGCAACCGGCACGAACCATTGAGCTACAGTCAATAACACCGTCCTACTTCTAAAAGCACCTTGAGGGGTAACCCCGGGTGTGCGGTCGGACCCAAAACACCGACAGTTGCGGCGGCCGTCTATAAAGTGTGGACGTCCTTCAGTCGGAGGACATAGGCGAATAACAACCGACTCATCCTCTTCTTCTCAATTCTTTGCGCCATCGCTTCTCTACCCTATCGTCCCTTCGTCTGTCGTGCAGCAGATCAAGGGAGAGCGGTGTCTCCGAACAACCGCCGGCATTTTGATGACCTGCATGGGTGCCGGTGAACCAGGTTTCTGGGAAGTGCTTCACGCACGTCTGCTCGGGTTCTTCTTCAACACTCGTGGAAATCATTGTGAGTAAATCTACATTTTTAGTTTATTGCAATGACGGTCTTATGGTTAGATCTGTTGTCGATTTTTCTTTTATACGTTACTTTTGTTGAGTCAGTTCAGATCTGTTCTTTTCTAATGTCGTGGATATTATCTGCCAGTACATCTGGGTTTTTCGTTTTATGCTGTATTACCAAATTAATCCTAGGCTCTATTAATTTTCCAATAGGCAATACAAGCACGACCGTCTTGGCTCCATTTGATGTACTACCGGGTCAAAGGGGGAATCAGATAGAGCAACAAGAGGCCCCGGTGTCGATTCATGTTGCCTCACACGAGACTGTAGAGTGGCGCCACGAAAGAAAAGGTATATACTGATGGTATTATGAAGTATGGTTTCTTTACATCCACTAGTGAACCTAGCTAATAATGTTAAAGAAGCTATCAGCGATAAGAATTGGAAAGCAGCTATGGATGCAAAATATTTAGCTTTAGTAAACAATAAAACATGGCACGTTGTTCCACCCAAAAAGAAAGGAATGTTATACTTATAAGTTGCAAATGGTATACAAAATTAAAAGAAAAGATGATGGAAGTTTCATAGATACAAAGCACGCTTAGTAGCAAAAGGGTTTAAGTAGAGATATGGTATAGACTATGAAGATACTTTTAATCCTATCATTAAAGCAGCAACCAATTGCATTATTTTATTCATTGTTGTGTCTCGAGGGTGGAATCTTAGGTGGCTTGATGTTCAAAATGCTTTTCTACATGGGTTTCTTGATGAGGAGATATATATGCATCAGCCACCAGATTTTGAGAATTCATCAAAACCGAATTATGTGTGTAAACTTGTGTCACACCCGGTTTTAGAAGGTAAACCGAATGCGAACCATGTACGTGCCAGGATCAGTTATTCACGTACACAGCAGTTACATAACATGGACATCATCACACAGTGCTCAAATAGTATTAAAAGGGAAATAATAGTCGATTACATCATACGTCTGAGACGTCCATATAGTTCTTACAATAAATCAAAGTGCGGAAAAGAAACGTAGATAACGCGGCCTTCACAGGCAGCCGACTGGGGGTTGCCGCTAACCCACGCCTAGAACTCGTCGTAGTCTTGGAACTCCTGGAAGTCTCCTTCCACAGCTTCATCTTCTCCTGAGCAGTGGTTGCAATGCTGACAACCTGGGGGGGTTTGGTGTGTAGAGCAAGGGTGAGTACACATCAACATACTCAGCAAGCCTCTCGTTTAGCTGTAGTGGACTAGCTTTATGTGGGGATAAGTCAAGCAGTTGCTTTTAGTTGGTCAGGTTATTACTTACTAGTAGAAAGCCAGGTTTTAACATTAACCCAAGTTATTAGCCCAATGTATCCTTTCCAAACGGAAAGAATACCACTTACCAATACCATAATCATAATCAGAACCATCAATCTCATTGCCACCTGTACCAAAATATCTCTGATCAAATATCACTAATCTCTGGAGCTCCCTTGGCCGCTCATAACCGCGAGCACGGCTGATATATCAGTTTCATAACACTCTGCAGAGGTTGCGCACTTTACCCACAAGCCGTGATTCCCTCTCTAGCCCGGGCTTGCAAGACCCTTATTCACTCCCAAGGTGAATGGCCAGGGATTCACTACGAAGCCTTTACAAAGATTCCCCGGGGCTGTAGCCACCTGTTAGGTTTCCTAAATGTACCGCACTCCTCCCCAAGGGACAAATCAACCTTGGCAGAGCGAGCCGCATACACCGAGCCCCATTGACGGCACAACGACTAAGTGATCTACACCCCGGTTCCTCAAATTATTCAGCTAAGGGCGTCCCATTCCACCCTCATGGTTGCACTGTTTTCCCGGGCGGTCATCCATTGAACAGGTCCTTACGGAGAGGCACTCGAGAAACCGCTCGAGTCCCCTTAAATGCCACAAGTATGATCATAAATAAGAAGGGGAAAACAGCGTATCATAGATAGTCACATCATGTTCATTGATTAGAGTTGAGCAATAGCATCAAACTAAGCAGTAATAATCCGACCCAAGTAGGTAAACAAGGACATGAATAACAAAAGCTAGTCAATCCTTAGGTATAAATGTGTAATGCGGGAGGTGAATTAAAGAATGAATAGGACAGAGATAGGTCAAAGGACACTTGCCTCCACCAACCGACTGCTGCTCAGGGGCTTCTCCTGCGAATTCCTCGGGCTCTTCGACCGGATCGTTCTCTATGCGAGCGCAAACATACATACATCCACATATTTAATACCAAAAGAACAGTACACCATACAAGAGAACAAGTAAAGCGAGTATGCATCAAGTATGACATTCAATACCGCATTTGTTATGGTTAGAAAGAAACGGGAAAGGGTCTCGCAGGGGGTTAAAGCTTATGCACTAATAATTAGTTACAATTGGTTCTTAGCAAAAGAATTCTGTTATATACACTAATGGAAACCTAATCATTTTAAGTTGATCAACATTGAATGAGATAAACAATTAATTAAATGAATCAACTAGCGCAACAAAATTCTAAATTAAACTTCCTATTTCAATAGCATGAACAATGATTAGCCTACCTAAAATAGAATAGCTATGATAACAGAAAGTAAATAAAATAAAATAAAAAAAATAAAAAAAAAACAGAGGGGGGGGGGCGGTTGAACCGGCCCTAGGGCGGTTGAACCGGCCCTGGGCAGGGCGGCCGAGCTGGGCGCGGGCGCGGGCGCGGGCGGCTGAGCTGGGCGGCCGGGGCGGTTGAACCGGTGGCCTGGGCGGCTGAACCGGTGGCGCGCAGGGGGACGCGGCCAGGGGGCCAGGCGAGCGGCCGGGCGCGGGCTGGGGGCGGCCGGGGCTGGCCAGGGGCCGGCCGGGGGCGGGCTGGGGGCTGGCCGGGGGCGCCAGGGCGCGGCCAGGCGGGGATGGGGGCTGGCCGGGGCCGGCTGGGCGGCCGGGGGCGCCAGGGCGCGGCCAAGGGCGGCCGGGCCATGGCCGGACAGGGGAAAGAGGAGGGGAGGGGGAAGGAGGGAGGAGGGAGGAGAGAGGGGGGGCCTCACCGGCGAGGGCGGCCGACGGCGAGGGGCGGTGGCCGAGCAAGGGGGCGGCGGCGGCGGCTTAGGGCAGGGGGTAGGGCGGCGGTGGGGAGAGAGAGGGAGAGAATGAGGGAGAGGGGGTTTTGGGAAAAAGGGGGGGTGGGGGCGGCTGGGCCTTCCAGGCCCAAGAGGGGGGCGCAAGGGCGGCTGGGCCGGCCGGGGTCGGCCCACGGCGCGGGAGAGAGAGAAAAAGAGGAGAGAGAAAGAGAAAGAGAAAGAAAGAAAAGATTTTCTTCTTATTTTCGAAATCCGATCTTTCTAGATGAATGCATTTGCACTTTCAAACAATCAAAGAATGCATAGTTCGGCATGGTGCATCAAACAACATAAAGTATTTAGGGTTTTTCTTTACACGGGAATTCCAAACCGAATCCCGCTAAAACTTTGGAAAAGGTCAAGGTTTAGCGAGGGGAAAATAAAAAAAGAAAAAGAAAAGGTAACGCCCAAATTTTGGCGAGTAAAGAAAAGAAAAAATTCAACTGCAAAATTCGGGGCGTTACAAACCTATCCCCCTTAAAAGAATCTCGCCCTCGAGATTCAGGGCTGGCTAGCAAAGAGCTCTGGGTACTTAGCCATTAGATCATCTTCACGCTCCCAGGTTGCTTCTTCTTCAGAGTGGTGACTCCATCTGACTTTGCACATTCTGATGGTCTTCCTTCGGGTGACTCTATCTGCAATCTCAAGAATCTGAGCTGGCTTCTCAACATAGGTCAAGTCCTCCTGGACTTCAAGACCTTCCACTGGCAACTACTCTTCTGGCACACGCAAACACTTCTTCAACTGAGACACATGAAAGACATCATGCACAGCTGACAAATTCTCTGGCAGACTGAGCTGATAGGCCACTTCTCCACGCTTTGAGAGGATCTGGTACGGACCAATGTAGCGGGGTGCTAGCTTGCCTTTGATTCCGAACCTTCTGACTCCTCTGATCGGTGACACTTTCAGATAGACAAAGTCTCCGACTTCAAAACTCAGCTCTCTTCTTCTTGTGTCTGCATAGCTTCGCTGCCTCGATTGCGCTATCTTCAGATTCTCTCGGACCATCTTGATGTTCTCTTCGGCTTCAAGCAAAATATCTGGCCCAAACACTTGCTTCTCTCCAAGCTGATCCCATTGCAACGGAGTTCTACAACTCCTTCCATAAAGCGCTTGAAATGGTGACATCTTCAAACTGGCCTGGTAACTGTTGTTATAGGAAAACTCTGCATAGGGCAATCGCTTGTCCCATCCGGACTGATCTTGCAACACACAGGCTCTCAACATGTCTTCAAGAATTTGATTGGTTCTTTCGGTCTGGCCATCTGTCTGTGGATGATAAGCTGAACTGAAATTCAGATGGGTGCCCAAGGCTTCATGCAACTGCTGCCAGAAATGAGAGGTGAACTGCGTTCCTCTGTCTGACACTATCTTCTTTGGCACACCATGAAGACAAACGATCCGAGACATATACAGTTCTGCCAATACTGCACTATTGTAGCTGGTCTTGACAGGTATGAAGTGGGCCGACTTGGTCAAACGGTCCACTACTACCCAAATGGAATCGTAGCTGGCTCGAGTGCGAGGCAATCCGACTATGAAATCCATACCAATTTCATCCCATTTCCACTGAGGGATCTGCAACGGTTGCAACAATCCAGCAGGTCTCTGGTGTTCGGCCTTAATTCTTCGGCAAGTATCGCACATAGCCACATGCTCTGCGATTTCCCTCTTCATTCCGTACCACCAGAATTTCTTCTTCAGATCCTGATACATCTTCTCACTGCCAGGGTGAATCGAATAAGCTGTCTCATGAGCTTCCTTGAGAATCAACTCCCGAATAGACTGGACATTGGGAACACACAAGCGGTCTTTGAACCATATCACGCCTTCTGCATCTTCTCGAAAATCTTTCCCTCTGCCATCTAGAATCAGTCGCCGAATCTCACTGATCTTCTCATCATTCTTCTGCGCTTCTTTGATTTCTCGCTCCAAGGTAGGTTCCAATTCAACTGTGACTCCTCGCGAATTGTTCAGAAATCCGAGACTCAACCTGTCAAACTCTTTGGCCAACTCATAAGGCATCGGACGAGCGACCATCAGATTGACTTGACTCTTTCTGCTCAAAGCATCTGCCACTACGTTTGCTTTGCCTGGATGGTAATGGATCTCCAACTCATAGTCTTTGATCAACTCTAACCATCTTCGCTGTCTCATGTTCAATTCTGACTGAGTGAATATGTACTTCAGACTCTTGTGATCTGTGTAAACATCGCATTTCTGTCCATACAGATAGTGCCTCCATGTCTTCAGCGCATGAACCACTGCTGCCAACTCTAGATCATGGATTGGGTAGTTCTTCTCATGAACCTTCAGCTGTCGGGACGAGTAAGCCACAACTCTTCCCTCTTGCATCAACACGCATCCCAAACCTGTGTAACAAGCATCACAATACACAGAGAAGGGCTTGTGCACATCAGGCAAGACTAGGACAGGCGCTGTTGTCAACTTCTCTTTCAGCGCTTCAAAGGCCTCTTGACATTTCTGGGTCCACTCGAATTCAACCTTGTTGCCTAGCAACACTGTCATTGGTTTCGCAATCTTCGAAAACCCTTCAATGAATCGCCGATAATATCCGGCCATTCCAATGAAGCTCTTGATTCCTCGAGCATCCGTTGGCGCTTTCCAGTTCAGAATGTCTGCCACTTTCTTCGGATCCACAGCCAATCCTTCTTTGTTGATTATGTGACCCAAGAACAGGACTTCACTGATCCAGAACTCACACTTGCTCAACTTTGCATACAACTGGTGCTCTCGCAATCTCTGCAATACCATCCTCAAATGATCTGCATGCTCTTCTTCACTTTGAGAATAAATCAGAATGTCATCAATGAATACCACCACAAACTTATCGAGATAATCCATGAATACACTGTTCATCAAGTTCATAAAGAACGCTGGTGCATTGGTCAAACCAAAAGACATCACTGTGAACTCATACAAACCATACTTGGTGATGAATGCCGTCTTCGGAATGTCCGAAGGCCGGATCCTGAGCTGATGATAACCTGACCTCAGATCAATCTTGGAGAACACACTGGCTCCTCTCAACTGGTCGAACAGATCTTCTATTCTGGGCAAGGGATACTTGTTCTTGATCGTGACTTCATTCAAAGCTCGATAATTGATACACATCCTTTTGGTGCCTTCTTTCTTCTCCACAAACAAGACAGGGGCGGCCCAAGGCGAGGTGCTTGGCCGGATGTAACCTTTCTCTGACAGCTCATCAATCTGCTTCTTAAGCTCAACCAACTCTGGTCCGGATATTCTGTAAGCTCTCTTATAGATAGGGGCGGTTCCAGGAAGAAGCTCTATAGCGAATTCAACTTTCCGCTCTGGTGGCATACCCGGTAAATCCTTTGGAAACACATCTGGGAATTCAGACACAACCTTGATACTCTCAATTGGGTCTGCTTCACTGCTATCGACAGCCATCTGATAACAACTTCCTCTCTTCGGCTCAGGCGGGACTAACTCGGTCACCACTTCCTCTCCTAGTGGGGACACCAACTTGATTGTCCTTTGATCACAACTGATAACTGCCTGATACTTATCTAGCCAGTTCATCCCTAGGATGACATCTATTCCCTGAGTACCCATTACTATAAGGTTAGCGGGAAACGCTATCCCCCTTATTTCCACACTTACACCCAAACATATGCTATCAGCTCGAATTCTACCACCAGCTGAGTCAATTTGAATGGGGGTTGACATGGCAGTAATTGGAAGATTATGCGCTTCTACCCATGATGCAGTAATGAAAGAATGTGTTGCTCCAGTATCAAATAACACTTCTGCAATATGGGAGTCGACTGGGAACGTACCTACTGTCATGCCGGGGATCTCCTGAACTGCTTCAGCCTCCAAGTGATTCAATCTTCCGTGATTATAGCGCTGCTGAGGGCGGTTGCCTGCTCCAGACTGGGACACATTCTGCTTTGCTGGGGCATTGGGGCCTGACTGCTGCTGGGCTACTTTCTTCGGACATTGCATCACCCAGTGGCCTTGCTCTCCACAGTGGAAACATGCTCTATTTCCAACCTGAGCTGGTGCTGCCTGATTGCTCTGCTGAGTTGCGGGGGCAGGAAGACGAGGTGTCTGCTGATTCTGCCTCTGAAACTGACCTCCTGATTGATTGCTCTGACGATTCTGATACTGATGCTGAGGGTACTGCCTTTGGAACTGCTGATACTGCTGACGCTGCTGATGCTGCTGAGGTGGACGCTGGTTCTGCCTGAACTGCTGAGGTTGATTGCCTAAAAAACGAGGACGACTGCTGCTTCCAGGCTGGGGTCCACTGATCTTGCGCTTACGATCTTCCATCTCTTTACGCTTCCTTTCTGTCATGATTGCTCTGTCAATCAGGTGCTGGAATGTCGGGAAGGTATGATTCATCAGCTGATACTGCAGAGGGTCAACCAAGCCTCTCAGAAAACGGTACTGTCGCTTGGCATCGGTGTTGACATCTTCGGGAGCATAGCGAGACAACTGCAGAAACCTGTCTCGATACTCACTGACAGATGATGACCCTTGCTTAAGGGCCAGGAACTCCTCCTTCTTCACTGTCATCAGACCTGCAGGCACATGGTACTGACGAAAGCTACCTCTGAACTCTTCCCAGGTGATGGCATCGAGGTTGCTATGGGTGGCGAGGTAAGACTCCCACCATGATTGGGCTGCTCCTCTCAACAGACGGGGACCATACAAGACTTTCTCCCTGTCATCACACTGAGCGGTATGCAACTCCCGCTCCACAGTGCGCAGCCAATCTTCAGCATCCATGGGGTCAGAAGAGTGAGCGAACGTTGGGGGATGACCTCTCATGAATTCAGCACGCTTATCTCTAGGCATCTGAGGCTGGGGTGGAGCCTGCTGCTGTTGCTGCTGCTGCTGCTGCTGAATGGCGGCCAGAGTCTGACCGATGGCTTGAACTGTCTGAGTCTGCATCAGAAACATCTGCTCGATCGACATCGGGGGCGGGGGCGGCAGGTGCTGCTGCTGAGGCACCTCATCCTGCGGGGCGGCTTGCTCCTGCTGAGCACGCCTTCCTCCTCTACGCCTGTTCTCTGACATCTGCAGAACGCAACCACACATCAGAACTGATCTGGCAAATCTTGCAGCATAAGAAAAGAGTATAGAATTCTCCAACAGCACTGAACAGATGAGCATCTTCACTGATCTCCAACACAGACCACACAGCTTCTCAGATAAAGAGGAAAGTAGAATAAAGGGTTTCCCAACTATATAACTAACTCCATTAACATAATAGGTAAGCCAAAATGCAGGGGATACCCACACTCTGGTGACAATCATTACAAAGATCCAAACCAAACATAGTTCATCATGACAAACATAAATGCACAGGATATAGCAAACTACCCTGTCTAACTAAGACTAACTAAGACCGAGATTAACGCTAAGACTGAAGCTCCTATGTATATATATTTCGTATTAATTACAAGATCCAACTCTAACGATCTATGGTTCTAGATTTATCTTGGTCTTGCAGTCGGGATTGCCATAAGACTGGAGTCCACGCCGAGGTGAGCGATACGGATGCTGAGTCCCAACGGGAGCGGGGGAACCATCATCCAAGTGACGACGTTCCGCGTGCTCAGCCCGCAGCAGGGCGATCTCAGCACGAGCCCTACTCAGCTCGTCTAATGCATGGTCCAGCTCCGTGTTTAGCACGGCGGCTAGGTTGACTGTGCTGCTCAACCTAGGATTGTCCTCACCAGCAGGTGAAACAATCACGCCTCCTGTGCTGCCAGATGGACGGCGGGGGTAATACTTCAGGTCGAGACCGTCAGCTACCCCACCGAGAACCGAGCAGTAGTGCGAAAGCGCACGCCGTGCAGCATCCTGCATGGCTGCCTCAGCTGAGTCCCGCTCAGAGATAGAATAGTGCTCTGAGCAAGCCTCCGTGCCCTAGAGACTGTTCTCCGGACGGCGCACCAAGCAGGTCGCCTCCCAGCGGTCCGGGTAGACCCCGCGACTATGCTGGTAGACCACACAGCGATACTCGATGGACCAAGTACGCCGGTCAAGTGCCCGACGTAGCAGGGTGTCGAGCGCGTCGTGGAAGTGACACCCGCGAGCAGCGTCGCGAGTGATGGGTCGAGCAACTCATCCTTCCGGCTCATGGTCAGCAGAGAAGTCGGTGTCGTGGCTCGGGCTGTCGTCGCCACCTCCGTCGTCTGGGTCTCCTCCAGCAGCTACTCCAGAAGCTGGGGCGCCCAGTGGGGGTGCAGGGGGCGCCTCCAGAGGAAGCACAGGGGAGCAGCTCCTCATAGACTCTATCTCCTGCTGGAGCGAGAAAGAAGAGCCCTGCTGCTCCTGACGTCGACGTTCCAGCTCCTCATGCAGGCGGTGGTGCAGTCTCTCCAAGTGGCTGGACTGTCCGGCCACGGGACGGCGAAGCGGACGCTCAGCAAGGCGGGAGGGTAAGAAGGGGATGACGGACTTTCGTGCAGTGTGTCTAAGTCGAGCCATCTACAAAAGACATCGCAAGCAAAAGGGTGAGAACAGAACTAATATGACCAGCAAGTAATGAATCATAAATAAATGAAGGATCAGAATAATAATGAATCATAAATAAAGGAAGGATCAGGATAAACAAAATTTTCAGCAAGGTATATTATATAGTAGAACATAGGTTTGGTCAGTAGGACCAACTTTTGAAGGGATATCAAAGTCAAGGCAGGGACAGAGGTCTATAATCCTTAGAACGACCATTCTACTCTAGGTTAGCGGTCCTACAGTCAGCACGGCTTTGATACCACTTATGTCACACCCGGTTTTAGAAGGTAAACCGAATGCGAACCATGTACGTGCCAGGATCAGTTATTCACGTACACAGCAGTTACATAACATGGACATCATCACACAGTGCTCAAATAGTATTAAAAGGGAAATAATAGTCGATTACATCATACGTCTGAGACGTCCATATAGTTCTTACAATAAATCAAAGTGCGGAAAAGAAACGTAGATAACGCGGCCTTCACAGGCAGCCGACTGGGGGTTGCCGCTAACCCACGCCTAGAACTCGTCGTAGTCTTGGAACTCCTAGAAGTCTCCTTCCACAGCTTCATCTTCTCCTGAGCAGTGGTTGCAATGCTGACAACCTGGGGGGGTTTGGTGTGTAGAGCAAGGGTGAGTACACATCAACATACTCAGCAAGCCTCCCGTTTGGCTGTAGTGGACTAGCTTTATGTGGGGATAAGTCAAGCAGTTGCTTTTAGTTGGTCAGGTTATTACTTACTAGTAGAAAGCCAGGTTTTAACATTAACCCAAGTTATTAGCCCAATGTATCCTTTCCAAACGGAAAGAATACCACTTACCAATACCATAATCATAATCAGAACCATCAATCTCATTGCCACCTGTACCAAAATATCTCTGATCAAATATCACTAATCTCTGGAGCTCCCTTGGCCGCTCATAACCGCGAGCACGGCTGATATATCAGTTTCATAACACTCTGCAGAGGTTGCGCACTTTACCCACAAGCCGTGATTCCCTCTCTAGCCCGGGCTTGCAAGACCCTTATTCACTCCCAAGGTGAATGGCCAGGGATTCACTACGAAGCCTTTACAAAGATTCCCCGGGGCTGTAGCCACCCGTTAGGTTTCCTAAATGTACCGCACTCCTCCCCAAGGGACAAATCAACCTTGGCAGAGCGAGCCGCATACACCGAGCCCCATTGACGGCACAACGGCTAAGTGATCTACACCCCGGTTCCTCAAATTATTCAGCTAAGGGCGTCCCATTCCACCCTCATGGTTGCACTGTTTTCCCGGGCGGTCATCCATTGAACAGGTCCTTACGGAGAGGCACTCGAGAAACCGCTCGAGTCCCCTTAAATGCCACAAGTATGATCATAAATAAGAAGGGGAAAACAGCGTATCATAGATAGTCACATCATGTTCATTGATTAGAGTTGAGCAATAGCATCAAACTAAGCAGTAATAATCCGACCCAAGTAGGTAAACAAGGACATGAATAACAAAAGCTAGTCAATCCTTAGGTATAAATGTGTAATGCGGGAGGTGAATTAAAGAATGAATAGGACAGAGATAGGTCAAAGGACACTTGCCTCCACCAACCGACTGCTGCTCAGGGGCTTCTCCTGCGAATTCCTCGGGCTCTTCGACCGGATCGTTCTCTATGCGAGCGCAAACATACATACATCCACATATTTAATACCAAAAGAACAGTACACCATACAAGGGAACAAGTAAAGCGAGTATGCATCAAGTATGACATTCAATACCGCATTCGTTATGGTTAGAAAGAAACGGGAAAGGGTCTCGCAGGGGGTTAAAGCTTATGCACTAATAATTAGTTACAATTGGTTCTTAGCAAAAGAATTCTGTTATATACACTAATGGAAACCTAATCATTTTAAGTTGATCAACATTGAATGAGATAAACAATTAATTAAATGAATCAACTAGCGCAACAAAATTCTAAATTAAACTTCCTATTTCAATAGCATGAACAATGATTAGCCTACCTAAAATAGAATAGCTATGATAACAGAAAGTAAATAAAATAAAATAAAAAAATAAAAAAAACAGAGGGGGGGGCGGTTGAACCGGCCCTAGGGCGGTTGAACCGGCCCTGGGCAGGGCGGCCGAGCTGGGCGCGGGCGCGGGCGCGGGCGGCTGAGCTGGGCGGCCGGGGCGGTTGAACCGGTGGCCTGGGCGGCTGAACCGGTGGCGCGCAGGGGGACGCGGCCAGGGGGCCAGGCGGGCGGCCGGGCGCGGGCTGGGGGCGGCCGGGGCTGGCCAGGGGCCGGCCGGGGGCGGGCTGGGGGCTGGCCGGGGGCGCCAGGGCGCGGCCAGGCGGGGATGGGGGCTGGCCGGGGCCGGCTGGGCGGCCGGGGGCGCCAGGGCGCGGCCAAGGGCGGCCGGGCCATGGCCGGACAGGGGAAAGAGGAGGGGAGGGGGAAGGAGGGAGGAGGGAGGAGAGAGGGGGGGCCTCACCGGCGAGGGCGGCCGACGGCGAGGGGCGGCGGCCGAGCAAGGGGGCGGCGGCGGCGGCTTAGGGCAGGGGGTAGGGCGGCGGTGGGGAGAGAGAGGGAGAGAATGAGGGAGAGGGAGAGGGGGTTTTGGGAAAAAGGGGGGGGTGGGGGCGGCTGGGCCTTCCAGGCCCAAGAGGGGGGCGCAAGGGCGGCTGGGCCGGCCGGGGTCGGCCCACGGCGCGGGAGAGAGAGAAAAAGAGGAGAGAGAAAGAGAAAGAGAAAGAAAGAAAAGATTTTCTTCTTATTTTCGAAATCCGATCTTTCTAGATGAATGCATTTGCACTTTCAAACAATCAAAGAATGCATAGTTCGGCATGGTGCATCAAACAACATAAAGTATTTAGGGTTTTTCTTTACACGGGAATTCCAAACCGAATCCCGCTAAAACTTTGGAAAAGGTCAAGGTTTAGCGAGGGGAAAAGAAAAAAAGAAAAAGAAAAGGTAACGCCCGAATTTTGGCGAGTAAAGAAAAGAAAAAATTCAACTGCAAAATTCGGGGCGTTACAACTTGACAAGGCATTATACGGATTGAAACAAGCACCAAGGTCATAGTACTCACTCTTGAGTACAAAATTGGTGAGTCTTGGCTTCAATTCCTCTAAAGCAGACTCATCTCTATTCTTTTATAGCAAGGCATGCATCATCATATTTGTACTAGTACATGTGGATGTTATTATTTTCACAAGCTCCATAGAAAAAGCAACAAAGGCTCTGTTAGTGATTTGAAAGAAGAATTTGCTCTCGAGGATCTTGGTGATCTCCATTATTTCCTTGGTATAGAGGTAAATAAGGTACGTGATGGCATTATTGTCACATAGGACAAATATGCTTCTGATTTATTAAAAAGAGTAGGCATGTCAGATTGTAAACATGTCAGCACACTTCTAACAACTAGTGAAGGGGCACCATTTAGGGTCAATGTTGTCATTCAGTATAGGAGCATTGTGGGGGGCACTGCAGTATTTGACTCTCACTAGACCTAACATTGCCTTCACAGCTAATAAAGTTTGTCAATTTCTTCATGCACCCACATCTCTGCATTAGGCAATTGTGAAAAGGATCCTCAGACATATTAAATTATCTATAAAGGTAGACCTTCACATGCATAAGTCGACCTCTACCTTGGCTAGTGCTTTTTCAGATGTAGATTGGGATATCAGTATTGATGATTGAGAATCCACTAGAAACTTTGCAATATTTTTTGGATCTAACCTTGTGTCATGGAGTGCACGTAAACAACCCACAATATCTAGATCCAGTACAAAATCAAAATATAATGCTATAGCTAATGCAACGGTAGAGATTATTTGGACACAAACCCTATTAAAAGAACTTGGAGTTTAAAGTTCTAAAGCTGCAAAACTTTGGTTTGACAATATCGGTGCCAAATATCTATCGGCGAATCCTGTGTTCCATGCCAGAACTAAACACATAGAAGTAGACTACCATTTTGTGAGAGAAAAGGTTGCACATAAGTTACTAGAAATTGAGTTTGTTTCTTCACAAGATCAAGTTGCAGGCGGATTCACAAAAGAATTACCAGTAGAGGAAACTTCAAAATTAATCTCAACCTAAGAAGGTTGTGATTGAGGTAGGCTATTAGAATAGGTATATATCTAAACTGTAACAGCTCCTGTTGTAGATTGGCCAAGATATAAAAGCATTTCCAACAAGGTGACTCAAAATAGTGCCCCAAAAAAATTAAAATACTACATCATTCAAAGTGTTTAGGGCACTAAGGGCTCGTTTGGTTGGCGCCCTGGCCTGGAGTTGCCTGCCAGGCAGTTAGATCTAGGCCCAGGCATCCAAAATCGGACGTCTGAGGTTGCTGCGTAGACTAGGCAAGTTTTTCCGGTGTGTGAACCAAACAAGCACCAAAAACAAATTGCGCACCACCAGTATAACTCTAAATCATGTATTTATTGGAAGTGAATTACATTATTAGAAAAGAAAATGTTGAGAATGATGTAGAAAAGAGGATATTTGGGTCAATTAATGGAGTGCTCTATATTTTTTGACAAAAAATTATAAAATAGGGTAATGTTGTAGTTGTATTTCATAAGTTAAGCCCTATAATTTTAGATAGAGTACTGATTTAAGTCACTGTTGGAGATGCTTTAAATATGAACAAGTGATTCAGATAAGAGTATTTTACCAGACACTGTCAGTGGTAAAATCTGTATGTGGTCGTCCTCACCGAGGTGGAGCCACTGATGGGCAACCTCAGTTAGCGAGGGGTTCTACAGGGTGGTGAGGACTGATTTAGTGACCTAAGAATTGGATTGGATCTATGACGAAGAAATATCCTTGTTATTTAATTTTAAATAGCAAAAGAATTACTTTCTCATATATCTTCTCTAACTCACATGTCACCAAATCAGTCCACAATGTGTCGTGTTCTCTTATCCTCTGCTTGAGAGGCCATGTGGCACAGTATATCTGTGAGGACGCTATTGTGGCTGCCGAAAGATGCGCGCGGGGGTGGGGCGAGAGTTTCCGTGACGGTGTTCCCCAACACTAATCCAAAATACCGAATCATTTGGGCTTCACGAGCAAAGAATGAAATGGAAGACAAGGTTATGGTTTGAAGCTAAACTTCTCTGGAGGCAAGCTTCTCGTTCTTAAAGTTGGAGGCAGAGTTTTGCCAAATAGGTTGAGACCTGAATTTAGTGTAAGAGCTACTTTAAGAGATTAGGTAAAACGTCAACAAATTATGTAAATGCCTCTCCAAATTTAGTCCTACAGATGCTGTATAGCGGCTTTAATTTGTTTCAGAGAATAGCAAAATCACTTAATTTAGCTAATATTTTTGGGCTAATCTATTGGAGGTGGTCCGAGGGTAATAATCACTTGCATTCGTCCATCTTTATTAAGTTAGATTGACTGCAACCCAACAGAACAGGACACAGAGACGCTGACCAAGTCACACTTGCTTTCCACACCGCACACAAACTCACAAACGCCTGCGCTAGCTACCGTTGCCGGCAGCTGCAACACTTGACCTGAATGAAAGCTACTGCTGCTGTGGATGGGCGGGGGCAAAGGCGAGGTGAGCCTAGGCGTTGCTCCGGAAGGAGCCGTACCCCCTCGCGCTCTCCTTCTCCGTTCACCTTAAACTGCGGAGGAGGAAGAGCTGAATAGCCCGCCGACGAGATGGTCCTAGGCGTTGCTCCGGAAGGAGCCGTACCCCCTGGCGCTGGCGCGGAGGACGATCTGGTGGTATAGGGCTGCGATCGCCGCTCCGATGAACGGGCCCACCCAGAAGATCCACTGCATGCAGCAACAGCAAATTAGCAACCAACAAATGAGTGAGTGCTGCAATCGTGGACAATGTGTGTAAATACCTGGTCGCTCCAGGCTTTGCTGTTGTTGTACACGACGGCGGCGCCGAGGCTCCTCGCCGGGTTGATACCAGTGCCAGTGATCGGGATCGTCGCCAGGTGCACCATGAACACAGCGAACCCGATCGGAAGCGGCGCCAGCACCTGATGAGCATTTCCTTCGTTCATCAATAATGCAACACGAGAGGCAAGGCAATGCACAGCACAAGTTCTGGAGAAATGGGCAGCAGCAGGAATAAATGCAGGATCACATCTCAAAGGAAAGGAGTGTATATTACCGGAACGTGGGAGTCGCGAGCGTTGCGCTTGGGGTCGGTGGCGGAGAAGACGGTGTAGACGAGCACGAAGGTGCCGATGATCTCGGCGGCGAGCCCCGTGCCGGTGGAGTACCCGGCGCTGACCTCATTGGCGCCGCCGCCGTAGCGCGCGTAGAACCCGCTCTGGAAGCCCTTGACGAGCGCGACGCCGCAGATGGCGCCGAGGCTCTGCGCGGCCATGTACAGCAGCGCGCGCACCAGGGAGACCTTGCGCGCCAGGAAGAGGCCGAACGTGACGGCCGGGTTGATGTGGCCGCCCGAGATGCCGGCGGTGCAGTAGACGAGGATGAAGATCATGCCGCCGAACGCCCACGCGATGCCCAGGATGCCCACGCCGCCGCACGCCGCGTCGGGCCCCGACGCCGACGCGTCCGTCTGGTGCTTGTACCCGATCACCGTGGCCACCGTGATGTACAGGAACAGCAGCGTGGCCACGAACTCGGCGATCACGGCGCGGTACAGGGACCACTTCCCGAGCTCGTCAATGTCGATCAGCGGTGCCGGCGGAGGGTCTGCGTAGTCACGGTCACGGACGCCGCCGGCCTCCAGAGTGGACACATCCACCTCCTTGCCCATCTCACCTGCTTCACAAGCTTTTGAGTGGTGACCTACTGGCTTGCAAAGAGAGCTAAGATAGAGTCGGTTGACAATTGCTTGCTTGCGTTGCTGTGTTAGGGCTGACACGGAGGGTATGTATTTATAGGGAGTTTATGGAGGAGGGCATTCGTGTGGGTTTAAGCGGTAATGCATTTCTAAATAAAATGGAAAATTATTGTGCTCATGGGTAGTTGTTCTGCGTGGGGCAGACAAATGTTTGCTTGTTTAGCGATTCATGAGCATGTCTTGCAAAAAAGTTCAGATTTCCCGCTGGACATGTCAATGAGGAGCCATCTCAAAACTCATCGTTTGAGTTTCAGCGCAGTATATGAAATATATAGAAGATGTTATGTAATAATGCGAAATTAACGAATCTTTCATTTTTGTTTTCCCACAGCTTTCCAAAATATAGCAGGAATTTAGATTACACTGTATAGCGGAGGGAAAGGGTTCTCATACTGAAACTCTAATAATGCCCCGTTTGTTGGGATGCAGTATTGTTGTTTTCTTTTAAATGCTGTACATGCATGGGATTCTACAGCGTTTTCACACCGATTAATTTCTACAGTGTTCCACGTTTTCTTTTTTAAAATAAGATACGAGTAGTATTCCGTTGTTATGGTGTGTGAACGACTCTTGTAAGTATACGGATCTCCCTGTTTCTCAGTCCTGGAATTTTTGTTTCTGATCCTTGTACATTAGGTTCAGCTAGCATGCATGGTAACCAGCAGTACATGCTCTCTATTAAATACATACAGTAATAACCAATAGAAATACAACACTTTTTTATTTAATTATATGATGGCTATGGCGCCCCACCAGCAGCAATGTATGTACTCCTCTCATTCTTTTTGCAGCAAGGCCCAACATAAATTGTACTTAATAATAATCAATATATGTGGTCGTATTATTGAAGAACATCTCATATGTTCCATGCCTTTCTCGACCTCTTGCGTTTTTCATAATGCTTGGATAAGGTTATACGGCAACCTAACAAAAACAAACAAACAAATAAAGAAAGCAGTCAGTAGTTCCCTCATAATTGATCGATCAGGCGGCTCCGTCCCAATAAATGAACCGGAACAAGAAAGAAAGAGTAATAAAAGGAAGCATGATTGTTTTTTTTTTTTTTTTTGCGCATAGAGCCGCCCTGCACCGACCTCCACTTCCACTCACACTGACGACATCACTCTCGTGGCTTGCCCGTCCATCTCCATCACGGGCCCACCACCAGCGCCATTTCGGCCCATCCTGTGGCCAGGGCTGCCCCGCCCTGCAGCCTCCCGATGGAATACACAGAATTAGGTCACCGTCACAGGCAGAGTGGTAAATAAACAAAGACAGAGAAAAGCGTAGCCACACTCTAGCTAGCTAATGCCACTGGCTGGGCAGTGCTGTCGTGCCGGTGGTTGAATCCCGTCCACAAAAGTGATCACGCCGCGCTGGACAAAACAAAATTCCAGTATATTATTATTATTAATTATTATTATATTTACTATATATTATGTGCATGTGGCTACGGGTTCTTGTCACGAAATGCTAGCCGAACTAGCCAGATCCACGACGACGACGACCGATCGAGTTTGGCGGGGTGGGGTGGAAAAGGCACGGGTGCGTGCGTGCGCCGACCAGGGGATGAGAATCTGAGCCGAAGTCACATGACATGACCGGCAACTGAAGAAAAGTTGCGGCGATGCCGTCACGTACGTACGATTGGATTATAGTATTTGGGTTCCAATATAATCCGCGTACTACGTATATATATCCAACGGCGACGGGTGGTCGACGGATGTATTGAACAGCCCATGGTTTCATGTATATGATGGGACGCAACAGGGACGGCATGGGAGTTCCTACGTTTTCTTGCTTCTGTCGTGGCACTGAATGCCAGATGCTTGCTCCGATCCATGTGGCATCGTACTGTGCTCTGTGCCATGTGCATCTACGTGGCAGATTCATGCTCTGACGTGCTTGGTTGCATTGCTGCTACAGTCGTGTAGTGCGCCGCCCAAACCCGCAGCAATCGCAACAGTGCGCCTGATCTGTTGATTTCTACCTACTTTATAAGCGATTCTTCTCAACGTGTTTTTTGAATTAATATAATGTATCCTCCAAATAAAAAAAACACTCTGTTCACTTCTCTAGTTTTAAGTTACAATTTAATGAGGACGTGTTTTAGAGACAATTTAATAAAACTAATTTGATTATGTAGGTGTTAACGTGTCTCTCTATTTTATTAGAGCTTGGTTTATGGCATAGATAAAGTAGCCTACGACAATTTATTTATGATGAAAAGTGTACTAGTATCATGGTATAAGAATATTGTTACCACAAGCAATTTACTTCTTCCATTTATTTTTATAAGAAACACACTTGTCTTAAGGTCGTCCAACCTCCTAATTAACTAACAACTGGTCTTACAAGATGTGAATTTTTGTGATCTCATAGGATGCCTGAATTTTGTTCCACATAAGTGATATCATTAGATGCATGTGTTAATATGGTATCTTATATAAGATTACAATTTTGTCGATATAAACATTAAAGTATACAAAAAGATTTGTAGGTCAAATTATAATATTTGAGATGGTTTCATGCTAAAGCTGAGAATGAAAGCCACCACCGCTACTACTACCATCCGACTAGTCATCTAGAGCACTTCTCCCTCCATGTTGCCCCTCCCCCTCCCTCTCCGGCGAAGTCGCTGGTGGAAGGGAGAGATGACTCATTATTTCTCATCTACAATTAAATAGTTTTTTAGGTATGTTCCAAATAAATGTACCAATGAAACCATCACATGTGTTTATAAGTTGGAAACTCATTATCTATGAGACTGACGATTTTCGCAATAAGATTCATGTTGCAGGAGTTAAATTCATTGGTAGGAGATCAATTTATATGGTATGCAAGGACAAAGATTCTCACGGACCTCATCGTCGATAGTCGTGGAGAGAGAGAGAGAAAAATTAACATGATAGATTAAGAGTTGAAGATGTTGAATATGTAGCATGCTTTGCATTTGACCATTCAACCACCAATGTTGTTTTTTCATCGATTCAAATGTGTTTCCGTCTAATTCAGAATGTCGGATCTTGTGGGTTCCGTGTGTTGGATTTGGCATGAGGATTATATGTTCCATGATGCTATGTCCATCTACAACATCGACTAACAATCAAAGCTACTCGGAAAGAAGACGATGAAATGAATGTTTATTTTAACTTTTAACAAGATCTACGCTCACTCATTTCCCAAAACGAAAGGATGAGACGATCCCAGTCACAACCTTTGAGTTAGCGAAGCAGTTGAAGCCTATGGGGTATAGCGTGTGGCATGACTCGAATCTTTGTGTGTTTCCTAGCCGTCTTGGCGTCTTCAACCGCTCTCTCATTGACCACGCATTTTAGCAATAGTAATTGGTTAGATATGCCTCTAGCTCTGCCGTTGTCGGTTAGCCTGTACAAGCACATAGTTAGTTCCCATGAATAATGGATCGCTACCAAATAAAAAGGGTACTGTGATCGAACACGACATTGGAGGGCATTTGCTTACGCGTGTCTTACCAGAGAAGGGTCAACTTTTGACAAATTTCCTAGCAGTGGTCTCCTGCACAAAGCTTAGATGGCTGCAACAAATTCCTTCATAGATGCCAGAAAACGATGCTCGGGACTGAAAACGTCGTACACGTCGCTATGAAGTAAACAATTATAGCTTCACAAATTCCTTCATCGATCTATGAAGAAAACGCTTACATGTTACAACAAACTCCTAGCTCAACTGAGTACTTGTGCATGGAAGAAGACAAAGAAGAGGAGAGAAGAGAAGAAAGAAAATATATAAACGTTGGCCAATCAAGTTTTCCTGCCCATATTATTACAAGTGTTAAATGATTTTGAAGGACCAGTGAGGCCACCTAAGGGGGTGAATGAGAGCCAATCCAATTTTTGCTGCAAAAACAATGGAAATGAGCACTTTACTTCAATTGAGATGAAGTAAGCGCTCAAACCAAAAGCACATCAGCAAATTAGTGATCTCATGATTACAAAATGTTCCAAAGACTCACACTAGACCAGCAAAACCAGCGGATCGCAAATTCGACACTGAAAAGTTCGAAACGGTCTTTAGTTCCCTAATGCAAAACTGAAGCAAACGAACTCCGATTGAGATGAAATTTACAAACACCTTGACAAATGTGTTTCCAAGGTATCCACAAATTTTGAGCTCAATCGGATTTGTAAATCAATCGCAGATTTGAAAATACGATTGGAATTGGGGTTTTGCTGGGGGTTTTCTCAACCAAACTCAAAACGGGATCAACTCGAATCATGACCATGAACTGCACTGACTGGGAATAAGCAGTGATCCAAAGAGTTTATCTCCCCCACAAATCAATCCCCAATAGCACCCAAACGACAAGAACTCAAAGTTTTTCACAAATCCAAGAGAGGAGATGGAAGAATACAAGAGCAAAGAGACTCAAAATTTCAGCAAGAATGAAAGCTAAGATTGAGAGCCAACCAAAGCCATGGGCAGAACCGGTCACCCATCCTCAGATTAATCGATAAAGATTACAAAACATAGATGCGAAGGTTCAAAGCGTTGCGGATCTCTGGCTACAAAACTGGAGTACTCTAGGGAATAGAAAACAACTAGTGCTAAAACCCTAAGTAAATGAGATGGCTGAAACAACGAGTCCTACCCTTCTATATATAGAGGATTATTACTACTTCCTAAACTACCCCTATATACATGGAGCCTATCCACTTAGTTGGGCAACTCCTAGGATTTTGATCTGACCGCCACATGCTCTACACGAAGTTGCTTTGCCTTGACATGCCCTTCACGACGATGCCACGTGTCACCTCTGGTTCCCGCCAGAACCGCCACCGCCGAGTTTTGAGGCCAAACCCAGTAAAAACCCACCCATTCGTTGCGCTGGGTGGTTTTGAGTCTCAACCACCAAAAACCTCCGCGAGTAGCACCACATGCGCGTCCCCCACGTCCTAGACATGTGTCCCGCTAGTCCTCAACCACGCCAGTAACACGGCCCGCTCTACCATGTCCTCGTACAAGTGTGTGTCCTAGGTGTTAGCCACCATAGCTAGTCAACCGGCAACCCTAGTCCCTCGGTCAAGTCCCAGTGCTTGTTCGCCACCTCTCCCGGTCCATCGACACGAACCCACATGACCTTCACCTCTGTCCGCTGTCGACCACTATCCCTGTGCTCCACACCTGCACTGTAATACCCAAATAATTAGATTTATAAAATGTATAAGAATTGGGAATTATGAAAGATTTATTTGATTACTTGTGTTGTCTTCCTCATTCTTGCATACTCAAATCATGGGGTCACATTGACTACTAATAATTATATTAAATAAAGGCAATAATGTATCATGTTGGAATTTATTCGTTCGTGCATTTAATAATAATAATAATAATAGTAACAAAAATATATTAATGCTGAAAATGAGGCTTAACCTAATGGGAAATCTGAAGTGCAAAACAGGGATTTGAATTCAGTTTGAATATTTGAATTCAGTTTGAATATTTGGAAATTGGAAAAAGAAAACAAAAGAAAAAGGTAACACCCCGTGCTGGGCCCAAACTCACGTCAGGACCATTCCCTCTCCACCGTCGGCCTGGCTGGGCCTAGCGTCATTCTCACCCAGCGCGCCACACTCCCCCGTGACTCACTGACCCACGGACCCGGTGCCACAGGCACTCCGGGTGGCTTTCTCCGCCTCGCGGATTTGCGCTGACCGTATGACTTCTTGGACCACTTGACCAGTGCCTTCGGTGGGCGCTTTGCGTAACTGACCTGCGGGACCATGTTGTCGGGTCCGTCCCCCACGCGAAGATCACAACCAACGCGCTAGGCGCCACCGTAGAATCTGGTGGATCTAACTGGCGTAACCGCCTTCGTGAGCTTGGCTGCGCATTGCGCTGGCTATAAAGGGTTACACCGCCGTGCTCTTCGTGACTCAACCAACAGGTAGGCAAATTCCTTGTTGCCATAGACTGAGGGAGAGGGAAGCAAGATCCCGCCGTCGTGGACAAACTCGCCCGGGGCCACAGACCTCCGACCAATAGCTTTGGGGGAACCGTGGGGAACTTGGGGTGCTCTGGGGGCTTGTCATCGGGCTTGGGTTTAAGCAGGGGAGCCCCAATTCTTCACGTAGTATCCGCGCCGCCGCTAGTCCGCACCTCGCCGCGGGTGGTGTGCCCTTCTGCTCATCCTTCGTTAAGGTATCTCTTGTACAGTCCTCCATTGTGTTCTCTTTATTTTGGATCCATTAGATGCATGCTCCTATGTCTCGCGAGTATTCTGGCGTACGCAGGCCATGGCGCCACCGTGCGGCCAATGGCGCCACCGCGCTCGGTCGGCGTGTGGAATGGCGTGACATGCGCCATTGATTCTGGCGCGGATGGCTAAGATTTGCGCCAGCGTAACAATTCGGCTAGGTTGATCCAAGACCGTTCGATCGCGATCGGGCGAGCCAGGGGCGATCGCAGGGGTATTCAATCCGAGCCGTAGATGTCGAATCCAATGCGTAAGTCGATGTACCAGTTTATGAGATTCTAGATCTAATCTGGTGCGTAGAATTTAGATCTGGCAACCTGAACAGAAGGATACCCCTTCGGCCATGCTGCTTTGTAAATGAGCCCCTGAAGTTTGTAGAAATCAACCCGCGGTCCCCTTCTAGGGTAAATTAATTATAGTCGAGTCCTAGTTTTTATAAGTCAGCCCCTAGACTTTCTCATTTTTACGACCGCAGTCTAGGGAGTGAGAAAAAGGGGATAAATTAATTCAGAAAATGTTTTCTAATATAAAAATAGTTCTAGAACTTGTTTAATTCATGAGTAATTCATTTTAATTCCTTTTGGATCCATTCTAGTTGCGTTAATTTTGTTTTAATATTGTTTATCACTTGGTAACTCTGTTTTATCATGAAACATAGATTAAAATTATCCACGTAGTTTATTCCATACCAAACACTTAAAACTTCGGAAAATCATAACTCTTTAACCGTAACTCCGAATTTAGTGATTCTCGAACCTACGATCTCGTTGCGATGCGTAGAATATTATCATTCATTTTGTACTATGTTAATTGGAACATGGAGAACCACCTAGGAAAACAGTGCTACCACAAGGGTGGAATGGGACACCCTTGGCCAAGTAATTAGGAAAGTTAGGGAGAGATTACCTTACCTGAAAGGGGCAAGCGGGGAGGCATCGCTGCAGAGTATAGGGAGGTTCTTGGGTTGGACTGTCTATCTAGCTTTTCGGACGAGGGATTCCTATGCTTCCTTCTTCCTGAATTGGTAGCGAGTTTTCTCGAACTAGTGGAACTTCGGAAAGGCTTCGTAGTGCTACCCTGCCTCGTCTCCATGGTAGAGATGAATGGGACTTCTAGACCCCTTGGCAAAAGGGTGGCATGGCTTGTGGGTAAAGATGCGCAACCTCTATAGAGTGTAAAACTGGTATATCAGTCGTGCTCACGGTCATGAGCGGCTCGTACACTTACATGATTAATTTATGGAAGTAAACTTAATTTGTCATTTGCATCACATTATGGTTTATTATTAATTTTGATCTACTATTTATGGGTTGGCATACACTTACAATTAGTAAGTGCTAATAATTTTTGACCAACTTATTAAAAGAGATGCTCAGCTTTAATCATTATTTGTTGTTCAGCCTTACACTACACATGAACTCCCACCTTTGGTGAGTTCATGCACATTATTCCCCACAACTTGTTGAGCTATAATCTTTTGTGAGCCCACCCTTGCGACATATATACCCCCACAGGTGAAGAGCAGGTAGCCCAGGAGGAGGTCTACAACGACGAGTACGAGCTATCTAGGTGGCGTCTCCTAGTCAGCTTGATGGCGCCAAGGAATAATTATTAGTTCTCTTTATTGTTATCATTTATTTTTGTAAGACTCTTCCGCTATGTAATAATGATATGACATTTATCTCTATACACTTGGTCATTATATGTGTTGTTCTTCTTTAGCGCGCATATGAGACGTACCCGACTTTATCCCTTAAATCCGGGTGTGACGTGCACACCACAAGCCGACCGACATGGTTGCACAACACATAACTCACACCTCGGTTAGTCCACGACTTGACCCAAGATGCTACCTTTTGCAATTACTCATCATCAACCTGAATCACAAGAGACAAGTCAACCTTGTGTCTGTAGATTTCATAATTTGTTGTTTTCTATTGGAAAGTTACCATGGATTTTGACAGCTGTGTCCTTAGAGCAACTCTAAGAGACCCTCTACTTATTAAAAAATATCATTTGAATTTTTTTATTTTGATTATCTAAATATTGTTAGGGTGTGTCCTATACACAAGTTTGGTTCACAGGAACAGGGGTAGAGATAATCCAAACCGTTGGTTATAGCCCCGGTCACACAACATCATATAAATACGATTAAGGGGTCTGACGTGTTTAGCTGTAGCACCCCAAAAATTCAAATCTTGAAAATTTCTCAAACTCACTCTAAATTCAAAATGAATTTTAAATTTTGTTTCAAAATTTTTGTTTGAGAGTTGATCTCAACAAATAGAATATAGTGGTCTATATTTCTTCTCCAAAATCCTCCTCAAAATATCCTACAAATATTTCCCCAGTGACCCCTCAAATTCTTTCCAGAAATACTGCCCAAATATTCCACCAATATTTCTCCAAATATTTTCCTCCTCGGAAATACATTCGGAATCATTTTTAAAGTCCCTACAAATATTTTCTTCATAATTTTTCTTATGCTCATACGTATACATATGCCTCAGGTGTCATACAGTGAGCTCTGCAAGCTAATTTCACTTATACATGACAATACATGCTTATCTCCCACTAATCCTCACCTCCTCCCCTAATCCCCCCACCTTGCCTATAAATAGAGGGGCAAGGGCCTTCCCTCGAGCCACCCAAGCCATTTTATGGCAACTCACTCCCCCCCCACTCCCACTCCCACTCCCACACAAGCACAATGATCATTCGATCGTTCGTCCACCTGTTCATAGTTTGTTCGTTTGTTCGTCCGATCATTCATGATTCGTTCATCTGATCGTTCGATCGTTCGTTCGTCTAAATAATCTTTGTTCAGTCGTTATGTTGCCAAAATTCTGATTTCGTTCATAATCCCTATTCATCGTTCATCGTTCGTTCATGTTCATACGACTATTCACTGTTCATCAGATCGTTCATAGTCACTATTCACCGTTCATCGGATCGTTCAGTCACTATTCACCATCCATCGAATCATTCTTAGTCACTATTCATCGTTCATAATTCGTTCATACAAACTATTCATCGTTCGTTCATACGGACTATTCACCGTTCATCGGATCATTCATAGTCACTATTCATCGTTCATCCTACTATTTATCATTACTATTCATCAATCATCCGATCACCCAAATATTCAACTGCTCATCCATCATGCTGTCTAGCTCACCTAAGACCTGCCAGACCAATATTTTAGTCATACGAACTCCAGTGACTGTGATTTTCCTTCCAGTAAGAGCTTCCCTTCCCGTCTGGTCACCCATCTCAGATTTCTCCAAGTTGAGCACGCTTCACTTTGATATTTTTTCGAACCAGGCTTCCAAAAAGAAAGGTGAACCATGTTTGTATGGATACGCCATCAATCCTATAAAACCTGGCCCAAGATACCACTGCCCCCCGGACCCGAATACCAAATTCTTCCAGCCATTTGGGTCCCGCCTTACTGTTGTCCCATTAGCCCAGAAATAATTCCTGTCACTCCACTCAAAAATACATTTTTATTTTTTATTTTCCAAATATCTCTAAATATTGAAATTTTGGAATATTCCAGGAATATTCCTTTTCCCTTTTCTTTTTATTCCTATAATTATAAAATCCAAAACTCCTCCATCCAATCTCAGATTCCAATAATTCTTGTTTCTAAATTCTTATCAAATTATTCCCTATCCAACCACGTCATCCCTTGAGCAAGGTTCATATTTTAGAAAACTCCAAAAATACTCTTGTCCTATATTTTGTCTATAATTTCCTTGTTCAGACTGAGTCAAATGATTCATTCACCACTATTCTCACCAACAGTGAACTCTACCGTACTAAACCACATGTACCCAGCTATAAATACACCCAGCTACCCTCTCCCTCTCTACACACTCAACACCCTCAGCCAAGGCAAACCCCCACCCACTCAGTCACCCCGCTCTGCCGGCTACACGCCTAGTATCGCTTCGCCTCCAATCCACCCTCCTGGTAATCACCTCAACTCCACCACCAGTAATATCACAACACCACATGACACAGATTCTGCTCAAGACTCTACCCATCCATATATCATCATTCTCACCACTATACTAAATATTTGTTGATATACTTGCTGGTTTGTATGTTGGCTTGTTCATGCTGCATAGTTATCAGAGCGTTCGTGCCGTCTCGTGAAGGCCAGCTCTGCAAGTCTATGCCAAACGATGGAGCTAGAAGCCAGTTCCGCGAGCTCTCACCCTTTCACTAGTTAAAGCACGACAAGCTCACTGGATCCCTTTGATGCATAAATTACCTATGTTTTTCAAACACAACCCTCAGCTTGCTATTTTATACATTATATGATTTTGCTGCTAAGATACATGTTAATATGGCCACCCAGCCTTAGAACTTTGCCGCAATTAATCTTTATACTCCTTGACATCTTGATAAGGTGTGAGTTTTTCAAAAGAAGATGTTTTTCAAAATGGGTATGATGAAGGGTTATCACCATTATCACCTAGTTTGGGAGCGCCTTAAGGTGATGGCTCAGCCGGGTTAGGTGTGAGCATGAAGGATTGTCCCTTTCGTATAAGGACCGGTTTGTCATTTTCACTGCATGTACTTTTATCAAGTACAACCACTCAAGACTGTATGGGTAGTCGCTTGATCCGAACTTGCACGGTCTGTACCCTAGGGTTATGGTGACTGGGGAGCACCGAGAGGACAAGGAGGGAGAATGTTTTGTCCTGGTTTGGGCATGAAGGTGGTCTTGTTCCTTTCGATATAACTTCCAAGGTAAAGTTGTGCAGGGGAAGAGAGAGTTTTGGCATTCAGATCTCACGGCGGTGAGATTGTAGAAACCAGACTAGTGGGTAAAGTGTACACCTCTACGCAGAGTTCAAAAACCTATTCGAATAGTCCTTGTCCACGGATATGGATGAGTTATGGCTTGGTATGACAATTAGTGTTTTGTTTTCCAAAAATGCTTTTGAAAAGTGGTTTTAAAAGGTCCAACGATTGAGCCGTGAGCTATGGTGGACAGGAAGTCCAGTAGCTATTTTTTTTAAAAGAAAATCGGTGGGAAACTACCAAGATTCCTGGATGGTTTAGTCCAGGATTTTTTGTTCTATATTGAAAAAACTTTTTGCTCCTTTAGGAGAGGATGCACTTTGAAAAGACAAAATGTTTTACAAAATAGCCCTTCATAAAAATTGCTCTTTCTGCAAAATATCATGACCTCCACATACTCCATGCATTATATCTGATTTCTCCATTCCGTGGGTGAAGCTGGGCTGATAGGTACGTAAGTACTCACTCTTGCTTATTTGTTGTTTTTCAGAGAAGGAGATCGTTGATCGGGTAAGAATTACGCCTGTTCCCAATCATGCATGTGACTGTTGGACCGCTGATTTGCTTCACTACGTATATCGGGCTACTTCAGCCCCACTCTGTTGATATGTCCCGAGTTGTGGACCAACTCTTAAAGTTGATCGCCACCTTTATAGGTTTTCTCGTTTAAGTAGGTCTGGAACTGAAAGTCGTCTAGAGGGGGGTGAATAGGCAAATCTAAAATTTATAAAGTTTAAGCACAACTACAAGTCGGGGTTAGCGTTAGAAATATAATCGAGTCGAAAAGAGAGGGCGAAAACAAATCACAAGCAAATAAGGCGGATGACACGGTGATTTGTTTACCGAGGTTCGGTTCTTGCAAACCTACTCCCCGTTGAGGTGGTCACAAAGACTGGGTCTCTTCCAACCCTTTCCCTCTCTCAAATGGTCACCTAGACCGGGTGAGCTTTTCTCTTCAATCAAACGGGACACTTAGTCCACTACAAGGACTACCACAACTTGGTGTCTCTTGCTTTGATTACAATGATCTTGGGAACAAGAAAAGAGGAAGAAGAAAAGCGATCCAAGCGCAAGAGCTCAAAAGAACACAACAAAACTCTCTCTTCTAGTCACTATTGCTTTGAGTGGAATTGGGACTTGGAGAGATTTTGATTCACTCTATTTGTGTCTTGTATTGAATGCACTAGCTCTTGTATTGAATGTGTTGGCTGAAAACTTGAATGCCTTGAAGTGTTGGTGGTTGGGGGTATTTATAGCCCCAACCACCAAAGTGGTCGTTGGGGAAGGCTGCTATCGAAGGGCGCACTAGACAGTCCGGTGCGCCACCGGACACTGTCCGGTGCCCCAGCCACATCACCCAACCATTAGGGTTCGACCGTTGGAGCTTCTGACAAGTGGGCCACAGGACAGATCCTGTTCACTGTCCGGTGTGCCATCTGGCGCCTGCTCTGACTCTGCACGCGCAGTTGCACTGTTCACTGTAGACTTTTGCAGACGACCGTTGGCACAGTTAGCCGTTGCTCCGCTGGCACACCAGACAGTCCGGTGCTACACTGGACAGTCCGGTGAATTATAGCAGAGAGGCAATCCCAGAAACCCGAAGGTGGCAAGTTCGGAGTTGATCTCCCTGGTGCACCGGACAGTCCAGTGCGCCAGACCAGGGCAGCCTTCGGTTGTCTTTTGCTTTTTTTATTTGAACCCTTTCTTGTACTTTTTATTGGTTTTTGTTGAACCTTTGGCACCTGTAGAAATTATAATCTAGAGAAAACTAGTTAGTCCAATTATTTGTGTTGGGCAATTCAACCACCAAAATCATTTATGAAAAGGTGTGAGCCTATTTCCCTTTCAATCTCCCCCTTTTTGGTGATTGATGCCAACACAAACCAAAGCAAATATATAAGTGCAAAATTGAACTAGTTTGCATAAGGTGAGTGCAAAGGTTACTTGGAATTAAACCAATTTACTTTTCATAAGATATGCATGGATGCTTTCTTCTATTTTAACATTTTGGACCATGCTTGCACCACTTGTTTTGTTTTTGCAAACTCTTTTGGAAATTATTTTCAAAGTCTTTTTGCAAATAGTCAAAGGTAAATGAATAAGATTTTGAGAAGCACTTACAAGATTTGAAATTTTGTCCCCCTGTTTCAAACGCTTTTCCTTTGACTAAACAAAACTCCCCCTAAATGAAATTCTCCTCTTAGTGTTCAAGAGGGTTTTAGATACTAATTTTGAAAGGGGTCATATCAATTTGATATTATATCAAAAATAAGATACCCATTTGAAAAACTTCTTTAATACAAATTGAAAGAACATAATTTTTGAAATTGGTGGTGGTGCGGTCCTTTTGCTTTGGGCTAATACTTTCTCCCCCTTTGGCATGAATCGCCAAAAACGGATACTTGTGAGTGAAATGTAAGCCCTTTGACTTTTTCTCCCTATGGCAAACAATACATAAGTGAAGGATTATACCAAGGTGGAGAGCGGTGTGGAGTGACGACGAAGGGTAAATAAGATGGAGTGGAGTGGAAGCCTTGTCTTCACCGAAGACTCCATTTCCCTTTCAATCTATGACTTAGCATGAAATACACTTGAAAACCACATTAGTCATAGCACATGAAAGAGATATGATCAAAGGTATAAATGCGCTATGTGTGCAAGGAATCAATCAAAGTTCCTAGAATCAAGAACGTTTAGCTCATGCCTAAGTTTGGTAAAAGTTTTCTCATCTAATGGCTTGGTAAAGATATCGGCTAATTGTTCTTTGGTGCTAACATATGCAATCTCGATATCCCCCCTTTGTTGGTGATCCCTCAAAAAGTGATACCGAATGGCTATGTGTTTAGTGCGGCTGTGCTCAACGGGATTATCCGCCATGAGGATTGCACTCTCATTATCACATAGGAGAGGAACTTTGGTTAATTTGTAACCATAGTCCCGAAGGGTTTGCCTCATCCAAAGCAATTGCGCGCAACAATGGCCTGCGACAATGTACTCGGCTTCAGCGGTAGAAAGAGCTACAGAATTTTGTTTCTTTGAAGCCCAAGACACCAGGGATCTTCCCAAGAACTGACAAGTCCCTGATGTGCTCTTTCTATCAATCTTACACCCTGCCCAATCAGCATCTGAATATCCAATTAAATCAAAAGTGGATCCCCTGGGGTACCAAAGGCCAAACTTAGGTGTATAAACTAAATATCTCAAGATTCATTTTATGGCCCTAAGGTGAACTTCCTTAGGATCGGCTTGGAATCTTGCACACATGCATATGGAAAGCATAATATCCAGTCGGGATGCACATAAATAGAGTAGAGATCCTATCATCGACTGGTATACCTTTTGATCTACGGATGTACCTCCCGTGTCGAGGTCGAGATGCCCATTGGTTCCCATGGGTGTCTTGATGGGCTTGGCATCCTTCATCCCAAACTTGGTAAGAATGTCTTGAATGTACTTAGTTTGGCTGATGAAGGTGCCCTCTTGGAGTTGCTTCACTTGAAATCCTAAGAAATACTTCAGCTCCCCCACCATAGACATCTCGAATTTTTGAACCATTATCCTATTAAACTCTTCACAAGTAGATTTGTTAGTAGACCCAAATATGATATCATCAACATAAATTTGGCATATAAACAACTCATTTGCAATAGTTTTAGTAAAGAGAGTAGGATTGGCTTTGCTGACTTTGAAGCCATTAGCGATAAGAAAATCTCTTAGGCATTCATACTATGCTCTTGGGGCTTGCTTGAGCCCATAAAGCGCCTTAGAGAGTTTATACACATGGTTAGGATACTCACTATCTTCAAAGCCGGGAGGTTGCTCAACATAGACCTCTTCCTTGATTGGTCCATTGAGGAAGGAACTTTTCACATCCATTTGGTAAAGCTTAAAGTCATGGTAAGTAGCATAGGCAAGTAATATACGAATTGACTCAAGCCTAGCTACGGGTGCATAGGTTTCACCGAAATCCAAACCTTCGACTTATGAATATCCCTTGGCCACAAGTCGGGCTTTGTTCCTGTCACCACACCATGCTCATCTTGTTTGTTGTGGAAGACCCACTTGGTTCCTACAACGTTTTGGTTGGGACGTGGAACTAAATGACATACCTCATTCCTAGTGAAGTTGTTGAGTTCCTCTTGCATTGCCAACACCGAGTCCGAATCCCTTAATGCGTCTTCCACCCTGTATGGCTTAATAGAAGACACAAAGAAGTAATGTTCACAAAAATGAGCAACACGAGATCGAGTGGTTACCCCCTTTTGAATATCGCCGAGGATAGTATTCACGGGGTGATCTCGTTGTATTGCTTGGTGGACTCTTGGGCGTGGCCGTCTTGGACCCTCATCGTCTTCCTTGTCTTGATCATTAGCATCTCCCCCTTGATCATTGTCCTCCTCTTGAGGTGGCTCCTCTTGATCTTCATTTTCATCATCTTGAGCTTGATCCTTATCTTGAGTTGGTGGAGATGCTTGCATGGAGAAAGATGGTTGATCTTGTGCTTGTGGAGGCTCTTCGGATTCCTTAGGACACACATCCCCAATGGACATGTTCCTTAGCGCGACGCACGGAGCCTCTTCATCATCTAGCTCATCAAGATCAACTTGCTCTACTTGAGAGCCGTTAGTCTCATCAAACACAATGTCACAAGAAACTTCAACTAGTCCTATGGACTTGTTAAAGACTCTATATGCCCTTGTATTTGAATCATAACCAAGTAAAAAGCCTTCTACATCCTTAGGAGCAAATTTGGATTTTCTACCTCTTTTAAAAAGAATAAAGCATTTGCTACCAAAGACTCTAAAATATGAAACATTGGGCTTTTTACCGGTTAGGAGTTCATATGATGTTTTCTTGAGGATTCGGTGAAGGTAGAGACGGTTGATGGCGTAGCAAGCGGTGTTGACTGCTTTCGCCCAAAACCGGTCCGAAGTCTTGTACTCATCAAGCATGGTCCTCGCCATGTCAAGTAGAGTTTTATTTTTCCTCTCCACTACACCATTTTGTTGTGGCGTGTAGGGAGAAGAGAACTCATCCTTGATGCCCTCATCCTCAAGAAAGCCTTCTATTTGTGAGTTCTTGAACTCCGTCCCATTGTCGCTTCTAATCTTTTTGATTCTCAATCCAAACTCATTTTGAGCCCGTCTTAAGAATCCCTTCAATGTTTCTTGAGTTTGTGATTTTTTCTGCAAAAAGAACACCCAAGTGAAGCGAGAATAATCATCCACAATAACTAGACAGTACTTACTCCCACCGATGCTTATGTAAGTAATTGGGCCGAATAGATCCATGTGGAGTAGCTCAAGCGGCCTGTCAGTCGTCATGATGTTCTTGTGTGGATGATGAACACCAACTTGCTTCCTTGCTTGACATACGCTACAAATCCTGTCTTTCTCAAAATGAACATTTGTTAGTCCCAAAATGTGTTCTCCCTTAAGAAGCTTGTGAAGATTCTTCATCCCAACGTGGGCTAGTCGGCGGTGCCAGAGCCAACCCATGTTAGTCTTAGCAATTAGGCAAGTACCGAGTTCAGCTCTATTAAAATCAACTAAGTATAGCTGACCCTCGAGCACTCCCTTAAATGCAACTGAATCATCACTTCTTCTAAAGACAGTAACACCTATATCCGTAAAAAGACAGTTGTAACCCATTTTGAATAATTGAGAAACAGAAAGCAAATTGTAATCTAAAGAATCTATAAGAAAAACATTGGAAATAGAATGGTCAGGAGATATAGCAATTTTATCAAGTCCTTTGACCAAACCTTGATTTCCATCCCCGAATGTGATAGCTCGTTGGGGATCATGGTTTTTCTCGTAGGAGGAGAACATCTTTTTCTCCCCAGTCATGTGGTTTGTGCACCCGCTATCAATTATCCAACTTGAGCCCCCAGATGCATAAACCTACAAAACAAATTTAGGCCTTGTTCTTAAGTACCCAAACGGTCTTGGGTCCTTTCACATTAGAAACAAGCACCTTGGGTACCCAAACACAAGTCTTTGAGCCCTTGTGTTTGGCCCCAACATATTTGGCAACTACTTCGTCTGATTTGTTAGTTAAAACATATGAAGCATCAAAAGTCTTAAATGAAATGTTAGGCTCATTTGATGCAATAGGAGATTTCTTTTTAGGCAATTTAACATGAGTTGATTTCCTAGAGCTAGATGCCTCACTCTTATACATAAAAGCATGATGAGAGCCAGAGTGAGACTTCCTAGAATGAATTCTCCTAATTTTGTGTTCGGGATAACCGACAGGGTATAAAATGTAACCCTCGTTATCCTGAACCATGGGAGCTTTGCCCTTAACAAAGTTAGATAATTTCTTAGGGGCATTAAGCTTGACATTGTCCCCCTTTTGGAAGCCAATCCCATCCTTAATGCTAGGGTGTCTCCCACTATAGAGCATGCTTCTAGCAAATTTAAAGTTCTCATTTTCTAAGTCATGCTCATTAATTTTAGCACTAAGTTGAGCTATGTGATCATTTTGTTGTTTAATTAAAGCTAGGTGATCATGGATAGCATCAACATTAATGTCTCTACATCTAATACAAATAGTAACATGCTTAATGGTAGATGTAGAGGGTTTGCAAACATTTAATTCATCAATCTTAGCATGTAACATGACATTTTCATTTCTAAGATTGGAAATAACATCATTGCAAACATTTAAATTTTTAGCCTTAGCAATTAATTTTTCATTCTCAATTTTAAGGCTAGAGAGAGATGTATTCAACTTGTCAATCTTAGCAATTAAACTAGCATTATCATTTCTAAGATTAATAATTGAATCATCACAAACATCTAACTTCTCAACCTTAGCAATTAATTTAGTGTTCTCATCTCTAAGGATGGAAATGATATCATGGCAAGTGCTTAGCTCACTAGTTAATTTTTCACACTTTTCTACTTCCTGAGCATTAGCATTTTTAACCTTAACATGCTTCTTGTTTTCTTTAATTAAGAAGTCCTCTTGGCTATCCAAGAGTTCATCCTTCTCATGAATAGCACCTATTAATTCATTTAATTTTTTCTTTTGTTGCATGTTGAGGTTGGCAAAAAGGACAAGTAAATTATCTTTATCATCACTAGAGTTCTCATCACTAGATGTTGCATATTTAGTGGAGGCTCTAGATTTTACCTTCTTTTTGCCGTCCCTTGCCATGAGGCACTTGTGGCCGACGTTGGGGAAGAGAAGACCCTTATTGACGGCGATGTTTGCGGCGTCCTCGTCGGAGGAGGAGTCGGTGAAGCTCTCATCGGAGTCCCACTCCCAGCAAACATGGGCATCGCCGCCCTTCTTCTTGTAATACTTCTTCTTCTCCTTCCTTCTCCCCTTCTTGTCGTCGCCCCTGTCACTATCACTTGATAATGGACATTTTGCAATAAAATGACTGGGCTTACCACACTTGTAGCAAACTTTCTTGGAGCGGGGCTTGTAGTCCTTCCCCCTCCTTTGCTTGAGGATTTGGTGGAAGCTCTTGATGATGAGCGCCATCTCCAAATTGTCGAGCTTGGAGGCGTCGATGGGGAGCCTACTTGATGTTCTTTCTTTTCCTCCGTTGCTTTGAAGGCAATGGGTTGCACCTCGGGTGTGGAGATGGTGCCTCGCTCGATGATTTGTTTGGAGCCTTTGATCATCAACTCAAAGCTCACAAACTTTCCTATCACTTCCTCGGGATGAGTAGGGTTAAGAAAAATGAGTGATCTAAGAAAACCTTGACCATTTCATGGTCATCCCATTTGGTGCTCCCGAGGTTGCGCACTTGGTTCACCAAGGTTTTGAGCCGGTTGTACATGGCTTGTGGCTCCTCTCCTTGGTTGAGCATAAATCGACTGAGCTCCCCCTCGATCGTTTCCCGCTTGGTGATCTTGGTCACCTCGTCTCCTTGTGCGCGGTCTTGAGCACATCCCAAATTTCTTTGGCATTCTTCAACCCTTGCACCTTATTATACTCTTCTCGACTTAGAGAGGCGAGGAGTATAGTAGTGGATTGGGAGTTGAAGTGCCGGATTTGGGCTACCTCGTCCGAGTCATAGCCTTCATCCCCCACAGATGGTTCCTTTGCACCAAACTCAACAATGTCCCAAATACTAGCGTGGAGTGAGGTTAGATGGTGCCTCATTTTATCACTCCACATACAATAATCTTCACCGTCAAAAACCGGTGGTTTGCCTAGTGGGACAGAAAGTAGAGGAGTGCATTTGGAAATTCTAGGATAGCGTAGGGGGATCTTACTAAACTTCTTGCGCTCATGGCGCTTAAAAGTGACGGACGGTGTGTCGGAGCCGGAGGTGGAAGGCAACGAAGAATCAGTCTCGTAGTAGACCACTATCTTCATTTTCTTCTTGTCGCCACTCCGGTGCGACTTGGCATGGGGAGGTGATTCCTCCCTCTTCTTGTTGCCAGACTCTCCCGATGGAGCCTTCCCGTGGCTTGTGGCGGGCTTCTCGCCGGTCACCATCTCCTTCTTGGCGTGAGCTCCCGACATCACTTCGAGCGGTTAGGCTCTTAATGAAGTACCGGGCTTTGATACCAATTGAAAGTCGCCTAGAGGGGGGTGAATAGGCAAATCTGAAATTTATAAAGTTTAAGCACAACTACAAGCCGGGGTTAGCGTTAGAAATATAATCGAGTCGAAAAGAGAGGGCGAAAACAAATCACAAGCAAATAAGGCGGATGACACGGTGATTTGTTTTACCGAGGTTCGGTTCTTGCAAACCTACTCCCCGTTGAGTTGGTCACAAAGACCGGGTCTCTTTCAACACTTTCCCTCTCTCAAACGATCACCTAGACCGAGTGAGCTTTTCTCTTCAATCAAACGGGACACTTAGTCCACTACAAGGACTACCACAACTTGGTGTCTCTTGCTTTGATTACAATGATCTTGGGAACAAGAAAAGAGAAAGAAGAAAAGCGATCCAAGCGCAAGAGCTCAAAAGAACATAACAAAACTCTCTCTTCTAGTCACTATTGCTTTGAGTGGAATTGGGAGTTAGAGAGATTTTGATTCACTCTATTTGTGTCTTGTATTGAATGCACTAGCTCTTATATTGAATGTGTTGGCTGAAAACTTGGATGCCTTGAAGTGTTGGTGGTTGGGGGTATTTATAGCCCCAACCACCAAAGTGGTCGTTGGGGAAGGCTGCTGTCGAAGGGCGCACCGGACAGTCCGGTGTGCCACCGGACACTGTCCGGTGCCCCAGCCATGTCATCCAACCGTTAGGGTTCGACCGTTGGAGCTTCTGACATGTGGGCCACTGGACAGTCCGGTGGTGCACCAGACAGTCCGGTGGTGCACCGGACAGGTCCTGTTCACTGTCCGGTGCGCTATCTAGCGCCTGCTCTGACTCTGCGCGCGCAGTTGCACTGTTCACTGTTCACTGTAGACTTTTGCAGACGACCATTGGCGCAATTAGTCGTTGCTCCGCTGGCACACCGGACAGTCCGGTGCTACACCAGACAGTCCTATGAATTATAGCGGAGAGGCAATCCTAGAAACCGGAAGGTGGCAAGTTCGGAGTTGATCTCCCTGGTGCACCGGACACTGTCCGGTGGTGTGCGCCAGACCAAGGCAGCCTTCGGTTATCTTTTGCTCTTTTTATTTGAACCCTTTCTTGGACTTTTTATTAGTTTGTGTTGAACCTTTGGCACCTGTAGAACTTATAATCTAGAGCAAACTAGTTAGTCCAATTATTTGTGTTGGGCAATTCAACCACCAAAATCATTTAGGAAAAGGTGTGAGCCTATTTCCCTTTCAGGAACTATCTTATATATAAATTTGTTTACTAGCCTCTTGGGACTAGTAATTGTATCACATGTGAGTCCCAGAGGATTGGAACGCTTCATTAGCCAATGCTAACGCTCGACCACAAAATCCTAATCGACATATTACAGGTCCCCATCACCTAGCCGCTCAGAGTGACTGGAAGAACTATGATCTATGGCGTCAGTTCCCGTGATCTCCCTATCGGGAACAGGATCCAAGCCTCCCCCTGTAGGTGCCACTGGGATGCGGAGGAGGAGGGAGATCTACGATGCTAGACGCCAATGACATTGCGATCGTGATGAACAACAATGAATGTATGTAACCCTACACCTCTCAGTAGATTAGATCTACTCGTCATCAAGGTTATGCAGTTACATATTATATTCTAGGGGCTTAGGAATTGATCCTAAGCACCACAGAATCTAACAATTGTATCAGAGTCACCCTAAGTACCCCTAGATATCCTAATCCTCACTTGATTTTGAGATCGAGTAAGGGTATTAGGTTAAATGATTAGACTATGTATCCCTCATTGTCTAATCACCCCAAGCACAGATCAGATCAGAAAAGGAGAAAGACAGAGAGTGATAAGATCTCTCGAGTTAGGGATTTTTACCTAACCCTATGTTCTAGGGTTTCAGACACAGTAAGACACAAAGTCTTGGCCATGAACCCGTGAACCCATAGTCTAGGGTTAGGGTTGTATTACCTAACCATAGTTCAACCAAATTTGGTCATAGTGACATCAAATAAAGGGCTCAGGATTTTGAATCCCTGACCAAGAAACAACGTAAAGAATAAATAGAAATCACACAACATCATTAGGGTTGGTAACCCTGAATTTTCTTCCAAAACGCAACTAGATCAGATAAGTGCAATAGCACTGTCTAAACATATAGTATGTTCTGAGCCACATCCAAAATAACAGAACAACGTACATGAGGGCTCGAGTCCACATCGCAGACACCTCACAACTCGATCCCATTTTATATCATATACATCTCATACAAGTATTCAACACAGGGGAATACGAGTATGGAGGGCAAGATCCGAGCATTTTTAGTTCAAGGATACAGCCACAGAAGCCATCACTTACCTTGTCGCCGTTCTGGACAACCGCCAGACCCAACCGATGACGGTGCGTCCACCCGCAGCCCGCAGGAACACATTCGCCGGCAGTGAGGCCTGTAGTGTCCCCCAAAATCGGTCGACCATCACCGGTAAGAACCAATGAAAGAAACAAACATAGAAGAGTAAGGAAGAGACAAAGGTCCTAGAGGGAGGCCGAGGTTTTCTGGAGCAAGAAGAATGAGGCGGCGTTGTGTGCGTCTAGAGCAGCGGTGCTGTCCGTGGACTCGGCCGAGAGAGCCGGCGTGAGCTGCGGCGAGGGTGAGGAGAAACCCTAGGGTTTTCAAACAGTTGCTGATTATTTCACTATATATACAATTGACATAGTAGTACATGGTAAACAGTAGCCTCCAGATCAAAATTGACAGTTCAGATGCAGGAGGGTTGGGTGCCCGTGACATGGGCCGAATTGGCGGCCCAGGCATAGGTTGCAGCTTGGGCATGCCCGCCTCGTCACGCCACCGGCCAAAGGTCAAACTGGGTCGGACCAATATGGCCAGCCAGACCATTTTAGCTTTCTAACTTTTTAGCGAATTGAAATTGTTTTTCCTATTTCCTAAAAAAGAGAAACAATAAAGAAAATAAGAAAATTAGTATAGAAAATTCAGAACAAAAACATAGAAATAGTTTTCCAAATGTCTAAAATTGTAGATATATTTATTACTAATTTTATTCTGATGCGTACTTTAGTACCTTGTTTATATTTTATGCAATTTTCAGTTAATTATGAAACCAATGTGGATTATTTATTGTTTAAATTGCATAGAATTCAGAAAAATTATGGTAATTGAATATTTTAACCAATGTTGGATATTGTACCATATTTTATACAAGTTTATGTTTTCTACATCATCCAACGATGGTTTAGAATTTGTGACCAGATTTTTTGTTGATCATACATGGTTATTATTTGACCAACATTGAATATTTAATTCATGCAAGTTCTATGGTTCAGTATTTTATTTCAGTTGTCCTAAATATTTTTATGTTTAATTTTGCAAAGGTTCACACAGTGCCATGCTGATTGGCCAGATTGCTCAGATCAAACCGCTATATGGTAGTAATTACCATTCTTGGCGGGAGGATATTGATATGATAACCATAGTGAGTGAAATAGATTTCACACCACGGTTTGACATACCAACAGAGCCCACAGTGGGCACTCCCAACTATGAACATAAATTGATGCAGTACATCATCGTCAAGGTTAAGTGGGATAGATCAAATGAAAAGTGCATGATCATCATTAAGAGAAGCGTGGAGTATCCTCATAAGAGTTCTATTCTAGAATGTGAGACTGCTAAGGTGTACCTTGAGAAGATAGCTTCTCATTTTAAGGGGTCCACCAAGGCATATGCATGCTCTCCGATGACTAAGTTTGTCAATGCAAATTATGGTGTGTCAGACCATTCATACAAAAAATGATCTTCGTCGTTACTAAGATAAACAAATATCTTAGGTCTCCCATGCACGAGGAATTTGAAGTGTCCATGATAATGAAGTATTTGCCAACTGAGTATGAGACCTTTCATATCCAGTACAACACCGACAATCGAAACATAGACCAACTCTTAACACAGTGTGTCTAGGAGGAAGAAAGGAGACTATCAACTTTGTCAAAGGCAGTATCCCCAAATAGAGCAAGAACTCTAAGAAGTTCAAGAAGCAGGCAAAGCATAATAACTAGGCTTCTACTAGCAACAATCAACCAATGCAAGGAGACAACTTTTCAATTCCCTCTGATACCTGCCTCTACTACAAGAAGGCATGACATTACATGAGGAAGTGCCCTAAATTCCTTCAATATCTTCTAGAGAATGGTAAGGATCATGTTACTTTTGTAGATGAGTCTTTGTACTTAGAATATCCAATTTGTTGGCAAAAGATACACCTTTTATGTTTGACGAGGCTTGCCTTAAGGCCTTCCACATGCACAAGAAGGCATTAGTTATAGGACCCATCATTCAACCTCCTGGCTAGAGTATACTATTTGAGATCATGTGGGATGCCAGCGATTACGTTGTGGGATAATTTTTAGGCCAAACTAGGGATAGAAAGCACCATATTATCACCTATGTGATAAAGACTCTAACTAGACCGCAACGAAGTTATTCAATCACCAAAAAGGAACTACCAGCCATTGTCCTTGCCATAGACATGTTCAGATCATATTTGGTGGGAGAAAAATCATCATCTACACAGATCATGTAACTCTAAAGTATCTCCTCACTAAGAAAGATGCAAAGCCATGACTGATCTGATGGGTTCTACTCCTACAAGAGTTAGATATAGAGATTACAGAAAATAAAGGTGTAGAGAATTTAGTTGCAGATCATCTCTTAATAATGCAGTTCAAGGAGTCATCACCCTTGCTGACAGATACCTACATGAGAGATGATGCACTCCTATAGGTTACATCATCCTCACCATGGTATGTAGATCTAGTGAACTACATGGTGACATGATATGTTCCTCATAGAGTGGACAAGAGGAAATTGGCCCATGATAGCCAATTCTATCTTTGGGATGACCCCTACGGCCCTACCTATACAAACTTTGCACAAATGGACTTCTACATCGCTGCATTCTAGCTTGTGAAGCACCTCAAGTCCTAGATAGATGCCATTCATCCTCTTGTGGATGTCACTATGGGCCTTATTGAACTCATGCAAAGATTTGGTAGAGTGGGTTCTTTTGGCCTACTATATATGAAGATTCAAAAGAGTTTATGTGACGGTGTGCAAGGTGCCAGCGCTAATAAAGGACCCGTGAGGCGACCAGAGGAGAGTGGATGGGAGCCCCAAAAAATTTTCCACATGAGAGAGCACACGTGACTTTTCCCAACTTGAATCCAACCCCATGGGACTCCAAAAATAGTGTAACACTATGTAGATCAATCCAGTGTTGATTGATTGCACCAAAATGCTAGAGGAGAACCAACTCAAGTATCTATGAAGACCAGAAATAGAACTGCAGAGGAGGGCAAGCGACAGTGCCGCTCTGAAGGCCTGTAGTGCTGGACCACGATAGTGTCACACATAAAAACCTGCATAGAATCCTCTCAAGTGAATGATCTTCACCCCAAGGCAATCCCCAACACAAACCACAACACAAGAAATAAATGATTCTCAAAAGAATCAAAGGAGAAGAGAGGGATCAAGAGTTAAGCATTGAGGAATCCATAAAGAATAGAGAAAAGGTATATGCTTCGTCACCTCTATGTTTTACGTTCACCTGTTATGCTTATGATAACATCAAAAAATTCTTATAGGCAAGGCAAGCGACCGAAAAGGCTATGGATATCAGAAAAAGCTTCAGAGCAAAAAAAAATCCGAAGGTATTCAACTTTCCGCTTTTTTCTAAATTTTAATAAACTTGTATCGTGCAATGCAACTGCTTACTAACCTTTGTTAAAAAGTTTCCACTTCACAGGTCGTGATTGAGGTGAAATATACTGAAGTTGAAGCTAAGGATGTTGTTGCCAAAGCCGAAGCCATTTCTGCCAGAGCTTTTTCACCATTACTTAGGTGACATAAAACATAGCTCTGCATTCCCTTAGGAATGTCTTCGGAGCTTTTAACCATTACTTAAGTGAAATAAAACATGGCTCTATATTCCTTTAGGAATGACTTCAAATCTTTTTCACCATTACTTAGGTGACATAAAACATAGCTCTGCATTCCCTTAGGAATGTCTTCAGAACTTTTCACCATTACTTAGGTGACATAAAACATAGCTTTGCATTCCCTTAGCAACGTCTTCAGAGCTTTTCACCATTACTCAGGTGAAATAAAACATGGCTCTACATTCCCTTAAGAACAAATTCAGAGCTTTTCACCATTACATAGTGACATAAAACTTAGCTTTGCATTCCCTTAGGAACGACTTCGTAGCTCTTTACCATTCACACTGTTAAGCACAAAGATAGTGGATCATTATTGTATTAACTTGTAAAAATGATGAAAAGACTTGCAAAGGTAAATGGAAGGATACAAAGGTGGCTTGTTGACAGCTTCGGGGTCGCTTACCTAGCCCCTTAAGGTACTCAGTATATGTGCTTCGCCTCTAAGACCATGCTATTGACGGTACATGTTTCAGACCCCTCCCTTCTGTCCCTTTGTTGCATGTCCTGCCTTGGGAATTTGGGTTGGTTATCGGAGACTTGATCATAGGGAGGTAGTACTTGGACAAAGGAAGGCAGTTGGTGACTCGTCACCGGGTTGCTTGAGGCATTTGAGGCCGAAGGCACACTTGTCCTTTGCTCTTGTGGCTGAGTTTGAACGTACTGTCGGATGTAGGGTGAATAGTATGAAGATGTATGAAACACCTCTTTGACCTATGAAGGTTGCGCAGCTGACGAAGCAAGCTCTTTCTACTTGTTAATGGTGTGATGGCATGCCCTTGTAGTATGGCCTTTGTCCTCACCACAAAACAAACAGAATGGCTTCCTTGGAGACGCACCATATCTGCCACAAAAGCTTTGCCCCTTTCCTCTCGGAGCAGGTGGTCAGAAAGTGCTTTGCGAAGACTGCTGCTGAGAGCTTGCCCGCTGTCCTAAATGACCATGTGATCGGGTCATTCTTTCCTCACCCTGTGATGGGTTATGGATGCTTCAGACATGCCTTGGATGGAATCTTCCTTCGAAGCCCCTGGAAACTTTGGTGTACCTGTGGAATTATTCCCTCCTTTGAAAGAAATCATTATCAGCCCTTATGTACTCGTCCATCTTCTGTAATAACTTTCCAAGGGAATGAGGAGGCTTCCTTGCAAAATACTGCGCGGTTGGTTCTATCTTAAGCCCTTTGACCATAGCTTTGATGATGATGTCATCCTGAACGGTCGGTGCCTGATCCTGAAGCCTGAGAAACCTTCAGACAAATGACTAGAGGTATTCATCTGGCTCCTGGGTACACTGAAAAGGAGCTTGCGCTGTGACATGCTTGGATTGAAATCCATGGAAGATGGTAAGGAGCATCTCTTTAAGCTTCAGCCATGAATTAACATTCCTTGGTCGAAGCGATGAGTACCAAGTTTGGGCAACACTTTGGACCGCCATGACGAAGGACTTTGCCATGACTATTGAGTTTCCACCATACGATGATATGGTGGCTTTGTAGCTCATGAGGAACTGCTTGGGGTCTGTGAGGCCATCATAAATAGGCAGTGTAGGAGGCCTGTACAGTGGTGGCCATGGTGTAGCTTGCAGCTCTAGTGTCAGTGGGGAAGCTTCATCATAGAGGAAGTCTTCGGCATTGTACACCTCGTGACGAAGATTGTCGTGATCTTTCCCATCATAATATTGATCCTTAAAGTTATTCAGATTTTCATGTGCCTCTATATTGTGCATTTCTTCAATTGCTTCGTCAATCTTTCTTTGGAATTCTGAAAGACGAAGCATCTTCTCCTTGCGTTTCTCTACATGCTGGTGAATGGCTTCAAGGTTGCTGATTTTCTCATCAAGCTCTTTGTCACGAGGGGGTGAGCTGATGGCCTTCTTATGGTTCCTTGCCTCTCTGATGAGGGCTTCGATCCCTTGATTGGGATCGATCGGTGCAAGGATGGAGCTGGTTGTCGCTGCTTTCTTCGATGGCATAATGTTTGTTGGTGTGGTCGTGAAATCATCGGAGGTGGGTGCCAATGTTGGTTACTTGTTTTCAATTTTTGTATGGAGTCAAAAATAAGGCATCACAATGTTAAAAAGTAGAAACCTTCATCCTTGAAGTGTTATCTCGGATAACTACTCAAGAACGAAGGTTGAGTGTAATCAAACGGAATACAAAAAATATGATGAAGTGGGATATGAGAACTCATCACATGTTCCTTAACATTTCATTTCTCTTCTCATAGAAAACAAGTTTAAAATCATACCTTCGGCTTCTTGATGCAAGATAGCACGAAGGTGTTTCGGAGGCTGAGCTATGCAAAGTTGTAGCACCTGGCTAAAGGTACTTTATGCGGGATATTGTTGATCTATTTATAGGGAAGACAAACCGACCTAATATAGGATTACAATTGTGCCCTTCACTATGTACAAAAGCCATTAGGGCAATAGCATATTTTCTTCAGCTTCCGCTACGCGGGTTCAAGGCTTCGTCACCTTCTCCTTTGGCTCACACCCAAAGCCTTTATGTTGTTGCCGAAGCTATCGATTTTGGCTAACATTCTTCCACTCGCACTTATGTGTGAAGCTTCTCTGCACGCATTCCTAACTGAGGATTCGCTTCGTCCATTAGTAGAGATTCCTAAAATACACTAGTTTGTGCCGAAGTAAAAAAAGGTTAAACGAGTGATCTTCGGCATAGCTTTTCCTTGCACCATTAGAGCAGTCATGTCAGATAACTAGTCAAAGGACCTTCGGCAACCTTGGCCCCCAACATTATCCACACTGCAACCACTGCTCAGGAGAAGACAAAGGCTCTAGTAGTTCTAGGACTTCGAGGAGTTTTAGACTTAGACTAGTGTGATCTCCCAGTTAGCTGCTTGTGGGAGGCCTTTATCTTTACTACATTTAGTTTCAAGCAATTTGATACGTGTTAAGTTAATGACTATGTGGATGCCTTCAACATCGGGTTGTAAGAAGTTTAATACTCTTTATGTTATTACTCGAGCATTGTGCAATGATGTTCATTTATGTAATCGCTATGTACGTGAGTTCTGATCCTGGCACGTGCATGGTTCACATTTAGTTTTCCTTCTGAAATCAGGCATGAAAAGGACCGAATCTGCATATGATATTTTGCTAAAAAAGTTATTGTGTTGTGTTCGATGTTATGACGGAGACCGTCTTCACTTCTATCCATCTTGTGAAGTATTCGATTGCAATGAATGCATACTTTAGGTTTCCTTGAACCATCAGGTGAGGTCTGATGATGTCTATTCCCTATCGCTGCAATGGCCATGTGGGGGCGATTAACATGGATTTTTGCGAAGGTCCCCCTTTGCTAGGTGCAAACTTTCCGTAGGCTTTGTAGTTCTGAGTTGTATTATAGGCGTCCCTAACAATTCCAGGCCAGAAGAAACCTAGTTGCATGATTCTAGAAGTGGGGGGCCCTAGGGCTGGTGTGGCATCCGCAGAATCCTTGATGGACTTCGGTTAGTAATTTTTTGCCTTCATTGTAGACTGGAAGCGTATCTATACTTTGCTCCTAACAACGCTATGAGGACTGCGATGACTCCAATGTTGGAATGGCCCCAGGCGCTGTCACAATGAATAATCGATGGCATGCCACTAGTGAATGGTGAAGGGCTATCCGGTCTAGTCCAGCCGACAATGAAGTCAGCTAGCACTTATGACTTGATGGCTCTCTTGGACTCAAACAATAGGTGGTACTTTGATAATTCCATGGCCCATTTTCCAATTTAGGTGGAGGCCTTGGGGTTGTTATATATGTTTGACAGACTCTGCTCTATTAACACCTTGAATTTTTGGGCTTCAAAATAGTGTGTGAGTTTTCTAGATATCATGACGACAGCATAAGCGATCTTTTCCATCTCAGACATGTGGGCCTTTGACTTTTTGAGGACTTTGGAAACAAAGTACACTTAGCATTGCACAAGCTTGCCTTGGATTTGCTATTCCTAGATGAGGACTGTGCTTACTGCGCAATGGGAAGCTACTAAATAGAGCAACAACTCAGCTCCTAGGGTTGGGCTGGAAAGGATGGCTAACTCTGATAGATATGACTTAAGAGACTCAAACGATGCCTCATGTTCTAGGCCCCAGGTGAAGTCCTTGGTACCTCATAGAATTTTCAGGAAGGGGAGGCTATGCTCGGCTGACTTTGAAATAAATCTGTTTAGGGTTGTGATGTGGCCTGTCAGCTTTTGGACCTCCTTGACTGTTTGCGGAGGATGCATCTCTGTTATGGCTCTGATTTTGTCAAGATTTACTTCGATGTCTTTTCTTGACACAAGGTAGCTGAGGACCTTTCCCCTATGGTTGTCGAAGACACATTTGTCTGGGTTTAGGCACAGTCTAGCTTCCCTCATATTGGAAAGGTCTTTGCGAGGTTTGTCAGGTGGTCGGCTTTATTCTTGCTCGTGACGATGATGTCGTCAACATAAGTAAATATGTTTCGTCCAACTTGGTCCTTCTGTATTGACTAGGTGAGGCGGGAGAATGTAGATCCGGCATTTTCCTGGTCTTTGGGCATTCTTATGAAGCAATAAGTATCGAAAGGTGTAATGAAGCTGGCATTTGCTTTGTCCTCCTCGTGGAGATATATCTAATGGTAGCCGGAAAAACAGTTAATCAGGGACATGACTTCACAGCCTGCTGCTGAATCAACAATTTTGTCTATGCGAGGGAGGGGGAACTCATCTTTGGGGCAAGCCTTGTTTAGACTAGTGAGGTCTATACACATGCGCCATCTACCGTTCTTTTTCTTGACTTTGACAACATTAGCCAGCAAAGTCAGATAATCGATTGGTTCAATGAATTTTGCATCCAAAAGTTGTTGGACTTCGACTTTGGCCCCTTTGTTTTTTTATTCGACATTTTATGAAGCCTTTGCTTCTTGGGATGTACTGAGGGGTTTATGTGCAAGATGTGCTCGATGACACTCTGCCTTACTCTAACCAAGTCTAGTGATGACCATGCAAAGACGCTCCGGCAAGCACTCAAGCAAGCTGGTCTCCTCCTGCATGATTAGGTCTCCGCCAATTAATACTCTGTGATTGGGGAGGCCGATGTCAAGGGGTGCTTTTCTGCCCCCTTCATCACTTTGGATAGGGTTTGACTGCTTGTCGGCCTTGGCTGACGCCGCTGGAGCTATTTTGTGCGTTGGTGCCTAGGCAATGAACGTTGCGCTGCCCTAGGACGAAATCACTCTCTATGTTGTGGGCCACTTGCTGGTCTCTGAAGACTATGATGACTCCGCACGATCTGGTTATCTTCATACACAGGTAGAGTCCATGGATTACAGCTTCAAAGACATTGATTGCCCCTCTGCCTAGAATTGCGTTGTATGGGTACACCATGTCAATGACATTGAATGTAACCTATTTTGATCACGCGTTTCGAGTGGCGCCAAAGGACAATGGTAGGGTTATTTTGCCGAGGGGTAGCATGGCTTTTCCTCCAAATCCAAATAGGGGGTTATCAGCTAGTTGCAGCATCTTTGGGTTGATAACCATTCTATATAAGGCGTGGAGGAATATTATGTCTACCTATCTATCATTGTCCATGAGGGCCTTGCGTATTTCCTAGCCTCCTATGTTACAATTTATGACCATTGCATCAGTATGTGGAGCATTGCAGAGGTTGACATCGTTTGCATCAAACGTCTTGGGGATATGTGACCATTTTGTCTAGACGACCGAGCCGTTAACCGCAACGTGGTTAACACTTCAGCAATAGTCTCTTCTTTGCCTTTTATTGCTGAAGTCTATGCTGGAGCTTCTGTTGATCACATTGATTATGCTGTGAACTGGAGGCTGGGGGTAAGCCTCCTCTTCTTTGGGCGGGGGAGGGGGTAGTTGTCTTTGGTGCTGGATCAGCTAGGATGGCGGTGTTGGAAGTTGTAGTCTCTCTCGATGATTGTGTAGGGTTGATAGTTTTGTTGGTATTGTTGGCACAGGTGGAGGGCAAAATAAAATTAAGGTGTGGTCGATATGGGCTGGGGCGCTGGGCCATTACAGTTTTGGTGAGTTGCTTATGGGCAACAGGCAGGTGGTTAGTGATAGAGTGGCCCAACTAATATAAGTGGCATGACTTCTTCCTCGGGTTATTAGCTAGTAGCTTGTAGACTTGCAATAGTAGTATTAGTGGAGATTTTATCTAGAAAATCAAGGTATGGCAAGTGGCATGCCTTGCCACAAGAGTCCTTCGCCCCTGGCTAGTGGTAAGGTTGGTAAATTTCTTAGTAACGGTGGTGGAATTGAGGTTGGAAAGTGTGTGTTATAGCCTTCAGTAGCTGGTCTAGGTGACCCCACGCTACCCTTTTGGCTTCCATTTTCTCCTTGGCTTCTTTGGTGGTGCGACAATCCCTAGTTGAATGGTCAACGTCTTCATCGTGAAAACGCAATAGGCTTGCGATCACACGTGGGTCTGCGGTTGTGTCTCCTGCCCCTAGGTGCTCTAATGCCTCTTCTTGGTTGTTGATTATTGTCATAGTTGTGTGGGGGTCCTTGAACTGTTGCTGCTAGTTGATGTTGTGGACTTGCTAGTTTAGCGGCGGGGGATGTTGTCCTCTTGACCATGTTTTTGAGTTTGTCATTTGAGAAGGCTCCCTTGGTTTGTGATGTGCCTCAACCTTGCCGTAATGGAGGTCTTCGGATCTTGTGTACTTCTCAAAGATTTGATAGAGCTCTTAGAGGGAGTTGGAGGGTCACGGTGCAATGATTGTACAGCTGGCTCGTGCGAATGCCGCTTATGGTGTAATGGATGGCAATTTCATCTTTAGCTGACAGTAGTTGTGACTTGAGCGACAAAGTTTTGTTATAGTAGTCGCGGAGGCTCTCTCTTTCTCTCTACCTACATTGTCATAGCTCAGCGAGGGCGTCTATTTGTGGCCTGTAGCCCTAAAAGTTAAGCAGGAACTTTTACAGAAGAGCTTCCCATGAACCGATTAAGAGTGATGGCAATCTGGTGTACCATGTGAAAGCGGGGCCATAGAGAGTGATTATGCGTGACTTCACCATTGTGTTGTTGTCGCCTCCTAACGAAGCCACCGCGACCTAATAGCTCATGATGAATTGCAAGGGGTTGGCCTTCCCGTTGTATTTTGGCCAAATTTTTGCTCTGTAGTTTCTTGGCCAGAGTGTCGCTTGTAGCCTAGCTGAGAGTGGGCATCTTTCATCGATAAAGTTGAAAGCCTGGAAGGCATCATTCTACGGAGTCTGTTTGACTTCACCATAGTTGTTCAGTTCTGTCCTGCTATGCATAGGGTGGCTTAGTTCCTACTAGGCTTGTAGCCGTGCAATTTCTTATTTGAGACCCTAAAGGCGTTCCTTTTCTTGTTGGAATAGATTGTGTATCCTAGTGTGGACCTCGCTGCAGTGTTTCTTGGCTACGAGGGCATCTCTTTGCTTCTGTAGGTTGCAGTTGCGCATGCGATGCCTCCTGAGTAGGAGCGACTCTTCGATGTTGATGACGAGGTCTAGACCATCTTGCTAGTCTTTGTCGTTGTCTATGAAAGGCATCCTGAATAAATAATGTTGGTGGTCTGTCGCTGCATCGACGCCCGGTGGGACCAATGACATGTTCTTAGTTAGGTCTGGCCAGATTTTAGCTTTGTAGGGTTAGTGAAGCGCCCCGATCCTTTGGGACTCAAATGTGATACAATTACTAGTCCCAGGAGGCTAGTAACCACATTCCTTACTTCAAATAGTACATAGTTCGAATAAAAGTTATTACAATACCAGAGTACAAGCTCGAGAGAGCTAGAAATACAAGCGCAGTAGAAGATAAACTAGCCCAAGCCACAGGCAGAACTAGGTGAAGATATAGCCCCCTCAATCAAGCATAGCAGAAAAGAAGTCTTCAGCTGCTGAAAAAAACATAAATAAATCTGGGTGAATACACTAGGTATTCTGCAAGCCCACCCCGCTCCCGTTACGAGAAAAAGACCTATATCATACATGCTTCATATGGTGGAGTTGAAGTCACTCTTCTTTTTCTTAGAGAAAGGCAGTACTGTTTAGGGTTTTCCTGAAGAAATAGAAATAACACACTGCTTAACTACCACTGAGCTTCCCGCTCCTGTGGCCCCATTTTCTTTTCCAGAGACACACTCACACACACATATTTCCCTGTTCACGGACGTTGTAAAACACTAATTGTCATACCACGCCAGATTCGTCCATTCCAGTGGACACGAACTATTCGAATAGGTTTGAACTCTACGCAGAGGGGTACACTTTACCCAATAGTCTGGTTGCGCGATCTCATGGCCAATGAGATCCGAATATGAATCTCTTTCCTTTCTCGCATGTCCTACTGGAAGGAGTCAGGCCACCGCCATGTCCAAACCGGACAAAACATTCCCCCTCCTTATCCTCCCGGTGCTCCCCAGCCTTCATAACCCTAGGGTCGGACCGTATGAGTTCAGATCAAGTGACTGCCCACACAGCCTCGAGTGGTTGTACTTTTCATGAGTACAGGTAGTGAAGGATGACAAACCGGTCCTTATATGAGGGGACAATCCTTCTGCTCACACCTAAACCAGCTAAGCCATCACCTTAGGCCCTCCCCTAAACCAGGGAGCCCCTGATCATCCCACTCACCAGGTGATGAGGGTGACTACCTTCATCGCACACTTTTTTGAAAACATCGTTTGTTTAAAACCACTGCCCCTTTTTCTCATCCCATATCTTGTGATCAAAAGATGTTAGTTAATGTGAGCTATCTCTCTGCTCACCATGCAATTAATTCCATCCCTTAATCCCGGCTTAGGTAGTGGTAGAGAGAATAGGTAAATTATGCATCAAGGGAAGGATGGACTTGCCTTCGTCGAAGCTTTCCTTGCACAAAAGATTTATCTCGGAGGGGTCGGGTTCCTGCCCTTCTTCCGAAGCTATAAATTCCGGAGGATCAGATCCCTCTTCCGCTAGCAAACATAGATAAGGAACAATACATCAATCATAGTGACTTGGTAGGGTGTGCCATTTATTATACCTTATTATTTTTGTGCCCTATAATTTATTTAAACTATTTTTGGTGCATAAAATATCAGCATATAAATATATATATGAAAATAGGAAAAGGAAATGGGAAAAGGAAAAAGAGAAAGGGTTTCTCAGCTAGCTAGGCCGGGGGGAGTTTTTGGCCCAGTCGAGCGCGAGCGCGCGCGGCCGCGTGGGCAGGTGGCCCACTTGGCCCGCTAGCGGGGGAGACAGCATGGGGACGGTGCCATGGCGCGGGCCCACATGCCAGAGGAAGGGGGGCTGACAGCGCAGAACGGTGACGGGGGGAGAGGGAGCCGGCCGGGGTTCGACCGCTAGTGAAATCCGGCGGCGGTTCTCCGTCAGGGGTTCGGTTTTGCGACGGGGGAGTGGTGGAGAGGCACGGGCGGGGGTAAGGGGTCACGGAGATGGGGTCAATTTGACCGGTGGAGGCCTAGGGTGGCCGGTCCATGGCACGGTGGCGGGTGCTCGCGGCGGTGAAGTCGCCGGCGAGGCAGCCGAGCGCAATAGGAGGTGGAAAAGGGTGCGGCATGATCGTGAAGGGGTGGTGAACCTTGTGAGCCTACCCAATTGAGTGCTAGGCTACCAGAGGGTGGAAGGGGAGCTTACCGGAGCGAAGGGAGGGCGCGGCGGCGCTGGCTCAATTGAGCTCGGGGAAGGGGAGGGAAGAGGTAGCCGAGGCTGGTGTGGGGAAGGCGGAGCTCGGGCGGTCCTTTTTATAGGCGCCCGGGGAGGGGGAAGGGAGGAGGGGCGGCAAGCGCCGATGAGCTCGCCATGACGGTGGTGATGGCGCAAACTGGCGACGGGACGGCTCGGGCAGGCGGGAGGGGGGTGAAGGGACGGCTCGGGCACAGTGAGCGGGGCGCATGGTGCCAACCGAGCTGGTGAGTGCGTTAATGGCGAGGAGACGGGGCAGGCAGTGGTCGGCGACGAACGCTCCGGTGAAGACATGGGCAAGACGAGGGGTCTGACGAGCGGGCCTGGGCTGCCAGCGGAAGAGCGATGCGAGAGGGAGAGGGGAGCCGTCCGCTGACGGGTAGGCCTGGGGTGTCAGGCGCGGGGACGGGCGCGCGATGCTGGGCTTGCTTGGGCCACGGGAGGGAGAGGGGAGGAGCGGGCGCGCGAGAGGGGGAAAGTGGCTTGGGCCAGAAACGGCCCAGCCGAGGGGGGGAGTTTTTCCTTTTTCCTTTTTCTATTTTCTATTTCTCATTTCTATTTTATATTTCTATTTTTGAATAATCTTAGGTGCTAAAAATAATCTATGTGAGGTTCTTCTAACAATCAAAGTGTATGCATATGATGAGATGACCTAAGGGGTGGAGGTTAGGGAGAGATAAAAATAAGGGGGGTTAGGAGATTAGGGTTCCAAACCTTGGGTTGAAATTTTGGAATGTTACAAACCTACCCCACTTAAAGGAATCTCGCCCTCGAGATTTAGACTGGATTTGAGAAAAGATAAGGGTATTCCCTCCTCAAAGAGTCCTCACTCTCCCAGGTAGCTTCCTCTTCCCCTTCTCTGCTCCACTGAACTTTACAGAGTCTCACTTCTGAGTTGCAGGTCTTTCGGACTGCTTAGTCAAGAATCTTTATTGGCTTCTCATGGTACTGAAGATCTTTCTGAATCTGTATTGCCTCTTCTTCGATGTGACTTTATGGTACTTGTAGGCATTTGCGGAGCTGGGACACGTGAAATACATTGTGGATATCGGACATGGATTCTGGTAATTCAAGACGGTACGCTGTGGGTCCCATTCTGCCAATGATGGGATAGGGGCCGACGAATCGCGGTGCTAACTTTCCTTTCACTTGGAACCTTCTAACACCACGCATCGGGGAGACCTTGAGGTAGACGAAGTCTCCTTTCTCAAATCTAAGTTCTCTCCGCCTGTTGTCCGCATAACTCTTCTGCCGACTCTAAGCTTCAAGTTATCTTCCACGGATCAGGGCAACTTTCTCCTCAGCCTCTTTAACAAAGGCAGGCCCTTCCAGTGCCTTTTCCCCTATGTTGGACCACATGAGAGGGGTCTGGCATTTTCGTCCATACAATGCTTCGAACGGTGACATCTTGATACTGGCCTGATGGCTGTTGTTATACGAGAACTCCGCATAAGGCAAACTGGATTCCTAGCTTCTATCGAATGTTAACACACAGGCTCTTAATAAATCTTCGAGGACCTTGTTGACCCTTTCTGTCTGACCATCTGTTTGAGGGTGATAGGCGGTGCTGAAGTCTAGCTTGGTGCCCATAGCTTTCTGGAGGCTCATCCAAAATTTGGAGGTGAACTGGGTTCCTCTGTTTGACACTATCTTCCTTGGGGTGCCATGGAGTCTGACTATCTCTTTAAGATAAATCCGGGCAAGGGTGGCTCCTCCAAAGGTAGTTTTCACTGGGATGAAGTGGGCTACCTTGGTAAGACGGTCTATTATTACTCAGATAGAGTCGTTCCCTTTTTGCGTCCGGGGTAGTCCGGTTACAAAATCCATGCCTATTTCCTCCCACTTCCATTCAGGCACTGGAAGGGGTTGCAATAGGCTTGCAGGCTTCTGGTGCTCGGCTTTTGTTCGTTGGCAAGTGTCACACCGGGCCACATACTATGCTATCTCTCTCTTCATCCCTCTCCACCAGTATCTGGTTTTGAGGTCTAGGTACATCTTGGTGGTTCCTGGGTGGATGGAGTAGGCTGAGTTGTGAGCTTCATCAAGCAGGACTTCTCGTGCCTCCCCTTTTGGTACACACAGACGATTCTTGAACCAAAGGACTCCTTGTTCATCTGTCCTAAGGTCCGGAATTTGTTCCTTGCGAGCTTTTTCCATAAGTCTTGCTGTCTCCGAGTCCAGGCGTTGAGCTTTGCATATGAGGTCTTCTAGCATTGGTTTGACTTCTAGGCTGCCATTGTTTCCCAAACATGCATTCAGTTGAGCTGATTCCTTCTTCCAATCTTCTTAAAAGTTGGTTCCCTTTATCTCGAAAGGTTTTCGACTGAGGGTGTTTGCTACCACATTGGCCTTTCCGGGGTGATAATGAATCTCAAGGTCATAATCTTTGATCAGTTCCAGCCATCTTCTCTGACGGAGGTTGAGATCTGGCTAAGTGAAGATATACCTCAGACTCTTGTGATCGGTGAAGATGTGACATTTATTCCCAATTAGGTAGTGCCTCCATATTTTCAGGGTATGCACTATGGCTGCCAATTCCAAATCATGGGTGGGATAATTCTGCTCATGCGGCTTGAGTAGGCGTGATGCATACGCAATGACTTTCTTGTTTTGCATCAGCACACACCCTAAGCCTTGCCTTGAGGCATCACAGAAGACGACGAAATCCTGGTGTATATCCGGTAGTGTCAAAACGGGTGCGGTTGTGAGCTTCTCCTTTATGATCTGGAAGCTTTCCTCACACTTCGGGGTCCACACAAACTTATTGTCTTTCTTGAGGAGCTCGGTCATAGGTCTTGCTATGCTGGAGAATCCCTTGTTAAAGCGGCGGTAATATCCTGCCATTCCCAGAAAGCTTCAAACTTCACTGACGTTGGATGGCTGCCTCCATTTTGATACTGCTTCTACCTTGGATGGGTCTACTTCTATTCCTTCTGCAGTCAAGATATGCCCAAGGAAGGCTATCTTTTCTAACCAGAATTCACATTTGCTGAGCTTAGCATAAAGTTGGTGTGCCCTGAGTCTTCCGAGCACGGTCCGGAGGTGACGCTTATGGTCTTCGCGGTTCTTGGAGTAGATAAGGATGTCATCAATGAAGACTACGACAAACTTATCCAGCTCTTCCATAAATACCTTATTCATGAGGTTCATGAAAAAGGCGGGTGCGTTTGTCAGTCCGAAAGGCATCACTGTGAATTCATACTGTCCGTACCAGGTGACAAATGCAGTCTTCTGAATATCTGCTTCCTTGATTCTCAGCTGGTGATAATCAGACCTTAGGTCTATCTTGGAGAAGTATTTGGCCCCTTGAAGCTGATCGAAGAGGTCGTCGATCCGAGGGAGTGGATACTTGTTTTTTATTGTGACTTCATTTAAAGATCGGTAATCAATACACATCCTCATACTTCCATCCTTCTTAGAGACGAAAAGGACTGGTGCTCCCCAAGGGGATGAGCTAGGACGGATGTACCCTTTTTGTTGAAGATCTGTGATTTGGAGCTTTAATTCTGCTAACTCAGTAGGAGCCATGCGGTATGGTCTCTTTGCGATGGGCGCCGTACTAGGAATCAGATCTATGTAGAATTCTACTTCTCTTTCTGGCAGCATTCCTGGCAACTCTTCTAGGAATACATCCATGAATTCTTCTACCATTGATATGCTTTCTATTGCTAAATTAAACATCATTGGATCATTGGCGGGTGGCTGAGCCTGACAAGAGACTGACTTTCCTTGGTGGTTTATGAGAAGGACTGTCTTGTTTGCGCAACTTATGATACCTTTGTGCTTGGTCAACCAATCCATTCCTAAGATCACATCAATCCCTTGGGATGGCAAGACGATTAAGTCTGCCAAGAACACTACCCCACTTAAAAGAATTCTGACTTGGGAGCATTTGAGCTGGCATAGAAGGTCTGACCCTGGGGTTCGGGTGACCAAGGGAATCTCTAGAGGGGTAGAGGGGATGCCATGCTTTTCCACAAAACTAGTGGCTATAAAAGAATGGGATGCTCCTGAATCAAAAAGTACAGTAGCGGGAGTAAATTCAACAAGGAACTCACCGAGCACTACTCCCGGAGCTTGCTGAGCCTACTGAGCATCGACGTGATTTACTCGTGCCCTTCCTTGATACTGGGTCTTGTTCTGCTGGCTGATGGAGGAGGGCGCCTTGGGGGTGGGTGCTGAGGTATTCTTCGGGCCATTCACCGAGTTGGAGTAAGCAGGTCCTGCTGCCTTCAACTGGGGGCAGTTGTTCGAAGTGACTGGGGTCTCCGCAGTGCCAACACGCATTTGCTGGTGGTTGGTTGCTTGCAACCGAGGGGGCATGAAAGGAGCTGACTCTGCTGACTGAAACGTGACGGAGTGGGTCCAGCCGGTCTAATGAAGCTTGGTCCCTTGGGTGGAAACCCAAAGGATCGAGTTCTCTGGTGCCGGTCTTGCTGCTGAGCTCGGAGGACTTGGAATTTCCTCTTGAGGTGACCATTTTCTTCTTCTCTTGCCCTTTCCACTTGCATGGCTTTGTTGGAGAGGTGCGAGAAGTTGAGGAAATCTTGGCTGGCTAGGATGGTCTTGAGTTCTGGTTTGAGCCCCTTCAAAAAGCGGGCCATCTTCTTGACTTCGGTGCTGACGTCATTCGGTACGTAGCGGGCCAACTCTGTGAATTTGTGCACGTATTCACTGACCGATCTTCCATCTTGAGTTAGTTCCCGGAATTCGTCTTCCTTGAGCTGAACGATCCCTTGGGGCACATGGTGCTCTCGGAAAGCAGTTTCAAACTCTATCCAGGTAGCATCTCTGATGGCAGCGTTGAAGGTATCCCACCAAGCTAAGGCCATTCCGGAAAGTTGATGAGCAGCCAGTTGAACACGTTGATTCTCCAGGCATCCGATGGCTTCCAACTTCCTTTTAATCATGCACAGCCAATCATCAGCATCGAGGGGATTGCTAGATCCAGCGAATGTGGGAGGCTTGAGCCTCAGGAAATCTCCCATCCTGTCTTGTGGTCTTCCACCATTTGGGCGTTGATTCTCCAGACTTCTAGTGAGGACCTCAATGAGTCGGGTTTGGTTGGCTAGAACTTGGGCTAAATCTAAGGGTAGTTCTGGAGATGCGGGGAGGTGGGTCTCACTCCCTTCTCCACCAGCTTCTCTTTTAGCTCTTAGGGGAAACCCTGCTCCAATCCCGGAGGCGGTAGGCGTGGTTTTATTCGAAGCCATCTGCCAGGGGGAGAGAGTCACTATTATGCATATGTCAAAAAAATTTTCAACCAAGTTATTTTATTCATTACACCAATTCATTACAAGCATACAGCTACTACAATTCGCACTACACGCGAGCGATCTCTGAGGTACTTCCGAACTCTTTTTCTAAAGCGTCCCCAAATTCCTTGAGAAGGTCATCAAGGCTAGCTAGGGACATACCTCGATGTCGGACAAATTCTCTATCCTGGCGGGAGGTGGTGCTGGAGGGGCTTTCTTCTTCCGCTCAGAATGGCATCCATGGCTCTTTGTCTTCTTTTGGATTTTCTTCGTGGGGGCGAGCTTCTTTAGCTTCTTATCATAATCCATCTTCAGGGTTCGGTAGGCTTCACGAGTGTTGGCCTCCTCGCCTTCTGCTATATCGAGACACTCTTGGAGGGACGCCTTCTCCTTTTTAAGTTCCTTGATCTGCTGCTCTAAGCTTTCCACCCAGGAGTTTAGGTGGGTGCAGTGGGAGGAAAGGTCGTCGTAGTGGTTATCGAGAGTGTGGAGGTATCCGGCCATGTAAACGATGGTGGGGTCATCCTCGGTAGGATCTCTCCCTGACAGGGCCTAAAGTCTTTTCCTCCAGGTGGGGGTATTTTTGTTGCTAGGTGGGAAGTAACGAAGGGGGGTTTCAAAAACCTCTTTGCTGTAGTTTTGGCATAGCTGTCGAAGGGCTTTTCGGGCAACACTTTGGCAAGTGTCTGGGAAGCGGTGCCCGATGAAGGTGACTTGGAAGGGAGGGTGGTTTGGGTAACTTTGGCTTTCTCCCAGGTAGACTGCCATAGAGCACTTCTCAACTTTGTTTTCTCGATATTCTTTCTAGATATATTCCGGCTTCTTGCGGATCCCCATGTGTAGCACGCAACTCCGTAAGAGGTGAGGGAATCCTTCCTCCTCTGAGCAGTAGGATGTTCTAATGACCCAAGAGCCTTCCATCTGGTAGGAGAAAGAAGGGTATGTTAATATCAGGGAAAGGAGAGAAGGTTTTTCTTAGGGGTAAGAGGTGTTTTCTTGTTAAGGCAACTTTTAAGGTCAGGGCAGGGCTGCGGTCTACGGCCAGTCCTATGGCTCTGATACCACCTGAAGTGCCCCGATCCTTTGGGACTCAAATGTGATACAATTACTAGTCCCAGGAGGCTAGTAACCACATTCCTTACTTCAAATAGTACAGAGTTCGAATAAATGTTATTACAATACCAGAGTACAAGCTCGAGAGAGCCAGAAATACAAGCGTAGTAGAAGATAAACTAGCCCAAGCCACAGGCAGAACTGGGTGAAGACACAACCCCCCTCAATCAAGCATAGCAGAAAAGAAGTCTTCAGCTGCTGAAAAAAAACATAAATAAATCTGGGTGAATACACTAGGTATTCCGCAAGCCCACCATGCTCCCGTTACGAGAAAGAGACCTATATCATACATGCTTCATATGGTGGAGTTGAAGTCACTCTTCTTTTTCTTAGAGAAAGGCAGTACTGTTTAGGTTTTTCCCGAAGAAATAGAAATAACACGCTGCTTAACTACCACTGAGCTTCCCGCTTCTGTGGCCCCATTTTCTTTTCCAGAGACACACTCACACACACATATTTCCCTGTTCACGGATGTTGTAAAACACTAATTATCATACCACGCCAGACTCGTTCATTCCAGTGGACACGGACTATTCGAATAGGTTTGAACTCTGCGTAGAGGGGTACACTTTACCCACTAGTCCGGCTCTGCGATCTCATGGCCAATGAGATCCGAATCCAAATCTGTTTCCTTCCTCGCACGTCCTAACCTTAACGGTTATACCAGAAGGAGTCAGGCCACCGCCATGTCCAAACCGGACAAAACATTCCCCCTCCTTATCCTCCCGGTGCTCCCCAGCCTTCATAACCCTGGGGTCGGACCGTACGAGTTCATATCGAGTGACTGCCCACACAGCCTCAAGTGGTTGTACTTTTTATGAGTACAGGTAGTGAAGGATGACAAACCGGTCCTTATATGAGGGGACAATCCTTCTGCTCACACCTAAACCAGCTGGGCCATCACCTTAGGCCCTCCCCTAAACCAGGGAGTCCCTGATCATCCCACTCACCAGGTGATGAGGGTGAATACCCTTCATCGCACACTTTTTTGAAAACTTCGTTTGGTTAAAACCACTGCCCCTTTTTCTCATCCCATATCTTGTGATCAAAAGATGTTAGTTAATGCGGGCTATCTCTCTGCTCACCATGCAATTAATTCCATCCCTTAATCCTGGCTTAGGTAGTGGTAGAGAGAATAGGTAAATTATGCATCAAAGGAAGGATGGACTTGCCTTCGTCGAAGCTTTCCTGGCACAAAAGATTTATCTCGGATGGGTCGGGTTTCTGCCCTTCTTCCGGAGCTATAAATTCTGGAGGATCAGATCCCTCTTCCGCTAACAAACATAGATAAGGAACAATACATCAATCATAGTGACTTGGTGGGGTGTGCCAATTATTATACCTTATTATTTTTGTGCCCTATAATTTATTTAAACTATTTTTGGTGCATAAAATATCAGCATATAAATATATATATATGAAAATAGGAAAAGGAAATGGGAAAAGGAAAAAGAGAAAGGGTTTCTCAGCTAGCTGGGTTGAGGGGGAGTTTTTGGCCCAGCCGAGCGCGAGCGCGCGCACGGCCGCGTGGGCAGGCAGCCCACTTGGCCCGCCAGCGGGGGAGACGGCATGGGGACAGCGCAGGGATGGTGCCGTGGCGCGGGCCCACATGCCAGAGGAAGGGGGGCTGACGGCGCGGAACGGTGACGGGGGGAGAGGGAGCCGGCCGGGGTTCGACCGCCGGTGAAATCCCGCGGCGGTTCTCCGTCGGGGGTCCGGTTTTGCGACGAGGGAGTGGTGGCGAGGCATGGGCGGGGGTAATGGGTCACAGAGATGGGGTCAATTTGACTGGTGGAGGCTTGGGGTGGCCGGTCCACGGCGCGGTGGCGGGTGCTCGCGGCGGTGAAGTCGCCGGCGAGGCAGCCGAGCACAATAGGAGGTGGAAAAGGGTGCGGCATGATCGTGAAGGGGTGGTGAACCTTGCGAGCCTACCCAATTGAGTGCTAGGCTACCAGAGGGTGGAAGGGGAGCTTACCAGAGCGAAGGGAGGGCACGGCAGCGCTGGCTCAATCGAGCTCGGGGAAGGGGAGGGGGGGAGGTAGTCGAGGCTGGTGTGGGGAAGGCGGAGCTCGGGTGGTCCTTTTTATAGGCACCCGGGGAGGGGGAAGGGAGGAGGGGCGGCAAGCGCCGACGAGCTCGCCATGACGGTGGTGATGGTGCAAACTAGCGACGGGACGGCTCGGGCAGGCGGGGGGGTGAAGGGACGGCTCGGGCACAGTGAGCGGGGCACATGGTGCCAACCGAGCTGGTGAGCGTGTTAATGGCGAGGAGACGGGGCGGGCGGTGGTCGGCGGTGAACGCGCCGGTGAAGACATGGGCGGGACGAGGGGTCTAACGAGCGGGCCCGGCTGCCAGCGGAAGAGCGACGCGAGAGGGAGAGGCGAGCCGGCCGCTGACGGGCGGGCCCGGGGTGTCAGGCGCGGGGACGGGCGCGCGATGCTGGGCTTGCTTGGGCCGGGGGAGGGAGAGGGGAGGAGCGGGCGCGCGAGAGGGGGAAAGTGGCTTGGGCCGGAAACGGCCCAGCCGAGGGGGGGGGGGAGTTTTTCCTTTTTTTTTCTTTTTCTATTTTCTATTTCTATTTCTTTTTATCTCCTTTTCTTTTGAACAACAATTAGCTAAATAATCTTAGGTGCTAAAAATAATCTATGTGAGGTGCTTCTAACAATCAAAGTGTATGCATATGATGAGATGACCTAAGGGGTGGAGGTTAGGGAGAGATAAAAAGGGGGGTTAGGAGATTAGGGTTCCAAACCTTGGGTTGAAATTTTGGGATGTTACAGTTAGCTCTTTGGGTTTGGTGGGGGTCGTCTGGGTTGTCTAAGCTAGAGATATGGACTTCGTCATCTAGCTCAGTGGAGGTGGCTAACTACTTTTTCTTTGTGAGTAGTCCCTCACCTTGTGGCTTGGTGGTTGCCTTTGGGTTGGATGGTGGGACATCGTCAACATAGGCTACGTTGCCCTTTTTGGTGGCGAGGGCTACCCTTGCTTCGTTGTCATCGGCTGGTCAGCTAGCTCGAGTGCTCTTCTCGGGAGGCATCGTGGGTTTAGTCTTCGTTGCAAAAATGGTGTGCGCCAAATGTTGGACCTGCTGACATGTGGTCAGGTGGGCCCAAGCACTCAGAGACAAAGAGAACACGTGTGCATGACAAGACGTTAGGTGGGAACTGTAGGGTCTCTTCTGTGTGTCCCTTCTCGCTACAGCATGTGGGTATTAATAGGGCCGTTTGCGGGTAGGTGGCCCAAAGTACAGTCCTACCCCCAGCCACCAACTATATCTACGGAATATTTTGTATAACGGAGTATTACATCCATGTGCCCTCATCGAGCAACATAAACCAATTAATACACCCACAAACTACACTGACAGGTGGGCCTCTAGAAGAGTCTCCTAGTGGACCAATGAAGTGTGGGATGTGTTGCGCTACCTTTGTCGCCACCTCTAGAGACTTCACGTCCTGGTGCACTGTGCAGCCTTCGCTGCCACCTCTAGAGCCTTTGTGTCCTAGCGCTCTCCGCTCTCCTCGGATAGATGGCTGGTGTTGAGGGATCTTGGGTTGTGCAGTAGCAAAGTCCTTCGTCCGTGCTGGTTGTACTTGGGCCTTTGCTCGGTGTGTGCCCTCGTCACAGTCGATTGTTGGTCACAGAGTCAAAGGCCCCTTCACTGGTGGTCCCTGTGTATTGGTTAGTAGAAAACGAAGGGTAGAGCCGTCGCTCCATCATCGAGGTCATGTTTGGCCTCCGCCCCAACTCCCATAACGACTAGTATTGAATGGATAGGTATAAATAGAAGGGGTGCTCATGTGTGAGGGCTCTCTTGGCCATTCCTAGCCTACATTGAGCACATTGGGGCATCCCAAACACTCTCACTCACCCACATTGCTTGAGATTGCATTCTAGTGAGTGATTGAGTGAATCTAGTGCATTGCATCATTGAAGTGATCTTGAAGCACTAGAGGAAACATCAAGCGATCGTAATTGTCTTGTTACTCTTAGAGGTTGCTGCCTCCTAGACGGTTTGGTAGTGACGGTCGAGCTCTTCATGAAAGTTGTGAACAAGTCGTGGAGGAGATTGTGAGTGGTTCGAGTCTACCTTGCTTGAGTGACGACTCTAAAAACCATTATATCGATTGCCTCAAGGTATGCTTTCACACAAATTTCTTTAATATGGAAAATCAGCTCCCTCGAACATGGGAGGTGGTCCATCCTCATCATACATCTTAACTCTTGGTGGTGAACTCTAATCTAATGAGCATGTGGCTTTGATACAAACTAAAAATATCAAGATGACTAAGAGGGGAAGAGTGAATTGGGTTTTTCTAGTTTTTCTTGCAACACATTTAAACCTATAACCAAGCCAACTCCATTCCTTGTGCCTATTTATGTGCTCAAAAGTTTAGTATACTAAGTTCCAATCCTATACTAGCATGACAATTCTAGTAAAGTAAATACCTTAAATAAATAGCTCAGATGTAAATGCTTAATATAAATAAAGGGTTATGAATGCCTCAATGTTTTGCTGAGTTATTGGAGAGAGTTTGTACTTCCCACTAGTCCTAGTTGTAACACTCGTGTGATATCCTGGCCCCGGTGGATTGTCTCGAAAGAACATCTGGGTTAAGCTTGCTTGGCCCAAAGCAATCTTGGCATGGGTGACCAACCGGGAAGTCTTCTCGGGTGTGTATGAATGAGGACAAAGTGTGCATAAAAGACTCGTGTTGGTCTGTGGGGATGATTTATGATCCTAGAGGGCTGCTAGGAGTAAGTATCGTCAGTCTGGGATTGGACGAGGTGTTACAAATGGTATCAGAGCCGACCCTCGTGTTTTCACGGGCTTATGTGGGCTAGAGGTTCGGGCATATGGCGCATGTGGGATTGGAGTGGTCACATGGCATGCATATGACGACACTAGACACACAGACGTGGCCAAGAGGGAAGGATTCTAGCCTAGGGTTGACCGACAAGGACATCGGTCTTCCAAGGGGGGTGGATTGTGATATCGTGGCCCAATGCTTAATAGAACTAATAGAGTACTCATATAACAAGGTGCATCTTCTTTTTTGGAAGTCTATCTCAAAAGAACTCTAGGTTAAGCGTGCTTGTCCCAGAGCAATTTTGGGATGGGTGACCGTCCGGGAAGTCTTTTCAGGTGCGCATGAGTGAGGACAAAGTTTGCACAAAAGACCTATGTGGGTCTTTAGGGACGATCTATGATCCTAGAGTACTACCAGGAGTAAGTATCGCCGGTCCGAGAATGGACGAGGTGTTACAAATGGGCTTTTCCCGGTCGGTCACCCATACCAAGATTGTTCTAGGCCAAGCACGCTTAACCTAGAGGTTCTTTCAAGATAGGCTTCCAAAAAAAGAAGATGCATCTTGGTGGTATGAGTACTCTATTAATTCTATAGATGGTTCTTCGCAAGCTCTTTAGATGCCCTGTCTGGTGCACCATATCCAGTACACACCTAAAATGCCAATGCTACACCCAATCATAATAGATCACTCTCATGTCCGATAGCCCATACGCGGTGCTCATCTCACACGTGTGTTGCTACTGCGACACCACCAACTCACTTTTTTATGGCCTTTGAGTTGGTTTTTGGTTTAAATTTCTCATGGATCCTCATGGGTTTATTGGCACTAGTTTTTATAAGTGTGCATCATCATACCTAACTAGAGTTGTCTAGGTCAAGTGATCCCATTTCATGCCTTCTTTATAATATGGTCAAAAAAGATCTTATCACTACCCTAAGGCTGACTCCAGCAGTTTAGCCAAAGTTTACCCATAAGCACAGTTTTGCACTGTAGACTGCACTGTTCGTAGAGTGGAGTTTGAATATGTGTATAAGTATGGGTAAACTTGAAAGCTCTCTTGTGGGTTTTTGTGGTTTGGATGATAACCCAATTAAAGTACTAACAGGTGTGCTAAGTGTTGAACAAGTGCTTAGTGCAAAGCTTCTAGGGTTCAACCTAAGTGAACAAGTGTGATGGTCCAAAGACTGGAATATCTATAGATAATAGACATCACAAGTAAGATGAACATTTCTTAAGTGAGACTCGGTGTGCGTAACTCGGAGACAATTGATCAAGCCAAGGATGGAGGCAAGAAGAGCTTTGAGGTATCGGGTGCACGGGAGAAGGTCAAAGAGGATGAGGAACCGAAACCAGGGATGAAGAAGAAGACTTGCAAAATCAAGGTTGATCGAGTTGAGAAGAGATATGGTGCATCGAGGATCATGACTTAAGAATGTGACATATAACGAATGAGATAATACTGTGGTTATGTGGTGTAAGTCACAAGGCTCAAGATGAAGCTCAAGAATTGAACAAGGTCACTAGAAGGAAGAGCAGTGTCAAAGCCAAAACCTGGAAGCAGCCCGAAAGAGCTTAGTTCACTTTGATATTTAGTTTGGGTTGTTACTATGTTTGGATATATTCTATGTGATCTTTGCAGGGTGTTGGAGCTCAGATATGTCAATCTAAATCAAGTCAAGTTGACTTGATGGTTTAGAGTCCAACATCGACCTCAAACAGGCCAAAATGGGTAAAACCATGAAAAAGGTTAAGTATGTAAGGTTTGAGTGTTCAACTATGTTGCATACACCTCTTACTATAAGTTTGGTGCTTTGGTTTGCTCTCTAACTCTTTCTGTAGAGAAAGTGTCATTCTAAGCTCTGCTTGAGGAGAAACAGAAAAGCTAGGAGAAGAACGAGAAAGAGGTAAGTTTCTATGACTAAGTCAATTGGATTATACTCTAAATGTGTTTGTTTAAGTCTCAGGAAAATCCTCCCAAAAGTTGAAGTCAAATAGAGAAAGAATGGAGGAAAAAGCACTTAGTGTGTTGTTGGCTGGTGTACAGGGTAGCGAATAGTAACTGTTCGGTGCACATGACAGTGAATAGTAACCTATCCGGTGCACATGCTAGTGAATAGTAACCTTTCCAGTGCACAAGTCGGTGAATAGTAACATGTTCGGTGCACACAAGGCAATGAATAGTAACCTGTCTGGTGCACAGCACAGTGAATAGTCCCTGTCTGGTGCACCAACGGCTAGCCCTTTCAGAGAAGGAAACTATCAATTAGATCAGTTACTATGCAGTGCCTAGTGGCGCACCGGACAGTCTGATGCACCCGCAGACAGGGAAGTCTGCGAGCTTCCAAATGAAGCTCCAATGGCTCCTAGGCCCCTTAGGATTATAAAAGGGACCCCTAGGCGCCTCCAACAAGTGTACAAGATCAGCCAACAAGTCCATACATCATTTAGATCAATTCTTTCTCTCCCTCTCTTGTGTATCTCTCTAGTTTGTGTAGAGGCGAAGTTATAAGCCTTTAGAGAGGGGAAGTGCTGCTGAGAGCTAGAGCAAAATCTTGAGCGCATTGCTACTCTGCCGTCGTGATGTCAAGAAGATTGTAAGCAGCCACGACATCGTTGTAACTGATATCAATATAATGGAAGGCTCTATCTGCCGCATTGACAGATCTGAGCAAACAGAGGAAGGAGTTGAAATAGACTCCAAGTCGAGGTGTGGCTAACTCCAACGAGGACTAGGCAAGCATTTCAGGCTTGGCCGAACCTCGGGATAAATCCATGTGTCTCTGTGCTCTGCTCTGTGTTGTGTGATGTTTCTCTGTCTTATTTGCTTTTTATACTTACACTTCAATACTTATATGTGATACAAGCTGTCTTCGAAGTCCAGGGTATTTTAAGGCAGGAACTTTAATTCCGCTGCAACTTACTCAAAGGGTCTTTCATTCCACTGCGATCCAGTCTATTTCCAGTTTTTAAGTGTTAATTTTTATTCGCCTATTCACCCCCTCTATACGACATCTAGATCTTGTTCCTGGACAAAGTGAACTTTCAAGCTGCTGGAGATAGTCTAAATGTCCAACAACTCTATTAATACTTAGAACTAATATATCATTATCCTTTTTGGCCATCATTTAAAAACCGACCATTAGTTTTTCATTAATAGACACTAATACAATGTAAATCTAATCATCTATTGTTACGATATAAATTATTTTATTTCTGCAAAAATATATATTAGTTACAATAACTTTACATTTTTATCAATTATCAAAACTAAAATAGTACCCTTTTTCCAGCTCTTTTATAGAGAAACACTATAGCTAAAAATGACAATATGCTCTAAATTTTACATTATAAGATTTTTATTTATTTTTAAACTAAAATTTATTTGAAAACTCTACCATTTTATATTTTGTGAAGAACATTTAGATCATGACCGCAGCTCACGGCGGCGAGGTGATGGACGTGGGGGCACCAAAATGGTACAGCACAAGCCTTGCCTGGTGTCCACGTCCCTGGTGTCCACGTCAGATGCCACCATTCATGTTTACACCAAACGACAATTTTGTACTACGTCCGGGCTCTTTTATGAGCGAAACGTAGCAAATATGCGAGAATACGGTGAACACTCTACAGGTCTGCTGCAATTGTGTCCTACCATCTACCAAAATGTTAAAACGCCGACAAAGAACAGCGAATGGGTAATTCAAACCAATGTGAAATCGCTGAAGAAAAATCGAGAGGTACTTATTGGCAAATTCGTGGCCTCACATCACAGCAAGCCTCCTGATCCTTTTACAAAAAATACTCGGGTAACTCAAACCTTATTCTCAAGTAAAGATCAGCCTCAACAGTACGCACGCATATTCTTACTCTGATAGCTGGTATAAACACTCACAAGAATCATCTCAACACTGGAATCTCCCTTGTCCTTCCAGACTAAAAAGCCTGTGCAAGTAATAAACTGGTATATTTCTGTATGATATTCGTGCCACACATGTAGAACATGTTCGACCGGGGCGAACACGACACCATGCGAAGCTGATCACATTATGATGCCAATGTCCGTCCCTTATATTCACTGGTGCACGAATTTGTTCAGTGCCGTCACATCCAGTGCTGGAAATTCATTCACAGCAGCAAGAACCGCAAGCCCCAGCTTAATCGCATCATCGTTACTCTGTGCCTGTAGCATGCGCACATCACATGACTCTGAAATGCCTTCATTAGGATTGAGAGAGGAAGTGAAGATAACTACCTCAATGTTTAGGGGAAGAACAGGATCATGCAGAGAGAGCCTCAGCAAGAACCACCCACCATATCCTGAAACCCTTACCTGTGTATGGTATGCCATAAAATAAGCAGAAATCCAGCTTTCTCGCAGAAGAAAAATTATGCATCAAGATCTATATTCAAGTTTCGAAAAAACAAAGCAAAGAATATGTACATACGCCCTCATGGTTCACCGGGGCTTTATGGAGATTTGGGTCTTTGCTGATTGCATTCTCTAAATGTCTCAAGACGGATTCTCCATAGTCACGGAAGGACCTGTAGACATATCAAACCACAAATATTTAAAATCTTCGCATGACTAATCTAGTCATAGTTCAATCTGTTAGTGGGCTGGAAACCCTAACCCTAACCAGGGTTGGGGGAGATATATTTTGTAATAGAGTTGTTGGGCCTAAGCCCATTATACAGAAAACACCCCATTACAATACAAAGCCACAAATAACTCTAACACCCTCGTAGTCGAAATTCTAGCCACGACAGATGTTAAGACTGGACCAAACCTCCTCAAATAACGATGTAGTTAGGCCCTTGGTGAAGATGTCGACAAACTGAGAAGTGGTCGGAACAAAGAACTCGCACATCCCCGACGACGACACGCTCGCGAACGAAGTGGAGGTCGAGCTCGACATGCTTTGTGCGCTGCTGCTGAACGGGATTGGAGAGATACATGGCACTGACGTTATCACAGTAGACAAATGTGCTCCATGTCAACGGACTGTGTAGCTCCTAGAGCAGCTGACGAAGCTATGCCGCCTCAGCGACACCATTAGCCACAGTGAGGTACTCGGCCTCGGCGCTGGAGGGGAGAAGTGAATGGAGTTGTCGCATCGAGCAACCACAGCAACAGTAAGATCTCGTATGGTAAGTCCCCAGGGATCGAACTCCATAGAACAACAGTTATCAGTGGTGAAGCGACGGACCAAGAGAAGGTTCTAGATGATGTTGGGGACAACAAAAATGTCGCTGAGGTAGAAAGGACCAGGAAGAACTGTGTCGCCTACTGAGGTGACAGGTAGAGTCAACCCATTACCGACAATGATGAATGGAATGTGGGGCTAAGAGAATGAGGTAAAGAGACAACTCTAGGGTCAGGAGTGGTATGGAACGAGGCGCCAGAGTTGGCAACCTAGTCGGTGGGAGGAGGCGGTGGCGATGATATGAAGGATGAGAGAGCCAACGGTGACACACCCCCAGAGACACCAGAAGGGGTGCTAGGGTCGGCAATGTTGAGCATACTGACGGCAAGCGTGAATGGGGAAGAGGACAAGGCCTCGGTCGTCATGAAGACAATCATGGTGCAGGGAAACACAAACAACCCAGTAGTGTGGCAGCCCGCCTGAGGGTGGAGCTCGACGCAGTAACGGAGAATACGATTCATGACACGATCAAAGGTCATGAAGGTGCCCCGGAGAAGATGGCCGGTGTAAAGGGAGACGCGCACATAGTAGGGATGCTCGAGAACCACGGCGGAGGTAAGGTTCGTCGCGGCGGCGCCGGGCACGAGATGGGGAGGGGGCTACAGCTGTGATCAATTGTGGCGCACTGAAGGCGCAGGAGCAGGGGATGCACCCAAGGGGAGGAGAGCTAACCGCCGGCAAGGGCGCAGTGAATACACGACCGGCCAGCGTGAGGCCAGAGGGGGCCGGAGGGGGCCAGAGCAAGGGCGATGGGGCTGCCCACAGCCGGTAGAGGTGCGTCAGGGCCACTGTGGGCGGAGGCGAGAGCGCCATGGCTGCAGGGAGTCAAAGGGGACGCGTCAGGGCCGCAAGGGACCGGCGGCGAAAGGAGAGGCCAGCTAGCACTTGGGGCCGGGACAGCCGCGCCATGGCTGCAGGGAAGCGTCGGGGGCTCCGCCATGGCGGAGGTGAAGCTAGACGGCATCGGCGTGGCCTCGGGCAGCACGAGATGCGTGTGTATGGCGGGGCTAGGAAGCGCGGGGAGGAAGGCGACAAAGATCCCGCCGTCGGAGGAGGTAGCAAGGGTTGTGCGTTGGTGCTGCTGGGCGACGACGCAGGCAGGGCCTCGCCGACGCCAGAGGAAGATGGGGAGACATCCAACAGTATGAGAGGCGTCGAGCCAGAGAGGGCGCGGGTAGCTCACTGTGTACAGGGGGGCACCGATGGGAGCTGTGGAGAGGAGGTCGCGCCGGCCAGATGGAGGGCAGCCACGTCAGCCGGATGGAGGGCGACCTCGCCGACCTACAGGAGCGCTGGGCACCGCGGCGACGGCTAGGAGGATGGACGCGCTGACCAAAAGCAAGGCAGCCACGCCGACCGGAGGAGAGCGGTTGCACCGGCCTGTACAAAGGATCTCAAGCAGGCATGGCGCGCGGAGACGAGCTGCCAGGGAGGGTCGCCGGAGAAGGAGGGGAAGGGGGAGGAGGTCGGCTGGCTACTGTAGCACGGGTACAGGCAGGGGCAGCGGCTAGGTGGGAGGGAAGGGGAGAAAAAACAACTATGCCTAGCTAGATACCTGAGATGCTGGGGATGTCCAGAGGTCATAGTGGATGAGGTCGAAGGGGCGAGTAGCGCGGGTTGTGGAATAGGAAAAAGGTAAGCAAGTGTGATGCCCAAGCGCATGACAAAGCGATGTGGTGTCGCCGCGAGGACAAGGAATGCCCGAGGTGGCCGAGTCGAGAAAGAACGTCGTGGCCAGAGTGGTCAAGACGACGGTGCCAAGTGAAGGCAAGGGCGTAGGGTGTGGCAACATGGGAAGAGGAAGGTGGGGCGGGGAGAGAAGCCTGAAAGAGGAGGCAACACATCATGTTGGTGGTGGTGCGAATCATGCGCTCGACTCAGCCATTCTAAGGGGAGGTGTAAGGGCACGACATCCAAAGTTGCACGACGTGGGAGAGAAAGAATGTGTGAGACGTGGAGTTATCAAACTCTCGTCCATTATCGCATCGAATGGCCTGGATGGTACGACCGAACTGAGTCAACATCCATGCAAAGAAATGAGAAAGGTGGGGGAAGATGTCAAACTTATGATGGAGGGGAAAGGTTCACAAGTAGTGAGAGAAGTCATCCAGAATGACGAGTGTCCCAAGATCGCAACTTGGCTCCGATACCATGTTAGGTCCAGTTTGGGTACTCTAGTATTGACCTCAATCCACTTGTATTGAGGTGGATTGGGGTGTAACTTAAACTAATTTACACCGCAATCCACCTCAACACATGTGGATTGGGACCAATACTAGAGTACCCAAACAAAGCCTTAGTGGGCTAGAAACCCTAATAAGGGTTAGGAGAGATATATTTATAAGAGTTGTTGGGCCTAAGCCCATTACACAGGAAACACCCATTACAGTTGTTGAGTCCAAAAATGGTCATGCGAACGGTCCGACCCTATAGGCTGGATGGTCCATGGCGCGGACGGTCCGCGCGTGTGCAGAATCAGTTAGGGTTCCGGATTTCTTGCTGGATTTGTTAGCTAAACCTGTGGGATTAACTCGAGAAACGACTTGTAACGGGTCCAGACCTCCCCCCTTTATATAGATGAAGGACTACGGTCGATTGAACCTCCCACAATCGATTCAATCAACTTTACTTATTGTTTTTACCTTATGCATTAGGAGTAACTCTAGTTTAGCCTCCCTCTACCTCAAATCTTCACCTCTTCAGCTCTACGTCGATTAGAGGTGTCTTGGGTGGCCTGCCGACGCCAAGACACACCCTAGAATCTCTCCTCCCCGACGGGGTCCCTCCCAGAAGGCAAGATCTAAGTCTGCTGTGAAGAAGACGACTCTCTGCGCCATCGCGGACCGTTCGAGCCCCAAGTGCGGACCATCTGGACGTACGCAGAGGAGGAGCTGCTTCTGCGCCTAGGCCGCGGACCATCCGCGCCTCTCGTCAGGTGGTTCGTTATAGTGTTTGGCGCCCAGATCGGTGCCAACAACAGTACAAAATCACAAATAACACAACCTTATATGACCCACTGTGATAACATGTTAAACATACGGGGTAAAGCATTTAACTGAGTTACTATCACCCCAATTCTATTTTACTGTATCACCCACTATGCTTGTATTTTACTTCACATTCAAATTTCTACCACTCATCTTGCACTTGTTTGCCTTATAATAAAGCAAAACATTGTTGTACAATAGCCACCTCCAACATACAAAAAGGAATCTATGTTACCAGAAGTAAACTGATGCCCCCCAATCCTATTTTCACATTAAAGCTCATTTGTCATTTCCCTAACTAAACTTTGATGTTTCCATAAGCCAGAAAGGATGCATTCGCAGTTAGAGAATTGTAGTATTGGTTTCCTTAGATGAAATCGCAAAATTAACAGGTATACAATTATCACCAATGAGGGGGATATGTGAACTTGAGTTCTCAATATCAAGGATTATCCGTTTGCTTATAGAAAATTCAAAAATGATACCTGATATTTTTTTCAGTTTCCAGAAAAAAGTAACCGACTACAGTCAACAAAAACGTTTCATGTTATCTGAGCTAACTTACCATTCATTCACATACATCGTTTCTGTTTAAGTGCACAATACTATAAAACTTCTGCAAAAAATGCTATCTCCTTGCGAAATAACCAAAGAACATTTCAGAGTTAGCATACCCTCCTTTCAAATCTGCATGATTCTGATCAATCTTTAACCTTATCTCAACTGTCACATCAGCTTCCTCAAGGCCCTCAACCAAATCAGTCAAAACTTTACTACCAATACTTGAACCCAGTGTTCTAGCAGCAGCAAGTTTATTCAAAAGTTTGACCTGAGGGAAAGGAGAAACTTAAGTCCCATATTTGCAAAAGAAGATGCAGTCCTAGCATTCGAAGAAACCATGAAAAATAGCACGCAACAAATTTTAAAAGTACTATGAGTTACTCTAACAAGGAGGACTAGCCTCATACATCCACAGATCATATATCATTTATAGATTTTATGTGTGAAGAACATAACTTCATAGACAAACTTCTTTACCGGGCAATACAAAAGATAATTTTCCTCATGCATGAAATGACGATGTGATTATCCATTTTCCATATTATTCCACCTTGCATGGTTCACAAAGTTCAATTAGTAGAACAATAGTCCTTACCATAAGGTATGCTCCATCATCAAGCCAGTGGTTCTCTTTCAGCGCTCCATGCCCACTTGTTTCCATGGCCAAATGTGACTCCTCACCAATAGAGTTCTGAAAAATTTCCATATTCTAAATCTCATCTTACTGCTTGAAAAATTTTAGGAAGGGAAATTTTAAAATATGGAAATTCAGGGACTAACTCAATTACATAGAAAGTGTAAACTATTTTTTCCATATTGAGTTAGTCCCTGGATTGAAATATGGAAATCCAGACGAATATGGAAAAATATTCCCATATTCGTCTGGAAAAATTAGGGAGGGAAATCCAGGGACTAAATTACATAGAAAGTGTAAACTAACCAGACGAATAGCCTCGTCTATTACATTCTTGTACCCTCGTTTGAAACGGTGATGCTTCCCTCCTTAAGAAAAAAAAATAGATAAGTAAATGATTATTTACTCAAACAATGCACGACAATGTGAACAGTACATACCAAGTTTATTTTCAATAAATACAGTCAATCCATCTGAAGTCACACTATCTGTCACAACTGTAGTTCCTGGATGCTAGCACCAGCGCAATGGATTAGTTAGTGACAATCAATAAAATAGTACAAAATAGAACATTAAAACTGCAACTCAGAAAAGAATCTTACTTCCTCAAGAACTATGGCAGCCATCAAAGCAATCAATCGGTTACGATTCAACTCACGACCCCTGGAATCAACAGCCGCAGACCTGCAAACAGTATGGTTTAGACTACGACCTATTAGACATGAGCAGAACCTCAAAGAGTAGCTATACGTACCTGTCAACATCAGTATCAAATATGATGCCTAAGTCTGCCTTGTTATCAAGAACTGCTTGTGTAATAAACTTCATTGCGGTTTTGTCCTCAGGGTTGGGAACGTGGTTGGGAAACAAACCTAAATATGTGGTGTATAAGAAATGGGAGAAAAGCAAAAGGTATTATAATTGCATGAAGAAAACAACAAACTATTACCATCAGGCTCAAGGAATTGACTTCCAGTGGTAACAGCTCCTAATGGTTTGAGTACCTTATCCTGAAACAAAAAACAGAAACAAACATAAAACCATTCTTTTATTTATGCTTGTTGCTGGCCACCATAGGGTGGTTTTTGTACTGGTCCTCTTGGACCTTAAATTCCCCTCTTCTTAATATAAAGATAAAGATGCGCAGCTCTCCTGCGTTTTTCAAAAAAAAAATTGTTTCAGGAGTATCACTCCTATGTATTCAGTGGTGAGTTTGGTACTGTAAAAGGAAAATCAAGCAAAGAAAATGGTGGAACTTCGAATTGGCAAATCAATCTTGGATAAGATGGAGTTTTAGAAATGGATCGATACTGACTTGCTTTATATAGAGCAGATTGAAATTCTCAATTGAACATTTGAACAAAATTAAATGTTAATGTTATCTTATCTGCTATCATATATGGTTGGAAATGGCTTCAGGGGAAAATGGTTGAAAAAATCAAACTTAAACAATTTGATTTCTCTATCTGTTACATTAAGGGTCTGTTTGTGGTTACTGTGCCGTGCTTTTTTTTTTGAGGCTGCTATATAGGAAGCAAATAACTGGAGATGTCATAGATTGTTAGGGAAATCCAATTAAATAAAATGTGTTACACAACTGTTGAGTAGTTAATTATCTAGTGCAGTGGTGAGAGTTGTATCACTGAGTCAACAGGTCGCATTTATAAGAGCATTTATAAGAGAAGGCTTGCCATGGTTTATCCTTTCCTCAGACCCCACTCATGTGGGAGCCTCCGGCACAGGGTCTGCCCCATTTAACTGTTGAGTAGTTGATTTTTTTCACAGTTTTTGTGTAAGATGAAATATATTAATATGCAATCTAGATTAGATTAGAATTTTTAAAAGCAGTTCCACCAAACAAGATTATCAACAATCCATCTCAATGTCAAACAGAGCATTATCAACCTATTAAACTGCAGAGAGGAGTGTGTGAAGAATTTCAATAGACTGATCAACCATTTGATCGAAGGTAATGATAGACAACATAACAAATGAAACCAACGCTAAAAATGTAGACTTTGAAAGTGTAACACATTACCACAAAAAAACCACCAGCACCATTCCCTGCATCAACGACTATATGCAGTTCCTCCAATGGTTTTTCTAGGCCAAAGAAAAAAAACATAACCATCATAAGTTATTTCATTTGCTTCTTTTCTAAAGCTTATAAGTTGTGTCATATGTTTGACATTCAATCATTTCAGAAAATCTCGCCATATCTATCAGCCCCATGGACAATAGATTTGTTTGAAAACATGTAGAAATTGGTTACACAAACAAACAGATAATTTCTGCTATGTGTAAAGAAGTGCAGAAAATAAACAACTAAGAATATAAAATGTTGAAATTGACATGGTGCATATGCAAAATAGAATAACGCCCACAAAATCATAATTATAAGATAAAGAGAAACTCAAACAATGAGTTGGTATTGCAACAAACGCAAGTGCTTGTTTAGATGAAAGGGGGCCCTATGGAGCTAAACGTGCAACTGGAGGACGAAAGGCATAACTGAATTTGATTGAGCACACAAAAGTAATGTGGTCATAATAATTTAAATAGATTGCAGAAATTATCAGTGGTGGTGTCGGTCAGTAGGATCGCTGCCTAAGGAGCTGTGGAAGGGATTTAACTCCCTACTGGTGCTTGTGTCATGGGAGCTTTGGAAGCATAGGAATGCATGTGTCTTTGAGAGGGTTAGGACGGATGCACATGTTGTGGTGCAATCCGTGGGCTGCAGATGGGCATTTGTGGTGTCTCGCGGGGACGAGAGCGCTACAGGATTTAGTCGTTAGTGCTGCCCCCTAGAGGTCGTGGTCGTGTGTGGTTTAAGTCTGTAAAGTGTCCTGTTTCTGTACACCCCTGGGGGAGCCTAATCTCCTAGGGGCTATCTGTCTTTTTCTTTCTTAATGAAATGACACGCAATTCTCCTGCGTGGTTCGAGAAAAAAAAATCATCAGTGGATAACTGGATATGAAAATTTAATGCAAGTTTCAGACAAGAAATCCAACAGTGTAGTAGTCTAGTAAGTCAAAAATGAGTTTTAAAATATAGCACATGGAAGCACCTTTGTCTCCAGCAGATTTACGAACCGCTTGTACAAGATCAGAAGCATAAATTGACATGTAGTCCACATTAGTGACAACTCCCTTCGAAGCTTCCCCCTGTTCTTTCAGGTTATTATGTGCAGATTCCTCATATATTTTGGAAGCACGCTCCAGGATATCTTTGATATCAGCTTTATTTAGCCCACCATCACTTGTAAAAAATTTGAGACCATTCCGATTGTAGGGGAGATGGCTTGCTGTAAAGTAGAACAATCCCAAAAGGTTAGCTCCCCTATATAATTCCAAACACTTTGTGAAAAGTGAAAATGGTATAAACTTCTGGCTTGAAACAGAGAACTGCCAAAATTAGCACACCTGTATGCAACAAAATTCACAAGTATATGCACATTTTATAGTAACATGTGCCCATAACTCCATATAATCACAATATCATATAGATTATAGATAAGAATTAGAATAATCATACTCAACAATCATGAAACTACACATGATGATTATCAATTAAGTTGCATTTGTTTATCTTCCTTTTCAAGGACAAGCCTGATGCAGTGGTGAGAGCTGTCTCGCTAAGTCACTAGGTTGCGAGTTCCAAGCAGCCTCTCAGCACTTACTGAGGGGAGGTTTATCTCGGTTTATCCCTTCCTAGACCCCAATCATGTGGGAGCCTCCAGCACTGGGATTGCCCTTATTTATCTTCTTTTTGAACCTAAAACATCTCCTAGCATCCATAGCATTTAAAGAATGTTTAGATCGAAATAAAGGAAAACTAAGCAGGTGCAGAATTGAGGATTGGATAACAAATGAAAACCAAAAGAATTGTATTAAGAATAGAGTAAAACAGCCAGTTTTTTTTATTTTGAATATGCTAAGTTGGATTTCTGCATCCTGAAGGGTCCCCAAATCAAACATCCAAGCACAAACTAAAACTGGAGCAATCCAAGCAGTCTGGCAGAGACCAGCACCAATGTTCAGCAGTGAACTATCATGTGGGGCCAGCAGTACAGCCGGCGCCAAAGACGCCAGAAAGAGGCTGGCACAGCTGGCCAGGGCGCCAAGGGGCAGGGGGTGACCGAAGGGCCTGAAGTTTGAAAGTCTAGATCATTATGGGGTGTGAACATGAGTCTTGGAGTCTAGCATGAAGTTTGAAAGTCTAGATCATTATGTGGTCTGAACATGAGTCTGGGGAGTCTAGCAGCCAGCAGGCTATATATATATAGGGCAGGTATAACGGGAGCCCTGGGCTTCCAATAGTTAAAGAAAGCTCAGACCGACCACCCCTGCAACGTGGTTCAACCCAGCGCGCCGACTCAACCAGGCTGTCGGGTGCGCCACCCGCCCCACGTCTGTGCGCGCAAAAATGGAATGCATGCATGAGTCAAACATGTTCCCTTGCATGCGCGTAAATTTTGTAAAGATATGTGTGGCGGTTTCTATTTTTAAACGCTTTAATTCCTCCATAAATTTAGGATCGCTGCAACAGCCATGCAGCTATACTCGTAAGGACCATTTTATGATATATACTGATACTAAATATGCTACACTGTGTAGATAATTATGCAATTCGGTATACTGCATAAAAATCTGTTACCAGCTGCATGCGCACGAATTTATGATGCAAAGAATGTGCAATGAAAGGAAATGAATTGCACGCATAGAAACAAAAAATCGTATTTAATGTTTTATTTCCTTCATAAATATAGGATCCCTCCAACAGCCATGCAGCTAAACACATTACAACTAGTTTATGATATATACTGATACAAATTATACTACACGGTGTAGGTATGTATGCAATTCGTTACACTGCGTAAAAAATCTGGCATATTGTTCACTGGTGGATGCATCTCCGGGTTGGAGCGTAAAAACCTTAAGTTTTGAGCATAAAATCCCTCAATTATAAGCGTAAATATCGAGTCAATGTGAGAGGTTGATAGCTCTAGTAGGTTGTTATTACGATCCTATTTTTATGACAGATCCGGAAAAACATGGCAGTCGCATGCATGCAGTTTCTATTTTTATACAGATCCAAAAATTATGGCAAAATCTTGGGAGTTTCCATTGCATGCGCGCAAATTACGAACAGCATAAATCAAGGAATTGCCTTTCCAATGTGCATGCAAAAAATATGCATGCAGTAAACTGATATACGAACTCTGTGTTCAAGCATAAAATCGTACAATTTTTAGCGTAAATAATACATGTGGTAGGCATAAAACACAATAATCGAAAAGAAAACACGAATCGAAGGAGGTAGTGGTCGGAGGACGTCGTCGATGACACAAGCACAAATGTAGGTCGTCACTCGGGCCGCCCAAACTGCGTCGGATCGGAGGATGTCATGCGCGATCATCGCTGCGCGCATCTCGCGCCTTCCGTGACGCCGCTCGCTCGAACCTCGCGTCTCATGCGTCGTCGTCGCTACTCGCACGTTGATGGGCGCCGCTTGCTCGCCGGCCTTGGAAGTGCCGCCTCCTCGGGGCCTCAGGGACGCCGCCGCTTGCCCGCACAAGGGCCCCGCTGTCGCTCGCCCTCTGGATCGGGGAGCCGCCGCCACCGACCTGGAAACCGACGCCACTACTCCGGATCGAGGAACCTCCGCCACCGCGCGTCGAGGTCATGGAGCTGCGGCCACCGGCTGGGGGTCCACCGCCGCGCACGCTCTGGGGCAACCGCCGTCGTCGCACGCGACGTCGCTAATGAATCGGGGTGGAGCATAAAAAACTGAACCCTAGCACTCCAGGTCCTATTTTATAGACGTCCGGACCTGGTCCGGCTCGACCGGATTGCACCGTCCGACCTGGGCTTCCTCTAGTTATTGGAAGCCCAGGGCTCTTAATATATAAACTATATATATATATATATATAAGCAGTATGCAATGAGTGGATTAAGAAAGAAGTATTGCCTAAACCTCTCACCTGTTGTAGCCTTCAATCTCATCCCCTTGCTTCGGTGTCCAGGTAACAGCCCTGGCACCACCTCTACTCAGTTACGAACTACGTAGTCAGGGACCTCCCAGCCTAGGGGCCGAGGCCCTGGACAATTTGGTATCACGATCCCGGCGATCCTCTTCCACCTCCGACCACCACTCCACTGCTAGCACTCCATCTCCAAGTTCATCATCAGCAGCACCCATGGCTAACCCCACCAACGCCGACCTGGCCAATCTCATCGCGCAGCTGACCACCAGCATGACCACCCTCCAGGCTGAAGTGGGGGAGCTGCGCCGTGAGCGTGGTACCATTCCGTCTGGCTCGACATTCACTGAACATCAAGGTGAACGATCTCCGCGTTTTCAGAAGTTGGATTTCCCGAAATTCGACGGCAAGTCTGATCCGCTGGCCTTCCTCAATCGGTGTGAATCCTATTTTCATCAACAACGGATTGCCACCGAGGAACAGGTCTGGATGGCTTCATACAATCTCGAAGGCGGCGCCTAGATGTGGTACATCCAGGTCTAGAACGAGGAAGGAACGCCATCATGGCGCCAGTTTTCAGAACTCCTCAACCTTCGTTTTGGGCCACTCAACCACTCCAACGCTCTCGGCGAGCTCATGGCCTGCAAACGGACCGAGACTGTCACTGAGTACTAGGATCGTTTCGAGGCCTTATTGTCCCGTGTCGGCGGGCTCACGGAGGCACAGAAGGTGCAGGCGTTCACCGCAGGTCTTCAGCCGCCGCTCAGCCTCGACATTGAGATGCATAATCCTCAGTCTCCCGTCATCGCCATGAGCATGGCCCGCAAACTGGAGTTGCGCGAGCAGTAAGTCACGCAGGCTGCGCAAACGCCGGCGGCCCCTCGCTTGGGGGGTCGGGGGCTTCTGTCGGGACCCGCCCCACCGTTGGCTCTACTCGCACCACCAATTCGTTCATCCCCACCAGCAACTGATGGTCGGCCGATTCGCCGTTTGTCCCAATCGGAGATGGAAGAACGTCGTCGGCATAAGGCTGATCAATCCTCTAAATTAAAAGTGACACTAGACGCGAGCTTCGACAGAGCTTCATGACCAGGATGACCGAGACTATGATGCCACAAGGGGGAGGCAGTCTTGGCGACAAAAGACTGAGCTGGAGGAAGATGCAAGGGATACAGGACCCCCTATTGCACCTGACGATCACGTTCCGAGTTTGCAGATCCTTCACAGAACAACCAACAGGGTCAAACTCAAAAGAGCAATTGTTGTCGATAGTAAATTGACGGATTGAAATAAGATTCTTAATAATTTATGGGGACACAAGAATATTATTAAGAAATAAGGAATGAGGTAATTCAGTAGAGCCCGTGGCGACCACAGGAAGCAGGGAACCATTACGGACGACAATTGATGGAGTAGGATACCGTGGGGAAAAAGTATGTGAAAGAATGTTGGAAGAGGATGTCATGTGGGAAGTAGCACATGAGTCAAAGTACCATTCGGTGGATGGGGGTTGCTGCAACATCTCCGTGCTGAAAGCAAAGGCCAACGACTGAGTGTTCCAAGAGGGCAGGCCGGCCATAGGGTGGTAGAACCCTAGCGGAGGCCACTGGCCGACCCCTTCAGTCGGTGTAGCAGGAGCAGGAGCCACAGGTGGCTACTGCTGGACGACGAGGGCCTACTGCTGTCCGAAGGAGGACGTGTATCGGGCCACGTATGGATGGTATCCGTCCATGGGTTGTAGACCGATGGCCAAGGACTGGCCAGTGGCACAGTTGCTTTGGGTTGTTGCTAAGCGTTGTCGTGTTGCTGTTGCTGACTATCGGCCGCCTCCACGCTTGCTGCGATGGCTGCTGTTCTTGGAGTGATTCTCGTTGGCAGCCCCCCCCCCCCCGGAGTTAAACTCGGAGGGCTGTTGTGGGGACTTGGTGGTGGCGATGAGAGCAGCGACCGAAGGAGGCTGCTGGTTCACCAAGGTGAGGTCCTCGTGGACGGCGAGGAAGGTGGGGAAGGCCGAGCGCGACGAAGCAGTCGTGGGTGAAGCGCTCGTTGAGGCCGTGGATCACATTGAGGACGAGGGTGCGGTCCGAGACGACCTCCCTGAGGGTGTCGAGGTAATCGGCCATCTTCTTTAGGCGACGGCAGTACTCGACGATGGAGAGGTCTCCCTGGACAAAGTTGCAAAACCTCGTTTCAAGCTGGATGGCGCGTATTTCTCGGTTCCCGAGGAACTGGGACTCGACGGCAAACCAGGTGTCTCGGGCAATGTCGCCCTGGGAGGAGACGATCTTGGCGAGGTCATCGGCGAGGGAGTCGAGGATCCAGGACTTGACAACGCAATCCATCCTATCCCAATCCAAGGAGGGAACCGAGGCGTCGAGGTGGACGTGATCCTGGAGGGAGAACTTGCCAAGGGTCAGTAAGAACTGGTCACGCCAACGGTGGACATGATCCCGATCTGCACGCGCCAAGGCAGCGTCGCGGGCGCTGGCTACAGCGCGGGCCTCCTCCGCCTAGGCGAGACGGGCAAGGGTTGCGTCGTAGGTTTGCTGGCGCTCCATAGCAGCGGCGCTGGCCTTCTCCTTGGCTCGGCGGGCGTCGATGTCGTCCTGCTGAGCGTGGGTGAGGGTGACCGAGACAGAGGAGTCGACGAATCCACCGGCAGCAGCAGCCGCCTTGGCCATGGGTGACTGTGCAGGAGATGCAAACATGGCGCAGCATGGCAAGGAGGTCAGTGCATGAGCGCTGCTCGGCAGAAAGGCCGACGCGCGGGCGCTACACGGCAGGGAGCCGGCGCGCTAATTGAGCAAAAGCGAGGAAAACCGAGGTAGAACTCGAACGCTTTGATACCATGAGAGAATGAATTGGCAGAGAATATGATGATTGATTAATGGGAGCAAAGGCTCAAGTACATATAGGCAAGGATGTCTACAGAAAAGGAAACAATCCTACACAATCACAGGAATAGAAAACAATCCTATCAGGGAGATCCTTGCCTATTGAGACCAATTAACCAAATAGGGGGCAGGCGCACAAGGCAACAAGCCTGTGCAGCCATGCCACCTAAATTGCCTAAAATAGCACACGCTAACACTTCCTCTTCTCCTTGAGCAGGATGATGAGGAAAGAAAAGAATGGGAGATTGTTGGAGCCAAAGGTCTTTCCTATTTGGCTGTCCCCCAACCTGATGCTTGATGGCATTTGTTAGGTTGATATAGTAGTGTGTGTTTAAGGATCCATTTTTGTATGCTTGTTCCTGGCCTCCGTAAGGAGGGACTAGTATCTGGGTCTTCTATAGACCTTTATTCACTCTTAATATATTATGGGGTGCAGTTCTCCTGCGCTTTTCGAGAAAAAAAGGCAGAAAAAGGGGGAATGCATAGCATTGTTTACAAAATAACATAGAGGAGAGCAGAGAGAACATGAGAGGGGAAGGAGCTTGAGAGTTGAGACAGATTGAATGCTCGTCAGCAGTCTGTTTGAGACAGGTGAGAGGAGAGACTCAGAGCTTACTAGAGAAATGGGCGTGCGGTGGCAGGCTGGCAGCAGAGGCAGCGGCGCGGCACGCGCAGGAAGAGCAGAGGCGGCGGCTGGCAGCAGCGCGGCACGCACGGGGGAGCAGAGGGGCGGCGTGGCGGGCAGGCGGCCGAGCGTGCACAGCAGGTGGCAGGCCGAACGGCGCAAGCAGGGGCCAGCAGCGAGGAAGGGAAAGACTGAGTTCACGAACAGAGGCAAAGTCGGGCAGGGGAAGAGGTGGGCTAGGGTTATTGAAGACCTACCTTCATATGGCATCTGTTTCATGGTCTAAGGCATTGCGAAGGACGACTTGGACGCCATACGCCTAAACTCTAAAGTGTCCGCTAAATCGCCCGCTGTCCAGCGCCTTAGCGCTTAAGTGGCGATTTAGCGATACCATAACAACCATGAGTGTTAGTGACATAACTCATGTGGCAAGTAGCAAGTGTGTATGCTTTTGCAAAGGCCTTGCAATGGTCCACATAAAACTACAGAAACTACCTGTTATCATTATGGCTCCATCAACAGGTAAATGACTTCTCTCATCTTCTGTAAGTGTACTGTTGAACATTGCAGGTGTTGAAGCCAATCTACATAAATGCAGAATCCATTGTCAGAACTGAATGTCTGTCTTCTTTTGAGCTGTTAGATTATTAGGAAATGGAGTTATGAGGAAACTATCAAAGCAGAGAAGCTATTGAAAACATTTTATATGGCTAGAATTATGCATTGTATGTACAAAAGAATTGATGTGTGAAATTTATCGGGGAAAGAATCCACATGACGAGGGAATCAAAGAAGTAAAGAACACACTTTTGGGTGTCTAAATTTGAATGGCTCTATAAACATAGATCTTGCATAAATGTATGTAAACAAAAATAAAGGTTCAACTCACCCAAACTGTAGGATATCGTGTCCAGCAGCAGTGATTCCATGAGTGACTGCATTCTGACAATAATACCTTGTTAGTAGCTAATTACACAAAAAAACAAATGGCAGTGTGCTGTTCAAACATCGTGAACTTGTCAGATCTGAATTTTTTTTGTTTGGTTTTTACCATAAAGATGCATGTATAATAAATCATTTATAAAAAAAAATGGGAAAAAAGAGTTAGAACATATTGACAAGGTTAATGTAAATCAGATCACTGACAACTCTTGTAAACTGCAAAGACAACTCTTGCCTTGAGGCATAATGTATCTATTACTGTTCGTCTCATGTGAGCTTTGGAAGCATAGGGATGCATGTCTTTGAGAGGGTTAGGTCGGATGCACATGTTGTGGTGCAATCCGTGGCTGCAGATGGGCATTTGTGGTGTCTCACGGGGGGCGAGCGCTACAGGATTTAGTCGTGAATGCTGCCCCCTGGAGGTCGTGGTCGTGCATGGTATAAGTCTGTAAAGTGTGTCCTGGTTCTGTACACCCCTGGGGAACCTAATCTCCTAGGGGCTATCTCTTTTCTTTCTTAATGAAATGACGCGCAGTTCTCCTGCGTGGTTCGAGAAAAAAAAACTATTACTGCAAATAAGACAACTCTTGCCTTGAGGCGTGATGTATCTATTTGAGTGGAAAGGTGCACTTATACTCCACCGCACCCCCAACACACAGACACACACACCACCACCACCACCACCAAACGCACAGACATATACATGTTCCATTAGGCAGAAGATGCTGAAATAGGAGCCTGCTTCAATTTTTTTTATTTAATTGCACCTGACAAGGTTGGACATGAGAACTCTGGTCCTGAACCAGGTCAACACAAATGCCTAAGATAATGAGGAAAAGTGGGTAATTAACTCATACTTCGCCAACATGAAACCATAAATTCAATTTAAGCATGTATGCGCCTTCATGTAAGAAGGGATTCTGCCAAAAAAATCATATTTACAAGAACTTGCCACCAAGAAACAAACACTAGCACTTCCATTAATTATCAACAGGAGAAGAAAGCTGCAACAAGGCAAACATACAAGTACTGAAATATTGTCACAGTTATAGATGCTTGTTGTAACCGTGTGGGAGAAGGCCAAACTATGGAACTATCACTAATTCGCTAGTTGAAACAGGATTTTGATATCCAATAATAAAGGATTAAAATATATGCAAATTTGGTTCATAAGATTAATTAAATGAACAAAAAACAGGATCCACCTGCAATTTATGTGCAGAAATTCGTGAATCATGTCCAACAGAGATTCTTAAACGTCTCAAGCCATCTGGTTTCTTGTTTAACAGCCATGAAGCAAAAGCTGCAGCTATAGCTTTAGTGACATCTTCCGTGAGGTTGACAGGCTCACCTTCAACCCCAGCAACAGCAACACCACGAATATCACTGCCAAAGAACAGCCTCAATCAAAGCATTTCATATATATATAAAATCTTACAAGTGTACATAATGTTGGAAACCCTAACCCAAATCAGGGTGGGTTGTGTGTTTATATATTAGAAAGGGAGTACATGGGCTAGGCCAAGGCCCATAACCCTTAGACCGATTACAATAAGAGACACATACATCTAACACCCCTCCCCCCATAGTCGAAACTCTAGCTGCAGCAGACATTAAGACTGGAGTGTGCCTTCTCCTTCGACTCCAAGCAGCAAACCTCTCTGGGTGGCGAAGGAGGTGAGCCACCCACAACCTGAGGTGCAAGGTTGAGGTGCATCCCGGCGGCTGGACGACGACGGTTGGCAGGTGGTCAAGCGCAGGAAGAAGCTTTGTGGTGCCCTGTTTCCTCGTCGAGGGTCCCCAGTTGACCTCTGAGGAAAATGATTTAACTGCTTCTCCTCATCTCACCTCGTCGTGACCTGCCGCCGCCCTACTCGGTGATTCAGATGTCTCAAGTTCGGCCATCAGGCCGTCAGATGTTCCACCTTTCGTGAAGAAGAGAAGAAGACAATTGTTTGGCAACGTCTAGGAAAGAAGAGTGAGAGGATCCCGGTGTGGCAACGCTTGTCCTGCAGAAGGAAGCTCTGCCTGCTGCAGGACCAAGCTCATGCCTCAAGCGCAAGAAGCCGATGTGGGTGCGGATCAGCCCACCAAGCGAAGATATGATGAAAGGGAATCTTCCCTTGATGGCGAATGAGGTAGTCTCTTAGAGAAGCATTTGCAACAAGAGAAAAAGAACGCGATCTAAGAAAGGAAAAGGTCATGTGGAGACTGGCCTGGCTCGAGACAAGTTTTCCCGGTTTCTTCTGATGAAGTTGTCGCCACTCAGTCCCTGAGGATGATCAGCTCGACGGATTCCACCCTGGTGTTGATTCCTTCATGTGTTATGGAATTCACCCCTGAGATGGCGCAGGAAGAGATAACGCTTCGGCGTGCCCTTTTTGTAACAATTGTTAGGACCCGGCCTGAGGTGATGAGCGCTGAGGTGCTGGAAGAAGTTGCTCATAGTTTTAACGTCGACGTTGAAGCCATGACAATTCATCACATCAAGCCAGAGGACTTCCTCCTTTTCCTGCCTAATGAAGAATCTGCATCTAAAGTGTTCAATGGTGGAAATATTCTCAGAGGGCCTCGCTTCAGTTTGTTGTTCAAATGTTGATCAAGATTTGCACATGCTTCGTCGACAATCATGTCTAATATTGTGGTAATTGAGATTCATGGGATTCCAAAGCATGCCTGGTTTAGGTCAACGGCAGAAATAATCCTAAAGGACTCTTACTGCATTATTGATGTTCACCCGAATACATTGCAGAACAGAAATTTGTCATCTTTCTTCGTAAAAACTTGTTGTTTGATCCAGAAAAAACTGAGGCCTGCTAGGGATCTTCACATCATTGAACCTGGGCTGAGTACACTTGAAAAGAGATGCCTAACATACAAAGTCAGTATGACCGTTTCCCAGTGGACTCGCATTATGTAGCCACGGATTCTCCATCTCCTGGCTCGCTGGCAGATGGCAGTCATCCTAGGAACGATGATGGCAGTGGAGATCAAGATACTCAGGATCCTCAGGCCCGACGTCCAAGTGGCTCTCAAGACTGGCGGAGACCTGTTCACCTTCGTTTGGGTCCGCAGCAGCCAGTGGGAAGTGCAAGAGTCGCGCATACGCCTGTAGCGGTGGATTTGACGCTGCCATGTATCTTGAATACAGTGGCATTAAATCTGGTGCAAAAGGTACCTCCGATCTCTACGGCTAAAGCTGCACCAGGAAACGAGGCGGCTCTTGAAGAGGGTATGGGGGAGTTCGATGGGCCGCTGGACCCTCCCAGGCCGTTCTCGCCCCAGCCTTTGCTTACTGGGCCGCTGGGAACGGCGTGGCAGGGCTCGCCCCATCTGCTCACCTGCACGGAGGAACATCTGCCCTTGCCCCAATTCTTGGATGGGCCGCCTGAGACGGCCTAGCAGGCATACGTCTCGCCCCAGCATACACCTGGGCCGAATTTTTTGCAATTTGATCCTTTTTCTGAAACAATTTCACATTTGGACCCCTAAATGACTTAATGTCATTTTTGGACCCTTTACTCGGCGTCATAGCTCATGGCGCTGAGATAACACGTCTCGGCGCCATGTCCTATGGCACCGAGGTACCTGGTGAGCTGGCGCCTAGGTGCGCGCTGGCAGCTGATGTGGCCTAGCTCGGCGCCACGATCTGTGGCGCCGAGCTAGGAGCTGGCGTCGACAAGCTCCTTTCGAGGAGGGGCGGGGCAATGCCATGATGCCTTATCTGCGCAAGCATGCTTTGCTGCCTGCCGATGCCGAGCAGCGGAGTACTCCGTCGTCCGTCCCAGCCTTCCAGGCCAGCCAGCCAGCCTCTTTCTTTCTCCGTCGTCGTCCTGCACCTGCGCTGCGCGTGCTGCCTTTGCGTCTCAGCCCTGTCTTGACCCTTCCCCCCACGTCAGTCAGTAGAGGAACAGAGAGAAAGTCGTGTGCGTGCTGCTAAGCGCGACGCGCCACGCCACCGCTGCGCTACCCCTCGCGTCGTGTCCGTGGCGTGGTCGAGGACCTCCGGAGACGTGTGGTGGTGGATGGGACGGGACTAGGAGTGGCAGTCTTGTCGTGGCGCCAACCAGGGTCGTGCCGGTAAAATTTGAGGCCCTGTACAAATTCTGAAATGAGGCCTCTTTTATTAGTCAAGGTTATTGATCGTCGGTGAACGAAACGTCATACTACACGTATATAGGCTGTGCTCACGTCTCACAGTCATGAAAAAGACGCATGAGTAAAGAATTCGAGACTAAGAACAACTCCAAAAGACTCTGTATTCTTTCTAATTGATATAAATATTTTTTTGAAAAAAAAAACCTTCTATCAGCTTATTTCAATGGCTATCCAAAAATAATCATCTTTGATTCTAACTTTCTCGCTAGCCAAAGATAGAAAACATGAATGACTCTAAAAATACAAATAAGATATAAAAAAGTTGTTAGAGATTAAAAGATATATAAAGTGATTCTTAAAATGATAATTTAGAGAATAAAATTTAGAAATAGTCTTGGAGATGCTTTAATGTATATTTTCTATTATATAAATATATTGCAGACTTACATATTTGGGGCCCTAGATTTTGCGGGGCCCTGTACGAGCGAACAGCTCGCACACCCCTTGGCACGGGCCTGGCGCCAACCCCCAGTACTCCAGTACAGTGGCAGCCTTGTCGTGGCGCAAAGTGGGAGAAGGCGAGGCAGAGCCAAGGCAGCGGCGCTCGACGTACGTGTTGGGTCCTGGCGTGGCCCGCTACAGACCGATGGGGTGGGGGGAAGACCTGCAACCCCGCCCGCCGGAGACCGTCGAACCGGAGACACCTACTTCCTGTGTCGGTCGTGGTTGATGCGGCGCAGCGGCGTAGGCTGCGTCCTGGTAGTATGTACGTGTACGTCGGCGTGACCGTGCCAATTTACACAACACACACACGAATGCATGCATCATGCTGCACGCGCATGTACGTCCTGCTACATCAGCCAGCGCATGTACGTCCTGCTACATCAGCCAAGGATGCTTGCTGCTGCAAGTTGCTAGGTTGCTGCATCCAGGGGGAGAAGACCTTGGTGTACGAGTACATGCCCAACAAGAGCATGGACGCCTTCCTTTTCGGTATGATTCGAATCCACCCATGCACAGCTCTGTTCAGAGAGAGACTCACTGACGGGTTGCTGGACTGGAAGACAAGGTTGCGGTACCGAAAAGGAGCTTGTCGACACCAGCTCCTAGCTCGGCGCCACAGATCGTGGCGCCAAGCTAGGCCACATCAGCTGCCAGCGCGCACTAGTCGCCAGCTCACCAGGTACCTCGGCGCCATAGGACATGGCCCAAAACGTGTTACCTCAGCGCCATGAGCCATGACACCGAGTAAAGGGTCCAAAAATGACATTAAGTCATTTAGAGGTCCAAATGTGAAATTGTTTCGAAAAAAAGACCAAATTGCAAAAAAATCGGACACCTGGGTCGCTAGAGACGATGCCCCTGGAGCCTGTCTCACCCCATTTGGAATCTGGGTGGCTTGAAAAGGACTCCGCTTATGCCTGTCTCACCTCAACTTACTTCTGAGCCGCCTGAGACAGGAAATGGCGACGTCTCAATTCCTGATTCACAGAAATTGAAGGTCTACTCACGCAGGAAGACAATTTACAGGTCAGATGCATGACAACCAAAGTGGCTCGGCAACAAGGGTCGTTGGTGCTCTAGAATCTAGCCAGATAGCCCCAGGGGCTGCAACACCCATACTGGCTCTGCCAGAACCTGGTCCTAGACCTTTGATCCTTGCTTCGGATGATATGTCTTTAAGTGACCAGGCTCTAGACATTACACATTATGAAGCAAGAAAGTTGGACTTCTTCGACACAATCAGTAAAAGGCCAACTAAAATTCTGTCGATTCCAAAACCAAGTTGGAGGAAAGTGACAACCTCAGAGGTGGATGCACCTCATCAAAGCAGGAGAGTAGCTGAAGTAGGAGTGGAATTCAGCATGCAAGACTGGGGTAGCAGATCTATCAAAAAAGCCATGAAAACTCTGGTAATCATCAAAGATCCTTGTGGTATTAGTCATGAAGCCCTTGATGAATATGTTAAGCTTTTCAAGCATCCCATTTCACAAATCCAGGTGTAGGCCCTGGCGGCTCTTTTTGGCTGGTCCTTTCCAACAGTTTTAGAGACTCAATAGAGCTTTATCTTTCTTCTTTGGTAGTCCTGTTGTTGTGTTTTTGATGGATCCTTCAAAACTTTTGATCTGGAATATGAGGGTTTGAACTCTTCTGTAAGACAAGATTCGATGAAAGATTTTGTGATTTCCTCCCAGGTGGATGTGATCTGCATTTAGGAAACTAAAATGCAAACTATCACTAGAGGATCTATCCTTTCTATGCTAGGTGTAGAATTCACTGATTATGTTTTTCTCCCATCAATTGGGGCAAGTGGGGGAGTGCTTGTAGCCTGGAAGCGACATATAGGTTATACATGACAGCATAGATTTGACAGTCATTGTATTTCAGTCCAATTTAGCAAAGATAACGGGCATCCCTGGTGGTTGACTTGTGTCTATGGTCCACAGGGAGACAGTGAAAAGATTCAGTTCCTCCAGGAAATCAGAGATGTAAGAGCTGCATGTGAGGGGCCTTGGATGTTGGCTAGAGATTTCAACCTCATCTATAAGGCATCTGACAAAAATAACTCCAATATCAACAGGGCCACGATGTGCCGTTTTAGAAGAATGATTAATGATTTAGCTCTCAAGGAAATCCCTTTACATGGTCGCAAATACACATGGTCTAATCAACAGGATAATCTTGTCCTAGTTAAACTGGACAGAGTGTTTAGCTCAGTTGATTGAGAAATAATGTTCCCAAATGTCCTCCTCCAGAGTGCAGCTTCTCAGGACGCTGACCACTGCCCCCTGATCTTGGGTCTTAGAGATAACATGTTTGGGAAACGAAGATTTCACTTCAAGTCCTTTTGGACCAAAATCGAAGGCTTTCATGAAACTGTCAAGGGCTGAGTATCCCCGGACAGCAGGGCCTCGACTACGCAGTTCGTAGTCGTGACCCGTCTTCTCCGGTGAGGTTTTGCCCCTCAGTCGTAGGCTTTGTTGGTGAGTGGAGATGAGAGATTAGAGAGAATAAACTTTGCTTAATCCTTCAAGCCGGCTGGTTACACATATATATGGCCGATCGGGCCTAACAAACTGGAGATAATTACTCCTTAATCCTAGGGATAGCTATCTTATCTTTCCTAACAACCAGTCCCCCCAAATCTTCTCCTTAATTCTAGGAACTTGAAATAGATAGTAATCCTATCTATCTGTAACAAACCAATGTGTGCGCGCCTAACCGCCCGCGCGTATCGCGCGCTCTTCTGCCCGGCGCACGTCGCGGGTGCGCCTGCGCCTGGTGTAGGTGCGTCTGCACATGACATCCCCCCTCGAGGTCCAGCTCGTCCTCGAGCTGAAAGTCTAGAAACCAGGAGCAGAAGTCGTTGAGATCTTCCTATGTAGCTGACGAGGCCTGCTCATGACGCTAGTGCACGAGCATTTGGCGAACTCCTCGCGCCAGGCGAGTCCGCTCGACCCGGAGGGGTTCTAGAACCACCACGCCATGGACTGTGGGCAGGTCAAGCGGCATGGCGGGCGAAGCCCGACGAACTTCTTGAGTACGCCAATATGGAACACATCATGAAGACGGGCGCCCGGCGGCAGTTCCAGGCGAACAGCGACGTCGTTGATCAATTTAGTGATGCGGTAGGGCCCGACGAAGAGGGGCTTGAGCTTCCCCGTGGCCGAGCGTGGAAGGGAGATGGTCGCGCGCTTACAGAGGCGCAAGAACGCCCAGTCGCCGACCTGGTACGACACCGGCCGATGTTGCCGGTCGTAGTGGCGCTTCTTGACGAGGAGCACCGTCGCTCCAGCTCATCCTTGTGAGCCGCTGGATAGTGATACGGGCATATGGCCACCGGTTGCGCGCCTGCCTTGAGGGTGATGTGGTGGCCGTGCGCACACTTGGGGGCATCCCGGTGGGTGCGGCGAAGATGTCCCCGAAGGAGTCCAGGAGCTCGTCGAGGAGGGGCTCTCCCGCTGCCGTGGCGCCCAGGGTTGGCACTCTAGAGGACGCCATGCCCGTCCAGGAGATGGCGCGCCCCTGGTGCTAGAACGTCATCCGGCGCCGGCCTAGGTCCCAGACGATGGGGCTCAAGGCGCCAAGCCACCTGGTGCCCAGGACCATGTCATAGCCCGCCAATGGCATGACAAAGAGGTCGGCGGGGAAGGCGACACCGTCGATAGTCAGTGGTGCACCGCGGATGATACCGACGCACGAGACGCGCTCGCCGTTGGCGACCATTGCCGTGAGGCATGAGCGCTGATGAAGAGGAAGGCCCAAGCGTCGGGCAGCCGCCTCGGAGATGAAATTGTGCGTGCTGCCGGAGTCGAGGAGGGCGACGAGCACCACGGAGCTGAGCTTGACGGCGATCTGCATGGTGTCGACGACGGAGACCCCAGCGAGGGCCTGTAGGGAGAAGACGGTGGCGTCCTCATCCGCGGCCCCCGCAGGCTCCTTGGTGATGTCGTCAACCCGTCTTCCTCGATGCCCATCAGGAGGAACAGCCGCTCGCAGACGCGGTTGTGGCCCCGGGTGTACTTCTCGTCACAATTGTAGCAGAGGCCTTTGCGGCGCCGCTCCTCTTGCTCCGCCTGAGTGAGTCGCTTGATCTGGCGGCCCTCGACGGAGATTGTCGCGGGTGCTACTGCTCGGGGACCTGGCGGCACTGACAAAGGTCGTGGCGGGGTCCGGGATATCAGGGCGGCGTATTGCTCGTGCAGCTCGAATTGCCTGGCCAGGCTCATGGCGACTGTCAGGGACTGCGGGTTCTGGATGCGGACGTCGATGTTGAGCGGCGGCTGAAGGCCTCTGGTGAAGAGTTGGACCCGCCGCGACTCCTCGAGTGGCCCGACGCGAGGTAGGAGTGCCTGGAACCGATCTTGATATTCGGCGACCGTGCCAGTGCGCCGGCATGCGACCAGCGGCGCAAAACGCAGCGACGGCCCATACCGCAGGTTCAACAGCTCCTTGAATCGACGCCACGACAGGGTACCTTCGTCCGACTGGATCTGGATGTACCACATCTGCGCGCCGTCTTCCAAGTGGTAGGACGCCATCCAGACCTTCTCCTCTGCCATGATCCGCTGTTGATGGAAGTACGATTCATAGCGGTTGATGAAGATCAATGGATCGGACGTACCGTCGTAGCGGGGGAAATCCAATTTCTAGGACCGCGGGGGACGATCGCTGTGGTGTTGGTCGTTGATGCCCCCGCCGGTAGTCGACGAAGAAGATGACTTCTTCTGCAGCGCGACCACGGTCGTCTATAGGTTCATCACCGTGTTGGCCAGAGCCTCGATCATCTTGGCCAGATCAGCAGTAGTTGATGCCGACATGGCTGAAGGAACTGAAGTGGCGTCGGCTGGTGGTGGTGATGTTGGTGGGCGGGGTACGAGTGCAGCAGCTGATGTGGGTTAGGGAGGTTGTCGATTCAGGGGCGCAGGGGTGGTGGTGGTGGGTTGTGTAGGTGGCGCGGAGGAAGACGAGGAACGTCTGGATGGGAGTCGGTTGAGGCTGATAGTTCTCCTTTCCTGACCCTTGATAAGAAACTTAAGGTGACAGCTAAAAGATTGCAAAGTTGGAGTGAGAAGCAGGTGGGTCATGTTAGATCTCAGTTGGCCTTGGCGAAGGAATTGTTACATAGGCTCGAGATGGCACAGGATATTAGAACCCTCGCCTCGGCTGAAGTCTAGCTCAAGAATAAACTAAAAAAAGACCATGTTGCTTGCTTCTTTCAAACAAACTATGGCAATATTGAGATCAAGGATCACATGGCTTAAAGAAGGGGATGCTAACTCTAAGTTTTTCCACATGCATACAAGGCATCGCAAAAGGAAGAACCTGGTCACTAAACTGGTGGATGGAGGCTATATCCTAATAAACCATAACAAAAAAGCATCGGTGGTGGATGACTTCTATTCCACCCTTATTGGTCAGTGTGGGAGCAGCGAAAGGACAACTGATCTAGAGGCCCTTGGTCTGCCAAAACATGAGCTATCTGCTCTTGACTCTCCTTTTTTAGAGCATGAGGGAACCATCAGTGAGCTACCTTCAAATAAGGCCCCAGGCCCAAATGGGTTCACTGGACGCTTCTATAAGGTCTGTTGGAGCACTATTAAAGATGATATTATGGCTGCTTTGGGTGCTATTTGGAGCAGGAAGCTTGATCATTTCAGTAAACTCAACACGGCATATATTACAATGGTTCCAAAAGCAGATGGAGCTGATCAAGTTAAGGACTTTCGTCCAATAATCCTAGTGCACAGTTTTGCAAAGTTTATTACTAAGATCCTGGCTAATCGGCTGGCAAAAAGATTGAATGAGATGGTTTCCCCAAATCAAAGCGCTTTCATAAAAGGAAGGTTCATCCAGGATAATTTCATGTTAGTGCAACAAACCTCAAGGTTGTTCAATCAACAAAAACATGTCTAGACTGCTTTTCGAGTTGGACATAACAAAGGCTTTCGACTCTGTCTGTTGGCCCTTCCTGATTGAAGTAATGCAGCAGATGGGTTTTGGACATATCTGGCGAGACATTGTCTGTGGATTATTAGCCTCTTCCAATACTCAGGTGTTGCTCAGTGGTGTCCCGGTAAGTTGATTAAGCATAGAAGAGGGCTTAGGCAGGGAGATACTCTCTCCCCGATGTTATTTATCCTTTTCTCGAAAAACGTAGGAGAACTGTACCTCATTATATTAAGAATATTAAGAAGAAGAAAAGAAACAAAAAGTCTGAGAGACCTGATACAAAGGTCTCCTTAAGGAGGCCAAAAACATAGAAAACTGAAAAAATCCATCAAAACACACTCAAGGAACAGCCTCTAGTCTTCAGGAAGGAGGGCAGCAAGTTATGAAAGACCTTTAGCCCAAGCCACTTCCCAAAACTGTCTCTCCTCCCTAGCTAACCTAAGGGACAAAGCCAAACTAGGAGTACAACCAAAACCGTCTCTTCCTCCAGCAATTGTCAAGAAGGAAAAGGCTTCACAAAGTCTCGATGTATGCAGATGATGTGGCGCTGTTCCTGCACCCTACAGCTACAGATATTTCAACTTCTCTGGATATCCTCCAGCTTTTTGGTGATGCGTCTGGCCTCTGCAATAATCCACAGAAATCAAATGTGTACCCTATCAAGTGCCCCAAGTTGACTATTTTGGAAGTTCAGAGTTGGCTGCCTTGTGAGATTGCAACCTTTCCTTGCAGATATCTGGGTCTCCCTTTGCCTTTACATAAATTATCCAGGAATCAGTTTTAGCAGTTTGTGGAAAAAATTGCAGACCGTCTACCAAACTGGAAGGCTGACTTGATGAGTAGAGCAGGGAGAAAAATTCTAGTGCAGCATGTTCTCACTAGCATGACTGTCTATATGGCAATGGCAATCAATTTCCCTCAATGGGCCATAGAAGCAATTGATAAAAAAGAAAAGGTTTCCTTTGGCGAGGTAGAAAGGAGGTGAAAGGGGGACATTGCTTGGTGGCATGGGGAAAAGTGTGCCTACCTTTGCAGCTTGGAAGTCTGGGTATTGCTAGCCTTCCTGAGCTCTGTTGGCCCTCCGCATGCGATGGCTGTGGTTGCAAAAAAGTGACCCAAGACGTCCTTGGTCTAGTCTGTCCATTCAAGTCCCTAGCAAAGCTCGATCCTTCTTCTCCAAGGTGATGATTTCTGAGGTGGGGAATGGGATCAACACCATGTTTTGGACAGATAAATGGATCTCAGATATTGCTCCCAGATTATTTAGCATTATCCCAAAATGAATTACTAACAGAAGGACTGTGCAGCAGGCTCTATTGAACAAACGATGGATTGCAGACATCAAAGGGGCTCTTACAGTTGAAGCCATTGTAGATTATCTACACCTTTGGAATATCCTCGCAGATTTTGTGCTGCAGCCTAACACTGAGGATAGACACATTTTCAGCTTATCATCGAATGGCAGCTACTCTGCAAAGTCAGCTTATACTGGGTTTTTCTTAGGGTCTACCACCTTTGGGCACTATAAAAGGGTTTGGAGATCTTGGGCTCCTCCGAAGTGCTGTTTTTTTCATTTGGCTGGTGGCCCGTAATAGATGTTGGACAGCTGATCGCTTGGCAAAAAGGGGATTGTATCACCCTACCAGATGTCCTTTATGTGCAGGGGGGCGGAGCTATAGGGTATGTTGGGTATGCCCCAGCATACCCTGCGTTCCGGCAAGCGAGCATGTATATATGTATTTTCAAAAGAAAAAAACCTTACCTTAATACTTGAGAATGGAGAGCCGAACGTGCAATAGAATCTGAACCAGCATCAGCCCCACGCGGCATGATGTACTAGTCCGTTTTGAGAATGTTCCTTCACACAAATGATTGGACCAAAATACATTTTGTGCTCAGTGCATTTGAGACCTTTGAATTTGTTTTGTTTGCATACTTAATGTATATTGTTCTTGGATAGACAAACGACATCTGAGCGTTTGCAAAGGAGTACTATAATACAAGTGAATTGCCAAACTCTCTCCATCAGTTTAAGCTTTTGATTAAACTAATTGCATGCAACTCAATAGAGATCGATATGAATTTATTGTCTTGTATGTCGATCTTCAATCCTTCTAATTCATTTGCTTCTTTTGAGGCACATAAGCTGAACAAACTAGCTGAGTTCTAATCAAAGAAGTCTTTGGTACTCTTTTATGCCTATATTTCAATTGTCGACATGACTTTTGAACTATTTATATATTTAGTGGATGGTTTCAACTTAATCCATGAATTTAGATTTTATCGTGTTACTTAACGCATATATACTAAACACATTATTAATATATTGTACTTTTTTACTCGGTTTAATTTGGACCCTTTTTCTTATTAATATAATGATGTACAGTTCTTTTCGAGATTTTTTTAGGTGGCATACCCTTTGCTAAAATCCTAGATTTGCCACTGTTTATGTGACCAGCAAGGTAAAACCCTGAACCACTTGCTCGTGAGCTGTGTCTTATCAAGAGTTTTCTGGTACAACCAGCTAAGAAAGTTTGTGCTGCATAGTTTAGCCCCACAGCCAGATACAGTTTCCTTTATGGACTGGTGGGAGATGGTTTCAGAGACAGTAAATAGTCTGGTCAGGAAAGGTCTTGACTCCCTTGTCATTTTAGGATCCTGGATGATTTAGAAGCATCGCAAATAGAGCCATCTTTGATGGAGGGTCTCCCAGCCTTCCTCTGATTCTGGAGCAAGCAGATGAGGAAAGAAGAAGCTGGGAAATTGCTGGAGCCAAAGGGCTCTCCTTTTTGGCTGCCCCCTGCATAGGTTGTTGTAGGGAGTGTGTGTGTGTTTTATGGTTCCTTTCATGTCCGGGTGTTACTGGCCTCCATAAGGAGTGCGTTGTTTTTTGGGTCACTTTAGACCCTTGTTTCTCTCCTTAATATATATCTGAAACAGTCCTCCTGCGTTTTTCAAGAAAAAAACTCCAAGAACATCGAGGAGGGAAGACCATTGGTGAAGATATCGGCAAACTGCGAGCTCGCTGGGACGTGATGGGCGCGGACGTCCCCAACGACAACACGCTCATGAACGAAGTAAAGATCGATCTCGACATGCTTCGTGCTTTTGATGTTCTGGGGTAGTGTTCATAAGGATAGTGTTCTGGGGTCATAGTCTATAGATGGATTCTTTTTAATATGCCTGTTTTTGGCCCCCGTAAGGGGATCGTTGTATCTGGGCTAGTCTATTTTGGACCTTTTTTCCTATCTTAATATAATGAGACGCGGTTCTCCTGAGCGTTCGAGAGAGAAAAAGATTTATAATAAATGTACTATCCAGTAATCATAACGTTACAATCATAAACAATATAATATAAAATAAATAAATGATCAAAATATAATTTAGGAGACTGTTCCATGTTAGAGTATGCCTTAGAGCAACTCTTGTGGGAGTCCTCAAATCAGGGTCTCTACTTTTGATTTGAGGGCTTGATTTTTTGCATGTGCTCTAGCAAGAGCCCTCAAATCCTTTTTTCCTAACACTGACATTAGGGACCCACTTATCATTCTCTATTCATTTTCTTTCTCTTCCTCGTCCGAGCAATCAAGCTACGCAGCAGCAACCAAGGAAAAGAAGCTAAGAACGATGGGAAGGGATCCACCGAGGCAGATCCGCATGCACACGGGTAAGAGGGCCTCCTCTCCTCTCTTGGCTCGCGCTCTGGTTGAGGAGGCAGAGACGGTGCCCAATGCGAATGCGGGTGCACCAGGGGGAAGGGCCATGCTGGTCACGACCAGAGCAAGGTACGTTGGCAGCCATGCGGTGCTGCAACTCCTCCTCAGGGGTTTCCACGCCATCATCGTCGACAACATTCACAACTCCAAGCTTGCTGGCCCACGCCAGGGAAGGAATCGGGGGAAGAGGACGACACGTTGGCGGATCTGTTGCAAGGTTATTAAAACGATAAAACGTTGGAACGCTCATGGGTGAAATTTTGACTTTTAAACGTTTAAACTTAGTTTAAACGTAGTTTTAAACAACATAGGAAAAATACCAATACATCATAATTTCAGACAATAATATGAAGTTAAATACCAAAACAGAGATGTTAGTGGCTTACCAAAACTCCACCCATAGCTGGATTGAACCCCAAAAGTAACTAATAGACTGGGTCCAAAAGTAGCTAATGGTCTAAAATGCATAAAACACTCGTTTTACAGTTTAGAACGCTAAAACGCTAAAACGTGGTTTCAATCTCTAATTAGAGTTTTGACGTTTAAACGTAGTTTAAACATCGTTTAAACGTAGTTTTAATAACACTGATCTGTTGGGCAAAAAGCCACACGGGGGAGGTGGATCCTTCGGGGCAAGAAAGTCGTGCCAAGGGAGGTGGAGCCGCCGAGATGGGAGCCGGGCAACCATGCCAACTGGGAGGGTGGAGCTTCGGGTGTCCGCATGATGAGAAGGCATTGGACGAGCGCCCTTCTATACGAAACCGAAAAGATAATTTGCCGAAACTGTAAAGTAGAGGCTTCCTCTAGAACCTCAAGAATGAGGGTCGGGGGGGAGATTTGAAGGGTATACCCAGTGTCGGAGGCTCCCACATGAGTGGTATATGAGGAATGGAGAAACCTAGACAAAACTTCCCCCCGCAAATGCGGAAATACTATTTCGAACATGTGACCTGGTGACTCAATGAGAAAGCTCTCACCACTTCCCTTCAAATTTGAAGGGGCCCTCAAATTTGAAAGCTACAGTAGAAGCCCTGCTGACAGCTGGAGTTCGTTTTTTTGGCTTCGGCCCTCAAATTTGATTTTGAGGGCTCAAGTAAGCGATGGAATTGCTCTTGTAAATTGGACTGGGGGAGTATATGAACTCGCAGCCCCAGCCCCTCCTGTTACTAGTTTAACTAATGTCATAAAGTCCACTCTAACCATCCCATACCACTGTGCAGAAAATACAAAAAATGAACCTTTGTCAAAACACTTGAGCAACTAAGTAACACTTACATGGTATCTAAAATGCAACATTCAACCCTAATTTTTCTAATATTATATTTATAAAGTAAAATGAGATTATATCACTGTAAATAAATTAGATTATCAAAGGTGATAGCAAGATAATTGCTGTCTATATTGATTGATGAAGAGAGGAGTACAGGCGCACATATTTATAGAGGGACAGAGGGGCAGGAGATCTCAGGTTTATAGAAACAGTACCCTGAGATCTCCTGGAATGGAAGGAAACTATCTCTGCCCCTAAATGGGAGGATTGAATCCACATCTTCCTATATGCGGCTGTAGCTTCCTATATGTGGCTGTAGCTAGAAAGGCAAGGATGCCTGCACATGTATGGTAGGGTATCCTGCGCCTATATGGCAGGAGACACATGTCTGATATATCAGCTAACACGCCCTCGCAGTCTGATCGTCGGTACCACAGACGTTCAGGCTGGATCTGAACTCCGTGAAGACTGTAGAGGGAAGCCCTTTGGTGAAGATGTCTGCATACTGGGAGGTAGTAGGCACATGGAGAACGCGGACATCACCGAGAGCCACCCGATCCCGAACAAAGTGCAAATCAATCTCAATGTGCTTGGTGCGCTGATGCTGGACGGGGTTTGAAGACATATAGACCGCACTGATGTTGTCACAATAGACCAACATGGCACGACGTAACGGGTGACGAAGCTCGGCCAGAAGCTGACGCAGCCAGGTGGATTCAGCAACAGTGTTGGCGACGGCCCGGTACTCGGCTTCAGCACTGGAGCGAGACACAGTCATCTATCGTTTGGAGGACCAAGAAAGAAGGTTATCACCAAGAAAAACTGCAAAGCCTAAAGTGGATCGACGTGTGTCAGGACATCCAGCCCAGTCGGCATCAGAGTATGCAATTAACTCAGCCTGTGAAGAAGGGCGCAACTGAAGACCCAAATGCAGAGTGCCACGAACATAACGAAGAATGCGCTTCAAGGCGGCAAGGTGAGGCTCGCGAGGATCATGCATGTGAAGACAAATCTGTTGCACAGCATATGCTATGTCTGGTCGGGTAAAAGTGAGGTACTGAAGTGCTCCAGCTAAGCTGCGGAAATCCGATGGATTAGAAACAGGAGTACCAGTAGTTGCAGAAACCTTTGGGTTTGTGTCGACAGGCGTAGAACAGGGCTTGCAATCTGCCATACCAGCCCGATCCAGAATATCCAGCATATATTGACGTTGCGAAAGAAAGAGGCCTCCATCTCGTCGTTGAACTTGCATCCCCAGGAAGTGATGTAGGTCACCCAAATCTTTCATAGCAAACTCCAACTGTAAGGCCTGAATGATGTGTCGGAGGAGAACAATGGAGGATGCTGTGAGTATAATGTCATCGACATAGAGTAACAAATAAGCTGTGTCAGTTCCTTTATGGTAGACAAACAGAGATGTATCGCTCTTGGCCTCGATGAATCCCAGGGAAAGCAGATGAGTGGCAAACCGACTATGCCAGGCACGTGGTGCCTGTTTCAGTCCGTAGAGGGACTTATTGAGTCTGCAAACATGTTGTGGACTGGCTGTATCCTCAAAGCCTGAGGGTTGGCTGCAATAAACAGTCTCAGAAAGAGTCCCGTGAAGAAAAGCATTCTTGACATCAAGTTGATGAATCGGCCAGTTGCTAGAGACAGCCAATGATAAGACAGTCCTCACAGTAGCAGGCTTCACGACAGGGCTGAAGGTCTCATCAAAATCAATGCCGGGTCGTTGCGTAAATCCACGGAGAACCCAGCGAGCCTTGTACCTTTCAAGAGAGCCATCAGCATTAAATTTGTGCTTGAAAATCCACTTGCCGGTCACAATATTTGCCCCATGGGGTCGTGGTACCAGATCCCATGTGTGATTCTGCAATAGTGCAGCATACTCATCTTCCATGGCAGCTCGCCAATTAGGATCAGCAAGAGCGCCACGAAAAGTCTTCGGAATTGGAGATAGAGGGGCGACGTGGAACAATGCTGGCACCCGGAAGCCAGCCTTGGCGCGCGTGACCATGCGATGGTGGTTAATCACTGGGGAGACAGCCACCGCTCCGGGTGGGGGACGGCGATGCGATGAAGCAGCGACACTGCCAGTCGAGATGGCAGGGCCGTCCAGACCGGCCGGGGTGGTTGTAGTGGCCGGGTCCTGGACTGGGGGGTGTGGACGACGCGTGAAGACTTGGCCAAACCGGCGTGGTGCAGTGGCGTCGTGTGCACCACTAGCAACACTGAGGGGAGTAGCGCCTGCTGCTGGGGTGCTGGGAACAGCAGCGCCGGGAGCTGCAGGGGCGCTAGGAACAACAGCGCCTGTAGGTGTGCTGGGAGCAGCAGCAGTGTCCGGTAGGATTCCTGAAAAAAACAGAGGTGGTGGGCCTATAGGTGGCGGCACCGGGTTAGTGGTAATTGTATCCAGGAAGTCAAAATCTTGGGAGGAGGCAGTGGGTTGCTGTTCGGCAAAGGGGAAAGTGGACTCATCGAAAACAACGTGTCGGGAAAGAATGACACGGTTGGATAGGAGGTCGAGGCACCGGTACCCTTTGTGGTGTGACGAGTAGCCAAGAAAAACACACTTAGCGGAACGGGGATCAAGTTTGTGGCTAGTGGTGGCAGATAGGTTGGGATAGCAGGTGCAACCGAACACGCGAAGATGTTCATAGGAGGGTACAGTTTTGAAGAGGGCGAAATGAGGAGTGGAAAAATGAAGGGTTTTGGTGGGTAGAATATTGAGAAGAAGTGTTGATGTGTGGAGCGCTTCAACCCAGAAGGTTGGTGGGATGCTGGCCTGAAAGAGAAGAGAGCGAATGGTGTTATTGGTAGTACGGATGATGCGCTCAGCTTTACCATTCTGAGATGAGGTGTAGGGGCAGGACATGCGGAGGAGGACACCGTGGGTGAGGAAGAACGTTCGGGAGCTGGAGTTGTCAAACTCACGCCCGTTGTCACATTGCACAGCTTTAATCGTGACACAAAACTGGGTTTTCACATAGGCGAAAAACTGAGTGAGAGTTGGAAAAGCATCAGACTTTAGTCGTAAAGGGAAAGTCCATAAGTAATGTGAGCAATCATCAAGAACGACTAAGTAATATTTGAAGCCCGAGACACTTAAAATGGGAGATGTCCACAAGTCACAGTGAATAAGATCAAAATTGTTAATCGCACGAGAAGTGGACGTGCGGAACGGAAGGCGAACATGACGACTCAACTGACAAGCATGGCATAAAGGAGAGCTAGCATCTTTATTACACATGGGAACGATTGATGCGAGCTTGGAGAGGGACTCGTGGCCAGGGTGACCAAGACGGCGATGCCAAAGTGACGGAGTGGAGCTGGCGATGAAGCTGTGTGCAGCAGGGAGGCACAGGGGGTATAGGGGCCCGGAGCTATTGCACCTGACGATCACGTTCCGAGATAGTAGATCCTTCACAGAGCAACTAGAGGGATCAAATTCAATGGAACAGTTATTATCGGTAGTAAACTGGCGAACGGAAATGAGGTTCTTAATAAGTTTAGGTGACACAAGAACATTGTTGAGATGTAAAGAATCATGTAAAGTAGTGGAGCCAGTGGAAATGACAGGAAGAAGCGAGCCGTCACCGACAATAATGGAAGAAGGTGCAGTACGGGAGGGAGTTGAAGTATTGGATAGGGTACCGGCGTTGGAGGTCATGTGGGAGGTAGCACCGGTGTCGAAGTACCAGTCAGTCTGCTAGGGCGGAGTCAGGGACACAGTGCTGAAAGCGGATGCAAGGGACTGAGCGTCCCAAGATGGAGTAGTCGGCTGAGCCAGCATGCCGTGGGTAGCGCTTCCCTGCAAAGGGCCGGTCTGTAGAGTGTGCTGCAGAGGGGCGCCTCCCTGTCCTTGAAGAGCACCATGAACGTATTGTTGGGTCTGGTGGGCCAGCAACGCCTGGTGAGGGGCGATGGAGACAGGAGCAGCGTAAAAAGCCTGTTGTTGCTGGGCCGTCGGAGGCAGCAGGGCCTGGTGCTGCGCCAAGAGACCTTGCTGCTGCTGTGGGGTTGGCGCCCGTGGGCCGGGCCACATCTGGATGGCCCCAGTCCAAGGATTTTGGAGGGAGGGCCACAGGCCGGAGGCACTCCCGTGCTAGCTGCCGGGACCAGTGCCAGGGAATGGAAGAATACCCTGGCGGCCTTGGCCACCCCTCTTGCTGCGACGGTTGGGGTGGCCGGAACGTGGAGCCGAAGGCGCCTTGTTGGAAGCAGCAGGAGCCTTGTTGGAGGCCGTCGAAGTCCCGCCTTGTGGAGGTTTGGTGGAGGTAAGCAGGGCGGCGGATGGAGAAGACGCACGATGGGCCATCGTGAGTTCCTCCAACAGGAGAGTGGCCCAGACGTCGTGGAACGTCGGAAAGGGGCGACCGAGGCGAAGATGACGGCCGATGTCGGAGAACCGGTCGCTGAGGCCGCGCAGAACATTGAGGACCAACGTCCGGTCGGTGACTGGTTCACCAAGATCACCGAGGGCATCTGCCATGGTTTTGAAACGGCGACAGTAATCGGAGACAGGTAGATCACCTTGGACGAAGTGCCGGAACTGAGCATCGAGGTGGAGGGCGCGAGTTTCCCGATTCCCGAGAAACTGATTCTTGAGAGTCAGCCAAGTGGTGCGGGCAGTGGCGCCGCGTTCCATGGCCATTTCAGCAAGGTCCGGGGAGATGGAGCCGGAGATCCAGGACTTGACAACGCAGTCCATGCGTGCCCAGTCGGGGAAGTGAGGCGCGGGAGTGTCGTCGAGGATGTGGCTGTCCAGGGAGTATTTGCCAGTGACGAGAAGGAACTCATCACGCCAGCGGGTGTAGTTGTTGTTGGCGAGGTCGAGGACGACGTGAACGAGACTCCGAATGTTTTGCACAGCGACGGCCTGGGAGTGGAGGTTGACGATCGCAGCAGCCTCGTGAAGGAAGATGGCGTCGTGGAGGCCCTTGTCAGCACCACCCGCTGGATCAGAGAGGTGGGACTGATTATCGTCGACAGGGCTGCCATCGGCGGCAGTCTGAGCAGCAAGGGCGCGCGCATGGACTGCGCGCTCGAGAGCAGCGCGAACACGGGCGGCGGCAACATCGCGCTCCTGGGCCGCGGTGGCCGCCTCCTGCTCTGCCTGAAGGGCTTGGGCGAGTGCAGCATCACGCCTAGCAGCAGCTTGGAGGCGAGCTTCATGCTCTGCTGCGACCTGGGTCGCAGCGTCGTCGAGGAGGGGTGGCTGTTCCAGACCAGCCATGGCCAGGGGAGGGCGCTGCCTGGATGGCGCGCAGAGGGGAGAAGAGGGCGCAGCCAAGACGTGGCGCGCAGGGGGAGGGAAGCGGCGCAGCTAGAGGACTGTGCGCGAGGGCAGCGGAAGGAGGATATGAACTTGAACTCGTGATACCATGATAGCAAGATAATTGTTGTCTATATTGATTGATGAAGAGAGGAGTACAGGCGCACATATTTATAGAGGGACAAAGGGGCAGGAGATCTCAGGTTTATAGAAACAGTACCCTGAGATCTCCTGGAATGGAAGGAAACTATCTCTGCCCCTAAATGGGAGGATTGAATCCATATCTTCCTATATGCGGCTGTAGCTTCCTATATGTGGCTGTAGCTAGAAAGGCAAGGATGCCTGCACATGTATGGTAGGGTATCCTGCGCCTATATGGCAGGAGACACATGTCTGATATATCAGCTAACAAAAGGAACTACATACCTGCCATTTTGAAGCTTCAGAAACTCAACTTTCTCAGATGAACACACAACAGTGCCACCTTGAGCAGCTGCAATGAAGTTACTGTAAGCAATATCTCACACTTGGACATGCATGCATATTAAATATACTAAACCTAAAATAAACACCCAAGCTGTGATCTGACATTGATAGTTACATATTATCTGAAATAAAATCTTCAAAATGAACAAGTGAAAACAATTTCTAACGTAACACTAGTGAGCAACCTGATCAGTGAGAGCCTAGAACACACCATTGCAGCTAATGCCTGCTTGTTTGTTGAAGCTAGTCCATAGTGTCGATGTGGTATTTAACCATTTGGCTGAAGAATCAGCCACTGCCAATCTACATTCCTGGACGGAATGCATGCTGCGGGTAATGAGAGAACAAAAATCACTGGGATATCTTGCACCATGCCTATTCCGTGTGTGTTGTGCCAAGAATGCATTTTGTATGGTCTTCGCTGATAATGCTGCACAAATTGCCAAATCTATCAGACCTCCCTCTAATGTCGATTTAAGATATTGTACAAGATAATTAGTTTGTTTTCATTTGTTCTCAAATACCATGGATGAATGCATAAATTTTCATCAGCTAAATGCAAATCGCTAAAATTTGTTCCTTTCTTTCAAAAATCTTTTTTCTCAACTTGGGCACAAGAACTTGGATAGTTAGGCACAAGTGAGCTAACATGCTTTTGATTCATGGGGTGTGGTTTAACCAGAATGGAATGGTTCACTTGAATATGCATCATGATTATGAGCATCTTTGGGCAGAGGCAGATATACTGACAACCTATAGAACCAACACCACACGAAGGCTGAAGTGTTGATTTCAATTTACAAATCGACTAATTAATCAAAAGTTCAAAAAAGAAAAGGGACCTCATGTGGGACAAAACCAAGTTGGGACCATACATGCACCAGCATAGATATTCTGTGCTTTCTCTACATCCACCTCTTATTTACAGCGGGGAGGCCTCCTGCTGTATTTTCTGCTCAAAAACATCCACCTCTTAGTGAAGCAGGTTCATTTTGATCCCCTTGTCCCACAATGCTCTGGCAGTTAGTGACAATGTGACATTATAGATAATGTTGCTCCCAGCCACCTCATATAACTAGAAATGAGCATCGCAAATCAACAGTTACTAGTCTTCTAATGAGGTGTCATTCTGAAGTAATTTATTTAAACAAAACTACAAACAATGAAGGATGTTCAAGAGGTTGTTGCAAACTTTCTCCCCTTTTAATTTCAAACACAACCAGTAACTTGGGTGTTAGGTCAAACAGACCAGCATAACTAAATGGCAGAAGCAAGGATCATGTACCCAGTCCACAGAAACAAACAGTTAACGAGAAGCAACATAACATATTCATATATGTTAAACCTCCAGTCGCATTAAGTACACTTATCAATAATTCAGAGCCTGAATGTATCTTAATGAACTTCTAGCTTAATCTTTTCTTTGACATGTTGATACAAATATTGGATGAAAGAATATTTTCTCTCAACATAATGAATGCACACCAATGTTTATGTTCCTTGTTCTCAATGACTGACAACAAAAGGCCTCCAGCCTCATTCTTCTCTTTCCCCTTTTGAAGGGCACAGGGTGGGGTGGGTATCATCCTATCCTTCACTATAACCAAAGAAAACACAAGGAATTTCGGAACATGATATAGTTGAGTTTTCTGTAGCTAGGATTTGCCTATTTGGACTTCTCCTTTAAGCATTTATTTTATGGGTGGAACAGGCAGGCATGGTATTCAAATCTCTACTCTCTACACAGTATTAAAAGAAATTATTTATTCTTCCATAAGCCATTCCTTCCACCCAATGAAAGGTGGGTCCAAACAATTACTACACCTCTCACAAGGCTAGCCATGACTCAACCAACACTATTAGATGTTATGATCATCTAAAGGTCAAGATTAATTCAAAGAGCCCATAACATATATGACGACGGTTGCAAGCCACATGTCACAGCAAATTCACACCCACGGCCAAAGTTTTCAGACCTAAGGTCAGGGTAGAAGTAGAACGCATGTGTTACTAGGTCAGGCTGAATGCGGCCTAGTTCAGAAACTTCTTTTTGTTCTCGTCTAATTTAAGTTGTTGAGTACATAGGAACAGGCTAAGAAAGAGTTTGGGAGCCAAACTAAATTTAAGTTTCAAGCTAAATACTACAATTTTTAGAGCGATGTTTTAAACATATGCAAATAAATATTATTGCCTAAAAATGATGAATAAATTCCCCCTAAGGGTTTTTTTCCTGCTAGTCAAATCTATTTTATAAAGCTAACCCCCACTACTAGTTCTATCTTAACATAATCCATCCACATCATCGCTCACTAGTTATCCACATCATCTCTTACTGATAGCTATGTCATCCACTAACTTTTGACCTCTTAATAGAAGGTATCCATGTCATCTCTACTAACCACAATTACTCCTTTCAATATATAAGAAATATAGAAGGGACCCATCTATTGCTATTTGTTTTGTTGTTCCATCCTCTTATATTTCGATCTAATTCTATTATTTTTTTCAGATTCTTTCGTTCGATGCCTTGCTCAATTTTAATAATAATGGATGTAAGATGTAGATTTCATTCATATAAGCAACAATTCTCTATTTCTGTTTTTAAGAAAGTCCAGCAGCAACACGTGAGGTATCTTCTAATCATACCAAAAGAACATTTTAGTTTCACTTTCAAACACTTACCCTAATTTCCCAAACATCTTAGGTCAGGAACAGGGACGGATGCAGTGGTGGGGCTCGAGCCCCTACCGCTCCCTAACCCATTAGCCTCCCTAAAGTATCCCCTAAAATTAAATCCTATTTTTCTCGTTATGTATTTTATGATTTTCATTGTTCATCGATGTTTCGATATAAGACTACTTTAAACTATTATATTTTTCTATTGTGGGCGGTTTAGTAAGATTATTATGTCGTTGTAACATTTTAGTTCAGCCACTCATAAAATTTTTCCTGCTTCCGTCCCTGGTCAGGAACATCCATATGTATGCGAGAATTTTGCAAACATGACACTGTCTATGGCGGGCTTCAAACTTTTGGCACCGCCGTCGTGGCAATTGAACGGGTGGCACTGAAATCTCCCTCCAATTGTAAATTTGGCATCGCGCGCGCTTAATGGTGTTTAGTCCTCGTGCAGTGCCCGTCCTGCCCTCGCGCCGTTAGAAACTTGCCGCCGTCTTCCTCTTCTACCTCTCTCGCCCGTGAAGGAGATCTCCCCGTGAAGGTCTCGAATTCCATTCTCTCTGTGCCCTGGCCGTCGTCTTCCTCGCCCCAACTCTACTCGCCCTAGCCGTCGTGTTCCTCGAGCTGCTGTCTTTGTCTCCGCGCACTGGGCCCTGTCCTTCTCCGGAGCTCGCCCTTCCCTGCGTCGCCGGATTCCTGCGCCCGTGGTCCATTGCGCTGAGGGCCATTCCATTGCGCGGTTGAAGTCCCCCAACGCCGCCGGCTCTGGTAAGAAATTCCTTTGCTTCGTTCCTTTCCTTTGCGCGGTTCCATTTAGCGTAGTAAACAATACTACAGGTTACCAGCCAGTGAGCACCATTTTATGTGCAGTGTACTATGAATAATACTCCCAACAAAGAGGCAGTTCCCACCATAGACGAAACCACTGCATACACTGTCCAAGAAGACGAGTGGACATTGACTTGTATTGGGACACAGCCTACAGTGGTCAGTAGTTTGAATTAATTGTATGCAAGTTAGTAGTTACATATTACATAACAACTGTTTCTGGTGAATAGGCGAGTGGCCATGGAATTCATGAAATTGATTGGGATTCAATAATGTTAGAAGAAACCAACAACGAAGAAGGAAGAAATGATGTAACTAGTGAACAAGGTCTATATTATCAGCTTGGACTGCATTCTCAAGATGATAGAAGGGAAGATGATTCAAGTGCTTCCCGTTTTGGAAATAGCATTCCCTGTGAAGATGAATTGGGAGAAGGCATTCCGTGCTCTGATGCAGTCCTCGATGAGACTAGGACCATATATGATATGAACAATCCAGTCATGGAGCCTGGCAGCTTGTATGCAACAATGCAGCAATTCAGACTCGCAATTAGGCAATACGCCATAAATAAAGAGTTTGAGCTTGGAATTGAGGCAACAAATAAGACTAGATTTAGAGGGTATTGTAAAGGGCCTGATTGCCCTTGGAGCATTCATGCTAGACCGGAGACGAAAGGTTCTCCTACAATTCAAGTAAGCTGAGATTATAGCTTTTTCACTTAACATGTACAATTCAAAGAGCGATGTTTTAAACATATGCAAATAAATATTATTGCCTAAAAATGATGAATAAATTCCCCCTAAGGGTTTTTTTCCTGCTAGTCAAATCTATTTTATAAAGCTAACCCCCACTACTAGTTCTATCTTAACATAATCCATCCACATCATCGCTCACTAGTTATCCACATCATCTCTTACTGATAGCTATGTCATCCACTAACTTTTGACCTCTTAATAGAAGGTATCCATGTCATCTCTACTAACCACAATTACTCCTTTCAATATATAAGAAATATAGAAGGGACCCATCTATTGCTATTTGTTTTGTTGTTCCATCCTCTTATATTTCGATCTAATTCTATTATTTTTTTCAGATTCTTTCGTTCGATGCCTTGCTCAATTTTAATAATAATGGATGTAAGATGTAGATTTCATTCATATAAGCAACAATTCTCTATTTCTGTTTTTAAGAAAGTCCAGCAGCAACACGTGAGGTATCTTCTAATCATACCAAAAGAACATTTTAGTTTCACTTTCAAACACTTACCCTAATTTCCCAAACATCTTAGGTCAGGAACAGGGACGGATGCAGTGGTGGGGCTCGAGCCCCTACCGCTCCCTAACCCATTAGCCTCCCTAAAGTATCCCCTAAAATTAAATCCTATTTTTCTCGTTATGTATTTTATGATTTTCATTGTTCATCGATGTTTCGATATAAGACTACTTTAAACTATTATATTTTTCTATTGTGGGCGGTTTAGTAAGATTATTATGTCGTTGTAACATTTTAGTTCAGCCACTCATAAAATTTTTCCTGCTTCCGTCCCTGGTCAGGAACATCCATATGTATGCCCCCCATTGTTCAGTAGTGGTGGTATCTGAAGCTCATGCTCGTACCCTCCCGAACCTTCCGAGGCTTATAGGAATAGATTAGATCCATGGGTTCCGGTTCGCCTACTATTCGATTCGGCCGGACAAATCGAAAGAGGTCAACAGCGTCGCAGCACGGATTAAATAAGTGGGAGGCGGTGGAGGAAGTGGCGGTGAACTCACCTGCCATGGCTGCGCGCGCGTGTGCTGAGGCCACCTCGTCGGCTTCGAGCTGTGGGGCGGCGAGCACGAGAGAGGGAAGCGGAGCAGCGGGGTAAAGTCGAGTCACGCGACTGCAGACGATCTATTCGAGCAGCGGTGAAGGGATCTGTACTTCCCTCGGAGGAGGTGGAGCCGATGATCGTGACTCCCACGGCAGGATGTTACAGTAAAAAATAGGTGAAATCGCGATTCCTCCGCCAAACGAAACCTAGAGATGAAACGAGACCGATACAGTCAGACACAGGGGCATCCCATATCATACTAATGTACTTCGGATATAAAACCGGATACGGATAGTTAAGATTTGGAACAGATACTGTACACGACCGGATAATAATTCGGATGGATAAGAAATGGATAACGAATATTACTCGAATAGTTATCGGATAGTTCGTCCCAATAATATTAATTATTCAACCATCCAATAAACACATAAATTAATCATATATATGATAAATTAATATAGGAAAAAAATCGATAAAATTGACATCATACAGTTCAAAGTTATTAATTACAAGGGCATTGTAGAACCAACATCACAATATTAAAAATTTATAAAATATTCTAGTTTCAATCAAAAATTACAAATAAGTTACAAAAACTAATAAACATTTTATACGAAAATAAGTCAAGTCCTCATATGAAAGTAAAGTACTGATTACATTGAAGCTTGGATACTTACAGTGATTTCACATGTAACTCATACAAATAAGTGAAAGTAAAATAAAAGAAATGTGGACATCTTATAGATCTTATGATTCAAACATTTTTATGGTTATATATAGATATATGTTGTGCCTCCATAAAATTTCACAATTTTTTGAGGATATTTATGTATTATTAATTTCTTGTCCAAGAAAACCATCAAAATACAATTAAATCCATAAAATATTGTAGCGTCGATATAAAAATGTGTTTAAACAAAAAATGATATACTACAAAGTTATAGGTCTCATCTAGATCTACAATTTTCATATAAACTTTATCTTCATCCGGTTTCATATGTAAAAGTTATGATTTTATAACTATGTTATGCAGAAAAAGAAAAAATGGGTACCCGAATTCCGGGTACCCGTATCCGACTCGAATATCTATATATTTACCGGGTAGTACTCGCTCTCTGTATTCGATCCGAATTCGAAGCTGCAGTATCCGGGTATTACCTGTATCCGTCTCGATTATAAAAATGTCCGAGTCCGTATCGAAAAAACAGGCATTTGTACTAATCCGTATCCGGTACCCGACGAGTATACCCGACCCATTTTCAGCCCTGGCTTGTTTGGTTACTAATTTTTATGACTAAGGGGTGTTTGGTTTATATGGATTAATTTTTAGTCTCTCTATTTTTATTTTATTTTAATCTCTAAATTGTTAAATATAGAAACTAAAAACTATATTTTAATTTCTGTATTTGTTATTTTAGTGAGTAAAATAGAATAAAATGAAAGGGACTAAAAATTAGTCCCTAGAAACCAAACATCCTCTAAGGCTCTGTTTGGTTATATGGACTAAACTTTAGTCCATGTGTTTGCCCCGTTTAGTTCTTTTTTGCTAGACAGAAGGATTAAAGTAAGGACTACTAGTCCGTTGCCCGTGCGTTGCGACGGCTCACAACAATACCCATGTAAACCATCCACCAAAAAGATCTCAAGTTTTTTTATTGATTGTCTCCGCTCTCCGCATAATATTTTTTATTGGACTAAATGATGTTGTTTACTCCATCCAATATGTCTTGGTACAACACGACCAATGAAGGGAGCGATTAGAAGAGAGTTCACAACGACTAACTGAACAAACCGAAATTATAGAATGACATAATTCTACCATACAGAGACCAAATAAGAGTAAGCTTGTGAGCTCAAGTTTCTAAAATAAGTCACATGAACTCAAACTTATAAATAAAATAGATCAAAATATGGAGTGGTTGCTAAAGTCAGCATCAATAAAAACTAGATGTCAATCATACAAATTATGGTACTTCGTAGCAATTACTAATGTTTAAAATTAACAAATAACCTTTCCTTTTACTATTAGCGTGACAAATCATTGCTGCTTCATCCAATTCAGCAACCTGAAACACCATGGAGTCTATTGCGCCAATATGGTCTCAAAAACGACCTAATGCACGCAAGAGCCAAGAACACAAGGGACGAGCACCCTATGGTAGTGCCCGCATGGATCTATAAATCCTAACATATATTTTTACAAGATCCATGAGCCATCATCAGAAGAACACAAACCATGTGCAAAAATAAATAAAGTATTAACACACCCAAATTATGTTCAGTCCTTAGCACAACAAAAAAACTAACACCCAAAACAACAGAGGAACAACACAATAATTTTTGCAATGACAGAAGGATGAGTGACATGTACATAGAAGCGGTAAAAGCATACCGAGTCGATACTGTGGTAAGAAAAAAGGTCATGTAGACAGGCGATGCCGAGCCATCGAACGAGTACCATAGGCAGCAAATCAGTGACCCACATCCCTCGCCTCCCCACTTCCAAGGTTTCATAGGGCAGAAAGGCAAGGGAAGAGGCGTGCATACCTGTTCGTTACCGGAGAAGGATACGACGAAGACCTGGACATCTGGAGGCGACATAGGTAGTATACCGCTAGATACATTTAAGGAGAGCACGCAAGTGAAGAAAGAAGCCCAGTTGGAGCAGCTCCAAACCGAGAGACACCCGAACCAGGTGGCGGTCCGAGAAGGCCGAGAGAATGTGAATGCCTTTCCAGCCTTGGACCCGCCGAGGCAACACACCACCACCACCAACTCCGTAGCATATGCCGACTACTGTCGTGCCACATGCCTTGGTTGTCCAATATCTCAGACTGGACTCCTCATCGACAATATAACCTAAGCATCGCAGGCGTCATCGTGTCCTCCTCGGAGGTATGCATAAAGAAAGGCCAGGAGCAAGACTGACTCGTCCCGTACCCACGTCGAAGAGCATCGGTCGGCTCGCGGCTGCGATCGTGGGCGGGGGCAGTAGGTTGGAGAGTTAGAACAGGGTGAAGGCCGGGAAGATGAACGGGACGTCCGACGACGGCGAAAACGATGGTGCACGCATACTGTGAAACGTCCTCGTGGACGTGCAATAGCCACTACGCGGGTTAGTGTCGGGCTGGTGTTGGACAAATACGGGGAGGATGTTCTTGCTTCTACGCTCTCTGCCGAGAATGGGGTAGCGCGGAGGCGGAAGCATGCAGGATGGCGAACAAGGTGGCGGCAACTGAGGCGAGGACCATCATTATCGTGCGGAGATATAGATGGCAAAATGGGTCGTGTCTAACGGGCCGGCCCGAGGCACGATCCATTTAATAGTGCATGGGCCAGCCCAGCACGAGCGATTGAACCTCCCACAATCGATTCAACCAACTTTACTTATTGTTTTTACCTTATGCATTAGGAGTAACTCTAGTTTAGCCTCCCTCTACCTCAAATCTTCACCTCTTCAGCTCTACGTCGATTAGAGGTGTCTTGGGTGGCCTGCCGACGCCAAGACACACCCTAGAATCTCTCCTCCCCGACGGGGTCCCTCCCAGGAGGCAAGATCTAAGTCTGCTGTGAAGAAGACGACTCTCTGCGCCATCGCGGACCGTTCGAGCCCCAAGTGCGGACCATCTGGACGTACGCAGAGGAGGAGCTGCTTCTGCGCCTAGGCCGCGGACCATCCGCGCCTCTCGTCAGGTGGTTCGTTATAGTGTTTGGCGCCCAGATCGGTGCCAACAACAGTACAAAATCACAAATAACACAACCTTATATGACCCACTGTGATAACATGTTAAACATACGGGGTAAAGCATTTAACTGAGTTACTATCACCCCAATTCTATTTTACTGTATCACCCACTATGCTTGTATTTTACTTCACATTCAAATTTCTACCACTCATCTTGCACTTGTTTGCCTTATAATAAAGCAAAACATTGTTGTACAATAGCCACCTCCAACATACAAAAAGGAATCTATGTTACCAGAAGTAAACTGATGCCCCCCAATCCTATTTTCACATTAAAGCTCATTTGTCATTTCCCTAACTAAACTTTGATGTTTCCATAAGCCAGAAAGGATGCATTCGCAGTTAGAGAATTGTAGTATTGGTTTCCTTAGATGAAATCGCAAAATTAACAGGTATACAATTATCACCAATGAGGGGGATATGTGAACTTGAGTTCTCAATATCAAGGATTATCCGTTTGCTTATAGAAAATTCAAAAATGATACCTGATATTTTTTTCAGTTTCCAGAAAAAAGTAACCGACTACAGTCAACAAAAACGTTTCATGTTATCTGAGCTAACTTACCATTCATTCACATACATCGTTTCTGTTTAAGTGCACAATACTATAAAACTTCTGCAAAAAATGCTATCTCCTTGCGAAATAACCAAAGAACATTTCAGAGTTAGCATACCCTCCTTTCAAATCTGCATGATTCTGATCAATCTTTAACCTTATCTCAACTGTCACATCAGCTTCCTCAAGGCCCTCAACCAAATCAGTCAAAACTTTACTACCAATACTTGAACCCAGTGTTCTAGCAGCAGCAAGTTTATTCAAAAGTTTGACCTGAGGGAAAGGAGAAACTTAAGTCCCATATTTGCAAAAGAAGATGCAGTCCTAGCATTCGAAGAAACCATGAAAAATAGCACGCAACAAATTTTAAAAGTACTATGAGTTACTCTAACAAGGAGGACTAGCCTCATACATCCACAGATCATATATCATTTATAGATTTTATGTGTGAAGAACATAACTTCATAGACAAACTTCTTTACCGGGCAATACAAAAGATAATTTTCCTCATGCATGAAATGACGATGTGATTATCCATTTTCCATATTATTCCACCTTGCATGGTTCACAAAGTTCAATTAGTAGAACAATAGTCCTTACCATAAGGTATGCTCCATCATCAAGCCAGTGGTTCTCTTTCAGCGCTCCATGCCCACTTGTTTCCATGGCCAAATGTGACTCCTCACCAATAGAGTTCTGAAAAATTTCCATATTCTAAATCTCATCTTACTGCTTGAAAAATTTTAGGGAGGGAAATTTTAAAATATGGAAATTCAGGGACTAACTCAATTACATAGAAAGTGTAAACTATTTTTTCCATATTGAGTTAGTCCCTGGATTGAAATATGGAAATCCAGACGAATATGGAAAAATATTCCCATATTCGTCTGGAAAAATTAGGGAGGGAAATCCAGGGACTAAATTACATAGAAAGTGTAAACTAACCAGACGAATAGCCTCGTCTATTACATTCTTGTACCCTCGTTTGAAACGGTGATGCTTCCCTCCTTAAGAAAAAAAAATAGATAAGTAAATGATTATTTACTCAAACAATGCACGACAATGTGAACAGTACATACCAAGTTTATTTTCAATAAATACAGTCAATCCATCTGAAGTCACACTATCTGTCACAACTGTAGTTCCTGGATGCTAGCACCAGCGCAATGGATTAGTTAGTGACAATCAATAAAATAGTACAAAATAGAACATTAAAACTGCAACTCAGAAAAGAATCTTACTTCCTCAAGAACTATGGCAGCCATCAAAGCAATCAATCGGTTACGATTCAACTCACGACCCCTGGAATCAACAGCCGCAGACCTGCAAACAGTATGGTTTAGACTACGACCTATTAGACATGAGCAGAACCTCAAAGAGTAGCTATACGTACCTGTCAACATCAGTATCAAATATGATGCCTAAGTCTGCCTTGTTATCAAGAACTGCTTGTGTAATAAACTTCATTGCGGTTTTGTCCTCAGGGTTGGGAACGTGGTTGGGAAACAAACCTAAATATGTGGTGTATAAGAAATGGGAGAAAAGCAAAAGGTATTATAATTGCATGAAGAAAACAACAAACTATTACCATCAGGCTCAAGGAATTGACTTCCAGTGGTAACAGCTCCTAATGGTTTGAGTACCTTATCCTGAAACAAAAAACAGAAACAAACATAAAACCATTCTTTTATTTATGCTTGTTGCTGGCCACCATAGGGTGGTTTTTGTACTGGTCCTCTTGGACCTTAAATTCCCCTCTTCTTAATATAAAGATAAAGATGCGCAGCTCTCCTGCGTTTTTCAAAAAAAAAATTGTTTCAGGAGTATCACTCCTATGTATTCAGTGGTGAGTTTGGTACTGTAAAAGGAAAATCAAGCAAAGAAAATGGTGGAACTTCGAATTGGCAAATCAATCTTGGATAAGATGGAGTTTTAGAAATGGATCGATACTGACTTGCTTTATATAGAGCAGATTGAAATTCTCAATTGAACATTTGAACAAAATTAAATGTTAATGTTATCTTATCTGCTATCATATATGGTTGGAAATGGCTTCAGGGGAAAATGGTTGAAAAAATCAAACTTAAACAATTTGATTTCTCTATCTGTTACATTAAGGGTCTGTTTGTGGTTACTGTGCCGTGCTTTTTTTTTTGAGGCTGCTATATAGGAAGCAAATAACTGGAGATGTCATAGATTGTTAGGGAAATCCAATTAAATAAAATGTGTTACACAACTGTTGAGTAGTTAATTATCTAGTGCAGTGGTGAGAGTTGTATCACTGAGTCAACAGGTCGCATTTATAAGAGCATTTATAAGAGAAGGCTTGCCATGGTTTATCCTTTCCTCAGACCCCACTCATGTGGGAGCCTCCGGCACAGGGTCTGCCCCATTTAACTGTTGAGTAGTTGATTTTTTCACAGTTTTTGTGTAAGATGAAATATATTAATATGCAATCTAGATTAGATTAGAATTTTTAAAAGCAGTTCCACCAAACAAGATTATCAACAATCCATCTCAATGTCAAACAGAGCATTATCAACCTATTAAACTGCAGAGAGGAGTGTGTGAAGAATTTCAATAGACTGATCAACCATTTGATCGAAGGTAATGATAGACAACATAACAAATGAAACCAACGCTAAAAATGTAGACTTTGAAAGTGTAACACATTACCACAAAAAAACCACCAGCACCATTCCCTGCATCAACGACTATATGCAGTTCCTCCAATGGTTTTTCTAGGCCAAAGAAAAAAAACATAACCATCATAAGTTATTTCATTTGCTTCTTTTCTAAAGCTTATAAGTTGTGTCATATGTTTGACATTCAATCATTTCAGAAAATCTCGCCATATCTATCAGCCCCATGGACAATAGATTTGTTTGAAAACATGTAGAAATTGGTTACACAAACAAACAGATAATTTCTGCTATGTGTAAAGAAGTGCAGAAAATAAACAACTAAGAATATAAAATGTTGAAATTGACATGGTGCATATGCAAAATAGAATAACGCCCACAAAATCATAATTATAAGATAAAGAGAAACTCAAACAATGAGTTGGTATTGCAACAAACGCAAGTGCTTGTTTAGATGAAAGGGGGCCCTATGGAGCTAAACGTGCAACTGGAGGACGAAAGGCATAACTGAATTTGATTGAGCACACAAAAGTAATGTGGTCATAATAATTTAAATAGATTGCAGAAATTATCAGTGGTGGTGTCGGTCAGTAGGATCGCTGCCTAAGGAGCTGTGGAAGGGATTTAACTCCCTACTGGTGCTTGTGTCATGGGAGCTTTGGAAGCATAGGAATGCATGTGTCTTTGAGAGGGTTAGGACGGATGCACATGTTGTGGTGCAATCCGTGGGCTGCAGATGGGCATTTGTGGTGTCTCGCGGGGACGAGAGCGCTACAGGATTTAGTCGTTAGTGCTGCCCCCTAGAGGTCGTGGTCGTGTGTGGTTTAAGTCTGTAAAGTGTCCTGTTTCTGTACACCCCTGGGGGAGCCTAATCTCCTAGGGGCTATCTGTCTTTTTCTTTCTTAATGAAATGACACGCAATTCTCCTGCGTGGTTCGAGAAAAAAAAATCATCAGTGGATAACTGGATATGAAAATTTAATGCAAGTTTCAGACAAGAAATCCAACAGTGTAGTAGTCTAGTAAGTCAAAAATGAGTTTTAAAATATAGCACATGGAAGCACCTTTGTCTCCAGCAGATTTACGAACCGCTTGTACAAGATCAGAAGCATAAATTGACATGTAGTCCACATTAGTGACAACTCCCTTCGAAGCTTCCCCCTGTTCTTTCAGGTTATTATGTGCAGATTCCTCATATATTTTGGAAGCACGCTCCAGGATATCTTTGATATCAGCTTTATTTAGCCCACCATCACTTGTAAAAAATTTGAGACCATTCCGATTGTAGGGGAGATGGCTTGCTGTAAAGTAGAACAATCCCAAAAGGTTAGCTCCCCTATATAATTCCAAACACTTTGTGAAAAGTGAAAATGGTATAAACTTCTGGCTTGAAACAGAGAACTGCCAAAATTAGCACACCTGTATGCAACAAAATTCACAAGTATATGCACATTTTATAGTAACATGTGCCCATAACTCCATATAATCACAATATCATATAGATTATAGATAAGAATTAGAATAATCATACTCAACAATCATGAAACTACACATGATGATTATCAATTAAGTTGCATTTGTTTATCTTCCTTTTCAAGGACAAGCCTGATGCAGTGGTGAGAGCTGTCTCGCTAAGTCACTAGGTTGCGAGTTCCAAGCAGCCTCTCAGCACTTACTGAGGGGAGGTTTATCTCGGTTTATCCCTTCCTAGACCCCAATCATGTGGGAGCCTCCAGCACTGGGATTGCCCTTATTTATCTTCTTTTTGAACCTAAAACATCTCCTAGCATCCATAGCATTTAAAGAATGTTTAGATCGAAATAAAGGAAAACTAAGCAGGTGCAGAATTGAGGATTGGATAACAAATGAAAACCAAAAGAATTGTATTAAGAATAGAGTAAAACAGCCAGTTTTTTTTATTTTGAATATGCTAAGTTGGATTTCTGCATCCTGAAGGGTCCCCAAATCAAACATCCAAGCACAAACTAAAACTGGAGCAATCCAAGCAGTCTGGCAGAGACCAGCACCAATGTTCAGCAGTGAACTATCATGTGGGGCCAGCAGTACAGCCGGCGCCAAAGACGCCAGAAAGAGGCTGGCACAGCTGGCCAGGGCGCCAAGGGGCAGGGGGTGACCGAAGGGCCTGAAGTTTGAAAGTCTAGATCTGTCATGTACGGTAAAACGTTCACTAGGCACAGGCGCGCGCGTGATGTCCGGCGAGCAGCCGAGCGCGCGGCCACGGAGCAGGCAGCAGCGCATGCTGCAAATCAGCCACAGATAGCAAGTGGCTAGGATTAGGAAAGAAGCAATCGCATGCTGCAAATCAGCCACAGATAGCAAGTGGCTAAGATTAGGAAAGAAGCAATCAGGCTAAGATTAGGAAAGAAGCAATCTGTCAATCAAGGAGACTTGCTCCATTTGTAATGGGCCGCCGGCCATATATAGGCATGTATGCGGCACAGTTAGAATCAATAAAGAATTTACCCTTCTTCTACCTCTAGCTTCTTAAGCCTGCGGTTAGGGGGGCATAACCCCAACCGGAGAAGACGGCCGACGGCTACGAGCTACGTAGCCGAGGTCCGGCGAGCCAGGGATTCCTGGTCCTTGACAGCTTGGTATCACGAGTCCGGCGATCTTCGTCCAGCACTTCCCAGTCCACCGAACCCACCACCAGCCGCACACCACCACCATCACCCACCCGTCCCCCTGCCTCCAGCGCCATGTCTGAGTACACACTTGCCGACGTCGTGAAGATGATGCAGGAGATGCAGGCCGACATTTCCGGCCTGAAGGAGAAGTCCGCGTCGTCGTCCTCCGGCGGCGCCCTGCATGACCGCCCTCGCGACACCGACTGCCCGCCTAAGTTCCAGAGATGGGACTTCCCTCGGTTTGATGGCAAGACCGATCCTCTCCTCTTCATCAACAAGTGTGAGTCTTACTTTCGCCACCATCGTTCTTCGCCGGAGGAGCAAGTGTGGATGGCTTCGTACCATCTCGAGGGCATCGCGCAACACTGGTACATTCAGCTGCAAGAAGATGACGGCACCCCGTCCTGGCGCCGGTTCAAGGAGCAGCTCAACCTGCGCTTCGGGCCGAACAGCAGGTCCACGCCTTTCTTCGAGCTCACCGAGTGCCGCCGCACGGGCTCGGTCGAAGAGTACTCCAACCGTTTCCAGGAGCTCCTACCCCACGCCGGGCCCATGGAGGAGGCGCAGCGCGTCCAGCTCTACACGGGGGGGTTGCTGCCGCCGCTCAGCCACTCAGTGCGGATCCTCCACCCCGACACTCTCAGCGCCGCGATGAGCCTGGCGCGGGAGGTGGAACAGCTGGAGCTCGCTCGCATCCAGGTGGCGACAAGGCCGGCAGCACGCGGTCTTCTGCCGGCGCCCCCTCCACGACCAGCCGCTCCGACGCTGCCGGCGCCGACACCTCACTTGGCCCTGCCAGCGCCGCCGATGGGTGCAGCACAAGCACGAGGCGAGGGCCCTCGCCGCCTGTCACCCGAGGAGATGGCGGATCGTCGTCGGCAAGGCTTATGTTTTAATTGCAACGAGAAGTACTCTCGGGGCCACAATCGTTTTTGCAAGCGTCTCTTTTTTGTGGATGGGGTGGAGATCGATGACACCGGGGACGACGCGGACACGGGCGCGGCCGAGCCCAACGCCCCGCTCTTCTCCCTACAGGCGGTAGCCGGGGTTGCGCCGGCTGAAACCATGCAGATCGCGGTCACCCTCGGTCCGGCCTCCTTGGTGGCGCTGCTCGACTCGGGCAGTACTCACAACTTCATCTCCGCGACGGCAGCACACCAGTCGGGCCTCCCCATCCAGCGCCGTCCACGCCTCACGGCCATGGTGGCCAACGGCGAGCGGATCTCCTGTGCCGGCGTCCTTCGCAACGCGCCGCTCCTAGTCGAGGGCGAACCATACCCGGCCGATCTCTTCGTCATGCCGTTGGCCGGGTACGACGTCGTCCTCGGCACGCGCTGGCTAGGGGCCCTGGGGCCGATCGTGTGGAACCTCGCCACCCGCCGCATGACGTTCCAGCGCCCAGGGCGCTCGGTCTCCTGGACGGGCACCCCACGCGCAGCGCAACCGGCGGTGCGCACCATGACGGGGGGAGATGCGCTGATGGAGGCTCTCCTGGACTCGTTTGGGGGGCTCTTCGCCGCCCCTTCGGGCTTGCCTCCCAAGCGCGCCCACGACCATCGTATCCTCCTCAAGCCCGACGCGCCGCCGGTGGCGGTCCGCCCGTACCGCTACCCGGCTGCCCACAAGGACGAGCTGGAGCGTCAGTGCACCGCGATGATCGAGCAAGGGATCGTGCGCCGCAGCGACTCCCCGTTTTCGTCCCCGGTCCTCTTGGTCAAGAAGCCCGATGGCTCCTGGCGTTTCTGCGTCGACTACAGAGCCCTGAACGCACTCACCATCAAAGACGCGTTTCCAATCCCGGTGGTAGAGGAGCTGCTCGACGAGCTCCACGGCGCCAAATTCTTCACCAAGCTCGACCTTCGGTCCGGCTACCACCAAGTGCGGATGCGGCCGGAGGATGTGCACAAGACCGCCTTCCGCACGCACGATGGATTGTACGAGTTCCTCGTGATGGCGTTCGGGCTCTGCAACGCCCCCGCTACGTTCCAGGCGCTGATGAACGACGTGCTCCGACCGTTCCTCTGCCGTTTCGTCCTGGTATTTTTTGACGACATTCTAATTTACAGCAAGACCTGGGCCGATCACCTCCGCCATCTCCGTGCGGTTCTCGACGAGCTGCAGCGCCACCAGCTTTTCGTCAAGCGCTCGAAGTGCTCTTTCGGCGCGCCGGCCGTCTCCTACCTCGGCCACATCATCTCGGCAGCCGGGGTGGCAATGGATCCGGCCAAGGTGGCTGCCATCCGCGACTGGCCGCCACCTCGCTCGGTCCGGGCAGTTCGCGGCTTCCTCGGCCTCGCCGGGTACTATCGCCGCTTCGTCCACAACTACGGCACCGTGGCTGCCCCGTTGACGGCCCTCCTCAAGAAGGATGGTTTCGTCTGGGACGACGCGGCTATGGCAGCGTTCGCGGCGCTCAAGGCAGCCGTGACCTCCGCCCCGGTGCTCGCCATGCCGGACTTCAGCAAGCCGTTCGTGGTGGAGTGCGACGCGTCCTCCACAGGGTTCGGCGGGGTACTTGTCCAGGAGGGACACCCGGTTGCGTTCTTCAGCCGGCCAATCGCCCCCCGGCATCGCGCCCTCGCCGCCTATGAGCGCGAACTCATCGGCTTGGTCCAGGCCGTTCGCCATTGGCGGCCATACTTGTGGGGCCGGCACTTCACCGTCAAGACTGACCATTTCAGTCTCAAGTACCTCCTCGACCAGCGGCTGGCCACCATCCCTCAACACCATTGGGTGGGGAAGCTCCTGGGCTTCGACTTCGAGGTGGAGTACCGCTCGGGCGCCACGAACACCGTCGCCGACGCCCTGTCCAGAAAGGACACCGAGGAGGGCGCGCTGCTGGCCATATCCGCACCCCGCTTCGACTTCATCGCGCGGCTACGCCAAGCTCAAGCTACGGACCCGGCCCTCGTCGCCATCTGTGAGGAAATTCGCGCGGGCACACGTACGACGCCGTGGTCCATCATGGGCGGGATGGTTGCCACGCATGGGCGCCTCTACATCCCGGCGTCGTCCCCTCTTCTGCAGGAAATAGTGGCTGCCATCCACGACGATGGCCACGAAGGCGTCCTACGCACACTACACCGGCTGAAGCGCGACTTCCATTTTCCACACATGCGCCGTGTTGTGCAGGATTTCGTCAAGGCGTGCGGCACGTGCCAAAAGTACAAGTCTGATCACTTGCGGCCGGCCGGTCTTCTACAGCCATTACCGATCCCCTCGGCGGTGTGGACGGACATCGGCATCGATTTCATCGAGGCGCTGCCCAGCGCCCAAGGCAAGACGGTCATCCTCACCGTCGTCGACCGCTTCAGCAAGTACTGCCATTTCATTCCGCTGGCGCACCCGTACACGGCGGAATCAGTGGCGCAGGCGTTTTTCGCCGAAGTGGTGCGGCTGCACGGCGTTCCGCAGTCCATCGTCTCGGACCGCGACGCCGTGTTCACTTCGGCCTTCTGGACCGAACTGATGGAGCTCACGGGCACCAAGCTCTTCATGTCCTCCGCCTTCCACCCCCAGACAGACGGCCAGTCGGAGGCAGCCAACCGCGTCATCGCCATGTACCTTCGCTGCTTCACCGGCGACCGCCCTCGACAGTGGCTCAGGTGGCTTCCGTGGGCGGAGTACACCTACAACACTGCCTTCCAGTCATCACTCCGCGACACGCCATTCCGGGTGGTGTACGGCCGCGACCCGCCGACCATCCGGTCCTATGAGCCGGGCGATGCGCGCGTTCCCGCGGTGGCGCAAGAGATGGAGGAGCGCGCTGCCTTCCTCGACGACGTCCGTTTCCGTCTCCACCAGGCTCAAGAGTCCCAGCGCCGCGCCTACGATCAGCACCACAGGAGAGTCGTCTACCAGGTGGGCGACTGGGCCCTTCTTCGCTTACGGCAGCGGCCGTCCGCGTCACTGCCACGCTCGGCCGCGGGCAAGCTCAAGCCGCGCTATGTCGGACCCTACCGTGTCAAGGAAGTCATCAACGACGTGGCAGTCCGCCTACAGCTCCCGGCCGGCGCCAGACTCCACGACGTCTTCCACGTGGGGGTCCTCAGGAAGTTTGTGGGGGCGCCACCTTCCGAACCTCCGGTGCTGCCGGCCACGCTCAACGGCGCCGCCGTGTCTACACCTGCACGTGTCTTGGCTGGCCGCCTAGCTCGCGGCATTAAACAAGTCCTGGTCCAGTGGCAGGGTGAACCAGCGACGGCAGCAACATGGGAGGAGCTTGAAGACTTCACGGCCAGCTTTCCGCAGTTCCAGCTCGAGGACGAGCTGGCTTTCGAGGCCGGGAGAGATGTCATGTACGGTAAAACATTCACTAGGCACAGGCGCGCGCGTGATGTCCGGCGAGCAGCCGAGCGCGCGGCCACGGAGCAGGCAGCAGCGCATGCTGCAAATCAGCCACAGATAGCAAGTGGCTAGGATTAGGAAAGAAGCAATCGCATGCTGCAAATCAGCCACAGATAGCAAGTGGCTAAGATTAGGAAAGAAGCAATCAGGCTAAGATTAGGAAAGAAGCAATCTGTCAATCAAGGAGACTTGCTCCATTTGTAATGGGCCGCCGGCCATATATAGGCATGTATGCGGCACAGTTAGAATCAATAAAGAATTTACCCTTCTTCTACCTCTAGCTTCTTAAGCCTACGGTTAGGGGGGCATAACCCCAACCGGAGAAGACGGCCGACGGCTACGAGCTACGTAGCCGAGGTCCGGCGAGCCAGGGATTCCTGGTCCTTGACAAGATCATTATGGGGTGTGAACATGAGTCTTGGAGTCTAGCATGAAGTTTGAAAGTCTAGATCATTATGTGGTCTGAACATGAGTCTGGGGAGTCTAGCAGCCAGCAGGCTATATATATATATATAGGGCAGGTATAACGGGAGCCCTGGGCTTCCAATAGTTAAAGAAAGCTCAGACCGACCACCCCTGCAACGTGGTTCAACCCAGCGCGCCGACTCAACCAGGCTGTCGGGTGCGCCACCCGCCCCACGTCTGTGCGCGCAAAAATGGAATGCATGCATGAGTCAAACATGTTCCCTTGCATGCGCGTAAATTTTGTAAAGATATGTGTGGCGGTTTCTATTTTTAAACGCTTTAATTCCTCCATAAATTTAGGATCGCTGCAACAGCCATGCAGCTATACTCGTAAGGACCATTTTATGATATATACTGATACTAAATATGCTACACTGTGTAGATAATTATGCAATTCGGTATACTGCATAAAAATCTGTTACCAGCTGCATGCGCACGAATTTATGATGCAAAGAATGTGCAATGAAAGGAAATGAATTGCACGCATAGAAACAAAAAATCGTATTTAATGTTTTATTTCCTTCATAAATATAGGATCCCTCCAACAGCCATGCAGCTAAACACATTACAACTAGTTTATGATATATACTGATACAAATTATACTACACGGTGTAGGTATGTATGCAATTCGTTACACTGCGTAAAAAATCTGGCATGTTGTTCACTGGTGGATGCATCTCCGGGTTGGAGCGTAAAAACCTTAAGTTTTGAGCATAAAATCCCTCAATTATAAGCGTAAATATCGAGTCAATGTGAGAGGTTGATAGCTCTAGTAGGTTGTTATTACGATCCTATTTTTATGACAGATCCGGAAAAACATGGCAGTCGCATGCATGCAGTTTCTATTTTTATACAGATCCAAAAATTATGGCAAAATCTTGGGAGTTTCCATTGCATGCGCGCAAATTACGAACAACATAAATCAAGGAATTGCCTTTCCAATGTGCATGCAAAAAATATGCATGCAGTAAACTGATATACGAACTCTGTGTTCAAGCATAAAATCGTACAATTTTTAGCGTAAATAATACATGTGGTAGGCATAAAACACAATAATCGAAAAGAAAACACGAATCGAAGGAGGTAGTGGTCGGAGGACGTCGTCGATGACACAAGCACAAATGTAGGTCGTCACTCGGGCCGCCCAAACTGCGTCGGATCGGAGGATGTCATGCGCGATCATCGCTGCGCGCATCTCGCGCCTTCCGTGACGCCGCTCGCTCGAACCTCGCGTCTCATGCGTCGTCGTCGCTACTCGCACGTTGATGGGCGCCGCTTGCTCGCCGGCCTTGGAAGTGCCGCCTCCTCGGGGCCTCAGGGACGCCGCCGCTTGCCCGCACAAGGGCCCCGCTGTCGCTCGCCCTCTGGATCGGGGAGCCGCCGCCACCGACCTGGAAACCGACGCCACTACTCCGGATCGAGGAACCTCCGCCACCGCGCGTCGAGGTCATGGAGCTGCGGCCACCGGCTGGGGGTCCACCGCCGCGCACGCTCTGGGGCAACCGCCGTCGTCGCACGCGACGTCGCTAATGAATCGGGGTGGAGCATAAAAAACTGAACCCTAGCACTCCAGGTCCTATTTTATAGACGTCCGGACCTGGTCCGGCTCGACCGGATTGCACCGTCCGACCTGGGCTTCCTCTAGTTATTGGAAGCCCAGGGCTCTTAATATATAAACTATATATATATATATATATATATATATATATATAAGCAGTATGCAATGAGTGGATTAAGAAAGAAGTATTGCCTAAACCTCTCACCTGTTGTAGCCTTCAATCTCATCCCCTTGCTTCGGTGTCCAGGTAACAGCCCTGGCACCACCTCTACTCAGTTACGAACTACGTAGTCAGGGACCTCCCAGCCTAGGGGCCGAGGCCCTGGACAATTTGGTATCACGATCCCGGCGATCCTCTTCCACCTCCGACCACCACTCCACTGCTAGCACTCCATCTCCAAGTTCATCATCAGCAGCACCCATGGCTAACCCCACCAACGCCGACCTGGCCAATCTCATCGCGCAGCTGACCACCAGCATGACCACCCTCCAGGCTGAAGTGGGGGAGCTGCGCCGTGAGCGTGGTACCATTCCGTCTGGCTCGACATTCACTGAACATCAAGGTGAACGATCTCCGCGTTTTCAGAAGTTGGATTTCCCGAAATTCGACGGCAAGTCTGATCCGCTGGCCTTCCTCAATCGGTGTGAATCCTATTTTCATCAACAACGGATTGCCACCGAGGAACAGGTCTGGATGGCTTCATACAATCTCGAAGGCGGCGCCTAGATGTGGTACATCCAGGTCTAGAACGAGGAAGGAACGCCATCATGGCGCCAGTTTTCAGAACTCCTCAACCTTCGTTTTGGGCCACTCAACCACTCCAACGCTCTCGGCGAGCTCATGGCCTGCAAACGGACCGAGACTGTCACTGAGTACTAGGATCGTTTCGAGGCCTTATTGTCCCGTGTCGGCGGGCTCACGGAGGCACAGAAGGTGCAGGCGTTCACCGCAGGTCTTCAGCCGCCGCTCAGCCTCGACATTGAGATGCATAATCCTCAGTCTCCCGTCATCGCCATGAGCATGGCCCGCAAACTGGAGTTGCGCGAGCAGTAAGTCACGCAGGCTGCGCAAACGCCGGCGGCCCCTCGCTTGGGGGGTCGGGGGCTTCTGTCGGGACCCGCCCCACCGTTGGCTCTACTCGCACCACCAATTCGTTCATCCCCACCAGCAACTGATGGTCGGCCGATTCGCCGTTTGTCCCAATCGGAGATGGAAGAACGTCGTCGGCATAAGGCTGATCAATCCTCTAAATTAAAAGTGACACTAGACGCGAGCTTCGACAGAGCTTCATGACCAGGATGACCGAGACTATGATGCCACAAGGGGGAGGCAGTCTTGGCGACAAAAGACTGAGCTGGAGGAAGATGCAAGGGATACAGGACCCCCTATTGCACCTGACGATCACGTTCCGAGTTTGCAGATCCTTCACAGAACAACCAACAGGGTCAAACTCAAAAGAGCAATTGTTGTCGATAGTAAATTGACGGATTGAAATAAGATTCTTAATAATTTATGGGGACACAAGAATATTATTAAGAAATAAGGAATGAGGTAATTCAGTAGAGCCCGTGGCGACCACAGGAAGCAGGGAACCATTACGGACGACAATTGATGGAGTAGGATACCGTGGGGAAAAAGTATGTGAAAGAATGTTGGAAGAGGATGTCATGTGGGAAGTAGCACATGAGTCAAAGTACCATTCGGTGGATGGGGGTTGCTGCAACATCTCCGTGCTGAAAGCAAAGGCCAACGACTGAGTGTTCCAAGAGGGCAGGCCGGCCATAGGGTGGTAGAACCCTAGCGGAGGCCACTGGCCGACCCCTTCAGTCGGTGTAGCAGGAGCAGGAGCCACAGGTGGCTACTGCTGGACGACGAGGGCCTACTGCTGTCCGAAGGAGGACGTGTATCGGGCCACGTATGGATGGTATCCGTCCATGGGTTGTAGACCGATGGCCAAGGACTGGCCAGTGGCACAGTTGCTTTGGGTTGTTGCTAAGCGTTGTCGTGTTGCTGTTGCTGACTATCGGCCGCCTCCACGCTTGCTGCGATGGCTGCTGTTCTTGGAGTGATTCTCGTTGGCAGCCCCCCCCCCCCCGGAGTTAAACTCGGAGGGCTGTTGTGGGGACTTGGTGGTGGCGATGAGAGCAGCGACCGAAGGAGGCTGCTGGTTCACCAAGGTGAGGTCCTCGTGGACGGCGAGGAAGGTGGGGAAGGCCGAGCGCGACGAAGCAGTCGTGGGTGAAGCGCTCGTTGAGGCCGTGGATCACATTGAGGACGAGGGTGCGGTCCGAGACGACCTCCCTGAGGGTGTCGAGGTAATCGGCCATCTTCTTTAGGCGACGGCAGTACTCGACGATGGAGAGGTCTCCCTGGACAAAGTTGCAAAACCTCGTTTCAAGCTGGATGGCGCGTATTTCTCGGTTCCCGAGGAACTGGGACTCGACGGCAAACCAGGTGTCTCGGGCAATGTCGCCCTGGGAGGAGACGATCTTGGCGAGGTCATCGGCGAGGGAGTCGAGGATCCAGGACTTGACAACGCAATCCATCCTATCCCAATCCAAGGAGGGAACCGAGGCGTCGAGGTGGACGTGATCCTGGAGGGAGAACTTGCCAAGGGTCAGTAAGAACTGGTCACGCCAACGGTGGACATGATCCCGATCTGCACGCGCCAAGGCAGCGTCGCGGGCGCTGGCTACAGCGCGGGCCTCCTCCGCCTAGGCGAGACGGGCAAGGGTTGCGTCGTAGGTTTGCTGGCGCTCCATAGCAGCGGCGCTGGCCTTCTCCTTGGCTCGGCGGGCGTCGATGTCGTCCTGCTGAGCGTGGGTGAGGGTGACCGAGACAGAGGAGTCGACGAATCCACCGGCAGCAGCAGCCGCCTTGGCCATGGGTGACTGTGCAGGAGATGCAAACATGGCGCAGCATGGCAAGGAGGTCAGTGCATGAGCGCTGCTCGGCAGAAAGGCCGACGCGCGGGCGCTACACGGCAGGGAGCCGGCGCGCTAATTGAGCAAAAGCGAGGAAAACCGAGGTAGAACTCGAACGCTTTGATACCATGAGAGAATGAATTGGCAGAGAATATGATGATTGATTAATGGGAGCAAAGGCTCAAGTACATATAGGCAAGGATGTCTACAGAAAAGGAAACAATCCTACACAATCACAGGAATAGAAAACAATCCTATCAGGGAGATCCTTGCCTATTGAGACCAATTAACCAAATAGGGGGCAGGCGCACAAGGCAACAAGCCTGTGCAGCCATGCCACCTAAATTGCCTAAAATAGCACACGCTAACACTTCCTCTTCTCCTTGAGCAGGATGATGAGGAAAGAAAAGAATGGGAGATTGTTGGAGCCAAAGGTCTTTCCTATTTGGCTGTCCCCCAACCTGATGTTTGATGGCATTTGTTAGGTTGATATAGTAGTGTGTGTTTAAGGATCCATTTTTGTATGCTTGTTCCTGGCCTCCGTAAGGAGGGACTAGTATCTGGGTCTTCTATAGACCTTTATTCACTCTTAATATATTATGGGGTGCAGTTCTCCTGCGCTTTTCGAGAAAAAAAGGCAGAAAAAGGGGGAATGCATAGCATTGTTTACAAAATAACATAGAGGAGAGCAGAGAGAACATGAGAGGGGAAGGAGCTTGAGAGTTGAGACAGATTGAATGCTCGTCAGCAGTCTGTTTGAGACAGGTGAGAGGAGAGACTCAGAGCTTACTAGAGAAATGGGCGTGCGGTGGCAGGCTGGCAGCAGAGGCAGCGGCGCGGCACGCGCAGGAAGAGCAGAGGCGGCGGCTGGCAGCAGCGCGGCACGCACGGGGGAGCAGAGGGGCGGCGTGGCGGGCAGGCGGCCGAGCGTGCACAGCAGGTGGCAGGCCGAACGGCGCAAGCAGGGGCCAGCAGCGAGGAAGGGAAAGACTGAGTTCACGAACAGAGGCAAAGTCGGGCAGGGGAAGAGGTGGGCTAGGGTTATTGAAGACCTACCTTCATATGGCATCTGTTTCATGGTCTAAGGCATTGCGAAGGACGACTTGGACGCCATACGCCTAAACTCTAAAGTGTCCGCTAAATCGCCCGCTGTCCAGCGCCTTAGCGCTTAAGTGGCGATTTAGCGATACCATAACAACCATGAGTGTTAGTGACATAACTCATGTGGCAAGTAGCAAGTGTGTATGCTTTTGCAAAGGCCTTGCAATGGTCCACATAAAACTACAGAAACTACCTGTTATCATTATGGCTCCATCAACAGGTAAATGACTTCTCTCATCTTCTGTAAGTGTACTGTTGAACATTGCAGGTGTTGAAGCCAATCTACATAAATGCAGAATCCATTGTCAGAACTGAATGTCTGTCTTCTTTTGAGTTGTTAGATTATTAGGAAATGGAGTTATGAGGAAACTATCAAAGCAGAGAAGCTATTGAAAACATTTTATATGGCTAGAATTATGCATTGTATGTACAAAAGAATTGATGTGTGAAATTTATCGGGGAAAGAATCCACATGACGAGGGAATCAAAGAAGTAAAGAACACACTTTTGGGTGTCTAAATTTGAATGGCTCTATAAACATAGATCTTGCATAAATGTATGTAAACAAAAATAAAGGTTCAACTCACCCAAACTGTAGGATATCGTGTCCAGCAGCAGTGATTCCATGAGTGACTGCATTCTGACAATAATACCTTGTTAGTAGCTAATTACACAAAAAAACAAATGGCAGTGTGCTGTTCAAACATCGTGAACTTGTCAGATCTGAATTTTTTTTGTTTGGTTTTTACCATAAAGATGCATGTATAATAAATCATTTATAAAAAAAAATGGGAAAAAAGAGTTAGAACATATTGACAAGGTTAATGTAAATCAGATCACTGACAACTCTTGTAAACTGCAAAGACAACTCTTGCCTTGAGGCATAATGTATCTATTACTGTTCGTCTCATGTGAGCTTTGGAAGCATAGGGATGCATGTCTTTGAGAGGGTTAGGTCGGATGCACATGTTGTGGTGCAATCCGTGGCTGCAGATGGGCATTTGTGGTGTCTCACGGGGGGCGAGCGCTACAGGATTTAGTCGTGAATGCTGCCCCCTGGAGGTCGTGGTCGTGCATGGTATAAGTCTGTAAAGTGTGTCCTGGTTCTGTACACCCCTGGGGAACCTAATCTCCTAGGGGCTATCTCTTTTCTTTCTTAATGAAATGACGCGCAGTTCTCCTGCGTGGTTCGAGAAAAAAAAAACTATTACTGCAAATAAGACAACTCTTGCCTTGAGGCGTGATGTATCTATTTGAGTGGAAAGGTGCACTTATACTCCACCGCACCCCCAACACACAGACACACACACCACCACCACCACCACCAAACGCACAGACATATACATGTTCCATTAGGCAGAAGATGCTGAAATAGGAGCCTGCTTCAATTTTTTTTATTTAATTGCACCTGACAAGGTTGGACATGAGAACTCTGGTCCTGAACCAGGTCAACACAAATGCCTAAGATAATGAGGAAAAGTGGGTAATTAACTCATACTTCGCCAACATGAAACCATAAATTCAATTTAAGCATGTATGCGCCTTCATGTAAGAAGGGATTCTGCCAAAAAAATCATATTTACAAGAACTTGCCACCAAGAAACAAACACTAGCACTTCCATTAATTATCAACAGGAGAAGAAAGCTGCAACAAGGCAAACATACAAGTACTGAAATATTGTCACAGTTATAGATGCTTGTTGTAACCGTGTGGGAGAAGGCCAAACTATGGAACTATCACTAATTCGCTAGTTGAAACAGGATTTTGATATCCAATAATAAAGGATTAAAATATATGCAAATTTGGTTCATAAGATTAATTAAATGAACAAAAAACAGGATCCACCTGCAATTTATGTGCAGAAATTCGTGAATCATGTCCAACAGAGATTCTTAAACGTCTCAAGCCATCTGGTTTCTTGTTTAACAGCCATGAAGCAAAAGCTGCAGCTATAGCTTTAGTGACATCTTCCGTGAGGTTGACAGGCTCACCTTCAACCCCAGCAACAGCAACACCACGAATATCACTGCCAAAGAACAGCCTCAATCAAAGCATTTCATATATATATAAAATCTTACAAGTGTACATAATGTTGGAAACCCTAACCCAAATCAGGGTGGGTTGTGTGTTTATATATTAGAAAGGGAGTACATGGGCTAGGCCAAGGCCCATAACCCTTAGACCGATTACAATAAGAGACACATACATCTAACACCCCTCCCCCCATAGTCGAAACTCTAGCTGCAGCAGACATTAAGACTGGAGTGTGCCTTCTCCTTCGACTCCAAGCAGCAAACCTCTCTGGGTGGCGAAGGAGGTGAGCCACCCACAACCTGAGGTGCAAGGTTGAGGTGCATCCCGGCGGCTGGACGACGACGGTTGGCAGGTGGTCAAGCGCAGGAAGAAGCTTTGTGGTGCCCTGTTTCCTCGTCGAGGGTCCCCAGTTGACCTCTGAGGAAAATGATTTAACTGCTTCTCCTCATCTCACCTCGTCGTGACCTGCCGCCGCCCTACTCGGTGATTCAGATGTCTCAAGTTCGGCCATCAGGCCGTCAGATGTTCCACCTTTCGTGAAGAAGAGAAGAAGACAATTGTTTGGCAACGTCTAGGAAAGAAGAGTGAGAGGATCCCGGTGTGGCAACGCTTGTCCTGCAGAAGGAAGCTCTGCCTGCTGCAGGACCAAGCTCATGCCTCAAGCGCAAGAAGCCGATGTGGGTGCGGATCAGCCCACCAAGCGAAGATATGATGAAAGGGAATCTTCCCTTGATGGCGAATGAGGTAGTCTCTTAGAGAAGCATTTGCAACAAGAGAAAAAGAACGCGATCTAAGAAAGGAAAAGGTCATGTGGAGACTGGCCTGGCTCGAGACAAGTTTTCCCGGTTTCTTCTGATGAAGTTGTCGCCACTCAGTCCCTGAGGATGATCAGCTCGACGGATTCCACCCTGGTGTTGATTCCTTCATGTGTTATGGAATTCACCCCTGAGATGGCGCAGGAAGAGATAACGCTTCGGCGTGCCCTTTTTGTAACAATTGTTAGGACCCGGCCTGAGGTGATGAGCGCTGAGGTGCTGGAAGAAGTTGCTCATAGTTTTAACGTCGACGTTGAAGCCATGACAATTCATCACATCAAGCCAGAGGACTTCCTCCTTTTCCTGCCTAATGAAGAATCTGCATCTAAAGTGTTCAATGGTGGAAATATTCTCAGAGGGCCTCGCTTCAGTTTGTTGTTCAAATGTTGATCAAGATTTGCACATGCTTCGTCGACAATCATGTCTAATATTGTGGTAATTGAGATTCATGGGATTCCAAAGCATGCCTGGTTTAGGTCAACGGCAGAAATAATCCTAAAGGACTCTTACTGCATTATTGATGTTCACCCGAATACATTGCAGAACAGAAATTTGTCATCTTTCTTCGTAAAAACTTGTTGTTTGATCCAGAAAAAACTGAGGCCTGCTAGGGATCTTCACATCATTGAACCTGGGCTGAGTACACTTGAAAAGAGATGCCTAACATACAAAGTCAGTATGACCGTTTCCCAGTGGACTCGCATTATGTAGCCACGGATTCTCCATCTCCTGGCTCGCTGGCAGATGGCAGTCATCCTAGGAACGATGATGGCAGTGGAGATCAAGATACTCAGGATCCTCAGGCCCGACGTCCAAGTGGCTCTCAAGACTGGCGGAGACCTGTTCACCTTCGTTTGGGTCCGCAGCAGCCAGTGGGAAGTGCAAGAGTCGCGCATACGCCTGTAGCGGTGGATTTGACGCTGCCATGTATCTTGAATACAGTGGCATTAAATCTGGTGCAAAAGGTACCTCCGATCTCTACGGCTAAAGCTGCACCAGGAAACGAGGCGGCTCTTGAAGAGGGTATGGGGGAGTTCGATGGGCCGCTGGACCCTCCCAGGTCGTTCTCGCCCCAGCCTTTGCTTACTGGGCCGCTGGGAACGGCGTGGCAGGGCTCGCCCCATCTGCTCACCTGCACGGAGGAACATCGGCCCTTGCCCCAATTCTTGGATGGGCCGCCTGAGACGGCCTAGCAGGCATACGTCTCGCCCCAGCATACACCTGGGCCGAATTTTTTGCAATTTGATCCTTTTTCTGAAACAATTTCACATTTGGACCCCTAAATGACTTAATGTCATTTTTGGACCCTTTACTCGGCGTCATAGCTCATGGCGCTGAGATAACACGTCTCGGCGCCATGTCCTATGGCACCGAGGTACCTGGTGAGCTGGCGCCTAGGTGCGCGCTGGCAGCTGATGTGGCCTAGCTCGGCGCCACGATCTGTGGCGCCGAGCTAGGAGCTGGCGTCGACAAGCTCCTTTCGAGGAGGGGCGGGGCAATGCCATGATGCCTTATCTGCGCAAGCATGCTTTGCTGCCTGCCGATGCCGAGCAGCGGAGTACTCCGTCGTCCGTCCCAGCCTTCCAGGCCAGCCAGCCAGCCTCTTTCTTTCTCCGTCGTCGTCCTGCACCTGCGCTGCGCGTGCTGCCTTTGCGTCTCAGCCCTGTCTTGACCCTTCCCCCCACGTCAGTCAGTAGAGGAACAGAGAGAAAGTCGTGTGCGTGCTGCTAAGCGCGACGCGCCACGCCACCGCTGCGCTACCCCTCGCGTCGTGTCCGTGGCGTGGTCGAGGACCTCCGGAGACGTGTGGTGGTGGATGGGACGGGACTAGGAGTGGCAGTCTTGTCGTGGCGCCAACCAGGGTCGTGCCGGTAAAATTTGAGGCCCTGTACAAATTCTGAAATGAGGCCTCTTTTATTAGTCAAGGTTATTGATCGTCGGTGAACGAAACGTCATACTACACGTATATAGGCTGTGCTCACGTCTCACAGTCATGAAAAAGACGCATGAGTAAAGAATTCGAGACTAAGAACAACTCCAAAAGACTCTGTATTCTTTCTAATTGATATAAATATTTTTTTGAAAAAAAAAACCTTCTATCAGCTTATTTCAATGGCTATCCAAAAATAATCATCTTTGATTCTAACTTTCTCGCTAGCCAAAGATAGAAAACATTGAAAGAGGATGGCTGGGAAAATGATTATTGGATTGATTATTGAGGGAGCCCAAGGCTCAGTACATATAGGCAAGGATGTCCCAGAAATAGGAAAGTGCTAATCTAGAGAATCAGGAAAGTGCTAATCTAGGGACACCTTGCCAATCAGATCCAATACTACCAAAAAGGGGAGAGGGGCAGCCGCCACTGCTCTAGGGTTGCAGCCGACCACCCTCCTGGGCCAACCGAATACCCTAAAGGCCCATGGGCCTATACAGCATGCTAACACGCCCCCGCAGTGTGAACGTCGGTGCTTAGCCACGGACATTCAGACTGGACCGAAATTCAGTGAACACCGAAGAAGGTAGCCCCTTCGTGAAGACGTCGGCGAACTGAGATGTCGTGGGAACATGGAGAACCCGCACGGCACCCATGGCGACCTTTTCACGGACGAAGTGAAGATCTATCTCGATGTGCTTCGTCCGTTGATGTTGTACCGGGTTGGATGACATGTAGACTGCGCTGACATTGTCACAGTAGACAATAGTGGCACTGCGAAGCGGGATGTGTAGCTCGTGGAGGAGCTGTCGTAGCCAAGAAGCCTCAGCAACACCATTGGCGACAGCGCGATACTCGGCTTCTGCACTGGAGCGAGAAACAGTATTTTGACGTTTGGAGGACCAGGAGACCAAGTTGTCGCCGAGGAACACAGCGTAGCCTGACGTGGACTTGCGCGTATCAGGACAGCCAGCCCAGTCAGCATCAGAGTAAACCACCAAGTCATCTTGAGTCGATGGTCGGAGATGAAGACCCAGGTGAAGAGTGCCCCGAACGTACCGAAGAATGCGCTTGAGAGCAGCCAGGTGAGGCTCTCGCGGATCATGCATGTGAAGGCAGACCTGCTGCACGGCGTAAGCAATGTCGGGCCGTGTGAAGGTTAAATACTGTAGGGCACCGGCAAGACTGCGGTAATCTGACGGGTCAGTGACTGGAGCGCCAGAGTCGGCAGAGATCTTGGGACTGGTGTCAACGGGCGTGGTACAAGGTTTGCATTCCGCCATGCCAGCACGGTCCAAGATATCCAACATATACTGCCGCTGAGAGAGAACCATACCATCAGAAGTGCGCTGGACCTGCATGCCCAAGAAGTGATGAAGTGCTCCCAAGTCCTTCATAGCAAATTCCCGCTGGAGAGCCAGGATGACTTTCCGCAGTAGATGGGTCGAAGAGGCAGTGAGAACAATATCATCGACGTAAAGTAGTAGATAGGCAGTGTCTGAACCTTTGTGGAAGACGAACAACGAAGTGTCTGACTTGGCTTCTACGAAGTCCAGGGATACCAGGTATGTGGCGAAGCGGCTGTACCAAGCACGAGGAGCCTGTTTTAACCCATATAGTGACTTGTTCAGACGGCAGACAAAGTCCGGGTGAGCAGGGTCCTCGAATCCGGAGGGTTGAGCAGCGAACACTGTCTCTGTCAGGGTGCCGTGTAGGAATGCATTCTTGACATCAAGCTGGTGAACAGGCCATTGACGGGAGAGCGCCAGAGAGAGTACTGTGCGAACAGTTGCAGGCTTGACGACGGGACTGAAGGTTTCGGCGAAGTCAATGCCAGGGCGCTGGGTGAAGCCACGAAGTACCCAGCGTGCCTTGTAGCGTTCCAGGGAACCATCAGCATGAAACTTATGCTTGAAGATCCACTTCCCGGTGACAGTGTTGGCGTGACTAGGACGAGGAACCAAGTCCCAAGTCTTGTTCTGAAGAAGCGCCGTATGTTCCTCCTCCATAGCGGCCCGCCAATTTGGATCGGCCAGGGCGCCGCGGAAGGTCTTCGGCACCGGAGATAAGGGCACAGCGTGGTAGAGGACCGGCACGCGGAAGCCGTCCTTGGCCCGGGTCACCATGCGATGATGGTTAACCGGGGGAGGAACGGCGACAGCACCTCGTGGTAGATGGCCGGGTTGTGGAGCAGCCTGCCCGGCCGGAACTGGTTCAGGTGGTGCTGCGGTGGCCGGGACTGGACGCCTGGAGTAGACGCGCAGAACTGGATGCTGCTCGCTTGGTGGAGATGGTGCCGCGTGTGGCAACGCGGCACCGTCCTGCTGTCCCGTGGCCGCGCGTGGCGCGGTGTGTCCCGCAGGCGTGGCCGCGCGTGGCGCGGTCTGTCCCGCAGGCGTGGCCGCGCGTGGCGCGGAGGCGGTCGGAGGCGGCACCCCGGTCGGTGAAGAGGGAGCCGCGCAGGGCGCAGTTCCCGCATGTGGAGAGACGTGGAACCCCGGGGGAACTGGAGGCGCAGGAAGAACAGTGCCACGGGAGCCTGGAGATCCTGCAGAAGACATGGTTGGCAGTCCTATAGGGGGGACTGTCAGGTTAGGGATTTCATCTAAAAAGGTGAAGTCCGCAGCTGCGGGCGGTGAGGGCTGCTCGGCGAAAGGGAAGGTGGACTCGTCGAAGATAACATGACGAGAGATGATGATTCTATTGGTGGTAGGGTCAAGACATCGGTATCCCTTATGGTGAGCAGAGTAGCCGATGAAGATGCAAAGAGCAGAACGGGGTGCAAGTTTGTGGGGAGCAGTGGCCGAGAGATTGGGGTAACACTTACAACCAAAAACGCGGAGATGATCGTAGGACGGCGCACTACCAAGAAGGGCAGAGTGTGGAGTCGAGAAATCGAGCGTCTTGGTTGGTAAGATGTTGAGGAGGAGAGTCGCAGTGTGCAACGCCTCGGCCCAATATGAAGGGGGCATGCTCGCCTGAAACAGGAGAGAGCGGATGACATTGTTAGTGGTGCGAATGATTCGCTCAGCTTTACCATTCTGTGGGGACGTGTAGGGACACGACATGCGAAACAAGACGCCATGCGTGAGTAAAAAGGTGCGGGTGCTGGAGTTGTCAAATTCCTTGCCGTTGTCACTTTGGACGGCCTTAACGCGGTTGCCGAACTGGGTAGACACATAGGCAAAGAAGTTAGACAGAGTGGAAAAAGTGTCAGATTTCAGGCGTAAAGGAAATGTCCATAAGTAATGTGAACAGTCGTCAAGAATAACAAGATAATATTTGTAACCGGATATACTAGGAATGGGTGATGTCCATAGGTCACAATGAATAAGATCAAAGTTATTTGACGCCCGAGATACTGAAGTACCAAAGGGAAGACGAACATGTCGTCCTAACTGACACGCATGACATATAGGATCCAAACTTTTATTACATGCCGGAATGGCAGAAGCTAGTTTGGAGAGGGCCTCGCGACCGGGATGGCCGAGGCGACGGTGCCATAGGTGGGATGGTGCAGTACTGGCGACAAGGGAGTGAGCGACAGGCAGCTGCAAGGGGTAGAGTGGACCGGAGCTATTGCACCTGATGATCACGTTCCGCGAGAGAAGATCCTTCACAGAACAACCATATGGGTCAAATTCCACAGAGCAATGGTTATCGATAGTAAATTGTCGGACAGAAATAAGGTTCTTGATAAGAGGAGGTGAAACAAGAACATTATTTAAAATAAGAGGACCAAGTTGCGCCTTGCCGGTGGCAGTGACGGGCAGGAGCGAACCATTACCGACAACAATTGATGTGGGAGAAGGAAATCGAGGAGGGGAGGAGTGAGAGAGGGTACCGTCATGAGAGGTCATGTGAGAGGAAGCACCGGTGTCAAGGTACCAGTCGTTGTTCACCGGTGGAGTGAGCGTCATGGTGCTGAATGTAGAGGCCAGCGAGTTTTGGTCCCAAACCGGAGTGCCGACCGTAGGCTGGTATTGCAGCGGTGCCAGCTGCTGCGGCTGGAAGGCCTGCTGGACGGAGGGCCAGGTCGCGCCGGACCCAGCAGGAGCTCCAGGAGCGGAAGAGTGAGCTGAGGGAGCGCTGGGGCCTTGAGCAGGGGTGCTGCCAGCCCTGCGGTCCTTCTTCTTGTGCTTTGGCTTGGGGCCGCCACCGCCGATCCGCGGAGAGCCACTGTTGGTCGCTGCAGGCTGTCGAGAAGAACCGGTGGCGACAAGAGCAGTGGAGGGGACAACAGGGTGGTGTACCATGTTGATTTCCTCGAGGAGGAGTTTGTTGCGGACGGCGGCGAAGGAGGGGAACGGGCGCCCGCGCCGGAGATGGACGCCGATGTCCTTGTAGCGCTCGTTAAGCCCACGAAGCACGTTGAGGACCAAGGTGCGGTCAGTGACGTGTTCGTTGAGGTCAGCGAGGTCGTCGGCCATCTTCTTGAAGCGCTTGCAATACTCGGTGATGGAGAGGTCTCCTTGAGCAAAAGCGCGAAATTGAGCGTCGAGGTGGAGGGCGCGAGTCTCCTGGTTGCCAAGGAAGTGGTCCTCGATGGCGAGCCAGGCCTCACGGGCGGATGCGCGGTGGTCGATCACGGCGTCGGCGAGGTCAGCGGAGACGGTGCTGTAGAGCCATGACTTGACGACGGCGTCCATCCGAGTCCAGTCAACGAGGGCTGAGATGGAGTCGCTGCGGACGTGGTCCAGAAGCGAGTACTTGGTGACGGCGAGGAGGAATTGCTCGCGCCAACGGGGGTAGTTGCCAGCGGTGTCGAGTACCGTCGGCACCAGGCTACGTGCGTTCTGCACGGAGACTGCCTGGGCGTGGAGATTGAGGATAGCAGCGGCCTCGTGGAGAAGCATGGCGTGGGGGACGCTCATCTCGCCGTCCGCGCGTTGCTGGTCGGCGGGATCTGCGGCGGCGGCGGCGTCGGCCCGGGCCTTGGCCGCCCGAGCAAGGGCAGCGCGGACGCGCTCTGCGGCGGCGTCGCGCTCGTTGGAGGCGGTGGCGGCGTCCTGCTCGGCGGCCTGGGCGACGGCCAGGGCTGCCTCGCGGAGGGCGCGGCGAGCCTCGGCGTCGGGCTGCGGGGGTGGATCGTCGTCTTGGCGGTGGGGGTCGGCAGGATCGACGAGGGAGAGTGGAGGTGTCCCAACCATACCGGCGCGCAGAAGGGATGCGCAGAGGTGCAGCGGAAGAGTGAGAGGGGAAGAACTAGTCCCGGTCTCGTGATACCATGAAAGAGGATGGCTGGGAAAATGATTATTGGATTGATTATTGAGGGAGCCCAAGGCTCAGTACATATAGGCAAGGATGTCCCAGAAATAGGAAAGTGCTAATCTAGAGAATCAGGAAAGTGCTAATCTAGGGACACCTTGCCAATCAGATCCAATACTACCAAAAAGGGGAGAGGGGCAGCCGCCACTGCTCTAGGGTTGCAGCCGACCACCCTCCTGGGCCAACCGAATACCCTAAAGGCCCATGGGCCTATACAGCATGCTAACAAACATGAATGACTCTAAAAATACAAATAAGATATAAAAAAGTTGTTAGAGATTAAAAGATATATAAAGTGATTCTTAAAATGATAATTTAGAGAATAAAATTTAGAAATAGTCTTGGAGATGCTTTAATGTATATTTTCTATTATATAAATATATTGCAGACTTACATATTTGGGGCCCTAGATTTTGCGGGGCCCTGTACGAGCGAACAGCTCGCACACCCCTTGGCACGGGCCTGGCGCCAACCCCCAGTACTCCAGTACAGTGGCAGCCTTGTCGTGGCGCAAAGTGGGAGAAGGCGAGGCAGAGCCAGGGCAGCGGCGCTCGACGTACGTGTCGGGTCCTGGCGTGGCCCGCTACAGACCGATGGGGTGGGGGGAAGACCTGCAACCCCGCCCGCCGGAGACCGTCGAACCGGAGACACCTACTTCCTGTGTCGGTCGTGGTTGATGCGGCGCAGCGGCGTAGGCTGCGTCCTGGTAGTATGTACGTGTACGTCGGCGTGACCGTGCCAATTTACACAACACACACACGAATGCATGCATCATGCTGCACGCGCATGTACGTCCTGCTACATCAGCCAGCGCATGTACGTCCTGCTACATCAGCCAAGGATGCTTGCTGCTGCAAGTTGCTAGGTTGCTGCATCCAGGGGGAGAAGACCTTGGTGTACGAGTACATGCCCAACAAGAGCATGGACGCCTTCCTTTTCGGTATGATTCGAATCCACCCATGCACAGCTCTGTTCAGAGAGAGACTCACTGACGGGTTGCTGGACTGGAAGACAAGGTTGCGGTACCGAAAAGGAGCTTGTCGACACCAGCTCCTAGCTCGGCGCCACAGATCGTGGCGCCAAGCTAGGCCACATCAGCTGCCAGCGCGCACTAGTCGCCAGCTCACCAGGTACCTCGGCGCCATAGGACATGGCCCAAAACGTGTTACCTCAGCGCCATGAGCCATGACACCGAGTAAAGGGTCCAAAAATGACATTAAGTCATTTAGAGGTCCAAATGTGAAATTGTTTCGAAAAAAAGACCAAATTGCAAAAAAATCGGACACCTGGGTCGCTAGAGACGATGCCCCTGGAGCCTGTCTCACCCCATTTGGAATCTGGGTGGCTTGAAAAGGACTCCGCTTATGCCTGTCTCACCTCAACTTACTTCTGAGCCGCCTGAGACAGGAAATGGCGACGTCTCAATTCCTGATTCACAGAAATTGAAGGTCTACTCACGCAGGAAGACAATTTACAGGTCAGATGCATGACAACCAAAGTGGCTCGGCAACAAGGGTCGTTGGTGCTCTAGAATCTAGCCAGATAGCCCCAGGGGCTGCAACACCCATACTGGCTCTGCCAGAACCTGGTCCTAGACCTTTGATCCTTGCTTCGGATGATATGTCTTTAAGTGACCAGGCTCTAGACATTACACATTATGAAGCAAGAAAGTTGGACTTCTTCGACACAATCAGTAAAAGGCCAACTAAAATTCTGTCGATTCCAAAACCAAGTTGGAGGAAAGTGACAACCTCAGAGGTGGATGCACCTCATCAAAGCAGGAGAGTAGCTGAAGTAGGAGTGGAATTCAGCATGCAAGACTGGGGTAGCAGATCTATCAAAAAAGCCATGAAAACTCTGGTAATCATCAAAGATCCTTGTGGTATTAGTCATGAAGCCCTTGATGAATATGTTAAGCTTTTCAAGCATCCCATTTCACAAATCCAGGTGTAGGCCCTGGCGGCTCTTTTTGGCTGGTCCTTTCCAACAGTTTTAGAGACTCAATAGAGCTTTATCTTTCTTCTTTGGTAGTCCTGTTGTTGTGTTTTTGATGGATCCTTCAAAACTTTTGATCTGGAATATGAGGGTTTGAACTCTTCTGTAAGACAAGATTCGATGAAAGATTTTGTGATTTCCTCCCAGGTGGATGTGATCTGCATTTAGGAAACTAAAATGCAAACTATCACTAGAGGATCTATCCTTTCTATGCTAGGTGTAGAATTCACTGATTATGTTTTTCTCCCATCAATTGGGGCAAGTGGGGGAGTGCTTGTAGCCTGGAAGCGACATATAGGTTATACATGACAGCATAGATTTGACAGTCATTGTATTTCAGTCCAATTTAGCAAAGATAACGGGCATCCCTGGTGGTTGACTTGTGTCTATGGTCCACAGGGAGACAGTGAAAAGATTCAGTTCCTCCAGGAAATCAGAGATGTAAGAGCTGCATGTGAGGGGCCTTGGATGTTGGCTAGAGATTTCAACCTCATCTATAAGGCATCTGACAAAAATAACTCCAATATCAACAGGGCCACGATGTGCCGTTTTAGAAGAATGATTAATGATTTAGCTCTCAAGGAAATCCCTTTACATGGTCGCAAATACACATGGTCTAATCAATAGGATAATCTTGTCCTAGTTAAACTGGACAGAGTGTTTAGCTCAGTTGATTGAGAAATAATGTTCCCAAATGTCCTCCTCCAGAGTGCAGCTTCTCAGGACGCTGACCACTGCCCCCTGATCTTGGGTCTTAGAGATAACATGTTTGGGAAACGAAGATTTCACTTCAAGTCCTTTTGGACCAAAATCGAAGGCTTTCATGAAACTGTCAAGGGCTGAGTATCCCCGGACAGCAGGGCCTCGACTACGCAGTTCGTAGTCGTGACCCGTCTTCTCCGGTGAGGTTTTGCCCCTCAGTCGTAGGCTTTGTTGGTGAGTGGAGATGAGAGATTAGAGAGAATAAACTTTGCTTAATCCTTCAAGCCGGCTGGTTACACATATATATGGCCGATCGGGCCTAACAAACTGGAGATAATTACTCCTTAATCCTAGGGATAGCTATCTTATCTTTCCTAACAACCAGTCCCCCCAAATCTTCTCCTTAATTCTAGGAACTTGAAATAGATAGTAATCCTATCTATCTGTAACAAACCAATGTGTGCGCGCCTAACCGCCCGCGCGTATCGCGCGCTCTTCTGCCCGGCGCACGTCGCGGGTGCGCCTGCGCCTGGTGTAGGTGCGTCTGCACATGACATCCCCCCTCGAGGTCCAGCTCGTCCTCGAGCTGAAAGTCTAGAAACCAGGAGCAGAAGTCGTTGAGATCTTCCTATGTAGCTGACGAGGCCTGCTCATGACGCTAGTGCACGAGCATTTGGCGAACTCCTCGCGCCAGGCGAGTCCGCTCGACCCGGAGGGGTTCTAGAACCACCACGCCATGGACTGTGGGCAGGTCAAGCGGCATGGCGGGCGAAGCCCGACGAACTTCTTGAGTACGCCAATATGGAACACATCATGAAGACGGGCGCCCGGCGGCAGTTCCAGGCGAACAGCGACGTCGTTGATCAATTTAGTGATGCGGTAGGGCCCGACGAAGAGGGGCTTGAGCTTCCCCGTGGCCGAGCGTGGAAGGGAGATGGTCGCGCGCTTACAGAGGCGCAAGAACGCCCAGTCGCCGACCTGGTACGACACCGGCCGATGTTGCCGGTCGTAGTGGCGCTTCTTGACGAGGAGCACCGTCGCTCCAGCTCATCCTTGTGAGCCGCTGGATAGTGATACGGGCATATGGCCACCGGTTGCGCGCCTGCCTTGAGGGTGATGTGGTGGCCGTGCGCACACTTGGGGGCATCCCGGTGGGTGCGGCGAAGATGTCCCCGAAGGAGTCCAGGAGCTCGTCGAGGAGGGGCTCTCCCGCTGCCGTGGCGCCCAGGGTTGGCACTCTAGAGGACGCCATGCCCGTCCAGGAGATGGCGCGCCCCTGGTGCTAGAACGTCATCCGGCGCCGGCCTAGGTCCCAGACGATGGGGCTCAAGGCGCCAAGCCACCTGGTGCCCAGGACCATGTCATAGCCCGCCAATGGCATGACAAAGAGGTCGGCGGGGAAGGCGACACCGTCGATAGTCAGTGGTGCACCGCGGATGATACCGACGCACGAGACGCGCTCGCCGTTGGCGACCATTGCCGTGAGGCATGAGCGCTGATGAAGAGGAAGGCCCAAGCGTCGGGCAGCCGCCTCGGAGATGAAATTGTGCGTGCTGCCGGAGTCGAGGAGGGCGACGAGCACCACGGAGCTGAGCTTGACGGCGATCTGCATGGTGTCGACGACGGAGACCCCAGCGAGGGCCTGTAGGGAGAAGACGGTGGCGTCCTCATCCGCGGCCCCCGCAGGCTCCTTGGTGATGTCGTCAACCCGTCTTCCTCGATGCCCATCAGGAGGAACAGCCGCTCGCAGACGCGGTTGTGGCCCCGGGTGTACTTCTCGTCACAATTGTAGCAGAGGCCTTTGCGGCGCCGCTCCTCTTGCTCCGCCTGAGTGAGTCGCTTGATCTGGCGGCCCTCGACGGAGATTGTCGCGGGTGCTACTGCTCGGGGACCTGGCGGCACTGACAAAGGTCGTGGCGGGGTCCGGGATATCGGGGCGGCGTATTGCTCGTGCAGCTCGAATTGCCTGGCCAGGCTCATGGCGACTGTCAGGGACTGCGGGTTCTGGATGCGGACGTCGATGTTGAGCGGCGGCTGAAGGCCTCTGGTGAAGAGTTGGACCCGCCGCGACTCCTCGAGTGGCCCGACGCGAGGTAGGAGTGCCTGGAACCGATCTTGATATTCGGCGACCGTGCCAGTGCGCCGGCATGCGACCAGCGGCGCAAAACGCAGCGACGGCCCATACCGCAGGTTCAACAGCTCCTTGAATCGACGCCACGACAGGGTACCTTCGTCCGACTGGATCTGGATGTACCACATCTGCGCGCCGTCTTCCAAGTGGTAGGACGCCATCCAGACCTTCTCCTCTGCCATGATCCGCTGTTGATGGAAGTACGATTCACAGCGGTTGATGAAGATCAATGGATCGGACGTACCGTCGTAGCGGGGGAAATCCAATTTCTAGGACCGCGGGGGACGATCGCTGTGGTGTTGGTCGTTGATGCCCCCGCCGGTAGTCGACGAAGAAGATGACTTCTTCTGCAGCGCGACCACGGTCGTCTATAGGTTCATCACCGTGTTGGCCAGAGCCTCGATCATCTTGGCCAGATCAGCAGTAGTTGATGCCGACATGGCTGAAGGAACTGAAGTGGCGTCGGCTGGTGGTGGTGATGTTGGTGGGCGGGGTACGAGTGCAGCAGCTGATGTGGGTTAGGGAGGTTGTCGATTCAGGGGCGCAGGGGTGGTGGTGGTGGGTTGTGTAGGTGGCGCGGAGGAAGACGAGGAACGTCTGGATGGGAGTCGGTTGAGGCTGATAGTTCTCCTTTCCTGACCCTTGATAAGAAACTTAAGGTGACAGCTAAAAGATTGCAAAGTTGGAGTGAGAAGCAGATGGGTCATGTTAGATCTCAGTTGGCCTTGGCGAAGGAATTGTTACATAGGCTCGAGATGGCACAGGATATTAGAACCCTCGCCTCGGCTGAAGTCTAGCTCAAGAATAAACTAAAAAAAGACCATGTTGCTTGCTTCTTTCAAACAAACTATGGCAATATTGAGATCAAGGATCACATGGCTTAAAGAAGGGGATGCTAACTCTAAGTTTTTCCACATGCATACAAGGCATCGCAAAAGGAAGAACCTGGTCACTAAACTGGTGGATGGAGGCTATATCCTAATAAACCATAACAAAAAAGCATCGGTGGTGGATGACTTCTATTCCACCCTTATTGGTCAGTGTGGGAGCAGCGAAAGGACAACTGATCTAGAGGCCCTTGGTCTGCCAAAACATGAGCTATCTGCTCTTGACTCTCCTTTTTTAGAGCATGAGGGAACCATCAGTGAGCTACCTTCAAATAAGGCCCCAGGCCCAAATGGGTTCACTGGACGCTTCTATAAGGTCTGTTGGAGCACTATTAAAGATGATATTATGGCTGCTTTGGGTGCTATTTGGAGCAGGAAGCTTGATCATTTCAGTAAACTCAACACGGCATATATTACAATGGTTCCAAAAGCAGATGGAGCTGATCAAGTTAAGGACTTTCGTCCAATAATCCTAGTGCACAGTTTTGCAAAGTTTATTACTAAGATCCTGGCTAATCGGCTGGCAAAAAGATTGAATGAGATGGTTTCCCCAAATCAAAGCGCTTTCATAAAAGGAAGGTTCATCCAGGATAATTTCATGTTAGTGCAACAAACCTCAAGGTTGTTCAATCAACAAAAACATGTCTAGACTGCTTTTCGAGTTGGACATAACAAAGGCTTTCGACTCTGTCTGTTGGCCCTTCCTGATTGAAGTAATGCAGCAGATGGGTTTTGGACATATCTGGCGAGACATTGTCTGTGGATTATTAGCCTCTTCCAATACTCAGGTGTTGCTCAGTGGTGTCCCGGTAAGTTGATTAAGCATAGAAGAGGGCTTAGGCAGGGAGATACTCTCTCCCCGATGTTATTTATCCTTTTCTCGAAAAACGTAGGAGAACTGTACCTCATTATATTAAGAATATTAAGAAGAAGAAAAGAAACAAAAAGTCTGAGAGACCTGATACAAAGGTCTCCTTAAGGAGGCCAAAAACATAGAAAACTGAAAAAATCCATCAAAACACACTCAAGGAACAGCCTCTAGTCTTCAGGAAGGAGGGCAGCAAGTTATGAAAGACCTTTAGCCCAAGCCACTTCCCAAAACTGTCTCTCCTCCCTAGCTAACCTAAGGGACAAAGCCAAACTAGGAGTACAACCAAAACCGTCTCTTCCTCCAGCAATTGTCAAGAAGGAAAAGGCTTCACAAAGTCTCGATGTATGCAGATGATGTGGCGCTGTTCCTGCACCCTACAGCTACAGATATTTCAACTTCTCTGGATATCCTCCAGCTTTTTGGTGATGCGTCTGGCCTCTGCAATAATCCACAGAAATCAAATGTGTACCCTATCAAGTGCCCCAAGTCCCAAGTTGACTATTTTGGAAGTTCAGAGTTGGCTGCCTTGTGAGATTGCAACCTTTCCTTGCAGATATCTGGGTCTCCCTTTGCCTTTACATAAATTATCCAGGAATCAGTTTTAGCAGTTTGTGGAAAAAATTGCAGACCGTCTACCAAACTGGAAGGCTGACTTGATGAGTAGAGCAGGGAGAAAAATTCTAGTGCAGCATGTTCTCACTAGCATGACTGTCTATATGGCAATGGCAATCAATTTCCCTCAATGGGCCATAGAAGCAATTGATAAAAAAGAAAAGGTTTCCTTTGGCGAGGTAGAAAGGAGGTGAAAGGGGGACATTGCTTGGTGGCATGGGGAAAAGTGTGCCTACCTTTGCAGCTTGGAAGTCTGGGTATTGCTAGCCTTCCTGAGCTCTGTTGGCCCTCCGCATGCGATGGCTGTGGTTGCAAAAAAGTGACCCAAGACGTCCTTGGTCTAGTCTGTCCATTCAAGTCCCTAGCAAAGCTCGATCCTTCTTCTCCAAGGTGATGATTTCTGAGGTGGGGAATGGGATCAACACCATGTTTTGGACAGATAAATGGATCTCAGATATTGCTCCCAGATTATTTAGCATTATCCCAAAATGAATTACTAACAGAAGGACTGTGCAGCAGGCTCTATTGAACAAACGATGGATTGCAGACATCAAAGGGGCTCTTACAGTTGAAGCCATTGTAGATTATCTACACCTTTGGAATATCCTCGCAGATTTTGTGCTGCAGCCTAACACTGAGGATAGACACATTTTCAGCTTATCATCGAATGGCAGCTACTCTGCAAAGTCAGCTTATACTGGGTTTTTCTTAGGGTCTACCACCTTTGGGCACTATAAAAGGGTTTGGAGATCTTGGGCTCCTCCGAAGTGCTGTTTTTTTCATTTGGCTGGTGGCCCGTAATAGATGTTGGACAGCTGATCGCTTGGCAAAAAGGGGATTGTATCACCCTACCAGATGTCCTTTATGTGCAGGGGGGCGGAGCTATAGGGTATGTTGGGTATGCCCCAGCATACCCTGCGTTCCGGCAAGCGAGCATGTATATATGTATTTTCAAAAGAAAAAAACCTTACCTTAATACTTGAGAATGGAGAGCCGAACGTGCAATAGAATCTGAACCAGCATCAGCCCCACGCGGCATGATGTACTAGTCCGTTTTGAGAATGTTCCTTCACACAAATGATTGGACCAAAATACATTTTGTGCTCAGTGCATTTGAGACCTTTGAATTTGTTTTGTTTGCATACTTAATGTATATTGTTCTTGGATAGACAAACGACATCTGAGCGTTTGCAAAGGAGTACTATAATACAAGTGAATTGCCAAACTCTCTCCATCAGTTTAAGCTTTTGATTAAACTAATTGCATGCAACTCAATAGAGATCGATATGAATTTATTGTCTTGTATGTCGATCTTCAATCCTTCTAATTCATTTGCTTCTTTTGAGGCACATAAGCTGAACAAACTAGCTGAGTTCTAATCAAAGAAGTCTTTGGTACTCTTTTATGCCTATATTTCAATTGTCGACATGACTTTTGAACTATTTATATATTTAGTGGATGGTTTCAACTTAATCCATGAATTTAGATTTTATCGTGTTACTTAACGCATATATACTAAACACATTATTAATATATTGTACTTTTTTACTCGGTTTAATTTGGACCCTTTTTCTTATTAATATAATGATGTACAGTTCTTTTCGAGATTTTTTTAGGTGGCATACCCTTTGCTAAAATCCTAGATTTGCCACTGTTTATGTGACCAGCAAGGTAAAACCCTGAACCACTTGCTCGTGAGCTGTGTCTTATCAAGAGTTTTCTGGTACAACCAGCTAAGAAAGTTTGTGCTGCATAATTTAGCCCCACAGCCAGATACAGTTTCCTTTATGGACTGGTGGGAGATGGTTTCAGAGACAGTAAATAGTCTGGTCAGGAAAGGTCTTGACTCCCTTGTCATTTTAGGATCCTGGATGATTTAGAAGCATCGCAAATAGAGCCATCTTTGATGGAGGGTCTCCCAGCCTTCCTCTGATTCTGGAACAAGCAGATGAGGAAAGAAGAAGCTGGGAAATTGCTGGAGCCAAAGGGCTCTCCTTTTTGGCTGCCCCCTGCATAGGTTGTTGTAGGGAGTGTGTGTGTGTTTTATGGTTCCTTTCATGTCCGGGTGTTACTGGCCTCCATAAGGAGTGCGTTGTTTTTTGGGTCACTTTAGACCCTTGTTTCTCTCCTTAATATATATCTGAAACAGTCCTCCTGCGTTTTTCAAGAAAAAAACTCCAAGAACATCGAGGAGGGAAGACCATTGGTGAAGATATCGGCAAACTGCGAGCTCGCTGGGACGTGATGGGCGCGGACGTCCCCAACGACAACACGCTCATGAACGAAGTAAAGATCGATCTCGACATGCTTCGTGCTTTTGATGTTCTGGGGTAGTGTTCATAAGGATAGTGTTCTGGGGTCATAGTCTATAGATGGATTCTTTTTAATATGCCTGTTTTTGGCCCCCGTAAGGGGATCGTTGTATCTGGGCTAGTCTATTTTGGACCTTTTTTCCTATCTTAATATAATGAGACGCGGTTCTCCTGAGCGTTCGAGAGAGAAAAAGATTTATAATAAATGTACTATCCAGTAATCATAACGTTACAATCATAAACAATATAATATAAAATAAATAAATGATCAAAATATAATTTAGGAGACTGTTCCATGTTAGAGTATGCCTTAGAGCAACTCTTGTGGGAGTCCTCAAATCAGGGTCTCTACTTTTGATTTGAGGGCTTGATTTTTTGCATGTGCTCTAGCAAGAGCCCTCAAATCCTTTTTTCCTAACACTGACATTAGGGACCCACTTATCATTCTCTATTCATTTTCTTTCTCTTCCTCGTCCGAGCAATCAAGCTACGCAGCAGCAACCAAGGAAAAGAAGCTAAGAACGATGGGAAGGGATCCACCGAGGCAGATCCGCATGCACACGGGTAAGAGGGCCTCCTCTCCTCTCTTGGCTCGCGCTCTGGTTGAGGAGGCAGAGACGGTGCCCAATGCGAATGCGGGTGCACCAGGGGGAAGGGCCATGCTGGTCACGACCAGAGCAAGGTACGTTGGCAGCCATGCGGTGCTGCAACTCCTCCTCAGGGGTTTCCACGCCATCATCGTCGACAACATTCACAACTCCAAGCTTGCTGGCCCACGCCAGGGAAGGAATCGGGGGAAGAGGACGACACGTTGGCGGATCTGTTGCAAGGTTATTAAAACGATAAAACGTTGGAACGCTCATGGGTGAAATTTTGACTTTTAAACGTTTAAACTTAGTTTAAACGTAGTTTTAAACAACATAGGAAAAATACCAATACATCATAATTTCAGACAATAATATGAAGTTAAATACCAAAACAGAGATGTTAGTGGCTTACCAAAACTCCACCCATAGCTGGATTGAACCCCAAAAGTAACTAATAGACTGGGTCCAAAAGTAGCTAATGGTCTAAAATGCATAAAACACTCGTTTTACAGTTTAGAACGCTAAAACGCTAAAACGTGGTTTCAATCTCTAATTAGAGTTTTGACGTTTAAACGTAGTTTAAACATCGTTTAAACGTAGTTTTAATAACACTGATCTGTTGGGCAAAAAGCCACACGGGGGAGGTGGATCCTTCGGGGCAAGAAAGTCGTGCCAAGGGAGGTGGAGCCGCCGAGATGGGAGCCGGGCAACCATGCCAACTGGGAGGGTGGAGCTTCGGGTGTCCGCATGATGAGAAGGCATTGGACGAGCGCCCTTCTATACGAAACCGAAAAGATAATTTGCCGAAACTGTAAAGTAGAGGCTTCCTCTAGAACCTCAAGAATGAGGGTCGGGGGGGAGATTTGAAGGGTATACCCAGTGTCGGAGGCTCCCACATGAGTGGTATATGAGGAATGGAGAAACCTAGACAAAACTTCCCCCCGCAAATGCGGAAATACTATTTCGAACATGTGACCTGGTGACTCAATGAGAAAGCTCTCACCACTTCCCTTCAAATTTGAAGGGGCCCTCAAATTTGAAAGCTACAGTAGAAGCCCTGCTGACAGCTGGAGTTCGTTTTTTTGGCTTCGGCCCTCAAATTTGATTTTGAGGGCTCAAGTAAGCGATGGAATTGCTCTTGTAAATTGGACTGGGGGAGTATATGAACTCGCAGCCCCAGCCCCTCCTGTTACTAGTTTAACTAATGTCATAAAGTCCACTCTAACCATCCCATACCACTGTGCAGAAAATACAAAAAATGAACCTTTGTCAAAACACTTGAGCAACTAAGTAACACTTACATGGTATCTAAAATGCAACATTCAACCCTAATTTTTCTAATATTATATTTATAAAGTAAAATGAGATTATATCACTGTAAATAAATTAGATTATCAAAGGTGATAGCAAGATAATTGCTGTCTATATTGATTGATGAAGAGAGGAGTACAGGCGCACATATTTATAGAGGGACAGAGGGGCAGGAGATCTCAGGTTTATAGAAACAGTACCCTGAGATCTCCTGGAATGGAAGGAAACTATCTCTGCCCCTAAATGGGAGGATTGAATCCACATCTTCCTATATGCGGCTGTAGCTTCCTATATGTGGCTGTAGCTAGAAAGGCAAGGATGCCTGCACATGTATGGTAGGGTATCCTGCGCCTATATGGCAGGAGACACATGTCTGACATATCAGCTAACACGCCCTCGCAGTCTGATCGTCGGTACCACAGACGTTCAGGCTGGATCTGAACTCCGTGAAGACTGTAGAGGGAAGCCCTTTGGTGAAGATGTCTGCATACTGGGAGGTAGTAGGCACATGGAGAACGCGGACATCACCGAGAGCCACCCGATCCCGAACAAAGTGCAAATCAATCTCAATGTGCTTGGTGCGCTGATGCTGGACGGGGTTTGAAGACATATAGACCGCACTGATGTTGTCACAATAGACCAACGTGGCACGACGTAACGGGTGACGAAGCTCGGCCAGAAGCTGACGCAGCCAGGTGGATTCAGCAACAGTGTTGGCGACGGCCCGGTACTCGGCTTCAGCACTGGAGCGAGACACAGTCATCTATCGTTTGGAGGACCAAGAAAGAAGGTTATCACCAAGAAAAACTGCAAAGCCTAAAGTGGATCGACGTGTGTCAGGACATCCAGCCCAGTCGGCATCAGAGTATGCAATTAACTCAGCCTGTGAAGAAGGGCGCAACTGAAGACCCAAATGCAGAGTGCCACGAACATAACGAAGAATGCGCTTCAAGGCGGCAAGGTGAGGCTCGCGAGGATCATGCATGTGAAGACAAATCTGTTGCACAGCATATGCTATGTCTGGTCGGGTAAAAGTGAGGTACTGAAGTGCTCCAGCTAAGCTGCGGAAATCCGATGGATTAGAAACAGGAGTACCAGTAGTTGCAGAAACCTTTGGGTTTGTGTCGACAGGCGTAGAACAGGGCTTGCAATCTGCCATACCAGCCCGATCCAGAATATCCAGCATATATTGACGTTGCGAAAGAAAGAGGCCTCCATCTCGTCGTTGAACTTGCATCCCCAGGAAGTGATGTAGGTCACCCAAATCTTTCATAGCAAACTCCAACTGTAAGGCCTGAATGATGTGTCGGAGGAGAACAATGGAGGATGCTGTGAGTATAATGTCATCGACATAGAGTAACAAATAAGCTGTGTCAGTTCCTTTATGGTAGACAAACAGAGATGTATCGCTCTTGGCCTCGATGAATCCCAGGGAAAGCAGATGAGTGGCAAACCGACTATGCCAGGCACGTGGTGCCTGTTTCAGTCCGTAGAGGGACTTATTGAGTCTGCAAACATGTTGTGGACTGGCTGTATCCTCAAAGCCTGAGGGTTGGCTGCAATAAACAGTCTCAGAAAGAGTCCCGTGAAGAAAAGCATTCTTGACATCAAGTTGATGAATCGGCCAGTTGCTAGAGACAGCCAATGATAAGACAGTCCTCACAGTAGCAGGCTTCACGACAGGGCTGAAGGTCTCATCAAAATCAATGCCGGGTCGTTGCGTAAATCCACGGAGAACCCAGCGAGCCTTGTACCTTTCAAGAGAGCCATCAGCATTAAATTTGTGCTTGAAAATCCACTTGCCGGTCACAATATTTGCCCCATGGGGTCGTGGTACCAGATCCCATGTGTGATTCTGCAATAGTGCAGCATACTCATCTTCCATGGCAGCTCGCCAATTAGGATCAGCAAGAGCGCCACGAAAAGTCTTCGGAATTGGAGATAGAGGGGCGACGTGGAACAATGCTGGCACCCGGAAGCCAGCCTTGGCGCGCGTGACCATGCGATGGTGGTTAATCACTGGGGAGACAGCCACCGCTCCGGGTGGGGGACGGCGATGCGATGAAGCAGCGACACTGCCAGTCGAGATGGCAGGGCCGTCCAGACCGGCCGGGGTGGTTGTAGTGGCCGGGTCCTGGACTGGGGGGTGTGGACGACGCGTGAAGACTTGGCCAAACCGGCGTGGTGCAGTGGCGTCGTGTGCACCACTAGCAACACTGAGGGGAGTAGCGCCTGCTGCTGGGGTGCTGGGAACAGCAGCGCCGGGAGCTGCAGGGGCGCTAGGAACAACAGCGCCTGTAGGTGTGCTGGGAGCAGCAGCAGTGTCCGGTAGGATTCCTGAAAAAAACAGAGGTGGTGGGCCTATAGGTGGCGGCACCGGGTTAGTGGTAATTGTATCCAGGAAGTCAAAATCTTGGGAGGAGGCAGTGGGTTGCTGTTCGGCAAAGGGGAAAGTGGACTCATCGAAAACAACGTGTCGGGAAAGAATGACACGGTTGGATAGGAGGTCGAGGCACCGGTACCCTTTGTGGTGTGACGAGTAGCCAAGAAAAACACACTTAGCGGAACGGGGATCAAGTTTGTGGCTAGTGGTGGCAGATAGGTTGGGATAGCAGGTGCAACCGAACACGCGAAGATGTTCATAGGAGGGTACAGTTTTGAAGAGGGCGAAATGAGGAGTGGAAAAATGAAGGGTTTTGGTGGGTAGAATATTGAGAAGAAGTGTTGATGTGTGGAGCGCTTCAACCCAGAAGGTTGGTGGGATGCTGGCCTGAAAGAGAAGAGAGCGAATGGTGTTATTGGTAGTACGGATGATGCGCTCAGCTTTACCATTCTGAGATGAGGTGTAGGGGCAGGACATGCGGAGGAGGACACCGTGGGTGAGGAAGAACGTTCGGGAGCTGGAGTTGTCAAACTCACGCCCGTTGTCACATTGCACAGCTTTAATCGTGACACAAAACTGGGTTTTCACATAGGCGAAAAACTGAGTGAGAGTTGGAAAAGCATCAGACTTTAGTCGTAAAGGGAAAGTCCATAAGTAATGTGAGCAATCATCAAGAACGACTAAGTAATATTTGAAGCCCGAGACACTTAAAATGGGAGATGTCCACAAGTCACAGTGAATAAGATCAAAATTGTTAATCGCACGAGAAGTGGACGTGCGGAACGGAAGGCGAACATGACGACTCAACTGACAAGCATGGCATAAAGGAGAGCTAGCATCTTTATTACACATGGGAACGATTGATGCGAGCTTGGAGAGGGACTCGTGGCCAGGGTGACCAAGACGGCGATGCCAAAGTGACGGAGTGGAGCTGGCGATGAAGCTGTGTGCAGCAGGGAGGCACAGGGGGTATAGGGGCCCGGAGCTATTGCACCTGACGATCACGTTCCGAGATAGTAGATCCTTCACAGAGCAACCAGAGGGATCAAATTCAATGGAACAGTTATTATCGGTAGTAAACTGGCGAACGGAAATGAGGTTCTTAATAAGTTTAGGTGACACAAGAACATTGTTGAGATGTAAAGAATCATGTAAAGTAGTGGAGCCAGTGGAAATGACAGGAAGAAGCGAGCCGTCACCGACAATAATGGAAGAAGGTGCAGTACGGGAGGGAGTTGAAGTATTGGATAGGGTACCGGCGTTGGAGGTCATGTGGGAGGTAGCACCGGTGTCGAAGTACCAGTCAGTCTGCTAGGGCGGAGTCAGGGACACAGTGCTGAAAGCGGATGCAAGGGACTGAGCGTCCCAAGATGGAGTAGTCGGCTGAGCCAGCATGCCGTGGGTAGCGCTTCCCTGCAAAGGGCCGGTCTGTAGAGTGTGCTGCAGAGGGGCGCCTCCCTGTCCTTGAAGAGCACCATGAACGTATTGTTGGGTCTGGTGGGCCAGCAACGCCTGGTGAGGGGCGATGGAGACAGGAGCAGCGTAAAAAGCCTGTTGTTGCTGGGCCGTCGGAGGCAGCAGGGCCTGGTGCTGCGCCAGGAGACCTTGCTGCTGCTGTGGGGTTGGCGCCCGTGGGCCGGGCCACATCTGGATGGCCCCAGTCCAAGGATTTTGGAGGGAGGGCCACAGGCCGGAGGCACTCCCGTGCTAGCTGCCGGGACCAGTGCCAGGGAATGGAAGAATACCCTGGCGGCCTTGGCCACCCCTCTTGCTGCGACGGTTGGGGTGGCCAGAACGTGGAGCCGAAGGCGCCTTGTTGGAAGCAGCAGGAGCCTTGTTGGAGGCCGTCGAAGTCCCGCCTTGTGGAGGTTTGGTGGAGGTAAGCAGGGCGGCGGATGGAGAAGACGCACGATGGGCCATCGTGAGTTCCTCCAACAGGAGAGTGGCCCAGACGTCGTGGAACGTTGGAAAGGGGCGACCGAGGCGAAGATGACGGCCGATGTCGGAGAACCGGTCGCTGAGGCCGCGCAGAACATTGAGGACCAACGTCCGGTCGGTGACTGGTTCACCAAGATCACCGAGGGCATCTGCCATGGTTTTGAAACGGCGACAGTAATCGGAGACAGGTAGATCACCTTGGACGAAGTGCCGGAACTGAGCATCGAGGTGGAGGGCGCGAGTTTCCCGATTCCAGAGAAACTGATTCTTGAGAGTCAGCCAAGTGGTGCGGGCAGTGGCGCCGCGTTCCATGGCCATTTCAGCAAGGTCCGGGGAGATGGAGCCGGAGATCCAGGACTTGACAACGCAGTCCATGCGTGCCCAGTCGGGGAAGTGAGGCGCGGGAGTGTCGTCGAGGATGTGGCTGTCCAGGGAGTATTTGCCAGTGACGAGAAGGAACTCATCACGCCAGCGGGTGTAGTTGTTGTTGGCGAGGTCGAGGACGACGTGAACGAGACTCCGAATGTTTTGCACAGCGACGGCCTGGGAGTGGAGGTTGACGATCGCAGCAGCCTCGTGAAGGAGGATGGCGTCGTGGAGGCCCTTGTCAGCACCACCCGCTGGATCAGAGAGGTGGGACTGATTATCGTCGACAGGGCTGCCATCGGCGGCAGTCTGAGCAGCAAGGGCGCGCGCATGGACTGCGCGCTCGAGAGCAGCGCGAACACGGGCGGCGGCAACATCGCGCTCCTGGGCCGCGGTGGCCGCCTCCTGCTCTGCCTGAAGGGCTTGGGCGAGTGCAGCATCACGCCTAGCAGCAGCTTGGAGGCGAGCTTCATGCTCTGCTGCGACCTGGGTCGCAGCGTCGTCGAGGAGGGGTGGCTGTTCCAGACCAGCCATGGCCAGGGGAGGGCGCTGCCTGGATGGCGCGCAGAGGGGAGAAGAGGGCGCAGCCAAGACGTGGCGCGCAGGGGGAGGGAAGCGGCGCAGCTAGAGGACTGTGCGCGAGGGCAGCGGAAGGAGGATATGAACTTGAACTCGTGATACCATGATAGCAAGATAATTGTTGTCTATATTGATTGATGAAGAGAGGAGTACAGGCGCACATATTTATAGAGGGACAAAGGGGCAGGAGATCTCAGGTTTATAAAAACAGTACCCTGAGATCTCCTGGAATGGAAGGAAACTATCTCTGCCCCTAAATGGGAGGATTGAATCCATATCTTCCTATATGCGGCTGTAGCTTCCTATATGTGGCTGTAGCTAGAAAGGCAAGGATGCCTGCACATGTATGGTAGGGTATCCTGCGCCTATATGGCAGGAGACACATGTCTGATATATCAGCTAACAAAAGGAACTACATACCTGCCATTTTGAAGCTTCAGAAACTCAACTTTCTCAGATGAACACACAACAGTGCCACCTTGAGCAGCTGCAATGAAGTTACTGTAAGCAATATCTCACACTTGGACATGCATGCATATTAAATATACTAAACCTAAAATAAACACCCAAGCTGTGATCTGACATTGATAGTTACATATTATCTGAAATAAAATCTTCAAAATGAACAAGTGAAAACAATTTCTAACGTAACACTAGTGAGCAACCTGATCAGTGAGAGCCTAGAACACACCATTGCAGCTAATGCCTGCTTGTTTGTTGAAGCTAGTCCATAGTGTCGATGTGGTATTTAACCATTTGGCTGAAGAATCAGCCACTGCCAATCTACATTCCTGGACGGAATGCATGCTGCGGGTAATGAGAGAACAAAAATCACTGGGATATCTTGCACCATGCCTATTCCGTGTGTGTTGTGCCAAGAATGCATTTTGTATGGTCTTCGCTGATAATGCTGCACAAATTGCCAAATCTATCAGACCTCCCTCTAATGTCGATTTAAGATATTGTACAAGATAATTAGTTTGTTTTCATTTGTTCTCAAATACCATGGATGAATGCATAAATTTTCATCAGCTAAATGCAAATCGCTAAAATTTGTTCCTTTCTTTCAAAAATCTTTTTTCTCAACTTGGGCACAAGAACTTGGATAGTTAGGCACAAGTGAGCTAACATGCTTTTGATTCATGGGGTGTGGTTTAACCAGAATGGAATGGTTCACTTGAATATGCATCATGATTATGAGCATCTTTGGGCAGAGGCAGATATACTGACAACCTATAGAACCAACACCACACGAAGGCTGAAGTGTTGATTTCAATTTACAAATCGACTAATTAATCAAAAGTTCAAAAAAGAAAAGGGACCTCATGTGGGACAAAACCAAGTTGGGACCATACATGCACCAGCATAGATATTCTGTGCTTTCTCTACATCCACCTCTTATTTACAGCGGGGAGGCCTCCTGCTGTATTTTCTGCTCAAAAACATCCACCTCTTAGTGAAGCAGGTTCATTTTGATCCCCTTGTCCCACAATGCTCTGGCAGTTAGTGACAATGTGACATTATAGATAATGTTGCTCCCAGCCACCTCATATAACTAGAAATGAGCATCGCAAATCAACAGTTACTAGTCTTCTAATGAGGTGTCATTCTGAAGTAATTTATTTAAACAAAACTACAAACAATGAAGGATGTTCAAGAGGTTGTTGCAAACTTTCTCCCCTTTCAAACACAACCAGTAACTTGGGTGTTAGGTCAAACAGACCAGCATAACTAAATGGCAGAAGCAAGGATCATGTACCCAGTCCACAGAAACAAACAGTTAACGAGAAGCAACATAACATATTCATATATGTTAAACCTCCAGTCGCATTAAGTACACTTATCAATAATTCAGAGCCTGAATGTATCTTAATGAACTTCTAGCTTAATCTTTTCTTTGACATGTTGATACAAATATTGGATGAAAGAATATTTTCTCTCAACATAATGAATGCACACCAATGTTTATGTTCCTTGTTCTCAATGACTGACAACAAAAGGCCTCCAGCCTCATTCTTCTCTTTCCCCTTTTGAAGGGCACAGGGTGGGGTGGGTATCATCCTATCCTTCACTATAACCAAAGAAAACACAAGGAATTTCGGAACATGATATAGTTGAGTTTTCTGTAGCTAGGATTTGCCTATTTGGACTTCTCCTTTAAGCATTTATTTTATGGGTGGAACAGGCAGGCATGGTATTCAAATCTCTACTCTCTACACAGTATTAAAAGAAATTATTTATTCTTCCATAAGCCATTCCTTCCACCCAATGAAAGGTGGGTCCAAACAATTACTACACCTCTCACAAGGCTAGCCATGACTCAACCAACACTATTAGATGTTATGATCATCTAAAGGTCAAGATTAATTCAAAGAGCCCATAACATATATGACGACGGTTGCAAGCCACATGTCACAGCAAATTCACACCCACGGCCAAAGTTTTCAGACCTAAGGTCAGGGTAGAAGTAGAACGCATGTGTTACTAGGTCAGGCTGAATGCGGCCTAGTTCAGAAACTTCTTTTTGTTCTCGTCTAATTTAAGTTGTTGAGTACATAGGAACAGGCTAAGAAAGAGTTTGGGAGCCAAACTAAATTTAAGTTTCAAGCTAAATACTACAATTTTTAGAGCGATGTTTTAAACATATGCAAATAAATATTATTGCCTAAAAATGATGAATAAATTCCCCCTAAGGGTTTTTTTCCTGCTAGTCAAATCTATTTTATAAAGCTAACCCCCACTACTAGTTCTATCTTAACATAATCCATCCACATCATCGCTCACTAGTTATCCACATCATCTCTTACTGATAGCTATGTCATCCACTAACTTTTGACCTCTTAATAGAAGGTATCCATGTCATCTCTACTAACCACAATTACTCCTTTCAATATATAAGAAATATAGAAGGGACCCATCTATTGCTATTTGTTTTGTTGTTCCATCCTCTTATATTTCGATCTAATTCTATTATTTTTTTCAGATTCTTTCGTTCGATGCCTTGCTCAATTTTAATAATAATGGATGTAAGATGTAGATTTCATTCATATAAGCAACAATTCTCTATTTCTGTTTTTAAGAAAGTCCAGCAGCAACACGTGAGGTATCTTCTAATCATACCAAAAGAACATTTTAGTTTCACTTTCAAACACTTACCCTAATTTCCCAAACATCTTAGGTCAGGAACAGGGACGGATGCAGTGGTGGGGCTCGAGCCCCTACCGCTCCCTAACCCATTAGCCTCCCTAAAGTATCCCCTAAAATTAAATCCTATTTTTCTCGTTATGTATTTTATGATTTTCATTGTTCATCGATGTTTCGATATAAGACTACTTTAAACTATTATATTTTTCTATTGTGGGCGGTTTAGTAAGATTATTATGTCGTTGTAACATTTTAGTTCAGCCACTCATAAAATTTTTCCTGCTTCCGTCCCTGGTCAGGAACATCCATATGTATGCCCCCCATTGTTCAGTAGTGGTGGTATCTGAAGCTCATGCTCGTACCCTCCCGAACCTTCCGAGGCTTATAGGAATAGATTAGATCCATGGGTTCCGGTTCGCCTACTATTCGATTCGGCCGGACAAATCGAAAGAGGTCAACAGCGTCGCAGCACGGATTAAATAAGTGGGAGGCGGTGGAGGAAGTGGCGGTGAACTCACCTGCCATGGCTGCGCGCGCGTGTGCTGAGGCCACCTCGTCGGCTTCGAGCTGTGGGGCGGCGAGCACGAGAGAGGGAAGCGGAGCAGCGGGGTAAAGTCGAGTCACGCGACTGCAGACGATCTATTCGAGCAGCGGTGAAGGGATCTGTACTTCCCTCGGAGGAGGTGGAGCCGATGATCGTGACTCCCACGGCAGGATGTTACAGTAAAAAATAGGTGAAATCGCGATTCCTCCGCCAAACGAAACCTAGAGATGAAACGAGACCGATACAGTCAGACACAGGGGCATCCCATATCATACTAATGTACTTCGGATATAAAACCGGATACGGATAGTTAAGATTTGGAACAGATACAGTACACGACCGGATAATAATTCGAATGGATAAGAAATGGATAACGAATATTACTCGAATAGTTATCGGATAGTTCGTCCCAATAATATTAATTATTCAACCATCCAATAAACACATAAATTAATCATATATATGATAAATTAAATATAGGAAAAAAATCGATAAAATTGACATCATGCAGTTCAAAGTTATTAATTACAAGGGCATTGTAGAACCAACATCACAATATTAAAAATTTATAAAATATTCTAGTTTCAATCAAAAATTACAAATAAGTTACAAAAACTAATAAACATTTTATACGAAAATAAGTCAAGTCCTCATATGAAAGTAAAGTACTGATTACATTGAAGCTTGGATACTTACAGTGATTTCACATGTAACTCATACAAATAAGTGAAAGTAAAATAAAAGAAATGTGGACATCTTATAGATCTTATGATTCAAACATTTTTATGGTTATATATAGATATATGTTGTGCCTCCATAAAATTTCACAATTTTTTGAGGATATTTATGTATTATTAATTTCTTGTCCAAGAAAACCATCAAAATACAATTAAATCCATAAAATATTGTAGCGTCGATATAAAGATGTGTTTAAACAAAAAATGATATACTACAAAGTTATAGGTCTCATCTAGATCTACAATTTTCATATAAACTTTATCTTCATCCGGTTTCATATGTAAAAGTTATGATTTTATAACTATGTTATGCAGAAAAAGAAAAAATGGGTACCCGAATTCCGGGTACCCGTATCCGACTCGAATATCTATATATTTACCGGGTAGTACTCGCTCTCTGTATTCGATCCGAATTCGAAGCTGCAGTATCCGGGTATTACCTGTATCCGTCTCGATTATAAAAATGTCCGAGTCCGTATCGAAAAAACAGGCATTTGTACTAATCCGTATCCGGTACCCGACGAGTATACCCGACCCGTTTTCAGCCATGGCTTGTTTGGTTACTAATTTTTATGACTAAGGGGTGTTTGGTTTATATGGATTAATTTTTAGTCTCTCTATTTTTATTTTATTTTAATCTCTAAATTGTTAAATATAGAAACTAAAAACTATATTTTAATTTCTGTATTTGTTATTTTAGTGAGTAAAATAGAATAAAATGAAAGGGACTAAAAATTAGTCCCTAGAAACCAAACATCCTCTAAGGCTCTGTTTGGTTATATGGACTAAACTTTAGTCCATGTGTTTGCCCCGTTTAGTTCTTTTTTGCTAGACAGAAGGATTAAAGTAAGGACTACTAGTCCGTTGCCCGTGCGTTGCGACGGCTCACAACAATACCCATGTAAACCATCCACCAAAAAGATCTCAAGTTTTTTTATTGATTGTCTCCGCTCTCCGCATAATATTTTTTATTGGACTAAATGATGTTGTTTACTCCATCCAATATGTCTTGGTACAACACGACCAATGAAGGGAGCGATTAGAAGAGAGTTCACAACGACTAACTGAACAAACCGAAATTATAGAATGACATAATTCTACCATACAGAGACCAAATAAGAGTAAGCTTGTGAGCTCAAGTTTCTAAAATAAGTCACATGAACTCAAACTTATAAATAAAATAGATCAAAATATGGAGTGGTTGCTAAAGTCAGCATCAATAAAAACTAGATGTCAATCATACAAATTATGGTACTTCGTAGCAATTACTAATGTTTAAAATTAACAAATAACCTTTCCTTTTACTATTAGCGTGACAAATCATTGCTGCTTCATCCAATTCAGCAACCTGAAACACCATGGAGTCTATTGCGCCAATATGGTCTCAAAAACGACCTAATGCACGCAAGAGCCAAGAACACAAGGGACGAGCACCCTATGGTAGTGCCCGCATGGATCTATAAATCCTAACATATATTTTTGCAAGATCCATGAGCCATCATCAGAAGAACACAAACCATGTGCAAAAATAAATAAAGTATTAACACACCCAAATTATGTTCAGTCCTTAGCACAACAAAAAAACTAACACCCAAAACAACAGAGGAACAACACAATAATTTTTGCAATGACAGAAGGATGAGTGACATGTACATAGAAGCGGTAAAAGCATACCGAGTCGATACTGTGGTAAGAAAAAAGGTCATGTAGACAGGCGATGCCGAGCCATCGAACGAGTACCATAGGCAGCAAATCAGTGACCCACATCCCTCGCCTCCCCACTTCCAAGGTTTCATAGGGCAGAAAGGCAAGGGAAGAGGCGTGCATACCTGTTCGTTACCGGAGAAGGATACGACGAAGACCTGGACATCTGGAGGCGACATAGGTAGTATACCGCTAGATACATTTAAGGAGAGCACGCAAGTGAAGAAAGAAGCCCAGTTGGAGCAGCTCCAAACCGAGAGACACCCGAACCAGGTGGCGGTCCGAGAAGGCCGAGAGAATGTGAATGCCTTTCCAGCCTTGGACCCGCCGAGGCAACACACCACCACCACCAACTCCGTAGCATATGCCGACTACTGTCGTGCCACATGCCTTGGTTGTCCAATATCTCAGACTGGACTCCTCATCGACAATATAACCTAAGCATCGCAGGCGTCATCGTGTCCTCCTCGGAGGTATGCATAAAGAAAGGCCAGGAGCAAGACTGACTCGTCCCGTACCCACGTCGAAGAGCATCGGTCGGCTCGCAGCTGCGATCGTGGGCGGGGGCAGTAGGTTGGAGAGTTAGAACAGGGTGAAGGCCGGGAAGATGAACGGGACGTCCGACGACGGCGAAAACGATGGTGCACGCATACTGTGAAACGTCCTCGTGGACGTGCAATAGCCACTACGCGGGTTAGTGTCGGGCTGGTGTTGGACAAATACGGGGAGGATGTTCTTGCTTCTACGCTCTCTGCCGAGAATGGGGTAGCGCGGAGGCGGAAGCATGCAGGATGGCGAACAAGGTGGCGGCAACTGAGGCGAGGACCATCATTATCGTGCGGAGATATAGATGGCAAAATGGGTCGTGTCTAACGGGCCGGCCCGAGGCACGATCCATTTAATAGTGCATGGGCCAGCCCAGCACGAGCGTCGTGTCGTGCTTCGGCTATAGTCTCGGCCCGTAGTGCTGGATCAGCCCTACACGATTATATTTTTATTTTACAAAAAAACGTATATACATGTGAAAAATTTATATTCAAAATTAAAAGCATATGTGTATTATATGTCGGGTACCATAATTAGGGGTACCCCCAACGCTCCTAATCACGGCTGGTTAACACCCTCAGACCAACTGACGGGTGTGGTTCAAGCCAAGACTTCGTCTACCCGAAGGACGCAATCTTACCCGAGCCCAGCCTCGGGTCGGAACAGTGGTCCCAGACGAATTCACACCTCGCCCGAGGGCCTCCTCAGACGGCAGGCGCCCCCTCGGCTCTCCCGAGGCCCCGCTCGGGAGAGGCTTCGTCGTGAAGCAACCTTGGCCATACCGCCTCACCAACCGACCGCTTCGCAGGCGCATTAAATGCGGGGGATGCCTGACGCCGTATCCTGACACACGGGCCTCAGTCGGTCAGGCCGAAGTGACCGCAGTCACTTCGCCCCTCCTCTTTACTATCCGATATGACAGAAAAACAGCGCTGCTCGCTCCGCTTCGACTGCCGTGTCAGCCACCCCGGCAACGACTGACAACAGGTCACGATCAACCATCGAGCTCAAGCCTCAGGCGCAATAGGAAGCTCCGCCTCACCCGACCTCAGGCTCCGGCCTCGGGAGGAGGTCTCCGCCTCGCCCGACCCCCGGACTCGCCCTCGACCCCAGTCTCGGGAGGAATCGCGTCCTCGCCCGACCCCGGCCTCGACCACAAGAGAAGTCTCCGCCTCGACCGACCCTAGGCTCGGACTAACCGTGTTGATAGGGGATGCATCATTCCCCTACTCCTAGCCTGCTCAGGCTAAAAGGAACAAGACCGGCGTCCCATGTGGCTTACCCCGGCGACGGGTAATGTCGGGGACCATAATTAGGGGTACCCTCAAGGCTCTTAATTCTCAGCTGGTAACCCCCATCAGCATAAAGCTGCAAAGGCCTGATGGGTGCGATCAAGTCAGGGATCAGTCCATTCAACGGACTCGATCGCGCCTCGCCCGAGCCTAGCCTCGGACAAGGGCAGCCGACCCCGGAGGATCTCCGCCTCGCCCGAGGCCCCCCTCCAACGGCGAACACGTTCCCGGCTCGCCCGAGGCCCTGTCTTCGCCGAGAAGCAACCCCGACCAAATCGCAGGAGCATTTAATGCAAAGGTGGCCTGACACCTTTATCCTGACACGCGCCCCCCAGCTGACAGAGCCGAAGTGACCGCCGTCACTTCGCCGCTCCACTGGCCGGTCTGACAGAAAGACAGCGCCGCCTGCGCCGCTCCGACTGCGGTGCCACTTGACAGAGTGAGGCTGACAGGCAGTCAGGCCCGGCCGCACGCACCATAGGAAACTCCGCTCCGCCCGACCCAGGGCTCGGACTTGGGCTAAAGCCCCGGAAGACGGCGAACTCTGCTCCGCCCGACCCAGGGCTCGGACTTGGGCTAAAGCCCCGGAAGACGGCGAACTCCGCTCCGCCCGACCCAGGGCTCGGACTCGGGCTAAGCCCCGGAAGACGGCGAACTCCGCTCCGCCCGACCCCGGGCTCGGACTTGGGCTAAAGCCCGGAAGACGGCGAACTCCGCTCCGCCCGACCCAGGGCTCGGACTCGGGCTAAGCCCCGGAAGACGGCGAACTCCGCTCCGCCCGACCCAGGGCTCGGACTTGGGCTAAAGCCCCGGAAGACGGCGAACTCCGCTCCGCCCGACCCAGGGCTCGGACTCGGGCTAGGCCCCGGAAGACGGCGAACTCCGCTCCGCCCGACCCAGGGCTCGGACTTGGGCTCAGCCCCAGAAGACGACGAACTCCGCTTCGCCCGACCCCAAGACTCTAATTCCGCCCTGGCCTCAGCCAACGGCCTCCGCCTCGCCCGACCTAGGGGCTCGAACTCGGCCTCGGCCACGGAAGATGAACTCGACCTCGACCTCGGAGGAGCCTCCACATCGCCCAACCTAGGGCGCGGACCAGCCACGCCAACAGGAGGCGCCATCATTACCCTACTCCAAGCTGACTCAGGCTACGGAGAACAAGACCGGCGTCCCATCTGGCTCGCTCCGCCAGATAGGCGATGATGGTGCCCCGCACACTCCCTGACGATGGCGGCTCTCGACCCCCTTACGGAAGCAAGAGGACGTCAGCAAGGACTCGACGGCCCCGACAGCTATCCCTCCGCCAGGCTCCAGCGCTCCTCCGACGGCCACGACATCACACAAACCGGGCGCCAAGATCTCTCCGGCCGCCACAATGGCGTGTACTTAGGGCGCTAGCTCCCCTCCGCTAGACACGTAGCACTCTGCTACACCCCCATTGTACACCTGGATCCTCTCCTTGCGCCTATAAAAGGAAGGACCAGGGCCCTCTTAGAAAGGGTTGGCCGCTCAGGGACGAGGACGAGACGGGCGCTCGCGTGAGGCCGCTCGCTCCTTCCCCCGGGTGGACGCTTGTAACCCCCTACTGCAAGCGCACCCGACCTGGGCGCGGGACGAACACGAAGGCGGCGGGATTTCCACCTCTCTCTCTCCCATCTTCGGCCTCCTCGCTCTCCCCCTTCGCGCTCGGCCTCGCGTCGACCCATCTGGGCTGGGGCACGCAGCGACACTTCACTTGTCGGCTCAGGGACCCCCCGGTCTCGAAACGCCGACAGTTGGCCTGAGCCGAGCGGCTTCGGAGCCGCTCCCGGTGCCGCCTCTCGCCACGGCAGCTGGAAGAGGTTCTGCCGCCGACGAGCTTGCCGACGTCACCCGCGGACCGACCTCCAACTCGGCACACTCCCCTCCCCAGCCCTGGTGATGAAAATCCTTGAGGCTGAGGGAGGGGCAGAGGCCGCGGCCCGGTTCGCTCTCCCCCGCCATCGAACTGGAGGTCACCATCTTGGGTGACCGCCGGCGGAGGGGTGCGACCGGGCTGCATGATGAAAATCCTTGAAGCCGAACGACGGCTGAAAGGTACCAACTCCCGCAGAGTTGCGTTCCTCCAACGACGAAGCGGAAAGATGGCGGATACCCCCCATCCGGGGGCTTGGAAGATGGAAAGACACGATGCATAAGGGAGCGCGAAGACACGGTCGCCTTCCAGGAGGGTCACCCTCCTTTTAAAGGCGACTCTCCCCACTTGCGTCCCGAGCCGTCGTGGGCTGAGTCTTCTCCAACGCGCTCCAAGGTCCTCCCCCTACAACGCGGGGGCTGGGTCCCACACGTCATGCAAGCCGGCCCAGAGCAGAAGAAGCCAAACCACCGCGCGTGGTGCGTGCAACCGCCCAGCGGTTACAAGCGGCTCTCCACTTTTGCCCAGACCAGCGGGCGAAAGGGCGGGCAGCCATGCAGGCGGCATGCAACCGCGCCAAGTGGGCGCGCTTCTCCGACTCCCAACACGCCCAGCATGGAGGCCCAGACCCACGCGTCGTGCAACCGGCGCGCCGAATGCTTCGTGCATGCAACTGCACCGCCACGTGCGCCACCACCGCGCCTCCTCGACTGCGGAACCAATACCGTGACTCGAGGCGACCCAGCGCATGACCCAGCGGCTCCAGCCTGGCGCGACGGTCAATGCAGCCGAAAACGGGCCGGCAGTAATGGCGGTGGCAGGCGGGCAGGAGCAGCGGTCACGTCGTCAGCCAAGCTCACGTCCCATCCGGGGGCAGCGAGAGAACCCTCTCTCACGGCGTGAAGACAACGCGCCCGTGACCCGTTCCTCGAACGGCTCGCGCACGCGCAACGGCTACCCCGCGAACCACTCGCCCCGTCGCATTAACTCCGCGACAGGACAGGCGGCGCCTCTGGCAGGAGAAGCGAGCAATGCTTCACCTTCGCCATAATGACCGCGTCAAAAAGGTACACCGCGTCGTTCGATCTCGTATCCTTTTCCTTTTTTCCTCTTTCTCTCTCTTGCAACAGGGACCGGGAAAGGGGGATACCCCGAAAAGGATCCTTCCCTGTGAAGGAACCAGGCTCCGAGCCTCCCTACTGATCAGAGGTTCGAAGGCTGGCCCCTTGGAAGGGCTCAACAGCCGCCTCAGAGCATGTGGGCTCCACACCCACTACTGGTCAGAGGTTCGAAGGCCGGCCCCTCGGAAGGGTTCAACGGCCGCCTCAGGCTACTCGGGCTCCGTGCCCACTACTGATCAGGGGTTCGAAGGCTGGCCCCCGAAGGGTTCACAGCCGCCTCAGACACAGAGCGAGGGATGACCATGGGTACGTTCGATACATAACCAAGGCTCGGGCTGCGCTCCCGAGGTACCCTAGGACATTTCCGAGACCAGCGGGAACGATCTTGTAACGGAATCCCATCAGAGGGAGGCATCGAGCCCTCGGACCCCGTCGCCAGGGGACCGGGTCCGGCAGATCACCCGCAGGTACTTTTGGGCGTGCCTCTAGGCCCCTAGCCGACCCCTAACGAATGGGGCACGGACGTCCGCTCGGATCACCCGCCTGCAGCTCACCGGAGACACCATGTTCGGCGCCCACCGAGGGCAACATGGCGCTCTCCCCCCTCCTCCTTGCGGAAAGGCGACGCAGGGGCGTATGTAAAAAAGTCGAGTCTATCCCTGATCGCCCTCTCGCCCTGTGCAGAGGCTCGGGGGCTGCTCTCACAAACCTGGCTCCGGCCAAACCGTTGACAGCGTCAACATACCAGCCCGAGAACTTGGGACCCGACTGTACACCTGGGCTACGGCCAGCTCGCATGAGGGAACGACCAGACCAGCCGAAGCATTGCGCGAGGCGTTAAGACCTCGAAGGAGTCAAACCACTCCTCCGAGGCCTCGGGGGCTACACCCGGCGGGTGCGCTCGCGCGCACCCACCGGAACAAAACTCAACCGAGAAAGGCTGGTCCCCTTGCAAAAAAGTGCGACAAAAGCCTCCAAGCGAGTGCTAACACTCCCTTTGAGGCTCGGGGGCTACTGTCGGGGACCATAATTAGGGGTACCCTCAAGGCTCCTAATTCTCAGCTGGTAACCCCCATCAGCATAAAGCTGCAAAGGCCTGATGGGTGCGATCAAGTCAGGGATCAGTCCATTCAAGGGACTCAATCGCGCCTCGCCCGAGCCTAGCCTCGGACAAGGGCAGCCAACCCCGGAGGATCTCCGCCTCGCCCGAGGCCCCCTCCAACGGCGAACACGTTCCCGGCTCGCCCGAGGCCCTGTCTTCGCCGAGAAGCAACCCCGACCAAATCGCAGGAGCATTTAATGCAAAGGTGGTCTGACACCTTTATCCTGACGCGCGCCCCCCAGCTGACAGAGCCGAAGTGACCGCCGTCACTTCGCCGCTCCACTGGCCGGTCTGACAGAAAGACAGCGCCGCATGCCCCGCTCCGACTGCGGTGCCACTTGACAGAGTGAGGCTGACAGGCAGTCAGGCCCGGCCGCACGCACCATAGGAAACTCCGCTCCGCCCGACCCAGGGCTCGGACTTGGGCTAAAGCCCCGGAAGACGGCGAACTCCGCTCCACCCGACCCAGGGCTCGGACTTGGGCTAAAGCCCCGGAAGACGGCGAACTCCGCTCCGCCCGACCCAGGGCTCGGACTCGGGCTAAGCCCCGGAAGACGGCGAACTCCGCTCCGCCCGACCCAGGGCTCGGACTGGGGCTAAAGCCCCAGAAGACGGCGAACTCCGCTCCGCCCGACCCAGGGCTCGGACTTGGGCTAAGCCCCGGAAGACGGCGAACTCCGCTCCGCCTGACCTAGGGCTCGGACTTGGGCTCAGCCCCAGAAGACGACGAACTCCACTTCGCCTGACCCCAAGACTCCAATTCCGCCCTGGCCTCAGCCAATGGCCTCGGCCACGGAAGATGAACTCGACCTCGACCTCGGAGGAGCCTCCACATCGCCCAACCTAGGGCACGGACCAGCCACGTCAACAGGAGGCGCCATCATTACCCTACTCCAGGCTGACTCAGGCTACGGAGAACAAGACCGGCGTCCCATCTGGCTCGCTCCGCCAGATAGGCGATGATGGTGCCCCGCACACTCCCTGACGATGGCGGCTCTCGACCCCCTTACGGAAGCAAGAGGACGTCAGCAAGGACTCGACGGCCCTGACAGCTGTCCCTCCGCTAGGCTCCAGCGCTCCTCCGACGGCCACGACATCACACAAACCGGGCGCCAAGATCTCTCCGGCCGCCACGATGGTGTGTACTTAGGGCGCTAGCTCCCCTCCGCTAGACACGTAGCACTCTGCTACACCCCCATTGTACACCTGGATCCTCTCCTTGCGCCTATAAAAGGAAGGACCAGGGCCCTCTTAGAGAGGGTTGGCCGCTCGGGGACGAGGACGAGACGGGCGCTCGTGTGAGGCCGCTCGCTCCTTCCCCCGGGTGGACGCTTGTAACCCCCTACTGCAAGCGCACTCGACCTGGGCACGGGACGAACACGAAGGCGGCGGGATTTCCACCTCTCTCTCTCCCATCTCCGGCCTCCTCGCTCTCCCCCCTTCGCGCTCGGCCTCGCGTCGACCCATCTGGGCTGGGGCACGCGGCGACACTTCACTCGTCGGCTCAGGGACCCCCCGGTCTCGAAACGCCGACATGTAATGATGGTGCCCCGCGTGCGCCATGACGCCGGTGGCTCTCAGCCCCTTACGACAGCAAGGAGACGTCAGCAGGGTCCTCGCCGCGCTGCCAGCTGTGCTTTTACAGGACTCAGGCGCTCCTCCGGTGGCCACGCCATCACATGTACAGCGCCCAAGCTCTCCCCCGACGGCCACGTTGGCATGTACACAGGGCTTAGACACTCCACTGCCAGACACGTTAGCGCATAGCTACGCTCCCCGTTATACACCTAGACTCTCTCCTTGCCTCTATAAAAGGGGAGTCTAGGGCCACCCTGAGGAAGGTTCGGGGTTCGCGCGAGGGAAGCGGCGGACGAGCTCTCTCTCTCTCTCCCCCACGCGACGCGCTTGTAACCCCTACTGCGAGCGGCACCCCTGGTGCAGGATAATACAAGGCTTGTCCCACATCTTGTGTTCCATCCCACGCCAACCCATCTGGGCAGGGACACGCAGCGACAATTTACTCGTCGGTCCAGGGACCCCCCGGGGTCGAAACGCCGACAGTTGACGCGTCAGGTAGGGGCCTGCTGCGTGTTAACGAACACCTTCCCGTTGAGATCCAAATGGGGAGTCTTCAGCAACCTCTCCAGCCCGCGACGGTGCTTTGCTTCGGGAGCCTTGAGTTTATGTCCCTCGACGGCAGCTACAACATGGTACTCCTCCCCCCGCGGCGCGACGACAACGACGGTCTTCGACTCGCACGACGACGACGAGCTCTACGACAGCATCTCCCAGCGGCAAAAGAGGAGCACTCTGGTCGTCCCCGCCACCCTCCTCGTCGGAGGAGGCGGAGACGGGGCAACCATGGCCACGCAGGAGGCGGCACCTTGTCGGCTGTCGCACCAGAGTGAGTCGACGACGCCGGCACTCCCCCGCGGGACATGTCGGACATTGCCCTCGCACCTAGGGCGACGGCAAGTGTCACTTCCCCACGACGTGTTAGCCCCAAGCGGACTGATGACGCCAACACCCTCGCGAAGGACCTGCTGGGCGTTACCCTTGTACCTGAGATGACGGTGTGCACCGCCCCCAACGCGACTTCACCACCGTCCAACGACCAAGAGGTACCGTCCGTTTTCCATCCCATACCTTTTCGGTTCAGCTTCGATCCACCTAGCGACCCCGCAATGGTGAGCGCCTTCGTAAAGGGTATCCAAACCTTCCGGGGTACCACATGTGGTCGACTTGGGACCGACTGACAGTCGTCTCGACCTTCGGCCTGGCGGGTTCTGAGGAGGAGGACATCCCCGACTCCGGTTGGGATTCCTCTGCCCTCAATGACCCCGGTGCCATGCGGGGCTTCATGTCCGCATGTGACCACTGCCTCTCCGGTTGTTCTTACGATGGCCATGACCTTGACGGCGAGGGTTACGGCCTAAGTCGCGAATGCTTCCACGTCGATCTGGGAGATCACAACGAAGGCAACCACCTCGGTATGCTAGAGGTTGACGATCCCCCTGGGCCCTCATCTCACGTTGATATCCTGCGGGAGCTAGCTGTCGTCCCAGTCCCTGCGGGGGGTCAGGACATACAGCTCGAGCAAATCCGTGAGATGCAGGCCCGGGTCGACGGGGAAGCAGGCCGGCTTGTACAGCTCCGACAGAGCATCGAACAGGAGTGGGCAGGTCGATCACTCGCCGGAGAAGCCTGTCACCGGGCCCATGACATCCGGCACCGCATCGTCGACTATGCCAGGGCAGCGCTGCCTCCGGCCGTCAGCGGGTCCGGCCAGGACCTAGCTGCAGCGGCGATGCTGCTTCGGGCCATGCCGGAGCCATCCACCACCGAGGGACGGCACATCCAGGGTGAACTCAAGAATCTTCTAGAGGGCGCCGCGGTTCGACGAGCCGAAAGCTCCGCCTCCCGTAGGCGAGCTGATCCCTCGGAGCATCACGCGGTGTCCTCCCACCGCTCGGGAACGCCTCGGCAACGAGCACCACCATCTCGACCATCGAGCCCGCCTCGACAAGAAGGTGTGCCGAGGCTACCATCCTAGGCGCGGGGACGCTGCAACAGCGAGGAGGACCACAGTCCTTCACCCGAACCACCCGGCCCGCGAGTCTACAGCCGGGCTATACGATGAGCACCGTTCCCTGCCCGTTTCCGAGCCCCGACTACTATCACCAAGTACTCGGGGGAGACGAGGCCGGAGCTGTGGCTCGCGGACTACCGACTGGCCTGCCAGTTGGGAGGGGTGGATGATGACAACCTCATCATCCGTAATCTGCCCCTTTTCCTCTCCGACGCCGCCCGAGCCTGACTGGAGCATCTGCCTCCTGTGCAGATCTCCGACTGGGATGATCTGGTCAAAGCTTTCGTGGGGAACTTCCAAGGCACGTATGTGCGCCCTGGGAACTCGTGGGACCTCCGAAGCTGCCGCCAGCAGCCAGGGGAGTCCCTCCGAGAGTACATCTAGCGGTTTTTGAAGCAGCGCACCGAGCTGCCCAACGTTACCGACTCGGATGTCATCGGGGCTTTCCTTGCCGGCACCACTTGCCGGGACCTGGTGAGCAAACTGGGGCGCAAGACTCCCACCCGCGCGAGCGAACTGATGGACGTCACCACCAAGTTTGCCTCGGGCCAAGAGGCGGTCGAAGCCATCTTTCGGAAGGACAAGCAGCCTCAGGTCGAGCCAAAGACAGACGCCCCTGAGGTGTCCGCCCAGTGGGGCACGAAGAAGAAGGCCAAAAACAAGTCGCGAGCGAAGCGCGACGCCGCAGACGCGAATCTCGTCGCTGCGGTCGAGCACAGGAACCCTCGAAAACCACCTGGAGGGGCCGGTGCGTTCGACAAGATGCTCAAAGAGCCGTGCCCCTATCACCAGGGGCCCGTCAAGCACACCCTCGAAGAATGTATCTTGCTCCGACGCCATTTCCATAAGACCGGGCCCCCGGCGGAGGATGGCAGGGGCCATGACAATGACAAGAAGGAGGGCGGCAAGGAAGAGGGATTCCTGGAAGTCCATAACTGCTTCATGATCTACGGCGGGCAGGCGGCGAACGCCTTGGCTCGGCACCACAAGCAGGAGCGCCGGGAAGTCTGCTTGGTGAAGGTGGTGGCACCAGTCTACCTAGACTGGTCCGACAAGCCTATCACCTTCGATCAAGGCGACCACCTCGACTTTGTGCCGAGCCCGGGAAGGTACCCGCTCGTCGTCGATCCGATCATCGGCAACGTTAGGCTCTCCAAGGTCCTCATGGACGGAGGCAGCAGCCTTAACATCATCTACGCCGAGACCCTGGAACTCTTAGGGGTTGATCAATCCGAAGTCCGGGCCGGTGCGGCACCCTTCCACGGGATCGCGCCCGGGAAGCAAATCCAACCCCTCGGACGGATCGACTTACCCGTCTGCTTCGGAACTCCCTCAAACTTTTAAAAGGAAGCTCTCGCCTTTGAGGTCGTCGGGTTCCGAGGAACCTACCATGCGGTGTTGGGAAGACCATGCTACGCCAAGTTTATGGCCATCCCCAACTACACCTACCTCAAGCTCAAGATGCCGGGCCCGAATGGGATCATCACTGTCGGGTCCACGTACCGCCATGCGTACGAATGCGACGTGGAGTGCGTGGAGTACGCCGAGGTTCTCGCCGAGTTCGAGGCCCTCATCGCCGACCTTGAATGCCTCTCTAAGGAGGCGCCTGACACGAAGCGGCATGCCGACAACTTCGAACCGGTTGAGGCGGTCAAGTCCGTCTCTCTCGACCCCAGCAACGATGCTAGCAAGCAAGTTCGGATCGGCTCCGAGCTCGACCCCAAATAGGAAGCAGTGCTCATCGACTTTCTCCGCGCAAACGCCGAAGTCTTTGCGTGGAGTCCCTCGGACATGCCCGGCATACCGAGGGATGTCGCCGAGCACTCACTGGATATCAGAGCTGGAGCCCGACCCATGAAGCAAACCCTGTGCCGTTTCGACGAGGAAAAGCGCAGGGCCATTGGCGAGGAGATCCACAAGCTACTCGCGGCAGGGTTCATCAAAGAGGTATCCCATCCCGAATGGTTAGCTAACCCTGTTCTTGTAAGGAAGAAGGATGGGAAATGGAGGATGTGTGTAGACTATACTAGTCTAAACAAAGCATGTCCGAAAGTTCCCTACCCTCTACCTCGCATCAATCAAATCGTGGACTCCACAGCTGGGTGGGAAACCCTATCATTCCTCAATGCCTACTCAGGCTATCACCAAATCAAGATGAAAGAGTCCGACCAGCTCGCGACTTCTTTCATCACACCTTTTTGGCATGTACTGTTACACCACAATGCCATTCGGGTTGAGGAATGCAGGCGCCACTTACCAGAGGTGCATGAGCCACGTGTTTGGAGGACACATCGGCAGAACGGTCAAGGCTTACGTCGACGACATCGTTGTTAAGACGAAGGGAGCCTCCGACCTCCTCTCTGACCTTGAAACGACATTCAAGTGTCTGAGAGCGAAAGACGTGAAACTCAATCCTGAGAAGTGTGTCTTTGGAGTCCCCCGAGGCATGCTCCTTGGGTTCATCGTCTCCGAGCGGGGCATCGAGGCCAACCCAGAGAAAATCGCGGCCGTCACCAGCATGGGACCGATCAAAGATTTGAAAGGAGTACAGAGGGTCATGGGATGCCTTGCGGCTCTAAGCCGCTTCATCTCACGCCTTGGTGAGAAAGGCTTGCCTCTATACCGCCTCTTAAGGAAGGCCGAGTGCTTCACTTGGACCCCCGAGGCCGAGGAAGCTCTCGAAAACCTTAAGGCACTCCTTACGAAAACACCCATCCTGGTGCCCCCCGCCGCGGGAGAAGCCCTCTTGATCTACGTAGCCGTGACTACTCAGGTGGTTAGCGCCGCGATCGTAGTCGAGAGACGAGAGGAAGGGCATGCAGTGCCCGTCCAGAGGGCAGTCTACTTCATCAGTGAAGTACTGTCCGAGACCAAAGCTCGCTACCCACAGATCCAGAAGCTGCTCTACGCAGTGGTCCTGACACGACGAAAGTTGCGACACTACTTCGAGTCTCATCCGGTAACTGTGGTGTCATCCTTCCCCCTGGGGGAGATCATCCAGTGCCGCGAGGCCTCGGGTAGGATAGCAAAGTGGGCGGTGGAGCTTATGGGCGAAACGCTATCATTCGCTCCTCGGAAGGCCATAAAATCCTAGGTCTTGGCAGACTTTCTGGCTGAGTGGACCGACACCCAGTTACCGACAACTCCAATCCAGCCCGAGCTCTGGACCATGTACTTCGATGGGTCACTCATGAAAACAGGAGCGGGCGCTGGCCTGCTCTTCGTTTCACCCCTCGGAAAGCATCTCCGCTATGTCATTCGCCTCCATTTTCCGGCGTCAAACAATGTGGCCGAATACGAAGCACTGGTTAATGGGCTATGCATCGCCGTCGAGCTAGGGGTCCGACGCCTCGACGCTCGAGGCGACTCGCAGCTTGTCATTGACCAAGTCATGAAGAACTCCCACTACCGTGACCGGAGGATGGAAGCCTACTGCGACAAAGTCCGGTGCCTGGAGAACAAGTTCTACGGGTTGGAGCTCAACCACATCGCCTGACGATACAACGAGACTGCGGATGAGCTGGCGAAAATAGCCTCGGGGCAAACGACAGTTCCCCCCGACGTTTTCTCCAGAGACCTGCATCAACCATCCGTCAAGATCGACGACGCGCCCGAGCCTGAGGAAGCCTCGGCCTAGCCCGAGGCACCCTCGGCCCAGCCCGAGGCACCCTTGGCCCAGCCCGAGGTACCCTCAGCGGCACCCGAGGCACCCTCGGCCATCGAGGAAGAGGCCTTGCCCGTCGAAGATGAACAGAATGGGGCCACGCCAGATCCGAACTGGCAGGCCCCGTACCTGGAATATCTCCTCCGAGGAGAACTTCCCATTGACAAGACCAAAGCTCGGCGGCTGGCTCGGCGCGCCAAGTCATTTGTCCTGCTGGATGATGAAAAAGAGCTCTACCACCGCAGCCCCTCGGACATCCTTCAGCGATGCATATCTATCGCCTAAGGACAAGAGCTGTTGCAGGAAATACACTCGAGGGCTTGCGGCCACCATGCAGTGCCTCGAGCCCTCGTGGGGAATGCCTTTCGACAAGGTTTCTACTGGCCAACCGCGGTGGCCGACGCCACTAGGATCGTACACTCCTACCAGGGGTGTCAATTCTACGCAAAGCAGATGCATCTGCCCGCTCAGGCCTTGCAGATGATACCCATCACCTGGTCATTTGCTGTGTGGGGTTTGGACCTCGTCGGACCCTTGCAGAAGGCACCCGAGGACTTCACGCACCTGCTGGTCGCTATCGACAAATTCTCCAAGTGGATTGAGGTCTGACCCCTAAACAGCATCAGGTCCGAGCAGGCGGTGGCATTCTTCACCAACATTATTCATCGGTTCAGGGTCCCAAACTCAATCATCACCGACAATGGCACGCAGTTCACCGAAAAAAAGTTCCTGGACTTCTGCGACAACCACCACATCCGTGTGGACTGGGCCGCCGTAGCTCATCCCATGACGAATGGGCAGGTGGAGCGTGCCAACGGTATGATTTTGCAGGGGCTCAAACCAAGGATCCACAACGACCTCAACAAGTTCGGCAAGCGATGGATGAAAGAGCTACCCTCGGTAGTCTGGAGTCTGAGGACGACGCCGAGCCGCGCCACGAGTTTTACGCCGTTCTTTCTAGTCTATGGGGCTGAGGCCGTCCTCCCCACGGACTTAGAATATGGCTCCCCGAGGACCAAGGCATACGATGACCGAAGCAACCAGACCAGCTGAGAAGACGCGCTGGACCGACTCGAGGAGGCTCGGGACGTCGCCTTACTACATTCGGCACGGTACCAGCAGTCGCTGCGGCGCTACCATGCCTAAAGCGTTCGGGCCCGAGGCTTCCAAGTGGGAGACTTGGTGCTTCGCCTGTGACAGGACGCCCGAGGGCGCCACAAGCTCACTCCTCCATGGGAAGGGCCCTTCATCATCGCCAAGATCTTGAAGCCCGGAACATACGAGCTGGCCAACGACCAAGGCGAGGTCTACAGCAACGCTTGGAACATCCAACAGCTACGTCGCTTCTACCCTTGAGATGTTTTAAGTCATTCATGTACCTCATTTACGTACATAAAGTCTAACCGTCAAGGAAGGGTCGGCCTTGCCTCAGCAAAGCCCGACCCTCCCTCGGGGGCTAGAAGGGGGGAACCCCCTCTGCGTCAAAATTTTCCTCGGAAAAATTTTCTACCAAAACAACCTTTGTGCTTTCGACTTCCGTATTGATAGCGGGATCCTGAGAACGACGAGAGTGCACGTAAGCGGCAAGGCCGACCGAGCCGAGGAACTCCTATGCCTCCGGGATACGGATACCTCACTCATCACCTTCCGCGAGAAGTAACTCACGCTCGGATAAGCGATCCCGCTACCAAACAAGTCCTAACACTCGGGTAGAAAACGACTTTCGCGCTTTCTTGACTGTCCCAATAATGGAATCCTTCGACTGAATGAGAGCGCACGTAAGCGGCAAGGCCAACCGAGCCGAGGGACTCCTACGCCTCCGGGATATGGATACCTCACTCATCACCTTCCGCGAAAAGTAACTCTCGTTCGGATAAACGATTCTACTGCTGACGGACAAGTCGTGATACTCGAAACAAGAGGAGAGAAGACACAGCTTTTTAAACACGACGATAAAAGTGTTTAGGCCTCGACGGCCGCAAAAAAGCATGCGCATGCTACAGACAAACTGTTCCTGCAGGTTCTGGCATCAGCGGGGGGAGCAGCAGCACCCTCGGCGTTGATTCCACCCTCGGCGGAACCGGGCCCGGCCTCGGACGGCGACCCGGGCAAAAGGACCTCCACCTAAGGGAGGACGCCAGCACCGCGCCAGCAGATGTTTTGGCCAAGCTCCAGCATCTGCTGCCACACCTTCTTCGGCCCGGGAAGCCACTGTCTCCCGGGCCGACGAAGTCTCCTCCCGAGCCGACTCCGCGTCTGTCTGCGCTAGCACCGCTGCCTCCGGCTTCGGCTCATCGCAGAGCAGCCGAGGGTTCCGAAAACTAAGCAAGGGAAGCCTAGAGCGGCAAGGTTGACAGAGCTGAGGGACTCCTACGCCTCCGGGATACGGACACCTCACTCGTCAACTTTCGTGAAAGGCAACCGACGCTCGGTTAAGTGGTTCGGGTAGCCAACAGACAAGTCCCAGCGCTCGGAATGAGGAAGACACATAGCTTCGTTCTTGAATACCCAAATGTTCAGGCCTCGACAGCCACAATGAACATACACCGGCGCTCAAGGTGCCATTACAAACGGGACTCCGGTTCCATTCCCGCGGGTATGAACAACCTCCATACCAGGGGGCCAGCGGGATGACGAACTCCAAGCGGCTCATCGGCAACCGCCCCGACAGCAGCGACAACAACCCCCGCTTCGGGCGGCGAAACAGCAACAGCGATGACCTTAGGGCCGACGCTGCTGTGACGAGGCCCTCGCCCGCGTCTCCGCTCGAGGGGCGAGGACAAGCCATCAAAGCCAAAGAGTTGGGGGTCCGGCCGCAGCTGGCGCCGACGGTCTTGTCGGCAGAGACAACCTCCTCTGGCTGCCACCACCTCAGCACCGACGACAGTGGCCACCTACGCGCCAGCTTCACGCCGGCGAATGGCGGACGCCCCAGCCTGCACCGGCAGATCCCCACTCAGGTCCTCGCGGACAGGCAGGCCTCGACCTCCGCATAGAGGCATCGTGCCAGAGTGAGGACAAGACAATCCAAGAACACGAACGCCGCCTATGCGGCGTACGGCGTCTTGGATGATCCACCGGTGCGCGCAGCGCAACAGACGCCCGAGCCCAGATCAAGCGGCAGGAGGCAGCGTCGGAGGCCGCGACAGAGCCAGCTGAGCCAGTGAGCCAGGCACGCTGGAGCTGACGGTGCTTGCGACCGACCGGTCCCGCGTTGCCGAAGTTCGCCCCTCCGCAAGGCCGGTGAGTGCCTTCTCCCCTTAATGCTGAAGGAGGAGACGGCCTACCAGCCCATGCAGGAGGTAGAACCCTGGCTCAGCTCTCCCTCCGCCCCAGCAAGGATGACGAAGATCCTTGAAGCTGAGGGCGGGGCAGAGGCCGCAGCCCGGCTTGCTTTTCCCCACCAAACTGCCCATTGGTGAGGGAATGCAGCCGGGCTGCACGACGAAAATCCTTGAAGCCGAACAATGGCTGAAAGGTACCGATCTCCATGAGGTCGCGCTCCTCCAATGACAGCAAGAGCAAGGCGACGCTGGGGCACCCCATCTGGGGGCTCAAAAGGCGGAAGAGCGCAAGGCATGAGGGGAGGACGAAGGCATGGCCACTGCCCAGGGGGATCGAAGTCCCCCTTTTATAGGCAGACCTCCTCCCTTGCACCCCTTAGCGTCACGGGCGAAGTCCCCACTGACAACCTCCAGGGTTCTCCCCCCACGACACGGGGGTTGGGACCCACACGTCATGCGAGCTGATCCGAAGCATGAAGAAGGCGAGCCGCCGCACGCAAGGCATGTAACCGCCCCACGGTTACATGCACTCTCCCATCTCCGCAGAAACCGGTGGTCGAAAGGGTGGACTGCTACACGACAAGCGTCCAACTACACCACAACTGTGCGCCCCTTCGGCTCCGTCCACATCCAGTGGACCAGCGCAAAGGAAGCGGGCCCGCGTGTCATGTAACCGGCGCGCCAGTTACGACGTGCAAGAAGCTCCACCGCCACTCACGCCAATGCTGCGCCTCCTCGACTGCGGGACCAGTACCACGACTCGAGGTACCCTTGCGCATGACCCAACAATGCCAATTAAAGGCGACGGCCACGGGTCGATCAGCCGCGGGGCAGGCACGACGGTAGGCATGGTCAAAAGTGGGCCGGCAGTAACTGTAGCGGCAGACGAACGGAGGCAGCCGTCAAGTCGCCTGTAGGCTGCGTCCCCTCCTGAAGCGACGGGAGAGCCCTCCCTCACGGCGTGAAGACGACGCGCCCGTGCCCCGTTCCTCGAACGGCTCGCACGCGCAACGGGCGCCACACGAATCACCCGTCCCGTCGCATCAACTCCCCGACGGAGCAGGCAACACCTCTAGCAGGCGAGGCGGGTGTCGCTTCGTCTTCGCCATAATGACCGCGTCAAAAAAGGTGCGCCACTTTATTTAAAATTCATATCCTTCCCCTCCTCCTCTCTCTCTCTCTTGCCACAGGGACCGGGAAAGGGGACGTTGTGGAAAGGATCCTTCCCGGCGAAGGAAGCGGGCCCCAAGCCCTTCTACTGATCAGGGGTTAGAAGGCTGGCCCCTCGGAAGGGTTCGATAGCCGCCCTAGAGCGCCCGGGCTCTATGCCCACTACTGATCAGGGGTTCGTAGGCTGGCCCCTCGGAAGGGTTCGACAGTCGCCCCAGAGCATGCAGAGTGAGGGATGACTCTGGGTACGTTCGATACATAACCAAGGCTCGGGCTACACTCCCGAGGTACCCTAGGACATTTCCGAGACCGGCGGGAACGATTTGTAACGGAATCCCACCGGAGGGAGGCATCGAGCCCTTGGACCCTGTCGAAGGGGTCTGGGTCCGGCGAATCACCCGCAGGTACTTTTGGAGCGCGCCTCTAGGCCACAGCCGACCCCTAACGAACGGGGCACGGGCGTCCACTCGAATCACCCATTAGCAGCTCACTGGAAACACCATGTTCAGCGCCCTCTGAGGGCAACATGGCGCTTTCCCCCCTCCTCCTTGCGGAAAGGCGACGCAGGGGCGTAAATAAAAGTCGGGAAAGTCCTTGATCGTCCTCTCGCTCCGTGCAGAGGCTCGGGGGCTGCTCTCGCACCCGGCTACGGCCAAAACTATTGACAACGTCAACAAACTAGCCTGATAACTTGGAACCCGACCACGCACCCGGGCTACTACCGGGCCGCAAGAGGGAACGATCAGACCGGCCAAAGCACCACGAAAAGCATTCAGACCTCAGAGGAGTCAAACCACTCCTCCGAGGCCTCGGGGGCTACACCCGGCGGGTGCGCTCGCGCGCACCCACCAGAACAAGGCCAAAAAAACCGAGAAAGGCTGGTCCCCTCACCGAAAACGCGGCAAAAGCCTCCAAGCGAGTACCATCACTCCCTTCGAGGCTCGGGGGCTACTGTCGGGTACCATAATTAGGGGTACCCCCAACGCTCCTAATCACGGCTGGTTAACACCCTTAGACCAACTGACGGGTGAGGTTCAAGCCAAGACTTCATCTACCCGAAGGACGCAATCTTACCCGAGCCCAGCCTCGGGTCGGAACAGTGGTCCCAGACGAATTCACGCCTCGCCCGAGGGCCTCCTCAGACGGCAGGCGCCCCCTCAGCTCTCCCGAGGCCCCGCTCGGGAGAGGCTTCATCGTGAAGCAACCTTGGCCATACTGCCTCACCAACCGACCGCTTCACAGGCACATTAAATGCGGGGGATGCCTAACGCCGTATCCTGACACACACGCCTCAGTTGGCCAGGCCGAAGTGACCGCAGTCACTTCGCCCCTCCTCTTTACTGTCCGATGTGACAGGAAAATAGCGCCGCTCGCTCCGCTTCGACTGCCGTGTCAGCCACCCCGGCAACGACTGACAACAGGTCACGATCAACCACCGAGCTCAAGCCTCGGGCGCAATAGGAAGCTCCACCTCGCCCGACCTCAGGCTCTAGCCTCGGGAGGAGGTCTTCGCCTCGCCCGACCCCCGGACTCGGCCTCGACCCCGGTCTCGGGAGGAATCATGTCCTCGCCCGACCCCGGCCTCGACCACAAGAGAAGTCTCCGCCTCGACCGACCCTGGGCTCGGACTGACCGTGCTGATAGGGGATGCATCATTCCCCTACTCCTAGCCTGCTCAGGCTACAAGGAACAAGACCGGCATCCCATCTGGCTTACCCCGACGACGGGTAATGATGGTGCCCCGCGTGCGCCATGACGCCGGTGGCTCTCAGCCCCGTACGATAGCAAGGAGACGTCAGCAGGGTCCTCGCCGCGCTACCAGCTGTGCTCCTACAGGACTCAGGCGCTCCTCCGGCGGCCACACCATCACATGTACAGCGCCCAAGCTCTCCCCCAACGGCCACGTTGGCATGTACACAGGGCTTAGGCACTACACTGCCGGACACGTTAGCGCATAGCTACGCCCCCCGTTGTACACCTGGACTCTCTCCTTGCCTCTATAAAAGGGGAGTCCAGGGCCACCCTGAGGAAGGTTCGGGGTTCGCGCGAGGGAAGCGGTGGGCGAGCTCTCTCTCTCTCCCTCATGTGACGCGCTTGTAACCCCTACTGCGAGCGGCACCCCTGGTGCAGGATAATACAAGGCTTGTCCCACATCTTGTGTTCCATCCCGCGCCAACCCATCTGGGCAGGGACACACAACGACAATTTACACGTCGGTCCAGGGACCCCCCCGGGGTCGAAACGCCGACATTATATTCTATTGGTTAGACAGTTTCACCCAGTGTCTCCCGCTCTTCTTTCATCAGGGCGTGGGTTCGAACCTCACCTCTTGCACCGCTTTTTTATAACATTTTACGCTGATTTAACCAAATGGCTCGATGGGCTAACAGGCTGGCCTGACACAGTCAGCATACCAGCATGTCGTGCCTGGGCCAGATTTGTTGCCTGCGGGCGTCGGGCCCGTGCCGAGCCGCCGTTTGGCCATCTATATGCGGAGATGTGTTTTGGGACGTGGAGGTTGGTTGCCCAAAATGGACGAGTGTGCAGCGGGTTAATTTTAAATATATATGAGGGTTATTTGTAAAAAGATGACGTGGGACGACCGTAGTATAGAATTGGCTTTAGTCTCTAGTCGCTCACATGGATGCTAAAAGGGACTAAAGGGCATCATTTATTCCAATTACTCTTGCATAGAGAATTTGCACCGTACGCAATAAGGAGGGGGCATTTTAGTCTTTGTGTACTCCATTTAATGTGTTTAGAATCTATTTAGTCTCTAGAACCAAATAGAGTAGGAACTAAAGTTTAGTTCCTGGACTAAACTTTAGTCGTAGGGCTAATGGAACCAAACGGGGCCTAAACTTTAGTCATATTTGATCTCTAAAAAGCAAACATGGTGACTAAGGGTGTGTTTGGTTTGGTTTTTGGCCTTAACTTTTTCCCTCTAAAAGCCAAAAGTTAAACCAGAGGGCTGGATCTAGGAAGTAGCTTTTTCTAAAAGTCGACTTTCTCACACTGTAAACTGAAAGCACCTCTGGACTTGCTTTTAGTGGCTTTCGGATGGAACTATGAAAATATATATGGAAGAACTTTTAGCGACTTTTAGTGGTTTCCACCAAACGATTTTTAGCATTTTAACGGTTCATAGCCACATTAGCTTTTTTCACAGCTCACAACCCACAACAGTTTTTTCATAGCCACAGCCCAACCGAATAGACCTCAAAAGCCCCTAACTAAAGTTTAGTCCTCTAGTCACCATGAGGGTGACTAAAAGTGAATAAAGTGGCATATTTACTGCATGTGCCCTCACCTTCTCCTCCGTGCGCTATTAAATAGGGGCAATGTTGCTCATTTGTTTTGAATTGCTACATGGCATAAAAAATAAGGCAACATAATTTAAGAAGTTTGGGGCTTTGTCAAAGTAATAACTTGAGGACAAAGGTTTTAAAAGTAGATGTGAATGAAATGACAATGAATAATAAAGTATGAAATTCATCTCATACGCTTTAGCATTTTTTATTACATCTTCCTTTGTATCAAATAAGTTTACAATCATACCTTTGGCTTCTTGGCATAAGATAGCTCGAAGATACTTCAAAGGCTGAGCAAAACGAAGCTTAAAGCCCCGAAAGGTGAATTTATGTAGGGTACTATTCACCTATTTATAGGGAAGTTGAACAGCTTCGTAGGAAATTACAAACATGCCTACAAAGTTTCACATACATGATTTACAAAATGATGCAGAGACATCATTGTCTTTTCTCTTTCCTTCTTGTTGCACAAGTCTTGGACTTCTTCTCCTTCGTTGCTTTGCACCCAAAGCTTTCTCCATGCCGAGGCTAACGACCTCGGCTCGCACCTTCGCTACTTGTGTATGTGGACGAAGCTTCTTTACACACTGCTTTGCCCAAAGACCAGCTTCGTCTGTCCTTCACTATATACCTGAAACACATTTTCTTATACCAATGCAAAGGCTTTTTGAGGACCTTTGGCAAGGTAGGCCCCCAACAGTATCCCCTTGTGGAATGAGTTTGTTTCTTCATAAGGAGCTTAGATCACAAAAACATAATTAGGATGCCTTGTGCCGAAGGTCCGAAAAACACCTTCTCGAAGCTCGTTATGGAAAAGGCAAAACAGACAATTCAGTAAAAAAGAGTTAGACTGGCGGTTCACCATATAGGGAGAAGGTGGAGGCGGTATTGCTTGCGCGTGCAAAAAATTTTCGCGACTCGCACCTCTTCGCGATTATTTCTCAGTATAAAAGCAATAGAGAGGGTGAGAGTGGGACACATTTACTGCCCTCAACCACCTGCTGCTAAAAATTCATGTGCCTCCAAAACTTTTCATCCACTACCACTTTGGCAAAAGCATCTTCGGGTATAATTCACTTAGATGGCTAGAATTCGCTCAACTGCTAAGTTGATCAGGCCTACTTCTTTGGAGGCACATCAAGATCCTGTGCCAATCTCCAAAACCATGAGGGCTTCATCATCATCAAAGCCTACCAAGGAGCTGCCCAAGGATAGATCGTCAAAGCAAAACTACATTGAGATGGGTCGCCCCATTTTGTAGGAAAAAGACTTGCAGACTATGAAGAAGCTTGATTACTTCAATAGTAATGTCAATGTGTGGCTTCTTGATGAAGAAACAATTCCCAACCCGAAGAAAGATGAGGTTGTTGTTTATAGAAGTTTTTTCAAAGCTGGGCTTCGTCTTTCAATGTATCAACTTATTGCGAAGATTTTTGAAAAGTATGATATATTTATGCACCAACCGACACCAAATGCCATTGTTCGTCTTGGCGCTTTTATTTTGGCTGTGCTGAGCCAAGGAAGACACACCAAAGCTGATGTGTTTTGCAGAATTCAAGACTTGCATTATCAGACGAAGGCTAGAGTGGATAAGTTGCACAACAACTTCAGATGCTACAACTTTGTATATCGTAAAGATGTGGTTGTCCCAGTTCTTGCATATCGAACCAAACGACATGGGGATTATACAAAAGAATGGTTTTATGCCGAAGTGGATTCTTAAACCCGAAAAGAATTTAAGAGCATGCTGATGGGCCCTTTAAAGGTTAGCTTCGGTATGAAGAGACCAGAATGCAATATGAATGAAGTTGTTGAGACATGTTATAACACTTTCAAGACTATTGCTGAGAAACTTGGGACCTAGGATTTGATTCAAGAAGCACTGGCTTACAATATCCTCCCTGCCCTTACCGGGTGGAAACTGCCGAAGAAGGTGAAGTGCAAGGATGGTGAACTTGTCACCTTAGCATTCGAGTTTAAAGAGATATCTTTGTATAAGGCTCCTCCTGAAGGGTGGTTGAAGCTAATTGAAACAAAGTGTAATGAAATTTGCGGGAACTATCTATTGGGGACTTGTTCTCAAATGCTATAAGTTAAGAACAAGGCCACACAAAATGTCAAAGGTTAAAGCCTTTCGTCCTTCGAAGCATTATTTTTCTTCAGGACATAATGATCTTCAGACGAAGGTCATGAAGGACATACCTTCATGACTGCAGTGTATATTAATGAAAGAAGAATCATGTAAAACATAGAAAACAACATGAATGATTATGTAACATTATTAACTCATCTTTTATTATATATTATGAATAAATAGAAACAATACAGAATCACATTTTTACCTTTGGCTTGACAGAAGGAGATAGTACAAGCGTAATGCACGAGCGAGTACAAATCAGCGTGAACAGTACGGGGGTACTGTTCCTCTATTTATAGGCATAGGACGCAGCCTGTGAGAAATTACATTCATGCCCTTTATATTTACTATTGACTTATGGACAACTCTATGAGGACTAGATAGCCTTTTCCCCTTTAAGTCGGTTCCTTTTTCCGCTATTTAGCCGAAGCTCCCTTGCGCGTAGCTTCGGAGCAACTCCAGCTTTTCACATCATATATGCTTTTAACCCAAGTTCGAAGGTACCTGTTCATATGTCACACTTGGAAGACATTGTTAAATTACATTTTTTGAGGACCTTCGGAGGACGAAGGCCCCCAACAGTAGCCCCTCGCAGTATTAATTTGTTTAAGATAACGAATTCAAACTGCGACATGGACGAAGACCTTAAGCCGAAGGTCCGAAAAACACCTTCCCTTTGCTAGAATAGCAACAGTCAATGACGGACGGGGCCCCCCAATTTGGAGCGTGCTGAGCGTATAAATAAGAACTCACACCAGCTACATTTGATACACTGCTTGTGCCATTTGCTTTATTTTCTCAATTTCATAGCTCTTGCTCACTAACACTTGCTAGTTTTTCAAGCTCTCTGAGCTTCGGTTAAAAAGACACATTTTTGTCATTTCTGAAGAAGAAATGTCTCAAGACAAGAAGGTTGCTACTGAGACGAAGCTGTCTGAAGAGGAGAAGCTTTTTGAGGAGAAGAAGGCTGTGAATCCTTATATTGCTGGATTTATTGAGTCAATGGCAAAAACAAATACAGAAAAGATTACTAAGGAGATACTGGAGGGCCTGTCTGAAGATACTGGTGACAGCGATAGCTATGATGTAGAAAGTGGGGACGAAGATTCTGAGGATCGGCCCTGGAAGCCGAGTCATTCAATCTTCGGAAAATCAACCATCAAACAAAGTCATCTTGAGAACATGAGAGGAAGGTATTTCCAGGATATGTCTATTGTGAGAGCTAGCGGGGACAACAACGTTCCTGCCCCTGAAGAAAATGAAGTTGTGATCTACCAAAGCTTCTTCAAGGCTGGACTTCGGTTCCCTTTGAGTAAGTTTGTAGTTGAAGTGCTGAAGATGTTCTAAATCTTTCTTCATCAGATCACCCCCGAAGCCATAATAAGGATGGGGATTTTTGTGTGGGCAGTAAGGAGCCAGGGGTTAGAACCAAGCGCAAAGTGCTTCTGTAATATGCATGAATTGCTATATGAGACAAAGGCCATGGGTAAAGAACAGTACCACAACAACTTCGGTTGTTATGGATTTATTGCCCGTTCCAACGCAAGCCACCCAGTACCAACATTTCGGAAGAGGTGGCCTGGAGCTTGGATGGAAGAATGGTTTTATGTGAAAATGATCTGAAAGCAAGGGAAGATATAAAGGAAATCATTATGCGCCCCATCTGGTCCCGCTTCGGCCTCCGAAAGCCAAAGGTCGAAATTGATGATGTTGCCGAAGCGTGTCAAAAGGCTTTCAGTACAGTCTGCTGCTTCATTGGTACAAGAGATTTAATTCAAGAGCATATAGCATTCAGAGTATGGCCTCTTGTAGAAAGCTGGGAAATGCCGAAGGAGACCATCACCAAGTCTAGCGAAGGTGAATTGGTCCGTCTGAAGTATACAATCAAGTTTGGGGATAAGTTCGATGAACCAAACGATGACTGGCTGAAATGCATCGAAACTACAAGTGATGAACTGCTTGGAGCTTATTCCAAGGCAGAAGATAATGTGCTATCTGTAGCCTTCGAAGGTCGGGGGAAAAAGAGAATGAACAGAGTTTTTGACGCCATCGGCTTCGTCTACCCCGACTACCGCTACCCGCTGCGGGGACAGGGGAAGAAAAGAAAAGCTGCTGCTTTGGCCACGCCAGCTGAGCCTATGCCGAAGGCTGCGGGCAAAAAGATGAAGGTTCTTACCCACCGGCCGCGTTACATTGAACCGGCTGTGGTGCCTGAGTTTGGCGGGGAGGCCTCTTCAGCTGCTGAAACAAGAGAAACTATTCCTCCTGTGCAGAGGACTGAAGAGCTGGCTATAATGCCGAAGGCACCTTCAGTTGAGCTAGTTGAAACGAAGGTTGACAAAGATAAGGCTGAAAGGTCAAAAACTGAAGAAATAACAAAGATGCTAGAGGTTTCAAGCCCTTCAACAAAAGCAACAACGCCGAAGACACAAAAGAGTTCTGCCACAACTCCGAAGAGGAGGAGGATGGCAAATGTGCTAGATGTTGTATTAGAAACAACAAAAACCTTGAATCCTGCTTCTGCCAGAAAAATTGCCGAAGCTTCTAAGGCGCAACCTGAAGCTGAAACGGAACAGGCAGAAGTTGGAGCTACAATAATTCAAACTGAAACCAAAGCTGGGCCTTCAGAGCCTGATGAGATAGAGCCTACCGAAATTGAAGAAAAGGCAACAAAAGAAAAAGCCACAGAGCAAATTTCATCTGAAAAGGTTGCAACTCCTGCTCCCGAAGCTTTAAAAGAGAGCATTGATTACATCATTCGCCATGCTTCGGGAAAGGAACTTTCTCAAGAAGAGAAACGAGAAGCACAACACTATGCCCAAAAATTGAAATACCCGAAGGGGGCATTAGTGTTTAATGGCAGTGGGGAAGAAGATTTTGTGTACTGTCTCCCGGATAATGAAGAGATATCTATCTACCGGAAGATAGGTAGAAGCATCGGATTCCTAACGCTGGAAGATGGCCTTTCAATATTATCAAAGGATCAGCTCGCTGACAGTTTGGCGTATAATAGCATAAAGGTATAAAAGCTAATTTTGTATTTTGAAAATGAAATATTTTATTTGGTTATACTTAATTCTGTCCTCCTCTTGCAGGGCTTAATCCTTAGCAATGCCCTTAGAGCACAGAAAAACATTGAAGATGAAGGATATACAATGGCTCTGAACAACCTTCGTTCAGAGGTAATCAAATTAAGGAACGAAGGTCTTGAAAAAGACAAAATATTGATTTCATTGGTAAACAAAGTGAAAGAAGATGAAGCTAGTTTCAAGGCTTAAGCTGAAATTCAAAAGAATGAAATCGAAGACCTTCGGAAACAGTTGGCCGAAGCCAAAGAAAAATGTGGTCTCGCAGAGGCTAACCGAGATATTAGTGAATATTGGAAAAACTATTTAGAAAAAATAGTTGAAGAACTTTGCGCATCCAAAGAAAGATGCTTCGAAAAATCCTTGGGCTGCGTGGAGAAGATAAAGGCTAGCTTCGCCAACGTGGGCGCCTATTCCAACGAAGATAACTTCATACACGGCGACCCTGAAGGTGTTATTGAATGGATAAGTGGAGAAGCCGAAGCTTTCGAAGAAATTTTAAGTGATCGCGGGGATGTCTGCGCGTTCTCTGGTGCGAGAGGAATTTCAGCCATCCTGGAGAAGGCGGGGTGCGACCATGTCAAGACCCTGACCCAAGCTGAAGCTGCCTTCTTAGTGGATGATACAAAGGATCCCTTGGCTGAAGCAAGTTTAATGGGCAGAAAATTTTACAATGACATCTAGGTAAATGGTGGCCGAGAAATGGCTCACGAAATTATGAAGAAAAGTGAGAAAGACATTCACGACGCCCGAGTACAAGCAAAACAAGCTGAAGAAGCTGCAGAGCGTGAGAGACACATAGGTATTGTTTCGTAGCACCTAGCTTCGGCTTTTGTTTTTGTGGCTTCGGACTGACTAATTTTTTCCGTTGTAGCTGAATTATTTCCACCACCGGAACCATTCGATCCATTAGCCAATTCAGCAACGAAAGAAGCACTAGAAATCATAAATATGGCCGAATCTGTTGTTGACGAAGTCGTTAACAAATTGCTGAATGAAGTTGCGGAGAAGGTCCTGAAGGAAGACTAGTACTTATTGTAAAAACATTTTTAGATGAACAATGTAACGTTGCTGCAACAAGGTTGTAATATTCGATGTGTAAAGTTTTGAATCTAATATGTAAATTATTTGTAATTCTCTTCTTTGCGATGCATGAAACTTTTATACACATACCGTTTTTGAGCCTTCGGCGAAAAAACACTTTCCCTTCTTTTTCATGCTTCGTAAAGAAAAGAATCCATGCTTCGTGAGAATATCCATACTTCGTAAAAACATTCATGCTTCATAAAATCATCCATGCTTCAAAAACAAGGGATCCCTTCTTTTGCAACATAGCTGATGAAACTGCATTGCTTAGCTTACTTTTGTGTCTTGGCACATTTTTATTTCACAAAGCATTCTCCGAAGACCGACTTCGTATTCAATTCATGTCATTAGTGCGATATGATGTATGATGTGATGCTATGCGGGATGATGTGATGATATGATGCAAAATATGATGCTAATGCCGAAGACACACACCCACACGCCCACACTAAAACACACAATCTCTGCTGTTGGGACCATGCTTCGTCGCCGAAGGTCCTGCAGAAAGAAACAGCTTAGGCTGAAGCTGCTCGTACGTGACGCTGAAGGCATCATTCATGAAGCTTCGGTATTATAACATATCCGAAGATGAAGGGTTGAACCGACTTAAAGATAGAATGACCTTTTAGCCCATAGGGGTCTGAGTCATTGTTGTAAACTTTTATGAGGGGCATGATTGTAATTCCTCACAGGCTGTGTCCTGTGCCTATAAATAGTGAACAGTATTCCTTTACTGTTCACGGATTCCTGTAATTGCTAACGCATCACTCGGGAATCGTTGTTTGTCAAGGCAAAGGTATAAATGTACCTAAACACGTTGTATTCAAATATCTTAAATTCATATAATAAGATATGTGAATGATGTCATTTATTTTCGATGTATTTATCTTTAATGTTTTACTTTACTGTGTATTATCTTTACAAGTTTAATTACGAAGGTGAAACCTTCGTAATATTATGCTCGTGACCTTCGTCCGAAGTTCATTAAATCCTTATGGAAATAATGCTACGGCGGATGAAGGGCATTAATATTTAACATTTTATGTTGCCTTGTTCTTAATTCATAGCATTTGAGAACAAATCCCCAACATTGGCGCCCACCTCCGGTGAACTCACTTCCACTTTTTTGAGCTGATGGCTTCGTTCAACAATCAAGCTGGAGTTGCTTCGGCTCTGAAGCTGGTACTTCCGATAACAGGCGGTTCATGCTCAGAGCCAGCCAACAAGAAGCAGAAGAAGGAGGCACAGAGAAGGGTTCAGCATGTCGGGGTGCAAGGACCCTTCATCAAGTCAAGATGGTCTCACATTCCAATTACCTTCTCCCAAGAGGATCTTCAACTCAAGGACTACCCACACAACGATGCTATGGTTATCTCTTGTGTGATCAAAGGATTTCTGGTCCACAATGTTTTGGTTGATACAGGCAGTGCAGCTGATATCATATTTGCTAAGGCCTTCAGACAGATGCAAGAGCCCGAAGACAAAATTCATGATGCCACACATCCCCTTTGCGGCTTCGGAGGAAGGCAGATTGTAGCACTCGGCAAAATCACAATGCCAGTGAACTTCGGATTTATTAACAACACAAGGACTGAACAAGTTGTGTTTGATATTGTTGACATGGAATACCCTTACAATGCAATCATTGGTCGTGGTACTCTCAATGCCTTCGAAGCAATTCTTCATCCAGCTTATCTTTGCATGAAGATACCTTCGAACCAAGGGCCCATTGCTATTCATGGAAGTCAGGAAGCTGCCAGAAGGGCCGAAGGAAATTGGACAGACTCAAAAGCAATCCATAATATAGATGGAGCCAAAGCTTGTGAGCAATACAAGTTCAGAAGAGAAAAGGCTGCTTCGGCTGATCAGCCGAAGCCCATGCTCTTATGTGAGGATATAGCAGAGCAAAAGGTGCTATTGGGATCTCAACTGTCCGAGGAACAAGAAAAAACCTTGATAAGGTTTTTGTTCAACAATAAAGATGTTTTTGCTTGGTCAGCTAATGATCTCTGCGGAGTTAACAGGGATGTTATTGAGCACTCGCTCAATGTTGATCCATCCTTCAGACCCAGAAAGCAGAGGCTTCGGAAGATGTCTGATGACAAAGCCGAAGGTGCTCGGAATGAAGTGAAAAGACTCCTCAGTGCCGGAGTTATTAGAGAGGTAAAATACCAAGAATGGTTGGCTAACACTGTTATGGTGAAGAAGGCCAATGGTAAATGGAGAATGTGTATCGATTTTACTGATCTCAATAAGGCCTGTCCGAAGGATGAGTTTCCATTGCCAAGGATAGATTCCCTAGTCGATGCAGCAGCTTCATCAGAGCTTATGAGTTTGCTGGATTGCTATTCAGGCTATCACCAAATTTGGATGAAGAAGGAGGATGAACCGAAAACCAGCTTCATAACCCCTAGTGGAACGTATTGTTATCTTCGGATGCCTGAGGGGCTTAAGAATGCTGGAGGAAGCTTCAGCAGAATGACAGCGAAGGTTCTTCATTCCCAGATAGGCAGAAATGTGCTAACTTATGTTGATGATATCATTGTAAAAAGCACGAAGCAAGATAATCACATTGCTGATCTGCAGGAGACCTTCGCTAATTTTAGACAGGCTGGTTTAAAGTTGAACCCAGAAAAATGTGTCTTCGGAGTAAAGAAAGGAAAATTTCTTGGCTGTCTAGTCTCAACAAAAGGGATTGAAGCTAATCCAAACAAAATCAAAGCTATCCTTCGAATGGAGCCACCAAGTACAAAGAAGGGGGCTCAAAGATTGACAGGAAGACTGGCATCTCTCAACAGATTTATATCTAGATCAGCAGAGAGAAACTTACCATTTTTCGAAGTACTGAAATCAGCTGAAGTTTTTCAATGGAGACCAGTTCAGCAGAAAGCCTTCAAAGAGCTAAAGCAATATTTAATAGACCTAACAACACTAACTCCACCAATGCCAGGGGCTCCTCTGTTATTATATGTGGCAGCTTCGCACTAAGCGGTAAGTGTAGCACTCGTTCAGGAGAAGCTTGAAGGCCAAGTTAAAAAGCAAGCCCCAATATACTTCGTATCAGAAGTTCTGAGTCTATCAAAGAAAAATTATACGGAATTGGAGAAAGTACTGTATGCTGTTTTGATGGCCTCCAGGAAGCTTCGACATTATTTTCAAGCTTACAATATAATTGTTCCTTCTTCACAACCATTGAAGGATATCATGAGAAATCGAGAAGCTACTGGAAGGATTGGAAAATGGGCTGCAGAGCTCAATGAATTTTGCATTGATTATGTGCATAGGTCTTCGATTCAATCCCAAGCGTTGGCAGACTTCATTGCTGACTGGACGCCAGGGGTTCAAGAGGAAGAAACGAATAAAGATGCCGAAGTATGGACAGTGTTTTGCGATGGGTCTTGGGGAACCTTCAGAGCAGGAGCAGCTGCTGTGTTGGTTTCACCTTCCAAAGTTAAAATTTGTTATGCGACAAGACTTGATTTCAGTTGCACAAACAATATTGCTGAGTACGAAGCTCTGCTTTTGGGTCTTCGGAAGTTAAAGGCAATGGGAATCAGAAGGGCCATTCTTAAAACTGATTCCCAAGTTATTTCTGGTCATATTGACAAAAGCTACAAAGCAAGAGATCCGAAGCTTGAAAAATATTTAGATACAGTCCGAAGGATTGAGGCTTCCTTCGAAGGATTTTCTGTTAAAAATATTCCTCGTGGAGAAAACGAATATGCTGATCTACTAGCCAAGTCAGCAGCACAGGGGCTGCCCTTACCTTCGGAAGTATTTTTTGAAACAATAAAAGCACCTTCGGTTGAGCTTCTTGAAAGAGCAGTCCTCAACATATCCCCTGTTTATAGTAAAGATTGGAGAACTAAGATCATCTCTTTCCTTTAGGGCAATTTTCTTTCAGATGATGAAGCTTATAACAGGGGGATAGAAGCAAGAGCTCGACCATATGTCATAATAGAAGAGGAATTATACAAGAGGGGGGTATGTTCCCCGTTACTCAAGTGTTTATCCAGAACCGAAGGCATAGAATTGATGAAGGAAATACATGCAGGCCTGTGTGGATCTCACATTGGATCTAGGCCTTTGCTAGGAAAAGTCTTTCGTCAAGGATTTTATTGGCCAAAAGCAGCTTCGGATGCAGCGGATTTAGTTCAAAAGTGCGAAGGTTGTCAGAAATGTGCAAGAGATCAAAAACAACCTTCGTCTTTAACTCAATTAATACAACCCACTTGGCCGTTGCAAAGGTGGGGCCTTGATTTGCTAGGTCCATTACCACTAGCATAGGGGAATTTAAGATATGTTGTAGTGGCAGTGGAATATTTTTCTAAGTGGATTGAGGCAAAGCCTTTAGCCACAATCACTTCGGTTACCATTCAAAAGTTTTTCTGGCAAAATATTGTTTGTCGCTTCGGAGTGCCGAAGGCCATTACTGTGGATAATGGGACACAATTTGATTCTGAAGCTTTCAGAGAATTTTGTGATCAAATTGGCACGAAGATCCATTTTGCATCAGTTCGACATCCGGAGTCAAATGGACTTGTTGAAAGAGCTAATGGGATCATAATGACAGGGATAATGAAGCTAATCTTCAATCAGCCCAGGGGAAGGTGGCCAGAAGAATTAATCAAAGTGGTGTGGAGCCATAACACAACAGTGCCAAGATCAACAGGTTTTACGCCATTCAAACTATTGTTTGGTGACGAAGCAATAACCCCGGAAGAAGCCAAAGCAGGATCAATAAGAACAGTAGCTTCGGCAGAAGGCGAAGATGCAGTTGATCACTCTGTGGAAAAAGATGCTATAGAAGGGATCAGGCTTCAAGCTGTGGAAAACATCAACAAATATCAAGTTGAAACAATAAAATGGCACGACAGAAAGGTTAGGCTGAAGAACATTGAGCCAGGACACTTGGTGCTTCGAAGAATAGCCAATCATGAGACAATAGGCAAATTACAGCTGAAGTGGGAAGGACCTTTTTTGGTAGCATCTTCGTCAAGACCCGGTTCCTACAGATTGAAGGGTATGGACGGCAACGACATTCCTAGATCATGGAATGCGGATGAGCTTCGACGATATTATGTTTAGTTTGATGCAATTTCCTTTTTTCTATTCTTTTTTGTGGCACCCTTTTCCTTTCCAAAGGGGGAGAAAGGTTTTTAATGGGGCAACAACATGTAATTTTCCTTATTTCAATCCTATAAGAGTGATATCCCCTAGAAATGTAAATGTAAATGCAAAGGAAAAAGAAAAGAAAACAGGGAGAAGCTCAAAAGTCGTTCCTAAGGGAATGCAGAGCTCACAGCGAAAAATAAACGCTGATTCCGCTGAAAGTAAAAGGCGAAGAAGCTCCTAAGGGAGGCTTACAGCGAAAAGTCAACGCTGATTCCGCTGAAAGTAAAAGGCGAAGAAGCTCCTAAGGGAGGCTTACAGTGAAAAGTCAACGCTGATTCCGCTGAAAGTAAAAGGCGAAGAAGCTCCTAAGGGAGGCTTATAGCGAAAAGTCAACGCTGATACACCGAAAAGTAAACGGTGAAGCCGAAAAGTAAACGACCAAAAGATTTGAATCATTCCCAAGGGGATGAAGGGCTATGATTATGGTTTTTGAATATGTGTTTTGATATTCATTTGCACGATACATTACATCATGTCATTTGCATTCATAAACATTCATTTAGACATATATAGAATCATCATCATACCACACAAAAAAGACAGATGCTTTGGCAATGAGCAAAAATTTCGAAGAAAGAGAAAATTTTTCGTGCTTCGTTGTGTATGAAAAGAAGGGAAGGTGTTTTTCGCCTTCGGCTCAAAAAGAGAAGTTTCGTCCACAGCAAAGCAGATTGTACACAGATAGAGGAGACATAATATATTACAAGGTATGTACAAATTTACATAAGTTTTTTCCATAATGATATTACAAAGATCCCTTCAGAATTTTTTGTAGGAAAGTCTATTATAGCAACTATCAAGCTTCAGCTTCGTCATACTTCAGCTTCGTCATCCTGCAGATATTAAGGAGCAGAATAAGAAAGGTGCAAATTTCAAGGAGACCAAGGCACAGAAATCGGCATGCCCACCAATAACTTCGTCAAGAGCATCAACCTCGCCTTCAATATGTTCCAAGGTGCTGGGCAGGTTTTCGGCTGAAGGTGAAAATTTTTCAGAACTAGCTCCGATAGAGTGAAATACGTCCTTCAGCCGCTGCACGCATCGGCTACCGAAATTTAGATATTTCTCTTGGAGATCCTTCAATGATTTTTGCAAATTTGAATTTTTCTCGACCTCAGTCTTGAGACTTGCTTCAAGCTTCTCCTTTTCTTGCTCATATTTTTCCGACTTTTTGAGTAATTCATTCTTTAAACTGTCATTTTCGGCTTGGACCTCGGCCAAGGAGCCTTCCATAGACTGAATAATAAAGTCTTTCTTTTCTAAAGCACCTTCGTGATCTTTAGCCATAATTTCAAGATCTTGAGTGGCGAAGTCCTTCTTCAGAACAGCTTCGTAGTTTTCAACTTTTTCTTCTAAATCTTTGATGATAGCTTTGTTCTTCTCCTCTTCAAGATCTTGTTGCATTTTCAGCACTTTACTTAATAATATACTCTGCCAAAACAACCTTCATCAGAGAAAGACATAAAAAATAATAATAATAAAATAATAATAATATTTTTACCTTAAAATTCGCGTAAAGCAGGCTGCCAGCGACATGATGTCGCTGGTACCTGCAGAGGTCTGCTTCTATCTTCGGCAAGCCAACGCTTTTGGAGAGGGTTCTAACAATTTTGGCCTCGGTGCGGTTCCGAAGGCATCTTAGCTTCCCTTCATTGACCCCACCAAATAGCATAGCCCCTGATTTATATCCGCAAGATATGGCATACTTTTTCAACTCTTCTTTTTCGGCGTCTGTTAACTCTTGTCCAAGCAAATCTTGAAAGTTAAAATCTCCTTCCTCCGAAATTTCATCAATCTGCTCTTTCCCCTTTTCAGTTGCCGTGTTCACCGCAGCCATAACAGCTTCTTCTTCAGCCATTTTCAGGAGTATATTGTCAATAACCTCAAGTGTGGTTTCCAGGTTCGACTCTTCGGTGGTCCCGGCTTCGGCCCCGGTAGCTTCGGCTTCGGCCCCGGTAGCTTCGGCTTCACCGGTTTCAGCTTCAGTGGTTTCCACTCTAGTAGCTTCGGCTGCGGCGCCTTCGGCTTCGGCAGTCTTGGCAAAGACAATTTTTGACACCGTCGCCGGTGGCGTCTGATGGATCACATCTGTCACTTGAATGATTCTCCGTTTTTTCGGCTTCGCAGGACTTTCTGCTGCCGAAGTTTTTTTGTCCTTCTGAAAAAACTTTGTCAGTTCCGGTGCCAGCGGACTTAGCTTGACAGGCAAAGATTCAGTCATTACCTTCAAATTTTCTTCTACTTCGGCAGCAGAAGGTGTCACAGACACTTCCTCATCTCGGACCAATCTCTCTGGTTCTGGAGATGCAGGCTTCGGAGATGCAGCTTTTCTCTTTCTTGGAGCAACTACTTTCGGTTCAAGCTTTTCTTTCTTCTTTTTTGGTTGATCTTCGTCGTCTTTAATTAAATTGCTAGCCACTCGTTTTCTTTTTGGCCCTTCGGCACCCTTGTCTAGCCGCTCGTAGTCAGGGTATTCAAAGCCTATAGCATCAAGCACTTTGTTTAGCCTTCGTTTCGGCCGGGTGCCGAAGGCTGCTGTCATCAATTGATCTTCTTTTTTAGAATAATTCCCAAGAATTTCAGTACTCATTACTTCGATTGTTTCGAGCCATTCTTGGCAGGGCGCTTTAAAATACTTCTTGAACTTATAGTGGTAGGGCAGGCGGACAAGTTCCCCCTCTTTCTTCTCTCTTTCAAGCTTTGGCATAGCCCATTCCTTCATAGTTGGAAATATTTTGAATGACAGAAATTCCTGCACAAGATCTCTAGTGCCAATGTGCTCAGCAATAATCCTGAATTCAGCCAACGCGATTTGAGTTGGACCTTCTGGTGTCATACTGCAGTGGGGTCTGGTCTCTCCGAAGATCAATTCAAGCGGACTCTGTACTAGCTTCTCCTTGTCATCGTCAACTTTGACGTAGAACCATTCCGATTTCCAGCCTGCCGGCCACTTGCTTCGATAGCTGATCATAGGAAATTTTGTAGTCTTCCGATAGGCAAAATTATAACAACCAAAATTTTCATGTAACCCATCCTTTCTGGCCTTAGTTTGATAATGTAACTCGTGTACCCGGCAGAAACCTTCAGCAAATGGCTCCACCCCCTGACTTCGGAGAGCCCAAATATAAACACTAAGCCTAACAATAGCATTAGGAGTTAGTTGATGAAAATAGATACCAAACTTCTTTAGCACATCGGCAATCATCCTATTTAAAGGAAATCTCAAACCAGCTTTGAGGAAACTCTTGAAAATCACTATTTCATCTTTCTGTGGCTTCGGGGTAGTTTCTTCTCCACCGAAGCGAATCACCTTTTTCTCATCTTCGCTAAAGTAGCCCGACTTTACCATCTTCGGGAAATCAGCCTTGGAGATGGTTGACTTTTCGAAATCCAGGTGGCTAGGCTTGCTTGGTATTGCGATATTGTGATCATCTTCAGAATCAGTCTCTTCAATATCTGCTTGTTCTGCTTCGGCAGCAGGGGTGTTCTCCGATGTCATCAACCCAGATCGCCTCATTGCTTCCGAGATAGGGACAGTTTCCGCAGCTTCGGCTTCGTCTCCTTCGCGCTCAGCTCTAGCAGTAGAGCGCACTCTGGCCATTTGATTTTGAATATCTTGAAAATTGCTCGGAAATTAATAACCTTTCTCCCAAGCCCTTCTTCTGACGAAGCAGACGCTAAACTGGAGCTTCGTTTGAATGCGCAAGTCAAGCTTCGACTATGGTTAAAAATTTTGGCAGCAAAACAGTGCAATAGTAATGAATGCTGTGGTAACTTCACACCTACCCGTCTGTTTATATAGCGCTGCAGGAAAGAAGGTGAATCGTCAGGATTTTTACACCAAGCAAACAGTTGCTCGCACCCGCTGAACGGTGGGCCGCAAAAACCAGAATAGTGAACCTGCATGGTGGAACTGTATCGTTTCTCGACAACGAGCTCAGGGAAGGTGTTTTTCAGACCTTCGGCTTCCTGAAGCCTAAGAGACTTTTTTCACGGATCAAGCTCGTTACGTAAAACGATCTAGCACCACGAATGGGCTACTGTTGGGACCATGCTTCGTCGCCGAAGGTCTTACAGAAAGAAACAGCTTAGGCTGAAGCTGCTCGTACGTGACACCGAAGGCATCATTCATGAAGCTTCGGTATTATAACATATCCGAAGATGAAGGGTCGAACCGACTTAAAGATAGAATGACTTTTTAGCCCATAGGGGTCTGAGTCATTGTTGTAAACTTTTATGAGGGGCATGATTGTAATTCCTCACAGGCTGTGTCCTGTGCCTATAAATAGTGAACAGTATTCCTTTACTGTTCACGGACTCCTATAATTGCTAACGCATCACTCGTGAATCGTTGTTTGTCAAGGCAAAGGTATAAATGTACCTAAAAACGTTGTATTCAAATATCTTAAATTCATATAATAAGATATGTGAATGATGTCATTTATTTTCGATGTATTTATCTTTAATGTTTTACTTTACTGTGTATTATCTTTATAAGTTTAATTACGAAGGTGAAACCTTCGTAATATTATGCTCGTGACCTTCGTCCGAAGTTCATTAAATCCTTATGGAAATAATGCTATGGCGGACGAAGGGCATTAATATTTAACATTTTATGTTGCCTTGTTCTTAATTCATAGCATTTGAGAACAAATCCCCAACATCTGCATTCCCTTAGGAATAACCGAAGTCTTCTTTGCCATTTATTTTTCGGCTTTACCGCTTATTTTTCGGTGTAAGTTCTGCATCCCCTAAGGAACGTCTTTTGAACTTCTTCGCCTTATATTTCGGCGATATCACCGTTGACTTTTCGGTGTAAGTTCTGCATTCCCTTAGGAACGTCTTTTGAACTTCTTTGCCTTATATTTCGGCGGTATTTGGCTCTGCATTCCCTTTGGAACGACGTTTGAGCAGAAAACTTACACTGCGCTCCCTTAGGAACGACTTTTTTGTAGCTTCGGCAAAACTTACGCTGCGCTCCCTTAGGAGCGTCTTTTTTTGTAGCTACGTCATTTATCTAGCTCTACATTTCCTTAGGAACGATTTTGAGCTTCGGCAATTTTTGAGCTTCATAAATCTGTGAAGGAGATATATTCCATTGTAATAGAAGCGAAACTGTTATAAGGAATTAAAACTAAATTTACTTTACTTGTTCCTTATTGAAAAACAAAAAGACATAGGACGTAAAAGTATTTAGAAGCAGGATATCTCTCAATAAATGTGCTTTGATTCTGGCACAATACTATTGACTGTGCGAGCTTCAGATTCCTCCCTGAATTCCCGTTGCTGTTGAGAGTGTTGGCGCCCCTCTGGCTGTTGGCCCCGTGAATAGGTAAGTTGAAGTGGTGGTGGAGGTGGGGGCTGTGGCCAGGAAGCGTTTGACTGACTAGCCGAAGCAACAGAAGCTGCAGGATGATTGCCCACATACTCTAGTATGTAGGGAGAGTGGCACGAAGCAGTGTGCAAGACCTGCTTCGGCTGATTCTACCGAGCTTCGGCTTCTGCGATCTCCTTTTGCTTCTGAATAGTGATTTGGCACATTCTTGTAGTATGACCCTTATCCTCGCCACAGAATAAACAGTAGATCTTCCTGGGCTGATCCCCAAATCTTCCTTCGAAGCCCCTGGCGCCTCTGCCCCTTGGAGCTGGTGGCCTGAAAGAGCTTTGCTGTTGGGCCGAAGATTGTGAGGTGTATTGTGACCTCTGAGGCTGGCTCCCTTTGTCGTCGTTCTGACTGGAACTATGAATCGACCTGACATGCATCAGGTGGATTCGTCCTCCGAAGCCCCTGGTCATCTCAGAGGATCTATACGCTTCCTCCCTTCTTTGGCGGAAGTCGTTATCAGCCCGAATGTACTCATCCATCTTCTGGAGTAGCTTCTCCAGGGTCTGTGGGGGCTTTCTGGAGAAATATTGAGCAGTAGGTCCTGGCCTAATACCCTTGATCATGGCCTCAATGACAATTTCATTGGGCACTATAGGTGCTTGTGCCCTCAGTCGCAAGAACCTTCGTACATATGCCTGAAGGTATTCTTCGTGGTCTTTGCGTAAATTGGAATAGGGCCTGAGCTGTGACTAGCTTCGTTTGAAAGCCTTGAAAACTGGTAACCAGCATGTCCTTAAGCTTCTGCCACGACGTGATAGTCCCTGACCGAAGGGAAGAATACCATGTTTGGGCTACATTCCGGACTGCCATGACGAAGGATTTCGCCATGACTGTGGTATTGCCCCCATACGAAGATATAGTTGCTTCGTAGCTCATTAGAAACTGCTTTGGATCTGAGTGCCCATCATACATGGGAAGCTGAGGTGGCTTGTATGACGGGGGCCATGGGGTAGCCTGCAGTTCTGCTGCCAAGGGAGAAGCATCATCAAAAGTAAAGGCATCATGATTAAAATCATCATACCATCCATCTTCGTTGAATAAGCCTTCTTGACGAAGCTCCCTATGTCGGGGCCTTCGATCTTGTTCATCTTGAGCAAGATGACACACTTCTTCAGTAGCTTCATCGATCTTCCTTTGAAGATCAGCCAGTCGCGCCATCTTCTCCTTCTTCCTTTGTACTTGCTGATGGATGATTTCCATGTCCCTGATCTCTTGGTCCAACTCATCCTCCTGGAGTGTTGGACTGGTAGCCTTCCTCTTCTAGCTTCGAGCTTTTCGAGAGAAAGAGTTTCCTGGTTTGGGTCCAGTGGCTGTAGTGCAGCAGCCCCTGGCGCTGAAGCTTTCTTCGGCGGCATGACGAAGGTCAGTGCTTGCCGAAGGTGATCGAAAGAGTTCACCGAAGGTGGGCGCCAATGTTGGGGACTTGTTCTCAAATGCTATAAGTTAAGAACAAGGCAACACAAAATGTCAAAGGTTAAAGCCCTTTGTCCTTCAAAGCATTATTTCCCTCAGGACATAATGATCTTTAGACGAAGGTCATGAAGGACATACCTTCATGATTGCAGTGTATATTAATGAAAGAAGAATCATGTAAAACATAGAAAACAACATGAATGATTATGTAACATTATTAACTCATCTTTTATTATATATTATGAATAAATAGAAACAATACAGAATCACATTTGTACCTTCGACTTGACAGAAGGAGATAGTACAAGCGTAATGCACGAGCGAGTACAAATCAACGTGAACAGTACGGGGGTACTGTTCATCTATTTATAGGCATAGGACGCAACCTGTGAGAAATTACATTCATGCCCTTTATATTTACTATTGACTCATGGACAACTCTATGAGGACCAGATAGCCTTTTCCCCTTTAAGTCGGTTCCTTTTTCCGCTATTTAGCCGAAGCTCCCTTGCGCGTAGCTTCGGAGCAACTCCAGCCTTCGTCACGATCATGCTTTTTTACATCGTATATGCTTTTAACTCGAGTTCGAAGGTACCTGTTCATATGTCACACTTGGAAGACATTGTTAAATTACGTTTTTGAGGACCTTCGGAGGACGAAGGCCCCCCAACACTATCTAACTAGGGAGTGCAAAGATATGTCATCCACCTTTGGGAGCTGGGGAAGCTTCGGCTTAATAGAGTTATGGATTCCATAGGGTTTGAGTATCTAGACTACACAAATCCTGCAGCTAACGCCAAAAGTTGGAGAGAAGAGGAAAAGAGTGCAAATACTACTGGCAAAGCATCAAAGAAAGTTGTTGTTGATGAAACAGAGAGTGATGAGTCTGAGAATGACAAAGAGCCACCTTCGGACCCAGAAAAGAAGAAAACCAAGATTGTTGTAAAGAAAGCTCAAGTTGCTCAAGAGCGAGGAAAAGGGAGCGCCACAATCACTTCATCATTGAGTTGTACGTGAATCCTTGAGGTAATGACACAACCTCTGTCATTTTCCACTCTAAATCCCTTGGGACCGACACTGACTCGGTTAATGATGACCACGAAGGGCATTGACGAAGGTGGCCGAACTTCGCCATCCATGAAGGGCAAAGATATCTTGTCCGAAGAGGAAGTGGAGAGCCTACACATTAGGGTCTTGGAGGTGTTGTCTTTGGAGATTCATCATCCTCTGGGGAAGAAGATGAAAAAAACCACTGAAGGTGGCGGATCTTCAGGGCATGAGAAGGTAGAAAGAGAGCCAAAAGAGCCAAGCTTTGCCCTTGGAACAGATACAGTTGACCCCACTCAATATAGTGGTGAAGAAATGGATGGACTTTGGTTCTTCGTCAGACATCTTGGTGGGGGAGAGCTGAGTGACAAGGATGCTTTAGAGCTAGAAGACAAGGCCAAAGCCATGGGCTATGCTCCTAGGACCATGCTTTTTAGTGGGGAAGATCAAATGCTAATGTGTGTGCCCAATGCTGATGAGTCAAAAATCGTGAGGAATATCACTCGAAGCATCGGGTTCTCGAAAATTGAAGACTGACTTAGCAAAGTCAAGAAATGAAAACTTTCACATATTTTGGCTTACACTAGCATTAAGGTAAGAAAACGTTTTGTTTTGATGCAACTTCAAAAAAAGCTATATCCAACTAAGTTGTTTACCTTCATAATGTAGGGGCTAATGTTAAGCAAATCTATGAGAATGCAATAAGAGAAAGAAGATGATGAGCTGTCAAAGCTTCAGGACAAAGTTGCAAAGCTTCAAAACTCTCTAGAAGAAAGGGAGACTAAAATAACACCCTTGAAAGAGAAGTTAGCTGAAGCCAAAAAGGAGAAAGAACAAGCGAAAAAACCATAATGATGATATGATGAAGATAAAGGATCACTACAACTCCATCAATGAGCTTCGCACTAGCCTTGAAGTAGCGAAAGAGAACGTTGCTAGCAAAGACAAAGAGAATAAAAATATTGGAAACTTTGAGCCAGCTCCATGATAACTGTTTTGTCATTGCCTCCCGGTGTTGTGACACTGTGAAAAAGATTTTTCCTTAGTAGGCGCAACTTCGAGGACAAGCTCGTATGCCAATGGGGACACCGAATGAGCACTTGCTTGGATTGAAAAAAAATTAGGTGAAGTTGAAACCATAATCAGCGCTTGAAGCGACTATTGCGCGATGATTGGGTCGCGTGACATGACATCAATGCTTAAGAAGGTTGGTTGCGAACATGTTACCATAGGAGAAACTGATTTTGGAATAGCAGTAGAAGACATAAAGGCTCCTTTGAAGAGTGTACTTGGCGAGGCAAAAAGATTCTTCTTCGAATTGTGGGATAAGGGTGGTCGATAGCTAGCTACTTTGGAGGCCGAAGCATATACGAGGAAGGTTTGTCGTTTAAGCTTTTACTGTCGAAGCTTTATTCATGAACTTTTCTTAATATTTACTTTGTCTCTCTTTATGTAGAGCAAAGAGGCCAAGAAGAAGGCGAAGAAAATGAATAAGTAAAAAAAGACTAAAGCTTAGCTGAACTATTAGGCTGATGGGATTTTTGTATTTTGAATGAACATTTATGCAGTTGAACTACTACTTATTGTAATATAACACTTTACTTTTCTTTGCCTTTTCCTTTTTTACTCTAAATGCTTTGTTACACATGAAACCAAATCTTACTAGTCTTTTGAGCTGAAGGCAAAAAACACCTTCCCTTCTTTTCACTCAAAATAAAGCCTCTGAAGCATAGCCTTAATTGCTACGACAATATGGTCTTTGACATTATGCTTGTCTGATACTTTTAACTCAGTACCTTCGAGCTCACGGATAGTAAATGATCATGATTAAGCTTTGCTTTCCCTTAAGAACAATTTCGAAGCACTTTTCACCTTTACTAGGTGATGATACTTTAACTCTACATTCCCTTAGAAATGATGTTGGGGACTTGTTCTCAAATGCTATGAGTTAAGAACAAGGCAACACAAAATGTTAAATGTTAATGCCCTTCGTCCTTCGAAGCATTATTTCCCTTAGGACATAATGATCCTCAAATAAAGGTTATGAAGGACATACCTTCATCAATGTGATATGTGTTAATAAAAGAAGAAACATGTGAAATATAAAAAGCAAGATAAACAATCATGTATCATTATTAATTCATTATATTACTCTAGAAAGATAGAAACAATATTGAATTACAAATGTACCTTCGGCTTGATAGAAGGCAAAAAGTACAAGCGTGACGCAAAAGCAAGTACAAGTCAGCGTGAACAGTACGGGGGTACTGTTCATCTATTTATAGGCATAGGACACAACCTGTGAAAAATTATATTCATGCCCTTTACATTTATTATTGACTTATATACAGTTCTATGATGACTAGATAGCCTTTTCCCCTTTAAGTAGGTTCCTTTTTTCGCCATTTAGCCGAAGCTCCCCTGCGCGTAGCTTTGGAGCAACTCCGACCTTCGTCACGATCATGCTTTTTACATCGTACATGTTTTTAGCCCGAGTCTGAAGGTACATGTTCATATATCATACTTGGAAGATATTGTTAAATCACGTTTTTGAGGACCTTCGAAGGACGAAGGCCCCCAACAGTAGCCCCTCGCAGTATTAATTTGTTTAAGATAACGAATTCAGACCGCGATATGGACGAAGGCCTTAAGCCGAAGGTCCGAAAAAACACCTTCCCTTTGCTAGAATAGAAACAGTCAATGACGGACGGGGCCCCCCAATTTGGAGCGTGTCGAGCGTACAAATAAAAACTCACACCAACCTCACTTGGTACGCTGCTTGCGCCATTTGCTTTATTTTCTCAATTTTATAGCTCTTGCTCACTAACGCTTGCTAGTTCTCAAGCTTCCTGAGCTTCAGTTAGAAAGACACATTTCCGCCATCTCTGAAGGAAAAAATGTCTCAAGACAAGAAGGTTTTTGAGGAGAAGAAGGCTGCGAATCCTTACATAGCTGGGTTTATCGAGTCAATGGCAAAATCAAATACAGAGAAAATTACTAAGGAGATACTAGAGGGCCTGTCTGAAGATACTGGTGACAGTGATGATTATGATGCTGAGAGCGAGGGAGAAGATTGTGAGGATCAACCATGGAGGCCAAGTCATACATTTTTTGGGAAATCAACAATTAAACAGAGTCATCTTGACAATATGAGAGGAAGGTACTTTCGTGATATGTCTATTGTTAGAGCTGGTGGAGACAACAACGTCCCTGCCCCCGAGGAAGACGAAGTTGTGATTTACCGAAGTTTCTTCAAAGCTGGGCTTCGGTTTCCACTGAGCAGGTTTGTAGTTGAAGTGTTGAAAATTTATCAGATTTACCTTCATCAGATAACCCCCGAAGCCATTATTAGAATGTGGATTTTTGTTTGGGCTGTGAGAAGCCAGGGACTAGAGCCTAGCGCAAAATGCTTTTGTAGTATGCACGAACTTGTATATGAGACGAAGGCCATATGGGCAAAGAACAATATCATAACAACTTTGGCTGTTATGGATTTATCGCTCGCCCCAACGCAAGCCACCCGGTGCCAACATTCCGGAAAAGGTGGCCCAGAGCTTGGATGGAGGAATGGTTTTACGTGAAGAATGACTTGAAGGCAAGAGAAGATATTAAAGAAATGATTATGCGCCCCATTTGGTCCCGCTTCGGCCTCCGAAGGCCGAAGGTTGAAATTGATGAAGCCGCCCTAGCATGTCAGAAGGCATTTGGTACTGTCTGCTTCTTTATTGGTACGAGAGATTTAATTCAAGAGCACATAGCATTCAGAGTATGGCCGCTTGTAGAGAGCTAGGAAATGCCGAAGGAGACCATCACCGAATCTAGTGAATCCGAGCTGGTCTAGCTGAAGTACACATTCAGATATGGGGATAAATTCGATGAACCAAACGATTACTGGCTAAAATGCATCGAAGTTACAAGTGATGAACTGCTTGGATCATATTCCAAGGCAGAAGACAATGCATTATCCATAGCCTTTGGAGGCCGGGGAAAAAAGAGATTGAACAGAGTTTTTGATGCCATTGGCTTTGTTTACCCCGACTACCGCTATCCGCTGCGAGGTCAGGGAAAGAAGAGAAAAGCTGCTACTTTGGCCACTCCAGACGAGCCTGTGCTGAAGGGCAAGAAGTTAAAGGTTCTTACCCACCAGCCGCGTTATATTGAACTGGCCGTGGTGCCTGAATTTGGTGGGGAGACTTCTTCAGCTGCTGAACCAAGAGAACCTGTTCCTCCCACGCAGAAGGCTGAAGAGCCAGTTATAATGCCGAAGGCACCTTCGGCTGAGCTAGTTGAGACGAAGGTTGACAAAGATAAGGCTGAAGGGTCAAAAACTGAAGAAGTAAAAAAGATGCTAGGGTTTTTAAGTCCTTCAACAGAAACAACAGTGTCGGCGTTTCGAGACCGGGGGGTCCCTGAACCGACGAGTGAAGTGTCGTCGCGTGCCCCAGCCCAGATGGGTCGACGCGAGGCCGAGCGCGAAGGGGGGAAGTGAGGTGGCCGGAGATGGGCGTGAGAGAGGTGGAAATCCCGCGGCCTTCGTGTTCGTCCCGCGCCCAGGTCGGGTGCGCTTGCAGTAGGGGGTTACAAGCGTCCACACGGGGGAAGGAGCGAGCGGCCTCACGCGAGCGCCCGTCCCGTCCTCGTCCCCGTGCGGCCAACCCTCTCTAAGAGGGCCCTAGTCCTTCCTTTTACAGGCGTAAGGAGAGGGTCCAGGTGTACAATGGGGGGTGTAGCAGAGTGCTACGTGTCTAGCGGAGGAGAGCTAGCGCCCTAAGTACACGCCATCGTGGCGACCGGAGAGATTTTGGCGCCCGGTTTGTGTGATGTCGTGGCCGTCGGAGGAGTGCTGGAGCCTGGCGGAGGGACAGCTGTCGGGGCCGTCGAGTCCTTGCTGACGTCCTCTTGCTTCCGTAAGGGGGCCGAGAGCCGCCATCGTCCGGGAACGTGCGGGGTGCCATCATCGCCTATCTGGCGGAGCGAGCCAGATGGGACGCCGGTCTTGTTCCCCGTAGCCTGAGTCAGCTTGGAGTAGGGTAATGATGGCGCCTCCTGTTGACGTGGCCGGTCCGTGCCCTAGGTTGGGCGATGTGGAGGCTCCTCCGAGGTCGAGGTCGAGTCCGTCTTCCGTGGCCGAGGCCAAGTCCGAGCCCCTAGGTCGGGCGAGGCGGAGGCCATTGGCTGAGGCCAGGGCGGAATTTGAGTCCTGGGGCCGGGCGAAGCGGAGTTCGTCGTCTTCTAGGGCTGAGCCCAAGTCCGAGTCCTGGGTCGGGCGGAGTGGAGTTCGCCGTCTTCCGGGGCTTTGCCCGAGTCCGAGCCATGGGTCGGGCGGAGCGGAGTTCGCCGTCTTCTGGGGCTTAGCCCGAGTCCGAGCCCTGGGTCGGGCGGAGCGGAGTTCGCCGTCTTCCGGGGCTTAGCCCGAGTCCGAGCCCTGGGTCGGGTGGAGCGGAGTTCGCTATCTTCTGGGGCTTAGCCCGAGTCTGAGCCCTGGGTCGGGCGGAGCGGAGTTTCCTATGGTGTGCGGCCAGGCCTGACTGCCTGTCAGCCTCACTCTGTCAAGTGGCACCGCAGTCGGAGCGGCGCAGGCGACACTGTCTTTCTGTCAGACCGGTCAGTGGAGCGGCGAAGTGACGGCGGTCACTTCGGCTCTGTCAGCTGAGGGGCGCGCGTTAGGATAAAGGTGTCAGGCCACCTTTGCATTAAATGCTCCTGCGATTTGGTCGGGGTTGCTTCTTGGCAAAGACAGGGCCTCGGGCGAGCCGGGAACGTGTTCGCCGCTGGAGGGGGGCCTCGGGCGAGGCGGAGATCCTCCGGGGTCGGCTGCCCTTGTCCGAGGCTAGGCTCGGGCGAGGCGTGATCGAGTCCCTCGAATGGGCTGATCCCAAACATGATCGTACCCATCAGACCTTTGCAGCTTTATGCTGATGGGGTTACCAGCTGAGAATTAGGAGCCTTGAGGGTACCCCTAATTATGGTCCCCGACAGTAGCCCCTAAGCCTCGAAGGGAGTGCTAGCACTCGCTTGGAGGCTTTCGTCGCACTTTTTTGCAAGGGGACCAGCCTTTCTCGGTTGCGTTTTGTTCCGGTGGGTGCGCGCGAGCGCACCCGCCGGGAGTAGCCCTCGAGGCCTCGGAGGAGTGGTTTGACTCCTCCGAGGTCTTAACGCCTCGCGCAATGCTTCGGCTGGTCTGGTCGTTCCCTCATGCGAGCTGGCCGTAGCCCGGGTGTACGGTCGGGTCCCAAGTTCTCGGGCTGGTATGTTGACGCTGTCAACGGTTTGGCCGGAGCCGGGTTTGCGAGAGTAGCCCCTGAGCCTCTGCACAGGGCGAGAGGGCGATCAGGGACAGACTCGACTTTTTTACATACGCCCCTGCATCGCCTTTCCGCAAGGAGGAGGGGGGAGAGCGCCATGTTGCCCTCGGTGGGCGTCGAACACGGTGTCTCCGGTGAGCTGCAGGCAGGTGATCCGAGCGGATGTCCGTGCCCCATTCGTTAGGGGTCGGCTAGAGGCCCAGAGGCGCGCCCAAAAGTACCTGCGGGTGATCTGCCGGACCCGGTCCCCTGGTGACGGGGTCCGAGGGCTCGATGCCTCCCTCCGATGGGATTCCGTTACAAGATCGTTCCCGCTGGTCTCAGAAATGTCCTAGGGTACCTCGGGAGCGCAGCCCGAGCCTTGGTTATGTATCGAACGTACCCATGGTCATCCCTCGCTCTGTGTCTGAGGCGGCTGTGAACCCTTCAGGGGCCAGCCTTCGAACCCCTGATCAGTAGTGGGCGCGGAGCCCGAGTAGCCTGAGGCGTCCGTTGAACCCTTCCGAGGGGCCGGCCTTTGAACCTCTGACCAGTAGTGGGTGTGGAGCCTACGTTCTCTGAGGCGGCTGTTGAACCCTTCCGAGGGGCCAGCCTTCGAACCTCTGATCAGTAGGGAGGCTCGGAGCCTGGTTCCTTCACAGGGAAGGATCCCTTCCGGGGTATCCCCCTTTCCCGGTCCCTGTTGCAAGAGAGAGAAAGAGGGAAAAAAGGAAAAGGATACGAAATCGAACGACGCGGCGTACCTTTTTTGACGCGGTCATTATGGCGAAGGCGAAGCGTCGCTCGCTTCTCCTTGGGGGACAGCTAGCCGAGGCCCCGGGGTGACCGGCCGAGCCGCCTGCTCGGGCCGGATTCTTGGAGAAGACCCTGGCGGTGATGGCCCGGGCTCGGTGATGACGTTGTCCTTCAGAGCGGAGACCCTTGGACCGCGTCGCCGTCCGAGGCTAGGTCGGACCTCGCCAAAGGTGTTGTCGATGCCGAGGGTGCTGTGGCTCCCTTTAGCCGTCAAGATCCGAGCCTGCAGGATCGGATTATCTTGTAGCGTGTGTTTTCTGCGGCCGCCGAGGCCGAAACACACCCTCGCCGTATTGTAAAGCCGCGTCTCCTTTCCTCTTGTTTTGAGTATCTGGACTTTTTTTGTCGGTAACAGAACTGTTTGTGCAAGTGAGAGTTGCTTCTCACGGAAGGTGATGAGTGAGGTATCCGTATCCCGGAGGCGTAGGAGTCCCTCGGCTCGGTCGGCCTTGCCGCTTACGCGCACTCTTACCCGTCCATGGGGTTTTGTCACCGACACAGTCGAGAAAGCTCGAAGAATCGCTCCGGCAGAAGAGCTTCCGAACGTGAAGACTTGTTCGGTCCGCGGAATCACTTATCCAAACATGAGTTACTTATGGCAGAAGGTGATGAGTGAGGTATCCGTATCCCGGAGGCGTAGGAGTCCCTCGGCTCGGTCAGCCTTGGCTGCTTACGTGTACTCCGTCGTTTTCAGGATCCACTTTCGAAGTAGTCGAAAAGCACGAAAGACATTCCGGCGGAAAAGATCTTTTTTCGAGGAAAATTTCGACGCAGAGGGGGTTCCCCCCTTTTAGCCCCCGAGGGAGGGTCGGGCTTTGCCGAGGCAAGGCTGACCCTTCCTTGATGACTAAACTTTGCGTGAGAGCGAGGTATATGAACAACTTGAAAACATCTTAAGGGTAGAAGCGACGTAGCTGTTGGATGTTCCAAGCATTGCTGTAGACCTCGCCTTGACTGTTGGCCAGCTTGTATGTTCCGGGTTTTAGAACTTTGGCGATGACGAACGGCCCCTCCCAGGGGGACGTGAGCTTGTGTCGACCTTGGGCGTCTTGTCGCAGCCGAAGCACCAGGTCGCCCACCTAGAGGTCTCGGGACCTGACCCCTCGGGCGTGGTAGCGTCGCATGGACTGCTGGTACCGCGCCGAGTGTAGTAAGGCCTTGTCCTGAGCCTCTTCCAGCTGGTCTAGCGAGTCTTCTCGACTAGCTTGGTTGCTTTGGTCGTCATAGACCCTCGTCCTCAGGGAACCGTATTCCAGGTCTGTGGGCAAGATGGCCTCGGCCCCATAGACTAGAAAGAACGGCGTGAAGCCCGTGGCTCGGCTCGGTGTCGTTCTCAGGCTCCAGACCACCGAGGGGAGTTCCTTCATCCATCGCTTGCCGAACTTGTTGAGGTCGTTGTAAATCCGAGGCTTGAGTCCTTGTAGAATCATGCCGTTGGCACGCTCTACTTGCCCATTCGTCATGGGATGAGCCACGGCGGCCCAGTCCACCCGGATGTGGTGATCCTCGCAGAAGTCCAGGAACTTTCTGCCGGTGAATTGGGTGCCGTTGTCGGTGATGATGGAGTTCGGGACCCCGAAACGATGGATGATGTTGGTGAAGAACGCCACCGCCTGCTCGGACCTGATGCTGTTCAGGGGTCGGACCTCGATCCACTTGGAAAATTTGTCGATGGCGACCAACAGGTGAGTGTAGCCCCCGGGTGCCTTCTGCAAGGGGCCGACGAGGTCCAGACCCCACACAGCAAAAGGCCATGTGATGGGTATCGTCTGCAGAGCCTGAGCGGGCAGGTGGGTCTGCCTTGCATAGAACTGACACCCTTCGCAGGCGCGGACAATTCTAGTGGCGTCGGCCACCGCCGTTGGCCAGTAGAAACCTTGTCGGAAAGCATTTCCGACAAGGGCTCGAGGTGCCGCGTGGTGGCCGCAAGCCCCCGAGTGTATTTCTCGGAGGAGTTCCTGACCTTCGGTGGTGGAGATGCATCGCTGGAGGATGCCTGAAGGGCTGCGGTGGTAGAGCTCCTTCCCTTCTCCCAGCAAGACGAACGACTTGGCGCGCCGCGCCAACCGCCGAGCTTCGGCTCGGTCAAGGGGTAGCTCTCCTCGGTGGAGATATTGCAGGTACGGGGTCTGCCAGTTTTGATCAGGCGTGACCCCGCTTTGCTCCCCCTCGACGCGCAGCGTTTCGCCCTCGGGGGCCGAGGGTACCTCGGGCCGAACCGAGGGTGCCTCGGGCCGAGCCGAGGGTGCCTCGGACTGTGCCGAGGGTACCTCGGGCTGGGCCGAGGGTGCCTCAGGCTCGGGCGCGTCGTCGATCTTGATGGAGGGTTGATGCAGATCTCGGGAGAAGACGTCCGGGGGAACCGTTGTTCGCCCTGAGGCTATTTTAGCCAGCTCGTCCGCAGTCTCGTTGTAGCGCCGAGCGATGTGGTTGAGCTCGAGCCCGTAGAACTTGTCTTCCAGGCGCCGAACCTCATCGCAGTAGGCCTCCATCTTCGGGTCGCGGCAGTGGGAGTTCTTCATGACTTGGTCGATGACGAGCTACGAGTCACCGCGAGCGTCGAGGCGTCGGACCCCTAGCTCGACGGCAATCCGCAACCCGTTGACCAGAGCCTTGTACTTAGCTACATTGTTGGACGCCGGGAAGTGGAGGCGTAGCACGTAGCGTAGGTGCTTCCCGAGGGGCGAGATGAAGAGTAGGCCTGCGCCGGCTTCTGTCTTCGTCAGCGACCCATCGAAGAACATGGTCCAGAGCTCCGGTTGGATCGGAGCTGTTGGTAGCTGGGTGTCGACCCATTCAGCCACGAAGTCCGCCAAGACCTAGGATTTGATGGCCTTCTGAGGGGCGAACGAGATTGTTTCGCCCATGATTTCCACCGCCCACTTTGCAAACCTACGAGAGGCCTCTCGGCAATGGATGATCTCCCCCAGGGGGAAGGATGACACCACAGTTACCGGATGAGACTCGAAGTAGTGTCGCAACTTCCGCCGTGTCAGGATCACCGCGTACAGCAGCTTCTGAACTTGTGGGTAGCGGATTTTGGTTTCGGACAGTACCTCGCTGACGAAGTAGACTGGCCTCTGAACGGGCAATGCATGCCCCTCTTCTTGCCTCTCGACCACAATCGCGGCGCTAACCACCTGAGTGGTCGCGGCGACGTAGACCAAGAGGGCTTCTCCGGCAGCTGGGGGCACCAGGATAGGCGCCTTCGTGAGGAGCGCCTTCAGGTTCCCGAGGGCTTCCTCGGCCTCAGGGGTCCAAGTGAAGCGCTCGGCCTTCCTTAAGAGGCGGTACAGGGGTAGACCTCTTTCGCCGAGGCGTGAGATGAAGCGGCTCAGAGCCGCGAGACATCCCATGACCCTCTGTACGCCTTTCAAGTCCTTGATGGGCCCCATGCTGGTGATGGCTGCGATCTTCTCCGGGTTGGCTTCGATGCCCTGCTCGGAGACGATGAACCCCAAGAGCATGCCTCGGGGCACCCCGAAGACACACTTTTCGGGATTGAGCTTGACACCTTTCGCATTGAGACATCGGAATGTCACTTCAAGGTCGGAAAGGAGGTCGGAGGCTTTCCTCGTCTTGACTACGATGTCATCGACGTAGGCCTCGACCGTGCGGCCAATGTGCTCGCCGAACACATGGTTCATGCACCGCTGGTACGTCGCGCCCGCATTCCTCAAGCCGAACGGCATGGTGACATAGCAGTACATGCCGAAGGGTGTGATGAAAGAAGTCGCGAGCTGGTCGGACTCTTTCATCCTAATTTGGTGATACCCTGAGTAGGCATCGAGGAAAGATAGGGTTTCGCACCCAGCAGTGGAATCCACGATCTGATCGATGCGAGGCAGAGGGTAGGGAACCTTCGGACATGCTTTGTTCAGACCAGTGTAGTCTACACACATCCGCCATTTCCCCCCTTTCTTTCTCACAAGCACAGGGTTGGCAAGCCATTCAGGATGGAATACCTCTTTGATGAACCCTGCCGCCATTAGCCTGTGGATCTCCTCGCCTATGGCTCTGCGCTTCTCCTTGTCGAATCGGCGCAGAGGCTGCTTGACGGGTCGGGCTCCGGCTCGGATGTCCAGCGAGTGCTCGGCGACATCCCTCGGTATGCCGGGCATGTCCGAGGGACTCCACGCGAAGACGTCGGCATTCGCGCGGAGAAAGTCGACGAGCACTGCTTCCTATTTGGGATCGAGCCAGGAGCCGATCCGGACTTGCTTGGAGGCGTCGCTGCTGGGGTTGAGGGGGATGGACTTAACCGTCTCCGCTGGCTCGAAGTTGCCGGCATGACGCTTCACGTCTGGCACCTCCTTAGAGAGGCTCTCCAGGTCGGCGATGAGGGCCTCAGACTCGGCGAGGGCCTCGGCGTACTCCACGCACTCTACGTCGCATTCGAACGCGTGTTTGTACGTGGGGCCGACGGTGATGACCCCGTTGGGGCCCGACATCTTGAGCTTGAGGTAGGTGTAGTTGGGGACGGCCATGAACTTCGCGTAGCAGGGCCTCCCCAATACCGCGTGGTAGGTTCCTCGGAACCCGACCACCTCGAACGTCAGTTGGAGGGTGTTCCGAAGCAGACGGGAAGATCGAGTTGTCCGAGGGGCTGGACGCGCTTCCCGGGGATGATCCCATGGAAAGGCGCAACGCCCGCCCGGACCGAGGACAGATCGATACACAGAAGCCCGAGGGTCTCGGCGTAGATGATGTTGAGGCTGCTGCCTCCGTCCATGAGGACCTTGGTGAGCCTAACATCGCCGATGACGGGGTCGACGACGAGCGGGTATTTCCCCGGGCTCGGCACATGGTCGGGGTGGTCGGCTTGGTCGAAGGTGATGGGCTTGTCGGACTAGTCTAGGTAGACTGGCGCCGCCACCTTCACCGAACAGACCTTTCGGCGCTCTTGCTTGCGGTGCCGAGCCGAGGCGTTCGCCGCTTGCCCGCCGTAGATCATGAAGCAGTCGCGGACCTCGGGGAACTCTCCTGCCTGGTGATCTTCCTTCTTGTCGTCGTCGCGGGCCCTGCCACCCTCCGTGGGTGGCCCGGCCCTGTGGAAGTGGCGCCGAAGCATGACGCACTCCTCAAGGGTGTGCTTGATGGGCCCCTGGTGATAGGGGCACGGCTCCTTGAGCATCTTGTCCCCTGGTGATAGGGACCTCTAGGGGGTTTTCGAGGGTTCTTGTACTCGGCGGCGGCGACAAGGTCCGCGTCGGCGGCGTCGCGTTTCGCTTGCGACTTCTTCTTGCCCTTCTTCCTGGCGCCGCGCTGAGCTGACGCCTCGGGGGCATCTTCCGATGGGAGGCCCTAGGGCTGCTTGTCCTTCCGGAAGATAGCCTCGACCGCCTCCTGGCCGGAGGCGAACTTGGTGGCGATGTCCATCAGCTCGCTCGCCCTGGTGGGGGTCTTGCGACCCAGCTTGCTCACCAGGTCGCGGCAGGTGGTGCCGGCGAGGAACGCGCCGATGACGTCCGAGTCGGTGATGTTGGGCAGCTCGGTGCGCTGCTTCGAGAATCGCCGGATGTAGTCCCGGAGAGACTCTCCCGGCTGCTGTCGGCAGCTTCGGAGGTCCCAGGAATTCCCGGGGCGCACGTACGTGCCCTGGAAATTGCCGGCGAAAGCTTGGACTAGGTCGTCCCAGTTGGAGATCTGCCCCGGAGGCAGGTGCTCCAACCAGGCGCGAGCGGTGTCGGAGAGGAACAGGGGGAGGTTGTGGATGATGAGGTTGTCATCGTCCGTTCCACCCAGTTGGCAGGCCAGACGGTAGTCCGCGAGCCACAGTTCCGGTCTCGTCTCCCCCGAGTACTTTGTGATAGTAGTCGGGGGTCGGAACCGGATCGGGAACGGTGCCCGTCGTATGGCTCGGCTGAAGGCCTGCGGACCGGGTGGTTCGGGCGAGGGACTCCGATCCTCCCCGCTGTCGTAGCGTCCCCCACGCCTGGGGTGGTAGCCTCGGCGCACCCTCTCGTCGAGGTGGGCCCGACGATCGCGGTGATGGTGCTCGTTACCGAGGCGACCCGGGGCCGCAGGCGCTGTGTTGCGCGTGCGCCCGGTGTAGACCGAGGCTTCCCGCATGAATCAGGAAGTCGCGACATGATGTTCCGAGGGGTACCCCTGCCTTCGGGAGGCGGAGCTCTCGGCCCGCCGGACCACGGCGCCTTCCAGGAGATCCTTGAGCTCTCCCTGGATCCGCCGCCCCTCGGTGGTTGATGGCTCCGGCATCGCGCGGAGGAGCATTGCTGCTGCAGCCAGGTTCTGGCCGACCCCACTGGATGCGGGTGGCGGCCTGACCCTGACATCGTCGGCGATGCGGTGCTAGAAGCCCTGGGGTAGATGACGCATTTCTCCGGCTAGAGGTTGGCCCGCCCATGCCTGCCCGACGTCCCGGCGGATTGGCTCGAGCGCTCCTGCTCCCTCGTCGAGCCTGGCCTGCACCCCACGGATTTGCTCGAGTTGTGGGTCGTGACCCCCCGCCGGAACGGGGACCACAGCTAGCTCCCGCGGGATGTCAACGCGAGGCACCGGCCTAGGGAGATCACCGTCCTCCGGCACGCTGAGATGGTTGCCTTCGGAGGGACCCCCTAGATCGACGTGGAAACATTCGTGGCTCGGGCCGTAGTCCTCGTTGCCGAGGCTACGGCTACCGTCGAAACAGTCGGAAAGGCAGTAGTCGCATGCGGTCATGAGGTCCCGCATGGCACTGGGGTTGCCAAGTCCGAAGAAATCCCAACAGAAGCTGGGCTCGTTGTCTTCCTCGGACCCAGAGGGCCCGTAGGTCGAGACGTCCGTCAGCCGGTCCCAAGGTGACCGCATACGAGATCCCAGAGGGTTCGAATTCGCCTCTACGAAAGCGTCCGCCAAAGCGGAGCCGCTAGGCGGGTCGAGGCTAAATCCGAGAGGCGTGGGATGGGAATCGGTCGGTACCTCTTGGTCGACGGGCGGTGATGAGGTCACATCAGGGACTGACTGCACCGTCGTCTCAGGTACGAGGGTGACACCCAGCAAGCCTTTCGCGAGCGTGCTGGCGTCGTCCGTTTGCTCGGGATTGACGTGTCGCGGGGAGACAGCGCTCGTCCTCGTCTCAAGCGTGAGGCCGATGCCCGGCGCGCCCCCCGTTGGAGTGCTGGCGTTGTCGACTCGCTCGACGGCCGACGAGGCGCCGCCTCCTGCTTGGCCTTGGTTGTCCCGCCTCCTCCTCCTCCGTCGACGGGGAAGAAGACGGGGCGAGCTCGAAGGTTGTTCTTCCACCACGCGGGGAAGACGTCGTCGATCCCGCCGCCGGCGGGCGGACTGTCGGCCGCCACTATCGCTGTCGTCCGGCGGTGGAAAGAGTATCATGTCGTAGCTGCTGTCGAGGGACATGAACTCAAGGCTCCCGAAACGGAGCATCGTCCCGGGCCGGAGAGGTTGCTGGAGACTACCCATCTGGAGCTTGACGGGAAGCTGTTCGTCAACATGCAGCAGGCCCCTACCTGGCACGCCAACTGTCGGCGTTTCGAGACCGGGGGGGTCCCTGAACCGACGAGTGAAGTGTCGCCGCGTGCCCCAGCCCAGATGGGTCGACGCGAGGCCGAGCGCGAAGGGGGAAGTGAGGTGGCCGGAGATGGGCGTGAGAGAGGTGGAAATCCCGCGGCCTTCGTGTTCGTCCCGCGCCCAGGTCGGGTGCGCTTGCAGTAGGGGGTTACAAGCGTCCACACGGGGGAAGGAGCGAGCGGCCTCACGTGAGCGCCCGTCCTGTCCTCGTCCCCGTGCGGCCAACCCTCTCTAAGAGGGCCCTGGTCCTTCCTTTTATAGGTGTAAGGAGAGGGTCCAGGTGTACAATGGGGGGTGTAGCAGAGTGCTACGTGTCTAGCGGAGGAGAGCTAGCGCCCTAAGTACACGCCATCGTGGCGGCCGGAGAGATTTTGGCGCCCGGTTTGTGTGATGTCGTGGCCGTCGGAGGAGTGCTGGAGCCTGGCGGGGGGACAGTTGTCGGGGCCGTCGAGTCCTTGCTGACGTCCTCTTGCTTCCGTAAGGGGGCCGAGAGCCGCCATCGTCAGGGAACGTGCGGGGCGCCATCATCGCCTATCTGGCGGAGCGAGCCAGATGGGACGCCGGTCTTGTTCCCTGTAGCCTGAGTCAGCTTGGAGTAGGGTAATGATGGCGCCTCCTGTTGACGTGGCCGGTCCGCGCCCTAGGTTGGGCGATGTGGAGGCTCCTCTGAGGTCGAGGTCGAGTCTGTCTTTCGTGGCCGAGGCCGAGTCCGAGCCCCTAGGTCGGGCGAGGCGGAGGCCGTTGGCTGAGGCCAGGGCGGAATTTGAGTCCTGGGGTCGGGCGAAGCGGAGTTCGTCGTCTTCTGGGGCTGAGCCCAAGTCCGAGCCCTGGGTCGGGCGGAGCGGAGTTCGCCGTCTTCTGGGGCTTTGCCCGAGTCCGAGCCCTGGGTCGGGCGGAGCCGAGTTCGCCGTCTTCCGGGGCTTAGCCCGAGTCCGAGCCCTGGGTCGGGCGAAGCGGAGTTCACCGTCTTCCGGGCCTTAGCCCGAGTCCGAGCCCTGGGTCGGGTGGAGCGGAGTTCGCTGTCTTCCGGGGCTTAGCCCGAGTCCGAGCCCTGGGTCGGGCGGAGCGGAGTTTCCTATGGTGTGCGGCCGGGCCTGACTGCCTGTCAGCCTCACTCTATCAAGTGGCACCGCAGTCGGAGCGGCGCAGGCGACACTGTCTTTCTGTCAGACCGGTCAGTGGAGCGGCGAAGTGACGGCGGTCACTTCGGCTCTATCAGCTGAGGGGCGCGCGTTAGGATAAAGGTGTCAGGCCACCTTTGCATTAAATGCTCCTGCAATTTGGTCGGGGTTGCTTCTTGGCGAAGACAGGGCCTCGGGTGAGCCGGGAACGTGTTCGCCGCTAGAGGGGGGCCTCGGGCGAGGCGGAGATCCTCCGGGGTCGGCTGCCCTTGTCCGAGGCTAGGCTCGGGCGAGGCGTGATCGAGTCCCTCGAATGGACTGATCCCTGACTTGATCGTACCCATCAGGCCTTTGCAGCTTTATGCTGATGGGGGTTACAAGCTGAGAATTAGGAGCCTTGAGGGTACCCCTAATTATGGTCCCCGACAAACAGCGCTGAAGGCAGAAAAGAGTTCTACCACCATTCCTAAGAGAAGGAGGATGGTGAATGTGTTAGATATTTTAGAAACAACTGACTCCATAAGTCCCACTCCCACTGGGAATGTTGCCAAAGCTGACAAAACGCAACCCAAAGCTGATACTAAGCAAATAGAAATTGAGACTACAATAACCCAGGCTGAAACCGAGGCAGGGCCCACAGTGCCTGCTAAGACGAAGCCTGCGGAATTTGAAGAAAAGGCAACAGAAGAAAGGGCCACAGAGCAAATTTCGTTTGAAAAGGTTGCCACTTCTACTCCCGAAGCTTTAAAAGAGAGCATTGATTACATCATCCGCCATGCTTCAGGAAAGGGACTTTCTCAGGAAGAAGAACGAGAAGCTCAACATTATGCCCAAAAATTGAAATACCCGAAGGGGGCATTAGTGTTCAATGGCAGTGGGGAAGAAGATTTCTTGTACTGTCTCTAGGATAACAAAGAGATATCTGTCTGCCGGGAGATAGGTAGAAGCTTCGGATTTCCGAAGCTGGAAGACGGCCTTTCAATATTATCAAAGGATGAACTGGCTGACAGTTTAGCATATAATAGCATAAAGGTATAAAAGTCAATTTTGTATTTGAAAACGAATTATTTCATTTGTTTTATACTTAATCTAGTCCTCCTCTTGCAGGGCTTAGTCCTTAGCAATGCCCTTAGAGCACAGAAAACATTGAAGATGAAGGGTATACAATGGCTCTGAACAACCTTCGTTCAGAGGTAATCGAACTAAGGAATGAAGGTCTTGAAAAAGACAAAATTTTTATTTCGTTGGTGAACAAAGTGAAAGAAGATGACGCCAACTTCAAGGCTCAAGCTGAGATCCAAAAGAATGAGATCGAGGACCTTCGGAAACAATTGGCAGAGGCCAAAGAAAAATGCGCTCTCATAGAAGCTAACCGAGAGGCCAGCGAATATTGGAAAAACTATTTAGAAAAAACAGTTGAAGAGCTTCACGCATCCAAGGAAAGATGTTTTGAAAAATCTTTGGGCTGCGTGAAGAAGATAAAGGCTAGCTTCGCCAACGTGGGCGCCTATTCAAACGAAGATAACTTTATACGAGGCAACCCTGAGGGTGTTATCGAGTGGATAAGCGGTGTTGGGGACTTGTTCTCAAATGCTATGAGTTAAGAACAAGGCAACACAGAAATATTAAATGTTAATGCTCTTCGTCCTTCAAAATATTATTTCCCTTAGGATATAATGATCTTCAGACGAAGGTCATGAAGGACATACCTTCATTATCGCAACATATGTTAATAAAAGACGAAACATATGAAATATAAAAGATAACATGAACAATTATATAACATTATCAAATCATTCCCACTTTATTATCATGGAAAAATAAAAATGATATGGAATTACAAAAGTACCTTCGGCTTGACAAAAGGTAAAAGTACAAGAGTGACACACGAGCAAATACCGGTCAGCGTGAACAGTACGAGGGTACTGTTCACCTATTTATAGGCACAAGACACAGCCTGTGAGAAATTACAGTCATGCCCTTTACATTTACTATTGGCTTATAGAAAAATCTATGAGGAGCGGATAACCTTTTCCCCTTTAAGTCGGTTCTTTTTCCCGTGACTGAGCCGAAACTCCCTTGTGCGTAGCTTCGAAGCAACGACATCCTTCGTCACGATCATGCCCTTCTCATCGTGTATGCCTTTAATCCTGAATCCGAAGGTACCTATCTATAAACCATGCTTGGAAGACATTGTTAAATTACGTTTTTGAGGACCTTCGAAGGACGAAGGCCACCAACAGTAGCCCCTCGCAGTATTAATTTGTTTAAGATAACGAATTCAGACTGCGACATGGACGAAGGCCTTAAGCCGAAGGTCCGGAAAAACACCTTCCCTTTGCTAGAATAGCAACAGTCAATGATAGACGGGACCCTCCAATTCGGGGCGCGCCGAGCGTATAAATAAGAACTCACCCTGACCACATTTGGTATGCTGTTTGTGCCACTTGCTTTGTTTTCTCGATTTTATAGCTCTTGCTCACCAACGCTTGCTAGTTTTTCAAGCTTATTGAGCTTCGGTTAAAGAAACACGTTTTCATCATTGCTGAAGGAAAGATGTCTCAAGACAAGAAGGCTGTTGCTGAGACAAAGCTAACCGAAGAGGAAAATCTCTTTGAACAGAAGAAGGCTGCGAATCCTTATATAGCTGGGTTTTTAGAATCAATGGCAAATCAAATACAGAGAAGATTACAAAAGAGATATTGGAGGGCCTGTCTGAAGATACTAGTGACTGTGACAACTATGATGCAGAAAGTGGGGGTGAAGATTCCGAAGATCGACCGTGGAGGCCAAGCCATACAATTTTCAGAAAGTCGACCATCAAGCAGAGTCACCTTGAGAGCATGAGGGGGAGGTACTTTCGAGATATATCTATTGTGAGAGCTGGCGAAGACAATAACACTCCTACGCCTAAGGAGAATGAAGTTGTGATCTTCTGAAGCTTCTTTAAAGCTGGGTTTCGGTTCCCACTGAGCAGGTTTGTAGTTGAAGTGTTGAAAACCTTCCAAATTTTCCTTCATCAACTGACCCCCGAAGCCATATTGAGGATGGGAGTCTTCATCTGGGCAGCAAGGAGCCAAGGTATAGACCCAAGCGCAAAATGCTTCTGCAACATGCATGAACTTATGTATGAGACGAAGGCCACGGGAAAATAACAGTATCACAACAACTTTGGTTGTTATGGATTTATCGCCCATCCCAACTCAAGCTACCCAGTGCCAACATTTCAGAAAAGACGACCAGGAAATTGGATGGAGGAATGGTTTTATGTGAAAAACGACTTGGTAGCGAGGGAGGATGTTAAGGAGGTTATTATGCGCCCCATTTGGTCCCGCTTCGGCCTCCGAAGGCCGAAGGTTGAGATTGACGAAGCCGCCAAAGCATGCTAGAAGGCATTTGGTACTGTCTGCTTTTTCATTGGTACAAGAGATTTAATCCAAGAGCATATAGCCTTTAGAGTATGGCCGCTTGTAGAGAACTGGGAAATGCCAAAGGAGACTGTCACCGAGTCTAGCGAAGGTGACCTGGTTCAACTGAAATACACCTTTAGATATGGAGATAAATTTGATGAACCAAATGACGGCTGGCTGAAATGTATCGAAGCTACAAGTGATGAACTGCTTGGGCCATATTCCAAAGCAGAAGATAATGCATTATCCACATCCTTCGGGGGTCAAGGAAAAAAGAGATTGAACAGAGTTTTTGATGCCATTGGTTTTGTTTACCCCAACTACTGCTACCCGCTGCGAGGACGGGGAAAGAAGAGAAAAACTGCTGCGAGGCCACTCCAGATGAGCCTGCGCCGAAGAGCAAAAAGTTGAAAGTCCTTACCCACCGGCCACATTATATTGAACCGGCCGTGGTGCCTGAATTTGGTGGGGAGACTTCTTCAGTTGCTGAACCAAAAAAGCCCATTCCTCCTATGCAGAAGACTGAAGATCCGGCTATAATGCATAAGGTACCCTCAGCCGAGCTAGCTGAGTCAAAGACTGATAAAGATAAGGCCGAAGAGCCAAAATTTGAAGGAACAAAAATGTTAGAAATTTTAAGCCCTTCGTCAGAAGTAACAGTGCCGAAGGCACAAAAAAGTTTTGCGGCAACTCCCAAGAGAAGAAGGATGGCTAATGTACTAAATGTGCTAGAATCAGTAAAGACTTTGAACTCGACTCCTTCAAAGAAAATTGCCGAAACCTCGAAGGCGCAAACTGAAGTTGAAACAGAGCAGGCCGAAATTGAAGCTGTAGTAATCCAAGCCGGTACCGAAGCTGGGCCTTTGGAGCCCGATGAGATAAAGTCTGCGGAAATTGAAGAAAAGGCAACAGAAGAAAAGCCACAAAGCAAATTTTGCCTGAAAAGGTTGCTACTCCTGCTCCCGAAGCTTTGAAAAAGAGCATTGATTACATCATCCGCCATGCTTCAGGAAAAGTTCTTTCTAAGGATGAAGAACGAGAAGCTCAACATTATGCCCAAAAATTGAAATACCTGACGGGGGCATTAGTGTTTAATGGCAGCGGGGAAGAGGATTTTTTGTACTGTCTCCCGGATAACAAAGAGATATCCATCAGCCGGGAGATAGGAAGAAGCTTCGAATTTCCGAAGCTAGAAGATGGCCTCTCAGTATTGTCAAAGGATGAATTGGCTGATAGTTTAGCATATAATAGCATAAAGGTATAAAAATCAATTTTGTATTTGAAAACGAATTACTTCATTTGTTTATACTTAATGTTGTACTCCTCTTGCAGGGCTTGATCCTTAGCAATGCCCTCAGAGCATAGAAAAACATCGAAGATGAAGGGTGTACAATAGCTTTGAACAACCTTCGTTCAGAGGTGATTGAACTAAGGAACGAAGGCCTTGAAAAGGATAAAATATTAATTTCATTGGTAAACAAAATAAAAGAAGACGAAGCTAGTTCCAAAGCTCAAGCTGAGGCCCAAAAGAGTGAAATTGAGATCTTCGGAGACAATTAACTGAGGCCAAAGAAAAATGCGCTATTGCTGAAGCTAATCGAGATGCCAACGAATATTGGAAAAATTATTTTGAAAAGACAGTTGCAGAGCTTCGCGCATCCAAGGAAAGATGTTTTGAAAAATCTGTGGGGTGCGTGGAAAAGTTGAAGACTAGCTTCGCTAACGTGGGCGCCTATTCAAACGACGACAACTTCATACGAGGCGACCCTGAGGGTGTTATCGAGTGGATCAGCCGAGAAGCCGAAGCTTTTGAGGAAATTTTAAGTGATCGCGGGGATGTTTGTGCGTTCTCTGGTGCGAGAGGAGTTTCAGCTATCTTGGAGAAGGCGGGTTGCAATCATGTTAAAACCCTAGCTCAGGCCGAAGCTGCCTTCTCCGTGGATGACACAAAGGATCCCTCGGCCGAAGCAAGTTTATTGGGCGGCAAATTTTTTACCGATATTTGGGAAAATGGCGGCCGAGAAATGGCTCATGGAATAATGAAGAAGAGCGAAAAATATATTCACAACTCTCGAGAAGTAGTGAAAAAAGCTGAAAAAGCTGCAGAACTCGAGAGACGGATAGATATCGTTTAACGACTTTTAGCTTCGTCGTTTGTTTTCGTGGCTTTGAACTGATTGATTTTTTCTATCGCAGCTGAATTACCACCTCCACCGGAGCCGTTTGACCCCCTGGCCGATCTGGAGACAAAGAAAGCAATAGAAATTCTCAACATATCCGAATGTATCATTAACGAAGTCGTCAACAAACTGCTTAACGAAGATGCGGAGAAAGTTCTAAAGGAAGAACAGTAGTTGCTGTAAAAACGTTCTTAAGTGATTAATGTAACATTTGTTAAACTAAGCCTGTAATATTTGATGTGTATAGTTTTGAATCTAACATGTAAACCGTTTTGCAATGCACTTCTTTGCGATGCATGAAACTTTTATATACATACCGTTTTTGAGCCTTCGGCGAAAAAACACCTTCCCATCTTTTCATGCTTCGTAAAGAAGAATTTTTATGCCTCGTAAGAACATCCATACTTCGTAAAGAACATCCAAACTTCGTAAAAACATCAATGCTTAGTAAACAATAGATCCCTTCTTCCACATCAGAACTGATGAAGCTATAATTCTCAGCTTACTTTGTGCCTTAACACCTTTTCATTTTTGTAAAGCATTCTCCAAAGATCGGCTCCGTTTCCAATTCATGTCATTGATGTGATATGATGTATGATGTGGATAAGGGATGAAAACGGTCGAAAACGGTATTTATTCGGTAATCAATTTTTTCTTTGATTGCGAATAAATAGGATATAGAATATACAATACAAATTTGTATTCTTGTTTTTAACATATAGCTTGTTAAGATTCATAAAAGGTAAACCTTAAATTCATCCTACATTTTCTCAAATAATAGATATAAACTTCGGTATGGATTCGGAAACAAATTCGGTAAATTTTTCAACTTTTTGTGTTGTAGAGAGCAAATAATACATAAAACAACTTATATAATATTTTATTCATATTTATACTAATGTTCTTGATAACATAAGAAAAGATCAACATCAAATTTTATACATATCTATTTTAAAATATTAAATTTGTTTTAACAGTTCAGATTACCACTTTCATCCCATGTGATGCTATGCGATATGATGCGATGATATGATGCAAAGAATGATGCTAATGCCGAAGACACATACCCACACTGAAACACAATCTCTGTGTCCCCTTAGGAACAATCAAAATCTCTTTGTCATTTATTTTTTGGCTTCACCCTTATTTTTCGGTGTAAGTTCTGCATCCCCTTAGAAACGTCTTTTGAACTTCTTTGCCTTCTATTTCGGTGGTATTCACGTTGACTTTTCGTGCATCGCTTATATTTCGGCGGTATTTGGCTCTGCATTCCCTTTGGAACGACTTTTGAGTAGAAAACTTACACTGCGCTCCCTTAGGAACGACTTTTTGTAGCTTCGGCAAACTTACGCTGCGCTCCTTAGGAACGACTTTTTGTAGCTTCGGTGAAACTTGCAATGCGATTTTTAGCTCTGCATTCCCTTCGGAACGTCTTTTGAGCTTCAGCAATTTTTGAGCTTCATGAGTCTGTGGAGAAGATATATTTTACTCTGACAAGAACGAAGCTATTACAAGAAATTAAAACTAGGTTTACATTGATTGTTCCTTATTAAAAACAAAATGACAATGAACGTAAAAATGTTTCAGAGGTAGGATATCTCTCAATAGATGTGTTTTTATTCTGGCACAGTACTATTGACTGTGCGAGCTTCGGATTCCTCCCTGAATTCCCGTTGCTGTTGAGAGTGGTGACGCCCTTCTGGCTGCTGGCTTCAGGAATATGTCAATTGTAGTGGTGGCGGAGGCGAGAGTTGTGGCCAGGAGGCCTGTGAATGGCTAGCCGAAGCGATAGAAGCTGCAGGATGATTGTTCACATACTCTGGTATGTAAGGAGAGTGACACGAAGCAGTGTGTAAGACCTACTTCGACTGGTTCTGCTGGGCTTCGGCTTCTGCTATTTCCTTTTGTTTCTGAATGGTGACATGGCACATTCTTGTAGTATGGCCCTTGTCCTCACCACAGAATAAGCAATAAATCTTTCTAGGCTGATCCCCAAACCTTCCTCCGAAGCCCCTGGTGCCTCTGCCCCTTTGAGCTGGTGGCCTGAAGGAGCTTTGCTGTTGCCCTGAAGATTGCGAGGTATATTGTGACCTCTGAGACTGACTTCCTTTGTCATCACTTTGAGTGGAGTTGTGTATTGACCTGACGTGCCTCGGATGGACTCTCCCTCCAAAGCCCCTGGTCATTTTAGAGAATCTATAAGCTTCCTCCCTTCTTTGGTGGAAGTCGTTGTCAGCTCGGATGTACTGATCCATCTTCTGAAGCAGCTTCTCTAGAGTTTGCGGGGGCTTACTTGCGAAGTACTGAGCCGTAGGTCCTAGCCGAAGGCCCTTAATCATGGCCTCAATGACAATCTCATTGGGCACTGTAGGCGCTTGTGCCCTTAGTCGCAAGAACCTTCGTACATAGGTCTGAAGGTATTCTTTGTGGTCTTGCGTACATTGGAACAGAGCCTGAGCTGTGATTGGCTTCGTTTGAAAGCCTTGGAAGCTGGTAACCAACATGTCCTTAAGCTTCTGCCACGACATGATGGTCCCTGGCCGAAGAGAAGAATACCATGTTTGGGCTACATTCCGGACTGCCATGACAAAGGACTTCGCCATGACTACAGTGTTGCCCCCATATGAAGATATAGTTGCTTCGTAGCTCATCAGAAACTGCTTTGGATCTGAGTGTCCATCATACATGGGGAGCTGAGGTGGCCTGTATGATGGGGGCCATAGGGTAGCCTGCAGTTCTGCTGCCAAGGGAGAAGCATCATCAAAAGTAAAGGCATAATGATTAAAATCATCATACCATGCATCCTCGTTGAATAAGCCTTCTTGACGAAGCTCCCTGTGTTGGGGCCTTCGATCTTGTTCATCTTGGACAAGATGACGCACTTCTTCAGTGGCTTCATCGATTTTCCTTTGAAGACCAGCCAATCACGCCATCTTCTCCTTCTTCCTTTGCACTTGCTGATAGATTATCTCTATATCTCTGATCTCTCTGTCCAACTCCTCTTCCTAGAGTGTTGGACTGGTAGCTTTCCTCTTCTAGCTTCGAGCCTCTCGAAGAGAAAGAGTTTCTTGGTTTGGGTCCAGCGGCTGTAGTGCAGCGGTTCCTGGTGCTGAAGCTTTCTTTGGTGGCATGACGAAGGTCAGTGCTTGCCGAAGGTGGTCGAAAAGGGTTCACCGGAGGTGGGCGCCAATGTTGGGGACTTGTTCTAAAATGCTATGAGTTAAGAACAAGGCAACACAGAAATATTAAATGTTAATGCCCTTCGTCCTTCGAAACATTATTTCCCTTAGGATATAATGATCTTCAGACGAAGGTCATGAAGGACATACCTTCATTATCGCAGCATATGTTAATAAAATAAGAAACATATGAAATATAAAAGATAACATGAACAATTATATAACATTATCAAATCATTCCCACTTCATTATCATGGAAAAATAAAAATGATATGGAATTACAAAAGTACCTTCGGCTTGACAGAAGGTAAAAGTACAAGAGTGACACACGAGCAAATACCGGTCAGCGTGAACAGTACGGGGGTACTGTTCACCTATTTATAGGCACAGGACACAGCCTATGAGAAATTACAGTCATGCCCTTTACATTTACTATTGGTTTATAGAAAAATCTATGAGGACTGGATAGCCTTTTCCCCTTTAAGTCGGTTCCTTTTCCTGTGACTGAGCTGAAACTCCCTTGTGCGTAGCTTCGAAGCAACGTCAACCTTCGTCACGATCATGCCCTTCTCATCGTGTATGCCTTTAATCCTGAATCCGAAGGTACCTGTCTATAAACCATGCTTGGAAGACATTGTTAAATTACGTTTTTGAGGACCTTCGGAGGACGAAGGCCCCCAACAAGCGGAGAGGCCGAAGCTTTTGAAGAAATTCTAAATGATCGAGGGGATGTCTGCGCGTTCTCCGGTGCAAGAGGAATTTCAGCCATCCTGGAGAAGGCGGGTTGCGATCATGTCAAAACCCTGGCTCAGGCCGAAGCTGCCTTCTCCATGGATGATACAAAAGATCCCTCAGCTGAAGCAAGCTTAGTGGGCAGAAAATTTTATACTGACATCTGGGAAAATGGCGGCCAAGAAATGGTCACAAAATAATGAATAAAAGTGAAAAATATATTCATGACGCTCGAGAAGCAGCGAAAAAAGCTGAGGAAGCTATAGAACGCGAGAGACAGATAGGTATCGTTTAATGGCCTTTAGCTTCGTCGTTTGTTTTCGTGACTTCGAACTGATTGATTTTTTGTACTGCAGCTGAATTATCTCCTCCACCGGAGCCGTTCGACCCCCTGGCCGACCCAGAAACGAAGAAAGCAATAGAAATCATCAACATAGCCGAATCTATTGTTGACGAAGTTGTTAACAAGTTATTGAATGAAATTGCGGAAAAGGTCCTGAAAGAGGACTGATATTGTAAAAACATTTTTAGACAATCAATGTTGCTTCACTGTATGAAGACTGTAATATTTGATGCACATATTTTTGAATTTAATGTGTAAATTATTTGTAATTCAGTTCTTTGCGATGCATGAAACTTTATATACATACCGTTTTTGAGCCTTCGGTGAAAAACACCTTCCCTTCTTTTCATGCTTCACAAAGAAGAAAATCCGTGCTTTGTGAAATATTCCATGTTTCATGAAAATATCCATGCTTCGTAAAAACTTCCCAGCTTCGTAAACAAAGGATCCCTTCTTCTGCAATAGAGCTGACGAAGCTGTATTTCTCAGCTAACTTTGTGCCTTAGCACATTTTCATTTTTTATAAAGCAGTCTCCGAAGGTCAACTTCGTTTTCAATTCGTGTCATCAGTGCAATATGATGTGTGATGTGATGCTATGCGGGATGATGTGACGGTATGATGCGAATGATGCTAATGCCGAAGATAAGCACCCACACGCCCACACTAGAATACACCATCTCTGCGTCCCCTTAGGAACGATCGAAGTCTCTTTGCCGTTTATTTTTCGGCTTCACCGCTTATTTTTTGGTGTAAATTCTGCATCCCCTTAGGAACGTCTTTTGAACTTCTTCGCCTTCTATTTTGGCGGTATTATTCGTGTTGACTTTTCGCGCTTCGCCTTATATTTCGGCGGTATTTGGCTCTGCATTCCCTTTCGAATGACTTTTGAGCAGAAAACTTACACTGCGCTCCCTTAGGAACGACTTTTTGTACCTTCGGCAAACTTACGCTGCGCTCCTTAGGAACGACTTTTGAGCTTCAGCAATTTTTGAGCTTCGCAAATATTAGAAGAAGATATATTTCATTCTGATAAAAGTGAAACTATTACAAGAAATTAGAACTAGTTCTCCATTGTTTGTTCCTTATTGAAAAACAAAATGACATAGAACACAAAAATACTTCAGGGGTAGGATATCGCTGAATAAATGTGCTTTGATTCTGGCACAGTACTATTGACTGTGCGAGCTTCGGATTCCTGCCTGACTTCGTGTTGCTGCTGAGGATACTGGCGCCCTTCTCACTGGCCTCGAGAATAGGTCGGCTATAGTGGTGGTGGGGGTGGGAGTTGTGGCCAGGAAGCCTGTGAGTGACTAGCCGAAGCCACAGAAGCTGTTGGATGATTGCCCACATACTTTGGTATGTAGGGAGAGTGGCACGAAGCAGTGTGCAAGACCTGCTTCGGCTGGCTCTGCTGAGCTTCATCTTCTGCTATCTCCTTTTGCTTCTGAATGGTGATTTGGCACATTCTTGTAGTATGGCCCTTGTCCTTACCACATAATAAGCAGTAGATCTTTATAGGCTGATCTCCAAATCTTCCCCCGAAGCCCCTGGCGCCTCTGCCCTTGGAGCTAGTGGTCTGAAAGAACTCTACTGTTGCCCCGAAGATTGTGAGGTATATTGTGACCTCTGAGTCTGACTTCCTTTGTTGTCACTCTGAGTGGAATTATGGATTGACCTGACGTGCCTCGGGTGGATTCTTCCTCCGAAGCCTCTGGTCATTTCTGAGAATCTGTAAGCTTCCTCCCTTCTTTGGCGGAAGTCGTTGTCAGCCCGGATGTACTCATCCATCTTCTGAAGCAGCTTCTCCAGAGTTTGTGGGGGCTTCCTAGTGAAATACTGGGCAGTAGGTCCTGGGCGAAGACCCTTGTTCATGGCCTCAATGACAATCTCATTGGGCACTATAGGCGCTTGTGCCCTCAATCGCAAGAACCTTCATACATATGCCTGAAGGTATTCTTCGTGGTCTTGCGTGCATTAGAACAGAGCCTGAGCTGTGACCGGCTTCGTTTGAAAGCCTTGGAAGCTTGTAACCAACATGTCCTTAAGCTTCTGCCACGACGTGATAGTCTCAGGCCGAAGAGAAGAATACCATGTTTGGGCTACATTCCGTACTTCCATGACAAAGGACTTCGCCATAACTGCAGTATTGTCTCCACACGAAGATATAGTTGCTTCGTAGCTCATCAAAAATTGTTTTGGATCTGAATGCCCATCATACATGGGAAGGTGAGGTGGCTTGTATGACGGGGGCCATGGGGTAGCCTACAGTTCTGCTGCCAAGGGAGAAGCATCATCAAAAGTAAAGGCATCATGATTAAAATCATCATACCATCCATCTTCATTGAACAAGCCTTCTTGACGAAGCTCCCTATGCTGGGGTCTTCGATCCTGTTCATCTTGAGCAAGATGACACACTTCCTTAGTGGCTTCATCGATCTTCCTTTGAAGATCAACCAGCTGCGCCATCTTCTTCTTTCTTTGTACTTGCTGATGGATTATTTCCATGTCCCTGATCTCTTGGTCCAACTCCTCCTCCTAGAGTGTTGGACTGGTGGCTTTCCTCTTCTGGCTTCGAGCTTCTTGAAGAGAAAGAGTTTCCTGATTTGGGTCCAGCGGCTGCAGTGCAGCGGTCCCTGGTGCTGAAGCTTTCTTCGGCGGCATGACGAAGGTCAGTGCTTGCCGAAGGTGGTCGAAAGAGTTCACCGGAGGTGGGCGCCAATGTTGGGGACTTGTTCTCAAATGCTATGAGTTAAGAACAAGGCAACACAAAATGTTAAATGTTAATGCCCTTCGTCCTTCGAAGCATTATTTCCCTTAGGACATAATGATCCTCAGACGAAGGTTATGAAGGACATACCTTCATCAATGTGATATGTGTTAATAAAAGAAGAAACATGTGAAATATAAAAAGCAAGATAAACAATCATGTATCATTATTAATTCATTATATTACTCTAGAAAGATAGAAACAACATGGAATTACAAATGTACCTTCGGCTTGATAGAAGGCAAAAAGTACAAGCGTGACACAAAAGCAAGTACAGGTCAGCGTGAACAGTACGGGGGTACTGTTCATCTATTTATAGGCACAGGATGTAACCTGTGAAAAATTACATTCATGCCCTTTACATTTATTATTGACTTATATACAGTTCTATGAGGACTAGATAGCCTTTTCCCCTTTAAGTCGGTTCCTTTTTCCGCCATTTAGCCGAAGCTCCCCTGCGCGTAGCTTCGGAGCAACTCCGACCTTCGTCACGATCATGCTTTTTACATCGTACATGCTTTTAGCCCGAGTCCGAAGGTACCTGTTCATATATCATACTTGGAAGATATTGTTAAATCACGTTTTTGAGGACCTTCGAAGGACGAAGGCCCCCAACAAACGACTTTGGAGCTTTTTTCACCTTTACTAGGTGATGATATTTTTGCTCTGCATTCTCTTAGGAATGACTTTAGAACTTTTTTCACCTTTACTAGGTGATGATATTTTATCTCTACATTCCCTTGTAAATGACTTCGGAGCTTTTTCACCTTTACTAGGTGACTTCACACTTACCTTCATGCTGAAGACTTGGAAATCGAACCCTTAACTGCTTTTAATTTTTTGCACCCAAAGATACCTTTATTGAGGGAATATACCTTTATTGACTTTAGGTACTCTTGTAGAATATTACATTCTCAGCCCCGTTAGAAAACCTTACCCTCTTTATAAGGAAAAAGGGTGCCGAATCTTGAGGCTAAATGTAATATCTTTGGAGCTCATCAGCATTCCATGATCTTGGAATTCCGTTTCCTTCAATATATTTTAATCTGTATGAGCCTGGTTGTTGGGGGCCTTCGTCCTCCGAAGGTCCTCAAAAACATGACTTGACAATGTTTTCCAAGTGGATTATGTGAACAGGTATCTTCGGACTCAGAATTATGAACATAAAGCACGGTCAGGACGAAGCCTGAACCAGACGAAGGACGAGCTGATTACCAAGTTCTACGAAGGACGGTGCACAGCCGAAGCTGTGTACAGGGAAGCTTCGTCGCGATAGCGGAAAGGGGAACCGACTTAAAGATGAAAAGACCACGTGGGCCTCGACAGATTTCCATAAGTCATTAACAAATGTAATGGACATGGATGTAATTTTACGTGGGCTGCATCCCGCGTCTATAAATAGATGAACAGTACTCCCGTACTGTTCACGCTGACTTGGCATCTGCTTTTGCGTCACGCTTGTACTTTTTACCTTCCCTCAGGACCGAAGGTACATTTGTAATTTGAAATCATTTCTATTTTTCCATGTTAAAAAAATAGAAATGATTCTATGATGGTGTTTATATTATATTTCATGCCTTATATGAATCCTTCGTCATTACTTGTTATGTTTACGAAGGTATGTCTCTTGTGACCTTCGTCCAAAATGCATTATCTCCCGAAGGGACATAATGTTCCGAAGGACGAAGGACTTTAACACTTAACATTTTTGTGTTGCCTTGTTCTTAACTCATAGCCTTTGAGAACAAGTCCCCAACATTGGCGCCCACCTCCGGTGAACTCACTTCCACTTCGAGTTTTTTGAACACCTTCGGAAGCTGTAGACCTTCGCTATGGCACCGAAGAAAGCTTCAGCGGCTGGGGCTGCAGCACTGCAACCGCTGGACCACAACCAGGAGACCGTCTCTCTTCGGGAGGCCCGAAGCCAGAAGAGAAAGGCCGTCAGCCCAATGCTTCAGGAGGAAGAGCTAGACCAAGAAATCAGGGATATGGAGATGCTACATCAACAGGTGCAGAGGAAGAAGGAGAAGATGGCCCGGCTAGCTGAGTTGCAACGGCAGATAGACGAAGCCTCTGAGGAAGTTCGCCATCTTACTCACGATGAGCAAAACAGAAGGCCTCAGCAGAAAGACCTTCATCAGGAGGGCTTCGTCAACGAAGATGACTGGTATGACAATTTCCATCAGGGAAATTTTGTTTTCGATGATGCTTCTCCTTTGTCCGCTGAGCTGCAGGCTACACCTTGGCCTCCATCCTATAAGCCACCCCAGCTTCCCATGTTCGACGGCCACTCAGACCCGAAGCAGTTCTTAATGAGCTACGAAGCAACAGTGTCTTCGTATGGGGGCAATGCTGCAGTCATGGCGAAGTCTTTCGTTATGGCCGTCAGGAATGTTGCTCAGACCTGGTATTCCTCTCTTCGACCAGGAACGATCACCTCATGGCAGAAGCTGAAGGATATGTTGTTAACCAGCTTTCAAGGATTTCAGACGAAGCCGGTTACTGCTCAAGCCTTGTTTCAGTGCACTCAGGATCATGAAGAATACCTTCAGGCGTATGTCAGAAGGTTCTTGCGTTTGAGGGCACAGGCACCAACGGTGCCCAATGAAATTGTTATCGAAGCCATGATCAAGGGGCTTCGTCCTGGACCTGCAGCCCAATATTTTGCTAGGAAGCCTCCTCAGACTCTGGAGAAGCTACTCCAAAAGATGGACGAGTACATTCGTGCAGATAACGACTTTCGCCAAAGAAGGGAGGAGGCCTTCAGATTTTCTGAGATGACCAGGGGCTTCGGGGGGCGATTCTATCCGAGGCATGTCAGGTCCATCCACAACACTCAAAATGATGATAAGGGGAGTCAGCAGAACAGGCCGCAGTGCTCCTCGCAGGCTTCGGGGCAGCAGCAAACTTTCTTCCGGCCACCAGCTCCAAGAGGCAGAGGTGCCAGGGGCTTCGGCGGGAGATTTGGAGATCAACCGAGGAGGACATTTTGCTTATTCTGCGGTGAGAACAAGGGCCATACCACCAGGATGTGCCATGTTACCATCCAGAAACAAAAGGAGCTAGCAGAAGCTGCAGCGCAACAGGGACAGCCGAAGCAGGTCATGCATACTGCTTCGTACCATCAGCCTTACATCCCGGAGTACGTGGGCAACCACCCTGCAGTTTCCGTAGCTTCGGCAAGTCAACCTCAAGCTTCATGGCAACAGCCCCCGCCTCCACCTCCGCTGCAACAAGGCCAGCAGCCAGAAGGGAGCCAATATGCTCTGCACCAAAGGGATCTCAGAGAGCAATCTGAAGCCCGTACAGTCAATAGTACTGTGCCAGAGTCGAAGCACATTTATTGACAAATATCCTACTTTGATAGCAGTCTTTTCCGTTTAAGTTCTATTTTCTGTGTAATAAAGAACACTTCAGTTTTCATATAATAGTTTCGCGGTTGGTTATCAGAAAAACCTATCTTCTCTACAGGTTTAAGTTGCTGAAGCTTAAAAATTTGCGGTAACAAGGAGGATCTTCGGATTATTAAAAACTCTTCGAAACAACAAAAAGTCGTTCTAAGGAGCGCAGAGTAAGTTGCCGAAGTTACAAAAAGCCGTTCCAAAGGGAGCGCAGTGTAAGTTTTTTGCTCCAAAGACGTTCCTAAGGGAATGCAGAGCATACAGCGAAAAGTCAACGCTGATACCGCCTAAGTAAAAGGCGAAGAAGCTCCAAAGACGTTCCTAAGGGAATGCAGAGCTTATACCGTCTAAGTAAAAGGCGAAGAAGCTCCAAAGACGTTCCTAAGGGAATGCAGAGCTTATACCGTCTAAGTAAAAGGCGAAGAAGCTCCAAAGACGTTCCTAAGGGAATGCAGAGCTTACGAATATATTTTGTGTGTATCTTCGGAACAAATGTCATTTGCATAACATAACATCATTTTGCATAACATAAGCATCATACATCATGTTGCATTTGGCAAAAGAAGGGGACACAGTATCAACCTTCGAAAGGACGCCTTGAGAAAGTGAAAATTGTGTAAAGTCACGAGGGAATACAATGATAATCTTCGGAATACAGCTTCGGAGAATATTTTTACGAAGCATGGACGAGCTTCATCAGAGCAATACCGAAATTGTATAGCTTCGGAGAATGTTTTCATGAAGCATGAACGTGTTTCATCAGAATAATTTTAACGGAGAATGTCTTCTTCACGAAGCATGAAAAGAAGGGAAGGTGTTTTTTTTCGCCGAAGGCTCAAAAATGGTATGTATATAGAGTTTCATGCATCGTAAAGAATTGAATAATGAAAAGAGACTTGTATATTACATTCAAATGTACAAAATGTTACATAGATCACACTTTAAATGTTTTTTCTAAATAGCATCTAGTCTTCTCTTAATACTGCCTCAGCGGCTTCATTTAGAAGTTGATCAACAACTTTATCCATGATAGCTTCGACCATTTGTTTAATTTCGTCATTCCCTTTTGTGTGGGGGTCGGCAGTCGATCCAGCAGCTTCTGAGGGAAGAAAACATTTCTTCATTACTATTACAAATCGCGAGCAGAGTTTGAAATAAAAATTACAACACAATAGGAACGACTAATTAATACCTAATTGCCTTTCGGGCTCTGTACTTCTTTCGGCACCTTCTGCCACTTTCCTAGCATCATGGATGCCTTTTTCGCTTCTTTGAATTATTTCTTGCGCCATTTCTCGGCCGCCATTGACCCAGATATCAGTGAAGAATTTACCGCCAACCATGCTGGCTTCGGTCGAGGGATCTTTGATATCTTCCGAGGATAGGTCAGCTTCGGATTGAGCTAAGGATTTTATATGTTCACAACCTTTTTTCTCCAAAACAGCAGCAATTCCCCTGGCGCCTGAAAAAGCGCAGATGTCACCGCGGCTGCTCAGGATTTCCTCGAAGGCTTCTGCTTCGTGACTAATCCAGTCCAGTGGACCTTCGGGATTGCCTCTTGAAAAGTCCTCTTCACTAGAAAAGGCGCCAACGCTGGCGAAGCTGGATTTTATCTTTTTCACGCATTCTACAGATTTAACATAACATTTCCTCTGAGATGCACGAAGCTCTTTAACACTTAACTCCAAATTATTGACCATATGATCACTGAGTTCTCGTTTTGTTTCCTCCAGTACACGTTCCTCTTTAGCTCTAGCCAGCTGTTTCTGAAGATCTTTAATTTCACGTTTTTGGGCTTCGGCCTGAGATTTTGAAGCAGCTTCGTCTTTCTTTACTTTATCTACCAGTGTAAGCAGAATCTTATCCTTTTCCAGAGCTTCGTTTCTCAGTTTGATAACTTCGGAGCGTAAATTGTTAAACGCAATGTCGTAGCTTTCATCTTCGGCGCTTTTTTGGGCTCTTAATGCGTTGCTTAGAATCAAGCCCTATACGAAAAAGAATCCATATAAGAATAAAGGAATGAATTACGTATTAAAAAAGTTTTTTCAAACGCTTAATTTCCATACCTTTAGGCTATTGTACGCAAGACTGTCTGCGAGATCCTCTTTCGTCATGGCGCATAATCCAGCTTCGAGTTTTGGGAAACCCATACTCCTGGCCATCTCCCGGCAGACAGATAATTCTTTGTTATCAGGGAGGCAGTATAGGAAGTCATCTTCATTTGTCCCATTGAATACTACTGCCCCCTTCGGATACTTTAACTCCCTAGCATAGTGATTCGCTTCATAGGTCTCTTCTTCAGACAGTTTCTTCCCCGAAGCATGTCGCACGATGTAATCGCGTATGCTGGAGGGAGCTTCGGGGGTGGCCGTGTCAATTTCTTCAACCAAGGCTAGTTCTGATATTTTCTCGGATTGTTCCTTGGTGGGCTCTGAAGGCCCAGCTTCAGCTTCAGCTTGTTGTTTCGAAGCTTCAGTAGATGCTTCAGCGAGTTCAGCAGACTCCTTTGCGGTTGTGCTTGAAGACTTAATTGTCTCCAAGACATCCAGTACGTTCACCATCCGTTTTCTTCTTGGGGTCACCAATGGGCCCTTTTGATTTTTTGTTGTTTCGACATTTGCTGAAGGACTTAAAATTTCTGATGTTTTTGGCCCTTCAGTCTTCGGTTTTTCTGCTTTTTCGGCTGAAGGTGCTTCAGTTTTTTCTTCTATCTTCGGCACTGGAGCTGGTTCTGTAGCTTCAGAGGCCAAAGAAACTTCACCAATAAATTCTGGCACTGTGGCCGGCTCAATAAAGCGAGTTCGATGGGTGAGCACCTTCATCTTTTTCCTTTGAGGCGCTGGCTCACTAGTGGCACTCGTGGTAGCTTCTGTCGCAGGAGAAGTATTTTTCCTTTTGCGACCCAATACCGGATAGTGATAGTCAGGGTAGATAAACCCGACTGCGTCAAATACACGGTTGAGCCTTTTCTTCTTTCGGCCTCCAAAGGCTGCTGATAACGCAGTGTTCTCGGCCTTCGAATATGCCCCAAGAAGTTCGTCACTTAATGTGTCAATGCTTTTCAACCAATCGTCATCAGGTTCAACAAATTTATCCCCATATTTGAATGTGTATTTTAGTCTGACTAGTCCGCCTTCGTCGGACTCTTTAATGTTCTCCTTCGGCATTTCCCACTTTTCTACAAGTGGCCATACCCTGAAGGCAATGTGCTCTTGGACTAAGTCCCTTGTCCCAATGAAAGAGCAGATTATGCCGAAGGCTCTTTGGCATTCTTCGGCTGCTTCATCCATTTCAACCTTCAGCCTTCGAAGTCCGAAGCGTTGCCAGATGGGGCGCATAATGATACTCTTGACATTTTCTTGCGCTGTTAAGTCATTCTTCACATAGAACCATTCTGTCATCCAGGCTCCGGGCCACCTCTTCCGAAAGGTCGACACAGGGCAGCTTGACCCGGAGCGGGCACCGAAGCTATAACACCTAAAATTGTTGTGATATTGTTCTTTTCCCCAGGGCTTCGTCTCGTATAATAACTCATGAATGTTGCAGAAGCTTTTAGCGTTTGGTTCCAAACCTTGGCTCCTCACAGCCCAGACAAACACCCCCATTCTTATGATGGCTTCGGGGGTAATCTGATGAAGGTAAACTTGAAATGTCTTCAGTACTTCAACAACAAAGTTGCTTAGGGGGAATCGAAGCCCAGCCTTGAGAAAGCTTCGGAAGATTACGACTTCATCCTCTTCTGGGGTGGGAGAAGTCTTCTCTCTAGCGTCAGCCCTCACAATAGATATATCTCGAAAATACCGCCCCCTCATATTATCAATATGACTCTGCTTGATAGTGGTTTTCCCGAAAACCGTGTGACTTGGCCGCCATGGCCGATCTTCGGCCTCTTCCCCACCACTTTCTACATCATAGCTGTCGCTGTCACCAGTATCTTCGGACAAACCTTCAAGAATCTCCTTCGTGATTTTCTCAGTATTGGTCTCCGCCATCGCTATGAGGAACCCCAAATTCTTCTCTTCCTCGAGACTCAGCTTCGTCTCAGCAGGGATCTTCTTACCTTCAGACATCTTCGGAAACGCTAAAAAACTGTTTTCAGGGCCGAAGCTTCGAAATCAAAAAGGTCACCAATCTTAATGCACAAGAGCTAAAAATTTAGTGGACCGAAGCAGATGGCAAGTGTGCGTACCAAATGAGTTGGCGGTGTGATCTTATTTATACGCCCAGGGCGTTGAAAATTGAAAGACCTCGCTTGTCAGTGAATGTTGCTATTCTAGCAAAGGGAAGGTGTTTTTTCGGACCTTCGGCTCAAGGCCTTCGTCCATATCGCAATCTGAATTTATTATTAACAAATTAATATTGCGAGGGGCTACTGTTGGGGGCCTTCGTCCTCCGAAGGTCCTCAAAAACATGACTTGACAATGTTTTCCAAGTGGATTATGTGAACAGGTATCTTCGGACTCAGAATTATGAACATAAAGCACGGTCAGGACGAAGCCTGAACCAGACGAAGGACGAGCTGATTACCAAGTTCTACGAAGGACGGTGCATAGCCGAAGCTGTGTACAGGGAAGCTTCGTCGCGATAGCGGAAAGGGGAACCGACTTAAAGATGAAAAGACCACGTGGGCCTCGACAGATTTCCATAAGTCATTAACAAATGTAATGGACATGGATGTAATTTTACGTGGGCTGCGTCCCGCGTCTATAAATAGATGAACAGTACTCCCGTACTGTTCACGCTGACTTGGCATCTGCTTTTGCGTCACGCTTGTACTTTTTACCTTCCCTCAGGACCGAAGGTACATTTGTAATTTGAAATCATTTCTATTTTTCCATGTTAATAAAATAGAAATGATTCTATGATGGTGTTTATATTATATTTCATGCCTTATATGAATCCTTCGTCATTACTTGTTATGTTTACGAAGGTATGTCTCTTGTGACCTTCGTCCAAAATGCATTATCTCCCGAAGGGACATAATGTTCCGAAGGACGAAGGACTTTAACACTTAACATTTTTGTGTTGCCTTGTTCTTAACTCATAGCCTTTGAGAACAAGTCCCCAACACTGGTCTATTCAAAGCTGAGACCAGAAAAGGGCCTTCCCACTTCACTTGCAAATTTCCTGTTGTATCTAGGTTAGCCACTCTTCGAAGCACCAGGTGACCTGACGCTATGCTCTTGAGTTTTACCTTCTTGTCCCGCCATCTTATGGTCTCTGCTTGATACTTTCTTATATGTTCAATTGCTTCAAGCCTTGATTCTTCTATTGTATCCTTCGAAACATTTTCATTGTCCTAATCTTGAGTTGAAGACAACTGTTACTAAACCCAGTTTAATTTCTTCGGGGGTGACTGCTTCGTCCCCAAAGAGGAGATTGAATGGTGTAAAACCTGTAGATCTTGATATCAAGGTGTGATGATTTCACACAACTTTAGTAAGCTCTTTTGTCCATTTTCCCTTCGGCAATCCAACCGTGAACTTTGTAATTCCTGATAGAATTATGTTGTTCGCTCTTCCAACCAGTCCATTAGATTCTGGATGTCTGACCGAAATAAAATGTATGTTAGTTCCCACTTGACTGTGGAATGCTATGAATGCTTCGGAGTCAAATTGAGTGTCATTGTCGATAGTGATAGAATTTGGGACTCCGAAGCGACAAATGATATTTTGCCAGAAGAACTTTTGAATGGTTGTTGGAGTTATTATTGTTAAGGATTTTGCTTCTATCCATTTTGAGAAGTATTCCACTACGACCACTGCATACTTTAAGTTCCCTTGTGCTGCTAGCATCGAGCCTATTAGGCCGACTCCACCAGTTCACCCAAAGTTCACCCATAAGCTCTGTTTTGAACTATAGACTGCACTGTTTGCAGAGTGGAGTTTGAATATGGGTATGGGTATGGGTGAGCTGCTGGAGATAGTCTTACGTCCATTCCCCATCTTTGCAAGGGCCATGTAGGTTGTGTTAATTTTTGTCAAGGATGAAGGTTGCTTTTGATCTTTTGAACACCTTTGGCAATTGTCACACTTCTGCACAAATTTTGTTGTGTCTGAAAATTCCTTCGACCAGTAGAAACCTTGACGAAAGATTTTCTCGAGTAGGGCTCTAGGGCTAATATGTGTTCCACATATACCAGAATTAATGAATTTCTATTATCAGCTCTTGACCTTTGTCTCTAGAAATACACTTCAGCAAGGGTGAGCAAACATATTCCTTGTATAATTCCCCTTATATGACCTTATATGGCCTTGTCCTTGCCTGCATCCTTTTAATGTATGCTTCATCATCGTTTGGATGATTTCCCTGAAGGAAGGTTATAATCTACGTTCTCGAGTTTTCACTGTGTGTAGAAGATACTGTCAAGATGGCTTTTTCCATCAATTCCACCAAAGGTGCCTTTAATATTTCAAAGAACACTTTGGCGGAGAGGGAGCCCTTGGCGATAAACTTAGCCAACATGTCAGCATGCTCATTATTTAGCCTCGGGATATTTTTCACTGAGAACACTTCGAAAGAAGACTCCATCCTTCGGATCATATCAAGGTACTTTTCTAAGGTTGGGCTCTTTGCATTTCTTGATTTGTCCACTTGGCCTATAATGACCTGAGAATCTGATTTCAAGGTTGCTCTTCTTACACCCATTGCCTTTAATTTCCTCAAACCAAGAAGTAGAGCTTCATATTCTGCTATATTGTTTGTATACTGAAACTCCAGTTTAGCAGCATATGATGCCTTTACTTTGGATGGTGAAATAACAATACATGCAACACCAACCCTGAAGGATCCCCATGAACCATTATAGAAAATTGTCTAGACATCCTTGTACGATGACTAGCTTCGTCTTGTAGTTTGGAGTTCAATCAGCAATGAAGTCTGCCAGTGCATGCGATTGGATAGATGATCTATGATCAAAATCTATGACGAACTCGTTGAGTTCTCCTGCCCATTTTCCAATTTGGATCGAAGCTTCTCTATTTCTTATGATATCTTTAAGTGGCTGTGATGAAGGTACAATGATGTTGTGGGACTCGTATAGTGTCGAAGCTTTCTTGAAGCCATCAAGACTACTGTGGCAGAACCTCCCAAGTTATTGGGCTCACATGCACCTGCCCTTGTCTCAAGGACCTCAGACGGCTATGCATGTGCACGAGATAACTTAATAGGATATGTCCGAGTTTCCCAAGGACCCCGGATAAACCACTTATAACCAGGACCGTAGGATTAAGTAACACAAATCACACACACCAACATTTTGCAGCGGAAATCTTATTACCAAATTTTACAAGTTACATCAAGTTTACATTGTACATGATCGAAGTAATTGCACTATGTTTTGAATGTATAAACATTTATATGTTTAAAATATATGCTAGCTTAAGTGACCATCCTCAATAAGAGGTTTAGAAGAAGTACTTAGACTTATAAGAAGGCCGTGCCCACCGGTTCTTAACACCAATCACAATCAAGTGACTCGTAACCTGCAGCAACAATGGGAAAACCCTAAGTACACAAGTACTCAGCAAGACTTACCCGACTAAAGAAAAGACTCTCAAGGGTATGCTGGTTTCAAAAGGGATTCAAGGTATGGCTTATCAAGAATCAAAGACTCTGTTTGTAGAAATGCTTACTAACAGTGGATCCTTAAAAATCCAGTTTTACTTGTCAGGTTAAGTAAGGTTACCTACATCTAGAGTTCTTTCTACCCTAGTGTTGGGGCCATGCTTCGTTGCGCCGAAGGTCTTACGGGAAGAAGCAGCTTCGGCTGAAGTTGTCCCCAGGAGATGTCCGAAGGTTCCTTTTCATGAAGCTTCGGCATTACAAACCGACATAGAGATAGAATGACCTTTTAATCCATAAAGGTCTGAGTCAATGTTGTAAACTTTTATGAGGGGCATAGTTGTAATTCGTCACAGGCTGTGTCCTGTGTCTATAAATAGATGAACAGTACCCCCGTACTGTTCACGCTGACTTGTATTCGCTCGTGCGTCACGCTTGCATTTTTGCCTTCTGTCGAGCCAAAGGTACAAATGTAATTCAACATTGTTTTTATTCTTCCATGATTATTTAATAAGAACATATAATAATGATATGTGATTGTTCATGTTATTCTCTCATGTTTCATTTGCTTCTTCTTTTTATCAATATAAGATGCAATCATGAAGGTATGACCTTCATGACCTTCGTCTGAAGATCGTTATATCCTAAGGGGAATAACGCTTCGAAGGACGAAGGATGTTTACCATTAACTTCTTTCTGTGTTGCCTTGTTCTTAATTCATAGCATTTGAGAACAAGTTCCCAACATTGGCGCCCACCTCCGGTGAACTCACTTCCACTCTTTTGAGCTGATGGCTTCGTTCAACGACCAAGCTAGAGTTGCCTCGGCTCCGAAGCTGCTGTTCCCGATAACAGGCGGTTCATGTTCAGAGCCAGCCAACAAGAAGCAGAAGAAGGAAGCGCAGAGAAGGGTACAGCATGTTGGGGTGCAAGGAGCCTTCATCAAGTCGAGATGGTCTCACATTCCTATTACCTTCTCCCAAGAGGACCTTCAACTCAAGGATTACCCACACAATGATGCTATGGTTATCTCTTGTGTGATCAAAGGATTTCTAGTTCACAATGTCTTGGTTGATACAGGCAGTGCAGCTGATATCATATTTGCTAAGGCCTTCAGGCAAATGCAAGAGCCCGAAGACAAGATCCATGATGCTACGCACCCTCTTTGTGGCTTCGGAGGATGGCAGATTGTAGCACTTGTGAAGATTACCATGCCAGTAACCTTCGGATTTGTTAACAACACAAGGACTGAGCAAATTGTGTTTGATATTGTTGACATGGAGTATCCTTACAATGCTATCATTGGTCGCGGTACTCTCAATGCCTTCGAAGCAATTCTTCACCCAGCTTACCTCTGCATGAAGATACCTTCGGACCAAGGGCCTATTGCTATTCATGGAAGCCAGGAAGCTGCTAGAAGGGCCGAAGGAAGCTGGACTGACTCCAAATCAATCCATAACATAGATGGAGCTGAAGCTTGTGAACAATACAAATTCAGAAGGGAGAAAGCAGCTTCAGCAGATCAGCCGAAGCCCATGCTCTTATGTGAGGACATAGCAGAGCAGAAGGTGCTGTTGGGTTCTCAATTATCCGAAGAGCAGGAGAAAACCTTGATAAGGTTTTTGTTTAACAACAAAGATGTTTTTGCATGGTCAGCCAATGACCTCTGCGGAGTAAATCGGGATGTTATTGAACACTCGCTCAATGTTGACCCATCCTTCAGACCCCGAAAGCAGAGGCTTCGGAAAATGTCTGATGACAAGGCCGAAGGGGCTCGCAATGAAGTAAAAAGACTCCTCAGTGCAGGAGTTATCAGAGAAGTAAAGTACCCAGAATGGCTAGCTAACACTGTTATGGTAAAGAAGGCCAACGGCAAGTGGAGAATGTGTATCGATTTCACAGATCTCAACAAGGCTTGTCCGAAGGACGAATTCCCATTGCCAAGGATAGACTCTTTAGTTGATGCAGCAGCTTCTTCAGAGCTCATGAGTCTGCTAGATTGTTACTCAGGCTATCATCAAATCTGGATGAAGAAGGAGGATGAGCCGAAGACTAGCTTCATAACCCCAAGTGGCACATATTGCTATCTTCGGATGCCTGAGGGGCTCAAAAACGCTGGAGGAAGTTTCAGCAGAATGACTGCGAAGGTCCTCCAGTCTCAGATAGGCAGAAATGTGCTAACTTATGTTGATGACATCATTGTAAAAAGCACGAAGCAGGAAAATCATATTGCTGATTTGCAGGAGACCTTCGCCAGTTTCAGACAAGCTGGTTTGAAGCTGAATCCAGAAAAATGTGTCTTCGGAGTAAAGAAGGGGAAATTTCTTGGATGCTTGGTTTCAACAAAGGGAATTGAAGCTAATCCAAATAAAATTGAAGCTATACTTCGAATGGAGCCACCAACTACAAGAAAGGGGGCCCAAAGATTGACAGGAAGGCTGGCATCTCTCAATAGATTCATATCCAGATCAGCAGAAAGAAATTTACCATTCTTCGAGGTGCTGAAGTCAGCTGAAGTCTTTCAATGGGGACCAAGCCAACAAAAAGCTTTCGAAGAGCTGAAGCAATATTTGATAGATCTAACAACATTAACTCCACCAACGCCAGGGGCTCCTTTGTTGTTATATGTGGCAGCTTCACACTCGGCAGTAAGTGCAGCACTTGTCCAGGAGAAGCTTGTTGGCCAGGTCAAGAAGCAGGTTCCAGTGTATTTTGTATCTGAAGTCCTTAGTGTATCAAAGAAAAACTATACAGAACTGGAGAAGGTATTATATGCCGTTTTGATGGCATCCAGGAAGCTTCGGCATTATTTTCAAGCATACAATATTGTTGTTCCTTCTTCGCAGCCGTTGAAGGATATTATGAGAAATAGAGAAGCTACTGGACGGATTGGAAAATGGGCTGCAGAGCTCAATGAATTTTGCATTTATTATGTGCATAGATCCTCGATCCAGTCTCAAGCGTTGGCAGATTTCATTGCCGATTGGACGCCAGGGGCTCAGGATGAAGAAGCAAATAAAGATGCCGAAGTGTGGACAGTGTTTTGTGATGGCTCTTGGGGAACCTTCGGAGCAGGTGCAGCCGCTGTGTTGGTCTCACCATCCAAGGTTAAAACTTGTTATGCAGCAAGACTTGATTTCAGCTGTACAAACAATATTACTGAGTACGAAGCCCTGCTCCTGGGCCTTCGGAAATTAAAGGCAATGGGAATCAGAAGGGCGATTCTTAAAACTGATTCCCAGGTTGTTTCGGGTCACATCGACAAAAGTTGCAAGGCTAAAGATCCGAAGCTTGAAAAATATCTAGACACGGTCCGAAGAATCGAAGCTTCCTTCGAAGGATTTTCTGTCAAAAATATCCCTCGAGGACAAAATGAGCATGCTGATTTGCTAGCCAAGTCAGCAGCACAGGGGCTGCCGTTACCTTCGGATGTGTTCTTCGAAACAATAAAGGCACCTTCAGTGGAGCTCCTTGAAAGAGCAGTCCTCAATATATCTCCTGTTTATAGCGAAGATTGGAGAACTGAGATCATCTCTTACCTTCAGGGTAAGTTCCTTTTAGATGACGAAGCTTATAACAGGAGAATAGAGGCAAGAGCTCGTCCATATGTCATGATAGAAGGGGAGTTGTACAAGCATGGAGTTTGTGCTCCGCTACTCAAGTGTTTATCTAGAACCGAAGGTATAGAGTTGATGAAAGAAATACATGCAGGCCTGTGTGGATCCCACATTGGATCTAGGCCGTTACTTGGAAAAGTCTTCCGCCAAGGGTTTTATTGGCCGAAGGCAGCTTCGGATGCAGCGGAGTTAGTTCAAAAGTGCGAAGGCTGTCAGAAGTGTGCAAGAGATAAAAAACAGCCTTCGTCTTTAACACAGCTCATTCAACCTATCTGGCCATTGCAAAGGTGGGGCCTTGACTTGTTAGGTCCATTACCACCGGCTCAAGGGAATTTAAGATATGTTATAGTAGCTGTGGAGTATTTTTCTAAATGGATTGAGGCAAAGCCATTAGCCACAATAACTTCGGCCACTGTCCAAAAGTTTTTCTGGCAGAATATTGTCTGTCGCTTCGGGGTACCGAAGGCCATCACTGTAGATAATGGAACACAGTTCAACTTCGAAGCTTTCAGAAATTTCTGTGATCAAATTGGTACGAAGATCCATTTTGCATCAGTCAGGCATCCGGAGTCAAATGGGCTCGTTGAAAGAGCCAACGGCATTATAATGACAGGAATAATGAAGTTAATCTTCAATCAACCCAGGGGAAAGTGGCCAGATCAGTTAACCAAAGTGGTGTGGAGCCACAATACAACAACATCAAGGTCTACAGGCTTTACTCCATTCAAGTTATTATTCGGTGACGAAGCAATAACTCCGGAAGAAGCTAAAGCTGGATCAATAAGAGTAGTAGCTTCGGCCGAATCCGGTCCTGAAGATGCTTGTCTTGTGGAAAAAGATGCTTTAGAAGGGATCAGGCTTCAAGCTGTGGAGAATATCAATAAATACCAAGCTGAAACAGTCAAATGGCGAGATAGAAAGGTCCGGCTAAAAAATATTGAGCCGGGACACTTGGTGCTTCGGAGAGTGGCCAACCCAGACACAGTGGGCAAGTTACAGTTGAAATGGGAAGGACCTTTCTTAGTAGCATCTTCGTCAAGACCTGGTTCATACAGATTGAAGGACATGGACGGCAACGACATTCCAAGATCTTGGAATGCGGATGAGCTTCGGCGATATTATGTGTAACTTGATGTAACTCTTTTATGTTTTTTCTTTTTCATGGCACCCTTTTCCTTTCTAAAGGGGGAGAAAGGTTTTTGATGGGGCCATCATATGTAATTTCCTTTTTAGTTCTATAAGAGCAAAATCCCCCAAAGAATGTAAATGTAAAAGCTGAGAACGCACCATCGAGTGCCGAAACTGAAAAAGCGAAGAAGCTCCAAAGACGTTCCTAAGGGAATGCAGAGCTTACAGCGAAAAGTCAACGCTGATTCCGCCGAAAGTAAAAGGCGAAGAAGCTCCAAAGACGTTCCTAAGGGAATGCAGAGCTTACAGCGAAAAGTCAACGCTGATTCCGCCGAAAGTAAAAGGCGACGAAGCTCCAAAGACGTTCCTAAGGGAATGCAGAGCTGATGTGTGGTTGTTTCTAAGGAAATAATGGCTGAGGGTATGGCTTCGGATATGTGTTTTGGACATTCATTCGCACATCACATTACATCGTAGCATCTGCATTCATAAGCATTCATTCAGGCATATATAGGATAATCATCATCATGAGTGGTTGTTTCGGCAAAAAGAAGAAGCGGTCTTTTATGCTTCGTTGTGTACAAAAAAGAAAAAGCTTCGGCAAAAAGAAGAAGCGGTCTTTTATGCTTCGTTGTGTACAAAAAAGAAAAAGCTTCGGCAAAAAGAAGAAGCGGTCTTTTATGCTTCGTTGTGTACAAAAAAGAAAAAGCTTCGGCGAAAAGAAGAAGCGGTCTTTTATGCTTCGTTGTGTACGAAAAGAAGGGAAGGTGTTTTTTCGCCTTTGGCTCAAAATACTAATTTCGTCCACATCAAAGCGCCTCAATGGAAGGGTAAGAATATATTACAAGGTATGTACAAAGTTCATTAAGAACAGTCTAATTGTATTTACAAAAGTTGTTACAAAAGTCTCTTGAGTTTTTTCTATAGTGTACTCCTACTGATCTTCACTGAGCTTCAGCTTCGGCGGTATATTTTTTAAGCATCACCTTCAGCTTCGTCATCCTACATGAATCAAGGTATTGCGAGTAAAAATCAAGTATGAAGGAGAAGGTAAGCACAAGGTATCATTTCTTACTGGTTCAAGATGACTTCGAGCTTCGTCTCCAGCCTTCTCTCGCCCGCCTTTTGTCCATATCATTTTTATAAATCTGTTTGAAATGCTTCGGGCGAGGTCAGGAATATCGTCTAGGATTGATGGAGACAGAGTGAAATTGGGCCTGTTGACGATTTTTCCATGATCACAGCCGGCCTTCAGGAACGCTGCAGCAGTGCCCCGAGAAGCTACCCAGGCACAGAAGTCACTGTGCCCGGCTATAACTTCGTCAAGCTCATCAATTTCAGCTTCAATATGTTCGAAGGTTCTTGGCAAATTTTCAGCTGAAGGGGTGCACTTTCCACTGCTGGCTCCAACTGAATAAAAGATCTTTTTCAATTGTTGAATACAGTTGTTACTAAATTTCAAACATTTGTCTTGAAGGCTTGTTAATGATTTCTTCAAATCTGAGCTGGTTTGGACTTCGGCCTCAAGTTTTGAATTAAGCTCTAGCTTCTCTTGTTCAAATTGTTTTGATTGGCACAGAAACTTCGAATTCAATTCTGCTACTTTAGCTTCAGTTTCTGCCAATAAGCCTTCAGTTGTTTGGAGTTCGAAGTCTTTCTTTTCAATAATAGCTGATTGCTCTTTTATTTTGCTCTCTAAATTTTCAATTATAGCTTCGTGTTTCTTATCCTCTAGATCCTGCTGCATCTTCAAAGCTTTGCTCAGTAGCATGCTCTGCACAAAAACAACCTTCGTTAGGAACATTTTCATTATTAAAAACAATAAAAGTCAGAGAAAAGTTGTTTACCTTGAAGTTGGAATAAAATAAGCTACCAACGATATGTTGTCGTCGGTAGCGGCTGATATCCGTTTCTAGCTTCGGAAAACCGATACTCTTTGATAGAGTACCGATGACCTTAGCACCAGTTTGATCTCGGATGCAGCCTAATTTTTCATCGTTAACACCTCCGAAAAGAAGAGCTCCTGGCTTATATCCGCAAGATTTGGCATATTCTTTAAGCTCTTCTATTTCGGCCTTCGACAGTTCTTGCCCAACTAAATTTTGAAATATGTAGGCTTCGTCTTCCGGAGCATCTTCGGCTATTTCCTTTCCCTTTCCAGGCACTGTGGCCATGGTTTCTTCAGCAGCAGTGGTAGCTTCTTCTTCGGCCATGTCTAACAAAATTTTGTCGATGTCTTCAATTGTAGTTTCCAAGTTCAAATCTTCGGCTGAAGCGGCTTCGGTAGCCGCGACCTCCGAAGGTGCGACTTCGACATTTGTTGTGCCCTCAACCGCTGGCGTTTTCCGAGTTGAAGCCCTCGGTGGCGTCTTGTCAATAACTTCGGTCACTGCAATAATTCTTTGCCTCTTTGTTTTGGTTATCTTCGTTTTTTCCGGCTTCTCCACCTTTCGAAAAAGCTTCGTCAGTTGAGGCCCTAATGGACTTAGCTTCGCGGGCAGGGGTTCAGTCATTACCTTTAAGATTTCCTCCACGTCGCTGGTAGAGGGTGGTGCAGGAGTCCCCTCTTCATCGGATAATTTTCGCTTTGGAGATGATATTCTTCTCTTCTTTGGAATATTCTTCTCTTTTGGCGGTTCTTCCTCATCTTTGTTCAAAGTTTCGGCCACCCTTTTCCTTTTTTGGCCCTCAGCACCCTTATTTAGCTGTTCATAATCAGGGTACTCAAAACCCAGGGCATCAAACACTCGGTTCAGCCTTCGCTTCGGACGGGTGCCGAAGGCCGCGGTCATCAATTGATCCTCTTTTTTCGAATAATTCCCAAGAATTTCATTGCACATTACTTCAACTGTATCCAGCCACTCTTGGCAAGGTTTTTTAAAGTATTTCTTGAACTTGAAATGGTAAGGAAGCCGGACAAGTTCCACTTCCTTCTTCTCCCTCTCTAGCTTCGGCATTTCCCATTCTTTTAGAGTAGGGAAAACCCTGAAGGCCAAGAACTCTTGAACCAGATCCCTGGTACTGATATGCTCTGAAATAATTTTAAACTCACCCAGTGCAGCCCAGGTGGGACCTTCTAATGTCATGTGACATCGCGGTCTTGTTTCTCCGAAGATCAATTCAAGTGGGCTTTGCACCAACTTCTCTTTGTCTTCGTCAACTTTCACATAAAACCACTCTGACTTCCAGCCGGCCGGCCATTTGCTTCGGTAGCTAATAACAGGAAACTTTGTGGTTTTCCGGTAGGCAAAATTGTAGCAACCAAAGTTATCATGTAATCCATCTTTTCTGGCTTTCGTCTGGTAATGCAGCTCATGGACTCGACAAAAGCTGTCGGCAAACGGCTCCACCGCCTGGCTTCGGAGGGCCCAGATATAGACACTAAGCCTAACGATAGCGTTAGGAGTCAACTGATGAAAGTAAATACCAAACTTCTTCAATACATCTGCAATAATCCCATGAAGGGGGAATCTCAGCCCAGCCTTTAAAAAGCTCTTGAAAATGACTATCTCGTCCTTCTCTGGCTTCGGGGTAGTCTCTTCTCCCCCGAAGCGAAGTAGTTTCTTCTGATTTTCACTGAAATAACCTGATTTTACCATCTTGGAGAGATCAGCCTTCGAAACGGTCGACTTTCCGAAGTCCAAGTGGCTGGGCTTACTTGGCATGGCAATGCGATAATCATCTTCGGGATCAGTTTCTTCAATGTTCTCCTCTTCTGCTTCGGCAGTTGCTTGTTCTGCTTCAACAGTGGGAATTTCTTCCGCAGTTACCAGTCCGGATCGTTGCATTGCTTCGGAGATGGGCACAGTCTCCGAACCTTCAGCTTCGTCTCCTTCACGCTCAACCCTGGCGGTAGATCGCACTCTGGCCATTAATTCTGAGTCTGTGGAAATTGAATACTTTTTTGAATACTTTTTTCTCCCGAAGCCTTTCCTTCTGACGAAGCAGATTTCGACTTGGAGCTTCGTTCGATTCCGAGAGTCAGGCTTCGGCTATGGTTAAAAATTTTGGCAGCAAAACAGTGCAAGTAGCAATGAATGCTGTGGTAACTTCACACCTACCCGTCTGTTTTTATAGTGCTGCAGGTAAGAAGGCGAAACGCCAGGATTTTTACACCGGGCGGACAGTCACTTGCACTCGCTGCGCGGTGGACCGCAAAAACCAAACAGTAACTCTGCAAGGTGGGCCCGACACGCGCTTGGAAACTAAATCGTTTCTCGACAACGAGCTCAGGGAAGGTGTTTTTTGGACCTTCGGCTTCCCGAAGCTTAAGAGGCTTTTTTCACGGATCAAGCTCGTTACGAAAAACGATCTAGCGCCGCGAAAGGGGCTACTATTGGGGCCATGCTTCGTTGCGCCGAAGGTCTTACGGGAAGAAGCAGCTTCGGCTGAAGTTGTCCCCAGGAGATGACCGAAGGTTCCTTTTCATGAAGCTTCGGCATTACAAACTGACATAGAGATAGAATTACCTTTTAATCCATAAAGGTCTGAGTCAATGTTGTAAACTTTTATGAGGGGCATAGTTGTAATTCGTCACAGGCTGTGTCCTGTGTCTATAAATAGATGAACAGTACCCCCGTACTGTTCACGCTGACTTGTATTCGCTCGTGCGTCACGCTTGCATTTTTGCCTTCTGTCGAGCCGAAGGTACAAATGTAATTCAACATTGTTTTTATTCTTCCATGATTATTTAATAAGAACATATAATAATGATATGTGATTGTTCATGTTATTCTCTCATGTTTCATTTGCTTCTTCTTTTTATCAATATAAGATGCAATCATGAAGGTATGACCTTCATGACCTTCGTCTGAAGATCGTTATATCCTAAGGGGAATAACGCTTCGAAGGACGAAGGATGTTTACCATTAACTTCTTTCTGTGTTGCCTTGTTCTTAATTCATAGCATTTGAGAACAAGTTCCCAACACCTAGTTCAAGCACTTGGCCTATACTAGCTGTCTTTTTTATCATCCCTTTAGTTCACTGGATTTCTACGTGTAGGTCAGTGACCAAGTCTTCATGTCCGAGAAGTAACGGCGATCCGAATCGATTAATGCCCAGCTGGGGATGTCTAATCACACGACATATGTAGCACTTAACCCATGCATATGTCAACTTGCCACCGAGGTTCTTAAGACCATATCAGGTTCACGCCAACCGAGAGCACGGATACACCACCGTCCAGCCTCTTGCCACGGAGGGTACACGCTACTCTCGCCATCTCTCCACTCCCATTGCGTGTTGTCTTATTCTGGTATTAGTCTGCCCGAGGCAAAGCTTACCCATGATGAGGTATGTGACCAGTTAAAAGGTCCTCGATCATCAAGCCTACATCGACACGGTCCTTAATCGACTCAGACGGAGACACTACACCGAGACTCCCTTCTCGTGCAAGTCAACCGCCCGGTCTCAGCTTTATTATTTAAACCCAAAGTTTGGTACCTAGCAGAGGTACATCTTTTCTGATGTTGAACCCATCAAGGCCTTGATGGATCCACCATCAAGTTTTATTTTTGAAAACATTCCCACCCACTGAAGCAGCACTTTTTTTAAAACAAAACATTTTTGTCTGCTAAAGCAAGGCTAAGCATCATAAAATTCTTTTCAAAACGGGTATCAAGGAAGGGTAATCAATTTTCAAGGAAGGAAATGCATCAACGGTTTAGCACACAAATCCTATCACCTAATGCATCAAACAAGGTGATAAATATTTTAAAACAACAAGGAGGTGGCAAATGCATCAGGGCTTGCCTGGGCAACACTAGTGTCAGGTACCGTAATTAGGGGTACCCCCAACACTCCTTAACACGGCTGGAAAACATCTTCAGAACAAACCGCGAAGACTGATAAGCACGGATCAAGCCAAGACCTCGCCTGCCAAGGGACGCGATCTCGCCTTACCCGAGCCCGGCCTCGGGCGGGAACAGTAGTCCCGGGCGGATTCACGCCTCGCCCGAGGGCCTCTACAGGCAGTGGGCGCACCCTCGGCTCGCCCGAAGCCAAGCTCGGGCAAACTTTGTCATGCAGCGACCTCGGCCAAATCGCCTTACCAACCAACCGTATCGCATGCACATTTAATGCGGGGATCGCCTGACACCTTATCCTGACACGCGTGCCGCAGTCGGCAAGGTCAAAGTGACCGCAGTCACTTCGCCCCTTTACTGATCGTTCTAACAGGGAAACAAAACTGTTCGCCCCGCTCCGGCTACTGTGCCAACCGCCAGGGAAAGACTAACAACAGTCACGGCCTCTCCCGAGCTCGGTCTCGGGCGCAACAGGGAGCTCCGCCTCGCCCGACCCCAGGCCTCAGCCTCAGCTTCGGCCTCGGGAGAAGGCCTCCGCCTTGCCCGACCCTGACCTCGGCCTCGACCTTGGCCTCGGGAGAAGGACTCTGCCTCGCCCAACCCCGACCTCGGCCTCGACCTCGGCCTCAGGAGATGGACTCCGCCTCGCCCGACCTCGGCCTCGGAATCGACTACGCTACAGGGGATACATCATTACCCTACCCCTAGCTAGCTGCCTTAGGCTACGTAGAAACAAGACCGGAGTCACATCTAGATTACTCCGGCCATAGGTAATGATGGTCCCCCGCGTGCGACCATGACGTCAACGGTTCTTAGCTCCCTACGTTCTTAGCTCCCTACGGAAGCAAGGAAACGTCAGCAGGATCCATGCCGCACCGCCAGCTGCGCTTCATACAGGGCTCAAGCACCTCTTCGCCAGACACGTTAGCACATTGCTACACCCCCATTGTACAGCTGGACCATCTCCTTGTATCTATAAAAGGGGACGTCCTGGGCCTTCCGAGAAGGAGGAGAGAGGGGTGAGAGAAGGGAGGAAGGGAGAAAAACACTGATAGCAAGGGCAACAGAGACGGACTCACCCAAACGTCGAGCTCCACTCCGCAACGCTAGACTCCCTCAGGAGGCCTAGAGCCCGTTCCCTCTCTCGCTCAGCTTGTAACCCCTACTGCAAGCACCCCCGGTGCAAGATAATACAAGCCTCATTCCCCCTCTTGTGTTCCATCTTGCATCAACGCATCTGGACAAGGGCACGCGGCACAGAAATTCACTAGTCGGTCCGGTTGAGGGTCCCCCAGTCTGAAGCACCGACAGTTGGCGCACCAGGTAGGGGCTCGCTGCATGTTAACGATACTTTCCCGTTGAGTTCCAGATGGACAATCTTCAGCAGCCTCTTCAGCCTGGGACGGTGCTCCGCTTCGGGAGTCTCGAGTTTGTGTCCCGCGACGGCAGCTACGACATGGTACTGCTCCCTTCGCAGCACGACAACAACGACGGTCGACGGTTCGCCCGGCGGAGGCGAACTCGGCGACGGCATCTCCCCGTGGCGGAAGAACACTTGGGTCAACCCTGCCACCCTCCTCGCCGGAGGAGACGGAGACGGGGCAAACATGGCCAGGCAGGGGGCAGCACCTCGACAGCTGTCGGACCAGAGCGAGTCGACGACGCCGACACCCCTGCGGGGGACATGTCGGGTGTTATCCTCGCACCCGAGACAACAATGGGTGTCACCTCCCAGCAAAATGCCAGCCCCAGGCGGATTGATGACGCCGGCACCCTTGCGAGGGACTTGTCGGGCATTAGTCTCGCACCTGAGATAACGACACATTCCACCTCCGATGCAACTTCACCGCCGTCTACCAACCAACAGGTACCTTCAGTTTTTCATCCCGTTCCCTTTAGATTCAGCCTTGACCCACCAAGCGACCCCGCTTCGGTGAGCGCTTTCGTGAGGGCATATCCTGACCTTCCGGGGTACCATATGTGGTCAACTTGGGACCGACTGACGGCCGTCTCAACCTCCGGACCCACGGGTTCCAAGGAAGAGGATGACCCCGACGTCAGTTGGGATTTCTTCGGACTCCGTGATCCCAGTGCCATGCGTGACTTCATGTCCGCATGTGACCACTGCCTTTCTGGCTGCTTTGATGATGGCCACAGCCTCGACGACGAGGGTTGCGACCCAACTCGCGAGTGCTACCACATCGATCAGGAGGATCACGACGGAGAAAACCACCTCGGCATGCCAGGAAAGCGGAGTCATCACCGTCGGACCCACATACCGCCACGCATACGATTGCGACGTGGAATGCGTGGAGTACGCCGAAGCCCTCGCCGAGTCCGAAGCCCTCATCGCCGACCTGGATTGCCTTTCCAAAGAGGCGCCCGATGCAAAGCGGCACACCGGCAACTTCGAGCTGGCCGAGGCAGTCAAGTCTGTCTCTCTCGACCCCAGCAACGACGCCAGCAAGAAAGTCAGGATCGGCTCCAAGCTCAACCCCAAATAGGAAGCAGTGCTCGTCGACTTTCTCCGCGCAAACACTGATGTTTTTGCGTGGAGTCCCTCGGACATGCCGGACATACCGAGGGATGTCGCCGAGCACTCACTGGATGTCCGAGCTGGAGCCCGACTCGTGAAGCAGCACCTGCGCCGCTTTGATGAAGAGAAGCGCAGAGCCATAGGCGAGGAGATCCACAAGCTAATGGCTGCGGGGTTCATCAAAGAGGTATTCCATCTAGAATGGTTAGCTAACCCTGTACTTGTAAATAAAAAAGGTGGGAGGTGGAGGATGTGTGTGGACTACACTGGGCTAAATAAAGCATGCCCCAAGGTTCCCTACCCTCTGCCTCGCATCGATCAAATTGTGGACTCCACCGCTGGGTGCGAAACCCTGTCTTTCCTCAATGCCTATTTAGGCTATCACCAAATCAAGATGAAAGAATCCGACCAGCTCGCGACTTCTTTTATCACACCTTTTGGCATGTATTGCTACACTACTATGCCATTTGGTTTGAGGAATGCAGGTGCAACATACCAAAGGTGCATGAACCACGTGTTCGGAGAGCCTTACGTCGATGACATCATTGTCAAAACAAGGAAAGCCTCTGACCTCCTCTTTGACCTTGAGGTAACATTCAGATGCCTCAAAGCGAAGAGCGTAAAACTCAATCCTGAGAAGTGTGTCTTCGGAGTCCCCCGAGGCATGCTCCTAGGGTTCATCATCTTTGAACGAGGCATCGAGGCAAACCCGAAGAAAATCGCGGCCATCACCAACATGGGGCCAATCAAAGATTTGAAAGGAGTACAAAGGGTCATGGGATGCCTTGCGGCTCTAAGCCGCTTCATCTCGCGCCTTGGCGAGAAAGGATTGCCCTTGTACCACCTCTTAAGGAAGGCTGAGCGCTTCACCTGGACTCCCAAGGCCGAGGAAGCCCTCAGAAACTTAAAGGCACTCCTTACTAATTCACCCATCTTGGTGCCCCCCGCTACGGGAGAAGCCCTCTTGGTTTACATCGTCGCAACCACTCAGGTGGTCAGCGCTGTGATCGTAGTCGAGAGACGAGAAGAAGGACATGCACTGCTCATCCAGAGGCTAGTCTACTTCATCAGCGAAGTGCTATCCGAGACCAAAATCCGCTACCCGCAAATCCAGAAGCTGCTGTACGTAGTGATTCTGACACGACAGAAGCTGCAACACTACTTCGAGTCTCATCCGGTTACTGTGGTGTCATCTTTCCCCCTTGGAGAGATCATCCAGTGCCGAGAGGCCTCGGGTAGGATAGCAAAATGGGTAGTGGAACTCATGGGCGAAACACTTTCATTTGCCCCTCGGAAGGCCATAAAATCCCAAATCTTGGCCGACTTCCTGGCTGAATGGACTGACACCCAGTTGCCAATGGCCCCAATCCAGGCTGAACTTTGGACCATGTACTTCGATGGGTCGTTGATGAAAACCGGAGCAGGCACGGGCTTGCTCTTCATCTCACCCCTCGGAGAACATGTGCGTTACGTACTGCGCCTCCATTTTCCAGCGTCAAACAACATGGCCGAGTACGAGGCCTTGGTTAATGGACTACGCATCGCCGTCGAGCTAGGGGTTCAGTGCCTCGACGCTCGTGGCGACTCGCAGCTCGTTATTGACCAAGTCATGAAGAACTCTCATTGCCGCGATCGGAAAATGGAGGCCTACTGCGACGAAGTTTGGCGCTTGGAAGATAAGTTCTATGGGCTGGAGCTCAACCATGTTGCTCGACGGTACAACGAGACCGCGGACGAGCTGGCGAAGATAGCCTCGGGACGAACAATGGTTCCCCCATATGTCTTCTCCAGGGATATATATCAGCCATCCATCAAAATCGACGACGCGCCCGAACCCGAGGAGACCTCAGCCTAGCCCGAGGTACCCTCGACCGCAGAGGGTGAGGCCCTGCGCGTCGAGGGAGAGCAGGATGGGGTTACACCAAACCTGAACTGGCAGACCCCGTACCTGGAATATCTCCTCCGAGGAGAGCTGCCCCTCGACAAGACCGAAGCTCGGCGATTGGCTCGGCGCACCAAGTCGTTCGTTTTGCTGGGTGATGAAAAGGAGCTGTATCACCGCAGCCCCTCGGGCATTCTCCAACGATGCATATCTGTCGCCCAAGGAGAAGAGCTGTTGCGATAAATACACTCGAGGGCTTGCGATCACCATGCGGCGCCTCGGACCCTCGTGGGAAACGCTTTCCAACAAGGTTTCTACTGGCCAACCATAGTGGCCGACGCCACTAGGATTGTACGCTCCTGCCGAGGGTGTCAATTCTACGCAAGACAGACGCACCTACCTGCTCAGGCTCTACAAACAATACCTATCACTTGGCCTTTCGCTGTGTGGCGTCTGGACCTCGTCGGTCCCTTGCAGAAGGCACCTAGGGGCTTCACGCACCTGCTGGTCGCCATCGACAAATTCTCCAAGTGGATCGAAGTCCGACCCTTGACCAGCATTAGGTTCGAGCAGGCGGTGGCGTTTTTTACAAATATCATCCACCGCTTTGGGATCCCAAACTCTATCATCACTGACAATGGCACGCAGTTCACTGGGAAAAAGTTCCTAGACTTCTGCGAAGACCACCACATCCGTGTGGACTGGGCCGCCGTAGCTCACCCAATGACAAATGGGCAAGTGGAGCGCGCCAATGGCATGATTTTGCAGGGGCTAAAGCCAAGGATCTACAACGACCTCAACAAGTTTGGCAAGCGGTGGGTAAAAGAGCTGCCCTCGACGGTTTGGAGTCTGAGGACGATGCCGAGCCGAGCCACGGGTTTCTCGCCATTTTTCCTAGTCTATGGGGCCGAGGCCATCTTACCCACGGACTTGGAATACGGTTCCCCGAGGACGAAGGCTTACGATGACCGAGGCAACCAGGCCAGCCGAGAAGATTCACTGGACCAGCTGGAAGAGGCTCGGGACGTAGCCTTGCTACACTCAGCGCGGTATCAGCAGTCCCTGCGACGCTACCACGCCCGAAGGATTCGGCCCCGAGGCTTCCAAGTGGGAGATTTGGTGCTTTGGCTACGACAAGACGCCCGAGGGTGCCACAAGCTTACTCCCCCCTGGGAAGGGCCGTTCATCATCGCCAAGATTTTGAAGCCCGAGACATACAAGCTAGCCAACGATCAAGGCGAGGTCTACAGCAACGCTTGGAACATCGAACAACTACATCGCTTTTACCCTTAAAATGTTTCAAGTCGTTTATGTACCTTGGTCCCTTTACATGTACAAATAAAAAGTCTAGCTGTTAAGGGAGGATCGGCCTTGCCTCAGCAAAAACCGACCCTCCCTCGGGGGCTAGAAGGGGGGAACCCCCTCTGCGTCAAAATTTTCCTTCGAAATTTTTTCTACCAAAACGTCTTTCGTGCTTTTCGACTATGTCAATAGCGGAATCCCAAAAACGAGCGAGTGAGACCTTGAACGGCAAGGCCAACCGATCCGAGGGACTCCTACGCCTCCGGGATACGGATACCTCACTCATCACCTTCCGCAAAAGGTAGCTCACGCTCGGATAAGTGATTCTGCTACTGAACAAGTCCTAACGCTCGGGTAGAAAACGACTTTCGTACCATTTCGACTATATCGATAACAGAATCCCAAAGACGAGCAAGAGAGACCTTGAACGGCAAGGCCGACTGAGCTGAGGGACTCCTACGCCTCCGGGATACGGATACCTCACTCGTCACCTTCCACGAAGGGTAGCTCACGCTCGGAAGAGCGACTCTGCTACCGAACAAGTCTTAATACTCGAAACGAGAGGAAATAAAATGCAGCTTTATAATCCGACATTGAAAATGTTTAGGCCTCAGCGGCCGCAAGAAACATACACATACTTAAAACAAACTGTTCCTGCAGGCTCAGACATCGGCAGGGGGAGGAGCAGCACCCTCGGCATCGTCTCCACCCTCGGCAAAATCTGGCCTGGCCTCAGGCGGCGACATGGGCAGAAGGACCTCCACCTCGAAGGAGGAAGCCAGCACCGCGCTTAGGCCCTCGACAGCCGCGTCAAGCCTCTAGACCTCGGCTAAGGCAGCCTCCTCTCCGTCGGGTAAGCAGTACCCCTCGCTGACCCGCTCCAGATCCATGTCGTAGTGGGAGGCGAGAACGGCGAAGGCCCGCCTAACACCGTGGTGCAGCGCCCCGCGGAGTCTGCTGTGCACATGGCCGCCCAAGGCCCGCAGGTGACTCTAGGGGGAGCTTCCCGAGGGGACGTCGTCGAGGCCAAAGGCCCGGCAAAAGGCCGAGATAGCCTCGGACATGGCCACGCGGTCGACCTCCTTCTGCTCAGCCGCCTGGGCAAGCGCCTTGCAGTTCTTAGCGGACTCGTTAAGAGCCGTCTCGAACCCTACAGACAGCCAGACAACGTTCTTCAAACACAAGAAGAAGGACGAAGCTAAACCAATGTCGCAAAGCGAGCGAAACAACCTTTGGCCCGGACACGCTGCTGTGAGGCCTTAGCTTGGGCGGACCAAGCAGACCCGACGGCCATGGCCAGACCCTCCGCAAGGGTCCCGGCTCGAGCGGTCGCCTCGGGGTCTAGAAAGGGGAACCCCCTCTACGCCAAAGCTTTCCTCAGAAAAGTTTTTCCTACCAAAACGACTTTTGTGCCTTTCGACTGCGTCGATGTCGGAATCCTAAAAACGACAAGAGAGACCTTGAACGGCAAGGCCGACCGAGCCAAGGGACTCCTACGCCTCCGGGATATGAATACCTTACTCGTCACCTTCCGCGAAAGGTAGCTCACGCTCGGATGAGTGATTCTGCTACCGACGAACAAGTCTTAATGCTCGAAATAAGAGGAAAGAAACATGCTTTACATGCAAATGCCCAAATGTTTAGGCCTCGGCAGCCACAGAAAATAAACACACGTACTTGGGATAACTATGCTACGTAGATGTCGGCAGCACCCTCGGTGGCTTTCCTGACCTACAACAGATACCTTGGTGCTTGGAGCAACTACATTTTGCTCTTACATTCCCTTACAAACGGGACCCAGCTCCATTCCTGCAGGAATGAACTACCTCCACACCGGAGGGGCTACAAGATAACGAGCTCCAAGCGGCTCGCCGGTGACCACTGCACCAGCAGCGACAACGACCTCCGCCTCGGGCGGCTAGACAGCAGCAGTGATTGCCTCAGGGCAAACGCTACTGTGAAAAGGCCCTCGTCCCCATCCCCCACACGAGGGGCGAGGACAAGCCATTAAAGCCAAAGAGCCGGAGGTCCGCCCGCAGGTAGCACTGACGGTCTCGTCGGCAGAGGCAACCACCTCGGCGGTGGGAAGCCTCACCTATGGCAGCCACCACCTCAGCACCGACGATAGCAGCCACCTGTGCCCCAACGCCGCACCGACGAATGGCAGCCGCCCCAGCACGCACAAGGAGGTGCTCGCTCCCGTCGTCACCATGGGAGTGAGGACAGGACCGTTCAGGGACGCGGACACCACCCTCGCGGCGTACGATGTCTTGTACGCCCCCTCCCTGGTGGGGCCAGCGGCGCAGGACGAGCTGAGGACATGGGGGACCTACACACGGCGCGACCGTCGCCCGTGCGGTGGATGGACTGCCGCACCCTGACCGGGCAGCAGGTGGCAGTTCGCCTCCTCCGCCAGGCTGGTGAACACCCTTCTCCCCCGAATGCTGAAGGAAGAAGCGGGTCGCCAGCCCGTGTGGAAGGCAGGGCCCCAGCTCGGCTTGCCCTCGCCCCCAGCATGGATGATGAACATCCTTGAAGTTGAGGGCGGTAGGGAGGCCATAGCCTGGCTCGCCCTTCCCCACTGCAAGGCTGGCGGTCATCATCCTGGGTGACCGCCGGCGGGGGACTACAGCCGGGCTGCGTGATGAAAATCCTTGAAGCTGAGCGATGACTAACGAGCGCCAACCCCCACGAGGTCGTGCTCCTCCAACAGCAGCAAGAAGAAGGCAAGGCCATCGGCATTGCCACAGGCGCGAGCTCTCCGGCGGTGAGGTCGCCAGAAAACACCGACACACCCCATCTGGGGGCCCGGAAGGCGGAGGGGCGCGATGAGGATGAGGGGAGCAAGGCATGGTTAGTGCCCGGGAGATCGGTCCCCTTTTTATAGGCAGATCTCCCCACTTACGCCCTGAAACGTCGTGGGCAAAGTCTCCCCCAACGTGCTCCAAGATTCTCGCCTGCGACACGGGGGCTAGGTCCCACATGTCATACGAACTGACCCGCAACGTGAAGATGGCGAACCGCTGCACACGAAGCATGCAACCGCCCCGCGGGTAAGCGCTCCCTCATTCTCGCCGAATCCAGCGGTCGAAAGGGCGGGCCGCCACGCCAGAAGCATGCGACCGCACCACGGTTGTATGCCCTTCCAGCTTCGTCGCAACTGGCGGCCCAGCATGGAGGCCCAGGCCCACATGTCATGTGACCGGCGTATCAGTTACCATGTGCAAAGAAACCACACCGCCATTCGCGCCAATGCCACGTCTTCTCGGGACTACAAAACCCGTGCAGTGACTTGAGGCAGCCCCGCGCGTGACCCAATAGTGCCAATTAAAGTGCGACGATCACGGGTCAGTCAGCCACGGGGATAGGCGCGATGGTTGATATGACCAAAGGCGGACCGGCAGTAATTGCAGCAACAGACATGCGGAAGTGATGGTCCAGTCACCTACAGGCTCGCACCCTCTCCTGAAGCACCAGGAGAGCCCTATCCCACGGCATAAAGACGACGCACCCGTGTTCCGTTCCTCGAACGACTCGCGCACGCGCAACAGATGCCCCGCGAATCGCCCGTCCCGTCGCATTAACTCCCTGGCAGGGAAGCGACACCTCAGGCAGGGGAAGCAGGCACCGTTTCACCTCCGTCATGATGACCGCGTCAAAAAAGGTGCGCCGCATTATTTAAATTCATATCCTTTTCCTTTTCCTCTCTCTCTTGCCACAGGGATCAGGAAAGGGGATATTTCGGAAAAGGATCCTTCTCGGCGAAGGAAGCGGGCCCTGAGCCCTCCTACTGATTAGGGGTTTGAAGCTTGCGCCCTGCGGGGTTCGGCAACCGCCCTAGAGCACTCGGGCTCTGAGCCCTTTACTGATCAGGGGTTCGAAGGCTGGCCCCTCGGAAGGGTTCGACAGCCGCCCCAGAGCACGCAGAGTCAGGGATGACCCTGGGTACGTCCGTTACATGGCCAAGGCTCGGGCTACGCTCTCGAGGTACCCTAGGACATTTCCGAGACCAGCAGGAACGATTTTGTAATGGAATCCCACCGGAGGGAGGCACCGAGCCCTCGAACCCTATCAAATGGGCCCGGGTCCAGCAAATCACCTGCAGGTACTTTTGGAGCGAGCCTCTGGGCCACTAGCCGACCCTTATCGAACGGGGCTCGGGCATCCACTCGGATTACCCGTTAGCAACTCACTGGAAACACCATGTTCGGTGCCCTCCGAGGGTAACATGGCGCGTTCCCCCTCCTCCTTGCGAAAAGGCGACGAAGGGCCGTATAATAAAAGCTGAGACGGTCCTTGATCATCCTCTCGCTCCGTGCAGAGGCTTGAGGGCTGCTCTCACACCAGGCTATGGCCTAATTGTTGACCACGTCAACAAACCAGCTTGAAAACTCGGAGCCTAACCATGCACCCGGGCTGCGGCCGGGCCATATGAGGAAACAACAAGGCCGACCGAGGCATCACAAACAGAATTAAGACCTCAGAGGAGTCAAACCACTCCTCTGAGGCCTTGAGGGCTACACCCGACGGGTGCGCTCGCGCGCACCCATCGGAACAAAACATCAACGAGAAGGGCTAGTCTCCTTACAAAAAATCCGACAGAACCTCCAAGCAAGTGCCTAAACTCCCTTCGATGCTCGTGGGCTACTGTCGGGTATCGTAATTAGGGGTACCCCCAATAGTCCTTAACACGGCTAGAAAACATCTTCAGAACAAACTGCGAAGACTGATAAGCACGGTTCGAGCCAAGACCTCGCCTGCCAAGGGACGTGATCTCGCCTCACCCGAGCCCGGCCTTGGGCGGGAACAGTAGTCCCAGGCGGATTCACACCTCGCCCGAGGGCCTCTATAGGCAGTGGGCGCACCCTCGGCTCGCCCGAAGCCAAGCTCGGGCAAACTTTGTCGTGCAGCGACCTCGGCCAAATTGCCTTACCAACCGACCGTATCGCATGCACATTTAACGCGGGGATCGCCTGACACCTTATCCTGACACGCGCGCCACAGTCGGCAAGGTCGATGTGACCGCAGTCACTTCGCCCCTTTACTGATTGTTCTGACAGGGAAACAACACTATTCGCCCCGCTCCGGCTACTTTGCCAACCGCCAGGGAAAGACTAACAACAGTCACGGCCTCTCCCGAGCTTGGACTCAGGCGCAATAGGGAGCTCTGCCTCGCCCGACCCCAGGCCTCGACCTCAGCTTCGGCCTCGGGAGAAGGCCTCCACCTCGCCCGACCCCGACCTCGGCCTCATGAGAAGGACTCCACCTCGCCCGACCCCGACCTCGGCCTCGACCTCGGCCTCGGGAGAAGGACTCCACCTCGCCCGACCTCGGCCTCGGAATCGACTACGCTATAGGGGATACATCATTACCCTACCCCTAGCTAGCCGCCTCAGGCTACGAAGGAACAAGACCAGAGTCACATCTAGATTACTCTGGCCACAGTTAATGATGGTCCCCCGCGTGCGTCCATGACGTCAACGGTTCTCAGCTCCCTACGGAAGCAAGGAAACATCAGCAGGATCCATGCCGCACCGCCAGCTGCGCTTCATACAGGGCTCAAGCACCTCTTCGCCAGACACGTTAGCACATTACTACACCCCCATTGTACAGCTGGACCATCTCCTTGTATCTATAAAAGGGGACGTCCTGGGCCTTCCGAGAAGGAGGAGAGAGGGGCGAGAGAAGGGAGGAAGGGAGAAAAACACTGACAGCAAGGGCAATGGAGACGGACTCACCCAAACGTCGAGCTCCACTCCGCAACGCTAGACTCCCTTAGGAGGCCTAGAGCCCCTTCCCTCTCTCGCTCACACCCCCGGTGCAAGATAATACAAGCCTCATTCCCCCTCTTGTGTTCCATCTTGCATCAACCCATCTAGACAGGGGCACGCGGCACAGAAATTCACTAGTCGGTCCGGTTGAGGGTCCCCCGGTCCGAAACACCGACATCTAGGTTAGTGTTGTTAGACGATGTCCGCTTGACAATCATCCTTGTCCTAGCACTTGATCAGACAGGTTCGTCCATCAGCATCACCATGCGGAGTAGCCCGCGCTTGGAGTCGACTTGGTTCTGGTCCTCTGCGTCCCGATTAATTAACGTTCCTGAATGAAATGCATTATGCACATGAATGCATATAGACAGGAATATTACAAACCTAAATAGTGCTACGCAATAGAGAATTAAACCCCTATATCAAGACATCACAAATCTAGTACAAAAAATACTAGATATTGATATCACATAAAACTATAGCTATGACATTCTAACTTAATCGGACTCAATTCTAACAGCACACAATAGTAAACTATGTATAAGTATTTTATTCTCCTAAAACCTATCCCTTGACATTCAAACTTGGAACAAGCATAGAAATTCTTTGCTTAACTTTTTAAATTAATTCTCTAGGGTAACTTGTTTAGCACAATAATTAACATGGCATTACATCATTCGCTTTAGCAAGTAGAACCTCATCAGACATCAAAGACTACCACCAGACCATAATCTTTAAATCTAAAGACCTAAAGCAGTTCTTTTGCACTGAATTTTTAGATTACAATTGAATTAACCTGTTGGTCTTATTTACTTCCAGTCCAATTTGGGCAATAACCTATTTTAAAATAAAAGAACATATAAAGACTATAGTTATGACCAGTAATTAATTTCAACACATCCAATTATTAAACTAGCTAGGAGGATTAACGAATCGACTCGGACATCACAGCAACGATCCTAGGTTCAGACAATTCATCGAATACCTAGCGAACATGACTAAACAGCCAGGATTAAACGAGCATAGTGCATTATGAAACCTTGATTGGAACGAACCTACACATATACACACTAGGCATAGTATAGCACACAAGTAAATACAGGTTATCATCATAAACATTTAGATGGCGACGTTACCGTTGAACGACGACACAACGATGGCTTCTCAGTTTAGACGTTTTATCGAGCGTTTGGCAAGCACTGCATGGACTTCACCCTGGGCGAACGACAACGGCGAGTTCGCGACAACGCAGGGAGGTGAACACGGTGGAGCTGAAAGTGAACGGTCAAGGATCTTCATAGAACGACACCAAGGAGGACCAGCCAACATTAATCAAGCAGTACTGCTGTGCCATGGGGGCGAGCTAGGCAGAATCCAAGCTAATAGGCACAACATGATACAGCGACTAGCACGACGGACAAACTTAGTCGCGGCGAGGTCGGCCGATGAGGGAAAACAAGGAACACGACGGTCAGTCAGCGAGCTGAAGATTGGGAGCGACAGCCAGTGAGGAGCTTATCTCCAGAGAGTCGCGCGAGAGAAGCTGAAAATTAATCCGACAGTGGTTCAGCAGCAAACGATGGCTAGGTCCGAGGGGCCAGCGATGCGGCCAGGGAGATGAGAGCAGGGAACTTGAGGAACCGTGGCCATGGCAAGGGAGAGCGAGCAGAGGGGAGAAGCTGGGAGTTGGGAGGGCACACACCATGGAGCTTGGCCGGACGCGGCGTGCAGCAGGGAGGAGCGAGCAGGGAACTTAACGGCTCGCGGTGACTATGGCCGAGAATCGGGGAGGAATGCGCGGCAGGAGGAGTGGGAGGCCGCGGTAGAGGAGTACACCGAGCTAGGGACTGGGGAAACGATGCCGGCTAGAGATCAACTCGGAGGTCGGAGGGCCTCTACCACGCGCTGCTGCGCTGATGTCCACGACCAGAGGCAAGTGCTGGCAGAGGAGGGAGATGAGGGAGAGAGCCGCCATGGGAAAGGGAGGAGATCTGGGCGCGACTGGAAGAAGAGCGCTCGACTGGGAGCTTCTGCTAGTGAGTAGGGAGAGCAGAGGATATGGACGCGCAGGGAAGAAGAAGACTGCACGCGCGATAAAAAGAGCAGGGGGCGGTGGCTTGAAAAAATATCAGGGGAGGGGCGGCGGGGGGATAGAGATTAGAAGATATTTTCTTTTTTTTTAATTTCTTTAAAGAATTTCGCAGATATTTCTAAATTCAGATTTTAGTGATATATAAAATGGGTCGACGGCACATGTGACACGGTTTGGTTTGATTCAAAACCTGACAAATTTGATCTGCGGTCAGAACACATGATTCCATGGTCACGGGTAATTGGCGTGGTAATCGGATCTCAATTATAATTTCTTGATTATCAACCTCGCGCACGATTTCTCTCAGACACTGCGCGATTCAGATTATTTTGCCCCGAACATTTCAGTCATCGAGTTCAAATTAATTTGCCTAGGATAAAAATCATCCAAGTGGGTCGGGCTTCCGAGTTCGTATTCGCGTGAGCGATGAATTTTAAATAATCACCGGACGCACCGATTTTTGGAACAACTATGTTCCGAACATCACAAAAATTTAGGAAGAGCCCGGATAAACAAAAACGATGTCGAACTCGCGACAGACGAAATAGATTAAGATAGAGATACTGTTATTCACCGCTATCACGTGTTAAAGTCCGCACTCATGGTCGAGCAGACGATAAACACCTAGGGTGTTACAGCCCTCCCCCCTTAAAAGAATCTCGTCCCGAGATTCGGAGCGAAAGACTTTTAAGAGTAGAGAAGCATGTAACCCATGTCCATATCAGTGATAACAAAGGCAGTTCCAAGCAAAGGCGGGTGTCTGAGAGGGTTGTTTCTCTAGTAGACATAACATGTATCGCCTTAGGCTAATTTAGAGATGTCCACCAATAGAGATGATATCTGCCAAAGGAACACATAAGGTTCCATGTGTGCAATTTGCTTTTTCTGATGACACTGTACTATCTGAGTCTGTTGGATGAGCGGTAGATACGCGATTTTACCCAAACAGACCCAGATGCAACCTCATGGGTAAAACACACAGAAAGGGGTTTACCAACAAGTAGTCATAGTAAGTTTATAGCACACGAGATGGGTGTGAATGTCGAATAACATCATAGTTAACTCATGTTAGCTACAGAATCCAAGTCCATGAAAGGTGATATAGATTCGAGAAAATCACCAGCGGATGGATCTGTAGATACTGCCTTCGCAACCAATCCATTTTATCCAGCACTAATCATGGCTCGACTTGATCACACACATTGGAAAACCATACGTGAGGCGATCGAGGCATGACCATAGCGATAGTTAGGTGGTTATTAGTCGACTTAATCTCGATTCTTATAAATACTTCCTTAAGATGGGTTGTACAAAAGTGAGTTTAGACAACTCGACAAAACGATCTCTGAACTCAACCTTTATTCACTGGGCAGTTACAAGTTAGTAAAACTAACTTGTTGAACTACTTTTGACATTGAATAAGCCTTCTTATTATCCATCGACAATCCAATGGTCGAGAGTTCACTTTAGTTATAAGAGATCATGCACTTAAGTAGAAATCCATTTGGTCATGTTGTTCATCCGTTTCTTCATGCGAGATGAACTGACTTGATTCAGGAATACATGGATAAAATAAGAGAGCGAATGAACAAAGTCTTGCATTTCAGCAGCAGGGGAAACAGATCTCCATTTTGAGAGCTAATCAGTTGTCTCACAACACTAAAAAGCTCCAAGGCTTCACCTTTACACAAAGGACGTAAAGGGAACTTGTATGAGTAGTCACTACCAAGATCAAAAGAAAAGATACCACACATGAAAGTGGTATGCCCTTTTGATCCAACAAAGAGGATAGATGTTGCTTGATCACTTCGATAAACAACACCGAAATCATTTCAAGGGAAATGTTTACGGAGATCACACATCAGTGTAGTTCCACAATGGATCATGACCAGAGACCTCGGTACCCACATGCGCCAAGCAGCATAACCTTGCGTGTACATTCACAAGAGGCTCTCAGTTTCGCAGCGGCACCATAAGTCATTAATCATGACACCATCACCGAATTGGCACCAATAATGAATCTCACGTAGCAAAAACAGATTGTGCTAAGATAACACATTGATATAGTCTCATAATGGATTACAACTACTAACCATGACACCAGCGTGTGCCGAGCAGCACAACCATGTGTGTACATTCATAGGAGGCCCTCGGTCTCGTCGTGGTACCATCGGTTTTAGTCATAACACCATTATCAGACATAACCAATAAGAAATCTCACGCGACACAAATAGACTGGTCAAGGATAACAGTATACAAAAGAGACTCCACCTGTAAGAATGGTTACAAGTAGAGAGCCAAATAGATTATGGCCTGATGAAATGAACAAGGTATGGCCATAATCTAAACTTGTTAATGAAAGGAGTACGATGGGAGACTGTTATTTCAGCCCCGAGCATATTTCTATGCCCATCGTAGAGATTACAAGGTCAAGGATTAGTTTCTGATTAGATATGGAGGGAAAACAATTATAAGATTAAGTTGGTATGCCTTCGATAGATATAAAGAAACCAAAGGCATCAAACTTAAGAAAATGGTCGGACATGCCTTTCCTAGGTTAGGTTGATAAAGCAACGTGGCGGTCCTTAAAAGCAGGCAAACTGGATAAGGTACATCAGCTTGCACCAACCGAACAAGGACATGGTTTAGGATGGAGACATGACTCAAAATTCTTGTTTTAAGCCCGGGTACACTTTATGTTCAACAAAGAAATTATCTAAGCATTTATTTGTATGTGTTTGGTCATGGAGTGATAACGGAAAAATCAACTTTTGGGTTATGGTTCACTAAATAAGAACATGGCCTAGTTTTGGGTTTAGGCAAACAAACCACTAACCTTCTATCAGCACATCAAGTGCAAGAGCTACACATATAACACCTAAACATGTTACCTAAAGAATGGAGGACAACTATTTCATTGAAGTTCATAATTCAACATTACACCACATTATCTACAATCACTGGTTACTGGAATAAAGATGAGAGAAGCATTTTGGATGTATAGGTGACAAACATGATGCAACAATCAGGATGCATGCTCGTCCTATGCGTCCTCACAAATTTTTGCCAATATACTGTGGCAGTAACGTTCTATATCGGTGGCATATTTACGACTCTCACGGTATTTTGCTAGTCGTCAACTACACATACGTTTTCGATGTTAGTGTACCTGCAGAAAACTTTCATCACAGCCCAATTTTTCCCATGATGCAGTTCACACATGACAGTTTATCACAGTTTATACTCTATATATTGATACATGGAGGCCAGCTCATCATTAAGCACTGAGCCACGCATAGGCGCCGCTGCCACACTTTAACCATAGGGTAGCTCATTATGGTAAGTCACCTTCTTACCTGAGTGTAGGTGCGTCGTTACAAGTACATTACACTTCTTAGTATTCCCATATCTGTATACCCATACACATACATGGGGTACTGAATACCCAGAAAAGTAAATACTCCACATCGCAGCTCTCATATATACATATGTAGAACATGTATATAATCAAGCGCCACAATTAAGCACTCCCCAAGACCGACGTTTGTTCGGTCATGCTCTCACATCTCACCTTACCTTGAGCGTCTGTAACACCACAAAAGCCATCAACTAAAAATAATAAATTTAGTAAATACGGTAATAATTTTTTTAAGTGTTTAATTGTTTATTTGCATTTTGATCATTTTCTTTGTATGCACATGATTGACGATCGGATGTTTTGTAGCAATTCTTTTAAAAGAAATCCTAGCAAATAATATAATAATTAAATAATACAATAATTATTGGTCTAAAAATAAATATTGTATTTATAAATAATTTTGGTGAATTTCTCGGAATTTTTGAGCTCTTTAAATATTCATTTCGCATTTAAAAAAAAACTAAACCTAAACTAAACCAGCCCACCAGGGCCCAACTACCTAAAACCCTAACACCCTACGCGCCCTGCCTTCTCCCTGAAGCAAGCCGCTGCCTCCCCTATGGTTTCTCTTCTCCCTCCTCTGTTCTCTCTCCCAAGCGTTTCTCTCTCCTCCCTTTGCTCTCCCTCGCGCGTATCATCAGTTAAAGATTCGAGCAGAAGATGTACCGAAGACAGCCTTCACGACAAGATATGGATTATATGAGTTTTTGGTCATGTCGTTTGGACTGACTAATGCACCAGCATACTTTATGAACTTGATGAATAAAGTATTCATGGAATATCTGGATCAGTTTGTGGTCGTATTCATTGACGACATACTGATATACTCTCCGAATGAAGAAACATATGAAGATCATCTAAGGCTAGTCCTACAAAAGCTTCGTGACAACCAACTGTACGCAAAATTCTCGAAGTGTGATTTTTGGTTGAAGGAAGTTGCTTTCTTAGGGCATATCGTTACCGATGGTGGAATTAAAGTGGACCCAGGAAAGATAAAGTGAGATACTGGATTGGAAGCAACCAAAGGATGCGTCCAAGATCAGAAGTTTTCTTGGATTGGCAAGATACTATAGAAGATTTATTGAAGGTTTTTCCAAGTTAGTGAAACCACTTACCTCTCTACTGGAGAAAGGTAAAGAGTTCAAGTGGGATGAAGCTTGTCAGAATTGTTTTGAGGAACTCAAGAAGAGGTTAACCACTGCACCAATATTGGTAATGCCAGACATCCACAAGGGATTTGATGTGTATTGCGATGCATCACACCTTGGACTTGGATGTGTGCTAATGCAAGAAGGAAAAGTGATAGCTTATGCCTCAAGGCAATTGAGGAAACATGAGAAGAACTATCCGACGCATGATTTGGAACTAGCTGCCGTAGTGCATGCTTTGAAGATTTGGAGGCACTATATGATTGGAAACAAGTGCAAAATCTTCACGGATCACAAAAGCTTGAAATATATATTCACTCAGAAAGAACTCAACCTCAGACAGAGAAGATGGCTTGAGTTGATTAAGGACTATGATTTGGAGATACAATATCACCCAGGAAAGGCAAATGTAGTAGCTGATGCTTTGAGCCGTAAGGGTCAAGTGAACAACATCACTACTCATTTGATGTCACAAGAATTGTGTTGGGAAATGGAACAACTCAACCTTGGTATGCTTTATAGTGTAGAAGCAACAGTTATGGAAGTTGAATCTACTTTGGAAAAAGCGATTCGTAAAGGACAAGAGTTTGATGAGAAGATTAAGGAAATTAAAACTTTGATTGGTTTAGGAAAAGCCCCAGATTTCACGGAAGATGATCAAGGCACAGTATGGTTTAAGAAGAGAATCTGTGTACCCGAAATCGAGCACATGCGCCAACTTATTTTGAGAGAAGCTCATGATTCAGCTTACTCTATTCACCCTAGAAGTACAAAGATGTACCAGGATCTTAAGGAAAAGTATTGGTGGTACGGATTGAAAAGAGATGTTGCTACTCATGTTGCATTATGTGACGTGTGTCAGCGAGTTAAAGCCGAACACCAAAGACCAGCAGGATTGCTACAACCTCTCAAGGTACCGGAATGGAAATGGGAAGAAATCGGTATGGATTTCATAGTTGGACTACCCCGTACTCGAGATGGCTATGATTCAATATGGGTCATAATAGACAGGTTAACTAAAGTAGCCCACTTTATACTTGTGAAGACAACTTACTCGGGAGCCCAGTTAGCAGAATTATACATGTCAAGGATTGTTTGTCTGCATGGAGTACCGAAGAAGATTGTATCAGATCGAGGAACTCAGTTTACCTCGCGCTTTTGGAAGAGACTACATGAGTCCATGGATACCAAGCTAAATTTTAGTTCAGCTTATCATCCGCAAACGGATGGGCAAACAGAAAGGACAAACCAAGTGTTGGAGGATATGCTAAGAGCTTGCGCTCTAAAGCATGGTAGAAGCTGGGATAAAAGTTTGCCTTATGCAGAATTCTCGTATAACAACAGTTATCAGGCAAGTCTAAAAATGGCACCATTTGAAGCACTTTATGGATGGAAGTGTAGAACACCGCTTTATTGGAATCAGACTGGAGAAAGTCAAGTATTCGGTCCAAAAATTCTCCAAGAGGCAGAAAAGCAAGTGCAGATTATTAGAGAAAATCTGAAGTCAGCACAGTCAAGACAGAAAAGCTATGCTGATAATAGAAGAAGAGAATTGATGTTTGAAGTAGGAGACTTCGTATACCTTAAAGTTTCACCGATGAGAGGAATGAAAAGGTTTAAGGTTAAGGGAAAACTATCACCTCGCTATATTGGCCCGTTCAAGATTTTGGAAAGAAAAGGTGAAGTAGCCAACCAGTTAGAGCTACCCGATAGATTATCGGATGTGCATGACGTATTTCACGTGTCACAACTTAAGAAGTGCTTAAGAGTACCAGAAGAACAGTTACCCATGGAAGAACTGAATGTCAATGAAGATTTGACTTACTCGGAGTACCCGGTCAGAATTCTGGAAACATCTCGCAGAATTACACGGAGTAAAGTCATTAACATGTGCAAAGTTCAGTGGAGTCATCATTCGGAAGATGAGGCCACTTGGGAAAGAGAAGATGAACTCAGAGCAGAATTTCCCCAGTTATTCTCGGAAGTTTCTTAATCTCGAGGACGAGATTCTTTTTAAGAGGGGTAGGTTTGTAACACCACAAAAGCCATCAACTAAAAATAATAAATTTAGTAAATACGGTAATAATTTTTTTAAGTGTTTAATTGTTTATTTGCATTTTGATCATTTTCTTTGTATGCGCATGATTGACGATCGGATGTTTTGTAGCAATTCTTTTAAAACAAATCCTAGCAAATAATATAATAATTAAATAATACAATAATTATTGGTCTAAAAATAAATATTGTATTTATAAATAATTTTGGTGAATTTCTCAGAATTTTTGAGCTCTTTAAATATTCATTTCGCATTTAAAAAAAAACCTAAACTAAACTGGCCCACCAGGGCCCAACTACCTAAAACCCTAACACCCTGCGCGCCCCGCCTTCTCCCTGAAGCAAGCCGCCGACGCCCCTATGGTTTCTCTTCTCCCTCCTCTGTTCTCTCTCCCAAGCGTTTCTCTCTCCTCCCTTTGCTCTCCCTTGCGCGTACCAGGAGCCCAAGCGCCGAGCGCCCTGCGCATCCTCGCCGAGCGCCCTGCCTCACAAACCGGTCCCGCGCGCGCCCCAAGCCCCGGCCTCCCCGCGCGCCCGGCGCCCTGCACCGCGCGCGGCGCCTCTGCAGCCCGAGCCGCTGTGCTCCCTGCACGCCGCGACGACCGCGTGCCAGCCCAACTGCGCGTCCGAGCCAGCCGAACACCCGAGCGTCCAAAGCCCCGCGTGTCCGTTCGATTCCTCGCGATTAATGGCACTTCATTGCTCCGTTTCTTCCTCCCCCATTATTCCCTCCGGTAACCGACGCCATTGACAGTACATGAAGTCCGACGGCGCCCCATTAATAGCCGGCCACCTCTCCCTCTCTCTGGCCGACTCTCCCTCTCCCCTCCCTCTCTCTATAAAATGGCAGCCGAGTCTCTCTCCCATCCTTTTCTACCCGAACTCGCCTCTCTCTCTAGCTCTCCTCGCTCATCGCCAGTGCAGTCGTGCGTTGCCGTTCGTCGCCGGAGTTCACCGGAGCCGCAGTTCGTCGCCGGAGCCACGCAATCGCCATCCACCATCCGTAGTCGAGCCCCTGCTTTTCTCCACCCGGCCGAACCCCGTCGAACTCTCCCCGTCGCACGCACGAACCCAAGGTTGATGACGACCCAAATTATTTTGTATTTTATAAAAGTACTTTTTGATTCGATTCATGAGTTGTATATTTTGGTTTGTTGTAATATGAACACGTGTGATTCGCAATTTATGTGTATGTGCGTTATGGAATTATTTGGTAGATTCATGCGATTATTAGTACCGTGATAATTCATGTTAATCGATGCGTTGATTTTTGATTTAAAGAAATATGACAAAATTTAGTAGTCACACGTTGGTGATAAAAACAATAGATAGGAATTTTTGTAGGTAAATTTGGTCGCAATAAACTTAGAAACTATTTGGAGAATTATAGGTGCATTTTAAATGGATTTAGAAAAAATGGTATAGAACGCATGTCATATGAATAATATAGGATTTCTAGATGATTTAGCTAATTATTTTATTAACATTTTCTTGTTATAAAGAAAGGAGAAAATATCACTGGTAGTGTGGAAAATAGATTTTTTGCTAGTTAAATAATCATGTTCGCAAATTTAGCACTTAAATTTTTAGAGTACTAGTTTATGTCAAAATATCCTCACTTGTGTTATAAAAAGTCCAATTAGCAATTTATGTAGATTTTTAGAATATTAATATTAATAGATTCATTTTTAGCCATACTCAATTTGAGTTAGAAATAAAAAGGATAAAAGCTATTAATTTATTTATTAGTATTAAAGACGATAATTATTTTCATTGATGATGTTAAAATATATTAATATTAGTTAAAATTATATTTATTGCACCCACTCATAAATTCACCATTAGGACTCACAATAATAGATATAATTGAATTAATAAGTATTTATGCGATTAGGACGTATTTAAGATGTGATTAGTGTGAAATGTTAATGTGTATGTAATGGTGTATGTTTATGTAATGGTGCATGTTTATTTATTTGTGTATGTTTTATTTTTCTATGTGCGATATGCGACTCTATTAGAAGCCGACCGTGTGGTAGAAGATTCGAATACATTCGAAGACGAACCACAGGACTTGCTTGAGCAAGGCAAGTGGATTCTCCCTCTACATATTCTGTTTGTACCTACTCATTGCATATAATAATGTTTACTTTTTGATATACTGCATAATTTGTTGGGTTATACCTAATTAAGATTTCCTAGATTTACTACCTGTATTCCTTGTTTAACCTGGGGAAATAATTAAGCTGTGCAAGATTTATGCTACCGCTCAACTTAATGATTCCTAATGTCACTCACTAATTGGTTTTAATGTTCCAAAAATGTTAATTGACAATTATGACATTAACCCGATGGTTAAGATAACTTTATTACAAATTAATTGGAACATGGAGTGACCACCCAGGATAACAGTGCAACCACGAGTGCTATCATGGCTCTGGCTTTGGTAATTACCTCTATATGCTTAGTGCCTAGCAACCTTACCTGAAATATGGGCAAGAGGGGGAGCGGTAGGTGCTGGCAGCCCACGTTGACATGGGGTCGTATTCTTGGCTAAGGTACTTCACCTAGGGGGCCACCACCATCGTCTTTAGAAACCTTAGCGGGTTGCTTCGTATTAAGTGTATCCTGTGAAAGCCTCATAATGGATCCCTAGCCATTCACCTCGGCAGTGTTTAAGGGTCCGATCAACCCGGGCTAGATGAGATACATGGCTTGTGGGTAAAGTTGTACCACCTCTGCAAAGTGTAAAACTGATATATCAGTTGTGCTCCCAGTTATGAGCGACCTGGACTCCTCACATGATAATTGAACTTGAAGATGGAATTAAATTGAGATCCGATGATCTGCCAATAATTTGCTTAAGTGGTTTCACTTAAGTGTTTTTGTTATACTCATATTCCTTTGTTTAAATGGGATATTTGGGATTCACACTTATTAGTAAGACATGTGTTGTTATTAAAATGTTGACCAACTAAAATGCTTACTACTCAACCTTACCCTCACCTTGTTATACCTGCATTAATTTTTCCCCCACTTGCTGAGCCCCCACCATAAGTGAGCTCACCCTTGCTAATATTTTGATCAGAGGGTGATGCTAGAGACTTTGATGGAGATTCTATCGACGACGATGAATTCTAAGTCTAACGATGCGCCGGTCATCTTCCTGTGGGAGATTGCCCAGTTGTTTATTTCTGCTTTACTTTGATGTGATACTTGTTAAAGATACAATTTTTCAGATGATGTAATAAAGTATTATACTCTCTTTACGCCTTTATTGCATTGTCTTTTGATATACTACACTTGTGACATCAACATATGTGTGGAAATGGATCCTGGCACACATATGGTATGTGCTCGGTTCTACCCCTGGAACCGGGTGTGACAGAAGTGGTATCAAAGCTATGCTGACCCTAGGTCGTTAGATTAGTTAGAAATGGAAAGCCTAGTTGTTCAAAACTTGCTAATTTCATTCCTATAAATTCCTTTATCAGTCTTACCTCTTTGAAATTCAACTGAGTTGACACTTCTCTTGTAGATGGTTCGCACTCTCCAAACTACCCGCATCAACACCAGCTATGCCCCTCAGCCCCGGCAGATCCCGGTCTACCCAGTGGTAGTCGAGGAAGTTCCAGTGGATCTCCCTCCCATCCAAGTGGAAAATGTAGTCAACCTGGAGGACAGCTCGGAGGAACAGCTGCCGACGCCCACCCCGTTGGCAGAGTCCCTGGCCTTCGCAGCTGGGTCATCGACGTCAGCACCGTCTACACCAGCCTTCCAAGCACCTGCACTCGGTGGCGACGATCCCGACGACTCCGGTGACGACGATGACGAGGATGACGACGACGAAGAAGGTGGAGACGAACACGTCCACGAGGAAGCTGACTACGCCCAGCAGGACAACTTCATGGGGTTTGGTCCTGTTGTCGAACATTACACATCAATGTTCGAGACGGGGCACTTCCCCAACCTGCTGCAAGAAGTGCTGCACGTGCTAGGCACCTACGTCTGCCCCCTGTACAAAAAAGGCGAGTGAGCGAGCCTCCCCGGGCTTGCTATTACATCACTCACATCCACGTCAGGGTGATGGATGCAGGTGACAGGGGATTCAGGACTCTGTTTGCTCACGAGTCCCTGACACCACTGTCCACCTACGCTGCCTCGGTCAGCGATGCTGCCCGTCGGACCCCATGGTCGTTCAGCCACACCTACCGGCAGCAGCTGCAGAACATGAGGTTCAGGCATCTTCCTCAGCGTCTGCGTGGAGGAAGCCAGACCAACATCATCCCAGGTGAAGCTGGTGAGGATCGCCTCAACACCCTAGCTGGTGTAGTGGCCGGTCTCAACACCGACCTAGACAGTGCCACCCTGGATCTCTACAGGGTGCACTTGGAGCTGGAGAATGCCCACGCTAGGATTGCAGCCCTGGAAGCCCAACTGCAAGGACTGGATCCGCCCGAAGCTCAGGTCCCCGCCATGGCGTTGTCTCCTCCCCGCAAGAGGCTGTGTTATGGAGAGCCCGAATCCGTCACTAGGCTGCTTTAAAGTATTTTGAACTATGATGTAATAAGTTATACTTCGCGTTAGACGATGATACTCTCTTTAAGTTATCATATTAATAAATAACAACCATGTGATGGTGATTGGTTGAAATGTTTGATTTGGATCTTTGTTTGAGTGCCATGGTCTTATGGAATGATGGCCATAAGATCATATAAAAAAATAATAATAAACTTAGGATATTCCCCTCTAGAATCTTTTCTACTCTTCACTCCTCTAAGATGTTCACTTTCTAACCAATCAGATGGTGAACGCATGCCAAGGACCTAACAACAACAACCGGAACCAGCGTGGTCAACAAGTACCACCACCACCACCGAATCCCAACATGGAACAGTTCATTGCCGCCCAGATGCAGATCCTGCAAGGACTCACTGCGGCTATTCAGCAAATACAACAGAACCAACAGAATCAGCAACCCCAGCAGCAGCAGTATGCACCCCCGGCCAGAGATAAGCACAGGGATTTCATGAGTCATCATCCGCCAACATTCTCTCATGCGGTTGATCCTCTGGATGCCGATGACTAGCTAAAGGTCATTGGAAAGAAGCTGGACATCACTCAGTGCAACGACCAGGAGAAGGTCTTGTACGCCTCGGGAAGACTCGAGGGTTCCGCGTCTGACTGGTGGGATGCCTTCACAGCGGCACATCCCAACGCAGACACTATAACTTGGCAGGAGTTTCAGGAGAACTTCCGCGCTCACCACATTCCCTCAGGAATCATGAAGTTGAAGAAGGAGTTCCTTTCCCTTACTCAAGGGAATATGTCTGTAAGCGAGTATCGTGATCCTTCACTCAGCTTTCACGCTATGCCCCTGAAGAAGTGGACACGGATGAGAAGCGCCAAGAGCATTTCCTGGAAGGACTGATTGGACCTCTGAATTACCAACTTCAGAGTCATACATTTCCCAACTTCCAAACACTGCTGAACAAGGCAATTGGCCTTGAGAGTAAAAGAAAGGAGCTATCTGACCACAAAAGGAAATTTCAAGGTCAGTCCAGCAGGAACACCCAGCCAAACAACGCTCAAGGTTCGCAGTTCCGCTCTGGAAATCAGGGTGGAAACAATTATCAAGTGCAACGCTCTGGACAGCAAAGCCAGAGAAATAATCAAAATCAGAACCAGCAAAGGAGCAACTCCCAGACCAACCAGAGGTCTGGTGGAAATTCATAGAACCGTCAAGGTGGCGCCAGTAACACGTATGCCAGAAACAACGCACCTGTCCAACCCAATGGATGTTTCAAGTGCAATGAGCTAGGCCACTATGCCAACAACTGCCCAAGGCGCAACCAGCAAACACCCCAGAAAGGCAATACTCAGAGGAATGACCAGAACACCCCCGCTCGTGGGTCTACTCAGAACAAGACTCCGCAGAACCAGAGTAGAGGAAGGGTCAATCACGTCACCGCAGAATTAGTGCCTGAGGATGCCGACATAATGTATGGTATGTTCCTTGTTAACTCCATACCTGCATCAGTTTTATTTGACTCTAGAGCATCGCATTCTTTTATAACTGAGTCATTTGTGGAAAAACACAATATACCTAAGTATCCTCTTAAGAAGATATTACACATTAGTTCACCGGGAGGTGACATGAAGGCCACACACTCATGCCCCCATGTTAATATCAAGATTCAAGGAATAGATTTTTCAGTCGACCCAGTGGTCCTAGGATCCAACGGTATTGATGTGATTCTTGGATGCAACTGGTTGAAAAGTTGTGATGGAGTGATACAGTGTGCCAATGGAACAATTATGTTGACAAGTCCTCAAGGTGAAAGAATCCAAGTTAACATAGACAAGTCAACAGATGAAAAAGGGAAAACAGTGATCAATCACTTGGAAGAAAAGCCCTTGGAAAATATCAAAGTAGTGTGCGAATACCCAGACGTATTTCCGGAGGAATTACCAGGTATGCCACCTGACCATGATATAGAGTTTTCTATTGAATTATTACTCGGAACCGCACCTATCTCGAAAAGACCATATAGAATGGATGTCAAAGATTTAGTAGAACTGAAGAAACAAATAGAAGAATTACTAGAAAAAGGTTTCATTCGCCCAAGTTCATCCCCTTGGGGAGCCCCAGTGCTATTTGTGAACAAGAAGGATGGTTCGAGGAGAATGTGCGTTGATTATAGAAGTTTGAATGAAGTAACCATCAAGAATAAATACCCGTTACCTCGAATTGAAGATTTATTTGATCAAATGAAGGGAGCTAAGATATTCTCGAAGATAGATCTGAGATCGGGATATCATCTGTTAAAGATTCGAGCAGAAGATGTACTGAAGACAGCCTTCACGACAAGATATGGATTATATGAGTTTTTGGTCATGTCGTTTGGACTGACTAATGCACAGCATACTTTATGAACTTGATGAATAAAGTATTCATGGAATATCTAGATCAGTTTGTGGTCATATTCATTGACGACATACTGATATACTCTCCGAATGAAGAAACAGATGAAGATCGTCTAAGGCTAGTCCTTCAAAAGCTTCGTGACAACCAACTGTACGCAAAATTCTCGAAGTGTGATTTTTGGTTGAAGGAAGTTGCTTTCTTAGGGCATATCGTTACCGATGGTGGAATTAAAGTGGACCCAGGAAAGATAAGTGAGATACTGGATTGGAAGCAACCAAAGGATGCGTCCAAGATCAGAAGTTTTCTTGGATTGGCAGGATACTATAGAAGATTTATTGAAGGTTTTTCCAAGTTAGTGAAACCACTTACCTCTCTACTGGAGAAAGGTAAAGAGTTCAAGTGGGATGAAGCTTGTCAGAATTGTTTTGAGGAACTCAAGAAGAGGTTAACCACTGCACCAATATTGGTAATGCCAGACATCCACAAGGGATTTGATGTGTATTGCGATGCATCACACCTTGGACTTGGATGTGTGCTAATGCAAGAAGGAAAAGTGATAGCTTATGCCTCAAGGCAATTGAGGAAACATGAGAAGAACTATCCGACACATGATTTGGAACTAGTTGTCGTTGTGCATGCTTTGAAGATTTGGAGGCACTATATGATTGGAAACAAGTGCAAAATCTTCACGGATCACAAAAGCTTGAAATGTATATTCACTCAGAAAGAACTCAACCTCAGACAGAGAAGATGGCTTGAGTTGATTAAGGACTATGATTTGGAGATACAATATCACCCAGGAAAGGCAAATGTAGTAGCTGATGCTTTGAGCCGTAAGGGTCAAGTGAACAACATCACTACTCGTTTGATGTCACAAGAATTGTGTTGGGAAATGGAACAACTCAACCTTGGTATGCTTTATAGTGTAGAAACAACAGTTATGGAAGTTGAATCTACTTTGGAAGAAGCGATTCGTAAAGGACAAGAGTTTGATGAGAAGATTAAGGAAATTAAAACTTTGATTGGTTTAGGAAAAGCCCTAGATTTCACGGAATATGATCAAGGCATAGTATGGTTTAAGAAGAGAATCTGTGTACCCGAAATCGAGCACATGCGCCACCTTATTTTGAGAGAAGCTCATGATTCAGCTTACTCTATTCACCCTGGAAGTACAAAGATGTACCAGGATCTTAAGGAAAAGTATTGGTGGTACAGATTGAAAAGAGATGTTGCTACTCATGTTGCATTATGTGACGTGTGTCAGCGAGTTAAAGCCGAACACCAAAGACCAGCAGGATTGCTACAACCTCTCGAGGTACCGAAATGGAAATGGGAAGAAATCGGTATGGATTTCATAGTTGGACTACCTCGTACTCGAGATGGCTATGATTCAATATGGGTCATAATAGACAGGTTAACTAAAGTAGCCCACTTTATACCTGTGAAGACAACTTACTCGGGAGCCCAGTTAGCAGAATTATACATGTCAAGGATTGTTTGTCTGCATGGAGTACCGAAGAAGATTGTATCAGATCGAGGAACTCAGTTTACCTCGCGCTTTTAGAAAAGACTACATGAGTCCATGGATACCAAGCTAAATTTTAGTTCAGCTTATCATCCGCAAACGGATGGGCAAACAGAAAGGACAAACCAAGTGTTGGAGGATATGCTAAGAGCTTGCGCTCTAAAGCATGGTAGAAGCTGGGATAAAAGTTTGCCTTATGCAGAATTCTCGTATAACAACAGTTATCAGGCAAGTCTAAAAATGGCACCATTTGAAGCACTTTATGGATGGAAGTGTAGAACACCGCTTTATTGGAATCAGACTGGAGAAAGTCAAGTATTCGGTCCAGAAATTCTCCAAGAGGCGGAAAAGCAAGTGCAGATTATTAGAGAAAATCTGAAGTCAGCACAGTCAAGACAGAAAAGCTATGCTGATAATAGAAGAAGATAATTGATGTTTAAAGTAGGAGACTTCGTATACCTTAAAGTTTCACCGATGAGAGGAATGAAAAGGTTTAAGGTTAAGGGAAAACTATCACCTCGCTATATTGGCCCGTTCAAGATTTTGGAAAGAAAAGGTGAAGTAGCCTACCAGTTAGAGCTACTCGATAGATTATCGGATGTGCATGACGTATTTCACGTGTCACAACTTAAGAAGTGCTTAAGAGTACCAGAAGAACAGTTACCCATAGAAGAACTGAATGTCAATGAAGATTTGACTTATTCGGAGTACCCGGTCAGAATTCTGGAAACATCTCGCAGAATTACACGGAGTAAAGTCATTAACATGTGCAAAGTTCAGTGGAGTCATCATTCGGAAGATGAGGCCACTTGGGAAAGAGAAGATGAATTCAGAGCAGAATTTCCCCAGTTATTCTCGGAAGTTTCTTAATCTCGAGGACGAGATTCTTTTTAAGAGGGGTATGTTTGTAACACCACAAAAGCCATCAACTAAAAATAAGAAATTTAGTAAATACGGTAATAATTTTTTTAAGTGTTTAATTGTTTATTTGCATTTTGATCATTTTCTTTGTATGCGCATGATTGACGATCGGATGTTTTGTAGCAATTCTTTTAAAAGAAATCCTAGCAAATAATATAATAATTAAATAATACAATAATTATTGGTCTAAAAATAAATATTGTATTTACAAATAATTTTGGTGAATTTCTCAGAATTTTTGAGCTCTTTAAATATTCATTTCGCATTTAAAAAAAAAAACTAAACCTAAACTAAACCGGCCCACTAGGGCCCAACTACCTAAAACCCTAACACCCTGCGCGCCCTGCCTTCTCCCTGAAGAAAGCCGCCGCCGCCCCTATGGTTTCTCTTCTCCCTCCTCTGTTCTCTCTCCCAAGTGTTTCTCTCTCCTCCCTTTGCTCTCCCTCGCGCGTACTAGGAGCCCAAGCGCCGAGCGCCCTGCGCATCCTCGCCAAGCGCCCTGCCCCACTCACCGGTCTCGCGCGCGCCCCAAGCCTCGGCCTCCCCGCGTGCCCGGCGCCCTGCACCGCGCGCGGCGCCTCTGCAGCCCGAGCCGCTGTGCTCCCTGCACGCTGCGACGACCGCGCGCTAGCCCGACTGCGCGTCCGAGCCAGCCGAACACCCGAGCGTCCGAAGCCCCGCGCGTCCGTTCGATTCCTCGCGATTAATGGCACTTCATTGCTCCGTTTCTTCCTCCCCCATTATTCCCTCCGGTAACCGACGCCATTGACAGTACATGAAGTCCGACGGCGCCCCATTAACAGCCGGCCACCTCTCCCTCTCTCTGGCCGACTCTCCCTCTCCCCTCCCTCTCTCTATAAAATGGCAGCTGAGTCTCTCTCCCATCCTTCCCTACCCGAACTAGCCTTTCTCTCTAGCTCTCCTCGCTCATCGCCAGTGCAGTCGTGTGTTGCCGTTCGTCGCCGGAGTTCACCGGAGCCGCAGTTCGTCGCCGGAGCCACGCAATCGCCATCCGTCGTCCGTAGTCGAGCCCCTGCTTTTCTCCACCCGGTCGAACCCCGTCGAACTCTCCCCGTCGCACGCGCGAACCCAAGGTCGATGACGACCCGAATTATTTTGTATTTTATAAAAGTACTTTTTGATTCGATTCATGAGTTGTATATTTTGGTTTGTTGTAATATGAACACGTGTGATTCGCAATTTATGTGTATGTGCGTCATGGAATTATTTGGTAGATTCATGCGATTATTAGTACCGTGATAATTCATGTTAATCGATGCATTGATTTTTGATTTAAAGAAATATGACAAAATTTAGTAGTCACGCGTTGGTGATAAAAACAATAGATAGGAATTTTTGTAGGTAAATTTGGTCGCAATAAACTTAGAAACTATTTGGAGAATTATAGGTGCATTTTAAATGGATTTAGAAAAAATGGTATAGAACGCATGTCATATGAATAATATAGGATTTCTAGATGATTTAGCTAATTATTTTATTAACATTTTCTTGTTATAAAGAAAGGAGAAAATATCAAAATATCCTCACTTGTGTTATAAAAAGTCCAATTAGCAATTTATGTAGATTTTTAGAATATTAATATTAATAGATTCATTTTTAGCCATACTCAATTTGAGTTAGAAATAAAAAGGATAAAAGCTATTAATTTATTTATTAGTATTAAAGACGATAATTATTTTCATTGATGATGTTAAAATATAGTAATATTAGTTAAAATTATATTTATTGCACCCACTCATAAATTCACCGTCAGGACTCACAATAATAGATATAATTGAATTAATAAGTATTTACACGATTAGGACGTATTTAAGATGTGATTAGTGCAATATGTTAATGTGTATGTAATGGTGTATGTTTATGTAATGGTGCATGTTTATTTATTTGTGTATGTTTTATTTTTGTATGTGCGATATGCGACTCTATTAGAAGCCGACCGTGTGGTAGAAGATTCGAATACATTCGAAGACGAACCACAGGACTCGCTTGAGCAAGGCAAGTGGATTCTCCCTCTGCATATTCTGTTTGTACCTACTCATTGCATATAATAATGTTTACTTTTTGATATACTGCATAATTTGTTGGGTTATACCTAATTAAGGATTTCCTAGATTTACTACCTGTATTCCTTGTTTAACCTGGGGAAATAATTAAGCTGTGCAAGATTTATGCTACCGCTCAACTTAATGATTCCTAATGTCACTCATTAATTGGTTTTAATGTTCCAAAAATGTTAATTGGCAATTATGACATTAACCCGATGGTTAAGATAACTTTATTACAAATTAATTGGAACATGGAGTGACCACCCAGGATAACAGTGCAACCACGAGTGCTATCATGGCTCTGGCTTTGGTAATTACCTCTATATGCTTAGTGCCTAGCAACCTTACCTGAAATATGGGCAAGAGGGGGAGCGGTAGGTGCTGGCAGCCCACGTTAACATGGGGTCGTATTCTTGGCTAAGGTACTTTACCCAGGGGGCCACCACTATCGTCTTTAGAAACCTTAGCGGGTTGCTTCGTATTAAGTGTATTCTGTGAAAGCCTCATAATGGATCCCTAGCCATTCACCTCGGCAGTGTTTAAGGGTCCGATCAACCCGGGCTAGATGGGATACATGGCTTGTGGGTAAAGTTGTACCACCTCTGCAGAGTGTAAAACTGATATATCAGCCGTGCTCCCAGTTATGAGCGACCTGGACTCCTCACATGATAATTGAACTTGAAGATGGAATTAAATTGAGATCCGATGATCTGCCAATAATTTGCTTAAGTGGTTTCACTTAAGTGTTTTTGTTATACTCATATTACTTTGTTTAAATGGGATATTTGGGATTCACACTTATTAGTAAGACATGTGTTGTTATTAAAATGTTGACCAACTAAAATGCTTACTGCTCAACCTTAGCCTGACCTTGTTATACCTGCATTAATTTTTCCCCCACTTGCTGAGCCCCGACCATAAGTGAGCTCACCCTTGCTAATATTTTGATCAGAGGGTGATGCTGGAGACTTTGATGGAGATTTTATCGACGACGATGAATTCTAAGTCTAACGATGCGCTGGTCATCTTCCTGTGGGAGATTGCCCAGTTGTTTATTTTCGCTTTACTTTGATGTGATACTTGTTAAAGATACATTGTTTCAGATGATGTAAAAAAGTATTATACTCTCTTTACGCCTTTATTGCATTGTCTTTTGATATACTACACTTTTGACGTCAATATATGTGTGGAAATGGATCCTGGCACACATATGGTATGCGCTCGGTTCTACCCCTAGAACCGGGTGTGACAGCGTCGATCCATTCAAAACTGAATGGCCTCAAAAATAACATTACACATGTATGCAAAACACCCGGTTGTGGATTAGTGGTTTTTTTTATCTAAGCCACCTGATAGCCCTTAGTTTAGGGCTTAATAGAGGATGTCGCTAGCATTATAGTTTTTCAAAACTGTTTTTTAAAGCCAAACAATGTGTTTAGTTGAAAATAGTTTTTTTCGAAACCAGAACTTTTGTTTTGAAAATATGTGACCATATATACTTAATCCTGCTCCGATACCAGCTGTGGCAGAACCTCCCAAGTTATTGGGCCCACATGCACCTGCCCTTGTCTCAAGGACCTCAGACGGCTATGCATGTGCACGAGATAACTTAACAGGATCTGTCCGAGTGTCCCAAGGACCCAGAATAAACCACTTAAAACCAGGATCGCATGATTAAGTAACACAAATCACACACACCAACATTTTGCAGCGGAAATCTTATTACCAAATTTTACAAGTTACATCAAGTTTGCATTGTACATGATCAGAGTAATTGCACTATGTTTTGAATGTATAAACATTTATATGTTTAAAATATATGCTAGCTTAAGTGACCATCCTCAATAAGAGGTTTAAAAGAAGTACTTAGACTTATAAGAAGGCCGTGCCCACCGGCGCTTAACACCAATCACAATCAAGTGACTCGTAACCTGCAACAACAATGGGAAAACCCTAAGTACGCAAGTACTCAGCAAGACTTACCCGACTAAAGAAAAGACTCTCAAGGGTATGTTGGTTTCAAAAGGGATTCAAGGTATGGCTTATCAAGAATCAAGGACTCTGTTTGCAGAAATACTTACTAACAGTGGATCCTTAAAAATCCAGTTTTACTTGTCAGGTTAAGTAAGGTTACATGCATCTAGAGTTCTTTCTACCCTAGTTCAAGCACTTGGCCTATACTAGCCGTCTTTTTATCATCCCTTTAGTTCACTGGATTTCTACGTGTAGGTCAGTGACCAAGTCTTCATGTCCGAGAAGTAACGGTGATCCGAATCGATTAATACCTAGCTAGGGATCTCCAATCACACGACATATGTATCACTTAACCCTTGCATATGTCAACTCGCCACCGAGGTTCTTAAGACCAGATCAGGTTCACGCCAACCGAGAGCACAGATACACCACCGTCCAGCCTCTTGCCATGGAGGGTACACGCTACTCTCGCCATCTCTCCACTCCCATTGCGTGTTGTCTTATTCTGGTATTAGTCTGCCCGAGGCAAAGCTTACCCATGATGAGGTATGTGACCAATTAAAAGGTCCTCGATCATCAAGCCTACATCGACACGGTCCTTAATCGACTCAGATGGAGACACTACACCGAGACTCCCTTCTCGTGCAAGTCAACCGCCCGGTCACAACTTTATTATTTAAACCCAAAGTTTGTTACCTGGCAGAGGTACATCTTTTCTGATGTTGAACCCATCAAGGCTTTGATGGATCCACCATCAAGTTTTATTTTTGAAAACATTCCCACCCACTGAAGTAACACTTTTGTTTTAAAACAGAACTTTTTTGTCTGCTAAAGCAAGGCTAAGCATCATAAAATTCTTTTCAAAACGGGTATCAAGGAAGGGTAATCAATTTTCAAGGAAGGAAATGCATCAACGGTTTAACACACAACTCCTATCATCTAATGCATCAAACAAGGTGATAAATATTTTAAAACAGCAAGGAGGTGGCAAATGCACCGGGGCTTGCCTGGGTAACACTAGGTTAGTGTTGTTAGACGATGTCTGCTTGACGATCATCCTTGTCCTAGCACTTGATCAGGCAGGTTTGTCCATCAGCATCACCATGCGGAGTAGCCCGCGCTTGGGGTCGACTTGGTTCTGGTCCTCTGTATCCCGATTAATTAACGTTCCTGAGTGAAATGTATTATGCACATGAATGCATATAGACAGGAATATCACAAACCTAAATAGTGCTACGCAATAGCGAATTAAACACCTATAGCAAGACATCGCAAATCTAGTACAAAAAATACTAGATATCGATATCACATTAAAACTATAGCTATGGCATTCTTACTTAATTGGACTCAATTCTAACAGCACACAACAGTAAACTATGTATAAGTATTTTATTCTCCAAAACCTACCCCTTGACATTCAAACTTGGAACAAGCATAGAAATTGTTTGCTTAACTTTTTAAACTAATTCTCTAGGGTAACTTGTTTAGCACAATAATTAACATGGCATTACATCATTAGCTTTAGCAAGTAGAACCTCATCAGACATCAAAGACTACCACCAGGCCATAATCTTTAAATCTAAAGACCTAAAGCAGTTCTTTTGCACCTGTTGGTCTTATTTAGATTACAATTGAATTAACCTGTTGGTCTTATTTACTTCCAGTCCAATTTGGGCAATAACCTATTTTAAGATGAAAGAACATATAAAGACTATAGTTATGACCATTGATTAATTTCAACACATCCAATTATTAAACTAGCTAGGAGGATTAGTGAATTGACTCGGACGTCACAGCAATGATCCTAGGTTCAGACAATTCATCGAATACCTGGTGAACATGACTAAATAGGCAGGATTAAACGAGCATAGTGCATTATGCAACCTTGATTGGAACGAACCTACACATATACCCACTAGGCATAATACAGCACACAAGTAAATACAGGTTATCATCATAAACATTCAGATGGCGACGTTACCGTTGAACGACGACGCAACGATGGCTTCTCAGTTTAGACGTTTTATCAAGCGTTTGCGCTACATGGACTTCACCCTGGGCGAACGACAATGGCGAGTTCGCGACAACGCAAGGAGGTGAAAACGATGGAGCTAAAAGTGAACGATCAAGGATCTTCATGGAACGACACCAAGGAGGACCAGCCAACATTAATCAAGCAGTACTGCTGTGCCATGGAGGTGAGCTGGGCAGAATCCGAGCTAATAGGCACATCATGGGACAACGACCAGCACGACGGACGAACTTAGTCGTGGTGAGGTTGGCCGACGAGGGAAAACAAGGAACATGACGGTCAGTCGGTGAGCTGAAGATTGGGAGCAACAGCCGGTGAGGAGCTTATCTCCAGAGAGCTACATGAGGGAAGCTGAAAATTAATCCGACAGTGGTTTAGCGGCAAACGATGGCCGGGTCCAAGGGGCCAGCGATGCGGCTAGGGAGATGAGAGCAGGGAACTTGAGGAACCGTGACCACGGCAAGGGAGAACGAGCAGAGGAGAGAAGCTGGGAGTTGGGAGGGCGCGCACCATGGAGCTTGGCCGGACGCGGCGTGCAGCAGGGAGGAGCGTGCAGGGAACTTCACGGCTCGCGGTGACTATGGCCGAGCACAGGGGAGGAACACCCAGCAAGAGGAGTGGGAGGCCGCGATAGAGGAGGACGCCGAGCTGGGGACTGGGGAAATGACGCCAGCTGGAGATCAACTCGGAGGTCGGAGGGCGTCTACCACGCGCTGCTGCGCTGATGTCCACGACTAGAGGCGAGGGCTGGCAGAGAGGGAGATGAGGGAGAGAGAGCCGCCATGGGAAAGGGAGGAGAGCTGGGCACGACTGGAAGAAGAGCGCTCGACTGGGAGCTTCTGCCAGCGAGTAGGGAGAGCAGAGGAGATGGACGCACAGGGAAGAAGAAGACTACGCACGCGATAAAAAGAGCAGGGGGCGGCGGCTTGAAAAAATATCAGGGGAGGGGCGGCGGGGGGATAGAGATTAGAAGATATTTTATTTTTTAAAATTTCTTTAAAGAATTTCATAGATATTTATAAATTCAGATTTTAGCAATATATAAAATGGGTCGACGGCACCTGTGACACGGTTTGGTTTGATTCGAATCCTGATAAATTTGATCTGCGGTCAGAACACATGATTCCATGGTCACGGGTAATTGACGTGGTAATCGGATCTCAATTATAATTCCTTGATTATCAACCTCGCGCATGATTTCTCTTAGACACTGCGCGATTTAGATTATTTTGCCCCGAACATTTCAGTCGTCGAGTTCAAATTAATTTGTCCGAGATAAAAATCATCCGAGTGGGTCGGGCTTCCGAATTCGTATTCGCGTGAGCGATGAATTTCAAATAATCACCGGATGCATCGATTTTCGGAACAACTATGTTCCGAACATCACAAAAATTTAGGAAGAGCCCGGATAAACAAAAACGATGTCGAACTCGCGACAGACGAAATAGATTAAGATAGAGAGACTGTTATTCACCGCTATCATGTGTTAAAGTCCGCACTCATGGTCGAGCAGACGATAAACACCTGGGGTGTTACAACTACGTATAAGACTTTTTCCATTTATGTATAGTTTTTCTTGGATGGGCCCAATACTTCGAACATAAAGTAAACTGACATTTTCCTTTTGACGCCTTCCTCCTCCACCTCCTGAACTAGGACAACACTCACAGTAGACTACGAAGCTGATACATAAAGCAACAAAGGAGCCCCTAGTAAAGGTGGGGAGAGTGTTGTCAGCTTTATCAGGTAGTTCTTCAGCTCTTCAAAAGCTTGTTGTTGAGAAAGTCCTCACTGAAAAACTTCTGCTGATTTCAAGACTTCGAAGAATGGCAAGCTTCGTTCTATAGATCTCAAAATAAACCTGTTCAGAGAAGCAAGTCTTCCTACTAGCCTTTGAGCTCCTTTTCTTGACTTCGGCGACTCCATCCAAAGTATGGCTTTGATTTTATGTGGGTTTGCTTCGATCCCTTTTGTTGATACAAGGCATCCCAAAAAATTTGCCCTTTTTTACTCCAAAGACACACTTCTCAGGGTTCAACTTTAAACGTGTCCTTCATAAATTAGCAAAGGTTTCTTGAAGACATGATATGTGGCTTTGTTGCTTCGTGCTTCTCACAATGATATCATCAACATATGTTAAGACATTTCTGCTCAGCTGCGAGCTCAACACCTTGGCTGTCATTCTACTAAAGCTTCCACTAGCATTCTTGTGCCCTTAGGCATCCGAAGGTAGCAATAGGTGTTGTTGGGAGTTATGAAGCTAGTCTTCGGCTCATCTTTCTTCTTCATCTAGATATCATGGTATCCTAAATAGCAATCCAGCAACTCACGAGCTCTGAAGTGGTGGCTGCATAAACTAGAGAATCAATTCTTGGTAGTGAAAATTCATCCTTCGAGCATGCTTTGTTGAGATCCATGAAATAAATATACATCTTCCACTTACCATTAGATTTCTTGACCATGACTATGTTGGCCAACCACTCCGGATATGCATCTTCTCTTATAACCCCAGCACTAAGCAATCTTTTAACTTCGGCCTTTGCACCTCCGGCCTTATCCTCAGACATCTTGCGAGCATCTGCTTTCGAGGCCTAGTACTCTGGTCAACATTTAGAGCATGCTCTATTATGCTTATATCAACTCCACACAAGTCATTTTTTGACCAATCAAAGACATCCTTGTTGTGAAACAAAAACCTCTTGAGATCGGATTCTTGCTCCGAAGTTAACTGATTGCCGAAGAAACACCTTTGGTCTGCAACATCTTCACAGAGGAGAACTGGCTTTAGCTGATCTACCGAAGATGATTTCTATTTTACTTGCTTCTCGGATTCTTCAGCTTGTGCTTCAGCTTCGTCTATGTTATAGATGATTTTAGGCTCTTGCAGGGTTCCTTCTGCCCTTCTTGTTGCTTCTTGGCTACCATATACTGATATAACCTCTTGGTTGCTAGATATCTTCATGCAGAGGCTAGTTGAATGCAAGACTGTTTCGAATATGTTTAGAGTTCCCCTTCTAATGATTGCATTATATGGGAAATCCATATCAACTATTTCGAACATGACCTCCTCTATCCTTGTATTTTTGACATAGCTGAAGGTCATGGGCATAACCAGCTTTTCTAGTGCCATCACTTGCTGCCCTCCAAATCCACAGAGAGGAAAAGCTGAATCTTGAAGCTTATCTTGAAGGCTTTTGCAAATATGATATTTACCGCACTTCCCGTATCAACCAGGACATTGTGTACCACGAAGCCTTTTATGACACAAGAGACAACCATAGCATCCCTATGTGGATAGTCCTTGAGACGAAGGTCCTCTTGAGAAAAGGTGATAGGAATATGGGAACACTTGGTCTTGATATAGGGTCCTTGGACACCTACATGTTGCACCCTTTTTTGGGACTCTTTCTTTTGTTTCTTGTTGCTGGGTTCGAAGCTCGAGCCCACAGTGATGGGGAGCACAAGCTTCTTCAATGTTGACGACGAATCTTGATGGCTCGCCATGCTCTACGTCGTGGTGTTTGTTGTTGTGGTTGTGAGATCACTGGAGGTGGGTGCCAAGCCACCACCAATGTTGGGCACTTGTTTTCAATTTCTATGTTGGGGACTTGTTCTCAATTGCTATGAATTAAGAACAAGACAACACAAAGAATGGGTTAAAGGTTAATATCCTTCGTCCTTTGAAACACTATTTCCCTGAGGATATAGCGATCTTCGGATGAAGGTCATGAAGGACATACCTTCATGATCATAGTATACTTAGACGAAAGACAAAGCATACGAAACATGGGAAACAACATGAATAATAGAATGATGTTATAATGTATATTTACTGCTATTTAATCATGAATGAATATAAACAATATTGAATTACATTTATACCTTCGGCTTGACAGAAGGTAAAAATCCAAATGTGACATGCGAGTGAATACAAGTCAGCGTGAACAGTACGGGAGTACTGTTCATCTATTTATAGGCACAGGACGCAGCCTGTGAGGAATTACATTCATGCCCTTTATAACTGATTACAATCATGACACAGATTATCATGGGCCAATCGGTCTTTTCATCTTTAAGTCGGTGCCACCCTTCGTCTCAAGGCGTGTCACTATGCCGAAGCTCCCCGGATGGTAGCTTCGGCTTTGCTTCTGTGTTGATCTTCCGAAGGTGTTTCTTCTTACAAGTCCTTCGGTGACGAAGCTGACCCCAAACAGTAGCCCCTTCACGGTGCCAGATCGTTTTTCGTAACGAGCTCGACCCGTGAAAAATTCTCTTAGGCTTCGGAATGCCGAAGGTCCGAAAAACACCTTCCCTGAGCTCATTGTCGAGAAACGATTAAATATTCCAAGTGCAGGGTGGTCCCACCATACGACGGGTACGCGTGATCTGGTGATTCACATTCTCGCGCACTGTGGTCCTCCGTTCAGTGGGTGCGAGCGACTGTTCAGCGGGTGCGAGCGGTTTGACGATTCACCTTCCCACCTGCAGCACTATATAAACAGATGGGTAGGTGTGATGTTACCACAACATTTATTACTATTGCACTGTTGTGCTGCTGAAAAATTTGACCATAGCCGAAGCTTATTCATCATATTCTCAATCAGAGCATTGTCTTGGTTTGGCTTCGTCATAAGAGGGAGCTTCGGCAAAATTGCAAAAAGTCATCAACTTTGTCAAAACCGTAAGAAATTCAGTATCAAATGGCCAGAGTGTGTTGAACTGCTAGAGTTACACGCGACGGAGAGGAGGCCGAAGCTGCCGAGACTGCCCCAATCTCCGAAGTAATGAGGCAATTGGGACTGGTTGTGACAGAGGGTGCCTCTGACGAAGGTGCACCTGCTGCCGAAGCTGAACAGGCTGACATTGAAGAGGGTGATGCTGATGAAGAAGAGATAGATTATAACACCATCATGCCATCCAAACCTAGCCACTTGGACTTTGGAAAGCCTACTATCTCTGAGGTTGATATGCCCATGATGATAAAGCTAGGCTACTTCGGGGAAGCCGAGAAGAGGCTAATTCGTTTTCGCGGGGAAGAAACCACTCCGAAGCTAGAAAATGATGAGGTGGTAGTTTTCAGAAGCTTCTTCAAAGCAGGATTGAGGTTTCCTTTGCATGAAATGATTGGGGATGTTTTGGAAGATTTTGAAATTTATCTTCATCAGATGACTCCTAACGCTATCGTTAGGCTCAACGTCTTTATCTGGGCTCTCCGAAGCCAAGGAGTGGACCCGCTTGCTGAAGCTTTCTGCCGGGTGCACGAGCTTCATTATCAGACGAAGGCTAGAGAAGATGGGCTACACGAGAATTTCGGCTGTTACAACTTTGCTTATCACAAAGATATGAAGACTCTGGTGATCAGCTATCGCACCAAATGGCCAACCGGTTGGAAAAATGAGTGGTTCTATGTTAAGGTTGATGAGAAGGAGAAGATAGTTCAAAGCCCACTGGACCTAACCTTCGGGTTAACTAGGCCCCTGTGCGACATGCTGCAAGGGTCACCATGCCGAACAACTGTGGGCGAATTCCGAGTTGTGTCTGAGCATATCGGTACTAGAGATTTGGTGCAGGAATACTTAGCCAATAGAGTATTTCCAACGTTAAAGGAATGGAATATGCCGAAGCTTAAAGGAGAAAAGAAAAAGAATGAACTTGTTCGATTGCCCTATCACTTCAAGTTCAAGAAACATTTCAAAGAGCCTTGCCAAGAATGGTTGGAAATGATTGAAGCTATGTGCAATGAAATTCTGGGCAACTATACTAAGAAAGAAGATCAATTGATGACCGTGGCCTTTGGCACCCGACCGAAATGAAGGCTGAATCGAGTAATGGATGCCCTGAAATTTGAATATCCTGACTATGAACGGTTAAGCAAGGGTGCCAAAGGGCCAAAGTGAAAAAGAGTTGTCAGTGTTATGAAGAGGCAAGCTGCTAGAATGATAGAAGAAGATGAGAAAGCTTTGAAAAAGGAAAAATCCAGCCCTGAGCCGAAGGTGGCTGTTCCGAAGAAAAGAAAAGTTGCGGCTGCGAAGCCAAAAACAACTGATATAGAGAAAGAAATTCCTTCAACGCCTCCTGCTGCTGACGTGGAGGAAATTTTAAAGGTAATGACCAAATCTTTACCTCTCAAGCTAAGTCCACTAGGGCCACAACTGATGAAGCTTTTGCAGAAGGAGGAGCCCGCGACAATGAAGAAGCCTGCTGAAAAAAGGCGAAGGATTATTACTGTTATTGATGCTATTGAAGAAACGCCACCATCGGCTTCAGCGTCAAAAACACCAGCTGCCGAAGCCGCTCCCACCGAAGGTACAACTGCCGAAGCTGTGGCGGCCGAAGCTACAAATCTTGAGGGCGTATTTTCTGATATTGATAAGATGATTTTGGATATGGCCACGAAAGAAACTATTGCAACTGCCGAGGAAACCCTGGCCACAGTGCCTGGAAAAGGGGAGAATGTGTTTAACAAAAAGAAGAAGATTACCGAAGATATTTCGGAGGAAGGGGACTTCAATTTTCAAAACATGATTGGTCAGGAGTTATCCATGGTTGAAAAAGAGGAGCTAAGAGATTATGCTATATCTTGCGGCTACCAGCTAGGAGCGTTGCTCTTCGGTGGCGTTGACGAAGAGAGCTTAGGATGCCTTCGGGACCAGACTGGAGCGAAGGTTGTTAGCACTCTATCAAAGAGTATTGGCTTTCCGAAGCTTGAGACCGACCTCAGCAGATACCGGCGGCAACATATCGCCGGTAGCTTGTTTTATTCTAATTTTAAGGTAAATTTCTTACCTTAACTTTTTATTGTTTTCGAGATGAAGGTTACTTCTGATGAAGGTTATTTTTTCAGAGTCTACTACTAAGTAAAACCTTGAGGATGCAACAAGACCTCGAGGACAAGAAAAATGAGATTATAATTGAGGGCTTAGAGGGCAAAATTAAAGATCACGAAGCTGCTCTGGAGAAGAAGGATTTCGTGCTTCAAACAATGGAGGGTTCGCTGGCGGAAGCCCAAGCCGAGATTGCTAGACTAAACAGTGAACTCTCCGCGAAATCAAAAAGCTTCGAACAAGAGAAGAAGGATTTTGATGCAAGGCTTGAAGCTGAAGTTGCAAAGAGTTCGAACTTGCAAAAATCATTGAAGGTACTTCAAGATAAATGTCTAAACTTCGACAATCGGTGCGTGCAACGACTGAAGCAGGTCTTCAACTTAGTTGGAGCCAGTTCTGAAAAATTTAAACCTTCAGCTGAAGACCTGCCAGGCAACTTCGATCATATTGAAGGCGAAGTTGATGCTCTTGATGAAGTCATAGCTGGGCATGGTGACTTCTGCGCTCTGCTAGCTTCTCGTGGCACAGCTGTTGCTTTTATGAAGGCCGGTTGCATGCACGGGAATATTGTAAACAGGCCGAACTTCAGCTTATAACCAGCGGACTTGAATGACATCCCTGGCCTGGACCGAAGCATTGGGAACAGATTCGTAACTCAAATTTGGGCGAAGGGTGGACGAAAGTTAGCTGGTGATGAAGCTCAAAGTCACCTCAAGCTAGTAATAACCTTATGCCTGCTGCCTTACCTTCTTCTTGAAATTTGTGCTTTCCTTATACTACTTTGTTATGTACAGGATGACGAAGCCGAAGATCAATGAACTGAAGCTTGTTGGGAAATGATGAAGCTACTGCAAAAAAGTTCTAGAGAAAATTTTGAGTTAACTTTGTAGAAAAATATTGTAATCTATGAATTAAAAATTATTCTATAAATTTGTCAATACCTTGTAATATATTTTACCTTTTCATCCATGAATGCATTACTTTGATGTGGACGAAACTTATACTTTTTTGAGCCAAAGGCGAAAAACACCTTCCCTTCTTTTCGTACACAACGAAGCATAAATTTGCTTCTTTTGTATTCGCCGAAGCCTTGTCATTAAAACCAAAGCAACTGTCTGTGCTCTATGATATGATGATGATGATCCTATGAATGTCTAAATGAATGTATATGAATGCAATGAATGATGTGATGTGAATGTCCAAACACACACGTACGAAGCCACATCCAGACTCTGCATTCCCTCAGAAATGACCAAAATCTCTTTGCCGCTTATTTTTCGGCTTCACCGCTTATTTTCGGTGTAAGTTCTGCATTCCCTTAGGAACGTCTTTTGAACTTCTTCGCCTTCTATTTCGGCGGTATCACCGTTGACTTTTCGGTGTAAGTTCTACATCCCCTTAGGAACGTCTTTTGAACTTCTTCACCTTCTATTTCGGTGGTATTTGGCTCTGCATTCCCTTAGGAATGACTTTTGAGCAGAAAACTTACGCTGCGCTCCCTTAGGAACGACTTTTTGTAGCTTTGTTGTGCTCTGCATCCCCTTAGGGACGACTTTCGAGCTTCTCCCTGTTTTTTCTTTTCCTGCATTCGATGGTGCATGCTCAGATTTTACATTTTACATATTTTGGGGGGATTTTGCTCTCATAGAGCTGAATAAGAAAGGAAAAATTACAAACTATGGCCCCATTAAAAACCTTTCTCCCCCTTTGGAAAGGAAAACGGTGCCATAGGAAAAATGAAAAAGATTACATCAAGTTACACATAATATCGTCGAAGCTCATCCGCATTCCAAGATCTAGGAATGTCGTTGCCGTCCATATCCTTCAATCTGTAAGAACCGGGTCTTAACGAAGATACCACCAGAAAGGGTCCTTCCCACTTCAGCTGTAGCTTGCCTACTGTGTCTGGATTAGCCACTCTCCGAAGTACCAAATGCCCTAGCTTAATGTTTTTCAGCCGAACTTTTCTGTCACACCATTTTATTGGTTCGGCTTGATATTTATTGATATTCTCCACGGCCTGAAGTCTGGTCCTTTCTATAGTATCTTTTGCCACAGAATAATCAGCTTCGTCCTCTGCCGAAGCTACTGTTCTAATTGACCCTGCTTTAGCTTCTTCTGGGGTTATAGCTTCATCACCAAACAATAACTTGAACGGTGTAAAACCTGTTGACCTTGATATAGATGTATTGTGGCTCCACACCACTTTAATCAACTTATCTGGCCACTTTCCTCTGGGTTGATTGAAGATTAACTTCATTATTCCTGTCATTATAATACCATTTGCTCTTTCGACCAACCCGTTTGACTCCGGGTGCCTGACTGATGCAAAATGAATCTTCGTGCCAATCTGGTCGCAGAAGTCTTTGAAAGTTTCGGCATCAAACTGTGTTCCATTGTCCACAGTTATAGCCTTCGGCACGCTGAAGCGACAAACGATATTTGCCAGAAGAATTTCTGGACTGTAACCGAAGTTATTGTAGCCAAAGACTTTGCTTCAATCCACTTAGAAAAATATTCTACAGCCACCACGACATATTCAAATTACCTTGTGCTGGTGGAAGTGGGCCTAACAAGTCTAGGCCCCATCTTTGCAATGGCCAGGTTGGTTGTATTAACTGAGATAATGACGAAGGTTGTTTTTGGTCTCTTGCACATTTTTGACAATTTTCGCACTTTTGGACCAGATCTGCTGCATCCGAAGCTGCCTTTGGCCAGTAAAATCCTTGTCTAAAAACCTTTCCGAGTAAAGGCCTGGACCCAATATGAGATCCACACAATCCTGCATGTATCTCCTTCATTAATTCTATATCTTCGGTTCTGGATAAACACTTGAGAAGGGGGAGCAAACTCCATGTTTGTATAATTCCCCTTCTATTATCATATATGGTCTTGTTCTTGCTTCCATTCTTTTATTATAAACTTCTTCGTCCGAGAGGTAGTTACCCTGGAGGAAAGATATGATTTCAGTCCTCCAATCTTCACTATGTACTGGAGAAATGGCGAGCACTGCTCTCTCCATGAGTTCAACCGAAGGTGCCTTTATTGTTTCAAAAAATACTTCCGAAGGTAGAGGGAGCCCCTAAGCCGCTGATTTGGCTAACAGATCTGCATGCTCATTTTCGCCTCTTGGAATGTTCTTGATAGAGAAACCTTCGAAAGAAGCCTCCAACCTTCGAACTGTATCTAGATATTTTTCAAGCTTCGGATCTCTTGCCTTGCTACTTTTATCTATATGGCTAGAAATGACTTGAGAATCAGTTTTCAGAATAGCCCTTCTTATTCCCATTGCCCTTAACTTCCGAAGCCCCAACAGAAGTGCTTCGTATTCGGCAATATTATTTGTACAACTAAAGTCTAGCTTGGCTGCATAACATGTTCACTTTCGAAGGTGCTACTAGAACAACAGCTGCTCCTGCGCCGAAGGTTCCCCAAGAACCATCGTAGAACACTGTCCAAGCTTCAGCATCTTTATTTATCTCTTCTTCCTGAGCCCCTGGCGTCCAATCAACGATGAAGTCTGCTAACGCCTGGGACTAAATTGAAGATCTATGCACATAATCAATGGTGAATTCATTAGGCTCTGCAGCCCATTTTCCAATCCTTCCAGTAGCCTCTCTATTCCTCATGATATCCTTTAGAGGTTGTGACGAAGGAACAATTATGTGGTATACTTGAAAATAATGCCGAAGCTTTCTGGAGGCCATTAACACAACATATAATACCTTCTCCAATTCTGTGTAATTTTTCTTTGATGGACTTAAAACTTCAGAGACGAAGTATACTGGAGCTTGCTTTTTAGCCTGACCATCTAGCTTCTCCTGTACCAGTGCCGCACTCACTGCAGAATACGAAACTGCCACATATAAGAGCAATGGAGCCCCTGGCGCAGGTGGAGTTAATGTTGTTAAATCAATCAAATATTGTTTCAACTCTTCAAAAGCTTTTTGTTGTGCCAGGCCCCATTGAAAGACTTCGGCTGACTTCAGTATTTCAAAAAATGGCAGATTTCTTTCCACTGATCTGGATATGAATCTGTTTAATGATGCTAATCTTCCTGCCAACCGTTGAGCCCCTTTCTTCGTGCTCGGTGGCTCCATCTGAAGGATAGCTTAGATCTTGCTTGGGTTAGCTTCAATTCCTTTCGTTGATACCAGACAGCCAAGGAACTTGTCTTTCTTCACTCCAAAAACACATTTTTCTGGATTTAATTTCAGGCCAGCTTGCCTGAAATTGGCAAATGTTTCTTGCAAATTAGTAATGTGATTTTCTTGCTTCGTGCTTTTCACTATGATATCATCAACATATGTCAGCACATTTCTGCCTATCTGGGAATGAAGGACTTTGGCTGTCATTCTGTTGAAGCTTCCTCCAGCATTCTTGAGCCCCTCAGGCATCCGAAGATAGCAATAGGTGCCACTGGGAGTTATGAAGCTAGTCTTCAGCTCATCCTCCTTCTTCATCTAGATTTGATGATAGCCTGAATAACAATCCAATAGACTCATGAGATCTGAAAAAGCTGTTGCATCTACAAGAGAGTCTATTCTTGGTAGCAGGAATTCGTCTTTTGGGCATGCCTTGTTAAGATCTGTGAAGTCAATGCACATTCTCCATTTGCCATTGGCCTTCTTCACCATGACAGTATTGGCTGACCACTCTGGGTATTTTACCTCTCTGATGACACCAGCACTGAGAAGCCTTTTCACTTCATTCCGAGCACCTTCAGCTTTATCATCAGACATTTTCCGAAGCCTTTGCTTTCTTGGCCTAAAGGATGGGTCCACATTGAGTGAATGTTCAATGACATCTCTGTTGACACCGCAAAGATCATTGGCTGACCAAGCAAAGACATCTTTGTTGTTGAATAAAAATCTTATCAAAGTTTTCTCTTGCTCTTCAGATAGCTGAGACCCCAGCAGTACTTTTTGCTCTACTATGTCTTCACATAGAAGCATAGGCTTCGGCTGATCCGCCGAAGCAGCCTTCTCTCTTTTGTATTTGTACTGTTCACAGACTTCGGCTCCATCTATATTGTGAATTGCTTTTGAGTCTATCCAATTTCCTTCGGCTTTTCTAGCAGCTTCTTGACTCCCATGAACAACAATGAGCCCTTGTTCCGAAGGTATCTTCATGCATAGATATGCTGGATGAAGTATTGCTTCAAAGGCATTTAGTGTTCCACGACCAATGATTGCATTGTAAGGATATTCTATGTCAACAATGTCAAAGACGACCTATTCGGTTCTTGTGTTATGCACTAAGCCGAAGGTAACTGGCATTGTGATTTTTCTGAGTGCTGTAATCTGTCTTCCTCCGAAGCCACATAGAGGATGTGTAGCATCATGAATCTTGTCTTCTGGCTCTTGCATTTGTTTGAAGGCCTTAGCAAATACGATATCCGCTGCGCTGCCTGTATCAACTAGAACATTATGGACCAGAAAACCCTTGATGACACAAGATATGACCATAGCATCATTGTGAGGATAATCTTTGAGCTGAAGGTCCTCCTGGGAGAAGGTAATTGGGATGTGGGACCATTTTGATTTGATGAAGGGTCCCTGCACCCCAACATGTTGTACCCTTCTTTGTGCTTCCTTCTTCTGCTTTTTGTTAGCCGGCTCTGAACCTGAACCGCCTATTATCAGAAGCACTAACAGCTTCGTAGCCGAAGATACTTCAGCTTGGTTGTTGAACGAAGCCATCAGCTCAATCAGTGGAAGTGAGTTCACTAGAGGTGGGCGCCAATGTTAGGGACTTGTTCTCAATTGCTATGAATTAAGAATAAGGCAAAACAAAGAATGGGTTAAAGGTTAATATCCTTCGTCCTTTGAAACACTATTTCCCTGAGGATATAGCGATCTTCGGACGAAGGTCATGAAGGACATACCTTCATGATCATAGTATACTTAGACGAAAGATGAAGCATATGAAACATGGGAAACAACATGAATAATAGAATGATGTTATAATGTATATTTACTGCTATTTAATCATGAATGAATATAAACAATATTGAATTACATTTATACCTTCGGCTTGACAGAAGGTAAAAATCCAAATGTGACATGCGAGTGAATACAAGTCAGCGTGAACAGTACGGGAGTACTGTTCATCTATTTATAGGCACATAACGCAGCCTGTGAGGAATTACATTCATGCCCTTTATAACTGATTACAATCATGACACAGATTATCACGGGCCAATCGGTCTTTTCATCTTGAAGTCGGTGACACCCTTCGTCTCAAGGCGTGTCACTATGCCGAAGCTCCCCAGATGGTAGCTTCGGCTTTGCTTCTGTGTTGATCTTCCGAAGGTGTTTCTTCTTACAAGACCTTCGGCAACGAAGCTGACCCCCAACATTCTACATGGCATCAAAAACATGACAACATAAGTTAAGAAGTTTAGACCTTCGTCATCAAGTTATTAATAACTTGAGGACGAAGATTTAAAAGGAGATGTGAATGAAACAGTATTGAATGAAATGACAATGAACAATAAAGTATGGAACTTGAAAGTTGCCTAGAGGGGGGTGAATAGGCAAGTTAAAACTTTTTCAACAAAAACTAGAAACAAAGTGGGTAAAACCGGCTAAGCCGGTGTCAAAACCGGTTTGAACGAGCTCAATTTAAGAATGAGATATAAAACTGAATTGATCTCGAAATTCACCCAGTTAAATTTGGAAATGAGATGTTCTAGATAATCCACAGGGTTCAAAGTAGTAGATCTGAGAAGGGCACTTCTCAAAATCCACACACCAAAAAGATATAAGCAAATCTTCCACGGTATGGTGAGAGAACAAAGAACACAAAAAAACACAATGAGCAAGAACACAAGAGACACAAGATTTATCCCAAGGTTCGGTCACACCACGAAAGGTGCCCTACTTCCTCGTTGAGGCGCCCACAAAGAGCCGAGTCTCTTTCAATCCTAATCCTCCCTTTGCCGACCACAAAGGTCAAGCCCGCACACTAATCTTTGCTCAAACGAGCGGGTAATACAAACTTTCTTGTGGTCTTCCACAAGATTTGGAGACTCACAAGAGACACCTAGTCGTCTAGGAGCTACAAGCTCCAAGACTAATGAATCCACAAAGAACTCGATGTAGTACCAAAGCTCGATGAAGAAGAGCAAGCGAGATTTGGAGGTGAAGCACAAAAACCGTAGCTCTCAAACTCACTCAAAGATTTCTCTCCAAAGATTTGAAATGGAAGAGGCAAGAGATGTGTGAGAGATAGTGGGAGGTGTTTCTTAGGTTAGAAATGGAGTTCAAATCGTGCTCCCTTGTATGAGGAGAGAGGTATGTGTGAGTATATATAGGCGGGGCTTCAAAACTAGCCGTTTGAGCCAAAACCCGGTCTAAAACTGGTTGAACCGCCCCAGGCAGGCTTGGAAGATAGTCTGCCAGTCTGACCGACAGACTACTGCGTAGACTGGTCAAGTTGACCAAAACCGGTTGAACCTCTTCGGCAGACCTGTGAGCCTGTCTGCCAGTCTGACTGGCAGACTGCTGTGTAGTCTGGCCAAGTTGACCAAACCGGTTGAACCGCCCCTGACGACTCTGTTGACCTGTTCACCAGTCTGACTGGCAAACTTTTTGTCAGAGGTCAAAGGGGTCAAAGACCAGTTGAACTGCCCCAAAAAACCAGTTCAACTGGTCTTGACTAGAGAGTTCAGGAGAGAAAACCCCAGTTCAACTGTCCGGAGGCAAGTTCAACTGGTGTATGGTCAGAGAGGTTCACAGTTGGAGTTCAGCTGGAGTTGAGAAAGCTCAACTGTAGTTGAAAAAGCTCAACTGCAGTTGAAGAATTTCAAATCAACTGAAGTTCAGCTCTGCTGAAGAAGCTCAACTGCAGCTGAAAAAGCTCAATTCAGCTGAAGAAGCTCAACTCAGTTGAAGTTTAGTTCAGCTGAAAAGCTCAACTGCAACTGAAGAAGTTCAGCTGCTTTTCAACAAGAACACTCTCAGTTTCTCAAACCTAACCACGGTCAACCATAGAACGTTCAAGAGATTTTTGGTTTTCAAAAATAGCTTTTGAATACAGAGGCTTGAGCTTTGGCAAACACCAACCTTCCATCTGGATCCCCCTTGATAGTACGATGATTTCAATACTCAAGATAAATAAAATATACTTAAGTAAACTCCTTGAGTAATTGGTGTCTCATGTGTGATTTTCCATGGCGTTGCTTCATAGGGATCACAAACATCTTTGTCTCACCTTTTGAAGCAAACACAAATCAAACCCTGTGACTTGTACCATATCACCATGTATGAGTTCAAATCATGGCTTCAAGTCACCTCACTGATGCATCATCATGTTATAACTCTTCATAGCTGATTAGTTCATCGACTTAGTGCAAGTACTGTCTTATTCACCTTAGCCATGGTACCTCGGTCTGCAAGCTGTCGCTTGGCCTTCACCTTCGCTTAGTTCCTCGAAGCCCTTTCCTTGCTATCTTCACCCTATCAAGCCATTCTTGAGTCACATCATATTGAGCATCCATTGAGAGAATCATTTCTTCAATATTGTGAACCTTGCTTGAATGTCTTCTAGATATAGCTGTTAAGATCAATCAAGCTCTAGTTTGATTCTCATAGAAGCAAATATGGACCAGTAGTAATATGGTCAAGCCAATTCACGATTCCTCATATCTTATTCACTTTGGCTTGACCAATCCTCTTAATCACTTCATCCTCTATTCTGACAATATGTATGTAGTAATTTCTCAGGTCTTGTCCATATATTCAAACCAATATAGAGATCATATTATATCCATTTGCATTGTCTCATTGGTTATTTAACCTCGTGTTGAACCTTTGTTCACTGATCATTATACACTATTCAAGTATGTTCATCATACTGAATTTCTTGTTCAACACTTAGCAAACTCATAGGACCTTTAAATGTGTTGTTATCCAAATCACCAAAACTCACAAAAGGGATGAATGCACTTTCAATCTCCCCCTTTTTGGTGATTGATGATGTTGGGGGCCTTCGTCCTCCGAAGGTCCTCAAAAACATGATTTGACAATGTTTTCCAAGTGGATTATATCAACAGGTATCTTCGGACTCAGAATTACGAACATGGAGTACGGTCAGGACGAAGCCTAAACCAGACGAAGGGGGATTGAGATGGAGGACAGGCTGATTACCAAGCTGTATGAAGGATGGTGCACAGCCGAAGCTGTGCGCAGGAAAGCTTCGTCGCGATAGCAGAAAGGGGAACCGACTTAAAGATGAAAAGACTACTTAGGCCTTAACAGATTCCCATAAGTCATTAGCAAATGTAATGGGCATGAATGTAATTTTACGTGGGCTGCGTCCCACGACTATAAATAGATGAACAGTACTCCCGTACTGTTCACGCTGACTTGGCATTTGCTTTCCGTCATCCTTGTACTTTTGCCTTCCTGCAATCCGAAGGTACACTTGTAATCTAAAGTCATTTCTATTTTTATATGATAACAAAATAGAAATGACATGATAATAATATTTGGATGTTTATATTACTTTTTATGTTGCATGTAATTTCTTCGTCATGGTTCATTGTGCTTACGAAGATATGTTGTCTGTGACCTTCGTCCGGAACACATTATATCCCGAAAGGATATAATGTCTAAAAGGACGAAGGGCTTTATCATTTAACATTTTCTGTGTTGCCTTGTTCTTAATTCATAGCATTTGAGAACAAGTCACCAACATTGGCGCCCACCTCCGGTGAACTCACTTCCACTTTGAGTTTTTTGAACATCTTCGGAAGCCATAGACCCTCGCTATGGCGCCGAAGAAAGCTTCAGCGACTGGGGCTGCAGCTCTGCAACCGCTGGACCCCAACCAGGAGACTGTCTCTCTTCGGGAGGCCCGAAGCCAGAAGAGGAAGGCCGTCAGCCCGACACTTCAGGAGGATGAGCTAGACCAAGAGATCAGGGATATGGAGATGCTTCATCAACAGGTGCAGAGGAAGAAGGAAAAGATGGCCAGGCTAGCTGAGCTCCAAAGGCAGATAGACGAAGCTTCTGAAGAAGTTCGCCATCTTACTCACGACGAGCAGAACAGAAGGCCTCAACAAAAAGACCTTCATCAGGAGGGTTTCTTCAACGAAGATGACTGGTATGACAATTTCCATCATGGAAATTTTGTTTTCGATGATGCTTCTCCCCTGTCCGCTGAGCTGCAGGCTACACCGTGGCCTCCGTCCTACAAGCCGCCCCAGCTTCCCATGTTCGATGGCCATTCAGACCCGAAGCAGTTTTTGATGAGCTACGAAGCAACAATATCTTCGTATGGTGGCAATGCTGCAGTCATGGCAAAGTCTTTTGTTATGGCTGTCAGGAATGTTGCTCAGACCTGGTATTCCTCCCTTCGACCAGGAACGATCACTTCATGGCAAAAGCTGAAGGACATGTTGTTAACCAGCTTTCAAGTGTTTCAGACGAAGCCGGTCACTGCTCAAGCCTTGTTCCAGTGTACCCAGGATCATGAAGAATACCTTCAGGCGTATGTCAGAAGGTTCTTGCGTCTGAGGGCGCAGGCACCAACGGTGCCCAATGAAATTGTCATCGAAGCCATGATCAAGGGGCTTCGTCCTGGACCTTCAGCTCAATACTTTGCTAGGAAGCCTCCTCAGACTTTGGAGAAGCTGCTCCAGAAGATGGACGAGTACATTCGTGCCGACAATGATTTTCGCCAAAGAAGGGAGGAGGCTTTCAGATTTTCTGAAATGACCAGGGGCTTCGGAGGAAGATTCTATCCGAGGCATGTCATGTCCATCCACAACTCTACTCAAAATGATGATAAGGGGAGTCAGCAGAACAGGCCGCAGTGCTCCTCACAGGCTTCGGGGCAACAGCAAACTTTCTTTCGGCCACCAGCTCCAAGAGGCAGAGGCGCCAGGGGCTTCGGCGGAAGATTTGGAGATCAACCAAGGAGAGTATTTTGCTTATTCTGTGGTGAAAACAAGGGCCATACCACCAGGATGTGCCATGTTACCATCCAAAAGCAAAAGGAGATAGCCGAAGCTGCAGCGCAACAAGTTCAGCCGAAGCAGGTCATGCATACTGCTTCGTACCATCAGCCTTACATCCCAGAATACGTGGGCAACCACCCTGCAGTTTCTGTAGCTTCGGCGAGTCAACCTCAAGCTTCATGGCAACAGCCCCCGCCTCCACCACCGCTGCAACAAGGCCAACAGCCGGAAGGGAGCCAATATGTTCCACACCAAAGGGATCTCAGAGAACAATCTGAAGCTCGCACAGTCAATAGCACTGTGCCGGAGTCGAAGCACATTTATTGACAAATATCTTACCTTGATAGCAGTCTTTTCCATTTAGTTCTATTTTCTGTGTAATAAAGAACATTTCAATTTTCATGTAATAGTTTCGTGGTTGGTCATGAGGAAAACCTATCTTCTCCACAGGCTTAAGTTGCTGAAGCTTAAAAATTCGTGATAACACGGAGGACCTTCGAATTATTAAGAATCCTTCGAAGCAACAAAAGTCGTTCTAAGGAACGCAGAGTAAGTTGCTGAAGTCGCAAAAAGCCATTCCAAAGGGAGCGCAGTGTAAGTTTTCTGCTCCAAAGTCGTTCCTAAGGGAATGCAGAGCATACAGCGAAAAGTCAACGCTGATACCGCCTAAGTAAAAGGCGAAGAAGCTCCAAAGACGTTCCTGAAAGGGAATTAGGCTTACACCTAGTTCCCAAATAATTTTGGTGGTTGAATTGCCCAACACAAATATTGGACTAACTAGTTTACTCTAGTGCATAAGTTATACAGGTGCAAAAGGTTCACACTCAGCCAATAAAAAGACCAAGTGTTGGATTCAACAAAAGGAGCAATGAGGCAACCGAGGGCACCTCTGGCTGGAGGCACCGGACTGTCCGGTGTGCACCGGACATGTCCGGTGCGCCCAGCGGGCTTCGACTCAAACTCTTCGCCCTCGGGATTTCTCGGAAGCCGGCGCGCTATAATTCACCGGACTGTCCGGTGTGCACCGGACATGTCCGGTGCTCCAGGAAAGCGCGGTCTCCGGAACTCGCCAGCCTCGGGTTCGCTCGGCAGCCGCTCCGCTAAAATTCACCGGACTGTCCGGTGTGCACCGGACTGTCCGGTGTGCCAGCGGAGCAACGGCTCCCTGCGGCGCCAACGGCTCCCTGCGGAGCATTTAATGCGCGCGCAGCGCGCGCAGACGTCAGGATCGCCCATACCGGTGCACCGGACATCAAACAGTACATGTCCGGTGTGCACCGGACACCCAGGAGGGCCCAGAAGTCAGAAGCTCCAACGGTCAGAATCCAACGGCAATGGTGACGTGGCAGGGGCACCGGACTGTCCGGTGTGCACCGGACTGTCCGGTGCACCGTCGAACAGACAGGTTCCAGCAACGGTCATTTTTGGTGGTTGGGGCTATAAATACCCCAACCACCCCACATTCATTGCCATCCAAGTTTTCCACTTCTCAACTACTACAAGAGCTCTAGCATTCAATTCTAGACACACCAAATAGATCAAGTCCTCTCCAAATTCCACACAACACCATAGTGACTAGAGAGAGTGATTTGCTTGTGTTCTTTCGAGCTCTTGCGCTTGGATCGCATTCTTTTCTTTCTCACTTGTTCTTGAGATCATCACTCAATTGTAACCAAGGCAAGAGGCACCAATTGTGTGGTGGCCCTTGCGGGGAAGTTTTGTTCCCGGTTGATTGAGAAGAAGAGAAAGCTCACTCGATCCGTGGGATCGTTTGAGAGAGGGAAGGGTTGAAAGAGACCCGGCCTTTGTGGCCTCCTCAACGGGGAGTAGGTTTGCGAGAACCGAACCTCGGTAAAACAAATCCTCGTGTCACACTCTTATTTGATTGCGATTTGTTTTGCGCCCTCTCTCGCGGACTCGTTTCTTTATTACTAACGCTAACCCGGCTTGTAGTTGTGATTATTTTGTAAATTTCAGTTTCGCCCTATTCACCCCCCCTCTAGGCGACTATCAATTGGTATCAGAGCCCGGTGCTTCATTAGAGCCTAACCGCTCGAAGTGATGTCGGGAGATCACGCCAAGAAGGAGATGGAGACCGGCGACAAGCCCACTACAAGCCAAGGGAGCACTTCATCTTCATCGGAAGAGTCCCGCACCAAGAGAAGAGAGAAGAAGAAGAACTCCTCCAAGCGGAAGGAGAAAAGATCTTCCTCTTCTCACCACAAAGAGAAGAAGGAAAAATCTTCTTCTCACAAGCCGCATCGGAGTGGGGACAAGCACAAGAGGATGAGGAAGGTGGTCTACTACGAAACCGACACTTCATCGACATCTACCTCCGGCTCCGACGCGGCGTCCGTCACTTCTAAACGCCAAGAGCGTAAGAAGTATAGTAAGATTCCCCTACGCTACCCTCGCATTCCTAGACATACACCTTTACTTTCCGTCCCATTAGGCAAACCACCAACTTTTAATGGTGAAGATTATGCTATGTGGAGTAATTTGATGCGATTTCATCTAACCTCTCTCCACAAAAGATTATGGGATGTTGTTGAGTATGGTGTACAGGTACCATCCGTAGGGGATGAGGACTATGACACGGACGAAGTGGCCCAAATCGAGCACTTCAACTCCCAAGCCACAACCATCCTCCTTGCCTCCCTAAGCAAGGAGGAATACAACAAAGTACAAGGGTTGAAGAACGCCAAGGAGATTTGGGACCTACTCAAGACGGCGCACGAGGGTGATGAACTCACCAAGATCACCAAGCGGGAAACGATCGAGGGGGAGCTCGGTCGCTTCCGTCTTCGCCAAGGGGAGGAGCCACAAGACATGTACAACCGGCTCAAGACCTTGGTGAACCAAGTGCGCAACCTCGGGAGCGCAAAATGGGATGACCACGAAGTGGTTAAGGTTATTCTAAGAGCCCTTATTTTCCTTAACCCCACACAAGTTCAATTAATTCGTGGTAATCCTAGATATCCGCTAATGACTCCCGAGGAAGTTATCGGGAATTTTGTAAGCTTTGAATGCATGATTAAGGGCTCCAAGAAGATCAACGAGCTTGACGAGCCTTCCACATCCGAGGCGCAACCGGTGGCCTTCAAGGCAACGGAGGAGAAGAAGGAGGAGTCTACACCAAGTAGACAACCGATTGACGCCTCCAAGCTCGACAACGAGGAGATGGCCCTAATCATCAAAAGCTTTCGGCAAATCCTCAAGCAAAGGAAGGGGAAGGATTACAAATCCCGTTCCAAGAAGGTTTGCTACAAGTGTGGTAAGCCCGGTCATTTTATTGCTAAATGTCCTATGTCTAGTGATAGTGACAGGGGCGACGACAAGAAGGGCAAGAGGAAGGAGAAGAAGAGATACTACAAGAAGAAGGGCGGCGATGCCCATGTTTGTCGGGAGTGGGACTCCGACGAAAGCTCTAGCGACTCCTCCGACGACGAGGACGCCGCCAACATCGCCGTCACCAAGGGCCTCCTCTTCCCCAACGTCGGCCACAAGTGCCTCATGGCCAAGGACGGCAAAAAGAAGGTAAAATCAAAGTCCTCCACTAAATATGAAACATCTAGTGATGAGGATGATGATAAAAATGAGGAGGATAATTTGCGTATTCTTTTTGCCAACCTTAACATGGAACAAAAAGAAAAATTAAATGAGCTAATTAGTGCCATCCATGAAAAGGATGATCTCTTGGACTCCCAAGAGGACTTCCTAATCAAGGAAAACAAGAAACATGTTAAGGTTAAAAATGCGTATGCCCTAGAAGTAGAAAAATGTAACAAATTATCTAGTGAGCTAAGCATATGCCATGACACCATTGCCAACCTTAGAAATGAAAATGTTAAATTAATTGCTAAGGTTGATTCTCATGTTTGCATTGATCCTAGAAATGATAATGTTGATTTGCTTGCTAGGATTGATGAGTTAAATGTTTCCATTGCTAGCCTTAGAAATGAGAATGAGAAACTAATTGCTAAGGCTAAGGATTTTGATGTTTGCAATGCTACTATTTCCGACCTTAGAACTAAAAATGATATGTTGCATGCTAAGGTTGTTGAACTAAAATCTTGCAAACCCTCTACATCTAATGTTGAGCATATTTCCATTTGTACTAGATGTAGAGATATTAATGTTGATGCTATCCATGATCACCTAGCCTTAATTAAACAACAAAACAATCACATAGCACAACTTAATGCTAAGATTAGAGAGCATGACTTAGAAAATGAAAAATTTAAACTTGCTAGAAGCATGCTCTATAATGGGAGACGCCCTGGCATTAAGGATGGCATTGGCTTCCAAAGGGGAGACAATGTTAAAATTAATGCCCCTCCAAAGAACTTGTCTAACTTTGTTAAGGGCAAGGCTCCCATGCCTCAGGATAACGAGGGTTACATTTTGTACCCTGCCGGCTATCCTGAGAGCAAAATTAGGAAAATTCATTCTAGGAAGTCTCACTCTGGCCCTAATCATGCTTTTATGTATAAGGGTGAGACATCTAGATCTAGGCAACCAACCCATGCCAAGTTGCCTAGAAAGAAAACTACAAATGCATCAAATGATCATGCTATTTCATTTAAAACTTTTGATGCATCTTATGTTTTAACTAACAAATCCGGCAAGGTAGTTGCCAAGATTGTTGGGGGCAAACACAAGGGCTCCAAGACTTGTGTTTGGGTACCCAAAGTTCTTGTATCTAATGCCAAAGGACCCAAAACCGTTTGGGTACCTAAAACAAAGAACTAAACTTGTTTTGTAGGTTTATGCATCCGGGGGCTCAAGTTGGATACTCGACAGCGGGTGCACAAACCACATGACAGGGGAGAAAAGGATGTTCTCCTCATATGAGAAAAACCAAGATCCCCAACGAGCTATCACATTCGGGGATGGAAATCAAGGTTTGGTCAAAGGTTTGGGTAAAATTGCTATTTCTCCTGACCATACTATTTCCAATGTTTTTCTTGTAGATTCTTTAGATTACAATTTGCTTTCCGTATCCCAATTATGTCAAAGGGGCTACAACTGTCTTTTTACTGATACTGGTGTTACTGTCTTTAGAAGAAGTGATGATTCAATAGCTTTTAAGGGAGTGTTAGAGGGTCAGCTATACTTAGTAGATTTTAATAGAGCTGAACTCGACACTTGCTTGATTGCTAAGACTAACTTGGGTTGGCTCTGGCACCGCCGACTAGCCCATGTTGGAATGAAGAATCTTCACAAGCTTCTAAAGGGAGAGCACATTTTGGGACTAACCGATGTTCATTTTGAGAAAGACAGGATTTGTAGCGCATGTCAAGCCGGGAAGCAAGTTGGCATACATCATCCACACAAAAACATCATGACTACCGACAGGCCACTGGAGCTCCTACACATGGATTTATTCGGCCCGATCGCTTACATAAGCATCGGCGGTAGTAAGTACTGTCTTGTAATTGTGGATGATTATTCTCGCTTCACTTGGGTATTCTTTTTGCAGGAAAAATCACAAACCCAAGAGACTTTAAAGGGATTCTTGAGACGGGCTCAAAATGAGTTCGGCTTAAGGATCAAGAAAATTAGAAGCGACAATGGGACGGAGTTCAAGAACTCTCAAATTGAAGGCTTTCTTGAGGAGGAGGGCATCAAGCATGAGTTCTCTTCTCCCTACACTCCACAACAAAATGGTGTAGTGGAGAGGAAGAATCGAACTCTATTGGACATGGCAAGAACCATGCTTGATGAATACAAGACACCGGATCGGTTTTGGGCCGAGGCGGTCAACACCGCCTGCTACGCCATCAACCTTATATCTTCACCGAATCCTCAAGAAGACATCTTATGAACTCCTAACCGGTAAAAAGCCCAATATTTCATATTTTAGAGTTTTTGGTAGCAAATGTTTTATTCTTGTCAAAAGAGGTAGAAAATCTAAATTTGCTCCTAAAACTGTAGAAGGCTTTTTACTAGGATATGACTCAAACACAAGGGCATATAGAGTCTTTAACAAGTCCTCAGGACTTGTTGAAGTTTCTTGTGACGTTGTGTTTGATGAGACTAACGGCTCTCAAGTAGAGCAAGTTGATCTTGATGATATAGGTGAAGAACAGGCTCCATGCATAGCGCTAAGGAACATGTCCATCGGGGATGTGTGTCCTAAGGAATCCGAAGAGCCTCCAAATGCACAAGATCAACCATCCTCCTCCACGCAAGCATCTCCACCAACTCAAGTTGAGGATGAGGCTCAAGATGTTGAACAAGAAGATCAAGAAGATGAGCCACCTCAAAATGACGGCAACGATCAAGGGGGAGATGCAAATAATGAAGACAAGGAGGATGAACAACCCAGGCCGCCACACCCAAGAGTCCACCAAGCAATACAACGAGATCACCCCGTCGACACTATCCTTGGCGATATTCATAAGGGGGTAACTACTCGATCTCGTGTTGCTCATTTTTGTGAACATTACTCGTTTGTTTCCTCTATTGAGCCACACAGGGTAGAGGAAGCACTTCAAGATTCGGATTGGGTGATGGCGATGCAAGAGGAGCTCAACAACTTCACGAGGAACGAGGTATGGCACTTAGTTCCACGTCCTAATCAAAATGTTGTAGGAACCAAGTGGGTCTTCCGCAACAAGCAAGACGAGCATGGTGTGGTGACTAGGAACAAAGCTCGACTCGTGGCCAAGGGGTATTCACAAGTCGAAGGTTTGGATTTTGGTGAAACCTATGCACCCGTAGCTAGGCTTGAGTCAATTCGCATATTATTAGCCTATGCTACTTACCATGGCTTCAAGCTTTATCAAATGGACGTGAAGAGTGCCTTCCTCAATGGACCAATCAAGGAGGAGGTCTATGTTGAGCAACCTCCCGGCTTTGAAGACAGTGAGTATCCTAATCATGTTTATAGGCTCTCTAAGGCGCTTTATGGGCTCAAGCAAGCCCCAAGAGCATGGTATGAATGCCTTAGAGATTTCCTTATTGCTAATGGCTTCAAAGTCGGCAAGGCCGATCCTACTCTATTCACTAAGACTCTTGACAATGATTTGTTTGTATGCCAAATTTATGTGGATGATATTATATTTGGGTCTACTAACAAATCTACATGTGAAGAATTTAGTAGGATCATGACACAGAAATTCGAGATGTCGATGATGGGGGAGTTGAAGTATTTTCTAGGATTCCAAGTCAAACAACTCCAGGAGGGCACCTTCATTAGCCAAACAAAGTATACTCAAGACATCCTAAGCAAGTTTGGAATGAAGGATGCCAAGCCCATCAAGACACCCATGGGAACAAATGGGCATCTCGACCTCGACACGGGAGGTAAGTCCGTGGATCAAAAGGTATACCGGTCGATGATTGGTTCATTGCTTTATTTATGTGCATCTCGACCGGATATTATGCTTTCCGTTTGCATGTGTGCAAGATTCCAAGCCGACCCTAAGGAATCACACCTTACGGCCGTGAAACGAATCTTGAGATATTTGGCTTTTACTCCTAAGTTTGGGCTTTGGTACCCTCGGGGATCCACTTTTGATTTGATTGGTTATTCGGATGCCGACTGGGCGGGGTGTAGGATTAATAGAAAGAGCACATCGGGGACTTGCCAGTTCTTGGGAAGATCCTTGGTGTCATGGGCTTCAAAGAAGCAAAATTCGGTCGCTCTTTCTACCGCCGAAGCCGAGTACATTGCCGCAGGCCATTGTTGCGCGCAATTGCTTTGGATGAGGCAAACCCTGCGGGACTACGGTTACAAATTAACCAAAGTCCCTTTGCTATGTGACAATGAGAGTGCAATCAAAATGGCCGACAATCCCGTCGAGCATAGCCGCACTAAGCACATAGCCATTCGGTATCATTTTCTTCGGGATCACCAACAAAAGGGGGATATCGAGATTTCTTACATTAACACTAAAGATCAATTAGCCGATATCTTTACCAAGCCACTTGATGAACAATCTTTTACCCGACTTAGGCATGAGCTCAATATTCTTGATTCTAGGAATTTCTTTTGCTAAGTCTTGCACACATAGCTCATAAATATACCTTTGATCATGTCTCTTTTATATATGCTATGACTAATATGTTTTCAAGTGAATTTCAAACCAAGTCATAGGTATATTGAAAGGGAATAGGAGTCTTCGGCGAAGACAAAGGCTTCCACTCCGTTCTACTACTCATCCTTCGCCGTCGCTCCACATCACCTCTCCAACTTTGGTATAACCTTCACTCATTTATTTCATGACCAAAGGGGGAGAAAGTACCTCATTGGGCTCTAATGATTCCGTTTTTGGCGATTCATGCCAAAGGGGGAGAGAATATGAGCCCAAAGCAAAAGGACCGCACCACCACCTAATTTTATATTGGTAAATTTCAAAATTGGTATCTCTTTGTGTTCTAAAGGGGGAGCATCTAGTATTTTCAAAATTGATGTCTTAAAACCCTCTTGAACACTAAGAGGAGACCTTATTTGAGGGGGAGTTTTGTTTAGTCAAAGGAAAAGCATTTGAACAAAGGAAGAAAATTTTAAATCTTGAAAATGCTTTGCAAAATCTTATTCATTTACCTTTGACTATCTTGCAAAATGATTTTGAAAAGGATTTACAAAAGAGTTTGCAAAAACAAAACTTATGGTGCAAATGTGGTCCAATATGTCAAAAACAAAGAAACCATCCATGCGCATCACATAAGTATTTATATTGGCTCAATTCCAAGCAACCTTTGCACTTACTTTATGTAAACTAGTTCAATTAATGCACTTCTATATTTGCTTTGGTTTGTGTTGGCATCAATCACCAAAAAGGGGGAGATTGAAAGGGAATTAGGCTTACACCTAGTTCCCAAATAATTTTGGTGGTTGAATTGCCCAACACAAATATTGGACTAACTAGTTTACTCTAGTGCATAAGTTATACAGGTGCAAAAGGTTCACACTCAGCCAATAAAAAGACCAAGTGTTGGATTCAACAAAAGGAGCAATGAGGCAACCGAGGGCACCTCTGGCTGGAGGCACCGGACTGTCCGGTGTGCACCGGACATGTCCGGTGCGCCCAGCGGACTTCGACTCAAACTCTTCGCCCTCGGGATTTCTCGGAAGCCGGCGCGCTATAATTCACCGGACTGTCCGGTGTGCACCGGACATGTCCGGTGCTCCAGGAAAGCGCGGTCTCCGGAACTCGCCAGCCTCGGGTTCGCTCGGCAGCCGCTCCGCTAAAATTCACCGGACTGTCCGGTGTGCACCGGACTGTCCGGTGTGCCAGCGGAGCAACGGCTCCCTGCGGCGCCAACGGCTCCCTGCGGAGCATTTAATGCGCGCGCAGCGCGCGCAGACGTCAGGATCGCCCATACCGGTGCACCGGACATCAAACAGTACATGTCCGGTGTGCACCGGACACCCAGGAGGGCCCAGAAGTCAGAAGCTCCAACGGTCAGAATCCAACGGCAATGGTGACGTGGCAGGGGCACCGGACTGTCCGGTGTGCACCGGACTGTCCGGTGCACCGTCGAACAGACAGGTTCCAGCAACGGTCATTTTTGGTGGTTGGGGCTATAAATACCCCAACCACCCCACATTCATTGCCATCCAAGTTTTCCACTTCTCAACTACTACAAGAGCTCTAGCATTCAATTCTAGACACACCAAATAGATCAAGTCCTCTCCAAATTCCACACAACACCATAGTGACTAGAGAGAGTGATTTGCTTGTGTTCTTTCGAGCTCTTGCGCTTGGATCGCATTCTTTTCTTTCTCACTTGTTCTTGAGATCATCACTCAATTGTAACCAAGGCAAGAGGCACCAATTGTGTGGTGGCCCTTGCGGGGAAGTTTTGTTCCCGGTTGATTGAGAAGAAGAGAAAGCTCACTCGATCCGTGGGATCGTTTGAGAGAGGGAAGGGTTGAAAGAGACCCGGCCTTTGTGGCCTCCTCAACGGGGAGTAGGTTTGCGAGAACCGAACCTCGGTAAAACAAATCCTCGTGTCACACTCTTATTTGATTGCGATTTGTTTTGCGCCCTCTCTCGCGGACTCGTTTCTTTATTATTAACGCTAACCCGGCTTGTAGTTGTGATTATTTTGTAAATTTCAGTTTCGCCCTATTCACCCCCCTCTAGGCGACTATCAGTTCCTAAGGGAATGCAGAGCTTACAGCGAAAAGTCAACGCTGATACCGCCTAAGTAAAAGGCGAAGAAGCTCCAAAGACGTTCCTAAGGGAATGCAGAGCTTACAGCGAAGAGTCAGCGCTGATACAAAAAGATTGTGTGTTTTACAGGGATATGTGTGTATCTTCGGAATCAATCTCATCTACATAACATAACATCATCACATCATTTTGCATAGCATAAGCATCATACATCATATTGCATATGGCAAAAGAAGGGAACACAGTATCAACCTTCGGGAGGATGCTTTGAGAAAGTAAGAATCTTCGGAATATAGCTTCGGAGAATGTTTTCACGAAGTGCTATGGATTTTGTGATGCATAAAAGTTTTTCTATCTTCACGAAGCATGAAAAGAAGGGAAGGTGTTTTTTTTTTCGCCGAAGGCTCAAAAACGGTACGTATGTAAAGTTTCATGCATCGTAAAGAATTGAATAATGAAAAGAAACTTGTATATTACATTCAAATGTACAAAATATTACATAGACCACATTTCAAATGTTTTTTCTAATAACATCTAGTCTTCTCTTAGTACTACTTCGGCAGCCTCATTTAGAAGTTGTTCAACAACTTCATCCATGATAGCTTCGGCCATTTGTTTAATTTCGTCATCCCCTTTCGTGTGAGGGTCAGCAGACGATCCGGCAGGTTCTGAGGGAAGAGAATATATGTCTATGTTACTATTACAAACCATAAGCAAGTTCGAAAATCAAACAGACCTAAAAACCACTAGTTGGTACCTATTTGGCTTTTGGGCTCTGCGCTTTTTTCAGCGGCCTTGGCTACTTCCCTAGCATCATGGATACCTTGCTCGCTTCTTCGAATAATTTCCTGGGCCATTTCTCGGCCACCATTGTCCCAGACGTCGGTGAAAAATTTTCCACCAACCTGGCTAGGTTCGGGCGAGGGGTCTTTAATATCTTCAGCGGATAAAGTGGCTTCGGATTGCGCAAGAAGCTTAATATGATCGCAACCTTTCCTATCCAAAACAGTAGCAACTCCTCTAGCGCCCGAAAAAGCGCAGATGTCACCGCGGCTACTCAGAATTTCCTCGAAGGCCTCTGCTTCGTGACTGATCCATTCCAGTGGACCTTCGGGATTGCCTCTTGAGAAATTCTCTTCACTAGAGAATGCACCAACGCCGGCGAAGCTGGATTTTATCTTTTTGACGCATTCTATAGACTTAACGTAGCATTTTCTCTGGGATGCACGAAGCTCCTTAACACTTATCTCTAAATGATTGGCCAGTTGATCACTAAGCTCTCGTTTTGTTTCTTCAAGCACACGTTCCTCTTTAGCTCTAGCTAGCTGTTTTTGAAGATCTTTAATCTCACGTTTTTGGGCTTCGGCCTGGACTTTTGAGGCAGCTTCGTCCTTTTTTACCTTGTCTACCAATGAAAGCAGAATCTTATCCTTTTCCAGAGCTTCGTTTCTCAGTTTAATAACTTCTGACCGTAGGTTGTTGAACGCAATTTCATAGCTCTCATCTTCGGCATTCTTTTGTGCTCTCAATGCGTTGCTTAGAATTAAACCCTATATGTAAAAGAATTGGTATAAGAATAAAAGAATGAGTTACGAATTATAAAATTTACAAGCGCCCAATTCCCGTACCTTTAGGCTATTGTACGCAAGACTGTCCGCGAGATCCTCCTTCGTCATAGCACATAATCCAGCTTCGAGCTTTGGAAACCCCATACTTCTAGCCATCTCCCGGCAGACAGATAATTCTTTGTTATCAGGGAGGCAGTATAGGAAGTCATCTTCATTTGTCCCATTGAACACTACTGCCCCCTTCGGATATTTTAACTCTCTGGCATAGTGGTTGGCTTCATAAGTCTCTTCTTCAGATAATTTCTTCCCCGAAGCATGTCGCACGATGTAATCGCATATGTTGGAAGGAGCTTCGGGGGCGGCAGTGTCAATTTCTTCAACCAAAATTGGTTCTGATATTTTTATTTTTTCGGTTTCCAAAGATTGTTCCTTGGTGGGCACCGAAGGCTCAGCTTCAGCTTCAGGTTGTTGCTTCGAAGTTTCAGCAACTGAAGCTTCAGCAGATACTTCAGAAAGTTCAGTAGTCTTCTTTGGAGTTACACTTGAAGACTTAATTGTCTCCAAAACATCTAGCACGTTCACCATTCTTTTTCTTTTTGGGGTCACCGATGGGCCCTTTTGATTTTTTATTGTTTCAACATTTGCTGAAGGACTTAAGATTTCCAATATTTTTTGTCCTTCAATTCTCGGGTTTTCTGCCTTCTCTGCTGAAGGCGCTTCAGTTTTATCTTCTATCTTCGGCACTGGAGCTGGTTCTGTAGTTTCAGTGGCCAAAGAGACTTCACCAATAAATTCAGGCACTGTGGCCGGCTCAATAAAACGCGCCCGGTGGGTGAGCACCTTCATCTTTTTTCTTTGTGCCGTTGGCTCACTAGTGGCACTCGTGGCAACTTCTGTTGCAGGAGAAGTATTTTTTCTTTTGCGGCCCAGTACCGGATAATGATAGTCAGGGTAGACAAACCCGACTGCATCAAATACCCGGTTGAGCCTTTTCTTCTTTCGGCCCCCGAAGGCTGCCGATAATGCAGTGTTCTCGGCCTTCGAATATGCCCCAAGCAGTTCGTCACTTAACGTTTCAATACTTTTCAACCAGTCGTCATTAGGTTCAACAAACTTATCCCCGTATTTGAATGTGTATTTCAGTCTGACCAGTCCACCTTCGTCAGACTCTTTGATGGTCTCCTTCGGCATTTCCCATTTTCCTGCAAGTGGCCACACCCTGAAGGCAATATGCTCTTGGACCAAGTCCCTTGTCCCAATAAAAGAGCAGATTACGCCGAAGGCTCTTTGGCATTCTTCGGCTGCTTCATCCATTTCAATCTTCGGTTTTCGGAGACCGAAGCGTTGCCAAATAGGACGCATAATGATACTTTTAATATCCTCCTGCGCTGTCAAGTCATTCTTTACATAGAACCATTCTGTCATCCAGGCACCGGGCCACCTCTTCCGAAAGGTTGGCACGGGGCAGCTTGACCCGGTGCGGGCACCGAAGCTGTAGCAACCAAAGTTGTTGTGATATTGTTCTTTCCCCCAGGGCTTCGTCTCATATAACAACTCATGAATGTTGCAAAAGCTTTTAGCATTTGGTTCTAAACCTTGGCTTCTCATAGCCCAGACAAAGATCCCCATTCTAATGATAGCTTCGGGAGTAATTTGATGAAGGTAGATTTGAAATGTATTCAGGACTTCGACAACAAAGCTGCTTAGGGGAAATCGAAGCCCAGCCTTGAGAAAGCTTCGGAAGATTACGACTTCATCTTCTTCGGGAGTGGGAGAAGTTTTTTCTCCAGCATCAGCCCTCACAATAGATATATCTCGAAAATATCTCCCTCTCATATTGTCAATATGACTCTGCTTAATTGTGGTTTTCCCGAAAACCGTGTGACTTGGCCGCCATGGTCGGTCTTCGGACTCTCCCCCACAGCTTTCTGCATCATAACTGTCGCTGTCACCAGTATCTTCAGACAAACCTTCTAGAATCTCCTTGGTGATTTTTTCCGTATTGGTCTCCGCCATCGCTATAAGGAACCCCAAGTTCTTCTCTTCGTCGAGGCTCAGCTTCATCTCAGCAGCGGCCTTCTTATCTTCAGACATCTTCCGAAACACTAAAAAACTGTTTTCAAAGCCGAAGCTTCAAAACCAAAAGATCAGCAAATCTTAGTGCGCAAGAGCTAAAAATTTAGTGAGCGGAAGCAGATGGCAAGTAAGCGTACCAAATGAGTTTGCGGTATGATCTTATTTATACGCCCAGGGCGTTGAAAATTGAAAGACCCCGCTTGTCAGTGAATGTTGCTATTCTAGCAAAGGGAAGGTGTTTTTTCGGACCTTCGGCTCAAGGCCTTCGTCCATATCGCAATCTGAATTTATCATTAACAAATTAATATTGCGAGGGGCTACTGTTGGGGGCCTTCGTCCTCCGAAGGTCCTCAAAAACATGATTTGACAATGTTTTCCAAGTGGATTATATCAACAGGTATCTTCGGACTCAGAATTACGAACATGGAGTACGGTCAGGACGAAGCCTAAACCAGACGAAGGGGGATTGAGATGGAGGACGGGCTGATTACCAAGCTGTACGAAGGATGGTGCACAGCCGAAGCTGTGCGCAGGAAAGCTTCGTCGCGATAGCAGAAAGGGGAACCGACTTAAAGATGAAAAGACTACTTAGGCCTTGACAGATTCCCATAAGTCATTAGCAAATGTAATGGGCATGAATGTAATTTTACGTGGGCTGCGTCCCACGACTATAAATAGATGAACAGTACTCCCGTACTGTTCATGCTGACTTGGCATTTGCTTTCCGTCATCCTTGTACTTTTGCCTTCCTGCAATCCGAAGGTACACTTGTAATCTAAAGTCATTTCTATTTTTATATGATAACAAAATAGAAATGACATGATAATAATATTTGGATGTTTATATTACTTTTTATGTTGCATGTAATTTCTTCGTCATGGTTCATTGTGCTTACGAAGATATGTTGTCTGTGACCTTCGTCCGGAACACATTATATCCCGAAAGGATATAATGTCTAAAAGGACGAAGGGCTTTATCATTTAACATTTTCTGTGTTGCCTTGTTCTTAATTCATAGCATTTGAGAACAAGTCACCAACAGATGACAACACATTTAAAGCTTACATAAGATTTGATAAATAAGACTTTGAATCCTATGATATAGTTTCCTCCCCCTAAATATGTGCATTTCAGAAAATAACACTTTTGTACTCAAATGCCAAAAGCACATATTTGGGTCAAAGTATGGAGACAACTTATATCATACTATTCATGGGGTGCAGTGTGTCATAAAATAAACGTGATGCTCATGACATAGAATGCACTTATCAACTTTCTACATCTTATGTTTTTCTTATGATTCGCCCTTTTGTTAATTATTTCTCCCATTTTCAAAAGTCTTCCAACACTTAGTTACATAAGACTAAAGGTAAGCTTTAATGCAAAATTTCTCCCCCTTTGTCATAAATCTCCAAAAAGGATACAAAGAATATAAAGGGTAGAAATTATGATACTATCATGAAAAGGGTCCTTAGATGACACAAAGGAAATGGATAAGTGATGTACCTTTGCATTACCCTTTCAAGGGGGTGTCCCAAACTTGTTTTGGATTTAGAATTCATTTGCAAGCTCTTATTGGTATAGTTGTGACATAGGTCCAAGATATCAAATGAATATTGTCATACTAATTTGAAAGATAAATCTTGAAACCTAGAGTCTAGATGTCACCTAGCATTTTCTTATCACAACAATAGGCAACATGAAAATTTCACAAGTATGGATTATACCACTAGTGATCATGTAAAAAAATACCAATTGAAAAACACCAATTGATACAATTTGATAGATAAACATATCACTAATTGCATATTACACTAAGTTCTCCTCAAGTTTTATTGCACACAAATATGAATATAATCATGCAACAAGGAACATGTGCACTTATTTAATCAATTAAGTTCTAGACAGGAGAATTTATAAGCTATGCTACTTTAGACATTTGCAAATCAAAAGAATATGATACATGTTTACCAATTTTAGATGATGTTCGAGTAGCATATAAAAGAGAAACTCATTCCCTTATGAAATGTATAAAAGATACATTTATTGGAGCAAAGAATCTTTGATACCCATCAAATTTGCAGTGGAAGAGATTGTCTTTGCCCAAAAATTCCTTTCTAATTTGAGACTACACACATAATAGACTTGGAAATGAAGTTAGTCTCAAAGATTCAAATTATAGACCATTCTCCCCCTGAATGTGTGCATACAAGTGAGGAATACTTATTTAGCTTATGCACTTGGACTTGTGAGGCCAGGGGATTAAGTTCTACAATTTGAACCTTGGTACAAATAAAGTATGAAAATGTGAAATTGTACCAATTGAAAGAATTACTCATACTCAAAAAGTATACTAATAGACATGATATGCAATATTTTAAGCCAAGATTCTTGAGAAGTTAGCATGTTTGACTCATACCTCACTAAGATGACTTAAGACTAACTTATGACATCACCACAAGAGGTATTAATCAAATATCTAGAGATTCTTTAATCGTCACGACAAGTGCAACCTTATGATGTGACTTAAGATATTGCATATTGAGAGCACCTAGAGGGGGGGTGAATAGGTGATCCTGTGAAACTTAAAACTTAAGCCACAAAAACTTGTTAAGTGTTAGCACAATAATTGCCAAGTGGCTAAAGAGAAGTCTCAACAAAACACAATACCACAAGAGATCAAGCACAGAGGTGACACAGTGGTTTATCCCGTGGTTCGGCCAAGACCAACGCTTGCCTACTCCACGTTGTGGCGTCCCAACGGACGAGGGTTGCAATCAACCCCTCTCAAGCGGTCCAAAGACCCACTTGAATACCACGGTGTTTTGTTTTGCCTTTCACTATCCCGTTTGCAAGGAATCTCCACAAATTGGAGTCTCTTGCCCTTACAAGTATATGATCACAACGAAGCACAGAGTAAGGGAGGGAAGCAACACACACAAATCCACAGCGAAACGCGCACACACACGGCCAAGAATCGAGCTCACAAGACTATCGCAAAGTTCTCACTAGAACGAAGCTCGATTCACTTAGAATGACAAACGGATGCGCAAAGACTGAGTGTGGATGATCAAGAATGCTCAAAGGTTGCTTGTGTGTCTCCTCCATGCGCCTAGGGGCCCCTTTTATAGCCCCAAGGCAGCTAGGAGCCGTTGAGAGCAAATCTAGAAGGCCATCCTTGCCTTCTGTCGTCGGGGGCACCGGACAGTCCGGTGCACACCGGACACTGTCCGGTGTCCGATTTCTTTCCTTAACTGGCGCTGCCGACCGTTGCAGACCGTTGGCAGATCTGGAGCCGTTGGCGCACCGGACATGTCCGGTGCACACCGGACAGTCCGGTGCTGTCTTCCGACCGTTGGCTCGGCCACGTGTCCCGCGCAGATTGCGCGGCCGACCGTTGGCCCGGCCGACCGTTGGCTCACCGGACAGTCCGGTGCACACCGGACAGTCCGGTGCACACCGGACAGTCCGGTGAATTTTAGCCGTACGCCGTCGGCGAATTCCCGAGAGCGGCCAGTTCGAGCCGAGTCAGCCTGGCGCACCGGACACTGTCCGGTGCACACCGGACAGTCCGGTGCTCCATACCGAGCTGGGTCTTGGCAGCACACAGCCAAGTCTTTTCTCCTCTTCTCTCTTCTTCTTCTTTCTGTTTCTAACACTTAGACAAATATATTAGTACACAAAACCAATGTACTAAGGCTTAGAAACATACCTTTACTTCATGATTTGCACCTTGTTCATCCATGTACATAAATTCACAATTAAGCACATGTGTTGGCACTCAATCACCAAAATACTTAGAAATGGCCCAAGGGCACATTTCCCTTTCAATCTCCCCCTTTTTGGTGATTTATGCCAACACAACATAAAGCAACTAGAACAAGTGCAAACTCACTTCAAATAAAACTTAAATTTATTTTGAATCAATTTTGGCATATATGGATCATCCTTTGCCACCACTTGGTTTGTTTTTGCAAATCAAACTCAAATCTCTATCTCTAAGTTAAACACACATGTTGAAGCATAAAGAGAGTCATTCCAAAAGAGATTGATCAAGGATTTCAAAAACTCCCCCTTTTTCCCATAATTACTACTTCTCCCAAAAGAAGCCAACTTTGATAAGAGAGACAACAAAAAGAGTTTTGACAAACCAAAAGCTCTACTCTACTATTTTCAAATTTCTCAAGTGGTAGCTGATCCATTTATTGCTTTGGCCTTTATTTTCTCCCCCTTTGGCATCAAGCACCAAAACGGGATCAATTTTGGCCCTTTAACCCCATTGCCTCACCAAAATCTTCAATTAAGAGCAAATGGCAATAAGAGTTCATGAGATGGACTTGGAATTAATTACCCTTTCATCGGAGTGCAGTGGAAGTCTCGCATGATCCAAGTCCACTTTTTCCCTTTCAATTCTCCTTTGAGACTAAATCAAACAAACTCAAGCATATGGTTAGTCTCAAGGGATCAAGTTGTAACACATCTCCCCCTAAACATGTGCATCACTTTGCAACGGACTTGTGAGGTCCAGGGAGTGTTTGTACAACTTGAGCACCATAATAAGCAACAAAATGCAGAATGAACATGATCAAAGGCATAAGCACATGTATGCTATAATTCAATCCAAGTTCCGCGAATCTAAGACATTTAGCTCACTACGCAGCCTGCAAAAGGTCTTCTCATCTAAAGGCTTGGTAAAGATATCGGCTAGCTGGTTCTCGGTGCTAACATAAAACACTTCGATATCTCCCTTTTGCTGGTGGTCTCTCAAAAAGTGATGCCGGATGTCAATGTGCTTTGTGCGGCTGTGCTCAACAGGATTTTCCGCTATTCGGATAGCACTCTCATTGTCACATAGGAGTGGGACTTTGCTCAGATTGTAGCCAAAGTCCCGGAGGGTTTGCCTCATCCAAAGTAGTTGCGCACAACACTGTCCTGCGGCAACGTACTCGGCCTCAGCGGTGGATAGGGCAACGGAGGTTTGTTTCTTAGAGTTCCATGACACCAGGGACCTTCCTAAGAATTGGCACGTCCCCGATGTACTCTTCCTATCGACCTTACATCCAGCATAGTCGGAATCTGAGTACCCAATCAAGTCAAAGTTAGACCCCTTTGGATACCAGATCCCGAAGCAAGGCGTAGCGACTAAATATCTAAGAATTCGCTTCACCGCCACCAAGTGACACTCCTTAGGATCGGATTGAAATCTAGCACACATGCATACGCTAAGCATAATATCCGGTCTACTAGCACATAAGTAAAGCAAAGACCCTATCATGGACCGGTATGCTTTTTGATCAACGGACTTACCTCCTTTGTTGAGGTCGGTGTGTCCGTCGGTTCCCATCGGAGTCTTTGCGGGCTTGGCGTCCTTCATCCCAAACCGCTTTAGCAGATCTTGCGTGTACTTTGTTTGGGAGATGAAGGTGCCGTCCTTGAGTTGCTTCACTTGGAACCCAAGGAAGTAGTTTAACTCGCCCATCATCGACATCTCGAATTTCTGCGTCATCACCCTGCTAAACTCTTCACAAGACTTTTGATTAGTAGAACCAAATATTATGTCATCGACATAAATTTGGCACACAAACAAATCACCATCACAAGTCTTAGTGAAAAGAGTTGGATCGGCTTTCCCAACCTTGAAAGCATTAGCAATTAAGAAATCTCTAAGGCATTCATACCATGCTCTTGGGGCTTGCTTAAGTCCATAGAGCGCCTTAGAGAGCTTACATACGTGGTCGGGGTACCGCTCATCCTCGAAGCCAGGGGGTTGCTCCACGTACACCTCCTCCTTTATTGGCCCGTTGAGGAAAGCGCTCTTCACATCCATTTGGTACAACCTGAAAGAATGGTGAGCGGCATATGCTAGCAAGATACGAATTGATTCTAGCCTAGCCACAGGAGCAAAAGTCTCCTCAAAGTCCAAACCTGCGACTTGGGCATAACCTTTTGCCACAAGTCGAGCCTTGTTCCTTGTCACCACTCCGTGCTCGTCTTGTTTGTTGCGGAACACCCACTTGGTTCCCACAACATTTTGCTTGGGACGAGGCACCAGCGTCCAAACTTCATTGCGCTTGAAGTTGTTAAGTTCCTCCTGCATGGCCAACACCCAATCCGGATCTAGCAAGGCCTCCTCTACCCTGAAAGGCTCAATAGAGGAGACAAAAGAGTAATGTTCACAAAAATTAACTAGTCGAGACCGAGTAGTTACTCCCTTGCTAATGTCACCCAGAATTTGGTCGACGGGATGATCCCTTTGAATCATCGCTCGAACTTGAGTTGGAGGTGCCGGTTGCGCTTCTTCCTCCATCACGTGATCATCTTGTGCTCCCCCTTGATCACACGCCTCCTGTTGATGAACCTGTTCATCGTCTTGAGTTGGGGGATGCACCGTCATTGAGGAAGAAGGTTGATCTCGTTCATCTTGTTCCTGTGGCCGAACGTCTCCAATCGCCATGGTTCGTATAGCGGCCGTTGGAACATCTTCTTCATCTACATCATCACAATCAACAACTTGCTCTCTTGGAGAGCCATTAGTCTCATCAAATACAACGTCGCTAGAGACTTCAACCAAACCCGATGATTTGTTGAAGACTCTATACGCCTTTGTATTTGAATCATAACCTAATAAAAACCCTTCTACAGCTTTGGGAGCAAACTTAGAATTTCTACCCTTCTTCACTAGAATGTAGCACTTGCTCCCAAAAACACGAAAGTAAGATACATTGGGTTTGTTACCGGTTAGTAGCTCATATGACGTCTTCTTGAGGAGGCGGTGAAGGTAGACCCTGTTGATGGCGTGGCAAGCCGTGTTCACGGCTTCCGACCAAAAGCACTCGGGGGTCTTGAACTCTCCAAGCATCGTCCTCGCCATATCGATTAGCGTCCTGTTCTTCCTCTCTACCACACCATTTTGCTGTGGTGTGTAGGGAGCGGAGAACTCGTGCTTGATCCCTTCCTCCTCAAGAAACTCCTCCACTTGTAGGTTCTTGAACTCGGACCCGTTGTCACTCCTAATCTTCTTCACCTTGAGCTCAAACTCATTTTGAGCTCTCCTGAGGAAGCGCTTGAGGGTCCCTTGGGTTTCAGACTTATCCTGCAAAAAGAACACCCAAGTGAAGCGGGAAAAGTCATCAACAATAACTAGACCATACTTACTTCCTCCTATGCTTAGATAGGCGACGGGTCCGAAGAGGTCCATATGCAGCAGCTCCAGGGGTCTTGATGTGGTCATCACATTCTTGCTGTGATGTGCTCCTCCCACTTGTTTACCTGCTTGACAAGCTGCACAAGGTCTATCTTTTTCGAAATAAACATTTGTTAGACCTATCACGTGTTCTCCCTTTAGAAGCTTGTGGAGGTTCTTCATCCCCACATGTGCTAAGCGGCGATGCCACAGCCAGCCCATGCAAGTCTTAGCCATTAAGCATGCATCTAGACCGGCCTCTTCTTTTGCAAAATCAACTAAGTAAAGCTTGCCGTCTAGTACACCCTTAAAAGCTAGTGAACCATCACATCTTCTAAAGGCAGACACATCTACATTAGTAAAAAGGCAATTATATCCCATGTTGCATAGTTGACTGACAGATAGCAAATTGTAACCAAGAGACTCAACTAAAAACACATTTGAAATTGAGTGCTCATTAGAAATTGCAATTTTACCTAACCCTTTTACCTTGCCTTGATTCCCATCACCGAATATAATTGAATCTTGGGAATCCTTATTTTTGACGTAGGAGGTGAACATCTTCTTCTCCCCCGTCATATGGTTTGTGCATCCGCTGTCGATAATCCAGCTTGAACCCCCGGATGCATAAACCTGCAAGGCAAATTTAGGCTTGGGTCTTAGGTACCCAACTCATGTTGGGTCCTGCAAGGTTAGCACAAATGTCCTTAGGGACCCAAATGCAAGTCCTGTCTCCCTTGCATTTTGCCCCTAACTTCCTAGCAACTATTTTCCTATCCTTTCTACAAATAGCAAAGGAAGTGTTTAAAGCACAATAAATTATAGAAGGTTCATTCACTACTTTCCTAGGAGCATGAATAACATTCTTTCTAGGCACATGAGCAATATTTCTTCTAGGCATATGTACAACATTTCTCCTACACATATCTCTATCATGCTTATAGGAAGAACTAGAAGCAAACATGGCATGAGAATCATAAACATGTAAATCAAAATCATTATAAGCATTTCTAGCATGTCTCCTATCATGGTATAAGAAAGCATGGTTCTTTTTAGCACCACTAGCCATAGGGGCCTTCCCTTTCTCCTTGACGAAGATGGGAGTCTTATGGCTTGTTAAGTTCTTGGCCTCTCTCTTGAAGCCAAGACCATCCTTAATTGAGGGGTGTCTACCAACCGTGTAGGCATCCCTTGCAAATTTTATTTTATCAACTTCACTCTTGCTAGTCTTAAGTTGGGCATTAAGACTAGCCAATTCCTCATTTAATTTGGAAATTAAAACTAGGTGTTCACTACAGGCATTAACATCGAAATCCTTACACCTAGTGCAAATCATAACATGTTCTACACAAGAATTAGATTTATTTGCTACTTCTAACTTAGCATTTAAATCATTGTTAACACCTTGTAAAGTAGAAATGGTTTCATGACAAGTAGATAGTTCATAAGAAAGCATTTCATTTCTTTTCACTTCTAAAGCATATGATTTTTGTGCCTCTACAAATTTATCATGTTCATCATACAATAAATCCTCTTGCTTTTCTAAAAGCCTATCCTTTTCATTCAATGCATCAATCAATTCATTGATTTTATCTATCTTAGATCTATCTAAGCCCTTGAACAAGCATGAATAATCTATGTCATCATCATCACTAGATTCATTATCACTAGACGAAGCATAAGTGGAGTCTTGAGTACTCACCTTCTTCTCCCTTGCCATAAGGCATGTGAGACGCTCGTTGGGGAAGAGGGAAGACTTGTTGAAGGCAGTAGCAGCGAGTCCTTCATTGTCGGAGTCGGAGGAGGAGCAATCCTGAGTCCCACTCCTTTCCTAGATGTGCCTCGCCCTTTGCCTTCTTGTATTGCTTCTTCTTCTCTCTTTTGTTCCCCTTTTCCTGGTCACTTTCATTATCGGGACAGTTAGCGATAAAATGACCAAGCTTACCGCATTTGAAGCATGAGCGCTTCCCCTTTGTCTTGGTCTTGCTTGGCTGCCCCTTGCGACCATTTAGCGCCGTCTTGAATCTTTTGATGATGAGAGCCATCTCTTCATCATTGAGTCCGGCCGACTCAATCTGTGCCACCTTGCTGGGTAGCGCCTCCTTGCTTCGTGTTGCCTTGAGAGCAAGGGGTTGCGGCTCGTTGATCGGACCATTCAAGGCGTCGTCCACATACCTCGCCTCCTTGATCATCATTCGCCCGCTAACGAATTTCCCAAGAACTTCTTCGGGCGACATCTTGGTGTACCTGGGATTTTCACGTATATTGTTCACCAAATGAGGATCAAGAACGGTAAATGACCTTAGCATTAGGCGGACGACGTCGTGGTCCGTCCATCGCGTGCTCCCGTAGCTCCTTATCTTGTTGATAAGAGTCTTGAGCCGGTTGTATGTTTGCGTCGGCTCCTCGCCCCTTATCATCGCGAACCGTCCAAGCTCTCCTTCCACCAACTCCATCTTGGTGAGCAAGGTGACGTCGTTCCCCTCATGAGAAATCTTGAGGGTGTCCCAGATTTGCTTGGCGTTATCCAAGCCGCTCACTTTATGGTATTCATCCCTGCACAAAGAAGCTAGAAGAACAGTAGTAGCTTGTGCATTCTTATGAATTTGTTCATTAATGAACATGGGACTATCCGAACTATCAAAGTGCATTCCACTCTCTACAATCTCCCAAATACTAGGATGGAGAGAGAATAGGTGACTACGCATTTTGTGGCTCCAAAATCCGTAGTCCTCTCCATCAAAGTGTGGGGGCTTGCCGAGAGGAATGGAGAGCAAATGTGAATTTGAACTTTGCGGAATACGAGAGTAGTCAAAAGAAAAGTTCGAATTAACCGGTTTCCTTCTCTCGTAGTCGATGTGGTCGTCCTTTTGGGAAGAAGTAGACTCATCGCTGTCGTAGTAGACGATCTCCTTGATGCGCCTTGTCTTCTTCTTCTTCCCTTCCTTCCGTCTGTGGCCCGAGCCGGAGTCGGTAGGCTTATCGTCCTTTGGCTCGTTGACGAAGGATTCCTTCTCTTTGTCGTTGATCACGATACCCTTCCCCTTAGGATCCATCTCTTCGGGCGGTTAGTCCCTTTGTGAAGAGAACGGCTCCGATACCAATTGAGAGCACCTAGAGGGGGGGTGAATAGGTGATCCTGTGAAACTTAAAACTTAAGCCACAAAAACTTGTTAAGTGTTAGCACAATAATTGCCAAGTGGCTAAAGAGAAGTCTCAACAAAACACAATACCACAAGAGATCAAGCACAGAGGTGACACAGTGGTTTATCCCGTGGTTCGGCCAAGACCAACGCTTGCCTACTCCACGTTGTGGCGTCCCAACGGACGAGGGTTGCAATCAACCCCTCTCAAGCGGTCCAAAGACCCACTTGAATACCACGGTGTTTTGTTTTGCCTTTCACTATCCCGTTTGCAAGGAATCTCCACAAATTGGAGTCTCTTGCCCTTACAAGTATATGATCACAACGAAGCACAGAGTAAGGGAGGGAAGCAACACACACAAATCCACAGCGAAACGCGCACACACACGGCCAAGAATCGAGCTCACAAGACTATCGCAAAGTTCTCACTAGAACGAAGCTCGATTCACTTAGAATGACAAACGGATGCGCAAAGACTGAGTGTGGATGATCAAGAATGCTCAAAGGTTGCTTGTGTGTCTCCTCCATGCGCCTAGGGGCCCCTTTTATAGCCCCAAGGCAGCTAGGAGCCGTTGAGAGCAAATCTAGAAGGCCATCCTTGCCTTCTGTCGTCGGGGGCACCGGACAGTCCGGTGCACACCGGACACTGTCCGGTGTCCGATTTCTTTCCTTAACTGGCGCTGCCGACCGTTGCAGACCGTTGGCAGATCTGGAGCCGTTGGCGCACCGGACATGTCCGGTGCACACCGGATAGTCCGGTGCCGTCTTCCGACCGTTGGCTCGGCCACGTGTCCCGCGCAGATTGCGCGGCCGACCGTTGGCCCGGCCGACCGTTGGCTCACCGGACAGTCCGGTGCACACCGGATAGTCCGGTGAATTTTAGCCGTACGCCGTCGGCGAATTCCCGAGAGCGGCCAGTTCGAGCGAGTCAGCCTGGCGCACCGGACACTGTCCGGTGCACACCGGACAGTCCGATGCTCCATACCGAGCTGGGTCTTGGCAGCACACAGCCAAGTCTTTTCTCCTCTTCTCTCTTCTTCTTCTTTCTGTTTCTAACACTTAGACAAATATATTAGTACACAAAACCAATGTACTAAGGCTTAGAAACATACCTTTACTTCATGATTTGCACCTTGTTCATCCATGTACATAAATTCACAATTAAGCACATGTGTTGGCACTCAATCACCAAAATACTTAGAAATGGCCCAAGGGCACATTTCCCTTTCACATATACATGCACACACTAGCATGTAAGAGCCTGGATACACAAATGTAATACAATAGTTCATGGAGTGACACACCTTTGTTCCATGCCACATGGTCTCCATTATAATCATGAATTTCCATCTTAGCTTTTGATAGGCTTGACATTTCAAAGAGAAACTTATCCTCTTCAAACGATCAAGAGAAAATCATTTTCTTGATAGGTTCAAGAGAAACTCATTTTCATTTCTATGGAACCATTCATCCTCATTTGATGTTCTCCAAGGTGTGAGACTACACAACATGAACTTGAAAGAAATCATTAGTTTCACAGGATATAGGCTAAACTCTCCCTCAATTTGTGCATGCAAGAGTACACAAAGTACACTTATGCACATCAACAATACGAGGTTAAAGGAGATGTTTGCACTATATCTTGGTTTAATATAACATGATGATGAAAATTAAGCTAATTGAAGTTTAAGAACTGAAAGTATATCAATTGAAATCCTAAAGGGCAAAGCATGCTAATATGAACCTCAAACCTTATAATGAAGGATATCATATAAATATGTCACTACATCTTCATTATTTGGTTGACAAAAGACAAAAAAATATATAACTCCCTTCTTGAATCACTGTGATCTCGTTTCTCTTTACAATTTCATCCAACCAAGTGATATGAACTTCTTTCATCTTTTCCTGATTCAATCATACTTGATATGAGATCAATTGAAACTCAATGATTGAAACAACCAAAACTCTTATATCCGTAGATTTTGAATCCATATTGAAAGCACTTGGAAGGACCTTATTGAAACACTTAGAAAAGAGAGCATTAGAAACATAAGGGAGGGTTTCACAAATGATGATCCTTATATATGGATGGCAAATGAATCATCATTCTTGAAACCCAAAAGGATAGACTAAATTCCTTTAAATTTGTGCACACATATAGTTGATGTCAAAGTTATATGCACTATTGAACATTTTATATTGCAAAGAATTTAACCTATACTATGGTACATCCCACTAAGGATAGAATACTAAAACAACTGAAGGAGAGGAAGTTTTCATACCTTGGCCTCTTATCAACATCATCTTACTTTAGTTGAATAGTATCCTTAAGCTTGTGATTTATTCAATTTAAAACAAGCACCATCTCTTTAACATAGATTTTCTATGGATAAACTCAACACCAGAGATGGCATTAGTAGCACAAGCACTAGTTTCTTATTTAGCAACCCTTTATATGTGGATGGCAAGCGAGTTGCTAAAATAGAGAAACCTCATAATATGGACTAAATTTCCCTTAATTCCTTATGCACAATACATTATTGAATGACATAGATTTAGATATGCATGGTGTTGGGACTTGTTCTCAAATGCTATGAGTTAAGAACAAGGCAACACAAAAAGGTTAATGGTTAATGCCCTTCGTCCCTCGAAGCATTATCTCCCTTAGGATATAATGATCTTCAGACGAAGGTCATGAAGGACGTACCTTCGACATCACAGAGCATATTAATGAAAGAAGAAGCATATGAGACATGAGAAATAAGATAAATAATCATGTGACATCATTAATATCTATTAATTATATAATCATGAATGAACATGAACAATATTGAATTACATTTATACCTTCGGCTTGACAGAAGGCAAAAATCCAAGCGTGATGAACGAGCGAATACAAGTCAGCATGAACAGTACAGGGGTACTGTTCATCTATTTATAGGCATGGGACACAGCCCAAGTGAAATTACATTCATGCCCTTTACATTTGCTAATGACTATAAGGTATATAACTCATCGGGGTCTAAATAGCCTTTTCCCCTTTAAGTCGGTTCCCTTTCCTGTTGCCATGCCGAAGCTCCCTTGTGCGTAGCTTCGACACTACATCAATCTTCGTATTGTTCGTGCTTCTCCCAGTGTGGTTCTGATCCGAATCTGAAGATACCTGTTCATGTATTACAACTCTGGAAACATTGTTAAATCATGTTTTTGAGGACCTTCAGAAGACGAAGGCCCCCAACAGTAGCCCCTCGCAAGGTTAATTTGTTAGAATAACGAATTCAGATTGTGATATGGACGAAGGCCCTAAGCCGAAGGTCCAAAAAACACCTTCCCTTTGCTAGAATAGCAACAGTCAATGACAGACGGGGCCCTCCAACTTGGAGCGTGCTGGGCGTATAAAGAAGAACTCACCCCGAGCACATTTGGTATGTTACTTGCCGCCTGCTTTGCTTTGCTCAATTTCTTAGCCCTTGCTTACCAACAGTTGCTTAATTTCTTAGATTTTCTAAGTTTTGGTTCTAAGGACACATTTTTGCCATTCCCGAAGAAGAGATGTCTCAAGACAAAAAGGTTGCTGCTGAGACGAAGCTGAGCGGGGAGGAGAAGCTCCTTGAGGAGAAGACTGGTGGATTTATTGAGTCAATTGCAAAAACAAACGCAGAGAAGATAACCAAAGAGATATTAGAAGGCTTGTCTGATGATACTGATGATAGCGATAGCTATGATATGGAGAGTGGAGGCAAAGACTCGGAAGATCGTCCTTGGCGACCAAGTCACACAGTCTTCGGGAAATCAACTATCAAACACAGTCATCTTGATAATATGAGAGGAAGGTACTTTCGAGATATTTCTATTGTGAGGGCTGATGTAGACAGGGCCGTTCCTGCTCCCGAAGAAAATGAAGTTGTGATCTTCCGAAGCTTCTTCAAAGCTGGACTTCGGTTCCCGTTGAGTAGATTTGTGGTTGAAGTTTTGAAGACATACCAGATCTACCTTCATCAGATTACTCCCGAAGCGATTATTAGGATGGGGATTTTTGTCTGGGCTGTGAAAAGTCAAGGCCTGGAGCCAAGCGCAAGATGTTTTTGCAGTATGCACGAGCTCTCGTATGAAACGAAGGCCTGGGGTAAAGAACAATATCACAACAATTTCGGCTGCTACAGCTTTGTTGCCCGCTCTGGCGCAAGTTACCCAGTGCCAACATTCCGGAAGAGGTGGCCCGGAGATTGGATGAAAAAATGGTTCTATGTAAAGAATGATTTAAAGGTAAGAGAGGATATTAAAGAGATCATCATGCGCCACATTTGGTCCCGCTTCGGCCTCTAGAAGCCGAAGGTTGAAATTGACGAGGCAGCCGAAGCATGCCAAAGGGCTTTCAGCATAGTTTGCTCTTTTGTTGGGACAAGGGACCTACTTCAAGAGCATATAGCCTTTAGAATATGGCCACTGATAGACAGTTGGGAAATGCCAAGGGAAACCATCACTAACCCTAGCGAAGGTGGTTTGGTTCGATTGAAATATACTTTCAGGTTTGGAGACCAATTTATCGAACCAGACGATGACTGGCTGAAGTGTATTGAAAATACTAGTGATGAACTATTTGGAGCATACTCCAAGTCTGAAGATAATGCACTATCTGCGACCTTCGGGAGCCGAAAAAAGAAAAGGCTAAATAGAGTTTTTGATGCTATCGGATTTGTGTACCCTGACTATCGCTACCCGCCACGGGGGCAGAAAAGAAAGGATGCAATTTCTGGGAAGGCTGATGCTTCGGCTACCTCAAGCGAGCCGACATCGAAGAGGAAAAAGTTGAAGGTCCTTACTCACCGACCGCGCTACATTGAACCGGCCATGGTGCCTGAATTTGGCGGTGAGACTTCTTCAGCTATTGAAGCCAAAGACCCTGCTCTTACGAAGAGGGTTGAAGAGCCAGCTGCAATGCTAAAGCCTGACAAAATTGAAGAACCAAGAATCAAAGAGACGAAAACATTAGAAGTTCTAAGCCCTTCGGCAGGAGTGGAGGTGTCGAAGACACAAAAAGGTCTAGCAGCGACCCCTAACAGAAAAAGGATGGCTAGTGTACTAGATGTGCTGGAGACAATAAAAGCTTCAAGCTCTACTCCAGGGAAAATTGCCAAGGCTTCGAAGGCGCAGATTGAAACCGAGACAAAGGTAACCGAAGCCAAAGCTACAATGAGCTAGGCTGATGCCGAAGCTGGGCCTTCAGAGCCTGTCAAGGAGAAATCCTCAGAGACTGGAGAAAAGGCGGCGAGAGAAGAAGCTATAAAACAGATTTTGCTTGAAAAAGCTGTCGCACCTACTCCCGAAGCGTCTTCCGAAGTCCTTGATTATATTATTCGACATGCTTCGGGAAAAAGATTATCTAAAGAAGAAATTTATGAAGCTAAACACTATGCCCGAGAACTGAAGTACCCGGAAGGGGCCTTAGTGTTTAACGACACAAATGAAGATGATTTCTTGTACTGCCTCCCAGAGAACAAAGAATTATCTGTCTGCCGGGAGATGGCCAGAAGTATGGGGTTCCCGAAGCTTGAAGCTGGCCTCTGCGCCATGACGAAGGAACATCTTGCGGATGGCCTTGCATATAACAGTCTGAAGGTACAAAAATTGTGTATTTGGAAGTTTATGAATTTTTGAATTATTCTTTTGTTCTTATGTTAACCCATTCATTTTTTCATATAGGGTTTAATACTTAGCAACGCCTTAAGGGCGCAAAAGAATGCCGAAGACGAGAGTTGCACAATTGCTCTCAACAACCTTCGAACAAAGGTTATCAAGCTGAGGAACGAAGCTTTGGAGAAAGACAAAATTCTACTTACATTGGTGGACAAAGTAAAGGGGTATGAAGCTAACTTCAAGGCTTAATCTGAAATACAAAGGAATGAGATTGAAAACCTTCAAAAACAACTGGCTGAAGCCAAATTGAAATGCGCTATTGCCGAAGCTGACCGAGATGCCAGTGAATACTGGAAAAATTATTTTGAAAAAACAGTTGCAGAGCTTCGCTCATCGAAAGAAAGATGTTTTGAAAAATATGTAGAATGCGTCAAGAAGATAAAAACTAGCTTCACCAACGTGGGCTCATACTCAAGCGAAGACAACTTCATAAGAGGCGACCCTGAGGGCGTAATTGAGTGGATCAGCAGTGAAGCCGAAGCTTTTGAAGAAATTCTGAGCGACCGTGGGGACGTATGCACGTTCTCTGGTGCAAGGGGAGTTGCAGCTATTTTGGAGAAAGCAGGGTGCGATCATGTTAAAACTTTGGTCCAGGCCGAAGCTACTTTGTCTATTGATGATTCGAAGGACCCCTCGGCCAAAGCAAGCTTAATAGGTGGAAAATTTTTCACTGATATTTGGGAAAATGGCGGCCGAGAAATGGCACATGAAATAATGAATAAGAGTGAAAAAGACATTCATGACGCTCGAGAAGCAACAAAAGCAGCTGAAAAAGCTATAGAACTTGAAAAACGGATAGGTATTACTTAATGGCTTTTAACTTTATTGCTTATTTTTGTGATTTCGAACTAATTTATATCTTCTATTGCAGCTGAACTACCTCCTCCCCCAGAGCCCTTCGACCCGTTGGCCGACCCAGAAACAAAGAAGTCAGTAGAAATTATTAATATGGCCGAAGCTATTGTGGACGAAGTTGTCACGAAATTATTAACCGAAGCTGCAGAAGAAGTCCTGAAGGAAGAAGAATAGCTTTTTTGTAAAAAACATTACTAGAGTATTAATGTAACATTTGCTGGAACATGCTTGTAATATTCGGTGATCGTAGGTGTTGAATGTAATATATGAATGGTTTTGCAATTCAATTCTTTACGATGCATGAAACTTTTATGTACATACCGTTTTTGAGCCTTTGGCGAAAAAACACCTTCCCTTCTTTTCATGCTTCGTAAAGAAGAGTTTCTATGCTTCGTAAAAAAATCCTCCAAGCGCCGCAAAAACATTAATGTTTCATCAACAATAGATTTGTTCCTCCACCTCAGAGCTGATGAAGCTGTATTTCTTCAAACTTATTTTGTGCCTTAGCACAATTTCATTTTTTCGAAACATTCTCTGAAGGTCAACATTGTATCCCCTTCTTGTGCCATTGATGTAATATGATGTATGATGTTATGTTATGCAAAATGATGTGATGATGTTATGTTATGCAAAATGATATTTATGCCGAAGACACACACTCACACCCCCATAGTGGAATACACAATCTCTTTGCCGCTTATTTTTCGGCTTCACCGCTTATTTTTCGGTGTATTAGCGCTGACTTTTCGCTGTAAGTTCTGCATTCCCTTAGAAACGTCTTTTGAACTTCTTCGCCTTCTATTTCGGCGGTATTCACGTTAACTTTTCGCGCTTCGCCTTATATTTCGGCGGCATTTGGCTTTGCATTCCCTTTGGAACGACTTTTGAGCAGAAAACTTACACTGCGCTCCCTTAGGAACAACTTTTTATATCTTCAGCAAACTTATGCTGCGTTCCTTAGAATGACTTTTTGTAACTTCAGGGATACTTATAATGTGATTTTTAGGCCTGCGTTCCCCTAGGAACGAGTTTTGTGCTTCAGCGACCTTTCGGACTTCGTGAGTCTGTGGAGAAGATATATTTCGCTATGACAAGAACGAAGCTATTACAGGAAATTGAAAATGACAAAAGAACTAGGTTTTCAATAATTGTTCCTTATTAAAAAAGAAAATGACAATGAATGTAAAAACTGTTTCAGGGGTAGGATATCTCTCAATAGATATGCTTCGATTCTGGCACAGTACTGTTGACTGTGCGAGCTTCGGACTCCTCCCTGAAATCTCGCTGCTGATGGGTCTGTTGGCTCCCTTCTAGCTGCTGGCCTCGTGAATACACAGGCTGTAGTGGTGGCGGAGGTGGAAGCTGTGGCCAAGACGCCTGTGGCTGGCTAGCCGAAGCAACAGAAGCTGCAGGATGGTTACCCACATACTCTGGTATGTAGGGTGAGTGATATGAGGCGGTGTGCATGACCTGCTTCGGCTGGTTCTGCTGAGCTGTAGCTTCTGCTATTTCTTTTTGCTTCTGAATGGTGACATGGCACATCCTTGTAGTATGGCCCTTGTCCTCACCACAGAATAAGCAATAAATTTTTCTGGGCTGATCCCCAAACATTCCTCCGAAGTCCCTAGTGCCTCTGCCTCTTGGAGCTGTCGGCCGGAAAGAGCTTTGTTGCTGCCCCAAAGATTGTGAAGTATATTGTGACTTCTGCAGCTGACTTCCTCTGTCATCATTCTGAGTGGAGTGAATTGACCTAACATGCCTTGGGTGGATTCTTCCTCCGAAGCCCCTGGTCATCTCAGAGAACCTGTAGGCTTCCTCCCTTCTTTGGCGAAAGTCATTATCAGTCCAGATGTATTCATCCATCTTTTGTAGCAACTTCTCTAGGGTCTGAGGGGGCTTCCTGGTGAAGTATTGGGCCGTAGGTCTTGGCCGAAGCCCTTTGATCATGGCCTCAATGACGATTTCATTAGGCACAATTGGCGCTTGTGCCCTTAAGCGCAAGAACCTTCGGACATACGCCTGAAGGTATTCTTCGTGATCTTGCGTGCACTGGAACAAAGCTTGAGCAGTAACCGGCTTCGTCTGAAACCCTTGGAAACTGGTTATCAGCATGTCCTTCAGCTTCTGCCATGATGTGATTGTTCCTAGCCGAAGAGAGGAGTACCAGGTTTGTGCAACATTTTTGACTGCCATGACGAAAGATTTCGCCATGACTGCGGTATTGCCCCCATACGAAGATATGGTTGCTTCGTAGCTCATCAAAAACTGCTTCGAATCTGAGTGCCCATCATACATGGGGAGCTGGGGTGGTTTGTATGATGGGGGCCATGGGGTAGCCTGCAGTTCTGCTGACAGAGAAGAAGCATTATCAAAAGCAAAACTTCCATGATGGAAATCATCATACCATCCATCCTCGTTGAAGAAGCCTTCTTGATGAAGCTCTCTATGTTGGGGCCTTCGTTCTTGTTCGTCTTGAGCAAGATGGCGTACTTCTTCAGTGGCTTCGTCAATCTGCCTTTGAAGATTAGGTAGTCGGGCCATCTTCTCCTTCTTCCTTTGTACTTGCTGATGAAGTATCTCCATGTTTCTGATTTCTTGGTCCAACTCTTCCTCCTGAAGTCTTGGGCTAGTAGCCTTCCTCTTTTGGCTTCAGGCCTCCCGGAGAGAAAGGTTCTCCTGATTTGGGTCCAGGGGCTGTAATGCAGCAGCCCCTGTCGCTGAAGCTTTCTTCGGTGGCATGACGAGGGTCAGTGCTTGCCGAAGGTGGTCGAAAAAAGGTTCACCGGAGGTGGGCGCCAATGTTGGGGACTTGTTCCCAAATGCTATGAGTTAATAACAAGGCAACACAAAAAGGTTAATGGTTAATGCCCTTCGTCCCTCAAAGCATTATCTCCCTTAGGATATAATGATCTTTAGACGAAGGTCATGAAGGACGTACCTTCGACATCACAGAGTATATTAATGAAAGAAGAAGCATATGAGACATGAGAAATAAGATAAATAATCATGTGACATCATTAATATCTCTTAATTATATAATCATGAATGAACATGAACAGTATTGAATTACATTTATACCTTTGGCTTGACAGAAGGCAAAAATCCAAGCATGACGCACGAGCGAATACAAGTCAGCGTGAACAGTACAGGGGCACTGTTCATCTATTTATAGGCATGGGACACAGCCCACGTGAAATTACATTCATGCCTTTTACATTTGCTAATGACTATAAGGTAACTCATTGGGGTCTAAATAGCCTTTTCCCCTTTAAGTCGGTTCCCTTTCCTGTTGCCATGCCGAAGCTCCCTTGCGCGTAGCTTCGGCGCTGCATCAATCTTCGTATTGTTCGTGCTTCTCCCACTGTGGTTCTGATCTGAATCCGAAGGTACCTGTTCATGTATTACAACTCTGGAAACATTGTTAAATCATGTTTTTGAGGACCTTCGGAAGACGAAGGCCCCCAACACATGGTTATTCAATGAAGTCCAAAGTTCTAATTTAAGCCATATTATGGTGAGTGTCTAATATGGAAGAATCAAATCCAAATTAATTAGAGAGAGATAATACGTCACATAACTTTGGATTGTTGACCATATGATAATATTCATTCATCTTCCAATTTGGACCTTTATTTCATAATCAACAACTGATGTATATCCTCAAGTGCTTCTTTTTCCTTAGTGGCTACACAAGTCACAAAAGAGATAAGATTTGAAAATAATATGCACTTAAGATTGAGTTGTTACCACCCTTGCTACTATCTCCAAATATGATTTATACATTCATTATTGAGCACCCAACTTGATCCATTGAAGGAGTGATCCTGCAAAACAAGTTTAATATTCATATCTTGGTACCCAATTTGAATTGGGTCCTTTGAGATTAGTAGTAAGAGCCTTGACTACCCACACAATCTTTATTTTGGCCTTTCTCTTTGTGTAGGCACCCACATATACTTGACAACCATCTTACATGGTTTCAAGTCAATATTTAATCACATAGATAAAAGCTAGAGTTAATAATAGGAACCTTTTCTCCTTTTCTTGATGCATCATTGTGTTGCCTTCTTGATGATGAACCTAGCTTGACATTGGGTGCACCTAACTTATCAAGGTTAGTTGCAAAAGCATTCATATCATAAAGACAAGTTATGCATGGAATTTACAACTTAGTGATCCAATTCAATGTGAAGCATATGGATACCGATTGAAGTAGATTTCTAAGATTCAAAATATGGGTTTCCAAAATTTAGAGAGTATAGATCACTAATTGTACCTTTTACAGTTTAAAAATCATGTCCATGTTAGTGCATGTGTGTGTGATGAATATCAACAAAAAAAGATTCTTATGCACTTTTAGATTTAACGATAAGGGAATTTTAAACTGCATCAAGAGTAGCTATTTAGAAAACGAAGATTACAATCCATATGAATGAGATACAAATTTACCATTTTGGATTGACTTAGTATAGCTTACTCAAGGGAAACTTATTCTCTATGATACAAGATATATAATGTTCTCCCACTAGATATGTGCATCAAGTATTTGAATGACTTGCCACATGCACTTTCAATTCAGTTAAGAGTCTCATGAGGAGTACATTACATATCATGGTCAAGGCATGATAAATTTGCAATGAATTAACTTATCCTTAAGAATACTTACCACCAAGTAGAGCGTACCATTTGTTATACCAGTTTAAAAGATCTTACTATCGGTGGTGGTGTCCTCGTAGTATTCTTCTTTTCATCATTTGTGGAGACTTCCTTCTTTAGCTTGTTATCTCTTTTTCTTTTAATACTAGTTGAAAAAGAACTTTGAAAAGAGATATTAGTAGTACAAGGAAATATTCAATGAATGGTGATCTTTAGATATGAATTGCAAACAAATCATAATTTATGAGGCATAAAGGCATAAATTAAATTCCTTTTAAGTTAATGCACATGGAGGAGTGAATTAACAATATGCACCAATTTACAAATTTAAGCCAAAATGAATTTAACCTTTATATTGACATTTCTTTCCATAGAATAGATTATTACCAATTGAAAGAATGTCACTTGAAAGGAACTATTATTGATCACAAACCAAATGAAACAATTAGTTCCATACCTTTGCCTTGATCATTCCTAATCTTTATTTTAGGTGAAGATTAACCTTTAATGCTTGTGATTTACCAATTGAAAGAGCACAATCTCTACTTATGAATTTGCATCAAATATCTTAAAAGAGATTGCATTTGAAACACAAGCAATAGTTTCCTATTTAGAAACCTCTAGTATATGAATGACACGAATGTCACTAAAATAAGGAAACATCATGATATGAACTAAATTACCCTTACAAGCATCATGCATAACATCAATTGAAATAAGATGAAACTAACATGATTATTTAATTAAGTTTACAGGGCAAGTTTAATTCATAGCAAGATGAGTGATTAATGTAGAAGACTCAAAACCAATTTAAACAAGAAGGAATACATCACATAGTATTGGATTGATCTTCTTTGAATGTTGAATGGCACATTCCATGTGAGAAACACATTCTCATCTTATGAGACTACATAAACACTTAGATAGAAACATTAGTCTCACAACTCTAGTCATATATAGAATTCCCCTTTTGGTAAGTGCTTTAAGAATTTGAATTTCTTACTTAGCACTCTATTCATTTAACAACATGGGATAGTACTCTTTATGTCTAGGTCATGGCAATAATACTATAATTAATTTGAAATATGCCATAAATTAATTATCATAAATTAAAGTATGTAGATTGCCACATATAAGAATAACAAATATGCAATCTACCATATGATTGGAACTTTTCCAAAGCAAGGTAAAATCTTTTAAGTTCATTCTCAGGTGCTTCATTTTTCCTATGTGGCTACAAAAGACACAAAGGAATATACTAATTGAAAGCAAAGTGCACTTAAGATTTAATTATTACCATCCTTTGGATATCTCCTAATTTTTGGCCTTTTGCTTGATTCCCACAAAAGTTAATCCTTATTCCCTACAACAGAAGTTCTTGCTAGAGATGAATATGAAGTTAGTGATATAACAACTCAATTCATCTTTGGGCCAATCTTAAAGAATAGTCAATGTAAGATTGATAGCTTGAGATAAGGATTGAGTTAAACTGCTCAAGCACCCCAAAGCTTCATATCATCTCTAGGTACCTACAAAACTTATTGAGTACATTTTGGTACCCATCTCATGATGGGTCCATCAAGGTTAGCCAATAAGGACTTAGGCACCCTGTGGTGAACTCATCACCTTTCTAGCACAAGAGTCAAATTTGGGTCTACTAAGCATATTTGAATGTATTGCCAAGTTAGGATTAGGATTTTTACCCTTTGGACAAACCTTGAATAGATGACCCTTTTCACGGCAATTGTAACAAATGCGGTGCTTGTCCTTGCAATGCATTTGCCCTTTGCTTTCATCCTTTTTGATGGTCATCTTTCTTGATCGTGCAAGGTTTTGGTTCTTCATGCGGGGGCATGAATCAATTTCATGACCCTTCTCCTTGCATCCATAGCACCTTCTATCGCTTCTCTTTGATCTTTCTTTGTTGAAGCACATAGGTACATTGTTAGAGCAAATAGTATGAACATTAATTTTCTTACCATGAATTTTGCTCATGCCCTTCTTGGAAAGCTTGGTATTCTTTTGAAGGGGTTTTGTGCATGCTACGGTTGTCCCCTTCTCAAGCTTTTTCGCCAAATTATCACGGTTATCTTGAGAAGGTTGAGCATGACACTTTCCCTTCAATTGATTCAAGCTCCTTCTTAGCCTCTCATTTTCTTCCTTGAGCTCATTGTTTTCTTTTGCATAGGAAACATTACTTGTTTCTGAAAATTTTAGCTCAATGGAAGATTGGCTTTCTTGACAACAACATTTGTTAGCACATGATAATATAGTTTCTATTTGAGTACATGTGCATAAGTGAGGTTGGTATGATTTCAAATTAGTTAACACAACCTCATGAGCCATTTCTAACATGATATGTGAATCCATAAATTTATTATGAGAGCACACAAGCATATTATGTTTTTCTTGCAAAGCTAGATTTTTAATATTTAACCTTTCTATCGTGTCATTGAGCATAACATTTTTATTTTCTAATTGGGCAATATATGATGAATGATTAACAACTTTAATTTGCTCAATTGAAATGTCTTCATACCTTTGGATCAAATCATCATGAGAGCACTTTAGCTTCTCATGCTCTTTGGTCAACTTCTCTAAGTCTTCGATTTTTCTAATGAGGAAGTCTTCTTGCTTATGAAGCATCTCTTTTTGTTCTTCCACTCTTTTCATGAGTTTGAGCAAGCTCATCCAATTTTTCTTGCTTAGCTGAGCGAAAAATTGTTGAAGATCATCCTCATCTTCACTATCACTTTCTTGCTCCTCCTCATCCTCACTTTCGCTTTCACTGTCACTCCCATTAGTGATAAAGCACAAATGAGAAGTGGATTTGAAAGACGAACCTTGTGAAGAGGTGGATTCATCATTTGGTCTCCATCGATCATTTTCTTCTTCAATCTTGTTCTTCGCCTCATCTTCCTTCATTTTGAGGAACATCCTTTTGGCGATTCTCATGGCAAGGTCTATTGCCCTAGGATCAACATATGCACCAAAAGATGAAGTCGAGGCAACCTCAACTTTTTCAAGCTTAGGAGCACTTTTGTTTCTTAGTCCCCCCACATGAACTTTTCCTCACGCGGTTAAGCGTTAGAACAAGGATTAGGCTTTGATACCAATTGAAAGTTGCCTAGAGGGGAGGGGGGGTGAATAGGCAAGTTAAAACTTTTTCAACAAAAACTAGAAACAAACTAGGTAAAACCGGCTAAGCCGGTGTCAAAACCGGTTTGAACGGGCTCAACTTAAGAATGAGATATAAAACTGAATTGATCTCGAAATTCACCCAGTTAACTTTGGAAATGAGATGTTCTAGATAATCCACAGGGTTTGAAGTAGTAGATCTGAGAAGGGCACTTCTCGAAATCCACACACCAAAAAGATATAAGCAAATCTTCCACGGTATGGTGAGAGAATGAAGAACACAAAAAACACAATGAGCAAGAACTCAAAAGACACAAGATTTATCCCGAGGTTCGGTCACACCACAAAAGGTGCCCTACTTCCTCGTTGAGGCGCCCACAAAAAGCCGGGTCTCTTTCAACCCTAATCCTCCCTTTGCCGACCACAAAGGTCAAGCCGACACACTAATCTTTGCTCAAACGAGCGGGTAATACAAACTTTCTTGTGGTCTTCCACAAGATTTAGAGACTCACAAGCGACACCTAGTCATCTAGGAGCTAGAAGCTCCAAGAGTAATGAATCCACAAAGAACTCGATGTAGTACCAAAGCTCGAATGAAGAAGAGCAAGAGAGATTGGGAGATGAAACACAAAAACCGCAGCTCTCAAACTCACTCAAAGATTTCTCTCCAAAGATTTGAAATGGGAGAGGCAAGAGATGTGTGAGAGAGTGGGAGGTGTTTCTTAGGTTAGAAATGGAGTTCAAGTAATGCTCCCTTGTATGGGGAGAGAGGTAGGTGTGAGTATATATAGGTGGGGCTTCAAAACTAGCTGTTTGAGCCAAAACCCAGTCTAAAACTGGTTGAACTGCCCCTGGCAGGCATGGCAGACAGTCTGCCAGTCTGACTGGCAGACTACTACACAGACTGGTCAAGTTGACCAAAACCGGTTGAACCTCTTTTGAAGACCGGTTGAACCTCTTTTGAAAACCGTTTGAACCTCTTTGGTAGTGTGAGCCTATCTGCCAGTCTGACTGGTAGACTGCTGTGCAGTCTGGCCAAGTTGACCAAACCGGTTGAACCGCCCCTGACGACTCTATCGACCTGTTCGCCAGTCTGACTGGCAGACTATTGGTCAGAGGTCAGAGGGGTCAGAGACCAGTTGAACTGCCCCGAAAAACCAGTTCAACTGGTCTTGACCAGAGAGTTCATGAGAGAAAACCTAGTTCAACTGCCCGGAGGCAAGTTCAACTGGTGTATGGTCAGAGAGGTTCACAGTTGAAGTTCAGCTGGAGTTGAAAAAGCTCAACTGCAGTTGAAGAAGTTCAACTCAGCTGAAGTTCAGCTCAGCTGAAAAAGCTCAACTGCAACTGAAGAAGCTCAACTCAGCTGAAGAAGCTCAACTCAGCTGAAGTTTAGTTCAGCTTAAAAGCTCAACTGCAGCTGAAGAAGTTCAGCTGCTTTTTAACAAGAACACTCTCAGTTTGTCAAACCTAACCACGGTCAACCATAGAACATTCAAGAGATTTTTGGTTTTCAAAAATAGCTTTTGAATATAAAGGATTGAGCTTTGGCAAACACAAACCTTCTATCTGGATCCCCCTTGATAGTACGACGATTTCTATACTGAAGATAAATAAAATATACTTAAGTAAACTCCTTGAGTAATTGGTGTCTTATGTGTGATTTCTCCATGGCGTTGCTTCATAGGGATCACAAACATCTTTGTCTCACCTTTTGAAGCAAACACAAATCAAACCCTGTGATTTGTACCATATCACCAGGTATGAGTTCAAATCATGGCTTCAAGTCACCTGACTGATGCATCAACATGTTATAACTCTTCCTAGCTGATTAGTTCATCGACTTAGTACAAATACTCTCGTCTTCACCTTTGCCATGGTACCTTGGTCTACAAGCCGTCGCTTGGCCTTCACCTTCGCTTAGTTCCTCGAAGCCCTTTTCTTGCTATCTTCACCGTATCAAGCCATTCTTTAGTCACATCATATTGAGCATCCATTGAGAGAATCGTGTCTTCAATATTGTGAACCTTGCTTGAATGTCTTCTAGATATAACTGTTAAGATCAATCAAGCTCTAGTTTGATTCTCATAGAAGCATATATGGACTGGTAGTAATATGGTCAAGCCAATTCACGATTCCTCGTATCTTATTCACTTTGGCTTGACCAATCCTCTTAATCACTTCATCCTCTATTCTGATCATATGTATGTAGTGATTTCTTAGGTCTTGTTCATATATTCAAACTAATATAGAGATCATATTATATCCATTTGCATTGTCTCATTGGTTATTTAACCTCGTGTTGAACCTTTGTTCACTGATCATTATACACTATTCAAGTATGTTCATCATACTGAATTTCCTCTTCAACACTTAGCAAACTCGTTAGACCTTTAAATGTGTTGTTATCCAAATCACCAAAACTCACAAAAGGGATGAATGCACTTTCAGAACTCATCTCATATGCCTTAACATTTTTATTCCATCTTCCTTCGTATCAAACAAGTTTACAAACATACCTTTGACTCTTTTGCACAAGATAGCTCGAAGATACTTTGAAAGCTGAGCAAAACGAAGCTTAATGCCCTAGAAAGGTGAACTTATGTAGGGAGTCGTTCACCTATTTATAGGGAAGTTGAACAACTTCATAGGAAATTACAAACATGCCCACAATGTTTTACACACATGATTTACAAATGATGCGGGGGCATCACTGTCTTTTCTCTTTCTTTCTTCCTAGACAAGTCTTGGACTTCTTCTCCTTTGCCGCTTTGCACTGGAAGCTTTCTCTATGTCAAGGCTAGCGACCTTGGCTCGCACGTTCACTGCTTATGTGTATGGACGAAGCTTCTTTACACACCGTTTCGACCGAAGGCCAGCTTTGTCTGTCCTTCACTATATACCTAAAACACATTTTCTTATACTGAAGCAAAGGCATTTTGAGGACCTTTGGCAAGGCAAGTCCCCAACAAGTGATCAAGTCTTTATGCATAATAGTCAATGCTCTTTAGTCAGAGTTAGTCATTGAAACCAAACATGTCATTTTAGTGGATGTGGGAATGCCGAAGATTAAAGGTGATGCGAATAAGTTTGAACTTGTAAGATTACCTTACCAATTCAATTCCAGGATACCTTCAATAGTCCTTGTACCAAGTGGTTGGAGATGATTGAATCGATGTGTAGTGAAATACTGGGTAATTACACGAAGGAGGAACAACTAATGACTGCTGCCTTTGGCAATCGGGGAAAACAAAGGTCGAATTAAGTCGTGGACGCACTGGAATTTGATTATCTAGATTATGAAAAGTTTGAAGAAGTTGGTGGGGCAAAAAGGAAAAGAATTGTGAGTATTATGAAGAGACATGCTATAAGGTCAGTACAAGAAGATAAGAAGAAAAATATATCTTCAAAAAAACGAAAAAATGTTGATGAAGGTGAGTCTTCGCAATCGGGGCCAAAATCCCCTGTCCGTAAGAAGAGAAAACCATCGAAGCCTAGTCGTGCCAACAAGAAGACACCTGAACTTTCGAAGCACACCCTTGAGACCCCTTCGGCATCGTCTATTGGCATCACAGAAATTCTAGAGGTAATGACTCATCCTTTGTCTTTCACTATGCTAAGCCCACTAGGGTCAGATCTGACTTGTTTATTATAGACAAAGAACAAAAATGCCGAAGAGGAGCCAGGGAAAGGTCCTTCGAGGCCTACCGCGGAAGAGATGATAAAAACATGTGAGGATCAGGCTCTTCAAAAGAAACGATGTATTAAGACTATTATGAAGGCTGTATGCAAGACTCCTCCGGCAGAGTCAAAGAAGAAGATTGCAATTTCTGAGGTGGATAAACCTGTTGATGTAACCCAAGGAACTGAAGATAGTGGATGTCAAGATTCAATCAACTGAAGTGAGCTTAGCTGAAGCCCGCTCACTAAATGCGGAAAAAGATGCACAGATTGCACAACGAAATAGGTGGATTGAACAGTTGAGCAATGAGTTTGAAATGACAAAGTCAAATTTTAAGGATAACCTAACTTGTTTTGGTCTTGAAGCTGAAGATTTAGAAATTAAAATTAAGACCGAAGGTGAAAATAATTTGAAACTAACTAAAGCCATAAAGAGCCTTCGCAATACATGCTTTGGCTTCGTATCTCGATGCTCCTCACGACTGCGCGAAATATTCTATTCTGTTGGGGCGGCTTCGAACGAAGTTAAATATGCATCTGATGATCTTCCTAGAGCATTGGGGTGCGTAAAAAATGAAATTGATGCTTTTGATGAAGTGATGGAGGGACAAGGTGACTTTTGCGCTATTGCTGCGTCACGAGGGACTGCTGCTGTCTTCGAGAAGGCTAGGTGTACTCACTTGAAGTCTGTCAATAAACCCACCTTCGACATTTCTTCGGCCGACTTGGCTAGGATGTTAATCGAAGCAATAAGCGTAGGAAACAGATTTGTCACTCAAATCTAGACTAAAGGTGGGAGAGAGGTTACGGGTGATGAAGCAAGAGCACTACTTAATGAAGTACATTGAACTCTTGTCGATTCATTCTCTTTTTTACTTTGTTTTGCTATCACACCCAGATTTGGGGGCAAAACCGAATGCATAGCATATGTGTGTCAGGATCCATTTTCCACACATATGCTGATGTCACAAGTGTAATATATCAAAAGACAATGCAATAAAGGCGTAAATAGAGTAGAGTAACTTTATTACATCATCCAGACCATAGTGTCTTAAAAAGTATTATTATCAAAGTACAACAAAATTTAGCATGGACACTCTTCCACAGGAATGTGACTGGCGCATCGTTAGACTTAGTACTCGTCGACATCATCTACAAAGTCTTCTTCATCACCCTCTGATCAAAATATTAGCAAGGGGTGAGCTCACTTATGGTCGGGGCTCAGCAAGTGGGAGGAGTAATGCAAGTTTAACAAGGTAGACTATGGATAAGCAGTAAGCATTTTAGTTGGTCAATATTTTGTTAACAACACCTAACTTACTAGTTGTAAGTGTATCCCAAAGTATCCCAATTAAACATAAGCATATGATTATATCAAAACACTTAAGTGAAACCACTTAAGCAAACCCTTTATATATCATCGGATCATGATTTATTTTCCGTCTTTAAGTTCAACTACCATGTGAGGATTCAGATTGCTCTTAACAGTGAGTATGGCTGACATGTCAGTTTTACACTCTGAAGAGGTGGTACAACTTTACCCACAAGCCATGTATCTCATCTAGCCTGGGTTGCATGGACCCATAATGTAACACCTCAAATTCTATTTTTTGGATTTTGGAATATCCTCCAAAGTTTTTATGCAAATATCATTTAATAAGAATTTTGTTATCTTTGAAGTTACTTCTCTCAAAATAAATGTGTTTACTAAATAAAAAATAGAAAAAATTATGAATTAAGTTATGTCTTTATGAAACTATACATATATAAGTATTCACCAAAGGATTTAAGCACTTTATTCCCCACAACTTGTTGAGTGATGAACGTATGTGAGCTCACCCTTGCTGTACTCACATCCCCCAGGTCAAGAACAGGTACCACGGGAAGAGGCGCATGAAGGATGCTGTGATGAGTTCGTGAGTGGTCTAGGTCGTTGTCTCCCAGTCAATTTTGGGTTGTTGGATCGTTGTCTTCATATGATGTAATTATTTATTTATTTTGTACAAAACTCTTATTATATAGTAAAGATGTGACATTCGTTTCTATACCATGAGTCATCATATGTGTGAGACTTGATCCTAACACACTTGGTGATTATGCTCGCGCCCGGGTCTTGGTGTCCCCGAAACCCGGGTGTTACAGAAGTGGTATCAAAGGAATGTTGACTGTAGGACGTAACCTAGATAGAACTGGACAACCATTACATACTTACCTTTGCTACTCTGATTCTTTCTAAACTTTCCTTAATCTTTTATCATCTATTGCAGCTTTACTCTGATTACTCTAATCTTTTCTCTTTTAAAGACACAAATGGATTTCACACCTTGAAATCCTGTACCTAAAGTGACCCTTAGGAATAGGAGACCTAATCTTAGTAACAAAAAACAAAACTATTTTTTGTAGGAATCTATACGCTTGAATGTTTGTTCTTATGATAACTGTTTGATTTGGTTCTTTGATCAAGTGTGATGGGTTGTGGAGTAATATCCACAATTGCATATAAATACATATAGGCATAAAATATATTTAGAAAGATAGATTATCCCCCATAAAAAATTCAATCTTATCATTCCATCTTATCCTTTGCTTATCTCACCCTAGATAACAACAATGATCTAATCCGAAATAAATTAATTGGATCTTATCTAGTATTGCCAAACTAATCTAGATCTCATCTAATCTAAATACGACGTAATCTAAGATCAGTCACTTAACAAGATAATAGTGGTGAAATAAATTAGACCCTACTCCTATAAACATGTTTTAGCCTATATTGGAGCCTTAGACCAACTCGGCCATAAACAATAAATTGACCTGCATAATAGGTGACATAACCTATCCAACCAGTCTAAAAGCAAACAACCAAACCAGATTCTGACTAATCTTATTTAAACTCAACTCTACCTACTAAGTTGTTACCTACAAATCTGTGTTGACCACATCTCCCTAACTTGGATGATGAACACCAAGACTGGAGAAGGAAGACGATAGATCAACCTCGTCAAGGAAGAAAGAAATCAAACAGATCCCTAGATGAACTAGGATCCACCATCCGGATAGAAGCCTTTCTAATCCCAACCTTTCTTACCTTAACCTAAAATATCCCTCTTCCCACTTGCGTTGTGGCTACACATAAAAGATACTCATGCCTTCTTAATAACCTGCTAATAGTATTAAGGATATTTTGTATTGGAACCGATTACAAATTAAAATCTAAACTGCAAACCAAACTTTATGCATCCCTTTTCTTACTAATCTCGAGGACAAGATTATTTTTAAGGGGGTAGAAATTGTAACACCTCAAATTCTATTTAGGATTTTGGAATATCCTCCAAAGTTTTTTATGCAAATATAATTTAATAAGAATTTTGTTACCTTTGAAGTTACTTCTCTCAAAATAAATGTGTTTACTAAATAAAAAAGTTAGAAAAAATTATGAATTAAGTTATGTCTTTATGAAACTATACATATACTAGTTGAGTGCCCGTGCGGGGACATATAATATCACAGTAACTTATATACAAAATGTGTTTTATACTGTTATGAGAAAATGTTTCATAATCCATTTGTGATTCTGGTCATACATATATTTTGTTATTTTAATCTAGTTGTTTCACCATTACATTACAACCATCAGTATCATGCCGACTTAGATATATGCCACGATTTTCATGGTCTCATCATTGGAGAGCACGCCCCACGCCCGCCGGAAGAAGTTCCCTCGTACATCATCAGTCATCAGGCATGCACCACCATACACGCTTGCTCAAACAAAAAAGCAATTATGTGTTGTTGGGGGCCTTCGTCCTCCGAAGGTCCTCAAAAACATGATTTGACAATATTTTCCAAGTGAATTATATGAACAGGTATCTTCGGACTCGGATCATGAACATGGAGTACGGTCAGAACGAAGCCCAAGCTATACGAAGCTGATTACCAAGTTGTACGAAGAATGGTGCACAGCCGAAGCTATGCGCAGAAAGCTTCGTCGCGATAGCACAAAGGGGAACTGACTTAAAGATGAAAAGACTACTTAGGCCTTAATAGATTCCCATAAGTCATTAGCAAATGTAATGGACATGAATGTAATTTTTCATGGGCTACGTCCCACGCCTATAAATAGATGAACAGTACCCCCGTACTGTTCACGCTGACTTGGCATTTGCTTTCCGTCATCTTTGTACTTTTGCCTTCCTACAATCCGAAGGTACACTTGTAATCTGAAGTCATTTCTATTTTTATATGATAATAAAATAGAAATGACGTTGTGACAATATTTAAATGTTTATATTGCTTTTTATGTTGCATGTAAGTTCTTCGTCATAATTTGCTGTACTTACGAAGATATGTTGTTTGTGACCTTCGTCCGAAACACATTATATCCCGAAGGGAAATAATGTTTTAAAGGACGAAGGGCCTTATCATTTAACACTTTTTATGTTGCCTTGTTCTTAATCCGAAGCATTTGAGAACAAGTCCCCAACATTGGCGCCCACCTCCGGTGAACTCACTTCCACTTTGAGTTTTTGAACACCTTCGGAAGTCATAAACCTTTGCTATGGCGCCGAAGAAAGCTTCAGCAACTGGAGCTGCAGCCCTGCAACCGCTGGACCACAATCAGGAGACTGTCTCTCTTCGGGAGGCCCGAAGCCAGAAGAGGAAGGCCGTCAGCCCGACGCTTCAGGAGGATGAGCTAGACCAAGAGATCAGGGATATGGAGATGCTTCATCAACAGGTGCAGAGGAAGAAGGAAAAGATGGCCAGGCTAGTTGAACTGCAAAGGCAGATAGACGAAGCTTCTGAAGAAGTTCGCCATCTTACTCAGGATGAGTAGAACCGAAGGCCTCAGCACAAGGATCTTCATCAGGAGGGTTTCTTCAACGAAGATAACTGGTATGAGAATTTCCACCATGGAAATTTTGCTTTTGATGATACTTCTCCTCTGTCCGCTGAGCTGCAGGCTACACCTTGGCCTTCATCCTACAAGCCGCCCCAGCTTCCCATGTTCGACGGCCACTCAGACCCGAAGCAGTTTTTGATGAGCTACGAAACAACAGTATCTTCGTATGGTGGCAATACGGCAGTCATGGCAAAGTCTTTTGTTATGGCTGTCAGGAGTGTTGCTCAAACCTGGTATTCCTCCCTTCGACCAGGAACGATCACTTCATGGCAAAAGCTGAAGGACATGTTGTTAACCAGCTTCCAAGGGTTTCAGACGAAGCCGGTCACTGCTCAGGCCCTGTTCCAATGCACTCAGGATCATGAAGAATACCTTCAGGCGTATGTCAGAAGGTTCTTGCGTTTGAGGGCGCAGGCACCTACGGTGCCCAATGAAATTGTCATCGAGGCCATGATCAAGGGGCTTCGTCCTGTACCTTCAGCTCAATACTTTGCTAGGAAGCCTCCTCAAACTTTGGAGAAGCTGCTCCAGAAGATGGACGAGTACATTCGTGCCGACAACGATTTTCGCCAAAGAAGGGAGGAGGCTTTCAGATTTTCTGAAATGACCAGGGGCTTCAGAGGAAGATTCTATCCAAGGCATGTCAGGTCCATCCACAACTCTACTCAAAATGATGATAAGGGGAGTCAGCAGAACAGGCCGCAGTGCTCCTCACAGGCTTCGGGGCAACAACAAAGTTTCTTCCGGCCACCAGCTCCAAGAGGCAGAGGCGCCAGGGGCTTCGGCGGAAGATTTGGAGATCAACCAAGGAGAGTATTTTGCTTATTCTGTGGTGAAAACAAGGGCCATACCACCAGGATGTGCCATGTTACCATCCAGAAGCAAAAGGAGATAGCCGAAGCTGCAGCGCAACAAGCTCAGCCGAAGCAGGTCATGCATACTGCTTCGTACCATCCGCCTTACATCCCAGAATAGATAGGCAACCACCCTGCAGTTTCTGTTGCTTCGGCGAGTCAACCTCAAGCTTCCTGGCAACAGCCTCCGCCTCCACCACCGTTGCAACAAGGCCAACAGCCAGAAGGGAGCCAATATGCTCCACACCAAAGGGATCTCAGAGAACAATCCGAAGCTCGCACAGTCAATAGCACTGTGCCAGAGTCGAAGCACATCTATTGACAAATATCCTACCAGTTTTTTCCATTCAGTTCTATTTTCTGTGTAATAAAGGACATTTTTTAGTTTTCGTGAAAAAGTTTGCGATAACAAGGAGGACCTTCGAATTATTGAAAATCCTTTGAAGCAACAAAAAGTCGTTCTAAGGAACGCAGAGTAAGTTTGCTGAAATCAGAAAAAGTCATTCCAAAGGGAACGCAGTGTAAGTTTTCTGCTCCAAAGTCGTTCCAAAGGGAATGCAGAGCATACAGCGAAAAGTCAACGCTGATACCGCCTAAGTAAAAGGCGAAGAAGCTCCAAAGTCGTTCCTAAGGGAATGCAGAGCTTACAGCGAAAAGTCAACGCTGATACCGCCTAAGTAAAAGGCGAAGAAGCTCCAAAGTCGTTCCTAAGGGAATGCAGAGCTTACAGCGAAAAGTCAGCGCTGGTACAAAAATATTTTGTGGGATATGTGTGTATCTTCGGAACAAATGTCATCTACATAACATAACATCATCACATCATTTTGCATAGCATAAGCATCATACATCATGCTGCATATGGCGCAAGAAGGGGATACAATATCGATCTTCAGAGAATGTTTTGAAAAAGTGAAAATTGTGCTAAGGCAGAAAAAGGAAATACGATATTGACCTTCGAAGTACATCTTCGGAAAATTTTTTTTACGAAGCATAGATATGCTTCATCAGAGCAGTATCGAAGTTGTCGGGATATATAAAAGTTTTTCTTCACGAAGCATGAAAAGAAGGGAAGGTGTTTTTTCGCCGAAGGCTCAAAAATGGTATGTATGTTAAATTTCATGCATCGTAAAGAATTGAATCCTAAAAAGAAATTTGTATATTACATTCAAAGTTACAAAATATTACATAGATCACATTTCAAATGTTTTTACAATAACATCTAGTCTTCCCTGAGTACCACTTCTGCAACCTCATTTAGTAGTTGTTCAACAACTTTATCCATGATAGCTTCGGCCATTTGTCTAATTTCGTCATCCCCCTTCGTGTGGGGGCCAGCTGACGATCCAGCAGGTTCTGAGGGAAGAGTGGATGCGGACTTATTACTATTACAAGTCGTCGTCAAGTTTGAAATCAAAAATTACAACAAAAAGATAAAAAACACTAGTTAATACCTATTTGCCCTTCGGGCTCTGTGCTTTTTTCAGCAGCTTCTGCTACTTTCCTAGCATCATGAATACCTTTTTCGCTTTTCTGAATGATTTCTCGGGCCATTTCTCGGCCACCATTGTCCCAGATGTCGGTGAAAAATTTTCCACCAGCCTGGCTAGCTTCGGCCGAGGGGTCTTTAACATCTTCAGGAAATAAGCTGGCTTCGGATTGTGCAAGAGCCTTAACATGATTGCAGCCTTTTTTCTCCAGTATAGAAGCAATCCCCCTGGTACCCGAGAAGGCGCAAATGTCACCCCGACTATTTAGAATTTCTTCGAAGGCTTCAGCTTCGTGGCAGATCCATTCTATCGGCCCTTCTGGGTTACCTCTCACAAAATTTTCTTCACTCGAAAATGCGCCAACACTGGCGAAGCTGGTTTTTATTTTCTTTATACAATCCATGGATTTTTCGTAGCACCTTTTCTTAGAAGACCGAAGCTCTTCAACGGTTCCTTCCAAATGATTAGCCCATTGGTCGCTACATTCCCGCCTCGTCTCTTCAAGTATGCGTTCTTCTTTCGCCTGGGCCAATTGCTTCTGAAGATCTTTAATTTCGCGTCTGTGAGCTTCGGCCTGAACCTTTGCAGCAGCTTCGTCCTTTTTTATCTTGTCTACCAATGTAAGCAGAATTTTATCTTTTTCTAGAGCTTCGTTTCTCAGTTTAATAACTTCTGATCGTAAATTGTTGAACGCAATTTCATAGCTCTCGTCTTCGGCACTCTTTTGTGCTCTTAATGCGTTGCTTAGAATTAAACCCTATACGAAAAAGAATCCATATAAAAATAAAAGAATGAGTTACGAATTATAAAATTTTTCAAACGTCTAATTCCCATACCTTCAGGCTATTATACGCAAGACTATCCGCGAGATCTTCTTTCGTCATAGCACATAAGCCAGCTTCGAGCTTCGGGAACCCCATACTCCTAGCCATCTCCCGGCAGACAGATAATTCTTTGTTGTCAGGGAGACAGTATAGGAAGTCATCTTCGTCTGTCCCATTGAACACTAGGGCCCCCTTCGGATATTTTAATTCTTTGGCATAGTGGTTGGCTTCATAAATCTCTTCTTCAGATAATTTCTTCCCCGAAGCATGTCGCACAATGTAATCGCATATGGTGAAAGGAGCTTCGGGGGCAGCAGTGTCAATTTCTTCAACCAAAGTTGGCTCTGGCATTTTTAATTTTTCTTCGGTTTCCAAGGGTTGTTCCTTGCTGGGCTCTGAAGGCCCAGCTTCAGCCTCAGGTTGTTGCTTCGAAGCTTCAGCAACTAAAGCTTCAGTAGACACTCCAGAAAGTTCAACAGTCTTCTTTGGAGTTATGCTTGAAGACTTAATTGTCTCCAAAACGTCTAAAACGTTCGCCATTCTTTTTCTTTTTGGGGTCACAGATGGTCCCTTTTGATTTTTTATTGTCTCAGCACTTGCTGAAGGGCTTAAGATTTCCAATATTTTTGGTCCTTCAATGCTCGGTTTTTCTGTCTTCTCTGCTGAAGGTGCTTCAGTTTTTTCTTCGATCTTCGGCACTGGAGCTGGCTCTGTAGTTTCAGTGGCCAAAGAGACTTCACCGATAAATTCAGGCACTGTGGCTGGCTCAATAAAACGTGCCCGGTGGGTGAGCACCTTCATCTTTTTTCTTTGCGGCGCTGGCTCACTAGAAGCACTTGTGGCAACTTCTGTTGCAGGAGAAGTATTTTTTCTTTTGCGGCCCGGCACCGGATAATGGTAGTCAGGGTAGACAAACCCGATTGCATCGAATACCCGGTTGAGCCTCTTCTTCTTTCGGCCTCCGAAGGCTGCCGATAATGCAGTGTTTTCGGCCTTCGAATATACCCCAAGCAGTTCGTCACTTAATGTTTCAATGCTTTTTAACCAGTCGTCATCAGGTTCAACAAACTTATCCCCGTATTTGAATGTGTATTTTAGTCTGACTAGACCACCTTCGTCAGACTCTTTGATGGTCTCCTTCGGCATTTCCCACTTTCCTGCAAGTGGCCACACCCTGAAGGCAATATGCTCTTGGACCAGATCCCTTGTCCCAATAAAAGAGCAGATTACGCCGAAGGCTCTTTGGCATTCTTCGGCCGCTTCATCCATTTCAACCTTCGGCTTTCGGAGTCCGAAGCGTTGCCGGATGGGGCGCATAATGATACTCTTAACATCTTCCTGCGCTGTCAAGTCATTCTTTACATAGAACCATTCTGTCATCCAGGTCCCGGGCCACCTCTTCCGAAAGGTTGGCACAGGGCAGCTTGACCCGGAGCGAGCACCGAAGCTGTAACAACCAAAGTTGTTGTGATATTGTTCTTTCCCCCAAGGCTTCGTCTCATATACCAATTCATGAATTTTGCAAAAGCTTTTAGCATTTGGTTCTAAACCTTGGCTTTTCACAGCCTAGACAAAGATTCCCATTCTTATGATAGCTTTGGGAGTAATTTGATGAAGGTAGATTTGAAATATTTTCAGGACTTCGACAACAAAGCCGCTCAGGGGGAACCGAAGCCGAGCCTTGAGAAAGCTTCGGAAGATCACGACCTCATCTTCTTCGGCGGTGGGAGAAGTCTTTTCTCCAGCATCAGCCCTCACAATAGATATATCTCGAAAATATCTCCCCCTCATATTGTCAATATGACTCTGCTTAATAGTGGTCTTCCCGAAAACCGTGTGACTTGGCCGCCATGGTCGATCTTCAGACTCTCCCCCGCCGCTTTCTACATCATAACTGTCGCTGTCACCAGTATCTTCAGATAAACCTTCTAAAATCTCTTTGGTGATCTTTTCTGTATTGGTCTTCGACATTGCCTCAAGAAACCCCAGGTTCTTCTCTTCAGAGAGACTTAGCTTCATCTCGGCAACAGCCTTCTTCTCCTCAGACATCTCTTCGGAGATCCTACTTCTCGCTTCCGAAGCTTAAAACTACGAAAGAAAACAAATATTTTTGTGCAGAAAGTTTTATAAGCAGGAAAAACAGATGGCAAAGAGAGCGTGCCAAATCAAATATGGCGGGCTCCTATTTATACACTCGATATGACGGAAACTGTGTGGTCCCAGGTGTCAGTGACTTTTGCTATTCTAGCAAAGGGAAGGTGTTTTTTCGGACCTTCGGCTTAAGGCCTTCGTCCATATCGCAATCTGAATTTATCGCTAACAAATTAATATTGCGAGGGGCTACTGTTGGGGGCCTTCGTCCTCTGAAGGTCCTCAAAAACATGATTTGACAATATTTTCCAAGTGAATTATATGAACAGGTATCTTCGGACTCGGATCATGAACATGGAGTACGGTCAGAACGAAGCCCAAGCTGTACGAAGCTGATTACCAAGTTGTACGAAGAATGGTGCACAGCCGAAGCTATGCGTAGAAAGCTTCGTCACGATAGCACAAAGGGGAACCGACTTAAAGATAAAAAGACTACTTAGGCCTTAATAGATTCCCATAAGTCATTAGCAAATGTAATGGACATGAATGTAATTTTTCATGGGCTACGTCCCACGCCTATAAATAGATGAACAGTACCCCCGTACTGTTCACGCTGACTTGGCATTTGCTTTCCGTCATCTTTGTACTTTTGCCTTCCTACAATCCGAAGGTACACTTGTAATCTGAAGTCATTTCTATTTTTATATGATAATAAAATAGAAATGACGTTGTGACAATATTTAAATGTTTATATTGCTTTTTATGTTGCATGTAAGTTCTTCGTCATAATTTGCTGTACTTACGAAGATATGTTGTTTGTGACCTTCGTCCGAAACACATTATATCCCGAAGGGAAATAATGTTTTAAAGGACGAAGGGCCTTATCATTTAACACTTTTTATGTTGCCTTGTTCTTAATCCGAAGCATTTGAGAACAAGTCCCCAACATGTGTGTTTGTGAAGAGAATCAAAGGCAGACCAGCACAAAAAGCTACCCCGATGGTGGGGAGAGTGACGACCTGATCATTGCTGTCGGTCCTCCTCTGCATCACCTCCGGCACCGAGATGACGCCATGGTCCATGATATAGTAGTCATCGAAACGCGCGCGACATGGCGAGTACCGATGACTCTTGGCTGGGCTGCTAGACGAAGTGCACCTCAGGCTCATCAGCAAGGTAGTACACCTTGCCGTTGCACCACCGGATGCGCTACTCCTCTACATACACCATGTTTGAGAACACTCACACAACGTCAGCAACGACCGTCGTCCTAGCGCACAAGAACTCATGGCCGGACAGTAGCGACTTACATGGTAGGTTGGGCTTCAGATGGACGATGAGCTGGACGACGTCATGTCACCGTCGTTGGATGCGGTGCCCAGAACAACCCGAGAGTTGTCGACGTTGGCAACGACCATGAGATCCCCCTGCTTGACGATGGACAACGCGGTGCAGCTGCTCTGGACCGTGTCCAAGCGGTGGCTGCGTTAGAGCTTGTCATACACAGCGGCTCATGCGGCCACGTAGGACTGCTTCCAAAGGTCGAACTGCAGTCGTCAAGCTTCTTCTCGTCATCGATGAGCGACGCCAACGTGAGCGGCTCCTGCTAGTGGTGTTTGTTGGGGGTTTCCAAGCAAGAAACATGGATTCATCCTTGGCGTTGGTTTATGAAAATGACTCACAAGTCTGGTCTATGGAAAAAATATTATGAAGAATAAATGCCACACATGCAAAAAAAGGAATTTAAGTTGAAAACATTATTCAAATAAAAGAAATTGCATGCAAGGATCTTCTTTAAATACTACTCCTTCCATCCAAAAATATAATTCAAGAATCTCGGTGATACTTATCTACTACTACGCATTGTGCAAGGGTAATAGGGTAGGCTTGGAGAGAGATGTAGTAGATGTTTTTCCTGTCATAGATGTAGACATAAACACACATGTGGTGTAGTGGTAGTTACTGCTCGCATTTGTTTGAGAGGTTGCAGGTTCGAATCCCCTTGGTGTCATTTATGTTTTTAATTTTAGCTAGACGTGGGCTGCACGTGGGAATGAGCTTTGCGGGGAGAGGGAATGAGAAAGGCAGAATAGGGAATAGGAATGGCAGAACATGGGAATGAGATGTGCGGGGAGAAGTGAATGAGAAAGGCAGAACAGGGAATGGTGGCAGAACACGGAATGCCAGACTATAAGTAGTAGAGATAAGTATTCACCAAAGGATTTAAGCATATCTTGATAAAGGCCATACATTGTGAGTTATTTTATTAGAATGAACATTTCTAGGTGTGTTATTTTATTAGAATGAACATTTGGTGTCATTTGTGTTTTTAATTTTAGCTAGACATGGGCTGTACGTGGGAATGAGCTTTGTGGGGAGGGGGAATGAGAAAGGCAGAACAGGGAATCAGGGAATAGGAATGGCAGAACATAGGAATGAGCTGTGCGGGGAGAAGGGAATGAGAAAGGCAGAACAGGGAATGGTGGCAGAACACGAAATAACAGACTATAAGTAGTAGAGAAAAGTATTCACCAAAGGATTTAAGCATATCTTGATAAAGGCCATACATTGTGAGTTATTTTATTAGAATGAACATTTCTAGGTGTGTGAATTATATATCTAAAGGCAATGCTTAATTAGATAGACAAAATATATGTATTCATGCATCTCATGTTGGGTTTTTGATCTGTGCATTTAAATTAAAATTTTAAATTCAACACATGTTGAAATGGTAATATGAAGTGAATTCAAAAGTTGATGTAAAATTTAATAGCAAATGAAAATAATATATATATCTATACTATACTATACTTAAAGCACTAGTTTAAACGGTCGTCCCGCGTCATATTTTTACGAATAACCCCTCACAGCTATCTCAAATTAATCTCAAATTAATCCGTTGCACGCCTATAAATGGCCAAACGGCGGCCCGGCACGGGCCAGACGCCCGCGGGCCACAAATCTAGCCCAGGCACGTCATGTCGGCCTGCTGACTGTGCCGGGCCAGCCCGTTAGCCCGTCGGCCACGTCTATAAATGGCCAAATGGCGGCCCGACACGGGCCAGACGCCCACGCGTCAGACGCCCGCGGGCCACAACTCTGACCCAAACACGTCATGTCGGCCTGCTAACTGTGATGGGCCAGCCCGTTAGCCATCGTCCCATTTGATTAAATCAACATAAAATGTTAAAAAACGATGCAGGAGGTGGGGTTCAAACCCATGCCCTGATGGAAGAAGGTAAATTATATATATGTATATACATTTTTTTGTAAAATAAAAAATATAATCGTGTCGAGCCAGACCAACACTACGGGCCGAGGTTACAGCCCAAGCACGACACGTCGTTCTTGGCTCTTGCAAGCATTAGGTCGTTTCTGAGACCACATTGGCGCAATAGACTCTAGGGTGTTTGAGGTTGCTGAATTGGATGGAGAAACAATGATTCGTCACACTAACAGTAAAATGAAAGGTTATTTGTTGGTTTTAAACGTTAGTAATTGCTATGAAGTAGCATAATTTATATGGAGCGCATCCAATTTTTATTGATGCCTTACTTTAGCAATCACTCCATATTTTGATCTATCTTTTTTATAAGTTTGAGTTAATGTGACTTATTTTAGAAACTTGAGCTCACAAACTTTCTCTTATTTGGTCTCTGTATGGTGGAATTATGTCATTTTATAATATCTGTTCGTTTAGTCAGCCGTTGTGCTTCTAATCTCTCACTTCATTGGCCGTGTTGTACCAAGACATGTTGGATGGAGTAAATAATAACATCAGTTAGCCAAATCAAAAAATATTATACAGAGAGCGGCGACAATCAATAAAAAATCTTGAAATCTTTTGGTGGATAGTTTACATGGGTATTGTTGTAAGCCGTCGCAACGCACGGGCAACCGACTAGTATATATACAAGAGAGCACTTACCTGCAGCCTCTTGGTCGGCCTAGCCAATCCTTGCCCCTTTACACGCCGGCCCATCTAGTTGAGTATTTTTCTTTTCTTTTTATGGCCACCCGCACGATGACAACACCTGCTGGGTTGTTGTGATCCATTGTAGGATTGTTGAATTCTGTTAGGCTTTGTTCGGTTATTCCTATTATACATGGATTAGATGGGATTGGAAAAAATTTAGAAGAACTTTGACTTGCTTGGGATTTAATCCCACCCAATCCCACTCAATCCACATGGATTGAGAGCTAACCGAACAAGCTCTTACCGTTTGAGACCATGCATCGCCTGTGGCAGAACCTCCCAAGTTATTGGGCCCACATGCACCTGCCCTTGTCTGAAAGACCTCAGAAGGCTGTGCACGTGCACCAGATAACTTAACAGGATCCGTCTGAGTGTCCCAAGGACCCCGGATAAACCACTTATAACCACGATCGCAAGATTAAGTAACACAAATCACACACACCAACATTTTTGCAGCGGAAATCTTATTACCAAATTTTACAAGTTACATCAAGTTTACATTGTATATGATCGGAGTGATTACAAAAGTGATTCAAAGAATAAACTTTGAAATTTTATAAATTATTTATAAGTTTGAAATATATGCTAGCTCAGTGATAATCCTCAATAAGAAGTATAGGAGAAGTACTTAGACTTATAAGAAGGTCGTGCCCACCGGCGCTTAACACCAATCACAATCAAGTGACTCGTAACCTGCAGCAACAATGGGTAAAACCCTAAGTACGCAAGTACTCAGCAAGACTTACCCGACTAAAGAAAAGACTCTCAAGGGTATGTTGGTTTCAAAAAGGGATTCAAGGTATGGCTTATCAAGAATCAAAGACTCTGTTTTGCAGAAAAGCTTACTATGAGTGGATCCTTAAAATCCATTTTTACTTGTCAGGTTAAGTAAAGTTACCTGCATCTAGAGTACTTTCTACCCTAGTTCAAGCACTTGGCCTATACTAGCCGTCTTTTTATCATCCCTTCAGTTTACTGGATTTCTACGTGTAGGTCAGTGACCAAGTCTTCATGTCCGAGAAGTAACGACGATCCGAATCGATTAATACCCAGCTAGGGATCTCCAATCACATGACATATGTAGCACTTAACCCTTGCATATGTCAACTCGCCACCGGGGTTCTTAAGACCAGATCAGGTTCACGCCAACCGAGAGCACAGATACACCACCGTCCAGCCTCTTGCCATGGAGGGTACACACTACTCTCGCCATCTCTCCGCTGCCATTGCGTGTTGTCTTATTTTGGTATTAGTCTGCCCGAGGCAAAGCTTACCCATGATGAGGCATGTGACCAGTTAAAAGGTCCTCGATCATCAAGCCTACATCGACACGATCCTTAATCGACTCAGACAGAGACACTACACCAAGACTCCCTTCTCGTGCAAGTCAACCGCCCGGTCTTAGCTTTATTATTTAAACCCAAAGTTTGGTACCTGGCAGAGGTACATCTTTTCCGATGTTGAACCCATCAAGGCCTTGATGGATCCACCATAACAAGTTTTTCTTTATGAAAACATTCCCACCCACTAAAGCATCACTTTTGTTTTAAAACAAAACATTGTTGTTTGCTAAAGCAAGGCTAAGCATCATAAGATTCTTTTCAAAAAGGGTATCAAGGAAGGGTAATCAATTTTTCAAGGAAGGAAATGCATCAATTGTTTAGCACACAACTCCTATCACCTAATGCATCAAGCAAGTGAAAAAGATTTTAAAATAGCAAGGAGGTGGCAAATGCACCGGGGCTTGCCTGGGTAACACTAGGTTAGTGTTGTTAGACGACGTCCGCTTGACGACCATCTTTTGTCTTGACATTCGTCAGATTATCCATCTTCAAGTTCATCCGGCTGACGACGCCGTCTTGCAGAGATGTTCACTCTCTGCATTATCTTGGGCTCGTCTTCCGCATTACGTGATCAACAAACGTACCTAAATGATTTGCATAATGCACATGAATGCATATAAACAAGAATAGTACGAGACTAAATATTACTACATGTCCGCGAATTAAACACCTAGCAGCGAGGCGTTGTACTATTTCATACGGAAACACTATTTATCGACATACGACTAAGCGTAATGATTACTCTTCTCTAGATTAACCGAATCTAACGCAAACATCACGAAACAACAAACTACACACATTTAACACGATTAGCCTAAACACAACTTATCAGTTAATTAATTAAATTCTAAACTCAGTGGTCTAAGGAATTTAAATCTAGAACAAGAATAAAGGCACATCACTTTTTAGATCACGCAACTGGATTAAATTACATACCACTCTAAGCTATCATATATAGCCTACCATTAATGTTATCAAACAATTACAATTCGTCATAAGTAATACTAATAATATTATTGTTTATACATTTTAAAATGCTAAATTTAAACTTCATTCACTAATTTACCATACGTCACATAATTAACATCTTAAACCTACCCAACGCGACTACTCCAAAATCATGAAAATAATCACATCGCATTCATCGAACTAATTCAATAATTAAGTTAACAGAAATATGAATCGGCTTACCATACTAAATCTGATGCGCTATTCGCGAATATGGCAAGGATTCTGGTTCAGCCCTTGCGTCGAGTACTTGGTGAACGTCACGCTGCTAGCTTCGTCCTCACCCGATGCTTTGTATTTTTTTGAGGATGCACGAAACGACGACGGGATCGATTCTGGAGCGAGCTGGCGAGGTATGGTCAAGCAGGTTAGCGCGAGCTCTAGCGAGGTAAGGAATCCAGTGAGGACTTTGACGATAGCGAGGTCACGAGCTCTAGCGACACAAGGTCAAGCGACGAACGTGTTTGGTGTGCATACCTGGGCCGAACCGAAGGCGAGGAATTGATGAAGCGAAGTTCGTCGACAAGCATCGTGGAGGAATCAGCAACGTTGCTGCACACACGACACGATGACGAACGACAACAAACAGCATGGAGACCCAACGCGACTGAGGAAGGGGTTCGACGGTTCGACGACACCGACACAACGTCGAGTCGACCAAACCAAAACTCCATGATGCTGACCCGCACACGGGTTAGAGAATGGCGACTGGCGAAATCCGAGCTGGGGAAAACGACGCGCGCAGGAAAACTCCGGTCGGGAGAGCTGGGAACACCGACGAGCACGCGCGGCAAGGGCCTCTACCACGTGCTGCTGCGCTGATGTCCACGACCAGAGGCGAGTGCTGGCAGAGGAGGGAGATGAGGGAGAGAGAGCCACCATGGGAAAGGGAGGAGAGCTGGTGCGCGACTAGAAGAAGAGCGCTCGGCTGGGAGCTTCTGCCGGCGAGTAGGGTGTAACGCCATAAATCTAGCAAAAGCAAACAACCCTATTTGGATTATTAAATTTTAGTAGAAAGGAAAATATTTATGTTTTCAAATAAGGAAGCATTGATTTGAAGAATTTATTGAATAGATAAAATTACCAAGTGTTGTTGCACTCATGCCGAAGCATATATTTTGTTTGAATTGATTTGATTTATGAATTTGATCTTGTGAAGAAAATCTCATTTTACAAAACAATAATGAATTGCTAAAATAAGGTTTTTGGAAAATATGTATATTAATAATTTTAGTTTATAATGGTAATTAGGATAATAAGTTTTTCATTTAATTGTGTGTCATTTATTTGCATTTGGAATAATTTTGATTGCGTACGATTGGTTTTCGAATATTTAATAACATTTCTTCTTGAAGGAAAATTCACAAAAATAATATAATTATTAGTCTAAGAATTAATATTTTTGGTTTGATTATTATGATTTTTAGGGTTATTTAAATATGTATTTCGAAATAAAAAAAAGAGAAATAGAAAAAAAGAAAGAAAAAAAACCTAAACCCTAATCCTACCGGCCCATTTGGCCCAACAGCCGCGCGCGCCCTAGCCTCCCATCTCCCCAGCCGCCGTCCCTGGTCCTCTCCCTGCTGTGGCCGCCGCCAGGCTTCTTGCTTCTCTCACCCGGTCTCTCTCTCTCCCTTCCATTCCTCTCTCTCTCCCCTCGCATCTCTCCCCCAGCCGAGCGCCTGCTCCGCGCTTAGCCACCCCAGCGCCGAGCGCGCACCCGCGTGACCCGGCCATCCTGCCCGCGCCGCAAGGGCGCGACCCCGCGCAGCGCCCCTACCCCGCTTGCCTAGCCCGCGCCAGGAGCCCTCCCCGCGCACTTCTTCCATGCCGCCCAGGCGCCCTACCGAGCTGCCGCGACCGCGCGAGCCCCAGCCGCGCAACCGCGCTAGGACCGGCCGGACCCAGGTGTCGCACCGACCCCGCGCCCCTGCTTCCCCCGCGACCGAGCCGACCCTAACGCGCCGGCCATGCCCAAGACCGAGCAGCACCCGACTGCGCCCCTTGAAGCCGAGCCCGACGCGCGAAGCCGCCAGGCCCCTGTCGCGGCCGGGACCTCGCCCCTGCACCGTGCGATCCGTGTCCCAGGAGCAGCCGCGACGCCTCTGCCCAAGCCAAAGACCGATCGACGTCCGAGCCGCCAACCGGAGCCCGCACCATCTGTTTCTCTGCGTGAATGCGTGAATGGAGTTTATTGCATCCGTTTCAGCTCCCACCTTTAACAACGTCGACAGTTTCTATTCCACACCATGAATGGCACTCGTCCCTCTTCCCATCGATGACTTCTCCCCTCCTCTCTTGTAGCTATATAAGCCAATGCTAGCCACACTCCTCACCCTGCCCCAGCTACTCGTCTCACCTTCATCGCCGTACTCTCCTCTGCGCAGTGCATGATTTGGTCTTCTCGGAGTTCTCCACTGCCAGCTGCTCCCATGTCGTTGTAGCCCAGTCCCTTTCACCAGTCATGAACTTCCTGGCACAGCCTCGCCCTCGCTCGCCCTGCTACTCAAGGCCCCCATAGTTCTCTGCTAGTGTTGTTCGCCGCGCACCTGAGTGCTCGCTTGCACTCCCCACACACTCTCACTCGTCCGCGCAGCACCCGCAGCAACGCCATGTACCCATCGTCGAGCACATGCTCGCGTTGTGCCTGCTCGCCGTCGTAAAGCTTGTCGCCGGACCGTCCGCATTCGTACGCAGTTCACCGTCCGTGGAGCCTCACCGAAGTTCGTGCTCACCATCCGCGTTCCCCGCTGGAGCTTTGCCGTCCACGCAGCACTTCGACCGGACCTCGCACCCGTTCCCTACCCGCCAAACCACTCCCCCTCGTCGACGTTCGTTCCTGCGCATGAGCAAACCCAAGGTTGAAGACAACCCACTGAATTATTTTCTAAATTATGTTTTGAATATTGTGAATTGTTGTTGTAATATTGATACGATTTGACGATTTACGTGTACGACTTTAGAAATTTCGATGTATATGTATAGCCAAAATCGAACCCCGTGGCACTATTTTGAATATGCGTATGATTTTATAATTTTAAAAATGAGTACGGTTACTATTCACTAACTCAGCGATTTTCATACTAGAAATGTTTATTTTGCTCTAGCTCATGGAATGATATTGGTTAGTAATGATATAAGTAAATTTTATTGATATAAGAAAAATAGAAATACTAGGCCATGTATTTCCGGTCAAATGAAGATATAGGTTATACTATTCATAATAAAAGTATAATCATAAGTATAGTACTTAATTACTTAGAATTAGTAAGGTATTTATTTGTATCATAATAACCATGAATATGTTATTAAAAGCCTCATTTAGTAACTTACAATTAATTCTTAGTATATTAATGTTAGAAGAAATAAATAAACAATTACATATACATTCTATTTACAAAAGAAAGGAGAAAAACGAAATAATAGAATTTTTAATAATATTATGTTGATAAACATATGTTACTTGCTAATGAAGTAGATAAATTGTTCTTAACCTTATAATTACTTTCTAATACATATTATATTTAACAAGGTTCGTTATGGATGTTTAATTATAGCGGTATTAAATAGAAACTTAAAAGAATATGTAGACATATGTTTCTTAATAAAAATAGAAAATAAACATATAGATTATTTTCAATTTGTTAATTAAAAGATAACATGAGTCATTGCTTTTATAAACTAAAATGATAGTTTATACATAATCTCCTTTCTAATGAATTAGATCATTTGTTCTTACAATAGAATTAAAGATAATTAATAGATTAATTATCCTTTATCATAATTTATTAACAAAACCGATAGTCAATTTGTTCTTAACTAAATTTATGGCATGATTAATGACTTCATAGAAATTAATCCACATTATATATGAATCACTTAGCTTATCCTAAAGGATAAAATAATGTAATAAGAGTTTAAGTTCTATTATAACTTAAAATGTTACTTTATCTATGGACCTCGAATATAATAATATAGGCTATGTGTTTCTAACGAAATTAAAAGATAGTTATTTGTTTATTATCTTTTGCATGAAAATCTACTTAATGCTCATAACCTAACTTGTCTTAAATAGGTGATTAATTATATAACTATGATCTTTTCACATAAAAAGTTGTTTAAGCTATTTATGAGCTTGTTATAAAAGTATTGTTTAATAATGTGTTTTATAACTCATTAACCTTAGATATATAACATATATCTTTTCTAAAAGGTTAAAAAGATTTAATATCGTTATAACGTGTTTAATGTGTTTTATCATCTTAATCTTAGACATATCACATATGACGTTTTATAAAAGATTAAATTGGTGAACTTAATATTTGTAGATTTTAATTAATATATTTTAAGCTCATGTCTTGTTTTATAAAGTATAGATCACACATTTTTGAAAAGAATACCCTTTTGTTATAACCATTGCTTGCGACGTTTTTGAAAAACAAACGCTCTTTTCGTTAGGCTTTCTTTTAGCTTTATGTATGGTGAATGTTGTATGTTATTGAGTGGTGTTTGTTTCTTCTTGTTTGTTTGTGTGATATTCAGTGGTTGATCTAATAGTTGAGAATCAAGTGCTATTCCGTGGAAGAACCTCAAATTTTCAGTAAGGCAAGTGGACTTCTCCCTCTGCATACTCTGTTTGATCCCAAACAATACATTTAATAAAGTTTATTCTTTTGGATATATATGCATAATTTGACGGGTTACCTATTTAGATAACCTTTCCAACCTTATTCCTTGATCAAACCTAGGAATTATACTTTACCTTCATAGCTTTGCTATTGCTACAACTTAAATCATGCCATTGGCGCGCTCCACTTGCCCATTTGTCATTGGGTGAGCTACGGCGGCCCAGTCCACACGGATGTGGTGGTCTTCGCAGAAGTCTAGGAACTTTTTCCCGGTGAACTGCATGTCGTTGTCGGTGATGATAGAGTTTGGGATCCCAAAGCGGTAGATGATATTTGTAAAGAACTCCACCGCCTGCTTGGACCTGATGCAGGTCAAGGGTCGGACTTCGATCCACTTGGAGAATTTGTCGATGGCGACCAGCAGGTGCGTGAAGCCCCCGGGTGCCTTCTGCAAGGGACCGACGAGGTCTAGACCCCACACAGCAAATGGCCAAGTGATAGGTATTGTTTGTAGAGCCTAAGCATGTAGGTGTGTTTGTCTCGCGTAGAATTGACACCCTCGGCAGGTGCGTACAATCCTAGTGGCGTCGGCCACTGCGGTCGGCAAGTAAAAACCTTGTCGGAAGGCGTTTCCCACGAGGGTCCGAGGCGCCGTATGGTGACCGCAAGCCCCCGAGTGTATTTCTTGCAACAGCTCTTGTCCTTGGGCGACAGATATGCATCGTTGGAGAATGCCTGAGGGGCTGTGGTGGTACAACTCCTTTTCATCACCAAGCAAAACGAACGACTTGGCGCGCCGAGCCAGTCGCCGAGCTTCGGCCTTGTCGAGGGGCAGCTCTCCCCAGAGGAGATATTCCAGGTATGGGGTCTGCCAGTTTGGGACGGGTGTGACCCCATTCCGCTCTCCCTCGACGCGCAGGGCCTCACCCTCGGTGGCCGAGGGTACCTCAGGCTAGGCCGAGGTCTCCTCGGGTTTGGGCGCGTCATCGATTTTGACGGATGGCTGATATATATCCCTGGAGAAGACATTCAGGGGAACCGTTGTTCGCCCCGAGGCTATTTTCCCCAGCTCATCCGTGGTCTCGTTGTACCGTCGAGCAACATGGTTGAGTTCTAGCCCGTAGAACTTATCTTCCAAGCGCCGAACTTCGTCACAGTAGGCCTCCATTTTTTGGTCGCGGCAGTGAGAGTTCTTCATGACTTGGTCAATAACGAGCTACGAGTCACCACGAGCGTCGAGGCACCGAATCCCTAGCTCAATGGCGATGCGCAACCCATTAACCAAGGCATCGTATTCGGCCACGTTGTTTGACGCCGGAAAATGGAGGCGTATTACGTAACGCACATGTTCTCCGAGGGGTGAGATGAAGAGCAAGCCCGCGCTTGCTCCGGTTTTCATCAATGACCTGTCGAAGTACATGGTCCAAAGTTCAGCCTGGATTGGGGCTGTTGACAACTGGGTGTCTGTCCATTCAGCCAGGAAGTCGGCCAAGACTTGGGAGTTTATGGCCTTCCGAGGTGCAAATGAAAGTGTTTTGCCCATGAGTTCCACTGCCCATTTTGCTATCCTACTCGAGGCCTCTCGGCACTAGATGATCTCTCCCAGGGGGAAAGATGACATCATAGTAACCGGATGAGACTCGAAGTAGTGTCGTAGCTTCCGCCGTGTCAGAATCACTGCGTACAGCAGCTTCTGGATTTGCGGGTAGCGAATTTTGATCTCGGATAGCACTTCGCTGATGAAGTAGACTGGCCTCTAGATGAGCAGTGCATGCCCTTCTTCTCGTCTCTCAACTACGACTGCAGCGCTGACCACCTGAGTGGTTGCGGCGATGTAAATCAAGAGGGCTTCTTCCGCAGCGGGGGGCACCAATATGGGCGCATTAGTAAGGAGTGCCTTTAAGTTTCCGAGGGCTTCTTCAGCCTCGGGAGTCCAAGTGAAGCGCTCGGCCTTCCTTAAGAGGCGGTACAAGGGCAATCCTTTCTCGCCAAGGCGCGAGATGAAGCGGCTTAGAGCCGCAAGGCATCCCATGACCCTTTGTACTCCTTTTAAATCTTTGATGGGTCCCATGTTGGTGATGGCGCGATTGTCTCCGGGTTGGCCTCGATGCCTCGTTCGAGACGATGAACCCTAGGAGCATGCCTCGGGGGACTCCGAAGACACACTTCTCAGGATTGAGTTTTACACTATTCGCTTTTAGGCACCTGAATGTTACCTCAAGGCCAGAGAGGAGGTCGGAGGCTTTCCTAGTTTTGACAATGATGTCATCGACGTAAGCCTCGACCGTTCTACCGATTTGCTCTCCGAACACGTGGTTCATGCACCTCTGGTATGTTGCGCCCGCATTCCTCAAACCAAATGGCATAGTAGTGTAGCAATACATTCCAAAAGGTGTGATAAAAGAAGTCGCGAGCTGGTCGGATTCTTTCATCTTGATTTGGTGATAGCCTAAGTAGGCATCGAGGAAAGACAGGGTTTCGCACCCAGCGGTGGAGTCCACAATTTGAACGATGCGAGACAGAGGGTAGGGAACCTTGGGGCATGTTTTATTTAGCCTAGTGTAGTCCACACACATCCTCTATCTCCCACCTTTTTTCTTTACAAGTACAGGGTTAGCTAACCATTCTGGATGGAATACCTCTTTGATGAACCCTGCAGCCATTAGCTTGTGGACCTCCTCCCCTATGGCTCTGCGCTTTTCTTCATCAAAACGGCACAGGTGCTGTTTCACGGGTCGGGCTCCGGCTCGGATGTCCAGTGAGTGCTCGGCGACATCCCTCGGTATGCCCGACATGTCCGAGGGACTCCACGCAAAAACTTTGGCGTTTGCATGGAGAAAGTCGACGAGCACTGCTTTCTATTTGGGGTCGAGCTCGGAGCCGATCCTGACTTTCTTACCGGCGTCGTTGCTGGGGTCGAGAGAAACGGATTTGACTGCTTCGGCTGGCTCGAAGTTGCTGGCGTGCTGCTTCACGTCGGGCGCCTCTTTGGAGAGGCAATCCAGGTCGGCGATGAGGGCTTCGGACTCGGCGAGGGCTTCGGTGTACTTCACGCATTCCACGTCGCACTCGTAAGCGTGGCGGTACGTGGGCCCAATGATGATGACTCCCTTGGGGCCAGGCATATTGAGCTTGAGGTAAGTGTAGTTGGGGATGACCATGAACTTGGCGTAGCACGGTCTTCCCAGCACCGCGTGATAGGTCCCTCGGAACCCAACTACCTCAAAGGTGAGGGTTTCCTTTCGGAAGTTGGAGAGAGTTCCGAAGCAGACGGGTAAGTCAATCTGTCTGAGGGGCAGGATACATTTTCTGGGTGCAATCCTGTGGAAGGGTGCTACACCAGCCCGGATCTCGGACCGATCAACCCCCAAGAGCCCTAGGGTCTCGGCGTAGATGATGTTGAGGCTGCTACCTCCGTCCATGAGGACCTTGGAGAGCCTAACGTTGCCGATGATTAGGTCGACGACGAGTGGGTATCTTCTTGGGCTCGGCACATAGTCGGGGTGGTCGCCTTGGTCGAAGGTGATGGGCTTGTCGGACCAGTCTATGTAGACTGGCGTTGCTACCTTTACCGAGCAGACCTCCCGATGCTCCTGCTTGCGGTGTCGAGCCAAGGCATCCGCCATTTGCCCACCATAGATCATGAAGCAGTTGTGGACCTCTAGGAACTCTTCTTCCCCGTCGCCTCCTTTCTTGTTTTTGTCGTGGTCCTTGCTGTCCTCCGCCGAGGGTCCAGCCTTATTGAAGTAACGCCGGAGCATGTCGCACTCTTCCAGGGTGTGCTTGACGGGACCCCTGTGATAGGGGCATGACTCCTTGAGCATTTTGTCGAACACATTGGCCCCTCCGGGAGGCTTTCGAGGATTCCTATGCTCGGCAGCGAGGACGAGGTCCACGTCGGCGGTGTTGCGCTTCGCTTGCGCCTTCTTCCTGGTCTTCTTCTTCATGCCACGCTGGACGGACGCCTCGGGGTCGTCTTCCTTCTACCTTCCCTGAGGCTGCTTGTCCTTCCGGAAGATGGCTTCGACCGCCTCCTGGCCAGAGGCAAACTTGGTGGCTATTTCCATCAATTCGCTTGCCTTGGTGGGTGTCTTGCGCTCTAGTTTGCTTACTAGGTCCCGGCAAGTGGTGCCGGCGAGGAATGCCCCGATGACGTCCGAGTCAGTGATGTTAGGCAACTCGGTGCAATGCTTTGAAAACCGTCGAATGTACTCTCGCAGGGATTCCCCGGGCTGCTGGCGGCAGCTCTGGAGGTCCCATAAGTTCCTAGGGCGCACGTACGTACCTTGGAAATTTCTAGCGAAGGCCTTGACTAGGTCGTCCCAGCCGAAGCTCTGCGTAGGGGGCAGATGCTCTAGCTAGACCCGGGTAGCGTCAGAGAGGAAAAGGGGGAGGTTGCGGATGATGAGGTTGTCGTCGTCCGTCCCTCCCAACTGGCACGCCAGCCGGTAATCCGCGAGCCACAACTCTGGCCTCGTCTCCCCTGAGTACTTGGTGATGGTAGTCGGGGCCCGGAACTGGGCCGGGGATGGCGCTCGTCATATGGCTCGGCTAAAGACCCGTGGGCCTGGTGGTTTGGGTGAGGGGCTCCAATCCTCCTCACTGTCGTAGCGTCCCCCGTGCCTGGGGTGGTAGCCTCGGTGCACCTTTTCCTCGAGGCGGGCTCGACAGTTGTGGCGGCGCTGATCGTCGCTGAGGCGATCCCTGGCTGTAGGTGTCTCGTCTCTTGTAGGCTCGGCATGGACCGAGGCCTCGCGCGTGTGTCGGGAGGACGCTACATGATGCACCGAGGGGCACCCTCGCCTTCGGGAGGCGGAGCTCTCAGCTCGTCGGGCTGCAGCATTTTCCAGGAGGTTCTTGAGTTCGCCCTGGATACATCGCCCTTCGGTGGTGGATGGCTCTAGCATCGTTCGAAGGAATACCGCCGCTGCGGCCAGGTCCTGGTTGGCCCCGTTGATGGCCAGGGGCAGCATTGCCCTGGCATCGTCAATAATGCGGCGCTGGACGTCCCGGGCCCGATGACGCGCTCCTCCGGCGAGCGCTCGGCCTGCCCACTCTTGTTCGAGGTTTTGTTGGAGCTGCACAAGTTGCCCCATTTCCTCGTCGAGCTTGGCCTGCATCTCGTGGAGTTGCTCGAGCTGTGAGCCCTGACCCCCCATGGGGACCTGGGCCACAACTAGCTCCCGTGGGATCTCAACGCGGGACGCAGGCGCAAGGGCGCCGTCGCCCCCTGGCATGCTGGGGTGATTGTCTCCATCGTGATCTTCCTGATCGATGTGGAAGCACTCGCAAGTTGGGTTGCAACCCTTGTCGTCGAGGCTGTGGCCATCATTAGAGCAGCCGGAGAGGCAGTGGTCACATGCGGACATGAAGTCACGCATGGCACTGGGATCACGGAGTCCGGAGAAATCCCAACTGACATCGGGGTCGTCCTCTTCCTCGGAACCCACAGGTCTGGAGGTTGAGATGGCTGTCAGTCGGTCCCAAGTTGACCACATATGGTACCCCGGAATCAGGATATGCCCTTACGAAAGCGCTTACCAAAGCGGGGTCGCTTGGTGGGTCGAAGATGAACCTAAAGGGAACGGGATGGAAAACTGAAGGTACCTGCGGGTTGGTAGACGGCGGTGAAGTTGCATCGGAGATGGAATGCGTTGTTATCTTAGGCGCGAGACCGATGCCCGACAAGTCCCTCGCAGAGGTGCCGGCGTCATCAGTCCGCCTGGGGCTGGCGTTTTGCTAGGAAGCGACATTCGTCGTTGTCTCAGGTGCGAGGATAACGCCCGACATGTCCCCGCAGGGGTGCCGGCGTCGTCGACTCGCTCTGGTCTGACAGCCGTCGAGGTGCTGCCCCCTGCCTAGCCATGGTGGCCCCGTCTCCGTCTCCTCTGGCGAGGAGGGTGGCGGGGTTGACTCAGGTGCTCCTCTTCCGCCACGTGGAGATGTCGTCGTTGAGTTCGTCTCCACTGGTCGAGCTGACGACCGTCGTTGTTGTCGTGCTGCGGGGGAAGGAGTACCATGTCGTAGCTGCCGTTGCGGGACATGAACTCGAGACTCTCGAAGGGGAGCACCGTCCCAGTCTGAAGAGGCTGCTGAATATTGTCCATCTGGAACTCAACGGGAATGTATTGTCAACACGCAGCATGCCCCTACCTGGCGTGCCAACTGTCGGCGTTTCGGACCCAGAGGACCCTCAACCGGACTGACTAGTGGATTTTGTGCCGCGTGCCCCTATCCAGATGGGTTGGTGCAAGATGGAACACAAGAGGAGGGATGAGGCTTATATTATTTTGCACCAAGGGTGCTTGCAGTAGGGGTTACAAGCTTCACGAGAGAGGGAACGGGCCCTAGGCCTCCTGGGGGAGTCTAGTGTTGCGGAGTGGAGCTCGATGTTTTGGGTGAGTCCGTCTCCGTTGCTCTTGCTGCCCGTGTTTTCCCCTTCTCTTTTCCCTTTGGCCCTGGGCATCCCCTTTTATAGACACAAGGGGATGGTCCAGCTGTACATATGGGGGTGTAGCAATGTGCTAACGTGTCCGGTGAAGAGGTGCTTGAGCCCTGTATGAAGTGTAGCTGGCGGTGCGGCCCTGGGTCCTGCTGACGTTTCTTTTCCTTCGTAGAGAGCTTGTGGACTATTGACGTCATGGGCGCATGCGGGGAACCATCATTACCTGTTGCCGGAGTAATCTAGATGTGACTCCGGTCTTGTTCCTTTGTAGCCTGAGGCGGCTAGCTAGAGGTAGGGTAATGATGTATCCCTTGTAGCGTAGTCGGTCCGAGGCCGAGGTCGGGCGAGGCGGCGACTCCTCCCGAGGTCGAGGCTGAGGTCGGGCGCGGATGTGACTCCTCCCGAGGCCGAGGTCGGGCGAGGCGGAGAACTTCCCTCGAGGCCGAGGCTGAGACCGAGGCCTAGGGTCGGGCGAGGCGGAGCTCCCTTTTGTGCCCGAGGCTGAACTCGGGAGAGGCCGTGACTTACTGTTGTTAGTCTTACCCTGGTGGTTGGCACAGTAGCCGGAACGAGGCGCATAGTGCTGTTTTCCTGTCAGAACGGTTAGTGAAAGGGTGAAGTGACTGTGGTCACTTCGACCTTGCCGACTGAGGCACGCGTGTCAGGATAAGGTGTCAGGCGATCCCCGCATTAAATGCGCATGCGATACGGTCGGTTGGTAAGGCGATTTGTCCGAGGTCGCTACACGACAAAGTTTGCCCGAGCTTGGCTTCGGGCAAGCCGAGGGTGCGCCCACTGCCTGTGGAGGCCCTCGGGCGTGGCGTGAATCCGCCCAGGACTACTGTTCCTGCCCGAGGCCGGGCTCAGGCGAGGCGAGATCGCGTCCCTTGGCAGACGAGGCCTTGACTTGAACCGTGCTTATCAGTCTTTATGGTTTGTTCTGAAGACGTTTTCCAGCTGTGTTTAGGAGTGTTGGGGGTACCCCTAATTACAGTACCTGACAAATGGTAATTAGGATAATAAGTTTTTCATTTAATTGTGTGTCATTTATTTGCATTTGGAATAATTTTGATTGCGCATGATTGGTTTTCGAATATTTAATAACATTTCTTCTTGAAGGAAAATTCACAAAAATAATATAATTATTAGTCTAAGAATTAATATTTTTGGTTTGATTATTATGATTTTAGGGTTATTTAAATATGTATTTCGAAATAAAAAAAGAGAAATAGAAAAAAACCTAGGAATTATACTACCGGCCCATTTGGCCCAACAGTCGCGCCCGCCCTAGCCTCCCATCTCCCCAGCCGCCGTCCCTGGTCCTCTCCCCTGCTGTGGCCACCGCCAGGCTTCTTGCTTCTCTCACCCGGTCTCTCTCTCTCTCCCTTCCATTCCTCTCTCTCTCCCCTCGCATCTCTCCCCCAGCCGAGCGCCTACTCCGCGCTTAGCCACCCCAGCGCCGAGCGCGCACCCGCGTGACCCAGCCATCCTGCCCACGCCGCCAGGGCGCGACCCCACGCAGCGCCCCTACCCCGCTTGCCTAGCCCGCACCAGGAGCCCTCCCCGCGCGCTTCTTCCATGCCGCCCAGCCGCCCTGCCGAGCAACCGCGACCGCGTGAGCCCCAGCCGCGCAACCGCGCCAGGACCGGCCGGACCCAGGTGCCGCACCGACCCCGCGCCCCTGCTTCCCCCGCGACCAAGCCGACCCTAACGCGCCGGCCATGCCCAAGACCGAGCAGCAGTCGACCGCGCCCCTTGAAGCTGAGCCTGACGCGCGAAGCCACCAGGCCCCTGTCGCGGCCGGGACCTCGCCCCTGCACCGTGCGATCCACGTCCGAGGAGCAGTCGCGACGCCTTTGCCCAAGCCGAAGACCGACCGATGTTCGAGCCACCAACCGAAGCCCGCACCGTTTCTCTGCGTGAATGCGTGAATGGAGTTTATTGCATCAGTTTCAGCTCCCACCTTTAACAACATTGACAGTTTCTATTCCACACCATGAATGGCGCTCGTCCCTCTCCCCATCGACGACTTCTCCCCTCCCTCTCTTGTGGCTATATAAGCCAATGCTAGCCACACTCCTCACCCTGCCCCAGCTACTCGTCTCACCTTCATCGTCGTACTCTCCTCTTCGCAGTGCATGATTTGGTCTTCTCGAAGTTCTACACTGCCAGCTGCTCCCATGTCGTCGTAGCCCAGTCCCTTTCACTAGTCATCAACTTCCTGGTACAGCCTCGCCCTCGCTCGCCCTGCTACTCAAGGCCCCCATAGTTCTCTGCTAGTGCTATTCGCCACACACCTCAGTGCTCGCTGTTGGAACTCGCATTCCCGAGCAGGTTGATTCCAACGGGGGGTTGAGTGAGATGGGAACACGGTTTTCAGGAGGCAGCAATTGCTCTGTTGATCTAGCCCCTCAAGGGCACTGTACGGGGGTATTTATAGGTGCCTGAGCGTCCAGCGTCTCGGATTAAGGACGCATGTGCCCTCAAGCGCCTAGGTCATTCCCGGAATATTCCCATAAAGCGGGGTTACAGATCGTCATTACATAAAAGCATTTACAAATCGGGTCCGTAATACAACTGGCCGCGCGGGGCCTGTTACATTGGGCCGAATTCCACGTGGGCCTTTGTGTTCGACGAGGACGTGGGGCGGGGTGACCTCGTCATGGGCCTTCGTCTTGCAACGTGTTCAACAAAGGGTGGGAGCTGCCAGTCGTTTTGCCTTTGTTGAAGCAGCGAGACTGGCGAAGGCATCGAGCGAGGGGTTGATGCAGCGAGACTGGAGAAGGCATTGAGCGAGGGGTAGTGTCTTCGCCTTTGCCCCAACATTTGCCTTCCGAGGGACCAGTTCGACTGAGTCATCTGGTGCCGAAGACGTCACTAGATGGTGGAGACGCTGCCCTTGCTCGAAGTGGTTCCGCGGGGGTTTTTGATGTGACCGTTGATGGACGCGGTACTGTTGGACTGCGGGTTTCCTGAAGCGTCGCATCCTGTGTATATAAAAGGGGGGCGGGGCGACGCGGGTCAGGTACTCTTTCTGCGCGCCACAAAACCCTAGCCTCCTTTTGAAACCGTTCGTCTACTCGCTTGCCCTCCTTGCTCCTGCTCATCGGAGAACTGGCCCACGTGAAGCAGACTGCCTGCCGCCGCCGTTGGTATGTAGCTATGCCGTCCTCTTCTTCATCTGCTGCCGATACACCACCGGCCGGCGCATCGTCCGAGGATACTTTGAGCAATGTGGTGGTGGAGGAGTTGCATCCTGGTGATACAGTGGAATTTGGCGTGTCGCGGATTTCCTCGGTCCGTGTTCAGGACATGCAGCAGCTTAGATATTTTGGCAGTGGAGTGGGACGTGTCCCGGGGGCGAAGGAGATCCTCGAGCCAGAAGGCGAGTTGGTCGTTTTTGAGGCTTTTTTCACTGCTGGCCTTAGTCTGCTCGCACATCGATTCGTGGCGGAGGTCCTGCAGAAGTTTGAGGTCCAAGTCCACCAGCTGACGCCGAATGTCGTGGTGGCCCTAGCGAAGTACGTCTGGGCGCCAACTTCGTATGGTGGCTAGCCCTCAGTGGAAGTCTTCGGAAAACATTACTATCTGCACTGGCAAAAGAGGAAAATTGGAGATGAGATTGCACAGTTTGGATCGTGCACATTCATGCCGAAGTCCGGGAAGACTTCGATGGAGTTTGTGGAGTTGGTTCCCTGCGCCCGCAATAAGTGGGGTAACTGGTGGGATTTCTGGTTTTACGTTTCAAAAGGCGCAGTCGAAGACCACCCAGGGCTCCCTGTGGTTGTCATGTGCTCCCATCACTATGTAGCATACCAGCAATTTGAGGTAGCAGAGGATGACGAAGGCGAAGGAGCCCTCCGTTGCGCTGCCCGCATGAGTAGCGAGCGCGATTTAGTTGAGGAATTTGTCGGGAATGGGGTATGGCCCTTGGCACATGGCTGGGCGTTGGGCGAAGTATGCCCTCGCGAGATGCCCTCCCGTGGCTGGCAGCTGGTGCGAAGTCCTGCCTTCGCGCTAGATTTGCGTGGCCGAGATCCCGCCGCATTCGTGCGTGAAGCGGAAGACGGGGCGGTAAGGATTGTAGGGCGCTACGTGCCGAAGACCAAGGGTCTGCGGAGCTGGGATATCCGCGGGTCCAACGACAGATTGAACCAGCTTTTTGACCTGAATCGCTTGTCGTACGGTAGTTATCCCGGTTTGGACACCGCCAATCGCCGCGGGAAGAGACCGATGGGCGGGACCGAGGAAGGGCCTTCGCAGGAGGCTACCCTGGCCACTAAGAAGAGGAAATTAGGTACTATAGTGGGAGGAATGGGGGTGTCTGATAATTTTGTTGTGGAGTTGATGGGGACATGCGCGGCCCCCGGGGGTAGGATGTCTTCGCCCGAGCTCCGGGAGTTTTCGGCGCGAATGCTGGAGGTTACCGGGGGTTGATGGCCAAAGAATGTTCCAATCCCCTGGGCGGAAGGCGAAGACATGTCTACATCTCGTATAGCTCGTGGCTTGAAGATTTTCCCTTACGGACGGAATATTGCTGCTGTTGTGTCGGCAGTGATGACCAAGGACCGTCAAGACGCTGCGCAGAAGCGCCGGGCGGCTATCAGGATGGCGGACCCGAGGCGTGAAGCGAAGAGAGCGCGGGGGAGCGCGAAGGCTGCTGCCTCCGGCAGCAGCCAGCCGGTGCCGGCTGCGAAATCGGCCGCGCCTGGGTCCAGCAAGCCGCCGGTGGGCGCGAAGACAGCTGCCGCTGGCAGGACCAAGTCTCCCCCGGTCGAAGCTGCGAAGGGACGGGAGCTGCCCTCGCCGGGGAAACGTGTTACCGACTTCGGCACGAACATCAGCGTGGAGGACTATTTTGTCGGTAAGTTTTTTTTCTTTTTTTTGGGCCTTCTGACTGGTGATATGTTGCATTACAGGGTCCGGCGAGGGACAGATGGTTGTTGTCCCGCCTTCGGTGGCAACCACTTTGCCATCGATGGAGGTAAGGGTGAAGGGGACCGCGCAGGACCCATGGGCCGCCTTCTGCGTGAGCGGCGAGATTCTGACAGCCATTGCCGCTAAGGACGTGGCGGGCACCATGTCCCAGCGGCTGAGGGAGGCATCACAGCGGCTGTCGCGGCAGCTGCCGCAGCAGCTAAGTCAAGTAAGTTGAGTTGGACTTTGGTGTTTGTTGTTTCCATGAAGATTTGGGTCTCATGTGTTTTTGTCAGGCAGCTGACTTTGTCGACCGTGTTGTGTCTGGTGTCCTGACTGCGGACGTGGCTGCCGAAGTCGAGAGACTTTGGGCACAGCACGCGGATGCCGTCCGGGAGAAGTCGGTCGTGGAGAGCAAAAGCCACCGGTTGGTGGAGAAGGTGGCCGCCTTGGAGGCCGAGAAGACGGACCTTCGGCGCCAGCTGGCAGAAGAGAGGAGGGAGGCGAACCATACCGTCGCTGAGGCACAGGCTGCGTAGGCGGAGGCCAAGGTGGCGCGGGCGGAGGGAAGTCTCGCCAGCCAACGCGCCTAGGAGTGGGAGGCGAGGTTCAACGCCCTGCGCGGCCGTGTGGATAAGGCCGAGGCCTCTACGCGCTCTGAGGTTGAGTGGACGCTCGCACAGTTCGTGAGCTCGTATCGAGAGCTGGGCGCGCGTACTGCTGACTTCGAAGTGCCCGACCGGGAGGCGGGCCTTCGCTTCCTCGAATGGTTGTAGGAGTTGCTGGTACTCCCAACCATCGTGGAAGGGTTCATGTCCTTTGCCTCCCTCGTCACCTGCGAGGGGGCCATGAATGCGCTGTCCCGCGAGGGCTGCAGACACTATGAGGTTTATGACCAGGCAGACGAGAGCTTTGAGCGCGAGATCTTCAAGGCCGAAGACCCCATTGTGAAGCAGTCAGCGGGGGCCCTTTTTGATAGGATGTGGGGGGCACATGGTCGGGAGGCTGTCAGGGAGTGATCCGACCGGGCGAGGGAGCAGGTAAAGGTTTTTATTTTTGTGTGGTTGGTTGCGTGTGGGTATGTATAGTTTTTGCTGAGTGAATGTGCTGTTGCTGCAGATGGAGCGTGCCGAGGACGTTGAGGTCTTTTGAAGTCTGGTCGGCGCACTGCCCGAGGCTGCGGAGGCCAACCCGGTGCTGCCCTTGGACCCCGGCGAAGGCCCCTTGGCCGTGGCCGTTCCTGCCATGACCGGTGGCGAAGACCCTCTGTCGGCCCCTGCGCCGACAATCGAAGGTGCCCTGGAGGTGGCGGACGAGCCGCCAGCCGAAGACCCCACGGCCACGGCCAGGCCCTCGCAGGTGGCTAAGTAGCTAAATATGTGCAGGGGAGTGTGTAAGTTTTGTTTGCGTGTTACTGAACCTCGATTGCTGCGTAGGTTCAGGGTTTTGGACCTGCACACGCAACCGCTACTGACACTGCTAATTTTGTGGTGGCTTCGACCGTGGTTGCTGAAGATGTTTCAGATGATTCTGTGTCTAAGTTTTTTGAGTCTGGTGATTCTGGGGGTTCGGTTGTGTGGACGGAGGAGTCTTCGGATGAGGACTTGGATTATTTTGCGACGCTGGATGTGGCTACGGTGGAAGGTTCTCCGCGCGTGGTAGGTGCTGAAGTTATTCCTAGTGCGAGTGCTGGGCGTAGGCGGCGAAGGGCGGTCGCGAAGCGGAGGGTTAGTGAGGTGGAGGGAAGTCGTCTTCGTGTGGACGGGGCTGGCAAACGAGAATTGTTGTCCTCGCCGGCTGGGACGAGTGTAGGTGAGGGGGAGTTGCGGAATCTTTTTGAGGGTGAAGAGCTGAGGATAATGCAGTTCAACTACAGGGAGATGGGCATTATCCCTAAGGTTGAGCCAATGTAACGTGTGATGCCCTCGCTATATGTATGTATCCGTGATTTGTATGAGGCTGTGTGTCTTCGTTGATCCGGTCGTGCCCGTAGACGACTTGTGCGCGAGGAACCTTTTGGGAAATGCTTTCGGTTTTGCGCGCTTGCTGTGCTAGTCCGGCTGCACCCGTGGGTGCCTTTTGCGCGGAGAGTCCTTTGGAGAGGACTTCGATTTTGGGCACTTACTGTGCTGGTTCGGCTGCACCCGTAGGCGACTTTTGCACGGAGAATCCGGCTGCACCCTTAGGCGACTTTTGCATGGAGAGTCCTTTGGAGAGGACTTCGATTTTGCGCACTTATTGTGCTAGTCCGGCTGCACCCGTAGGCGACTTTTGCGCGGAGAGTCCAGTTGCACCCTTAGGCGACTTTTGCGCGGAGAGTCCTTTGGAGAGGACTTCGATTTTGCGCACGTATTGTGCTGGTCCGGCTGCACCCGTAGGCGACTTTTGCACGAAGAATCCGGCTGCACCCTTAGGCAACTTTTGCGTGGAGAGTCCTTTGGAGAGGACTTCGATTTTGCGCAGTTATTGTGCTAGTCCGGCTGCACCCGTAGGCGACTTTTGCGTGGAGAGTCCGGCTGCACCCTTAGGCGACTTTTGCGTGGAGAGTCCTTTGGAGAGGACTTCGATTTTGCGCATGTATTGTGCTTAGTCCGGCTGCACCCGTAGGCGACTTTTGTGCGGAGTGTCGCAAGCAAGGGTAGCCAGCGCTGTCCCTCGTGGTGACTTTGGTGTAGTCGAATGCTGAAGACCGTTGATGCGGTCTTTTTCGACATTGGCTTAGTTTTTTGTGGGGGATTTTTGCTTGTATATTACATGGCTCCGCCTCATTAAAAACCTCACCCCCCTGGGAGGAAAAGAGTGCGGGCCAGGATAATAATGTTTGGCGAATTACAAGGGCGTGATGGCCCTGAGGGTTCAAACAAAAAATTTGCGAAGACTGTCTATATTCCAGGAATGTTCCAGGTCTTCGCCAGATTGAGTTGTTAATCTGTACGCGCTGGGAGACGACTTCGTCTTGACGATAAATGGTCCTTCCCACTTTGGTTCCAGCGTACCCCGTGACTCTGTCCGGGTTGTGCGGACGAGTACGAGGTCCCCTTCGTTGAATTCTCTTGGGACGACTGCGTGATCGCGCCAGGCCTTCGTTTGAGCTTGATATTTGTTGAGGGCCTGCAGGGCAAAGACGCGGTCTCCGTCGATGATGTCTTTGGAAGTTGGCTCGTCGACGTCGGGTACTGCTGAAGTGGTTGTCCGCGGGGACCCATGTTTGATTTCTTGCGGGGTCATGGGCTCCGATCCATATAGCAGGCGAAAGGGAGTGAATCCGGTCGCCCGGCACTCGGTCGTGTTTAGTGCCCAGACTGCTTCAGGTAGTAGGTCGGCCCATTTGCCCTTCTTGTCGTCAAGGAGCATTTTCTGGATCGCCGTGAAAATCTTGCCGTTGGCGCGCTCCACGACGCCGTTGGATTGTGGGTGGTAGACTGAGGCGAAGGCGAGCTTGGTGCCAATGGAGAAGCATAAATCCCTGAAGTCTTGGCTGTCAAATTGCTTGCCATTGTCAACTGTGAGCTCGGATGAGACTCCAAATCGGCAAACAATGTTTTGCTAGAAGAATTTCTGGGCAGTCTTCGATGTTATTGTGGATACCGCCCTCGCTTCGATCCACTTGGTAAAATACTCGACGGCGACGAAGGTGAACTTGAGGTTCCCTTGGGCCATGGGCAGTGGCCCGACAATGTCCAGGCCCCAGCGCTGAAGGGGCCATGTGTGTGCGATTAGCTTTGTGAATTGCGAAGGGCTTCCCGAACGTGGAGAAAACTTCTGGCAGGCTTCGCATGACCTTGTGACCCGATTTGCGGCGCAGATCATGGCGGGCCAGTAGAAACCCGGACGGATCACCTTGGCAGCTAGGGCCCTGGGCCCTGCGTGAGAGCCGCAAATCTTGCTGTGGACCTCGCGCAGGATTTGGACGCCTTCGATCTCGGTGACACATTTGAGCATGGGTTGGCTGACCCCCTTCTTGTAAAGCTGGCCTTCGATGAGAGCAAAGTCCCGGCTTCGGTGTTTGAGGCGCTTGGCCTCGTTGACATCGGCTGGGTGGTAGTATCCTTGCAGGAACAGGGTTATAGGTGCCCACCAGTTTTTGTTCATAATGAGGTTGACTATGCGGTGGCCCTCGGTATCATTGGTTATTTGTAGGCCCTCTGGGCTGCGGACGGTTGGTGTGCCGATGACATGGTAGAATACGTCCGAGGGTAGGGCCTCACCCCTGGCGGCTACTTTGGCCAACGCGTCGGCCTCCTCATTCTTGGCGCGGTCCACATGCTGCAAGGTGAAGCCTTTGAATTGTCTCTCGAGACTGCGGATAGCTGCGAGGTACTGCATAAGTGCGGGGTCCTTCGCTGCGTAATCTTTCTCAATTTGGCCGGCAACTACCTTGGAGTCTGTTCTAATTATGCAGGTAGTAACGCCAAGTGCCCTTAGCTTGCGAAGGCCAAGGATGACAGCTTCGTACTCTGCTATATTGTTGGTGCACCTATCCGACTCCAAAGCGAAGCTGAGGCGTGCAGCATATCTGTGCTTGACCCCAGCGGGTGAGGTGATGACTGCAGCAACGCCTGCCCCCTCATGACACCATGCGTCGTCGCAGTGGATGGTCCACACCGTTTCTGCAGATGTGTCCGGCTGCATTATTGGCCCGGTCCAGTCGACGATGAAGTCTGCAGGACTTGTGATTTGATGGCTGTCTAGGGCTCGAAGGTGATATGGTATCCGGAAAGCTCGGTTGCCCATTTGGCGATCCGGACTGATGCCTCCAGATTTCTGAATAATTCACCGAGTCCCCTGTCCGAGGTGACCTGCACCTTGAACACTTCAAAATAATGGCGCAATTTGCGCGAAGCCATGACTACTGCGTAGGCGATTTTTTCCAGTTCTGTCATGTTGCATTTGGATGCTGTGAGTACTTCGGAGACGTAATATACTAGACATTGCCTGGTCGTGCCCGCTCTGTCCTGCTCCTGAACTAACGCTGCGCTGACCGCGTGCGGCGAAGCCGCGACGTAGAGCAACAGGGGCAGCGAGGGGTTGGGGCTTGAAAGAATTGCCAGTTCTGACAGATGCTGCTTTAGTGAAGCGAAGGTCGCCACTTGCTCTGGGCCCCATGCGAAGTCTTTTGCGCCGCGTAGCGTTTTGAGGAAAGGTATACTTCGCTCTACGGATTTGGAGATGAATCTGTTGAGGGCGGCCAGTCTGCCGGTCAGTCGTTGGACGTCTCTAGCTGATTGCGGGGGCGTCATGTTGATGATGGCCTGTATTTTGGTCGGGTTGGCTTCGATTCCGCGATGCGACACCAGGTATCCTAGTATCTTCCCCTGGCGAACGCCGAAGACGCACTTTTCGGGGTTTAAGCGAAGTCGTGCGTCCCGCATGTTCGCAAATGTTTCTACGAGGTCAGCCAGATGGTCTTCTTTTCTTTTGCTGGCTACGACGATGTCGTCCACATACGTAAATATGTTTCTGCCGACTTGGCTCTCGAGCACCGTTTTGGTGAGGCGAGAGAATGTGGACCCAGCGTTATTGAGTCCCTCCGGCATTCTGATGAAGCAGTACGTGCCAAAGGGTGTTATGAAGCTGGTGCTGGCCTTGTCTTCCTCCTTCATATAAATTTGGTGGTAGCCATAGAAGCAATCGAGGAGTGACATGACTTTGTAGCCAGCCGCACTATCGACGATCTTGTCGATCCGAGGCAGCGGGAAATTGTCCTTGAGGCAGGCTTTGTTGAGGCTGGTGAAGTCGATGCACATCCGCCATTTGCCGCTCTTCTTTTGCACCATGACTACGTTGGCGAGCCACGTAGGGTAGGCGACTGGCTCGATGAACTTGGCCTCAAGCATGCGATGTACCTCGGCCTTGGCGGCTTCTGTCTTCTCATCAGACATCTTGCGCAGCCGTTGCTTCTTCGGCCTCACCGAAGGGTCAATTCCCAAGCTGTGCTCGATGATAGAGCGACTGACTCCGACCAGGTCGAGGGCGGACCAGGCGAAGACGTCCTTATTTTTGGACAAACAGGAGAGGAGTCTCTCCTCGTCATGCGAGGTAAGGTCTTCGCTTATGATGACCGTTTGCTTGGGCGTTGACTGGTCAAGGGGGACAGTCTTGGTCCCATCGTTGCTCTGCAGCTATGCCTTTTCACGTTCTTTGGCGATCGGGCTGGTTGGCTCGGGGGCCTCGCGCTGCGGCGTGAGGCAGTGTACGTTCCTTTGCCCTGGAACAAAGTCTCTTTCTATGTTGCGTGTGGCCTGTTGGTTGCCGTAGACCGTGATTGCGCCTTGTGGACCCGGGATCTTCATGCACAGATAAAGTCCGTGAATGGCTGCTTCAAACTTGTTGATGGAGCCCCGACCCATGATGGCGTTGTACGGGTACACCATGTCGACAATGTCGAAAGTAATTTGCTCACTTTGGGCATTGGGTGCTACACCGAAGGAGAGGGGTAGCTCTATTTTGCCGACAGGAAAGGTGCCCTTGCCGCCGAAGCCATACAGCGGGTTGTCCAAAGGCTTGAGCAAGCTGTGGCTGATGCCCATGCGGTCGAAGGCATGGAGGAAAATGATATCCGCCTGGCTGCCGTTAACCACTAAGACTTTGTGCAGGTCCCAGCCTGCCACGCTGCAGTTGATTACCATGGCGTCGATGTGGGGTGCGCTGCGCAGGTCGACATCTCTGGCATCGAAGGTCAACGACACGTGGGACCACTTCGTCTGCACGACTGGGCCGGTGACGGCGACGTGGTTGACGCTGCAGTAGTGGTCCCTCTTCTGCCGCTTTGTGTCGAAGTCGGCGCTGGATCCCCTAGTGATCATGTGAATGACTCCACGATACGGCTGGTCAGCGAAGTCTTCTTGTTTTGGTGCGTGGGGGTGATGGATGTTTGGCTGTTGCGGGTGTGGAGGTGGGGGTGGGGGATGCACGATTTGTACCTCCTGATGTTGGTATGCGTGGTTGGGTGGATGCTGAGCGGGGCCGTGGTTGTATGGTGGTGGGAGTTGTTGATATGTGTGCGCGACAACTCTTGGGTTGTCGGCTAGTTGTGCCCGAGACATCCTGTCTTTGGTGGCCTTCGTCTTGGGCAGTCCCTTGTTGGGTGCGCGCAGTCTTCGCCATGGAACAAACAGTAAAATCTGCGTGGCTGCTGCGCCCGTCCTCGGCCTCGACCACGGGTCCCTCCACCGCGGCCCTGGGGGATAATATTGGCGACGAGGGGCCTTACCAGCGGGGTGCTGGTTGGCGATGTTGTGTACCTGCTGCTGGCTGCGGCTGTCTCGACCGGATTCTGTCTGCGACGGTCTCGTCCACGTGCGGCTGGACTACGGAGGGACTTCGGGTTTCCTTTGGGACTCGACCTTGCACTGGTGGAGCTCTTCGGATCTGGCGTACTTCTCGAACAGCTGATACAGCTCTTGGAGGTTCTTGGGTGGATCTCTGATGCAGTGGCTGTAAAGGACGCCAGCCCGAAGGCCACTGATGGCATAGTGAATGGCTATTTGGTCATCGACCGAAGGTAGTTGTGACTTGAGGGTCTGGAACTTGCGGTAGTACTCCCGCAGAGTCTCTCTTTCTAGCTGCTTGCAGAGTGACAGTTCAGCCAAGGCGTCGGTGTCTGGGCGGTACCCTTGGAAGTTGAGTAGAAATTTGTCCCGGAGACTTCTCCAGGAGTCGATGGACAGCGGGGGCAATCTGGTGTACCAAGTGAGAGTCGGGCCTTCGAGGGCGATGATGAATGACTTGGCCATCGTGGCGTCGTCCCCCCCGGCTGATGCAACGGCGACATGATAGCCCATGATATACAGTGCCGGGTCAGTGCTACCGTTGTACTTGGGGTAGATCCCTGCCCTGAAGTTGGCGGGCCATGGTGACACTTGCAGCTGCGGTGCCAGGGGGCTTCGCTCGTCAAGGTAATTGATGCCTTGGAAAGCTGCAGCGTGCGGGATGAAGGGCCCGCGGTGAGGGACGAATAGGTCTTCGACCGGCGCGCGCTGCTGGAGGGGCGGGCCGTGCTGCTGCAGATCATGCTGGCCTTCGCGCTGTAAGAGTGCGATCTCTTGCTCAAGCTCCTAGGCCCTATACTCTTCATCTCGTATCATTTGGCGCAGCTTGGCCTACACAGTGACGCGTTGGCGCTTGGCCTCGAGGATTTCCTTCTACTTCTGAAGATTGCGGTTTCTGAGGTGTAGGGCCCGTAGCTGTAGCTGCTCTTCTGCGGAGACGCCGAGGACCTCGCCGTCCTCTGCTGCGTCTTCGCCCGCTGGTGGTGCGAAGCCTGGGGGTGGCACTTGTGGCTGCCCTTCGGAACTGTAGGTGCGAAGGGTGCCCTCTGGAGTGTGTTGGTCGTTGCGCTATCTCTAGTTGTGTGCTTCATCTTCACCAGCTTCTTGGTGGGTGTTGTCGGCGAGGGCCTTGCCCTTTTGGGTGGGGCTGCCTTCATCGACGGATGGGGCTGCCTTCGAGTTAGCTCTTTTGGTGCCATCGTGGGTGATTTTTCGTAGCACGAACGGTGGGCGCCAATGTTGGAACTCGCGTTCTCGAGCAGGTTGATTCCAACGGGGGGTTGAGTGAGATGGGAACATAGTTTTGAGGAGGCAGCAATTGCTCTGTTGATCTAGCCCCTCAAGGGCAATGTACAGGGGTATTTATAGGTGCCTGAGCGCCCAACGTCTCGGATTAAGGACGCATGTGCCCTCAAGCGCCTAGGTCATTCCCGGAATATTCCCATAAAGCGGGGTTACAGACCGTTATTACATAAAAGCATTTACAAATCGGGCCCGTAATACAACCGGACGCGTGGGGCCTGTTACAATGGGCCGAATTCCACGTGGGCCTCGTGTTCGACGAGGACGTGGGGCGGGGTGACCTTGTCGCGGGCCTTCGTCTTGCAATGTGTTCAACAAAGGGTGGGAGCTACCAGTCGTTTTGCCTCCGTTGAAGCAGCGAGACTGGCGAAGGCATCGAGCGAGGGGTTGCTTCAGCGAGACTGGTGAAGGCATCGAGCGAGGGGTAGTGTCTTCGCCTTCGCCCCAACACTCGCTCGCACTCCCCACACACTCTCACTCGTCAGCACAGCACCCGCAGCAACGCCACGTACCCGTCGTCGAGCCCCTGCTCGCGTCGTGCCTGCTCGCCGTCGTAAAGCTTATCGCCGGACCGTCCGCATTCGTATGTCGTTCGCCGTCCGTGGAGCCTCGCCGGAGTTCGTGCTGATCATCCACGTTCCTCGCTGGAGCTTCGCCGTCCACGCAGCACCCCGACCGGACCTCGCGCCCGTTCCCTACCCGCCAAACCACTCCCCCTCGTCGACGTTCGTTCCTGCGCATGAGCAAACCCAAGGTTGAAGACAACCCACTGAATTTTTTTCTAAATTATGTTTTGAATATTGTGAATTGTTGTTGTAATATTGATATGATTTGACGATTTACGTGTACGACTTTAGAGATTTCGATGTATATGTATAGCCAAAATCGAACCTCGTGGCACTATTTTGAATATGCGTATGATTTTATAATTTTAAAAATGAGTACGGTTACTATTCACTAACTCAGCGATTTTCATACTAGAAATGTTTATTTCGCTCTAGCTCATGGAATGATATTGGTTAGTAATGATATAAGTAAATTTTATTGATATAAGAAAAATAGAAATACTAGGCCACGTATTTCCGGTCAAATGAAGATATAGGTTATACTATTCATAATAAAAGTATAATCATAAGTATAGTACTTAATTACTTAGAATTAGTGGGTATTTATTTGTATCATAATAAACATGAATATGTTATTAAAAGCCTCATTTAGTAATTTACAATTAATTCTTAGTATATTAATGTTAGAAGAAATAAATAAACAATTACATATACATTATATTTAGAAAAGAAAGGAGAAAAACGAAATAATAGAATTTATAATAATATTATGACCTAATTAGACGCTCATACTTTTCTAATAAAGTTGATAGTTATGTTGATAAACATATGTTACTTGCTAATGAAGTAGATAAATTGTTCTTAACCTTATAATTACTTTCTAATAGATATTATATTTAACAAGGTTTGTTATGGATGTTTAAGTATAGCGGTATCAAATAGAAACTTAAAAGAATATGTAGACATATGTTTCTTAATAAAAATAGAAAATAAACATATAGATTATTTTCAATTTGTTAATTAAAAGATAACATGAGTCATTGCTTTTATAAACTAAAATGATAGTTTATACATAATTTCCTTTCTAATGAATTAGATCATTTGTTCTTACAATAGAATTAAAGATAATTAATAGATTAATTATCCTTTATCATAATTTATTAACCAAACCGATAGTCAATTTGTTCTTAACTAAATTTATGGCATGATTAATTACTTCATAGAAATTAATCCACATTATATACGAATCACTTAGCTTATCCTAAAGGATAAAATAATGTAATAAGAGTTTAAGTTCTATTATAACTTAAAATGTTACTTTATATATGGACCTCGAATATAATAATATAGGCTATGTGTTTCTAACGAAATTAAAAGATAGTTATTTGTTTATTATCTTTTGCATGAAAATCAACTTAATGCTCATAACCTAACTCGTCTAAATAGGTGATTAATAATATAACTATGATCTTTTCACATAAAAAGTTGTTTAAGCTATTTATGAGCTTGTTATAAAAGTATTGTTTAATAATGTGTTTTATAACTCATTAACCTTAGATATATAACATATATCTTTTCTAAAAGGTTAAAAAGATTTAATATCATTATAACGTGTTTAACATGTTTTGTCATCTTAATCTTAGGCATATCACATATGACGTTTTATAAAAGATTAAATTGGTGAACTTAATATTTGTAGATTTTAATTAATATATTTTAAGCTCATGTCTTGTTTTATAAAGTATAGATCACACATTTTTTAAAAGAATACCCTTTTGTTATAATCATTGCTTGCGACGTTTTTGAAAAACAAACGCTCTTTTCGTTAGGCTTTCTTTTAGCTTTATGTATGGTGAATGTTGTATGTTATTGAGTGGTGTTTGTTTCTTCTTGTTTGTTTGTGTGATATTCAGTGGTTGATCTAATAGTTGAGAATCAAGTGCTATTCTGTGGAAGAACCTCAAATTTTTAGTAAGCAAGGCAAGTGGACATCTCCCTCTGCATACTCTGTTTGATCCAAAACAATACATTTAATAAAGTTTATTCTTTTGGATATATATGCATAATTTGATGGGTTACCTATTTAGATAACCTTTCCAACCTTATTACTTGATCAAACCTAGGAATTATACTTTACCTTCGTAGCTATGCTATTGCTACAACTTAAATCTATGCAGTCACTCCCGCTTATGATATTAATGTTCCAAAATGGTAAGTTTACATTACTATTGTTAACCCGATGGTTAAACAAGATTATTGCATATTAATTGGAACATGGAGTAACCACCCGGGATAACAGTGCAACCACGAGTGCTATCATGGCTCTCGCTTTGGTAATTAGCTTTATATGCTTAGTGCCTGGCAACCTTACCTGAAATATGGGCAAGAGGGGGTGCGGTAGGTGTTGGCCGCCCACGTTAACATGGGGACGTATTCTTGGCTAAGGTACCTCACCCAGGGGGCCACCACCATCGTCTTTAGAAACCTTAGCGGGTTGCTTCGTATTAAGTGTATTTTGTGAAAGCCTCATAGTGGATCCCTAGCCACTCACCTCGGAAGTGTTTACGGGTTTTGGCCGACCCAGGCTAGAGGGGATACACAGCTTGTGGGTAAAGTTGTACCACCTCTGCAGAGTGTAAAACTGATATATCAGTTGTGCTCACGGTTATGAGCAGCCTGGACTCCTCACATGATAATTGAACTTGAAGATGGAAATAAATCAAGATCCGATGATCTGCCAATGGTTTGCTTAAGTGGTTTCACTTAAGTGTTTTTGATATACTCTTATACCTTTGTTTAATGGGAATACTTGGGATTCACACTTATTAGTAAGACAGGTGTTGTTAATAAAATGTTGACCAACTAAAATGCTTACTGCTCAAACTTAGCCTCACCTTGTTACCTTGCATTAGTTTTTCCCCCACTTGCTGAGCCCCGACCATAAGTGAGCTCACCCTTGCTTAATTTTGATCAGAAGTTGCAGATGAAGATATGATGCTGAACTCCATGGATGCTAGTCTAGTCATACCCCCGGTCATCTTCCTGTGGATGGATGTCCATGTTTCGTTGTACTTTGATGAATAAAGGTTAAGACATTATGTCTGTTCGAAGTGTAATATGTTAATATAATCATTATTTACGCTTTTATGCATTATTCTTTTGATATATTACACTTGTGACGTCAACATATGTGTGGAAATAGATCCTGCCACACATATGCTATGCACCCGGCTCTGCCCCTTTGGAAACGGGTGTGACACAGGGAGAGCAGAGGAGATGGACGCGCAGGGAAGAAGAAGACTGCGCGCGCGATAAAAAGAGCAGGGGGCGGCGGCTTGAAAAAATATCAGGGGAGGGGCGGCGGGGGGGGGATAGAGATTAGAAGATATTTTATTTTTTTAATTTCTTAAAGAATTTCGTAGATATTTCTAAATTCAGATTTTAGCGATATATAAAATGGGTCGACGGCACCTGTGACACGATTTGGTTTGATTCGAAACCTGATAAATTTGATCTGCGGTCAGAACACATGATTCCATGGTCACAAGTAATTGGTGTGGTAATCGGATCTCAAAATTATAATTCCTTGATTATCAACCTCACACACGATTTCTCTCAGACACTGCGCGATTTAGATTATTTTGCCCCGAACATTTCAGTCGTCGAGTTCAAATTAATTTGCCCGGGATAAAAATCATTCGAGTGGGTCGGGCTTCCGAATTCGTATTTGCGTGAGCGATGAATTTTGAATAATCACCGGATGCACCGATTTTTGGAACAACTATGTTCCGAACATCACAAAAACTTTAGGAAGAGCCCGGACAGATAAAAATAAAAATAAAAATGATGTCGCACTCGTGACAGATGAAACAGATGTGATATTGAAATCGTGATAGGCGAAGATGATTAAAATTTAGCATCCGTTTTATTTACTGATACTACGTGCTTAAATCCATACTCGTTGTCGAGCGGAATATAAACACCAGGGGTGTTACAACCCTCCTCCCTTAAAAGAATCTCATCCCGAGATTCGGAGCGAAAGACTTTTAAGAGTAGAGAAGCATGTAACCCTTGTCCATATCAGCGATAACCATAAAACAGCTCCAAGCAAAGATGAGTGTCTCAGAATGTTGTTTCTCTAGTGGACATAACATGTATCGCCTTAAGCTAATTTTAGAGATGTCCACCAATAGAGACGATATCTGCCAGAAGAACACATAGGGTTCCATGTGTGCAGTTTGCTTTTTCTGATGACACTGTACTATCTGAGTCTATTGAGCGAGTGGCAAATACGCGATCTTACCCCAACAGAATCAGATGCACCATCTTGGGTAAAACACACAGATGGAGGTTGACCAACAAGTGGTCACGGTAAGCTCGTAGCACACGAGACGGGTGTGGATGTCGAATACTATCACGGTTAACATATGGCTAACCAGAGAATTCAAGTCCACGAAAGATGATAGAGATTTGAGAAAATATCAATGAAGAGATCCATTGATGTTGACTTCGCGACCAACCCATTTCATCAAATACTTAGCACAGCTCGACTTGATCACACATGCTGGAAAAGCACACGTGAGGCGATCGAGGCGTGACTAGAATGATGATTAGGGGTTACTGGCCGACTTACTCTCGATTCTTGTAAACACTTCCTTATGAGGGGTTGTACAAAAGTGAGTTTAGACAACTCGACAAAACGATCTCTAAACTCAACCTTTGTTCACAAAGCAGTTACAAGTTAGTAAAACCAACTTAGTACCCATCAGCAAACCAGTGGTCAAGAGTTTACTGTTGCTAATAGGAGATCATGTATTTGGGTAGAAATCCATTTGGTCAGGTTGTTCATCCGTTTCTTCATGCGAGGTGAACTGACTTGGTTTGGGAATATATGGGTTAAATAAGGGGATGAATGAACAAACTCCTTCACACAAAGGACGTAAAGGGAACTTGTATGAGTAGTCACTACCAAGGTCAAAAGAAAAGTGACCATACATGAAAGTGGTATGCCCTTTTGATCCAACAGAGATGATAGATGTTGCTTGATCACTTGACAAACAACATAGAAATTGTTTCAAGGAAGAGATCTACGGGAGATAACACATCAGTCCACAATGGATCATGACCAGAGACCTTGGTACCGGCATGCGCCAAGCAGCAAAATCTTGTGTGCGCATTCACAGGAGGCCCTCAGTTTCACCATGGTACCATAAGTCCTTAACCATGACACCATTACAAGTCTGGCACCAATAATGAATCTCATGTGGTAAGAACAATTCGTGCAGAGATAACATATTCTGTGATAATAGCGTGTGCCGAGCAACACAACTGTGTGTGCGCACACATAGAAGGCCCCCGGTTTCATCGCGGTATCATCAATTTTAGTCATAACGCCAATACCAGACATAACCAATAAGAAATCTCGCGCGTCACAAATAGACTGAGCAAGGGTGACAATATACAAGAGACTCTACCTGTCAGAACAGTTACAAGTAGAGAGTCAAATAGATCATGGCCCGATGAAATGAACAAGGTATGGCCATAACCAAAAATAAATTGAGGAGGGAGTACGATGGGAGACTGTTAATTCAGCCCCAAGCATATTTCTATGCCCATCATAAAGATTACAAAGTCAAGGATTAGTATCTGATTAGATACAGAGGAAAAACAATCATAAGATTAAGTTAGTATGCCTTCGATAGATATGAGGAAATCAAAGGCATCAAATTCAAGAAAATGGTCCGACATGCCTTTCCAAGGTTAGGTTGATAAAATATCGACATGATCCCCAAGAAGATACAAAGTAGAAGAGAGACATCAGTTTGCAAAAATCGAACAAGGGAATGGTTTTTGGAAGGAAACAAGACTCGATATTCTTGTTTTAAGCCGGGTACACTTTATGTCCAACAAATAAATTATCTAAGCATTTATTTGTATGTGTTTGGTCATGGAGGAATAACGGAAAATTTCAAATTTGAGTCGTGGTTCACTAATTAAGAACATGGCCTAGATTTGGGTTTAGGTAAACAGGTCACCAACCTTCTATCAGCACATCAAGTGCAAGATCAAACTCGTATAACATCTAAATATATTACCTAAAGAACAGAGGACAACTATTTCATTGAAGTTCACAATACAACATTACACCACATTATCAACAATCACCGGTTATTAGAATAAAGATGAAAGAAGCATTTTGGGTGTATAGGTGACAAACACAATGCAACAATCAGTATGCATGCTCGTCCTATGCGTCCTCACAAATTTTTTGCCAACATAATGTGGCAGTAACATTCTATATCGGTGGCATACTTATGATTCTCACGGTATTTTGCTAGTCGTCAGCTACACATACGTTTTCGAGGTTAGTGTACCCGCAGAAAAATCTATCACAGCCCAATTTCCCAATGATACAATTCACCCATGATAGTTTATCACAGTTTATACTCCATATATTGCTATATGGAGGTCAACTCATCAAGCGCCGAGCCACGCATAGGCGCCATTGCCACACTTTAACCATAGGGCAACTCATTATGGTATCTCACCTTCGTACCTGAGCGTAGGTGCGTTGTTACAAGTACATTACACTTCTCAGTATTCCCATGTCTGTATACCCATACACATCCATGGGGTACTAAATCCCTAAAAAAATTAAATACTCCACATCGCAGCTTTCATATATACATATATGGAACATGTATGTAATCAAGCGCTTTTTACACTCTTCCCTAGACCGACGTTTGTTCGGTCATGCTCTCACATCTCACCTTACCTTGAGCGTCGATCCATTCAAGACTGAATGGCCTCAAAAATAACAATACACATGTATGCAATACCCTCGGTTGTGGGTTAGTGGTTTTGAACTAAGCCACCTGATAGTCCTTAACTTGGGGCTTAATAGAGGATGTTGCTAGCATTATAGTTTTTTTCCAAAGCTGTTTTTTCAAACCCAAACAATGTGTTTAGTTGAAATTAGGTTTTCTAAAACCAAAAATTTTGTTTTGAAAATACGTATGTGACCATATATACTTAATCCTGCTCCGATACCAGCTGTGGCAGAACCTCCCAAGTTATTGGGCCCACATGCACCTGCCCTTGTCTGAAAGACCTCAGACGGCTGTGCATGTGCACCAGATAACTTAACAGGATCCGTCCGACTGTCCCAAGGACCCCGAATAAACCACTTATAACCAGGATCGCAAGATTAAGTAACATAAATCACACACACCAACATTTTTGCAGTGGAAATCTTATTACCAAATTTTATAAGTTACATCAAGTTTACATTGTATATGATTAGAGTGATTACAAAAGTGATTCAAAAAATAAACTTTGAAATTTTATAAATTATTTATAAGTTTAAAATATATGCTAGCTCAGTGACAATCCTCAATAAGAAGTATAGGAGAAGTACTTAGACTTATAAGAAGGCCATGCCCACCGGCGCTTAAAACCAATCACAATCAAGTGACTCGTAACCTGCAGCAACAATGGGTAAAACCCTAAGTACGCAAGTACTCAGCAAGACTTACCCGACTAAAGAAAAGACTCTCAAGGGTATGTTGGTTTCAAAAAGGGATTCAAGGTATGGCTTATCAAGAATCGAAGACTCTGTTTTGCAGAAAAGCTTACTATGAGTGGATCCTTAAAATCCATTTTTACTTGTCAGGTTAAGTAAAGTTACCTGCATCTAGAGTTCTTTCTACCCTAGTTCAAGCACTTGGCCTATACTAGCCGTCTTTTTATCATCCCTTCAGTTTACTGGATTTCTACGTGTAGGTCAGTGACCAAGTCTTCATGTCCGAGAAGTAACGGCGATCCGAATCGATTAATACCTAGCTGGGGATCTCCAATCACATGACATATGTAGCAATTAACCCTTGCATATGTCAACTCGCCACCAGGGTTCTTAAGACCAGATCAGGTTCATGCCAATCGAGAGCACAGATACACCACCGTCCAGCCTCTTGCCATGGAGGGTACACACTACTCTCGCCATCTCTCCACTGCCATTGCGTGTTGTCTTATTTTGGTATTAGTCTGCCCGAGGCAAAGCTTACCCATGATGAGGCATGTGACCAGTTAAAAGGTCCTCGATCATCAAGCCTACATCGACACGATCCTTAATCGACTCAGACGGAGACACTACACCAAGACTCCCTTCTCGTGCAAGTTAAAACAGTGCTACCACAAGGGTGGTATGGGACGCCCTTGGCTGACTAATTAGGAAAGCTAGTGGAAGACTACCTTACCCGAAAGGGGCAAGGGCAGTAGGGGAGTGGTCGGTGTAGGGAGGTCCTCGGGCTGATTTTGCTGCGATGGCGATCAGACGAGGGATCCCTGCATTGGGGTTTCCTAGAAACTGTAGTAGGTTTTCTGAAGCTAGTGGAACTTTTTAAAGGCCTCGTAGTGTTACCCTGCCTCGCTTCCTTGGTAGAGGTGTATGGGGTTTGATCAACTCCGTGGAAAATGGCTAACACGACTTGTGGGTAAAGATGTGCAACCTCCGCAGAGTGTAAAACTGGTATATCAGCCGTGCTCACGGTCATGAGCAGCTCGAACCCTTACATGGGTAATTTATGGAACTAAACTTAATTTGTCATATGCATTGCATCGTGGGTGTTGTTATTAATCTTGATCTCTTATTTAATTGGGTTGGTAATTGCTAATAAAATTTTGACCAACTTTAAAAGCTATGCTCAGCTTTAAACATCATCTTTGGTAAGCCTTACACTTCACATGAGCTCCCACCTTTGGTGAGTTCATGCACCTTATTCCCCACAACTTGTTGAGCAATGAACGTATGTGAGCTCACCCTTGCTATACTCACATCCCCAGGTCAAGAACATGTACCACGGAAAGAGGCGCATGAAGGATGCTGTGATGAGTTCGTGAGTGGTCTAGGCCGTCGTCTCCCAGTCAACTTTGGTTTGCTAGATTGTTGTCTTCATATGATGTAATTATTTATTTATTTATTTTGTACATAACTCCTATTATATAATAAAGATGTGACATTCGTTTCTGTACCATGAGTCATCATATGTGTGAGACTTGATCCTAGCACACTTGGTGATTATGCTCGCGCCCAGGTTTTGGTGCCCCCGAAACCCGAGTGTGACACATAAACACTGCCGAGGTGAATGGCTAGGGATCCACTATGAGGCTTTCACAAAACACACCTAATACGAAACAACCTGCTAAGGTTTCCAGGTTAGTATGGTGGCCCTCTCGGCGAGGCAGCTTAGCCAAGTCTACGTCCCCATTTTAACGTGAGCTGCCACCACTGCCGACTCCCTCTTGCCCATATTTCAGGAAAGGTTGCTAAGTACTAAGTGCATTAAGCTAATTACCAAAGCCAGAGCCAAGATAGCACTCGTGGTTACACTGTTATCCTAGGTGGTCACTTCATGTTCCATTAAATATGAAATAATCTTGTTTAACCATCGGGTTAACATCACAATAAGAATTTCATTTCTGGAACAATATTATCATAAAAGAGTGACATCATAATTGTCAAGTTGAGCAGTAGCAAAAGTTGCTAAGCATAGCATTTATCCAAGGGTAATCAAGGAATAGGGTTGGTATTTCTAGGAAATCCTATTTAGGCAAATCTCATCAAATTGTGCAAATATCCGAAAAGTAAACATTATTATACGCATTACTTGGGTACAAATAGAAATGTAGAGGGATAATCCACTTGCCTTGCTCAAACGTGTCCTACGGGTCGTCCACGAACTAGTTCGGTTCTTCTACCATGAAATCAGCTTCTAATATCGATTCGTGTATCGTACATACAAAAGAAACCATACACCAAATAAATAAACATCCACCATTACATGGGTAACATTCACCATTACATAGACAATCACATGCCACGCAAACTATACTTATAAATAATGCCTAAATCATAATTATTTTATTAATCCACTAAATTTTCCACTTTGAATTATCATTGGTGAAAATTATATGGGCATGGTACTATGAAAGTATTTTACCTAGTATAGTTTAGATGAAAATGACTTAGCAATTCTACAGAAATAAATAGCTATTTAATCATTTTCTTTAGAACCAATAATATTCTTTTGGTTTTATACTTTCTTTTCTAAATAGGAATTATATGTATCATTAAAATGTTTATTTATAAATCACATAACATTAATATTCTAAGAATTAATGTAAATTACTAATTTTGGACTTTATTAACATAATCATGGTTATTTCGACATAAATAAGTATTTTACTAATCCTTAGTGAATAAACGATAGGCGCATGAACACAAATATCATGATTAGAAAAACTCTAAATTTTTACCCGGACCAAAAGATGTGGCCTAGTACCTATTTTAATTTCTTATATAGTTTAAAACTATACTTAACCAATTACTAACATAATATTATTTTATGTGCTAAAATGAGAAGTTAATCGTAAACACTTCTAGTACAAAGTTAATGAACCATAACATTATTTATTTTCAAAATATAAAAATAATGTCCACATCCAAAATATTGTCGCCGAGATGATTCACAATTAAATGTATACATCAGGGGTCTCTTTTTAATAGTTTCTGAACGGGATATTTCAGAATTAATTTTACTCAAGCGCAGGGGCTAAAATGTAAAAGCTTCATCTTCTACCTTGGGCTTGGTCTCGTGCACAGGGAGGGGCTCGGCGAGCAGGGAGTGGTCAGCTCTGGCGAGACTCGATCGGGACACGGTGGCGCGGCATGATGAGGCTCGACCGTGGATGCGGCGGCGAACAGCGGGCATGACGAGCAGGGAGAGGCGAGCTCGGCAAGAGGGAAAGGAGGGTGCGGGAGAGGAGGTCGAGCTTGGTCAGCAAGGGAGCTAGTTCCATGGGACACGACTGGTATTTAGGCTGTCTCTAGCAACGTCCCCTAAAGGAATATTCCGTGTCCTTTACAACACACTCTAAAAGATTATGTCCTCTATATCTTCTCAGTCTCCAGCAGCGTCCCCTAAATTCGGTCCCCTAAAGCTACAGTGTTAACAGATTTCCTTTTTCCATTTCTTTTCCTGTTTTCGTTGTTTTCTTCCCATTTCACGCAATACAAAGGATGCGCAAAATAGTGTATTTCATTATTTTCGAAATAATAATCTCTGAAACAATGCTTGATTAATAATTTCGAATTGTAAATATTAATTAACATTCGATGTGATATTGTGTGTAATTGTTGTCGATAAAACGTCGCATAGTATTTTATTGGTATAAAAATATGTTTCCAGATTGACATGCTTCCACCGTAAGCCACGACACATCTTGAACAAGCCATCGACAAGGTTCGTCTGCACGCCAGCACGATGGCTTGTGTCCAAAGCCTACTCGTTTTATAAATAACCACTGATGCTTCAATACTTCACTCACACTTGTCTTTCAAATCTCCACAACAATGAACCCATACTTCGAATCCAATTTTCTTGTAGGATGATGGAAGAAATGGAAGAGGAAGAAAAAGAGTTGCAGATGGCGACATATCTGCATATTAAGAGGTGTCGTGCACGCAACGAGCGTCGTCACGGTGGTTCCATTTCTGGGCGAGTTCGGATTCATCGTGATCACATGAGCGGCGATGCAAGAATCCGAGTGGACTACTTTGGAGTGCAACCCGTGTACACGGATGCTCAATTCCGTAGGAGGTATTTCATATATTTCGTGCACACATTCATTTTGACATGTACTTAACTTGATCGGCCCTTACAGTGACACACATTTATTATATGGTAGGTTCCGCATGTGTCGCCATGTGTTTGAGCGCCTGGTTGATGTTATGCAACAAGTCGATCCATACTTTATTCAGCGCCCAAACTGTGCCGATGAGACAGGTCTTTCTGCTCTGCAGAAAGTTGTTGCTGTTGTTCGCATCCTTGCTTATGGTAATCCTGCTGATGCGGTCGATGAATACGTACGCACTGGTGAATCCACCGCTCGTGAGGCATTGAAAAACTTTTGCACGGCCATCCAAACCGCGTTTGGGCCTTACTATCTCCGTGCACCTAATGCGGCAGATATCGCACGCCTCCTTTAAGTTGGCGAGTCACGAGGGTTCCCTAGTATGCTTGGTAGTGTCGATTGCATGCATTGGGAGTGGCGTAACTGCCCAAGTGCATGGAAGGGAATGTTTATAGGTTGCGGTAAACATCCATCCATGATCTTGGAAGCAGTTGCATCATATGACCTTTGGATATGGCATGCATATCTTGGAATGCCAGGTAGCTGCAACGACATCAACGTTCTCCACTGTTCAAACCTTTTCGAAAGGCATCTCAGCGGTGACACACCTCCTGTTTCATTCTCAGTTAATGGTCACACTTACAATATGGGATATTACCTAGCAGACGAGATTTACCTAGATTGGCCAGCATTTGTAAAGACAATCTGTAATCCCTATGACGTTAGAACGCAACACTTTGCCACAATTCAGGAGTCAGCTAGAAAAGATATTGAACGGGCTTTTGGTGTGCTCCAGAAGCGATGGGGTGTGGTTCGTGGCCTTGCTTATGGTTGGAGTCCTAAACACATTGGGGACATAACGAAAACTTGCATATTCTTGCACAACATGATAGTAGAGGACGAAGGACCATTGGCATTGAACACAAGTTTTGAGAACATCAGGGTGGTGGCTGACGCTACTCAAGGTTCAATGGAAGAGCGCAACGATTTCGTCAATCAAAGGTATAACCAACTCAAAGACCGAAACAAATATACTCAGCTTCAGGTTGATCTTATCCACCATCACTGGGCGCGTCTTGGCTCCGGAGTTGCATAGGCGTGGACTGATCGCATGGTACTTAAATAAAATGACGGCATTGAACCAAAATGTCGTAGTGTCTGTCTTAGTCGTACTTTATCATGTCAGATGATGGGTGTGAAACTATGCAAGTGTGTGCTAGTGTGTCATGTGGCCTAGTGTGTCATGTGTCATAGTGTGTCATGTGTGTGGTCCTTGAAAAGAAGTTGAACTAGTATGTGATGTATGCAGATGTGTGTCAAACTATGGTACTGTGTTTCATGTGTGGCATAAATGTATCCTTGCAAAATTAGGATTGTCATGACTACTAACTACAACACAGAAGACAATAAAAGACATTAACAAACTTTAACAGCATTCTCACAGAAATTATGTCTTAAAACAAATTCCTCAAACAAATAACAAGTCTATTAACAACATCCTCGCAGAAATAAACTCTGGTACAAACCAGAAACCAGTCTAATAACAACATCCTCACACAAAGCAGTCTGATAGTACGCCTCATTCAGAAATGGTAAAAAGCTAATGGTAAAACTGATCCTCACTTACTAGATGAGGATGACCTAGTAACTCTTACCAATATCTCTTGTTGCTTGGCTTCATAGTATTGTCAAAGAAGAGGGTTACATTTATTGAGATCCATGCTTAAGATCATGACCTCCTCTTCCATGTCCTCCTTAAGTTTCTGCCTTTCCATCCTTGATTTCTCTAGGTTCAACTTCTTCTTTTCAAGGAGCAGATTTTACCTCTCATTTTGTTCATTGACTCCAACTTCTTTTCATCTATTGTAATAGCTGTTTTGTACACAGATAGGCGCTCCAAAGAAAGATCTCCCATTCGTGTCACGAACTCCGATCTGATGAAGATGTGTCGACAGATCGAGTTCTCTTAGCCTTTTCCTTTGAAGAATCCCGACCAAGTGGCCTCTTGGATGTGATGCTAGTTGGAACCGACTCCTCTGCATCAACATCGATAGTGTTAGATTGGGTGGGAACTGGGTTGGCATGTTGATTTTGGTGACCCATGTGGTTGTCCATCCATTTCGGTTGATCCTTGAGTATGGCCTAACAATGCATAAAGTGCAACAGCTTCTTCTCAATAGCTGCAAATCTAGAGGCTGCAAGTGAAGTCTGCAAGAGACAGGCTGATTAGACTAGGAACATATAAAAAAACCAAAACTACTCATTTCTGTTTGATAGTAAAGATGTACCTTGTCTGCGTCAGTTAGCCCACTAGGGTTCTGTCGGAGGACTGTCATCATGTAACCAGCAAAAGTAGAACACTGTGTTTTGTTAATATCCCATCTACTCATCAAAGATTTTGTCAACCTTTCGAGCAATGTTCCTCGTCTAGAGTTTTAAGCCTTAGTAATTCGACTCCAAAACCCTTGACGCTTCTGGCCTGTGTTAATTATGGGATCACAACTTACAGCAAGCCAAGCATGACAAACCCTCATGTCCTCAACAGCAGTGAAGTTTGCTAGCTTAGTTGATTGATTAGGCTTCTTAGGTATAGCTGGTGGTGTTGATCCCTCGGCGTGGCCATCCACTGGAAGTTCAAAATGTTGAGTACCAACAGGCTGCTCGTCAATCTGGCTTAGGAAGCTACCGTATTGTGACATGACCTGGTTCCAATCAGTTCCCATTCTATACAACAGAAGCACAACAAACTTGTCATCAATGTACTGAAAAATTGGTAATGAATTCACGCAAACATACTGAAACATAACTGATAAATAATTGTACTAGTTCATACGGTTTGAGTGTACAACGAAGACAACACTCAAAATCCATAAAAGCATGACAACATTATACTAGTTTGGTCATACAAACCCTACCACCATTTCAATTTTTCGTCATACACACGCGGCTTCCATACATACTAATACTATTATTAAAGACCAACCTACATACTAGTAGGGATATGTGTCGTCGGTTGAGTAGTCACACCCATCGTCGTAGCCGATTATTTCGTCATAGTTAATTGGTGACTCTTCTTCTATGAGAAGCTCGTCTTCTGAATCATCTTGTATCAGAAGCTCGTCTACTGCCTCCTCTTGTGGCGGAATTTCGTTAACATGACACTAATCCATATTGTCGACCTCCCACTGGGTGTGCACTGCTACGTCTTCAAGATCCTTGGCGAGGTCGTCAATCTCAACTAATGCTCGGTTCATTTCATCCAACAATGGTGAGTTGAAAGGCTGGAAGGCTGCGTTGACGACATCAACGATGTCACAACTACACTTCTGAACAACTCTGCGCAAAGTAGCCAATGCTTTTTGGAGCTTTTCGTTCTCTGATTCCATGGCTACATCAAACACAGTGTTCTATTAGTTACCACGGCCTACAAATTAATGTTGAACTATCTAAAACAAACTTGTGCATATACCCCATGAAACACAGTGTTGAAGAACCCTAAAAGCATGGAACTAGACAGTGTTGAAGAACCCTAAAAGCATGGAACTACATACCTCATTGTAGTACAATCGCATTGCATTGAAGTGAAAACATGTAGCCCAAGAAAATAATATTATACATACACCCAACAGAAATACTGGACACATCGGATTTCTATGTATTTCTGTGCACCTTGAAAACCTAAATCTCAAGTTGTTTTCAAATACAAGTTAGATGAATATGAATCAAGACCGTGTTCATCAATGGAAGGCTACGGATCTAGGAGAACGGAAAAGTTTATTAGGTTTTCATCAACTGATTGGATCAAGAGCGTGTTCATCAAAGGAAGGCTACGGATCTGGGAGAACTGATAACTTGTATCACCGTAAACCTAAACCCTAAATGCCATGGCCGAAATATGGTATACAAAACACATCGCATAAACAAAATATGGTCATCAATCAAACGTATACGCAATCGAAATATGTAGATCCAACCTGGTTCTTCTCGGATCTAGTTCGGTGGACCGAATCGAAGAGGATGATGACGGAGGCAAAGAGCTGCGCTTCCTTTTGTCGCCAACCTTTGACGAAGACGGCGGATGACGCAGCCATTTGGCGATGGTGACTCTCCTCCGAGGAGCTGGGGGAACCTCGCTTCCAACTGTCATTGCGATGGCTCGCTCCTCCTCGCTTGCAAGAGCCGCGACCGCTCCGCTGCCAGACCTGCTCACGCAACCCCTCTTCTCTCCTAGCTTTCTCGATGCCGACGGCAAAGCACGCCGGATCGAGGGCTCCACCTCGGGAGACGCAGTCGGCAGCGCGTGGAGGGAGGAGGCGGATGTTTCCGCGCGGTGGGAGCTCGATCCGCCGCTCGGATAGTGCACGGTGGGGAGCCTCCACATTTATAGTGTCTGCCTGGTGCACTATAGTTTAGGGGACGCTATAGAGGACCTTGTTGGAGGTGTAGGGGACCTGACCGACCCCTACATTTAGCGTACAAGACCATTTAGCGGCTCTTGTTGGAGCCAGTCTTATAGGGAGGGAGGAAGAGTAGAGGTTGCCGGGGTAGAAGGTGGCCAACCGGCCATCAAAACGCCATTGATGACATTGCCATAACGCTGACCGTTATGGCCCGGAGAGCGGGGAATGGGGAGGAGAGGGAGAAGATGGGAAGCCGAGCGACGCTCGGGAGGCGAGGCGGCGCCGGGGCAGTGAGGTGGCATCGAGAGGCCGAGCAGCCGGTGTGACGGAACCTCCCATGGTATTAGGCCCACCTATAGTTGTCCTCGTCCTAAAGACCTTGGACAACCCTGTAGATGCACCTAGTCACTCGACAAGTTCGGTAACTGTATCCTCATCATTTCGCCCAAGAGCGCTTCACCCGTCACGCAGATATTACATCACATCGGAGGAAAGAATAAGCGGAAGCAAATTACAATAACTTAATTTACATTCATCCAATATAGAGAGAGTATTGTTATTACAATACCAAGTATTACGAGTGCATAAGGTATCATTATTACAGACCAGGGAGGCAAAACACCCTCCTGTACAAAAGATTATTGTTTTTCAAGTGGGAGGCCAACATCCTTCTGCGACTGACTTCACTGCTGGGGCTCATCCTTGGGTACCACCTTAGAACAAAAACACAAAAGTCTATTGTTTCCTCACCTACAACAACATGGGTTCGAAAACCCTGAGTATGGAGTGTACTTTCGCAAGCCTTACCCGTCAAAAGAAAAGACTCTCAAGGATATGCTAGCTTTAGGGAGTCAAGGTAAGGCTATTTAAGAATCAAAGCCTCTGTTGGCAGAAATGCTTACTAATAGTGGATCCTTAAAAATCCAGTTTTATTGCCAAATTAAGTTATTACCTGCAACTAGAGTTCTATATACCCTAGTTCAAGCACTTGGCCTACACTAGCCATCTTTTATCATCCCTTTTTACTTTACTGGATTGCTACGTGTAAGTCAGCGACCAAGTCTTCATGCCCGAGAAGTAATGGCAATCTGAATCGATTAATACCCAGCTGAGGATCTCCAATCACACGACATATGTAGCACTAACCCATGCATATGTCAACTCGCCACCAGGTTTCTCAAGACCAGACTGGGTTCACGCCAACCAAGAGCACAGATACACCACTGTCCAGCCTCTTGCCACAGAGGGTACACGCTACTCTCGCCATCTCTCCACTCCCATTGCATGTTGGCCTTTCTGGTATTGGTTTGCCCGAGGCAAAGCTTACCCATGACGAGGCATGTGACCAGATAAAGGGTCCTCGGTCAGCAGGCCCACATCGGTATGGTCCTTAATCGACTCAGACAAAGACACTACACCGAGACTCTCTTCTCGTGCAAGTCACCCGCCCAGTCTCGTCTTTATCATTTTCAATCCCAAAATTTGGTACCTGGTAGAGGTACATCTTTTCTGATGTTGAACCCATCACGGCCATGATGGATCCACCATCAAGTTTAATTTTTTTGAAAACATCCCATTCCATCTGAAGCATTATCTTTTGTTAAAATCAAAACATTTTTGTTTTCTAAAGAAAGACTAAGCATCAAAAAACCTTTTAATAAAACAGGTAATCAAGGAATGGTAGTCAACTTCAAGGAAGGAAATGCAGTAATTGTGTAGCACTCAACTCCTATAACCTAATGCATCATTCAAGTGATAAAGAGTTTAAAATCACAAGGAGAGGTAAATGCACCGGGGCTTGCCTTGTGTTGTAGGGGATTCGGGATCTGTTCCACAGATATCAAAATAAAAACAATTCCCGACAGGTGGAGTCTCAGTTGGTGGTGCAGTCTCTTCTTCTTCAACACTTACTTCTTCTTCGTTTTCTATACATAACCATATATAAACATGAATGCCCATGTGATGCGATGAATATGCAGTTATATTAGTGACACATCAAGTTGTATCTTGAATACAACATTCCTTCATGGTACACCAAGGAAACAAGGGTCTTCTAGGTTAACACCTTAGTAGGGTTAGGCAGTTTTATTCTAAGGAACTAGGGTTTTGGGGTTTTTGGATCAAACAATGTCCAAAACATGTAAAACTTCACCCAAAGGTTCTAATTATCATATTAGGCTTACCTGAAAAGTTTTGTGATTTTTGGAGTTATCAAATAATTTCTAAAAATACTAAATATTTCATGGTTGGGGCTAAAAATCTTGGAACTATTTTTATTAAATACTATGGGAATTTAGAAGTCTAGTAAAATTGGTCCCATATTTTTATCATTTTTCTAGAATTCTCTATGGATTTCCAAACTTTCCCGGAAAAAGAAAAAGAAAAACTATTAATAGTGTTGGGCCAAAACCGGTCCAATTAGCCCAGGCCTACGCAGAATTTGGGTGCGCTCACGACCGTGCTATAGACTTTGCGCATAGGCCCTCGCCAGATCAAATATTAGAAAGGAAGTTGTAACACCCTAAAGTTCAATCTTGTGAAGTCAAGGAAAAATTCTCAAAGATTTTAAATCAAAACACCTTTCCTTAAAGATAATCATAATTTAGGAGTTTTCACTCATGAATATGTTAAAAATACATAATTAAAGATACTTAGATAATCTAAATTGCCTTTGGGTTAGGATATATAAAAGAATTATGGTTAAACTATTTCTTAACATATATAAGTCTACAATATAAATTTGATTTCCCTAGAACTAATAAGGTAGGGATTATTCTACTATATGATTAAAAGCTTGTCTAAAAGGACTAAAATAAATAAAGAAATACATAAAATAGGTTTTTGCATATTATGCTAAAGTTTTATATGTATATCCAAATTAAGTGTTTGAACTTTAAACTTGTGTTGATTTGAAATTCAAATGGAAAGGAAAAATAGAAAATAGAAAATAAAAGGAGTAGGGAAAATACTACATAAAATAAAATAAAATCAGAATAAAAATTCTTCATACTTATATTATTAAAGAATACTATTCAAACTGAGGACAAGTTATTCACAAAGTTTGAATTTAAACTTGAATTCAAATTGGATTTGAAAATGGAGAAAAGAAAACAGAAAAATAAAAAGAAAAGGAATTCTAACCTAACTGGGCCTGCTACCCTGATTTCGGCCCACCTAAGAAACTTCACCGCGCGGCCCAAGCACCAGGAAAAGCCGGCGCCGACATGTGGGACCCATCGGTCAGCTCCGCGCGCACGCTCGCCTTTTCCCTCACTGCCAGCCGGGCCCGCTGATCAGTCACCCTGCGCGCCCGTCACCGACAGCTCGGCCCCACTCGTCGGCCTCCCACGCCCGCGCTCACTCCTCCCTGCTTCTTTCGCTGATCCGCGGGGCCCGCTTGTCGGGTCCGTCTTCAACGATCTTGCCGATCGCGCCGCGCGGACTCCGCATGGCTCACCGTGGACCTCGGCGTCCGTGCAACGGCCGCGGACCGCTCTTTGGCTATAAGAACGTAAGCTCCGCAACCCCTTACCTCCATCCACCCGTGAACCGTCGTCAAAGTGAGAGAGAATCAGGAAGCAGCGCCCGCCATTGCCGTCTCGCGGCCGCCGACGGCGGAACCTCCACCGTGCTCGCATCCTGCCCCGGGTTTTTGGTCAAATAGCGTCGCCAGGACCCAGGGAAGGTGTGCGTGCACCGGCCTCGGGTTGGGAGCTCCCCGTCGCCGTTAATTGCTCAACGGCGCGCCTCCTCCGTCGTGGTTCCGCCCTCCGCCGTGGTCCGCTTCAGCCAGTGGTCCGCACGCTCGGTAAATCACCTCACCGTGCTCGCCGTTGTTTCCTTTTTGCGTGGCACCCTTCAATTTTGGACTTAGGGCACTTAGGCGTAGAATTGCGTGCGCGCCGGCGACAGTCCGCCGCGGGTCGAGGGCGGCGCCGCCGCGCAGCTCGGTCGGGTTGGGGGCGATCCCCGGACCGTCGGATGGCGCGTGGACGGTCCCGATTAGATCGGGGCGTACCCCTTCGTCAGTTTAAATCCGAGCCGTCGATCTTCAATCGTGTGGTTCGGGGTAGTTTGAATCGTGGGCCGTTGATCTTTAATCGTGCGACTCACGGCTCGTACCGGTTCGGTCGGGGATCGATCTAATCTGGGCGCTCGGCTTTCGATCCAACGGCCCACGAAGACCGATACCCCTTCACCGAGCCATCTTTGCATAAGAGCCCCTCGGGTTCTGTTGAATCAACCCGCCATCCCTTGTCACTGTTGACTGAGTCTGGGAAAACTTACCCCGAGCCCCCTGCACTTCACAAAAATTGAGGCCCAGTCCAGAACTCGTTTAAACTGAATAAATAAAATAGAAAATGGATTTTTAATATAAAAATAATTGCTATAACTTAGATAATTCATATTTAATTCATTTTTGCTCCAAATTGAACCATTCCAGTTTCTAAAATTTTGTAATAATATTCTCTACCATTTAGAATCACTGTTTTGACATAAACTCTGTCAGAAAATTTATTTATCATTTAATCATATTATAATCACCTTAAATCTTAGGAAATTCATAACTTAAAATCTATAACTCCAAAATTAATAATTCTTTTTCCTGTGATCTTATTTTAATATGTAGATTATTAATATGTATTTTGCATATATGTTTGGTGTAATGTTAATTCTGCCTATACACTGTTTGTTTGTAATGCTACGACTAGCAGTGAGGACACGTGTCATCTGAAAGATCATCCTGGTACCTGGATTCTCAAGGCCCAGGCAAGTTGTGCCCTTGATCACTTCTTTTTACCCACTCATGTTCTAATTAATCATAATGATCTGCATAGGTTAATTTTGATGGGACCCAATAGGTTACCCTAGTTTGTCTATCTTTATACCTTGTTTACCACTGAACTTTCTGGGTAGTACTTGCTAGTGCTATATGTGGTTTTGGGTATGGAGATACACTATTCATGATTATACTTTTATTATCAGTTGTTATTTACTGTTCATGATAAGATCATTATGTTAATTGGAACATGGAGAACCACCCGGGAAAACAGTGCTACCACAAGGGTAGTATGGGATGCCCTTGGCTGATTAATTAGGAAAGCTAGTGGAAGACTACCTTACCCGAAAGGGGCAAGGGCAGTAGGGGAGAGGTCAGTGTAGGGAGGCCCTCGGGAGGATTTTGCTGCGATGGCGGTCCTGCAAGGGATTCCTGCACTGGATCTTCCTATAAACTGTAGCGGGTTTTCGGAAGCTAGTGGAACTTTGTAAAGGCCTCGTAGTGGATCCCTAGCCATTCACCTCGGTAGTGTCTAAGGGCCTTGCAAACCCTGGCGACATGGGATACACGACTTGTGGGTAAAGATGCGCAACCTCTGCAGAGTGTAAAACTGGTATACTAGCCGTGCTCACGGTCATGAGCAGCTCGGACACTCACATGATTAAATTATGGAACTTAAACTCAATTTGTCATATGCATTGCATCGCAGGTGAAGTGGTTACTTTTGTTCTACTACTTAATTGGGTTGGTATTTACTTACACTTAGTAATTGCTAATAAAATTTTGACCAACTTTAAAAGCAATGCTCAGCTCTAACCATCTTCTTTGGTAAGCCTTACACTTCACGTGAGCTCCCACCTTTGGCGAGTTCATGCACATTATTCCCCACAACTTGTTGAGCGATGAACGTATGTGAGCTCACTCTTGCTGTCTCACACACACCACAGGTCAAGAACAGGTACTGCAGGATGATGCTCATGGAGGATGCCGTGCTGTGTTCGTGAGAGGTCTAGGTCGTCGTCTCCCAGTCAACTTTGGGTTGCTGGACCGTTGTCTCCTTATAATGTAATTATTTATTTTGTATAGAACTCCTGTTATATATAAAGTTGTGACATTCGATCCTGTGCCACTATACATCATATGTGTGAGACTTGGTCCCAGCATACCTGGTGTTTATGTTTACGCCCGGGTTCTGGACCCCTAAAATCCGGGTGTTACAGAAGTGGTATCAGAGCAATGTTGACTGTAGGACGAAACCTAGATAGAACTGGACAACCTCTACTTACTTACCTCTGCTACTCTGATTCTTTTCTAAACTTATCTTAATCTTTTCTCATCTATTTCCGCTTCACTCTAATTATTCTTACCTATTTATTCTAAAGACAAATGTGGATTTCACACTTTGAAATCCTGTACCTGAAGTGACTTTTAGGAATAGGAGACCTATTCTTAGGAACAAAAACAAAACTATTTTTATAGATATCTATGGATTTGAATGTTTGTTCTTATGATACTTGTTTGATTTGGATCTTTGATTGAGTGTGATGAGTTGTGGAGTAATGTCCACAATTACATCTGCATATACATAATGCTTATAAGACTAATTAGACAAACTAGATTATCACTCATTAAAGTATCTGGCCTAACAATATTCATCTCATCTAAAAAGATTCTATCCTACACTCATAGATCCATCTCATCCCAAAAGATCCTAACTTATCCTAATTAAAATATATTTAACTTAATAGATCCATTTTGGCTTAAAAGATTATCTCTTATCTCAATAGACTCATCTCACCTTGACATATTCATCTTATCCTAACAACTTTGCTTATCTCATCCTAAAGTAACAACCATGATCTAATGCAAATTAATTAGATCTTATCTAGTCAAACAAGTCACACCAATCTAACCTAGATCTGATCAAATCTAAAGTGACTTATCAAACATGTTAGATAATACTGATGAAATAGTTTAGACTCTACCCCTATAGAACAGGTCTTAACTTAGTTCACCCTGCACTAAATTAAGAATGACAAGATCGACTTGGCCATATGCAACTACCTTAACCATCTGATAGTTGCATAACCTCTCAGTTATAAACTAGCAAGAGATTCTATCTTATCATAACATATCTAACTAATCTCAAAACATCCTAACATATTCTACCCTGTTGGACCTATCTAACCTAAACTAGTCTAATCTAGTTATTCCAATCTAATCTAGATCCTATCTAATCTACTATGATCCAACCTAAAATGAGTTACCTAACAAGATAGTCAATCCTGGTGGAATACATTAGACCCTGCCCCTATAAACAAGTTTGAGATCTTAGATCAACTCGACCCTACCCAACAACTTGACCTACAAAACAGGTTACACAACTAATTCCATCTAGCATATAGCTATCAAACCCTCTACCCATCTTGTCACAAAGGCTAAACTATAAAGGACAAACCTGGATGAAGACCAAAGATGATCGACTTCATCAAATCAAGGGAGGATAAGATTCAAGCCAGGTCTTCAAAAGAATCAAGAGCCGCAAATCTTGGATGAAGACTTTCCTTACCCTACACTTTCTTACCCAAACCTATCTATGCTTTAAAGACATCTTCTATCCTACATAATAAAGTAGACATACATATATACACCCATGCTTTCCTAATCACCTGCCAATTTGGGTTTAAACTTGAAAAAAAAAAAAAATCTTTTGGTACTAAAACTACTTAGACACTGAAATATAGATTACAAGCCAATCTCTCTGTAACCCTTTTCTTACAAATCTCGAGGACGAGATTATTTTTAAGGGGGGTAGGATTTGTAACACCCTGAAGTTCAATCTTGTGAAGTCAAGGAAAAATTCTCAAAGATTTTAAATCAAAACACCTTTCCTTAAAGATAATCATAATTTAGGAGTTTTCACTCATGAATATGTTAAAAATACATAATTAAAGATACTTAGATAATCTAAATTGCCTTTGGGTTAGGATATATAAAAGAATTATGGTTAAACTATTTCTTAACATATATAAGTCTACAATATAAATTTGATTTCCCTAGAACTAATAAGGTAGGGATTATTCTACTATATGATTAAAAGCTTGTCTAAAAGGACTAAAATAAATAAAGAAATACATAAAATAGGTTTTTGCATATTATGCTAAAGTTTTATATGTATATCCAAATTAAGTGTTTGAACTTTAAACTTGTGTTGATTTGAAATTCAAATGGAAAGGAAAAATAGAAAATAGAAAATAAAAGGAGTAGGGAAAATACTACATAAAATAAAATAAAATCAGAATAAAAATTCTTCATACTTATATTGTTAAAGAATACTATTCAAACTGAGGACAAGTTATTCACAAAGTTTGAATTTAAACTTGAATTCAAATTGGATTTGAAAATGGAGAAAAGAAAACAGAAAAATAAAAAGAAAAGGAATTCTAACCTAACTGGGCCTGCTACCCTGATTTCGGCCCACCTAAGAAACTTCACCGCGCGGCCCAAGCACCAGGAAAAGCCGGCGCCGACATGTGGGACCCATCGGTCAGCTCCGCGCGCACGCTCGCCTTTTCCCTCACTGCCAGCCGGGCCCGCTGATCAGTCACCCTGCGCGCCCGTCACCGACAGCTCGGCCCCACTCGTCGGCCTCCCACGCCCGCGCTCACTCCTCCCTGCTTCTTTCGCTGATCCGCGGGGCCCGCTTGTCGGGTCCGTCTTCAACGATCTTGCCGATCGCGCCGCGCGGACTCCGCATGGCTCACCGTGGACCTCGGCGTCCGTGCAACGGCCGCGGACCGCTCTTTGGCTATAAGAACGTAAGCTCCGCAACCCCTTACCTCCATCCACCCGTGAACCGTCGTCAAAGTGAGAGAGAATCAGGAAGCAGCGCCCGCCATTGCCGTCTCGCGGCCGCCGACGGCGGAACCTCCACCGTGCTCGCATCCTGCCCCGGGTTTTTGGTCAAATAGCGTCGCCAGGACCCAGGGAAGGTGTGCGTGCACCGGCCTCGGGTTGGGAGCTCCCCGTCGCCGTTAATTGCTCAACGGCGCGCCTCCTCCGTCGTGGTTCCGCCCTCCGCCGTGGTCCGCTTCAGCCAGTGGTCCGCACGCTCGGTAAATCACCTCACCGTGCTCGCCGTTGTTTCCTTTTTGCGTGGCACCCTTCAATTTTGGACTTAGGGCACTTAGGCGTAGAATTGCGTGCGCGCCGGCGACAGTCCGCCGCGGGTCGAGGGCGGCGCCGCCGCGCAGCTCGGTCGGGTTGGGGGCGATCCCCGGACCGTCGGATGGCGCGTGGACGGTCCCGATTAGATCGGGGCGTACCCCTTCGTCAGTTTAAATCCGAGCCGTCGATCTTCAATCGTGTGGTTCGGGGTAGTTTGAATCGTGGGCCGTTGATCTTTAATCGTGCGACTCACGGCTCGTACCGGTTCGGTCGGGGACCGATCTAATCTGGGCGCTCGGCTTTCGATCCAACGGCCCACGAAGACCGATACCCCTTCACCGAGCCATCTTTGCATAAGAGCCCCTCGGGTTCTGTTGAATCAACCCGCCATCCCTTGTCACTGTTGACTGAGTCTGGGAAAACTTACCCCGAGCCCCCTGCACTTCACAAAAATTGAGGCCCAGTCCAGAACTCGTTTAAACTGAATAAATAAAATAGAAAATGGATTTTTAATATAAAAATAATTGCTATAACTTAGATAATTCATATTTAATTCATTTTTGCTCCAAATTGAACCATTCCAGTTTCTAAAATTTTGTAATAATATTCTCTACCATTTAGAATCACTGTTTTGACATAAACTCTGTCAGAAAATTTATTTATCATTTAATCATATTATAATCACCTTAAATCTTAGGAAATTCATAACTTAAAATCTATAACTCCAAAATTAATAATTCTTTTTCCTGTGATCTTATTTTAATATGTAGATTATTAATATGTATTTTGCATATATGTTTGGTGTAATGTTAATTCTGCCTATACACTGTTTGTTTGTAATGCTACGACTAGCAGTGAGGACACGTGTCATCTGAAAGATCATCCTGGTACCTGGATTCTCAAGGCCCAGGCAAGTTGTGCCCTTGATCACTTCTTTTTACCCACTCATGTTCTAATTAATCATAATGATCTGCATAGGTTAATTTTGATGGGACCCAATAGGTTACCCTAGTTTGTCTATCTTTATACCTTGTTTACCACTGAACTTTCTGGGTAGTACTTGCTAGTGCTATATGTGGTTTTGGGTATGGAGATACACTATTCATGATTATACTTTTATTATCAGTTGTTATTTACTGTTCATGATAAGATCATTATGTTAATTGGAACATGGAGAACCACCCGGGAAAACAGTGCTACCACAAGGGTAGTATGGGATGCCCTTGGCTGATTAATTAGGAAAGCTAGTGGAAGACTACCTTACCCGAAAGGGGCAAGGGCAGTAGGGGAGAGGTCAGTGTAGGGAGGCCCTCGGGAGGATTTTGCTGCGATGGCGGTCCTGCAAGGGATTCCTGCACTGGATCTTCCTATAAACTGTAGCGGGTTTTCGGAAGCTAGTGGAACTTTGTAAAGGCCTCGTAGTGGATCCCTAGCCATTCACCTCGGTAGTGTCTAAGGGCCTTGCAAACCCTGGCGACATGGGATACACGACTTGTGGGTAAAGATGCGCAACCTCTGCAGAGTGTAAAACTGGTATACTAGCCGTGCTCACGGTCATGAGCAGCTCGGACACTCACATGATTAAATTATGGAACTTAAACTCAATTTGTCATATGCATTGCATCGCAGGTGAAGTGGTTACTTTTGTTCTACTACTTAATTGGGTTGGTATTTACTTACACTTAGTAATTGCTAATAAAATTTTGACCAACTTTAAAAGCAATGCTCAGCTCTAACCATCTTCTTTGGTAAGCCTTACACTTCACGTGAGCTCCCACCTTTGGCGAGTTCATGCACATTATTCCCCACAACTTGTTGAGCGATGAACGTATGTGAGCTCACTCTTGCTGTCTCACACACACCACAGGTCAAGAACAGGTACTGCAGGATGATGCTCATGGAGGATGCCGTGCTGTGTTCGTGAGAGGTCTAGGTCGTCGTCTCCCAGTCAACTTTGGGTTGCTGGACCGTTGTCTCCTTATAATGTAATTATTTATTTTGTATAGAACTCCTGTTATATATAAAGTTGTGACATTCGATCCTGTGCCACTATACATCATATGTGTGAGACTTGGTCCCAGCATACCTGGTGTTTATGTTTACGCCCGGGTTCTGGACCCCTAAAATCCGGGTGTTACAGAAGTCCTCGATCGAATTCAATGAGTCACTAACATTTTACTTCCGGCCCCTCCAAAGTTCCTTATCTTTCAAAATAAAGTCCCCAATGTCGGTCGGTGGCGCGGATGAATTTTCCCCGCCACGCGGCGATGGTGGAGTGCCCGAGCACCCATTAGATATCGGCCAGACCTAATTCTAACCTAATCCGAGCAGCTATGGGCACGGATGTAGCTCATAAACCCCTAGAACGGCCTACCCGCGCCTATGGCGGTGTTCTGGTTCCACGGCGTTTGCCCAGATGATTCAAGCACCGGAAGATTCAAATTAAGGGCACGGGGAGTACGAGCAAGATACGGATGACGCGATGCTTACATGAATTGGCATCGGACCGACTGAGTTTTGGTGGGTTAACACCAGAGCAGTTCATGCGGCGTCAAACTCGTGTTCCAACCAAACTAGGACCGTAAAGACCAAACAGACTCCTTGGTGAGCTTCACTAGTCTATAAGGACGCTAGAACATTAATTCTTAGGGGTTGAGCCATACCGCAATCACCTGGCCATGTGAGGTTGATGCGTCGGCGAAGTGGTCACCAGACACGTATAGTGACTTGACCAAAGGAATTGGGCTCATCCAGGGTATAGTTTGGGGAAGGGAAAGCAATACTTCTAACTGAAGCTACACACTGTGGTTGATGATCGAGGCAAGGATCTCTTGTTTTCTCCTACTCCTTCCCCCCGGTTGCTCTTTAAATAGGCATTGAAAAGATCAAGGATGGCTGGGATCTTGAGCTTACAGCAGGGATAACTCTGAGCATGCCAGAGAGTGCTTGGGGATGTAGGCGTGCCTCAACCCTGAAGACCCACGCCGGTTCCCAGAGCACAACTAGGCAAGGTGAAGTTTATCCATGGCAAGAGGGAGGGGGTAAAGATATGATGGCACTGTAGTAGATATTTCCAACTGGTGATATTTCAGTGATGAGCACAATTCTGAATATCCCTGCCCTCTTCTTATCTCTATCTTCTCTCTATTCCGAAGTAAGACACGGCAAGGGAGGAAAAGATCAGGGGTAGATATTTCTGCACTTTTGAATCTACAGCTTTTGACTGATCCTCCCTACTTCAGTTAGTCTTTTCTCCTTATTTTGATTAAGAACAGATCAGTCACCGTTAATGGAACTTGTTCACTAATCCAGGGTCTGCAAAGTTCCTATACGTTTCTTGGACCCAAACCTCATAGATTACAAATTATGGTATCCAAAAATCAGCTGTAATACACGGTTACCATTTCCTCTGCCTGAACCCTAATCTTCAGTTTTCAGCTGATCCCTCCCTTTTCGACAGAGACCATTTGGGTGCCCTTATCTTTTAATTTTATATAACGTCAAGTCAGGGTCTCTTAATAAACTTTGCTCATGAATACTAATCTCCAACTTTGCTTTAACCATTCTGGCACAAAGTCACACAGAATAGCTTCTAAAGGCCTCAAAGTGGAGCAGACAGGAAGAAATTCAGAACAGGTCTGCCTGATCGTCAGTTAGAAACAACCAGCCTCACAACCCGACTTTGAGCATCGTTTCCCTTGATGTTTGCACAGGATCAAGCCTACTTGTCTTAAGAACACTTAATCACCTTCTGTTAGTCTCTATTTTGTCTACATAACTCACAACCTTAAACCCCCTGGATTGGTCACAAAAGGGCCTCAAACCTAGCTCGACACTCTGCATTACAGGTTTTTAGATCACTGTTCTCTGTCTGAAAATTCAGATTTCTGCTAGCTCTGCTTTGGGGTGTGTTTTTCATCAGATTTAATAGGGTTTTAGGGTTAGGTTTCTCAATTGAACTTGTACCCCTATAGTAGCTCTACAAGTTTGATGCATTAACTTAGGGCAAATTCCTTATGAATTGAGAGATACCAAGCTCCAAACATGACTCACTTTCACTGAATTTCAGAACTTAGTCACATAGGATTTCTTGGATCTTTTGCAAATAAGTCCAAACTTCATCACTCCGCTTGAAAATTCTCTAATGTAAAAGTTACTTAGTTTGTGGTGTTCTATCACTTTGATATTTGCACTTTGGTCCAAAAGTGCCTAGAATTTACAGTTACCCCCTAGGGTTTCAATTAGGGTTTCTAAGGTTTCTTTTAGGGTTTTGAGTATTTAGGGTTTTTGTGCCACTAAAGTCCATCAACTTTGATATCTTGTGAACATTTCTAATGACTCTTGAGATCTTTACTCATTTTGGCTTCACTTTCATCCATAAGCCCTAATTCAGGGTTAAGTACCCTACCCTAGGGTTAAGCATACATCAAGTCCTATCACAACTTGTTTGAAAATTTTACCTAGTGAATGCACTCTAGGTGTAACAAACACATGAAATGTCAATGCACATGATGTTATGCTCAAGTTTTAGTGCCAGTAACACCAGGGGTGTTACATCCTTCCCCCCATAAAAGAATCTCGTCCTGAGATTTAAGGTCCTAGGGTAAGTAATGGAAAAGGAAACGCGTCACATCTTTATTTCCTTACTTGTATTACAGAGCAGGGGGTGGTAGGGGATTTATTCCAACTTTACAAACAAATGTACATATCTTACAGGTTACATGACGCTAAAAATCCAAGGAAGTTCTTTTCCAAGAAGTCTTGTGTCTCCTAGGTAGCTTCTTCTTCATTATGCTGGTTCCATTGTACTTTATAAAATTTAAGAGCCCTTTTTCGGGTGACCCTGTCCTTCTGATCCAAAACTCGAATGGGATTTTCTAAATAAGTTAAGTCTGGTTCTAAGACAACATCCACCACATCGATGGTTCGATCAGGAACTCGAAAGCACTTCTTCAATTGAGATACATGGAACACGTTATGCACTGTAAACAATGTTTCTGACAGTTGGAGTCGATATGCCACTGGTCCATATCGTTCAAGAATAAGAAATGGGCCAATATACCGGGGTGCCAGTTTCCCTTTTACCCCGAAATGGTTTACACCCTTCATTGGTGATACTTTCAGATACACATGGTCATTAACTTGAAAGACCAAAGGTTGACATCGTTTATCCGCATAATTCTTTTGTCGAGCTTGCGCCTCTTTCAAGTTGTGTATGATCCATTGGACTTTTTCTTACGTCTCTTTAACCATGTCGGGCCTGAAAAACCACCTTTCTCCAGGTTCTGACCAATTCAAGGGTGTCCGGCACCGTCACCCATACAGTGCTTCAAATGGTGCCATCTTAATGCTTTCTTGATAGCTGTTATTATAGGAAAACTCTGCCAATGGTAGACAATCATCCCATTTCTATGGGAATTCCAAGACACATGCTTGCAACATGTCTTCAAGTATTTGATTTACCCTTTCAGTTTGTCCACTTGTTTGAGGATGATATGCCGAACTGTGGAGGAACTTAGTACCCATAGACTTGTGGAGCTCTTTCCAAAATTTGGATACAAATTGTAGTCCACGGTCTATCACTATTGTTTTTGGAACGCCGTGCAAACTGAGAATACGAGCAATGTATAACTGGGCATAGACAACCATTGGGTGATCTGTCTTGACGGGCAGAAAATGTGCTATCTTGGTAAGTCGATCAACTATAACCCAGATAGAATCAAATCCTTGTGCTGTCCTTAGCAACCCTACAATGAAATCCATACTAATATCCTCCCATTTCCAAGTTGGGATGGGCAAGTATTGTAATGGTCCAGCGATCTTCATATGTATTGCTTTGACACGTCTGCAGGTGTCACATCTTGCCACATAGCGCACAATCTCAATCTTCATTTTTGTCCACCAATAGTGTTGCTTGAAGTCTTGATACATCTTAGTACTCCCTGGAGGAATGGAATATCGACTAAGATGAGCTTCATCCAAAATTTGTTGGTGGACCTCAGCATCTTTAGGCACAACTATGCGATCATTGAACCATAGTATTCCTTGGTCATCTTTTCTGAAACAATTAGCTTTGTCAGCTTCTATTTTCTCATGAATGTGTTTCATACCCTTGTCGGTTCTTTGGGCATCAATAATTCTCTATAGAAGAACTGACTCAAGCTTTAATTGTGTCAAAGTTCCATGTTGTATCATACCTAGGTTTAACTTTTCCATTTCTTGGCATAGTGTGGTGTCAGGGGTCCTTACTATAAGACAATGACCGGAAGCTTTGCGACTAAGTGCATCTGCCACCACATTGGCTTTTTCTGGGTGATAGTGGATTTCCAAGTCATAATCTTTAATTAGCTCAAGCCATCTTCTTTGTCTCATGTTCAGTTCTGACTGGGTAAAGATATATTTTAGACTTTTATGATCTGTATATAAATGGCAAGTATTCCCCAGCAGATAATGGCACCATATCTTGAGGGCATGAACAACTGCAGCTAGTTCCAAGTCATGAGTTGGATAGTGCTCCTCATGCCGGCGTAGTTGTCTTGAAGCATAAGCTATGACTTGGCCCTCTTGCATTAGGACACATCCGAGTCCACTACCTGATGCGTCACAATACACATCAAAAGGCTTCTCTATATCTGGTTGAGCCAATACCAGAGCAGTGGTCAATAACACCTTCAGCTGCTCGAAGGCTTCATTGCATTTTGAGGACCGGTCAAAGTTGGTATCGTTCTTCAATAAACCCGTGATAGGTTTAACAATCTTGGAGAAATCCAGAATAAACCTGCGGTAATATCCAGCTAGTCCAAGAAAGCTTTGAACTTGATGTACTGTTGTTGGTGGTTTCCATTCTAGAATATCCTTAACTTTGCTGGGATCAACCACAATTCCTTTGGCAGATAAAACATGTCCCAGAAACTGGATTTCTTCTAACCAAAACACACATTTGCTGAACTTATTATACTGTTGATGCTCCCTTAAGTGCGTTAGTACGATCCGTAAGTGCTTAGCATGCTCCTCTTCATTTTTGGAATAGATCAGGATGTCATCAATGAAGACCACCACAAATTTATCTAACTCAGGCATAAACATCGAGTTCATTAAGTAGGTGAAGTGGGCTGGAGCATTTGTCAATCCGAAAGACATGACCAAATATTCAAATAATCCATACCGCATAGTGAATGTGGTCTTGGGTATATCTTTGGGTCAAATATAGATCTGATGATAACCTGACCTGAGGTCAATCTTGGAGAATATCCGAGCTCTAGTAAGTTGATCAAATAAGATATCGATCCGGGGGAGAGGATACTTGTTCTTGATAGTGACCTCATTAAGGGGTCTGTAGTCCACGCACATTCAAAGTGTCTGATCCTTCTTCTTGACAAAAATTGTTGGACATCCCCAAGGTGATGAACTAGGCCTAATGAACCCCTTTTCAAGCAAGTCTTGCAATTGAGTCTTGAGTTCTGCCAATTCATTAGGTGGCATTTGGTATGACCTTCTAGAAATAGGAGCCGTACCGGGCTTTAGTTCAATCACAAATTCCACATCCCTTTCAGGAGGCAACCCAGGCAAATCTTCAGGAAAGACATCTGGGAATTCACATATCACCGGAATATCCTGAATTTCTTATACGATAGCTTCATAAACTCGTCCAAATGGTTTGGCTAGGATAGCTTTAGGGATTGACAATTGAATCTCTTCATGACCATAGCTCAATTTAATGGTCCTTAAGTCTGTATTGATGATGGCTTTATGCTAGGCCAACCAATTCATGCCTAGGATTACTGTTGGGGGTCTGCTTCGTAGCCGAAGGTCTTGTAAGAAGAAACACCTTCGGAAGATCAGCACAGAAATAACGCCGAAGCTACCTTCTAGGGAACTTCGGCATAACGACATACCTTAAGACGAAGGGTTGCACCGACTTAAAGATGAAAAGACAGATAGACCCATGATAGTTTGTGTCATGATTGTAATCGATTGTAAAGGGTATAAATGTAATTTCACACAGGCTGCACCCTGTGCCTATAAATAGATGAACAGTACCCCCGTACTGTTCACGCTGATTTGTACTCGCTCATGCATCACATTTGTTTTGATACCTTCTATCAAGCCGAAGGTACGATGTGATCTTATGTTGTTTTTATTCATTCATGATTATATAATAAGAAATATATTATAATGTCATATGATTATTCATGCTATCTATCATGTTTTACATGCTTCGTCTTTCATTGACTTATACTGCAATGATGAAGGTTCGTCCTTCACGACTTTCGTCTGAAGATCATTATATCCTAAGGGAAATAATGCTTCGAAGGACGAAGGGATTTAACCTTTAACATTTTGTGTTGCCTTGTTCTTAATTCATAGCATTTGAGAACAAGTCCCCAACATTGGCGCCCACCTCCGGTGAACTCACTTCCACTCTTGTGCTGATGGCTTTGTTCAGCAACCAAGCCAAAGCATCTTCGGCTACGAAGCTGGTGTTTCCGATAACAGGCGGCTCAAGTTCAGAGCCGGCTAACAAGAAGCAGAAGAAGGAAGCATGGAGAAGGGTGCAACATGTTGGGGTGCAGGGACCCTTCATCAAGTCAAAATGGTCCCACATCCCAATCACCTTCTCCCAGGAGGACCTTCAGCTCAAAGATTACCCTCATAATGATGCTATGGTCATATCTTGTGTCATTAAGGGATTTCTGGTCCACAATGTTCTGGTTGATACAAGCAGTGCAATGGATATCATATTTGCTAAGGCCTTTAGACAGATGCAAGAGCTAGAAGATAAGATTCATGATGCTACACATCCTCTATGTGGCTTCAGAGGAAGGCAGATTGTAGCACTCGGCAAAATCACAATGCCAGTAACCTTCGGCTTTGTTCATAACACAAGGACTGAACAGGTTGTCTTTGACATTGTTGACATTGGAGTATCCCTATAATGCAATCATTGGTCGTGGGACGCTCAAAGCTTTCGAAGCAATACTTCATCCAGCATATCTATGCATGAAGATACCTTCGGAACAAGGGCCAATTGCTGTTCATGGGAGTCAAGAAGCTGCCAGGAAGGCCGAAGGAAACTGGACAGATTCAAAGGCAATCCATAACATAGATGGAGGTGAAGCCTGTGAGCAGTACTGATACAAAAGAGAGAAGGCTGCTTCGGCGGATCAGCCGAAGCCTATGCTTCTATGTGAAGATATAGCAGAACAAAAGGTACTGCTAGGGTCCCAGTTATCTGAAGAGCAGGAAAAGAATTTGCTAAGATTTCTATTCAACAACAAACATGTCTTTGCTTGGTCAGCCAATGATCTTTGCGGTGTCAACAGAGATGTCATTGAGCATTCACTCAATGTGGATCCATCTTTTAGGCCAAGAAAGCAAAGGCTTCGGAAAATGTCTGATGACAAAGCTGAATGTGCTCGGAACGAAGTGAAGAGGCTTCTTAGCGCTGGAGTTATCAGAGAGGTCAAGTATCCAGAGTGGCTGGCTAATACTGTTATGGTGAAAAAGGCCAATGGCAAATGGAGAATGTGCATTGATTTTATAGATCTTAACAAGGCTTGTCCAAAGGATGAGTTCCCATTGCCAAGAATAGATTCTCTAGTAGATGCAGCAGCTTTGTCAGAGCTCATGAGTCTACTAGATTGTTACTCAGGCTACCACCAAATCTGGATGAAGAAGGAAGATGAGCCGAAGACTAGCTTCATAACCCCCAGTGGCACATATTGCTATCTTCGGATGCCTGAGGGGCTTAAAAATGCTAGAGGAAGCTTCAGCAGAATGACAGCCAGAGTCCTTCATTCTCAAATAGGCAGGAATGTACTGACTTATGTCGATGACATCATAGTCAAAAGCACGAAGCAAGAAAATCACATTGCTGATTTGCAAGAGACATTTGCCAACTTCAGGCAAGCTGGTTTGAAGTTAAACCCAGAAAAATGTGTTTTTGGGGTAAAGAAGGGCAAGTTCCTTGGCTGTCTAGTATTAATGAAGGGAATTGAAGCTAACCCAAACAAGATTGAAGCTATCCTATGTATGGAACCGCCAAGCACAAAGAAAGGAGCTCAACGGCTGGCAGGTAGATTAGCATCATCGAACAGATTTATATCCAGATCAGCAGAAAGAAATCTGCCATTCTTTGAAATACTAAAGTCAGCCGAAGTCTTTCAATGGGGTCCGGCTCAACAAAAGGCCTTCGAAGAGTTGAAGCAATATTTGATTGATTTAACAACGTTAACTCCACCTTCGCCAGGAGCTCCATTGCTCTTGTATGTTGCAGCTTCACATTCTGGAGTGAGTGTGGCACTTGTACAGGAGAAGCTAGATGGCCAAGTTAAAAAGCAAGCTCCAGTGTACTTCGTCTCCGAAGTTTTGAGTCCGTCAAAGAAAAATTACACAGAATTGGAAAAGGTGTTATATGCTGTATTAATGGCCTCTAGAAAGCTTCAACATTATTTTCAAGCATATGACATAATTGTTCCTTCATCACAGCCTCTGAAGGATATTATGAGGAACAGAGAAGCTACTGGAAGGATTGGGAAATGGGTTGCAGAACTTAATGAGTTCACCATTGATTATGTGCATAGATCCTCAATCCAGTCCCAAGTGTTAGTAGACTTCATCGCTGATTGGACGCCAGGGGCTCACGAAGAAGAAGTAAACAAAGATGCCGAAGCTTGGACAGTGTTCTGCGATGGTTCTTGGGGAACCTTAGGTGTAGGAGCGGCTGCGGTCCTAGTGGCACCTTCAAAAGTCAAAACATGTTATGCAGCCAAGCTTGATTTCAGTTGCACAAATAATATTGCTGAGTACAAAGCACTTCTGTTGGGGCTTCAGAAGTTAAGGGCAATGGGAATAAGAAGGGCCATCCTGAAAACTGGTTCTCAAGTTATTTCTGGCCATGTGGACAAAAGTAGCAAGGCAAGAGATCCGAAGCTCGAAAGATATCTGGATACAGTTCAAAGGTTGGAGGCTTCTTTCGAAGGTTTTTCTGTCAAGAATATTCCAAGAGGTGAAAATGTGCACGCAGATTTACTAGCCAAATCGGCGGCCCAGGGGCTCCCTCTACCTTCGGAAGTATTTTTTGAAACAATAAAGGCACCTTCGGTTGAACTCATGGAGAGAGCAGTGCTTACTATTTCTCCGGTACATAGTGAAGACTGGAGGACTGAAATTATATCTTTCCTCCAAGGTAATTGTCTTTTAGATGACGAAGCTTACAATAAAAGAATGGAGACAAGGACAAGACCATATGTGATAATAGAAGGGGAATTATATAAACATGGAGTCTGTTCTCCACTTCTCAAGTGTCTATCAAGAGTTGAAGGTATTGAATTAATGAAGGAGATACACGCAGGTCTCTGTGGATCTCACATTGGGGCTAGGCCCTTGCTTGGAAAGGTGTTTCGACAAGGATTTTACTGGCCGAAGGTAGCTTCGGATACAGCAGAGCTAGTCCAAAAATGTGAAAATTGTCAAAAATGTGCAAGAGATCAGAGACAACCTTCATCTCTCACTCAACTAATACAGCCTACCTAGCCGTTGCAAAGATGGGGCCTCGATTTGCTAGGCCCACTTCCACTAGCACAAGGCAATTTAAGATACGTTGTAGTGGCTGTAGAATATTTTTCTAAGTGGATTGAAGCGAAGCCTTTGGCCAAAATAACTTCGGTCACAACCCAGAAATTTTTCTAGCAAAACATTATTTGTCGCTTCGGCGTACCAAAGGCTATAACTGTGGACAATGGAAGACAGTTTGATGCCGAAGCTTTCAAGGAATTCTGTGAACAAATTGGCACGAAGATTCATTTTGCATCTGTCAGACATCCAGAGTCAAATGGACTTGTCGAGAGAGCAAATGGTATTATAATGACGGGAATGATGAAGCTAATATTCAATCAGCCTAGAGGAAAATGGCCAGATGAGTTGATTAAAGTGGTGTGGAGCCACAATACAACCATATCAAGATCAATAGGTTTTATGCCATTCAAGTTATTATTTGGTGACGAAGCTATAACCCCAGAAGAAGTTAAAGCGGGGTCAATAAGAACAGCAGCTTCGGCAGAAGACGAAGCTGATTACCACGTGGCAAAAGATACTATAGAAGGCACCAGACTTCAGGCTGTGGAAAATATCAATAAATATCAAGCCGAAACAATAAAATGGCGCGACAGAAAAGTCCGGTTGAAAAATATCAAGCCAGGGCATTTGGTGCTTCGGAGAGTGGCTAATCCGGACACAGTAGGCAAACTACAGCTGAAGTGGGAAGGACCTTTTTTGGTGGTATCTTCATCAAGGCCCGGTTCTTACAGGTTGAAGGATATGGACGACAACGACATTCCTAGATCTCGAAATGCGGATGAGCTTCGACGATTTTATGTGTGATTTGATGTAATCTTTTTTCATTTTTTCCTATGGCACCCTTTTCCTTTCTAAAGGGGAGAAAGGTTTTTAATGGGGCCATAGCTTGTAATTTTTCTTTTCTTATTTAGCTCTACGAGAGCAAAATCCCCCAAAAGAATGTAAAATGTAACATCTGAGCGGGCACCATCGAGTACATAAAAAAAATAAAAAAAACCAAGGAGAAGCTCAAAAGTCGTCCCTAAGGGGATGCAGAGCACGACGAAGCTACAAAAAGTCGTTCCTAAGGGAGCGCAACGTAAGTTTTCTGCTCAAAAGTCGTTCCTAAGGGAATGCAGAGCCAAATACCGCCGAAATATAAGGCGAAGAAGTTCAAAAGACGTTCCTAATGGGATGCAGAACTTATACCGCCGAAATAGAAGGCGAAGAAGTTCAAAAGTCGTTCCTAAGGGGATGCAGAACTTACACCGAAAAATAAGCGGTGCAGCCAAAAAATAAACGGTAAAGAGATTTCAGTCATTCCTAAGGGAATGCAGAGTTTGGATGTGGCTTCGTAAGCAGGTGTTTGGACATTCATTTGCACAATACATCACATCATTCATTGCATTCATACACATTCATTTAGACATTCGTAGGATCATCATCATCATGTCATAGAAGTACAGACAGTTGCTTCGGCTTTAATGACAAGGCTTCGGCAAGAAAAAAAGAAGCAGATTTATGCTTCATTGTGTACGAAAGAAGGGAAGGTGTTTTTCGCCTTCGGCTCAAAAAATACAGGTTTCGTCCACATCAAAGCAGTTCATACATGGACAGAAAGGTAAAAATATATTACAATGTATGGACAAATTTACAAAGTAGTGTCTGGTTCCTAAATTACAATATTTTTACAAGGATAATTCAAGAATTTCTCTAGAGTTTTTTTCATAGCAGTGTCTTCAGCTTCATCACTTCATCACCATTCGCCAAAGCTTCGGATCATTGCTCTTCGGCTTCGTCGTCCTGTACATAAAAAAGCGTTATAAGGTAAACTCAAGTTTCAAGGAAAAGGTAAGCACCAGGTATGAGTCTATTACCGGCTTGAGGTGACTTCGAGCTTCATCACCAGCTAAGCTTTGCCCACCCTTCGTCCAGATTTGTGTTATAAATCTATTTCCTATGCTTCGGGCCAGGCTAGGGACATCAATTAAGTCTGCTGGTGATAAGCTGAAGTTAGGTCTATTGATGATTTTCCCATGCGTGCAACCAGTTTTCATGAAGGCAACAACTGTGCCCCGAAAAGCTAGCAGGGCACAGAAATCACTGTGCCCGGCTATAACTTCGTCAAGAGCATCAACTTCGCCCTCAATGTGTTCGAAGGTCCCTGACAGATCTTCAACTGAAGGTTCAAACTTCTCAGAACAGGCCGCAACTGAGTTGAAGACCTGCTTCAGCCGCTGCACGCATCGGTTGCCGAAGTCTAGACATTTATCTTGAAGCTCTTTCAATGATTTCTGTAAATTTGAACTTTTTTCAACTTTAGCCTCAAACTTTGCATCAAATTTCTGCTTTTCTTGTTCGAAGTTTTCTGTCTTTATGAGGAGTTCACTATTCAATCTGGCAATTCTAGCTTGGGCTTCTGCCAGTAAGCCCTTCATTGATTGAAGTTCAAAATCCTTCTTACCAAGAGCAGCTTCGTGATCTTTTATTTTGCTCTCTAAGCCTTCAATTATAATCTCATGTTTTTTATCTTCAAGGTCCTATTGCATTCTCAAGGCTTTACTTAATAGCATGCTCTGCACAAAAAACAACCTTCGTCAGAAAACACCTTCGTTGTTAAAACAATGAAAAGATGAAGAAAAATTTTTACCTTGAAATTAGAATAGAATAAACTACCGACTTTATGCTGTCGTCGGTAGCGGCTGGTGTCGGCCTCAAGCTTTAGGAAACCAATACTCTTCGACATAGTACTGATAACCTTCGCTCCAGTTCGGTCTCGGAGGCATCCTAAGCTTTCGTCGTCAATACCGTCGAAGAGCAATGCTGTTGGTTGATAGCCTCATGATATTGCATAATCTCTCAGCTCTTCTTTCTCAGCCTTAGATAGCTTTTGACCAATTATGTTTTGAAAATTGAAATCCTTTTCCTCCGAAGTATCTTCGGCGATCTCCTTATCTTTTCCAAGCATTGTGGCCAAGGTATCTTCGGCAGCTGTAGCAGCTTCTTCCGTGGCCATATTCAAAAGCATTTTATCAATATCAGAAAATGTACTCTCTAGATTTATATCTTCGGCCGTTGCAGCTTCGACGGGAGCAGCTTCGGCAGTTGCAGCGCCCTCGACAGCAGGTGTTATCTTCGACGCTGAGGCCGGTGGTGGTGTTTCTTCAATGGCTTCGATTACTGTAATAATCCTCCATTTTTGGCCCAGCAGACTTCTTCGCTGCCGAGAGCTCCTCCTTCTTCTGTAAAAGCTTCGTCAGATGTGGCCCCAGTGGACTTAGCTTGATAGGCAAGGATTCAGTCATTACCTTTAGAATTTCTTCCACGTCGGCAGCAGAAGGTGTTGAAGGAGCCTCTTCCTCTATTTCAGTTGTTTTTGGCTTCGGAGCTGCAGATTTCCTCTTCAGAGCAGCTACCTTCGGCTCAGGGCTCAATTTTTTCCTCTTCAGAATTTCTTCATCTTCTTTCACCATTCTAGCAGCTTGTCTGCTCAGAACACTAACAATCCTTTTTCTTTTTTGCCCTTCGGCACCCTTGTTCAATCGCTAATAATCAGGATATTCAAAGTTCAGGGCATCCATCACCCGATTTAACCTTCGCTTCGGTTGGGTGCCGAAGGCTGCGGTCATCAGTTGATCTTCTTTCTTAGTGTAATTACCCAAAATTTCGTTGCACATGGTTTCTATCATTTCTAACCATTCTTGACATGGCCCTTTGAACTGTTTCTCGAATTTGAACTTATAAGGTAGTTGCACAAGTTCATTCTTCTCCTGTGTCCCCTTCAGCTTCGGCATGTTCCATTCACTTAGCGTCGGGAATACCTTATAGGTTAGATATTCTTGGACTAGATCTCTAGTCCCGATCTGCTTGGCTACCACCCTGAATTCTGACACAACTTCTCGGCATGGTGACCCTAGCACCATACGGCACAGCGGCCTGGTCAACCCGTAGCTCAAACTCAGCAGGCTAAGTACCAATGTCTTCAGCTTCTCCCTCTTCTTCTCATCGGCTTTAACATAAAACCACTCATTTTTCCAACCAGTTGGCCACTTGGTGCGATAGATAACCACTGGAGTCTTCATATCTTTGCGGTAGGCGAAGTTGTAGCAACCAAAATTCTCATGAAGACCATCTTCTCTAGCCTTCTTCTGATAATGAAGCTCCTGCACTTAGCATAAGGCTTCGGCATTCGGGTCTATTCCTTGGCTTCGGAGAGCCCAGATGAAGACGCTAAGCCTAACGATAGCATTAGGAGTCAGCTGATGAAGATAGATCTCAAAGTTTTCCAAAACCTCTCCAATCATTTCGTTCAAAGGAAACCTGAATCCTGCTCTGAAGAAGCTCCTGAAAACTACCACCTCATCTTTTTCCGGTGTCGGAGTGGTTTCTTCTCCGCCAAAATGAATCAGCTTCTTCTCAGCTTCTCCAAAGTATCCTAGCTTCACCATCATAGGCATATCACCCTCAGAAACGGTAGATTTTCCAAAGTCCAAGTGACTGGGTTTGGATGGCATGAGATTGCTATAATCTTCTTCTTCTTCTTCAGCATCATCTTCTCCGATGTCAGCCTGTTCAGCTTCGGCAGCAGGTGCATCTTCGTTAGTAGCCCCCTCTGTCACAACTAGTCCCGATTGTCTCATCACTTCAGAAATCGGAGCAATCTCTATGGTTTCAGCCTCTTCTCCATCACAGGTCACCCTACCAGTGGAACGAACTCTCGCCATCAGGTGTCGAATTCCTTGTAGTTCTTACGAAGGTTGATGATTTTTATTGTTCTGATGAAGCTCCCTCTTATGACGAAGCTAGAACAAAATGATGCTTTACTTGAGAATGTGATGAGAAAGCTTCAGCTATGGTTAAATTTTTCAGCAGCACAACAGTGCAATGGCAATGAATGACGTGGTAACGTCACACCTACCCGTCTGTTTATATAGTGTTGCAGGTGTGAAGGTGAATCGTCAAGTCGCTCGTACCCGCCCAACAGACACCCGCACTCACTAAACGGTGGACCACGGTGCGTGGGAGATGAATCGCCAGATCGCGTGTACCCACTGCATGATGGGGCCACCTCGCACTCGGATTATTTTAATCGTTTCTCAGCAATGAGCTCAGGGAAGGTGTTTTCGGACCTTCGGCATTCTGAAGTCGAGGACATTTTTTCACGGATCAAGCTCGTTATGAAAAATGATCTAGCACCGCGAAGGGGCTACTGTTGGGGGTCTACTTCGTAGCCGAAGGTCCTGTAAGAAGAAACACCTTCGGAAGATCAGCACAAAAATAACGTCGAAGCTACCTTCCAGGGAACTTCGGCACAACGACATACCTTAAGACGAAGGGTTGCACCGACTTAAAGACGAAATGACAGATTGACCCATGATAGTTTGTGTCATGATTATAATCGATTGTAAAGGGTATAAATGTAATTTCACACAGGCTGTGCCCTGTGCCTATAAATAGATGAATAGTACCCCATACTGTTCACGCTAATTTGTACTCGTTCACGCGTCACGTTTGTTTTCATACCTTCTGTCAAGCCGAAGGTACGATGTGATCTTATGTTGTTTTTATTCATTCATGATTATATAATAAGAAATATATTATAATGTCATATGATTATTCATGCTATCTATCATGTTTTACATGCTTCGTCTTTCATTGATGTATACTGCAATGATGAAGGTTCGTCCTTCACGACTTTCGTCAGAAGATCATTATATCCTAAGGGAAATAATGCTTCGAAGGACGAAGGGCTTTAACCTTTAACATTTTGTGTTGCCTTGTTCTTAATTCATAGCATTTGAGAACAAGTCCTCAACAATTACATCTATGTCTTGTCCCTTTAAAACAATCATATTGGTAGGAAATTCAAGCCCGGCTAATGTTACGGGTATGTGGAAGGCTACTTCCTTAGTAAATATCCGTCCCCCAGGTGAATAGATAAATCCTTCCCTTGATTCAGTGCAAGGAATGCAATGCTTTTCCACAAAATTCTTACTTATGAAGGTGTGTGATGCACCAGAATTGAAGAGAATAACTGCTGGATAATTGGCAACAAGAAACGTACCCATCATTACCGGCTCGCCATCCGGTGTTATAGCCACTTGGGTATAATAAATTCGTCCCATTTTATTGAAATTCTTGCCCATTGAAGTATTAGCCGTGTTCCCCTTTCCTTGGTTGGAGTTCCCAGAGTTCTGTTGGAAATTGATTTTATTTTGCTTCGGGTATGGGCAGTCCTTGATGAAGTGTCCGGACTTTCCACAGTTGAAGCCTGTCAGCCCTACTATAGGTAAGATCCAAACATGTTGCCATTTTCTGTTGAAGCCTGTCATTAAGTCCCCTCATAAAACAATTCTTTTTCTTCAGATTTGTATTCACCTAGTCGATGGCATGCTGGGATAGATGGTTGAACTTATTGAGATACTGCATTACAGTATCTCCCCCTTGCTTTAACCGGATGAACTCTTCTTGTTTCATATGAATCACTCCTTCTGGAACATAATGCTCTCGGAATGCTAGCTTGAATTCCTCCCAGGTGACTTGATGTCTAGCCGGTTGGATTGCTGCAAAATTTGCCCACCAAGTACTGGCAAGCCCTCTTAGTTGTTGTACGGCAAACAGCGGCTTCTGCGTCTCCATGCATCGAATCAGCCCAAACTTCTGTTCCATCACTCTTATCCACTCATTGGCTTCTAAAGGTTCTTCTACTTTGATGAAGATCGGGGGTCGAGTCTCAGAGAATTCCAAGTATGTAGTTTCACGTGATCCTTGAGGAGGATCTTTGCCTCCATGCTGTTGGAATTGATTGCCCGCCATTTCGTGCAAGAAACGCGTATTATCCGTAATGGCATTGACCAGGGCAGCGATAGCCTCGGCCAAAATCAGTGGTACTAGTGGCGGGTTGGAAGTATCTTCCCTACCACAGGAAGTCCCCGCACCATCATGTGCGCGAGTTCGTGATGGCATATGAGGCAAAGAAACATTTGGAAAAAATATAACATGCCAACATACACCATCATATTACCTTACCAAAATGTAATAATTATACAGACTCCAGTGTACAACTCGACTTCAGTAATTATTTCACATAAGTATAATATCTGAAATATACTATTCTAGTCTTCGTCATCCTTTGTTGCTTCATTTCCTGCTGCAGGAGACCGCTCGTCAGCAAGGTTCATGGAAGGAGGGGGCCTAAAAAGGTCCAACTCCCCATCAGGTCCTTCATTTGCTATTCCCAATGGTTCGGCTCCCATTGCAGCAACATCGGAAGGCACGTCTGGGTGCAGTTGAGCATACAATATGTTGGGGGCCTTCGTCCTCCGAAGGTCCTCAAAAACATGATTTGACAATATTTTCCAAGTGAATTATATGAACAGGTATCTTCGGACTCAGATCATGAACATGGAGTACGGTCAGAACGAAGCCCAAGTTGTACGAAGCTGATTACCAAGCTGTACGAAGGATGGTGCACAGCCGAAGCTATGCGCAGAAAGCTTCGTCGCGATAGCAGAAAGGGGAACCGACTTAAAGATGAAAAGACTACTCAGGCCTTAATAGATTCCCATAAGTCATTAGCAAATGTAATGGACATGAATGTAATTTTGCATGGGCTACGTCCCACGCCTATAAATAGATGAACAGTACTCCCGTACTGTTCACGCTGACTTGGCATTTGCTTTCCGTCATCCTTGTACTTTTGCCTTCCTACCATCCGAAGGTACACTTGTAATCTGAAGTCATTTCTATTTTTATATGATAGTAAAATAGAAATGACGTTGCGATAATATTTAAATGTTTATATCGCTTTTTATGTTGCATGTAAGTCCTTCGTCATAGTTTATTGTGCTTACGAAGATATGTTGTTTGTGACCTTCGTCCGGAACACATTATATCCCGAAGGGAAATAATGTTTTAAAGGACGAAGGGCCTTATCATTTAACACTTTTTATGTTGCCTTGTTCTTAATCCGAAGCATTTGAGAACAAGTCCCCAACATTGGCGCCCACCTCCGGTGAACTCACTTCCACTCTTTGAGTCTTTGAGCGCCCTCGGCGATCATCAACCTTCGCCATGGCGCCGAAGAAAGCTTCAGCAGCTGGCACTGCAGCTCTCCAACCGCTGGACCACAATCAGGAGACTGTCTCTCTTCGGGAGGCCCGAAGCCAGAAGAGGAAGGCTGTCAGCCCGACGCCTCAGGAGGATGAATTAGACCAAGAGATCAGAGATATGGAGATGCTTCATCAACAGGTGCAGAGGAAGAAGGAAAAGATGGCCAGGCTAGCTGAACTGCAAAGGCAGATAGACGAAGCTTCTGAAGAAGTTCGCCATCTTACTCACGATGAGCAGAACCGAAGGCCTCAACAAAAGGACCTTCATCAGGAGGGTTTCTTCAACGAAGATGACTGGTATGACAATTTCCATCATGGAAATTTTGTTTTCGATGATGCTTCTCCCTTGTCCGCTGAGCTGCAGGCTACTCCTTGGCCTCCGTCCTATAAGCCGCCCCAGCTTCCCATATTCGATGGCCATTCAGACCCGAAGCAGTTTTTGATGAGCTATGAAGCAACAGTATCTTCGTATGGTGGCAATGCTGCAGTCATGGCAAAGTCTTTTGTTATGGCTGTCAGGAGTGTTGCTCAAACCTGGTATTCCTCCCTTCGACCAGGAACGATCACTTCATGGCAAAAACTGAAGGACATGTTGCTAACCAGCTTCCAAGGGTTTCAGACGAAGCCGGTCACTGCTCAAGCCCTGTTCCAATGCACTCAGGATTATGAAGAATACCTTCAGGCGTATGTCAGAAGGTTCTTGCGTTTGAGGGCGCAGGCACCAACGGTGCCCAACGAAATTGTCATTGAGGCCATGATCAAGGGACTTCGGCCTGGACCTTCAGCTCAATACTTTGCTAGGAAGCCTCCCCAAACTTTGGAGAAATTGCTCCAGAAGATGGACGAGTATATTCGTGCCGACAATGATTTTCGCCAAAGAAGGGAGGAGGCTTTCAGGTTTTCTGAAATGACCAGGGGCTTCGGAGGAAGATTCTATCCGAGGCACGTCAGGTCCATCCACAACTCTACTCAAAACGATGATAAGGGGAGTCAGCAGAACAGGCCGAAGTGCTCCTCACAGGCTTCGGGGCAACAGCAAAGTTTCTTCCGGCCACCAGCTCCAAGAGGCAGAGGCGCCAGGGGCTTCGGCGGAAGATTTGGAGATCAGCCAAGGAGAGTATTTTGCTTATTCTGTGGTGAAAACAAGGGCCATACCACCAGGATGTGCCATGTTACCATCCAGAAGCAAAAGGAGATAGCCGAAGCTGCAGCGCAACAAGCTCAGCCGAAGCAGGTCATGCATACTGCTTCGTACCATCCGCCTTACATCCCAGAATACATAGGCAATCACCCTGCAGTTTCTGTTGCTTCGGCGAGTCAACCTCAAGCTTCCTGGCAACAGCCTCCGCCTCCACCACCGTTGCAACAAGGCCAACAGCCAGAAGGGAGCCAATATGCTCCACACCAAAGGGATCTCAGAGAACAATCCGAAGCTCGCACAGTCAATAGCACTGTGCCAGAGTCAAAGCACATCTATTGACAAATATCCTACCAGTTTTTTCCATTCAGTTCTATTTTCTGTGTAATAAAGGACATTTTTTTAGTTTTCATGTAAAAGTTTCTTTGCTTGCTCCAAGGAAAATGTATTTTCTCAGGCTTAAGTTGCTGAAGCTTAAAAATTTACAATAACAAGGAGGACCTTCGAATTATCGAAAATCCTTTGAAGCAACAAAAAGTCGTTCTAAGGAACGCAGAGTAAGTTTGTTGAAATCATAAAAAGTCGTTCCAAAGGGAACGCAGTGTAAGTTTTCTGCTCCAAAGTCGTTCCTAAGGGAATGCAGAGCTTACATCGAAAAGTCAACGCTGATACCGCCTAAGTAAAGGGCGAAGAAGCTCCAAAGTCGTTCCTAAGGGAATGCAGAGCTTACAGCAAAAAGTCAACGCTGATACCGCCTAAGTAAAAGGCGAAGAAGCTCCAAAGTCGTTCCTAAGGGAATGCAGAGCTTACAGCGAAAAGTCAGCGCTGGTACAAAAATATTTTGTGTTTTACAGGGATATGTGTGTATCTTCGGAACAAATGTCATCTACATAACATAACATCATCACATCATTTTGCATAGCATAAGCATCATACATCATGTTGCATATGGCAAAAGAAGGGGACACGGTATCAACCTTCGGAAGGATACTTTGAGAAAGTAAAAATCGTGCTAAGTCACAAGGGGACACAATATTGATCTTTGGAATATAGCTTCGGAGAATATTTTCATGAAGCTTGGATATCCTTCATCAGAGCACTATGAGCATTGTCGTGATGCATAAAAGTTTTTCTATCTTCACGAAGCATGAAAGAAGGGAAGGTGTTTTTTCGCCGAAGCCTCAAAAACGGTACGTATGTAAAGTTTCATGCATCGTAAAGAATCGAGTCATTAAAAGCAAATATATCACAGGATTACAACATGTCACACATGTTTCATTTCAAGAATTCTTTACAAAAGTGCCTAATCTTCTCTCAAAACAACTTCGGCAGCTTCGTTCAGGAGTCGGTTAACAACTTCATCCATGATAGCTTCAGCCATCTTTTTAATTTCTTCGTCTCCTTTCGGGTGAGGGCCCGGAGACGCTTTAGTAGGATCTGAAGGAGAACATGATACGGGCACATTGCTATTACAAATTGTGAACGAAGTTTAAAATCAAAAATTACAACGCAATAAAAACCATTAGCTAATACCTAATTGCCCTTCGGGCTCTGAGCTTTTGTCAACGGCCTTAGTTACTTCTCTAGCGTCGTGAATGCCTTTCTCACTTTTCTGAATGATTTCTCGGGCCATTTCTCGGCCACCATTGTCCCAGATGTCAGTGAAAAATTTTCCACCAGCCTGGCTAGCTTCGGCCGAGGGGTCTTTAACATCTTCAGGAGATAAGCTGGCTTCGGATTGTGCAAGAGCCTTAACATGATTGCAGCCTTTTTTCTCCAGTATAGAAGCAATCCCCCTGGCACCCGAGAAGGCGCAAATATCTCCTCGACTGTTTAGAATTTCTTCGAAGGCTTCAGCTTCGTGGCAGATCCATTCTATCGGCCCTTCTAGGTTACCTCTCACAAAATCTTCTTCACTCGAAAGTGCGCCAACACTGGCGAAGCTGGTTTTTATTTTCTTTACACAATCCATGCATTTTTCGTAGCACCTTTTCTTAGAAGACCGAAGCTCTTCAACGGTTCCTTCCAAATGATTAGCCCATTGGTCGCTGCATTCCCGCCTCGTTTCTTCAAGTATGCGTTCTTCTTTCGCCCGGGCCAATTGCTTCCGAAGATCGTCAATCTCGTGCTTTTGAGCTGCAATTTGGGCTTTGGACGCAGCTTCGTTCTCCTTTACTTTATCCACTAATGTAACTAGAATCTTGTCCTTTTCCAGGGCTTCGTTCCTTAGCTTGATAACCTCTGTTCGAAGGTTGTTGAAGGCAATTTCATAGCTTTCGTCTTCGGCACTCTTTTGCGCTCTTAGCGCGTTGCTTAGTATTAATCCCTATATGTAAAAAGTTAGTATGAGAATAAAGCAATAGATCTCGAATCATAAAATTTCCAAAATGCCCAATCCTCGCACCTTCAGACTATTATATGCAAGGCTATCCGCAAGATCCTCCTTCGTCATAGCGCATAATCCAGCTTCAAGCTTCGGAAACCCCATACTCCTAGCCATCTCCCGGTAGACAGATATTTCTTTGTTGTCAGGGAGACAGTATAGGAAGTCATCTTCGTTTGTCCCATTGAACACTAGTGACCCCTTCGGATATTTTAATTCATTGGCATAGTGGTTGGCTTCAAAAATCTCTCCTTCAGATAATTTCTTCCCCGAAGCATGTCGCACAATGTAATCGCATATGGTGGAAGGAGCTTCGGGGGCAGCAGTGTCAATTTCTTCAACCAAAGTTGGCTCTGGCATTTTTATTTTTTCTTCGGTTTCCAAGGGTTGTTCCTTGGTGGGTCCTGAAGTCCCAGCTTCAACTTCAGGTTGTTGCTTCGAAGCTTCAGCATCTAAAGCTTCAGCAGACACTTCAGAAAGTTCAACAGTCTTCTTTGGAGTTATGCTTGAAGACTTAATTGTCTCCAAAACATCTAGCACGTTCACCATTCTTTTTCTTTTCGGGGTTACCGATGGCCCCTTTTGATTTTTTATTGTTTCAACACTTGCTGAAGGACTTAAGATTTCTAATATTTTTGGTCCTTCAATTTTCGGTTTTTCTGCTTTCTCTGCTGAAGGTACTTCAGTTTTTTCTTCGATCTCCGGCACTGGAGCTGGCTCTGTACTTTCAGTAGCCAAGGAGACTTTACCGATAAATTCAGGCACTGTGGCCGGCTCAATAAAACGTGCCCGGTGGGTGAGCACCTTCATCTTTTTTCTTTGCGGCGCTGGCTCACTAGAAGCACTTGTGGCAACTTCTGTTGCAGGAGAAGTATTTTTTCTTTTGCGGCCCGGCACCGGATAATGATAGTCAGGGTAGACAAACCCAATTGCATCAAATACCCGGTTGAGCCTCTTCTTCTTTCGGCCTCCGAAGGCCGCCGATAATGCAGTGTTCTCGGCCTTCGAATATACCCCAAGCAGTTCGTCACTTAATGTTTCAATGCTTTTTAACCAGTCGTCATCAGGTTCAACAAACTTATCCCCGTATTTGAATGTGTATTTTAGTCTGACTAGACCACCTTCGTCAGACTCTTTGATGGTCTCCTTCGGCATTTCCCACTTTCCTGCAAGTGGCCACACCCTGAAGGCAATATGCTCTTGGACCAGATCCCTTGTCCCAATAAAAGAGCAGATTACGCCGAAGGCTCTTTGGCATTCTTCGGCCGCTTCATCCATTTCAACCTTCGGCTTTCGGAGTCCGAAGCGTTGCCAAATGGGGCGCATAATGATACTCTTAACATTTTCCTGCGCTGTCAAGTCATTCTTTACATAGAACCATTCTGTCATCCAGGCCCCGGGCCACCTCTTCCGAAAGGTTGGCACAGGGCAGCTTGACCCGGAGCGGGCACCGAAGCTGTAACAACCAAAGTTGTTGTGATATTGTTCTTTCCCCCAGGGCTTCGTCTCATATACCAACTCATGAATTTTGCAAAAGCTTTTAGCATTTGGTTCTAAACCTTGGCTTTTCACAGCCCAGACAAAGATTCCCATTCTTATGATAGCTTTGGGAGTAATCTGATGAAGGTAGATTTGAAATGTCTTCAGGACTTCGACAACAAAGCTGCTTAGGGGGAACCGAAGCCTAGCCTTGAGAAAGCTTCGGAAGATCACGACCTCATCTTCTTCGGGGGTGGGAGAAGTCTTTTCTCCAGCATCAGCCCTCACAATAGATATATCTCGAAAATATCTCCCCCTCATATTGTCAATATGACTCTGCTTAATAGTAGTTTTCCCGAAAACCGAGTGACTTGGCCGCCATGGTCGATCTTTAGACTCTCCCCCGCCGCTTTCTACATCATAACTGTCGCTGTCACCAGTATCTTCAGATAAACCTTCTAAAATCTCTTCGGTGATCTTTTCTGTATTGGTCTTCGACATTGCCTCAAGAAAGCCCAGGTTCTTCTCTTCAGAGAGACTTAGCTTCATCTCGACAACAGCCTTCTTCTCCTCAGACATCTCTTCGGAGATCCTACTTCTCGCTTCCGAAGCTTAAAACTAGGGAAGAAAACAAATATTTTTGGGCAGAAAGTTTTATAAGCAGGAAAAACAGATGGCAAAGAGAGCGTGCCAAATCAAATATGGTGGGCTCCTATTTATACACTCGATATGACGGAAACTGTGTGGTCCCAGCTGTCAGTGACTTTTGCTATTCTAGCAAAGGGAAGGTGTTTTTCCGGACCTTCGGCTTAAGGCCTTCGTCCATATCGCAATCTGAATTTATCACTAACAAATTAATATTGCGAGGGGCTACTGTTGGGGGCCTTCGTCCTCCGAAGGTCCTCAAAAACATGATTTGACAATATTTTCCAAGTGAATTATATGAACAGGTATCTTCGGACTCAGATCATGAACATGGAGTACGGTCAGAACGAAGCCCAAGCTGTACGAAGCTGATTACCAAGCTGTACGAAGGATGGTGCACAGCCGAAGCTATGCGCAGAAAGCTTCGTCGCGATAGCAGAAAGGGGAACCGACTTAAAGATGAAAAGACTACTCAGGCCTTAATAGATTCCCATAAGTCATTAGCAAATGTAATGGACATGAATGTAATTTTGCATGGGCTACGCCCCACGCCTATAAATAGATGAACAGTACTCCCGTACTGTTCACGCTGACTTGGCATTTGCTTTCCGTCATCCTTGTACTTTTGCCTTCCTACCATCCGAAGGTACACTTGTAATCTGAAGTCATTTCTATTTTTATATGATAGTAAAATAGAAATGACGTTGCGATAATATTTAAATGTTTATATCGCTTTTTATGTTGCATGTAAGTCCTTCGTCATAGTTTATTGTGCTTACGAAGATATGTTGTTTGTGACCTTCGTCCGGAACACATTATATCCCGAAGGGAAATAATGTTTTAAAGGACGAAGGGCCTTATCATTTAACACTTTTTATGTTGCCTTGTTCTTAATCCGAAGCATTTGAGAACAAGTCCCCAACACAATACATGTACTTCTTCATGTAAAGTATTACAGTACACTTGCAGGCTATCAAGGGCCGCACTAAGCTCTGCCACAAGAGCTCTAGCTTTTGCTTCGTGGTCCCAAGTGATCGAACGCGAGTTGATGGCCCAATCAATGGCCAAATCCCGTTCTGAAATCTCATATTGCAAGCGGTTGACATCGGCTGACAATTCAGCTATACGCTGGTTGTCCCGCTCCCGTGCCCTATTTCTGTGACGTAGCTCTGACCGAAGTTGTTCCACCCTGGCTTCCAGGTCTCCAATTGGGTCATTACCGCCACTACTACTCCCTTCATGTCTGGGGGCTAGCTGATGATGAGGCACGCCAAAAGGTCCAGTAGATTTGCGTGTTGTTTTTCTTGTACACGCCATGTCTCCATAAGAGGGGAAGATTTATTAGTATATTCTTAACATGATGCATGCATATTCTAATAATTATGGAATCAACCTTCATTGAGTCCCAACTTTCACTTCTAATAATTACGTAACATCTGAAGAAATGGGTTTCACTTCGATACCAGCTGTGACGGAACCTCCCAAGGTATTAGGCCCACCTACAGTTGTCCTTGTCCTAAAGACCTTGGATAACCCTGTAGATGCACCTAATCACTCGACAAGTTCGGTAACTGTATCCTCATCATTTCACCCAAGAGCGCTTCACCCGTCACGCAGATATTACATCACATCGGAGGAAAGAATAAGCGGAAGCAAATTACAATAACTTAATTTACATTCATCCAATAGAGAGAGAGAGAGTATTGTTATTACAATACCAGGTATTACGAGTGCATAAGGTATCATTATTACAGACCAGGGAGGCAAAACACCCTCTCGTACAAAAGATTATTGTTTTTAAAGTGGGAGGCCAACATCTCCCATGACTGACTTCACTGTTGGGGCTCATCCTTGGGTACCAACTTAGAACAAAACAGCAAAAGTCTGTTGTTTCCTCACCTACAACAACATGGGTTCGAAAAACCTGAGTACGGAGTGTACTTTCGCAAGTCTTACCCATCAAAAGAAAAGACTCTCAAGGATATGCTGGCTTGAGGGAGTCAAGGTAAGGCTATTTAAGAATCAAAGACTCCGTTGGCAGAAATGCTTACTAATAGTGTATCCTTAAAAATCTAGTTTTATTGCCAAATTAAGTTATTACCTGCAACTGGAGTTCTTTCAACCCTAGTTCACGCACTTGGCCTACACTAGCCATCTTTTATCATTCCTTTTTACTTTACTGGATTGCTACGTGTAAGTCAGTGACCAAGTCTTCATGTCCGAGAAGTAAGGGCGATCCGAATCGATTAATACCCAGCTGAGGATCTCCAATCACACGACATATGTAGCACTTAACCCTTGCATATGTCAACTTGCCACCGGGTTTCTCAAGACCAGACAGGGTTCATGCCAACCGAGAGCACAGATACACCACCGTCCAGCCTCTTGCCACGGAGGGTACACGCTACTCTCGCCATCTCTCCACTCCCATTGCATGTTGGCCTTTCTGGTATTGGTCTGCCCGAGGCAAAGCTTACCCATGACGAGACATGTGACCAGTTAAAGGGTCCTCGGTCAGCAGGCCCACATCGGTACGGTCCTTAATCGACTCAGACGGAGACACTACACCGAGACTCTCTTCTCGTGCAAGTCACCCACCCAGTCTCGTCTTTATCATTTTCAATCCCAAAATTTGTTACCTAGCAGAGGTACATCTTTTTCTGATGTTGAACCCATCACGACCATGATGGATCCACCATTAAGTTTTATTTTTTTGAAAACATCCCATTCCATCTGAAGCATTATCTTTTGTTAAAAACAAAACATTTTTGTTTTCTAAATCAAGACTAAGCATCAGAAAACCTTTTAATAAAATAGGTAATCAAGGAATGGTAGTCAACTTCAAGGAAGGAAATGCAGCAATTGTGTAGCACTCAACTCCTATCACCTAATGCATCATTCAAGTGATAAAGAGTTTAAAATCACAAGGAGAGGTAAATGCACCGAGGCTTGCCTTGTGTTGTAGGGGATTCGGGATCTGTTCCACAGATATCAAAATAAAAACAATTCCCGACAGGTGGAGTCTTAGTTGGTGGTGCAGTCTCTTCTTCTTCAACACTTACTTCTTCTTCATTTTCTATACATAACCATATATAAACATGAATGCCCACGAGATGCGATGAATATGTAGTTATATTAGTGACACATCAAGTTGTATTTTGAATACAACTTTCCTTCATGGTACACCAGGGAAACTAGGGTCTTCTAGGTTAACACCCTAGTAGGGTTAGGCAGTTTTATTCTAAGGAACTAGGGTTTTGGGGTTTTGGGATCAAACAATGTCCAAAACATGTCAAACTTCACCCAAAGGTTCTAATTATCATATTAGGCTTACCTAAAATGTTTTGTGGTTTTTTGAGTTATCAAATAATTTCTAAAATTCCAAAAGTCTAGGTTTAGGCCTTCTTAAATACTAAATAATTCATGGTTGGGGCTAAAAACCTTGGAACTATTTTTATTAAATACTATGGGAATTTAGAAGTCTAGTACAATTGGTCCCATATTTTTATCGTTTTTCTAGAATTCTCTATGGATTTCCAAACTTTCCTGGAAAAAGAAAAAGAAAAACTCTTAATAGTGTTGGGCCGAAACCGGCCCAATTAGCCCAGGCCTACGCAGAATTTGGGCGCGCTCGCGACCATAAGATAGACTTCGCGCATAGGCCCTCGCCAGATCAAATATTAGAAAGGAAGTCCTCAACCGAATTCAATGAGTCACTGACATTTTACTTCCAACCCCTCCTAAGTTCCTTATCTTTCAAAATTAAGTCCCCGACCCCGGCCAGCGGCGTGGATGAATTTTCCCCACCATGCTGCGGCAGTGGAGAGCCCGAGCACCCGTTAGATATTGGCCATACCTAATTCTAACCTAATCTGAGCAGCTATGGGCACGGATGTAGCTCATAAACCCCTAGAACGGCCTACTCGTGCCTGTGGCGGTGTTCTGGTTCCGCGGTGTTTGCCCAGATGATTCAAGCACTGGAAGATTCAAATTAAGGGCATGGGGAGTACGAGCAAGTTACGGACGACGCGGTGCTTACATGAATTGGCATCGGACCAACTGAGTTTTGGTGGGTTGACACCAGAGTAGTTCATGTGACGTCAAACTCGTGTTCCAACCAAACTAGGACCGTAAAGACCAAACGGACTCCTTGGTGAGCTTCACCAGTCTATAGGGACGCTAGAACATTAATTCTTAGGGGTTGAGCCATACCGCAATCGCCTGGCCATGTGAGGTTGATGCGTCGGCGAAGTGGTCACCAGACACGTACAGTGACTTGACCAAAGGAATTGGGCGCGTCCAGGGTATAGTTTGGGGTAGGGAAAGCAATACTTCTAACTGAAGCTACACACTATGGTTGATGATCGAGGCAAGGATCTCTTGTTTGCTCCTGCTCCTTCCCCCCGGTTGCTCTTTAAATAGGCAGTGAAAAGATCAAGAGATGGCTGGGTTCTTGAGATTACAGTAGGGATAACTCTGAGCATGCCAAAGAGTGCATGGGGATGTAGGCGTGCCTCAACCCTAAAGACCCACGCCGGTTCCCAGAGCACAACCAGGCAAGGTGAAGTTTATCCATGGCAAGAGGGAGGGGGTAAAGATAAGATGGCATTGTAGTAGTTATTTCCAACTGGTGATATTTCAGTGATGAGCACAATTCTGAATATCCTTGCCCTCTTCTTATCTCTATCTTCTCTCTATTCCAAAGTAAGACACGACAAGGGAGGAAAAGATCAGGGGTAGATATTTCTGCACTTTTGAATCTACGGCTTTTGACTGATCCTCCCTACTTCAGTCAGTCTTTTCTCCTTATTTTGATTAAGAATAGATCAGTCACCATTAATGGAACTTGTTCACTAATCCAGGGTCTGCAAAGTTCCTATAGGTTTCTTGGACCCAAACCTCATAGATTACAAATTATGGTATCCAAAAATCAGCTGCACTACACGGTTACCATTTCCTCTGCCTGAACCCAAATCTTTAGTTTTCAGCTGATCCCTCCCTTTTCGACAGAGACCATTTGGGCGCCCTTATCTTTTAATTTTATATAATGTCAAGTCAGGGTCTCTTAATAAACTTTGCTCAAGAATACTAACTATCCAACTTTGCTTTAACCATTCTGGCACAAAGTCACATAGAATAGCTTCTGTTGGGGGCCTTCGTCTTTCGAAGGTCCTCAAAAACATGACTAACAATGTTTTCCAAGTGTAATATATGTACAGGAACCTTCAGACTCGGAATAAAGCTGTACACAATATGAAAAGCATGGTCGGGACGAAGGTTGAATCAGCTCCGAAGCTATGCGTAAGGAAGCTTCGGCTCAACGGCAGAAAAAGGAACCGACTTAAAGGGGAAAAGGCTATCTAGTCCTCGTTGGATTGTCATTAAGTCAATAGTAAACATAAAGGGCATGAATGTAATTTTACACAGGTTGCGTCCTATGCCTATAAATAGATGAATAGTACCCCCGTACTATTCACTCTGACTTGTATTCGCTCGTGCGTCACGCTTGGACTTTTACCTTCTGTCAAGCCGAAGGTATAAATGTAATTCAATATTGTTTCTATTTATCCATGATAATATAAAGAAGAGATATTAAATGTTGGGGCTATGCTTCGTCGCGCCGAAGGTCTTGTAGGAAGAAGCAGCTTCGGCTGAAGCTGTCCGCAGAAGATGACCGAAGGTCCCTCTTCATGAAGCTTCGGTATTACAAACCGACTTAAAGATAGAATGACCTTTTAGTCCATAAAGGTCCGAGTCAATGTTGTAAATTTTTATGAGGGGCATAATTGTAATTCTTCACAGGCTGTGTCCTGTGTCTATAAATAGATGAACAGTACCCCCGTACTGTTCACGCGGACTTGGCATTTGCTTTCCGTCATCCTTGTACTTTGGCCTTCCAAATTGAAGGTACAAATGTAATTCAATATTCTTCTTATTCTTTCATAATTATATAATGGGGACACTTAATAATGTTATATGATTAATCATGTATTCTTTCATGTTTCACATGCTTTTCCTTTTATCGATATAAACTATGATGAAGAAGGTATGTCCTTCTTAACCTTCGTCCAAAATCGTTATATCCTAAGGGAAATAACGTTTCGGAGGACGAAGGACATTAACCATTAACTTCTTTCTGTGTTGCCTTGTTCTTAATTCATAGCCTTTGAGAACAAGTCCCCAACATTGGCGCCCACCTCCGGTGAACTCACTTCCACTTTTTTGAGCTGATGGCTTCGTTCAACGATCAAGTTGGAGCTGAGCTGATGGCTTCGTTCAATGATCAAGTTGGAGCTGCTTCGGCTCCGAAGCTGCTGTTCCCGATAACAGGCGGTTCATGTTCAGAGCCAGCTAACAAGAAGCAGAAGAAGGAAGCGCAGAGAAGGGTACAGCATGTTGGGGTGCAAGGACCCTTCATCAAGTCGAGATGGTCTCACATTCCTATTACCTTCTCCCAAGAGGACCTTCAACTCAAGGATTATCCACACAACGATGCTATGGTTATCTCTTGTGTGATCAAAGGATTTCTGGTCCACAATGTCTTAGTTGATACAGGCAGTGCAGCTGATATCATATTTGCTAAGGCCTTCAGACAAATGCAAGAGCCCGAAGACAAGATCCATGATGCTACGCACCCTCTTTGTGGCTTCGGAGGACGGCAGATTGTAGCACTTGGGAAGATTACCATGCCAGTAACCTTCGGATTTGTTAACAACACTAGAACTGAGCAAGTTGTGTTTGACATTGTTGACATGGAGTACCCTTACAATGCAATTATCGGTCGTGGCACCCTCAATGCTTTCGAAGCAATCCTTCATCCTGCCTATCTTTGCATGAAGATACCTTCGGATCAAGGACCCATCGCTATTCATGGAAGTCAGGAAGCTGCCAGAAGGGCCGAAGGAAGCTGGACTGACTCCAAAGCAATCCATAACATAGATGGAGCTGAAGCTTGTGAGCAGTAAAATTCAGGAGGGAGAAAGCAGCTTCAGCAGATCAGCCGAAGCCCATGCTCTTATGTGAGGACATAGCAGAGCAGAAGGTGCTGTTGGGCTCTCAATTATCCGAAGACCAGGAGAAAACCTTGATAAGGTTTTTGTTCAACAACAAAGATGTTTTTGCATGGTCAGCTAATGACCTCTGCGGAGTAAATCGGGATGTTATTGAACACTCGCTCAATGTTGACCCATCCTTCAGACCCCGAAAGCAGAGGCTTCGGAAAATGTCTGATGATAAGGCCGAAGGTGCTCGCAATGAAGTAAAAAGACTCCTCAGTGCAGGAGTTATCAGAGAAGTAAAGTATCCAGAATGGCTAGCTAACACTGTTATGGTAAAGAAGGCCAATGGCAAGTGGAGAATGTGTATCGATTTCACAGATCTCAACAAGGCTTGTCCGAAGGACGAATTCCCATTGCCAAGGATAGACTTTAGTTGATGCAGCAGCTTCTTCAGAGCTCATGAGTCTGCTAGATTGTTACTCAGGCTATCACCAAATCTGGATGAAGAAGGAAGACGAGCCGAAGACTAGCTTCATAACCCCAAGTGGCACATATTGCTACCTTCGGATGCCTGAGGGGCTCAAAAACGCTGGAGGAAGTTTCAGCAGAATGACTGCGAAGGTCCTCCAGTCTCAGATAGGCAGAAATGTGCTAACTTATGTTGATGACATCATTGTAAAAAGCGCAAAACAGGAAAATCATATTGCTGATTTGCAGGAGACCTTCGCCAGTTTCAGACAAGCTGGCTTAAAGCTGAATCCAGAAAAATGTGTCTTCGGAGTAAAGAAGGGGAAATTTCTTGGATGCTTGGTTTCAACAAAGGGAATTGAAGCTAATCCAAGTAAAATTGAAGCTATACTTCGAATGGAGCCACCAACTACAAGAAAGGGGGCTCAAAGATTGACAGGGAGGTTGGCATCTCTCAATAGATTCATATCCAGATCAGCAGAAAGAAATTTACCATTCTTCGAAGTGCTGAAGTCAGCTGAAGTCTTCCAATGGGGATCAAGTCAACAAAAAGCCTTTGAAGAGTTGAAGCAATATTTGATAGATTTAACAACATTAACTCCACCAACGCCAGGGGTTCCTTTGTTGTTATATGTGGCAGCTTCGCACTCAGCAGTAAGTGCAGCACTTGTCCAGGAGAAGCTTGATGGCCAAGTCAAAAAGCAGGTTCCAGTGTATTTTGTATCTGAAGTCCTTAGTGTATCAAAGAAAAACTATACAGAACTGGAGAAGGTATTATATGCCGTTTTGATGGCATCCAGGAAGCTTCGGCATTATTTTCAAGCATACAATATTGTTGTTCCTTCTTCGTAGCCGTTGAAGGATATTATGAGAAATAGAGAAGCTACTGGACGGATTGGAAAGTGGGCTGCAGAGCTCAATGAATTTTGCATTGATTATGTGCATAGATCCTCGATCCAGTCTCAAGCGTTGGCAGATTTCATTGCCGATTGGACGCCAGGGGCTCAGGATGAAGAAACAAATAAGGATGCTGAAGTGTGGACAGTGTTTTGTGATGGCTCTTGGGGAACCTTCGGAGCAGGAGCAGCCGCTGTGTTGGTCTCACCATCCAAGGTTAAAACTTGTTATGCGGCAAGACTTGATTTCAGCTGTACAAACAATATTACTGAGTACGAAGCCCTGCTCCTGGGCCTTCGAAATTAAAGGCAATGGGAATCAGAAGGGCGATTCTTAAAACTGATTCCCAGGTTGTTTCGGGTCATATCGACAAAAGTTGCAAGGCTAAAGATCCGAAGCTTGAAAATATCTAGACACGGTCCGAAGAATCGAAGCTTCCTTTGAAGGATTTTCTGTCAAAAATATCCCTCGAGGACAAAATGAGCATGCTGATTTGCTAGCTAAGTCAGCAGCACAGGGGCTGCCGTTACCTTCGGATGTGTTCTTCGAAACAATAAAGGCACCTTCAGTGGAGCTCCTTGAAAGAGCAGTCCTCAACATATCTCCTGTTTATAGCGAAGATTGGAGAACTGAGATCATCTCTTACCTTCAGGGTAAGTTCCTTTCAGATGACGAAGCTTATAACAGAAGGATAGAGGCAAGAGCTCGTCCATATGTCATGATAGAAGGGGAGTTATACAAGCATGGAGTTTGCGCTCCGCTGCTCAAGTGTTTATCTAGAACCGAAGGTATAGAGTTGATGAAAGAAATACATGCAGGCCTGTGTGGATCTCACATTGGATCTAGGCCGTTACTTGGAAAAGTTTTCCGTCAAGGGTTTTATTGGCCGAAGGCAGCTTCGGATGCAGCGGAATTGGTTCAAAAGTGCGAAGGTTGTCAGAAATGTGCAAGAGATCAAAAACAACCTTCGTCTTTAACACAGCTGATACAACCCATCTGGCCATTGCAAAGGTGGGGCCTTGACTTGTTAGGTCCATTACCACCGGCTCAAGGGAATTTAAGATATGTTATAGTGGCTGTGGAGTATTTTTCTAAATGGATTGAGGCAAAGCCATTAGCCACAATAACTTCGGCCACTGTCCAAAAGTTTTTTTGGCAGAATATTGTTTGTCGTTTCAGGGTACCGAAGGCCATCACTGTAGATAATGGAACACAGTTCGACTCCGAAGCTTTCAGAAATTTCTGTGATCAAATTGGTACGAAGATCCATTTTGCATCAGTCAGGCATCCGGAGTCAAATGGGCTCGTTGAAAGAGCCAACGGCATTATAATGACAGGAATAATGAAGTTAATCTTCAATCAACCCAGGGGAAAGTGGCCAGATCAGTTAACCAAAGTGGTGTGGAGCCACAATACAACAACATCAAGGTCTACAGGCTTTACTCCATTCAAGTTATTATTCGGTGACGAAGCAATAACTTCGGAAGAAGCTAAAACTGGATCAATAAGAGTAGTAGCTTCGGCAGAATCAGGCCCTGAAGATGCTTGTTTTGTGGAAAAAGATGCTTTAGAAGGGATCAGGCTTCAAGCTGTGGAGAATATCAATAAATACCAGGCCGAAACAGTCAAATGGCGAGATAGAAAAGTTCGGCTAAAGAATATTGAGCCGGGACATTTGGTGCTTCGGAGAGTGGCCAACCCAGACACAGTGGGCAAGTTACAGTTGAAATGGGAGGGACCTTTCTTAGTAGTATCTTCGTCAAGACCTGGTTCATACAGATTGAAGGACATGGACGGCAACGACATTCCAAGATCTTGGAACGCGGATGAGCTTCGGCGATATTATGTATAACTTGATGTAACTTTTTATGTTTTTTCTTTTCTTTTTCATGGCACCCTTTTCCTTTCTAAAGGGGGAGAAAGGTTTTTAATGGGGCCATCATATGTAATTTCCTTTTAGTTCTATAAGAGTAAAATCCCCCAAGGAATGTAAATGTAAAAGCTGAGAACGCACCATCGAGTGCCGAAAACTGAAAAGGCGAAGAAGCTCCAAAGTCGTTCCTAAGGGAATGCAGAGCTTACAGCGAAAAGTCAACGCTGATTCCGCCGAAAGTAAAAGGCGAAGAAGCTCCAAAGTCGTTCCTAAGGGAATGCAGAGCTTACAGCGAAAAGTCAACGCTGATTCCGCCGAAAGTAAAAGGCGAAGAAGCTCCAAAGTCGTTCCTAAGGGAATGCAGAGCTGATGTGTGATTGTTTCTAAGGAAATAATGGCTAAGGGTATGGCTTCGGATATGTGTTTGGACATTCATTCGCACATCACATTACATCATAGCATTTGCATTCATAAACATTCAGGCATATATAGGATAATCATCATCATGGCATAAGTGGTTGTTTCGGCAAAAAGAAGAAGCGGTCTTTTATGCTTCGTTGTGTACAAAAAAGAAAGGTTTCGGCAAAAAGAAGAAGCGGTCTTTTATGCTTCGTTGTATACAAAAAAGAAAGGTTTCGGCAAAAAGAAGAAGCGGTCTTTTATGCTTCGTTGTGTACAAAAAGAAGGGAAGGTGTTTTTTCGCCTTTGGCTCAAAATACTAATTTCGTCCACATCAAAGCGCCTCAATGGAAGGGTAAGAATATATTACAAGGTATGAACAAAGTTCATTAAGAACAGTTTAGCTGTATTTACAAAAGTTATTACAAAAGTCTCTTGAGTTTTTTCTACAGTGTACTCCTACTGATCTTCACCGGGCTTCAGCTTCGGCGGCATATTTTTTAAGCATCACTTTCAGCTTCGTCATCCTACATGAATCAAGGTATTGTGAGTAAAAATCAAGTGTGAAGGAGAAGGTAAGCACAAGGTATGATTTCTTACTGGTTCAAGATGACTTCGAGCTTCATCTCCAGCCTTTTCTCGCCCGCCTTTTGTCCATATCATTTTTATAAATCTGTTTGAAATGCTTCGGGCGAGGTCAGGAATATCGTCTAGAATTGATGGAGATAGTGTGAAATTGGGCCTGTTGACAATTTTTCCATGATCACAGCCAGCCTTCAGAAACGCTGCAGCAGTGCCCCGAGAAGCTACCCAGGCACAGAAGTCACCGTGCCCGGCTATAACTTCGTCAAGCTCATCAATTTCAGCTTCAATATGTTCGAAGGTTCTTGGCAAATTTTCAGCTGAAGGGGTGAACTTTCCACTGCTGGCTCCAACTGAATAAAAGATCTTTTTTAATTGTTGAATACAGTTGTTACTAAATTTCAAACATTTGTCTTGAAGGCTTGTCAATGATTTTTTCAAATCTGAGTTTTCTTGGACTTCGGCCTCAAATTTTGAATTAAGCTCTTGCTTCTCTTGTTCAAATTGTTTTGATTGGCAGAGAAGTTTCGAATTCAATTCTGCTACTTTAGCTTCAGTTTCTGCCAATAAGCCTTCAGTTGTTTGGAGTTCGAAGTCTTTCTTTTCAATAATAGCTGATTGCTCTTTTATTTTGCTCTCTAAATTTTCAATTATAGCTTCGTGTTTCTTATCCTCTAGATCTTGCTGCATCTTCAAAGCTTTGCTCAGTAGCATGCTCTGCACATAAACAACCTTCGTTAGGAACATTTTCATTATTAAAAACAATAAAAGTCGGAGAAAAGTTGTTTACCTTGAAATTGGAATAAAATAAGCTACCAACGATATGTTGTCGTCGGTAGCGGCTGATATCCGTTTCTAGCTTCGGAAAACCGATACTCTTTGATAGAGTACCGATGACCTTGGCTCCAGTTTGATCCCGGATGCAGCCTAATTTTTCATCGTCAATACCTCCGAAAAGAAGAGCTCCTAGCTTATATCCGCAAGATTTGGCATATTCTTTAAGCTCTTCTATTTCGGCCTTCGACAGTTCTTGCCCAACTAAATTTTGAAATATGAAGGCTTCGTCCTCTGAAGTATCTTCGGCTATTTCCTTTCCCTTCACAGGCACTGTGGCCATGGTTTCTTCGGCAGCAGTGGTAGCTTCTTCTGCGGCCATGTCTAGCAGTATTTTGTCGATGTCTTCAATTGTAGTTTCCAAGTTCAAATCTTCGGCCGAAGCGGCTTCGGTAGCCGCGACCTCCGAAGGTGCGATTTCGACATTTGTTGTGCCCTCAACCGCTGGCGCTTTCCGAGTTGAAGCCCTCGGTGGCGTCTTGTCAATGACTTCGGTCACTGCAATAATTCTTTGTCTCTTTGTTTTGGTTATCTTCTTCGTTTTTTCGGGCTCCTCCACCTTTCGAAAAAGCTTCGTCAGTTGAGGCCCTAATGGACTTAGCTTCGCGGGCAGGGGTTCAGTCATTACCTTTAAGATTTCCTCCACGTCGGTGGTAGAGGGCGATGCAGGAGTCCTCTCTTCATCGGATAATTTTCGCTTCGGAGATGATATTCTTCTCTTCTTTGGAATATTCTTCTTTTTTGGTGGTTCTTCCTCATCTTTGTTCAAAGTTTCGGCCACCCTTTTCCTTTTTTGGCCCTCAGCACCCTTATTTAGCTGTTCATAGTCAGGGTACTCAAAACCCAGGGCATCAAACACTCGGTTTAGTCTTCGCTTCGGACGGGTGCCGAAGGCCGCAGTCATTAGCTGATCTTCTTTTTTGGAGTAATTACCAAGTATTTCATTGCACATTACTTCAACTGTGTCCAGCCACTCTTGGCAAGGTTTTTTAAAGTATTTCTTGAACATGAAATGGTAAGGAAGCCGGACAAGTTCCCCTTCTTTCTTCTCCCCTTCCAGTTTCGGCATTTTCCATTCTTTTAAAGTAGGGAAAACCCTGAAGGCCAAGAACTCTTGAACCAGGTCCCTGGTACTGATATGCTCTGAAATAATTTTAAACTCACCCAGTGCAGCCCAGGTGGGACCTTCTAATGTCATGTGGCATCGCGGTCTTGTTTCTCCGAAGATCAATTCAAGTGGGCTTTGTACCAACTTCTCTTTGTCTTCGTCAACTTTCACATAAAACCACTCTGACTTCCAGCCTGCCGGCCATTTGCTTCGGTAGCTAATAACAGGAAACTTTGTGGTTTTCCGATAGGCAAAATTGTAGCAACCAAAGTTATCATGTAACCCATCTTTTCTAGCCTTCGTCTGGTAATGCAGCTCATGGACTCGACAAAAGCTGTCGGCAAACGGCTCCACCGCCTGGCTTCGGAGGGCCCAGATATAAACACTAAGCCTAACGATAGCGTTAGGAGTCAACTGATGAAAGTAGATACCAAACTTCTTCAATACATCTGCAATAATCCCATGAAGGGGGAATCTCAACCCAGCCTTTAGAAAGCTCTTGAAAATGACTATCCCATCCTTCTCTGGCTTCGGGGTAGTTTCTTCTCCCTCGAAGCGAAGTAGCTTCTTCTGACTTTCACTGAAATAACCTGACTTTACCATCTTGGAGAGATCAGCCTTCGAAACGGTCGACTTTCCGAAGTCCAAGTGGCTGGGCTTACTTGGCATGGCAATGCGATAATCATCTTCGGGATCAGTTTCTTCAATGTTCTCATCTTCTGCTTCGGCAGTTGCTTGTTCTGCTTCAACAGTGGGGATTTCCTCCGAAGTTACCAGTCCGGATCGTTGCATTGCTTCGGAGATGGGAACAGTCTCCGAACCTTCAGCTTCATCTCCTTCACGCTCAACCCTGGCAGTAGATCGCACTCTGGCCATTTAATTCTGAGTTTGTGGAAATTGGATACTTTTTTCTCCCGAAGCCTTTCCTTCTCACGAAGCAGACTTCGAGTTGGACCTTCGTTCGATTCCGAGAGTCAAGCTTCGGCTGTGGTTAAAAATTTTGGCAGCAAAACAGTGCAAATAGCAATGAATGCTGTGGTAACTTCACACCTACCCGTCTGTTTATATAGTGTTGCAGGTAAGAAGGCGAAACGCCAAGATTTTTACACCAGGCGGACAGTCACTTACACTCGCTGCGCGGTGGACCGCAGAAACCAAACAGTAACTCTGCAAGGTGGGACTGCCACGCGCTCGGAAACTGAATCGTTTCTCGACAACGAGCTCAGGGAAGGTGTTTTTGGACCTTCGGCTTCCCGAAGCTTAAGAGACTTTTTTCACGGATCAAGCTCGTTACGAAAAACGATCTAGCGCCGCGAAAGGGGCTACTGTTGGGGCTATGCTTCGTCGCGCCGAAGGTCTTGTAGGAAGAAGCAGCTTCGGCTGAAGCTGTCCGCAGAAGATGACCGAAGGTCCCTCTTCATGAAGCTTCGGTATTACAAGCCGACTTAAAGATAGAATGACCTTTTAGTCCATAAAGGTCCGAGTCAATGTTGTAAATTTTTATGAGGGGCATAATTGTAATTCTTCACAGGCTGTGTCCTGTGTCTATAAATAGATGAACAGTACCCCCGTACTGTTCACGCGGACTTGGCATTTGCTTTCCGTCATCCTTGTACTTTGGCCTTCCAAATTGAAGGTACAAATGTAATTCAATATTGTTCTTATTCTTTCATAATTATATAATGGGGACACTTAATAATGTTATATGATTAATCATGTATTCTTTCATGTTTCACATGCTTTTCCTTTTATCGATATAAACTATGATGAAGAAGGTAAGTCCTTCTTAACCTTCGTCCAAAATCGTTATATCCTAAGGGAAATAACGTTTCGGAGGACGAAGGACATTAACCATTAACTTCTTTCTGTGTTGCCTTGTTCTTAATTCATAGCCTTTGAGAACAAGTCCCCAACATTAAATAATATCATATGATTATTCATGTTGCCTCTTATATTTCATATGCTTCTTCTTTCATTAACATACACTGCGGTGATGAAGGTAAGTCCTTCATGACCTTCGTCTGAAGATCATTATATCCTAAGGGAGATAATGCTTCGAAGGACGAAGGGTATTAACCTTTAAACATTTTGTGTTGCCTTGTTCTTAATTCATAGCATTTGAGAACAAGTCCCCAACATTGGTGCCCACCTCCGGTGAACTCATTCGACCACCTTCGGCAAGCTGTGACCTTCGTCATGCCGCCGAAGAAAGCTTCAGGGCTAGGGGCTGCACTGTAGCCACTAGACGTCAACCAGGACACGCTGCGCGAAGCCCGAACTCAAAAGAAGAAGGCTATAAGTCCAACCCCCCAAGAGGAGGAGCTGGACCAGGAGATAAGGGATCTCGAAGCTATCCATCAGCAGGTCGAAAGGAAGAGAGAGAAGATGCTTCGTCTTTCCGATCTTCAGAAGAAGATCGATGAAGCTACTGAAGAAATACATCATCTTACTCAAGATGACCAGGACCGAAGACCTTCATAGAGAGAGCTTCATCAAGATAATTGCTACAATGATGATGATTGGTATGACGATTTCCATCATGGAAATTTTGCTTTTGATGATGCTTCTTTTTTATCAACAGAACTGCAGGCTACCCCATGGCCCTCATCATACAAGCCCCCTCAGCTCCCCATGTATGATGGGCACTCAGATCCGAAGCAGTTCCTGATGAGCTACGAAGCAACTATATCTTCGTACGGGGGCAATACAACAGTCATGGCGAAGTCCTTCGTCATGGCAGTTCGGAGTGTGGCCTAGACATGGTACTCCTCTCTCCGGCCAGGGACAATCACGTCATGGCATAAGCTTAAGGACATGCTGGTCACCAGTTTCCAAGGGTTTCAGACAAAGCCAGTCACTACTCAGGCCTTGTTCCAGTGCATTCAAGACCATGAGGAGTACGTTCAGGCATATGTCCGAAGGTTCCTGCGCCTGAGAGCACAAGCGCCTACAGTGCCCAATGAAATTGTCATTGAGGCCATGATCAAAGGTCTTTGGCCAGGGCCTACGGCTCAATACATCGCTAGGAAGCCCCCCAGACTCTAGAGAAGCTGCTTCAGAAAATGGATGAGTACATCTGGGCTGACAACGACTTCCGCCAAAGAAGGGAGGAAGCTTACAGATTCTCTGAGATGACTAGGGGCTTCGGAGGAAGAATCCACCCTAGGCATGTCAGATCAATCCATAGCTCCAGTCAGAATGATGACAAAGGAAGCCAGCTTCAGAGGCCGCAGCACACTTCACAGTCTTCGGGACAGTAGCAAAGCTCCTTCAGGTCACCAGCTCCAAGGGGCCGAGGCGGCAGGGGCTTCAGAGGAAGATATGGGGATCAGCCTAGAAAAAATTATTGTTTATTCTATGGTGAGGACAAGGGCCACACTACAAGAACGTGCCAAATCACTATTCTGAAGCAAAAGGAGATTGCAGAAGCTTGGTAGAATCAGCCGAAGCAGGTCTTACACACTGCTTCGTGCCACTCTCCTTACATACCAGAATACGTGGGCAATCAACCTGCAGCCTCTGTTGCTTCGGCAAGCCATTCACAGGCTTCTTGGCCTCAGCTTCCACCGCCACCACCACTGCAACCTACTTATTCTCGAAGCCAGCAACCAGAAGGGCGCCAGCACTCCCAACAACAACGTGACTTCAGGGAGGAGTCCGAAGCTCGTACAGTCAATAGTACTGTACTAGAATCAAAGCATATATACTGAGCTATATCCTGCTTCTTAAATACTTTTATATTCTAGGCTATTTCGTTTTTTGAATAAGGAACAAGCAATGAAAACTTAGTTTTAATTTCTTGTAATGATTTTTCTTCTATCAGAATGAAATATATCTTCTTCACAGATTTATGAAGCTCAAAAGTTGTTCCTACGTTCCTAAGGGAATGCAGAGCTGAAATTGCTGAAGCTACAAAAAGTCGTTCCTAAGAGAGCGCAGTGTAAGTTTTGTGCTCAAAAGTCGTTCCTAAGGGAATGCAAAGCTGAAATTGCCGAAGCTACAAAAAGTCGTTCCTAAGGGAGCACAGCGTAAGTTTTCTGCTCAAAAGTCGTTCCAAAGGGAATGCAGAGCCAAATACCGCCGAAATATAAGGCAAAGAAGTTCAAAAGTCGTTCCTAAGGGGATGCAGAACTTATACCGCCGAAATAGAAGGCAAAGAAGTTCAAAAGATGTTCCTAAGGGGATGCAGAACTTATATCACCGAAATAGATGGTGAAGAAGCTCAAAAGTCGTTCCGAAGGGGATGCAGAGCTTGAGTGTGTTCCAATGTGGGCGTGTGGGTGTGTGCCTTCGGCATTCTCATCATTTTGCATCATATCATCACATCATTTCGCATAACATTACATCGTACATCATATTGCATCAATGGCACAAGAATTGAATACGAAGCCAATCTTTGGCATATGCTTTGTCAAAATGAAAATGTGCTAAGGCACGAAGTAAGCTTCGGGAATTACAGATTTATCAATGTTGTCACAAGAAGGGATCTCTTTCTTTACGAAGCATGAAAAGAAGGGATGATATTTTTTCGCTGAAGGCTCAAAAATAGTACGTGTGTAAGTTTCATACATCGTGAAGAAATAAATTACAATAATTTACATATTTGATTCAATGTTACATACATCAAATGTCACATAGTTTTGTTACAATAGAAGCTTAATATTACTTAAATTGTTCCATACATTCCAGCTATTATTACAATAAAACCTATTCCTCTTTAAGAACTTTCTCTGCAACTTTGTTTAGTAATTTGTTAACAACTTCATCGACAATGGATTCAGCCATGTTTATGATGTCCAGCGCTTCATTCATTTATGGATCAGCTAGGGGATCGTAAGGTTCTGGCGGCAGAGATAGTTCAGCTGAAGTAGGAAAAAATTGATTAGTTCGAAGCCACAAAGCAAGTACCGAAGCTAAAAACCAAAAAATAATACATATACGCCTTTCGCGTTCTGTAGCTTCTTTAGCTCGCTTTGCTTCTGCTCTGGCGTCATGGGTGTATTTTTCACTCTTTTTTATAATCTCATGGGCCATCTCTCGGCCACCATTAACCCAGACATCATTGTTGAATTTTCTACCCATCAAGGTTGCTTCAGCTGAAGGATCCTTCGTATCATCTACGGAGAAGGCAGCTTCGGCCTGGGCCATGGTTTTAACATGGTCGCATCCAGCCTTCTCCAAGATGGCTGAAATTCCACGTGCACCGAAAAACACGCAAACATCCCCGCGATCACTCAAAATTTCTTAGAAGGCTTCGACCTCTCCACTTATCCATTCAACAAAGCCCTCAGGGTCGCCTCGTATGAAGTTTTCTTCAGCAGAGTAGGCACCCACTTTGGCGAAGCTAGCTTTCAATTTCTTCACGCAATCCAAGGATTTCTTGAAGCACCTTTCCTTGGATTTGCGAAGTTCAACATTTTTCTCTAGATGATTTTTCCAATATTCGCTGATTTCTTGATTAGCCTGATGGAGCGTGCAGTTTTCCTTAGCTTCGGCCAGTTGTCTCCGAAGGTCTTCAATTTCGGTTTTCTGGGCTTCGGCCTGAGCCTTGAAGTTAGCTTCGTCTTCCTTTACTTTGTTTACTAGTGAAATTAAGATTTTGTCTTTTTCTAGACCTTCGTTTCTCAGTTCAATCACTTCTGAACGAAGGTTATTAAGGGCCATTGTATAGCTTTCGTCTTCAATATTCTTCTGCGCCCTCAGGGCATTACTAAGAATTAAGCCCTACAAAGAGGAGGAAAGAATTGAGCATGGCAAATAAAATACTCCATTCTAAAATTCAAAGTTAACTTCTATACCTTTATACTGTTGTATGCTAGGCTGTCAGTAAGTTTATCTTTCGACAAAATCGAAAGGTCGTCTTCTAGCTTCGGGAATCCTATGCTCTTACCTATCTCCCGGCAAACAGATATTTCTTTGCTATCCGGGAGACAGTATAGAAAATCTTCTTCGTTACTACCATTGAACACTAAGGCCCCCTTCAGATATTTCAATCTTTGGGCATAGTGTCTTGCTTCTAGTATTTCTTCTTGGGATAGTTCCTTTCTCGAAGCATGACGAATGATGTAGTCAACGTTTTTGTTCGAAGCTTCGAGAGCAGGAGCTTCGATCTTTTCAGGTGTAGTCTGCTCTGTCGTTTTTTCCTCAGGCGCGGCAGGTACAGTCTTGGTGGGGACTGAAGGCCCAGCTTCGGCTTCAGCTTGGGCTTGCATAGTTTTGGCTTCTGCTTGCCCAGTTTTGGCTTCGGCTTGCATTTTTGCAGCTTCAGTAATTTTCTTTGTAGCAGTAGGGCTCAAGGCCTTTGTAGTCTCTAGCACAGCATCCAGCATGTTGGCTATCCTCCTCCTCTTGGGAGTTGCGGTAGAAGCCTTTTGCACCTTCGGCAGTTTTGCCTCTGTCAGAGGGCTCAGATTATTTGGCATTTTTATTATTTCTTCAACCTTTGGCTCTTCAGCCTTATCAACCTTATCTTCGACTGGCTCGACTGTATGCGTCTTCGACGTTACGGTCGGCTCTTCAGCGCTCTGTGTAATCGGAGCATTTTGTGTTGCTTCGGCTGCTGAAGTGGACCCTGCGCCAAGTTCAGGCACTACGGCCGGTTCAATATAACGCGACCGGTGGGTCAGAACCTTCACCTTTTTGATCTTCGGCCCAGCCTCAACTGGGGTGACCGAAGCGACAATTTTCCTCTTTTTCTCTTGACCTCGCAGCGGGTAGCGGTAATCAGGGTATACGAAGCCAATAGCATCAAATACCCTGTTTAATCTTTTCTTGCCTCGACCTCCAAAGGCTACGGACAGAGCATTATCTTTGGCCTTGGAATATGCTCCAAGTAGCTCATCACTAGTAGCTTCGACACACTTCAGCCAGTCGTCATTTGGTTCATCAAACATCTCCCTAAACCTGAAGGTATACTTCAGTCGGACCAAACCACCCTCACTAGAGTCGGCGGTGGTCTCCATCGGCATATCCCAACTCTCCACAAGTGGCCATACCCTAAAGGATATATGCTCTTGAATTAAATCCCTTGTGCCAATGAAGGCACACACAGTGTTGAAAGCCCTTTGATATGCTTTGACATTGCCATCAATTTCCACCTTCGGCCTTCGAAGGCCGAAGCGAGACCAGATGGGTCGCTGAATGATTTCTTTGATGTCTTCCCTTGCCTTTAAATCATTTTTAACGTAAAACCACTCTCCCATCTAGGACCCAGACCATCTTTTCCGGAATGTTGGTACCGGGTGGCTTGCATTGGGGCGAGCAATAAATCCATAACAACCAAAGTTGTTGTGGTACTGTTCTTTACCAGTGGCCTTCGTCTCATATAAAAGCTCGTGCATATTGCAGAAGCACTTCATGCTTGGCTCTAGCCCCTGACTCCTTACTGCCTAGACAAAAATCCTCATCCTCATTATAGCTTTGGGGGTGATCTAATGAAGGAAGATCTGGTATATCTTTAGCACTTCAACTACAAACTTGCTCAAAGGGAACCGAAGACCAGCCTTAAAAAAGCTTCGGTAGATAACAACTTCATTTTCCTCAGGGGCAGTGGCGGTGTTGTCTCTGCCAACTCTCACGATAGACATGTCACGAAAGTACCTTCCTCTCATGTTGCCAAGATGACTCTATTTAATAGTCTATTTTCCAAAAACAGTATGGCTTGGTCGCCAGGGCCTATCTTCAGAATCTCCGTCTCCACTCTCCACATCATAACTATCACTATCATCAGTATCTTCCGCAAACCTTCTAGAATCTCTTTAGTAATCTTCTTTGTGTTTGTTTTTGACATAGATTCAACAAACCTGGCGATAAAAGGATCCGTAGTTTTCTTTTCTTCAGACAACTTTGTCTCCTCAGTTAGCTTTGTTTCTGCAGTCATTTTCTTTTCCTCAGTCATCTCCTCCCCAAACATGGTGAAACACGTCCTTAAACCGAAGCTCGAAAAGCTTGAAAATCAGGCGAGAGCTAGTGAGCAAGAGCTAAAAAGTTTGAGAAAATAATGCAAATGGTGGAAATGGCGTATCAAATGCTGACGCTATGGTTTATATTTATACGCCCAGTGCGTTGCAACTTGGTGGGCCCTGTCTGTCATTGACTATTGCTATTCTAGCAAAGGGAAGGTGTTTTTTCGGACCTTCGGCTTAAGGCCTTCGTTCATGTCGTAGTCTGAATTCGTTGTTATAACAAATTAATACTGTGAGGGGCTACTGTTGGGGGGCCTTCATCTTCCGAAGGTCCTCAAAAACATGACTAACAATGTTTCCCAAGTGTAATATATGTACAGGAACCTTCGGACTCGGAATAAAGCTATACACAATATGAAAAGCATGGTTGGGACGAAGGTTGAATCAGCTCCGAAGCTATGCGTAAGGAAGCTTCGGCTCAACGGTAGAAAAAGGAACCGACTTAAAGGGGAAAAGGCTATCTAGTCCTCATTGGATTGTCATTAAGTCAATAGTAAACATAAAGGGCATGAATGTAATTTTACACAGGCTGCGTCCTATGCCTATAAATAGATTAACAGTACCCCCGTACTGTTCACGCTGACTTGTATTCGCTCATGCGTCATGCTTGGACTTTTACCTTCTGTCAAGCCAAAGGTATAAATGTAATTCATTATTGTTTCTGTTTATCCATTATAATATAATGAAGAGATATTAAATAATATCATATGATTATTCATGTTGCCTCTTATATTTCATATGCTTCTTCTTTCATTAACATACACTACGGTGATGAAGGTAAGTCCTTCATGACCTTCGTCAGAAGATCATTATATCCTAAGGGAGATAATGCTTCGAAGGACAAAGGGTATTAACCTTTAAACATTTTGTGTTGCCTTGTTCTTAATTCATAGCATTTGAGAACAAGTCCCCAACAGCTTCTACAAGGCCTCAAAGTGGAGCAGACAGGTAGAAATTCAGAATAGGTCTGCCTGATTGTCAGTCAGAAACCACCAGCCTGACAGCCCGACTTTGAGCATCATTTCCCTTAATGTTTGCACAGGATCAAGACTACTTGTCGTAAGAACACTTAATCACCTTCTGTTAGTCTCTATTTTGTCTACATAACTCACAACTTAAACCCCCTGGATTGGTCACAAAAGGGCCTCAAACCTAGCTCGACACTCAGGTTTTCATATCACTGTTCTCTGTCTGAAAATTCCGATTTCTGCTAGCTCTGCTTTGGGGTGTGTTTTTCATCAGATTTAATAGGATTTTAGGGTTAGGTTTCTCAATTGAACTTGTACCCCTATAGTAGATCTACAAGTTTGATGCATTAACTTAGGGCAAATTCCTTATGAATTGAGAGATACCAAGCTCCAAACATGACAAACTTTCGCTGAATTTCAGAACTTAGCCACATAGGATTTCTTGGATCTTTTGCAAATAAGTCCAAACTTCATCACTCCACTTGAAAATTCTCTAATGTAAAAGTTACTTAGTTTGTGGTGTTCTATCACTTTGATATTTTGGTCCAAAAGTGCCTAGAATTTATAGTTACCCCCCAAGGTTTCAATTAGGGTTTCTAAGGTTCCTTCTAGGGTTTTGAGTACTTTAGGGTTTTTGTGCCACTAAAGTCCATCAACTTTGATATCTTGTGAACATTTCTAATGACTATTGAGATCTTTACTCACTTTGGCTTCACTTTCATCCATAAGCCCTAATTCAGGGTTAAGTACCCTACCCTAGGGTTAAGCATACATCAAGTCCTATCACAACTTGTTAGAAAATTTTACCTAGTGAATGCACTCTAGGTGTAACAAACACATGAAATGTCATTGCACATGATGTTATGCTCAAGTTTTAGTGTCAGTAACACCAGGGGTGTTACAGCCGGGCAAAGGGGGTGGCGGTGACGTTGGGCAGTGCGCCCGCGCGTGCCTAGGCACGCCCACGCCCGAGCGGCGGCTGGAAGGGAAGGAGGCGCAGGTGGGGCCCACCTGCAAGGGAGGGAGAGGAGGGAAGTGGAGGGCGCGCGGCTGGGCCACAGTTGGGCCACTTTGGCCGGTTTAGATTAGGGTTTTCCTTTTTCTTTTTTCATCCTTATTTCTCTAAAATATAATTAAATATATTTTTAAATATCTCTAAAAATTCATAATAATTATACCTAAAAAATTTACCATTAAAGAATTTAGTTTTGGACCAAAGTTCTCATATTAAATTAATTGGGTTTTCAATATAAAAGAAATTCTACCAAACAACCATAAATCAAATATGAGCAAACAAAAATTATTCTAAAGGCAAATAAGATCAAACACTTGAAGAAAAATTCTTTACTATAATTACCACTAATAATCTAAATGCGTTTTTAGTTGATGGTTTTGAGGTGTTACAAACCTACCCCCTTAAAAGAATCTCGTCCTCGAGATTAAGGAATTTCTGAGAATAGCTGGGGGAATTCTGCTCTGAGTTCATCCTCTTTTCCAAGTGGCCTCATCTTCTGAATGATGACTCCACTGAACTTTGCACATGTTGATAACTTTACTCCGAGTAATTCTATGAGATTTTTCTAAAATTCCGATAGGATACTCCGAATAAGTCAAATCTTCATTAACGTTGAGTTCTTCCATAGGTAATTATTCCTCAGGTACTCTTAAGCACTTCTTAAGTTGTGGTACATGAAATACATCATGCACGTGCAATAAACTATCGGGTAGCTCTAACTGATACACTACTTCACCTTTTCTTTAAAATTTTGAAAGGACCAATGTAGCGAGGAGATAATTTACCTTTAACCTTAAATCTTTTCATTCCTCTCATTGGTGAAACCTTAAGGTATACGAAGTCTCTAACTTCAAAGATCAACTCTCTTATTCTATTGTCAGCATAGTTTTTTTGTCTTGACTGTGCTGTTTTCAAATTTTCTCTGACAATCTATAATTACTTCTCTGCTTCTTGGAGAATTTCTGGATCAAATACTTGACTTTCTCTGGTCTGATTCCAATAAAGCAGTGTTCTGCATTTCTGTCCATTAAGTGCTATAAACGGTGCCATCTTTAGACTTGCTTGATAACTGTTGTTATATTAGAATTCTGCATTAGGCAAACTTTTATCCCAACTTCTACCATGCTTTAGAGCACAAGCTCTTAACATATCTTCCAACACTTGATTTGTTCTTTCTGTTTGTCCATCTATTTGCGGATGGTAAGCTGAGCTGAAGTTTAGCTTGGTATCCATGGACTCATGTAATGTTTTTCAAAAGCACGAGGTAAATTGGGTTCCTCAGTCTAATACGATCTTCTTCGATACTCCATGCAGACAAAAAATCCTTGACATCTATAACTCTTCTAAATGGCCTCTCGAGTAAGTTGTCTTCACAGGTATAAAGTGTGCCACTTTAGTCAACCTGTCCACTATAACCCATATGGAATCATAGCTGTCATGAGTACGGGTGTCGGTGTTTCGAAACCCGGGGGGTCCCTGGACCGACGAGTGAATTGTCGCCGCGTGCCCCAGCCTAGATGGGTCGACGCGAGGCGGAACGCGAAGGGGGGAAGGAAGCAGCCGGAGGGAGACAGGCGAGGGAGAGTGGAACCCGCGGCCTTCGTGTTAGCCCCGCGCCTAGATCGGGTGCGCTTGCAGTAGGGGGTTACAAGCGTCCACGCGGGAGGAAGCGAGCGGCCTTGCGCGAGCGTCGTCCCGTCCTTCCCCGCGCGGCCAACCCTCTGTAAGAGGGCCCTGGTCCTCCCTTTTATAGGCGTAAGGAGAGGATCTAGGTGTACAATGGGGAGTGTAGCAATGTGCTAACGTGTCTAGCGGTGGAGAGCTAGCGCCCTAAGTACATGCCGTCGTGGCAGCCGGAGAGGTCTTGGCACCCAGTTCGCGTGGTGTCGTGGCTGTCGGAGGAGCGCTGGAGCCTGGCGAAAGGACAGCTATCGGGGCTGTCGAGTCCTTGCTGACGTCCTCTTACTTCCGTAAGGAGGCTAAGAGCCGCCGTCGTCACAGGGCATGCGGGGCGCCATCATTACTCGTATGGTGGAGCGAGCCAGATGGGACGCCGGTCTTGTTCCCCGTAGCCTGAGTCAGCTCGGGGTAGGGTAGTGATGGCGCTTCCTATTGACGTGGTCGGTCCGTGCCCTAGGTTGGGCGAGGTGGAGGCTCCTCCGAGGTCGAGGTCGAGTCTGTCTTCCGAGGTCGAGGTCGAGTCCGAGCCCCCGGGTCAGACGAGGCGGAGACCGTCGGCTCAGGCCAGGGTTGAGTCCGAGCCCTGAGGTCTGGCGAAGCGGAGTTCATCGTCCTTCGGGGCTGAGCCTGAGTCCGAGCCCTGGGGTCGGGCGAGGCAGAGTTCGTCGTCTTCTGCGGCCGAGCCCAAGTCCGAGCCCTGGGGTCGGGCGGAGCGGAGTTCGCCGTCTTCCGGGGCTGAGCCCGAGTCCGAGCCCTGGGGTCGGGCGGAGCGGAGTTCGCCGTCTTCCGGGGCTGAGCCCAAGTCCGAGCCCTGGGGTCGGGCAGAGCGGAGTTCGCCGTCTTCCGGGGCTGAGCCCGAGTCCGAGCCCTGGGGTCGGGCGGAGCGGAGTTCACTGTCTTCCGGGGCTGAGCCCGCGTCCGAGCCCTGGGGTTGGGCGAAGCAGAGTTTCCTATGACGCCTGAGACCGGACTTGGCCGCTGTCAGCCTCACTCTGTCGAGTGGCTCAGCAGTCGGAGCGGCGCAGGCGGCGCTGTCCTCTTGTCAGACCGGTCAGTGGAGCGGCGAAGTGACTGCGGTCACTTCGGCTATGTCGACTGGAGGGCATGCGTCAGGATAAAGGTGTCAGGCCACCTTTGCATTAAATGCCCCTGCAATTTGGTCGGTCGGTGTGGCGATTTGGCCAAGGTTACTTCTTGGTGAAGACTGGGCCTTGGGCGAGCCGAAGGTATGTCCATTGCTGGAGGGGGGCCTCGGGCGAGACGCAGGTCCTCCGGGGTCAGCTGCCCTTGCCCGAGGCTGGGCTCAGGTGAGGCGTGATCGCGTCCCTCAAATGGACCGATCCTTGAGTTAATCGCACCCATCAGGGCTTTGCAGCTTTGTGCTGATGGGGGTTACCAGCTGAGATTTAGGAGCCTTGAGGGTACCCCTAATTATGGTCCCCGACAGTAGCCCTCGAGCCTCGAAGGGAGTGTTAACACTCGCTTGGAGGCTTTTGCCGCACTTTTTTGCAAGGGGACCAGCCTTTTCTTGGTTACATTTTGTTCCGGTGGGTGCGCGTGAGCGCACCCGCCGGGTGTAGCCCCCGAGGCCTCGGAGGAGTAGTTTTACTCCTTCGAGGTCTTAGTGCGTTTCGCAATACTTCGGCTGGTCTAGTCGTTCCCTCATGCGAGCTGGCCGTAGCCCAGGTGCACGGTCGGGTCCCAAGTTCTCGGGCTGGTATGTTGACGCTGTCAACGGGTTGGCCGGAGCCGGGTTTGCGAGAGCAGCCCCCGAGCCTCTACACAGGGCGAGAGGACGGTCAAGGACAGACTCGACTTTTTTACATATGCCCCTGCGTCGCCTTTCCACAAGGAGGAGGGGGGGAAAGCGCCATGTTGCCCTCGGAGGGCGCTGAACATGGTGTTTCCGGTGAGCTGCTGGCGGGTAATCCGAGCGGACGCCCGTGCCCCATTTGCTAGGGGTCGGCTAGAGGCCCGGAGGCACGCTCCAAAAGTACCTGCGGGTGATCTGCCGGACCCGGTCCCCTTTGACGGGGTCCGAGGGCTCGATGCCTCCCTCTGATGGGATTCCGTTACAAGATCGCTCCCGCTGGTCTCGGAAATGTCCTAGGGTACCTCGGGAGCGTAGCCCGAGCCTTGGTTATGTATCGAACGTACCCAGGGTCATCCCTCGCTCTGTGTCTGAGGCGACTGTGAACCCTTTGAGGGCCAGCCTACGAACCCCTAATCAGTAGTGGGCACGGAGCCCGAGGGGCCTAAGGCGGCCGTTGAACCCTTCCGAGGGGCCGGCCATCGAACCTCTGACCAGTAGTGGGCGCAGAACCCAATCGCTCTGAGGCGGCCGTTGAACCCCTCCGAGGGGCTAGCCTTTGAACCTCTGATCAGTAGGGAGGCTCGGGGCCTGTTTCCTTCACGGAGAAGGATCCTTTTCAGGGTATCCCCCTTTCTCGGTCCCTGTTGTAAGAGAGAGAAAGAGGAAAAAGGAAAAGGATACGAAATCGAATGACGTGGCGTACCTTTTTCGACGCGGTCATTATGGCGAAGGCGAAGCGTCGCTTGCTTCTCCCGCCTGAGGCGCCGCATGTCCCGCCGCGAAGTTAACGCGACGGGGCGAGTGGTTCGTGAGGCGACTGTTGCGCATGCGCGGGCCATTCGAGGAACGGATCACGGGCGCGCCGTCTTCACGCCGTGAGAGAGGGCTCTCTCGCTGCCCCTGGATGGGACGTAAGCTTGGCTGACGACGTGACCGCTGCTCCTGCCCGCCTGCCACCGCCATTACTGCCGGCCCATTTTTGACCGTATTTGACCGTCGCGCCTGGCTGGCACTGCTGGGTCACATGTAGGGTTGCCTCGAGTCGCGGTATTGGCTCCGCAGTCGAGGAGGCGTGGTAGTGGCGCGAGTGGCGGTGCAGTTGCTCGCACGTAGCAACCGGCGCGCCAGTTGCATGACGTGTGGGCCTGGGCCTCCATGCTGGGCGCGTTGGAAGTCGGAGGGGCGTGCCCACTTGGCGCGGTTGCATGCCGACTGCATGGCTGCCCGCCCTTTCACCCGCTGGTCTAGGCGAAAGTGGAGGAATGCTTGTAACCGCTGGGCAGTTGCATGCCCTGCGCGCGGCGGTTTGGCTCCTTCTGCCCTGGACCGGCTTGCATGACGCGTGGGACCCAGCCCCCGCGCCGTAAGGGGGAGGACCTTGGAGCGTGTTGGAGAAGACTCAGCCTGCAACGGCTGAGGACGCAAGTGGGGAGAGTTGCCTTTAAAAGGAGGGCGACCCCCTTGGAGGGCAACCATGTCTTCGCGCTCCCCTCATGCATCGTGTCCTTCCATCTTCCGAGCCCCCGGATGGGGGGACGCCCGCAATCCTTCCGTCTTATCGTCGGAGGAACGCAACTTCATGGAAGTTGGTACCTTTCAGCCATCGTTCGGCTTCAAGGATTTTCATCATGCAGCTTGGCTGTGTCCCCTCGCCGGTGGTCACCCAGGACGACCACCAACCTCTGGGTGGGGAGGAGCAAGCCAGGCTGCGATCTTGGTCCCGCCCTCATCTTCAAGGATGTTCATCATCCTTGCTAGGGCGGAGGCTGGGCTGAGCCGGAGCTTGGCCGGGTCATCCGCTGGCGGAACCGACGTCGGAGTTGAGCTGCCGAGGCCTCAAGCCGGGCTGATGTCTTCGGGGGACAGCTGGTCGAGGCCTCGGGGTGGCCGGCCGAGCCGTCCTCTCGAGCCGGATTCCTGGAGAAGACCCTGGCGGCGATGGCCCGGGTATGGTGTTGATGTCGTCCTTCAGAGTGGGGATCCTCCGACCGCGTCACCGTCCGAGGCTAGGTCAGACCCCGCCGAAGAAGTAGTTGACGCCGAGGGTGCTGCTGCCCCCTTCAATTGTCGACGTCCGAGCCTGCAGGATCGGGTTGTCTTGCAGTGTGTGTATGCTTTCTGTGGCCGCCGAGGCCCAAACATACCATCGTCGTGTTGTAAAGCTGCGTTTCTTTTCCTCTTGTTTTGAGTATCCGGACTTATTTGTCGGTAACAGAATTGTTTGTGCGGGCGAGAGTTGCTTTTCACGGAAGGTGATGAGTGAGGTATCCGTATCCTGGAGGCGTAGGAATCCCTCGGCTCGGTCGGCCTTGCCGCTTACGCGCACTCTTACTCGTCCATAAGATTCTGTCACCGATGCAGTCGAGAAAGCCCGAAAAATCGTTCCGGCAGAGGAGCTTTCGAGCGTGAAGACTTGTTCGGTCCGCAGAATCACTTATCCGAGCGCGAGTTACTTATCACAGAAGGTGATGAGTGAGGTATCCATATCCCGGAGGCATAGGAGTCCCTCGGCTCGGTCAGCCTTGGCTGCTTACGTGTACTCCGTCGTTTTCAGGATCCACTTTCGAAGTAGTCGAAAAGCACGAAAGGCATTCTGGCAGGAAAGATTTTTTTTTCTTGGAAAATTTCGACGCAGAGGGGGGTTCCCCCCCCCCTTCTAGCCCCCGAGGGAGGGTCGGGCTTTGCCGAGGCAAGGCTGACCCTTCCTTGACGACCAGACTTTGTGTGTGAACGAGGTATACGAACAACTTGAAAGCATCTTAAGGGTAGAAGCGACGTAGCTGTTGGATGTTCCAAGCGTTGTTGTAGACCTCGCCTTGGCTGTTGGCCAGCTTGTATGTTCCGGGCTTCAGAACCTTGGCGACGACGAACGGCCCTTCCTAGGGAGGCATGAGTTTGTGCCGCCCTCGGGCGTCTTGTCGCAGCCGAAGCACCAGGTCGCCCACCTGGAGGTCTCGGGACCGAACCCCTCGGGCGTGGTAGCGTCGCAGGGACTGCTGGTACCGCGCCGAGTGTAGTAAGGCCATGTCCCGAGCCTCTTCCAGCTGGTCAGTGAGTCTTCTCGATTAGCTTGATTGCTTTGGTCGGCGTAGGCCCTCATCCTCGGGGAACCGTATTCTAAGTCTGTGGGCAAGATGGCCTCGGCCCCATAGACTAGAAAGAACGGTGTGAAGCCTGTGGCTCGGCTCAGCGTTGTCCTCAGACTCCAGACTACCGAGGGGAGTTCCTTCATCCACCGCTTGCCGAACTTGTTGAGGTCGTTGTAGATCCGAGGCTTGAGTCCTTGCAGAATCATGTCGTTGGCACGTTCTACTTGCCCATTCGTCATGGGGTGAGCCACGGTGGCCCAGTCCACCCAGATGTGGTGATCCTCGCAGAAGTCCAGGAACTTTCTGCCGGTGAACTGGGTGCTGTTGTCGGTGATGATGGAGTTCGGGACCCCAAAGCGGTGGATGATGTTGGTGAAGAACGCCACCGCCTGTTCGGACCTGATGCTGTTTAGGGGTCAGACCTCGATCCACTTGGAAAATTTGTCGATGGCGACCAGCAGGTGCGTGTAGCCCCCGGGTGCCTTCTGCAAGGGGCCGACTAGGTCCAGACCCCACACAGCAAACGACCAGGTGATGGGTATGGTCTGTAGAGCCTGAGCGGACAGGTGGGTCTGCCTTGTGTAGGACTGACACCCTTCGCAGGTGCGGACAATTCTAGTGGCGTCGGCCACCGCCGTCGGCCAGTAGAAACCTTGTCGGAAGGCGTTTCCAACAAGGGTTCGAGGTGCTGCGTGATGGCCGCAAGCCCCTGAGTGTATCTCTTGTAAGAGCTCCTGACCTTTGGTGATGGAAATGCATCGCTGGAGGATGCCAGAGGGGCAGCGGTGGTAGAGCTCCTTCCCATCTCCCAGCAAAACGAAAGACTTGGCGCGTCGTGCCACTCGCCGAGCTTCGGCTTGGTCGAGGGACAACTCTCCTTGGTGGAGATATTGCAGGTACGGGGTCTGCTAGTTTTGATTAGGTGTGACCTCGCTCTGCTCCCCCTCGACGCACCGTGCCTCACCCTCGGGGGCCGAGGCTACCTCGGGCCGAGCCGAGGGTACCTCGGACCGTGCCGAGGGTACCTCGGACTGAGCCGAGGCTGCCTCAGGCTCGGGCGTGTCGTCGGTCTTGACGGAGGGTTGATGCAGGTCTCGGGAGAATACGTCCAGGGGAACCGTTGTTCGCCCCGAGGCTATTTTAGCCAGCTCATCCGCAGTCTCGTTGTAGTGTCGGGCGATGTGGTTGAGCTCGAGCCCGTAGAACTTGTCTTCCAAGCGCCGAACCTCAACGCAGTTGGCTTCCATCTTCGGGTCGCGGCAGTGGGAGTTCTTCATGACTTGGTCGATGACGAGCTGCGAGTCACCGCGAGCGTCGAGGCGTCGGACCCCTAGCTCGATGGCGATTCGCAACCCGTTTACCAGAGCCTCGTACTCAGCCACGTTGTTGGACGCCGGGAAGTGGAGGCGTAGCACTTAGCGTAGGTGCTTTCCGAGGGGCGAGATGAAGAGCAGGCCCGCGCCGGCCCCCGTCTTCGTCAGCGACCCGTCGAAAAACATGGTCCAGAGCTCCGGTTGGATCGGAGCTGTCGGGAGCTGGGTGTTGACCCATTCGGCCACGAAGTCCGCCAAGACCTGAGATCGTCTCGCCCATGATCTCCACCGCCCACTTTGCAATTCTACCCGAGGCCTCTCAGGACTGGATGATCTCCCCCAGGGGGAAGGATGACACCACAGTCATCGGATGAGACTCGAAGTAGTGTCGCAACTTCCGCGCGTCAGGATCACTGTGTACAACAGCTTCTGAATTTGTGGGTAGCGGATCTTGGTTTCGGACAGTACCTCACTGATGAAGTAGACTGGCCTCTGGACGGGCAATGCATGCCCCTCTTCTCGTCTCTCGACCACAATCGTGGCGCTAACCACCTGAGTGGTCGCGGCGACGTAGATCAAGAGGGCTTCTCCGGTAGCGGGGGGCACCAAGATGGGCGCGTTCGCGAGAAGCGCCTTCAGGTTCCCGAGGGCTTCCTCGGCCTCAGGAGTCCAAGCGAAGCACTCAGCCTTCCTCAAGAGGCGGTATAGGGGCAGGCCTCTTTCGCTGAGGCGCGAGATGAAACGGCTCAGAGCCGCGAGGCATCCCATGACCCTCTGTACGCCTTTCAAGTCCTTGATGGGCCCCATGCTGGTGATGGCTGCGATCTTCTCCGAGTTGGCCTCGATGCCCCGCTCGGAGACGATGAACCCCAAGAGCATGCCTTGGGGGACCCCGAAGACACACTTTTCGGGATTGAGCTTCACGCCTTTTGCCTTGAGACATCGGAATGTCACTTCAAGGTCGGAAAGGAGGTCGGAGGCTTTCCTTGTCTTGACTACGATGTCGTCGACGTAGGCCTCGACCATTCGGCCGATGTGTTCGCCGAACACATGGTTCATGCACCGCTGGTACGTCGCACCTGCATTCCTCAAACCAAACGGCATGGTAACATAGCAGTACATGCCGAAGGGTGTGATGAAAGAAGTCGCGAGCTGGTCGGACTCTTTCATCCTGATCTGGTGATACCCCGAGTAGGAATCAAGGAAAGACAGGGTTTCGCACCCAGCAGTGGAATCCACGATTTGATCGATGCGAGGCAGAGGGTAGGGAACTTTCGGACATGCTTTGTTTAGACTAGTGTAGTCTACACACATCCGCCATTTCCCCCTTTCTTTCTCACAAGCACAGGGTTGGCAAGCCATTCGGGATGGAATACCTCTTTGATGAACCCTGCCGCCATTAGCTTGTGGATCTCCTCGCCTATGGCTCTGCGCTTTTCTTCGTCGAATCGGCGCAGAGGCTGCTTCACTGGTTGGGCTCTAGCTCGGATATCCAGCGAGTGCTCGGCGACTTCCCTCGGTATGCTGGGCATGTCCGAGGCACTCCACGCGAAAACGTCGGCGTTTGCGCGGAGAAAGTCGACGAGCACTGCTTCCTATTTGGGGTCGAGCTCGGAGCCGATCCGGATCTGCTTGGAGGCGTCGTTGCAGGGGTCGAGAGGGACGGACTTGACCGTCTCCGCTGGCTCGAAGTTGCCGGCTTGGCGCTTCACGTCGGGCACCTCCCTAGAGAGGCTCTCCAGGTCGGCGATGAGGGCCTCGGACTCGGCGAGGGCCTCGGCGTACTCCACGCACTCCACGTCGCATTCGTACGTGTGTCGGTACGTGGGCCCGACGGTGATGACCCCGTTGGGGCCCGGCATCTTGAGCTTGAGGTAGGTGTAGTTGGGGACGGCCATGAACTTGGCGTAGCACGGCCTCCCCAACACTGCGTGGTAGGTTCCTCGAAACCCGACCACTTCGAACGTGAGGGTCTCCCTTCGAAAGTTGGAGGGCGTCCCAAAGTAGACGGGTAGATCGAGTTGTCCGAGGGGCTGGACGCGCTTCCCGGGGATGATCCCATGGAAAGGCGCAGCACCCGTCCGGACCGAGGACAGATCAATCCGCAGGAGCCCGAGGGTCTCGGCGTAGATGATGTTGAGGCTGCTGCCTCCGTCCATGAGGACCTTGGTGAGCCTGACGTTGCCGATGATGGGGTCGACAACGAGTGGGTATCTCCCCGGGCTCGACACGTGGTCTGGGTGGTCGGCCTGGTCGAAGATGATGGGATTGTCGGACCAGTCTAGGTAGACTGGCGCCGCCACCTTTACCGAGCAGACCTCCCGACGCTCTTGCTTGCGGTGCCGAGCCGAGGCGTTCGCCACTCGCCCGCCGTAGATCATGAAGCAGTCGCGGACCTCGGGGAACTCTCCTGCCTTGTGATCTTCCTTCGTAGCGTCATCGAGAGCCTTGCCACCCTCCGCGGGTGGCCCGGCCTTGTGAAAGTGTCGTCAAAGCATGGCACACTCCTCAAGGGTGTGCTTGACAGGCCCCTGATGATAGGGACACGGCTCCTTGAGCATCTTGTCGAAGAGGTTGGCACCTCCCGGAGGTTTCCGAGGGTTCTTGTACTCAGCGGCGGCGACAAGGTCCGCGTCGGCGGCGTCGGGTTTCGCTTGCGACTTCTTCTCGCCCTTCTTCTTGGTGCCGCGCTGAGTTGACGCCTCGGGAGCATCTTCCGGTGGGTGGCCCTGGGGCTGCTTGTCCTTCCAGAAGATGGCCTCAACCGCCTCCTGGCCAGAGGCGAACTTGGTGGCAATGTCCATCAGCTCGCTCGCCCTGGTGGGGGTCTTGCGACCCAGCTTGCTCACCAGGTCTCGGCAGGTGGTGTCGGCGAGGAACGCGCCGATGACATCCGAATCGGTGACGTTGGGCAGCTCGGTGCGCTACTTCGAGAATCGCCGGATGTAGTCCCGGAGAGACTCTCCCGACTGCTGGCGGCAGCTTCGGAGATCCCAGGAGTTCCCAGGGCGCACGTATGTGCCTTGGAAATTGTCGGCGAAGGCTTGGACTAGGTCGTCCCAGTTGGAGATCTGCCCCGAGGGCAGGTGCTCTAGCCAGGCTCGAGCGGTGTTAGAGAGGAACAGGGGGAGGTTGCGAATGATGAGATTATCATCGTCCGTTCCACCCAGTTTGCAGGCCAGCCGATAGTCTGTGAGCCACAGTTCCGGTCTCGTCTCCCCCGAGTACTTCGTGATAGTAGTCGGGGTTCGGAACCGGGTCGGGAACGGCGCTCGTCGTATGGCGCGGCTGAAAGCCTGCGGACCGGGTGGTCCGGGCGAAGGACTTCGATCCTCCTCGCTGTCGTAGCGTCCCCCACGCCTAGGGTGGTAGCCTCGTCGCACCCTCTTGTCGAGGTGGGCCTGATAGCTGTGCTGATGGTGCTCGTTGCAGAGGCGACCCGGGGCCGCAGGCGCTGTGTTGCGCTTGCGCCCGGTGTGGACCGAGGCTTCCCGCACGAATCAGGAAGTCGTGGCGCGATGCTCTGAGGGGTACCCCTGCCTTCGGGAGGCAGAGCTTTCGGCCCGTCGGACCGCGGCGTCCTCCAGGAGATTCTTGAGCTCTCCCTGGATACGCCGCACCTCGGTGGTTGATGGCTCCGGCATCGCGCGGAGAAGTATCGCCGCTGCAGCCAGGTTCTGGCCGACTCCACTGGAATCCGGTGGCGGCCTTACCCTGATGTCATCGGCGATGCGGTGCTGGATGCCCTGGGGGGATGACGTGCTTCTCCGGCCGGAGGTTGGCCCACCCATTCCTGCCCGATGTCCCGGCGGATCGGCACAAGCGTTCCTGCTCTCTCGTCGAGCCTGGCCTGTCTCTCGCGGATTTGCTCGAGCTGTGGGTCAGGACCCCCCACCGGGACGGGGACCACAGCTAGCTCCCGAAGGATGTCAACGCGAGGCACGGGCCTAGGGGGATCACCGTTCTCCAGCATACCAAGATGGTTGCCTTCGCCGGGACCCCCTAGATTGACGTGGAAACATTCACGACTTGGGCCGCAGTCCTCGTCGTCGAGGCTGCGGCTACCGTCGAAACAGTCAGAAAGACAGTAGTCGCATGAGGTCATGATGTCCCGCATGGCACTGGGGTTACCAAGTCCGGAGAAATCCCAACAGAGGTCGGGCTCACCATCTTCCTCGGACCCCGGGGGCCCGTAGGACGAGACGGCCGTCAGCCGGTCCCAGGGTGACCGCACACGATACCCCGGAGGGTTTGTGTAACACCCCTGGAGTTACTATAACTAAAACTTGAGCATGACATCATAATATTGGCATTGCATATGTTTGACACACCTAGAATGCATTCACTAGGCAAAAATTTCAAACAAGTTGTATTGTTTTAATGTTTTACAAATAGAACCCTGGTTAAAGGACTTGACCCTAAATAGTGATTAAAGGGGGTAAAACTTAACCTAAGTTGAGAAAACCTAAAAGCTTTAGGGTAAAAGTCATAAAATGACTCCAAGAATAGAGTTGAATCACATTTATACCCCTGGGATACCAGAAACCCTAATTGGAACCCTCGAAAACCCTGAAACCAAACCCTAGGGGCTTATGTGCAAAATTAGTCCACTTTTGGACTAAAGTGCAAAAATCAAGTCAAATAAGTATCTTAAGTCATTTGGGTCACAAATATGTGAACTTGCAAGTTAAACCCTAAGTTTTGGGCTTAATTGCAAAACTCAACTCTTAAGTCCTTAAGAGTCTAAGTCTGATTTTCAGTGAAATTGGCTCAACTTTGGAGCCATGTATCTTTCAGAATATAGGGTTTTTGCCCTAGGTCACCACATCAAAGTTGAAGACCAATTATAGGAGAACAACTTTGCTAAAGAGTGTGAGCTTAGTTGTTATGAGAAATTTGGAGAAAAACCCAATCAAAGTTTGATTGTCAGGCTGTTTTGATCTGAAATTCAGATTAGCAGAGGACTGACATCCACTTCTAGCTCAATTTTGAGCATGATCCAGTGCTCAACTAAGTCGCATCCCTATAGTCGATTTGTAGCTGGTATGTAGCACTACAACTTTGATGCAGTGACTTGGGGATGTTGCCACAGGAATTTGGAAGAAAACGGACCCTAAACATCGCCTGTCAGGTGCACTGAATAGGTGCTTCCATGGTACAGTAGCTGATAATGGATCAGATCGCCAGCAACGGGAACAGCTCACCGCCGGTAGCTCCCCGCCGTGATTCGCGCCACCACTGTAGGGTTCGTGTCCCCGATAACCAGATAAGGTCGCCCAGTAAAAATCACCCCCTGGGGATGACTCCTGTGACTCACCATGGTCGTCTTTCTGCTTTGCGGCGGAAGCAGGTTAGTTCGTCGGTGAGGCCGCCGTGCCTTGGCCGTGCGCCGCGTGTCCAGGCACCTTACCACGTCGCCGTAGGTCGCGTTATGCATATCCGGTGATCGCCGGAGGTGTCGCCACAGTAAAGGCCATGTTAAGCGGCCACCAGTGACTCACCTTGCTCTTACCGATCCCGAGTCACCGTTCAAATTCGTCGTGCTCGCGGTCGATCCCTATAAATTGAGGGCCAGGTCTGTTGCACCATGTAATTGTCAAGCCATAGCACCCGCTCTCATCTCCTCTCAATCACCAGAGCGCCACAATTCGAGTTTCTCCCCAAATCGATCTCCGCCACCGCGAAATCCACTCCACCGTGGTCAGTCCTCCACAGGTCAGCTCCGGTCCTCTGCTACTTCGTTTGAGTACCCTCCCAACTCCGTGATGCTTGCCGAGTCACCGAATTGAACCGGGAGACCCCCAGTCGCCGGGAACACGATCATATTGCCGTTATGCTTACGGCCACCGTGGCCGGAGCTCCATAGTTCACCAATAGTGCAATTAAGTTGGGGAAAACGTTCACGGGGACTCGGATTTGGTCTCGGCCGAAGCTTAGCACCTATCTTAGCCCCAATCGGCCGGCGTAGATGCTCGCCGGAGCGCGGCGGTGCGCGAGCGCCGTCGGGGACTTCCGGTTGCAAATTGATAGAAACGCAGGGGTCTTTTTGTAAGTGTCAGTGACTCTGCGCAATAGTAAACGACCCTGTTCTGGTTTAGTCAAAACGCCGAGGGCCTCTGCGCAAAATCTCCCTCGCGGGCGCGGGCGCGCGCACGAATCCACTCGGGCTTGGGCCGCCTGGACTTGAATTGGCCCAGTACTGTTTAGAGTTTTTCCTTTTCTTTTTCAGTGGAACTTTAGAAATTTGTAGAAAATTATAGAAAAATGATAAAATTGTGAAACTAATTTTCCTAGGTTCCTTATTTTCCCTAGTATTTAATAAAAATAAATTCATGATTTTTAGATCAAATAGGGAATTTTAGGGTATTTAAAATAGCCTAAACCATTGATTCTGGATTTTTAGAAAATAAATAATAAGTCCAAAATTTCCCAAACTTTTTATGTGAGCTTTTCACATTATTTAGAAGCCATGGGTAGAGTTTGGTTTGATTTGGACCTTGTTTGATCACTAAACCCAAAACCACCCCCCCTGCTCCATGAACTCCTTTACTGACTCCGGAAACCCTAGGTTCTCGGAGTACCGTGAAGGAAAGTTGTACTCAAGACTTAAATAATAAGTTTATATTATCTTTGCATCCTCATGAGCATCCCATGACATCCATTCTTATGCATGTATATGGTTATGTTAGAGCACGAAGAAGAAGAAGAAGTCTCTGAAGAAGGGATACCACCAACCTCTGATCCTCAATCAGGCAACTGCTTTTATTTCGATATTTGTGGATCCGAGCGGGACTCACCTGATAACAAAGGCAAGCCCCGGTGCATGCAACCCTTTTCCTTGTGTTTTTAAATACTTTTCGCACACTTAAGTCTAGTGAAATGTGCATTAGGTTCATAGGAGTTACTTGAAACCCTTTGATGCATTGCTTTCCTTGATATCCATACCTTTATAGATACTTCTGTGAAGTATCAAAAGTATGATTTACAAAAATGCTTAGCCTTGCTTAGATCTTGTGGATAGAGGTTGTCCTCAATTTAACCCGGGAGAGGATGGCTTCTACCTGCAAGAATATTTTTCATTTGGAGCAATGATGGGACCTTACTGCAAAGTTCCCTGTGATGCTCTTTCATCCTAAGGAACAGACACAATCCTAAGGATGGAAATATGTAAATTGAGACTTGGGGTAGGAACAGGTGATGTTCTACCCCAGGTTGGTTAAGGATTAACGCGTATGTAGGCGTGCTGACCGAGGACCCTTTAACTGGTCACATGCCTCGTCATGGGTAAGCCTTGCCTCGGGCAGACTAAGGCCGGAATAAGATAACACGAAATGGGAGTGGAGCGGTGGCGAGAGTAGCGTGTACCCTCCGTGGCAAGAGGCTGGACGGTGGTGTATCTGTGCTCTCGGTTTGCGTGAACCTGATCCGGTCTTAAGAACCCCGGTGGCAGGTTGACATATGCAAGGGTTAAGTGCTACATATGTCGTGTGATTGGAGATCCTCAGCTGAGTATAATCGATTCGGATCGTCGTACCTTCGCGGTTATGAAGACTTGGTCACTTCCCTGCAACCTAAAGTCAGGACGTGAACACTATGGATAAAAATGATGTTGTCTTGATGTGATGTGAAATTAGACTAGATGCAAATAGAGTCTATTAATACCTAATATGGCGTTAAAAGATTGAAAGTAAGGACTCACTTTAGTAAGCTACTTCCGCAAAAGTATAAGTTGATCTTTGGTAAAGCCTCTCCTTGATTCCTAATTATCCAGCATACCCTTGAGAGTCTTTTCCTTAGTCGGGTAAGACTTGCTGAGTAATTCCATACTCAGGGTTTATCCCTTTGTTGTTTTTAGGTGGGGAAGTAGCAGACTTTTGCTGCTTCTGTGCCAAGGTGGTTCCCAACGAAGAAAAACAAGACTGAAGTGCGGGAGGACTCGGTCCTCCATCTAGGATCTTTGTTTTTTTTAGCTTCTCGGGAGAAGTTTGTGTCTCCCTTGGTTTGTATAATTATTACTTATATGCACTCACTTTTAGACTGGTCTGTAAATAAATAACTCGAGCTTGCTTTTGTAATAAATGTAAGTTTATGTAATTCGCTTCCGCATATCTTTATCTCCGATGGTCTGTAATGTCTGCAAGACGGGTGAAACGTTCCTGATAAGGTCGGAAAAGATACCGAGCTTGTCAAGTGACTTAGGAACATCTATAGGGTGTCTGATGTCTGTTAGACAAGGACAACTGTAGGTGGACCTGATTACTTGGGGGGTTCCATCACAGCTGGTATCGGAGCGTAGCCCTTCTTTGCAGATATTATAAGGCATCTTCAAAAAGATTTTCAAAAGTCTTACCTAAAGATTCTTTTCTCTTCTTACCTAAGTATTCTGAAGAGTTTATCTTAAAGACCAGATAGGAAGAGTGCAACGTATAGAAGGTTGAATCGACCAAGGTTGATTCTGTACTTATTCATGCATCATGCTAAGAATTATGCTAATAAATTTTCCCCCTTAGAAAGATGCCACCACGCACAAGGCTAACGGCACGTAAGTCAACGGGACCGATTGGAGTACCCCGGCATCAACTAGCCCCTCGACACGAAAGCAGTAGCAGCGGAAGTAATGATCCTATAGGAGACTTGGAAGCTGAAGTGCGTCGACTTCAAGCAACGCTGCAACACAGGACCAATGCTTGGATTGCAGACGGAGATAGAATCAATGAGCTAAGAAGGGATATCCGTCACCTGCAGGATCAGCTGGCTGATCGGGACTTAGCACTTGACTGGGCAGTACAGTCTCGTATGTTGGCATGTGCTAAGGAAGCGAGGGCTCAGGCCCGAATTAAAGAACTTAGCTCAGCTGTCGACAACCTGCAGGTCTACTGCAATACTTTGCATGAGGAAGTCCATGTGTTATACTCACAATTACACCCTAGTGAGCCTGTACACTCTGCTGAGTCAGGAGCCGGACCCTCTCACGTTGCGGGACGCGCGCTGGGTGGGGAGTTAGACCTTCTTGAACCCCCTCCTTCTTTGAGGTTGGTTGACGTCTGGACTCCCACACCTGACGATGAGGCCGCCAAAAGTAACGGAAAGCAGGACTAATGGGGTAATAAAAGTAGAGTAGTGTATTGTAGGGTGTACTGTTGTATAATAGGTTAAACTTTTGTAAAATGGGTAATGTATCCTGTTATGTAATATCGAGTCTGTATCATTACTCTTTATAGTAATGTAAAATGGAAGGTTTTCTTTGGCACATTATGTTTATTCAAATGTTTTTGCCTCAGATGCCGACCAGGACTCGCGGACAGGACGCAGCCGGAACATCTGGGGGTCGGGATGTTACCCCGAATCCACCTCCAGTTCCACCCACGCTAGCCGAGGCAATTGATGCCTTGGTGAATGCTACAGCCGACAATACCCGCTTCCTTAGGGAAATGGCGGGTCAGCAGCAGTTCCAGCAACAAGCAGGAAGAGGTTTTCAACAAGGTCCCCGTGAGACTACTTATCTGGACTTCTCCGAGACTCGTCCACCTCTATTCACCAAAGCAGAAGATCCGCTCGAAGCCGACGAGTGGATACGAGTCATCGAACAGAAGTTTGGCCTTCTTCGTTGTTCGGAAACACAGAAGCCATTGTTCGCGGCACAGCAACTCCGAGGCCCTGCCAGTACTTGGTGGGGAAACTTTGTGGCTATCCAACCGGACAACCATCAAATTACATGGAACGAATTTAAAGCAGCCTTCCGCGAGCACTACATTCCTGAGGGAGTGCTGCACATGAAACAAGAAGAGTTCATGAGACTGAAACAAGGGGGAGATACTATTAATCAGTATCTCAACAAGTTCAATCACCTGTCACAATATGCAATTGATCAGGTGAATACCGATTTGAAGAAAAGGAACTGTTTTATGAGAGGTCTAAATGACCGGTTACAACGAAAAATGGCCACCTGTATTGATCTCACATATGGAAAGGCTGTTAGTATAGCCTTATCTGTGGAGGCAAAATACATAAGCTCTGGAAAGAATAAGGGATTCAGTGGTGATAGGCCTAGTCAGGGCTCGGTAAAGAGGCAACGGTTTATTCTCCGGCCTTCTAACCAGAACCGTTCAAGTGCACCATCCTTCCCTTTCAAGCAGCCCATAATTATTCATCCCAACAAAGCCCCTACTGTCCAAAGTCAGCCGGGTGCCCCAGGCACTCGATTCCCTGCTCTGCCAAGTTCTTCAACTGGATGTTTTAACTGTGGCAAATCTGGGCATTTTATTAAAGATTGCCCCTATCCAAGGCAAAATCAGGCTAATAATCAGCAAGGATCGGGGAATGCAGCTCTAGGCAAGGGAAGTACTTCGGGCAAGAATACCAAGAAGACGGGGCGAGTATATTACACTCAAGTGGCTACTACACCGGAGGGAGAGCCGGTGATGATGGGTATGTTTCCTGTGGCCAGTCACCCTGTAATTATTCTTTTTGATTCTGGTGCTTCGCATACCTTCATTAGCAAGACATTTGTGGAGCAACATCACATTGCATGTCATGAATCAAAAGAGGGATTTAAAATTCATTCACCTGGGGGACATATTTTTACTAGAGAAGTGGCCTATGAAGTGCCAGTAACCATGGCCGGACGGAACTTTCCTGCTAACATGATTGTTCTGAAAGGCCAGGATATAGATGTAATTTTGGGTATGAATTGGTTAACCCAACACAAGGCAATTCTCAACACTGAACTCAGAACCGTCAGGTTGAGTTATAATCAAGAAGAAATTCTCTTGTCTCTCCCCAAAACCAATCCAGCCAAAGCTTCTGGTAGAATGTTTGAAGCCATTGTACCGGAGATCAAGAACATTCCGGTAGTATGTGAGTTTCCAGATGTATTTCCGGAAGATTTGCCTGGACTACCCCCTGAAAGAGATGTAGAATTCGTAATTGAGCTAAAGCCCGGTATGGCTCCCATCTCTCGAAGATCGTACCGTATGCCCCCTAATGAGTTGGCGGAATTGAAGATTCAATTACAAGATCTACTGAATAAGGGATTTATCCGGCCAAGCTCGTCCCCCTGGGGTTGTCCCGCCATTTTTGTCAAGAAGAAGGATCAAACCTTGCGCATGTGCGTGGACTATCGGCCCCTGAATGAGGTCACCATCAAGAATAAGTACCCTCTTCCAAGGATCGACATCTTATTTGATCAACTGACTGGGGCGAGGGTATTTTCCAAAATTGATCTCAGGTCGGGCTATCATCAAATCCGTATTCGGCCCGAGGATATACCGAAGACCGCATTTACGACGCGGTATGGATTGTTTGAATACTTGGTAATGTCTTTCGGGCTCACCAATGCTCCTGCCCACTTCACCTATTTGATGAACTCGGTGTTCATGCCCGAGTTGGACAAGTTCGTGGTGGTCTTCATCGACGATATTTTGATATACTCTAAAAATGAAGAGGAGCATGCTCAGCACCTACGGATTGTATTGACGCGCCTGAGGGAACATCAGCTGTATGCCAAGTTCAGCAAGTGCGCGTTCTGGCTGGAGGAAATTCAATTTTTGGGGCACGTGTTATCAGCTAAAGGAATTGCGGTAGATCCTAGCAAGGTCAAGGATATTCTGGAGTGGAAACCCCCAACAACTGTTCACCAAGTCCGGAGTTTTCTTCGACTAGCGGGATATTATCGCAGATTCATACCTGATTTTTCTAAGCTTGTGAAGCCAATCACAAGTTTATTGAAAAATGATATTAAGTTCAATTGGTCTTCTAAGTGTAATGAAGCCTTTGAGAAATTGAAGACATTATTAACCACTGCTCCGGTATTGGCTCAACCGGACATCACTAAGCCTTTTGATGTATATTGTGATGCGTCAGGCAGTGGACTCGGCTGTGTGCTGATGCAAGAAGGCCGAGTAATCGCGTATGCTTCAAGGCAGTTACGCCGACATGAAGAGCATTATCCAACACATGATCTAGAGCTAGCTGCTGTGGTTCATGCCCTGAAAATATGGCGTCACTATCTGCTGGGAAATATTTGTCACATATATACAGATCATAAAAGTTTGAAGTATATATTTACCCAGTCAGAGTTAAATATGAGGCAAAGACGATGGCTTGAGCTCATTAAAGACTATGAACTGGAGATCCATTATCACCCAGGCAAAGCCAATGTGGTGGCAGATGCATTGAGTCGTAAGACTTCCTGCCACTGTCTTATGGCGAAGGCCTCCGAAAACACTTTATGTCAAGAAATGGAGAAGTTAAACCTGGGGATAATTCAGCATGGGACTCTAAATCAGTTAAGGCTTGAGTCAATCATTCTGCAGAAGATAATTGATGCTCAAAAGGATAATCTGGGTATGAAGCACATACGAGAGAAGATAAGGGCTGGAACAGCCAAATGTTTCAAGGAAGACGATCAAGGTGTGTTATGGTTTAACAACCGCATAGTAGTGCCAAAGAATGAAGAACTCCGCCAGCAAATTTTAGATGAAGCGCATCTTAGTCGCTATTCTATTCATCCGGGAAGCACTAAGATGTATCATGATCTAAAACAACACTACTGGTGGACGAAGATGAAGATTGAAATTGCACGCTATGTGGCTAAGTGTGACACTTGCAGACGTGTCAAAGCCATACACATGAAAACTGCTGGTCCATTGCAATCTTTGCCAATCCCAACATGGAAATGGGAAGACATCAGCATGGACTTTATTGTGGGACTGCCCAGGACGGCCAAAGGGTATGATTCTATTTGGGTTATCGTTGATCGACTCACAAAAATTGCCCACTTCTTACCCGTCAGGGCCAAATTTACGGTAGCCACTTATGCAGCATTATATATCAGCCGTATTGTCAGTTTGCATGGTATTCCAAAAACCATAGTGTCGGATCGGGGACCTCAATTCGTATCCAAGTTTTGGGAAGAACTTCATAAATCCTTGGGTACCAAATTGCTCCACAGTTCGGCCTATCATCCTCAAACCAGTGGACAAACTGAGAGAGTGAACCAAATACTTGAAGATATGCTGCGGGCATGTGTTCTGGACTTCTCGCAAAAATGGGATGAATGTTTGCCCCTAGCAGAGTTTTCATACAATAACAGTTATCAGGAAAGTATCAAGATGGCACCTTTTGAAGCTTTATATGGGCGACGGTGTCGAACTCCGCTAAATTGGTCTGAACCTGGAGAAAGATACTTCTTTAGGCCTGATATGGTGAAAGAGGTCGAAGAAAAGGTTCAGAAAATTATTCATAATATGAAGAAAGCTCAAACTCGACAAAAGAGTTATGCAGACCGACGACGACAACCCTTATGTTTTCTGGTAGACGACTATGTCTACTTGAAAGTTTCACCAATGAAGGGTGTATCGCGTTTCGGGGTTAAAGGAAAACTTGCACCCAGATACATTGGTCCATTCCTGGTGCTTGAACAATGTGGACCAGTGGCGTACCGACTCCAACTACCCGAAACATTGTCTGCTGTGCATAATGTGTTCCACGTGTCACAATTGAAGAAGTGTCTTCGGGTTCCCGATCGAACCGTTGAAGTGACTGATGTTGTTCTAGAACCAGATTTAACGTACTCAGAACATCCCATTCGAGTTCTGGATCAAAAGGACAGGGTTACCTGGAGAAAGACTCTCAAGTTTTATAAGATACAGTGGAACCAGCATTCGGAAGATGAGGCTACATGGGAAACCCAAGACTTCTTAGATAAGAATTTCCCAGGCTTTCTAGCCTCTTGTAAGTTGTAAAATTTGTATAGCTGTGTAATAAAGGAATGAACCCCCACACCACCCCTGCCTTGTACCAGAAATAAGGAAATTAAAATGTGACACATTTCCTTTTCCATTACTCACCCTAGGACTTTAAATCTCGGGACGAGATTCTTTTATGGGGGAAAGGATGTAACACCCCTGGTGTTACTATAACTAAAACTTGAGCATGACATCATAATATTGGCATTGCATATGTTTGACACACCTAGAATGCATTCACTAGGCAAAAATTTCAAACAAGTTGTATTGTTTTAATGTTTTACAAATAGGACCCTGGTTAAAGGACTTGACCCTAAATAGTGATTAAAGGGGGTAAAACTTAACCTAAGTTGAGAAAACCTAAAAGCTTTAGGGTAAAAGTCATAAAATGACTCCAAGAATAGAGTTGAATCACATTTATACCTCTGGGATACCAGAAACCCTAATTGGAACCCTGGAAAACCCTGAAACCAAACCCTAGGGGCTTATGTGCAAAATTAGTCCACTTTTGGACTAAAGTGCAAAAATCAAGTCAAATAAGTATCTTAAGTCATTTGGGTCACAAATATGTGAACTTGCAAGTTAAACCCTAAGTTTTGGGCTTAATTGCAAAACTCAACTCTTAAGTCCTTAAGAGTCTAAGTCTGATTTTCAGTGAAATTGGCTCAACTTTGGAGCCATGTATCTTTCAGAATATAGGGTTTTTGCCCTAGGTCACCACATCAAAGTTGAAGACCAATTATAGGAGAACAACTTTGCTAAAGAGTGTGAGCTTAGTTGTTATGAGAAATTTGGAGAAAAACCCAATCAAAGTTTGACTGTCAGGCTGTTTTGATCTGAAATTCAGATTAGCAGAGGACTGACATCCACTTCTACCTCAATTTTGAGCATGATCCAGTGCTCAACTAAGTCGCATCCCTATAGTCGATTTGTAGCTGGTATGTAGCACTACAACTTTGATGCAGTGACTTGGGGATGTTGCCACAGGAATTTGGAAGAAAACGGACCCTAAACATCGCCTGTCAGGTGCACTGAATAGGTGCTTCCATGGTACAGTAGCTGATAATGGATCAGATCGCCAGCAACGGGAACAGCTCACCGCCGGTAGCTCCCCGCTGTGATTCGCGCCACCGATGTAGGGTTCGTGTCCCCGATAACCAGATAAGGTCGCCCAGTAAAAATCACCCCCTGGGGATGACTCCGGTGACTCACCATGGTCGTCTTTCTGCTTTGCGGCGGAAGCAGGTTAGTTCGTCGGTGAGGCCGCCGTGCCTTGGCCGTGCGCCGCGTGTCCAGGCACCTTACCACGTCGCCATAGGTCGCGTTATGCATATCCGGTGATCGCCGGAGGTGTCGCCACAGTAAAGGCCATGTTAAGCGGCCACCAGTGACTCACCTTGCTCTTACCGATCCCGAGTCACCGTTCAAATTCGTCGTGCTCGCGGTCGATCCCTATAAATTGAGGGCCAGGTCTGTTGCACCATGTAATTATCAAGCCATAGCACCCGCTCTCATCTCCTCTCAATCACCAGAGCGCCACAATTCGAGTTTCTCCCCAAATCGATCTCCGCCACCGCGAAATCCACTCCACCGTGGTCAGTCCTCCACAGGTCAGCTCCGGTCCTCTGCTACTTCGTTTGAGTACCCTCCCAACTCCGTGATGCTTGCCGAGTCACCGAATTGAACCGGGAGACCCCCAGTCGCCGGGAACACGATCATATTGCCGTTATGCTTACGGCCACCGTGGCCGGAGCTCCATAGTTCACCAATAGTGCAATTAAGTTGGGGAAAACGTTCACGGGGACTCGGATTTGGTCTCGGCCGAAGCTTAGCACCTATCTTAGCCCCAATCGGCCGGCGTAGATGCTTGCCGGAGCGCGGCGGTGCGCGAGCGCCGTCGGGGACTTCCGGTTGCAAATTGATAGAAACGCAGGGGTCTTTTTGTAAGTGTCAGTGACTCTGCGCAATAGTAAACGACCCTGTTCTGGTTTAGTCAAAACGCCGAGGGCCTCTGCGCAAAATCTCCCTCGCGGGCGCGGGCGCGCGCACGAATCCACTCGGGCTTGGGCCGCCTGGACTTGAATTGGCCCAGTACTGTTTAGAGTTTTTCCTTTTCTTTTTCAGTGGAACTTTAGAAATTTGTAGAAAATTATAGAAAAATGATAAAATTGTGAAACCAATTTTCCTAGGTTCCTTATTTTCCCTAGTATTTAATAAAAATAAATTCATGATTTTTAGATCAAATAGGGAATTTTAGGGTATTTAAAATAGCCTAAACCATTGATTCTGGATTTTTAGAAAATAAATAATAAGTCCAAAATTTCCCAAACTTTTTATGTGAGCTTTTCACATTATTTAGAAGCCATGGGTAGAGTTTGGTTTGATTTGGACCTTGTTTGATCACTAAACCCAAAACCACCCCCCCTGCTCCATGAACTCCTTTACTGACTCCGGAAACCCTAGGTTCTCAGAGTACCGTGAAGGAAAGTTGTACTCAAGACTTAAATAATAAGTTTATATTATCTTTGCATCCTCATGAGCATCCCATGACATCCATTCTTATGCATGTATATGGTTATGTTAGAGCACGAAGAAGAAGAAGAAGTCTCTGAAGAAGGGATACCACCAACCTCTGATCCTCAATCAGGCAACTGCTTTTATTTCGATATTTGTGGATCCGAGCGGGACTCACCTGATAACAAAGGCAAGCCCCGGTGCATGCAACCCTTTTCCTTGTGTTTTTAAATACTTTTCGCACACTTAAGTCTAGTGAAATGTGCATTAGGTTCATAGGAGTTACTTGAAACCCTTTGATGCATTGCTTTCCTTGATATCCATACCTTTATAGATACTTCTGTGAAGTATCAAAAGTATGATTTACAAAAATGCTTAGCCTTGCTTAGATCTTGTGGATAGAGGTTGTCCTCAATTTAACCCGGGAGAGGATGGCTTCTACCTGCAAGAATATTTTTCATTTGGAGCAATGATGGGACCTTACTGCAAAGTTCCCTGTGATGCTCTTTCATCCTAAGGAACAGACACAATCCTAAGGATGGAAATATGTAAATTGAGACTTGGGGTAGGAACAGGTGATGTTCTACCCCAGGTTGGTTAAGGATTAACGCGTATGTAGGCGTGCTGACCGAGGACCCTTTAACTGGTCACATGCCTCGTCATGGGTAAGCCTTGCCTCGGGCAGACTAAGGCCGGAATAAGATAACACGAAATGGGAGTGGAGCAGTGGCGAGAGTAGCGTGTACCCTCCGTGGCAAGAGGCTGGACGGTGGTGTATCTGTGCTCTCGGTTTGCGTGAACCTGATCCGGTCTTAAGAACCCCGGTGGCGGGTTGACATATGCAAGGGTTAAGTGCTACATATGTCGTGTGATTGGAGATCCTCAGCTGAGTATAATCGATTTGGATCGCCGTACCTTCGCGGTTATGAAGACTTGGTCACTTCCCTGCAACCTAAAGTCAGGACGTGAACACTATGGATAAAAATGATGTTGTCTTGATGTGATGTGAAATTAGACTAGATGCAAATAGAGTCTATTAATACCTAATATGGCGTTAAAAGATTGAAAGTAAGGACTCACTTTAGTAAGCTACTTCCGCAAAAGTATAAGTTGATCTTTGGTAAAGCCTCTCCTTGATTCCTAATTATCCAGCATACCCTTGAGAGTCTTTTCCTTAGTCGGGTAAGACTTGCTGAGTAATTCCATACTCAGGGTTTATCCCTTTGTTGTTTTTAGGTGGGGAAGTAGCAGACTTTTGCTGCTTCTGTGCCAAGGTGGTTCCCAATGAAGAAAAACAAGACTGAAGTGCGAGAGGACTCGGTCCTCCATCTAGGATCTTTGTTTTTTTTAGCTTCTCGGGAGAAGTTTGTGTCTCCCTTGGTTTGTATAATTATTACTTATATGCACTCACTTTTAGACTAGTCTGTAAATAAATAACTCGAGCTTGCTTTTGTAATAAATGTAAGTTTATGTAATTCGCTTCCGCATATCTTTATCTCCGATGGTCTGTAATGTCTGCAAGACGGGTGAAACGTTCCTGGTAAGGTCGGAAAAGATACCGAGCTTGTCAAGTGACTTAGGAACATCTACAGGGTGTCTGATGTCTGTTAGACAAGGACAACTGTAGGTGGACCTGATTACTTGGGAGGTTCCGTCACAGCTTGGACTCGCCTCTATGAGAGTGTCCACCGAAGCAGAGTCGCTTGGCGGGTCGAGGCTGAATCCAAAAGACGCGAGACGGGAATCGGTCGGTACCTTTCGGTCGACGGGCGGTGACGAAGTCACGTCAGGGACGGACTGCACCGTCGTCTCAGGTACGAGGGTGACGCCCAGCAAGTCATTCGCGAGCGTGCTGGCGTCGTCCGTTTGCTTGAGGTTGGCGTGTTGCGGGGAGATGGCGCTCGTCTTCGTCTCAGACGCGAGGTCGATGCCCGACGTGCTCCCTGTTGGGGCGCCGGTGCCGTCGACTCGCTCGACAGCCAACGAGGTGCCGCCTCCTGCTTGGCCTTGGTTTCCCCGCCTCCTCCTCCATTGGCGGGGGAGGGGACGGGACAAGCCCGAATGTCGTCCTTCCACCACGTGGGGAAGGCGTCGATTTCCCTGCTGGCGGGCGGATTGTCGACCGCCATTGTCGCTGTCGCGCGGCGGGGGAAGGAGTATCATGTCGTAGCTGCCGTCGAGGGACATGAACTCAAGACTCCCGAAATGGAGCATCGTCCCGGGTTGGAGAGGTTGCTGGAGACTGCCCATCTGGAGCTTGACGGGAAGCTGTTCGTCAACACGCAGCAGGCCCCTACCTGGCGCGCCAACTGTCGGTGTTTCGAAACCCGAGGGGTCCCTGGACCGACGAGTGAATTGTCGCCGCGTGCCCCAGCCTAGATGGGTCGACGCGAGGCAGAACGCGAAGGGGGGAAGGAAGCAGCCGGAGGGAGACAGGCGAGGGAGAGTGGAACCCGCGACCTTCGTGTTAGCCCCGCGCCCAGGTCGGGTGCGCTTGCAGTAGGGGGTTACAAGTGTCCACGCGGGAGGGAGCGAGCGGCCTTGCGCGAGCGCCGTCCCGTCCTTCCCCACGTGGCCAACCCTCTGTAAGAGGGCCCTGGTCCTCCCTTTTATAGGCGTAAGGAGAGGATCCAGGTGTACAATGGGGAGTGTAGCAATGTGCTAACGTGTCTAGCGGTGGAGAGCTAGCGCCCTAAGTACATGCTGTCGTGGCAGCCGGAGAGGTCTTGGCACCCAGTTCACGTGGTGTCGTGGCCGTCGGAGGAGCACTGGAGCCTGGTGGAAGGACAGCTGTCGGGGCTGTCGAGTCCTTGCTGACGTCCTCTTGCTTCCGTATGGGGGCTGAGAGCCGCCGTCGTCACAGGGCATGCGGGGGGCCATCATTACTCGTATGGTGGAGCGAGCCAGATGGGACGCCGGTCTTGTTCCCCGTAGCCAGAGTCAGCTCGGGGTAGGGTAATGATGGCGCTTCCTGTTGATGTGGTCGGTCCGTGCCCTAGGTTGGGCGAGGTGGAGGCTCCTCCGAGGTCGAGGTCGATTCTGTCTTCCGAGGTCGAGGTCGAGTCCGAGCCCCTTGGTCGGACGAGGCAGAGACCGTCGGCTCAGGCCAGGGTTGAGTCCGAGCCCTGGGGTCAGGCGAAGTGGAGTTCATCGTCCTTCGGGGCTGAGCCTGAGTCCGAGCCCTGGGGTCGGGCGAGGCAGAGTTCGTCGTCTTTTGGGGCCGAGCCCAAGTCCGAGCCCTGGGGTCGGGTGGAGCAAAGTTCGCCGTCTTCCGGGGCTGAGCCCGAGTCCGAGCCCTGGGGTCGGGTGGAGCGGAGTTTGCCGTCTTCTGGGGCTGAGCCCGAGTCCGAGCCCTGGGGTCGGGCGGAGCGGAGTTCGCCGTCTTCCGGGGCTGAGCCCGAGTCCGAGCCCTGGGGTCGGATGGAGCGGAGTTCGCCGTCTTCCGGGGCTGAGCCCGAGTCCGAGCCCTAGGGTCGGGCGAAGCGGAGTTTCCTATGACGCCTGAGACCGGACTTGGCCGCTGTCAGCCTCACTCTATCGAGTGGCTCAGCAGTCGGAGCGACGCAGGCGGCGCTGTCCTCTTGTCAGACCGGTCAGTGGAGCGGCGAAGTGACTGCGGTCACTTCGGCTCTGTCAACTGGAGGGCGTGCGTCAGGATAAAGGTGTCAGGCCACCTTTGCATTAAATGCCCCTGCGATTTGGTCGGTTGGTGTGGCGATTTGGCCAAGGTTGCTTCTTGGTGAAGACTGGGCCTCGGGCGAGCCGAAGGTATGTCCGTTGCTGGAGGGGGGCCTCGGGCGAGACACAGGTCCTCCGGGGTCGGCTGCCCTTGCCCGAGGCTTGGCTCGGGCGAGGCGTGATCGCGTCCCTCGAACGGACCGATCCTTGACTTAATCGCACCCATCAGGCCTTTGCAGCTTTGTGCTGATGGGGGTTACCAGCTGAGATTTAGGAGCCTTGAGGGTACCCCTAATTATGGTCCCGACAACGGGGTAATCTAACTATGAAATCCATACTGATTTCTTCCCATTTCCATTCTGATACCTTGAGAGGTTGTAGCAATCTTACTGGTCTTTGATGTTCAGCCTTAACTGGTTGACACACATCATATAGTGCAACATAAGTAGCAACATCTCTTTTCAGACCATACCACCAATACTTTTCCTTCAGGTCCTGGTACATCTTGGTACTTCTAGGGTGAATAGAATAAACCAAATCATGAGCTTCTCTTAATATAAGTTGGCGTAGGTGCTCAATTTCTGGTACACAGATTCTCTTTTTAAACCATATTGTGCCTTGTTCATCTTCCATGAAATCAGAGGTCTTTCCCAAATTAATCTGTGCCTTAATTTCCTTGATTTTCTCATCGGATTCTTGTCCTTTACGAATCCCTATTCTAAAGTAGATTCCACTTCCATAAATGTTGCTTCCATATTATTGAGCATACCAAAGTTGAGTTGTTCTATTTCCCAACATAATCCCTATGGCATCAAATAGGTAGTAAGATTGTTCACTTGACCTTTACGGCTCAAAGCATCTGCCACTAGATTTGTTTTTCCTCGGTGGTCTTGTATGTCCAAGTCATAGTCTTTGATTAACTCAAGCCATTTTCGTTGTCATTGGTTGAGTTCCTTTTGTGTGAAGATATATTTCAAGCTTTTGTGATCCATTAAGATTTTACACTTGTTTCCAATCATGTAGTGTCTCCAAATCTTCAAAGTGTGCACTACGACAGCTAATTCCAGATCATGAGTAGGATAATTCTTTTCATGCTTATGTAACTGCCTTGAGGCATAGGCTATTACTTTTCTTTCTTGCATTAATACACATCCAAGTCCAAGATGTGTTGCATCGCAATACACGTCAAATCCTTTGTGAATATTAGGCATAATCAACACTAGTGCAGTGGTCAGCTTTTCCTTTAATTCCACAAAACATTTCTAACAAGATGTAACACCCTGAGAGCACCTAGAGGGGGGGGTGAATAGGTGATCCTGAATAGACTTAAAACTTAAGCCACAAAAACTTGTTAAGTGTTAGCCCAATGATTGCCAAGTGGCTAAAGAGAAGTCTCAACAAAACACAATACCACAAGAGATCAAGCACAGAGGTGACACAGTGGTTTATCCCGTGGTTCGGCCAAGACCAACGCTTGCCTACTCCACGTTGTGGCGTCCCAACGGACGAGGGTTGCAATCAACCCCTCTCAAGCGGTCCAAAGACCAACTTGAATACCACGGTGTTTTGCTTTGCCTTTCAATATCCCGTTTGCAAGGAATCTCCACAAATTGGAGTCTCTTGCCCTTACAAGTATATGATCACAAAGAAGCACAGAGTAAGGGAGGGAAGCAACACACACAAATCCACAGCGAAACGCGCACACACACGGCCAAGAATCGAGCTCGAATGACTATCTCAAGGTTCTCACTAGAACGGAGCTCGAATCACTTAAAATCACAAACGAATGCGCAGAGACTGAGTGTGGATGATCAAGAATGCTCAAAGGTTGCTTGTGTCGCTCCTCCATGCGCCTAGGGGCCCCTTTTATAGCCCCAAGGCAGCTAGGAGCCGTTGAGAGCAAATCTGGAAGGCCATCCTTGCCTTCTGTCGTCGGGGGCACCGGACAGTCCGGTGCACACCGGACACTGTCCGGTGCCCGATTTCTTTCCTTAACTGGCGTTGCCGACCGTTGCAGACCGTTGGCAGATCTGGAGCCGTTGGCGCACCGGACATGTCCGGTGCACACCGGACAGTCCGGTGCCGTCTTCCGACCGTTGGCTCGGCCACGTGTCCCGCGCGGAATGCGCGGCCGACCGTTGGCCCGGCCGACCGTTGGCTCACCGGACAGTCCGGTGCACACCGGACAGTCCGGTGAGTTTTAGCCGTACGCCGTCGGCGAATTCCCGAGAGCGGCCTGTTCGCGCCGAGTCAGCCTGGCGCACCGGACACTGTCCGGTGCACACCGGACAGTCCGGTGCTCCAGACCGAACTTAGTCTTGGCTGCACACAGCCAAGTCTTTGTCTCCTCTTTTCTTTTCTTCTACTTTCTGTTTCTAACACTTAGGCAAGTGTATTAATACTCAAAACCAATGTACTAAAGCTTAGAAACATACCTTTATCCTTGATTTGTACTTTGTCCACCATTCAACAATTAGGCACCTGTGTTGGGCACTAAATCACCAAAATACTTAGAAATGGCCCAAGGGCACATTTCCCTTTCAATCTCCCCCTTTTTGGTGATTTATGCCAACACAACATAAAGCAAGTAGAACAAGTACAAAAACACTTCAAATAAGAACTCAAATTATTTTGATTCAATTTTGACATATATGGATCACTCTATGCCACCACTTGGTTTGTTTTTGCAAATCAAACTCAAATCTCTATCTCTAAGTCGAACACACATGTTGAAGCAAAAAGAGAGTCATTCCAAGAGAGATTGATCAAAGATGTCAAAAACTCCCCCTTTTTCCCATAATTACTACTTCTCCCCACAAGAAGCCAAAAGAGACAATAAAAGAGTTTTGACAACCAAAAGCTCTACTCTACTATTTTTCAAATTTCTCAAGTGGTAGCTGATCCATTTATTGCTTTGGCCTTTATTTTCTCCCCCTTTGGCATCAAGCACCAAAACGGGATCAATCTTGGCCCTATAACCCCATTGCCTCACCAAAATCTTCAATCAAGAGCAAATGGCAATAAGAGTTCATTAGATGAACTAGGAATAGGTTACCCTCTCATCGGAGTGCAGTGGAAGTCTGTCATGGTCCAAGTCCACCTTTCCCTTTCAATTCTCTTTTGAGACTAAACAAGCAAGCTCAAGCAGATGGTTAGTCTCAAAGGGTCAAGTTGTAACACATCTCCCCCTAAAACTGTGCATCACTTTGCAACGGACTTGTGAGGTCCAGGGAGTGTTCTTACAACTTGAGCACCATAATAAGCAACAAAATGCAGAATGAACATGATCAATGGCATAAACACATGTATGCTACATTTCAATCCAAGTTCCGCGAATCTAAGATATTGAGCTCACTACGCAACCTGCAAAAGGTCTTCTCATCTAAAGGCTTGGTAAAGATATTGGCTAGCTGGTTCTCGGTGCTGACATAAAACACTTCGATATCTCCCTTTTGCTGGTGGTCTCTCAAAAAGTGATGCCGGATGTCTATGTGCTTTGTGCGGCTGTGCTCAACAGGATTTTCCGCTATTCGGATAGCACTCTCATTGTCACATAGGAGTGGGACTTTGCTCAGATTGTAGCCAAAGTCCCGGAGGGTTTGCCTCATCCAAAGTAGTTGCGCGCAACACTGTCCTGCGGCAACGTACTCGGCCTCAGCGGTGGATAGGGCAACGGATGTTTGTTTCTTAGAGTTCCATGACACCAGGGACCTTCCTAAGAATTGGCACGTCCCCGATGTGCTCTTCCTATCGACCTTACATCCAGCATAGTCGGAATCTGAGTACCCAATCAAGTCAAAGTTAGACCCCTTTGGATACCAGATCCCGAAGCAAGGTGTAGCGACTAAATATCTAAGAATTCGCTTCACTGCCACCAAGTGACACTCCTTAGGATCAGATTGAAATCTAGCACACATGCATACGCTAAGCATAATATCCGGTCTACTAGCACATAAATAAAGTAAAGACCCTATCATTGACCGGTATGCTTTTTGATCAACGGACTTACCTCCTTTGTTGAGGTCGGTGTGTCCGTCGGTTCCCATCGGAGTCTTTGCGGGCTTGGCGTCCTTCATACCAAACCGCTTTAGCAAATCTTGCGTGTACTTCGTTTGGGAGATGAAGGTGCCATCCTTGAGTTGCTTCACTTGGAACCCAAGGAAGTAGTTCAACTCGCCCATCATCGACATCTCGAATTTCTGCGTCATCACCCTGCTAAACTCTTCACAAGACTTTTGGTTAGTAGAACCAAATATTATGTCGTCGACATAAATTTGGCACACAAAAAGATCACCATCGCAAGTCTTAGTAAAAAGAGTTGGATCGGCTTTCCCAACCTTGAAAGCATTAGCAATTAAGAAATCTCTAAGGCATTCATACCATGCTCTTGGGGCTTGTTTAAGTCCATAGAGCGCCTTAGAGAGCTTACACACGTGGTCGGGGTACCGCTCATCCTCGAAGCCAGGGGGTTGCTCCACGTACACCTCCTCCTTTATTGGTCCGTTGAGGAAAGCGCTCTTCACATCCATTTGGTACAACCTGAAAGAATGGTGAGCGGCATATGCTAGCAAGATACGAATTGATTCTAGCCTAGCCACAGGAGCAAAAGTCTCCTCAAAGTCCAAACCTGCGACTTGGGCATAACCTTTTGCCACAAGTCGAGCCTTGTTCCTCGTCACCACCCCGTGCTCGTCCTATTTGTTGCGGAAAACCCACTTGGTTCCCACAACATTTTGCTTGGGACGAGGCACCAGTGTCCAAACTTCATTGCGCTTGAAGTTGTTAAGTTCCTCCTGCATGGCCAACACCCAATCCGGATCTAGCAAGGCCTCCTCTACCCTGAAAGGCTCAATAGAGGAGACAAAAGAGTAATGTTCACAAAAATTAACTAGTCGAGACCGAGTAGTTACTCCCTTGCTAATGTCACCCAGAATTTGGTCGACGGGATGATCCCTTTGAATCATCGCTCGAACTTGGGTTGGAGGTGCCGATTGTGCTTCTTCCTCCATCACATGATCATCTTGTGCTCCCCCTTGATCACACGCCTCCTTTTGATGAACCTGTTCATCGTCTTGAGTTGGGGGATGCACCGTTGTTGAGGAAGAAGGTTGATCTCGTTCATCTTGTTCCTGTGGCCGAACGTCTCCAATCGCCATGGTTCGTAAAGCGGCCGTTGGAACATCTTCTTCATCTACATCATCACAATCAACAACTTGCTCTCTTGGAGAGCCATTAGTCTCATCAAATACAACGTCGCTAGAGACTTCAACCAAACCCGATGATTTGTTGAAGACCCTATACGCCTTTGTATTTGAATCATAACCTAATAAAAACCCTTCTACAGCTTTGGGAGCAAACTTAGAATTTCTACCCTTCTTCACTAGAATGTAGCACTTGCTCCCAAATACACGAAAGTAAGATACATTGGGTTTGTTACCGGTTAGTAGCTCATACGAAGTCTTCTTGAGGAGTCGATGAAGATAGACCCTGTTGATGGCGTGGCAAGCCGTGTTCACAGCTTCCGACCAAAAACACTCGGGGGTCTTGAACTCTCCAAGCATCATCCTCGCCATATCGATTAGCGTCCTGTTCTTCCTCTCTACCACACCATTTTGCTGTGGTGTGTAGGGAGCGGAGAACTCGTGCTTGATCCCTTCCTCCTCAAGAAACTCCTCCACTTGAAGGTTCTTGAACTCGGACCCGTTGTCGCTCCTAATCTTCTTCACCTTGAGCTCAAACTCATTTTGAGCTCTCCTGAGGAAGCGCTTGAGGGTCCCTTGGGTTTCAGACTTATCCTGCAAAAAGAACACCCAAGTGAAGCGGGAAAAGTCATCAACAATAACTAGACCATACTTACTTCCTCCTATGCTTAGATAGGCGACGGGTCCGAAGAGGTCCATATGCAGCAGCTCCAGAGGTCTTGACGTGGTCATTACATTCTTGCTATGATGTGCTCCTCCCACTTGTTTACCTGCCTGACAAGCTGCACAAGGTCTATCTTTTTCGAAATAAACATTTGTTAGACCTATCACGTGTTCTCCCTTTAGAAGCTTGTGGAGGTTCTTCATCCCCACATGTGCTAAGCGGCGATGCCACAGCCAGCCCATGCAAGTCTTAGCCATTAAGCATGCATCTAGACCGGCCTCTTCTTTTGCAAAATCAACTAAGTAAAGCTTGCCATCTAGTACACCCTTAAAAGCTAGTGAACCATCACATCTTATAAAGACAGACACATCTACATTTGTAAATAAACAATTATATCCCATATTGCACAGTTGACTAACAGATAGCAAATTGTAACCAAGAGACTCAACTAAAAACACATTTGAGATTGAGTGCTCATTAGAAATTGCAATTTTACCTAACCCTTTTACCTTGCCTTGATTCCCATCACCGAATATAATTGAATCTTGGGAATCCTTATTTTTGACGTAGGAGGTGAACATCTTCTTCTCCCCCGTCATATGGTTTGTGCATCCGCTGTCGATAATCCAGCTTGAACCCCCGGATGCATAAACCTGCAAGGCAAATTTAGGCTTGGGTCTTAGGTACCCAACTCATGTTGGGTCCTGCAAGGTTAGCACAAATATCCTTAGGGACCCAAATGCAAGTTTTATCTCCCTTGCATCTTGTCCCTAACTTCCTAGCAATTACCTTCTTACCCTTTCTACAAATAGCAAAGGGAGCATTGCAAGCATAATAAATGGTAGAAGGTTTGTTCACAACTTTTCTAGGAACATGAGCAAAATTTCTCCTAGGCATATGCACAACATTTCTCCTACACATATCTCTATCATGCTTATAGGAAGAACTAGAAGCAAACATGGCATGAGAATCATAAACATGTGAATCAAAACCATTATAAGCATTTCTAGCATGTCTCTTATCATTATACATAAAAGCATGGTTCTTTTTAGCGCTACTGGCCATAGGGGCCTTCCCTTTCTCCTTGGCGGGAATGGGAGCCTTATGGCTTGTTAAGTTCTTGGCCTCTCTCTTGAAGCCAAGACCATCCTTAATTGAGGGATGTCTTCCAATTGTATAGGCATCCCTTGCAAATTTTAACTTATCAAATTCACTTTTGCTAGTCTTAAGTTGGGCATTAAGACTAGCCAATTCATCACTTAGTTTGGAAATTGAAACTAGGTGTTCACAACAAGCATTAATATCAACATCCTTACACCTAGTACAAATTTCAACATGTTCAACACAAGAGTTAGATTTATTTGCTTCTACTAATTTAGCATTTAAATCATTGTTAACACCTTTTAAAGTAGAGATAGTTTCATAACAAGTAGATAATTCACTAGAAAGCATCTCATTTCTTTTAATTTCTAGAGAAAGAGAATTTTGTGCACTAACAAATTTATCATGCTCCTCATATAAAAGGTCCTCTTGTTTTTCTAGTAATCTATTCTTGTCATTCAAAGCATCAATCAACTCATTAATCTTATTAATTTTAGATCTATCTAATCCCTTGAATAAGCATGCGTAATCTATCTCATCATCATCACTAGACTCATCCTCACTTGAAGAAGCATAAGTACTAGTATCATGAGTGCTTACTTTCTTTTCCCTTGCCATGAGGCAAGTGTGACGCTCGTTGGGAAAGAGGGACGACTTGTTGAAGGCGGTGGCGGCGAGTCCTTCATTGTCGGAGTCGGAGGAGGAGCAATCCGAATCCCACTCCTTTCCGATATGTGCCTCGCCCTTGGCCTTCTTGTAATGTTTCTTCTTCTCCCTTTTGTTCCCCTTTTCCTGGTCACTTTCATTATCGGGACAGTTAGCAATAAAATGACCAATCTTACCACATTTGAAGCACGAGCGCTTCTCCTTTGTCTTGGTCTTGCTTGGCTGTCCCTTGCGACCCTTAAGCGCCGTCTTGAAGCGCTTAATGATGAGGGCCATCTCCTCATTATTTAGCCCGGCCGCCTCAACTTGCGCCACCTTGCTCGGTAGTGCCTCCTTGCTCCTCGTTGCCTTGAGAGCAAGAGGTTGTGGCTCGTTGATCGGTCCATTCAAGGCGTCGTCCACATACCTCGCCTCCTTGATCATCATTCGCCCGCTAACGAATTTCCCAAGAACTTCTTCGGGCGACATCTTAGTGTACCTGGGATTTTCACGTATATTGTTCACCAAATGAGGATCAAGAACGGTAAATGACCTGAGCATTAGGCGGACGACGTCGTGATCCATCCAACGCGTGCTTCCGTAGCTCCTTATTTTGTTGATAAGGGTCTTGAGCCGGTTGTACGTTTGAGTTGGCTCCTCTCCCCTTATCATGGCGAATCGTCCAAGCTCGCCCTCCACCAACTCCATCTTGGTGAGCATGGTGATGTCGTTCCCCTCGTGAGAGATCTTGAGGGTGTCCCATATCTGCTTGGCATTGTCCAAACCGCTCACCTTATTGTACTCTTCCCTGCACAAAGATGCTAAGAGAACAGTAGTAGCTTGTGCATTTCTATGAATTTGTTCATTTATAAGCATAGGACTATCCGAGCTATCAAATTTCATTCCATTCTCCACAATCTCCCATATGCTTGGATGGAGAGAGAATAAGTGACTACGCATTTTGTGACTCCAAAATCCGTAGTCCTCCCCATCGAAGTGTGGAGGTTTGCCAAGAGGAATGGAAAGCAAATGCGAATTTGAACTATGTTGAATACGAGAATAATCAAATGAAAAGTTCGAATTGACCGTCTTTTTGTAGTCGTTGTCGTCATCCTTTTGGGAAGAAGTAGATTCATCACTATCGTCGTAGTAGATGATCTCCTTGATGCGCCTTGTCTTCTTCTTCTTCCCTTCCTTCCGTCTATGCCCCGAGCCGGAGTCGGTAGGCTTGTCGTCCTTCGGCTCGTTGACGAAGGATTCCTTCTCTTTGTCGTTGATCACGATTCCCTTCCCCTTAGGATCCATCTCTTCGGGCGGTTAGTCCCTTTGCGAAGAGAACGGCTCTGATACCAATTGAGAGCACCTAGAGGGGGGGGTGAATAGGTGATCCTGAATAGACTTAAAACTTAAGCCACAAAAACTTGTTAAGTGTTAGCCCAATGATTGCCAAGTGGCTAAAGAGAAGTCTCAACAAAACACAATACCACAAGAGATCAAGCACAGAGGTGACACAGTGGTTTATCCCGTGGTTCGGCCAAGACCAACGCTTGCCTACTCCACGTTGTGGCGTCCCAACGGACGAGGGTTGCAATCAACCCCTCTCAAGCGGTCCAAAGACCAACTTGAATACCACGGTGTTTTGCTTTGCCTTTCAATATCCCGTTTGCAAGGAATCTCCACAAATTGGAGTCTCTTGCCCTTACAAGTATATGATCACAAAGAAGCACAGAGTAAGGGAGGGAAGCAACACACACAAATCCACAGCGAAACGCGCACACACACGGCCAAGAATCGAGCTCGAATGACTATCTCAAGGTTCTCACTAGAACGGAGCTCGAATCACTTAAAATCACAAACGAATGCGCAGAGACTGAGTGTGGATGATCAAGAATGCTCAAAGGTTGCTTGTGTCGCTCCTCCATGCGCCTAGGGGCCCCTTTTATAGCCCCAAGGCAGCTAGGAGCCATTGAGAGCAAATCTGGAAGGCCATCCTTGCCTTCTGTCGTCGGGGGCACCGGACAGTCCGGTGCACACCGGACACTGTCCGGTGCCCGATTTCTTTCCTTAACTGGCGTTGCCGACCGTTGCAGACCGTTGGCAGATCTGGAGCCGTTGGCGCACCGGACATGTCCGGTGCACACCGGACAGTCCGGTGCCGTCTTCCGACCGTTGGCTCGGCCACGTGTCCCGCGCGGAATGCGCGGCCGACCGTTGGCCCGGCCGACCGTTGGCTCACCGGACAGTCCGGTGCACACCGGACAGTCCGGTGAGTTTTAGCCGTACGCCGTCGGCGAATTCCCGAGAGCGGCCTGTTCGCGCCGAGTCAGCCTGGCGCACCGGACACTGTCCGGTGCACACCGGACAGTCCGGTGCTCCAGACCGAACTTAGTCTTGGCTGCACACAGCCAAGTCTTTGTCTCCTCTTTTCTTTTCTTCTACTTTCTGTTTCTAACACTTAGGCAAGTGTATTAGTACTCAAAACCAATGTACTAAAGCTTAGAAACATACCTTTATCCTTGATTTGTACTTTGTCCACCATTCAACAATTAGGCACCTGTGTTGGGCACTAAATCACCAAAATACTTAGAAATGGCCCAAGGGCACATTTCCCTTTCACACCCCAAAATCATATTTTTAGGTCATGTAGGAAAAAATGTTTTCGCAAACATATAAATAAACATATTCCTAATAAAAGATCATAATAAGAATTTCCGTACTCCTGGGTCAAATTATATATGTAGGAGAAATGCTCTAATAATGTAATTTATGTAATCCAATCTAGATTTCTTATTTTGAATTTGTTTAACCTTTTCTAGAATAAACAAATGAGTGCTAAATATTTGAACTTTGATAAATAAAATTTAAATGGAAACCCAGAAAAGAAATAATAGAAAGAAACCCTTCACTATGTGTTTGAAGGAGATTATCCTTTTGTGAATTATGCACTTAAAAGAATTTGTCTAAGTAAATATAATATATAATAAAAATAAAACTCAACTTTTCATTCATGCTGAAGATTGTTTGTGCCTTTTACCTTGACACCTTAATTCACATTTAAATCTGTAATTTGAATAAGCTAGAAAATCAAAAAAAAGAAAAAGAAGACCTAGAACGCGTCTGGGTCGGCTTCCCCACTTCCCAGCCCAAACCGCATTACTGCACGGCCCACTCCCACCTGATGAAGCGTAGACAATTGGGCCCCACCCATCAGCTTATCTACCTCTGAATGCCAAAGCCTGGTCGCTGCTTTGTGGCGTCGCGTTGTCAGCTCTTCCATCGCCCTCGCGTGGCGCAGCTCAGGCAGAACGCCATGTTTGGTTTGTGGCTAAATGTGCCACACTTTGCCTAAGGTTAGTCGTCCGAATTGAATAACTAACCTTAGGCAGAAAAGTTAGGCAAAGTGTGGCAACTTAGGTAGTGAACCAAACATGCCTCAAATCCCAACGAAATCGAGGGATTCTGTTACAACCGCCAGCACAAGTAGCTGACCTGGTGCTTCGGCCTATTTAAGCTGGGTCTTAACCCCCCTCGGTGCCATCCAAAGGGAGATTGCGTCGAGCCGCAATTAGCACAGGGAGAATGGATCTAGTCTGCTGCCATTGCCACCCACCCACACCACCGATTGGTGATCGAATAAGGGCCATGGTAGTTCACCTATGCGTATGGGTTCTCCCAAACGTGTCAATCGAAAACAAGGAAATTCCGGGCACGTGGAATTCGTAGACCAATCCTCACCATTCGCTCGGGCCGCACTTGCTGGGGTCCTACACCGCCACTGTCGATCAGTGTTCGTGGCTTGGTCATAGATGATCGCTAGGGCATATAGAAGTTCGTTGAAGCAATGCCTGGGCGAAATTGTGCTCCAAGCCATTAGAAACGCTCATTGGAGCTATCCCTCTGCGACGCGCATGCCCTCCGTTGTGGGTCGGTATCACCACAACCATACAACCGGTATGAATGGCACCAATTGTTTTGTCTTCGTCTCTATTGCGTGTAGCACCATTGGGGGGATTGGGGCTCTAGGGTGCTGGCTGCGTGTGCACTGCTGAGCTCCACCGCCGCAGGAAGCTCAACAATGTGGTCTGGTGTCGGTAGGAAGGAGAAGATCGCGCTAGTCGTTGATATGGTAACGAACGTGTGGGATTAGAGCTCAAAGTACCACTTCATGTTTTGAATCCCAACCGTTGGCGCATGATCGGGCGGATTCGGGTTGAGCTTAGTCAATTAAAATTCGAACCACTGATGTTAGATCGGAGGGGCGAGGTCGCATACCGGTTCATATAGAAGTAGTCCTAATCGTGGCCTTTCGGTTTTGGTCAGACGATCAAGATCTCATCGTACCCCCTTCAGTCGAGACTAATTGCAAATTGGCCCTCAGGTTCTGTTGGAATCAACCCGCGGTCCAGTCATGGTCAGAAACAGTTTCAACAAGCCCTGAAATTTACAGAGTACCCCTTGTCTTGCATAAAATAGTGGCCGTGGTCCATGGATTTATGGATATGGAGGAATTAAATTAGAAAATGAATTTTTAGTATAAAAATAATTCCAAAAACTTGTTTAAATCATATTTAATTCATTTTAACTCCTTTTTGATCCATTCCAGTTGCATTAAGTTCATATTAATATTGTTTATCACCTGGTAACTTATTTTGTTATAAAACATAGGATAAAATTTTGCACTTAATTTATTCTATATCCAACACTTAAAACTTCGGAAAATCATAACTCTTTAATCGTAACTTCGAATTTAGTGGTTCTCAAACCTACGATCTTGTTGCGATGCGTAGAACATTATTATACAGTTTGTCCTTATATTTGGTGTGATGTTAATTTTGCCTATACCATATTTGTTTGTATTGCTACGATTAGCAGCGAGGTTACGAGAATCTGAGGACCAACTTGGTACCTGGGAATCTCGAGTCTAAGGCAAGTTGTGCCCTTGATCACTTTTCTTTATCCAATAATGTTCATGTTAATCACGGTGACATGCTCTGGTTAATTTGATGGGACCCAATAGGTTTCTCTAGCATTGTTTATCCCCTACCTTGCAAACAAAAGCACTGTTGGGTAGTTTTGCTATTGCTCTACCTAGTTTTAGGAAATTAATGTTACATTATGATCATGTTCCAATCCTATTGTTATTTTAATTACTATTCATGATAAGATCGTTATGTTAATTGGAACATGGAGCGACCACCCGGGAAAATAATGCTACCAAGGGTGGTATGGGACGCCCTTGGCTGACTAATTAGGAAAGCTAGTAGAAGACTACCTTACCCGAAAGGGGCAATGGCGGTAGAGGTGTAACACCCCGTCCAATCCCTGGACCAGCGATACTTACTCCTGGCAGCTCTATAGGATCGTATATTGTCCCCACAGACCAACACGAGTCTTTTGTGCACACTTTGTCCTCACTCATGGGCACCCGAGAAAACTTCCTGGTCGGTCACCCATCCCAAATTGATCCAAGCCAAGCACACTTAACTTGGAGGTTCTTTCGAGATAGGCTTCCGAAAAAGAAGATGCACCTTGTTGGTATGGATACTCTATTAATTCGATTAAGCCTTGGGCCAGGAAATCACCATCCCAGGGGCCAGGATATCACAATCCACCACGCTTAGAAGACTGACGTCCTCGTCGGTCAACCCCAATTTAGGAACCTCCCCTCTTGGCCACGTCTGTATGTCTAGTGCCGTCATATGCCATGCCATGTGACCACTCTGGGCCCACATGCGCCATGCGCCATATATCCGAACCCCTAGCCCACACACGCCCGTAAAACCGCGAGGGTCGGTTATGATACCACTTGTAACACCCCGTCCAATCCCTGGACCAACGATACTTACTCCTGGCAGCTCTATAGGATCATATATTGTCCCCACAGACCAACACGAGTCTTTTATACTCACTTTGTCCTCACTCTTGTGCACCCGAGAAAACTTCCCAGTTGGTCACCCATCCTAAATTGCTCCAAGCCAAGCATGCTTAACTTGGAGGTTCTTTCAAGATAGGCTTCCGAAAAAGAAGATGCACCTTGTTGGTATGGATACTCTATTAATTCTATTAAGCCTTGGGCCAGGAAATCACCATCCCAAGCTCCAGGATATCACAAGAGGAGCATGCGTATAGGGAGGTTCTCGGGTCGACCATGCTGCGATGGCTTTTCGGACGAGGGATTCCTATATTGCCCTTCTCAGAAACCGTAGCGGGTTTTCGGAAGCTAGTGGAACTTTGTAAAGGCCTCATAGTGGTACCCTACCTCGTCTCCTCTGTAGAGATGAATGGGAAGTCGCGATCCCTTGGCAAATGGGTAACATGACTTGTGGGTAAAGATGTGCAACCTCTGCAAGTGTAAAACTAGTAAATCAATCGTGCTCACGACCATGAGCAGCTCGGACCCTCACATGAGTAACTTATGGAACTAAACTTAATTTGTCATTTGCATTGTGTTGGGGGTCTGCTTCATCGCCGAAGGTCCTGTGAGAAGAAACACCTTTGGAAGATCAAAATAGAAGCAATGCCGACGCTACCAATCTGGGAACTTCGTAGCGTACCTTCAGATGCACCGACTTAAAGGTGAAAAGACCAATTGGCCCATGATAATTTGTGTTATGATTGTAACCAGTTGTAAAGGACACAAATGTAAATCCACACGGGCAGCGCCCTGTGCCTATAAATAGATGAACAGTACCCCTATACCGTTCACTCTGACTTGTATTCACTCGCACGTCACACTTGGATTTTTACCTTCTGTCAAGCCGAGGGTATAAATGTAATTCAATATTGTTTATATTCATTCATGATTAAATAATAGTAAATGTATATTATAACATCATTCTATTATTCATGTTGTTTCCCATGTTTTGTATGCTTCGTCTTTCATCTAAGTATACTATGATCATGAAGATATGTCCTTCATGACCTTCGTCCGAAGATCGTTATATCCTCAGGGAAATAATGTTTCGAAGGACGAAGGGTATTAACCTTTAGCCCATTTTTTGTGTTGCCTTTTTCTCAATTCATAGCAATTGAGAACAAGTCCCAAACATTGGCGCCCACCTCCATTGAACTCACTTCCACTGATTGAGCTGATGGCTTCGTTCAACAACCAAGCTGAAGTATCTTCGGCTATGAAGCTGCTGGTGCTTCCGATAACAGGCGGTTCAGGTTTAGAGCTGGCTAACAAGAAGCAGAAGAAGGAAGCACAGAGAAGGGTACAACATGTTGGGGTGCAAGGACCCTTCATCAAATCAAAATGGTCCCACATCCCAATTACCTTCTCCCAGGAGGACCTTCAGCTCAAAGATTATCCTCACAATGATGCTATGGTCATATCTTGTGTCATCAAGGATTTTCTGGTTCATAATGTTCTAGTTGATACAAGCAGCGCCTCGGATATCATATTTGCTAAGGCCTTCAGACAAATGCAAGAGCCAGAAGACAAGATTCATGATGCTACACATCCTCTATGTGGCTTCAGAGGAAGACAGATTACATCACTCGGTAAAATCACAATGCCAGTTACCTTCGGCTTTGTTCATAACACAAGAACCGAACAGGTCGTCTTTGACATTGTTGACATGGAATATCCTTACAATGCAATCACTGGTTGTGGAACACTAAATGCCTTTGAAGCAATACTTCATCCAGCATATCTATGCATGAAGATACCTTCGGAACAAGGGCCCATTGCTGTTCATGGGAGTCAAGAAGCTGCCAGAAAAGCCGAATGAAATTGGACAGACTCAAAAGCAATTCACAATATAGATGGAGCCGAAGTCTGTGAACAGTACAAATACAAAAGAGAGAAGGCTGCTTCGGCGGATCAGCCGAAGCCTATGCTTCTATGTGAAGACATAGTAGAGCAAAAAGTACTGCTAGGGTCTCAGCTATCTGAAGAGCAAGAGAAAACTTTGATAAGATTTTTATTCAACAACAAAGATGTCTTTGCTTGGTCAGCCAATGATCTCTGCGGTGTCAACAGAGATGTCATTGAACATTCACTCAATATGGACCCATCCTTCAGGCCAAGAAAGCAAAGGCTTCGAAAAATGTCTGATGATAAAGCCAAAGGTGCTCGGAATGAAGTGAAAAGGCTTCTCAGTGCTGGCGTCATTAGAGAGGTAAAATACCCAGTATGGTTAGACAATACTATCATGGTGAAGAAGGCCAATGGCAAATGGAGAATGTGCATTGACTTCACAGATCTTAACAAGGCATGCCCAAAAGACGAATTCCCGCTACCAAGAATAGACTTTCTTGTAGATGCAACAACTTCTTCAGAGCTCATGAGCCTATTGGATTGTTATTCAGGCTATCATCAAATCTGGATGAAGAAGGAGGATGAGCCGAAGACTAGCTTCATAACTTCTATCTTCGGATGCCTGAGGGGCTCAAGAATGCTGGAGGAAGCTTCAGCAGAATGACAGCCAAGGTCCTTCATTCCCAGATAGGCAAAAATGTGCTGACCTATGTTGATGATATCATAGTGAAAAGCACGGAGCAAGAAAATCACATTGCTGATTTGCAAGAAACATTTGCCAATTTCAGGCAAGCTGGCCTGAAATTAAATCCAGAAAAATGTGTCTTTGGAGTGAAGAAAGGCAAGTTCCTTGGCTGTTTGGTATCAATGAAAGGAATTGAAGCTAACCCAAGCAAGATCGAAGCTATCCTTCGGATGGAGCCACCAAGCACGAAGAAAGGGGCTCAACAGCTGGCAGGAAGATTAGCATCATTAAACAGATTCATATCCAGATCAGCGGAAAGAAATCTGCCATTTTTTGAAATACTGAAGTTAGCCGAAGTCTTTCAATGGGGCACGGCACAACAAAAATCTTTTGAAGAATTGAAACAATATTTGATTGATTTAGCAACATTAACTCCACCCGTGCTAGGGGCTCCATTGCTCTTATATGTGGCAGCTTCGCATTCTACAGTGAGTGCGACACTGGTACAGAAGAAGCTAGGTGGTCAGGCTAAAAAGCAAGCTCCAGTATACTTCGTCTCTGAAGTTTTAAGTCCATCAAAAAAAATTACACAGAATTGGAGAAGGTATTATATGCTGTGTTAATGGCCTCAGAAAGCTTCGACATTATTTTCAAGCATACCACATAATTGTTCCTTCATCACAACCTCTAAAGGACATCATGAGGAACAGAGAGGCTACTGGAAGGATTGGAAAATGGGATGCAGAGCTTAATGAATTCACCATTGATTATGTACATAGATCGTACATAGATCTTCAATTCAGTCCCAGGCGTTAGCAGGCTTCATCGCTGACTAGACGCCAGGGGCTCAGGAAGAAGAGATAAATAAAGATGCCGAAGTTTGGATAGTGTTCTGCGATGGTTATTGGGGAACCTTCAGCGCAGGAGCAGCTGCTGTTCTAGTAGCACCTTCGAAAGTCAGAACATGTTATGCAGCCAAGCTAGACTTTAGTTGTACAAATAATATTGTCGAATATGAAGCACTCCTGTTGGGGCTTCGGAAGTTAAGGGCAATGGGAATAAGAAGGGCTATTCTGAAAACTGATTCTCAAGTCATTTCTGGCCATGTAGATAAAAGTAACAAGGCAAGAGATCCGAAACTTGAAAAACATCTGGATACAGTTCGAAGGTTGGAGGCTTCTTTCGAAGGTTTCTCTATCAAGAACATTCCAAGAGGCGAAAATGAGCATGCATATCTGTTAGCCAAATCAGCGGCTTAGGGGCTCCCTCTACCGTCGGAAGTATTTTTTGAAATAATAAAGGCACCTTCGTTGAACTCATGGAGAGAGCAGTGCTCGCCATTTCTCCAGTACATAGTGAAGATTGGAGGACTGAAATCATATCTTTCCTCCAGGGTAACTGCCTCTCGGACGACGAAGTTTATAATAAAAGAATGGAAGCAAGAACAAGACCATATATCATAATAGAAGGGGAATTATACAAACATGGAGTTTGCTGCCCCCTTCTCAAGTGTTTATCCAGAACCGAAGGTATAGAACTAATGAAGGAGATACATGCAGGATTGTGTGGATCTCATATTGGGTCTAGGCCTTTGCTGGGAAAGGTTTTTAGACAGGGATTTTACTGGCCGAAGGCAGCTTCGGATGCAACAGATCTGGTCTAAAAGTGCGAAAATTGTCAAAAATGTACAAGAGACCAAAAACAACCTTCGTCATTAACTCAGTTAGTACAACCAACCTGACCATTGCAAAGATGGGGTCTGGACTTGTTAGGCCTAATTTGAAATATGTCGTGGTGGCTGTAGAATATTTTTCTAAGTGGATTGAAGCAAAACCTTTGGCTACAATAACTTTGGTTACAGTCCAGAAATTCTTCTCGCAAAATATCGTTTATCGCTTCGGCATGCCGAAGGCTATAACTGTGGACAATGGAATACAGTTTGATGCCAAAACTTTGAAAGATTTCTGCGACCAGATTGGCATGAAGATTCATTTTGCATCAGTCAGGCATCCGGAGTCAAACGGGCTGGTCGAAAGAGCAAATGGTATTATAATGACGGGAATAATGAAGTTAATCTTCAATCAACCTAGAGGAAAGTGGCCATATGAGTTGATTAAAGTGGTGTGGAGCCACAATACAACTATATCAAGGTCAATAGCTTTTACACCGTTTAAGTTATTGTTTGGTGACGAAGCTATATGTAATACCCAATTTGTAAACCATCTGAAGAGAGTAGATCTCATTATGTGTTTTTGCCCCATACTCATTGTAACCTGGCAATAACCATATATAAAGGGAACAAATAATTAATAACACCTAAAATAAACCATTGCATCATAATGGATCTTTGTTTGTGCATTTAAAACAATAATAATATGAATAAAAATAAAATATAGTGAGAAGATTTGAGGAAAAAGGAGAAAAAGAGAAATGATATGAAAATAAATAAATAATATGTATGTAATTATATTTCTAAAAATTGGTACTTCTAATTTCACAATATAATGTGAGGATAATTTGGCACAAGATTTGACTTTAAATCTGAATTTAAATTGAAATCTGGAAATAAAGAAAGAGAAAAGAAAATAAAAAAAGGGAAAAGACCTAACTGGGCCTCAGTACCCCATTCCGGCCCACCAACACAGTTAACACGCGCCAGCGCCAGCCCATTACGCGCAGCCTTCGCTGCCAAGCCGACCCCGCTCGCCAGCCTGTACCCGCACGTCCAGTGTCGCTGTGTCCCTGGGCCGAGTGTCAGGAGCTTCTTCTCCTTCATAACAGAGCGCGAGATTCTCGCCGCGCGGACCACGCCTGGAGCTCCGTATCCGCTGGGATTCGTTGCGGATGGACCAGTTCCCGCGGGGAAGTAGGGGCATAAGACCACCTGCCGCCACCCGTCCTTGGCCTAGCTACCCTTCGAAATTTCTCACGCACAGAAAGCTTGCCCAAGCTCGGGTTCGCCGCTAGGAATCCGCAGGTGCCACGGAGCTGTTGGCTCGTCGCCGGCGCCAGCTAGGCTTGGATTGGGGGGATCTTGTGTCCGATAGGCCTACCTGTGGTGTGGGAGCCGTGGGCGTGCGAGGAAAGACGGTTCAGGGCAGGCGAACTTCGTCATCGTCGCGAAGGTTCACCGTGAAGCCGCGCCGCCGCGTGGACTGTGGTGCTACAACCCATATTGAAGTAATAGCTCACCGACCAGTTCGCCCTTCCCTTAGCATGGCGCAGCACTGTTCGAATTTGGATTTTGGGCCCAAATTCATGGATATAGTACGCTGGCTATATTTGCCGCCGCGGGACCATGCTGGCGCTGTCGTGGTTGTGCCTGGTCCGCCTATGGTACACCAAATTTGCGCCACCACAGTGTTCGCCATAGTCTCCTCATCGTTTTGCATCTTTCGGTCGTGAGGATTGGGTCCCGATGCACTAGATCCACCATCTCCGGCGAGCTCACCGGTGGACTGTTTGGTGGTGCCGTCGCCTGAGAACGCGGGTTGGGGAAGAGAGCTCGTGGCCGTTGGATCAGTAGGGAGTGTGGAGGATTAGAAGAGATACACAGTTTTAGCTGGGATCCATCTCGGCCCTTGATGGCTTGGTCGATGGGTGAGGACAGATCTAGAGATTTTTAAATCTGATCCGTTGGTCTGGTAATGGACGTTGAGGATTAAGTGGAGCTACCCCTTCGCGCGATTTAATCCAAGCTGTTCATTTCGGATCTGGCGGTCAGAAACCGTGCATACCCCTTCGCGTGGCCAACTTGCATAAGCGCCCCTGTACTTCTAGGGATTCAACCTGCCATCCGCCGCGGGGTTACGTCTGTGTCTTGAATTCTTTTACGCTTGAGCCCCTGCGCTTTCTGGAATTTGAGGCCCACTTCAGAGAATTATAAAACCAGAGAAAATAAATCAGAAATGTATTTTTAATACAAAAATAATTACTAGAACTTGTTTAATTTGTAGAAAATTCATATGAACTCCAAATTGGTCCATTCCAGTTCCTAAATTTTTGTAAAATTATTGTATATCCATTAGTGCCACTGTTTTGACATGAAAGACACATTAAAATTTATCTAGCACTTAATCTTGTATTAAATACATAAAACCTTGGAAAATTCATAACTTAAAATCTATAACCCCGAATTTAATGATTCCAGTTCCTATGATCTTATTTTAATGTCTAGATTATTATTGTTTATTTTATTTATATTTCTGGTGTGATGTTAATTTTTGCTATACTATGTATGTATTGTATTGATGCGAGTAGACGAGCAAGCTACTGAGGATCCTGAGGTTTAGCTGGTAGAGACTGCTGAGCAGGAGCTCGTTGAAGGCAAGTTGTGCCCTTGATCACTTCCTTTTACCCATTCATGTTCTTATTAATCATAATGATTTGCATAGGTTAATTTTGATGGAACTCAATAGGTTAGCTTAGATTTTGACTATCTTTATACCTTGTTTCACCACTGGTTTTACTACTAAAGTTTTGGGTAGTACATGTTATTGCTTTATGTGGCTTTGGGTATAAAGATATTCACCACTCATTGTTATACTTTTTATCTTTTTATTATTTACTATTCATGATAAGATCATTATGTTAATGGGAACATGGAGAACCACCTGAGAAAACAGTGCTACCACAAGGGTTTAATGGGACGCCCTTGGCTGATTAACTAGGAAAGCTAGTGGATGACTACCTTACCCGAAAGGGGCAAGGGCAGTAGGGGAGTGGTCAGTGTAGGGAGGTCCTTGGGTTGATTTTGCTGCGATGGCGGTCAGGCAAGGGATTCCTGCACTGGAGCTTCCTATAAATTGTAGCGGGTTTTCTGAAGCTAGTGGAACTTTGTAAAGGCCTCGTAGTGGTACTCTGCCTCGCTTCCTTGGTAGAAGTGTATAGGGTCTGATCAACTCTGTGGCAAATGGGTAACACGACTTGTGGGTAAAGATGCGCAACCTCTGCAGAGTGTAAAACTGGTATACTAGTCGTGCTCACGGTCATGAGCGGCTCGGACACTCACATGATTAATTTATGGAACTTAAACTTAATCTGTCATTTCATTGCATTTGGGATTATTTTATTATTACTTTTATTTATATTTACTATGGTTTGGTATTTACTTACACTTAGTAACTCCTAATAAAATTTTGACCAACTTATAAAAGCAATGCTCAGCTTCAACCTTTATTTCATTGATCAGCCTTACACTTTATGAACTCCCACCTTTGGTGAGTTCATGCACATTATTCCCCACAACTTGTTGAGCGATGAACATGTGTGAGCTCACTCTTACTGTCTCACACCCCCCACAGGAGAAGAACAGGTGGTGGAAGAGGAGCCGCCTAACACTGAGGCTTTCGACTTGATCTAGGTGGCGTTTCCCAGTCAGCTTTCTGGCGCCAAGGATGGATTTTAGATCCTGTTATGTTTATCTTTTATTTTGTAAGACTTCCACTATGTAATATATACTCTGATTATATTGTGACATTTATCTCTATACACTCTGTTATTATATATGTTGTCTTCTTTGGCGCATGTATGAGATGCACCCGGCTTTGTTCCTTAAATCTGGGTGTGACACTATAACCCCAGAAGAAGCTAAAGCAGGGTCAATTAGAACAGTAGCTTCGACAGAGGATGAAGCTGATTATTCTGTGGCAAAAGATACTATAGAAAGGACCAGACTTCAGGCTATGGAGAATATCAATAAAAATCAAGCCAAAACAATAAAATGGCGTGACAGAAAAGTTCGGCTGAAAAACATTAAGCCAGGGCATTTGGTACTTCGGAGAGTGGCCAATCCAGACACAGTAGGCAAGCTACAGCTGAAGTGGGAAGGACCCTTTCTGGTGGTATCTTTGTCAAGACCCGGTTCTTACAGATTGAAGGATATGGACGGTAACGACATTCCTAAATCTTGGAATGCGGATGAGCTTCGACGATATTATGTGTAACTTGATGTAATCTTTTTCATTTTTCCTATGGCACCCTTTTCCTTTCCAAAGGGAGAGAAAGGTTTTTAATGGGGCCATAATTTGTAATTTTTCTTTCCTTATTCAGCTCTATGAGAGCAAAATCCCCAAAAATATGTAAAATGTAAAATCTGAGCATGCACCATCGAGTGCAGAAAAAGAAAAAACAGGGAGAAGCTAGAAAGTCGACCCTAAGGGGATGCAGAGCACGACGAAGCTACAAAAAGCCGTTCCCAAGGGAGCGCAACGTAAGTTTTCTGCTCAAAAGTCGTTCCTAAGGGAATGCAGAGCCAAATACCGCCGAAATAGAAGGCGAAGAAGTTCAAAAGACTTTCCTAAGGGGATGCATAACTTACACCAAAAAGTCAACGGTGATATCACCGAAATAGAAGGCGAAGAAGTTCAAAAGACGTACCTAAGGGGATGCAGAACTTACACCGAAAAATAAGCTGTGAAGCCGAAAAACAAACGGCAAAGATATTTTGGTCATTTATGAGGGAATGCAGAGTTTGGATGTGGCTTCGTACGTGTGTGTTTGGACATTCACTTGCACATTACATCACATCATTCATTGCATTCATATACATTCATTTAGACATTCATAGGATCATCATCATCATATCATAGAGCACAGACAGTTGCTTCGGTTTTAATGACAAGGCTTCGGCGAATACAAAAGAAGCAGATTTATGCTTCGTTGTGTACGAAAAGAAGGGAAGGTGTTTTTCGCCTTCGGCTCAAAAAGTACAAGTTTCGTCCACATCAAAGCAATGCATTCATGGATGGAAAGGTAAAATATATTACAAGGTATTGACAAATTTACAGAATAATGTTTAATTCATAGATTACAATATTTTCTACAAAGTTAACTCAAAATTTTCTCTAGAACTTTTTTGCAGTAGCTTCGTCACTTCCCAACAAGCTTCGGTTCATTGATCTTCGGCTTCGTCTTCCTGTACATAACAAAGTAGTATAAGGAAAGCACAAATTTCGAGGAGAAGGTAAATCACCAGACATAAGGGTATTACTGGCTTGAGGTGACTTCGAGCTTCATCACCAGCTAAGCTTTGTCCACCGTTCACCCAAATTTGAGTTACGAATCTGTTCCCAATGCTTCGGGCCAGGCTGGGGATGTTATTCAAGTCCGCGGGTGATAAGCTGAAGTTCGGCCTGTTTACAATATTCCTGTGCGTGCAGCCAGCCTTCATAAAAGCAATAGCTGTGCCATGAGAAGCTAGCAGAGCGCAGAAGTCACCATGCCCAGCTATGACTTCATCAAGAGCATCAACTTCGCCTTCAATATGATCGAAGATGCCTGGTAGGTCTTCAGCTGAAGGTTTAAATTTTTCAGAACTGGCTCCAACTGAGTTGAAGACCTGCTTCAGTCGTTGCACGCACCGGTTGCCGAAGTTCAGACATTTAACTTGAAGTTCCTTCAATGACTTTTGCAAGTTCGAACTCTTTGCAACTTCAGCTTCAAGTTTTGCATCAAAATCCTTCTTCTCTTGTTTGAAGCTTTTGATTTCATGGAGAGTTCACTGTTTAATCTAGCAATCTCGGCTTGGGCTTCTGCCAGCGAACCCTCCATTGTTTGAAGCACGAAATCCTTCTTCTCCAGAGCAGCTTTGTGATCTTTAATTTTGCCCTCTAAGCCCTCAATTATAATCTCATTTTTCTTGTCCTTGAGGTCTTGTTGCATCCTCAAGGTTTTACTTAGTAGTAGACTCTGAAAAAATAACCTTCATCAGAAGTAACCTTCATTTCGAAAATAATAAAAAGTTAAGGTAAGAACATTACGTTAAAATTAGAATAAAACAAGCAACAGGCGATATGTTGCCGCCGGTATCTGCTGAGGTCGGTCTCAAGCTTCGGAAAGCCAACACTCTTCGATAGAGTGTTGACAATCTTCGCTCCAGTCCGGTCCCGGAGGCATCCTAAGCTCTCTTCGTCAACGCCACCGAAGAGCAACGCTCCTGGCTGGTAGCCGCAAGATATAGCATAATCTCTTAGCTCCTCTTTTTCAGCCTTGGATAACTCCTGACCAATCATGTTTTGAAAATTGAAGTCCTCCGAAATATCTTCGGTAATCTTCTTCTCTTTGTAAAACACCTTCTCCCCTTTTCCAGGCACTATGGCCAGGGTTTCCTCGGTAGTTGCAACAGTTTCTTCCGTAGCCATATCCAAAATCATCTTATCAATATCAGAAAATACGCCCTCAAGATTTGTGGCTTCGGTGGCCGCAGCTTCGGCAGTTGTAGCATCGGTGGGAGCAGCTTCGGCAGCTGGTGTTTTTGACGCTGAAGCCGATGGTGGCATTTCTTCAATAGCATCAATAACAGTAATAATCCTTCGCCTTTTTTCAGCAGGTTTCTTGATTGCCGAATGCTTTTCCTTCTTCTGTAAAAGCTTCATCAGTTGTGGCCCTAGTGGACTTAGCTTGAGAGGTAAAGATTCGGTCATTACCTTTAAAATTTCCTCCACGTCAGCAGTAGGAGGCGTTGAAGGAATTTCTTCCTCTATATCAGTTGTTCTTGGCTTCGCAGCCGCAGCTTTTCTTTTCTTCGGAACAGCCACCTTCGGCTCAGGGATGGATTTTTTCTTTTTTAAAGCTTTCTCATCTTCTTCTATCATTCTAGCAGCTTGCCTCTTCATAACACTGACAACTCTTTTTCGCTTTGCCTCTTCGGCACCCTTGCTTAACCGTTCATAGTCAGGGTATTCAAATTTCAGGGCATCCATTACTCGGTTTAGCCTTCGTTTCGGTCAGGTGCCGAAGGCCGTGTTCATCAATTGATCTTCTTTCTTAGTATAGTTGCCCAAAATTTCATTGCACATAGCTTCAATCATTTCCAACCATTCTTGGCCAGGCTCTTTGAAATGTTTCTTGAACTTGAAGTGATAGGGCAGTCGAACAAGTTCATTCTTTTTCTTTTCTCCTTTAAGCTTCGGCATATTCCATTCCTTTAACGTTGGAAATACTCTATTGGCTAAGTATTCCTGCACTAAATCTCTAGTACCGATATGCTCAGACACAACTCAGAATTCGTCCACAGCTACTTGGCATGGTGACCCTTGCAGCATGTCGCACAGGGGCCTAGTTAACCCAAAAGTTAGGTCCAGTGGGCTCTGAACTATCTTCTCCTTTTTCTCATCAACCTTAACATAAAACCATTCATTTTTCCAACCGGTTGGCCATTTGGTGCGATAGCTGATCACCGGAGTCTTCATATCTTTGCGGTAAGCAAAGTTGTAACAGCCGAAATTCTTGTGTAGCCCATCTTCTCTAGCCTTCATCTGCTAATGAAGCTCGTGCACCCGGCAGAAAGCTTCGGCAAGCGAGTCCACTCCTTGGCTTCGGAGAGCCCAGATAAAGACGCTGAGCCTAACGATAGCGTTAGGAGTCAGTTAATGAAGATAAATTTCAAAATCTTCCAAAACATCCCCAATCATTTCATGCAAAGGAAACCTCAATCCTGCTTTGAAGAAACTTCTAAAAACTACCACCTCATCATTTTCTGGCTTCGGAGTGGTTTCTTCCCCGCCAAAACGAATCAGCCTCTTCTCGGCTTCCCTGAAGTAGCTAGCTTTATCATCATGGGCATATCAGCCTCAGAGACAGTAGACTTTCCAAAATCCAAGTGGCTGGGCTTGGATGGCATGACGGTGTTATAATCTATCTCTTCTTCATCAGCATCACCCTCTTTAATGTCAGCCTGTTCAGCTTCGGCAGCAGGTGCACCTTTGTCAGAGGCACCCTCTGTCACAACCAGTCTCGATTGCCTCATTACTTCGGAGATTGGGCAGTCTCGGCAGCTTCAGCCTCCTCTCCGTCGCGTGTAACTCTAGCAGTTGAACGCACTCTGGCCATTTGACACTGAATTTCTTATGGTTTTGACGAAGTTGTTGACTTTTTGCAATTTTGTCGAAGCTCCCTCTTATGATGAAGCTAAACCAAGATGATGCTCTGATTGAAAATACGATGAATAAGCTTCGGCTATGGTCAAATTTTTCAGCAGCACAACAGTGCAATAGTAATAAATGTTGTGGTAACTTCACACCTACCCGTCTGTTTATATAGTGCTGTAGGTGGGAAGGTGAATCGTCAAGCCGCTCGCACCCACTGAACAGTCGCCCGCACCCACTGAACGGTGGACCACAATGCGCGAGAAGGTGAATCACTAGATCGCACGTACCCGTCGTATGGTGCGACCACCTCGCACTCAGAATATTAATCGTTTCTCGACAACGAGCTCAGGGAAGGTGTTTTCTGGACCTTCGGCATTCCGAAGCCTAAGAGAATTTTTCATGGGTCGAGCTCATTACGAAAAACGATCTGGCACCGTGAAGGGGCTACTGTTGGGGGTCTGCTTCGTCGCCGAAGGTCCTGTGAGAAGAAACACCTTCGGAAGATCAAAACAGAAGCAATGCCGAAGCTACCAATCAATGAACTTCGTAGCGTACCTTCAGATGCACCGACTTAAAGGTGAAAAGACCAATTGGCCCATGATAATTTGAGTTATGATTGTAACCGGTTGTAAAGGACACAAATGTAAATCCACACAGGCTACGTCCTGTGCCTATAAATAGATGAACAGTACCCCTGTACCGTTCACGCTGACTTGTATTCACTCGCACGTCACACTTGGATTTTTACCTTCTGTCAAGCCGAAGGTATAAATTTAATTCAATATTGTTTATATTCATTCATGATTAAATAACAGTAAATGTATATTATAACATCATTCTATTATTCATGTTGTTTCCCATGTTTCGTATGCTTCGTCTTTCATCTAAGTATACTATGATCATGAAGGTATGTCCTTCATGACCTTCGTCCGAAGATCGTTATATCCTCAGGGAAATAATGTTTCGAAGGACGAAGGGTATTAACCTTTAACCCATTTTTTGTGTTGCCTTGTTCTTAATTCATAGCAATTGAGAACAAGTCCCCAACACATTGCATTGTGGGTGTTATTATTAATTTGATCTCTTATTTATTTGGGTTGGTATCTACTTATACTTAGTAACTGCTAATAAAACTTTGACCAACTTTAAAAGCAATGCTCAGCTTTAACCACCTTATTTGGTAAGCCTTACACTTCACATTAGCTCCCACCTTTCGTGAGTTCATGCACATTAATCCCCACAACTTGTTGAGCGATGAACGTATGTGAGCTCACCCGTGTTGTACTCACATCCCCCAGGTCAAGAACAGATACCGCATGATGAGGCACATGAAGGATGATGTGATGAGTTCGTGAGTGGTTTAGACCATCGTCTCCCAGTCAACTATGGTTGCTAGATCATTGTCTTCGTATAATATAATTATTTAACTATTTTGTACAGAACTTCAGTATATGTTAATAATGTGACATTCGTTTATGTACCATGAGTCATCATATGTGTAAGACTTGATCCTAGCACACTTGGTGAATTTCACGCCCGGGTTTTGGTGCCCCTATGTAGCACCCCAAAAATTCAAATCTTGAATTTTTCCCAAACTCGCTCTAAATTCAAACTGAATTTTAAATTTCATTTCAAAATGTTTGTTTGCGAATTGATCTCAACAAATAAAATATAGTGGTCTATATTCTCTCCAAAATCCTCCTCAAAATATCCTACAAATATTTCCCCAGTGATCCCCCTCAAATTCTTTCCAAAAATACTGCCCAAATACTCCACCGATAATTCTCCAAATATTTTCCTCCTGAGAAATACCTTCGAAATCATTTTTAAAGTCCCTACAAATATTTTTTTCATAATTTTCCTCATGCTCATAAGTATACATACGCCTCCGGTGTCATACAGTGAGCTCTACAAGCTAATTTCACTTATACATGACTAATACATGCTTATCTCCCACTAATCCTCGCCTCCTCCCCCTGATCCCCCCACCTTGCCTATAAATAGAAGGGCAAGGGCCTCCCCTCAAGCCACACCAAGCCATTTCATGGCAACTCTCTCCCCCCACTCCCACTCCCACACAAGCACAAGAATCGTTCGATCGTTCATTCGATCATTCGTCCACTTGCTCATAGTTTGTTCGTTCGTTCGTCCGGTCGTTCGATTGTTCGTCCGATCATTCATGGTTCGTTCGTTCGTCCGTCTGATCGCTCGATCGTTCGTTTGTTCGTCCAAATAATCTTTGTTCAGCCGTTATATTGCCAAAATTCCGATCGTTCATTCGTCTGATCATTCGATCGTTCGTTCGTTCGTTCGTAGTCCCTATTCATCGTTCATCGTTCATTCATAGTCCCTATTCATCGTTCATCATTCGTTCTTACGGACTATTCATCATTACAATTCATAGTTACTATTCATCGTTACTATTCATCGATCATCCGATCACCCAAATTTTCAGCTACTCATCCATCATGCTGTCCAGCTCACCTAAGACCTGCCAGACCAATATTCCAGTCATACAAACTCCGGTGACTGTGATTTTCCTTCCAGTAAGACTTCCCATCTGGTCATCCATCCCAGATTTCTCCAAGTTGAGCACGCTTAACTTTGAAATTCTTTCGAACCAGGCTTCCAAACTCAGATTCCAATAATTCTTGTTTCTATATTTGTTGGGGGTTGCTTCGTCGCCGAAGGTCCTGCGAGAAGAAACACCTTCGGAAGGCCAGAACAGGAACAATGTCGAAGCTATCAATCAGGGAGCTTCATAGTGTACTTCCAGATGCACCGACTTAAAGATGAAATGACCAATCGGCCCATGATAACCTGTGTTATGATTGTAATCATTTGTAGAGGACATGAATGTAAATTCACACAGGCTACGCCCTGTGCCAGCGACCTTTACATCCTCGCGCGGTTCGTCCTAGTGCTCCAAATGTAGCACCTCCGAGGTATCCACACGTATAGGGAGGAAGCGTCGCGTTCCGAACCACTAGGTTCACGACGGTAGCTAGGCGAGGGCGAGGGGCGGGCGGCTGCTCATTTACTGGTGGCGAATTAGGGTTCTCTTAACCGCACCCATGTCCCTCATTATATAGGCATTTTGTTGGGCTTCTAACTCTGAGGCCTATCAGTAACCCTAAAGCCTTGTCTAATTCCAGATCTAATTCGAGTTAGACTCCCTTCCCCTTAAGTGTGTGACCCTATGTAACACCCTGAATTTGGGGGTATAAAATTTCTTTCTAATTATCACCCAAATTCATGTGTTACTCTTCTCTCTCTCACTCTAGGTTTTATCTCTCTAGATTCTCTCTCCCTTTTTCCCTTTTTGAGTAGAAATAGCTTAAAGTTAGGGGGATTTAATTATTTATTTTTGCCAAAACAATATGAGTCATGACATGTTGCATCATGCTGAGCTTAAAATATTCTTTGAAGTGTTGCACAAGTTTGAATATATTTGAATTTGAAACCTAGTTTGAATTTGGATTTGAAAACCCTAGAGAAAAGAAATAGAAAAGGAATTAGAAAATTCAGAGAAAAAGAAAAAGAGAAAGCAGCCCAATCGGCCCACTAAGCCCAGCTTCGCCCGCGCGCCTTCGGTCTCGGACAGGTGGGCCCCGCCTGTCGGCGCCGACCCGCGCCCTTCTTCCCTTTCTCCCTCTCGTTGTTCGGTGGGGTCGCCCTGTCGGTGCTTCGGCCCGTTTTGCGCTCGCGCGTCTGGGCCACTGTCCCGAGGGTCCCGCTCGCCAGTCCCTCCCCCTCCTCCTTCAACCGCTCGCCTGCGCGGACCGCGCGCCGAGATCATCGCGCCCACGTCGCCACCCAGCTCCAAACCGGCACCCTGACCCCCTCTACAAGTCCTCGCACACCCCACTTCCCCCCTGCCTTGCTCATTTCACCTCTGCCCACTCACCCAAGCTGCGCGCGCCGGTTCTTCAAGCCCGCCGGAGCTTCCCCATCGCTAGGCCCCCTGCGCCCAAATTCGTCGTCGGTAGAGCTCGGCCGCCGTCCGCGATCATGCTCTGCCACCATTACGCCTAGCCTCGTCCTCATCCCTGCTCCACCCAAGGTGAATTTTCTCACTGGACTTTCTCTTCTCTCTGCCCCATTTCCTCTGTTCCGTTAATTAGTTGTCAGTGATCGTCAGTTCTGGTCCCACGCCGTCGAACTGAGTCCGCCCGGCCAACCGTAGTCGCCCCATGCCATGTTTGCTCGCGCGGAGTCGCCGGCTCCGGCCATGGCGCTCACGCCGTGTGCATTGCCGAGGTAGACGGAGGTCCTGACAAGGAGGACCCGCCCGTCAGCCTCCCCTTTTCTTTCCCCACTCTTGGTCACTGACTGGAGGGCCCTGTCCGTCAGCACGCGCCCGCGATATCGCGCTTGCGCGTGCCCTCCACCACTGACTAGCGGGCCCGACCTCCCTGCGGCCCCGTTTGTCAGGCTCCCGCCGTTTCCCCCCTGTTGGTCTGAGTCGCCGACCCGTGGGCCCCGCCCGCCAGGGAGCGCCTGCGCTCGCATCCCGCATCGGGGATACCTAGGCCGCTGACGCATGGGACCTGCCGGTCAGCCCTCGCGTCCGATCCCACGCGCCCGCTTCTAATCTCGGGCGTCTGTTCCCGATCGGGTGGCCGAGAAGCCAGGATACCCTTTCATTGTGGTTGTGTTGCTTAAGACCCCCTCGGCTTTCTACGAATAGAACCCGCAGTCCTTAGACTTTACGCGCAGGTCCTTGAGTTATTACAAACAGACCCTATCCTTTTAAATAATTATAGAATAGGGCTTAATTTTGTATTTTCAACTCCTAAAATGTTTATTTCATATCTTTTACATATGAACTCCAAATTTAGTGATTCAAATTGCAAAATGTTCATAGAATTATTCTCTGTTTAAATAAATTAGTTCCATTTACATTTTGTGTTTTCTAATTTTATAGTTAACTATGAACTAGAATATGTTTAGATTTGTTTATTTAATAAAATAAAAAGGGAAACCCTAGAGATTAAAGCATGTTTAATCTTGTAAGATTAATAATGTGTATTACATGAATTCATCTCTGTTCTAATTTTTAGGTCACAATAAAATAAATTGAACTATGCTATGTATTTGTGAGTAACACTTAGAGAAGTAATAATCTATTTCCAAATGAAGTTGGTTTATGTTATAGTTTATGTTATGCTTTGAACCCATTATCCCTTATGTAGTATTGTGCCTTTTAAGATGTATTCCTATGTTTGTACATGTTTGGTGTGCTGTTCATTTGTACTTTCCAAATGTATTGAATGCATGCTCGCTTTATTTAGACAACGAGCAGTCCGAGGTTCCTGAGTGTGTTGTTGGAGACCTCCCTGAGCAACAACCTGGTGAAGGAAAGTGTCTTCTGACCTATTATGTCCTACATACTTTATGATTCACTGTCCCGCATTATTTTATGAAACCTAAGGATTGACTAGTCTATATTCACTTATCCTTGTTTACCTTTTGGGTTATCATGGTTAGCATTTTGCTATTGCCTTAACTTTAATCAATGAACATGATGTGAACATTTATGATACGATACTGTTATCCTAATTATGTTGATGATCTGGTGATACTCTAGGGGGCTCAGGCCTTTTTCCTGAGTACCTCTCCGTAAGGACCTGTTCGTGGAGTGACCACCCGGGATAACAGTGCAACCATGAGGGTGGAATGAGACGCCCTTAGCTGATTAATTAGATGAACCTAGGGGTGTAGTTGGCTTTGCCGGAGGGCCGTCAATGGGGGCTCGGGCGTAGTGCTCGCTCGCCAAGGTTGGGGTGCAGAGGTTCATTTGATTTGGTTTTGTTAGTCACCCACCTTGGGGAGGTATACTGCGTTTATATGACTGGCGAAACCTAACGAGCAGCTATGCACCAGGGGAGTCTTTGTAAAGGCTACGTAGTGAAACCTTGCCGACTCACCTTGGTAGTGTTTGAGGGTTTGATCAACCCGAGGCATAAAGGAATCACGGCTTGTGGGTAAAGTGCGCAACCTCTGCAGATTGTTAGAAACTGTTATATTAGCCGAGCTCATGGTTAAGAGCAGCCTTAGGATCCTCTTTGATTAGAAGAACTTTGGATACTTTTATGATGATGGTTAATAATGATGTTATAAAATCTGATCTCTGGTATTTCCTCTTTTGAGGAGGTACTTCTGGGAAATAACTGGGTTTATTACTAAAACTTGGCTCTACTAACAATAATAAATATTTGACTAACTAAAAGCAACTGCTTAACCTCAACTCCATATACAGCTAGTCCACTTTAGCCAAATGGGACATTTGCTGAGTACGTTGATGTGTACTCACCCTTGCTTTACACACCACCCCCACCCCAGGTTGTCCCCATTGTACCCAGTGCTCAGGAGGTGATGCTGGCAACATGGATGACTTCGAGGAGTCCTAGGAATACGATGAGTTCTAGTTCTTTCTTAGTGGAAAACTCCCAGTCAGCTGCCTGTGTAGGCTTAGCCTCTACGTTTCGTATTTCTGCACTTTGGTAGTTATGTTAAAGACAATGGTTATGTAATAGACTCTGTGGATGTCTTGGACATCTTGATGTAATCAAGTACCTTTCCGCTATTTACTTCGAGCATTGTGTGATGATGTCCAATTATGTAATCCCTGTGTACGTGAGTTTCTGATCCTGGCACGTACATGGTTCGCATTCGGTTTGCCTTCCAAAACCGGGTGTTACATAAGTGGTATCAAAGCCCTTGTTGACTGTAGGACCACTAACCTAAACTAGAATGGCCGCCCTAAGGACTATAGACCCCTACTCTTACCTTGACCTTAGAGTCTTTTAAAAAGTTGGTCATCTTGACCAACTCTATGTTATCTACTTATCTCAAAAAGTTTTGTCTCACTTTTCTTTCTGTTTACTTTCTGGTCTCATAGTTCTACTCTTACTCTTGTGCTTACGATGTCTTTTGTAGATGGCCCGTATCAGGTGCACTGCATGTAAGTCTGTGATCCCCTTTTTGCCTTCTCGCCTGGCGGAGCGTCCACTGCGTCGCACGGTGCCAGGTCAGTCCAGTCACCTGGAGAGACTGCATCGTCGCCTGCACGAGGAGCAGGAGCGCCGACGCTAGGAGTAGGAGTAGGAGCAGGAGCAGGAGCAGCAGGACTCTTCCCCCTCGCCTCAGCAGGAGGTGGAGTCTAAGAGGCCGCCTTCCCCTGCACCTCAGCTAAAGATGCCCCCTGCACCACCATAGGGCATCCCAGCTGCTAGAGGAGACCCTGACGCAGACGGAGATGATGACGACGTCGGTGGCAGTTCGAGCCACGGCATGGAGCTCTCGGAGGAGCCAGAGCCGGAGGGATGGATCGCTAGACCCATCACTCGTGACGCCGCTCGCGGGTGTCACTTCCACGACGCTCTCGACACCCTGTTGTGTCAGGCCTTCGACCGACACACTTGGTCCATCGAGTACCGTTGTGTAGTCTACCAGCATCGTCGCGGGCTATACCCGGACTAGTGGGAGGCTACTTGCTTGGTGTGCCATTTGGATGATGATCTCCGGGGTGCAGAGGCCTTCTCAGAGCACTATTCTATTACTGAGAGGGATACTGTCAAGGCAGCCATGCAAGATGTAGCACGACGGGCACTTTCTCAGTATTGCTCGACCTGAAGTACTATCCTCGTCGTTCGACCGGCAGTGCTGGAGGTGCGATTGCCTTGCTAGTTGGTGAGGGCAATCCTAGGCTGAACAACATGGTCAACTTGGCTGCCATGCTCAACACAGAGTTGGACCACACCCTTGACGAGTTGGGCAAGGTTCGGGCGGAGGTTGCAGAATTGCGTGCTGAGTGCGCAGCACGCCACTATCTTGATGGTGGTTCTCCCGCCCTTGTTGGGATTCAGCACCCTTACCGTTCACCGCCCCGTGGTCGCTTCGACTATGGTACCCTAGACTGCAGGACCCGGATAGATTTGGATCCCTAGATCGACAGAGTCGGAGTCTGTAATAATGCTTAGTTCAGTGTCTTAGTCTAGTCAGTCTTAGTTAGAGTTAGTTTGCTTATTTTATGTTGGATGCTTGTTATGATTGACATGTACTGAAGTTGGATCTTTGTAATGATTGTCACCAAGGTGTGGGTATCCCCTGCAACTTGGTGTAGTTATTAATAAAGTCGGTTATTTAGTTGGTAATCCATTTATTTCCACTTTCCTCTTTATCTGAGAAGCTGTCAGTGAAGATGGTCAATTGTTCAGTGCTATGAAGATTTTCTATACATCTTTTCTTATGATGAAAGACTGCAGAGTCAGATTTGATATATGTGTGTGATTTCTACAGATGTCTGAGAATAGGCACAGAGGTGCGAGGCGTGCTCAACCTGAACAGTAGGCACCCTAAGAGGAGGCAGCCCCACAGCAGCATTTGCCACCGCCACCACTGATGACCATTGAGCAAATGTTCTTGATGCAGACCCAAGCAGTCCAGACAATTGGTCAGACCTTAGCAGCTATGCAGCAGGTGCAACAGCAGCCACCACCACCTTAGCCTCAAGTGCAAGTCCAGATGCCACAGGCGCCTAGAGATAAGCGGGCAGAGTTCATGAGGGGTCATCCCCCTGTTTTTGCCCATTCTGCTGATCCCATGGACGCTGAAGATTGGCTGCGTACCATGGAGCGAGAATTGCACACTGCCCAGTGCAATGATCGTGAGAAGGTGTTATATGGTCCCCGACAGCTGAGGGGAGCAGCCCAGTCTTGGTGGGAGTCTTACCTCGCCACCCATGCCAACGCTGAAGCCATCACTTGGGAATAATTTAGGACAACTTCTGTCGCTACCATGTGCCCGAGGGACTGATGATAGTGAGGAAGGAGGAGTTTCTCGCCTTGAAGCAAGGTCCCCTGTCTGTCAGTGAGTATAGGGATAAGTTTCTGCAACTGTCGTGGCAGAACCGTCTGAATTATTCCAACTTAAGTGCCTAAGTCCCGCCTTAGAGGCTAGACCACACTTAAATAGGAATAACACGTCAGTCCCTCGGATCTAGTCCGACGAGGCCACTAACAAGATCAAGTACCACGTACTCACTCGATGGTGAGGCACAGAGCAAATACAATAAAGCATAAAACCATACGTTGAGGAGTATTAAATTTATTACATCATCATCGAAGTTTAGCAAAAGTAGTCATCATTGTTCGGAATGCAGCGTAATAAACTAGCGATAAATAAATAGAGAGATGGGGAAGCCTGTCCCATCACTCCTCATGCTCCTCCTCTGCCGAGGTAGGGTCCCACTCGACTGTCCCACCCGGTGGCAAGATGGACGGTCAAGTCACTCCATAACCAGAATGGGAGACCATGCAGTGACCCCGACCGCCGTCATGCAGTGACCGCACTTGTACCCACCATAACCAGAATGGGAGACCATGTCTCAGGTCGCGTGAGGGGATATGTCCACTGCCAGGTTCACTCAGGTACTAGGCTTACCGATTTACCATATTTCTTGGCATGTGCTTAGTACGTTCAAACGCTTGACACAGGTATCCGCATGTTAATCCTTATTCCAATTTCATCTCGTAGACCCCGCATCCCCATGGATCCGTGTCCACAGACCAACATCAGTATGATATGAAAGTGGGTACAATCAAAGTCCTGACCTCGCGTGAGTGCTAGAAAAATCACTCGACTTCTACCGAGATCCCTAATTAGTAAAGCAGCTACTCGACCTAGCATACTAGTATCCATCTCAATGGTATCCTGAGTCATGCAACTACGGTTTCATTCAACTCCTACACTTAAGTGCACAGTACAATCCTACAAACAGTAAGTGCAGTAAAATAGCATAATATAATTGGTTATGCATACAACCAGGGCTTGCCTTCCAAAGCTGGGGCAGGTAGATCCTTTGGGGTAGGCTCTAGTGCTGGATCCGGGGTCACCTCCTGAGTAACTCCTTGCTCCGGCACGAGGATGTACTCTCCATCAGCGAGGTTGCAATCTATCGAATGCAATGAATAAGAATATGTATGCTATGATTATGCAGGATTTAGTAATCATTATGCTAAGTGAACAAAAACAAAGTTAGTTAATAACTTAGGGTTTCCTGGTTATAAGAGGCTCTTAGTGGTTTATGCTTATTAAATTAGGTTTGAGGTTTTGCCTAGAGATAAACATAATGAATTAAGACTTGGATTGCTCTTTAAAAGTTTTAGTAGGCATTCAAGGGGTTTTGCTGGTTTGGTTTAGTATCCACTATTAATTCCCCCTTTTCATTTTCTAATTATGATTTAAGGGTGGGTTTGAACTACAACAGTGATTTAAAGTTTTCCAAAAATTCTGAAAAAATTACAGTAGTTTACTATTGGTCACTATAGTTTGTCCTATAAATTTGAGGTCCAGAATAATTAGAATATGCCCTGGACAAAAATAACAAAAGTTGGAGCAAGGGGGGTCATTTGCACTACAACTCTTATCTAGGGGTGAGTTCTGCACTAAGAGTTATTTTTGCGGGTATCTATAGGTAATAAGCTGCTTCTATGCCAAAAATCACAGAGGGCTACTTAGTGGTTATTTAGTCAAGATTTTCTAAAGTTTAATGCTAAAAAGACACTTACAACTAACTTGTTATTTGAAAAATATCAAACAACAGAACTCATAATTTTTCTATACTTATAATAACAAAACATTATTATCCCAAGGTTTGGGATGTTTTCTCCTTAGGGTTATTTTTCTAGGATTTTTTTAAGTTTTCCTTGTTTCCTAAAATAAAAGGTTTCTCATTTCTTTTGTACTAAACAAAGGTCTAACAAAATTTTCTAGTGAACTATACTGAATAAGGAAGCTAGCAAAAATGTGGATACTCCCTGGTTCTTATTTTAAACTACCTTTTATATTTTCTTTAACTTTAAGCCAAAATGATTTAAATGGCAAACCCTACCTTAATTGGGTGTACAGAGGGGTTTATTATTTTTAAACAGGTTAGGAAGTGATTAAGTACTTCTCTAAATTTTCTTAACCCCAGTCTAATAGTGTAGCTATTTTTCCCTGTTTTATATAGCTTTTGACCAGTTAATCATTTAAATCAAAACTTTGAAGTTTTCTGCAACACATAGGGGTTTTATATTTTTCCTAAGTAGTTTACATTATTTAGGATCTGGCAAAATTGGCTTGACTTGATTTGGGTAAACAAAACTGAAGTTATGAATTTTTCAAGTTCTGTTTGGATTTAAACCAGAAATATTAAAAAGGTTTTCTGGAAAACTACTTTGCATCGAAGACCCTGGGTTCTTTCTAAATCAATCCCTTCAGTTATACCCTTGCGCCACTATTCCCTTGAGTCGCTGACAGCGCACAAAACCCCCTGGCCTTTTCTTCTTCTTCCCCGAGGTCCCTCCCCTAACATAAATAGTACCCGCGGGAGTAAAAAGGGCGGCGCGGCATACCGGCGGCGAGAGAGGTCCGGCGAGGGGCGGGGTTGGCTTCGGGAGGTCCTAGCGGTCACAGCAAGGTACGGCTCGACGGCGGGGGTGGCCGGAATCAGCCGGTCCACGTGCGCAAGCGGGTGAACTCGTCGGCGGCGAGTGCTCCGGCCTAACCACGATGCTACCGATCAATCCAATGGCATGAGGAGCTTCACGGGGTGACGTAGAGGCTATGCGTGCAGTGAATCGGAAAATGGTGTAGAGACTCACCTGGTCCACACGTGCGCCGGCGGGGTTCTGAACTCCGGCGAGCACGATTGCGCGTTTTCGGTGGCGGGGGTCCGCGGTTCAAGCTCTAGCAAGCTTCACGGCCTCCCAGGGGATCTATCTAGGGGCTTGGATCGAGCGAAGGAGGGCGTGAAATGGTTTGGCCACGGTGGTTGCCCTCGGGTGGCTCAGGCGGGTCGCGGAGAGGTCGCCGGAGCTATGGGCAAGCTCTGGGGAGTTTGGCGCGGGACAGAGGGTGCAACGGGGAGGATAGCCGGGCACTGGGGCGGGCTTTATAGCCGCGGCGCGAGTGTGGTCACGGGGTGGCCGCGGGCGTGCGGGGGTTCGCACACGGGCGTGCTCTGAGCACGCCCCCGAGTGTCAGCCCTCGTCGAACACGTGTGTGTTTGCTTCTGCCATGGTTCAACGGCCGATTGGGGCACCTTAGCGTGCAGATCTTGGCAAAACACCTGTGTACGATCTCTTCCCTGCACCAAATCCTACCTTTTTGATGTGAGTCCCAAGCAAGGATACGGTCGGGGTAGGGAGATATAGGTGTGAGAAGTGCCTTTGTCCTAGCTATCCAAACCGAGACAAAAGCTATGCCAAGTCATGTCAAACGACTTAGGGTTGGGTTCAAACTTTTCCAGGGTGTTCTAGAGGTATTTTGGCGCCACTTTGTCAATTGGGCCAAGTGATTTTGAGTTTGGGATCAAGGTGAACATGTTTGATCTTTGCAAGAGGGTTGGTTTTGGACTTAGAAAAATTCTGATTTTCCTTTTGTGCTCAACCCTTTGGTGAATCTTTTGGGGTTTTTCTGAAATCTTTTTGGGGTTACTTTCTTACTATTATTTGTAGGGTATTAAGTGTACTACAACTTTTATAATTGGCCCAAGTCATGATCATGTGGTTTTCTTAACCTTTTGGTCATACTTACTTCTAGGGCTCCATTTGTCCAAAGGGTTTTGAATTAGGGTTTGGGCAAATCCCCCCCATTAGAAGTGCATGACAAGCCAAGGTATGACTTCTAAGATGGGTTGCACTTATTTAGGATCTTGATTTCCAAGTTTGAAGTCCTTCACTCAAGTTAAGTCACATGTGATGATGGGCTTTACTTGTGTAGTCTTAAGTGAACACCCCAAGTAACACCTGGGGTGTTACAGCCCTCCCCCCTTAAAGGAATCTCATCTCGAGATTTAGGTAGAGTCCTTTGGAGGGGTGCCATGAAGGTGTGCTGGAGTGTTGCTTCTTCCTTTGTCCAAGTTTCTCTAGTTAACTGCTCTTCGAATGTCATCCTCTTTGCAACATCAGAAGGAAGCCCTTCTAAAGTTATTTTCAAAGCTTACTATACCTTTAACATCTAAGTTTTTCTTATATTTAGATTCAAAGGGCAGGTGGTGGTGGGGTTTTGGATTACGTACCGACTCCTTTGGGCAGAAAGTCGGGGAAGCGAGAACGAAGAAAATCCTCAGTCTCCCACGTAGCCTCTTCCACTGAGTGGTGACTCCATTGAACCTTATACATTCTGATTGACCTTGCCCACGTTGATCTCTCCTTTTGATCCAACACCTTGATGGGGTGTTCTTGATAAGACAAGTTTGGTTCTATCTCAATTTCCAGTTCAGGCAGTACTTCAGTGGGTAAGCGGACACACTTCCGTAGTTAAGATACATGGAACACATCATGAACTGCTGACATGTGGGGTGGCAACTTCAATTGATATGCTACAGGTCCACGATTTGCTTTGGTCTCATAGGGTCCAATGTAGCAAGGAGCTAACTTGCCCTTGATTCCAAATCTCTGAACACCTTTGGTGGGTGACACCTTAAGATAAACATGATCTCCCACTTCGAACTGTAGAGGCTTCCTCCTTTTGTCATGATAACTCCTTTGCCTGGCCTGAGCAGCTTCTAGGTTCTTCTTAATAACTCTGACCTTTTCCTCTGCTTCAAGTACCAAGTCTGGTCCAAATATTTCCCTCTCTCCTGCTTGAGACCAATTTAGAGGTGTCCTACACCTTCTCCCATACAAGGCCTCAAAAGGTGCCATCTTTAGACTGGACTGGTAGCTATTATTATAGGAGAATTCTGCCAAAGAAAGACACTTGTCCCAATTTTTACCATAGTGTAGCACACAGGCTCGCAACATGTCTTCGAGGATTTGATTCACTCTTTCTGTCTGACCATCTGTCTGCGGTGATGGTATGCTGAGCTTCTTATTGCACGGGTCCCAAGTGATTCTTGGAGCTGCTCCCAAAAGCGTGCCACAAATAGTGCTCCTCTGTCAGATACAACAGTCTTCGGAATTCCATGCAAACGCACTATTTGGTCAACATAGATTTCTGCATATTTCTCTGTCTTGTGGGTGGTATGCACTGGCAAGAAATGAGCTGTCTTGGTCAACCTATCCACGATGACCCAAATAGAATCATGGTGCCGGGAGGTATTAGGCAATCCCACGATAAAATCCATGCAAATATCCTCCCATTTCCAAGATGGTATGGGAAGGGGCTATAAAGTGCCTGCTACCTTCAAATGACTGGCCTTGACTCTCTGGCAGGTGTCACATTCAGATATATACTTAGCAATTTCCCTCTTCATTCTGGTCCACCAGTATAAAGATTTGAGGTCATGATACATCTTATTACTACCGAGGTGCATGGAGAATTTTGAAAGGTGAGCTTCATCCAATATCTTCTTTCTGAGCTCAGGGTTCTTGGGAACAACCAATCGGTCTCCAAACCATAGGACCCCTTTGCTGTCCTGACGGAAGCATTTGTATTTTTCCGCCTTCTATTTGATCATTTCCTTAATGACTTGAACACCCTTGTCACCAATCTGTGCCATGACTATCTACTCATGTAGTGTGGGCTCCACTGAAATATAACTTAAAGCACCGGAGGAAACGACTTCTATTTTTAACTTGCACAACTCATCACATAGGGTGGTGATTCTTGCATCCATAGTCATACAATTGCACTGGGCCTTCCTGCTTAAGGCATCTGCCACAACATTGGCTTTGCGAGGATGGTAGTGCACCTCCAAATCATAGTCCTTGATTAATTCTAACCATCTTCTCTGCCTCATATTAAGATCAGCCTGGGTGAAGATATATTTGAGACTTTTGTGATCAGTGTAAATATTACAGTGAGCTCCCATCAAGTAATGTCTCCAAATCTTGAGAGCATGAACCACAACTGCTAATTCTAGATCATGTGTGGGGTAGTTCTGCTCATGGGGTCTGAGTGCTCGGGAGGCATAAGCAATGACTCTGTTGTCTTGCATTAAGACACATCCCAATCCAGTACTGGAAGCATCGCAATAAACCTCAAATGGTTTGGTGTTATCCAGCTGAGCTAGCACTGGTGCTGTTGTCAAATGCTGCCTTAGTGTATGAAAGGCATCCTCACACTTCTGGCTCCCTTCGTACTTTACTCCTTTCTTCAACAATTCAATCATTGGCTTGGCAATCCTAGAGAAATCCAGAACAAATCGTCGATAATACCCTGCCAATCCCAGGAAACTATGGATCTGCCGTACTGTAGTAGGAGGTTTCCAATTCATTACTTCTTGTACCTTCTTAGGGTCAACTGATATCCCATCCTGAGAAATTGTGTGACCCAAAAATTTAATTTCCCTCAGCCAGAAATCACATTTAGACAACTTAGCATACAGACAATGATCGCGCAGTCGCTGAAGCACAATGTGTAGATGCTCAGTATGCTCGTCTTCATTCTTGGAATAGACCAGAATATCATCAATGAAAACCACCACAAATTTGTCCAGCTCCGGCATGAATACTGAGTTCATCAGGTACATGAAATAAGCCGGGGCATTGGTCAGCCCAAAAGACATCACCAAAAATTCATAGAGCCCATATCTGGTAGAGAAAGCCGTCTTGGGAATATCGCTGGCACGGATCTTGATCTGATGGTAGCCCGAGCGAAGGTCTATCTTGGAGAACACTTTGGCTCCTACCAACTGATCAAACAAAACATCAATGCGGGGCAGTGGGTATTTGTTCTTGATGGTCACCGCATTGAGAGGGCGGTAATCGACACACATCCTCAAACTCTCATCTTTCTTCTTCACAAATAAGGCTGGACATCCCCAGGGTGAAGTACTTGGGCGAATAAATCCCTTGTCCAACAATTCTTGCAACTGCTTTTTCAACTCTGCTAACTCTGCTGGAGGCATCCTATATGGTCTCTTGGATATAGGTGCAGATCCAGGTTGCAATTCAATTGCGAACTCTATGTCTCTATCGGGTGGCATCCCTGGCAATTCATCCGGAAAAACATCTAGGTAGTCACAGACCACTGGGATCCTCTCAACTGGGGACTCTATCATGACGAAGGCACAGGAACGGGTACAACCCTGATCGGGCAAATATAATGTGGTTTCTCCACAAGTAGGCGAGTGCACCTCAATGGCCCTTGCTGCAATATCAATCACTGCCTGATGTTTGGTTAACCAGTCAGTTCCCAATATGATATCCACGCTATCCAAACCCAAAATGAGGAGGTTGGTTTTGATTATCAAACTACCAAACTTTATAGGCACATTCTTGTTGATTTGATAGGTGGCAACCCTACCTCCTGGTGTTGAAATTGTAATACCCCCATTGGTGTGATGGAAAGGTAGTTGACATTTGGCACTAAATTTTGCACTGATAAAACTATGTGATGCACCAGAATCAAAAAGAATAATTGCAGGATAATTCAAAACTGAAAAGATACCAGTCATGATGGGTGCTCCCTCTGGAATGTCAGCCATGGTGGTGAAGTTCAGTTTGCCTTGTCTCACTTGCACCTTCTGTCTCTTGCCTTGATTCTGGTTGGCATTCTATCCCTGCTTCTGCTGGTTTCTGGGGCAATTCTTGGCATAATGCCCGGTGTTACCACAAGTGAAACACCTGTTGTCATTGGTCTGAGTGTACTGCTGCTGCTGTGGCTGATTGTTCCTCTGAACTGGAAACTGGGTGTGGTTGGGTGCCTGCTGCTGCTGCTGTGGTCGGATCACCCAACATCCTTGCTGCTGCTGAGGTCCCCTGTTCTGAGTGTCAGATACAATCCTGAAGCGTTGTGGCTGAGCTGAAGGTCCTGCCACAGGGGTCTTCCTTTTCTTCTCTTCCTGACGGGCTGTGATATAGTCCTCCTGAGAAATGGCCATGTTGACTAACTCATTGTAGCTATTGGCCCTGACTGTGTTGAGACGGTCGCGGAGCTTAGTGCTGAGCCCCCTCCTGAACCTGTCCCTCTTCTTCTCATCAGTGTCTGCATGATATCCGGCATACTGGCACAGGTCATTGAAGGCTTGAGCATACTGTAACATAGTCCAATTTCCCTAAGTGAGTGCCAGAAACTCATTGAGCTTGCGGTCCATAATGCCTGCTGGTATATGATGCCCCCTGAAAGCTGCCTTGAACTCTCTCCATTCCACCTCATGGTCAACTGGCTGCATAGCAAGAAAGTGGTCCCACCATGTTCGCGCGGGTCCGCAAAGCTGCTGGGTGGTGAACCTGACCTTAGTCACCTCTGAACAGACTCCATTTAGTAGTGGGAATTTGGATTCCACTACACTAAGCCATACGTCAGCATCAAGTGGATCATCTGCCCTGGTGAACAACGGTGGTTGGGTACTGAGGAACTCCTGATAAGTGGCTGCTGCGGGGTGTCGCTGATGATCACCACCACCATAATGCTGAGGTGGCGGCTGACGCTGTGCCAACTGTCGTAGAATCTCGTTCTGCTGAGCCATCAGCTCTTGCAGAGTAGGAGGCGGTGGCGGTGGTGGAGGAATGCGCTCATTCTGTCCACGACGCGCTCTTCCTGCCATCTGATTAATCATGTATATTCTCAATATCATATTTCTGAGGTTCAATGGTCAATCATGGTGAAAGAGTCAAAGGGGGTAAAACCAATATATTCTTGCATAATTATAAAAGATTCCACATGGCATAAACTTTTCTTCTTAAATTAAAGCTGACATCATTCATCATCCACATTTCCAAAAGGGTTTGTCATGATTACATCAATAACTCAAAAGACTAAACTCTATCTAGCCTAGTACCCCAAGGGTGCAAAAGCTAAGCTAGCGTCGAGGAGTTCTACCGTCACAGACTTCTAACTCTATCTCTGCGACCTAGTGAGCAAACGAGGCAATGCTCGACTCGGGGGAAGGTGGTCTCCCTGAGCCGAAGGTGCTTGGAATGAAGTGAAAAGGCTTCTCAGTGCTGGTGTCATCAAAGAGGTTGTTGGGGTCGTGCTTCGGTGCGCCGAAGGTCTCACACGAAGAAGCAGCTTCGGCTGAAGTCGTCTCCAAGAGATGGCCGAAGGTTCCTTTTCATGGAGCTTCGGCGTTTCAAACCGACATAGAGATAGAATGACCTTTTTATGCATATAGGTCTGAGTCAATGTTGTAAACTTTTGTAAGGGGCATAATTGTAATTTGTCACAGGCTGTGACCTGTGCCTATAAATAGATGAACAGTACCTCTGTACTGTTCACGCGAACCTGTTATTTGCCTTCGCATCACACTTGTACTCTCGCCTTCCTCAGGACCAAAGGTACATTTGTAATTTGAAATCATTAATATTCGTTCATGTTAGTAGAAATGGAAATGATTCTATGTTGACATTTAAATGTCTATTTTATACATCATGATTTATACGAATACTTCATCCTTCATTGTTATGTTTACGAAGGTACGTCCTTCGTAACCTTCGTCCGAAGTCTCTTATATTCCGAAAGGATATAATGTGATGAAGGACGAAGGACCTTAATATTTAACATTTTCTGTGTTGCCTTGTTCTTAACTCTTAGCACTTGAGAACAAGCCCCCAACATTGGCGCCCACCTCCGGTGAACTCACTTCCACTCTTCTGAGCTGATGGCTTCGTTCAACAATCAAGCTGGAGCTGCTTCGGCTTCGAAGCTGGTGCTCCCGATAACAGGCGGTTCTTGCTCAGAGCCGGCTAACAAGAAGCAGAAGAAGGAGGCTCAGAGAAGGGTGCAGCATGTTGGAGTGCAGGGACCCTTCATCAAGTCAAAATGGTCTCATATTCCAATTATTTTCTCTCAGGAAGACCTTCAGCTTAAGGATTATCCTCACAATGATGCCATGGTTATCTCTTGCGTGATCAAAGGATTTCTGGTCCACAATGTCCTAGTTGATACAGGCAGTGCAGCTGACATTATATTTGCTAAAGCCTTCAGACAAATGCAAGAGCCCGAAGACAAGATTCATGATGCTACGCACCCCCTTTGTGGCTTCGGAGGGCGGCAGATTGTAGCACTTGGGAAGATTACCATGCCGGTAACCTTCGGATTTGTTAACAACACAAGGACTGAGCAAATTGTGTTTGATATTGTTGATATGGAGTATCCTTACAATGCTATCATCGGCCGTGGTACTCTTAATGCCTTCGAAGCAATTCTTCACCCAGCTTATCTCTGCATGAAGATACCTTCGGACCAAGGGCCTATTGCTATTCATGGAAGCCAGGAAGCTGCTAGAAGGGCCGAAGGAAGCTGGACTGACTCCAAGGCAATCCATAACATAGATGGAGCTGAAGCTTGTGAACAGTACAAATTCAGGAGGGAGAAGGCAGCTTCAGCAGATCAGCCGAAGCCCATGTTATTGTGTGAAGACATAGCAGAGCAAAAGGTGCTATTGGGCTCGCAATTATCTGAAGACCAGGAGAAAACCTTGATAAGGTTTTTATTCAACAACAAAGATGTTTTTGCATGGTCAGCCAATGATCTTTGTGGAGTGAATCGGGATGTTATTGAACATTCGCTCAATGTTGACCCATCCTTCAGACCCCGAAAGCAGAGGCTTCGGAAAATGTCTGATGACAAGGCCGAAGGGGCTCGCAATGAAGTAAAAAGACTTCTCAGTGCAGGAGTTATCAGAGAAGTGAAGTATCCAGAGTGGCTAGCTAACACTGTTATGGTGAAGAAGGCCAATGGCAAGTGGAGAATGTGTATTGATTTCACAGATCTCAACAAGGCTTGTCCGAAGGATGAATTCCCGCTGCCAAGGATAGACTCTTTAGTTGATGCAGCAGCTTCTTCGGAGCTCATGAGTCTCCTGGACTGCTACTCAGGCTATCATCAAATCTGGATGAAGAAGGAAGATGAGCCGAAGACTAGCTTCATAACCCCAAGTGGTACATATTGCTATCTTCGGATGCCTGAGGGGCTCAAGAATGCTGGAGGGAGTTTCAGCAGAATGACTGCGAAGGTTCTCCAATCTCAGATAGGCAGAAATGTGCTGACTTATGTCGATGACATCATTGTAAAAAGCATGAAGCAAGAAAATCATATTGCTGATCTGCAGGAGACCTTCGCCAGCTTCAGACAAACTGGTCTGAAGCTGAATCCAGAAAAATGTGTCTTCGGAGTGAAGAAGGGTAAATTTCTTGGATGCTTGGTTTCAACAAAGGGAATCGAAGCTAACCCAAATAAAATCGAAGCTATACTTCGAATGGAGCCACCAACCACAAGAAAGGGGGTCCAAAGATTGACAGGAAGGCTGGCATCTCTCAACAGATTTATATCCAGATCAGCAGAAAGAAACTTACCATTCTTCGAGGTGCTGAAGTCAGCTGAAGTCTTTCAATGGGGCCCAAGTCAACAAAAAGCCTTCGAAGAGCTGAAGCAATACTTAATAGATCTCACAACATTAACTCCACCAACGCCAGGGGCTCCTCTGTTGTTATATGTGGCAGCTTCGCACTCAGCAGTAAGTGCGGCACTTGTCCAGGAGAAGTTTGATGGACAAGTCAAGAAGCAGGTCCCAGTATATTTTGTATCTGAGGTCCTTAGTGTCTCAAAGAAAAATTATACAGAGCTGGAGAAGGTGTTGTATGCCGTTTTAATGGCATCCAGGAAGCTTCGGCATTATTTTCAGGCATACAATATTATTGTTCCTTCTTCGCAGCCGTTGAAGGATATCATGAGAAATAGAGAAGCTACTGGCCGGATTGGAAAATGGGCTGCGGAGCTCAATGAATTTTACATTGATTATGTGCATAGATCCTCAATCCAGTCTCAAGCATTGGCAGATTTCATTGCCGACTGGACGCCAGGGGCTCAGGACGAAGAAGCAAATAAAGATGCCGAAGTATGGACAGTGTTTTGTGATGGCTCTTGGGGAACCTTCGGAGCAGGTGCAGCTGCTGTGTTGGTCTCACCGTCCAAGGTTAAAACTTGCTATGCAGCAAGACTTGACTTCAGCTGCACAAATAATATAACTGAGTACGAAGCCCTGCTCCTGGGTCTTCGGAAACTAAAGGCAATGGGAATCAGAAGGGCGATTCTTAAAACTGATTCCCAGGTTGTTTCGGGTCATATTGACAAAAGTTGCAAGGCTAAAGACCCGAAGCTTGAAAAATACCTAGACACGGTCCAAAGGATCGAAGCTTCCTTCGAAGGATTTTCTGTTAAGAATATCCCTCGAGGACAAAATGAGCATGCTGATTTGTTGGCCAAGTCTGCAGCACAGGTGCTGCCGTTACCTTCGGATGTGTTTTTCGAAACAATAAAGGCACCTTCAGTGGAGCTACTTGAAAGAGCAGTCCTTAACATTTCTCCTGTGTACAGTGAAGATTGGAGAACTGAAATAATTTCTTACCTTCAGGGCAGCTTCCTATCAGATGACGAAGCTTATAATAAAAGAATAGAGGCAAGAGCTCGTCCGTATATCATGATAGAAGGGGAATTATACAAGCATGGAGTTTGTGCCCCGCTGCTCAAGTGCTTATCTAGAGCCGAAGGTATAGAATTGATGAAAGAGATACATGCAGGCCTGTGTGGATCCCACATCGGATCCAGGCCGTTACTTGGAAAAGTTTTTCGCCAAGGGTTTTATTGGCCGAAGGCAGCTTCGGATGCGGCGGAGTTGGTTCAAAAGTGCGAAGGTTGTCAGAAATGTGCAAGAGATCAAAAGCAACCTTCGTCTTTGACACAGCTGATACAGCCCATCTGGCCATTGCAAAGGTGGGGCCTCGACTTGCTGGGTCCATTACCACCGGCTCAAGGCAATCTGAAATATGTTATAGTGGCTGTGGAGTATTTTTCCAAGTGGATTGAGGCGAAGCCATTAGCCACAATAACTTCGGCCACTGTCCAAAAATTTTTCTGGCAGAACATTGTCTGTCGCTTCGGAGTGCCGAAGGCCATCACTGTAGATAATGGAACACAGTTCGACTCCGAAGATTTCAGAAAGTTCTGTGATCAAATTGGAACGAAGATCCATTTTGCATCAGTCAGGCATCCGGAGTCGAATGGGCTTGTTGAAAGGGCCAACGGCATCATAATGACAGGAATAATGAAGTTAATCTTCAATCAACCCAGGGGAAAGTGGCCAGATCAGTTGACCAAAGTAGTGTGGAGCCATAATACAACAACATCAAGATCTACAGGCTTTACCCCATTCAAGTTGTTATTTGGTGACGAAGCAATAACCCCGGAAGAAGCCAAAGCTGGATCAATAAGAGTGGTAGCTTCGGCAGAATCAGGTCCCGAAGATACTTGTCTCGTGGAAAAAGATGCCTTAGAGGGGATCAGGCTTCAAGCCGTGGAGAATATCAATAAATACCAGGCTGAAACAGTCAAATGGCGAGATAGAAAGGTCCGGCTAAAAAATATTGAGCCGGGACACTTGGTGCTTCGAAGAGTGGCCAACCCAGACACAGTGGGCAAGTTACAATTGAAATGGGAAGGGCCTTTCTTAGTAGCATCTTCGTCAAGGCCTGGTTCGTACAGACTGAAGGACATGGATGGCAATGAAATTCCAAGATCTTGGAATGCGGATGAGCTTCGGCGATTTTATGTATAATTCGATGTAATTTTTTATGTTCTTTCTTTTCTTTTTCATGGCACCCTTTTCCTTTCTAAAGGGGGAGAAAGGTTTTTAATGGGGCCATCATATGTAATTTTCCTTTTTAGATTTATAAGAGCAAAATCCCCCAAAGAATGTAAATGTAAAAGCTGAGAGCGCACCATCGAGTGCCGAAACTGAAAAAGAGAAAAAGCTCCGAAGACGTCCCTAAGGGGATGCAGAGCTCACAGCGAAAAGTCAACGCTGATTCCGCCGAAAGTAAAAGGCGAAGAAGCTCCAAAGACGTTCCTAAGGGAATGCAGAGCTTATACCGCCTAAGTAAAAGGCGAAGAAGCTCCAAAGACGTCCCTAAGGGGATGCAGAGCTTACAGCGAAAAGTCAACGCTGATACTGCCTAAGTAAAAGGCAAAGATGCTCCAAAGTCGTTCCTAAGGGAATGCAGAGCTGATGTGTGGTTGGTTCTAAAAGAAGTAATGGTTGAGAATGTGGCTTCGGACATACGCTTCGGACATTCATTCGCACATTACATTACATCATGGCATTTGCATGCATAAGCATTCATTCATAGCATTTGTGTTCCTAAGTGGTTGCTTCGGCAAAAAGAAAAGCTTCGGAGAAGTGGTTTTTTATGATTCGTTATGTAAAAGAAAAGCTTCGGAGAAGTGGTTTTTTATGATTCGTTATGCTATGTTGTGTACAAAAAAGAGAAGCTTCGGTAAAAAGAAGAATTGCTTTTATGCTTTGTTGTATACAAAAGAGAAAAGCTTCGTTGCTCGGCAAAAAGAAGAATTGCTTTTATGCTTCGTTGTGTACGAAAAGAAGGGAAGGTGTTTTTTTCGCCTTCTGCTCAAAATACTGATTTCGTCCACATCAAAGCGCCTCAATCGAAGGGTAAGAATATATTACAAGGTATGTACAAAGTTCCTTGAGAACAGTTTAAATGTATTTACAAAAGTTGTTACAAAAGTATCCTAAGTTTTTATCCTATAGTACATTTCTACTGATCTTCATTAAGCTTCAGCTTCGGCGACAGCTTCGGCGATATAACTTAAGCATCATCTTCACCTTCGTCATCCTACATAAATCAAGGAATCGTAAGTAAAAATCAAGTGCAAAGGAAAAGGTAAGTACGAAGTATCATTTCTTACTGGTTCAAGATGACTTCGTGCTTCGTCTCCAGCCTTCTCCCGCCCGCCTTTTGTCCATATCATTTTTATAAATCTATTTGAGATGCTTCGGGCGAGGTCAGGTATATCATCCAGGATTGATGGAGATAGGGTGAAGTTGGGCCTGTTGACAATCTTTCCATGCTCGCAACTGGTCCTCAGGAATGCAGCAGCGGTACCCCGAGAAGCTACCCAGGCACAGAAGTCGCCGTGCCCGGCTATAACTTCGTCAAGTTCTTCGATTTCGGCTTCGATATGATCGAAGGCCTGTGGTAAATTTTCCGCTGAAGGGTTAAATTTCCCGCTGCTGGCTCCAACAGAGTAAAATATCTTTTTTAATCGTCCAATACAATTGTTGCTAAATTTTAAGCATTTGTCTTGAAGGCTTGCTAACGATTTCTTCAACTCTGAACTGGTCTGGACTTCGGCTTTAAGTTTCGAATTAAGCTCCAGCTTCTCCTGATTGAATTGTTCTGATTGACTGATAAGCTTCGAATTCAATTCTGATACCTTAGCCTCAGTCTCTGCCAGCAGGCCTTCGGCGGATTGGAGCTCGAAGTCTTTCTTTTCAATGATAGCTGATTGTTCTTTTATCTTGCTCTCTAAATTTTCGATTATAGCTTCGTGTTTTTTGTCCTCCAAGTCTTGTTGCATCTTCAGAGCTTTGCTCAGTAGCATGCTCTGTACAGAAACAACTTACGTTAGTAGTATTTTCATTATTAACAGCAATAAAAACCAGAGAAAAGGTTGTTTACCTTGAAGTTGGAGTAAAATAAGCTGCCGACGATATGTTGTCGTCGGTAGCGGCTGATGTCTGTCTCTAGCTACGGAAAACCGATACTCTTTGATAGAGTACCGATTACCTTAGCTCCAGTTTGGTCTCGAATGCAGCCCAATTTTTCGTCATCAATGCCTCCAAATAGAAGGGCTCCTGGCTTGTAGCCGCAAGATTTGGCATAGTCCTTGAGTTCTTCTATTTCGTCCTTCGTCAGTTTCTGCCCAACTAAATTCTGGAAAGAGTAGGCTTCGTCGTCCGAAGTGTCTTCGGCTATTTCTTTTCCTTTCTTAGGCACTGTGGCCATGGTTTTTTCAGTAGTAGCACCAGCTTCTTCTGCAGCTATGTCTTCCAAAATCTTGTTAATGTCCTCAATGGTAGTTTCTAAGTTTGTATCTTCTGCTGTAGCGGCTTCGGTAGCCGCGACCTCCGAAGGTGCGCCTTCGGCGATTGCTGTACCTTCAGCAGCTGCTGTTTTCTGAATTGACGCCCTAGGCGGCGTCTTGTCGATAACTTCAGTTACCGCAATAATTCTTTGCCGCTTGGGTTTGTTTATCTTCGTTTGATCCGGCTCGTCCACCTTTTGAAAAAGCTTCGTCAGTTGGAGCCCTAATGGACTTAGCTTCGTGGGCATGGGTTCAGTCATTACCTTTAAAATTTCCTCCACGTCGCTGGTAGAAGGCGGTGTGGGGGTCCCCTCTTCTTCGGGTGATTTGTGCTTCGGAGTAGATATTTTTCTTTTCTTGGGAATTTTCTTCTCCTTTGCTGGTCTTTCTTCATCCCTGATCAGAGTTTCGGCTACTCTTTTTCTTTTATGGCCCTCGGCACCCTTGTTCAACTGCTCATAGTCTGGGTACTCGAAGCCCAGGGCATCAAGCACTCGGTTCAGCCTTCGCTTCGGTCGGGCACCGAAGGCCGCTGTCATTAGTTGATCCTCTTTTTTGGAGTAGTTCCCCAGGATTTCATTGCACATCACCTCAACTGTGTCTAACCACTCTTTGCAGGGTTTTTTGAAGTACTTCTTAAACTTGAAGTGATAAGGAAGCCGGACAAGCTCCCCCTTCTTCTTCTCTCCCTCCAGCTTCGGCATTTCCCACTCTTTTAGAGTAGGGAAAACTCTGAATGCCAAGAACTCCTGAACTAGATCCCTGGTGCCAATTTGTTCTGAAATAATTTCAAATTCACCCAGAGCAGCCCAGGTGGGACCTTCTAGATCGCCGATGCGGCATCGTGGCCTCGTCTCTCCGAAGATTAAATCCAGAGGGCTTTGTACCAATTTTTCTTTGTCTTCGTCAACTTTTACATAAAACCACTCAGATTTCCAGCCTGCTGGCCATTTGCTTCGGTAGCTGATGACAGGACACTTTGTTGTCTTCCGGTAGGCAAAATTATAGCAACCGAAATTATCATGTAGCCCATCTTTTCTGGCCTTTGTTTGGTAATGTAATTCGTGAACTCGGCAGAAGCTGTCGGCAAACGGTTCCACAGCTTGGCTTCGGAGGGCCCAGATATAAACATTGAGCCTAACGATGGCGTTAGGAGTCAATTGATGAAAGTAGATATCAAACTTCTTCAGTATCTCCGCAATAATCTTGTGAAGAGGGAATCTCAGCCCAGCCTTTAAAAAGCTCTTGAAGATAACAATCTCATCCTTCCCTGGCTTCGGGGTGGTTTCTTCTCCCCCGAAGCGGAGTAGCTTCTTCTGATCTTCATTGAAATAACCTGCTTTCACCATCTTCGAAAGATCAGCTTTTGAAACAGTTGATTTCCCAAAATCCAGGTGACTGGGCTTGCTGGGCATAGCAATGTGGTAGTCATCTTCGGGGTCAGTCCCTTCAATGTTTTCTTCTTCTCCTTCGGCAGTTGTCGGGTTTGCTTCAGCAGCAGGCATTTCTTCCGCAGTCACTAGACCGGAACGCTGCATCGCTTCGGAAATGGGCACAGTGCCCGAACCTTCGGCTTCGTCTCCCTCGCGTACAACTTTGGCAGTAGATCGCACTCTCACCATTTGATTCTGAGTTTGGGGAAGTCAGATACTTTTTTCTTTTTTCTTTTCTCCCGAAGCTCTTCTTTCTGATGAAGCAGACGTTGAGATGGACCTTCGTTCGATTCTGAGACTCAAGCTTCGGCTATGGTGGAAAATTTTGGCAGCAAAACAGTGCAAATAGCAATGAATGCCGTGGTAACTTCACACCTACCCGTTTGTTTATATAGTGCTGCAGGTAAGAAGGCGAAGCGGCAGGATTTTTGCACCACGCGGGCAGTCACTTGTACTCGCTGTGCAGTGGACCGCAAAGGTCAAACAGTAACTCTGCAAGGTGGGCCTGGCACGCGCTCGGAAGCCGGATCGTTTCTCCGCAACGAGCTCAGGGAAGGTGTTTTTTGGACCTTCGGCTTCCCGAAGCTGAAGAGGCTTTTTTCACGGGTCAAGCTCGTTACGAAAAACGATCTAGCACCGCGAAAGGGGCTACTGTTGGGGTCGTGCTTCGGTGCGCCGAAGGTCTCACACGAAGAAGCAGCTTCGGCTGAAGTCGTCTCCAAGAGATGGCCGAAGGTTCCTTTTCATGGAGCTTCGGCGTTTCAAACCGACATAGAGATAGAATGACCTTTTTATGCATATAGGTCTGAGTCAATGTTGTAAACTTTTGTAAGGGGCATAATTGTAATTTGTCACAGGCTGTGACCTGTGCCTATAAATAGATGAACAGTACCTCTGTACTGTTCACGCGAACCTGTTATTTGCCTTCGCATCACACTTGTACTCTCGCCTTCCTCAGGACCAAAGGTACATTTGTAATTTGAAATCATTAATATTCGTTCATGTTAGTAGAAATGGAAATGATTCTATGTTGACATTTAAATGTCTATTTTATACATCATGATTTATACGAATACTTCATCCTTCATTGTTATGTTTACGAAGGTACGTCCTTCGTAACCTTCGTCCGAAGTCTCTTATATTCCGAAAGGATATAATGTGATGAAGGACGAAGGACCTTAATATTTAACATTTTCTGTGTTGCCTTGTTCTTAACTCTTAGCACTTGAGAACAAGCCCCCAACAGAGGTAAAATACCCAGAGTGGTTAGCCAATACTGTCATGGTGAAGAAGGCCAATGGCAAATGGAGAATGTGCATTGACTTCACGGATCTTAACAAGGCATGCCCAAAAGACGAATTCCCGCTACCAAGAATAGACTCTCTTGTAGATGCAGTAGCTTCTTCAGAGCTCATGAGTCTATTGGACTGTTATTCAGGCTATCATCAAATCTGGATGAAGAAGGAAGATGAGCCGAAGACTAGCTTTATAACTCCTAGTGGCACCTATTGTTATCTTTGGATGCCTGAGGGACTCAAGAATGCTGGAGGAAGCTTCAGCAGAATGACAGCCAAGGTTCTTCATTCCTAGATAGGCAGAAATGTGCTGACTTATGTTGATGATATTATAGTGAAAAGCACGAAGCAAGAAAATCACATTGTTGATTTGCAAGAAACATTTGCCAATTTCAGGCAACCTGGCCTGAAATTAAATCCAGAAAAATGTGTTTTTGGAGTGAAGAAAGGCAAGTTCCTTGGCTGTCTGGTATCAACGAAAGGAATTGAAGCTAACCCAAGAAAGAACGAAGCTATCCTTCGGATGGAGCCACCAAGCACGAAGAAAGGGGCTCAACGGCTAGCAGGAAGATTAGCATCATTAAACAGATTCATATCCAGATCAGCGGAAAGAAATCTGCCATTTTTTGAAATACTGAAGTCAGCCGAAGTCTTTCAATGGGGCCCGGCACAACAAAAAACTTTTCAAGAGTTGAAACAATATTTGAGTGATTTAACAACATTAACTCCACCCACACCAGGGGCTCCATTGCTCTTATATGTGGCAGCTTCGCATTCTGCAGTGAGTGCGGCACTGGTACAGGAGAAGCTAGATGGTCATGTTAAAAAGCAAGCTCCAATATACTTCGTCTCTGAAGTTCTAAGTCCATTAAAGAAAAATTACACAGAATTGGAGAAGGTATTATATGTTGTGTTAATGGCCTCCAAAAAGCTTCGGCATTATTTTCAAGCATACCACATAATTGTTCCTTCATCACAACCTCTAAAGGACATCATGAGGAATAGAGAGGCTACTGGAAGAATTGGAAAATGGGCTGCAGAGCTTAATGAATTCACCATTGATTATGTGCATAGATCTTCAATTCAGTCCCAAGCGTTAGCAGACTTCATCGCTGATTGGACGCCAGGGGCTCAGGAAGAAGAGATAAATAAAAATGCCGAAGCTTGGACAGTGTTCTGCGATGGTTCTTGGGGAACCTTCAGCGCAGGAGCAGCTGTTGTTCTAATAGCACCTTCGAAAGTCAGAACATGTTATGCAGCCAAGCTAGACTTCAGTTGTACAAATAATATTGCCGAATACGAAGCACTCCTGTTGGGGCTTCGAAAGTTAAGGGCAATGGGAATAAGAAGGGCTATTCTGAAAACTGATTCTTATGTCATTTCTGGCCATGTAGATAAAAGTAGCAAGGCAAGAGATCTGAAACTTGAGAAATATCTGGATATAGTCCGAAGGTTGGAGGCTTCTTTCGAAGGTTTCTCTATCAAAAACATTCCAAGAGGCAAAAATGAGCATGCATATCTGTTAGCCAAATCAGCGGCTCAGGGGCTCCCTCTACCTTCGGAAGTATTTTTTAAAACAATAAAGGCACCTTTGGTTGAACTTATGGAGAGAGCAGTGCTCGCCATTTCTCCAGTACATAGTGAAGATTGGAGGACTGAAATCATATCTTTTCTCCAGGGTAACTGCCTCTCGGACGACGAAGTTTATAATAAGAGAATGGAAGCAAGAACAAGACCGTATATCATAATAGAAGGGGAATTATACAAACATGGAGTTTGCTCCCCCTTCTCAAGTGTTTATCCAGAACCGAAGGTATAGAACTAATGAAGGAGATACATGCAGGATTGTGTGGATCTCATATTGGGTCTAGGCCTTTATTGGGAAAGGTTTTTAGACAAGGATTTTAATGGCCGAAGGCAGCTTCGGATGCAGCAGATTTGGTCCAAAAGTGCGAAAATTGTCAAAAATGTGCAAGAGACCAAAAACAACCTTCGTCATTAACTCAGTTAATACAACCAACATGGCCATTGCAGAGATGGGGCCTGGACTTATTAGGCCCACTTCCACCAGCACAAGGTAATTTGAAATATGCTGTGGTGGTCGTAGAATATTTCTCTAAGTGGATTGAAGCAAAGCCTTTGGCTACGATAACTTCAGTTACAGTCCAGAAATTCTTCTGGCAAAATATCGTTTGTCGCTTCGGCGTACCGAAGGCTATAACTATGGACAATGGAACACAGTTTGATGCCAGAACTTTCAAAGATTTCTGTGACCAGATTGGAACGAAGATTCATTTTGCATCAGTCTGGCACCCGGAGTCAAACGGGCTGGTTGAAAGAGCAAATGGTATTATAATGACGGGAATAATGAAGTTAATCTTTAATCAACCCAGAGGAAAGTGGCCAGATGAGTTGATTAAAGTGGTGTGGAGCCACAATACAACTATATCAAGGTCAACAGGTTTTACACCATTCAAGTTATTGTTTGGTGACGAAGCTATAACCCCAGAAGAAGCTAAGGTAGGGTCAATTAGAACAGTAGCTTTGGCAGAGGACGAAGCTGATTATTCTGTGGCAAAAGATGCTATAGAAGGGACCAGACTTCAGGCTATGGAAAATATCAATAAATATCAAGCCGAAACAATAAAATGGCGTGACAGAAAAGTTCGGTTGAAAAACATTAAGCCAGGGCATTTGGTACTTCAGAGAGTGGCCAATCCAGACACAGTAGGCAAGCTACAGCTGAAGTGGGAAGGACCCTTTCTGTTGGTATCTTCGTCAAGACCCGGTTCTTACAGATTGAAGGATATGGACGGCAACGACATTCCTAGATCTTGGAATGTGAGCTTCGATGATATTATGTGTAACTTGATGTAATCTTTTTCATTTTTCCTATGGCACCCTTTTCCTTTCCGAAGGGGGAGAAAGGTTTTTAATGGGGCCATAGTTTGTAATTTTTTCTTTCTTATCCAGCTCTACGAGCGCAAAATCCCCCAAAAATATGTAAAATGTAAAATCTGAGCATGCACCATCGAGTGCAGAAAAAGAAAAAAAATAGGGAGAAGCTCGAAAGTTGTCCCTAAGAGGATGCAGAGCATGACGAAGCTACAAAAAAGTCATTCCTAAGGGAGCGCAGCGTAAGTTTTCTGCTCAAAAGTCGTTCCTAAGGGATTGCAGAGCCAAATACCGCCGAAATATAAGGCAAAGAAGTTCAAAAGACGTTCCTAAGGGAATGCAGAACTTGTACCGAAAAGTCAACGGTGATACCGTCGAAATAGAAGGCGAAGAAGTTCAAAAGACGTTCCTAAGGGGATGCAGAACTTACACCGAAAAATAAGCGGTGCAGCCGAAAAATAAATGGCAAAGAGATTTCAGCTATTCCTAAGGGAATGAAGAGTTTTGATGTGGCTTCATAAGCATGTGTCTGGACATTCATTTGCACAATACATCACATCATTCATTGCATTCATATACATTCATTTAGACATACATAGGATCATCATCATCATATCATACAAATACAGACAGTTGCTTCGGCTCTAATGATAAGGTTTCGGCGAAAGGAAAAGAAGCAGATATATGCTTCGTTGTGTACGAAAAGAAGGGAAGGTGTTTTTCGCCTTCGGCTCAAAAAATACAAGTTTTGTCCACATCAAAGCAGTTCATACATGGACGGAAAGGTAAAAATATTGTTGGAGGCTTGTTCTCAAATGCTATGAATTAAGAACAAGGCAACACAAGAATAGGTTAATGGTTAATGCCCTTCGTCCATTGGAGCATTATCTCCCGAAGGATATAACGATCTTCGGACGAAGGTCATGAAGGACATACCTTCATCATCACAACATATTTGTATAAAAGACGAAGCATATGAAACATGAGAAACAACATGAATAATTGTATGATATCATAATATATATATATATATTTCTTATTATATAATTATAAATGAATATGAGCAATATTGAATTACATTTATACCTTCGACTTGACAGAAGGTGATAATACAAGCATGACGCAAAAGCAAATGACAAGTCCGCGTGAACAGTACGGGAGCACTGTTCATCTATTTATAGGCACGGGACGTAGCCCATGTAAAATTACACTCATGCCCTTTACATTTGCTAATGACTCTATAGTAATCCATCGAGGTCTAAATAGCCTTTTCCCTTTTAAGTCGGTTCTCCTTTCAGCTATCATGCCGAAGGTCCCCTGCGCATAGCTTCGGCTTTGCGATATGGTCAAAGGACCTAAGCCGAAGGTCCGAAAAAACACCTTTCCTTTGCTAGAATAGCAACAGTCAATGACAGACGGGGCCCTCCAACTTGGAGCGCGCTGGGCGTATAAATAAGAACTCACCCCGAGCACATTTGGTACGCATGCTTTGCTTTGCTTTGCTTGATTTCTTAGCTCTTGCTTTCCATCAGTTGCTTAGTTTCTTAAATTTTCTAAGCTTTGAATTTAAGGACATATTTTCGTCAGTTCCGAAGATAAGATGTCTCACGACAAGAAGACAGTTGCTAAAACGAAGCTAACCGAAGAGGAGAAGCTTCTTGAGGAAAAGACTGTTGAATTCATTGAGTCAATTGCAAAGACAAATACAGAAAAGATTACAAAAGAAATTCTAGAAGGCTTATCTAAAGATACCGATGACAGCGATAGTTATGATGCGGAAAGTGGGGGCGAAGACTTCGAAGATCGGCCCTGGCGACCAAGTCACACAGTCTTCGGGAAATCGACTATCAGACAGAGTCATCTTGATAACATGAGAGGAAGGTATTTTCGAGACATATCTATTGTGAGGACTGACAACAGAGATAGGACTGTTCCTGTTCCTGAAGAGAATGAAGTCGTAATCTTCCAAAGCTTTTTCAAGGCTGGGCTTCGGTTCCCCTTAAGCAGATTTGTTATTGAAGTTTTAAAGATATATGAGATTTTCCTTAACCAGATTACTCCTGAAGCAATTATCAGAATGGGGATCTTTGTCTGGGCCGTGAGGAGTCAAGGTTTGGAGCCAAGTGCAAAATGTTTCTGCAGCATGCACGAACTTTCGTATGAGACGAAGCCCTGGGGTAATAAACAATATCATAACAATTTTGGTTGCTATAGCTTCGTTGCTCGCTCAGGCTCAAGCTTCCCAGTGCCAACATTTCGGAAAAGATGGCCCGGAGACTGGATGAAAGAATGGTTCTATGTGAAGAATGATTTAAAAGCAAGAGAAAATATTACAAAGATCATTATGCGCCCCATTTGGTCCCGCTTCGGCCTTCGGAAACCGAAGGTAGAAATTGATGAAGCAGCCGAAGAATGCCGAAGGGCCTTTGGCATAGTTTGCTCTTTCATCGGGACGAGGGATTTAGTTCAAGAACATGTGGCCTACAGGATATGGCCATTGGTAGACAACTGGGAGATGCCAAAAGAGACCATCAGCAACCCTAACGAAGGTGGTTTGGTTCGATTGAAATATACCTTCAGGTTTAGAGACCAATTTATCGAACCAGACGATGACCGGCTGAAATGTGTTGAAAATACCAGTGATGAACTACTTGGAGCCTACTCCAAGTCTGAAGATAACACACTATCTGTGGCCTTCGGGAGCCGAAAAAGAAGAGGCTAAATAGAGTTTTTGATGCTATTGGATTTATGTACCCTGACTACCGCTACCCGCCACGGGGGCAGAAGAGAAAGAGTGGATCTTCTGGGAAGGATGTTGCTTTAGCCGCCTCAAGCGAGCCCGCGCCGAAGAAGAAAAAGGTGAAGGTTCTTACTCACCGATCGCGCTACATTGAACCGACCACAGTGCCTGACTTTGGCGGTGAGACCTCTTCAGCTACTGAAGCCGAAGGACCTGCCCTTACGCAGAGGATTGAAGAACCGGCTGCAATGCCGAAGGCTGACAGAATTGAAGAACCAAGACCCAAAGAGACAAAAACCTCAGAAATTCTAAGCCCTTCAGTAGGAGTGGAGGCGTCGAAGATACAAAAAGATCTGGCAGTAACCCCAAAGAGAAAAAGGATGACTAGTGTGTTAGATGTGCTGGAGACGATAAAAACTTCAAGCTCTACTCTAGGAAAAATTGCCAAGGTTTCGAAAGCACAGGTTGAAACCGAGACAAAGCTGACCGAAGCCGAAGCTACAATTAGCCGGGCCGGTGCTGAATCTGGGCCTTCAGAGCCCATCAAAGAGAAATCCTCGGAAATTGGAGAAAAGGCAGCGGAGGAAGAAGTTATAGAACAAATTTTGCCTGAAAAATCTGTGGCTCCTACTCCCGAAGCTTTGAAAGAGAATAGTGAATATATTATCCGTCATGCTTCGGGAAAAAATCTCTCTAAAGAAGAAAAGCGAGAAGCTCAACACTATGCCCAGAAACTGAAATATCCAAAGGGAGCATTGGTATTCAACGGCAGCGGAGAAGAAGATTTCTTGTATTGTCTCCTAGACAGCAAGGAGATTTCTGTCTGCCGGGAGATGAGCAGAAGCTTTGGATTCCCGACACTAGAAGTCGGGCTTTCGGTGCTATCGAAAGATGAATTGGCGGACAGTTTAGCATATAATAGTTTAAAGGTGTGAGAATGAATTTTTTTGTGCTTAAAAACGAAAAAAAATTATTTGCTTATACTTAATACCGCACTTCTTTTGCACGGCCTGATTCTTAGCAATGCCCTCAGGACGCAAAAAATGCCGAAGACGAAGGATGCACTATAGCTCTGAACAACCTTCGTTCCGAAGTAATTGAAGTAAGGAACGAAGGTCTTGAAAAAGATAAAATATTAAATTCATTGGTGAGCAAAATAAAAGAAGACGAAACTACTTCCAAAGCCCAAGCTGAAGCCCAGAAATGTGAAATTGAAGACCTTCAAAAACAGCTGGCTGAAGCAAAATTAAAATGCGCTGTTGCCGAAGCCGAACGAAATGCCAGTGATTACTGGAAAAATTACTGGGAAAAAATAGTTGTAGAACTTCGCGCATCAAAAGAAAAATGTTTTTAAAAATCTATAGAATGTGTAAAAAAGATAAAAACTAGCTTCGCCAATGTTGGTGCATATTCAAGTGAAGATAACTTCGTACGAGGCGACCCCGAAGGCCCAATTGAGTGGATCAGCAACGAAGCCGAAGCTTTTGAAGAAATTTTGAATGACCACGGGGACGTCTGTGCCTTCTCTGGTGCAAGAGGAGTTGCAGCTATTTTGGAGAGAGCAGGGTGCGAACATGTGAAAACTTTGGCCTAAGCCGAAGCTGCTCTATCGGTTGACGATACAAAGGACCCCTCAGCCGAAGCAAGCTTAGTGGGCGGAAAATTTTTCACTGACATCTGGGAAAATGGCGGCCGAGGGATGGCCCATGAAATAATAAAGAAGAGCGAAAAAGATACTCATGACGCTAGGGAAGCAACGAAGGCAGCTGAAAAAGCTGCGGAACTCAAAAGGTGGATAGGTATTGCTCAATGGGTTTTAACTTTATTGTTTATTTTTATGACTTCGAATTGATTTATGTTTTCTACCACAGCTGAACTATCTCCTCCCCCTGAACCCTTCGAGTCATTGGCCGACCCAGAGGCAAAGGCCTCAGCAGAAATTATTAGGATGGCTGAAACTATTGTAAACGAAGTCGTTACCCAACTGCTGACCGAAGCTACAGATGAAGTTTTGAAAGAAGAATAGCTATTGTAAAAACATTGCTGGAATATTAATGCAGCATTTGCTGAACTATGTTTGTAATATTTGGTGCTCATGTGTTTTGAATGTAATATATGAATGGTTTTGTAATTTATTTCTTTACGATGCATGAAACTTTTATGTACATACTGTTTTTGAGCTTTTGGCGAAAAAAAACACCTTCCCTTCTTTTCATGCTTCGTAAAGAAGATCTTTTATGCTTCGTGAGAAATCCTCCAATCGTTGTAGAAACATTAATGCTTCGTCAATAATGGATTTTTGCCTCCATATCAGAGCTGATGAAGTTGTATTTCTTCAAGACTTCTTTTGTGCCTTAGCACAATTTCATTTTTTCGAAGCATTCTCTGAAGGTCAACATTGTATCCCCTTCTTGTGCCATTGATGCAATATGATGTATGATGTTATGTTATGCGAATGATGTGATGATGTTATGCTATGCAAAATGGTATTTGTGCCGAAGACACACACATATCCCCATAGTGGAATACACAATCTCTTTGTCGTTTATTTTTCGGCTTCACCGCTTATTTTTCGGTGTATCAGCGCTGACTTTTCACTGTAAGTTCTGCATTCCCTTAGGAACGTCTTTTGAACTTCTTTGCCTTCTATTTCGGCGGTATTCGCGTTGACTTTTCGCGCTTCGCCTTATATTTCGGCGGGAATTGGCTCTACATTCCCTTTGGAACGACTTTTGAGCAGAAAACTTACACTGCGCTCCCTTAGGAATGACTTTTTGTAGCTTCGGCAAACTTACACTGCGCTCCGTAGAACGACTTTTTGTAGCTTCAGCAAACTTACACTGCGTTTTGTAGAATGACTTTTTGTAGCTTCGGAGATACTTGTGATGTAATTTTTAGCCGTGTGTCCTCTTAGAAACAACTTTTTGTGCTTCAGCGACTTTGTTAGACTCCGTAAGTCTGTGGAGAAGATATATTTTCACTATGGCAAAAACGAAGCTATTACAAGGAATTGAAAATGACAAGACAACTAGGTTTTCGGTAATTGTTCCTTAGTAAGAAATAAAATGATAATGAATGTAAAAACTGTTTCAGGGGTAGGATATCTCTCAATAGATATGCTTCGATTCTGGCACAGTACTGTTGACTGTGCGAGCCTCGGACTCCTCCCTGAAATCTTGTTGTTGGTGGGTCTGTTGGCTCCCTTCTGGCTGCTGACCTCGTGGATATGCAGGTTGTAGTGGTGGCGGAGGTGGAGGCTGTGGCCAGGATGCCTGCGGCTGACTAGCAGAAGCAACAGACGCTGGAGGATGGTTACCCACATACTCTGGTATGTAGGGTGAGTGATACGAAGCAGTATGCATGACCTGCTTCGGTTGGTTCTGCTGAGCTGCAGCTTCTGCTATTTCTTTTTGTTTCTGTATGGTGACATGGCACATCCTTGTAGTATGGCCCTTGTCCTCACCACAGAATAAGCAATAAATTTTCCTAGGTTGATCCCTAAACCTCCCTCCAAAGCCCCTGGCGCCTCTGCCCCTTGGAGCTGGCGACCGAAGATAGCTTTGTTGCTGCCCCGAAGCTTGCGAGGGATATTGTGGCCTCTGTTGTTGACTTCCTCTGTCATCACTTTGGGTGGAGTGGATGCACCTGACATGTCTTGGGTGAATTCTCCCTTCGAAGCCCCTAGTCATCTCAGAGAACCTATAAGCTTCCTCCCTTCTCTGACGAAAATCATTGTCAGCGTGGATGTATTCATCCATCTTTTGAAGCAGCTTCTCCAAAGTCTGTGGAGGCTTTCTAGCGAAATACTGGGCAGTAGGTCCTAGACGAAGCCCCTTGATCATGGCCTCAATGACAATTTCATTGGGCACTGTAGGCGCTTGTGCTCTCAGACGCAAGAACCTTCGGACGTATGCCTAGAGATACTCCTCATGATCTTGCGTGCATTGAAACAGAGCTTGAGCTGTGACTGGCTCCGTCTGGAAGCCCTGGAATCTTGTCACCAGCATGTCCTTGAGCTTCTGCCATGAGGTTATAGTTCCTGGTCGAAGAGAAGAATACCATGTCTGGGCCACATTCTTAACTGTCATGACGAAGGATTTGGCCATGACAGCTGCATTGCCTCCATATGAAGATATGGTTGCTTCATAACTCATCAAAAACTGCTTCGGGTCTGAATGCCCATCATACATTGGAAGCTGAGGTGGCATGTATGATAGGGGCCACGGGATAGCCTGTAGTTCTGTTGCCAAGGGAGAAGCATCATCAAAAGTAAAGGTATCATAATTAAAATCATCATACCATCCATCGTCATTGAACAAGCCCTCTTGATGAAACTCCCTGTGCTGGGGCCTTCGTTCTTGTTCATCTTGAGCAAGATGGCGTACTTCTTCAGTGGCTTCGTCAATCTGCCTTTGAAGGTCGGCTAGTTGAGCCATCTTCTCCTTCCTTTGTACTTGTTGATGAAGCATCTCCATGTTTCTGATTTGTTGGTCCAACTCGTCCTCCTGGGGTGTTGGACTGGTGGCCTTCCTCTTCTGACTTCGTGCCTCTCGAAGAGAAAGGGTCTCCTGGTTTGGGTCCAGCGGCTGGAGAACGGCAGCCCCTGTCGCTAAAGCTTTCTTCGGTGGCATGATGAAGGTCAGTGCTTGCCGAAGGTCGTCGAAAAGGATTCACCGGAGGTGGGCGCCAATGTTGGAGGCTTGTTCTCAAGTGCTATGAATTAAGAACAAGGCAACACAAGAATAGGTTAATGGTTAATGCCCTTCGTCCATTGGAGCATTATCTCCCGAAGGATATAACGATCTTCGGACGAAGGTCATGAAGGACATACCTTCATCATCACAACATATTTGTATAAAAGACGAAGCATATGAAACATGAGAAACAACATGAATAATTGTATGATATCATAATATATATATATATATATTATTATATAATTATAAATGAATATGAGCAATATTGAATTACATTTATACCTTCGACTTGACAGAAGGTGATAATACAAGCGTGACGCAAAAGCAAATGACAAGTCCACGTGAACAGTACGGGAGCACTGTTCATCTATTTATAGGCACGGGACGTAGCCCATGTAAAATTACACTCATGCCCTTTACATTTGCTAATGACTCTATAGTAATCCATCAAGGTCTAAATAGCCTTTTCCCTTTTAAGTTGGTTCTCCTTTCTGCTATCATGCTGAAGGTCCCCTGCGCATAGCTTCGGCTTTGTGCCAACCTTTGCATTCTTTGTACTTCTTCACATTGTGGTTCTGATCCGAGTCCGAAGGTACCTGTTCATGTATTATACTCTAGAAACATTGTTAAATCATGTTTTTGAGGACCTTCGGAAGACGAAGGCCCCCAACAAATATATTACAAGGTATGGACAAATTTACAGAGTAGTATCTGATTCTTAAATTACAATATTCTTTACAAGGATAATTCAAAAGTTTCTCTAAAGTTTTTTCGTAGCAATGTCTTCGGCTTCATCACCATCCGCTAAGCTTCGGATCATCCACCTAGCTTCGAATCATTGCTCTTCGACTTCGTCATCCTGTACATAACAAAGCGTTATAAGGTAAATCCAAGTTTCAAGGAAACGGTAAGCACAAGGTATGAGTTTATTACCGGTTTGAGGTGACTTCGAGCTTCGTCACCATCCAAGCTTAGTCCACCCTTCGCCCAAATTTGAGTTACGAATCTATTCCCAATACTTCGGGCCAGGCTGGGGATGTCATTCAAGTCTGCTGGTGACAAGCTGAAGTTCGGCCTGTTTACAATATTCTCGTGCGTGCAACCAGCTTTCATAAAAGCAACAGTTGTGCCACGAGAAGCTAGCAGGGCGCAGAAGTCACCATGCCCAGCTATGACTTCATCAAGAGCATTAACTTCGCCTTCAATATGATCAAAGATGCCTGGTAGGTCTTCAGCTGAAGGTTTAAACTTTTCAGAACTGGCTCCAACTGAGTTGAAGACCTGCTTCAGTCGTTGCACGCAACGGTTGCCGAAGTTTAGACATTTATCTTGAAGTTCCTTCAATTACTTTTGCAAGTTCGAACTCTTTGCAACTTCAGCTTCAAGCTTTGCATCAAAATCCTTTTTCTCTTGTTCAAAGCTTTTTGATTTCGTGGAGAGTTCACTGTTTAATCTAGTAATCTAGGCTTGGGCTTCCACCAGCGAACCCTTCATTGTTTGAAGCATGAAATCCTTTTTCTCTAGAGCAGCTTCGTGATCTTTAATTTTGCCCTCTAAACCCTCAATTATAATCTAATTTTTCTTATCCTCGAGGTCTTGTTGCATCCTCAAGGTTTTACTTAGTAGTAGACTCTGAAAAAATAACCTTCATCAGAAATAACCTTCATCTCGAAAGCAATAAAAAGTTAAGGTAAGAACTTTACCTTAAAATTAGAATAAAATAAGCTACCAGCGATATGTTGCCGCCGGTACCAGCTGAAGTCGGCCTCAAGCTTCGGAAAGCCAACACTCTTCAATAGAGTGCTGACAACCTTCGCCCCAGTCCGGTCTCAGAGACATCCTAAGCTCTCTTCGTCAATGCCACCGAAGAGCAATGCTCCTGGTTGATAGCCGCATGATATTGCATAATCCCTCAACTCTTCCTTCTCAGCCTTAGACAGCTTTTGACCAAGTATGTTTTGAAAATTAAAATCATTTTCCTCCGAAGTATCTTCGGCAATCTCCTTCTCTTTCCCCTTCTCTTTCCCGGGCGCTAGGGCCAGAGTCTCTTTGGCAGCTGTAGCAGCTTCTTCCGCAGCCATGTTCAAAAGCATCTTATCAATATCAGAAAAAGTGTCTTCCAGATTTGTATCTTTGACTGTCTCAGCTTCGGCAGTTGCAGCATCAGCGGGGGCAGCCTCGGTGGCTGCAGTGTATTTGGCAGCCGATGTCTTTGACGTCGAAGCCGGTGGTGGCGTTTCTTCAATAGCATCAATAACAGTAATAATCCTTCGCCTTTTCTCAGCTGGCTTCTTGATTGCCGTAGGCTCCTCCCTCTTCTGTAAAAGCTTCATCAGTTGTGGACCTAGTGGACTTAGCTTGAGAGGTAAAGATTCGACCATTACCTTTAAAATTTCCTCCACGTCAGCAGCAGGAGGCGTTGAAGGAATTTCTTCCTCTATATCAATTGTTCTTGGCTTCGCAGCCGCAGCTTTTCTTTTCTTCGGAACAGCCACCTTTGGCTCAGGGCTGGATTTTTTCTTTTTTAAAGCTTTCTCATCTTCTATCATTCTAGCAGCTTGCCTCTTCATAACACTGACAACTCTTTTTCGCTTTGGCCCTTCGGCACCCTTGCTTAACCGTTCATAGTCAGGGTATTCAAATTTTAGCGCATCCATTACTCGGTTCAGCCTTCGTTTGGGTCGAGTGCCGAAGGCTACGATCATCAATTGATCTTCTTTCTTAGTATAGTTGCCCAAAATTTCATTGCACATAACTTCAATCGTTTCCAACCATTCTTGGCAAGGCTCTTTGAAATGTTTCTTGAACTTGAAGTGATAGGGCAGTCGAACAAGTTCATTCTTTTTCTTTTCTCCTTTAAGCTTCGGCATATTCCATTCCTTTAACGTCGGAAATACTCTATTGGCTAAGTATTCTTGCACCAAATCTCTAGTACCAATATGCTCAGACACAACTCGGAACTCGCCCACAGCTTCTCGGCATGGTGACCCTTTCAGCATGTCGCACAGGGGCTTAGTTAACCCGAAGGTTAGGTCCAGCGGGCTCTGAACTAACTTCTCCTTCTTCTCATCAACCTTAACATAGAACCATTCATTCTTCCAACCGGTTGGCCATTTGATGCAATAGCTGATCATCGGAGTCTTCATATCTTTGCGGTAAGCAAAATTGTAACAGCCAAAATTCTCGTGTAGCCCATCTTCTCTAGCCTTCGTCTGATAATGAAGCTCGTGCACCCAGCAGAAAGCTTCGACAAGCGGGTCCACTCCTTGGCTTTGGAGAGCCCAGATAAAGACGCTGAGCCTAACGATAGCGTTAGGAGTCAGCTGATGAAGATAAATTTCGAAATCTTCCAAAACATCCCCAATCATTTCATGCAAAGGAAACCTCAATCCTGCTTTGAAGAAACTTTTGAAAACCACCACCTCATCATTTTCTGGTTTCGGAGTGGTTTCTTCCCTGCCAAAACGAATCAGCTTCTTCTAGGCTTCCCCGAAGTAGCCTAGCTTTATCATCATGGGCATATCAGCCTCAGAGACAGTAGACTTTCCAAAATCCAAGTGGCTGGGCTTGGATGGCATGATGGTATTATAATCTATCTCTTCTTCATCAGCATCACCCTCTTCAATGTCAGTAGCCTGATCAGCTTCGACAGCAGGTGCACCTTCGTCAGAGGCACCCTCTGTCACAACCAGTCTGGATTGCCTCATTACTTCGGAGATTGGGGCAGTCTCGGCAGCTTCAGCCTCCTCTCCGTCTCGTGTAACTCTAGCAGTTGAGTGCACTCTGGCCATTTGATACTGAATTTCTTACGGTTTTGATGAAGTTGTTGACTTTTTGCAATTTTGCCGAAGCTCCCTCTTATGACGAAGCTAAACCAAGACGACGCTCTAATTGACAATATGATGAATAAGCTTCGGCTATGAACAAATTTTTCAGCAGCATAACAGTGCAATAGTAATAAATGTTGTAGTAACTACACACCTACCCGTCTGTTTATATAGTGCTGCAGGTGGGAAGGTGAATCGTCAAGCCGCTCGCACCCGCTGAACAGTCGCCCACACCCACTGAACGGTGGACCACAGTGCGCGAGAAGGTGAATCACCAGATCGCGCGTACCTGTCGTATGGTGGGACCACTTGCACTCGGAATATTTAATCGTTTCTCGACAACAAGCTCAGGGAAGGTGTTTTTCGGACCTTCGGCATTCCGAAGCCTAAGAGAATTTTTCACAGGTCGAGCTCGTTACGAAAAACGATCTGGCACCGTTAAGGGGCTACTGTTGGGGGTCTGCTTCATCGCCGAAGGTCCTGCAAGAAGAAACACCTTCGGAAGATCAACACAGAAACAAAGCCGAAGCTACCATCCGGGGAGCTTCGGCATAGTGACACACCTTGAGATGAAGGGTGGCACCGACTTAAAGACGAAAAGACCGAGTGGCCCATGATAATCTGTGTCCTGATTGTAATTAGTTATAAAGGACATGAATGTAATTTCTCACAGGCTGCATCATGTGCCTATAAATAGATGAACAGTACCCCCGTACTGTTCACGCTGACTTGTACTTGCTCGTGCATTACGCTTGTACTATTTCCTTCTGTCAACTCGAAGGTACGAATGTAATTCCATATCGTTTCTATCTATCCATGATATAATAAAGTTGAATTAATAATGTTATATAATTATTCACGTTGCTTTCTATGCCTTACATGCTTCTTCTTTCATTAATGTATATTGCAATCGTGAAGGTATGTCCTTCATGACCTTCGTTTGAAGATCATTATGCCTTAAGGGAAATAATGCTTCGAAGGACGAAGGGCCTTAACTTTTAACATTTTGTGTTGCCTTGTTCTTAATTCGTAGCAATTGAGAACAAGTCCCCAACAAATACTTTTATCCAACGCTTCGGGACCAGGAGCTTCGGTTTTTCCAGTTGCAATCTGCTCTGTTGATTTTTCTTTAGGGTCAGCACGCTCCATCTCGGCGGGCACTGAAGGCCCAGCTTTGGCTTCAGCTTCAATTGTTGTAGCTTCGATTTCTGCCTGCTTCGTTTCAGCTTAGGGTTGCGCCTTGGAAGCTTCGGCAATTTTTCTTGTAGGAGCAGGACTCAAGGTTTTTGCTGTTTCTAGCACAACATCTAGCACATTTGCCATCCTTCTCCTCTTAGGAGTTGCGGCAGAACCCTTTTGTGCCTTCGGCACTTTTACCTCTGTTGAAGGGCTCAAAATCTCTGGTATTTTTGTTATTTCTTCAATTTTTGACCCTTCAACCTTATCCTTACCAGCCTTCATCTCAACTAGCTCAACTGAAGGTAACTTCGGCATTATAGCTGGCTCTTCAGTCCTCTACGCAGGAGGAATAGTTTCTTTTGTTTTGGCAGCCGAAGAGGCCCCTTCGCCAAATTCAGGTATCACGGCCGGTTCGATGTAACGCGGCCGGTGAGTCAGAACCTTCATCTTCTTGCACTTTGGCTCAGCTGTGATGGCCAAAGCGGCAACCTTTCCAGAAACAACAATCTTTCTTTTTACCCCTTGTCCTCGCAGCGGGTAACAATAGTCAGGGTATACGAAACCAATAGCATCAAATACCCTTTTCAACCTTTTCTTATTCCGACCCCCAAAGGCTGCGGACAAGGCATTGTCCTCGGTTTTGGAATACGCTCCAAGCAGTTCATCACTTGTAGCTTTGATACACTTTAGCCAGTCGTCGTTTGGTTCATCAAACTTATCCCCAAACCTGAATGTATACTTCAGCCGGACCAAACCACCTTTGCTAGAGTTAGTGATGGTCTCCTTCGGCATTTCCTAGCTTTCTACAAGCGGCCACACTCTGAATGCTATATGTTCTTGAATTAAATCTCTTGTGCCAATGAAGGAGCAAACAGTACTGAAGGCCTTCTGACACGCTTCAGCGGCGTCATCAATTTCGACCTTCGGCCTTCGGAGGCCGAAGCGGGACCAGATGGGGCGCATAATGATTTCTTTTATGTCTTCCCTCGTCTTTAGATCATTCTTCACATAAAACCACACTTCCATCCAGGCCCCGGGCCATCTTTTCCGAAATGTCAGCATCGGGTGGCTTGCATTGGGGCGGGCGATAAATCCATAACAACTGAAGTTGTTGTGGTACTGTTCTTTACCCATGGCATTCGTCTCATATAGAAGTTCGTGCATACTACAGAAGCACTTCGCGCTTGGCTCTAGCCCTTGACTCCTTATTGCCCAGACAAAAATCCCCATCCTTACTATGGCTTCGGGGGTGATCTGATGAAGGAAGATTTGGTAGGTCTTCAGCACTTCAACTACAAACTTACTCAAAGGGAACCGAAGCCCAGCCTTGAAGAAGCTTCGGTAAATCACAACTTCGTTCTCCTCAAGGGCAGGGATGTTGTTGTCTCCGCCAGCCCTCACAATAGACATATCCCGAAAGTACCTTCCCCTCATGTTCTCAAGATGACTCTATTTGATGGTCGATTTTCCGAAGATTGAATGACTTGGCCGTTAGTGCCGATCCTCAGAATCTTCACCCCCACTTTCCGCATCATAGCTATCGCTGTCACCAGTATCTTCAGACAAATTTTCCAGTATCTCTTTAGTAATTTTCTCTGTGTTTGTTTTTGCCATTAATTCAATAAATCCAGCAACATAAGGATGCACAGACTTCTTCTCCTCAAATAGCTTCGCTTCTTCGGTCAGCTTTGTTTCCGCAACAACCTTCTTTTCCTGAGACATCTTTTCTCCAGACATGGTGAAAACATGTTTCTTAAACCGAAGTTCAGAGAGCTTGAAATCTAGCAAGCGCTAGTGAGCAAGAGCTAAAAGATTGAGAAAATAATGCAAATGGCACAAGCAGCGTATCAAATGCAGTTGGTGTGAATTCCTATTTATACCCAGTGCACTGCAAATTGGGGGGCACCATCTGTCATTGACTGTTGCTATTCTAGCAAAGGGAAGGTGTTTTTTTGGACCTTCGGCTTAAGGCCTTCATCCATGTCGTAGTCTGAATTCGTTATCTTAACAAATTAATAGTACGAGGGGCTACTGTTGGGGGCCTTCGTCTTCTGAAGGTCCTCAAAAACATGATTTAACAATGCTTTCCAAGTGTAACACGTGAACAGGTACCTTCGGACTTGGGTCAAAACCATATACGATGTGAAGTGTGTAACATCCCAGATGTTACCAAGGCCCTACTGGTACCCTTGACTTGTTATCACATGTGTTAAGTGGGGAAGAGGGAGCCCCAAAACCTTGGAAACCCTTGGATTAACTAAGAATGTTAATGACAAAGGCATTACCTAAGCACTTATGCAATTATCACCTTGGGCAAGAGAGAATTAAACCCTTGACCCTTCTTGAGCCCTTAACTCCCAAAACCCTGGTTTAAGGGAAAGGTTAAACAAATGTGCAAACCATGAGCTAACCCTTAACCAAAGTTTAAGTAACTTTATAATCTACAAAATGAAGAGGGGAAAACATTTCAAAAAGGCCCCTTAAAGACCCCAAATCCACTCTTTAAGTAGAGAGCACACTAGAGCTCTCTAATCTTTTCTAAGTCAAAATTTAACCCTAATCTAAAGATCAGATGTGTTCACTTAGTAAATGGCGCCAAAACCACTTGGTCTGAATACCAAAAAGGTGCCAAACCACCTAAGGCACCCACTGGAAAAGTTTGAAACCGAGCCAAATTCGTTTGACATGTTTTGGCATCTCTTATGTCGCGGAGTGGACAGTGGGACAAGCCAGATTTGGCGTCCACAAATCTCCCTACCTAGGGCATATCTGCCATTGGAACTCACATACAAGAGACAGCCCTAGGTGCCAGGAGGAGACCTGCGCCGGATTTTTGCCAAGATTCGCACGTTTGCGATCTCGGCGAGCTTTTGAACATTGGTAGAAGAACACCTCCACGTGTTCGACGCGCCCTGAACGCGCCCGAGCACGCCCAGCACCCGACCCCGCGCGCCCCGTGCCGCACCAAGCCACGCCTGTGTCCCCTGCCCACGCCCGCGCCTATAAAGCCAGCCGAGGCTTCAGCCGTACGCCCCCACGCGCTCTCGACCTCACCGGAGCACGAGATCGCCGGAGTTTGCCTGCACACCACGTGCCAGCGGCCGCCCGATCCCCTGCCACCGTAGACCGGCCAGCAGAGCCATTCCTGGCCCTGTCCAACCCTCGGAATAGACTCTATGTGCCTCGGTGAAGCTCCCAGAGCGAGCAATCGAGCTCTGCCTCACTGGAGACGCCGGATCAAGGTCACTGGACTTCACCCGACCGCCGACGAACGTAGACCGAGCTCCACGATGAGCTATTCTTTGATTCCTTGCACGGGTCGACTCTTTAGCATCCCGTGAAGCTCCCCGTGCCCTTGGATTGACCTATATCACCGTGGATAGGCCGGAGCACTCGCCGCCGACGAGCTTGCCCGCCTGCGCATGTGGACCAGCCGATTCCGGCCATCACCGTCGTCGAGTCGTACCTCTCTGTGACCGCAAGGACTTCCCGAAGCCAACCCCACCCTTTGTCGGACCTCCCTCGCCGCCGGTAAGCCGCGCCGCCCTTTTTCCTCCCACAGGCACTGTTCAAATGAGGGAGGGACCTCGGGGAAGAAGGAATAGAAGTCGGGGGGTTTTTGAACTGTCAGAGACTTAGATGAATAGTTGCGCAGGGGTATAAGTTAAAGGATTGGTTTAGGAAAAGCCCAGAGTCCTCGGTGTAAACTGGTTTTCCAGAAAACCTTTTTAACATTTCTAATTTAAATACAAACAGAGCTTGTAAAATTCATAACTTCAGTTTTATTCAACCAAATTGAGTCAAACCAATTTTGCCAGATTCTAAATAATGTGAATTACCTAGGAAAAATGCAAAACCCTTTAGTATTGCAGAAGAATTTAAAGTTTGGAATTAAATTTTGATTTGACCAAAAGCTAAATAAAAGAGGGAAAAATAGTTACACTATTAGACTGAGGTTAAGAAAAATCAGAGAAGTACTTAATCACTCCCTAATCTGTTTAAAAATAGTAAACCCTTCAGTACACCAAATTAAGGTAGGTTTCACCATTTAAAATCATTTTAGCTCAAAGTTAAAGAAAATAAAGAAGGGAGTTTAAAATAAGAACCAGGGAGCAACCACATTTTTTTAGCTCACTTATTCAATATAGTTCACTGGAAAATTTTATTAGACCCTCTGTTAGTGCAAAAGAAGTACCTTTCTTTTATTTTAGGAAAAGCAATGAAAACTTAGGAAAATCTTAGAAAAATAATCCTGAGGAGAAACCACCCCCAGCCTTGGGATAACTAATATTTTGTTATTATGAATATAGGAAAAATATAAGTTCTGTTGTTTGATATTTTTCAAATAACAAGTTAGTTATAAGTACCTTTTTGGCATTAAACTTTAGAAAATCACAACTAAATATCCAGTAGATCTTTTTCTGTGATTTTTAACACAGAGGCCTAATATCACCTATGAATCTGGACAAAAATAAAAATTGGTACAGAAACCTCACTTAAATCATAGCTATAGTGTAAAATGCCCTTTTACACTTGTTTTGTTAATTTTGCACAAGTAGTATCTGAATTAATCTCCACCTCAAATTTTTAGGAGAACCCACAATTGTCAATATTTACCCACTGTAATTTTTATAGCATTTTTGGAAAATGTTAACTAACCCTGATGGTTCAAAAAGGCTTAATAGGAAGCAATAGAAAGACAAGGGAAACTTGGGGAGAAGTAGATGAAAGTACAAAGCCCTTAAGTATATCCAAAAAGAAACCTTAGAGAAACACTAAACTGAATACTGTTTTACGATGCATAACCTTTACAAATGATCATATCATTTTTATGCATATATCTTATTCATTGCATTCGATAGACTGTAATCTCGCTGACAGGGACTACATCCTCGTCCTGGAGCAAGGAGTTGCTCAGGAGGTGGCCCAGGACCCAGCACCAGAGCCTGCCATCAAGGATCTGCCTGCCTCAGCTTTGGAAGGCAAGCCCCGGTTTTATCCATAACCGTTATATATGCTATTTTACTGCACTTAATGTTTGTAGGCTTGTATTGTGCACTTAAGCGTAGGAGTTGCCTGAAACCCTAGTAGCATTAACTCAAGATTTCCTTTTGAGATGGATACTAGTATGCTAGGTCGAGTAGCTGCTTTACTAATTAGGGATCTCGGTAGAAGTCGAGTGATTTTCTAGCACTCGCGCGAGGTCAGGAATTGGTTGTATCCATTTTCATATCGTAATGATGCTAGTCTATGGACAACAATCCATGGGGATTGGTTGTCTACGAGACGAAAATCGGAATAAGGATTAAGGTGTGGTACCATGTGTCAAGCGTTTGAACGTACTAAGCACATGACGAGAAATATGGTAAATCGGTAAGCCTAGTACCTGAGTGAACCTGCCCGCAGATTGCCCTCCTCAAGCGACCTGAGACGTGGTCTCCCATTCCGGTTATGGTGGGTACAAGTGCGGTCACTGCACGACGGCAGTCGGGGTCAGTGAGGCATTGTACGCCAAGGTGGTGAGCCCCTCTCTGCTGACGGGGAATCGATGGGGACGGTTGATGTGTGTGGGGACGGAGTGCCTCGCCACATCATGTGTTTAGGTTTACCTTGCAAGGTTTAAAAACTCGATTCGAATCGTCTGCTTCTCGTAGCTAATGAGACTGCTTGATCCATGCTGCTACATTGAGTAACAAGTGGAAATGTGATGACTTGGCAAAAGTTGTTGATTGCCAAATGTTTGATACCATGTATGATTAGATAGGTACACATTTAGTCTTAAGAGAGTCACACTAAAACTTGAAAAAGCTAAAACTTGATTTTAGACTCAGCTAGTGCTTTTGGCAAACCAAACCCCTCAGCCAAACAACTACATGTCTAGAGGTAGAGGAGTAGACTCCTCACACCGGGTAAGTCTAGCTGAGTATTAGTATACTCAGCCTTGCTTGTGGCATAATTTTATAGGTTCTCTGGAGGACATGGTTGCTAGAGTGACTTGGCCGTCCATCTTGCCATCGGGTTGGACAGTCGAGTGGGACCCTACCTCGGCTGAGGAGGAGCATGAGGAGTGATGGGATAGGCTTCCCCATCCTTCCATTTATTTATCGTTAGTTTTATTCCGCTGCATTCCGAACAATGATCACTTCTTTTGCTAAAACTCTGATGATGTTGTAATAAATTTAATACTCCTTAATGTATGGTTTTATGCTTTATTGTATTTGCTCTGTGCCTCACCATCGAGTGAGTACGTGGTACTTGATCCTGTTAGTGGCCTCGTCGGACTAGATCCGAGAGACTGCCGTTTTATTCCTATTTAAGTGTGGTCTAGCCTTTAAGGTGGGACTCAGACACTTGAGTAGGAATAATTCGGGCAGTTCCGCCACAGCTGGTATCGGAGCTCGTACCACCACAGAGGAATCAATAAACTATAAATACCATCCTTTTCAAAAGTAAAACTTGTTAGAAACAAATGTTGGATAGATCGTCAGGACGAGAAGGATAGACCTAGGACGAGAAGCCTTAGGATAATAGGGGGGTAGCTAGGTGGCTATTTGAGTAAGCCCTATAGGCTACTATAAGGGATGGGAGTTTTTCCCTATTCCCTCTAAGTTGAAATGAGGTCGTTTAGGACGAGCATGCATGCATCCTTTACTTAAAACTACTTGATAATTAGGTAAAAACTTTAATACATGATAATGACAGATTAAGTACATTTAGTGACCTTATCGTAACCTTCGATAGGCCAAGCTTTGATTCCCTTTTATTTTATAATTCTTTTTCTTTTTCACTTACGCTTAACCGTGCACAGATGACTTCTCACAGATCCTTGGAAGGAGGGAACGCACATTCCCACATGGACGGACTTGCACGAGAGGGTTTTCCCCGTATCTTGTGGGAGGTACTTCAGGGAGCAGGTTACACGACGCCTCCCCAGTACACGGTGCAGCTGTTCGAGAAGAACCGGGTGCCCCGCTGTAGGGTGAGGATGACCCTGGAGCCTCATCCCTTACAGCCAGGCTGGCGTTCGTTGGACTCCGAGTCTTTCGGATACCGGGCTGAAGACACTATTGAGGCCATTGCTCTCCACGGGCTGACAACCTTTTGTGGCTTTCACCCCTTGGAGCTGTCTACTAATCCCATTGGCTTGTTCCCCGTGGAGAAGGAGGACGACCCAATGTGGAAGGACCGAGTGGAGCATGCCAAGGATATATGGGCTCTTTACCTAGGGCAGACTGCTCACTTGATGGTCCGATGCATGGATGCCCTGTATCGTCTGCAAGTGATGCGAGGAGAGGCAATGTCTCAGCTAATGGCATTATTGGAGGCTACCAAGATCACCCTTGACAACAGAGAGGAACTGGTGGTAGACCTATCCACTAAGATGGTGGAAAAGGACCTGCAGGTGGAACAGATGTCCAACGAGATCCAGGAGCTTGAGGAGCTAGTGGGAACCAGGGAGAACACCATCGAGGTTCTCAAGGATCAGCTAATCAACACTCAGCAGCAACTTGCGGAAGCCAACCAACATTTGGATATGCACCACCAGGAGATCCAGGACATGGAGGCCAACGAGGATGTCGACATTGAGGGAGGAGAGGAGTAGGAGCCTGCATCCAGCTTGGACACTGCTGGCTCAGGGAGACCATCTTCCCCCGAGTCGAGCGTAGCCTCGTTTGCTCACTAGGTTGCAGGGATAGAGTTAGAAGTGTGTGGCGGTAGAACTCCTCGAAGCTAGCTTAGCTTTTGCACCCTTGGGGTACTAGGCTAGACAGAGTTGAGTCTTTTGGGTCACTGATGTAATCGTATCAAACTCTTTTGGAAGTATGGATGATGAATGATGTCAGTTTTTAAATTATGAAGAAAAGTTTTATGCCACGTAATATCTTTTATGAATTATGCAAGAAAATATTGGTTTTACCCTTTCGACTCTTTCACCACGTATGAACCCTGACATCAGAAATATGATATTGAGGGCATCCTTAATTTTTCAGATGGCAGGAAGAGCGCGTCGTGGACAGAATGAACGCATTCCTCCACCACCGCCACCGCCTCCTACCATGCAAGAACTGATGACTCAGCAGAATGAGATTCTGCGACAGTTGGCTCAGCGTCAGTCGCCACCTCAGCATTATGGTGGTGGTGATCACCATCAGCGTCCCCCAGCAGCAGCCACTTATCAGGAGTTCCTCAGCACGCAGCCGCCGTTGTTCACTCGGGCAGAGGATCCGCTTGATGCTGATGTATGGCTTAGGGTAGTGGAATCCAAATTTCCACTACTAAATGGAGTTTTTTCAGATGTGGCTAAGGTCAGGTTCGCCACCCAGCAGCTTCACAGACCCGCGCGAACATGGTGGGATCATTTCCTCGCTATGCAGCCAGTTGACCACGTGGTGGAATGGAGAGAGTTCAAGGCAGCTTTCAGAGGGCATCATATACCAGCAGGCATTATGGACCGCAAGCTCAATGAGTTTTTGGCACTCACTCAGGGAAATTGGACAGTGTTGCAGTATGCTACGGCCTTCAATGACCTGTGTTAGTATGCTGGATACCACGCAGACACGGATGAGAAGAAGAGGCACAGGTTCAGAAGGGGCCTCAGCACTAAGCTCCGCGACCATCTCAACACAGTCAGGGCCAACATCTATAATGAGTTAGTCAACATGGCCATTTCTCAGGAGGACTGCATCACAGCCCGTCAGACAGAAAAGAAGAGGAAGACCCCCGTGGTAGGATCATCAGCTCAGCCTCAGCGCTTCAGAATTGTATCTGACACTCAGAACAGAGGACCTCAGCAGCAGCAAGGACGTTGGGTGATCCGACCACAGCAGCAGCAGCAGGCACCCAACCGCTCTCGGCTCCCAGTTCAGAGGAACAACAATCAGCCACAGCAGCAGCAGTACCGTCAGGTCAATGACAACAGGTGTTTCACTTGTGGTAACATTGGACACTATGCCAAGAATTGCCCTAGAAACCAGCAGAGGCAGGGACAGAATTCCAACTAGAATCAAGGCAAGAGGCAGAAGGTGCAAGTAAGGCAAGGCAGGCTGAACTTCACCACCATGGCTGACATTCCAGAGGGAGCACCCGTCATGACTGGTATCTTTTCCATTTTGAATAATCCTGCAATCATTCTTTTTGATTCTGGTGCATCACACAGTTTTATCAGTACAAAATTTAGTGCCAAATGCCAGTTACCTTTCCATCACACCAATGGGGGTATTACAATTTCAACACCATGAGGCAGGGTTGCCACCTATCAAATCAACAGGCAAGTGCCTATAAAATTTGGTAGTCTTGTGATTAGAACCACCCTCCTCATCTTGGGTTTGGATAGTGTGGACATCATTTTGGGAATTGACTGGTTATCCAGGCATCAGGCAGTACTTGATATTGCAGCAAGGGCCATTGAGATTCACTCCCCTACTTGTGGCAAAACTACATTATATTTGCCTAACCAGGGTTGTACCCGATCCTGTGCCTTCACTATGATGAAGTTGCCTGTTGAGAAAATCCCAGTGGTCTGTGACTACCCCGATGTTTTTCCGGATGAATTGCCAGGGATGCCACTCGACAGAGACATAGAGTTCGCGATTGAATTACAACCCGGAACTGCCCCTATATCCAAGAGACCTTATAGGATGCCTCCAGCGGAGTTGGCAGAATTGAAAAAGCAACTACAAGAGTTGTTGGACAAGGGGTTTATTCGCCTAAGTACTTCACCATGGGGATGTCCCGCCTTATTTGTGAAGAAGAAAGATGAGAGTTTGAGGTTTGTGTTGACTACCGCCCTCTCAATGCGGTAACAATCAAGAACAAGTATCCATTGCCTCGCATTGAGGTATTGTTTGATCAGTTGGTGGGAGCCAAAGTATTCTCCAAGATAGACCTTCGCTCTGGCTACCATCAGGTCAAGATCAGGGCCAGTGATATTCCGAAGACGGCTTTCTCTACCAGATATGGGCTTTACGAGTACCTGGTGATGTCTTTCGGCCTGACCAATGCCCCGGCTTATTTCATGTATTTGATGAACTCAGTATTCATGCTAGAGCTAGACAAATTTGTGGTGGTTTTCATTGATGATATTCTGGTTTATTCCAAGAATGAAGCTGAGCATACCATGCACTTGCATATAGTACTTCAGAGACTGCGTGATCATCAGTTGTATGCTAAGTTGTCCAAATGTGATTTCTGGCTGAGAGAGATTAAATTTTTGGGTCACACCATTTCTCAGGATGGGGTATCTGTTGATCCTGAAAAAGTCCAAGAAGTGATGGATTGGAAACCTCCTACCACTGTACGGCAGATCCGTAGTTTTCTGGGCTTGGCAGGATATTATCGACGATTTATTCCGGATTTCTCCAGGATTGCCAAGCCAATGACTGAATTGTTGAGGAAAGGAGTCAAGTATGAATGGAGCCAGAAATGTGAGGATGCCTTTCATACACTAAGGCAACATTTGACCACAGCACCCGTGCTAGCTCAGCCTGACAACACCAAACCCTTTGAGGTTTATTGCGATGCTTCCGGTACTGGATTGGGATGTGTCTTGATGCACGACCACAGAGTCATTGCTTATGCCTCCCGAGCACTCGGACCCCATGAGCAGAACTACCCCACACATGATCTGGAGTTAGCAACCGTAGTTCATGCTCTCAAGATTTGGAGACGCTACTTAATGGGAGCTCATTGTAATATCTACACTGATCATAAGAGTCTCAAATATATCTTCACCCAGGCTGATCTTAATATGAGGCAGAGAATATGGTTAGAATTAATCAAGGACTATGATTTGGAAGTGCATTACCATCCTGGCAAAGCCAATGTTGTGGCAGATGCCTTAAGTCGGAAGGCCCAGTGCAACTGTGTGAGTATGGATGCAAAAATCACCACCCTGTGTGATGAGTTGTGCAAGCTAAATATAGAAGTTGTTTCCTCTGGTGCCTTAAGTTATATTTCAGTGGAGCCCACCCTACATGAGCAAATAGTCATGGCACAGATTGGTGACAAGGGTGTTCAAGTCATTAAGGAAATGATCAAACAGAAGGTGGACAAATACAAATGCTTCCGTCAGGACAGCAAAGGAATTCTATGGTTTGGAGACCGCTTGGTTGTTCCCAAGAACCCCGAGCTTAGAAGGAAAATATTGGATGAAGCTCACCTTTCCAAATTCTCCATGCATCCCGGCAGTAACAAGATGTATCATGATCTCAGATCTTTGTACTAGTGGACCAGAATGAAAAGGGAAATTGCTAAGTATATATCTGAGTGTGACACTTGCTAGAGGGTTAAGGCCAGTCATTTGAAGGTGGCAGGCACTTTACAGCCCCATCCCATACCATCTTGGAAATGGGAGGATATTTGCATGGATTTCATTGTGGGATTGCCCAATACCTCCTGGCACCACGACTCTATTTGGGTCATTGTGGATAGATTGACTAAGACAGCTCATTTCTTGCCAGTACATACCACCCACAGGGTAGAGAAGTATGCAGAAATCTACATTGACTAGATAGTTTGCTTGCATGGAATACCAAGGACTATTGTATCTGACAGAGGAGCACCATTCGTAAAGCGTTTCTGGGAGCAATTGCAAGAATCACTTGGGACCCATGTAATAAGAAGCTCAGCATACCATCCTTAAACAGATGGTCAGACAGAAAGGGTGAATCAGATTTTGGAAGACATGTTGAGGGCATGTGTGTTACACTATGTGAAGGAATGGGACAAGTGTCTTTCCTTGGCAGAATTTTCTTATAATAACAGCTACCAGTCCAGCCTAAAGATGGCACCTTTTGAGGCCTTGTATGGGAGAAGGTGTAGGACACCGCTAAATTGGTCACAAGCTGGAGAGAGGGAAATTTTTGGACCTGACCTGGTTCTTGAAGCAGAGGAGAAAGTCAGAGTCATTAAGAAGAACTTAGAAGCTGCTCAGGCCAGACAAAAGAGCTATCATGACAAGAGGAGGAAGCCTCTATAGTTTGAAGTGGGAGATCATGTTTATCTTAAGGTGTCACCCACCAAAGGTGTTCAGAGATTTGGAATCAAGGGCAAGTTAACTCCTCGCTACATTAGGCCCTATGAGATCATAGAAACTTGTGGGCCTGTAGCATATCAGTTGAAGTTGCCACCCCATATGTCAGAAGTTCATGATGTGTTCCATGTATCTCAGCTATGAAAGTGTGTCCGCTTACCCATAGAAGTGCTACCTAAACCAGAATTGGAGATAGAACCAGACTTGTCCTATCATGAGCACCCCATCAAGGTATTGGATCAAAAGGAGAGATCAACGCGGGCAAGGTCGATCAGGATGTATAAGGTTCAGTGGAGTCATCATTCAGTAGAAGAGGCTACGTGGGAGACTGAGGATTTTCTACGTTCCCGCTTCCCCGACCTTCTACCCAAAGGAATCGGTACGTAATCCAAAACCCCACCCCCACCTGCCCTTTGAATCTAAATATAAGAAAAACCTAGTTGTTAAGAGTAGAGTAAGTTGTGGAAAGAAATCAAAAAGGACTTCCTTCTGAAGTTGCAAAGACAATGACATTCGAAGAGCAGTTAACTAAAACAACTTGAACAAAAGGATCTGCAACACCCAAGCACACCTTCTTGGTAACCCACAGAAGGATCCCTACCCAAAATCTCGGGACGAGATTCCTTTAAGGGGGGGCTGTAACATCCCAGATGTTACCAAGGCCCTACTGGTACCCCTGACTTGTTATCACATGTGTTAAGTGGAGAAGAGGGAGCCCCAAAACCTTGGAAACCCTTGGATTAACTAAGAATGTTAATGACAAAGGCATTATCCAAGCACTTATGCAATTATCACCTTGGGCAAGAGAGAATTAAACCCTTGACCCTTCTTGAGCCCTTAACTCCCAAAACCCTGGTTTAAGGGAAAGGTTAAACAAATATGCAAACCATGAGTTAACCCTTAACCAAAGTTTAAGTAACTTTATAATCTACAAAATGAAGAGGGGAAAACATTTCAAAAAGGCCCCTTAAAGACCCCAAATCCACTCTTTAAGTAGAGAGCACACTAGAGCTCTCTAATCTTTTCTAAGTCAAAATTTAACCCTAATCTAAAGATCCGATGTGTTCACTTAGTAAATGGCGCCAAAACCACTTGGTCTGAATACCAAAAAGGTGCCAAACCACATAAGGCACCCACTGGAAAAGTTTGAAACCGAGCCAAATTCGTTTGACATATTTTGGCATCTCTTTTGTCGCGGAGTGGACAGTGGGACAAGCCAGATTTGGCGTCCGCAAATCTCCCTACCTAGGGCATATCTGCCATTGGAACTCACATACAAGAGACAGCCCTAGGTGCCAGGAGGAGACCTGCGCCGGATTTTTGCCAAGATTCGCACGTTTGCGATCTCGGCGAGCTTTTGAACATGGGCAGAAGAACACCTCCACATGTTCGACGCGCCCTGAACGTGTCAGAGCACGCCCAGCGCGCAACCTCGCGCGCCCCGCGCCGCGCCAAGCCACGCCCGTGTCCCCTGCCCACGCCCGCGCCTATAAAGCCAGCTGAGGCTTCAACCGTACGCCCCCGCGCGCTCTTGACCTCACCGGAGCACGAGATCGATGGAGTTTGCCCTGCACACAGGGTGCCAGCGGCCGCTCGATCCCCTGCCACTGTAGACCGGCTAGCAGAGCCATTCTCAGCCCCGTCCAACCCTCAGAATAGACTCTACGTGCCTCGGTGAAGCTCCCAGAGCGAGTAATCGAGCTCTGCCTCACCGGAGACGCCGGATCAAGGTCACCAGACTTCACCCGACCACCAACGAACGTAGACTGAGCTCTACGGTGAGTTATTCTTCGATTCCTTGCATGGGTCGACTCTTTAGCATCCCGTGAAGCTCCTCGTGCCCTTGGATTGACCTATATCGCCGTGGATAGGCCGGAGCACTCGCCGCCGACGAGCTCCCCGCCTGCGCACATGGACCGGCCGATTCTGACCATCACTGTCGTCGAGCCGTACCTCACTGTGACCGCAAGGACTTCTCGAAGCCAACCCCACACTTCGCCGGACCTCCCTCGCCGTCGGTAAGCCGCGCCGCCCTTTTTCCTCCCAGGGCACTGTTCAAATGAGGGGAGGGACCTCGGAAGAAGGTATAGAAGTCGGGGGGTTTTGAACTGTCAGAGACTCAGATGAATAGTTGTGCAGGGGTATAAGTTAAAGGATTGGTTTAGGAAAAGCCCAGGTCCTCGATGTAAACTGGTTTTCCAGAAAACCTTTTTAACATTTCTAATTTAAATACAAACAGAGCTTGTAAAATTCATAACTTCAGTTTTATTCAACCAAATTGAGTCAAACCAATTTTGCCAGATTCTAAATAATGTGAACTACCTAGGAAAAATGCAAAACCCCCTTAGTATTGCAGAAGAATTTAAAGTTTGGAATTAAATTTTGATTTGGCCAAAAGCTAAATAAAAGAGGGGAAAATAGTTACACTGTTAGACTGAGGTTAAGAAAAATCAGAGAAGTACTTAATCACTCCCTAATCTGTTTAAAAATAGTAAACCCCTCAGTACACCAAATTAAGGTAGGTTTCACCATTTAAAATCATTTTAGCTCAAATTTAAAGAAAATAAAGAAGGGAGTTTAAAATAAGAACCAGGGAGCAACCACATTTTTTTAGCTCACTTATTCAATATAGTTCACTGGAAAATTTTATTAGACCCTCTGTTAGTGCAAAAGAAGTACCTTTCCTTATATTTTAGGAAAAGCAATGAAAACTTAGGAAAATCTTAGAAAAATAATCCTGAGGAGAAACCACCCCCAGCCTTGAGATAACTAATATTTTGTTATTATGAATATAGGAAAAATATGAGTTCTGTTGTTTGATATTTTTCAAATAACAAGTTAGTTATATGTACCTTTTTGGCATTAAACTTAAGAAAATCACAACTAAATATCCAGTAGGTCTTTTTCTGTGATTTTTAACACATAGGCCTAATATCACCTATGAATCTGGACAAAAATAAAAATTGGTACAGAAATCTCACTAAAATCATAGCTATAGTGTAAAATGCCCTTTTACACTTGTTTTTGTTAATTTTGCACAAGTAGTATCTGAATTAATCTCCACCTCAAATTTTTAGGAGAACCCACAATTGTCAATATTTACCCACTGTAATTTTTATAGCATTTTTTGGAAAATGTTAACTAACCCTGATGGTTCAAAAAGGCTTAATAGGAAGCAATAGAAAGACAAGGGAAACTTGGGGAGAAGTAGATGAAAGTACAAAGCCCTTAAGTATATCCAAAAAGAAACCTTAGAGAAACACTAAACTGAATACTGTTTTACGATGCATAACCTTTACAAATGATCATATCATTTTTATGCATATATCTTATTCATTGCATTCGATAGAATGTAATCTCGCTGACAGGGACTACATCCTCGTGCTGGAGCAAGGAGTTACTCAGGAGGTGGCCCAGGACCCAGCACTAGAGCCTGCCATCGAGGATCTGCCTGCCCCAGCTTTGGAAGGCAAGCCCCGGTTTTATGCATAACCGTTATATATGCTATTTTACTGCACTTAATGTTTGTAAGCATGTATTGTGCACTTAAGTGTAGGAGTTGCCTGAAACCCTAGTTGCATTAACTCAGGATTTGCTTTTGAGATGGATACTAGTATGCTTGGTCGAGTAGCTGCTTTACTAATTAGGGATCTCGGTAGAAGTCGAGTGATTTTTCTAGCACTCGCGCGAGGTCAGGAATTGGTTGTATCCATTTTCATATCGTAATGATGCTGGTCTATGGACAACAATCCATGGGGATTGGTTGTCTACAAGACGGAAATTGGAATAAGGATTAAGATGTGGTACCGTGTGTCAAGCGTTTGAACGTACTAAGCACATGCCGAGAAATATGGTAAATCGGTAAGCCTAGTACCTGAGTGAACCTGCCCGCAGATTGCCCTCCTCACGCGACCTAAGACGTGGTCTCCCATTCCGGTTATGGTGGGTACAAGTGCGGTCACTGCACGACGGCAGTCGGGTCAGTGAGGCATTGTACGCCAAGGCGGTGAGCCCCTCTCTGCTGACGGGGAATCGATGGGGACGGTTCATGTGTGTGGGGACGGAGTGCCTCGCCACATCGTGTGTTTAGGTTTACCTTGCAAGGTTTAAAAACTCGATTCGAATCGTCTGCTTCTCGCAGCTAATGAGACTGCTTGATCCATGCTGCTACATTGAGTAACAAGTGGAAATGTGATGACTTGGCAAAAGTTGTTGATTGCTAAATGTTTGATACCATGTATGATTAGATAGGTACACATTTAGTCTTAAGAGAGTCACACTAAAACTTGAAAAAGCTAAAACTTGATTTTAGACTCAACTAGTGCTTCTGGCAAAATTCGGGCGGTTCTGCCACAAAGTGTGACCAAGACAAAGACTGATACTACTCCGAAGCTACGCGCCAGGGAGCTTCGGCGCAACGGCGGAAAAAGGAACCGACTTAAAGAGGAAAAGGCTATCTAGTCCCCATTGAGTTGTCCATAAATCAATAGAAAATATGAAGGGCATGAATGTAAATTTACATAGGCTGCGCTCTGTGCCTATAAATAGATGAACATTACCCCCATACTGTTCACGCTGACTTGTATTCATTTGTGCGTCACGTCTGGACTTTTACCTTCTGTCAAGCCGAAGGTACAAATGTAATTCAATATTGTTTCTGTTTATCCATGTTAATATAAAGAAGATATATTAATAATGTCACATGATTATTCATATTGTCTCTTATATTTCATATGCTTCTTCTTCTTCTTTCATTAACACATGCTGTGATGATGAAGGTATGTCATTCGTAACCTTCGTCCGAAGACCATTATATCCTAAGGGAAATAATGCTTCGAAGGACGAAGAACCTTTAACCATTAACATTTGTGTTGCCTTGTTCTTAATTCATAGCATTTGAGAACAAGTCTCCAATACCACCCATATTGAAGAGATTAAACCATCAGAGGTCATCAATGTAGTATCAGAATTCCCAGATGTGTTTCCCGAGGAGTTATCAGGTATGCCACCTGAAAGGAAGGATGAATTTGCCATAGAGCTTATACCAGGCACCGCCCCTATTTCCAAGAGAGCCTATCGAGTGTCCGTGTGATAGAACCTCCCAAGTCAATAGGCTCACGTACAGTTGTCCTTGTCCGTCGGACCTCAGACAACCCTGTAGGTGCACCTGATCACTTGATAAGTTCGGTATCTGTATTCTTTACCTTCCCAAGAGCGTTTCACTCGTCACACAGATATTACAACACAACGGAGGTACGAATATGTGGAAGCAGTTACAACAATTTATTTTATATTAAAGTATGGAAAGAGTAGTATTATTACAGACCAGTAAAATATAAGAGTGCTATAGTAATATTGTTACACCCTGGGAGGCAAAAACCCCTCCCGATTAATAGTAAAAAGTTTTTAAAGGAGGACACTTCCTCCCGAGGCTTCAGTCCTGGTCTTCTTCCTTAGGCACCACCTTGGAACAAAAGCAACAAAAATTTGATGATTCCTCACCTACATCAACATGGGTTCGAAAACCCTAAGTACGGAGTGTACTTTCGCAAGTCTTACCCATCAAAATAAAAGACTCTCAAGGATATGCTGGCTTTTGGGAATCAAGGTATGGCTTATCAAGAATCAAAGACTCTGTTTGCATAAATGCTTACTAATAGTGGATCCATAAAAATCTAGTTTTACTTGTCAGGTTAAGTAAAGTTACATGCATCTAGAGTTCTTTCTACCCTAATTCAAGCACTTGGCCTATACTAGCCGTCTTTCCATCATCCCTTTAGTTCACTAGATTGCTACGTGTAAATCAATGACCAAGTCTTCATGTCCAAGAAGTAACGGTGATCCGAATCGATTAATACCCAGCTGGGGATCTCCAATCACACGACATATGTAGCACTTAACCCTTGCATATGTCAACTCGCCACCAGGGTTTTTAAGACCAGATCAGGTTCACACCAACCGAGAGCACAGATACACCACTGTCCAGCCTCTTGCCACGGAGGGTACACGCTACTCTCGCCATCTCTCCACTCACATTGCGTGTTGTCTTATTCTAGTATTAGTCTGCCCGAGGCAAAGCTTACCCATGATGGGCATGTGACCAGTTAAAGGGTCCTCGGTCAGCAGGCCCACATCGACACGGTCCTTAATCGACTTAGACAGAGACACTACACCGAGACTCCCTTCTCGTGCAAGTCAACCGCCCGGTCTCAGCTTTATGATTTAAACCCAAAGTTTGGTACCTGGCAGAGGTACATCTTTTCCGATGTTGAACCCATCACGGCCGTGATGGATCCACCATCAAGTTTTATTTTTGAAAACTTCCCATCCAATCTGAAGCATCACTTTTGTTTTAAAACAAAACATTTTGTTTTTCTAAAGCAAGGCTAAGCATCAAAAATCTTTTTCATAAAAGGGTAACAAGGGAGGGTAATCAATTTTCAAGGAAGGAAATGCATCAACTGTTTAGCACACAACTCCTATCACCTAATGCAACAAACAAGATGATAAAGATTTTAAAACAGCAAGGAGGTGGCAAATGCACCGGGGCTTGCCTTGTGTTATAGGTGAGTCGGGCTCTGCTCCACAGATGTCAAAATAAAAGCAGTTCCTGGCCGGTGGTTCTTCAGGTGGTGGTGGTGTAGCTCTTGCTTCTTCAACTTCTACTTCTTCTTCGTTTTCTATATATATCACATATATAACCATAAATGCTCATGGAATGCTTATGAAAATGCAAAGACATGAAAAGTATGTCATCTTAGGTCTTGAATACAATTTTCCTTCACGGGACTCCAGGAAACTAAGGTTTTTGGAGTCAGTAGTGTAGTTCATAGGGCAGGCATCACTAGAAGATTAGGGTTTTGGGGTTTAGGCACCAAACATTGTCCAAATCATACCAAACTATACCCAAGGCTTCTAAATAATATTTAAAGCTTATCTACAAAGTTTAGTGATTTTTGGAGTCATTACTTAATTTCTAAAATTCCAGGAGTATGGGTTTTGGCTATTTTGAATACTCCATAATTCCCTATCTGGACTAAAAACCATGCTACTATTTTTATTAAATACTATAGAAAATTAGGAACCTAGCAAAAATGGTCTTGTATTTTTAGCATTTTTCTACAAATTTCTAGAAACTCCCTAATCCTGGCAAAAAAAGAAAAAGGAAAAACATGAATAGGGTTGGGCTGATCTGGCCCGAGCCGGCCCAGCATCGGCAGAACGCGCCCGCGTGTCTATTTTGCGAATAGGCCCCTGCTGATTTGAATAACTTGAAACGGAGTCGCGGTACTATTCCTACGTTTCACTAACGGTTACAAAAACACCCCTCTAATTCTAATTCTTCATAACGTCAGGTCCACAACGTGGAGCGGCAGAGCAGTAGCTCCGGTGAGGTCGCTCTGGCCGGAATACACCACGACCAGTGCTCTAAATTGGTTTACTCCTAATTCAACACCGAAGAAGTGTTTCCCCTCGATCAATTGCACTATCGGAGCTCTAAATCGCCCTGTCCACGGAGACAGCGCGAACAACGGATGAACACGGGTGTTCTCGACGATCTGGCGTGGTTTAGCTCAATTGAATGGGTCGAGGAGCATCAGGAGAATCTAAGGACACTAAAACGGAAGAGCAGAGAGCATGAATAGACCTGGAATGAGCTAGCCACGGTGATGTCACTATGCGCGGTATTTCGGACCGATTTGGGGGAAATCCCAAATTGAGGCTCTCTGGTGAGTAATTGGAGGCACGAGCGGGTGGATTGTATGCTAGAATACCTAACAGAGCCGAGGGTGTGCTCAATTTATAAGGCCCTTGAGCGGTGGCGGCTAATTTGAAGGAAACGCGTGGCGGCTGGAGATAAGGAGGGGCACCAGCGCAAGCGATTGGTGGCAATTACCGTCGCAAGCTCACCGGCGATGACCGGCTGTGCTAGAGCGAGTCACTACGACGAAGTACTGCATCTAGGCACGTGTCATCCGAGCGGCAGGTGGCTAACTCCAGTGAACTTATCTGCATTCGGCCGTGAGCCAGGCGGACACGGTGGCCGGGGCGGAACGGTGCCATAAGCTCAATAGCGGTGAAGATCTTTCCACCCCTGAGGCGTTATCCGGGCACCAGTGAGCACGAATCACCTCGGCGACGTGAATCCACGCGCGGGGGTCACCGACGGCAAGTTCACTGAACCAGCGGATCTTTTTGCTTATTGTACCATCAAGAACTTCTTCAGTCTCTTCAGTCAGCCAGACAGAGTGAATGGCAGGGAGATTTGTGCCAAAATTTATGCAGTGACTCGATCATCTCACTATATCAAAGTTGTAGCTTAACAAACCAGCTCTAACTTTGTTATAATGTCTACCAACAAATAGTCACAGGACTTTACTCAAAATCGAGCTCTAAGTTCATCCAACTTCACTGTTACTGAAAATTCAGACTTAGGGCTGACTGACAGCACAACTTTGAGCTTATTTTTCTCCAAACTTTATATGTGATCAAAGCTTAGTTACTTAAGCAAAGTTGTTCTCCTATTATAGCTCTAGACTTTTGATGTGTTGAACCTAGGCAAAATCTTTGTATTTTTAGATCTACAGAGCTCCAAAGTCAGCCTGGCTCATCAGTTTTCAAACTTAGTCATGTGAGAGGAATTGAGTGTCTTTTTTGCAAATAAGCCCAATTCACATATTTTGACTTGCAAATCTTCAAATATGTGAACCATATGACTTGAGGTACCCTAACACCTTGGTTTTTGCACTTGGATCTAAAAGTGGTCGAAATTTACATATAACCCCCTAGGGTTTCTATTTGGGGTTTTTAGTGGTCCTTTTTAGGGTTTCTGGTACTTCTAGAGATTGAATGCCACTCAAATCCATTGATGGTGATATCTTATGCCCTTTTCTAATGAGCTTTGAAGTTTTCTCTCTTTTGGGCTTTATTGGCACTCCTAGTCCTGGTTTAGGGTTAAGTACCCTACCCTAGGGTTTCACCCATAACTAGTCACATCAACACAACTTGTTTGAAATTTTTGCCTAGTGAATGCATTCTAAGTGCAACAATCACATGATATGTTGATACTCATGATGTTATGCTCAAGTTTTAGTGACAGTAACACCAGAGGTGTTACACCCTTACCCCATAAAAGAATCTCGTCCCAAGATTTAAAAGTCCTAGGGCAAGTAATGGAAAAGGAAACATGTCATATTTTTATTTCATTATTTCATATACAAAGCAGGGGTGGTATGGGTCTATTCCTCTATTACAACAAGTGTACATATCTTACAATTTACATGAAGCTAAAAAGCCTGGGAAATTCTTTTCTCAAAAGTCTTGAGTTTCCCAAGTAGCTTCATCTTCCGTGTGTTGGTTCCATTGTATCTTATAAAACTTGAGAGTTCTCCTTCGGGTAATCCTGTCCTTTTGATCCAAGACTCGAATAGGATGTTCTGAATATGTCAAGTCTAGTTCTAAGGCAACATCCATCACTTCAACGGTTCGATCTAGAACCCGAAGACACTTCTTCAATTGAGATACGTGGAACATATTGTGCACAGCAGACAATGTTTCGGGTAATTGGAGTCTATATGCCACTGGTCCACATTGTTCAAGAATAGGAAAAGGACCAATGTACCGGGGTGCAAGCTTCCCTTTTACTCTGAAACGTGATACACCCTTCATTGGTGAGACTTTCAGGTAGACATAATCTTCAACTTGAAAGTACAAGGGTTTGCGTCGTTTGTCTGCATAACTCTTTCGACGAGCTTGGGCTTCTTTCAAATTATGTATTATTCGTTGAACCTTCTCTTCCGTTTCTTTTACCATATCAGGCCTGAAAAACCATCTTTCTCCTGTTTCAGACCAGCTTAACGGAGTACGACACTGTCGTCCATACAAAGCTTCAAAGGGTGCCATTTTGATGCTCTCTTGATAGTTGTTATTGTATGAGAACTGCGCTAATGGAAAACAGTCATCCCATTTTTGTGGGAATTCCAGAACACATGCTCGCAACATGTCTTCAAGTATTTGATTTATTCTCTCAGTCTGCCCACTGGTTTGGGGATGATAGGCCGAACTGTGAAGCAACTTGGTACCTAGGGATTTATGCAGTGCTTCCCAAAACTTGGCTGCAAATTGTGGCCCACGATCCGACACTATGGTCTTTGGAACCCCATGCAGACTAAGAATACGAGCAATATATAACTGGGCATAGACAGCAACTGGATGGTCTGTCTTGATGGGCAGAAAATGGGCTATCTTGGTAAGTCGATCAACTATAACCCAAATAGAATCATATCCTTTAGCTGTCTTGGGTAACCCCATAATAAAGTCCATGCTTATGTCTTCCCATTTCCAAGTTGGGATAGGTAACTATTGCAATGGACCAGCAGTTTTCATATGTATGGCTTTGACATGTCTGCAAGTGTCGCATCTCGCCACATAGCGGGCAATTTCGATCTTCATCTTGGTCCACCAATAATGTTGCTTTAGATCATGATACATCTTAGTGCTTTCGGGATGAATAGAATAGCGACTAAGATGTGCTTCATCTAAAATTTGCTGGCGGACTTCATCATTCTTGGGCACAACTATGCGGTTGTTAAACCATACAACGCCTTGATCATCTTTTCTGAAATAGTTTGCCTTACCGGCCTCTATTTTCTCATGAATGTGTTTCATACCCTCATCGCTTCTTTGTGCATCAATTATTCTTTGCAGAAGAACCGACTCAAGCTTCAAGTGATTTAAGGTTCCATGTTGAATCATTTCCAGGTTTAACTTCTCCATTTCTTGACATAATGTAATGTCAGAAGTCTTCATCGTAAGACAATGATAGGAAGCCTTGCGACTTAGTGCATCTACCACTACATTGGCCTTGCCTGGGTGATAGTGAATTTCCAATTCATAGTCCTTAATCAGCTCAAGCCATCTCCTCTGCCTCATATTTATTTCTGACTGGGTAAAAATGTACTTCAAGCTTTTATGATCTGTATAAATATGACAGATATTCCCTAGTAGATAATGACGCCATATTTTCAGGGCGTGAACCACAGCAGCTAATTCCAGGTCATGAGTTGGATAATGTCCCTCATGCCGGCGCAACTGTCTTGAGGCATACGCTATTACTCGGCCTTCTTGCATCAAGACACAACCTAAACCACTGCCTGATGCATCACAATACACATCAAAAGGCTTTTCAATGTCCGATTGAGCTAATACCGGAGCAGTGGTCAATAACACCTTCAGCTGTTCGAAGGCTTCATCGCATCTTGAAGACCAGTTAAATTTCGTATCGTTCTTCAATAAACTTGTGATTGGCTTCACAAGCTTGGAAAAATTTGGAATAAATCGGCGGTAATAACCAGCTAGTCCAAGGAAACTTCGGACTTGATGTACAGTGGTTGGTGGTTTCCACTCTAAAATATCCTTGACCTTGCTGGGATCAACCGCAATCCCCTTGGCACACAATACGTGTCCCAGAAATTGGATTTCCTCCAGCCAAAACGCGCACTTGCTAAATTTAGCATATAGTTGATGCTCCCTTAAGCGCGTTAACACGATCCGCAGATGTCGAGCATGCTCCTCTTCATTCTTGGAATAAATCAAGATGTCATCAATGAAGACCACTACAAATTTGTCCAACTCGGGCATGAATACCGAGTTCATCAGATATGTGAAGTGGGCAGGAGCATTTGTCAATCCAAAAGACATAACCAGATATTCAAATAATCCATACCGCGTAGTAAATGCGGTCTTGGGTATATCTTTGGGTCGGATACGGATCTGATGATAACCTGACCTGAGGTCAATCTTGGAAAATACCCGAGCTCCGGTAAGCTATTCAAATAAGATATCAATTCGAGGAAGAGGGTACTTATTCTTGATTGTGACCTCATTAAGGGGTCTATAATCCATGCACATCCAAAGCGTTTGATCCTTCTTCTTGACGAAGATTGTTGGACAACCCCAAGGTGACGAGCCAGGTCGGATGAATCCCTTTTCTAGTAGATCTTGTAATTGAGTCTTGAGCTCTGCCAATTCATTCGGAGGCATTCGGTACGACCTTCTAGAAACAGGAGCCGTACCGGGCTTCAATTTAATCACAAACTCTACATCTCTCTCTGGAGGCAATCCAGGTAGATCTTCCGGAAAGACATCCAGGAATTCACATACTACCAGAATATCTTGGATTTCTAGTATAATGGCTTCATAAGCTCTGCCAAATGGTTTAGCTGGAATAGCTATAGGGATGGACAAGAGAACCTCTTCCTGGCCATAGCTCAACCTGATGGTTCTCAGATCAGTGTTGAGGATAGCTTTGTGCTGGGCTAACCAATTCATGCCCAGAATTACATCTATATCTTGGCCTTTTAGAACAATCATATTTGTGGGAAAGTCCCGTTCAGCCAATGTTACGGGCACATGGAAAGCCACTTCTTTAGTGAATATTTGTCCCCCAGGCGAATGAATAGTAAACCTTTCCCTTGATTCAATGCAAGGAATGCAATATTTCTCCACAAATTTCTTGCTTATGAATGTACGTGAAGCACCAGAATCAAAGAGAATGATTGCAGGGTGATTGGCCACGAGAAACGTACCCATCATAACCGGCTCTCCCTCCGGTGTAGTGGCCACTTGTGTAAAGTAGATTCGCCGAGTTTTCTTCATATTCTTGCCCGCTGCATTATTTGTCATGTTTCCCTTGCCTTGGCTTGAACTCCCCGGGTTCTGCTGCTTATTGGAGTTGTTCCGCCTCGGATATGGACAGTCTTTGATGAAAAGTCCAGACTTCCCACAATTGAAGCAGCCAGTTGATGAACTCGGGAGTGCGGGGAAATGAGCACCAGGGGCACTCGGCTAAGTTGTTGAGGTGGGGGCAGTGGCAGGGCGGATGAATACAGGTTGTTTGAAGGGGTAGGAGGGTGGACGAGGTAAAGAACGGTTTTGATTGAAAGGTCGTATTACCAACCTTTGTCGCTTTTCAGGCCCCTGGTTGGACCTATCACCTCCAATTCCCTTTGATTTGCCTGGGCCTGCATACTTAGCTTCAACTACCAGTGCTGTCCTAACAGCCCTGCTGTAGGAGAGATCAAGACAGGTGGCCATCTTTCGTTGTAGCCGGTCATTGAGGCCTCTCATAAAATAGTTCCTCTTTTTTAGGTCAGTATTGACCTAGTCAATTGCGTACTGGGACAAATGATTGAATTTGTTGAGATAAGGTTGAGTTTCATGAATTCTTCTTGCTTCATGTGCAGCACTCCTTCTGGAATGTAGTGCTCACGAAACACCAATTTAAATTCGTCCCATTTGACTTGATGTCCGGTAGGCTGAATGGCCACATAATTTCCCCACCAGGTGCTGGCAGGGCCTCTTAACTGCTGAGCCGCAAATGATGGCTTCTGGGTCTCTGTGCATCGAATGAGTCCAAACTTCTGCACAATGACCCGCACCCATTCGTCAGCTTCGAGAGGATCCTCAGCTTTGATGAAAAGTGGGGGACGGGTTTCCGAGAAATCCAGGTACGAAGTTTCATGGGGTCCCTGTGGATAAGCCCTCCCGCCTTGTTGCTGAAGTTGATGTCCCGCCATTTCACGTAGGAAGCGGGTGTTATCAACGGTCACGGTGACCAAGGCAGCGATAGCCTCGACCAGCGTGGGTGGTACCGGCGGTGGATTTGGTGTATCTTCTTAACCACGGAACGTTCCCACGCCGTCATGTGCACGAGTTCGAGATGGCATCTGAAGCAAAGAAATATTTGGAAAATATCACATGCTGATACATACCATCATTTTACATTACTTAAGATGTAATGTTACAAACTCAATGTACAACATGACTTCATTACCTATTTTACATTAACATTATTTCTAAACTATACTACTACTAGTATTTATCATCCTTAGTAGCTTCGTTGTCGGGTGTACGTGACCATTCGTCAGCTAGGTTCATTGAAGGAGGGGGTTTGAAAAGATCCATTTCCCCACCAAGTGCTTCTCCTGCTGTTCCAGAAGGTCTAACTCCCATTCCGACAGGGTTGGCAGGTACGTCGGGGTGCAGTCGCGAATACAATTCATGAACTTCCTCATGTAATGTATTGCAGTACACCTGCAAGTTGTCAACGGTTGTGCTAAGCTCCTCCACACGGGCTCGAGCTTTGGCATCCCAGTCCCAAGCAATGGAACGTGAGTTGATAACCCAATCGAGTGCCAAATCTCGTTCGGCAAGCTCGTCTTGCAGATGTCGGATGTTAGTTCTTAACTCATTATGCGCTGACCATCCTCAACCCACACACTGTTTCTGTGACATAGCTCCGTTCGAAGTTGTTCCACCTAGGCTTCCAGATTTCCAATGCGGTCAGTGCTGCCGCTGCTGCTCTCCTCCTGCCTTGGAGCCAGCTGGTGGCGAGGCACGCCAATCGGTCCAGTGGACTTACGCGCGGTTTTCCTCGTGCGTGGCGACATATCTCCATAAGGGGGAAAACTTTATTAGTATAGTTTTTAACATGATGCATGCATAATTACAGAATCAACCTTAGTTGATTCACAACCTTCTATACATTGCACTCTACTATCTGGTCTTAAAATAATTACTTCAGAAGGTAGTTAGATAAGAAGGAAAGAAATTTTTTTAGATAAGTCTTTGAAAATTCTTTTTTAAAATGCCTCATAACATCTGCAGAGATGGGCTTCACTCCGATGCCAGCTATGACAGAACCTCCCAAGTCATTAGGCCCACCTATAGTTGTCCTTGTCCATCGGACCTCAGACAACCCTGCAGGTGCACCTGATCACTTGATAAGTTCGGTATCTGTATTCTTTACCTTGCCCAAGAGCGTTTCACCTATCATGCAGATATTACAACACATCGGAGGTACGAATATGCAAAAGCAGTTACAGCAACTTATTTTATATTAAAGTATGGAAAGAGTAGTATTATTACAGACCAGTAAAATATAAGAGTGTTGTAGTAATATTATTACAGCCCTGGGAGGCAAAAACCCCTCCCGATTAACAGTAAAAAGTTTTTAAAGGAGGACACTTCCTCCCGAGGCTTCAGACCTGGTTTTCTTTCTTAGGCACCACCTTGGAACAAAAGCAACAAAAATTTGCTGCTTCCTCACCTACAACAACATGGGTTAGAAAACCCTGAGTATGGAGTGTACTTTTGCAAGTCTTACCCGTCAAAATAAAAGACTCTCAAGGATATGCTGGCTTTTGGGAATCAAGGTATGGCTTATCAAGAATCAAAGACTCTGTTTGCAGAAATGCTTACTAATAGTGGATCCTTAAAAATCCAGTTTTACTTGTCAGGTTAAGTAAAGTTACCTGCATCTAGAGTTCTTTCTACCCTAATTCAAGCACTTGGCCTATACTAGCCATCTTTTCATCATCCCTTTAGTTCACTGGATTTCTACGTGTAAGTCAGTGACCAAGTCTTCATGTCCGAGAAGTAACGGCGATCCGAATCAATTAATACCTAGCTGGGGATCTCCAATCACATGACATATGTAGCACTTAACCCTTGCATATGTCAACTCGCCACCGAGGTTTTTAAGACCAGATCAGGTTCACGCCAACCAAGAGCACAGATACACCACCGTCTAGCCTCTTGCCACGGAGGGTACACGCTACTCTCGCCATCTCTCCACTCGCATTGCATGTTGTCTTATTTTGGTATTAGTCTGCCCGTGGCAAAGCTTACCCATGATGAGGCATGTGACCATTTAAAGGGTCCTCGGTCAGTAGGCCCACATCGACACGGTCCTCAATCGACTCAGACGGAGACACTACACCGAGTCTCCCTTCTCGTGCAAGTCAACCGCCAGGTCTCAGCTTTATGATTTAAACCCAAAGTTTGGTACCTAGCAGAGGTACATCTTTTCCGATGTTGAACCCATCACGACCGTGATGGATCCACCATCAAGTTTTATTTTTGAAAACTTCCCATCCAATCTGAAGCATCACTTTTGTTTTAAAACAAAACATTTTGTTTTTCTAAAGCAAGGCTAAGCATCAAACATATTTTTCATAAAAGGGTATCAAGGGAGGGTAATCAATTTTCAAGGAAGGAAATGCATCAACTGTTTAGCACACAACTCCTATCACCTAATGCATCAAACAAGGTGATAAAGATTTTAAAATAGCAAGGAGGTGGCAAATGCACCAGGGCTTGCCTTGTGTTATAGGTGAGTTGGGCTCTGCTCCACAGATGTCAAAATAAAAGCAGTTCCCGGCCGGTGGTTCTTCAGGTGGTGGTGGTGTAGCTCTTGCTTCTTCAACTTCTACTTCTTCTTCGTTTTCTATATATATCACATATATAACCATGAATGCTCATGGAATGCTTATGAAAATGCAAAGATAATAAAAGTATATCATCTTAGGTCTTGAATACAATATTCCTTCACGGGACTCCAGGAAACTAGGGTTTTTGGAGTCAGTAGTGTAGTTCATAGGGCACGCATCACTAGAAGATTAGGGTTTTGGGGTTTAGGCACCAAACATTGTCCAAATCATACCAAACTTTACCCAAGGCTTCTAAATAATATTTAAAGTTTATCTACAAAGTTTAGTGATTTTTGGAGTCATTACTTAATTTCTAAAATTCTAGGAGTATGGGTTTTAGCTATTTTAAATACTCCATAATTCCCTATTTGGACTAAAAATCATGCTACTATTTTTATTAAATACTATAGAAAATTAGGAACCTAGCAAAATTGGTCTTGAATTTTTAGCAGTTTTCTACAATTTTCTAGAAACTCCCTAATCCTGGTAGAAAAAGAAAAAGGAAAAACATGAATAGGGTTGGGCTGAATCTGGCCCGAGCCGGCCTAGCATCGGCAGAACGCGCCCACGCGCGCACCCTCATGTCTATTTTGCGAATAGGCCCCTGCTGATTTGAATAACTTGAAATGGAGTCGCGGTACTATTCCTACATTTCACTGACGGTTACAAAAACACCCCTCTAATTCTAATTCTTCATAATGTCAGGTCCACGACGTGGAGCGGCTGAGCAGTAGCTCTGGCGAGCTTGCTCTGTCCGGAATACGCCACGACTAATGCTCTAAATTGGTTTACTCCTAATTCAACACCGAAGAAGTGTTTCCCCCCAATCAATTGCACTATCGGAGCTCTAAATCGCCCTGTCCACGGAGACAGCACGAACAACGGATGAACACGGGAGTTCCTGATGATCTGGCGTGGTTTAGGTCAATTGAATGGGTCGAGGAGCATCAGGAGAATCTAAGGATACTAAAACGGAAGAGCAGAGAGCATGAACAGACCTAGAATGAGCTAGCCACGGCGAGGTCACTATGCACGGTATTTCGGACCGATTTGGGGGAAATCCCAAAGTGAGGCTCTCTGGTGAGTAATTGGAGGCACGAGCGGGTGGATTGGACCCTTGCAATATCAACTGGTATCGCACACATTCCCCTCCTTCCAAAGGTTACTTGACAAAGCTATTGCTGTAGAAAACAAGAGGAGTATATTTGGAGAGAAAAGAAAGGCTGTCAACCAAGGTCAGGCTGGAAGTAGTTCCCGTCCTCGCTATACTACCACTCCAAGTACACCAGCTAGTGGCAGTTCTGGACAACAAACTCAACAGGCACCAACTGCTCCTCCAAAAGCAAGCACCCCAGCAGGACCCGTTGCTCCTAACACAACCGCCAACAGGGCATGCTTCAAGTGTGGACAACCGGGACACTACGCCAACTACTGTCCCAACAGAGCTGCCTATACTACACCGGCTCCGATGAAGCAAGGACAAGCCTCGGCAGGAAAGAGTCAGCCCCTATCTATCAATCGGGGATATGCCCATCATGCAGAAGTAGAAGCTGAACCCGGTGAACTTGAAATTCAAGAAGAAGAGCCAGTTGAAGATGAAGTAGTCGGTGAAGAAGTCAACGAGCAACAAGAATAAAGATAAACATAGATATAGATACATATATATATATATATATATTTTACTATTTGTAAGACCTAAATATTAGTTTAGCTATTAGTTAGTATTTTTGCTATTTTAGTGGTAATAATAAGGTCTAATTGACCCCATATCTTACTAATAAAGTATGCATAATGATGAGATTTTGTTTGTGCATATGTGTTGAGATAACATAGTTATACCTTTTTCTTAAAAATCTCGAGGACGAGATTATTTTTAAGGGGGGTAGGATTTGTAATACCTAAATTTGTAACTCATATGAAGAAAGAATATTTCCTTTATGTATATGTGTACATGTATTTACTTATCATCGCATGTGAAAACCTCACTGCTAAACGAATAAACAATTAACAAAAGACACCTAAACAACCTAGGCATCATGTGGAATCTATTTGTCTGTGCATTTAATACCAGCAATATTAATAAAAATGTATTATTATTTAAATTTGAAGTTGACCTAAGTTACACTTAGGAATTTGGAACATAACATAGAAAAGGAGAAGAAAGAGGAAGAATATAGAATATATATATATATATATATAATATGTATCCTCAAAGTCAGTATTTTAAATGGCACAATATAAACCTAAGTATGAAATGGCCACAAGAATGAAATTCAAATTTTAAATGAGTTTGAAACTGAAAATGAAGAAAAAGAAACTAGAAAATAAAAAGGAGAAAGATCAAAACCTTGTTTGGGCCGACAGCAACCCTATCTGGCCCATCTCCGGAAGGCACGCCGTGCGGCCCAAACTCGCCAACCGCGCGCGCTCAACGCTGACATCCGGGGCCCACTTGTCACTCGCACGCACACACGCCACCATGACGCTGTCCGGTGGGTCCCACGTGTCGGAGTCATCCCCAACCCCATAACAGAAGCACGCGAACTCACCACCGGGGATCTCGCTCCTACCGCCGTCACCCCTCGGACTTACCGCCTGGCTATAAAGCACGGACCGCGACCCCTCCTCCTCATCCCATCCGAGACGGAAGCACCATCGCCGGCGCGAGTTGAAGAACCGAGAGAGAGAGAACCGGAGGGGAGTGCACCGCCATAGGTGAAGACCCCGACCAAGCTCTGATTTAGCCTTTGTGCGTGATCGTGGGGTGCGCTAGGAACTGGCGCTGGTGCGCGTGGAGATCCTTCACCGCGGGCGAGACTAAATCGGCGCCAATTGCTCGCCGGAGGCAAGCATCGGCGCGGATCCGCACTCCACCGCGGCCTGGTCACCGTCGTGCGCCACCCTCGGTGAGAGGACTATACCTAGTTCCGCTTTCACATCAATTACGTGTTGCGCCTGTCAATTTTGAATTTGAGCACTCTAATGCTATCTGACCCTTCGCCGCCCATGGCGCCACCGCACCGGGTGGTTGTGTCGCCGGTGAACCTGGCGGCTGGGGGGAGACGGCTTCCGTGCCATCGGATCCAGAACGAACGGGCACGATTAGAAGCAGGGTACCGTTTCATTCTGCGCAATTCTGGCCGTTGGATTGGGATCGTCGGATCGGTACGATGATGGGTGATGGCGTGATCATCCACCGTCTGATGCGGATCCGACGCTCAGGACTCAATCCGTTCATTTTAAATCTGATACGTCCATCACGGATCGGGTGGTCGGGATTTGATACCGGTTCAGTTAAAGAGTGTTGTAATCTGAGCCGTCCAGATCAAATCGGGTGGCTGAGACATGCCCGTACTCCCTTCGCCGTGACTTTTTGTTAAAGAGCCCCCGAGGAAAGCAGTAATCAACCCGCCATCCATGCGGGGTAAATCTGAGTCTAGGGAATACTTGCGGCATTACCCCTGCGCTTCTGTTTAATTGAGGCGCAGTCCAGTGGATAGGAAAATCATAGAAAATGATTTAGAAAATGGTTTTTAGTGTTAAAATAAATCAGAAACTTATTTAATTCATAACTAATTCATTTTAGCTCCTTTTTGACCCATTCCAGTTGCAATAATTTTATTTTAATATTGTATATCAACTAGTAACACTGTTTAGCCATGAAACTTGAAGCAAAATTGTTCATTTGAATTAATCTGTTCTAGGTGCTTAATAACTTCGGAAATTCATAACTAAATAACTATAACTCCAAATTTAGTGATTCTTGTTCCTACGATCTCGTAGCAACGCGTAGATTATTATTATTCAGTTTGTACTTATGTTTGGTGTAATGTTAATTTTGCCTATACAATGTTTGTTTGTATTGCTACGACTAGAGCGAGGTCACGTGTCATCTGAAGAGCAAGTTGGTACCTGGAATCTCAAGTCCCAGGCAAGTTGTGCCCTTGATCACTTCTTTTTACCCAGCCATGTTCTGATTAATCATAATGATCTGCATAGGTTAATTTTGATGGGACCCAATAGGTTACCCTAGTTTGTCTATCTTTATGCCTTGTTTACCACTGAACTTTTTGGGTAGTACTTGCTAGTGCTTTATGTGGTTTTGGGTATGAAGATACATTATTCATGATCACACTTTTATTATATGTTTATTATTACTGTTCATGATAAGATCATTATGTTAATTGGAACATGGAGCGACCACCCGGGAAAACAGTGCTACCACAAGGGAGGAATGGGACCCCTTGGCTGATTAATTAGGAAAGCTAGTGGAAGACTACCTTACCCGAAAGGGGCAAGGGCAGTAGGGGAGTGGTCAGTGTAGGGAGGCCCTCGGGAGGATTTTGCTGCGATGGCGGTCCTGCAAGGGATTCCTGCATTGGAACTTCCTATAAACTGTAGCGGGTTTTCTGAAGCTAGTGGAACTTTGTAAAGGCCTCGTAGTGTTACCCTGCCTCGCCTCCTCGGTAGAGGTGTATGGGAAGTCGCGATCCCTTGGCAGATGGGTAACATGACTTGTGGGTAAAGATGCGCAACCTCTGCATAGTGTAAAACTGGTATACTAGCCGTGCTCACGGTCATGAGCAGCTCGGACCCTCACATGATTAATTTATGGAACTAAATTCAATTTGTCATATGCATTGCATCGCAGGTGAGGTTGTTACTTTTGTTCTACTATTTAATTGGGTTGGTATTTACTTATACTTAGTAACTGCTAATAAAATTTTGACCAACTTTAAAAGCAATGCTCAGCTCTAACCATCCTCTTTGTTAAGCCTTACACTTCACGTGAGCTCCCGCCTTTGGCGAGTTCATGCACATTATTCCCCACAACTTGTTGAGCTATGAACGTATGTGAGCTCACTCTTGTTGTCTCACACCCCCCCCCACAGGTCAAGAACAGGTACCACAGGATGAGGCGCTTGGAGGATGTTGTGATGTGTTCGTGAGAGATCTAGGTCGTCGTCTCCCAGTCAACTTTGGGTTGCTGGACCGTTGTCTCCTTTTGATGTAATTATCTATTTATTTATTTGTATAGAACTCTTATTATATAGTAAAGATGTGACATTCGATCATGTGCCATGAATCATCATATGTGTGAGACTTGGTCCTAGCACACCTGGTGATTATGTTCGCGCCCGGGTTTTGGACCCCTAAAATCCGGGTGTGACAGAAGTGGTATCAGAGGAATGTTGACTGTAGGACAAAACCTAGATAGAACTGGACAACCATTATCTACTTACCTTTGCTACTCTGATCCTTTCTAAACTTTTCTTAATCAATTCTCATCTATTTCCGCTTTACTCTGATTATTCTTACCTTTTTCCTTCTAAAGACTAATGTGGATTTCACACTTGAAATCCTGTGCCTAAAGTGACTTTAAGAATAGGAGACCTAATCCTAGGAACAAAAACAAAACTATTTTTATAAGTGTCTATGTATTTGAATGTTTGTTCTTATGAAATATGTCTGATTTGGATCTTTGTTTGAGTGTGATGGGTTGTGGATCAATGTCCACAATTACATCTGCATATACATCTAGGCATAAAGGATAGCATTTGTAAGATAACTAGACAATCTAGATTATCCCCTTAGAAAATATATCTATATATATAGTATTCCGTATCTATCTCATCTTGACATATTCTATCTTACCTTTGGACATTCACCTCGTACAACTAATTACCCTAGTCTTGACATAGAATATCTGGCCCAGCCCTGCCAAAGAGGGTTTTAGTACATAACCAACTATTAGCTTATTCATTCTGCCTACCAAATGATTCCCTTGCAAAACTATCTTACCATATGCTTCTAACTTAGATGGTCAATACCAGGCGGGGTGGTGGAATTGATTTACCTGCTAATCGACACACTCGGTGGATATATCGACAACCCCAACCACAGCCAGCAGAGATGAATCCTCCTAATCCTCCATCAGGCGGAGTCGATCCACTAATTGCAGCTCAAATGAGGATGATGCAGCAAATGGCTGACACTATGGCAGATATGCGCACCCAAATGCAGCAAGAACGCCAAGAAATGCACCAGGAAAGAGAGGATGCACGTCGAGAAATGCGCCAAGAGCGGGAAGAGATACGCTAGGAGAGAAGGGTACAACAACAGCAGCTGCAACAACAACTTCAACAACAGCAGCAACAACAACAAGTGCCATTGCCTCCACCTCCACCACCAGTTCCACCCCGGGACAAGCATCGGGAATTCATGAGCCACAAACCACCAACCTTCTCCAACTCCGCAGATCCGCTGCAAGCAGATGACTGGTTAAAGTCCATAGAGAAGATGCTCAACATAGCTCAGTGCTCGGATAGAGAGAAAGTACTCTATGCATCGGGTCGTCTTGCTGGTCCCGCTGCGGATTGGTGGGATGCGTACTGCGCTGCTCATGCTGCTGTCGATACAATTACCTGGGCAGAATTCTCCACACAATTCAGAAATTACCATATTCCTGCTGGACTCATGAAGATTAAGAGGAAGGAGTTTCTATCCCTCAAGCAAGGAAGTATGTCCATGAGTGAATATAGGGACAAATTCATCCAGTTATCTCGATATGCTCCCAGAGATGTTGAGGATGATGAGCAAAAGCAGGAGCTTTTTCTGGACGGTTTGATTGGACCCTTGCAATATCAACTGGTATCGCACACATTCCCCTCCTTCCAAAGGTTACTTGACAAAGCTATTGCTGTAGAAAACAAGAGGAGTATATTTGGAGAGAAAAGAAAGGCTGTCAACCAATGGCAGGCTGGAAGTAGTTCCCGTCCTCGCTATACTACCACTCCAAGTACACCAGCTAGTGGCAGTTCTGGACAACAAACTCAACAGGCACCAACTGCTCCTCCAAAAGCAAGCACCCCAGCAGGACCCGTTGCTCCTAACACAACCGCCAACAGGGCATGCTTCAAGTGTGGACAACCGGGACACTACGCCAACTACTGTCCCAACAGAGCTGCCTATACTACACCGGCTCCGATGAAGCAAGGACAAGCCTCGGCAGGAAAGAGTCAGCCCCTATCTATCAACCGGGGATATGCCCATCATGCAGAAGTAGAAGCTGAACCCGGTGAACTTGAAATTCAAGAAGAAGAGCCAGTTGAAGATGAAGTAGTCGGTGAAGAAGTCAACGAGCAACAAGAATAAAGATAAACATAGATATAGATACATATATATATATATATATATATATTTTACTATTTGTAAGACCTAAATATTAGTTTAGCTATTAGTTAGTATTTTTGCTATTTTAGTGGTAATAATAAGGTCTAATTGACCCCATATCTTGCTAATAAAGTATGCATAATGATGAGATTTTGTTTGTGCATATGTGTTGAGATAACATAGTTATACCTTTTTCTTAAAAATCTCGAGGACGAGATTATTTTTAAGGGGGGTAGGATTTGTAATACCTAAATTTGTAACTCATATGAAGAAAGAATATTTCCTTTATGTATATGTGTACATTGTATTTACTTATCATCGCATGTGAAAACCTCACTGCTAAACGAATAAACAATTAACAAAAGACACCTAAACAACCTAGGCATCATGTGGAATCTATTTGTCTATGCATTTAATACCAGCAATATTAATAAAAATGTATTATTATTTAAATTTGAAGTTGACCTAAGTTACACTTAGGAATTTGGAACATAACATAGAAAAGGAGAAGAAAGAGGAAGAATATAGAATATATATATATATAATATGTATCCTCAAAGTCAGTATTTTAAATGGCACAATATAAACCTAAGTATGAAATGGCCACAAGAATGAAATTCAAATTTTAAATGAGTTTGAAACTGAAAATGAAGAAAAAGAAACTAGAAAATAAAAAGGAGAAAGATCAAAACCTTGTTTGGGCCGACAGCAACCCTATCTGGCCCATCTCCGGAAGGCACGCCGCGCGGCCCAAACTCGCCAACCGCGCGCGCTCAACGCTGACATCCGGGGCCCACTTGTCACTCGCACGCACACACGCCACCATGACGCTGTCCGGTGGGTCCCACGTGTCGGAGTCATCCCCAACCCCATAACAGAAGCACGCGAACTCACCGCCGGGGATCTCGCTCCTACCGCCGTCACCCCTCGGACTTACCGCCTGGCTATAAAGCACGGACCGCGACCCCTCCTCCTCATCCCATCCGAGACGGAAGCACCATCGCCGGCGCGAGTTGAAGAACCGAGAGAGAGAGAGAACCGGAGGGGAGTGCACCGCCATAGGTGAAGACCCCGACCAAGCTCTGATTTAGCCTTTGTGCGTGATCGTGGGGTGCGCTAGGAACTGGCGCTGGTGCGCGTGGAGATCCTTCACCGCGGGCGAGACTAAATCGGCGCCAATTGCTCGCCGGAGGCAAGCATCGGCGCGGATCCGCACTCCACCGCGGCCTGGTCACCGTCGTGCGCCACCCTCGGTGAGAGGACTATACCTAGTTCCGCTTTCACATCAATTACGTGTTGCGCCTGTCAATTTTGAATTTGAGCACTCTAATGCTATCTGACCCTTCGCCGCCCATGGCGCCACCGCACCGGGTGGCTGTGTCGCCGGTGAACCTGGCGGCTGGGGGGAGACGGCTTCCATGCCATCGGATCCAGAACGAACGGGCACGATTAGAAGCAGGGTACCGTTTCGTTCTGCGCAATTCTGGCCGTTGGATTGGGATCGTCGGATCGGTACGATGATGGGTGATGGCGTGATCATCCACCGTCTGATGCGGATCCGACGCTCAGGACTCAATCCGTTCATTTTAAATCTGATACGTCCATCACGGATCGGGTGGTCTGGATTTGATACCGGTTCGGTTAAAGAGTGTTGTAATCTGAGCCGTCCAGATCAAATCGGGTGGCTGAGACATGCCCGTACTCCCTTCGCCGTGACTTTTTGTTAAAGAGCCCCCGAGGAAAGCAGTAATCAACCCGCCATCCATGCGGGGTAAATCTGAGTCTAGGGAATACTTGCGGCATTACCCCTGCACTTCTGTTTAATTGAGGCGCAGTCCAGTGGATAGGAAAATCATAGAAAATGATTTAGAAAATGATTTTTAGTGTTAAAATAAATCAGAAACTTATTTAATTCATAACTAATTCATTTTAGCTCCTTTTTGACCCATTCCAGTTGCAATAATTTTATTTTAATATTGTATATCAACTAGTAACACTGTTTAGCCATGAAACTTGAAGCAAAATTGTTCATTTGAATTAATCTGTTCTAGGTGCTTAATAACTTCGGAAATTCATAACTAAATAACTATAACTCCAAATTTAGTGATTCTTGTTCCTACGATCTCGTAGCAACGCGTAGATTATTATTATTCAGTTTGTACTTATGTTTGATGTAATGTTAATTTTGCCTATACAATGTTTGTTTGTATTGCTACGACTAGAGCGAGGTCACGTGTCATCTGAAGAGCAAGTTGGTACCTGGAATCTCAAGTCCCAGGCAAGTTGTGCCCTTGATCACTTCTTTTTACCCAGCCATGTTCTGATTAATCATAATGATCTGCATAGGTTAATTTTGATGGGACCCAATAGGTTACCCTAGTTTGTCTATCTTTATGCCTTGTTTACCACTGAACTTTTTGGGTAGTACTTGCTAGTGCTTTATGTGGTTTTGGGTATGAAGATACATTATTCATGATCACACTTTTATTATATGTTTATTATTACTGTTCATGATAAGATCATTATGTTAATTGGAACATGGAGCGACCACCCTGGAAAATAGTGCTACCACAAGGGAGGAATGGGACCCCTTGGCTGATTAATTAGGAAAGCTAGTGGAAGACTACCTTACCCGAAAGGGGCAAGGGCAGTAGGGGAGTGGTCAGTGTAGGGAGGCCCTCGGGAGGATTTTGCTGCGATGGCGGTCCTGCAAGGGATTCCTGCATTGGAACTTCCTATAAACTGTAGTGGGTTTTCTGAAGCTAGTGGAACTTTGTAAAGGCCTCGTAGTGTTACCCTGCCTCGCCTCCTCGGTAGAGGTGTATGGGAAGTCGCGATCCCTTGGCAGATGGGTAACATGACTTGTGGGTAAAGATGCGCAACCTCTGCATAGTGTAAAACTGGTATACTAGCCGTGCTCACGGTCATGAGCAGCTCAGACCCTCACATGATTAATTTATGGAACTAAATTCAATTTGTCATATGCATTGCATCGCAGGTGAGGTTGTTACTTTTGTTCTACTATTTAATTGGGTTGGTATTTACTTATACTTAGTAACTGCTAATAAAATTTTGACCAACTTTAAAAGCAATGCTCAGCTCTAACCATCCTCTTTGGTAAGCCTTACACTTCACGTGAGCTCCCGCCTTTGGCGAGTTCATGCACATTATTCCCCACAACTTGTTGAGCTATGAACGTATGTGAGCTCACTCTTGCTGTCTCACACCCCCCCCCCCCACACAGGTCAAGAACAGGTACCACAGGATGAGGCGCTTGGAGGATGTTGTGATGTGTTCGTGAGAGATCTAGGTCGTCGTCTCCCAGTCAACTTTGGGTTGCTGGACCGTTGTCTCCTTTTGATGTAATTATCTATTTATTTATTTGTATAGAACTCTTATTATATAGTAAAGATGTGACATTCGATCATGTGCCATGAATCATCATATGTGTGAGACTTGGTCCTAGCACACCTGGTGATTATGTTCGCGCCCGGGTTTTGGACCCCTAAAATCCGGGTGTGACAGTTTCTATTTGGGGTTTTCAGTGGTCCTTTTTAGGGTTTCTGGTACTTCTAGAGATTGAATGCCACTCAAATCCATTGATGGTGATATCTTATGCCTTTTTCTAATGAGTTTTGAAGTTTTCTCTCTTTTAGGCTTTATTGGCACTCCTAGTCCTAGTTTAGGGTTAAGTACCCTACCCTAGGGTTTCACCCATAACTAGTCACATCAATACAACTTGTTTGAAATTTTTGCCTAGTGAATGCATTCTAAGTGTAACAATCACATGATATGCTGATGCTCATGATGTTATGCTCAAGTTTTAGTGACAGTAACACCAGAGGTGTTAGAGTCCGGACCAGAGTTGGTGGAACTCAAGAAGCAGATTGATGAGTTTTCGGAGAAAGGCTACATCAGACTAAGTACCTCGCCTTGGGCAGCCCTAGTGTCGTTTGTGGAGAAAAAGGATGGCACAAAGAGGATGTGCATTGACTATAGATCCTTGAATGAAGTTACTATCAAGAACAAGTACCCCCTGCCTAGAATTGAAGACTTATTCGATCAGTTGAGAGGAGCCAGTGTGTTCTCGAAGATAGATCTGAGGTCAGGCTACCATCAGCTTAGAATCCGACCTTCGGATATACCGAAGACAACATTCATCACCAAGTATGGACTATATGAGTTCATGGTTATGTCATTCGGTTTAACGAATGCGCCAGCCTACTTCATGTACTTGATAAATAGTGTGTTCAGGGACTACCTCAACAAGTTCGTAGTAGTGTTCATTGATGATATTCTTATATATTCCCAGAATGAGCAAGAGCATGAGGAGCATTTTAGGAAAGTACTTCAAAGGCTACGAGATTGTTAGCTGTATGCCAAGCTTAGCAAGTGTGAGTTCTGGATCAGTGAAGTCCTATTCTTAGGTCACATTATAAACTGAGATGGATTGGCTGTAGATCTGAAGAAGGTAACAGCTATCTTGGACTGGAAAGCACCAAAAGATGTTCGAGGAATCAAGAGTTTCATCGGAATGGCTAGTTATTATCGGCGTTTCATTGAAGGTTTCTCCAAGATTGCCAGGCCAATGACAGCTTCGCTGGCAAAGAAGGTTGAGTTCAAGTGGACCCCAGCATGCTAGAAGTCCTATGAGACATTGAAAGAGAAGTTGACAATGGCACCAATACTGATTTTGCCAGATGTTCACAAGCCATTCTCAGTATATTGCGATGCTTCGTACACCGGACTGGGATGTGTGTTAATGCATGAAGGGAGAGTAGTGGCATACTCGTCCCGCCAGTTGAAGATTCATGAGAGGAACTATCCTACTCATGATCTGGAATTAGCAGCCATGGTTCATGCATTGAAAACCTAGAGGCATTATCTTTATGGGAAAAAGTGTGATATCTACACGGGCCACAAGAGTCTCAAATATATATTCACTCAGTTAGAGCTAAACATGAGACAACGAAGATGGATAGAGTTGATCAAAGATTATGAGCTAGAGATTCATTATCACCCAAGCAAAGCAAATGTGGTTGCAGATGCTCTTAGCAGAAAGAGTCAAGTTAATATGTTGGCCGCTCACCCGATGTCGTATGAACTAGCGAAGGAGTTCGACAGATTGAGTCTCGGATTTCCGTGAAGATGCAGAAGGAGTGGTATGGTTCAAGGATAGATTGTGTGTTCCCGACATCAAATCGATCCAGGAACTGATTCTCAAGGAAGCTCATGAGACAGCATACTCTATACACCCTGATAGTGAGAAGATGTACCAAGACCTGAAGAAAAGATTCTGGTGGTACGGTATGAAAAGGGAGATAGCAGAGTATGTGGTTGTATGTGACAGTTGTTAGAGGATTAAAGCAGAGCATCAGAGACCTGCAGGTTTGTTGCAACCGTTGCAGATTCCTCAGTGGAAATGGGATGAGATCAGAATGGACTTTATAGTCGGTTTGCCTCGCACTCGTACTGGTTATGACTCTATTTGGGTAGTTGAGAGCACCTAGAGGGGGGGTGAATAGGTGATCCTGTAAAACTTGAAACTTAAGCCACAAAAACTTGGTTAAGTGTTAGCACAATAATCGCTAAGTGGCTAGAGAGGAGTCTCAACAAAACACAATAACTACAAGAGATCAATCACAGAGATGGCATGGTGGTTATCCCGTGGTTCGGCCAAGACCAACGCTTGCCTACTCCACGTTGTGGCGTCCCAACGGACGAGGGTTGCAATCAACCCCTCTCAAGCGGTCCAAAGACCCACTTGAATACCACGGTGTTTTGCTTTGCTTTTCTTAATCCCGTTCGCGAGGAATCTCCACAACTTGGAGCCTCTCGCCCTTACACTTGAAGTTCACAAAGAAGCACGGAGTAAGGGAGGGATGAGCAACGCACACAAGACACAAAATCAGAATGTCAACACGCACACAAGTCGCAACAAGAGCTCGCAACACAACCCGACGAGTTCACAACTCAACAAGAGGTCTAGATGCTATCACGAAGAAACAAATGCGTGGAATCGAAGTCTTGGTGCTTAGGAATGCTTTGAGTATGCTTTTTGTCTTCCTCCATGCGCCTAGGGGTCCCTTTTATAGCTCCAAGGCAGCTAGGAGCCGTTGAGAGCATTCCAGGAAGGCTGATCTTGCCTTCTGTTGCCTGGCGCACCGGACACTGTCCGGTGCGGATCTCCTTCCTTATTTGGCGAAGCCGACCGTTGCAGATTAAGAGCCGTTGGTGCACCGGACACTGTCCGGTGCACACCGGACAGTCCGGTGCTCCAATGTGACCGTTGGCTTGGCCACGCGTCACGCGCGGAATCCTCGGCCGACCGTTGCCTGGGCTGACCATTGGCTCACCGGACAGTCCGGTGCACCACCGGACAGTCCTGTGAATTTTAGCCGTACGCCGTTAATCAACTCCCGAGAGCGACGAGTTCGCCTGTGAACGGCTCACCGGACAGTCCGGTGCACCACCGGACAGTCCGGTGATTTATAGCCGTACACCGTCGTCGAAGTCCCGAGAGTAGCAAGTTCACCAGAGTCAGCCTGGCACACCGGACACTGTCCGGTGCGCCACCGGACAGTCCGGTGCACCCAGACCGAGCTGACTTTGGCTGAACAGAGTCATCTCATTTCCAATTCAATCTTTCCTGTTTCCAGCACTTAGACACAATACATTAGTCCATAAAACAATGTACTATGTCTAGAAACATACCTTTTGACTTGATTTGCACTTTATCCACCACATTGCATAGATCAACAAAAAAGCACTTGCGTTGGCACTCAATCACCAAAATACTTAGAAATGGCCCAAGGGCACATTTCCCTTTCAATCTCCCCCTTTTTGGTGATTTATGCCAACACAACATAAAGCAACTAGAACAAGTGCAATATCAATGCAAAGGAGAACTCAAAATTGTGTTGATTCATATTTGGCATATATGGATCACTCTTTGCCACCACTTGGTTTGTTTTTGTAAATCAAACTCAATTTCCTATCTCTAAGTCAAATTCTCTTGTAGAGACATAAAGAGAGGTATTCCAAAAGAAATTGATCAAGGATTTCAAAAACTCCCCCTTTTTCCCATAATCAACACTTCTCCCCACAAGAGGCCAACTTTTGACAAAAAAGACAATAAGAGTTTTGACAAACCAAAAGCTCTATTCTACTATTTTCAAAATTTCTCAAATGGTAGCTGATCCATTTATTGCTTTGGCCTTATTTTCTCCCCCTTTGGCATCAAGCACCAAAACGGGATCAATCTTGGCCCTTTAACCCCATTGCCTCACCAAAATCTTCAAATAAGAAAACAAAGGCAATAGGAGTACATGAGATGAACTTGGAATAAGTTACCCTCTCATCGGAGTGCAGTGGAAGTCTTTCATGGTCCAAGTCCACCTTTTCCCTTTCAAACCTCCTTTGAGACTAAATCAAGCAAACTCAAGCACACGATTAGTCTCAAAGGGTCAAGTTGTAACACAACTCCCCCTAAATATGTGCATCACTTGCAAAAAGGACTTGTGAGGTCCGGGGAGTGTTTGTACAACTTGAGCACCACAAGTAAACAACAAAATGCATAAGGAACATGATCAAAGGCATAAACACATGTATGCTATAAATCAATCCAAGTTCCGCGAATCTAAGACATTTAGCTCACTACGCAGCTTGCAAAAGGTCTTCTCATCTAAAGGCTTAGTGAAGATATCGGCTAGCTGGTTCTCGGTGCTAACATAAAACACTTCGATATCTCCCTTTTGCTGGTGGTCTCTCAAAAAGTGATGCCGGATGTCAATGTGCTTTGTGCGGCTGTGCTCAATAGGATTTTCCGCTATTCGGATAGCACTCTCATTTTCACATAGGAGTGGGACTTTGCTCAGATTGTAGCCAAAGTCCCGGAGGGTTTGCCTCATCCAAAGTAGTTGCGCGCAACACTGTCCTGCGACAACGTACTCGGCCTCGGCGGTGGATAGGGCAACGGAAGTTTGTTTCTTAGAATTCCATGACACCAGAGACCTTCCTAAGAATTGGCACGTCCCCGATGTACTCTTCCTATCGACCTTACATCCAGCATAGTCGGAATCTGAATATCTGATCAAGTCAAAGTTAGACCCCTTTGGATACCAGATCCCAAAGCAAGGTGTAGCGACTAAATATCTAAGAATTCGCTTCACGGCCACCAAGTGACACTCCCTTGGATCATATTGAAATCTAGCACACATGCATACGCTAAGCATGATATCCGGTCTACTAGCACACAAATAAAGTAAAGACCCTATCATAGACCGGTATGCCTTTGGATCAACGGACTTACCTCCTTTGTTGAGGTCGGTGTGTCCGTCGGTTCCCATCGGTGTCTTTGCGGGCTTGGCGTCCTTCATCCCAAACCGCTTTAGCAAGTCTTGCGTGTACTTCGTTTGGGAGATGAAGGTACCATCCTTGAGTTGCTTCACTTGGAACCCAAGGAAGTAGTTCAACTCGCCCATCATCGACATCTCGAATTTCTGCGTCATCACCCTACTAAACTCTTCACAAGACTTTTGATTAGTAGAACCAAATATTATGTCATCGACATAAATTTGGCACACAAAAAGATCACCATCGCAAGTCTTAGTAAAAAGAGTTGGATCGGCTTTCCCAACCTTGAAAGCATTAGCAATTAGAAAGTCTCTAAGGCATTCATACCATGCTCTTGGGGCTTGCTTAAGTCCATAGAGCGCCTTAGAGAGCTTACACACGTGGTCGGGGTATCGTTCATCCTCGAAGCCAAGGGGTTGCTCCACATACACCTCCTCCTTGATCGGCTCGTTGAGGAAAGCGCTCTTCACATCCATTTGGTACAACCTGAAAGAATGGTGAGCGGCATATGCTAGCAAAATACGAATTGATTCTAGCCTAGCCACAGGAGCGAAAGTCTCCTCAAAGTCCAAACCTGCGACTTGGGCATAACCTTTTGCCACAAGTCGAGCCTTGTTCCTTGTCACCACCCCGTGCTCGTCCTGTTTGTTGTGGAACACCCACTTGGTTCCCACAACATTTTGCTTGGGACGAGGCACCAGTGTCCAAACTTCATTACGTTTGAAGTTGTTGAGCTCCTCCTGCATGGCCAACACCCAGTCCGGATCTAGCAAAGCCCCTTCTACCCTGAAAGGCTCAATAGAAGAGACAAAGGAGTAATGCTCACAAAAATTAACTAATCTAGAACGAGTAGTTACTCCCTTGCTAATATCACCCAATATTTGGTCGACGGGATGATTCCTTTGAATCATTGCTCGAACTTGGGTTGGAGGTGCTTGAGGTGCTTCTTCATCTTCAACTTGAACATCCTGTGCTCCCCCTTGATCATGCGCCTCCGCTTGAGGTACCTGTTCGTCATCTTGGGTTGGGGGATGCACCATTGTTGAGGAAGAAGGTTGATCTTGCTCCAAATGTTCCTGTGGTCGCACATCGCCAATCGCCATGGTGCGCATAGCCGCCGTTGGAACGTCTTCTTCATCTACATCATCAAGATCAACAACTTGCTCTCTTGGAGAGCCATTAGTCTCATCAAATACAACGTCGCTAGAGACTTCAACCAACCCCGATGATTTGTTGAAGACCCTATACGCCTTTGTATTTGAGTCATAACCTAATAAAAACCCTTCTACAGCTTTGGGAGCAAATTTAGAAGTTCTACCTTTCTTCACAAGGATATAACACTTGCTCCCAAATACACGAAAGTAAGACACATTAGGTTTGTTACCGATTAGCAGCTCATACGAAGTCTTCTTGAGGAGGCGGTGAAGGTAGACCCGGTTGATGGCGTGGCAAGCCGTGTTCACGGCTTCCGACCAAAAGCGCTCGGGGGTCTTGAACTCTCCAAGCATCGTCCTCGCCATATCGATGAGCGTCCGGTTCTTCCTCTCTACCACACCATTTTGCTATGGTGTGTAGGGAGCAGAGAACTCGTGCTTGATCCCCTCTTCCTCAAGGAACTCCTCCACTTGAAGGTTCTTGAACTCGGACCCATTGTCGCTCCTTATCTTCTTCACTTTGAGCTCAAACTCATTTTGAGCTCTCCTGAGGAAGCGCTTGAGGGTCCCTTGGGTTTCAGATTTATCCTGCAAAAAGAATACCCAAGTGAAGCGGGAAAAATCATCAACTATAACAAGACCATACTTACTTCCTCCTATACTTAGATAGGCGACGGGTCCGAAGAGGTCCATATGAAGCATCTCCAAGGGTCTCGATGTGGTCATCACATTTTTGGTATGATGAGAGCTTCCCACCTGTTTCCCTGCTTGACAAGCTGCACAAGGTCTATCTTTTTCGAAATGCACGTTCGTTAGACCTATCACATGTTCTCCCTTTAGAAGCTTTGTGGAGGTTCTTCATCCCCACATGTGCTAAGTGGCGATGCCACAGCCAGCCCATGCAAGTCTTAGCAATTAGGCATGCATCTAGACCGGCCTCTTCTTTTGCAAAATCAACTAAATAAAGTTTGTCGTCTAGTACACCCTTAAAAGCTAGTGAACCATCACACCTTCTAAAGACAGACACATCTACTTTTGTGAATAGACAGTTATATCCCATATTGCATAATTGACTAACAGATAACAAATTATATCCGAGAGACTCAACTAAAAACACATTGGATATAGAGTGCTCGGATGAAATAGCAATTTTACCTAACCCTTTTACCTTGCCTTGGTTCCCATCACCGAATATTATTGAATCTTGGGAATCCTTGTTCTTGACGTAGGAAGAGAACATCCTCTTTTCCCCCGTCATGTGGTTTATGCATCCGCTGTCGATAATCCAGCTTGTACCCCCGGATGCATAAACCTTCTTCTCCTTCGCCATGAGGCATGTGTGACGCTCGTTGGGGAAGAGGGATGACTTGTTGAAGGCGGTGGCGGCGAGTCCTTCATTTTCGGAGTCGGATGACGAACAGTCCGAGTCCCACTCCTTGCCAAGGTGTGCCTCGCCCTTAGCCTTCTTGTATGCCTTCTTCTTCTCCCTCTTGCTCCCTTGTTCCTGGTCACTTTCATTATCAGGACAGTTAGCAATAAAATAACCAATCTTACCACATTTGAAGCATGAGCGCTTCCCCTTTGTCTTGGTCTTGCTAGGCTGTCCCTTGCGACCCTTTAGCGTCGTCTTCAAGCGCTTGATGATGAGGGCCATCTCTTCATCATTGAGCCCGACCGCCTCAACTTGCGCCACCTTGCTAGGTAGCGCCTCCTTGCTCCTCGTTGCCTTGAGAGCAATGGGTTGAGGCTCATGGATTGGACCGTTCAATGCGTCGTCCACGTACCTCGCCTCCTTGATCATCATTCGCCCGCTTACGAACTTTCCAAGGACTTCTTCGGGCGACATCTTGGTGTACCTAGGATTTTCACGAATATTGTTCACCAAATGTGGATCAAGTAAAGTGAAGGACCTTAGCATTAGGCGGACGACGTCGTGGTCCGTCCATCGCGTGCTTCCGTAGCTCCTTATTTTGTTGATAAGGGTCTTGAGCCGGTTGTATGTTTGGGTTGGCTCCTCGCCCCTTATCATCGCGAATCTTCCAAGCTCGCCCTCCACCAACTTCATCTTGGTGAGTAAGGTGACATCGTTCCCCTCATGAGAGATCTTGAGGGTGTCCCAGATCTGCTTGGCATTGTCCAAGCCGCTCACCTTATGGTACTCGTCCCTGCACAAAGAGGCTAACAACACAGTAGTAGCTTGTGCATTTTTATGAATCTGTTCATTAATAAATATAGGACTATCCGAGCTATCAAATTTCATTCCATTCTCAACAATCTCCCATATGCTTGGATGGAGAGAGAACAAGTGACTACGCATTTTGTGACTCCAAAATCCGTAGTCCTCCCCATCAAAGTGTGGAGGTTTGCCAAGAGGGATGGAAAGCAAATGTGCATTTGAACTCTGCGGAATACGAGAGTAATCGAAAGAAAAGTTTGAATTAACCGTCTTTCATTTCTCGTAGTCGTAGTCATCCTTTTGGGAAGAAGTGGACTCATCGTTGTCGTCGTAGTAGACGATCTCCTTGATGCGTCTCGTCTTCTTCTTCTTCCCATCTTTGCGTTTGTGGCCCGAGCCCGAGTCGGTAGGCTTGTCATCCTTCGGCTCGTTGACGAAGGACTTCTTCTCCTTATCGTTGATCATGATTCCCTTCCCCTTAGGATCCATCTCTTCGGGCGATTAGTCCCTTTGTGAAGAGAATGGCTCTGATACCAATTAAGAGCACCTAGAGGGGGGTGAATAGGTGATCCTGTAAAACTTGAAACTTAAGCCACAAAACTTGGTTAAGTGTTAGCACAATAATCGCCAAGTGGCTAGAGAGGAGTCTCAACAAAACACAATAACCACAAGAGATCAATCACAGAGATGGCACGGTGGTTATCCCGTGGTTCGGCCAAGACCAACGCTTGCCTACTCCATGTTGTGGTGTCCCAACGGACAAGAGTTGCAATCAACCCCTCTCAAGCGGTCCAAAGACCCACTTGAATACCACGGTGTTTTGCTTTGCTTTTCTTAATCCCGTTCGCGAGGAATCTCCACAACTTGGAGCCTCTCGCCCTTACACTTGAAGTTCACAAAGAAGCACGGAGTAAGGGAGGGATGAGCAACGCACACAAGACACAAAATCAGAATGTCAACACGCACACAAGTCGCAACAAGAGCTCGCAACACAACCCGACGAGTTCACAACTCAACAAGAGCTCTAGATGCTATCACGAAGAAACAAATGTGTGGAATCGAAGTTTTGGTGCTTAGGAATGCTTTGAGTATGCTTGTTGTCTTCCTCCATGCGCCTAGGGGTCCCTTTTATAGCCCCAAGGCAGCTAGGAGCCGTTGAGAGCATTCCAGGAAGGCTGATCTTGCCTTCTGTCGCCTGGCGCACCGGACAGTCCGGTGCACCACCGGACACTGTCCGGTGCGGATCTCCTTCCTTATTTGGCGAAGCCGACCGTTGCAGATTAAGAGCCGTTGGCGCACCGAACACTGTCCGGTGCACACCGGACAGTCCGGTGCTCCAATGTGACCGTTGGCTTGGCCACACGTCACGCGCGGAATCCTCGGCCGACCGTTGCCCCGGCTGACCGTTGGCTCACCGGACAGTCCGGTGCACCACCGGACAGTCCGGTGAATGTTAGCCGTACGCCGTTAATCAACTCCCGAGAGCGATGAGTTTGCCTGTGAACGGCTCACCGGACAGTCTAGTGCACCACCGGACAGTCCGGTGATTTATAGCCGTACACCGCCGTCGAAGTCCCGAGAGTAGCAAGTTCACCAGAGTCAGCCTGGCACACCGGACACTGTCCGGTGCACCGCCGGACACTGTCCGGTGCGCCACCAGACAGTCCGGTGCACCCAGACCGAGCTGACTTTGGCTGAACAGAGCCATCTCATTTCCAATTCAATCTTTCCTGTTTCTAGCACTTAGACACAATACATTAGTCCATAAAACAATGTACTAAGTCTAGAAACATACCTTTTGACTTGATTTGCACTTTATCCACCACATTGCATAGATCAACAAAAAAGCACTTGCGTTGGCACTCAATCACCAAAATACTTAGAAATGGCCCAAGGGCACATTTCCCTTTCAGTAGTAGTGGACCGTTTGACAAAGGCAACCCATTTCATACTAGTCAAGACCACCTACAACAGTGCGGTGTTAGCCGAACTATACATGGCTCGGATTGTGTGCTTGCATGGCGTTCCGAAGAAGATAGTATTAGATAGAGGCACTCAGTTCACCTCTCATTTTTGGTAGCAGTTGCATGAAGCTTTAGGCACACACTTGAAGTTTAGCTCAGCTTATCACCCACAGACAGATGGTCAAACGGAGAGAACCAATTAGATTCTGGAGGATATGTTGAGGGCATGTGCGTTGCAAGATAAGATAAGTTGGGATAAGAGATTACCATATGGAGAATTCTCTTACAACAACAGCTATCAGGCCAGTCTAAAGATGTCACCATTCGAAGCGCTCTATGGGAGGAATTGCAGAACTCCATTGCATTGGGACCAACCTAGTGAAAGATAGGTGTTCAGACCAGATATTTTGCTTGAAGCCAAAGAGAACATCAGAATGGTCCGAGAGAATTTGAAGGCAGCGCAGTCCAGACAGCGAAGCTATGCTGACACCAGAAGAAGGGAACTCAGTTTTGAAGTTGGAGACTACGTCTATTTGAAGGTGTCACCCATCAGAGGAACTAAAAGGTTTGGAGTCAAAGGCAACCTAGCACCTCGATATATTGGTCTGTATCAGATTCAAGCAAGACGTGGAGAAGTGGCTTATCAACTCAGTTTACCAGAGAATCTGTCAGCTGTGCACGATGTGTTCCATGTATCTCAGTTGAAGAAATGCTTGAGAGTGCCACAAGAGCAGTTGCTAGTAGAGGATCTTGAAGTTCAAGAATATCTAACATATATTGAGAAGCCAACTCAAATTCTGGAAACAGCAGATCGGGTCACCCAAAGAAGTACCATCAGGATGTGCAAAGTCAAATGGGGTCACCACTTAGAAGAAGAAGCAACCTGGGAAAGAGAAGATGATTTGAAAGCCAAGTACCCTGAGCTCTTTTCTAGTCAGCCCTGAATCTCGAGGGCGAGATTCTTTTAAGGGGGATAGGTCTGTAACACCCTAAATTTGGGGGTATAAAATTTCTTTATAATTATCACCCAAATTCATGTGTTACTCTTCTCTCTCTCACTCTATGTTTTATCTCTCTAGATTCTCTCTCCCTTTTTCCCTTTTTGAGTAGAAATAGCTTAAAGTTAGGGCATTTAATTATTTATTTTTGCCAAAACATTATGAGTCATGACATGTTGCATCATGCTGAGCTTAAAATATTCTTTGAAGTGTTGCACAAGTTTGAATTTATTTGAATTTGAAACCTAGTTTGAATTTGGATTTGAAAACCCTAGAGAAAAGAAATAGAAAAGGAATTAGAAAATTCAGAGAAAAAGAAAAAGAGAAAGCAGCCCAGTCGGCCCACTAAGCCCAGCTTCGCCCGCGCGCCTTCGGTCTCTAACAGGTGGGCCTCGCCTGTTGGCGCCAACCCACGCCCCTCTTCCCTTTCTCCCTCTCGCTGTTCGGTGGGGTCGCCCTGTCGGCGCTTCGGCCCGTTATGCGCTCGCGCATCTGTGCCACTGTCCCGCGGGCCCCGCTCGCCAGTCCCTCCCCCTCCTCCTTCAATCGCTCGCCTGCGTGGACCGCGCACACGCACGCCGAGATCGCCGCACCCACATCGCCACCCAGCTCCAAACCGACACCCTGACCTCCTCTACAAGTCCCCGCACACCCCACTTCCCCCTGCCTCGCTCATTTCACCTCTGCCCACTCACCCGAGCTGCGCGAGCCGGTCCTTCAAGCCCGCCGGAGCTTCCCCGTCGCCAGGCCCCCTGCGCTCGAATTCGTCGTCGGTAGAGCTCGGCCACCGTTCTCGATCATGCTCCGCCACCGTTACGCCCAGCCTCGTCCTCATCCCTGCTCCACCCGAGGTGAATTCCCCACTAGACTTTCTCTTCTATCTCCCCCATTTCCTCTATTCCGTCAATTAGTCGCTGGTGATCGTCGATTCCGGTCCCGCGCCGTCAAACCGAGTCCGCCTGGCCAACCGCAGCCACCCCGTGCCCTGTTCGCCCGCGCGGAGTCAACGGCTCTGGCCATGGAGCTCGCGCCGTGCGCACTGCCGAGGTAGACGGCGGTCCTGACAAGGAGGACCCGCCCGTCAGCCTCCCCTTTTCTTTCCCCACTCTTGGTCACTACCTGGAGGGCCCCGTCTGTCAGCACGCGCCCGCGATATCGTGCCTGCGCGTGCCCTCCACCACTGACTAGCGGGCCCGACCTCCCCGCGGCCCCATTTGTCAGGCTCCCACCGTTTCCCCCCTGTTGGTCCGAGTCGCCGACCCGTGGGCCCCGCCTGCCAGGGAGCGCCCGCGCTCGCATCCCGCATCAGGGATACCCGGGCCGCTGACGCGTGGGACCCGCCGGTCAGCCCTCGCGTCCGATCCCGCGCGCTCGCTTCTAATCTCGGGCATCCGTTCCCGATTGGATGGCCGAGAAGCTAGGATGCCCTTTCGCTGTGGTTGTTTTGCTTAAGACCCCCTCGGCTTTCTACGAAAAGAACCCGCTGTACTTAGACTTTACGCGCAGGTCCCTGAGTTATTACAAACAGACCCTATCCTTTTAAATAATTACAGAATAGGGCTTAATTTTGTATTTTCAACTCCTAAACTTGTTTATTTCATATCTTTTACATATGAACTCCAAATTTAGTGATTCAAATTGCAAAATGTTCATAGAATTATTCTCTGTTTAAATAAATTAGTTCCATTTACATTTTGTGTTTTCTAATTTTATAGTTAACTATGAACTAGAATATGTTTAGATTTGTTTATTTAATAAAATAAAAAGGGAAAACCCTAGAGATTAAAGCATGTTTAATCTTGTAAGATTAATAATGTGTATTACATGAATCCATCTCTATTCTAATTTTTAGGTCACAATAAAATAAATTGAACTATACTATGTATTTGTGAGTAACACTTAGAGAAGTAATAATCTATTTCCAAATGAAGTTGGTTTATGTTATAGTTTATGTTATGCTTTGAACCCATTATCCCTTATGTAGTATTGTGCCTTTTGAGATGTATTCCTATGTTTGTACATGTTTGGTGTGCTGTTCATTTGTACTTTCCAAATGTATTGAATGCATGCTCGCTTTATTTAGACAACGAGCAGTCCGAGGTTCCTGAGTGTGTTGTTGGAGACCTCCCTGAGCAACAACCTAGTGAAGGCAAGTGTCATCTGACCTATTATGTCATACATACTTTATGATTCACCGTCCCGCATTATTTTATGAAACCTAAGGATTGACTAGTCTATATTCACTTATCCTTATTTACCTTTTGGGTTATCATGGTTAGCATTTTGCTATTGCCTTAACTTTAATCAATGAACATGATGTGAACATTTATGATATGATATTGTTATCCTGATTATGTTGATGATCTGGTGATACTCTAGGGGGCACAGGCCTTTTTCCTGAGTACCTCTCCGTAAGGACCTGTTCGTGGAGTGACCACCTGGGATAACAGTGCAACCATGAGGGTGGAATGGGACGCCCTTAGCTGATTAATTAGATGAGCCTGGGGGTGTAGTTGGCTTTGCCGGAGGGCCATCAATGGGGGGCGGGGCGTAGTGCTCACTCTGCCAAGGTTGGGGTGCAGAGGTTCATTTGATTTGGTTTTGTTAGTCACCCACCTTGAGGAGGTGTACTGTGTTTGTACGACTGGTGAAACCTAACGAGCAGTTATGCACCAGGGAGTCTTTGTAAAGGCTACGTAGTGAAACCGTGTCGACTCACCTTGGTAGTGTTTGAGGGTTTGATTGACCCGAGGCATAAAGGAATCACGACTTGTGGGTAAAGTGCGCAACCTCTGTAGAGTGTTAGAAACTGGTATATTAGCTGAGCTCACAGTTAAGAGCAGCCTTGGGATCATCTTTGATTAGAAGAACTTTGGATACTTTTATGATGATGGTTAATAATGATGTTATAAAATCTGATCTCTGGTATTTCCTCTTTTGAGGAGGTACTTCTGGGAAATAACTGGGTTTATTACTAAAATTTGGCTCTACTAACAATAATAAATATTTGACCAACTAAAAGCAACTGCTTAACCTCAAGTCCATATACAGCTAGTCCACTTTAGCCAAACGGGACATTTGCTGAGTACGTTGATGTGTACTCACCCTTGCTTTACACACCACCCCCACCCCAGGTTGTCCCCATTGTACCCAGTGCTCAGGAGGTGATGCTGGCAACATGGATGACTTCGAGGAGTTCCAGGAATACGATGAGTTCTAGTTCTTTCTTAGTGGCAAACCCCCAGTCAGCTGCCTGTGTAGGCTTGGCCTCTACGTTTCGTATTTCTGCACTTTGATAGTTATGTTAAAGACAATAGTTATGTAATAGACTATGTGGATGTCTTGGACATCTTGATGTAATCAAGTACCTTTCCGCTATTTACTTCGAGCATTGTGTGATGATGTCCAATTATGTAATCGTTGTGTACGTGAGTTTCTGATCCTGGCACGTACATGGTTCGCATTCGGTTTGCCTTCCAAAACCGGGTGTGACACCCTATAGGTTCACGTACATATAGACATGGCCCAAGTACTCTTATTTGGGCCAATAATTGATAGCGGCCTCTAGCAAGACATGTCAACTCCTATGCGCACATAAAGATCATATCAGACGAACCATTGAAAATTACGTACATGTTGTTCCCTTTGTCTCATGATATTTGGCCTAGCTCTAAGCTGACCTCTCTTTCTTGATACTGTGAATTGGAATCCTTTCATTGGTTAACACTTAACCCTAACACGACCATGTATTTCTTGATCCAATCACTTGAGGGGCCTAGAGATATCTCTCTCAAGAAGAGAGGGACAAATTCCATCTTGACTGACCATGCCTCACAACATGCTTCCTGACAAACCCAAAACTACCTTTATAACTACCCAATTACGGAGTAGCATTTGATAGTCCCTAAGTAAGCCAATTCACATCTTGAGAATATGTGACAATCTCAGGTCTAAGGATACAATATACATGTTGCAAAAAAGAGAACTATGTTAACATATCTCACGTTGGGTCGGTCCAGCCTCATGTCATACATGCGCCCACATCTCCATGTCCATGACTTGTGAAATGTAGTTATCTGCTAATACATGTGCTAGTCATCGATTCTGAGTAGGGACATCATTTAGAATAACCATACAAGTAAAGAATCTCACAAACAAACAAACAATTCATATAATTGCTAATCAATACAAGGTGCCTTTCATGGATATTCAATTAAGCAATATATATATATATATATATATATATATATATATATATCATGGATACAAAGAAATATGCTCATCTCTATGATTATCTCTAGGGCATATTTCTAACAAGTGCGTGGGGTGGCGGCGCGCGCGACTCCTATTTTGGGCTGGATAGGCTACAATAGCTGGGTCTGCGGGGGAATAACTCGAACTGGCGTGTGGACGAGTCCCTAGGCCAACCGCAAGGGGTTTCAGCCATGACAGGTCTAATTCCTTTTCTTTTCTTTTCTTTTCTTTTTTCTATTTTCTTTTTTCCCATTTTTGTTCACCAAGTTTCAAATTCAATTTAAATGCACAAATCAATAACTCTAGCATGATGCACAAATTTAATTTTTATTTAGTATTTATTAAAAGGAACATGTCTCAATAATAGAACACATACTCAAATAAACCATAATATTATTTCTCAAATAATAAAAGTACTAACTAAAACTGTTTAAAATCATATTTTAGGGTTTACATCATGTTGGGATGAAGAATCTTCATAAGCTTCTAAAAGGGGAACATTTTAGGACTAACAAATGTGCATTTTAAGAATATAGGACATGTAGTGCATGCTAAAGAGAGAAGAAGATTGGGACATATCATTCATCAAAGAACATCATGATGACTGAAATACCATTGGAGCTCCTGTACATGGATCTATTCGGTCTGATTGCTTACATAAGAATCGACATGAGTAAGTATGGTTTAGTCATCGTGGATGGTTAATCTCGATTCACTTGGGTGTTTTTTTGCAGGATAAATCTGAGACCAAAGGGACTTTAAAGAGATTGTTGAGAAGAGCTCAAAATGAGTTCGACTTGAGAATTTAGAAGATTAGAAGTGACATTAGAACATAGTTCAAGAATGCTCAAATTGAAGAATTTCTAGGAAGAGGGAATCAAACATGAGTTCTCCTCTTCCTATACACCGCAACAAAAATAATGGTGCTATAGATAGTAAGAATCGAACTCCTATGGATATGGTGAGGACCATACTTGAAGAATACAAGACTTCAGATCGGTTTTGTGCGGAGGCAGCCAACATGACGTGCTACACATCAACCGGTTATATCTTCACCGAACTCTCAAGAAAACATCCTATGAACTTCTTATCTTATCGATAAAATCCTAACATTTCATACTTTAGTCTTTGGGAGTAAATGCTTTATTCTTGTTTAGGGTAGAAACTCTAAATTTGCTCCTAAAACGGTAGAAGGCTTTTTTACTTGGTTACGACTCAAACATAAGGGCATATAGAGTCTTCAACAAATCCACTAGATCAGTTGAAGTTTCTTATGATGTGTTTGATGATACTAATGGTTCTCAAGTAGAGCAAGTTGATCTTGATGAGCTAGATGATGAGGAGGCTCCCTGCACCACGCTAAGGAACATGTCCATCGAGGATATGTGTCCACAAAAGCCGCATGAGTCAACACAAGCACAAGATCAACTATCATCCTCCATAAAAGCATCTCCTCCAACTCAGGATGTGAGCAAGCCCAAGAAGGTAATGAACTAGTTCAAGATCAAGAGCAAGCTCAAGATGATGGCATACATCAAGGGGAAGATGAAGAAGAAGATAAAGAAATGGAGGATGAGTACGAGATTTAGGCAACAAAAGCGCCACACCCAAGAGCCAATCAAGCAATTCAAAGGGATCACCCCGTCGACATGATCCTATCCAAAAGGGGGGTAACCTGCATCACACATGAAGTGCATATGCTCTCCTTGGCTTCTCGTCAAACAAACCAGATAAGATAAGCTTTATCTGCTTGCATTGCATGTGTGACCAATCATGCAACCACCACAAGCGCTTCCTCCTATAATGCACCAGTTTGCAACCACCATGACCGCTTCCTTCTATAATGCACCAGTTTTGACTGTAGTCCTACGCACGAAGCGTATAAATTTGTTCCCCTCCATCACTTCTCGCATAACAAACTAGATAAGATAAGACTTATCTCTTGCTTGCATGCGTAACCAACCATGCAACCACCACGAGCGCTTCCTCCTCCTCGTTGTTGTCATCGTATATTAATCCACAACTTCCCATCATCCCATCCTCCGACTTGCCAGCCGTTGCCGTCATGTCCCACCTGTGGTGCTGCCTTTATCTCCCCCATCAACAATCCCCTTGAAGAGTTGAGTTTTGTATTAGTTCTTTGTAAAGAATTTATTAGATTTTGAGGTCGATGATAATATATATCTTTTTCATTTTATGTAATTGTTGCGCCTTAGGTTTTCATTGAATATTTATGTGCCCTTAGAATGCACATGCATTGTACTAGACTCCTTTAAAGCATCTGTTTCGTACATCACGCGTCGTGCGTCACATGTGAAGCGCGTTGGTCGGTTCATCTCCCCTGCTTCTCGCCTACTAATGGACCGTTACACCACAGATGGGTCATGAGAAACCACACAAGCCCAACATGACAGGAAGCCACACACAACACAACGCTCATACATAGTACCACTTCGCTAACTGAAGGAGGACCTCACCTACCAATGGGTCGTTATGCCACAAATTAGTCGTAAGTAACTATCCAAGTCCAACACGACAGGAAGCCACACACAACGCATCGCTTCCACGTAGTACCACCTTGCTAAATGAAGGAGGATGAGCGACCGATCAAGCGATAAAAGGGATCGAACTCATTTTCAACTCATACCTTTCTCGATCTTTTGTCTAAGATAAAGTGTAGTATTTATTCTTAACAATTTTATATCTAATATGCGGATCATATGTTCGCTTTAATATTAAATTTATTTTTAACGGATATCAAATATGATTGGAACCGTTACACCACAGATGAGTCATGAGAAACCACTCAAGCCCAACATAACATGAGGCTACACGCGGCGCAACACTCCCACATAGTACAACCTTGCTAGCCGAAGGAGGAATAGCGACCACAAGCTATAAAAAGGGGCCATACTCCTTCTCAACTTATATTTTTCTTGACCTTTTGGCTAAAATAAAGAGTAATATTTGTTCTTATCAGTTTAATATTTGATATGTGGATCATATGTTCGATTTAATATTAAATTTATTTTTATGTGTATCAAATATGATTGTGTGATGTCATAATGTACGGGCATTGGACTAGTACTCTTTTAATGCATCAATTTCGTGCGTCATATGCGAAGCACGTACATCTATCTTTATCTTCACTTCTCGGCTAACAATGAGTCTAATAACTTGTTACACCATATATAAGCCATAAAAAACCACGAAGACTAACATGACAGGAAGCCACACACAACCAATCACTTTCTCAGCCTTTTAGTTAAGATAAAGTAAACTATTTATTTTTATTAGTTTAATAACTAATATGTGAATCATATATTCGCTTTTAAAATTAAATTTATTTTATATGGGTTAGTACCTACTATATTACACGGTTTCCACTAACGTCGTGTCTACCATGTTTAAATTGGAAAAATACAACCCGCCTTATCCTTACGGCGAAACTGATTCAGATAATCCGTACGCCGTCCCCTTGCACAGCAAAAATCCATGGCGACTGCCCGCTTGCCCTCTCGCTCCCTCCTGTCCCCGGCTCAGCAATCCTATCCACGGCTTCCCGCCTCCGTCCGCCTCTGCCTCTCTCATCACGAGCAACCACCCACCGGCCCCAAGCGGCACCGACGCGCCGCCACTTCGCATCCTGCCTTTTCTGCAGCCGCGCGGGGTCGTGCCAAGAAGATTCCCATCGCGGACACCGATGAGCCCGCCGCCGGAGTCCGCGTCACCGATCGCGGCATCTCTTACCGCCTCGATGGCGCGCCATTTGAGTTTCAGTATAGCTACACTGAGGCCCCACGCGCACGCCCCGTAGCGCTCCGTGAGGCCCCGTTCATGCCGTTCGGGCCCGAGGCCACGCCACGCCCGTGGACGGGAAGGAAGCCGCTGCCAAAGAGCCGCAAGGAGCTTCCGGAGTTTGACTCGTTCGTGCTGCCACCACCGGGGAAGAAGGGGGTGAAGCCCGTGCAGTCACCGGGTCCGTTCCTCGCCGGTATGGAGCCGAGATACCAATCGGTGTCCAGGGAGGACATACTCGGGGAGCCCCTAACCAAGGAAGAGGTCTCCGAACTCGTGAAAGGGAGCCTCAAATCCAAACGGCAACTCAATATGGGTGGGTTCCCTCTCTTGCTGTGGATTCAACTGTGTTGCCGGATTAGGATGTGGATTGTTGGTACATGTTGGCCTGCTGCGGGTTATGAATATTTAATTGGTCGCACTTGGAGTTCTGCCTGCTGTCATTTATAGGCTTCTTTTGACTTCTGCAGGCAGGGATGGTTTGACACACAATATGTTGGAGAACATTCATTCACATTGGAAGAGGAAAAGAGTTTGCAAGATAAAGTGCAAAGGTGTCTGTACAATAGATATGGATAATATCTGCCATCAGCTAGAGGTAGTTAGCTCCTTTCTCCTCCCTTTTGGTTCAGTTGTTTGTGTTAGTCCAGCTGTAGGAATAATGATATCAATACACAAATCAAATGTAATCCCATCAGATGGTTACATAGGAAGCTCATCTCGCTGTTTACTTGGTCTTGGTCAACAGTTGTGATCCTAGTTAGCTAGATGCTATATGCTAGGCCTTTTGGTTGCAAGATGCCAATGTGAATTGGTCCCTTGGACAGGTGTTAGCTGTTAGATGCCTATGCATACGTCCTTGTTGTATTCGGTCTCATGTATAAGGTTCTTAGAGCATCTCCAACAACTCTAAAAAATATTTCTCCCAATACATAAGAATTGAGGCCTCCCTAAAACTTTAAATCCGAAATAAAATGCTACTACTACAACAACTCTCAATATTTCTCTAAAACCCTAATGAGTTAGTTTTTTCCACAATTCCAACGCGAGCGTCGACGTCATGTTGCGTCACATTGTGTTAGGCGCCTGCGTGCATGTAGCTCTCTCCCTGCTCTGCCTCGGCTCGCGTCAGACCACCCCTGTAGCCGCATGCATGCAGCTGCTCCGCTTTCGCACGCGTCGCGTGCGTTGTATTGGGAGTTCAGCTCGAGGCGAAGCTTTGCACTGCGAGAGGGAGCGTATTCGCACGCGGAAAAATAAGGACGCTAGATAAGTCACTGTTGGACCTGGTTTTTTTTCTCTTTTTCCCTAAAATAAGGAAGGAATCATATTTTTAAGGAGCTATTGGAGATGCTCTTATTGCACACGGTCTTTATCATATATCGGTGTATATATTCAGGCCTAGTGCCCTTATATTGAATATAGTTCAATCCATACTTTGTATCAGTGCCAATTTTTAGGGTTAGGATTCCTCTTTCCTTCTATATGTTTTTTCTTTCCCATGTGTTGCATTTGCACATGTTATGGTTTGCTTTTCATTCTTGAGCCGGATCTCCACCTTTTATTGAAACTTTGGTCAAAAACCACACAAGAGGTGCTCGGAAGCCGTGCAAGGGAGATGACGCTAGTCGAATCGGTCGCCAATTAGGAGTCATCCACCTGTCCGCGTGCCTCTACATCGACGATAGCCCAGAGGACTCTCTCACAAGTATGCCTAATGCTTTGCTTTCGCTTGAGGCCGAGTTTCGCTCGCATCTGCTTCCCATGTGCTGTTGTGTTCCGCTCGCGGCTGCAACCTCCTTCTATATCCGGTTTTGCTCGGATCTAGGTTTGTAGATTCGGTTCTAACTGTTTTTGTTAGGTTTCGGAAAAACATTGCAGCTTATGCTGCGTTTCTTTTGTGCTCTTGCCGTCACCCATCGTTGCTCTACTCTACACCCTCGTCGTCGACTGCTGCTATGGTTTCGTCTTTGACCTCTTCGTCTGGGGGTGTTCTAGTTCTACGATGTCCGGTGCTTTTTAATGACATCGATTACTGTGACTGTGTTCCACTCATGCGTCTGCACATGCGTGTTTTGCGTCTTTGGGAGTTCCTCACTGGTGATCTGTCTTATCCTGCTCGTCCTACTGTTACGTTGCCTGTGATTCTAGAGAAGGCTACTGATGAGGAGTTGCTTGTAGAATGGTGACCAGATACTGTCTTATGACTCTCTGTTTAGTGCTTATAGGACTTGGTTGGATGATGATGCTCGTGCTGGTGCTATTCTTGCCCCTAGTATGGAGGACCGTCTTGTTGCTGATATTGTTGAGTTTGAGTTTGCACACCAGATGCAGCCTTTTCTGCATGATTGATATAAGCCTACTGGCCAGTCTACCTATCTTGCTGTTATTCGTTAGGAGCAATTCTTATGACATGGAGATTCTACAGTTGATGAGTTCCTCGCTCAGATATCTGCTATTTGGCCTCAACTTGATACTATTGGTCCCTAGCTGTTAGTAGATACTTGTGTCTTGCTAGGGTCAGAATGCTGCACTTGAGCTTCCTCGTACCTATGACTTCTTGACCTAGCTTCATGACGAGTTTGAGTCCCTTCGTGCTCAGCTGCTCGCTTGTCATCCCTGCGTCTCTTTGATGGATGTTCTTGCTAGTGTCCGTAATGAGGAGACTCGTCTACGTGCTGCTGGCCTGTTGTAGTTTTCGATCTTGGCTGTTCATTCTTCGTCTTTATCGTTGTCTTCAGTTGCACCTTCTTTTGCATATGGGAGGGGGCGTGGTGGTCTTCATTGTGCTTACTGTGACCGTGACGAGCATATGGAAGCCTACTTTTCATGAAGAAGGCTCAGGCTCGTTATTTTTCACAGGGTACTAGTGGTGCTAGTATTGGAGGATCTCATGAGAGTTTGGCTACGACTACGAGGGCCCAATTGTAAGTAGAGAGACTCTAACTCTCATCAAGAGGATGACACTATGAGTTGGGGCAATTTTTCTGTTTATTTCCTCAAACACTACACAATGCCATACCCTTAGAGGGGTTAGGGACACATATTTATAGCCCTAGGGGCTGCACTACCACACCTTCTCACACACACTACACAACAGGATTGTCCTCTAGATGCTAAAGAGACTACAGAGGACAATCAAAAGCGACTGTTGTCCTCTAGATGCTAAAACGACTACAGAGGACAGTCAAAAAGCGACTGCTGTCCTCTAGATGCTAAAGAGACTACAGAGGACAGTCAAGCTGTCCTCTAGATGCTAAAGGACTACAGAGGACAGTCAAAAGCAGGCTGTCCTCTAGATGCTCAAGACTTATTCCATCATTCTCCCCCTAAGTCTTGGGCGTCGTCTTGTGAGAAAGTTGGGCCATCCCGGACCTGGAGCAAAGCTCAACAAACTTGATCTTCCCAAGGGGCTTGGTGAGCAGGTCTGCAAGCTGATCCTTGGTGTTGATGTAGTGCGCCTTGATGCTCCCTTCTGCCAAACAGTCTCGGATGAAGTGGTATCTCAGCCGGATGTGCTTGCTCCGTTCATGGAACACGGGGTTCTTGGCCAATGCCAGAGCGGACTAGCTGTCCACCCTGAGTTCCACGGCTCCAGTGTCTCTCCCGAGGAGATCACCGAGCAGTCGAGCCAGCCAGAGCGCCTGAGTCGAAGCAGTGGACGCCGCTATGTACTCGGCCTCGCAGCTGGACATGGCCACCACCTGCTGCTTGACCGACTGCCAGCTGATGGGGCACTTGCCAAGGAAGAAGAGGATCCCGCTTGTGCTCTTGCTGGTGTCGATGTCGCCGGCGTGGTCGCTATCGCTGTACCCGACAAGGTGTGCCTCCCCAGGGCACCTCGGGTAGTAGAGACCGTGGTCGAGAGTCCCCGCAACATAGCGGATGATCCTCTTCACAGCCTGCTCATGCTCCGTCGTCGGTCGCTGCAGAAACCGACTAACGTAGCCGACGGAGTATGCCAAGTCAGGCCGTGTGTGGACGAGGTAGCGAAGGCTCCCCACAAGACGCCGGTACTGTGTAGCGTCCACCTCCTCCGTCGTGCTGTCGCGACTCAGCTTCAGCCTCTCCTCCATCGGAGTGAGAGCTGGGTTGCAGTCGGTGAGCCCAGCCAGCTCAACAATGCGCTTGGCGTAGGCGGTCTGGCGAAGTGTGATCCCGGAGTCCCCCTGGTGCACCTCAATCCCCAGGTAGAAGGAGAGGTGCCCCAGGTCACTCATTTGGAAGGTGGCCTTCATCTCTTCCTTGAACGCTGCCACCTCTGCATCCTTGGCGCCGGTGATCACCAAGTCGTCGACGTAGACACCCACCAGCAGGGCATTTTCTCCATTGCCCCGCCGATAGATGGCCGCCTCGTGCGGGCTTGGCGTGAAACCCATTCCTTTGAGCGTGGAATCCAGCTTGGCATTCCACGCCCTCGGTGCCTGTCGCAGGCCATAGAGAGCCTTGCGCAGGCGCAACACCTTGCCCTCCTTGCCAGGGATCGCAAAACCTGGCGGCTGGTGTACGTAGACCTCCTTTAAGTCGCCGTTGAGAAACGCCGACTTGACGTCCATGTGATGAACGTGCCAGCCCTGCTGGGCTGACAGCGCAAGGAGGAGTCGCACGGATTCCATCCGTGCCACGGGGGCGAAAGCATCGTCGAAGTCGATCCCCTCCTGCTGTAGGAAACCGCGTGCCACCAAGCGAGCCTTGTGCTTGACAATGGCGCCGGCTTCATCCCTCTTCAGTTTGAACACCCATTTAAGGGTGATCGCGCGATGACCATGAGGGAGATCAGCGAGCTCCCAAGTGCGGTTCGTTTCAACCGCGTCCATCTCCGACTGCATCGCGGCACGCCAAGCCGCATGTTTCTCGGCCTCCGCGAAAGACCGAGGCTCACCATCGTCGCATGCAAGATGCAACTCTCCTGCCAGAATGCGAGACGCAGGGCCCGGCACCGACGGGTCGATGAGAAGGCCCTCCACCCTTCGATACCTCAACGGCTCGCCGTCGTAGCACGCGTCGACGCGCTCCTCGTCGCGGGAGAGCGGGGTCACGAGCTCCACTGGGTCATGCTCGACACGAGCTGGTGTCGAAGAGGACGTTCCCGGAGAGGGTACCATCGGTGCTGGAGTACGTGGTGGCGAAGAGCTCGCTGTAGCCGGAGTCGTGGCTGGAGTGCGTGGTGATGAAGAGCTCGTTGTAGCCGGAGCTGGAGAGCGTGGCGCTGGAGTAGGTGGAGACTTTGGGGCTGGGGTAGACCTGCTCGGAGAAGAATTGCCTACTCCCCCAGCTCCCTCAAAGTGGACGTACTCGATGGTGAAGTCGTCGTACGTCGGAGTCGTGCCGTCGTCCACCGCCTTGTCCCACGCCCATCCTCGCCCTTCGTCGAATACGACGTCGCGCGCCGTGCGCACACGCTGTGTTCCTGGGTCAAGGATGCGGTAGGCCTTCGAGCCCTCCGCGTAGCCAATGAACACCCCCCGGGGTGCTCCTGTCGTCGAGCTTGCCGATGTGGCCAAGCTCCTTGGTGAACGCGAGGCAGCCGAAGACCCGTAGGTGAGAGACCGCCGGCTTGCGCCCATGCCAAGCCTCGTACGGTGTCATCCCGTTGAGTGCCTTGGTGGGCGAGCGGTTGAGGATGTAGACCGCTGTCACCACCGCCTCTCCCCAGAAGACACCCGGCATTCCCCTCTGTTTGAGGAGAGCCCGAGCCATCCCCACAACCGTCTGGTTGCGTCGCTCGACGACGTCGTTCTGCTGCGGGCTGTACGGCGCGGAGTAGTGGCGCTGAACGCCCTCATCCGCGCAGTACGACGCGAACTCAGCTGCCGTGAATTCGCCGCCGTTGTCGGTGCGCAGCACGCGCAGCTTGCGGCCGCACTCCACCTCCGCAGCGACCTGCACACGCCTGATGGCGTTCGCAGCCTCTCCCTTGCTACCAAGGATCATCACCCACATGTAGCGGGAGAGATCGTCGACGAGCAGCAAGAAGTAGCGTCGTCCTCCTGGTGTGGCTGGTGTCACCGGGCCACACAAGTCCCCATGCACGAGCTCGAGCCTCTCCTTGGCTCGGAAGTTCGACTGCTGGGGAAAGGGGAGCCGTCTCTGCTTTGTCAACACGCAGACATCGCAGAATTCCTCCACATGGTCAAGGCACGGCAGGCCTCGTACCATTTCCTTGGCACTGAGCCGCTTCAGGGCCTCGAAGTTAAGGTGCCCGAAGCGCTCGTGCCACTGCCATGCCCCATCGTCTCGACGAGCAGCAAGGCAGCAAGGTTGTGCCACCTTCACATTGAGGATGTATAGCCGATTTGGACTCCTGTGTACCTTGGCAAGAAGGCGACGAGAGGGGTCCCAGATCCTCATGACTCCGTGCTCGACCTCCACGCGCGAACCGTTCTCATCCAGCTGTCCCAAGCTGATGATAGAGTTCCTCAACGCGGGGATGTAGTAGACTCCGGTGAGCAGCCTGTGCTCACCAGATGCGGCGGTGAAGACGACTGAGCCGGCGCCCTTGATCTCAACGCCGGAGGCGTCCCCAAACTTGACGGAGCCTCGGACGCTAGAGTCAAGCCCGGTGAAGAACTCCCGTCGGCCGGTCATGTGATGAGTGGCGCCGGTGTCGAGGCACCATCCTTCGATCATGTCTTTGCTGGAGCCGTCGCCGAGGAAAGCATGTGCTTTCGACTCATCAAGGTGGAGGAGTGCCGCTGCGGCCGGTGCCGCTGGAGATAGCTCGATGCTTGCATGTGCTAGGAGCAGAGCCTCCTCCTCCGCCTCCGCCTGTGCGACGTTGGCCTGGCCACGTCGTGGCTGTCGACAGTCCCTGGCCCAGTGGCCAAGCTTGCCGCAGTTGTGACAGCCGTCATCTCGTGCCGGCTTCTTGTTGCCGACGGCGCCGCCTTGGGCACCTCCACGGGCACCGCCCTCAGCATGTCCTCGCGCCCCGGCCTGGGCGCCTCCACGCGCCTTGCGCGGCTTGCCGCGTTTGCGGCCTCGTGTCGAGGAGGACTCCCCCTTCTTCTGATCACCCTGGCAGGCCTTCCACTGCTCCCGAGTGAGATGTAGCTTCCCGCCAATAGTGCTAGGGCCAGAGGGAGCCTGTGGTTCGTTGCCGTCGACCACCTTGAGACGACCTATCGCCTCTTCGATCGTCATCGTGGAGAGGTCTAGCAGAGACTCGATCGAGCGAGCGATCTGCTTGTACTTCTCGGGGATGCAACGGAAGAGCTTCTCAACAGCTCTCTCCTCATCGTAGGTGTCGTCGCCGAACTGCACCATCTTCTGCAACAGAGTGTTGAGGCGGAGAGCAAAGTCATCAACATCCTCACCTGGCTTGAAGGCTAGGTTCTCCCACTCCTTGCGAAGTGCCTGCAGTGTGGTCTTGCGGGCACGGTCGCTGCCGATGCGGGTCGCAGCGATGGCGTCCCAGGCCTCCTTGGCAGTCCGCTTCTGGGAAAGCGAAAACTGCATCTCGGACGGGACTGCAGCAATGAGGGCATCCAGCGCCCGCCGATCCTCGTGGTAGTCGACATCGCCGTACCGAACTGCTTCCCACATTTGGCGAACCTAGAGCCGTACCCTCATCACCGCGGCCCACTCGACGTAGTTGGTCTTGGTGAGGGTAGGCCACCCACCGCCGGGACCGATGTCCCTGACAATGGCCTGGGCCATGCGGCGACCATGGTACCGATCCGGGGAGGGAGAGTCGCGCCGCCTGTAGAGGCCGCGATCTCCGTCGACCCGGTCGCTGCCGCCGGGAGCACCGCCGGCGCGTCTACGCCCGTCTGGGCTGCCGCCGCGTGCGCCCTCGCCCGGAGCGCCGTCAGCGCGTCGGCGCCTATTTGGGCTGCCGCCACGCGCGCCCCCATGGGGTTGCGCGGCTGCCCACTGTGTCGCCTGCTCTCGCGCTGCTTCCCTCGCCAGCCTGAGCTCTTTGTCGGTGTTGTCGTCGACAGAAGCAGAGCTGCCAGCTCTACTGCCGCGCAGAACCTCGAGCTCTGCTGCCGCCGCACGTGCAGCATCCGCCGCCTCCGCTGCTTCTACTTCCGCTCTTGCTGCTGCCAGTTCCGCTGCCGCCAGCCGTGCTGCCCTCGCCGCTGTCGCAGCAGCCGCTGCTGCTTCTCGCTCTCGTTCTTGTGCCGCGGCGACCTCGGCTTCCTGCTGGCGCCGCGCACTCGAAGTGACCGAGCGTAGGGACATGGTGGGCTAGTGAGGGGTCGCTGCGTGTGGAAGAGGCTGTCTCAGACGAAAGGTTGCTCGTCTGAGCAGGAGAGGAAGGAACAGTTGGAGCTCTTGCTGCCGACTGAGTGTGGGGAGAGGCGCGGGAAGGAGATGAGCAAGAGATGTTTAGGCTGCAGGATAGTTTGGCTTTGATACCAATTGTAAGTAGAGGGACTCTAACTCTCATCAAGAGGATGACACTATGAGTTGGGGCAATTTTTCTGTTTATTTCCTCAAACACTTCACAATGCCATACCCTTAGAGGGGTTGGGGACACATATTTATAGCCCTAGGGGCTGCACTACCACACCTTCTCACACACACTACACAACAGGATTGTCCTCTAGATGCTAAAGAGACTACAGAGGACAGTCAAAAGCGACTGTTGTCCTCTAGATGCTAAAGCGACTACAGAGGACAGTCAAAAAGCGACTGCTGTCCTCTAGATGCTAAAGAGACTACAGAGGACAGTCAAGCTGTCCTCTAGATGCTAAAGGACTACAGAGGACAGTCAAAAGCAGGCTGTCCTCTAGATGCTCAAGACTTATTCCATCACCAATTGCTTATGCTGCTTCATCACCCTTGCAACTTTTACACCTACAAAAGCTATTGGTTCTGTAACTCGGTTCTTTGCACTTATAGGTTCTATTGCTGGTTCTCCATCTTCCACTGAGGGGCCACCTCCCCCTTCCACTTCAAGTACTTGTCCATGGATCCTAGACTCTGGTGCTTCATATTATATGACTCCTTATTGCACCTATTTTTTGTTGACCTTCATCTTGTTCTCTCACTGTCCATACTGTTGACGGATCTCCCCTTTCTGTTGTCGGCCAGGGTACCCTTCTGTCTGACTCTTTTCATGTTTCTGATGTTTCATTTGTTCTTGATCTAAACATGTAGCTCATGTTTGGTGGCCAAATTCCTGATCATGACTGTCATATGTTATTCTTGATCTTAACTTTTGTTATGTTCAGGATTGACGCATGGGTCACCTAGTTGGTGGCCTTCGTTGTCGTGACTTTCAACGCCTATGGGAGTTTGAGTGGCTTTGTCTTCCTTCCGCCAAAGTTATCAAGGCGTCGCCTTAGCATCGCCTAAGCGCTAAGGCGAGACTCAGGACCAAGGCGTCCTGGTCGCCTTACTTTCTTGGCTAAGGTGTCGCCCCATAGACGCCTTGGACCGGATTGTAGATTTTCTATCCCCAAACCCTTTTGTTCGCTGTCCATGTACCAGAGAAGGGTGCGGTAAGGGCTTCAGGTCCAGGCGACGGCACCGGCGGCTCTCAGTTCACCGGCGGCGGCGGCCCCCTTCCCCTGCTTCCTAGTGAGGCTCCACCCCCTACCCCTTCCGTGGCGAGCTCCCCCTCCCCCCTCGACGATGAGCTCCCCCTCCCCCTCTGTGGTGAGCTCCCCCTCCCACTCGGCTGATCTGCTCTCTGTTGTGCCTCTCTATTCAGTATTTCAGTTCAACTGTTCAGTTGTTCCAATTACCTTTGTAGGTCAGTGATGGAGAGCGCAGGCTCTGCTCCGGCCTCTAACCCTATGGCAGATCCAAAGCGCAGAGCAAAGTCTAACGATCCTGGATGGAACCATGGATATTGGACAGAGATTGGGAATCTAGATAAGGTCACATGCAACCTTTGCAAGACTGACAACGGGATGAATCAAGAGGTTAAAAGAACATCTTGCCGGTGGTTATGCAGACACATTAATATGTTCTAAGACTACAACTGAGATTAGAAAAGAAATGAAGGCATATTTGGACAAGAACAAGAGGTCTAGGCCTATTTTCCTTGATGATGATGATCATGATGGTCAGGGGCAGCAAGACGAAGAGGATTCCACCACATCTAAGCAACAACTTAGCTCGGGGATAGCTGCCAAAAGGAAGAGAGCTGCATTTCAGTTTAGAACAGCTGCACAGTCACAAACATCAAACAAGGAAAAAGAAAAAGGGGGAAATTGCAACTATGTTTCGAAGAACTCCTGAACAAGTTGTGGATGAGAGGCTCTCCTCAGGGTCACACCACCAAACCACCATGGAAGCATGCACTAAGTCTAAGGCTGACAGAGATTATGTCAATAAGCAATGGGCTATGTGGTTCTATGAGTGTGGTGTACCTTTTAATGCCATTAATTCTAGACAGTTTCACATTGCTTGTGAGGCCACTGCTCAATATGGTACTAGATATGTTCCTCCTAGTATTCATGAGGTTAAAGAGCCTTTACTTGCTGAATGTGTCAAAAATGTGACTAACTTGAGAGCTCATCATGAGTTAGCTTGGAAGACTTATGGTTGCACACTTATGTCAGATGGATGGACTGATAGGAGGGGACATCAGTTGATCAACTTTCTTGTGAACAGTCCTGAGGGGACTTACTACTTAGAGTCTATTGATGCTTCAAGTGAAGCACATAGTGCTACTATGCTTGTTGATTTTCTTGAGAAGAGGATTGATAATATTGGCAGAGACAGTGATTCAAGTAGTGACAGATAATGGCGCCAATTATAATGTTGCAGGCAAGATTCTCATGGATCAAATTCCAACATTGTTTTGGAGTCCTTGTGCAGCTCATTGCTTGGATCTAATGCTAGAAGATATTGGAAAGTTGAAAGATTTCAAGAAAACAATTTCTCTAGCCAAACGAGTCAACACTTTTATTTATATGCATGGAAGGATCCTTAGTGCAACGAGGGAGCAAACAGGTGGCATGGACCTAGTTAGAATTGGAGCCACTAGGTTTGCCACTTGCTTCCATACTTTGAAGAGCCTACATAAGCATAGAGATCCTTTGAAGGGTCTAGTTTTGAGTGATGCATGGAAGTCAAACAAGTTGTCAAAAACAGAGGTTGGGAAGGGAGTTTATGACATTGTTCTATCCTCAACGTTTTGGAGCACAATTGAAGATTGCCTTAGAGCTTCAGCACCACTTCTTATTGTCCTTAAGGCGGCCGATGCGGACGAGAAGCCTGCCATGGCAGAAATTGCAGCATAAATGGATAGGGCAAAAGAGAGGATAAAGCTTAGCTTTACATCACAAAACAAGCAAGCTTTGCTAAAAAGAGTCTTGGGTATTGTTGAGCGTCGATGGGTGTCGCAAATGGACCATCCATTGTATGGTGCTGCATTGTATTTGAATCCGGAAAAATTCTTTGCCATTAAGAACAAAAGAGATGATAGGTATGTTGCAGAGCTAAGAAGCTGCTTTAATGATGTGCTTGAAAGAATGGAACTGGATGATGTTATTCGGTCTAAGATTGATGAATTTGCAATGCATTATGAGGAACAACGTGGCCCTATCTTCTCAAGCAAATCGGCACTTGCAAACATTGAAACAAAAAGCCCTCATAAGTCTATATGCTTTTGTTAATTTCAGCAGCTACATGCCTACATGTTTCAATGTCCCTAATATGTATGTGTCATGTGACATGTTATAGTTGACTGGTGGTATTCGTATGGTGGTCGTGCCTTCGAATTGCAAAGGTTTGCAAAGCGTGTGGTTAGTCTATGTGCTTCATCACCCGGTTGTGAGAGTTAGAGTACCTTTGAATTTGTGAGTATAAGTTGACTTGTTTCATAAATTAATATTCATGTATGGTATGGCTATCATTTACTCTTCTCATTTTTTTAGATGCACACAAAAAGAAGGAACCGATTGCTACACAAAAGGCTAAATGACTTGGTCTTTGTATCATACAACCGGAAGATGCAAAATAGGTTCCAAAAGAGGAGGGAGACAGGTGGCACAAGTTACGACCCATTAGTGCTTGACGATTTTGATTGGGACAATGAGTGGGTACACTCATCGGTTGTACATGCTGGTAGGGATGATGATGAGCATAACTTAACATGGGAACAAGTTGATGAAGCCACTGGAGCATCTGAGTCCCTTCGAGGCCGCAACTTTCCAAGACAAGCTCGTATGTATTCAAACACCTACCAAAGGCGTAGTACAATGAGGGCACATGAAGATGAACAAGGTGAGGAGGATGATGGAAATGATTCAAACAATGAAGTGGTGGATCCACAAGATGACTATTGGTATGAGTGATAGTGATGAGGCAAACGAGGCGGAAGATGATGGAGAAGAGAATCCTACACCCCATGATGAGTTTGATGATGACCTTTGAGATTGAGCCATTGAGGCTTGAGAGATCAGAGTGTTATCTACTCTACTAGACTACTAGTACTACTATCTATTACTTATGTTGAACTTTATGCCTATGATGTTGGTTTATGTTGAACTTGCACTCCTATTTGCTACTTTAATACTATTATCCCTATCTATTTGAGACTATATTCCTATATATTCTATTTTTATTGCATATTTTTTATATATTAGTAAGGCGCTGCCTCGCCTTACGCCTTATCTCTTAAAAGGTGAAAAGGGGGTCGCTCGCCTTATCGCCTTAACAACTATGCCTTCCGCTGGCTTTGTCGGTCTTGCTAGGTCTGTTTCGGCTCTGTTGACTTCGTCTTTTACTCAATGGTATCATCGTTTGGGCCATATTGTGGCTCCCAATTATCCAGTTTGATTAGTCATGGTCTTTTAGGTTCGGTTTTAGGTCGTGAATCTTTACATCAGTGTCAGTGTTATCAGTTAGGAAAGCAGATATAACTTCCTTACCATTCTAGTGATTCTGTTTCTCAGCGTCCTTTTGATCTTGTTCACTCTAATATTGGGATCATGCTTCTTTTGTTTCTAAAGGGCCGTCAATATTATATCATTTTTATAGACGATTTTTCTTGCCACACATGGATTTATTTCATGAAACATCGTAGTGAGGCTTTATCCATTTATATGACTTTCTCTGCTATGGTTCTAACTTATTTTGACGCTTCCATTTATGTTCTTCGTGTTGACTACATGTGAGTATCTCTCCGGTGCTCTTTGTTAATTACTTTCTGAGCACGGGACTCTTGCTTAGTTTTTATGTCTTAGTGCTTATGCCCAGAATGGTGTGGCTAAGCACAATCATCGTTATCTTTTTGACACTACTCATGTCCTTATGCATTCTTATGTTTGCCTCTTCTATTCCTCATTTTTGTGCTAAGGCTGTTACTACTGCCACTTGACTAACATTCAGTCGTGCTCAACTCTTCAGTGAAGGATTCCACTCTTCAGGGAGGGATTCCTTTTGAGCGTCTTTGTGGCTAGACGCCTGACTATTCAAGTTTTCGTCTGTTTGGCTATGTGTGCTATTTGTTGCTCCCACCCTGTGAGCGCACTAAGTTGCGTGTTCAATCGGTTGAGTGTGTTTTTCTCGGGTATAGTGTTGAGCATAAGGGATATTGTTGTTGGGATCCAATTGCTCGTCGGATGAGGATCTCTAGGGATGATGTCTTTGATGAGACTCGTACTTTTTATCCTCGTCCTTCTTTTGATGTTTCATTAGTATCTTTGGTCGTTCCCCTTTATTTTCTGTTCTTCCTAGATGCTCCTACTCCTACTATACGTGCCTCATGCTTAGAGCAACCCTTGACGCATTCCTTACCTACTTTAGTGGTACCTTCCGTAGTGTCTTGGAGTCTCCTTCCTTAGTTCTTGACTACATGTCATGCTTATTAAAACGACGTTTAAACGTCGTTTAAACTATAAAACGCTGGTAGAAACTGAAACAACAAAACGTTTTGCGATTCTTTGTAAAACGTCGTTTAACGCCGTTTAAACGTCGCGTTTTGACGTTTAAACGCGGCATAGAGTGAAACATCATGTTTTGAGCGTTTTATTTGCCACCTGCTAGAATTTGGCCCAGCCCAATTCCTGCCCAGCCGCCCAGGTCTAGGGTTGGCGCTCTCTGGTCGCACTCCAAGCCGTGTTCGAGCTCCAGGCCGCCGCCTTCTCCCCGTGCAGCCTCCTCCCTCCCGCCGGCCTGTCCCACTGTCCGCTTGCTGTTGCCCCGCTGTCCCGCACTCCCGCTGCCCCGCTATTCCTCGCTTGTTGCTTCAGCAGTTGCTCAAGCAAACAGCTTTGCGTCTGTTCCTGTTGCTCGCTTGCTGAAGGAAGAAGATTGGAGGAGAAATGACTGATTTTAGCACGGAAGCATCTGCAGCTGGCTCTCAAATACGAAGTGATGGATATGATCCACTGAAAGATCCAAAAAGGAAACCCAAATCTGATGATCCAGGCTAGCAGTATGCCTATTATGTAGAGCCTGGCAAGCGAGAGTTGATCCAATGCCTATTAGCAGGATGTTGGTTTAGATGATTTGGATGATGGTTATTGAGTGTTTGAGTAACTTTTGTGTGCTTGTGGTTTTGGACATGGCATTCTACTTTAGTTGCTTTTGTGCTATGTTTGTGATTGTGGACTATTAGACATCTCATTCCACTTTGTTTGCAGTTGTCGACTTGCTATTAGTTGAACTTGTGTTATTGTGGTAATGTGGTTGTGGACATGTCATTTTGCACAATATTATTATGTGAACTTATGTTGGTTGTTTGGTATTTGACTTGATATAATTGCTTGAAATTATGATATATTGAAATTTCCCTATGTTGTTTAAAACTACGTTTAAACTTTGTTTAAACCGTTTAAAAGTTAAAACTCACCCATGAGCGTTTCAACGTTTCGTCGTTTTAATAACCTTTACTCGTTGGGTCGTAGATTCTTGTACGCCATCTTCCTCTAGTGAGCTGTCCGCTTCTGTTGTGCCATCTTTTGTTTTTGAGTCATCTTCCTCGGATGAGACATCTCATGTTGTGCCAGCTTGTTCTGCTAATTCTTCACTGCCATCGATTCTTAGACGGAGTCATTGCTTTTGCCAACCAGGTACCTGGCTGGTACTCTCTTTTGGGTTTTGATGTTACTATTCTTTCTAAGCCAACGTCTTATCGTGATTCTATTCTTCATCAGGAATGGCAGCAAGCGATGGCTGAGTAGGTTGCTGCTCGTGAGCATACCGACACATGGAAACCTGTTCTTTGTCCATCATGTGTTTGTCCTATCACATGTAAGTAGGTCTATAAGGTTAAGACTCGCCTTGATGGCTCCCTTGAGCGTTATAAGGCTTGCCTAGTCCTCTGTGGCTTCTAGCAGGAACATGGTCGTGGATAGATGTATTCAACTGAGAACCATGGTGTCCGAGTCTAAAGTTTAAACCATAATTCCTTTTCTAGCCTTCCACATTTAAGCACGTTGTAAAAAAGTTGGGGTCTATGGTGATTCAGCAAAGTAGTGCATTTATGACCATGCATCGACAAAAAATCATGATTTAATAGAGATAGGGGCATAGGGTAGTTAAGACCAATAGCCCCCACCCATTTTCTCTGAATTTCCAAAGTTTTTTGATGTTTTAGTACATCAGTCTTGAGTTTTGTTTTACTGAGTCACCGTCGAGGACTCAAGGAGTAGTGTTAGACTGTGTGTGTGTGGGCCGGCTCCACGTTGGGCTGTCGGCCCATTAGTATTAGGGTCCTGTGAGTCTATATATTGTACCCCATGTCCTATGCAATACATCAAGGTTTAGGGGTTTTCCACATTGTATAGAGCTAGGTTTCTTTTTTCCTCTCTCCTTCCCTCCCATCCCTTTCAGTCGCCGCCAGCCGCCTGCCTAGGTCCAGCCCGCCACCTGCTTCCGCGCCGCCGCCCTGGGAGGCTCATCCTTCTCTATCGGGGGTGACCCTTCTCCCCAGCAGCCGCTAGCCCCCACCCCTCTTCCCCATCCAGCGCAGGAGCTCCCCCAGCCGAGCGTCCCTGCTCCTCGCCAGCCTGGGGGACACTCAGCCGCTGCCCCTCTCCTGGCTCCCAGCTTCCTCTCCCGGCGCTGGATCTACGCCTCCCTACCACGTCAGCCTCTTCTCCCTGCCGCCGGACCTTTCCCCGCTGCGGTGTCTTCTCTGCTCGCCACCTGCGCTACCGTGCTCGCGACCGCGGAGAAGCAGCAACGCCGACCCCGTGGCCCATGTCTTTTCCATAGCAGCAGCCACCGGGGCCTCGCGGGTGCTCCCTTCCCCAACCGCCGCCGGCCCTTTCTCCACCGGCGTGGCGCCTCTCCCTCCAGCGGCCCGGCTCTCCTAACTGCCCACGCTGACGCCCCAGGAACGCCTTCCTCCCCCTTCGACCTTCTCTTCTCCCGTCATCGGCGTCAAACCCTCGGCCTGCTGGTGCTCTTTTGTTGTTTTTGTCCTTTTGTGTCGCCTCGTCGATCGTTGACGCTCGAACGTCGACTCCTCCCGAAGGTCAGGCTTCTGGTGCGTGTCTCCCGACCGCGACCACCTCGACTTCGGCTACCTCGGTATCTAGGGGCTATCGTCTTCTTGGAGTACACACCGGTCTCTACTCTAGCCACAACATTCACACCCTCACGACGCTGCGACTGCGGGGGATTTCAACCCGTCGGCTCCTACCTTCAGCTTCTACTCCAGTCTCATCGTGTGTGGTGCCCCCGTTGCGACTGCGGGGATGTTAGACTGTGTGTGTGGGTCGGCACCACTGTTGGGCTGCCGACCCATTAGGGTTAGGGTTCGATGAGTCTATATATTGTACCCCATCTCCTATGCAATACATCAAGGTTTAGGGGTTTTCCACAAATAGTAGTAATTTTCTAGGAGACGTGAAAGGGGACTAACGCAAATATTGCATAAGTTGTAGGTGGGGTTAACATGAGGGATCCAGATCAGAATTTTGCATGACAATCAATCACATATGAGCCCAAGAAATCAATGATGTTGAAATATATGGTGTACTTAAAGCTGAAGGGTCAGGTCAACAACTAAGGTAGTCTTTGGTTCGGTAGTTTTGAGACGTTATCTACAACACAATCTAAGTCTGAAAAAAGTTATTAGTTCACTTGGCTGTATTCAGGTCCTATGTAATCAGGTATGATGCCAGTGTAAATTCGGCGTGATTTGTTACCGCAGCTTGGCGGACGGTAGGTGTACCTGGTAGCTGGTACGATAGTGTGGAACCAAACAAATGAGGAATTGATTATCCTGTAATCATTGTCCTTTGGATCTAGTACCATTTACGTTGGTGAAATCATCTCTGAAACAAACAACACCTAAATGATATTGCACTTACTACCAAACATCTGATTTTTTACCTCATAAACATGATTACTTTGTAGTTATGAAAGTGGAACAAGTAGTTTTCCATGAAGGTTACCGGTAACATTCAACTTTCCAAAGTTAACTATACTAGCATATCGGCATTGCTCTTTACAAGAAGCTTAATACATGCCATAGCTTTTCTCTGGAAGATATAGGATTTGGAGTTGGTGGATACAACCAATACAGAAATTATGTGGTGCCACCCGAGTCCTTTTTCATGTTGTCATCTGCATCTTTGGCCACCAAAATTGATCACACAATTGAACATGGTCTACTTCTTAGATTGTATATATTTAATTGTCGTAGATTATTATTAGTTGATAGGGATGGCAATTTTACCTGCGGGTTCGGATATCCGTCTGATATCTGACCTGTCGGGCTCGGGTTCGGACACAGAATTTCACTCGCGGGTCTCGCCCACGCCCGACCTGAGATAAAATTGGGTCGGGTATGGATATCATCTCTCACCCGCGGGTACCCAACGATTATCTGAAATGAGTAAATCTGTTTTCAGCCCACCAAAGCTAGCCCATCAGGCACTCGCGGCTCCCAAGTCCCACTTCCACCCCATGGCCTCGTGGACCAAGATGCGCCTGCCCTGGACAGGGAGCCGTCGCCCACCGGACCGAAGCCAGCAGCTGCCGCTCGCCCGATGCCTGGGCCCTACCGTCATCTGTCGCGACCCTGCTGCTGCACCAAACCTCCGCTCTGACTCCGGCAACCGCGCCCATCACGGAGAAGAGCACCGCCACATCTGCCTCCACCATCAGCTTCGTAGCCATGGCTGGTGCTATGGCAACCACCGTTGTCGTGTTCTATGCATCAGCATGGAGATTCGAGGAGCCATAGCTGGACCTGTGCAGCTCTCTGTTGATACCTACGCTTTGTTTGCTTTGTTTTATAGTGCATTATGTAATACCCGACGGGTACCTGATACCCGCCCGATACCCGACGTATACGAGTATAAAATTTTACCCGCGGGTATGGTCGCGGGCGGGTATGAGTAATCCCCACGGATATGGTCACGGACGGGTATTTGTTCTACCCGATCCGAACCCGACCCGTTGCCATCCCTATTAGTTGAGTTGCATCAGTAATGATATTAATGGACAAATAAAATGTAACCCAATCAAGGTGTGAAAACACGTAAATAAGATATGAGTAAATTCCCAGAGAGGCATACCACATACAAAACATATATACCTACATAATATTCTCTCATACTTTAGACTTTGAGAGGCCCGTGTTTGCTCCTTGAAACAAATTCACCATTCATACTTTTAGAAGTCATCCTACTTATAGATATAGTAACTACTGAACTTATTTCTGTGGTTGCATTTTCTCTCTTTTGACAACTTTGTCATATATTTCAACAGGAAAAAGTTGGAGGAAAAGTAATACACCGCCAAGGGGGTGTCATATTTCTTTTTCGTGGTAGAAACTACAATTACAGGACCCACCCATGTTTTCCGCTTATGCTCTGGAAACCCGTTGCACCTGTGTACCCGCGCCTTGTCACGAAGGTCCCAGGTGGCTTAACTCCAGATGAGGCCACAGAAATGCGCACGAGAGGACATCAGTTACCACCAATTTGTAAACTTGGTAAGGCTAGTTTCCTTTTTTTCTAGGAGAATTGGTTCTTTTGAACTTTTATGAATTTTGGATATACAACATATTTCATGCACCCCTTGTTTCAGGGAATCACTACCTAAGTTTTGGCTTATACTAATGACTCATTGACAAGTGTTTTGGCTAAATTTAAAACATGTTTTTGATCAGATGCGCCATTTCTTAAAAGCCTAAAACTACTATATGATCGTACTTGATGTGTGCTAATTAAAAAATGGATTGTACATATATGTAAAGTTTTTTTCCTAAACAAGCAGGAGATCTTGTGTTAAGAGAGAAAGAAAGACCAAAATGGTCTAGGGTTTAGGGTTTTAGGATGGCTCTGGAGGAAAGATGGATGTGAGAAATGGCTGAGGCTAAAGGTCTTTCCTATCTGTCTGCCCCCCTTCTTGAGGTTTAGCCTCGGAGGACGTCTTCATCGGTAGTAGTTTGCTATCTCAGATGGATTATTTTGGTTTTATGGTTTTTCGGCCTCCGTAAGAAAGTCTGTCTTATTGTATCTGGTCTCCTTAGACCTTGTTTTTCCTTCTTAATATAATGAGGCGCAGTTCTCCTGCGTTTTTCGAAAAAAAGACCAAAATAGTCAAGTACAATGACCTTTTCCGAAAGCGCAGGAGAACTGCACATCTTTATAGATAATAGAGAGAACATGCCTTACATAAAAAATAAAAAAGAAAACCCCCCACGGACACGCACACAACGCACTAGACCACTAGGAGCTACTCGGGTGCCAAGAGGGTGTCAGCTAAAGCAAGAGACTACCTAGCTACTTAGCTCCAGCCATCACCTAACAAGACCTTACATGACCAAAACAATGACCTTACATGACCAAAAGACCAAATGCCACCTTACCTGGCTCTTCGACCAACACAATGCCGAGATGGAAACTAATGACTCCAACTGACCTCAATATGAAATAGATCCCATCGGAAGTGGCCTGCCAACTACAATCCTTGACTGCCAATCGAGGTGGACAGATAGATGCTTCAAGGATCTTCGGATCCCATCCATGTGTCGTGGCAACTTGACTAGGGAATTCATTCCCTGATTGTCTATCATTCATGGCTTCAAGGCGAGACCACAAATCCTTCACACCAAGGTGGTCATAAGTGATGGAATTGTTCACACTGAACAACAATTCATCACACCTATGCCAACAACACCGAATGACATGAGAATTGGTGATGGCAACTGAAGCCTGCGAGAGAGTATCCTTGCATTCCATCTTTCTAGAGCACGACTGGCAATTTCCAGTTCTTACAATCAAGAGATGCCTAATGGATGGATAGAGATGAAGCAGCAGCATCTGATAGAACTGCAGATGTAGAGGAATCGACCGATGACACCTACTACAGCCTAACTGATCAGGGTGCTCTGGGAGGAGCACATGCTAACATGACTGGCCATTCAACTTAGCACGTGTAAGACTGAGGCCGCATGTAGTTGCTCAGTGTAGTTACAAGAGTAGTTAGATGCATTCTTGTAGTTTGCAGGAAAGCACCCACTAAACCAAAAGGAACACTGGCCAATCAGATTAGCATGCACTGAGCTTCTGATTCAACTCTAAGAGTCTGGTGGCGGTGGAGAGTTTTGGCATTGATTTTGTGATGGCCGAGAGGCTTGTTGTGGCAGGGATTGGCGAGGATAACTGTTGAAATATAACTGAATTGTCCATCTTTTCCTAACAGCTTAAGTTTTTGGGTTGAGTGTTGAGAATAGTCCCACATTGTGAGTTGTGGGTGGGCAAGCATGATTTATATGGTTGAGGGTGCAACCCCCTAATGGGTTGTCTTTTTTGGGGGAGTGTTGGCCCAACAGACCTAAAACCCGCTTCTATGCGTTCGGGCGCGTGTGTTGCGGCTCGACGACCTGGGGTGTCTGTGCGGGTGTGCCATGTGTGCGGGAGACCTGGTGGGCACATCGTCTGTGAGCGGTCCGGTTCCTACATTTGGTATCGGAGCCGGGTTGGTGGGAGAGATGTCGGCCACACTGAGGACGCCGAGATTGGGCGAGCTCACCGGCGTGGGCTCGTCGAGCGCCGCAGTGGAGTGCATCGTCAACACCAACTCCGTCGAGCTCCCCCTGCTGACCAAGGCGAAATACCGTTAGTGGGCGTTGGTCATGCAGGTTTTGTTGGAGGTGGAGCTGTGGGATGCGGTAGAGGCCGTGTGCAGGGAGCGTGCCAAGGATCGGAGGGCGTTGGCTGCCATCCTACGCACAGTGTCGCCGGAGATGAAGGCGGGGATTGCTGTGAAGAAGAGCGCAAAGGAGGCGTGGGTGGCTGTGAGAAGCATGCGCATGGGAGATGCACGTGTTCGGGAGGCCAACACCGAAAGGCTGCTCAAGGTCTTTGAGAATATCAAGTTCAAGGATGGTGAGAAGGTGGACGACTTCGCCATGAGACTAAGCTCCCTCGTCTCGGAGATGCGCGAGCTCGGCGAGGAGGTGGAGGAGGTACGCGTCGTTCCACTGAAGTTCAATCAAGTCGCGACATCCATCGAGATGTTGTGCGACCTCAAGACAATGCCGTTGGAGGAGCTCGTCGGGTGGCTCCATGTGGCGGAGAGCCGCTTCTGCATGGAGGAGACGACGGATGAGCTTGGGCGCCTGTTTTTCACTAAGGAGCAGTGTCAGGTGCGTCGGCGTAGCAAGGATCGTGCGCATGGGGGTGACCGATGTAGAATAATGGAAACTCTAACCCACTCAAGGGGCTGGGAGATTGATATATAGCCTGAGTTAGATGGGCCAAGCCCATTACAATGAGGGTGAGAGAGTAAATACACAGGGGAGGACTGAAACCCTAATAGGTACTCTAACACCCCCCGCAGTCACAACTCTATCCTATACATATGTTGAGACCGGACCGGATATCTAGGAATACACTGGTCGGCAGTCCCTTGGTGAAGATATCGGCGAACTGTAGCGTTGTGGGGACGCTGAGGACCCGAACGTCCCCTGCTGCGACACGTTCCCGGACAAAGTGTAGGTCGATCTCTACATGCTTCGTGCGCTGATGCTGCACGGGATTAGTGGAGAGGTAGGCGGTGCTGATGTTGTCGCATTAGACTAGGGTGCCACGCTGAAGGGGGCTGTAGAGCTTGTGGAGGAGCTGGCGCATCCAGGAAGCCTCTGCCACGCCGTTGGCCACAGCGCGATACTCAGCCTCTGCGCTGGACCGGGAGACGACGGGCTGCCGCTTGGCGGCCCAAGAGACGAGGTTGGCGCCCAGGAACACGACATAGCCGGAGGTGGACCGACATGTATCGGGACAGCCGACCCAGTCAGCGTCGGTGTAGACCACAAGATTCGACGTCGAGGATGGTCAGAGGAGGAGGCCGTAGTCGAGGGAGCCCCAGAGGTAGCGCATAATCCGCTTGAGAGCGGTGAGGTGGGGCTCTCGTAGTGTGTGCATATGAAGGCACACCTGCTAGACGACGTAGGCGATGTCAGGCTCCGGTAAGACGTCGCCGAATTTTTTGTATTTTAGCCATTTTTTGGAAAAAAAATCACGTTTAGACCCTAGAAAATTTTAATATCATTTTTGGACCCTTTGCTCGGCGCCATAGCCTATGGCGCCGAGGTAACACATCTCGGCGCTATAGGCTATGGCGCCGAGGTACGTGCTGTGCTGGCACAACCCGGACGATGTGGCGCCGACATGGCACCGAGCTCGGCGCCAAGATCTATGGCGTCGAGCTCGGCTGTGTAATCACAAAGCTTGTCTAGCTCAGTTGGTAGAGCACAAGACTCTTAACCTTGAGGTTTTGGGTTCGAGTCCCATGGTGGGCGTTTAATATTTTTTTGTCTTTGTCACTAATTTGTTTTTTTTGTCTATATTTTTCGTTTATGTCGCTGATTTATCCGTCCAAATTTATTTTTGTGAGACTTCCGAGCGAGACGTCTGTTTTTTTTTGCCCGAGAAAAGAAAATATAGCATAACAATAGTTCGAAGAGGTAAACTGAATTTTCTACTTTTCTATTTTCGTTATATTTTTTTTGCCACATGAGTTTTTTTTGGCTTAGCGACGTTTCCAAGAAGGGATGACTAATGGAGTAGGGTTCGTGCGAGCCGAAAGCCACCAGAAAATTGCCGATCCACGTCACACATTTTTTTTGTCTAAATAATACCACTTTTAGACAAAAGGTATTAGCTTGAGTGCAACGTGCTTTCTTTCTTTCTTTTAACCATGGCATATGCTTTAGTTGATGGCTTGGCCTCTTTTAGCGAAAAGGTTGTTTCGTGTTTTATATATTCCTGCGTATATATAAAAGGAAATACTACTCCTCTATATGATAGCGCCATCCAATATATAGTCCGTATTCTTGAAAATGCCATCTCAGTTCTCGAAACACGCTTCTTTTTTTTTAAAAAAAATCTTTTACTTGTGGTTAGTGCATATTACTTTTATCATTCTATAATTAGTTTATATATTTTAAATCCGTTTGATCTCACTAAACTCTAGTTTTACTCATAGCTGTGCGCCTGCGCTTACTACAGGTCTACAGCCTGCAGGTAGAGCGATGTGACCATATATTGGTTTGCAAGCTGCATGGGCCAAGATTTGTATAATGACGATTTCAAAAGCAAAAAAAAATCTAGATGAGAAATAAATCTGGACAGACAAATCAGCAGTAACAACGAAAAAAATCTGGACAATAAAAAAACAAATCAGTGACACAGACAAAAAAATATTGAACGCACGGACAAATCAGCGGCATAAACGAAAAAATCTAGACAATAAAAAAACAAATCAGTGACAAAGACAAAAAATATTGAACGCACGGACAAATCAGCGGCATAAACGAAAAAATCTGGACAATAAAAAAATCAGTGACAAAGACAAAAAATATAGAACGCTCACAGTGGGGCTCGAACCCACGACCTTAAGGTTAAGAGCCTTGCACTCTACCAACTAAGCTAGACAAGCTTTGTGGTTATACATTCGAGCTCGGCGCCATAGATCTTGGCGCCGAGCTCGGTGCCACATCGGCGCCGCGTCAGCTGGTGGACGACAGCACGGCAGGTAGCTCGGCGCCAAGATCTATGGCGCCGAGATGTGTAAACTCGGCGCCATAGCTCATGGCGCCGAGAAATGGGTCCAAAATTGTATTTAAGTTTTCTGGGGGTCTAATTGGAAATTTTTGACATAAAAAGGACTCAAAAACAAAAAATTCGGTAAGACGTCGCGTCGACGACCGGGGGTCCGTCGTCCTCAGAGAGCTTCGCCTGGGTGTCAACAGGCGTGGAGCAGGGCTTGTAGTCGGACATGCCAGCCCGCTCTAGAATGTCGATGGCGTACTGACGCTGGTGCGGGAAGAGACCCTGGGACTAGCGTTCGGCAATGATGCCGAGGAAGTGATGGAGAGACCACAGGTCCTTCATCGCAAACTCCCGCTGGAGGGCGATGATCGTGCGCTGTAGGAGATCGGCGGTGGATGCCGTGAGCACAATGTCGGCGACGTAGAGGAGGTAAACGATGTCCGCGCCCCGCCGGTAGATGAAGAGAGATGTGTTCGACTTGGCCTCGACGAAGCCGATGGAGGCCAAATAGGTGGCGAAGCGGCTGTACCAGGCCTGCGGCGCCTGCTTGAGGTCGTAGAGTGAGTGGTTCAGCCGGCAGACCAGATCTGGGTTGGCGGCGTCGACGAAGCCGGTGGGCTGACTGCAGTAGACAGTCTCCGTCAGAGTGCCATGGAGGATGGCGTTCTTGACGTCGAGCTGGTGGGTCATCCAGTTCTGGGAGAGGGCGAGGGAGAGGACGACACTGATGGTGGTGAACTTGACGACGGGGCTGAAGGTCTCATCGTAGTCCACTCTAGGGCGCTGGGTGAAGCCCCGGAGGACCCAGCGAGCCTTGTAGCGGTCGAGGGAGCCATTCGAAGTCAGCTTGTGGCGAAAGAGCCACTTGCCAGTGACCACATTGGTGCTGGGTGGACGGGGCACCAGGTCCCAAGTGTGGTTGGCCAGTAGGGCCGCGTACTCCTCCATGGCCCGACGCCAGTGAGGGTCGGCGAGGGCAGTGCGAACAGAGGAGGGGACCAGGGAGGCGTCCGGTGGAGTAGTGGTCATGTCAGCGGCCAGGATCAGCCTGTTGACTGGCCGAAGAACACCGGCGGCATGGTGAGTCACCATGGGGTGAATGTGTCCGGGGTCGCGGTGAATGGCGACCGGGTGGTACACCGATGGCTCGGGGGCCGCAGGTGAGGCCGGCCCGTGGCGATGATAAACGACGGCGGGGTCGGCGAATCGGGTCGTTCTCGTCGAGGGGCTCGGGTCCGTCGGGGGAGCGCTCCCGCGGCGATGGTAGATGAGGGCGGGGTCAGCAAAGCGATGCCCGCTCGTCGGCTGGGCCAGAGTCGCTGGGGCCATGCGTGGCGCAGGTGGGGTCGACGGGGCCGCACGGGGCGCAGGCGGGGTTCACGGGGCCGCTCGTGGCACAGGCAAGCGTGCGAGTAGGGGCGTTGAAGCCACATGTGGCACTGGCGAGGTTGCCGGGGCCACGCGCGGGTGTGGTGAAGCTGCGTGAGGTGTGGGCACCGGGGCGAGGCGAGGTGCCTGGGAGGGATGGGTGTGTGGATCAGACTCAAGGAGGGAGTCGAGATTGATGGGTGGAGAGGAGCCAGCAAGGGGAAACACATCTTCGTCGAAAAACGACGTGACAAGAGATGAGGATGCGATGGGAGGTGAGGTCAAGACGGCGATACCCCTATGGTCAGGAGAGTAGCCAAGGAAGAGGCAGCGGGTGGAGCGTGGAGATAACTTATGAGGAGCAGTAGCGGAAGTGTTGGGGTAGCAGGCACATCCGAACACGCGAAGATGGTTGTAGGAGGGTGCGGTGCCGTGCAGGGCGAATTAGGGGGTGGGGTGGTTCACCGCCTTCGATGGGAGGCGGTTAAGGTGGGTGGCAGTGTGCAGGGCCTCGGCCCAGTAGCTGGCAGGGAGAGACGCCTAGAAGAGAAGGCAGCGGATCATGTTGGTGGTGGTGCAAATCATGCGTTCGGCCCGACCATTTTGGGCGGAGGTGTAGGGGCACGAGAGGCGTAACTGAACGCCGCTGGTGAGGAAGAATGATTGAGAGGCATGGTTGTCGAATTCGCGGCCGTTGTCACACTGTAGTGCTCGGACCGGGCGACGGAACTAGGTGGAGCCCCAGGCGAAGAAGTGAGTGAGGGTGGGAAAAGTATTGGACTTCAATGAAGAGGGAAAGTCCAGAGAAAATGGGAAAAATCATCCAAAATTACCAAATAGTATTTATAGCCAGAAAGACTGAGTACAGGGGAGCTCCAGAGATCACAATGAACCAGGTCAAAAGCCTACTTAGCACGAGAAGAAGAGGTAGTGAAAGGGAGACGAGTATGTAAGTAGAGGGACTCTAACTCTCATCAAGAGGATGACACTATGAGTTGGGGCGATTTTCTGTTTATTTCCTCAAACACTACACAATGCCATACCTATCTAAGGGTTGGAGACCCATATTTATAGCCCTAGAGGCTGCACTACCACACCTTCTCACACACACTACATAACAGGATTGTCCTCTAGATGCTAAAGAGACTACAGAGGACAGTCAAAAGCGACTGTTGTCCTCTAGATGCTAAAGAGACTACAGAGGACAGTCAAAAAGCGACTGTTGTCCTCTAGATGCTAAAGAGACTACAGAGGACAGTCAATGTTGGAATCTGCGCCGGAGAGACAACCCTGCAGGTTGCCGGCGAGTTCCTACCTCCCAGGTAAGTTCTTCAGGTATAAGAAAAACCTCCCAGGGACTCACACGCACGCGAACTCTTTTGGAGGGGAACACAGCAGATTTGGTGGCGTCCTATTGACTGCCTTTTCTTAGCCTCTAAGGCCATATATTTATAGACCATTACATGGAAACAAACTAATCATTACAAGGAAATAAACCGGCTGCTATCAGCCCTGATCCTGCCGACCAGATCTGTCCATATAGGACTGAACTACTACCATATTAGCTATTTCCTAAAACAGAATAAGTAAACTAGCACCAATCAAGGATTACTTTCCTATCAATCTCCTCCTAAGCCTTGTGGTGCAATCTGTCTATATCCACCAGTCCGACCTTAGAGCGTAACTCCTGAAACTTGGTCTTTCCAAGCGGCTTCGTTAGGAAATCCCCCAACTGTTCTTCGCTCCTGATGAAATCCACCTTGATCTGCCCATTATCAGCACACTCCCGGACAAAATGATATTTCACTTCTATATGCTTGCTCTGACCATGTAGCACTGGGTTCTTGATGAGAGCAATGGCTGATTTGTTGTCCACCTTGAGCATTGGAGCTTTCCTTGCTACTCCTTGCACTTCGGCCAGTACTCTTGCTAACCATAACGCCTGACAAGCTGCATTGGCAGCAGCTATGTATTCTGCTTCACAGGTTGACTGAGCCACCACCTTTTGCTTCATCGAAGTCCAAGTAACTGGACTATTGTTCAGGAAGAAGACCACTCCAGTCGTGCTCTTCCTGCTATCAATATCCCCGGCATAATCACTATCACTGTACCCAATCAACCCAGCCTCCTTTCTTCTCTTCCTGCCAAACCACAGACCCCAACTCTTGGTCCCTCTCACATACCTCAGGATGTGCTTTACAGCCATCATGTGATCTTTGTGTGGTTCTTCCAGAAACCGGCTGACATAACCCATAGCAAAAGCAAGGTCAGGTCGAGTGTTGACCAAGTACCTTAAACTTCCTACTATGCTTCGGTATACAGTGGCATCCACCAGGGGCTCAGTACTTAGTTTGCTCAGCTTCAACCGTGTCTCCATGGGAGTCTGACACGGATTGCATTCTTTCATACCATTCCTCTCCAGAATTTGTGCTGCATAGGCTCCTTGGCTGAGAGATATTCCCCTCTTGCTCTGCCTTACTTCAATGCCTAGATAATACTTCAGTAATCCTAGGTCTGTCATCTTGAAAACAGCTGCCATCTCTTTCTTGAATAGCTTGATGTCCTCACAATTGGTTCCAGTGATTATCAAATCATCCACATACACTCCAACCACCAACTGTGATTTGCTGTTTCTCCTGAGATAAATAGCAGGCTCTGAACTGCTCTTCTTGAAGCTAAGAGACTTCATTGTTTTGTCCAACTTCTCATTCCAGGCTCGAGGTGCTTGGTGTAGCCCATATAGTGCCTTCTTCAGTCTGAGCACCTTGTGCTCTCTGCCAGTGACCACAAAACCTGCTGGCTGCTGTACATACACTTCTTCACACAAATCACCATTCAAGAATGCTGATTTCACGTCCATATGATGCACTTCCCAACCCTCATGTGCTGCAAGTGCAATAAGCAACCTCACTGACTCAAGCCTGGCTACTGGAGCAAATACCTCATCATAGTCAATACCATGCTGCTGTGCATATCCCTTCACCACCAGCCGTGCCTTGTGTTTGGATACTGCACCTTGCTCATCTCTTTTCACCTTATACACCCATTTGAGACCGATTGCCTTGCGTCCTGGAGGAAGATCTGCAAGTGTCCAGGTCTGGTTATCTTCAATTGACTTCATCTCCTCCATCATTGCTTTCCTCCAGCTCGGACTCCTTTCTGCTTCACCAAAAGAGACCGGTTCATCGGCGCTTACTGCATGTAACTCCTCATCTAACAGCCTCCTTGTTGCATAACCAGGTGGAGTTTTGGATTCCAGTAGTCCATCTACCTTGCGGAATCTAAGTGGATCATCTTCTGCTCTATAGGCATCTAGATACTCATCAATATTTCCCTCCGGTGGTGAAGCAAACTCCACTTCCTGCATTTCATCCTCCTCTTCCGAAGTGTGCTCTGTATCAGCATGAGGGGTTAAAGGGGACAGACCACCAGCAGTTTCAGATTCGCCAGTAGCTTGCTCATCTTCAGTTTCACCAGCAGTTTGCTCATCTCCCGATTCTTCACCAGCCTCTTCTACCTCTGGACGTGTTTGCTTCCCGATGGCATACTCCATCGTAAACACATCCTGGTCTTCATTTACTGGGTCGGTGTTGCCGTGGGTTTCCCAGTCCCACTGGGCCTGCTCGTCGAAGATGACGTCCCTTGAGACATGGACGCGCTCGGTGACGGGGTCGTAGGCGCGGTATGCCTTCGTGCCTTCTTCATAGCCGATGAAGATCATCTTCTTTCCTCGATCTTCCAGCTTCTTCAGATGAGGTACGGTGTTGCGGACGTAGACGATGCAGCCGAACGTCTTGAGGTGGTGCACAGCCGGCTTCTTGCCGTGCCACGCCTCAAATGGAGTCATCCCATCTACACTCTTGGTTGGGCACCTGTTCAAGATATACACAGCAGTTTTTACCGCCTCTCCCCAAAACCAGCCAGGGAGTTTCTTCGCCTTGAGCATACTCCTTGCTGCTGCTACAACAGTCCCATTACGGCGCTCCACCACGCCATTCTGCTGAGGACTGTACGGCGCAGTGTGTTGTCGGTGAACACCACCAGCCGCACAATACTCCGCGAACTCACCCGAGGTGAATTCTCCACCTCGATCAGTCCGGAGTGCCTTCAGCTTGAGTCCAGACTCTCCTTCAGCTTGCATCTGAATTCTTTTCACAGCATCAGCAGCTTGATCCTTCGACGAGATGGCAGCCATCCACATATATCTGCTCAGATCATCCACCAACAATAAGAAGTATTTGTTACCTCTTGGAGTCATTGGTGTAATGGGACCGCAGAGATCACCGTGCACCAACTCCAGACGCTGCTTCGCCCGGTACTCCGCCTGCGCCGGGAAGGAGGTGCGTTTTTGCTTGCCTGCCTGGCAGGCCTCGCACACTCTTTCAACTTGTCCGAGCTTGGGCAAGCCTCGGACTAACTCTTCCTTCTCCAGCTTCCGTAGTGCAGCCATATTGACATGGCCGAACCTCTCATGCCACCGCCAGGCTACTTCCTCTTCACGCCCACGCACTGCTAAGCACACAGGCTGCTGTATCTTCAGATGGAGAAGGTACAGCCTGTTTTCAGCCCGCACTATTCTTGCCAGCAATCTTCCATCGGGTTCCCGAATACACATCACCCCATCATCAACATGGATCTTGTACTTCGCTTCATCAAGTTGCCCAATACTAATGATGTTTGTCGTCAGTCGGGGAATGAAATAAGCCCCAACGAACGACCGGGTCTCGCCATTCTTGCACACAAACTTGATGGTTCCTCGTCCCTCAATCCGAGCCACCGAATTGTCACCAAACCGGACAATGCCCAGCACTTCTGTGTCCAGATCAGTGAAGACAGCCCTGGATCCAGACATATGGTTTGTGGCTCCAGTGTCCAGGATCCAGGTTCCCTCCTCCAGTTTCTCCTCTTCTTGACGTTGCAGAAACACTTTCTCCTCCCTGATCTCTAGATGAGAACCAGACATCTTGCAGCATGTTTGAAGTTCTGAGGAGGATTTTACCGGGAACGTTCTTGCGACAAGAAGTGTAGCCTCCTCTTCTTCTTGGACAGCATGTGCTTGCTCCTTCTTGTGCTTTGATGGACACTCGCGCGCCCAGTGTCCCATCTTCCCACACCTTCTGCACTCATCACCGGTGGTCCTTCCAGATGATGGCCCACCTGGTGAGCGCCCTCCTCGGCCACGACCGCGGCCACGGCCACGACCACGGCCACGATATCCTCCACCATGGCGCCCTGCTCCTCCACTGGAACTGCTGCCAGGGTGGTGCTCGACCTCCTTCTTGCGTCGGGCATTCCATTCCTCCTCCGTGAGGTAGAGTCGACCACTGTGTTGCAGTGATCCTGGGGCCTCCTCGAAGGCGTCCTCCGCTGCCCTCAGTCTCCCCACCATGTCAGACACAGAGAGGGTCGACAGGTCGAGGAGAGTGGTGATGGAGAGGACGATTTGCTTGAACCGCGGCGGAACGCTGCGAGCAATCTTCTCCACAATCTTCTCTTCTTCAACGCCAGCTCCAAGAGTGGAGAGTTCCGCTGCCATGCCATTTAGGCGCAGCGCGAAATCTTCAACGGACTCACCGTCATTAAAAGTTGCCAAGTCGAACTTCCTCCGAAGCAGCACAGCAGCAGTCTTCTTCATGCGATCATCGCCGACCCGTAGGTCTGCAATGGTCTTCCACGCCTCCTTTGCCGTGGACTTGTCTGCGATCGAAGACACCATCTCTGGTGGCACTGCGCTGCAGAGAGCGTCGAGTGCCATCATTTCTTCATGGATGTCTGCTCCTCCGTGCTCGATGACGTCCCACAACATCCTCGCCCTCAACTTCACCTTCATCAGGAGTGCCCAGTCCGAGTAATTGGTCTTGGTGAGTGTGGGATATCCACTCCCTGCACTCACCTCACGAATTACTCGCTGGACCACTGCTCCATCTTTGGAGGTGTCGTCGCTGGACTTCCTGAATGTCGCACTGCTATCAACAGTTTTCGACATCTTGCTCCTCCTTAGCTCCGATACCAGTTGTTGGAATCTGCGCCGGAGAGACAACCCTGCAGGTTGCCGGCGAGTTCCTACCTCCCAGGTAAGTTCTTCAGGTATAAGAAAAACCTCCCAGGGACTCACACGCACGCGAACTCTTTTGGAGGGGAACACAGCAGATTTGGTGGCGTCCTATTGACTGCCTTTTCTTAGCCTCTAAGGCCATATATTTATAGACCATTACATGGAAACAAACTAATCATTACAAGGAAATAAACCGGCTGCTATCAGCCCTGATCCTGCCGACCAGATCTGTCCATATAGGACTGAACTACTACCATATTAGCTATTTCCTAAAACAGAATAAGTAAACTAGCACCAATCAAGGATTACTTTCCTATCAGTCAAGCTGTCCTCTAGATGCTAAAGGACTACAGAGGACAGTCAAAAGCGACTGTTGTCCTCTAGATGCTCAAGACTTATTCCATCATTCTCCCCCTAAGTCTTGGGCGTCGTCTTGTGAGAAAGTTGGGCCATCCCGGACCTGGAGCAAAACTCAACAAACTTGATACCACTTCAACTGTCACTTTTGCTCCAGGTCCGGGATGGCCCAACTTTCTCACAAGACGACGCCCAAGACTTAGGGGGAGAATGATGGAATAAGTCTTGAGCATCTAGAGGACAACAGTCGCTTTTGACTGTCCTCTGTAGTCCTTTAGCATCTAGAGGACAGCTTGACTGTTCTCTGTAGTCTCTTTAGCATCTAGAGGACAACAGTCGCTTTTTGACTGTCCTCTGTAGTCTCTTTAGCATCTAGAGGACAACAGTCGCTTTTGACTGTCCTCTGTAGTCTCTTTAGCATCTAGAGGACAATCCTGTTGTGTAGTGTGTGTGAGAAGGTGTGGTAGTGCAGCCTCTAGGGCTATAAATATGGGTCTCCAACCCTTAGATAGGTATGACATTGTGTAGTGTTTGAGGAAATAAACAGAAAATTGCCCCAACTCATAGTGTCATCCTCTTGATGAGAGTTAGAGTCCCTCTACTTACAAGGAGGACTTGGCCCCTCTAGCGAGGGTAGTGAGAGGACGCCGGGTCCAGAACGATGGACACGAGGGACCAGATGTTGTGAAGTCCGTCGGCCTGTGCGTGGAGGGAGGCGATGTGGTCGGTGTCGAGTCCAGTGGCAAGGGGTACCTCGGGAGTTGTCGGTGGTATTTCCGGGGCGACCGGAGGTTGCCCGAGGAGAAGACGCTGAAGCTGCCATCTGGAGGTGAGAGCGGCGCTCATGGCGCGCTCTTGTTGTAGGACGAGGGTCGCAGCGTGCTCGCGGTCGCGGGAAACCTCCATGACCGCCTGTATGGTAGCGATGGCGGTGACCAGTGCCGACGCGGTCGGCGGGGGGGGGGGGGGGGGCAGTGACATCGGGCCACGTAGTGGTTACGCGGGCGGGGAACCGCGTCGCTGCAGCAGCTGTTGCTGCGCAGTGGGAGAGGTGTCGAGGAGGGGCCTAAGGCCGGAGATATAGGGGGCCCCAGCAACTGTGAGCTCGCTGCGGGGGCCATGGGGAAGAAGGCCGGCGATGGGGTGCTGGTCGGGGTTGAGGGCTGCGCCTAGGGCGGCCGTCGCACCGACGAGGCCAGCAGGGTCGGCCGCGCCTAGGGAGACGCCGGCCGGCGATAGGGAGGGGGCGCCCGCGTGCAGGCCCGCAGCGACGCGCGCGCCCGGTTCGGCTGCCAGGCCGACGACAACGCCTGTGGTTAGGGCCACGACGGCGCTCGTGCCCTGACCGGCAGCCAGGCCGGCGGCGGCGGTGCCTGTGCTGGGACCGATGGCGGCGTCAGTGCCGGTGAGGGGGAGGAGGTGCGCCATGGCCGGCGCTGGGGAGGTGGACGGCGACGCCTAGGGTTGGCGGCGCCTAGGGCAGGGGGAGGGGAAGCGGCGGCCGGCCTAGGGGAGGTGGCGGCTGCTGGAGGGGAGGGAGGGAGGAAAGCTGGTGTGGCTCTGGTACCATGTAGAATAATGGAAACCTTAACCCACTCAAGGGGTTGGGAGATTGATATATAGCCTGAGTTAGATGGGCCAAGCCCATTACAATGAGGGCGAGAGACTAAATACACAGGGGAGGATCGAAACCCTTCTAGGTACTCTAACAATCGACGACATGGTGGCCGCGAGAACGGAGGTTGTTGTAGCGACGTCATGACGACGACAGTAGCAGCACGAGCTCCGGACGCGCCAGGAGCCGCTACCGTGGGCGCTGCTTCGAGTGCAGCGAGTGGGGGCACATGGCGCGGGACTGCCGTGCAAAGAAGAGAAAAAAGGCCTGTTCGCGGCTGTGGCGTTCGTTGCCGGAGAAACCACTGTTCATCTTTTTTCTTGCAACTCGTGTGTGAGCTGAGTGCTTTTGTGAGCTGAGTGTGTTCCTGGGCGCAGCCAACATTGAGTTGGTTGGTGCATACAATTCAATATGTTATCTTAGCGAGATGTTTTGAGTTCAAATCTTGGTGGCTGCAAAAGGACATACCTAGTGCTGGTGGCTTCCACATGAGTGGGGTTTGGGAAAAGAATAACAGAGGCAAGCTTTAACGTTGAACACTGGACCTTTGACTCAGTGGAAGGGCTTCTCACCACTGTGTCAGGCCTGTCCTCCTCTTGGTGGGCTGCAATTAAATAAAAATAATTGCAGCTGACTCCTATTTCTATGTTTGAAGCCTCAGGAGCCTGCACATGAAGGGGAGTGTTGAAGTATAAGCCTTTTCTTATGAACTTAGGTCTTTTTGGCCCGTAATCCATTCACATGGTTAACGGATCCCGCTGCTTCGTGTTCGGTTACGTCTGAGTGTAATGGATCACAACGTTAATAGCTACGGCACAATACAATGTCTATACCGCTCATCTTGTAGTGCTATCTGATCCTCTTAGCAGTCAAAAGAAAAAAAATCTCTAAGCAAACAATCACAGGCTTCCGTTACAGCTTGTTGAATCACATCTGTAACCATTCCATTAACGCTTACACTCACAGAGTCCTAACCAAACAGCACGTTAAGTTTTTGGGTTAAACTGGTTGCGCATGCAACTCAATAATAAATGACTAGGAGTGAGAAAGCAGCAGACAGAACTGGAAAGAGAGGCTCTTCACAACTCTATTCCTTGAGGTGGGCACCGTCTCTGTGTTGCCTCACTTGTTCAGGTAATGACGCTGACAACCTATGATGGAGAGCTACTGCAGTGCTGGTGGTAGTGGAGAGAGGCAAGTGGCAATCAATTAGGGAGGGGAGTGTTGCCGAGAGCATCGTCCCTTCCTTGGTTTTTTTGTGGGTCCTTAAATCTTGCAGACATAGGGATCTGGCAAGATTTCAGGCTAGTTTGGTGAATAGGAAGGAGATTCCTCCCCATGGATCTCCACCAATTCCCTAGATACCAATTCAGCCCTTATGGGGCCTGGGTGCCTGGCACTGGCTTATTTGCCACCTAGGTGGGCCCCAATGGCTCCCTGTCATTTTGAGAGAGAGCGGGGAACATTTGATAGCTGTCCTGTTGTACTCTTGGTTCCTCCTGATTGTCTGAAGTTCTTTCATGCTGTGCATATTGTATTTATATCCAACTGCAACATAGCACACTTGAATGCAATATATCGTTCAGTAATTGCACTTTTACCAACTCTTTGTACACTCATCCACTTGTCCAATTTTATATAGGAAAAAATGGTGTTTATGCCAACCTTGTGAAGCAAGTCAGAGAAGCATTTGAAGCATGTGATCTTGTCCGTGTTGATTGCTCAGGTCTTAACAAAAGTGATTGCAGAAAAATTGGAGCTAAACTAAAGGTTTGATAAATCTTGAAGAATGTTCTTTAGTCATGGATTTTTTTTCAGAAGTTGATGAACTCTACCTTCGCAGGATCTAGTTCCTTGTATCTTACTGTCTTTTGAGTTTGAGCATATACTGATGTGGAGAGGAAGTGATTGGAAATCATCTCTTCCTCCATTAGAAAATAGTTATGAAGTGACAAAGGTGCAAGAAAGTTTTAGTGGCAAAGAATCTAATGAAAAGGTTACACATTCAGGAAATGTTCTGACCCAGATTGAGTTGGTCAGTGTTGCAACATCTCACAAGAACTGGAACTTGGATGAAGGTCAAGAAAAATTTAAAGATTCCATTGACTGTGATATGGTACTGAATTCTGCAAAGGCTACAGGTATATCTAGAACTGAACCCTCAGCAGACATTCCATTGGAATATTCCCCATTAAATCCAGTATGTGATATTATGGATCCATCCCTGAACTGCCGAAGTATCCCAACAAACAACTGTGAAAATAGAGCTCTGGTAGAGAAGTCAGAACATTGTCCGGATGATTATAATTTGGAAATGAAGAGGAAAAGAAACGATGGTACAAAAGGTACAGTTGTTCTAAATAGCGGTTCTAAAGTAGAGGGATTGTTATGTCTTTTGGAACAGGCCATTCACAGTGGCAGGGCACTTGTTCTGAGTGAAGATGAGCTTGCTGATTCAGATCTGGTCTATGAAAAGTCTGTTGCTTTTACAAAGTCAATTCCGCGAAGACTGGTTTTTGAGAATACTCGAAGGAAGTCCAGTGCCAAGAGAAATGTGCCAGACAATCATGCAAGAACTAAAACACATCTTGTAGAAAATAAAATGTTGAGCAGTCCTGTTGAAAATAAATTTATCGTTAATGGAGGATCTGCAATGCAGACAGACCATGGACAAGAGTTTCTTTCTGATGTTGTTCATCAAGGTACCTTAAGAGTAGATGAACTAGCAAAGTTACTAGCTTGAGAGGTGATTGCTCTTTTATCAACCACAGAGACCAGTATCAACATCCTTTGAAACATATGCAAGATTTGCATGAACTCTGAATTTGGTTAAAACAGTTCTGGTCTGTTACGTCGTGGTGAGTCCTTTTTAACCTTGAAATACTGAACTATAATCCTGTGCGATGTACAAACCACCTTCAGAATACATATTCTCTGATTTGCCTGTTGTCACCATAATTGGCCACTGATAAATAACCCTTCCGTTTTATGATTTGACGCGTGACAAAAAAAAAACTATGCAAATCGACACGTTTAGAGCTAGTTTGAGAACTTTTTTTTCAAGGGATTTTTATTTTTCCAAGAAAAATCAGTTTATTTTCCCTTACGAAAATAGAAATCCTTATAAATCCATATGTCCTTTTTGTGTTTGTCCCACCAGACGACAGTCGGAGCAAGCTGGCTTAAACAGTTGGACCGAACAAGTTCATGGATTATACACTGCGAGTAGATTAGACAGAAGGATTTTAACATCAGTATGATTAAACTTCATCTAGATAGTGGTTTCACGTGCTTCGCTATATATGACTCCCGCGTAGAGTTTTTGACTCCAGCGTAGATTTTGTTCCCCTGTACCATGGTTGTAGTGGACAAGGTCTCTCCGCTTCAACTCTCACAAGCGGAGGCAAGGTGACGGACTGACGGTGGAGTGGCAAGGGTGGTTTCCGCGGTAGCTGATAAGCAAAGTCTAAGGCCCTGTTTGGGACAGCTGCTGCTTGTTGAAAAAGCAGCTTATCTGATAAGCTGGTAAAAAGCAGCTTCTGCTTGTTGGCTGCTTTTAGTTCATTTTGAGAAGCAGCTGAACTGATAAGCTGCTGCAGAAGCTGCCTGTTTGGCAGGACTTTAGCTTAAATTTGTGAAGAAGCTGAAAATAAGCTGTGCCAAACAGGGCCTAAAGACGACTTGACCAGAACTGCCTAATTTAACCTAATCTTAAGTGTATTTATTAGTTAATACCCTCTTTGTTCCAAAATAGTACTCCATCCGCCCCAAAATAAAATTCGTTTTACCTTTTTAGTTGATTCATACAATAATTAATGTATTTGTTATATATATATATATTGTATATAGATTGTATAATTAATGTATATAGATTGTATATTAGGAGCCCTGAGTTTCCAATAACTAAAGGAAGCCTAAGCCAGACAGTGCAATCCGGTCGAGCCGGATCAGGTTCAGACGTATATAAAAGAAAACCCGTAGTGCTAGGGATCAGTTTTTCATGCTCCATCTCGATTCATTAGCGACGACGGTTGCCCGATAGCGCGCGCGGCGGTGGCCGCGGCTCCCCGACCTCGACATGCGGTGGCGGTGGTTCCTCGATTCGAACTAGAGACGGCGGTTCCCAGGCCGGTGGCGGCGGTTTCCAGGCCGGTGGCCGCAACTACATTACCTCGACGCACGGTGGCGGAGGTTCCTCGATCCGGAGTAGTGGCGGCAGTTCCCCGATCCAGAGGGCGAGCGACAGCGGGGCCCTTGTGCGGGCAAGCGGCGGCGTCCCCAAAGCCCCGAGGAGGCGGCACTTCCAAGGCCGGCGAGCAAGCGACGCCCGTCGACGTGCGAGTAGCGACGGCGACGCATGAGACGCGATGTTCGAGTGAGCGGCGTCACTGAAGGCGCGAGATGCGCGCAGCGATGATCGCGCGTGACATCCTCCGATCCGACGCAGTTTTCTTTTCGATTATTGTGTTTTATGCCTACCACATGTATTATTTACGCTAAAAATTGTACCATTTTATGCTTGAACACGGAGTTCGTATATCAGTTTACTGCATGCACATTGGAAAGACAATTCCTTGATTTATGCTGTTCGTAATTTGCACGCATGCAATGGAAACTCCCACAATTTTGCCATACTTTTTGGATCTGTATAAAAATAGAAACCACATGCATGCGGCTGCCATGTTTTTCGGATCTGTCATAAAAATAGGATCGTAATAACAACCTACTAGAGCTATCAATCTCTCATTGACTCGGTATTTACGCTTATAATTGAGGGATTTTATGCTCAAAACTTAAAGTTTTTACGCTCCAACCGGAGATACGTCCACCAGTGAATAACATGCCAGATTTTTTACGCAGTGTAAGGAATTGCATAAGTACCTACACCGTGTAGTATAATTTGTTTCAGTATACATTATAAACTAGTTCTAATGCGTTTAGCTACATGGCTATTGGAGGGATCATATATTTATGAAGGAAATAAAACATTAAATGCGATTTTTTGTTTCTATGCATGCAATTCATTTTCTTTCATTGCATATTATTTACATCATAAATTCGTGTGCATGTAGCCGGTAACAGATTTTTACACAGTATACCGAATTACATAATTATCTACACTGCGTAGCATATTTAGTATCAGTATATATCATAAAATGGTCATTACGAGTCTAGCTACATGGCTGTTGCAGCGATCCTAAATTTATGGAGGAGATAAAACATTTAAAATTAAAACTGTCACACATATCTTTCCTAAATTTACGCGTATGCAAGAGAATTTGTTTGACTCATGCATGCATTTTGCCATAATTTTTGGATCTGTATAACCGCATGCATACGGCTGCCATGTTTTTCGGATCTGCCATAAAAATAGGATCGTAATAACAACCTACTAGAGCTATCAATCTCTCACATTGTCTCGGTATATACGCTTATAATTGAGGGATTTTATGCTCAAAACCTAAGGTTATTACGCTCCAACCCGAAGATGCGTCCACCAGTGAACAACATGCCAGATTTGTTACGCAGTGTAACGAATTGCATAAATACCTACACCATGTAATATAATTTGTATCAGTATATATCATAAACTAGATCTAATGTGTTTAGCTGCATGACTGTTGGAGGGATCTTATATTTATGAAGGAAATAAAATATTAAATACGATTTTTTTGTTTCTATGCGTGTAATTTATTTCTTTTCATTGCACATTATTTTCATTATAAATTCGTGTGCATGCAGTTGGTAACAGATTTTTACGCAGTATACCGAATTGCATAATTATCTACACAGGGTAGCATTTAGTAGCAGTATATATATATCATAAAATGGTCCTTACGAGTCTAGCTGCATGGCTGTTGCAGCAATCCTAAATTTATGAAGAAAATAAAGCATTTAAAAATAGAAACCGACACATATATCTTTCCTAAATTTACGCGCATGTAAGAGAACGTGTTTGACTCATGCATGCATTTCTTTTTTTGCGCGCACAGACGTAGACGCGGGTGGTGTGCGCTGGGTTAACCAGGTTGCAGGGGTGATCGGTCTGTGCTTCCTTTAACTATTGGAAGCCCATAGCTCCCGTTATACCTGCCCTATATATATATATTCATTATCATATTTGAACATAGACATAAAAATAAAGAACTAAAACAACTAATATTTTAGGATGAAGGAATATTCATTTTAGGGTGTTAATGAATTCATGGGTAGCCCAACCTGATCCAATCCGCCCGAAAAAAAGATCAATGCAACGGACATGTACGAATCATAGTTTTTGACTCGCAACAATCCACGAATCGGGTATAATCATGATTTTTGACCTAAAACCTGACAAAGCAAAAAAAACCCGACCCAACCTGAACATGTACGAGCCATAGTTTTTGAATATTTGAACAAAGAGATGTGATAGTAGAGCTTCTACAATCATAGGGATAGAGAAAGTCTTGTTGGCCTTGTTGAGTCTATCAAGCTTCTACGATCGCATATAGGGTTGAAAACGAGCTCGGCTTGACTCGCCCATTGCATGAGCTCAAGGATGAGGCTCAACTCGTTAGCCGCACCCTGATTAATTGTCGGGGACCATAATTAGGGGTACCCTCAAGACTCCTAAATCTCAGCTGGTAACCCCCATCAGCACAAAGCTGCAAAGGCCTGATGGGTGCGATTAAGTCAAGGATCGGTCCATTCGAGGGACGCGATCACGCCTCGCCCGAGCCCAGCCTCGGGCAAGGGCAGCCGACCCCGGAGGATCTACGTCTCGCCCGAGGACACCCTCCAGCAACGGACACACCTTCGGCTCGCCCGAGGCCCAGTCTTCACCAAGAAGCAACCTTGGCCAAATCGCCACGCCAACCGACCAAATCGCAGGGGCATTTAATGCAAAGGTGGCCTGACACCTTTATCCTGACGCACGCCCTCCAGTCGATAGAGCCGACGTGACCGCAGTCACTTCGCCGCTCCACTGACCGGTCTGACAAGAGGACAGCGCCACCTGCGCCACTCCGACTGCTGAGCCACTCGACAGAGTGAGACTGACAGCAGCCAAGTTCGGCCCTAGGCGCCATGGGAAACTCCGCTCCGCCCGACCCCAGGGCTCGGACTCGGGCTCAGCCCCGGAAGACGACGAACTCCGCTCCGCCCGACCCCAGGGCTCGGACTCGGGCTCAGCCCCGGAAGACGACGAACTCCGCTCCGCCCGACGCCAGGGCTCGGACTCGGGCTCAGCCCCGGAAGACGACGAACTCCGCTCCGCCCGACCCCAGGGCTTGGACTCGGGCTCAGCCCCGGAAGACGATGAACTCCGCTTCGCCCGACCCCAGGGCTCGGACTCGGGCTCAGCCCCGGAAGACGACGAACTCCGCTCTGCCCGACCCCAGGGCTGGGACTCAGGCTCAGCCCCGGAAGACGACGAACTCCGCTTCGCCCGACCCCAGGGCTCGAACTCGGGCTCAGCCCCGGAAGACGACGAACTCCGCTTCGCCCGACCCCAGGGCTCAGACTCGGGCTCAGCCTCGAAGGACGACGAACTCTGCTTCGCCCGACCCCAGGGCTCGGACTCAGCCCTGGCCTCAGCCGACGGTCTCTGCCTTGTCCGACCCGGGGGCTCGGACTCGACCTCGACCTTGGAAGACAGACTCGACCTCGACCTCGGAGGAGCCTCCACCTCGCCCAACCTAGGGCACGGACCGACCACGTCGACAGGAGGCGCCATCATTACCCTACCCCGAGCTGACTCAGGCTACGGGGAACAAGACCGGCGTCCCATCTGGCTCGCTCCACTATACGAGTAATGATGGCGCCCCGCATGCCCTGTGACGACGGCGACTCTCAGCCCCCTTACGGAAGCAAGAGGACGTCAGCAAGGACTCGACAGCCCCGACAGCTATCCTTCCGCCAGGCTCCAGCGCTCCTCCGACGGCCACGACACCACACGAACTAGGTGCCAAAACCTCTCCGGCTGCCACGATGGCATGTACTTAGGGCGCTAGCTCTCCTCCGCTAGACACGTTAGCACACTGCTACACCCCCATTATACACCTGGATCCTCTCCTTACGCCTATAAAAGGGAGGTCCAGGGCCCTCTTACAGAGGGTTGGCCGCGCGGGGAAGGACGGGACGGCGCTCGCGCGAGGCCGCTCGCTCCCTCCCGCGTGGACGCTTGTAACCCCCTACTGCAAGCACACCCGACCTGGGCGCGGGGCTAACACGAAGGCCGCGGGTTCCACCTCCCACGCCTGTCTCCCTCCGGCTGCTCTCCCCCCTTCGCGTTCCGCCTCGCGCCGACCCATCTGGGCTGGGGCACGCGACAACAATTTACTCGTCGGTCCAGGGACCCCCCGGGTTTCGAAACGCCGACAGTTGGCGCGCCAGGTAGGGGCCTGCTGCGTGTTGACGAACAGCTTCCCGTATCCAGGGAGAGCGTATCCAGGGAGAGCTCAAGAATCTCCTGGAGGACGCCGCGGTCCGACGGGCCGAAAGCTCCGCCTCTCGAAGGCAGGGGTACCCCTCGGAACATCGCGCCGCGACTTCCCGATTCATGCGGGAAGCCTCGGTCCACACCGGGCGCACGCGCAACACAGCGCCTGCGGCCCCGGGTCGCCTCGGCATCGAGCACCATCACCGCAGCCGTTGGGCCCACCTCGACGAGAGGGTGCGCCGAGGCTACCACCCCAGGCGTGGGGGACGCTACGACAGCGGGGAGGATCCGAGTCCTTCGCCCGAACCACCCAGTCTGCAGGCGTTTAGCCGCGCCATACGACGGGCGCCGTTCCCGACCCGGTTCCGAACCCCGACTACTGTCACAAAGTACTCGGGGGAGACGAGACCGGAACTGTGGCTCACGGACTATCGACTGGCCTGCCAACTGGGTGGAACGGACGATGATAATCTCATCATCCGCAACCTCCCCCTGTTCCTCTCCGACACCGCTCGAGCCTGGCTGGAGCACCTGCCTCCGGGGCAGATCTCCAACTGGGACGACCTGGTCCAAGCCTTCGCCGGCAATTTCCAAGGCACGTACGTGCGCCCTGGAAACTCCTAGGATCTCCGAAGCTGCCGCCAGCAGCCGGGAGAGTCTCTCTGGGACTACATCCGGCGATTCTCGAAGCAGCGCACCGAGCTGCCCAACGTCACCGATTCGGATGTCATCGACGCGTTTCTTGCCGGCACCACCTGCCGTGACCTGGTGAGCAAGCTGGGTCGCAAGACCCCCACTAGGGCGAGCGAACTGATGGACATCGCCACCAAGTTCGCCTCTGGCCAGGAGGCGGTTGAGGCCATCTTCCTGAAGGACAAGCAGCCCTAGGGCCGCCCACCGGAAGATGTCCCCGAGGCGTCAACTCAGCGCGGCACCAAGAAGAAAGGCAAGAAGAAGTCGCAAGCGAAACGCGACGCCGCCGACACGGACCTTATCGCCGCTGTCGAGTACAAGAACCCTCGGAAAAATCCCAGAGGTGCCAACCTCTTCGACAAGATGCTCAAGGAGCCATGCCCCTATCATCAGGGGCCCGTCAAGCACACCCTTGAGGAGTGTGCCATGCTTCGATGCCACTTTCACAAGGCCAGGCCACCCGCGGAGGGTGGCAAGGCTCTCGACGACGCTAAGAAGGAAGATCACAAGGCCGGAGAGTTCCCCAAGGTCCGCGACTGCTTCATGATCTACGGTGGGCAAGTGGCAAACGCCTCGACTCGGCACCGCAAGCAAGAGCGTCGGGAGGTCTACTCGGTAAAGGTGGCGGTGCCAGTCTACCTAGACTAGTCCGACAAGCCCATCACCTTCGACCAGGCCGACCATCCCGACCATGTGCCGAGCCCGGGGAAATACCCGCTCGTTGTCGACCCCATCATCGGCAACGTCAGGCTCACCAAGGTCCTCATGGACGGAGGCAGCAGCCTCAACATCATCTACGCCGAGACCCTCGGGCTCCTGCGGATTGATCTGTCCTCGGTTCGGACGGGCGCTGCGCCTTTCCACGAGATCATCCCCAGGAAGCGCGTCCAACCCCTCGGACAACTCGATCTACCCGTCTGTTTTGGGACGCCCTCCAACTTTCGAAGGGAGACCCTCACGTTCGAAGTGGTCGGGTTTCGAGGAACCTACCACGCAGTTTTGGGGAGGCCATGCTACGCCAAGTTCATGACCATCCCCAACTACACCTACCTCAAGCTCAAGATGCTGGGCCCCAACGGGGTCATCACCGTTGGGCCCACGTACCGACACGCGTACGAATGCGACGTGGGGTGCGTGGAGTACGCCGAGGCCCTCGCCGAGTCCGAGGCCCTCAACGCCGACCTGGAGAACCTTTCCAGGGAGGTGCCAGACATGAAGCGCCACGCCGGCAACTTTGAGCCAGCGGAGACGGTTAAGTCCGTCCCTCTCGACCCCTGCAACGACGCCTCCAAGTAGATCCGGATCGGCTCCGAGCTCGACCCCAAATAGGAAGCAGTGCTCATCGACTTTCTCCGCGCAAACGCCGACGTCTTCGCGTGGAGTCCCTTGGACATGCCCGGCATACCGAGGGAAGTCGCCGAGCACTCGCTGGATATCCGAGCTGGAGCCCGACCCGTGAAGCAGCCTCTGCGCCGATTCGACGAAGAAAAGCGCAGAGCCATAGGCGAGGAGATCCACAAGCTAATGGCGGCAGGGTTCATCAAAGAGGTATTCCATCCCGAATGGCTTGCCAACCCTGTGCTTGTGAGAAAGAAAGGGGGAAATGGCGGATGTGTGTAGACTACACTGGTCTAAACAAAGCATGTCCGAAAGTTCCCTACCCTCTGCCTCGCATCGATCAAATCGTGGATTCCACTGCTAGGTGCGAAACCCTGTCTTTCCTCGATGCCTACTCAGGGTATCACCAGATCAGGATGAAAGAGTCCGACCAGCTTGCGACTTCTTTCATCACAACCTTCGGCATGTACTGCTATGTTACCATGTCGTTCGGCTTGAGGAATGCGGGTGCAACGTACCAACGGTGCATGAACCATGTGTTCGGCGAACACATTGGCCGAACGGTCGAGGCCTACGTCGATGACATCATAGTCAAGACGAGGAAAGCCTCCGACCTCCTTTCCGACCTTGAAGTGACATTCCGATGCCTCAAGGCGAAAGGCGTGAAGCTCAATCCTGAAAAGTGTGTCTTCGGGGTTCCCCGAGGCATGCTCTTGGGGTTCATCGTCTCCGAGCGGGGCATCGAGGCCAACCCGGAGAAGATCGCGGCCATCACCAGCATGGGGCCCATCAAGGACTTGAAAGGCGTACAGAGGGTCATGGGATGCCTCGCGGCTCTGAGTCGTTTCATCTCGCGCCTCGGCGAAAGAGGCCTGCCTCTGTACCGCCTCTTAAGGAAGGCCGAGTGCTTCGCTTGGACCCCTGAGGCCGAGGAAGCCCTTGGGAACCTGAAGGCGCTCCTCACGAACACGCCCATCTTGGTGCCCCCCGCTGCCGGAGAAGCTCTCTTGATCTACGTCGCCGCGACCACTCAGGTGGTTAGCGCCGCGATTGTGGTTGAGAGACGAGAAGAGGGGCATGCATTGCCCGTCAAGAGGCCAGTCTACTTCATCAGTGAGGTGCTGTCCGAGACCAAGATCCGCTACCCACAAATTCAGAAGCTGCTGTACGCGGTGATCCTGACGCGGCGGAAGTTGCGACACTACTTCGAGTCTCATCCGGTAACTGTGGTGTCATCCTTCCCCCTGGGGGAGATCATCCAGTCTCGAGAGGCCTCGGGTAGAATTGCAAAGTGGGCGGTGGAGATCATGGGCGAGACAATCTCGTTCACCCCTCGGAAAGCCATCAAGTCCCAGGTCTTGGCGAACTTTGTGGCCGAATGGGTCGACACCCAACTCCCAACAGCTCCGATCCAACCAGAACTCTGGACCATGTTTTTCAATGGGTCGCTGATGAAGACGGGGGCCGGCGCGGGCCTGCTCTTCATCTCGCCCCTCGGGAAGCACCTACGCAACGTGCTACGCCTCCACTTCCCGGCGTCCAACAATGTGGCTGAGTACGAGGCTCTGGTAAACGGGTTGCGAATCGCCATTGAGCTAGGGGTCCGATGCCTCGACGCTCGCGGTGACTCGCAGCTCGTCATCGACCAAGTCATGAAGAACTCCCACTGCCGCGACCCGAAGATGGAAGCCTACTGCGATGAGGTTCGGCGCCTGGAAGACAAGTTCTACGGGCTCGAGCTCAACCACATCGCCCGACGCTACAACGAGACTGCGGACGAGCTGGCTAAAATAGCCTCGGGGCGAACAACGGTTCCCCGGGACGTATTCTCCCGAGACCTGCATCAACCCTCCGTCAAGACCGACGACACGCCCGAGCCCGAGGTACCCTCGGCTCGGCCCAAGGCACCCTCGGCTCGGCCCGAGGTACCCTCGGCCCCCAAGGGTGAGGCACTGCGCATCGAGGAGGAGCGGAGCAGGGTCACGCCTAATCAAAACTGGCAGACCCCGTACCTGCAATATCTCCACCGAGGAGAGCTACCCCTTGACCAAGCCGAAGCTCGGCGGTTGGCGCGGCGCGCCAAGTCGTTCATCTTGCTGGGAGATGGGAAGGAGCTCTACCACCGCAGCCCCTCGGGCATCCTCCAGCGATGCATTTCCATCGCCGAAGGTCAGGAGCTCCTACAAGAGATACACTCGGGGGCTTGCGGCCATCACGCAGCACCTCGATCCCTTGTTGGAAACGCCTTCCGACAAGGTTTCTACTGGCCGACGGCGGTGGCCGACGCCACTAGAATTGTCCGCACCTGCGAAGGGTGTCAGTTCTACGCGAGGCAGACCCACCTGCTCGCTCAGGCTCTGCAGACCATACCCATCACCTGGCCGTTTGCTGTGTGGGGTCTGGACCTCGTCGGCCCCTTGCAGAAGGCACCCGGGGGCTACACGCACCTGTTGGTCGCCATCGACAAATTCTCCAAGTGGATCGAGGTCCGACCCCTAAACAGCATTAGGTCCGAACAGGCGGTGGCGTTCTTCACCAACATCATCCATCGCTTTGGGGTCCCGAACTCCATCATCACCGACAACGGCACCCAGTTCACCGGCAGAAAGTTCCTGGAGTTCTGCGAGGATCACCACATCCGGGTGGACTGGGCCGCCGTGGCTCATCCCATGACAAATGGGTTGGTAGAACGTGCCAACGGCATGATTCTGCAAGGACTCAAGCCTCGGATCTACAACGACCTCAACAAGTTCAGCAAGTGGTGGATGAAGGAACTCCCCTCGGTGGTCTGGAGCCTGAGGACAACGCCGAGCCGAGCCACGGGCTTCACACCGTTCTTCCTAGTCTATGGGGCCGAGGCCATCTTGCCCACAGACTTAATACGGTTCCCCGAGGACGAGGGCCTACGCCGACCAAAGCACTCAAGCTAATCGAGAAGACTCACTGGACCAGCTGTAAGAGGCTCGGGACATGGCCTTACTACACTCGGCGCGGTACCAGCAGTCCCTGTGACGCTACCACGCCCGAGGGGTTCGGTCCCGAGACCTCCAGGTGGGCGACCTGGTGCTTCGGCTGCGACAAGACGCCTGAGGGCGGCACAAACTCACGCCTCCCTAGGAAGGGCCGTTCATCGTCGCCAAGGTTCTGAAGCCCGGAACATACAAGCTGGCCAACAGTCAAGGCGAGGTCTACAGCAACGCTTGGAACATCCAACAGCTACATCGCTTCTACCCTTAAGATGCTTCCAAGTTATTCGTACACCCCGTTCACACACAAAGTCTGGTCGTCAAGGAAGGGTCAGCCTTGCCTCGGTAAAGCCCGACCCTCCCTCGGGGGCTAGAAGGGGGGAACCCCCTCTGCGTCGAAATTTTCCTCGAAAAAAGAAAAAAATCTTTTCTGCCAGAATGCCTTTCGTGCTTTTCGACTACTTCGTGTAGGAAACGGGTGACGCCTAAGAGGGGGGGGGGGGGTGAATTAGGACTTCTAAAACTTTTACTAAACTAGGCCACAATTAAATCCCTAGAGCAAAACCTATGCAAATAATCAAAACTAGAATGTGCAAACTAGGTTTTGTCTAAGTGTTGCTATCTCTACCGCAAAAGGCTAAGTTTCAATCTATACTAAATAAGTATGACTACAAGATTGAAACTTAAATGCTTAATATAAATGCGGAATGTAAAGAGCTAAGTAGAGAAGCAAACTCTCGTGGATGACGCCGGTATTTTTACCGAGGTATCCGGAACCACGCAAGGTCCCGACTAATCCTCGTTGGTGCCCCTACGCAAAGGGAAGCCCACGCGAGGGCCAAGCACCACGGTCGAGTAACTCCGTAGAGAGCCGCGGGCCTTCTCCACGCGCAAGTGGTGCTCCGCTTCCGGCTCCTCTCGGACGCTCCCCGCCGTCTCCACTATCGAGCTTCCGGCCGAAACGCCGCGGGCCTCGTTCCCTCCGGTACACGGTGGCGGCCGTGACACAAACGCGGTTGTCACGGTCTCGCAAGACTCTCGCCCCACTCGGTACAATTACAACGACTCACGCAAGAGCCGAGGGGTTGTGTGGTTTTACAAAACTCACTCAACTAACTAGGATTCACCTAGAGCAAGCGCTAAAGCGGTCTAACTAACCTAAGCACTTCGCAAAGCACCTACGCTAATCACCGAGTGATTCTATTAAGCACTTGGGTGTTTGAGCTCTTGGAAATATGCACTATGTGTATTGGTATGTTGCTTGGGCTCTCACACTTGAGAATGGCCGGTTGGGGTGGTTTTTATAGCCTCCAAGCCCCCAACTAGCCGTTGGACAGAAAGCAGCAGCTTTCTGTCGTCGGGTGCACCGGACAGTCCGGTGCACACCGGACACTGAACAGTAGATGTCCGGTGCCGCCACGTCAGCCGACCGTTGGCGCCTGTAGCAGTCGACCGTTGGATCCGACCGTTGGATTCGACCGTTGCCGTCTGCCCGTTGGCACACCGGACAGTTCGGTGCACACCGGACAGTCCGGTGCTACAGCCAGAGAGCGCCTGTCTGCTGCCTCTCTGCGCAGACTGTCTGGTGTCTCACCGGACAGTCCGGTGCACACCGGACACCGATGTCCGGTGCGCCACCAGGCGCTGGCTGACAGCCCTTCGTCTTGGATTTCTTTGCTGATTTCTTCGGGCTTCTTTGTTCTTGAGTATTGGACTCCTACACATCTTTTTATGTCTTCTTTTGAGGTGTTGCATCCTCATTGCCTTGGTCCAATTCTCTTCGCATCCTGTGAACTACAAACACAAACACTAGAAAACTCATTAGTTCACGGATTGTGTTGTTCATCAAACACCAAAACTCAATTAGCCAAAAGGCCCGGGGTCCATTTTCCTTACAATCTCCCCCTTTTTGGTGATTGATGACAACACAACCAAAGCAAGCAAATAATACAAGTATTTGAGTGAAAATATGCAATCTACTTGCTAAGATGCATGATTGACCCCACAATGTGATATTATGGACTTAAGCCTCCCCCTAACTCCATAATTCACTTACTTCCTATTTTTGGACCAAATAACTAAAACCACTTGTAGAACTTATTTGAAGATATGAAATTTTAAATTTGTGGTGTTTAGTGTTTGATATAGTTTTCATTGCTTTGGTCCCTAAACTTCTCCCCCTTTGGCATCAACCACCGAAAAGGAAGACATTAAAAGCATGTAGGAAGTAAATAAAAGCTTGCCCTCATCAAGAATTGTATCAAATGATATCACTAGAAGGATATTAAATTAAAACATTAATGATACCACATGTAGGAGTCCTCAAAAGATTACTCCCCCTAAATGAGTATTCTCCTTTAGAAAGAGTTTTTCTCCCCCTTTAGAGATGAAGAAATACTCCCCCTGACAGAGATCCTCTACTTAGGAAAAAACATGTGAAAAATAGAGGTGCAAGACATGATTTGAAAAGACTAACTTCCCTTATGCATAGGTAACAGAATATGAGTTAACTACTTATGCATTTTTAGCAACATGGAAGCATATGATATGAAATATAGTCTAATCAAATATTGGACAAGACATGTAAATGATACTGAATGTAGTCTCAAAAGATACCAATTGAAAGTCAATGGTGAGCTTGAGAGACATAAGAGTTCTTGGAGATTTTGCAGTGGAAGATTGTTGTCTTTCTCCGGGGACTTCATTTTCCTTACAATGAGACTATCACATGAAATAGACTTGAAAAGATGTTAGTCTCAAAGCGTTAGATTATAGAGTAACCTCCCCCTAAAGGTGTGCATACAAGTTTTGAATACTTGTAGGAGACATGCACTTTGATTTGATATCAAGAGGGGCAAATTATCCATAATCCAAATTAACTTTGGCACATATAAGTTAAATGATACACTTTGTAGAAATCAAAATTTTCAATTTATGCATCATTTACTATGGAGTGATATAGAAGCTATGTGCCGTGCTTAAATAAACATTTTAAACCATGTAGGTTTGCTTAAGTATATGAATTGAAAGCAAGCAATCCTACCATTTGATTTACCTAGTATGCATGATTTTAAACAAGAGTACATAACAATTGTAATACTAGGCAAGAAAGGTAAACTAGATACAAGGTAAATAGATACGCATATCTAAAAACGAGAAATACAATAAAACTAGTTACCTTAGTCATGGGAGGGAAATTTGGGTCCAAAATTTTTACTAACCCACTTGGCAATAAACTTGATCCAATATGATGTACCCCATGATATACATCCCAACTTTGCCAAGTCTCCAAATTTCCCGAAGACCTTTGGTCCACTCACTTCCCTTTCGGGATCCAAACCTTCTTGGTGTTTTTCATGGTTGAGATTATCTCCTTTGGCACCCAGATGCGTTTGGCCCCCTTTCCTTTGTTGGCTTGCTTGTTGGCCTTGATTGCTATCACCTTTCCATTCTTTTTCTTCTTGATCAAATATGGTGTAGCATCCTTTTTGTTCACCTTTTTGATGTAGGTGTTGGAGATTTTGTTTGATGACTTTTGCTTGAGCTTTTGCCTTTGTTTATCCCCGGTCATCGCCTTGCATTGGAAAGACTTGTGGCCTTCCTTGTGGCATAGCCTACAAATCACAGTTTCTCCTTCTACAGGCTTGTTCACTCCCGCAGTGGTGTTATCCTGTGGAGGTCGGATTTGTTTGGCTTTGCCTTTCTTGTCATACAAAGCCTTGCCAAGGCGAGCCACTTCTTGCTTTAATTGTTCATTTTCCTTTGCAACCTCATCCGTACATGTCTCTACAAAAATATTCTCAACAGCGACTTGGTTGCAGGAGTTAGAATCATTAATTAAATCAAAGCAGGAAGTAGAAGCATCTTTCTTAATTATTTCAGGTATTTCAACTAAAGATGCTGCTGGGGTGCTACCAATGTTTTCTAGCTTAGTAGTTAGCTCATTATTGTGTATGCTAAGAATTTCCATTTTCTCTAGCAAATTTTCAATAGTTTCTTGAGAGCTAGCTAACTTAGCCTTAAGTTTTTCATTCTTTTTAATAAGGCTATTATCGGTAGCAGTGGATGGAGCACTAGATTCTAATAGCTCAATTTTAGTTGATAGCTCACTATTTAAGTTCGCAAAAGTTTCAAATTTTTCTAGCAAACCTTTGTAATCATTTTGAGAGCTAACCAACTTATTTTTCAAAGTTTTAAGTTGAGCTTTTTGCTTAGTGCAAACATCCTGGAAAAAATTAACGGCTTCCGCAAGTTCTTCTAGAGAGGCCTTTCCCTCACCTTCATCATCATTACTACTTTCATCACTAGAGGATGGAATGCTATTGTTACCTCTTGCCATAAGGCATTTGTGTGATGACCGTGATGATCGTGACGAGGACCGGTGGCTGCGCATCCTTGGAGGTTCATCTTCACTTGAAGAATCATCCCAAGTTCTAACACTTGTTAGCGCCTGGCCTTTGCTCCTCTCCTTTTTAGGCTTGGCCATATTTGGACAGTTGTCCCTGAAGTGACCCTTCTCCCCACATGCGAAGCATCCTCTCTTCCTTTGCTTTTTCCTGTCAATGTTAAAGAGAAGATCCTCGACCTGCAGGGGCACACCCATTAGATTAATCTTGCGGATCATCCTCATTACCTTTCCGACGCGTCGGATTGTTTCTTCGTCCTCGGAGGATGATGTGCATGGTTGATTATCTTCATCATCATCACTTTCTTCTTCTTCCTCTTCTTCACTTGAGGAACTTGGAGTGGGAGCCTTCTTTTTGCCCTTCCTTTCATCACATGCAAAGGCATATGGCCTTGAGGAAGTTGGCTCCTCTCCCCGACTCATTTTTCGCGACATCTCAAAGGCCGCGATTTTCCCAATCACAATGGTCGGGGTCATGTTGCTCAAGTCCTCCATGTTGTGAAGGATGGTGATGATGCTCCCATATCTTTGTTGTGGTAGCAGGGAGATAATCTTCCTCACAATGTCCGCATCACCTAGCTTATTAATGCCAATAGAATTGAGCTCATTGATAATTAGATTCAAACGAGAGTACATGTCTCTAACAAGCTCATCATCTTTCATGGCAAAAGAATTATACTCATTTAAGACTAGGCAATGTTTTTGCTCACGGACATTGGATGTGCCGTCATGGAGCTCATGCAATTTTAGCCAAATCTCATTAGCAGTTTTCAAGGTAAATACTTGATTAAAAACATCCATGCTAAGAGATTCATACAAGCAATTTTTGGCTCTAGCATTTAAGTGAATTTCTTTTTCCTCACTCGTGGTGGGTTTCTCGGGATTCTTGAGGGGTTTCATCCCGTCACGAGTGACTCTCCAAACACCTAGATCAACGGCCTCTAGATAACAAGCCATTCTAGCACTATAATATTGGAAGTTAGTGCCGTCAAAGTGTGGTGGCCTATGGGTATCCATCCCTTCCTCTAAAAAGCGTCGGCTCTTTTAGCGGTGAAGCTAAAGCGTTTCAAATGAGCCAAACCGGCTCCGATACCACTTGTAGGAAACGGGTGACGCCTAAGAGGGGGGGGGGGGGTGAATTAGGACTTCTAAAACTTTTACTAAACTAGGCCACAATTAAATCCCTAGAGCAAAACCTATGCAAATAATCAAAACTAGAATGTGCAAACTAGGTTTTGTCTAAGTGTTGCTATCTCTACCGCAAAAGGCTAAGTTTCAATCTATACTAAATAAGTATGACTACAAGATTGAAACTTAAATGCTTAATATAAATGCGGAATGTAAAGAGCTAAGTAGAGAAGCAAACTCTCGTGGATGACGCCGGTATTTTTACCGAGGTATCCGGAACCACGCAAGGTCCCGACTAATCCTCGTTGGTGCCCCTACGCAAAGGGAAGCCCACGCGAGGGCCAAGCACCACGGTCGAGTAACTCCGTAGAGAGCCGCGGGCCTTCTCCACGCGCAAGTGGTGCTCCGCTTCCGGCTCCTCTCGGACGCTCCCCGCCGTCTCCACTATCGAGCTTCCGGCCGAAACGGCGCGGGCCTCGTTCCCTCCGGTACACGGTGGCGGCCGTGACACAAACGCGGTTGTCACGGTCTCGCAAGACTCTCGCCCCACTCAGTACAATTACAACGACTCACGCAAGAGCCGAGGGGTTGTGTGGTTTTACAAAACTCACTCAACTAACTAGGATTCACCTAGAGCAAGCGCTAAAGCGGTCTAACTAACCTAAGCACTTCGCAAAGCACCTACGCTAATCACCGAGTGATTCTATTAAGCACTTGGGTGTTTGAGCTCTTGGAAATATGCACTATGTGTATTGGTATGTTGCTTGGGCTCTCACACTTGAGAATGGCCGGTTGGGGTGGTTTTTATAGCCTCCAAGCCCCCAACTAGCCGTTGGACAGAAAGCAGCAGCTTTCTGTCGTCGGGTGCACCGGACAGTCCGGTGCACACCGGACACTGAACAGTAGATGTCCGGTGCCGCCACGTCAGCCGACCGTTGGCGCCTGTAGCAGTCGACCGTTGGATCCGACCGTTGGATTCGACCGTTACCGTCTGCCCGTTGGCACACCGGACAGTCCGGTGCACACCGGACAGTCCGGTGCTACAGCCAGAGAGCGCCTGTCTGCTGCCTCTCTGCGCAGACTGTCTGGTGTCTCACCGGACAGTCCGGTGCACACCGGACACCGATGTCCGGTGCGCCACCAGGCGCTGGCTGACAGCCCTTCGTCTTGGATTTCTTTGCTGATTTCTTCGGGCTTCTTTGTTCTTGAGTATTGGACTCCTACACATCTTTTTATGTCTTCTTTTGCGGTGTTGCATCCTCATTGCCTTGGTCCAATTCTCTTCGCATCCTGTGAACTACAAACACAAACACTAGAAAACTCATTAGTTCACGGATTGTGTTGTTCATCAAACACCAAAACTCAATTAGCCAAAAGGCCCGGGGTCCATTTTCCTTACACTTCGAAAGTGGATCCTGAAAACGACGGAGTACACGTAAGCAGCCAAGGCTGACCGAGCTGAGGGACTCCTACGCCTCCGGGATACGGATACCTCACTCATCACCTTCTGCGATAAGTAACTCGCGCTCAGATAAGTGATTCCGTGGACCGAACAAGTCTTCACGCTCGAAAGCTCCTCTGCCGGAACGATTTTTCGGGCCTTCTCGACTGCGTCGATGACAGAACCCTATGGACGAGTAAGAGTGCGCGTAAGCGGCAAGGCCGACCGAGCCGAGGGATTCCTACGCCTCCGGGATACGGATACCTCACTCATCACCTTCCGTGAAAAGCAACTCTCGCCCGTACAAACAATTCTATTACCGACAAATAAGTCTGGATACTCGAAACAAGAGGAAAAGGGACACAGCTTCACAACACGACGACAGTGTGTTTGGGCCTCGGCGGCCACAGAAAACATACACACACTACAAGACAACCCGATCCTGCAGGCTCGGACGTCGACAGTTGAAGGGGGTAGCAACACCCTCGGCGTCAACTACACCTTCGGTGGGGTCTGACCTAGCCTCGGACGACGATGCGGTTGGAGGATCTCCACCCCGAAGGATGACAGCAGCACCACGCCCGGACCAGCGCCGGCGGGGTCTTTTTCAGGAATCCGGCTCGAGCAGACGGCTCGGCCGGCCACCCCGAAGCCTCAGCCAGCCGTTCCCCGAAGACATTAGCCCGGCTTGTGGCCTCGGCAGCTCAACTCCGGCGTCGGTCCCGCCAGTGGACGACCCAGCCAGGCTCTAGCCGACCAAATCTTCTTTTCGAGCCAACTCTGCCTCTGTCCGTGCTGACACCGCTACCTCCGGCTTCGGCTCATCGAAGAGCGGCCGAGGGTTCCTTTAACTAAGCAGGAGAAGCCTCGGACAGCAAGGCCGACCGAGCCGAGGGACTCCTACACCTCCGAGATACGGATACCTCACTCGTCACATTTGCACGAGGCGACTCATGCTCGGTGAAGCGGTTCAGATAGTCGACAGGCGAGTCTTAGTGCTCGAAATGAAGAAAAAACACGGCCCCGTGCCGAAAATACATACATGTTCAGGCCCCGACAGCCGCAATGAACAAGACACCGGCACTCAAAGTGCCATTACAAACGGAACTCCGGTTCCACCTCCGCAGGTACGAACAACCCCACACGATAGGGGGGCCTGTGGAGCAACAGAAGGCCGACGGGTGGCTCACCGCCACCCGCTCCGGCAACGACGACGACGACTTCTGCTCCGAGGGGCCGAACAGCAGCAGCGATGACCTCAGGGCGGATGCTACTGCCATGGGGCCCTCGCCCACTTCCTCACTCGAGAGGCAAGAACGAGCAGAAGGCCGTAGAGTTGGAGGTCAGCCCGGAGGCGGCACCGGCTATCTCGTCGGCGGCGAAACCTCTTCCGGCTGCCGTGGCGGAAGGCGACACCAGAAGCGGCTCCGAAGCCGCTCGGGTCAGAGAGCCGGGCACGCGGCAGCTGCCAGCGCCACGAACGGCGAACACCCTACCCCCCGATCACTGGGGGAAGGAGCGGGCCACTGCCCGCGCAGAGACCGACCCCAACTCGGCGCACTCCCCTCCCCAGCACTGATGATGAACATCCTTGAAGCCGAGGGAGGGGCAGAGGCCGCAGCCCGGTTCGCTTCTCCTCGCCATCAAGCTGGAGGTCACCATCTTGGGTGACCACCGGTGAGGGGATGCGGCCGGGCTGCATGATGAAAATCCTTGAAGCCGAATGATGGCTGAAAGGTACCAACTTCCACGAAGTTGCGTTCCTCCAACGGCAAGGCGGAAGGATTGCGGGTGTTCCCCATCCGGGGGCTCGGAAGGTGGAAAGACACGGTGCATAAGGGAGCGCGAAGACATGGTCGCCTCTCAAGGAGGTCACCCTCCTTTTAAAGGCGACTCTCCCTACTTGCGTCCCCAGCCGTCGTGGGCTGAGTCTTCTCCAACACGCTCCAAGGTCCTCCCCCTACGGCGCGGGGGCTGGGTCCCACGCGTCATGCAAACTAGCCCAGGGCAGAAGAAGCCAAACCGCCGCGCGCGGTGCATGCAACCGCCCGGCGGTTACAAGCATTCCTCCACTTTCGCCCAGACCAGCGGGTGAAAGGGCGAACAGCCATGCAGGCGACATGCAACCGCGCCAAGTGGGCGCGCTCCTCCGACTTCCAACACACCCAGCATGGAGGCCTAGGCCCACACGTCATGCAACCGGCGTGCCGGTTGCTACATGCGAGCAACTGCACCGCCCTCGCGCCACTACCGCGCCTCCTTGACTGCGGAACCAGTACCGCGACTCGAGGCAACCCTGCGTATGACCCAGCAGTGCCAGCCAGGCGCGACGGTCAATGCGGCCACAAATGGGCCGGCAGTAATGGCGGTGGCAGGCGGGCAGGAGCAGCGGTCACGTCGTTAGCCATGCTTACGTCCCATCCAGGGGCAGCGAGAGAACCCTCTCTCACGGCGTGAAGACGACGCGCCCGTGTTCTGTTCCTCGAACGGCTCGCACACGGGCAATGGCCACCTCGCGAACCACTCGCCCCGTCGCATTAACTCCGTGGCGGGACAGGCGGCGCCTCAGGCAGGAGAAGCAAGCGACGCTTCGCCTTCGCCATAATGACTGCGTCGAAAAAGGTACGCCACGTCATTCGATTTCGTATCCTTTTCCTTTTCCTCTTTCTCTCTCTTACAACAGGGACCGGGAAAGGGGGATACCCCGAAAAGGATCCTTCTCCGCGAAGGAAACGGGCCCTGAGCCCCCCTACTGATCAGAGGTTCGAAGGTTGGCCCCTCGGAAGGGTTCAACAGCCGCCTCAGAGCGCTCGGGCTCCGCGCCCACTACTGGTCAGAGGTTCGAGGGCCGGCCCCTCGGAAGGGTTCAACGGCCGCCTCAGGCCACTCGGGCTCCGTGCCCACAACTGATCAGGGGTTCGTAGGCTGGCCCACGAAGGGTTCACAGCCGCCTCAGACGCAGAGCGAGGGATGACCCCGGGTACGTTCGATACATAACCGAGGCTCGGGCTACGCTCCCGAGGTACCCTAGGACATTTCCAAGACCAGCGGGAACGATCTTGTAACGGAATCCCATCAGAGGGAGGCATCGAGCCCTCGGACCCCGTCAAAAGGGGACCGATGTAATACCCAAATCTGTAAAAGCATAGGAAATGAGATTAATTTTCTCTATATGTGTTGCCTTTATTCATTAGTAAATGTGAACACCCATTTGGAAGTGAATCATTAAATAAATGACACATAAATAACCTAATGTATCATGTTGGAGTTTATTGATTGTGTATTTATAAATAATGATGAAGGTAATACCAATAAAAATATATTCAATACCTAAGTTTGGAAATTAAGATCTAATTTGGAATTTAGAGTTTGGAGAAAAGAAAGAAAAGTATTATACCAAATAAAGAAAAATAAATGTATAAATAAATAAAATCCTTCCATAACTAGTATGTTTATTTTGTACATTTAATTTGAGTACAAGTTCGGAACACTATTTGAATTCAAATTTGGGATTTAAAAATAAAGAGACAAATGAAATCAGGAAAAAGAAAAGAAGAAAGCCATGCGCCTGGGCCTCACTACCTCATTTCGGCCCATCTCCCTTCAGACCCCGCGCGGCCCACCTGCCTGAGCGTAGCCACAACTCCATCCATTGGTCACTGACGTGTGGGCTCCTATGGTCAGTTCTGTCCCCTCCAACAGAATGCAGCCGAGTGCCCGAGTCCATCGCCGCACGCGCCGATCTCGCAACAACCCATGTGTAGGCGTTCCTATGCAAGTCCCATGGCCGCTCCCTACCCGGCCACATTTCCTAGAGCTGTGCAGACGCCGTTCATTCCCTCGGCAAGTGACTCCCTAACAGGTCGGCTCGGCAGCCCTCCCTAGCGAGCTTCCTCCGGTGGCTGGACCCCTCTACCGCGACCCTGCGCTCGCCGTCGTTGCCCTGTTTCCTCCATCGCCCAGCGCCGGTGGATGACTCTCGACGTCTAGAAGGACACGGGGATCCTTGGCGGTTATGGGGCGGAATCGTGATCGATTTCACCGGGGATTGCCCACCAGCGACGACTCCACCGCGTGGCATCCGTTCCTACCGAGGGCTGGCGCCTCCACGACTTCAGGATTGGTATGCTCCACTCCCTACGCACTGTCCCTACGATTAATTAGAACAATCGTGGTTAAGCAATGGCATTTTGGGCGTCCGTGATTGCCTGCCTTGGTGCACGGCCGGGGTGTCCGCGAATTCTCGCGACCCGATGATCTGGCGCCATAATTAGTTGTGAGATTACCTTCACCGGTTTCGCCACCTTCTCCACTACGTTGTGACCCATTTAATTTTTGGAATGGGTCATCGGGGCCCCTGCGGCCGAACTCCGGCGTCTCGCCACCGTGGTGAACCTGGGCGCCGCCGCGTTCTACGAGAACCAGTGAGGAAGACGCGGTGTTGGTCGTTGAGCGTGTGATGGACGACCACGATTAAATTCAGCTTCCCCTTTCTCCCGATTGGATCACGTCCGTTGGATCTTTCACCGATGATGTCGATTTTATTAAGCGTACCGATTCGGGGTATCCCACCTGGTGCGCTAGATCTGAATCCAAGGGCCACGATCGCTTACCGCTTCATTATATTATTGTATCTAATCTGGACCGTCCGCTATTGATCTCGCGGCCGTGGTCTTTCCATACCCCTTCGCGCTAACACTTTTACGTAAGAGCCCCTGTCTTTTTCTAGAATAAACCCGCGTCCACAACACTGCTCTCTGTGTCTAGGACGACTTACCCCGAGCCCCCTGTGCTTTCAAGGAAATGAGGCCCAGTCCAGAATATAATAAAATCAGGGAAAATGATTATTAAATAGATTTTTAATAGGAAAATAATTGCTAGAACTTCAATAATTCATAGAATATTCATATGGGCTCCAAAATAATCCATTCCACTTTCTAAATTTGTGTAATTTTATTCTTTATCACTTAGAGTCTCTGTTATGTCATGAAAACAGTAAGAAATTTATTTATCACTTAATCTTATTTGAAACACATAAAACCTTAGAAAAGGCATAACTTAAAATCTATAACTCCAAAAATTATGATTCCTGTTCCTAGGATTTTATTTTAATGAGTAGATTATTTCTGTGTATTTTGTTTATATGTTTAGTGTAATGTTAATTTCTCTATATGCACTGTGCTTGTTTGTATTGTGGCGAGTAGAAGAGCCCGTTGCTGAGGACCCTGGTGAGCAGCAGGTTGAAGTAGCTGAGCAGGAGCTCATTGAAGGCAAGTTGTGCCCTTGACCACTTTTTACCCAATAATGTTCTTTAATATCACATACTCATGCATAGGTTAATTTTGATGGGACCCAATAGGTCACCCTAGATTGTTTATCTCATTACCTTGTTTACCCCTGAATCACTTGGGTAGTTTGCTATTGCTTTACATGGTTTTGGGATAATCATTTATTATATCTATGTTCCAATTATTCTTGTTATTCTGTTTGTGTTCATGTTGAGATCATTAATGTTAATTGGAACATAGAGCTTAACTTGAGAACCACGTGCCACCACAAGGGAGGAATGGGACCCCTTGGCTGACTAATTAGGAAAGCTAGTGGAAGACTACCTTACCCGAAAGGGGCAAGGGCAGTAGGGGAGTGGTCAGTGTAGGGAGGTCCCTGGTTGATTTTGCTGCGATGGCGGTCAGCCAGGAACCCTGCATTGGAACTTCCTATAAACTGTAGCGGGTTTTCGGAAGCTAGTGGAACTTTGTAAAGGCCTCGTAGTGTTGCCCTGCCGCGCTTCCTAGGTAGAGGTGTATGGGATTCGCGACCCCTTGGCAGATGGGTAACATGACTTGTGGGTAAAGGGTACAACCTCTGCAGAGTGTAAAACTGGTATACTAGCCGAGCTCGCGGTCATGAGCAGCTCAGGACTCTCTGATGTTTAAATTATGGAACTTAAATTCAATTTTGCCATTTGCATTGCATGGGTTTGTTATTAATTTTGTTCTATTACTTTACTTATGGTTTGGTATTTACTTACACTTAGTAATTGCTAATAAAATTTTGACCAACTACTTAAAAGCAATGCTCAGCTTTAACCCCTGTCTTTGATTAGCCTTACACATCACATGAACTCACACCTTTGTGAGTTTATGTCCACTGGTTCCCCACAACTTGTTGAGCTATGATCATGTGTGAGCTCACCCTTGCTGTCTCACACCCCCCCCATAGGAGAAGAGCTGGTGGTTCAGGAGGAGCCGCCTAACACTGAGGAGTTCGATCTGATCTAGGTGGCGTTTCCCAGTCGACATTGGCGCCGACGATCCTTAGTTCGTTTTATATTTATTGTTTTATTTTGTAATAAGTCTTCCGCTATGTAATAAATACTCTGATGTTTTATGACATTTATCTCTATACACTCTGTTATTATATATGTTGTCTTCTTGGCGCATGTATGAGATGCACCCGGCCTTGTTCCTTAAAGCCGGGTGTGACAGAAGTGGTATCAGAGGAAATGTTGACTGTAGGACGAGACCTAGATAGAGATGGACAAACCCTTATCTTACTCTGATTCATTCTATACTTACTTATCTTGATCCTGTCTCACCTCCTACTGTTCTACTCTGATCATTCTTACCTTTTCTACTCTGAGAAAGATGGATTTCACACCTTGGAATCCTTACCCCTCTGACATTTTTAAGAGATAGGAGACCTAAAACAAAAAATAAAATTATTTTCTCTATTAAAAAAAAGTTGGTTGATTGTTCTGATGATAAATGCTTGATTTGCTTCTTTGATTGATTGAAACATTATAGATGGGCATCTTAGCATGTACCACTATAAGGTAATGTATTAGCTTTAGTGGGTGACACACTAATCTACTTAGCTAATAAATCCCCCGTAGTAACATTCCTCGTAAATACTCGTCTTGTCTATAAGTCTTCCTTTCTTTCGTACCCTGTGTTTCTAACCCAGATGGACTACCCCTATAGTGTTAGAAGAGAGCACTATAGATGTGATCCTTGGTATGTCATGGTTAAGAGAGGCAAAGGCAGTTAATACACTGTGCTAAAGGAACCATAGAACTCACCAATTCCAAAGGACAAAGATTTGAAGTTGAAGTTGCAGTAACTACCACCATCAGACTAGCGACATTTTTAGAAAATGAGAAGTTTGTGGGTGGCAACATCCGTGCAGTTAGAAATTTTCCGGATGTCTTTCTAGAGGAGTTATCAAGGATGCCACTAGATAGGGAAGTTGAGTTTGTAATTGATCTTCTACCTGGAACTGCCCCTATTTCTAAACGGCCATATAGGATGTCCGTAGAGGAGTTGAAGGAACTTAAGAAGCAGTTAACTGAGTTACAAGAGGCTGGGTACATTCGTCCGAGTTCCTCACCTTGGGGAGCACCAGTCTTGTTTGTACAGAAGAAGGATGGATCGCAGCGGATATGTGTGGATTATAGATCTCTTAATGATGTTACAGTGAAGAACAAGTATCCGTTGCCCCGTATTGAAGATTTATTTGATCAGATGAGAGGTGCTAGAGTATTTTCGAAGATTGATCTCCGATCAGGATACCATCAGATGAGGATTAGACCATCGGATATTCCCAAGACGGCTTTCTCGACTAGATATGGATTATATGAGTTTACTGTTATGTCGTTTGGATTAACCAACGCACCAGCCTATTTTATGAACTTAATGAACAAGGTGTTTATGGAGTATTTGGACAGATTCGTCGTGGTATTCATTGACGATATTCTTATCTATTCCAAGAGTGATAGTGATCACGAGGAACATCTGAGGATGGTGCTACAGAAGCTACGAGATAACCAGCTATATGCCAAGTTCAGCAAGTGTGAGTTTTGGATTGGCGAAGTGCCATTTCTTGGTCATATTATTTCTAATGGAGGAATTTCAGTGGATCCTGCTAAGGTTAAGGAGATAATGGAGTGGAGAGTACCCACTACAGTGACTGAGATTCGGAGTTTCTTGGGACTTGCTGGATATTATCGGAGGTTTATCGAAGGATTTTCTAAGATTGCTAAACCTATGACTTCGCTTTTGGAGAAAGGAAAAGAATTTAAGTGGGACGAGAAGTGTCAAGACAGCTTTGATCAATTGAAGAAAAGGTTGATGTCGCCACCAGTATTGATTATGCCAGACCTACAGAAGGGATTTGACATTTATTGTGATGCATGTGGCCAAGGACTTGGATGTGTGCTCATGCAAGAAGGACATGTGATTGCCTATGCATCTCGTCAGTTGCGGAAACATGAAGTGAACTACCCCACTCATGTCTTGGAACTAGCAGCCGTTGTGCATGCGCTTAAGATTTGGAGACATTATATCATGGGGACCAAGTGCCAAGTGTACACGGATCATAAGAGTTTGAAGTATATATTCACTCAGAAGGATCTCAACCTTAGGCAACGCCGTTGGTTGGAGCTTATTAAGGATTATGATTTGGAGATTCACTATCACCCGGGCAAGGCGAATTTGGTTGCAGATGCCTTGAGTCGAAAGGAACATGTTCACTCAGCTATTGTTGCCCAACTACCCAATGAGATTGTTGAGGATTTCAGAAGACTTAACCTGGGGATAGTTGCTCATACTGAAGGAGTTACTATTGATGTGGAACCTACTTTGGAGCAAGAGATCCGCAAAGGACAAATTGGTGATGCTAAAATAAAAGAGATTAAGGATCTGATTACTGAAGGTCGAGTTCCGGAATTCACGGAAGATGAGCAGGGCACTGTATGGTTCAAAGACAGGATGTGTGTCCCTGATATTAAAAGCCTTCGGGAGACTATTTTAAAGGAGGCCCATGACTCGGATTATTCTATTCATCCTGGTAGTACCAAGATGTATCAGGATTTGAAGCGGAAATATTGGTGGTATGGATTGAAAAGAGATGTAGCTGCACATGTGGCTATGTGCGATGTATGTCAAAGAGTTAAGGCTGAACACCAGAGGCCAGCTGGACTACTGCATCCACTGAAGATACCCGAGTGGAAATGGGAAGAGATTGGTATGGATTTCATTACTGGATTGCCTCGCACCCAGAAAGGATATGATGCTATATGGGTGATTGTGGATAGATTGACTAAAGTGGCTCACTTTATTCCTGTCAAGACTACTTATAAAGGTTCTCAGTTAGCAGAGTTATATATGGCTCGGATTGTGTGTTTACATGGAGTACCAAAGAAGATCGTGTCTGATCGAGGTTCGTAGTTTACCTCAAGATTTTGGAGAAGCTTTCATGAGAACATGAGTACAAAGTTGAATTTTAGTACAGCTTATCACCCTCAGACTGATGGACAGACTGAAAGGACTAATCAAGTATTGGAGGATATGTTGAGAGCATGTGCCCTTCAGCATGGAGGAAGTTGGGATAAGAGTCTACCTTATGCTGAATTCTCATATAATAATAGTTATCAGGCCAGTCTAAAGATGTCACCTTTTGAAGCTTTATATGGGAGAAAGTGCAGGACTCCTCTATATTGGGATCAGACTGGAGAGAGACAGTTCTTCGGGCCCGAATTGATTCAAGAAGCAGAAGAACAAGTCCGTATAATTCGAGAGAATTTGAGAGTGGCTCAAACCAGGCAAAAGAGCTATGCTGATAATAGAAGGAGACCACTGGAATTTGAAGAAGGAGATTATGTGTACCTCAAGGTGTCACCACTGCGTGGAATGAGGAGATTTAAAGCCAAGGGCAAACTGTCCCCTCGCTATATTGGACCATTCTTGATCTTTAGAAGAGTTGGGGAGATGGCATACCAACTCGAGTTACCGGATAGTCTATCGGATGTGCATAATGTGTTCCATGTGTCTCAACTGAAGAAGTGTCTCCGTGTCCCTGAGGAACAGTTACCGATGGAAGAGCTCAGTGTTCAGGGTGATTTGACTTACACGGAGTACCCGATCAAGATTTTGGATACCTTGACTCGAGTTACAAGAAATAAGGTGATAAAGATGTGCAAAGTACAATGGAGTCACCAATGGTGAAGATGAAGCAACCTAGGAAAGAGAAGAAGAGCTTCGCATAGATTTTTCCCCACCTTTTCCCTAGATCTTCTTAAATCTCGAGGACGAGATTATTTTTAAGGGGGGTAGGATTTGTAATACCCAAATCTGTAAAAGCATAGGAAATGAGATTAATTTTCTCTATATGTGTTGCCTTTATTCATTAGTAAATGTGAACACCCATTTGGAAGTGAATCATTAAATAAATGACACATAAATAACCTAATGTATCATGTTGGAGTTTATTGATTGTGTATTTATAAATAATGATGAAGGTAATACCAATAAAAATATATTCAATACCTAAGTTTGGAAATTAAGATCTAATTTGGAATTTAGAGTTTGGAGAAAAGAAAGAAAAGTATTATACCAAATAAAGAAAAATAAATGTATAAATAAATAAAATCCTTCCATAACTAGTATGTTTATTTTGTACATTTAATTTGAGTACAAGTTCGGAACACTATTTGAATTCAAATTTGGGATTTAAAAATAAAGAGACAAATGAAATCAGGAAAAAGAAAAGAAGAAAGCCATGCGCCTGGGCCTCACTACCTCATTTCGGCCCATCTCCCTTCAGACCCCGCGCGGCCCACCTGCCTGAGCGTAGCCACAACTCCATCCATTGGTCACTGACGTGTGGGCTCCTATGGTCAGTTCTGTCCCCTCCAACAGAATGCAGCCGAGTGCCCGAGTCCATCGCCGCACGCGCCGATCTCGCAACAACCCATGTGCAGGCGTTCCTATGCAAGTCCCATGGCCGCTCCCTACCCGGCCACATTTCCTAGAGCTGTGCAGACGCCGTTCATTCCCTCGGCAAGTGACTCCCTAACAGGTCGGCTCGGCAGCCCTCCCTAGCGAGCTTCCTCCGGTGGCTGGACCCCTCTACCGCGACCCTGCGCTCGCCGTCGTTGCCCTGTTTCCTCCATCGCCCAGCGCCGGTGGATGACTCTCGACGTCTAGAAGGACACGGGGATCCTTGGCGGTTATGGGGCGGAATCGTGATCGATTTCACCGGGGATTGCCCACCAGCGACGACTCCACCGCGTGGCATCCGTTCCTACCGAGGGCTGGCGCCTCCACGACTTCAGGATTGGTATGCTCCACTCCCTACGCACTGTCCCTACGATTAATTAGAACAATCGTGGTTAAGCAATGGCATTTTGGGCGTCCGTGATTGCCTGCCTTGGTGCACGGCCGGGGTGTCCGCGAATTCTCTCGACCCGATGATCTGGCGCCATAATTAGTTGTGAGATTACCTTCACCGGTTTCGCCACCTTCTCCACTACGTTGTGACCCATTTAATTTTTGGAATGGGTCATCGGGGCCCCTGCGGCCGAACTCCGGCGTCTCGCCACCGTGGTGAACCTGGGCGCCGCCGCGTTCTACGAGAACCAGTGAGGAAGACGCGGTGTTGGTCGTTGAGCGTGTGATGGACGGCCACGATTAAATTCAGCTTCCCCTTTCTCCCGATTGGATCACGTCCGTTGGATCTTTCACCGATGATGTCGATTTTATTAAGCGTACCGATTCGGGGTATCCCACCTGGTGCGCTAGATCTGAATCCAAGGGCCACGATCGCTTACCGCTTCATTATATTATTGTATCTAATCTGGACCGTCCGCTATTGATCTCGCGGCCGTGGTCTTTCCATACCCCTTCGCGCTAACACTTTTACGTAAGAGCCCCTATCTTTTTCTAGAATAAACCCGCCGTCCACAACACTGCTCTCTGTGTCTAGGACGACTTACCCCGAGCCCCCTGTGCTTTCAAGGAAATGAGGCCCAGTCCAGAATATAATAAAATCAGGGAAAATGATTATTAAATAGATTTTTAATAGGAAAATAATTGCTAGAACTTCAATAATTCATAGAATATTCATATGGGCTCCAAAATAATCCATTCCACTTTCTAAATTTGTGTAATTTTATTCTTTATCACTTAGAGTCTCTGTTATGTCATGAAAATAGTAAGAAATTTATTTATCACTTAATCTTATTTGAAACACATAAAACATTAGAAAAGGCATAACTTAAAATCTATAACTCCAAAAATTATGATTCCTGTTCCTAGGATTTTATTTTAATGAGTAGATTATTTCTGTGTATTTTGTTTATATGTTTGGTGTAATGTTAATTTCTCTATATGCACTGTGCTTGTTTGTATTGTGGCGAGTAGAAGAGCCCGTTGCTGAGGACCCTGGTGAGCAGCAGGTTGAAGTAGCTGAGCAGGAGCTCATTGAAGGCAAGTTGTGCCCTTGACCACTTTTTACCCAATAATGTTCTTTAATATCACATACTCATGCATAGGTTAATTTTGATGGGACCCAATAGGTCACCCTAGATTGTTTATCTCATTACCTTGTTTACCCCTGAATCACTTGGGTAGTTTGCTATTGCTTTACATGGTTTTGGGATAATCATTTATTATATCTATGTTCCAATTATTCTTGTTATTCTGTTTGTGTTCATGTTGAGATCATTAATGTTAATTGGAACATAGAGCTTAACTTGAGAACCACGTGCCACCACAAGGGAGGAATGGGACCCCTTGGCTGACTAATTAGGAAAGCTAGTGGAAGACTACCTTACCCGAAAGGGGCAAGGGCAGTAGGGGAGTGGTCAGTGTAGGGAGGTCCCTGGTTGATTTTGCTGCGATGGCGGTCAGCCAGGAACCCTGCATTGGAACTTCCTATAAACTGTAGCGGGTTTTCGGAAGCTAGTGGAACTTTGTAAAGGCCTCGTAGTGTTGCCCTGCCGCGCTTCCTAGGTAGAGGTGTATGGGATTCGCGACCCCTTGGCAGATGGGTAACATGACTTGTGGGTAAAGGGTACAACCTCTGCAGAGTGTAAAACTGGTATACTAGCCGAGCTCGCGGTCATGAGCAGCTCAGGACTCTCTGATGTTTAAATTATGGAACTTAAATTCAATTTTGCCATTTGCATTGCATGGGTTTGTTATTAATTTTGTTCTATTACTTTACTTATGGTTTGGTATTTACTTACACTTAGTAATTGCTAATAAAATTTTGACCAACTACTTAAAAGCAATGCTCAGCTTTAACCCCTGTCTTTGATTAGCCTTACACATCACATGAACTCACACCTTTGTGAGTTTATGTCCACTGGTTCCCCACAACTTGTTGAGCTATGATCATGTGTGAGCTCACCCTTGCTGTCTCACACCCCCCCACAGGAGAAGAGCTGGTGGTTCAGGAGGAGCCGCCTAACACTGAGGAGTTCGATCTGATCTAGGTGGCGTTTCCCAGTCGACATTGGCGCCGACGATCCTTAGTTCGTTTTATATTTATTGTTTTATTTTGTAATAAGTCTTCCGCTATGTAATAAATACTCTGATGTTTTATGACATTTATCTCTATACACTATGTTATTATATATGTTGTCTTCTTGGCGCATGTATGAGATGCACCCGGCCTTGTTCCTTAAAGCCGGGTGTTACAACCGAGTCCGGCAGATCACCCGCAGGTACTTTTGGAGCGCGCCTCCGGGCCTCTAGCCAACCCCAACAAATGGGGCACGGGCGTCCACTCGGATTACCCGCCAGCAGCTCACCGGAGACACCATGTTCGGCGCCCTCCGAGGGCAACATGGCGCTTTCCCCCCCTCCTCCTTGCGGAAAGGCGACGCAGGGGCGTATGTAAAAAAGTCGAGTCTGTCCTTGACCGTCCTCTCGCCCTGTGCAGAGGCTCGGGGGCTGCTCTCGCAAACCCGGCTCCGGCCAAACCGTTGACAGCGTCAACATACCAGCCCGAGAACTTGGGACCCGACCGTGCACCCGGGCTACGGCCAGCTCGCATGAGGGAACAACCAGACCAGCCGAAGTGTTGCGAAACACACTAAGACCTCGAAGGAGTCAAACTACTCCTCCGAGGCCTCGGGGGCTACACCCGGCGGGTGCGCTCGCGCGCACCCACCGGAACAAAATGCAACCAAAAAAGGCTGGTCCCCTTGCAAAAAAGTGCGGCAAAAGCCTCCAAGCGAGTATTAACACTCCCTTCGAGGCCCGGGGGCTACTGTCGGGGACCATAATTAGGGGTACCCTCAAGACTCCTAAATCTCAGCTGGTAACCCCCATCAGCACAAAGCTGCAAAGGCCTGATGGGTGCGATTAAGTCAAGGATCAGTCCATTCGAGGGACGCGATCACGCCTCAGGCAAGGGCAGCCGACCCTGGAGGATCTACGTCTCGCCCGAGGACCCCCTCCAGCAACGGACACACCTTCGGCTCGCCCGAGGCCCAGTCTTCACCAAGAAGCAACCTTGGCCAAATCGCCACGCCAACCGACCAAATCGCAGGGGCATTTAATGCAAAGGTTGCCTGACACCTTTATCCTGACGCACGCCCTCCAGTCGACAGAGCCGAAGTGACCGCAGTCACTTCGCCGCTCCACTGACCGGTCTGACAAGAGGACAGCGCCGCCTGCGTCGCTCCGACTGCTGAGCCACTCGACAGAGTGAGGCTGACAGCAGCCAAGTCCGGCCCTTGGCGCCATGGGAAACTCCGCTCCGCCCGACCCCAGGGCTCAGACTCGGGCTCAGCCCCGGAAGACAACGAACTCCGCTCCGCCCGACCCCAGGGCTCGGACTCAGGCTCAGCCCCGGAAGACGACGAACTCCGCTCCGCCCGACCCCAGGGCTCAGACTCGGGCTCAGCCCTGGAAGACGACGAACTCCGCTTCGCCCGACCCCAGGGCTTGGACTCGGGCTCAGCCCCGGAAGACGACGAACTCCGCTTCGCCCGACCCTAGGGCTCGGACTCGGGCTCAGCCCCGGAAGACGACGAACTCCGCTCCGCCCGACCCCAGGGCTTGGACTCGGGCTCAGCCCCGGAAGACGACGAACTCCGCTTCGCCCACCCCCAGGGCTCGGACTCGGGCTCAGCCCCGAAGGACGACGAACTCCGCTTCGCCCGACCCCAGGGCTCGGACTCAGCCCTGGCCTCAGCCGACGGTCTCCGCCTTGTCCGACCCGGGGGCTCGGACTCGACCTCGACCTTGGAAGACAGACTCGACCTCGACCTCGGAGGAGCCTCCACCTCGCCCAACCTAGGGCACGGCCCGACCACGTCGACAGGAGGCGCCATCATTACCCTACCCCGAGCTGACTCAGGCTACGGGGAACAAGACCGGCGTCCCATCTGGCTCGCTCCACTATACGAGTAATGATGGCGCCCCGCATGCCCTGTGACGACGGTGGCTCTCAGCCCCCTTACAGAAGCAAGAGGACGTCAGCAAGGACTCGACAGCCCCGATAGCTGTCCTTCCGCCAGGCTCCAGCGCTCCTCCGACGGCCACGACACCACACGAACTGGGTGCCAAAACCTCTCCGGCTGCCACGATGGCATGTACTTAGGGCGCTAGCTCTCCTCCGCTAGACACGTTAGCACACTGCTACACCCCCATTGTACACCTGGATCCTCTCCTTACGCCTATAAAAGGGAGGTCCAGGGCCCTCTTACAGAGGGTTGGCCGCGCGGGGAAGGACGGGACGGCGCTCGCGTGAGGCCGCTCGCTCCCTCCCGCGTGGACGCTTGTAACCCCCTACTGCAAGCGCACCCGACCTGGGCGCGGGGCTAACACAAAGGCCGCGGGTTCGACCTCCCACGCCTGTCTCCCTCCGGCTGCTCTCCCCCCTTCGCGTTCCCCCTCGCGCCGACCCATCTGGGCTGGGGCACGCGGCGACAATTTACTCGTCGGTCCAGGGACCCCCCGGGTTTCGAAACGCCGACATTAATATTATTGCACTATAAAATAATTAAAAATATATAAATGTGGAATATAAAATTATCATTCAATATTATGAGTAATATAAATTATGAAATATCATAAATTCATCATCAAAAGCTAAGAAATGATTCTATTATCCATAGAATTATCTAATATTCATTGTTATTTTATAAATTAATTAATTTGGTATAGCTCGCGATTCTGAACGGTTCAGCTCGCTCCTTCGACGAGCTCAAAAAACAGGCTCTACTCAGCTCGCCCGAGGCTATCGAGCCACTCCGAAGTTGAGCTGGCTAGCGAGCCTCGAGCTTTTTTTTTCAGCCTAATTGCATTGATACATGGCCGGTCCTGAGGGGTCGAGCAGGGCGGCCTTGGTTTTCATAGGGCCCCACCCTATTAGAGTATATATATAAGTTTAGTCGTTCAATTTTCAATATTACCAATAATTGCTTGCCACATCAATAAATTTCCACGAGTCATGACACATTTAAATTAGACTATTTACTAAGATGATTAATGGTTACTATTTACTAATAAGACCATTGTTTTGATTTTACTGGATGTCTAAGATGATTATTGATTACTATTTTGAGTATGTCAGCTATTGTTTATTGGCTTTTATTCACTATGCTCATCAATCAAAAAACTTTTTAAAGTTGAAGTTGTTGAAAAATTATTTGAGGTCTAAAATATCTAACCTAATGGTTTGACTACTTTATATATCAAGAAAATATTGTTGGATAAAATTGATATTGGCGCTATCAACAATGACTTCACATGGAGACATATTAGAAGAAATTTTAAGATAACCATATATTATATTTTTGTATTTGAAATGAATATTTTTATGCATGTTAAGTGTTTATTAACAACATATCTCAACTATATTTAGTTGAGAATAATATAGGGGTGAAAACGGGCCGGGTACCCGAAACGGGTACCGGATACGGGTACTGATTCGGGATCATTTTTTGGATACGGATACGGGTATTTTTTTATATTCGGGACGGGTACGGGTAATACCCGGATAGTACAGCTTCGGATTCGGGTCGGATACGGAGCGAGTACTACCCGGTAAATACCTGGATATTCGGGTCGGATACGGGTACCCGGAATTCGGGTACCCGTTTTTTCTTTTTCTACATAATAATATAGTTATAAAATCATAACTTTTACATATGAAATCGGATGAAGATAAAGTTTATATGAAAATTGTAGAGCTCGAAGAGATCTATAACTTTGTAGTACAGCATATTTTTGTTTAAACATATTTTTAGGCCAAAATCATTGAAATAATGTATAAATTTATATCAGAATAATGGACTTTATCATTTTCATGTGTGGACTTAAGATTATATCCACGTGGGAACTTAGGATTATCTTTTTATAAACTATTTATTAATATTGGTAACTTATTTGCAATTTCGGTCGACGCTACAATATTTTAATGAATTTAATTGTATTTTGATGATTTTCTACAACAAGAAATTAATAATACACCAAATAGCCTAAAAAATTCATGAATTTTTATGGGGACACAACATATATCCACATATAGTTCTCAAAAACATTTGGACTATAAAATCCATAAGATGTTGGTGTTTCTTCCATTCCACTCCCACTTATTGCGTGAGTTACACGTGAAATCATTTTATGTATCGAAGCTTCAACATAATTAATATTTCACTTATCATTTTCATGTGGCGACTTGAGGTTTTATTTGAATAGAATGTTTATTTGTTTTGGTAAGCTTTTTGCAATTTTGGATCAAAACTAGTGTATTTATGAATTTTAATTATATTTTGATGATTTTATGTAGAAAGAAATTAATAATGTATAAATAGTCTCAGAAATCTATGAAATTGTACGAAGGTACAACATATGGCCACATGTAGTCATAAAAAATATTGGGACCATAAAATCCACAGGATGTCAACGTTTCTTCTATTTTATTTCCACTTATTGCGTGAGTTACACGTGAAATCACTCTAAGTATCCAAGTTTCAACATAATCAATACTTCACTTTACCATTTTTATGTGGGAACTTGAGATTATCTTCTATTAAATATTTTTTAGTATTAATTTACTTGCAATTTCATGGTCGAACAAGAATATTTTTTGATAACCAATTAATGCATTATCCGAGAAGTATCCGATATCCGATCAAATAATATCCGTATCTGTCACTTATCCGCCCAGATAAGTATCCGGTCCCTGTATCCGTATCTGTCCTATTTCTAACTATCCGTATCCGATCCCGAATCTGTTTTAAATACATTAGGGTAGGATACAGGATAAGCTAATATCCGTCCGTATCCGCCCGTTTTCATCCCTAGAATAATATCCCTTCGTGTGTCTCACCTCCTCATGTGTGCACGCGAGCGAACATATCTCTACTACACCTTAAGTTGACAGCGAGGGCGTCCACACCTCGCCGTGCCCCCGCCTGTCTCCCCACGCGCAGCTTCCTCCCCCCACATGCTGCTTTCAACGCCGGCGGCCGCACCCCAAATTTCTCCCCACGCGCTGCTTTCTCCCCACCAACGGCGCCCTTCCCCAACGGCTGCGGAGTGCGGCTGCCACCCTCGCCCCAAATCCTCGCCCGCCTTCAACGCCGACAGTCGCACCACAAATTCCTCCCCGCGCGTTGTTTTCTCCCCACCAATGGCGCCCTTCCCCAACGGCTGTGAACGCCAACGCGCCTCCCCAACGGCTGCGAACGCCCTTCCCCAACGGCTGCGAACGCCAACGCGCTTCCCCAACGGTGGATCTTGCCCCAATGGAGCCCGAGCCCGAGCCCATGCCGCATTCTACGACGCGAGCGCCAACGAAGCCAGAGCCCGAGCCCATCCCGCCTTCAACGCCGGATCTCGCCCCAAATCCTTGCCCGCCTTCAACGCCGGCAGCCACACCCCAAATTTCTCCCCACCAACGACGCCCTTTCCCAAACCCCTGCCCGTGCCGTCGTGGAGGTGTGTGTGAAGGCCGCCTCGGGGAAGCCCGGCACGCTCGGCGACTGTGAGTGCTCCCCACCCCACACCTCCGTCGGACAATTCCGCCCGGATCCCTAGCCATTTCACTGACCGTGGTTTGCTTTGATCTGGTCTGGATGGAACTAGAACTGGATCTTGCTGCCGGCAGGCCCATTCTCGCAGAGGGTGTTGCTCATGGTGGAGGAGAAGAACCCCTACGAGGTGAAGCTCGTCGACCTCGGCAACAAGCCCAAATGGTCCGTCTCCCTCCCTCTCAACATTCTGCAACCTGCACATGGTGTCTCACCAGTCGCGACCGGTTTGGCAAAGTGTCGCACTTCATTTCCAGAGGTACGGTGACCTCACCTTGGTAGACCGGGAATAAGATTTGAGACATGGAAATTCTTTTCGGTTGTTTCCTTGTTTTCTCTGGAGAGTCTAATGTGGATGGTTTTTAGTGGATTCATTAGATGCTATAATTGCACTGGGGGAAAATCCACACAGATTAGTCATGAATTCTATACTATTCAGCCCCCATGTGTCAGCCCTTTTCTCAATTGTCGCCTGCTGGAAAGAACATACTGGAGCTTGGTGTTGGGACATGGCCTAACTTCAAATACTATGCAAGTGAATATGGGTTAATGTAATTGGAGTGGACTCTAACAAGCACATGGAAAATTAGGCAAGGACTGCTATTGTGTCTGCTGGACTCCCATCATCAAGCTTCACATTCAGAAGAGGTGTATTGTCTTTGTCCAACCTTTGGTATTGATGTTGTCCATTTTCACATTGTTAACTTTGTTTCCAATTTAAATATAACAACTACATTTGATGCACAATGTTATTAGGTTGTTGAAGCCTTGCCAGCAGAAGACAATTCCATAGATGTGGTGATCGGCACACTGCTATTGTGTTCTGTAAATAACATCGACATGGCACTGAGAGGTAATGGTTAAACTTTATTAGCCGGGAAAATAATGACTATTTTCTTTTTTTATGATGACAGATCGTTCGAATCACACCAACATGTATGGGGTCTCATTTTGATTTCGGTAATACATAAATACAGATAAAATGCAACACATTATATCTCGTTGTGGCTATTTTCTACAAAATTAACATACACTCAATTCCTGATTCTTTACAGTCGTAGTAAATGTAATCAATTCTTGTATTTCTATCTGCATTTCACGTGCTCAACATTTTCTCATTTTAACAACTAAGAGCCATGTTTCTATATAGAAATAAAGCGAATCCTAAAGTCCAATGGTCTCTACGTGTTCATTGAACATGTCGCCACACTAGGTATTCAAGATTAATAACCAGCAAACGGAGCTACTCTTACCACTCTACTCCTAATGTCGCTTTTTTATTTTTTATGTTTATTTTTACAAGAGCATAGAAGCATCGTCAACGAGTTGGGCATTACTGATTTGGTGTTGCTTTTTTCTGTGACACAGATGATACGTTGCTCTGCTTGGTTCAAGGTGCGCTTGATCCCTCGCAGCAAATTTGTAGCCGACGGGTCTGAGCCTGTACAGTGTCCGACTGTCAAATGCCTACATCATTAGCCCTTATGTTTATGGCATAGCCTGCAAGTGAGGTATTTCCTCTTCCGCCATCTTTTAAAATAGTTGCAAATGATGTCCCGTGTCTTCCATCAATAAGCGGTTTGTGGAATGTAAAGTTGTTTCAAAAGAAATCATTTGTTTTTTTGGTAATCATTCCTTAAAAACTTCATTCGTAAAACCCTTCGACAAGCCGACTAACTTGCAGTTGTAACTACAATGGGAAAAATTCACATAACTTATTCATGAATTATATACTATTCAGTCCCCATGTATCATGCTGAACTGATCTCTCCAGTGATCTTTTGTTGCTGATCTGAGACGGCCAGGTGGGTTCCTCCTCATAAGGTGTGTCATCGGTTACACATGGATTTAATAATATCCTGCATCATTCCATTAGTTCCTACTAAATTAAATAAAGACCACAATGCCCATATGGACTCTGCTAAGGTAGAGAAGTATGTGCGCACTACCGGTGGTGGAAGCCTGGTACTGTTAGGTAAGTACTGCACTACTGCTCAGAAAATAGATTGCATTCCTTCTAGAATGTCAAGGATGTATCAGTGACCAATTTAAACTTTGATGGTAAATTTTTATGTTTCCACATGAATTTGTGTATCAGAGAAGACACACAAAATATCTTTTGACGAATCCCGATGTCAATTCTACATACTATGATCCAAAACCCGCTCCATGAGGGAAGCCCCCTTGCCAGATGTAGATCCAAAATGATAAGTTCTACGTGGTAAGTAATCTCTACTACTCTATAAGGACCTAATGTGGGTGTCCACAATGCTTCACTGAGCCCCCGCCTGCCTTCGCCCCCACGACACCCCAACCCCTAAACCATGCTCGCTCCCCGCGCAATGGCCGCTCATCCCGCCATCGTGCCCATCGCTCCATCCACCGCATTTATGCCCGACCCCACCACCACACCTCCGCGGGGGCGCAGCTCGTCGATGTCACCCAACCGCGTCGTCCTTGGTTCCGTGCCCCCGCCTCCGTCTCCCGTCTACGCATGCTCGCTTGTCCCCGCCCGCACGCCTCCATCATGCCTGTCGTGCCCCGCCAGAATCATGAATCTCGCCCACGGTCGTGGCTCCTCCGACACCACTGCCGCGCATTACACTTGTGATGTAAACAATCTATGACTTTTGTTTGGTTTCTAGGTAATCAGCCAAATATAGTATGTGGTCTGGAGTTGATATTTTTGCTACTTTTCTGGCGCGACGATGTGGCGGAGGCGATGGCAGGGCCTAGAACGGATTGGTCGTCCTGCTCTGTGTTGGAAGTTATGTGAATTTTCTGCCTCCTAGCGCTAGACAGATGATTTTCTTCATTTTGCCAACTCCTTGTCATTGCTTTCTACTGTTGTTTGTTTATTTTAGTGCAGCAACGGAGCCTATGAAGAAGCCCTATTTTCTGCTGCTGTTTGCCAACTCTAAGCAGATCGCTCGCTGAAGAAGCCCACCCTCCTCGCTATAGAAGGTATGTGTTTAACAGATATGAAATGTTGTTCTGAAAGAGCATGGAACAACAAAGAAAAATAAAAATAAAAAAAGAAAGCACAAAGTCTGAACTTATGAACTTCTGAAACCTACAGATTATTCTAAAATTTCTATTAAGTCTAAAATTGTGAAATTGTGAAATTCGTGTTTAGTCTGAACTTCTATAATTCTGAAAGTCTACAGTCACCTGAACATTGGCTGAAAGTCTGCAGCCACCTGAAAGTCTGCAAATAAAGCACAACTTCATCTTTAGCCGACCACGATAGTGGCGACGATGTCGTTCTCCATCCCGGATGCGCGGGAGATCCCTGCGGCAGTGGGTCAGAGGGGAGGGCTGAGCTCTGCCGCGGTGATGGGAGGGAGTGGTCGAGGTGCTCGAAGCTCTCACTGACAGCAGTGGGGGACAGGAGGATACAAGTTTACTGCGGCTAGGGGAGGAGAGCGGGAGAGGAGAGCCTATACAATAGAATTCGTAGGGACGCATGGGCACCTAACTTTTTTATATAATAGTGTTGATCGACCTTTGGTTTGGCTGCTACACTTTGCATTCAGGCTAACAAGGCAGAGAATAAGATTTCATGGCACATGTCTCGGAAAGAGGCATATCCTGCTGCCTTATTCAGATAATACATAAACTACAGATGCCATGCAGAAGCCACCAACTTACTGGTGGAGTATCTAGAGTCGTTCGCATTGACTACTTGATCATGTTTGTTTTTGCGCTTATCCTTATAATAGGGGAGGACATTATTTAGAGTACTTGTCTTTTTTCTGTAAAGTAGTGGCCATTGGTCAACAAAATATTACCTTTGCCAAAGAATTAGGAGATGCAACTGCATGTTGGTCACTTCTCTCTTTTTCCTTGAAAACCTGAAAGTTCAATTTACTTAGAAACTAGATGAAACACAAGTTGTTATTTATCCTCAAGTAGATTAATTACCACTAAGATAACTAAACACCATATAGGTATTCACCAAACAGTCACTGTAAGTCGATAACTCTGAAGTCCAAAATAAGGCATGTTGTAGCAAGCAATCATTCAACTATTTCACTGATATTAGTTCAGTTCTCACTAGCTGATGGGCAGAGGTTTGATCTATGGTGTAAATAGCTATTTTTTCTTGTTTATTTTCGTAGTCGTGATCTTGTTTTATGCAATCATATGTACTTACCATTTTGCATCGTTTGAGGTGCAGATCAGCGGGGTGCACTCAAAACTGAGAATTTGTTTCCCCAAGAAGATTCTTTATTTGTTTTAACAAACTAGATTCATCCATGTTGCTTTAAGATTCATCCATGTTGTTTTGCATATTAAATATTACTTCTAAAGAAACATGTTACATCCATAATTTTTGTTTTGGGCTATTATACAAGAGACCGTTTTCACTGCACAGGTAATAGCCATTGTTTATATTTTATCTGTTCTATCCAGATTTTTATCGACTACAGTTTTGTACTAACCAATTCTACCTACAGAAACAAGACCTGCCTACAGTGACGAACTTGCTTAATATAAAACACACGAGCCCTCCTCATCCACCACCGATGGAGGATGGATGGCATATATGATTCTCTAGGCATATGTTATGTACTAATTGAATTTTAATTTCAGTATACACTGTGTAATGGTAAAAGGAGAAAACTTGATGAATGGAGAATGTACAAAGATCAAAGTATGGCTAAATGACCTTGCTGGAAGTGAATGGGCAGCAAAGACAGATGCACAGGGAGAAAGGTTGAAACAAGCACAGAACGTAAACAATTCACTTTCTGCACTTGGTGATGTCATATGCACTCTTGTAACGAAGACTTCACATATACCCTTTAGGTATTTACATTTTAGTTCTTTATTTAAGTTTATATTTAGTCTTGTAACTCAATTTTGACCACTTGTAGGTCGTTGCTGTTTTAAATTATAGGAATTTGAAGCTAACACAGTTTCTAAAAGACTCACTAAGTATGTAATCTTTTGTTTATATAATGCTATAATCTTATACATTAGTTTTATAATTCAATGTTTAAACAGTACAGGTGGAGATTCCAAAACTTTGATGTTTGTTCAAATTAGTCCTAACGAGAACGACGTGGGTGAAACTCTTTGTTCATTTAACTTCACGAGCAGAGTACAGAGCATAGAGCTTGGACGGGCTAAAAAACAAGTCGATGTTGGAGAATTGTCAAGATACAAGCTCATGGTATATTATAGCATTATGTCGATATATGTATGTGCAAATATAATGCAAATTTTGAAGTTTACTAAAACATAATTATCTAATGGTTCTGCTAGGTTGGGAGAGCCAAGAGGGATAGCAAGAATAAAAATGCTCATAATATGAGTATGGAAGAAAGGATACAAGCACTTGAAGTGAAGAATAAGGCCAAATACATGCTCACTCTGAATCTCCAAGAGAAAGCAAACTCAACCCAATATCTTGTCATGGAACCAAACCCAATAGATACGCAATCAGGATTTAACAATAGGCTATCCATCATTATATATGCAATCAGGACCTACCAACAATGTGTGGTACACATAATAGAAGGTGTTGTTGTCTTAGAATCGTTACACTAACATTTTGCCAAATATTTTGTATGCCGTTGCAACGCACGGGCACGTAACTAGTTGTTAATATACGTACATGATATATAAAAACCGTAGTAACATACATGTAACTAACTAGTGTGGACGTGTATATATATATATATACACACACACACACACAAAAGATGGAAGTAGAGTTATGAACCGACAATGTATCATAAAAATCTATTGAGTTGACATAAATATGTATACAAAATTGCATAAAAATAGGGTCGTCAATCCACCACCATTCACGCCTAGGGAAGTCCATCATCGTCGCTCGCGCCTAGGGATGGCTGGCGTCGTCGCCGAAGGTGGGACGCCAGCGGGTGCCACTCCGAGGCGCGCGCCTCCGAGGATCTGCCGCCGCGTGCGCGCCTCCCAGATCTATCGCCGCCACGCTCCCTCAGGGCCACCACCGTCACTGCCGAAGCCTACCACGCCTCGCAACCGTCGTCGCCCACGGGGCCTAGGGTGCGCCACCGCCGCTCGTTCGCTTCGGGAGCGTCGCCGTCACTCTATCTTGGGGGAGCGTCACCGTCGGTCGCCCTCCTCGGGGCGCCACCACCACTGGCCCCTAGGATTGCCGCCACCGCTCGCTCGCTCGAGAGAACCCCCGCCCTCGCTAAAACCTAATCCCTGGCGGCCTTGGGGTGTTTTTATAGCCGCCCGAACCTGGTGCGGTTGAACCGGATGACACCGTTGAGCCAGAGCTTTCTCTAGTTGGGCTCCAAATATACAAACTATATAGCATGCATGGTTAGCCTTTTTTTACTTTTCCCTGTTTTGCGGCACAACATCACACATTTCTCGCATGCGTGACTAGACTTTTTCCTTTTTTTTTGTCCACGCAACACACATTTTATTTTTTGCATGCATGTTGTTTGGTTTTGTTTTGTATGCACATACACTCAGTAATTTTATAGTAATCGCTCAGTAATAGATGCAGTTAGTAATATTGCAGTCATCAGTGAGTAATTTTATTACCGTCGAAGCGTTGGGTTATTACCGAAGCATTAATTTATTACCGAAGACACATTCGGTTATAACTGACGAAGTATTGGGTTATTAACCTGAACAACCGACAAAGTGAATGCATGCAAAGAAAGAAAAATGTACATGGACATGGAGTTATTTGATCGCTCAAAAAAGAAAGAATTAATGTGCATGCGTGGTGTACGAACAAAAAAAGGAAAAAAAGGTGTGCCAGAGTGAGGTGGGGCTTTCATGCGGACATGCACGGGATGGACGACTTGGTCGGATGCACGGAGGACGGTGGTACGAGACAAGTCACAAAGTGACAAATAGCGCTATATATATATATATATAGTTTATATATTAAGAGCCCTGGGCTTCCAATAATAAAGGAAGCCCAGGCTAGTCAACATGGGTATTTTGGTTGAACCACACCGAGTCAACTGATTATAGTCACGGCGCCGTTACCCCCGTCAACCAGCCACCTCTCCCACGTTTCCTGTTTCTAAAACCGTACCCGCGCATTCAACAGAGATAATCCAGCGTCCATTCGAAGAAAACCCCAGCCGCGCAGATTTCCTTTCGTGGGAGGCGACTCCCCAGGCGATTTCACCGTCTCCAAACCAGCGCAGCGCCAATCCACCGCCGCTCCAATCCAGCGCCATTCCATTACTCCTTACATCCTTCAATCTCCCAGCATTGGAGCCGATTCAAGAAGTTCCAGGTAATCCAACATTGAAATACCCCGAGTTTGCCTTCGATTTTTTGAGCCCTATCGGTCGATTTGAAGTGGATTTGATGGTAACCCTTATTATCCAGCTAAATGTGTGATTTGTATCCGCTTATACATCACTATAATCGGGTCATTGCATCACGCATTGCATCTTTTTTTTTTGTTTAGGAGCCCCGATATTAGGGTATGTGTATTTATTCTGTATTCCTACTATCGCCCGACATTCTGTATTTAGGCAAAAGGCTGTGGATTAGGTATTTACTGATTAGTTAGCAGATAGTACTTTTATACAACCCAAGTAACATATATATGCTGTTTGTATGTAATATATATGCATATCTTCAGTTCTGTTTATGCACATTCACCTGTGTCATTTGTTTACACATTTGGTTTATTATATATGCATATAGTCAGTACTCTTTATGCACATTTACTTTAATGATTTGTTTTCACATATATTTTATTATCAAATATGCTTATTTATATTTGATATATATGCATATCCTCAGTACTGTTTATGCACATCCACTTGAGTCATTTGTTTAAACATTTGTTTTATTATACATGCATATAGTCAGTATTCTTTATGCACATTTGCTCTAACGATTTGTTTTCACATCCATTTAATTATCTAATATGCTTATTGTATATCATTTATATGCATATCCTCATTACTTTTTATTCAATTAAATCATTTTGTGTACACATCTGTTTTATTATATATAAAATATACCCATTGGATTTGATATATATGCATATTGGCAGTAATGTGTATGCTCATTCATACACAAGTTTGTGAACATATATTAAGCATATTTGAATTGTTCTATTTACTTGCATAATTAGTTTACACTCCTGTTCATTATATATAAATACATACAGATACTGTTATTTAAGCAAATGTTATTTAAATATTCATGTTATTTGAGCTAAATGTTTTTATTACTATGAACCAGTTATTAAAATATGTTGTATAGTTAGTTGATGCATAAAGGCTCTTATTTTATCCTGATCCATTTACAATTATATGAAATATTAAATCAATCTTTATGCTTGTATATAACAATTGCTCATTAAATGATCTCGCATAAATGTAAAAGGTAGTTTAAGTCATGTAATTCCATTTAGCATTATATAGTATGCATTTCAGATAGTTATAGTAAAAATTAGTTTTTTTCTGGCATATATTCTTGCATAAATCAAAGTATTTAAAAACAACTTCCTTTTTCTACAGATTTATTCAGTATTTAGTCATGAAGTCTGTTGATCGCCCGCCCAGTAATCCAAAAAGATTAACTATTGAATCCAGTCAGGAGGTTTTTTAAATTGACATTTCCAGACGTACAAGATCCAGCAGCTCAGCTCACCAAGATGATATTCCTCAAAATCAGGAACAGAATGAGCCACAGCCAGCCCTAATCCATCGTGTTCGCAGAAAGGCTTTAGCTTGTCGTTTAAAAAGAAAACCTCCTGCTCCAGCTGCTCTCTCTGACGACGACTTCATGGATGCTCCATCGTTAAAGCGTCAATTCAGATCTGCATCACCTTCTCCTCCAGACCAAATCAGCTCAAAGAAGTTAAAAGTACCTTCTCCTCAAGTTCCGACCGTGAAAAGAAGCCCAAAATATAATATCATTGCAAAAAAAAACTCTCCTAAAAAGAAGTCTCCTGTCAAATCCCAGGTAATATTTCTATATTTTATGTTTATTCATGTGTTAATCATGGTGCCCAATCAATTTTGAATTTTCCCCCACTTTACATTTATGTATATTATTATCAACAAATATGGTGTTTACTTTTTTTAGTGTTGTAGACTAGTTATTTTCAAGCATGTAATAAATATAGTATCATTAGTTCTACCTATATATATACTTTCTGTATTAATGCATATTCATTTATGCTTCCAGAAATTGAATATCCGATGCATTCCCTTTGATGTTATTGTATCATCATGGATAATGAGCGATCGGCAGCGCGATGCCGTCGCTAGGTTGGGATTTTCTAGCATATTTGATTTGCGAACTGATGCATTGGAGAGCAGATCACTTATCAGGTGGTTGATGGACAAATTAGATCCAAATGACATGACCATACGCCCAGGGGCTGGCAAAGAACTTAAGATAACAAAAGACACAGTTCATCTGATTTTGGGGTTGCCATGTGCCGGAGGAGGTAGAGAGTTTACTGATTGGTACGGTGAAATCGATGCTGCTGCTAATCTGAGACGTCATCTCAATGTCTGTAAAGAAGAATTTGATGTTGTCAAGCTTCAAGATAAGATAGTGCTTGGCAACGATGATGAGCTATCAATTAGATGTTTTTTTCTCATTCTATTCAATCGACTTCTGTTTCCTTCTGCTTCTTGGGGCATTCCAAACAATGAGGTACTCATGACTTCAAACATGGCCCGAATGGCTGATATTGACTGGTGTCAACTAGTTTACACGGATTTGTGCGATGCTGCCGCACGTTGGCATAAAAGGAACAAAACAAACATCACAGCAACAATATATGGATGCTCACTCATTGTTTTAGTAAGTAATTTTCTCTTGTTTACTGTGCATATATGTGGTATGCAAATATTTGTTATGTACTAATTTTATATATTTGTGCATTCCTTTTTTTCAGATTTACTATCTTGATCACCTACATCACCCTGCTGCTCCGGATAACAAATATGGTACTCCACGCATTAAGTTTTTCGATAATGAGACCATAAGAGAGTTGGCTCGGGGTGACAGACGCCCCCCCCCCGTAAAACTGGTGAACCATTCGGATATGCAGAGGTTAGACACAAACAATTTTTTTGTCCTGTTATGCAGATGTTAAAATATTATTACTGCTAACTGTTCTATTTGATTTTATACAGTTTCGTAGCCGTTCAGAAACGTGTTACGTCATTGCTCCAGAACGGCCTGCTTCTGCCGTTTTCAACATATATGTGCCACGTATCAAGAATTTGATTGGCAACAAGTTGCAATGTGAAAGGGAATTAGGCTTACACCTAGTTCCTAAATAATTTTGGTGATTGAATTGCCCAACACAAATATCGGACTAACTAGTTTACTCTAGTGCATAAGTTATACAGGTGCAAAAGGTTCACATTCAGTCAATAAAAATGACCATGTGTTGGATTCAACAAAGGAGCAAGGGGGCAACCGAGGGCACCTCTGGCTGGAGGCACCGGACTGTCCGGTGTGCACCGGACAGTGTCCGGTGCGCCCAGAGGACTCCAACTCAAACTCTTCGCCCTCGGGAATTCTCGGAAGCCGGCGCGCTATAATTCACCGGACTGTCCGGTGTGCACCGGACATGTCCGGTGCTCCAAGGAAGCGCGGTCTCCGGAACTCGCCAGCCTCGGGTTCGCTCGGCAGCTGCTCCGCTAAAATTCACCGGACTGTCCGGTGTGCACCGGACTGTCCGGTGTGCCAGCGGAGCAACGGCTCCCTGCGGCGCCAACGGCTCCCTGCGGAGCATTTAATGCGCGCGCAGCGCGCGCAGACGTCAGGATCGCCCATACCGGTGCACCGGACATCAAACAGTACATGTCCGGTGTGCACCGGACACCCAGGCGGGCCCAGAAGTCAGAAGCTCCAACGGTCAGAATCCAACGGCAATGGTGACGTGGCAGGGGCACCGGACTGTCCGGTGTGCACCGGACTGTCCGGTGCGCCATCGAACAGACAGCTTCCTGCAACGGTCACTTTTGGTGGTTGGGGCTATAAATACCCCAACCACCCCACATTCATTGCCATCCAAGTTTTCCACTTCTCAACTACTACAAGAGCTCTAGCATTCAATTCTAGACACACCAAATAGATCAAGTCCTCTCCAAATTCCACACAACTCCATAGTGATTAGAGAGAGTGATTTGCTTGTGTTCTTTCGAGCTCTTGCGCTTGGATCGCATTCTTTTCTTTCTCACTTATTCTTGTGATCATCACTCAATTGTAACCAAGGCAAGAGGCACCAATTGTGTGGTGGCCCTTGCGGGGAAGTTTTGTTCCCGGTTGATTGAGAAGAAGAGAAAGCTCACTCGATCCGTGGGATCGTTTGAGAGAGGGAAGGGTTGAAAGAGACCCGGCCTTTGTGGCCTCCTCAACGGGGAGTAGGTTTGCGAGAACCGAACCTCGGTAAAACAAATCCGCGTGTCACACTTTTATTTGCTTGCGATTTGTTGTGCGCCCTCTCTCGCGGACTCGTTTATATTTCTAACGCTAACCCGGCTTGTAGTTGTGATTATTTTTGTAAGTTTCAGTTTCGCCCTATTCACCCCCCTCTAGGCGACTATCAATTGGTATCAAAGCCCGGTGCTTCATTAGAGCCTAACCGCTCGAAGTGATGTCGGGAGATCACACCAAGAGGGAGATGGAGACCGGCGATAACAAGCCCACTACAAGCCAAGGGAGCACTTCATCGGAAGAGTCCCGCACCAAGAGAAGGGAGAAGAAGAAGAGCTCCTCCAAGCGGAAGGAGAAAAGATCTTCCTCCTCTCACCACAAGGAGAAGAAGGAAAAATCTTCTTCTCACAAGCCGCATCGGAGTGGGGACAAGCACAAAAGGATGAGGAAGGTGGTCTACTACGAGACCGACACTTCATCGACATCTACCTCCGGCTCCGACGCGGCGTCCGTCACTTCTAAACGCCAAGAGCGTAAGAAGTATAGTAAGATCCCCCTACGCTACCCTCGCATTCCTAAACATACACCTTTACTTTCCGTCCCATTAGGCAAACCACCAACTTTTAATGGTGAAGATTATGCTATGTGGAGTAATTTAATGCGATTTCATCTAACCTCTCTCCACAAAAGAATATGGGATGTTGTTGAGTATGGTGTACAGGTACCATCTGTAGGGGATGAGGACTATGACACGGACGAAGTGGCCCAAATCGAGCACTTCAACTCCCAAGCCACAACCATCCTCCTTGCCTCTCTAAGCAAGGAGGAATACAACAAAGTACAAGGGTTGAAGAACGCCAAGGAGATTTGGGACCTACTCAAGACGGCGCACGAGGGTGATGAACTCACCAAGATCACCAAACGGGAAACGATCGAGGGGGAGCTCGGTCGCTTCCGTCTTCGCCAAGGGGAGGAGCCACAAGACATGTACAACCGGCTCAAGACCTTGGTGAACCAAGTGCGCAACCTCGGAAGCGCAAAATGGGATGACCACGAAGTGGTTAAGGTTATTCTAAGAGCCCTTATTTTCCTTAACCCCACACAAGTTCAATTAATTCGTGGCAATCCTAGATATACACAAATGACCCCCGAAGAAGTCATCGGGAATTTTGTGAGTTTTGAATGCATGATTAAGGGCTCCAAGAAGATCAACGAGCTTGACGAGCCTTCCACATCCGAGGCGCAACCGGTGGCCTTCAAGGCAACGGAGGAGAAGAAGGAGGAGTCTACACCAAGTAGACAACCAATTGACGCCTCCAAGCTCGACAACGAGGAGATGGCCCTAATCATCAAGAGTTTTCGGCAAATCCTCAGGCAACGGAAGGGGAAGGATTACAAATCCCGTTCCAAGAAGGTTTGCTACAAGTGTGGTAAGCCCGGTCATTTTATTGCAAAATGTCCTATGTCTAGTGATAGTGACAGGGGCGACGACAAGAAGGGCAAGAGGAAGGAAAAGAAGAGATACTACAAGAAGAAGGGCGGCGATGCCCATGTTTGTCGGGAGTGGAACTCCGACGAAAGCTCAAGCGACTCCTCCGACGACGAGGACGCCGCCAACATCGCCGTCACCAAGGGACTCCTCTTCCCCAACGTCGGCCACAAGTGTCTCATGGCCAAGGACGGCAAAAAGAAGGTAAAATCAAAGTCCTCCACTAAATATGAAACATCTAGTGATGAGGATGATGATAAAAATGAAGAGGATAATTTGCGCATTCTTTTTGCTAACCTCAACATGCAACAAAAGGAAAAATTAAATGAATTGATTAGTGCTATACATGAGAAGGATGATCTCTTGGATTCTCAAGAGGACTTCCTTATTAAAGAAAATAAGAAGCATGTTAAGGTTAAAAATGCTTATGCTCTAGAAAGAGAAAAATGTGAAAAATTGTCTAGTGAGCTAAGCACTTATCATGAGACTTTAGACAACCTTAGAAATGAAAATGCAAATTTGTTAGCTAAGGTTGATTCTCATATTTGCAATGTTTCAATTCCTAGAAATGATAATGATGATTTGATTGCTAGGATTGAAAAATTGAACTGTTCTATTGCTAGCCTTAGAAATGAGAATGAGAAATTAATTGCTAAGACTAAGGATTTTGATGTTTGCAATGCTACTATTTCCGACCTTAGAACTAAAAATGATTTATTGCATGCTAAAGTCATTGAATTGAAATCTTGCAAACCATCTACATCTACTGAGCATATTTCCATTTGTACTAGATGTAGAGATATTAATATTGATGCTATCCATGATCATCTAGCCGTAATTAAAAAACAAAATGATCACATAGCACAACTTAATGCTAAGATTAGAGAGCATGACTTAGAAAATGAAAAATTTAAACTTGCTAGAAGCATGCTCTATAATGGGAGACGCCCTGGCATTAAGGATGGCATTGGCTTCCAAAGGGGAGACAATGTCAAAATTAATGCCCCTCCAAAGAACTTGTCTAACTTTGTTAAGGGCAAGGCTCCCATGCCTCAGGATAACGAGGGTTACATTTTGTACCCTGCCGGCTATCCTGAGAGCAAGATTAGGAAAATTCATTCTAGGAAGTCTCACTCTGGCCCTAATCATGCTTTTATGTATAAGGGTGAGACATCTAGATCTAGGCAACCAACCCATGCCAAGTTGCCTAGAAAGAAAACTACTAGTGCATCAAATGATCATGCCATTTCATTTAAAACTTTTGATGCATCTTATGTTTTAACTAACAAATCAGGCAAGGTAGTTGCCAAAATTGTTGGGGGCAAACACAAGGGCTCCAAGACTTGTGTTTGGGTACCCAAAGTTCTTGTATCTAATGCCAAAGGACCCAAAACCGTTTGGGTACCTAAAACAAAGAACTAAACTTGTTTTGTAGGTTTATGCATCCGGGGGCTCAAGTTGGATACTCGACAGCAGGTGCACTAACCACATGACAGGGGAGAAAAGGATGTTCTCCTCATATGAGAAAAACCAAGATCCCCATCGAGCTATCACATTCGGGGATGGAAATCAAGGTTTGGTCAAAGGTTTGGGTAAAATTGCTATATCTCCTGACCATACTATTTCAAATGTTTTTCTTGTAGATTCCTTAGATTACAATTTGCTTTCCGTATCCCAATTATGCCAAATGGGCTACAACTGTCTTTTTACTGATACTGGTGTTACTGTCTTTAGAAGAAGTGATGATTCAATAGCTTTTAAGGGAGTGTTAGAGGGTCAGCTATACTTAGTAGATTTTAATAGAGCTGAACTCGACACTTGCTTGATTGCTAAGACTAACTTGGGTTGGCTCTGGCACCGCCGACTAGCCCATGTTGGAATGAAGAATCTTCACAAGCTTCTAAAGGGAGAACACATTTTGGGACTAACCGATGTTCATTTTGAGAAAGACAGGATTTGTAGCGCATGCCAAGCCGGGAAGCAAGTTGGTGTCCATCATCCACACAAAAACATCATGACTACCGACAGGCCACTGGAGCTCCTTCACATGGATCTGTTCGGCCCGATCGCTTACATAAGCATCGGCGGTAGTAAGTATTGTCTTGTAATTGTGGATGATTATTCTCGCTTCACTTGGGTGTTCTTTTTACAGGACAAATCTCATACCCAAGAAACTTTAAAGGGATTCTTGAGACGAGCTCAAAATGAGTTCGGCTTAAGGATCAAGAAAATTAGAAGCGACAACGGAACGGAGTTCAAGAACTCTCAAATCGAAGGCTTTCTTGAGGAGGAGGGCATCAAGCATGAGTTCTCTTCTCCCTACACTCCACAACAAAATGGTGTAGTGGAGAGGAAGAATCGAACTCTATTAGACATGGCAAGAACCATGCTTGATGAATACAAGACACCGGATCGGTTTTGGGCCGAGGCGGTCAACACCGCCTGCTACGCCATCAACCGGTTATATCTTCACCGAATCCTCAAGAAGACATCTTATGAACTCCTAACCGGTAAAAAGCCCAATATTTCATATTTTAGAGTTTTTGGTAGCAAATGTTTTATTCTTGTCAAAAGAGGTAGAAAATCTAAATTTGCTCCTAAAACTGTAGAAGGCTTTTTACTAGGATATGACTCAAACACAAGGGCATATAGAGTCTTTAACAAGTCCTCAGGACTTGTTGAAGTTTCTTGTGACGTTGTGTTTGATGAGATTAACGGCTCTCAAGTAGAGCAAGTTGATCTTGATGATATAGGTGAAGAACAGGCTCCATGCATAGCGCTAAGGAACATGTCCATTGGGGATGTGTGTCCTAAGGAATCCGAAGAGCCTTCAAATGCACAAGATCAACCATCCTCCTCCACGCAAGTATCTCCACCAACTCAAGTTGAGGATGAGGCTCAAGATGTTGAACAAGAAGATCAAGAAGATGAGCCACCTCAAAATGAAGGCAACGATCAAAGGGGAGATGCAAATAATGAAGACAAGGAGGATGAACAACCAAGACCGCCACACCCAAGAGTCCACCAAGCAATACAACGAGATCACCCCGTCGACACCATCCTCGGCGACATTCATAAGGGGGTAACTACTCGATCTCGTGTTGCGCATTTTTGTGAACATTACTCGTTTGTTTCCTCTATTGAGCCACACAGGGTAGAGGAAGCACTTCAAGATTCGGATTGGGTGATGGCGATGCAAGAGGAGCTCAACAATTTCACGAGGAACAAGGTATGGCACTTAGTTCCACGTCCTAATCAAAATGTTGTAGGAACCAAGTGGGTCTTCCGCAACAAGCAAGACGAGCATGGTGTGGTGACTAGGAACAAAGCTCGACTCGTGGCCAAAGGGTATTCACAAGTCGAAGGTTTGGATTTTGGTGAAACCTATGCACCCGTAGCTAGGCTTGAGTCAATTCGCATATTATTAGCCTATGCTACTTACCATGGCTTCAAGCTCTATCAAATGGACGTGAAGAGTGCCTTCCTCAATGGACCAATCAAGGAGGAGGTCTATGTTGAGCAACCTCCCGGCTTTGAAGACAGTGAGTATCCTAATCATGTTTATAGGCTCTCTAAGGCGCTTTATGGGCTCAAGCAAGCCCCAAGAGCATGGTATGAATGCCTTAGAGATTTCCTTATTGCAAATGGCTTCAAGGTCGGCAAAGCCGATCCTACTTTGTTCACTAAAACTCTTGACAATGATTTGTTTGTATGCCAAATTTATGTTGATGATATCATATTTGGGTCTACTAACAAATCTACATGTGAAGAATTTAGTAGGATCATGACACAAAAATTCGAGATGTCGATGATGGGGGAGTTGAAGTATTTTCTAGGATTCCAAGTCAAGCAACTCCAAGAGGGCACCTTCATCAGCCAAACCAAGTATACTCAAGACATTCTAAGCAAGTTTGGAATGAAGGATGCCAAGCCCATCAAGACACCCATGGGAACAAATGGGCATCTCGACCTCGACACGGGAGGTAAGTCCGTGGATCAAAAGGTATACCGGTCGATGATTGGTTCATTGCTTTATTTATGTGCATCTCGACCGGACATTATGCTTTCTGTTTGCATGTGTGCAAGATTCCAAGCCGACCCTAAGGAATCACACCTTACGGCCGTGAAACGAATCTTGAGATATTTGGCTTTTACTCCTAAGTTTGGGCTTTGGTACCCTCGGGGATCCACTTTTGATTTGATTGGATATTCGGATGCCGATTGGGCGGGGTGTAGGATTAATAGGAAGAGCACATCGGGGACTTGCCAGTTCTTGGGAAGATCCTTGGTGTCTTGGGCTTCAAAGAAGCAAAATTCGGTCGCTCTTTCTACCGCCGAAGCCGAGTATATTGCCGCAGGCCATTGTTGCGCGCAATTGCTTTGGATGAGGCAAACCCTGCGGGACTACGGTTACAAATTAACCAAAGTCCCTTTGCTATGTGACAATGAGAGTGCAATCAAAATGGCCGGCAATCCCGTCGAGCATAGCCGCACTAAACACATAGCCATTCGGTATCATTTTCTTCGGGATCACCAACAAAAGGGGGATATCGAGATTTCTTACATTAACACTAAAGATCAATTAGCCGATATCCTTACCAAGCCACTTGATGAACAATCTTTTACCAGACTTAGGCATGAGCTCAATATTCTTGATTCTAGGAATTTCTTTTGCTAGTCTTGCACACATAGCTCATCAATATACCTTTGATCATGTCTCTTTTATATATGCTATGACTAATGTGTTTTCAAGTGAATTTCAAACCAAGTCATAGGTATATTGAAAGGGAATAGGAGTCTTCGGCGAAGACAAAGGCTTCCACTCCGCTCTACTACTCATCCTTCGCCGTCGCTCCACATCGTCTCTCCAACTTTGGTATAACCTTCACTCATTCATCTCATGACCAAAGAGGGAGAAAGTACTTCATTGGGCTCTAATGATTCCGTTTTTGGCGATTCATGCCAAAGGGGGAGAAAATATGAGCCCAAAGCAAAAGGACCGCACCACCACCTAATTTTATAAATTTGATGATTTTATATTGGTAAATTTCAAAATTGGTATCTCTTTGTGTTCTAAAGGGGGAGCAACTAGTATTTTCAAAATTGATGTCTTAAAACCCTCTTGAACACTAAGAGGAGACCTTATTTGAGGGGGAGTTTTGTTTAGTCAAAGGAAAAAGCATTTGAACAAAGGAAGAAAATTTCAAATCTTGAAAATGCTTTGCAAAATCTTATTCATTTACCTTTGACTATCTTGCAAAATGACTTTGAAAAGAATTTACAAAAGAATTTGCAAAAACAAAACTTATGGTGCAAATGTGGTCCAATATGACAAAAACAAAGAAAACAATCCATGCGCATCATATACTATTGGCTCAATTCCAAGCAACCTTTGCACTTATTTTATGTAGACTAGTTCAATTATGCACTTCTATATTTGCTTTGGTTTATGTTGGCATCAATCACCAAAAAGGGGGAGATTGAAAGGGAATTAGGCTTACACCTAGTTCCTAAATAATTTTGGTGATTGAATTGCCCAACACAAATATCGGACTAACTAGTTTACTCTAGTGCATAAGTTATACAGGTGCAAAAGGTTCACATTCAGTCAATAAAAATGACCATGTGTTGGATTCAACAAAGGAGCAAGGGGGCAACCGAGGGCACCTCTGGCTGGAGGCACCGGACTGTCCGGTGTGCACCGGACAGTGTCCGGTGCGCCCAGAGGACTCCAACTCAAACTCTTCGCCCTCAGGAATTCTCGGAAGCCGGCGCGCTATAATTCACCGGACTGTCCGGTGTGCACCGGACATGTCCGGTGCTCCAAGGAAGCGCGGTCTCCGGAACTCGCCAGCCTCGGGTTCGCTCGGCAGCTGCTCCGCTAAAATTCACCGGACTGTCCGGTGTGCACCGGACTGTCCGGTGTGCCAGCGGAGCAACGGCTCCCTGCGGCGCCAACGGCTCCCTGCGGAGCATTTAATGCGCGCGCAGCGCGCGCAGACGTCAGGATCGCCCATACCGGTGCACCGGACATCAAACAGTACATGTCCGGTGTGCACCGGACACCCAGGCGGGCCCAGAAGTCAGAAGCTCCAACGGTCAGAATCCAACGGCAATGGTGACGTGGCAGGGGCACCGGACTGTCCGGTGTGCACCGGACTGTCCGGTGCGCCATCGAACAGACAGCTTCCTGCAACGGTCACTTTTGGTGGTTGGGGCTATAAATACCCCAACCACCCCACATTCATTGCCATCCAAGTTTTCCACTTCTCAACTACTACAAGAGCTCTAGCATTCAATTCTAGACACACCAAATAGATCAAGTCCTCTCCAAATTCCACACAACTCCATAGTGATTAGAGAGAGTGATTTGCTTGTGTTCTTTCGAGCTCTTGCGCTTGGATCGCATTCTTTTCTTTCTCACTTATTCTTGTGATCATCACTCAATTGTAACCAAGGCAAGAGGCACCAATTGTGTGGTGGCCCTTGCGGGGAAGTTTTGTTCCCGGTTGATTGAGAAGAAGAGAAAGCTCACTCGATCCGTGGGATCGTTTGAGAGAGGGAAGGGTTGAAAGAGACCCGGCCTTTGTGGCCTCCTCAACGGGGAGTAGGTTTGCGAGAACCGAACCTCGGTAAAACAAATCCGCGTGTCACACTTTTATTTGCTTGCGATTTGTTGTGCGCCCTCTCTCGCGGACTCGTTTATATTTCTAACGCTAACCCGGCTTGTAGTTGTGATTATTTTTGTAAGTTTCAGTTTCGCCCTATTCACCCCCCCTCTAGGCGACTATCACAATGTTTGCCCTCCCAGCAGCGTCCAATGTTTCAATCATTGTTTGATGCTCATGACAAAGAGGTGGATAAATACTGTGATTCCCTATAGCTGAGCCATCAGATGATTGTTTCGAAGCAGATTGAACTCTCTGAAACATTTGGTGAAATGATCGATGAAGTTTTGAGAGCTGCAACACAGCGCGATTCACAGCCAGAAGGTTTTAGTATTTATGTTTATTTTTTTTAAACTAATCAAGATCACGAATTATTTCCGGAAAATAATATATATATTAATTTATACTCATACAAGCAGCAACATATTTTTCTAGTGTATTTCATTTATGAAAACTGTATTTTATTTATGCATCCTGATAGTATACTGATGTAGTTTGTAAATTTGTATTTTAAACCATTTTTTTATAACGATACATTTATAATGCTGTTATATTCAGTAACAACTAATATATTATTATATGTTCCAAATGTAGATAACCCCCCCACTCCCTCAATGCCTCCAGCAAATGATCCAGTATCCACACCAACTGTTCCAACACCTGATAAACAACAACATGATCAGGAAAGCCATGTTCCTACTGATCATATCAAAGTATCAGATGATGTAAGTTTTCTCATACAAACTATATATACTATGCATATATTCTATTCTGCATACAAGTTACCGTTTATTCAAATCTCAGTTGTTTCCATTATAGATTGTCAGTGGGAACGTCTGCAAAAAAGCTGAAGCTATGGATGATCCTATTTTTGACAAGACTCCAAAATCTAATGTTTGACTTCCTTATATCATTATTATCATTATTTCAGTTACAATGTATGCAAGTAACATTAATATATATGCATGTTTTATTTTTTTTAACTTCCCAGGCTCCCACAACAGACAAGCCTGCTGATCCTAAGTTAACACCAAATATAAATAGTGTAAGTATTTACACCTTCATCATATTATGCTAATATTAATTTTTCGCTATGTTTCATTACGTTTATATTAATAAATTTATTGGTTACAGGAAGGACAAAAATCTGTTACACATGATACTCCTGTATCTGGTGCACCTCTGTTCGATAAAACCCCATTGACAGATGTAAGACATGTTGTAATTTTCATATTTTTTCCTGCTTATACAATAAGACATACATATTTATGCAACTGTTTACTAACATTTATTCATATATTAGGCAACTACCGACCTGGTTGCAAAGGATAGTTCCTGTAAAGCTGCAGTCGCTGAACATCCCCACGTGTCACGTGAAGACTGTGCTCGCAACCTGCTTAAGTTCATTTTGTCAGGAAAACTAGATCCGAGCATGTATGTATTCGTTATTCAAATTCCAATTAAGTATAATTAGAAGGATTGTAATCAAAGTTTTTTCCCCAGGTCTATCATTAATTTTGGAGGATTTGGAGGGTCTGTCCTTGATGTTGTCGAGTCGTTTGGTCCCAACAAATGTCTTGAGAATACTTTCATGCAGGGATTTATTGACTGTATTCGTCAGGATGATGTATTATACAATCCAGATTCTGTAATCAACACTCTAATACTGAACGTCAACGTTGGGGTAATTGTTTCTCCACAACTTTGTATCTTATTGCAACACTTACTTTATAAATATATAATACCAATCAAGTTATTTTCTTTGTCCAGACCGTTTTGAATATTGAGGAGTTTGAACAACACAGTTCAAATCCACAGCCCTTCACAACATCACTTCTTAAAGAACATCTTGAACCGACCCTACCTTCAGATGATGTTCTTAACCAGATTAAATTGGTGAGTTCTAATCAGTTTCATTTGTACAAATGTTAGAGTGTACTTTTGGTTACTAGTTTTATGTTGTATTAGTTTTAATTTTTCATATGCATAGTATAAATCATTCATAATTTTACATATATATTTAACAGATCCTGGTTCCTATGCTACGCCGAAGCCACTGGACCCTTTATGCAATCAATTTTGAACGTCGTCGAATAGACATCTTAGATTCAAACCCTTATGGTACATTGCTTGGAGGCACTACATGGAAACAAATCCATAATGATCAAATGATGATAAATGGAACGAAGATACCTTGGTCCAGACTAATAATGAGAAGACTTAGCATTGCCTTACATGAAGCTCGACCTGAGTCAACTGTACCAAAGTTTGGCAACTACAAGATTGGGCTTCTTCCCAATTGTCCAACCATGACACCAGGGTCAAATGATTGTGGTTTTTTTGTCGCAAACTTCCTCCGCTACTACGATTTTGATGATGGCGACTTATCAGAATTTTATACTCCGGTATATCACTAAATTAGTTTTATAATCTTGCATATATTACTCCTTCAGATTTTATTCTACCATTAAATTGATATTATGGCTATTTCAGGATGAACCATTGGACCAACGTGCCTTTGTTCTGCATTACCTTACCTTTCATCGCAACAACATGGTTGCCCCCCTTCCTGCAGAACTGCTGCCTTTCAAGTATTCTCCAAGGAGACGCCGCTGTTTGAAAGCCAAGACTTAGATAGCATAGCTGAACATGATTCCCTGTGCGATGCACAAAACTGTTTATGTTACTTGTTAAGTCACTTATGTCAGGCCTCTGATAATGTGTTTGATACTCTGTGTGCCACTTATGTTCAATGTGGCTAATGTCTATGCTACTTCGCATCAGTTTTTATCTGAAGTGTGTCAAACATAATGGTTACCAGAATGGCTATTTATGTTATCTGTTAACAAATTCTATGTTACTTCATCTCCAGTTTGTGAGTTGGTTAATCTGTTTGCTTCCAAGGTTTGGCTTATTTGTATTATCATATTGTTTCAATATTCAAGTTTTATGCATAATATATACTTCCTTATTTTATATACACCAGGTTCATCTTTAAAACATTTTTCACGCTAATTATGCTAATCGTAACAGGTGTTTATGCTATATCCTGTTTGTTGTATTTGAAGTGTGAAACCGACGTATGCACTCCCATTCGATTAGTATTGTTAAGTGTATACAGTTTTATATAACATGTCTGTCCAGACCTTCCGATTGCTAAACGTTCAATGCCAATTTGTTGTGCATATTCAGTTACATAATTTGTGTAATTGTCTATATTTACGCAGCATTTTATAGTTTTATATCTACGCAATATATGACCCTTTCATGCAAACTGCTGAATTTCGAACAAAATAAAGCATAAGTCATTGTGATATTACAAGTTTCTTCTAAATCGACCACTCGTTAGTCACACTTCAAATTATTCGCCCAAATCCATATGCTCATCGCCTTCTTCATTTTCCACTTCTTCATCAATACGATGTTTTTTTGCAGTCGATGTTTCATTCCACTGTGGAGCAGTTGTTTTATTGTTTAGTCTTGATCCGGCTGGCCGTCCTCTCTTTCGATTAGACAGTTTTGCTAGCCTTGCCCTGTTCTCTTCCACAGACAGACATGTTCTGCTGTTATGCCCATCTGCTATTCCACACAAATGGCATCTCCTATTCTTCTTTTTCTCTCCTTTCGCACCTAGTCTCATAACCCTATCTTCTGAATTTTTGATTGTCCGTCCCTTTGGTCTTGCACGATCCGGCATACTCAGATTTATAACATCCACATTAAAATTCAACCTCTGCATAATAATAGACGTTACCATTTAGTATACGCATATTTACATATATTTATACCAATCAGTAAAAATGCTCACCTTTTTAGCTTCTGACGATGCAGCAATATTTTCCATTTGTTCATGTGCTACGTGACACGGAGAACTTGTATCACCAACCTCATGTGAAAATCTCATGTTGTCCTCCTTTAAAGCCCAACCCAAATACATCAACATTTACATGCAGCATAAAATTATATTTTCATAAAAGACAAATAAACAATATTATTTTAATATGTACCTGGTTACCAGTTGTTATTATTGTTAATGCATGTTCACATCCAGTCCTGGTGTTATGCGAATCCTACAAAATATTATTTGCTTATTACAATGATATTATATATTCATTATATACAATACTTCATGCAAGCTTATATATATATATCTTTTACATACCTTATTATGACATGTAATTGTATTGTCATCTTCCATCCCATCGCTAGCATTAATTTTATTCAACTCTTCTTCCTGGTACAAAATAACATGTTACTTATGCATAATTTATGTTACAAATAGTATAACACTAAAACATCTGCAATATTATTACCTTGTCTTCCTCATTATCACTAACATCTGTTGACTCATTACATCCAATATCTGGCTCCAATCGGCTTAGAACGACATCGAGCTCATCCAACACATCCATCGCCTTATCGTACCCTGCTTTTGACATACACGCCTGACGAACTACTTTCATAGTTTTCGTTAACAACATTTTCTGTCTGTATGATTTAGTAACTCCATCCTTCCCCCTGAAGCTCTTATCAATTCTTTCAAACGGAACATCTTTTCTTGATGAGACAGTGTACCTTTGCAATATATACTTTGAAGGTATCTTTTCAACTTGAAGATGCATGAAGGCTCTTAAAAGATGAACACACAATAGACCTGAAAACATGAAAACAAACCATTATTTAAAAAATATACATTAATAGTACTACAATCATCAAATTATCTAGTATGCAAATTTTTTATGCTAACCAACATAATACGTACAAACCTGTATGTTCCCACTGTTTGCACTCGCATGTATACTCCCCAGCTTCTATGTCTGCTGATATCTTGAATTGATGTTGTCCCCACACAATTTTATTAGACCGTTTTGTATGCTGTACGATCCATTCATTATCACATCCGTCTGGGTCCTTTAATATTTTGTATGCAGTGGCGTATTTCATTGATTCCTCGAATCTATTCATAACAGCTCTGGTGTATGCTCTAGAAACTCTCACTTCGAACCTATATAATGTATCTGTTGTCCTTGGTGCCTATAACACATTATTATCATAATTAAACAAATTATTTACATAATTATATGCAAACCGTTATTGCTAACAAGCACGACATACCTTGCTCACCAATGCCTCCTTTGATTCTTTCATTTTCCTGCTGTGCAACATTTTCATCATTTGTTTAGCGAACTCATGCAGTGGGGTGTTCGCATCTACATGTGATTGCTTCACTAATCTGTTCATGCTCTCACTTCGTTGTGTAGATACCATTACCCCACAGAAGTCATTTTTAAAAAATGCAGGTATCCATTCTTTTCTTATTTCATATAATTTGCGTAGAGTTATATCTTCATGAAGATTGAACTCCTCTAGCATCATTTCCCAGGCACATTCAAACTCATGAGGAGTTAATGGATGATGTATAATAGACTGGAATGTTGTTTTAAAATCTTTAACAGCAAACCTGGCATATATCTCATTCAGGAATGGCATAAATCTGTTCTGTACATGCCATAAGCACAGTCTGTGAACTGTTTTTGGAAATACAGTTCTCAGAGCAATTGGCATTGCAGGATCTTGATCTGTAATTGTTCACAGATTATTCAGTTATTTTCACAATAAATTAATTCATTGTTTTGCATAACAAATTTATATATCACATACCTGTAAGCATAACTCTTGGACCCTCGCCTCCCATACATGTTTTGAATGAATTGAAAGCCCATTCAAAAGTCTGTACTGTTTCATCTCCCAACAAAACAAATCCAAACACTGTACACTGCAGATGGCTGTTAGCTCCAACAAACATGCCCAGTGGTTTATCATATATATTTGTCTTGTGTGTTGTATCAAATGTCACAGCATCACCATAATCTGCGTATTCCCCCTGCATGCTTGCGTGTGACCAAAAAATACTAACTATTTTCCCATCATCGTCTAGCTGGAAATCACAAAAAAATTGTGGATTCTGTTTTTTGCATTCTCTAAAGAAAGCCAAAAGTTTGGCTACATCATTTGAGCAATTTTCTCTTCTCCTGGCTGCCCTCCTACATTTGTTTGAACAAAAAATTGTTACACACACATTTACTATAGTAAAATTCCTGGCTATTGATATATACACATGTAACAAAAAAGTATTGCTTACATATTTTTCAGATCTTGAGCAGTTACCGGTACGTTCTCCGGCCCATCATGCATTTCTGATATGAAATCAACTATGCAATGCTGCGGCACTCGGCTATCATGCATTGCATCCACAAAATTTATGTACTCAGCATCCCTAATTTTGTTGCAACGTAAATGTTGTTTCTCTGCTTCGTCAGTTATGAACTCATGGTTATGCTCCAAGTTTACCAGTTCAATTTTTGTAGCTACAACCATTTTGTTTTCATCATCATATATTTTTTTTAATTTTATTCCAGCTTTGCATTGTGTACGCCCCGATGATCTATTCCTCATCCTAGGTGTATCATTTGATTTGGCTGCACTTTTACCTTCACGTGAACAATTTATCCACTTACTGAATGTCTTCTCTCTGTATTTCTTCAGTGGAAATCCAACTTCATATGCATACCTTTTATAGAATTTATATGCATCATCAACATCCTTGAAAGTCATCCCTACCGTTGGCACTATAGTTGGATCAATGTTTTTTGCCTGCTATTTCATTGTCATTGTTGTTTGTACCATTGAATATGTTCACAACAATATAATCAATCGATAATCAAATACAGCGACTGGACTTACATGTGAACGCAGTATCTGTGGCGTATCCATCTCCCTGGAGCTAATATTGGACATAGGAGGTCCAACCCTTTGTTCTCCTTCTTCCCCTATGCTCATCTCGGCGATCGCAGGACCCATTAGAGTAGGCGGTGGTGTCACCAGTGAGTTACCACCAACTCCTCCCTCTATCTCTGGATCAAGACGAATGCCATCTCCTTCCATCGTCGGCGACCCTCCAGAGCCGGCCATCTCCAACTCCGATTAGTTATGCAGTCTTAGTGGTCCTTTTTTCCGAATGAAAGTAAATCTCGGATACTATAAAAGTAACCGCATCCACGTTTACAGGGTCTCCCCATTATTTCGGAAACCGTCCCGATATTATGGCGACGTCTTTGTCAAACTAAAATTCATAATATAAAATTTACACACAATGACACAACGTTTTACGCCATTCGGTATATAATGTTTATGCATCTATTATTCCGCTTCGGTTTTATGCCATATCTTTCAACATCTTATGCTTCATGTTTTTTACCTTCCGCACATTACTTACCATGCAAGATCCATAATTTACGCGCCCACGTATCCCAGTAATCACGTTTGCATGTGGAAACTGATCCCTTTAATTTCTCGCCTTTCCCTTCTGTTTACCGCCTAGCCATTCAAACAACCGCGTAACGGCGCCGTGACTCCTGCATGCCGCCTCTCAGCGCTACGTTAAACACAGGCGCGCCTGTGCCAACGGACCAGACCTCGGGACCGACCTGGGCTTCCTTTAATATCTGAAGCCCAGGGCTCCCGTTATACCTGCCCTATATATATATATATATATATATATATATATATATATATATATATATATATATATAAGAAGGACCCGTAATCTAAATCTTATTCTGTACCGACACTGCATAGATAGAAGAAATATTGTTGAGACTATTAAGGTATTTGTTGGAGACTTGTTCTCAAATGCTATGAGTTAAGAACAAGGCAACACAAAGTATTAAAATGTTAATGTCCTTCGTCCTTCGAAGCATTATTTTCCTTAGGATATAACGATCTTCGGACGAAGGTCATGAAGGACGTACCTTCATCATCACGGTGTACGTTAATGAAAGATAAAACATATGAAACATGAAAGATAATATGAATAATCATATAACATCATTAACATATCTTCATTATATAAACTTGGATAAATCTAAAGGCAATATTTAATTACATTTGTACCTTCGGCTTGACAGAAGGCGAAAATCCAAGCGTTGCGCACGAGCGAATACAAGATAGCGTGAATAGTACAGGGGTACTGTTCATCTATTTATAGACACAGGACGTAGCCTGTGAGAAATTACATTCATGCCCTTTACAAATGATTGCAATCATAATACAAGCTATCATGGGCCGATTGGTCATTTCATCTTTAAGTCGGTGCATCTGGAAATATACTCCGAAGCTCTCGGATTGATAGCTTTGGCTTTGTGTCAATCTCCCGAAGGTATTTCTTCTTATGGGACCTTCGGCGACGAAGCAGACCTCCAACAGTAGCCCCTTCACGGTGCCAGATCGTTTTTCGTAATGAGCTCGACCCTGAAAAATTCTCTCAGGCTTCGGAATGCCGAAGGTCCGAAAAACACCTTCCCTTAGCTCGTTGTCGAGAAACGATTTAAATATTTCAAGTGAAAGGTGGTCCCACCATACAACGGGTACGCGTGATCTGGTGATTCACCTTCTTAGGCACTGTGGTCCACCGTTCAGTGAGTGCGGGTGACTGTTCAGCGGGTGCGAGCGGCTTGACGATTCACCTTCCCACCTGCAGCACTATATAAACAGACGGGTAGGTGTGAAGTTACCACAGCATTTACTGCTATTGCACTGTTGTGCTGCCGAAAAATTTGACCACAATCGAAGCTTGTTCAACGTATTCTCAATCAAAGGATCGCTTTGCTCTAGCTTTGTGACAAGAGGTAGCTTCAGTAAAGATAAAAAATAATCAACTTTGTCAAAACGCAAGAAATTCAGCATCAAATGGCCAGGGTGCGCTCAATAGCTAGGGTTACACGCGACAGAGAGGAAACCGAAGTTGCTGAAACTGCTCCAATCTCCGAAGTTATGAGACGGTCGGGACTGGTTGCGATGGAGGGCGCTTTTGACGAAGGTGCACCTGCTACTGAAGCCGAGCAGGCAGATATTGAAGAGGGCGATACTGGTGAAGAAGAGATTGATTATAACATCGCTATGCCATCCAAGCCCAGCCATTTGGATTTCGGGAAGTCGACTGTCTCCGAAGCAGATATGCCGATGATGACAAAACTAGGCTACTTCGGGGAAGCCGAGAAGAAGTTGATTCGTTTTGGCGGAGAAGAGACCGTCCCGAAGCCAGAAAATAATGAGGTGGTAGTTTTTAAGAGGTTCTTCAAAGCAGGGTTGAGGTTTCCTCTGCACGGAATGATTGCAGATGCTTTAGAAAATTTTGAGATTTATCTTCATCAGCTGACTCCGAACGCTATCGTTCGGCTCAGCGTCTTTATCTGGGCTCTTCGAAGCCAAAGAGTAGAACCACTTGCCGAAGCCTTCTGCTGGGTACACGAACTTCACTATCAGACGAAGGCTAGAGAAGATGGATTGCACGAGAATTTTGGCTGTTATAATTTTGCATACCGCAAAGACATGAAGACACCGGTGGTCAGCTACCGCACCAAGTGGCCAACCGGTTGGAAGACTGAATGGTTCTATGTTAAGATAGATGAGCAAAAGGAGAAGCTAGTTCAGAGCCCGCTAGAGCTAACCTTCGGGTTGACTAGGCCTCAGTGCAACATGACGCCAGGGGCATCATGCCCAGATGCTGTGGGCGAATTTAGAGTTGTGTCTAAACATATTGGTACCAGGGATTTAGTTCAGGAATACTTAGCCAATAGGGTATTCCCAACGCTAAAGGAATGGGGTATGCCGAAGCTCAAAGGAGAGAAGAAGAAGAATGAACTCGTTCGGCTGTCCTATCATTTTAAGTTCAAGAAACACTTCAAAGAACCCTACCAAGAATGGTTGGATACAATTGAAGTTATGTGCAATGAAATCCTGGGTAATTATACGAAAAATAAGATCAATTGATGACTGTAGCCTTCGGCACCCGGCCGAAGCGAAGTTTGAATCGGGTGATGGATGCCCTGAATTTTGAATATCATGACTATGAGCGATTGAACAAGGGCGCTGAAGGGCAAAAAAGAAAAAGAACTGTTAGCGTTCTAGGTAGACAAGCTACTAGAATAGTGAAAGAAGATGAAGAAATTCTGAAGAGGAAAAAATCGAGCCCTAAGCCGAAGGTAGCTGCTCCAAAGAAAAGGAAAACTGCGGCTCCAAAGCAAAAAGCGACTGATATAGAGGAAGAGACTCCTTCAACACCTTCTGCTGCCGACATGGAAGAAATTATAAAGGTAATGACTGAATCTTTGCCTATCAAGCTAAGTCCACTGGGGCCACATCTGACGAAGCTTTTACAGAAGAAAAAGGAGCCCTCGGCAGCGAAGAAGCTTGCTGGGCCGAAAAAATGGAGGATTATTACTGTGATTGAAGCCATTGAAGAAACACCACCGCCGGCCTCGGCGTCAAAAACACCAGCTATCGAGAGCGCTACTGCTGCCGAAGCTGCACCCGACGAAGCTAAAACTGCTGAAGATACAAATCTAGAGAGCACATTTTCTGATATTGATAAAATGCTTTTGAATATGGCCGCGGAAGAAGCTGCTACAGCCGCCGAAGAGACCCTGGCAACAGTGCCTAGAAAAGAAAAGGAGAAAGCCGAAGATACTTCGGAGGAAAAGGACTTTGATTTCCAAAACATAATTGGTCAGGAGTTATCTGAAGCTGAGAAGGAAGAGTTGAAAGATTACGCTATATCCTGTGGTTACAAACCAGGAGCGCTGCTCTTCGGTGGCATTGACGATGAAAGCTTAGGTTGCCTCCGAGACCGAACTGGAGCGAAGGTTATCAGTACTCTGTCGAAGAGTATTGGTTTCCCGAAGCTTGAGGCCGATATCAGTCGCTACCGACGACAACATATCATCGGTAGTTTGTTCTATTCTAATTTCAAGGTAAAAACTTTTCTTCGGCTTTTCATTGTTTTAACGACGAAGGAGTTTTTTGATGAAGGTTGTTTTTGCACAGAGTATGCTATTAAGTAAGGCTTTGAAGATGCATCAGGACCTTGAAGACAAAAAACATGAGGTTATAATTGAAGGTTTAGAGAGCAAAATAAAAGATCATGCAGCTGCTCTTGAAAAGAAAGATTTCGAACTTCAAACAGTGGAGGGTTTACTGGCAGAAGCTGAAGCCAAAATTGCAAAATTGAATAGTGAACTCCTCTCAAAGTTAGAAAGCTTCGAGCAAGAGAAAAAAGATTTCAAAACACAACTCAAAGCCGAAGCTGAAAAAAGTTCAAATATACAGAAATCACTCAAGGATCTGCAAGAAAAATGCTTAGGCTTCGGCACCCGGTGCATCCAGCGGTTGAAACAAGTCTTTAACTCAGTTGGAGCCAGCTCCGAAAAATTTAAAGCTTCGATTGAAGATCTGCTGGGCACATTTAATCATATCGAAGGTGAAGTTGATGCTCTCGACGAAATTATAGTTGGGCATGATGACTTTTGTGCCTTGCTAGCTTCTCGAGGCATGGCTGTCGCTTTCATGAAGGCTGGTTGCACACATGAAAATATCGTAAACAGACCAAACTTCAGCCTGTGACCAGCAGACTTGGATGATATCCCCGGCTTGGTCCGAAGCATCGGAAACAGATTCATTACTCAAATCTTGGCAAAGGGCGGGCGGAGCTTGGCTGGTGACGAAGCTCGAAGTCACCTTAAACCGGTAATAAACTCATACCTTGTGCTTACCTTTTCCTTGAAACTTGAATTTACCTTATAATGCTTTAATATGTACAGGATGACAAAGCCGAGGAGCATTGAGCCGAAGCTTAGCAGAAGATCTGAAGCTTAACAGATGATGATGAAGCCAAAAGCCTAGCTGTGAAAAAACTCTAGGAAAACTCTTGTATTACCCTTTGTAAAGAGTAATTTGAGAATCAGATTTTACTCTGTAAATTTGTCCATACCTTGTAATATATTTTGACCTTTCCATCAATGTATGAAGTGCTTTGATGTGGATGAAACTTGTATTTTTTGAGCCGAAGGCGAAAAACACCTTCCCTTCTTTTCGTACACAATCGAAGCATAAAACTGCTTCCGAAGCTATATCCTTAGAGCCGGAGCAGTTGTCTGTATCTGTATGATATGATGATGATGATCCTATGTATGTCTAAATGAATGTTTATGAATGCAATGTATGATGTAATGTATTGTGCAAATGAAGGCCCAAAGACACACATACGAAGCCACATCCATAACCTTCATCCCCTTAGGAATGACTGAAGTCTCTTTGCCGTTTATTTTTCGGCTGCACCACTTATTTTTCGAGGTAAGTTTTGCATCCCCTTAGGAACATCTTTTGAACTTCTTCGCCTTCTATTTTAGCGGTATTCGCGTTGAATTTTCGTGCTTCGCCTTTTATTTCGGCGGTATTTGGCTCTGCATTCCCTTAGGAACGACTTTTGAGCAGAAAACTTACACTACGCTCCCTTAGGAACGACTTTTTGTAGCTTCGTCATGCTCTGCATCCCCTTAGGGACGACTTTCGAGCTTCTCCCTTTTTTTTTCTTTTTCTCTGCACTCAATGGTGCATGCTCAGATTTTACATTTACATATTTTGGGGGATTTTGCTCTCGTAGAGCTGAATAAGAAAGGAAAAATTACAAACTATGGCCCCCATTAAAAATCTTTCTCCCCCTTCGGAAAGGAAAAGGGTGCCATAGGAAAAATGAAAAAGATTACATTTATACATAATACCATCGAAGCTCGTCCGCATTCCAAGATCTAGGAATGTCGTTGTCGTCCATGTCCTTTAATCTATAAGAACCTGGTCTTGACGAAGATACTACCAGAAAGGGTCCTTCCCACTTCAGCTGAAGCTTGCCTACTGTGTCAGGGTTGGCTACTCTCCGAAGCACCAAATGTCCAGGCTTAATGTCTTTCAATCGAACCTTTCTATCGCGCCATTTTATTGTTTCAGCTTGGTATTTATTGATATTCTCCATAGCTTGAAGTCTGGTCCCTTCTATAGTATCTTTTGCTACGTGATAATCAACTTTGTCTTCTGCCGAAGCTGTTGTTCTTATTGATCCTGCTTTAGCTTCTTCAGGGGTTATGGCTTCATCACCAAATAATAATTTGAACGGTGTAAAACCTGTTGATCTTGATATAGTTGTATTGTGGCTCCACACCACTTTAATCAACTCATCTGGCCACTTTCCTCTGGGCTGATTAAAGATTAGCTTCATTATTCCCGTCATTATATTGCCATTTGCTCTTTCGACCAACCCATTTGACTCCGGGTGCCTTCCTGATGCAAAATGAATCTTCGTGCCAATTTGGTCATAGAAATCCTTGAACGTTTCAGCATCAAATTGTGTTCTATTGTCTATAGTTATGGCCTTCGGCACGCCGAAGCGACAAACAATATTTTGCCAGAAAAATTTTTGGACTATAGCAGAAGTTATTGTCGCCAAAGGCTTCGCTTCGATCCACTTAGAAAAATATTCTACCGCCACCACAACATATCTCAAGTTGCCCTGCGCTGGTAGAAGTGGACCTAGTAAATCCAGGCCCCATCTTTGCAATGGCCAGATTGGTTGAATCAGCTGAGTCAATGACGAAGGTTGCTTCTGATCGCTTGCACATTTTTGGCAATTTTCGCACTTTTGAACCAAATCTGCTGCATCGGAAGCTGCCTTCGGCCAATAGAATCCTTGTCGAAAAACCTTTTCCAAAAGAGGTCTGGACCCAATATGGGATCCACACAATCCTGCATGTATCTCCTTCATCAGTTCTATACCTTCGGTTCTGGACAAGCACTTGAGAAGTGGGGAACAAACTCCATGTTTATATAACTCCCCTTCTATTATGACATATGGTCTTGTCCTTGCTTCCATTGTTTTGTTATAAACCTCATCATCCGAGAGACAGTTACCTTGGAGGAAAGATATAATCTCAGTCCTCCAATCTTCACTATGGACAGGAGATATAGTGAGCACTGCTCTTTCAAGAAGTTCCACCGAAGGTGCTCTTATTGTCTCAAAAAATACTTCCGAAGGTAGAGGCAGCCCCTGTGCCGCTGACTTGGCTAGTAGATCAGCATGCTCATTTTCTCCTCGTGGAATATTTTTAACAGAAAACCCTTCGAAAGAAGCTTCAAGCCTTTGAACTGTGTCCAGGTATTTCTCAAGCTTCGGATCTCTTGCCTTACAACTTTTGTCAACATGACCAGAAATAACTTGAGAGTCAATTTTAAGGACCGCCCTTCTTATCCCCATTGCCTTTAACTTCCGAAGCCCCAAAAGTAAAGCTTCATATTCAGCAATATTATTTGTACAGTTGAAATCAAGCCTTATTGTATAGCATGTTCTGACTTTGGAAGGTGCAACTAAGACAGCATCCGCACCTGCTCCGAAGGTTCCCCAGGAACCGTCGCAGAACACTGTCCAAGCTTCGGCATCTTTATTTGCTTCTTCTTCCTGAGCCCCTGGCGTCCAGTCAGCGATGAAGTCTGCTAACGCCTGGGATTGAATTGAGGATCTATGCACATAATCAATGCTGAATTCGTTGAGTTTCGCAGCCCACTTTCCAATCCTTCCAGTAGCTTCTCTGTTCCTCATAATATCCTTTAGAGGCTGTGATGAAGGAACAATTATATGGAATGCGTGAAAATAATGCCGAAGCTTTCTGGAGGCCATTAAGACAGCATATAACACCTTCTCCAACTCTGTATAATTTTTCTTTGATAAACTTAGAACTTCGGAGACAAAGTACACTGGGCTTGCTTTTTAATTTGTCCTTCCAGTTTCTCCTGCACAAGCGGCGCACTCACTGCAGAGTGCGAAGCTGCCACATACAATAGTAACGGAGCCCCTGGCGCGGGTGGAGTTAATGTTGTTAGATCAATCAAGTATTGCTTCAGCTCTTCAAAGGCTTTCTGTTGAGCTGGGCCCCATTGAAAGACTTCGGCTGACTTTAGTATTTCAAAGAATGGCAAGTTTCTTTCTGCTGATCTAGATATAAATCTATTCAATGAAGCCAGTCTTCCTGCGAACCGTTGGGCCCCCTTCTTTGTGCTTGGCAGTTCCATTCGAAGGATAGCTTCGATCTTGCTTGGATTAGCTTCAATCCCCTTCGTTGAAACTAGACAGCTAAGGAACTTACCCTTCTTCACTCCAAAGACACATTTTTTAGGATTTAATTTCAGGCCAGCTTGCCTGAAATTAGCAAATGTTTCTTGCAGATCAGTGATATGATTTTCTTGCTTCGTGCTTTTTACTATGATATCATCAACGTATGTTAGCATATTTCTGCCTATCTGGGAATGAAGGACCTTGGCTGTCATTCTGCTGAAACTTCCTCCAACATTCTTGAGCCCCTCAGGCATCCGAAGATAACAATAGGTGCCACTGGGAGTTATGAAGCTGTCTTCAGCTCATCCTCCTTCTTCATCCACATTTGATGATATCCTGAGTAGCAATCCAGCAGACTCATAAGTTCTGAAGAAGCTGCTGCATCTACAAGAGAGTCTATCCTTGGTAATGGAAATTCGTCCTTCGGACAGGCCTTGTTGAGATCCGTGAAATCAATACACATTCTCCATTTGCCATTGGCCTTCTTCACCATAATAGTATTGGCTAGCAACTCTAGATATTTTACCTCTCTGATAACACCAGCACTGAGAAGTCTTTTTACTTCATTTCGAGCACCTTTAGCTTTATCATCAGACATTTTCCGAAGCCTTTGCTTTCTTGGCCTGAAGGACGGGTCGACATTGAGTGAATGTTCAATGACGTCTCTATTGACACCACAGAGATCATTGGCCGACCAAGAAAAAACATCTTTGTTGTTGAATAAAAACCTTACCAAGTTTTCTCCTGCTCTTCGGATAGCTAAGATCCGAGCAGTACCTTCTGATCTGCTATGTCTTCACATAGAAGCATAGGTTTCGGCTGATCAGCCGAAGCAGCCTTCTCTCTTCTGTACTTGTACTATTCACAAGCTTCGACTCCATCTATATTGTTGATTGCTTTTGAGTCTGTCCAGTTTCCTTCGGCTTTTCTAGCAGCTTCCTGACTACCATGAACAACAATGGGCCCTTGTTCCGAAGGTATCTTCATGCATAGATAAGCTGGATGAAGTATTGCTTCGAAGGCATTGAGTGTCCCACGACGAATGATTACATTGTAAGGATATTCCATATGAACGATGTCAAACACAACCTATTCAGTTCTTGTGTTGTGGACGAAGCCGAAGGTCACTGACATCATGATTTTGCTGAGTGTTGCAATGTGCCTTCCTTCGAAGCCATAAAGAGGGTGTGTAGCATCATGAATCTTGTCCTCTGGCTCTTGCATCTGTCTAAAGGCCTTAGAAAATATGATATCCGCTGCACTGCCTGTATCAACTAGAACATTATGGACCAGAAATCCCTTGATGACACAAGATATGACCATAGCATCATTGTGAGGGTAATCCTTGAGCTGAAAGTCCTCCTGGGAGAAGGTGATTGGGATGTGGGACCATTTTGACTTGATGAAGGGTCTCTACACCCCAACATGATGTACCCTTCTCTGAGCCTCCTTCTTCTGCTTCTTGTTGGCCGGTTCTGAGCATGAACTGCCTGTTATCGGGAGCACCAGCTTCGTAGCCGAAGCAGCTTTAGCTTGATTGTTGAACGAAGCCATCAGCTCAACAGTGGAAGTGAGTTCACCGGAGGTGGGCGCCAATGTTGGGGACTTGTTCTCAAATGCTATGAATTAAGAACAAGGCAACACAAAGTATTAAAATGTTAATGTCCTTTATCCTTCGAAGCATTATTTCCCTTAGGATATAACGATCTTCGGACGAAGGTCATGAAGGACGTACCTTCATCATCACGGTGTACGTTAATGAAAGATAAAACATATGAAACATGAAAGATAATATGAATAATCATATAACATCATTAACATATCTTCATTATATAAACTTGGATAAATCTAAAGGCAATATTTAATTACATTTGTACCTTCGGCTTGATAGAAGGCAAAAATCCAAGCGTTGCGCACGAGCGAATACAAGATAGCGTGAACAGTACAGGGGTACTGTTCATCTATTTATAGGCATAGGACACAGCCTGTGAGAAATTACATTCATGCCCTTTACAAATGATTGCAATCATAATACAAGCTATCATGGGCCGATTGGTCATTTCATCTTTAAGTCGGTGCATTTGGAAATATACTCCGAAGCTCTCTGATTGATAGCTTCAACTTTGTGTCAATCTCCCGAAGGTATTTCTTCTTATGGGACCTTCGGCGACGAAGCAGACCCCAACAGTATTCATACATAACTAGGTATGTGCCCGTGCATTGCCACGTGAGTTAAAAATTAGTATAAAATATATATACGAAACGGCAAACATTACTATGATATGCAAAATCCGTACGACAAAATATCACCATTTCAGTAATACCATATTGACAATATAAATATGTAATATTGTTATAAATACACTGACTTAAATAGAATAAGCTGTTGTCGAACAAACATTATTTTGTTCGTGGCTACAGTTTCTATATATCATCTAGGTAGACCTCATTCAAAGGAGATAGTCATTAAAAAGATGTCGATCCTCCAAATTTCGTTTTCTATTTCCCTATTTTGTTTATTATCTCGCTTGAAAAGTTGCACTGATTCCATGAAAACAATGGGTCAACAAGAAAAGGGCCAAATCCATAAAATCACGTGGCTCTTGCTGAATTTCTCAAAAACAAATTGAGCTCTCGAAGATGCTTGGTTGACCACCTATAACTGTCTTTTCTCGTTTGTAAACCATTTCCTATTGCAGTCATTTTCACACAAGAATTTGAAAACCTATAGAACCTTAGCATGACGAACAAGGAAAATGGCAAGCTGCGTCTCATGTTTTTGCCCCCTATAACCTCTTAGCATGACTGAGGCACTCTATTCGAACTTCTGATCCACCATGGTAACTTCTGTGCAAGCTATTCAGTAACAAACCCAAGAGATAAGGACAACCTAAATTAGAAAATATGTCAAAGAAGCCAGCAGCCATTCTATAATCTATACAGACAACAAAACAAAATACAGGGATTCACTTTCCAAGCTTGTTCAGATTTAAGAAAATAGCACACAAAGCTTGTCAAGAAGCTTACCTGACAATATTTTTTAGTAATGGGTGGCATCAATGTGGGTTGGAGTTCTAACAGTTTTTTGTGGCCCAAATTGCAAAGAAGTATTTAGTCATGGATATTGAAGATTCTAGGGAACCGACAATCTTGGTGTTGGATGAAGAAAAGAATGTGGCTGCAAATGATGTGGCAGCCCACTTGAAGGTGCATAGTACCCTTGCCAGTACATTGAGGGAACCGAAAGTGTTGAAGCATTTCCTGTTGGAGGCACCACTGAAGAGCCCCATGGAGCATTTCCTACTGGAGGTGACACTAAAAAGCCCCACAGAGTATTCCCTGGTTGGTAGAGAGGAAGGTTACTCTGAAAAGTTGGACTCTGAAGCCCATATTGAACTGCCTGGGATCTGAGATCTGGTAAAACTGCACCCCTAGCGGAAGGCAAACTTGATGACTGTTGGGGCGAAGGTGAACATGCTACCCTTTGCTCTAGGCCTGTGTCTCCTCCGTTGCTCAGACAAAGGCTGCATCCACAACATGCCGGAACAAGCCGAGGGTGTGACCCGGACGGAGACCGGTGCGACCCCCTTCGCTCTGGTGTCGCAGACAAAGGCCCCACTTGATGTCGACGGGTTTTCCGCGTCCACACCGCCGGGGAAGGCCCATGTGTGATTCAGCCCATGATGATGGGCCCTGTGAGTTCAGGTCCGATTAGGCCGCGTATGTAATAGGGTTTACTTTAATGACTGTCTGTAACCTCCCCTCGTGGGAATATTCTGGGGATAAGCCGGGTACTCGAGGGTATAAACGTCCTTGACAGGGACAGGCGGCCCCTCGAGTACCTATAAATACCCCCGTACAGTGCCCTCACAGGGGAGATTAACGAAGCTTTTGCCATCCCTCGACAAACTTTGCAAACACTCTTTCCACTCCCCCGTTGTATCAACTTGCCAGGAGACCAAGTTCCAACATTTGGCACCCACCATGGGGATGGAGCGAACCCGCCTTCGGGTAGATCGGGGTGGCCAACGAGATTTGATGTCCTTGTTGTTTGGGACGAGTATTGGCGAGGGGGATCTGCGGAATCTTTTTGAGGGTGAGGAGTTGAAAATGATGTTGTTTAATTATCGGGAGGCAGGCATTATCCCGAAGGCAGAGTCGATGTAGTATGTTTAGTGCCCTCACTTTTGTCTTGCGGTATTAAGTGAAAACGCTGCCCTCCCCGGCTCGCAATAAAGAGGGAGGGGAGAAAGTGCGATTGAATTTATTTGTGTGGTGGGGTTGGTGGCCCTTCGCTGTGTGCATGTAATCTGTGACTATTGTTTATTGTTTGTGTAATGTGGCCGGTTACCCTTAGCTTGCCAGTGCGATGTTGTTGAATGAGATGGGGAATTCGTGTGTTGTGACTGTCCGGCTGCACCCTTAGGCGACTTTTGCACGGATTTGTCTTTTGGAAAAGACTTCGTATCATGCACTTGTTGTGCTTGTCCGGCTGCACCGTTAGGCGACTTTTGCGTGGAGTTGTCTTTTAGTAAAGACTTCGTATCGTGCACTTGTTGTGCTTGTCCGGCTGCACCCTTATGCGACTTTTGCGCGGAGTTGTCTTTTAGTGAAGACTTCGTATCGTGCACTTGTTGTGCTTGTCCGGTTGCACCCTTAGGCGACTTTTGCGTGGATTTTGTTGCACGTGAGGGTAGTCTACGCTACTTGTCGCGGTGACTTCGAATTGGTCGAATGCCGAAGGCCGTCGGAGCGGTCTTTTTCGACATGGTGATTCTTGAAATTTTTTGCGGGGGCTTTTCACTGGTATATTACATGGCTCCGCCTCGTTAAAAACCTCACCCCCGGGAGGAAAAGAGTGCGGGCCTGAACAACATTGTTTGCAGAATTACAAAGGCGCGTAGGCCCTGGGACTTAAATAAAAAATTTCCAGAGGTTATCGATGTTTCAGGAATGTTCTAAGTCTTCGCCGGATGATGTTGCCAACCTATAAGCACTGGGGGATGCCTTCGGCTTGACTATCAATGGACCATCCCACTTCGGCTCTAGCTTGCCTCGTGATTCTGTCCGGGTGGTTCTTACAAGTACGAGGTCCCCTTCGTTGAATTCTCTTAGAATGACTGCGTTGTCATGCCAGGCCTTGGTTTGAACCTGATATTTGTCGAGGACCTGCAGGGCGAGGACACGGTCTCCGTCGATGAGATCTTTGGAAGTTGGTTCGTCGACATCGAGGACATTTGATTTGTTTGTTCGAGGGGACCCGTGCTTTAACTCTTGCGGCGTCATGGCCTCAGATCCATACATTAGGCGGAAGGGTGTGAACCCGGTTGCCCGGCACTCTATCGTGTTCAGGGCCCATACAACTTCAGGTAATTGGTCGGCCGATTTGCCCTTTTTGTCGTCAAGAAGCCTTTTCTTGATGGCACTAAAAATCTTGCCATTGGCACGCTCAACAACACTGTTGGATTATGGGTGGTACATAGAGGCAAAGACAGGCTTGGTGCCGATGGAAAAGCAGAAATCCCTGAAGTCTTGGCTGTCGAACAGTTTGCCGTTGTCGACTGTGAGTTCGGACAGGACTCCGAAGCGGTAGACAATGTTTTGCTAGAAGAATTTTAGGACGGTCTTCGATGTTATTCTGGATACTGCCCTGGCCTCAATCCACTTTGTGAAATATTCGACGGCGACGAAGGTGAACTTGAGGTTTCCTTGAGCTGTAGGCAGTGGTCCAACGATGTCCAGCCCCCAGCGTTGAAGTGGCCATGTATGGGTGATGAGTTTGGTGAATTGCGAAGGGCTGCCTGAGCGAGGGGAGAACTTTTGGCATGCTTCGCATGACCTTGTGACTCGATTAGCGGTGCAAATTATTGCGGGCCAGTAAAATTCCTAACGAATCACCTTGGCAACGAGGGCGCTAGGTCCTGAGTGGGAGCCGCAAGTTCCGCTGTGGACTTCGTGGAGGATTTTTATGCCTTCGGTTTCAGTTATGCACTTCAGCATGGGCTGGCTGATTCCCTTTTTGTATAGCTGACCCTCGACTAATGCGAAGTCCCTGCTTCTGTGCTTTAGTCGTTTGTCCTCATTGCGATCAGTTGGATGGTAATGGCCTTGCAGGTACAGTGTTTTTGGGGCCCACCAGTCTTCGGCCATGATGAGGTTGACGATGTGGTGGCCTTCGGTGTCCTGAGTTATTTGCAGACCTTCGGGGTTACGGACAGCTGGCGTGTCGATGACGTGGTAGAACACGTTAGAGGGCAAGGCCTCGCCCTTGGCCGCTGCTTTGGCCAACGCCTCGGCCTCTTCGTTCTTGTTGCAGTCGACATGCTGTAGGGTGAAACCCTTGAATTGTCTCTCAAGGCTGTGGACAGCTATGAGATACTGCCCATTTGCAGAATTGTCTCTCGGGTGATGTGGTACCTGGAGAGTTCGGCTGCCCATTTGGTGATTCAGACGGATGCCTCCGGGTTCCTGAACAATTCTCCTAGACCCCTGTCCAAAGTGACCCGCACTTTGAATGCCTCAAAGTACTGGCACAGTTTGCGCGATGCCATGACGACTGCGTATGAAATTTTTTCTAGTTTGGTCATGTTGCACTTAGAAGCCATGAGGACTTCGGAGACATAGTACACTAGGCACTGCCGACTTGTGCCCTCTCTATCCTGCTCTTGGACTAACGCCGTGCTAATTGCACATGGTGAGGCTGCAATGTATAGAAGAAGAGGCAACAAAGGATCAGGGCTAGCAAGGGTTGCTAAGTTGGACAGGTGTTGTTTGAGCGACTTGAAGGCCGCCGCCTGCTCTGGTCCCCAAGCGAAGTCTTTTGCACCATGCAATGTCTTGAGGAAAGGTAGACTACGCTCTGCGGATTTGGAGAAGAATCTGTTCAGGGCGGCCAATCTGCCTGTCAGTCGCTGGACATCCCTAGTGGACTGTGGGGGTGTCATGTTGATGATCGCTTGGATCTTAGTTGGGTTGGCCTCGATCCCTTGGTGCAACACTAGGTAACCAAGTATCTTCCACTGGCGAACTCCGAAGACACACTTGTCAGGGTTGAGCCAAAGTCGTGCATCGCACATATTAACGAATGTTTCTGTGAGGTCGGCCAGGTGATCCTCTTTGTTTTTGCTTGCGACGATGATGTCGTCTATGTAGGTGAAAATGTTGCGGTCTACTTGACTTTCAAGGACCCTCTTGGTGAGGCGAGAAAAGGTTGACCTGGCGTTTTTGAGTCCTTCTGACATTCAGACGAAGCAGTACGTGCCGAAGGGTGTGATAAAGCTTGTGCTAGCTTTGTCCTCCTCTTTCATGTAAATCTGGTGGTAACCGGAGAAGCAATCGAGGAGGGACATGACTTTGCAGCCTGCTGTGCTATCGACTATTTTGTCGATCCATGGCAGGGGGAAGTTATCCTTGGGACAAGCCTTATTGAGGCTTGTGAAGTCTATGCACATGCGCCACTTGCCGCTCTTCTTTTGCACCATGACCACGTTGGCGAGCCATGTAGGATAAGGGATTGGATCGACAAATTTGGCTTCCAATAGGCAGTGCACCTCGGCCTTGGCGGCTTCAGTCTTCTCATTGGACATTTTGCGCAGTCGTTGCTTTTTTGGGCGCACCGAAGGGTCGATGCCAAGGCCATGCTCGATGATGGTGCGGCTGATCCCGACCAAATCGAGGGCGAACCAAGCAAAGACGTCCTTGTTTCGGGAGAGACAAGAGATGAGTTTTTCCTCGTCTCGCGAGGTCAGGTCTTCGCTTATTACGACCGTTTGTTTAGGCGTTGCCGGGTTGAGGGGTACCGCCTTCGTTCTGTCACTGCTTTGGAGCTGCACTTTGACTTTTTCGTCTGCGACTGGGTGGGTCCCTTCAAAACCTTCGCGCTATGCCGTGAGGCAGTGTACGTTCTGTTGCCCTGGAACAAAGTCCCTCTCAATGTTGCATGTTGTCTGCTGGTTTCCATAAACTATGATCACTCCTTGCGGACCTAGGATTTTCATGCAGAGGTAGAGTCCGTGAATGGCCGTCTCAAACTTGTTGATGGAGCCCCGACCCATTATGGCGTTGTATGGGTATACCATGTCGACAATATCGAAAGTGACCTGCTCACTTCGTGCATTGGGTGCTACACCAAATCATAGGGGTAGCTCTATCTTGCCGATGGGGAAGGTGCCCTTACCGCCGAAGCCGTATAGGGGGTTGTCCAAAGGTTTTGAGTAATCTGTGGCTTATGCCCATGCGATCGAAGGTGTGCAGGAAGATGATATCAGCTTGACTGTCGTTGTCGACCAGAACTTTGTGTAGGTCCCAGCCTGCTACACTGCAGTTGATCACCATGGCATCGACGTGAGGAGCGCTGCGCAAATCAACATCTCTTGCGTCAAAGGTGAGTGGTACATGAGACCACCTTGTTTGCACTACTGGGCTAGTGAGAGCGACGTGGTTCACACTTCGGTAGTGTTCCCTTTTCTGCCGCTTTGTTTCGAAGTCCACGCTGGACCCTCCGGTGATCATGTGGATGACTCCGCGATATTGTGGTTTGGCGAAGTCTTCCTGCTTGGGTGCTTGTGGGGGGTGGTTATGGTGTGGTGGATTTGGGTGATGCGGAGGCGGTGTGGTAGAACCTGCACTTCTTGACGGTGCTGGTACGCGTGGTTGCGTGGATGCTGGATTTGCTCATTGTTGTAGGGTTGCTGGTGGTGGTATGTGTGCGCGACAACCCTCTGGTTGTCGGCTGGCTGTGCTCTGGACATTCTACCCCTGGTGGCCTTGGTTTCTGGACAATCCCTTGTTGGGTGTGCACAGTCCTCGCCATGAAACAGACAGTAGAATCTGCGCGGCTGCTGCGTCCGTCCCCGGCCGCTCCCTCTGGTGTCGTTGCCGCGGCCTTGGGGGGTATTCCTGACGACGAGCAGTCTCTCTGGCTGGATGCTGATTGGCTATGTTGTGCACCTATTGGTGACTGTGGCTGTCCCGTCCGGAGTCTGGTTGCGATGGCCTGGTCCAGGTTCTGCTGGACTGTGGAGGGTCCTTAGGCTTCCTCTAAGATTCAACCTTGCGTTGATGCAGCTCTTCAGACTTGACATACTTCTCGAATAGTTGATATAGCTCATGTAGATTTTTGGGTGGGTCCCTGATGCAATGACTGTACAGGACGCCAGCCCGAAGACTACTGATGGTGTAATGGATCGCGATGTGGTCGTCAACTGATGGCAGTTGCGACTTGAGCGTCAGGAATTTTCTGTAGTACTCGTGAAGGGTTTCCTTCTCTTGCTGCTTGCAGAGGGATAACTTGGCCAGGGCATCGGTATCAGGTCGGTACCCTTGAAAGTTGAGCAGGAACTTGTCGCGGAGCCCTTTCTAGGAGTCAATGGACAGTGGCGGTAACCTGGTGTACCAAGTCAAGGCCGGGCCATCGAGCGCGATGATGAAGGATTTGGCCATTGTGGCGTTGTCCCCTCCGGACGATGCGACGGCAACCTGGTAGCTCATGATGTATTGTGATGGGTCGGTACTGCCGTTGTATTTGGGGTAGGTGCCAGCCCTGAAGTTGGCGGGCAAGGCGATGCTTGGAGTTGCTGAGCCAAGGGGCTTCGCTCGTCGAGGTAGTTGATCCCCTAGAAAGCTGCGGTGGGTGGAATGAAGGGGCCACGCTGTGGTATGATTGGGTCTCCGGCTTGGACGTGCTGCTGGAGGGGTGCTAGCGGTGCAAGCGGTCCATGCTGCAGATTGTATTGGCCCTCGCCCTGCATGAGCGTGATCTCTTGCTCTAGCTCCCGAGGTCTCTGCTCCTCATCTTGTATCATCTGACGCACCTTGGTTTGCATGGTGACACGTTGGTGCTTGGCCTCGAGGATTTCTTTCTGCTTTTGGAGGTTGTGGTTCTTGATGCGCAGGGCCCGCAGCTTTAGCTGGTCTTTGGCTGAGATGCCGATGACTTCTCCATCTTCTATTGCATCTTCACCCTCTGGTGGAGCAAAGCCTGGTGGTGGTGCTTGCGGTACGCCTCTGGAGCTGCAGGTGCGTAGGGTGCCTTCGGGGGTGGGATGGTCTTGGCGCTGTCTTTTGCTGACAGCTTCATCTTTGAAGGCCTCTTGGGGGGTGTTGTCCGTGAGGACCTTGCCTTTTTTTCTCTGCCAGTAGCGGTGCCTTCGCCGCTTCGTCGATGGATGGGGCTACCTTCGAACTAGCTCGCTTGGGGGCCATCGCGGGTTGTTTTTCGTAGCACGAACGGTGGGCGCCAAATGTTGGAACTTGCTCCGAACCGCGGATATCCCAACTCCTTAAGGTCTCCGTTTTCGGAACATACTTTCCCACAATCTTCACGGCCTCGGCCTCCACTTCACGAACAAATGCGGTCGCGTTCCAACCATGCAGATCCACAATGAAGGTAGGACTTCGCACCAACCGGTTGCCCAGTGTCGGCATCCGTCGAGGGCACGCTTCGCCCAGCACCAATCCATGCGCCAAGGGCCACACCCTATACCCGATGAATTCCTCAACCAAATTGCGCCCGCTACTCAAGCGGGCAGCATACCGAAGGCCCCCCTTGTCCTCGTCATCTTCCGCTACCTCGAATTGAGGGAACACCACATAACAATGTGAGAAAAGAATGGCCGGAGGCAGGCTAGTCAGGTCTTCGACATCACCAGAAGAAACATAGAACCAATAATCCCACCAGTTGCCCCACTTGTTCCTGGCGCAAGGGACTATCTCCACAACCTCTGCTGAAGTCTTTTCTGTCCTCGGCGTGAAGGTGCACGACCCAAATTGAGCAATCTTACTTCCTATCTTCCTCTTCTTCCAATGCAGGCAATAATTCTTGGCGAAGACCTCCACAGACGGCTGTCCGCCGTAAGAAGTAACTGCCCACACATACTTCTCCAGCGCAACCGCGGCGTTAGGCGTCAATTGGTGAACCTGCACTTCGAACCTTTGCAACACCTCTGCCACGAAGCGATGTGCCAGGAGGCGAAGGCCGGCGACGAAAAATGACTCGAAAACAACCAACTCGCCTTCAGGCTCGGGGATCTCCTCTGCATTCGGCACTCGCCCGACACCATCACCAAAGTACCCAAGCCACTGCATCTCCAGCACGTGGATTGAGGAAATCCTCGAGGTGCCAAACTCTATGGTATGACTGGGCTGCAACTCCATCACCGCCAAATCGCTCAACATATCTTCGGACGACGGCGCGGTCGACAATGCACTCGTAGTAGATGAAGAAGAAGGCATCAAAACGTACCGTCGGCGGTGGCGCGCGGTCTACTTGATGCGGGCCAGAGTTCCGAAGCGGGAGAGCAAGGAGGGCAAGCGAGCAGTTCAGGAAAGCTAGGGTTTCTACAGTGCGAGTGGAAGACAGGATCAGGTCAGCCGTGGTCGCGTTTTTATAGGCAGAAAGTGACGCCTCAGTCAACCCGCAGTCCAATAGTAACACGTCCATCAACGGTCACATTTCAAAAACCCCCACAGGACCACTTCGAGCGAGGGCAGCGTGTTCACCATCTAGCAGAGTCTTCGGCACCAGCTGACTTAGTCGAACTGGTCCCTCGGAGGGCAAATGTTGGGGCGAAGGCGAACACACTACCCTTCGCTCTACGTCTGCGTCTCCTCCGTTGCTCAGACGAATGCTGCATCCACAACACGCCGGAACAAGCCGAGGGCGTGACCCGGACGGAGACCGGTGCGACCCCCTTCACTCTGGTGTCGCAGACGAAGGCCCCGCTTGATGTCGACGGGTTTTCCGCGTCCACACCGCCGGGGAAGACCCATGTGTGATTCAGCCCATGATGATGGGCCCCACGAGTTCAGGTCTGATTAGGTTGCGTCTGTAATAGGGTTTACTTTAATGATTGTCTGTAACCTCCCCTCGTGGGAATATTTTGGGGATAAGCCGGGTACTCGAGGGTATAAATGTCCTTGACAGGGACAGGCGGCCCCTCGAGTACCTATAAATACCCCTGTACAGTGCCCTCACAGGGGAGATTAACGAAGCTTTTGCCATCCCTCGACAAACTTTGCAAACACTCTTTCCACTCCCTCGTTGGATCACTTGCCCAGGAGAGCAAGTTCCAACAATGACGTTTATGCTGGTTGAGAATAATGTGACTGTAGACATGAAGGAGTAGAGAACAGGTTATCTATTTGTACTGGTATATGGTAGTACTTGGATTATGGTAGGATCATTGTGGAGGGAAGCTGCTTGTGGCGGTGGTGGTGATGACTTCACTTGCAAATCCCGTAGAATTATTGGAACCCAGGTAAATTATGATATTAAATAAAAGAAAAATGGACATATAATTTAAAATAGAAAATTGTAAAAGTATACATGTATACATATTCAAATGCAACAGAGGTAAAAAAAAGTTTACTGCAACCTCCAAGAGCTTGCAGCAGGCTACTCATATTTACATTGCTCTTCCAAAGAATCAGCCAATATCTCGTGATGTAGGCCTTTTGGGAAAATATGTTTGCATCTAGCTATATTAGAAGATGTAAAGATTGACTTATGCAATGGTGTTCTCTGAAGGTGTAAAGATGTAAATATGAAACTGCATAAATTAAGTATGTTAGAAAAACACCACACAACTAACTATTGCAGGTCGAGAGTGGATGCTTCTGCTATAATCTTATATTACCATCGAAAGCATGCAATCTATACTATACTTAAAGCACCAGTTTCAACGGTCGTCCCGCGTCATCTTTTTACAAATAACCCCTCACAGCTATTTCAAATTAATCCGCTGGACGCCTATAGATGGCCAAACGGCGGCCCGGCACGGGCCAGACGTGCATGGGCTACAACTCTGGCCCAGGCATGTCATGTCGGCCTGCTGACTGTGCCGGGCCAGCCCGTTAGCCCATCAGCCCATTTGATTAAATTAGCATAAAATGTTAAAAAAATGGTGCAGGAGGTAGGGTTCGAACTCATGCCCTGATGGAAGAAGGGCGGGAGACACTACGTAAAGTTTCTAACCAGTAGAACATCATTCTCAAATGTTTTTAACATTGAATATAAATTATATATATGTATATATGTTTTTTGTAAAATAAAAAATATAATCGTGTTGGGCCGGACCAGCACTACGGGCCGAGGCTAGAGCCCAAGCACGGCACGACGTTCTTGGCTCTTGCAAGCATTAGGTCGTTTCTGAGACCACATTGGCGCAATGGACTCCATGGTGTTTGAGGTTTCTAAATTGGATGGAGCAACAATGATTTGTCACAAGTAAAATGAAAGGTTAATTGTTGGCTTTAAATGTTAGTAATTGCTACGAAGTAGCATAATTTATATGGAACGCATCCAGTTTTTATTGATGCCTGAGTTTAGCAATCACTCCATATTTTGATCTATCTTTTTTATAAGTTTGAGTTCATGTGACTTATTTTAGAAACTTGAGCTCACAAGCTTTCTCTTATTTGGTCTCTGTATTGTGGAATTATGTCATTTATAATATTTGTTCATTCAGTCAGTCGTTGTGAACTCTCTTCTAATCGCTCACTTCATTGGACGTGTTGTACCAAGACATATTGGATGGAGTAAATAATAACATCAGTTATCGAAATCAAAAAATATTATATGGAGAGCGGAGACAATCAATAAAAAATCTTGAATTTTTTTGTGGATAGGTTATATGGGTATTGTTGTAAGCCGTCGCATCGCACGGGCAACCGACTAGTATTGCATAAAAGCAACACATGTATTGACTTAAAAGCATATAAATTTAGAGTTTCAGACTATCAATGTCCAATCTTTTTTGTACAATTATAAAATCACATACTACCATCCCCAAGGAAAACAAAGTATCTAAAATATTATGGCATAGCCTTGAGCAAGGAAAGACAGAACAATACAATTTATCCCAATTGATACTGCATTTCATAATGCCCAACAAATTCTGATCATAAATTGCATGGATGAAGATGGAAAAACACCTGCTTTAAAAGAATATTACATGATCCTCAATTACATTTTGCAGGCTACAATGGGAGGTGGGACAGGGACTGATGGGGCACCTAATTTTCTAGGGATTGCAAAGTCCACAGATATATTAACTACTCGACTTTTCACAACCCCATTTACATACAAGGGAAGAAAACAGACACTCCAGTCACGAGGAATTGTATCCTTGATTGTAATTCCAAAATGACAAGTTACTGGATGGTGTATGCCCTAAATACACCTGTGACAAAAAGGCAAGGTTGCATATTAACTTGTTAATATTTTAATTGGTTGTGATAGCATACTTTTGCCTAATACAGGTGCCCTGCGCTGCTCTACACTTTAGTAGGTCTTTACAATCTAATATTTTGGAAATAATTCTTCCCTCATTTAATTAAACTGATCCTAGTTGTACAACCACTACATTTCTTCCTCTTATCTTGTAAAGGTAGAGGCAGTATGACAATAGAGATAGAAGAGCAGTGCTTCCAAATAAAACGGCATATGCAAACCCCATGATTAGTGGAAGTGTAAAAACCCAACAGAAAATTACATTTGCTTACGACATCTTCTATTATTGATAGGTCTTATAGAGTAGTAGAGAAAATAAGAGAATAGAAATATGAATATGTGGACATTAACTGAACAAATCACCAACAATGCCTATGTAGTTGTGTTGCACAAATGTTCCACAAATCTGCTACTGCATGGCCCTTGCATCCATGGAAAATTAAAATGTTCAGAAACAGCGTGGTGAGAAACACCGCTCTGATTTTTGGAAAAATGCAGAGTGGACAAAAAAAACACGACACCAGTGCTGCTCCAGCCAATGGAACCGTGATGAGTAATGACTTCGGACTCAGCAAGACCTGGTATGGTGGCCACACTTCTACCAGCCACTGAGCTCTGCTGCTGCTTCTGCATAGCGAAGTGACGCCTCGGGTACATCGGCGGCAACCCAGCAACCAGCCCAGCTTCTGGACCTTGAGGAAGTACTTTTGGGCATGCCTCCGTATCTGCGGCACACATTGTGTCGTGTTCAGAGCTGATTTTCAGTTCTTGGACAAAAATAGGTATGAACGCGCGCACACACACACATCTGATCAGCAACTAATATTCGATACCTAGACCATCGTCTTGGTGCTTACATGCTCCTCGATCTTCGTCCAAACATGAGAAAACAAATAACTCATGGCGCCGAGGATGGGACCGCAAGATCTTTTCACAGCTAAGATCATGGTGCTCTCGCTACCATCGACTCCAAGAAAAATGTGGAAGAAAGAAGAGAGATCCACGAATGTGGACCAGGCTAGACTGAAAGGGAAATTGGGTTAACCATTTCCTGTAATTAATTTTGGTGGTTGATGACCAATGCAAACACGTGGACTAACTAGTTTGTCTAGAATTCGTGTATTACAGGTGCATAAGGTTCAAAATAAACCAAGAAAGAAATCAAGTTAGGGACACAATTTAATTGGAGCAAAATGAATTAAGTGTGCTGGAAAATGGTGCACCAGACACTGTCCGGTGCGCCAACCAGGCTCCCCCTCAAACCAGCCACTCTCGTGAAAATGGATGCACGCTCCGCTATAATTCACCAGACTGTCCGGTGAGCCAGCAGAGCAACGACTAACTGGCACCAACGGTCGATTGCAGAAAGTACTCTGCGTGAACAGTACAAATGCAGAAGTCAGAGCAGCAAAGTCAGAGGTCACCGGACTGTCCGGTGCGCCACCGGACTGTCTGGTGCAGCAAGACGACAAAGGTTCCAACAGTCGACCAGCTCCAAACCCTAACGGTTGCGCTGACGTGGCGCACAGCGGACAGTGCACAGTGACTATCCGGTGGCGCACCGGACTGTCCGGTGCGCCCATCGCCAGCAGAATTCAGCCAACGGTTAGAAGTGGTTGGGAGGCTATAAATACCTCCAACCACCTCATTCAATTCCATCTAAGCATTCTGAATTCTTCATTCATTGCAAGAGCAAAAGCCCAGCACTCCAAGACACAATCAAAGCAATCAATCCACTCAAAGCCCCAAAAATCAACTCTAGTGCATTAGGGCTTGTGAGAGAATCACTTGTGTTCTTTGTTGCTCTTGTCGCTTGGTTTGACCCTTTTCCTTTCCCTTCTATTTCTCAAGTGACTTGTAATCGAAGCAAGAGATACCTAAGTGTGTGGTGGTCCTTGCGGGGTCCAAGTGACCCGAGAGATAAAGGAAAAGGCTCACTCGGTCTAAGTGACCGTTTGAGAGAGGGAAAGGGTTGAAATAGACCCAGTCTTTGTGACCTCCTCAACGGGGACTAGGTTCTTTGGAACTGAACCTCGGTAAAACAAATCATCGTGTTCACTCACCTTGATTCTTGTTTGATTTGTTTTCCCCTCTCTAACGTTTCCTTACTAGTGTGAATTTGAGTTGGCTCACATACGTCATCCGCAATCCTTGAGCAACTCCTAGCAAGAGAGATATTCGTTTCGACTTGAATTTAATTCTAACGCTAACCCCCGACCTTAGTGTGTTTTTAAGTTAATAAATTTCAGGTTTCGCCTATTCACCCCCCTCTAGGCGACTTTCAATTGGTATCGGAGCTAGTGCTTCATTAAGAGTCTAACCAACTCAAAGTGATGTCTGGAGATCACACCAAGAGAGAGATCATGACCGGCGAAAAGGCCGCAAGCTCGAGGAGGACTCTCTCAAGGGAGTCCAGCAACAAACACAAGGAGGAATCCTCTTCCTCCATCAAGTCGCATCGGAGAGGTGACAAGAACAAGATGAAGAAGGTGGTCTACTATGAGACCGACTCTTCGTCACCCTCCACATCAAGCTCCGAGTCGTCCACTACTTCTAAGCTCCATGAGCGAAAGAAGTATAGTAAGATGCCCCTACGTTATCCCCGTATTTCAAAGCGTGCTCCATTACTTTCTGTTCCCTTAGGAAAACCACCATATTTTGATGGCGAGGATTATTGTATGTGGAGTGATAAAATGAGACATCATCTAACCTCACTCCACGAAAGCATTTGGGATATTGTTTAATTTGGAGCGTAGGTACCAAAGGTGGGGGACAAGGACTACGACTCGGACGAGGCCACCCAAATATGGCACTTTAACTCCCAAGCAACTTCTATACTCCTCGCCTCTTTATGTCGAGAGGAGTATAATAAGGTGCAAGGGTTAAAGAGCGCCAAAGAAATTTGGCACGTTCTCAAAACCACACACGAAGGGGATGAGGTGACCAAGATCACCAAGTGCGAAACGATCGAGGGAGAACTCGGTCGATTCGTCCTTAACAAAGGAGAAGAGCTGCAAGCCATGTACAACCGGCTCAAGACCATGGTGAACCAAGTACGCAACCTCGGGAGCACCAAATGGGATGACCATGAGATGGTCAAGGTTATTCTTAGATCCATCGTATTTCGCAATCCTACTCAAGTTCAATCAATACGTGGGGATCCTAGATATAAACTGATGTCCCCCGAGGAGGTTATTGACAAGTTTGTGAGCTTTGAACTAATGATCAAAGACTCCAAACACATTGTCAACTTGGAACAAGGCGCCACCTCCACACCCGAGGTGCAACCCGTTGCATTCAAAGCAACGGAAAAAGAGGAGTCTACATCAAGTAGACTTCCAATCGATGCCTCCAAGCTCAACAACGAGGAAATGACGCTCATCATCAAGAGCTTCCGCAAAATCCTCAAGCAAAGGAGGGAGAAGGACCACAAGCCCCACTCCAAAAGGGTGTGTTATCGATGTGGTAAGTCCGGTGATTTCATAGCTAAATGTCCAATATCTAGTGAAAGTGATAGGGACGAAGACAAGAAGGGGAAGAAGGAGGAGAAGAAGTGATACTACAAGTAGAAGGCCGGCGATGCGCACATGTGCCGGGAATGGGACTCCGACGAGAGCTCCACCGACTCCTCCTCCGACGAGGACGCCGCCAACATTGCCGTCAATAAAGGCCTACTCTTCCCCAACGTTGGCCTCAAATGTCTCATGGCTAAGGACGGCAAGAAGAAGAAGGTACAATCTAGAGCCACCCCCAAATATACAACATCTAGTGATGAGGGTAGCTCTAGCGATAATGAAGATGATTTACTTGCTCTTTTTGCCAACCTTAACATGGAACAAAAGAAAAAATTAAATGAACTAATTGAGACCATTAATGAGAAGTATGATCTCTTGGAATGCCAAGAAGACTTACTCGTTAAGGAAAATAAAAAATTCGTTAAATTGAAAAATGCTTATGCTCAGGAAGTAGAAAAATGTGAAAACTTATCTAAGGAGCTTAGCATTTGTCATAATTCAATTTCAAGTCTTAAAGCTGAGAATGATAACTTAGTATCTAAGATTGAAAAGTTGAATGTTTGCAATAATGCAATTTCCTATCTTAGAGATGAGAATGTTAGATTAAATGCTAAGATAGAAGAATTAAATGCCTGCAAACCATCTACATCTACTATTAAGCATGTTCCCATTTGCACTAGATGTAGAGATATTAATGTTGATGCTTTAGATGATCATCTTGCCATCATTAAGAAACAAAATGATCACATAGCTACATTAAATGCTAAAATTGCCGAGCATGAGCTCGAAAATGAATAATTTAAATTTGCTCGTAGCATGCTTTATAATGGGAGATGCTCTGACATTAAGGATGGCATTGGTTTCCAACAGGGGAGCAATGTCAAGCTTAATGCCCCCAAGAATTTGTCTAATTTTGTTAAGGGTAAGGCTCCCATGGTTTAGGATAGAGAGGGATATATTTTATATCCTGCAAACTATCCTGAACATAAGATCAGGAAGATTCATGCTAGAAAACCTCACAATATTTCTCATCATGCATTCATGTATAAAAATAAGGCTTCTAGTTCTAGGCATTCCACTCATATTAAAATGCCTAAGAAGAAAATTCCCACTGCATCAAATGAGCATAACATTTCAGTTAAGACTTTTGATGCTTCCTATGTTTTAACTAACAAATCAGGCAAAATAGTTGCCAAATATGTTGGGGGCAAACACAAGAGTCCCAAGACTTGTGTTTGGGTACCCAAGGTGCTTGTTTCTAATGTGAAAAGACCCAATACCGTTTGGGTACCTAAGAACATGGCCTAAACTTGTTTTGTAGGTTTATGCATCCAGTGGTTCAAGTTGGATAATCGATAGCGGGTGCACAAACCACATGACTGGGGAGAAAAGGATGTTCTCCTCCTATGAGAAAAATGAAGATCCCCAACGAGCTATCACATTCGGGGATGGAAATCAAGGTTTGGTCAAAGGTTTGGGCAAAATTGCTATATCCCCTGACCATTCTATTTTCAATATTTTTCTCGTAGATTCTTTAGATTACAATTTGTTTTCTGTTTCTCAATTATGCAAAATGGGCTACAACTGTCTATTTACTGACGTAGGTGATACTGTCTTTAGAAGAAGTGATGATTTAGTAGAATTTAAGGGAGTGCTAGATGGTCAGCTATACTTAGTCGATTTCAATGATAACCAAGATGAACTAGACACTTGCTTAATTGCTAAGATTAACATGGGTTGGCTCTGGCATCGCCGACTTGCCCATGTTGGAATGAAGAATCTTCATAAGCTTCTAAAGGGAGAGCACATTTTAGGACTAACAAATGTTCATTTTGAGAAAGATAGGGTTTATAGCGCATGCCATGCAGGAAAGCAGGTTGGAGTCCATCATCCACACAAGAACAAAATGACGACTGACATGCCACTTGAACTACTCCACATGGATCTATTCGGCCCGATCGCTTACATAAGCATCGGCAGAAGTAAGTACTGTGTAGTCATTGTGGATGATTATTCTCGCTTCACTTATGTATTCTTTTTGCAGGAAAAATCTAAAACCCAAGAAACCTTAAAGAGATTCTTAAGACAGGCTCAAAATGAGTTCGGATTGAGAATCAAAAAGATTAGAAGCGATAATGGGATGGAGTTCAAGAATTCACAAATTGAAGGCTTTCTTGAGGAGGAGGGCATCAAGCATGAGTTTTTTTCTCCCTACATGCCTCAACAAAATGGTGTAGTGGAGAGGAAAAATAGAACTCTACTGGACATGGCGAGAACGAAGCTTGATGAGTACAAGACACCGGATTGGTTCTGGGCTGAGGCGATTAACACTGCCTGCTACTCCATCAACCGGCTCAACCTTCACCGAATCCTCAAGAAGACATCTTATGAACTCCTCACCAGTAAAAAGCCTAATGTTTCATATTTTAGAGTCTTTGGGAGTAAATGCTTTACTCTTATTAAGAGAGGTAGAAGTTCCAAATTTGCTCCTAAGGCAGTAGAAGGCTTTTTACTAGGATATGACTCCAACACAAGGGCATATAGAGTCTTCAACAAATCCACTAGATTGGTTGAAGTTTCTTGTGACATTGTGTTTGATGAGACTAATGGCTCCCAAGTGGAGCAAGTTGATCTTGATGAATTAGATGATGAAGAGGCTCCATGCGTCGCGCTAAGGAACATGTCCATTGGAGACGTGTGTCCAAAAGAAACCGAGGAGCCCACAAGCACAAGATCAACCATCATCTTCCATGCAAGCATCTCCGCCAACTCAAGATGAGGATCAGGCTCAAGATGATGTAGATGAAGATCAAGAGGATGAGCCACCTCAAGAGGAGAACATGGATCAAGGGGGAGATGAAGATGATCAAGACAAGGAAGATGATCAAGAAATAAGGGATCAAAGACCGCCACACCCAAGAGTCCACCAAGCAATTTAACGAGATCACCCCGTCAACTCCATCCTTGGTGACATTCATAAGGGGGTAACCACTAGATCTCGAGTTGCTCATTTCTGTGAACATTACTCTTTTGTTTCCTCTATTGAGCCATACAGGATAGAGGATGCACTAAGAGATCCGGACTGGGTGGTGGCAATGCAAGAGGAACTCAACAACTTCACAAGGAATGAGGTATGGCATTTAGTTCCGCGTCCTAATCAAAATGTTGTAGGTACCAAATGGGTACTCCGCAACAAGCAAGATGAGCATGGTGTGGTGATAAGGAACAAAGCCCGACTTGTGGCTAAAAGTTATTCACAAGTCAAAGGTTTGGACTTTGATGAAACTTATGCACCCGTAGCTAGGCTTGAGTCAATTCGTATATTACTTGCCTATGCTACTTACCATGGCTCCAAGCTTTATCAAATGGACGTGAAGAGTGCCTTCCTCAATGGACCTATCAAGGAAGAGGTCTATGTTGAGCAACCTCCCGGCTTTGAAGATAGTGAGTATCCTAACCATGTGTATAAGCTCTCAAAGGCGCTTTATGGGCTCAAGCAAGCCCCATGAATGCCTGCGAGATTTCCTTATCACTAATGACTTCAAAGTCAGAAGAGCCGATCCTACTCTCTTTTTACTAAAATTATTGCAAAGGATTTGTTTATATGCCAAATTTATGTTGATGATATTATCTTTGGGTCTACTAACAAGTCAACTTGTGAAGAGTTTAGTAGGATCATGATACAGAAATTCGAGATGTCTATGATGTGGGAGTTGAAGTATTTCCTAGGATTTCAAATCAAGCAACTCCAAGAGGGCATCTTCATCAGCCAAACAAAACATTCAAGACATACTTAAGAAGTTTGGAATGAAGAATGGCAAACCCATCAAGACACCCATGGGAATAATGGCATCTCGACCTCGACACGAGAGGTAAATTTGTAGATCAAAAGGTATACCGGTCGATGATAGGTTCTTTACTCTACTTATGTGCATCTCGACCGGATATTATGCTTTCTGTATACATGTGTGCAAGATTTCAGGCAAATCCTAAGGAAGTTCACATTAGGGTCGTAAAGAGAATCATGCGATATTTAGTCTACACTCCTAAGTTTGGGCTTTGGTACCCTAAGGGATCTACCTTTGATCTAATTGGGTATTTCGATGCCGATTATGCCGGATGTAAAATTGATAGAAAGAGCACATTAGGGACTTATCTGTTTCTAGGAACATCCCTGGTGTCATGGGCTTCAAACAAACAAAACTCCGTAGCTCTTTCCACCGCTGAAGCCGAGTACATTACCGCAGGCCATTGTTGTGCGCAATTACTTTGGATGAGACAAACCCTTAGGGACTATGGCTACAAATTGAGCAAAGTCCCTCTCCTATGTGATAATGACAGTGTAATCCGCATTGCGGATAATCCCGTTGAACACAGCCGCACTAAACACCTAGACATCCGGTATCACTTTTTGAGAGATCACCAACAGAAGGGGGATATCGAAATAGCCTATGTGAACACTCACAACCAATTAGCCGATATCTTTACCAAGCCACTAGATGAGAAAACCTTTAGCAACTTAGGAATGAGCTAAATATACTTGATTCTTGGAACTTTGATTGAAACATTGCACACATAGCTTATTTATATACCTTTGATCATGTCTCTTTCATTTGGTGCAAATGCATATTTCTTATTCTTCTTGTGCCAAGGCTACGACTAATGTGCTTTCAAGTGTATTTGAAAGTCGCCTAGATGGGGGGGTGAATAGGGCTAAACTGAAATTTACAAAGTTAATCACAACTACAAGTCGGGTTAGCGTTAGAAATATAATCGAGTCCGAGAGAGGGCGTAAAAACAAATCACAAGCGAATAAAGAAGTGAGACACAAGGATTTGTTTTACCGAGGTTCGGTTCTCTCAAACCTACTCCCCGTTGAGGTGGTCACAAAGACCAGGTCTCTTTCAACCCTTTCCCTCTCTCAAATGGTCCCTCGGACCGAGTGAGCTTCTCTTCTCAATCAACCGGGAACCAAACTTCCCCGCAAGGATCACCACACAATTGGTGTCTCTTGCCTCGATTACAATTGAGATGATCGCAAGAAAGAATAAGAAAAAGAAGCAATCCAAGCACAAGAGCTCAAATGAACACAACAATCACTCTATCTAATCACTAAAGCTTTGAGTTGAATTGGGAGAGGATTTGATCTCTTTTGTGTGTCTAGAATTGAATGCTAGAGCTCTTGTAAGTAGTTGGAAGGTGGAAAACTTGGATGACTTGAATGTGGGGGTGGTTGGGGTATTTATAGCCCCAACCACCAAACTTGACCGTTGGTGGAGTCTGATGTCGCATGGCGCACCGGACAGTCCGGTGCGCCACCGGACACTGTCCGGTGCACCAGCCACGTCACCTGGCCAAAGGGTTCTGACCGTTGGAGCTCTGTCATGTGGGCCCACCTGGCTGTCCGGTGGTGCACCGGACAGGCCCTGTAGGCTGTCCGGTGTGCCACCCGCACGTGTTGTGCTCCTCTGCGCGCGCTGGCGCGCATTTAATGCGTTGCAGACGACCGTTGCGCTCGACGTAGCCGTTGCCCCGCTGTCACACCGGACAGTCCGGTGTGCACCAGACACTGTCCGGTGACTCACCGGACAGTCCGGTGAATTTTAGCGGAGCGGATTCCCAAAGCTGGCGAGTTCAAAGTCGCTCTCCTCTGGAGCACCGGACACTGTCTGGTGGTGCACCGGACAGTCCGGTGAATTATAGCGAAGCGCCTCTGAGATTTCCTGAAGGTGAAGAGTTCAACTTGGAGTCCCCTGGTGCACCAGACAGTCCGGTGCGCCAAACCAGGGTGCCTTCCGGGAAAACCTTTGCTCTCTTGATTGAACCCTTTTTTTGGTCTTTTTATTGGCTTATTGTGAACCTTTGGCACCTGTAGAACTTATAGACTAGAGCAAACTAGTTAGTCCAATTATTTGTGTTGGGCAATTCAACCACCAAAATCATTTAGGAAAAAGGTGGAAGCCTAATTCCCTTTCAATCTCCCCCTTTTTGGTGATTGATGCCAACACAAACCAAAGCAAGTATAGAAGTGCATAATTGAACTAGTTTGCAAAATGTAAGTGCAAAGGTTACTTAGAATTGAGCCAACATATATTTTCATAAGATATGCATGGATTGTTTCTTTATAATTTTAACATTTTGGACCATGCTTGCACCACATATTTTGTTTTTGCAAATACTTTTGTAAATTCTTTTCAAAGTTCTTTTGCAAATAGTCAAAGGTAAATGAGTAAGATTTTGAGAAGCATTTTCAAGATTTGAAATTTTCTCCCCCTGTTTCAAATGCTTTTTCCTTTGACTAAACAAAACTCCCCTTCAATAAAATTCTCCTCTTAGTGTTCAAGAGGGTTTTAAGACACCAATTTTTGAAGATGCTACTTTCTCCCCCTTTAGAACACAAAGAGATACCAATTTGAAAATCATAAGTTTTTAAAATTTGGTGGTGGTGCGGTCCTTTTGCTTTGGGCTTAATACTCTCCCCCTTTGGCATGAATCGCCAAAAACGGATGTTTGAGTGAAATATAAGCCCTTTACTAACTACTTTCTCCCCCTTTGGCAAACAAATAATATGAGTGAAGATTATACCAAAGACGGAGAATTGGTTGGAGCGACGGCGAAGGATGAGTTATGGAGTGGAGTGGAAGCCTTTGTTTTCGCCGAAGACTCCAATTCCCTTTCAATATACCTATGACTTGGTTTGAAATACACTTGAAAACACATTAGTCATAGCATATATAAAAGAGACATGATCAAAGGTATATTTATGAGCTATGTGTGCAAGACATCAAAAGAAATTTCTAGAATCAAGAATATTTAGCTCATGCCTAAGTTTGGTAAAAGTTTGTTCATCTAGTGGCTTGGTAAAGATATCGGCTAATTGATCTTTAGTGTTAATATATGCAATCTCGATATCTCCCTTTTGTTGGTGATCCCTAAGAAAATGATACCGAATGGCTATGTGTTTAGTGCGGCTATGCTCAACGGGATTATCCGCCATGCGGATTGCACTCTCATTATCACATAGAAGAGGAACTTTGGTTAATTTATAACCATAGTCCCTAAGGGTTTGCCTCATCCAAAGCAATTGCGCGCAACAATGGCCTGCGGCAATATACTCGGCTTCGGCGGTAGAAAGAGCTACGGAATTTTGCTTCTTTGAAGCCCAAGACACCAAGGACCTTCCCAAGAACTGGCAAGTCCCCGATTTGCTCTTTCTATTAATTTTACACCCTGCCCAATCGGCATCAGAATAACCAATTAAATCAAATGTGGATCCCCGAGGGTACCAAAGCCCAAACTTAGGAGTATAAGCCAAATATCTCAAGATTCGTTTTACGGCCGTAAGGTGAGATTCCTTAGGGTCGGCTTGGAATCTTGCACACATGCATACGGAAAGCATAATGTCCGGTCGAGATGCACATAAATAGAGTAATGAACCTATCATCGACCGGTATACCTTTTGATCGACGGATTTACCTTCCGTGTCGAGGTCGAGATGCCCATTGGTTCCCATGGGAGTCTTGATGGGCTTGGCATCCTTCATTCCAAACTTGTTTAGAATGTCTTGAGTATACTTCGTTTGGCTAATGAAGGTGCCCTCTTGGAGTTGCTTCACTTGAAATCCTAAGAAATACTTCAACTCCCCCATCATTGACATCTCGAATTTTTGTGTCATGATCCTACTAAATTCTTCACATGTAGATTCGTTAGTAGACCCAAATATAATATCATCAACATAAATTTGGCATACAAACAAATCATTGTCAAGAGTTTTAGTGAATAGAGTAGGATCGGCTTTTCCGACTTTGAAGCCGTTGGCAATAAGGAAATCTCTTAGGCATTCATACCATGCTCTTGGGGCTTGCTTGAGCCCATAAAGCGCCTTAGAGAGCCTATAGACATGGTTAGGATACTCACTGTCTTCAAAGCCGGGAGGTTGCTCAACATAGACCTCTTCCTTGATTGGTCCATTGAGGAAGGCACTCTTCATGTCCATTTGATAAAGCTTGAAGCCATGGTAAGTAGCATAGGCTAATAATATACGAATTGACTCAAGCCTAGCTACGGGTGCATAGGTTTCACCAAAATCCAAACCTTCGACTTAGGAGTATCCCTTGGCCACAAGTCGAGCTTTGTTCCTTGTCACCACACCATGCTCATCTTGCTTGTTGCGGAAGACCCATTTGGTTCCTACAACATTTTGATTAGGACGTGGAACTAAATGCCATACCTCATTCTTAGTGAAGTTGTTGAGCTCCTCTTGCATCGCCATCACCCAATCCAAATCTTGGAGTGCTTCCTCTACCCTGTGTGGCTCAATAGAGGAAACAAAAGAGTAATGCTCACAAAAATGTGCAACACGAGATCTAGTGGTTACCCCCTTATGAATGTCGCCGAGGATGGTGTCGACGGGGTGATCTCGTTGGATTGCTTGGTGCACTCTTGGGTGTGGCGGTCTTGGTTCTTCATCCTCCTTGTCTTGATCATTTGTATCTCCCCCTTGATCATTGTCGTCATTTTGAGGTGGCTCATTATTTTGATTTTCTCTTTCATCAACTTGGGCCTCATCCTCATTTGGAGTTGGTGGAGATGCTTGCGTGGAGGAGGATGGTTGATCTTGTGCATGTGGTGGCTCTTCGGATTCCTTAGGACACACATCCCCAATGGACATGTTCCTTAGCGCGATGCACAGAGCCTCTTCATCACCTATCTCATCAAGATCAACTTGCTATACTTGAGAGCCGTTAGTTTCATCAAACACAACATCACAAGAAACTTCAACTAGTCCTGAAGACTTGTTAAAGACTCTATATGCCCTTGTGTTTGAATCATATCCTAGTAAAAAGCCTTCTACTGTCTTAGGAGCAAATTTAGATTTTCTACCTCTTTTAACAAGAATAAAGCATTTGCTACCAAAGACTCTAAAATATGAAATGTTGGGCTTTTTACCGGTTAGGAGTTCATATGATGTCTTCTTGAGGATTCGGTGTAGATATAACTGGTTGATGGCGTAGCAGGCAGTGTTGACCGCCTCGGCCCAAAACCGATCCGGCGTCTTGTACTCATCAAGCATCGTTCTTTCCATATCCAATAGAGTTCTATTCTTCCTCTCCAATACACCATTTTGTTGTGGTGTGTAGGGAGAAGAGAACTCATGCTTGATGCCCTCCTCCTCAAGGAAGCCTTCAATTTGAGAGTTCTTGAACTCTGTTCCGTTGTCGCTTCTAATTTTCTTGATCCTTAAGCTGAACTCATTTTGAGCCCGTCTCAAGAATCCCTTTGAAGTCTCTTGGGTTTGTGATTTTTCCTGCAAAAAGAACACCCAAGTGAAGCGAGAATAATCATCCACAATAACTAGACAGTACTTACTCCCGCCGATGCTTATGTAAGCTATCGGGCCGAATAGGTCCATGTGTAGGAGCTCCAGTGGCCTGTCAGTCGTCATGATGTTCTTGTGTGGATGATGAGTGCCAACTTGCTTCCCTGCTTGGCATGCGCTACAGATCCTGTCTTTCTCAAAATGAACATTTGTTAATCCTAAAATGTGCTCTCCCTTTAGAAGTTTATGAAGATTCTTCATCCCAACATGGGCTAGTCGGCGGTGCCAGAGCCAACCCATGTTAGTCTTAGCAATTAAGCAAGTGTCGAGTTCAGCTCTATCAAAATCTACCAAGTATAACTGACCCTCTAACACTCCCTTAAATGCTATTGAATCATCACTTCTTCTAAAGACAGTGACACCTACATCAGTAAATAGACAGTTGTAGCCCATTTGACATAATTGGGAAACAGAAAGCAAGTTGTAATCTAATGAATCAACAAGAAAAACATTGGAAATGGAATGGTCAGGAGATATAGCTATTTTACCCAAACCTTTGACCAAACCTTGGTTTCCATCCCCGAATGTGATAGCTCGTTGGGGATCTTGGTTTTTCTCGTAGGAGGAGAACATCTTCTTCTCCCCTGTCATGTGGTTTGTGCACCCGCTATCGATGATCCAACTTGAGCCCCCGGATGCATAAACCTACAAAACAAATTTAGTTCTTGACTTTAGGTACCCAAACGGTTTTGGGTCCTTTGGCATTAGACACAAGAACTTTGGGTACCCAAACACAAGTCTTGGAGCCCTTGTGTTTGCCCCCAACAAACTTGGCAACTACCTTGCCGGATTTGTTAGTCAAAACATAAGATGCATCAAAAGTTTTAAATGAAATGTCATGACCATTTGATGCATTAGGAGTTTTCTTCTTAGGCAACTTAGCACGGGTTGGTTGCCTAGAGCTAGATGTCTCACCCTTATACATAAAAGCATGATTAGGGCCAGAGTGAGACTTCCTAGAGTGAATTCTCCTAATCTTGCTCTCGGGATAACCGGCAGGGTACAAAATGTAACCCTCGTTATCCTGAGGCATGGGAGCCTTGCCCTTAACAAAGTTAGACAATTTCTTAGGAGGGGCATTAAATTTGACATTGTCTCCCTTTTGGAAGCCAATGCCATCCTTGACGCCAGGGCGTCTCCCACTATAAAGCATACTACGAGCAAATTTAAAATTTTCATTTTCAAGTTCATGCTCGACAATTTTAGCATCTAATTTTGCTATATGATCATTTTGTTGTTTAATTAAAGCCAGATCATGAATAGCATCAATATCAACATCTCTACATCTAGTGCAAATGGAAACATGCTCAACGGTAGATGTAGAGGGTTTGCAAGATTTTAATTCTACAACCTTAGCATGTAATATATCATTTTCACTTCTAAGGTTGGAAATAGTAACATTGCAAACATCAAAATCTTTAGCCTTAGCAATTAATTTTTCATTTTCATTTCTAAGGCTAGCAAGAGAATCATTCAATTTTTCAATCTTAGTAAGCAAATTAGCATTATCATCTCTAAGATTGGAAATTGAATCATCACAAACATTAGAATCAACCTTAGCAATTAATCTAGCATTTTCATTTCTAAGGTTGGCAATCAAATCATGGCATGTGCTTAGCTCACTAGTTAATTTCTCACATTTTTCAACTTCGAGAGCATAAGCATTTTTAACCTTAACATGCTTTTTGTTTTCCTTGATTAGGAAGTCCTCTTGGGAGTCCAAGAGTTCATCCTTCTCATGGATGGCACTAATTAGTTCATTTAGTTTTTCTTTTTGTTGCATGTTGAGGTTAGCAAAAAGAGTACGCAAATTATCCTCCTCATCACTAGCATTATCATCACTAGAGGACTCATATTTAGTGGAGGATTTGGATTTAACCTTCTTCTTTTTGCCGTCCTTTGCCATGAGGCACTTGTGGCTGACGTTGGGGAAGAGAAGTCCCTTAGTGACGGCGATGTTGGCGGCGTCCTCGTCGGAGGAGGAGTCGGTGGAGCTCTCGTCGGAGTTCCACTCGCGGCACATATGGGCATCGCCGCCCTTCTTCTTGTGGTACCTCTTCTTTTCCTATCTTCTCCCCTTCTTGTCGTCGCCCCTGTCACTGTCACTAGAAATAGGACATTTGGCAATAAAGTGACCGTGCTTACCACACTTGTAGCAAACCTTCTTGGAGCGAGGCTTGTAATCCTTCCCCCTCCTTTGCTTGAGGATTTGGCGGAAACTCTTGATGATGAGTGCCATTTCCTCGTTGTCGAGCTTGGAGGCATCGATGGGTTGTCTACTTGATGTAGACTCCTCCTTCTTTTCCTCCGTCGCCTTGAATGCCACCGGTTGTGCTTCGGCGTTGAGGAGGTGCCTTGCTCGATGATTTTCTTTGAGCCTTTAATCATTAGCTCAAAGCTTACAAATTTTCCTATAACCTCCTCGGGAGACATTAGCTTGTATCTAGGATCACCTCGAATTAATTGAACTTGCGTAGGGTTAAGAAAAACGAGGGATCTAAGAATAACCTTGACCATCTCATGGTCATCCCATTTTTCGCTCCCGAGGTTGCGCACTTGGTTCACCAAGGTCTTCAAGCGGTTGTACATAGCTTGTGGATCTTCCCCTTGGTGAAGCATGAAGCGACCGAGCTCCCCCTCGATCGTCTCCCGCTTGGTGATCTTTGTCACCTCGTCTCCTTCGTGCGCGGTCTTGAGTACGTCCCAAATTTCCTTCGCACTCTTTAACCCTTGCACCTTATTATACTCCTCTCGACTTAGAGAGGCGAGGAGTATAGTGGTGGCTTGGGAGTTAAAGTGGTGGATTTGGGCCACTTCGTCCAAGTCGTAGTCTTCATCCCCTATGGATGGTACCTGTACACCAAACTTAACAACATTCCAAATGCTTGTGTGGAGTGAGGTTAGATGATGCCTCATTTTATCACTCCACATGTTATAATCTTCACCGTCAAAAACCGGTGGTTTGCCTAATGGAACGGAGAGTAAAGGAGTACGCTTTGAAATATGTGGGTAGCATAGAGGAATCTTACTATACTTCTTGCGCTCATGGCGCTTAGAAGTAACGGACGGCGCGTCGGAGCCGGAGGTCGATGGTGATGAAGTGTCGGTCTTGTAGTAAACCACTTTCCTCATCTTCTTCTTTTTGTCACCACTCCGATGCGACTTGTGGGAAGAGGGTTTCTTCTCCTTCCCCTTCCCTTTGTTGCGGGACTCTTCCGATGAAGCCTTCCCGTGGCTTGTAGTGGGCTTGTCGCCGGTCTCCATTTCCCTCTTGGCGTGATCTCCCGACATCACTTCGAGCGGTTAGGCTCTAATGAAGCACCGGGCTCCGATACCAATTGAAAGTCGCCTAGAGGGGGGGGTGAATAGGGCGAAACTGAAATTTACAAAGTTAATCACAACTACAAGCCGGGTTAGCGTTAGAAATATAATTGAGTCCGAGAGAGGGCGTAAAAACAAATCACAAGCGAATAAAGAAGTGAGACACAAGGATTTGTTTTACCGAGGTTCAGTTCTCTCAAACCTACTCCCCGTTGAGGTGGTCACAAAGACCGGGTCTCTTTCAACCCTTTCCCTCTCTCAAACGGTCCATCGGACCGAGTGAGCTTCTCTTCTCAATCAACCAGGAACCAAACTTCCCCGCAAGGATCACCACACAATTGGTGTCTCTTGCCTCGATTACAATTGAGATGATCGCAAGAAAGAATGAGAAAAAGAAGCAATCCAAGCGCAAGAGCTCAAATGAACACAACAATCACTCTCTCTAATCACTAAAGCTTTGAGTGGAATTGGGAGAGGATTTGATCTCTTTTGTGTGTCTAGAATTGAATGCTAGAGCTCTTGTAAGTAGTTGGAAGGTGGAAAACTTGGATGACTTGAATGTGGGGGTGGTTGGGGTATTTATAGCCCCAACCACCAAACTTGACTGTTGGTGGAGTCTGCTGTCGCATGGCGCACCGGACAGTCCGATGCGCCACCGGACACTGTTCGGTGCGCCAGCCACGTCACCTGGCCGAAGGGTTCCGACCGTTGGAGCTCTATCATGTGGGCCCGCCTGGCTGTCCGGTGGTGCACCGGACAGGCCCTATAGGCTGTTCGGTGTGCCACCCACGCGTGCTCTGCACCTCTGCGCGCTGGCGCGCATTTAATGCGTTGCAGACGACCGTTGCGCTCGAAGTAGCTGTTGCCCCGCTGTCACACCGGACAGTCCGGTGTGCACCGGACACTGTCCGGTGACTCACCGGACAGTCCAGCGAATTTTAGCGGAGCGGATTCCCGAAGCTGGCGAGTTCAAAGTTGCTCTCCTCTGGAGCACCGGACACTGTCCGGTGGTGCACCGGACAGTCCGGTGAATTATAGCGAAGCGCCTCTGAGATTTCCTGAAGGTGAAGAGTTCAGCTTGGAGTCCCCTGGTGCACCGGACACTGTCCGGTAGTGCACCAGACACTGTCTGGTGGCACACCGGACAGTCAGGTGCGCCAAACCAGGGTGCCTTCCGGGAAAACCTTTGCTCTCTTCATTGAACCCTTTTCTTGGTATGTTTATTGGCTTATTGTGAACCTTTGGCACCTGTAGAACTTATAGACTAGAGCAAACTAGTTAGTCCAATTATTTGTGTTGGGCAATTCAACCACCAAAATCATTTAGGAAAAAGGTGGAAGCCTAATTCCCTTTCAGTATTTCTATACTTAGTAGTAGATTGAAAGGGAAATGGAGTATTCGGCAAAGACAAGGCTTCCACTCCAACTCCGATGGTATCATTTACCCTTTGCCATTACTCCTACAACTCTCAATGGTATGAACCTTCACTCGTATTTACTTTACCATTTGGGAGAAAATGTAAAAAGGGCTCTCAAGTTCTCCGTTTTTGGCGATTCATGCCAAAGGGGGAGAAAGTATTAATCCCAAAGTAAAAGGATCGCACCACCATTTCAAAATTTTCAAAAATAAGTATTTCATTTGATTTTTGATCAAAATGAATTTTCAAATGGTATGTGAAGAGAATTTCTCAATTGGTATCTTCAAAACTTCATAGTAAGTATGAAAGAATTTCAATTAGTATATTTTCAATTGGTATCTAACTTTCAACTTATATGTGAGAGAAAAATTTCAATAGGTAACTATTTCAAAAACCCTTTTGAAAGCTAACGGGAGAATTTCATTCAGGGGGAGCTTTTATATAGTCAAAGGAAACACATTTGAAATAGGGGGAGGAATTCCAAATTCTAAAAATGCTTCATGCAATTATATTCCTACACCTTTGACAAGTTGCAAAAGTTGTTGAATAGATTCCAAAAGATTTGCAAAAACAAAACTTGTGGTGCAAATGTGGTCCAAAATATTAAATAAAAGAAAACCAAACAATTCACTCTTATTCATATGTCTAAAGTCTTTCATTGGTTTCATTCCAAGTAACCTATGCACATCTATCTCAATTGCAAACTAGTTACATTTATATATTCTTCATTTGCTTTGGTTTGTGTTGGCATCAATCACCAAAAAGGGGGAGATTGAAAGGGAAATAGGATTAACCATTTCCTGTAATTAATTTTGGTGGTTGATGACCAACACAAACACGTGTACTAACTAGTTTGTCTAGAATTCATGTATTACAGGTGCATAAGGTTCAAAACAAACCAAGAAAGAAATCAAGTTAGGGGCACAATTTAATTGGAGCAAAAGGAATTAAGTGTGCTGGAAAATGGTGCACCGGACACTGTCCGGTGCGCCAGCCAGGCGCCCCCTCGAACCAGCCACTCTCGGGAAAATGGACGCGCGCTCCGCTATAATTCACCGGACTGTCTGGTGAGCCAGCGGAGCAACGGCTAACTGGCGCCAACGGTCGACTGCAGAAAGTACTCTGCGTGAACAGTACAGATGCAGAAGTCAGAGCAGCAAAGTCAGAGGTCACCGAACTGTCTGGTGCACCACCGGACTGTCTGATACAGCAAGACGACAAAGGTTCCAACGGTCGACCAGCTCCAAATCCTAACAGTTGCGCTGACGTGGCGCGCACCGGACAGTGCATAGTGACTGTCCGGTGGCGCACCGGACTGTCCGCTGCGCCCATCGCCAGCTGAATTCAGCCAACAGCTAGAAGTGGTTGGGAGGCTATAAATACCCCTAACCACATCATTCACTTTCATCCAAGCATTCTGAATTTTTCATTCATTGCAAGAGCAAAAGCCCAACACTCCAAGACACAATCAAAGCAATCAATCCACTCAAAGCCCCAAAAATCAACTCTAGTGCATTAGGGCTTGTGAGAGGATCACTTGTGTTCTTTGTTGCTCTTGTCGCTTGGTTTGGCCTTTTTCCTTTCCCTTCTATTTCTCAAGTGATTTATAATCGAAGCAAGAGACACCTAAGTGTGTGGTGGTCCTTGTGGGGTCTAAGTGACCGAGATATTAAGGAAAAGGCTCACTCGGTCTAAGTCACCGTTTGAGAGAGGGAAAGGGTTGAAATAGACCTGGTCTTTGTGACCTCCTCAACGGGGACTAGGTTCTTTGGAACCGAACCTCGGTAAAACAAATCATCGTGTTTACTCGTCTTGATTCTTGTTTGATTTGTTTTCTCCTCTCTAACTTTTCCTTGCTAGTGTGAATTTGAGTTGGCTCCCATACGCCATCCGCAATCCTTGAGCAACTCCTAGCAAGAGAGATATTCATTTGGACTTGAATTTAATTCTAACGCTAACCCCCGACCTTAGTTTGTGTTTAAGTTAATAAATTTCATGTTTTGTCTATTCACCCCCCTCTAGGCGAATTTCATAGACAGAGCTAGCGGTGGAGAGGATCCACGACCTGTTGAGGTATGCGAGTAGGAAGGCATAGTCTCTGGTAACGTTGTAAACTTTGGATGATGGGGCGTGAGTAGGCACCGAGGATGGGGAATGGGGCGGGATCACGGAGGCCGCGCGACATCTCTGCTGGCAACACAAGGTGGCGGGTGTGGGGGGAGGCGGGCGGCCGACGCTTCAGGGATCGCCGGGACAAGTCCGACCGGATCCATGGGGGATTGCATCGCGAGGCGCGATTTGCCGGCGAGGATGGTGTCGCCGATGGAAGGGGACTGCGGGGAGCGGGGCTTCGTGAAGGAGAGCCGGACACACGCGAGGATGGAGGGGGCGCCGCGATGCGAGATTGCGTTGCCACGCCGGGGGGAGAGCGAGGGTGGGCGCTTGCCGAGGGCCCGCCGCTGCGATGTCAGGCGGAGGCGTGGTGAAGGCGTGGTGGACCCCCACGCTACGTACATATGGTGTAGTAGAGATAGCGGTCATTTCCAACAACTGCCTACTACTTCCAACAAGAGGAATAAAACCCTTAATATTGAGGAATAAAGTTTTTAATATACTCAGTAAGACTTACTCCATCTGCTTTGGCTAAACCAGAGATGAAGATTCACAATATATTAATTTTTTGGGTCTAAAAGAGGGGGATATACTTTTAAATATTTAAAGATGCCTATGCACAAGAAAGCTCAGTAATAGCGACTAGAAAATTATTGAAGATAAGTTTGAGAAGAAGCTAAGTAGTTGAAAAAAAAAGTTATGTCAATAGATGGTTGTTTGATGTTAATCAATTCTATCCTTACCAGCTTAGCTACGTTTATGTTGTGCTTTTTTTTAAGGCCCCAGGGAATTTGGAACGGTAAAGTGACCTAAATAACTTGGAAGAGAGGGAGCATGCAATAAGCAAAGGGGCCAAGACAAAAATATGAACTTAACTGATTTCTTGGTTCAATCGAACCAGATACCAAATAGCATCTGCTACACACTTCCTTATTTCTTATCCACATGCTGGTGGTTGTTTACCGAAGTTACCGTTTCCCCTTCCAGTGAAACTCAAAAAGAAAGCAGCAACGGCAACAACACAGGCCAGTCCGCTGGCAAAGCTTCTATGGTAGAGTAACATTTACAGTTCTTCCTAAACCTGTACATATATTACAGACAGTTGTGTCAAGTTTGAGAAACACACTGCTTGTTCTGTTTAGCTCTTCATCACATCATGGCATCGCATCCATGTACTTCCTGCAGTGGTCCTCAGATGTCTCCATTGATTCCAAATATGCGGACCTTGTGCATGTTTGGCAATTTTGCCACAACTAGCACAAAAACTGCCATTGTATTGAGGAAAAACATCGGCTGCTTGTAGTCAGTCAAGTGCGATGCCATCAGATACCTGGAAGAACGCGCTTTAGAATATATGCCACTCAATATGACAATATCAACTTGGTTTCAAAAATATAATGACTTTGTTAACTGCATAAATTTTTTTTAACAATGACTAACTTCAAGCCAAGCATCATAGTTTTAAATTTGTCAAAAATGCTAAGATGCTGTGCTTAGGAAAGGAAGCGTAATAAAATGTCCAGATTCAACTGCCCTTGTGGCACTGGCAGATACTAACTGATTAATCATCAGCCGAACTCTGCACTGCTCATGAAAATCCTAGTTCTCGTTTTAACTTTTGGATCACAAGCAACAAATTAGTCCTTGAGGGCACAGCAGCAGCAATGTGTAGATGGATAATAGCTGGAAGAGAAATTTCCTAATATCAAGGGTTGGCTAGATAACTTAGCTGAAAGGTTTTACAAACCTTTTTATTTTGTTCTTGTCTACAAACTCCTTTTATAATGCATCATTAATATCATTTAACATAATTTTAACTATCCAAAAATCATAGCATCAGTACAAGTGTATAAGTATGCTCTAGCATGTTTTGTGCTTTCTTAATAGGCAGACACATGAACAACCCAAGTTCAGAAAGGTAGTCTGATGAGCAAGCAAGTACATCCTGTCACAAATGATACACCAAAAATTGTTGATTAAGAATGAAGTGGAATATGATTGCACAAGCAAATACTGCCTGAACTGATTAGTATAAATTTCCTTTGCAGAACCTAAAGAGCAATTTGATGTGTGAACTGCACGAGGATGAGATGGAACTTACAGCACCACAGGTACCACAGTCAAAAACTTTCTGTTCCGAGTAAGCTGCTGACCATTGTCAATTTGCTCCCACCATGTCAATCTGCTGTAGATGCCTTGGTCATCAGCAGCAAAAGGGGTTCCTTTCTTCCAATGGAAGAAGTGGTAAGTGATCTGAAAATAGATTCAAGTGTGTCAACTGAAATTCAATTGGCAAGGAACATGAATAGCAAGGAGTTGACGTCTTTCACTTAAATCCTCCTACCCATTTGACCCATGTGTTTCTTAACTGTGTGCGAGACAGAAATCGGATGAATCCATGCCATCACTTGGGTTAAAAATAATAAGATATTGCAGATGGCATGAAATGCATCTTCCGAGTCAAAGGGACAAATTTTATCGAGCACATCCCTGACCCAGAAGGACACATAATATCTTTACCCCAGGATGAGAATTGTCAAATATAATTTACAAGGCACATATTTCAGGCCACCATGACATGCCGCAAGTCCAAATATTGATTACAGAACAATACATAAGTCTGAAGATCACAATGCATAGCCTGTCCTGGACCTTTAATACGAACAATTATTGTTATAGAAACCTAATTAAAATTCTATCGACTAGCTATTCTTCATAGTAGTATAGTACACATAAATGGACCTTTCAATAGTCAATATCTAATAAAAATCTGCTCTGAAACAAAGAAATGGTCCGGGCCAAGAATGGGGTGCTTGTTTTGACTTTTATGCAAGGGAAATCGTCCCACACACAAATGGGGAACAAAATTAAGATAAGCTAACAGAATAGAACATCCAGCCTGACAAAGACAGCTTATACTACTAATATTTCATCTCGAAAATATTTCTTCTATGGCTTTCCTATATTCCTAGCGATCCATGGGCACAGGCTGAGGAAATATTTTAATTCAGATGAACTGTCACCTAATCCTACACATATTCCGCCTTTGCCTCATGGCAAAGAACATAATCTTTTTGGCTAAACACGTACACGCAGAGCGAAAATCAAACAGTCCTGCTGGAGCGTGAATGGCCACAAACACTTGGGGAGCAGAAATAATAAACACCGAAGGAGCTAATTAGTAAATCCAACTACCAGTACAACCAAATCTTGGGATACAGTTGACGGAAGCAACCCAGTTTGAGGACGAAAGGGACGAGACATGCGCAAGCAAAATCAGAAGTCGATCGCGCGAGCAACCGCTCGTAAGCAAACCCCAGTAGAAAGGGCGAGGGACTGGGGACGGAATAGAGGGTGGGAACTCACGGCGAAGTGCGCGAGGTTTACGACGGTCCAGGCTGCTCCGGGGGAGCAACCAGAGACGGAGAGGACGAGGAGCCAAGCGAAGAAGAGCAGGAGGATGTAGGTAGTCCAGACGCCCGGGTACATGAACCACTCTGTGTTCTTGTTCACGTCCACCGGCGGCGCCGCTTCGACGTAGTAGGGCTCCCCTCTCCGCCCCATCCCTGGACAGGCCTGGTCGTGCCGACGGCGCTGGATCTCGGGGTTACTTTCCGCGGTGGTGCGTGCGGTAGGTGCACGTGAACGGGAGGATGGCCAGGGCGCGATGGTGTCGTGCTGCGGTGCTGGGCGTGTGAGTGACGATTGCCGGCGCCGTGGAGTGAGAGATGACAACGGTTGCCGTCTGGCGGTCTGGGTTTGTTGATTGGGCACTTGGGCTTGCTCTGCGTGCGTGCTGCTAATTGCGGAGGTGCGTTGGGTTCGCTCGACCTCGACGCTCGTGATACTGCTGCCTGATCTGCCTGATCCAACGAGGAAATATCTCAACCCTTCCAGATTGTTCCACGAGGGTGTATTAGCTGACCCTGGCCTCCTTTGCCATACATAATTTTTTGTGTGTTTTTCTGCGAAAATAAACTAATTTTTGTAAAAATTATGTATACTTTCTTTAAAACTCCTGTATTTCAAAGAGAACCTAAACTAAACTAAGAAAGACAAAATTCTCTATTTAACATTGAAAACCTGTGTTTCTTTATTTGACATGAAAATCCTAATCTTATTTAACACCAGTTTTATCTTTCGTTCTTTACTGCCAACAGTTTTGTTTGCTTTTGCTGCAAGGCTATTTCTAATGTATGGTGCCATACTCATTAAATTAAATACATGACACGCAGAATGGAAAGCTGATGTGACATGTGAATAAAGAAGAAAGAGAATAATATAGGATCTTGTGGGAGATATCAATTAGTCACAAGATCATAAGCATTAAAACATGAACCATCTAAGTGGTCCATAATTCATACTCTTGTACACATCTAGCATTTAATTGCCCTGTGGGACTATAAAACAACACATGATTGGTCCACAATTCATATTCTTGTACATATCTAGCATTTAATTGTCTTGTGGGACTATAAAACAACACATGATACTATATATTGGGACAACTATATCTTCTATAATAACGTATGATGTGGCAATTTTGTATATCGTAATAAGAAACAATATGTTAGAAATAGCCTAAGGCTATTCTCTGTGCATTGATGCCATACTCATTTAGTATATATCATATAGGATAGAAAGCTGATGTGGCATATAATTAAAGATAGAAGAAAATAAAGTATTGCCTTAAGGGAAATACCACTTATGCACTAAATCGTATGCATGAAAATCTAAATTATTCAAGTGGCCCACAATTCATACACTCACACAAATCTAGCATTTAATTGTCTTGTAGGGACTACAAAATAATACATAATATTATATATTGGGATAACTATATCTTCTATAGCAACGTATGAGGTGACAACTTTGTTTATTGTGACAAGAAACAATAGGTTCAGAATAGCTTAAATGAACACAGGAGGCACGACAAAAAAAGACCAAATTTCTTCGGTTGAGCCTTTTTAATAAGCTACGATAGATTTTAGAAAAGCTAATGTGACCCGTGGACTATTGCTTAAGCTCAAAAGCTTAGTTGCACAACTGTAACTTAAAAGCAGTTGTCACTTGTCAGCTAGTCCCGCATGTCAATCTCTTCTTCCTTTCTAGTCTTCTCCAACATATTGTCGCTCATTGATGGACCCTACATTGATGACGGGGAAGACGAAGATGGGTCTCATGTCACAGCTCGCCTGGGGATGTCGTGCTCACGCTCGCGACCTACGGAACTGGGCTAGTGGCCGCATCTATGATCTCCAAAGCCAGGGCGGGGCAGTGTCTACCGCTGCACGAAGGTGGCCGCCAGAGCTTGGCCATGGTAGCACGTAGGGGAAATAAAAACGAAAAAAATGAATCGATATCTTCCATAACCACTAGCAAGTTGGTAATTTTAACGTATCAAACTCTACAAGTATTTTTAGTTTTGTACTAAAGTAAAAGTAGTTTTTGACCAAAACAACTATTGCTTTTCACCTCTCTATTGCTATTGGCTTATAACTCTTACAGAAGTAAAAGAGGATTTAAAAGCTTAACCAATGTAAGATACCCCTATTTGTCCATTTTGGATGCGTCTGGTTGTGGGACAGCTAGGGACAGGACGTCTCCTGACTTCCTCTCCCTCCCTCCAATTTTGAGGGACAATTGGAGACAATACTGGATAGTCCTGTTCCAACCCCTGACACTGAACCAAACATCCTTATTTAAAACATCGTTTTATCCCAGCCCGTTCTATCATTACTGTAAGGAAAATGGACCCCAGACCATTTGGCTAATTGAGTTTTGGTGTTTGATGATCAACACAATCCGTGAACTAATAAGTTTTCTAGTGTTTATATTTGTAGTTCACAGGATGTAAGATTTACTTGGACTAAGAAATTGGAGAAAGCAATACCTCAAAAGAAGATATTAAGAAGATCCAAGAAAAGTCCAAGTGTGCTGCCTGCGAACTGTCTGTGCGTGGAACACCGGACTGTCCGGTGCCCACACGCCGGACTGTCCGGTGCACCAAGGAACTCCAGCCCAACGGCTAGTTCCAGGTGGCACCTAGAGAGAAGACCACCGGACTGTCCGGTGTGAGCACCAGACTGTCAGGTGTGGAAAGCCTGCGGCGTCAACGGTCACCTGCTCTGACAGGGCAATGGCTAGGCGCACCGGACAGGCTACAGTGCGCTGTCCGGTGCGCCACCGGACTGTCCGATGTGCCGCAGAGAACTGCAGCTTTTCTCCAACGGCTAGAATTGTGTTGGGGGCTATAAATACACCCACAACCGGCCATTTGAAGGTGTGGGAGCCCAAGCAACATATCAAGGCATATAGTGCACATTTCCAAGAGCTCAAACACCTAAGTGCTTAATAGAATCACTCGATGATTAGCGTAGGTGCTTTGCGAAGTGCTTAGGTTAGTTAGACCGCATTAGCGCTTGCTCTAGGTGAATCCTAGTTAGTTGAGTGAGTTTAGACAAACCACACAACCCCTCGGCTCTTGCGTGAGTCATTGTAATTGTACTGAGTGGGGCGAGAGTCTTGCGAGACCGTGACAATCGCGTTTGTGTCACGGCCGCCACCGTGTACCGGAGGGAACGAGGCCCACGGCGTTTCGGCCGGAAGCTCGATAGTGGAGACGACGGGGAGCGTCCGAGAGGAGCCGGAAGCGGAGCACCACTTGCACGTGGAGAAGGCCCGCGGCTCTCTACGGAGTTACTCGACCATGGTGCTTGGCCCTCGCGTGGGCTTCCCTTTGCATAGGGGCACCAATGAGGATTAGTCGGGACCTTGCGTGGTTCTGGATACCTCGGTAAAAATACCGGCGTCATCAACGAGAGTTTGCTTCTCTACTTTGCTCTTTAAGTTTTCGCATTTATATTAAGCATTTAAGTTTCAATCTTGTATACATACTTATTTAGTGTAGATTGAAACTTAGCCATTGCGGTAGAGATAGCAACACTTGAACAAAACCTAGATTGCACTTTCTAGTTTGATTATTTGCATAGGTTTTGCTCTAGGGCTTTATTTGTGGCCTAGTTTAGTGAAAGTTTTAGAAGTCCTAATTCACCCCCTCTTAGGCGTCACCCATTTCATACAAGTGGTATCAGAGCCCGGTTTGGCTCATTTGAAACGCTTTAGCTTCACCGCTAAAAGAGCCGACGCTTTTTAGAGGAAGGGATGGATACCCATAGGCCACCACACTTCGACGGCACTAACTTACCATATTATAGTGCTAGAATGGCTTGTTACCTAGAGACCGTTGATCTAGGTGTTTGGAGAGTCACTCGTGACAGGATGAAACCCCTCAAGAATCCCGAGAAACCCACCACGAGTGAGGAAAAAGAAATTCATTTAAATGCTAGAGCCAAAAATTGCTTGTATGAATCTCTTAGCATGGATATTTTTAATCAAGTATTTACCTTGAAAACTGCTAATGAGATTTGGCTAAAATTGCATGAGCTCCATGACGGCACATCCAATGTCTGTGAGCAAAAACATTGCCTAGTCTTAAATGAGTATAATTCTTTTGCTATGAAAGATGATGAGCTTGTTAGAGACATGTATTCTCGTTTGAATCTAATTATTAATGAGCTCAATTCCGTTGGCATTAATAAGCTAGGTGATGTAGACATTGTGAGGAAGATTATCTCCCTGCTACCAACGAAGATATGGGAGCATCATCACCATCCTTCACAACATGGAGGACTTGAGCAACATGACCCCGGCCATTGTGATTGGGAAAATCGCGCCTTTTGAGATGTCGCGAAAAATGTGTCGGGGAGAGGAGCCAACTTCCTCAAGACCATATGCTTTTGCATGTGATGAAAGGAAGGGCAAAAAGAAGGCTCCCACTCTAAGTTCCTCAAGTGAAGAAGAGGAAGAAGAAGAAAGTGATGATGATGAAGATAATCAACCATGCACATCATCCTCTGAGGACGAAGAAACAATCCGACGCGTCGGAAAGGTAATGAGGATGGTCCGCAAGATTAATCTAATGGATGTGCCCCTACAGGTCGAAGATCTTCTCTTTAACATTGACAGGAAAAAGCAAAGGAAGAGAGGATGCTTCGCATGTGGGGAGAAGGGCCACTTCAGGGACAACTGTCCAAATATGGCCAAACCCAAAAAGGAGAGGAGCAAAGGCAAGGCGCTAACAAGTATTAGAACTTGGGATGATTCTTCAAGTGAAGATGAACCTCCAAGGACGCACGACCACTGGTCCTCATCACGCTCATCACGGTCATCACACAAATGCCTTATGGCAAGAGGTAACAAAAGCATTCCATCCTCTAGTGATGATAGCAGTAGTGATGATGAAGGTGAGGGAAAGCCCTACATAGATGAGCTTACGGAAGCCGTTGAATTTTTTCAGGATGTTTGCACTAAACAAAAAGCTCAACTTAAAACCTTGAAAAATAAGTTGGTTAGCTCTCAAAATGATTACAAAGGTTTGCTAGAAAAATTTGAAACTTTTGCAAACTTATATAGTGAGCTATCAACTAAAATTGAGCTATTAGAATCTAGTGCTCCATCCACTGCTACCGATGATAGCCTTATTAAAAAGAATGAAAAACTTAAGGCTAAGTTAGCTAGCTCCCAAGAAGCTATTGAAAATTTGCTAGAGAAAATGGAAATTCTTAGCATAACAATAATGAGCTAACTACTAAGCTAGAAAACATTGGTAGCACCCCAGCAGCATCTTTAGTTGAAATACCTGAAATAATTAAGAAAGATGCTTCTACTTCTTGCTTTGATTTAATTGATGATTCTAACCCCTGCAACCAAGTCGTTGTTGAGAATATTGTTGTAGAGACATGTTCGGATGAGGTTGCAAAGGAAAATGAACAATTAAAGCAAGAAGTGGATCGCCTTGGCAAGGCTTTGTATGACAAGAAAGGCAAAGCCAAACAAATCTGACCTCCACAGGATAACACCACTGCGAGAGTGAACAAGCCTGTAGAGGGAGAAATTGTGATTTGTAGGCTATGCCACATGGAAGGCCACAAGTCTTTCCAATGCAAGGCGATGACCGGGGATAAACAAAGGCAAAAGCACAAGCAAAAGCCATCAAGCAAAATCTCCAATACCTACATCAAAAAGGTGGACAAAAAGACTGCTACACCATACTTGATCAAGAAGAAAAAGAATGGAAAAGTGATAGCAATCAAGGCCAACAAGCAAGCCAATAAAGGAAAAGGGGCCAAACGCATCTGGGTGAAAAAGAAATAATTTCAACCATGAAAAGCACCAAGAAGGTTTGGATCCCGAAAGGGAAGTGAGTGGACCGAAGGTCATCGGGAAATTTGGAGACTTGGCAAAGCTAGGATGTATATCATGGGATACATCATATTGGATCAAGATTACTTGCCAAGTAAGTTAGTGAAAATTTTGGACCCAAATTTCCCACCCATGACTAAGGTAACTAGTTTTATTGTATCTCTTGTTTTTAGATATGCGTATCTATTTACCTTGTATCTAGTTTACCTTTCTTGCCTAGTATTATATTTGTTATTTACTTTTGTTTAAAATTGTGCATACTAGGTAAGTCACATGTTAGGATTGCCTGCTTTCAATTCATATAATTAAGCAAACCTACATGGCTTAAAATGTTTATTTAAGCACGACACATAGCTTCTATATCACTCCATAGTAAATGATACATCAATTGAAAATTTTGAATTCTACAAGTTGTATCATTTAACTTATATGTGCCAAAGTTCGGATTATAGATAATTTGCCCCTCTTGATATCAAATCAAAGTGCATGTCTCCTACAAGTATTCAAAACTTGTATGCACACCATCAGGGGGAGGTTACTCTATAATCTAATACTTTGAGACTAACACCTTTTCAAGTCTATTTCATATGATAGTCTCATGTAAGGAAAATGAGGTCCCTGGAGAAAGACAACAATCTTCCACTGCAAAATCTCTAAGAACTCTCATGTCTCTCAAGCTCGCCATTGAATTTCAATCGGTATCTTTTGAGACTACATCTAGTATCATTTACATGTCTTCTCCAATATTTGATTAGACTATATTTCATATCATATACTTCCATGTTGCTAAAAATGCATAAGTGGTTAACTCATATTCTGTTACCTATGTGTAAGGAAAATGGACCCCGGTCCATTTGGCTAATTGAGTTTTGGTGTTTGATGAACAACACAATCCGTGAACTAATAAGTTTTCTAGTGTTTGTGTTTGTAGTTCACAGGATGCGAAGAGAATTGGACCAAGGCAATGAGGATGCAACACCTCAAAAGAAGACATAAAAAGATGCATAGGAGTCCAATACTCAAGAACAAAAGAAGCCCGAAGAAAACAGCGAAGGAACCCAAGAAGCGGGCTGTCAGCCAGCGCCTGGTGGCGCACCGGACAGTGCTGTCCGGTGTGCACCAGACTGTTCAGTGTGCACCGGACTATCCGGTGTGGCACCGGACAATCTGCGCAGAGGGGCCACAGACAGGCGCTCTCTAGCTGTAGCACCGGTCTGTCCGGTGGGGCACCGGACAGTCGGCACCGGACTGTCCGGTGTGCACCGGACAGATGGCAACGGTCGGATCCAACGGTCGACTGCTACAGGCGCCAACGGTCGGCTGACGTGGCGTGCACCGGACACTGCACAGTGGCTGTCCGGTGGTACACAGGACTGTCCGGTGCACCCGACGACAGAAAGCTGCTGCTTTCTGTCTAACGGCTAGTTTGGGGTTTGGAGGCTATAAATACCACCCTAACCGGCCATTCTCTAGAGTGAGAGCCCAAGCAACATACCAAGGCATATTGTAGACATTTCCAAGTGCTCAAACACCCAAGTGCTTAATAGAATCACTCGGTGATTAGCGTAGGTGCTTTGCGAAGTGCTTCGGTTAGTTACACCGCTTTAGCGGTTGCTCTAGGTTAATCCTAGTTAGTTGAGTGAGTTTTGTAAAACCACACAACCCCTCGGCTCTTGCGCGAGCCGTTGTCATTGTACCGAGCGGGGCGAGAGTCTTGCGAGACCGTGACAACCGCGTTTGTGTCACGGCCGCCACCGTGTACCGGAGGGAACGAGGCCCACGGCGTTTCGGCCGGAAGCTCGATAGTGGAGACGGCGGGGAGCGTCCGAGAGGAGCCGGAAGCGGAGCACCACTTGCGCGTGGAGAAGGCCCTCGGCTCTCTACGGAGTTACTCGACCGAGGTGCTTGGCCCTCGCGTGGGCTTCCCTTTGCGTAGGGGCACCAACGAGGATTAGTCGGGACCTTGCGCGGTTCCGGATACCTCGGTAAAAATACCGGCGTCATCCACGAAAGTTTGCTTCTCTACTTTGCTCTTTAAGTTTCCGCATTTATATTAAGCATTTAAGTTTCAATCTTGTATTCATACTTATTTAGTGTAGATTGAAACTTAGCCTTTGCGGTAGAGATAGCAACACTTAGACAAAACCTAGTTTGCACATTCTAGTTTGATTACTTGCATAGGATTTGCTCTAGGGATTTAATTGTGGCCTAGTTTAGCAAAAGTTTTAGAAGTCCTAATTCACCCCCCCCCTCTTAGGCGTCACCGCTAAAAGAGCCGACGCTTTTTAGTGGAAGGGATGGATACCCATAGGCCACCACACTTCGATGGCACTAACTTCCCATATTATAGTGCTAGAATGGCTTGTTACCTAGAGGCCGTTGATCTAGGTGTTTGGAGAGTCACTCGTGACGGGATGAAACCCCTCAAGAATCCCAAGAAACCCACCACGAGTGAGGAAAAAGAAATTCATTTAAATGCTAGAGCCAAAAATTGCTTGTATGAATCTCTTAGCATGGATATTTTTAACCAAGTATTTACCTTGAAAACTGCTAATGAGATCTGGCTAAGATTGCATGAGCTCCATGACGGCACATCAAATGTCCGTGAGCAAAAACATTGCCTAGTCTTAAATGAGTATAATTCTTTTGCTATGAAAGATGATGAGCTTGTTAGAGACATGTATTCTCGTTTGAATCTAATTATCAATGAGCTCAATTCGATTGGCATTAATAAGCTAGGTGATGCGGACATTGTGAGGAAGATTATCTCCCTGCTACCACAACAAAGATATGGGAGCATCATCACCATCCTTCACAACATGGAGGACTTGAGCAACATGACCCCGACCATTGTGATTGGGAAAATCGCAGCTTTTGAGATGTCGCGAAAAATGAGTCGGGGAGAGGAGCCAACTTCCTCAAGACCATATTCTTTTGCATGTGATGAAAGGAAGGGCAAAAAGAAGGCTCCCACTCCAAGTTCCTCAAGTGAAGAAGAGGAAGAAGAAGAAAGTGATGATGATGAAGATAATCAACCATGCACATCATCCTCCGAGGACGAAGAAACAATCCGACGCGTCGGAAAGGTAATGAGGATGATCCGCAAGATTAATCTAATGGGTCTGCCCCTGCAGGTCGAGGATCTTCTCTTTAACATTGATAGGAAGAAGCAAAGGAAGAGAGGATGCTTCGCATGTGGGGAGAAGGGCCACTTCAGGGACAACTGTCCAAATATGGCCAAACCCAAAAAGGAGAGGAGCAAAGGCAAGGCGCTTACAAGTGTTAGAACTTGGGATGATTCTTCAAGTGAAGATGAGCCTCCAAGGACGCGCGGCCACCGATCCTCATCACGCTCGTCACGATCATCACACAAATGCCTTATGGCAAGAGGTAACAAAAGCATTCCATCCTCTAGTGATGAAAGTAGTAGTGATGATGAAGGTGAGGGAAAGCCCTCTCTAGATGAGCTTGCGGAAGCCGTAGAATTTTTTCAGGATGTCTGCACTAAGCAAAAAGCTCAACTTAAAACTTTGAAAAATAAGTTGGTTAGCTCTCAAAATGATTACAAAGGTTTGCTAGAAAAATTTGAAACTTTTGCAAACTTAAACTGTGAGCTATCAGCTAAAATTGAGCTATTAGAATCTAGTGCTCCATCCACTGCTACCGATGATAGCCTTGTTAAAAAGAATGAAAAACTTAAGGCAAAGTTAGCTAGCTCCCAAGAAGCTATTGAAAATTTGCTAGAGAAAATGGAAATTCTTAGCATACATAATAATGAGCTAACTACTAAGCTAGAAAATATTGGTAGCACCCCAGCAGCATCTTTAGTTGAAATACCTGAAATTAGTAAGAAAGATGCTTCTACTTCCTGCTTTGATTTACTCGATGATTCTAACCCCTGCAACCAAGTTTTTGTTGAGAATATTGTTGTAGAAACATGTTCGGATGAGGTTGCAAAGGAAAATGAACAATTAAAGCAAGAAGTGGCTCGTCTTGGCAAGGCTTTATATGACAAGAAAGGCAAAGCCAAACAAATCCAACCTCCACAGGTTAACACCACTACGGGAGTGAACAAGCCTAGGGAGGGAAAACTGTGATTTGTAGGCTATGCCACAAAGAAGGCCACAAGTCTTTCCAATGCAAGGCGATGACCGGGGATAAACAAAGGCAAAAGCTCAAGCAAAAGCCATCAAGCAAAATCTCCAACACCTACATCAAAAAGGTGAAAAAAAGGATGCTACACCATATTTGATTAAGAAGAAAAAGAATGGAAAGGTGATAGCAATCAAGGCCAACAAGCAAGCCAACAAAGGAAAGGGGGCCAAACGCATCTGGATGCCAAAAGAAATAATTTCAAACATGAAAAGCACCAAGAAGGTTTGGATCCCGAAAGGGAAGTGAGTGGACCGAAGGTAGGCGGGAAATTTGGAGACTTGGCAAATTTGGATGTATATCATGGGATACATCATTTTGGATCAAGGTTATTGCCAAGTGGGTTAGTGAAGATTTTGGACCCAAATTTCCCACCCATGACTAAGGTAACTAGTTTTATTGTATTTCTTGTTTTTAGATATGTGTATCTATTTACCTTTTCATCTAGCTTACCTTTTCTTGCCTAGTATTACATTTGTTATTTACCTTGTTTAAAATTATGCATACTAGGTAAATCTCATGGTAGGATTGCTTGCTTTCAATTCACATACTTAAGCAAACCTACATGGTTTAAAATGTGTAGTCAAAGCACGACACATAGCTTTTACATCACTCCATAGTAAATGATGCATCAATTGAAAATTTTTGATTTCTACAAGTTGTATCATTTAACTTATATGTGCCAAAGTTCGGATTATGGATAACTTGCCCCTCTTGATATCAAATCAAAGTGCATGTCTCCTACAAGTATTCAAAACTTGTATGCACACCTTTAGGGGGAGGATACTCTATAATCTAACACTTTGAGACTAACACCTTTTTAAGTCTATTTCATGTGATAGTCTCATTGTAAGGAAAATAAGGTCCCCGGAGAAAGACAACAATCTTCCACTACAAAATCTCCAAGAACTCTCATGTCTCTCAAGCTTGCCATTGATCTTCAATTGGTATCTTTTGAGACTACATTCAGTATCATTTACATGTCTTCTCCAATATTTGATTAGACTATATTTCATATCATATGCTTCCATTTTGCTAAAAATGCATAAGTAGTTAACTCATATTCTGTTACCTATGCATAAGAGAAGTTAGTCTTTTCAAATCATGTCTTGCACCTCCAATTTTTACATGATTTTTCCCTAAGTAGAGAATCTCTGTCAGGGGGAGTATTTCTTCATCTCTAAAAAGGGGGAGAAATTTCTTTCTAAAGAGAACACTCGTTTAGGGGGAGTAATCCTTTCAACTGATATCATTCATGTGGTTTAATTTAATATCCTTTTAGTGGTATCATTTGACAAAATTCTTGATGGAGGCAAGCTTTTATTTACTTCCTACATGCTTTTAATGTCTTCCTTTTCGGTGGTTGATGCCAAAGGGGGAGAAGTTTAGGGACCAAAGCAATGAAAACTATATCAAACACCAAACACCACAAATTTAAAAATTTATATCTACATAAGGTATTTCAAGTGGTTTTGGTTATTTGGTCCTAAAATAGGAAGTAAGTGAATTATGGACTTAAGGGGAGGCTTAAGTCCATAATATCACATTGTGGGGACAAACATGCATCCTAGCAAGTAGATTACATATTTTCATTCAAATACTTGTAATATTTGCTTGCTTTGGTTGTGTTGTCATCAATCACCAAAAAGGGGGAGATTGTAAGGAAAATGGACCCCGGGCCATTTGGCTAATTGAGTTTTGGTGTTTGATGAACAACACAATCCGTGAACTAATAAGTTTTCTAGTGTTTGTGTTTGTAGTTCACAGGATGCGAAGAGAATTGGACCAAGGCAATGAGGATGCAACACCTCAAAAGAAGACATAAAAAGATGCATAGGAGTCCAATACTCAAGAACAAAAGAAGCCCGAAGAAAACAGCGAAGGAACCCAAGAAGCGGGCTGTCAGCCAGCGCCTGGTGGCGCACAGGACAGTGCTGTCCGGTGTGCACCGGACTGTCCGGTGTGGCACCGGACAGTCTGCGCAGAGGGGCCACAGACAGGCGCTCTCTGGCTGTAGCACCGGTCTGTCCGGTGGGGCACCGGACAGTCGGCACCGGACTGTCTGGTGTGCACCGGACAGACGGCAACGGTCGGATCCAACGGTCGACTGCTACAGGCGCCAACGGTCGGCTGTCGTGGCGTGCACCGGACACTGCACAGTGGCTGTCCGGTGGTGCACCGGACTGTCCGGTGCACCTGACGACAGAAAGCTGCTGCTTTCTGTCCAACGGCTAGTTTGGGGTTTGGAGGCTATAAATACCACCCCAACCGGCCATTCTCTAGAGTGAGAGCCCAAGCAACATACCAAGGCATATTGTAGACATTTCCAAGTGCTCAAACACCCAAGTGCTTAATAGAATCACTCGGTGATTAGTGTAGGTGCTTTGCGAAGTGCTTAGGTTAGTTAGACCGCTTTAGCGCTTGCTCTAGGTTAATCCTAGTTAGTTGAGTGAGTTTTGTAAAACCACACAACCCCTTGGCTCTTGCGCGAGCTGTTGTATTTGTACCGAGTGGGGCGAGAGTCTTGCGAGACCGTGACAACCGCGTTTGTGTCACGGCCGCCACCGTGTACCGGAGGGAACGAGACCCGCGGCGTTTCGGCCGGAAGCTCGATAGTGGAGACGGCGGGGAGCGTCCGAGAGGAGCCGGAAGTGGAGCACCACTTGCGCGTGGAGAAGGCCCGCGACTCTCTACGGAGTTACTCGACCGAGGTGCTTGGCCCTCGCGTGGGCTTCCCTTTGCGTAGGGGCACCAACAAGGATTAGTCGGGACCTTGCGCGGTTCCGGATACCTCGGTAAAAATACCGGCGTCATCCACGAAAGTTTGCTTCTCTACTTTGCTCTTTAAGTTTCCACATTTATATTAAGCATTTAAGTTTCAACCTTGTATTCATACTTATTTAGTGTAGATTGAAACTTAGCCTTTGCAGTAGAGACAGCAACACTTAGACAAAACCTAGTTTGCACATTCTAGTTTGATTACTTGCATAGGATTTGCTCTAGGGATTTAATTGTGGCCTAGTTTAGCAAAAGTTTTAGAAGTCCTAATTCACCCCCCTCTTAGGCGTCACCCGTTTCCTACACTATGCATAAGGGAAGTTAGTCTTTTCAAATCATGTCTTGCACCTCTAATTTTCACATGCTTTTTCCTAAGATCTCTGTCAGGGGGAGCTTTTCTTCATCTGTAAAGGGGGAGAAAAACTCTTTCTAAAGGAGAACACTCATTTAGGGGGGAGTAATCTTTTGAGGACAAGCTTTTATTTACTTCCTACATGCTTTTAATGTCTTCCTTTTCGGTGGTTGATGCCAAGGGGGAGAAGTTTAGGGACCAAAGCAATGAAAACTATATCAAACACCAAACACCACAAATTTAAAACTTTATATCTACAAATGGTTTTTCAAGTGGTTTTGGTTATTTGGTCCTAAAATAGGAAGTATGTGAATTATGGAGTTAGGGGGAGGCTTAAGTCCATAATATCACATTGTGGGGACAAACATGCATCCTAGCAAGTAGATTGCATATCCTCATTCAAATACTTGTATTATTTGCTTGCTTTGGTTGTGTTGTCATCAATCACCAAAAAGGGGGAGATTGTAAGAAAAATGGACCCCGGGCCATTTGGCTAATTGAGTTTTGGTGTTTGATGATCAACACAATCCGTGAACTAATAAGTTTTCTAGTGTTTATGTTTGTAGTTCACAGGATGTAAGATTTACTTGGACTAAGGAATTGGGGAAAGAAACACCTCAAAAGAAGATATTAAGAAGATCCAAGAAAAGTCCAAGTGTGCTGCCTGCGGACTGTCTGTGCGTGGAACACCGGACTGTCCGGTGCCCACACGCTGGACTGTCCAGTGCACCAGGGAACTCCAGCCCAACGACTTGTTCTAGGTGGCACCCAAAGAGAAGACCACCGGACTGTCCGGTGTGAGCACCAGACTGTCCGGTGTGGAAAGCCTGCGGCGCCAATGGTCACCTGCTCTGATAGGGCAACGGCTAGGCGCACCGGATAGGCTACAGTGCGCTGTCCGGTGCACCACCGAACTGTCCGGTGCGCCACCGGACTGTCCGGTGTGCCGCAGAGAACTGCAGCTTTTCTCCAACGGCTAGAATTGTGTTGGGGGCTATAAATACACCCCCAACCAACCATTTGAAGGTGTGGGAGCCCAAGCAACATACCAAGGCATATAGTGCACATTTCCAAGAGCTCAAACACCCAAGTGCTTAATAGAATCACTCGGTGATTAGCGTAGGTGCTTTGCGAAGTGCTTAGGTTAGTTAGACCGCATTAGCGCTTGCTCTAGGTGAATCCTAGTTAGTTGAGTGAGTTTAGACAAACCACACAACCCCTCGGCTCTTGCGTGAGTCATTGTAATTGTACCGAGTGGGGCGAGAGTCTTGCGAGACCGTGAAAACCGCGTTTGTGTCACGACCGCCACCGTGTACTGGAGGGAACAAGACCCACGACGTTTCGGCCGGAAGCTCGATAGTGGAGATGGCGGGGAGCGTCCGAGAGGAGCCAGAAGCGGAGCACCACTTGCGTGTGGAGAAGGCCCGCGGCTCTCTATGGAGTTACTCGACCGTGGTGCTTGGCCCTCGCGTGGGCTTCCCTTTGCGTAGGGGCACCAACGAGGATTAGTCGGGACCTTGCGTGGTTCCGGATACCTCGGTAAAAATACCGGCGTCATCCACGAGAGTTTACTTCTCTACTTTGCCCTTTAAGTTTCCACATTTATATTAAGCATTTAAGTTTCAATCTTGTATACATACTTATTTAGTGTAGATTAAAACTTAGCCATTGCGGTAGAGATAGCAACACTTGAACAAAACCTAGATTGCACTTTCTAGTTTGATTATTTGCATAGGTTTTGCTCTAGGGATTTATTTGTGGCCTAGTTTAGTGAAAGTTTTAGAAGTCCTAATTCACCCCCCTCTTAGGCATCACCCGTTTCCTACAATTACAACCAAACGTACCCTTGAGTGTCACAGGCAGTGGCGGATGAGCCATTGTGGCTAAGTGTAGCCTTAGCTATACCTTAAATTTAAAAGTGTTTATATCTTCCATTATAATCATATAAGAATATGTGGTGCGTTAGATAGGCTGCCATGTTTTAAGCTATGGGCAATGGGGTGCGTTAGATAGACTGCCATGTTTTAAGCTGTAGGCAATGGGTCTCAATTCGGGAGGAAGAACCGATAATAAGCACAAAACCATCCATTCTTGTTCTACATTTGTTTGAATAAAATGTTTCGCCAATTGTATGGATCTAATAAAAAACTTTTCTTATTTGTCGTCTTATACGCCATTTGTCTTCTAATTCCTTCGATTCAACCAAAGAATTCTCTATAATAATTCATAAGTCTAAATCTGCTAATTGTTCTCTAATAGCGCCGGCTCATGTTGCAATTTCTCGATTTCGAAATGTTGCAAAGCCTGGGGTAGAAAAAAGGGAGAAATACAGTGGTTACAAGATGAAATTTCATCTTCGAATAAACCCCGTAATCGTAAGAAAGTAGGTTTTTTTAGCGCTAGGCCTAGTAAAAGAGAAATCACCATATACTAGGCCCTCCAATTTCTTAAGGGGTTTATCTAAAAGATTCACAATATAACTAGGAAGACCTTTCAAATACCACAGATAGTGATCCTCCTATTAAATTACTTCAACCATTTTCGAGCACCTCATATTACTTCTAGGGCATACGATAGTTTGATTATCTGTGGACGATTTTTTTCTCGTTCAATGCCTTTTTTCAGTCGTCTCAAAGATAGAAATTTTACATTTTTATCTATGGGGCCACAACCAAGGTCGTGATAAATCCACGAGTTTCATTTAATTCATTTTTCTTATACTATAGAAAAGAAATAAAGAAATAAACATTTGAATTCAACATTATTCCATGATTTCTATTTCAAAGCCTATTTTTAAGGGAAACCCCCTCTTTTCTCATTCACTCTCTATTGCATGGGTGGAAGAACAAAAATAGAATTATGAAAAAAGAAAGATATTGAAAAGAAAAATTGACTTTTGAAACCCTTTATTTATTATGTATAACGAAAAAGAGTTGTGATTTCTTCTTATTCCTATAGAACATCTAGTAACAAGAATATGAAATCGTAAATAGCAAAAAATTCTTGCCTTGCACGATCTAAGTCTAAGGAAATACAAAAATGTGCTTATACATCAATTTCATCCACATTGAATTTATATATCAGAATAGCAAACAGAGGCATTATTCAAGGGGTCAGGTCTACTTACTTTATCTTTCTTTCCCATTTTATTGTGGGTTTGATAAGAACCTTTTTTGCTTTGTGGATAAATAAAAAAGAGTTTTTAACCCGCTTGTTTTATTCTAACAAATTCTATATGGAACTACGCGCTGAAGATAAAAAAGATATGATTGTCTTTTAGCCTAGAGGTTATTTTTAGAGGGGAAACAATGTGTTTTGGGACCTTCGTGCTCTGTGGTTAGAACCTCTAAGGGGTCCGACTGTTTGAACTTGAGTAGGTTGAAAATAGACATCCAACCTTGGCAAGAACGACGTTCAACAGAATATATGACCCATTCTCCTTTAGGTTCTTTAAATTCCGTGGGTGGCGTAGCTACCGAGATTAATGCAGTTAACTATGTCTCTCCTAGAAATTGGTTAGCGACCTCCCATTTTGTTCTAGGATTCTTCTTTTTTATGGGCCATTTGTTGCATGCATGAAGAGCCAAGTTCGATTCATGCTTGTATTTTTTCTTTTTCTCAGCCATACCATATTTTTCTTTTGTCCTCCCTACTGGTCACAGGAGAAAATAGCTGGCCTTATCTCTTCCACCTATCTGACTCCTGTGTAGCATAGAAAACCCTAGATTAGGGATTAGGGCAACCATGAAGGGTGATTGCACAAAACGGTGGGTAGTCTTTTTACTATGCTCGTCCATCAAAGATGAAGACATAGAGCTGACAAACATGCCTGTGTACCAGAGAGTGCACTTGCATGGGGCTCGATTAGGGGATGTCGTTGGCCTAATCTTAGTCTAAGTCTATCTTCAACAGTCTTATTTATTTTAAACTCAACTATGTGAATAGTGTAGCATATAGTGTAAAATAGTGTTTTGCACGACAATATACACGATCTATCAGTCAAAGTCTAAGCTATGAAAGAAGGTGAGGAGGAAGCTAAGCTAGGCTAACTGAGCCCAAGCGGGAGAGGGGGCCAAGCTACGACTACTCAGGGAGAGGGATAGCAGTTTTGTTTTCTATTTTCTCTTTTGTATATTATTTTTGAAAGTTATAACAAATTTATTTTAAAAGTTTGTATGAGTGATTCTATACGTTGAAAGTTAATGGAAACTTTTAGAGAGAAAGTTTTGAAAAGGTTTTAAAGTTGTTTTTTTCAAATATAACTTTTTTCCTTCATTCTATAAATTAAACAAAAAACGATTTGGATCTAGATCAAATTTAAATAAGTTCTTTTTTACTTAATAAAATTTTATGCAAAGGCATAAATGCAAAAAAATTAACTTCTTAAATTATCATTTTTCCTCTGCTATTATTTTCTCTTAAACCTAATTAATATCTAACAATTGTTAAGGTATTACAAAATATTATAATTTGATTATTACATACCTACCATCTTAAGATGAATGTCGTCCTAGAGAGTTGAAAAGATCATAGAAGAGATGAGGGACCTCAGTCTTTAGATAATCTTCTCTTTCTCATGTAGCTTCTTCTTAATAGTGATTCCATTGTACTTTGCATATTTTGGCCTTTCTGTTCCGAGTAACTTTTTTGCATCATTTCTAAGGCTCAATGAAGGACACATCATCCTTCACATTTAGCTCCTCTAAAGACAACGATTTTTTGGGGACTCTCAAGCACTTCTTTAGTTGTGAAATATGGAACACATTATGTCATCCTGATAGAGGAAGATCCACCTGATAGACGACCACTCTCACTCCTCTTTTATAAAACACCTAAAATGGACTGATGCATTTGGTGCTAGTTTTCCTTTAACATTGAACATTTTGGGGCCTCGAAAAGGTAACACTTTGAGGTATACAAAATCCCAACTTGAAGGACTAACTCATGTCTTCTTTTGTCTATAGAGCTTTTATGTCTAGACTGAGTTGTATTAATAAGGTTGTTTCTATTTTCTTTCACTTGTTTCTCAGCTTCATTTATAATATTAGGACCAAAGACTTTCCTTTCTCCAACTTGGTTCCAAAATAAGGGAGTTCTACACTTCTTGCCATAAAGGGCCTCGAATGGTGCCATATTGAGACTTGCCTGATAAATGTTGTTGTAGGTGAATTCTGTACAAGGTAAGTATTTGTCCTAGCTTTGGTGGTTTTGGAGGGAATAAGCTCTCAACATAGATTCTAGTATCTTGGTTACTATTTGTTGGGGGCCTTCCTCTTCCGAAGGTCCTCAAAAACTTAACTAACATATTTTTTAGTATATCAGACCGTTACAGGAGGCTTCGGCTTTGAGATGAAGGTGTGCATGGTATGAAGGTGTGGTCTGAAGGAGGGACAAACTAGCTCCAAAGCTGTGGCTGAAGGAGCTTCGACTTAGCACAATGACGATGGTGAAAGGAGAAACCGACCTAAAGGAGAAAAGACTGCTTAGTCCTCGACATCTTGCCTTATGGTCAATAGTAAATATCAGGGACATGAATGTAATTTTGTCCAGGCCGCTTCCTGTGCCTATAAATAGATGAACAGTAACACCGTACTGTTCACGCTGACTTGTAATCACTCTTGCGTCACTCCCGCTTTTTCACTTTCTGTCAAGCCGAAGGTACAAATGTAATACAAATATTATTGATGTCTATCCATGTTTATAAAATAAAAATATAAATAGTCCATTAATTTAGAATGATTGTTCATATTCTTTTTGTGTTTCATATGTCTCTGTTTACATCCTTGCTCACTGAAATGATGAAGGTATGCCCTTCATGACCATCATCTGAAGATCATTATATCCCAAAGGAGATAATGCTTCGAAGGACGAAGGTCTCTAATCGTTAACAATTGTGTTGCTTTGTTCTTGGTGTATAGCATCCGAGAACAAGGACCAACATTGGCGCCCACCTCCGGTGAACTCATTCGACCACCTTCGGCAAGCATCAACCTTCGTCATGCCGCCGAAGAAGATAGCAGCGCCAGGGGCTGCACTGCAGCCACTGGACGTTAATCAAGAAACGCTACGTGAAGCTAGGAGCCAAAAGAGGAAGGCTACCAGCCCAACACCTCAGGAGGAGGAACTGGACCAAGAAATCAGGGATCTCGAAGCTATCCATCAACAGGTCCAAAAGAAGAGAGAGAAAATGCTTCGGCTCACCGATCTCTAGAGGAAGATTGACGAGGCCGCCGAAGAAATACGTCACCTCACCCAGAATGACCAAGACCGAAGGCCCCAACACAGGGAGCTTTGTTAAGAAAATTCATACAATGATGATGAATGGTATGGTGATTTTCATCATGGCAATTTTGCTTTTGATGATGCTTCTCCATTGGCAACAGAATTGCAGGCTACCCCATGGTCCCCATCATACAAGCCACCTCAGCTTCCTATGTATGATGGACACTCAGACCTGAAGCAGTTCCTGATGAGCTACGAAGCAACCATATCTTCATATGGGGGCAATACTGCAGTCATGGCGAAATCCTTCGTCATGGCAGTCAAAAGCATAACACAAACTTGGTACTCTTCTCTTTCGGCCAGGGACAATTACGTCTTGGCAGAAGCTAAAGGACATGCTGGTCACTAGCTTCTAGGGCTTTCAAACAAAGCCAGTCACCGCTCAAGCTCTGTTCCAGTGCACATAGGATCAGGAAGAGTACCTCTAGGAGTATGTCCGAAGGTTTCTCCGACTAAGAGCCCAGGCGCCTACAGTGCCCAATGAGATTGTCATTGAGGCCATGATCAAGGGGCTAATACCAGGACCAACATCACAATATTTTGCAAGGAAGCCGCCCCAAACCTTGGAGAAGCTTCTCTAGAAAATGGATGAATACATCAGAGCTGATAATGATTTCCGGCAAAGAAGGGAAGAAGCTTACAGGTACTCTGAGATGGCCAGGGGCTTCAGATGAATATTCCACCCCAGGCATGTCAGGTCAATCCATAACACCAGCCCAAGTGATGATATGGGAAGCCAAGCCCAAAGGCAACAACATAGCTCCCAATCATCAGGGCCGCAACAGAGTTCCTTCAGGCCACCGGCTCCAAGAGGCAGAATGATGAAGACATCCACACTACTGATACATCTATGCCAATACAAGTACCAATTTCTGGTCCCATTACTCACGCTCGTGCTCGTCAACTCAACCATCAGGTGATTACACTCTTGAGTTCATGTCCATCATATTTAGACCATGGAGACCCATGCACTCTTGTTTTGCTTAGGAACTGTCACACCCGGTTTTAGAAGGTAAACCGAATGCGAACCATGTACGTGCCAGGATCAGCAATTCACGTACATAGCAGTTCCATAACATGGACATCATCACACAGTGCTCAAATAGTATTAAAAAGGGAAAACGTAGTCGATTACATCATATGTCTGAGACGTCCACATAGTCCTTACAATAAATCAAAGTGCGAAAACGAAATGTAGATAAATGCGGCCTTCACAGGCAGCCGACTGGGGGTTGCCGCTAACCCACACCTAGAACTCGTCGTAGTCTTGGAGCTCCTGGAAGTCTCCTTCCACGGCTTCAACTTCTCCTGAGCAGTGGTTGCAATGCGGACAACCTGGGCGGGTTTGGTGTGTAGAGCAAGGGTGAGTACACATCAACATACTCAGCAAGTATCCTGTTTGGCTGTAGTGGACTAGCTTTATGTGGGGGTAAGTCAAGCAATTGCTTTTAGTTGGTCAGATTATTATTACTAGTAGAGAAAGCCAAGTTTTAGAATTAACCCACGTTATTAACCCAAACGTACTCCTTTCCAAACGGAAAGAGTACCACTTACCATTACCAGAATCAAAACCAAGAACCATCAATCTCATTGCCACCTGCAAATCCGAACATCTCTGATCAAGTACCACTAATCACTGGAGCTCCCTGGGTTGCTCATAACCGTGAGCACGGCTGATATATCAGTTTTCAAACACTCTGCAGAGGTTGTGCACTTTACCCACAAGCCGTGATTTCCCTTTCTACCCGGAGATCATGACTCTCCATTGATCACTACCAAGGTGACCCAGCAGGATATCACTACGTAGCCTTTACAAAGATTCCCCGGGGCTGTAGCCGCCCGTTAGGTTTCCTAAATGTACCGCACTCCTCCCCAAGGGACAAATCAACCTTGGCAGAGCGAGCCGCATACACCAAGCCTCATTGACGGCACAACGGCTAAGCGAACTACACCCCGGTTCTTCTAATTATTCAGCTAAGGGCGTCCCACTCCACCCTCATGGTTGCACTGTTTTCTCGGGCGGTCATCCAACGAACAGGTCCTTACGGAGAGGCACTCGAGAAACCGCTCGAGCCCCCTTGAAGGTCACAAGTATAACATCATAATAAAAGAGGGGAAAACAGCGTATCATTGATAATTCTCATCATGTTCATTGATTAGAGTTGAGCAATAGCATAAGACTAAGCAATAATAATCCGACCCAAATAGGTAAACAAGGACATGGACAACAAAAGCTAGTCAATCCTTAGGTATAAATGTGTAATGCGGGAGGTGAATTAAAGAATGTATAGGATAGAGATAGGTCAGGGGACACTTGCCTCCACCAACCGACTGCTGCTCAGGGGCTTCTCCTGCGAGTTCTTCGGGCTCTCCGACTGGATCGTTCTCTATGTGAGCGCAAACATACATACATCCACATATTTAATACAAAAGAACAGTACACCATACAATAGAATGCAGTATGTAAACAGACGTTCCACGCGGGCTCGCAATTACGGTTAAGAGAGAAAGAGAAACAGACAGTCGAGAAACGATCACGTTACATGATTATAAATTAAACTACTCGCTTAATAGAAGGGAATTAATTTGGACACTACGTTTGGCATAAAGTAAAGTCAAGTTCCACATTTAATCATTATGAACAATTGAAGATGAATGAAAGGGGGTGGCCGCACGTCGAGACATACGACACGACATTTAGGTTGCATTAAGAAGTAAACGACTCACTGCGCGACAGAGCGCACAACGAGACACTTGCACTAATTATAAAGAGACGTTAAGCATCGCGCGACGAAGCGCACGACGACATACGTCAACTGAACTGAGTCTAAAGTGGAACGTCGCGTGAATACACGCGCGATGTTACACATTAAACAACCTGAAATTAAAATGGATCGTCGCACGACGACATACGTCAACAGGGCTGAGTTTAAAGTGGAACGTCGCGCGTCTGGACGCGCAACATCGCACCTTAAACAACCTGAAATTAAAATAGATCGTCGCGCGACGAAGCGCGCGGCACAACACTTTAATGAATATAAACTAAAAGAATCGTCGCGCGACGAAGCGTGCGACGCAGCACATTAATAAACACAAATTTAAATTGAATCATCGCGCGACGAAGCGCACGACGCAACACATTGATAAATATGAACTTGAATTGAATCGTCGCGCGACGAAGCGCGCGACGCAGCACACTAACTAACGGAGTTTGAAATTAACTACAACCAAAAATAATCACCGCGCGCGTGGGTTTGCGCACGTGGGAATGCGTTAGCGGGGTAAACGGGCTACGCAATTCGTGCCGGGGGCCGGGACGCCACGCGCAGGGGCCGAACCGCACCGGGGAAGGGGAGGGGAGGGGCGCCGCACCGTCGGGGAGGGAAGGGGAGGGGAGGGGCGCCGCGCCGCCGGGGAGGGAAGGGGAGGGGCCGAGCGCTGCCGCGGGGGGGGGGGGGGGAGCCGGGTGCGCCGCCGCGCAGGGACGCGCGCGCGCAGGGGAGAGAAGAGGGAGCGCGCGCAGGGGGAGAGAGGATGGAGAGGGAGAGAGAGAGGAGAGGGGAGGGGAGGGGCTCACCTCGGGATCCAACTCCGGCGATCTCGACTCCAAACCTTAGGGCACCACGGGAGGGAGAGAGAGAGATGGGGAAGAGAGGTTGCCGCGCGGGAAATCCAAATGAGAGAGAGAGAGAGGAGAGGAGGGGGCGCATGGGGGGGGGGGGGCTGTGGGCGCCAGGTGCGCGCAGGGCCGGGCTGGGTTGGGCCGAGCCACACTGCGGATCGAAACCTACGACACGCACGACTATCAAACAGAATCCAATCGCGAACCGAAAACCGAGATGGAACGAGACGAACACTCAACATCAGACAAAGAAATGTGCGTCGGCATGATGCAACACCCATGACACTTAAGTTTTGTTCATACCCGACTCGGACACCTGTCACTATACTGGTTTGAAATTAGGAAGAAGGAGCGAAACAGGAAGAGGAAAGAGAGTAACACCCGAATTTGGTGAGAGAAAGGAAGAAAAAAATTCTACCCCCAAATTCAGGGCGTTACAAACCTATCCCCCTTAAAAGAATCTCGCCCTCGAGATTCAGGGTTGGCTAGCAAAGAGCTCAGGGTATTTAGCCATCAGATCATCTTCACGCTCCCAGGTTGCTTCTTCCTCAGAGTGATGACTCCATCTGACTTTGCACATTCTGATGGTCTTCCTTCGGGTGACTCTATCTGCCGTCTCAAGGATCTGCGCTGGTTTCTCTGTGCAGGTCAAGTCCTCCTGGACTTCAAGACCTTCCACTGGCAACTGCTCTTCTGGCACACGCAAACACTTCTTCAACTGAGACACATGAAAAACATCATGCACTGCGAATAAGCCTTCTGGCAAACTGAGCTGATAGGCCACTTCTCCATGCTTCGCGAGAATCTGATATGGACCGATGTAGCGGGGTGCTAGCTTGCCTTTGACTCCGAATCTTCTGACTCCTCTGATCGGTGACACTTTCAGATAGACAAAGTCTCCAACTTCGAAACTCAGCTCTCTTCTTCTTGTGTCTGCATAACTTCGCTGCCTTGATTGTGCTATCTTCAAATTCTCTCGGACCATCTTGATGTTCTCTTCAGCTTCAAGCAAAACATCTGGCCCGAACACTTGCTTTTCTCCAGGCTGATCCCATTGCAACGGAGTTCTACAACTCCTCCCACAGAGCGCCTGAAATGGTGACATCTTCAAGCTGGCCTGGTAACTGTTGTTATAGGAGAACTCTGCATAAGGCAACTTCTTGTCCCATCCGGACTGGTCTTGCAACGCACATGCTCTCAACATGTCTTCAAGGATTTGATTGGTTCTTTCAATCTGACCATCTGTCTGTGGATGATAAGCTGAACTGAAATTCAGATGTGTGCCCAAGGCTTCATGCAACTGCTGCCAGAAATGAGAGGTGAACTGCGTTCCTCTGTCTGATACTATCTTCTTTGGCACACCATGAAGACAAACGATCCGAGACATGTACAACTCTGCCAATACTGCACTGCTGTAGTTGGTCTTGACAGGTATGAAGTGGGCTGACTTGGTTAAGCGATCCACCACTACCCAAATGGAATCGTAGCCGGCTCGAGTGCGAGGCAATCTGACTATGAAATCCATACCGATTTCATCCCATTTCCACTGAGGAATTTGCAACGGTTGCAACAATCCAGCTGGTCTCTGGTGCTCTGCCTTGATCCGCCGACAACTATCACACATAGCCACATGCTCTGCGATTTCCCTCTTCATTCCGTACCACCAGAACTTCTTCTTCAGATCCTGATACATCTTCTCACTACCAGGGTGAATCGAATAAGCTGTCTCATGAGCTTCCTTGAGGATCAACTCCCGAATAGATTGGACATTGGGAACACACAAGCGGTCTTTGAACCATATCGCACCTTCTGCATCTTCCCTAAAATCTTTGCCTCTGCCGTCCAGAATTAGTCGCCGGATCTCACCGATCTTCTCATCATTCTTCTGCGCTTCTTTGATTTCCCGCTCCAGGGTAGGTTCCAATTCAATTGCGATTCCACGTGAATTGTTCAGAAATCTGAGACTCAACCTGTCAAACTCTTTGGCCAACTCATAAGGCATCGGACGAGCGACCATCAGATTGACCTGACTCTTCCTGCTCAAAGCATCTGCCATTACATTCGCTTTGCCTGGATGGTAGTGGATCTCCAACTCATAGTCTTTGATCAACTCTAACCATCTTCTTTGCCTCATATTTAGCTCTGACTGAGTGAATATGTACTTCAGACTCTTGTGGTCCGTGTAGACATCACATTTCTGTCCATACAGATAGTGCCTCCATGTCTTCAATGCGTGAACCACTGCTGCCAACTCTAGGTCGTGGATTGGGTAATTCTTCTCATGAACCTTCAGCTGTCGGGACGAGTAAGCCACAACTCTTCCCTCTTGCATCAACACGCATCCCAAACCTGTGTAACAAGCATCACAATACACCAAGAAGGGCTTGTGCACATCAGGCAAGACTAAGACAGGCGCTGTAGTCAACTTCTCTTTTAGCGCTTCGAAGGCCTCTTGACATTTCTGGGTCCACTTGAACTCAACCTTGTTGCCTAGCAATGCTGTCATTGGTTTCGCAATCTTCGAAAATCCTTCAATGAATCACCGATAATATCCGGCCATTCCAATGAAGCTCTTGATTCCTCGAGCATCTGTTGGCGCTTTCCAGTTCAGAATGTCTGCCACTTTCTTTGGATCCACAGCCAATCCTTCTTTGTTGATTATGTGACCCAAGAACAGGACTTCACTGATCCAGAACTCACACTTGCTCAACTTTGCATACAACTGGTGCTCTCGCAATCTCTGCAATACCATCCTCAAATGACTTGCATGCTCTTCTTCGCTTTGGGAATATATCAGAATATCATCAGTAAATACCACCACAAACTTGTCAAGATAGTCCATGAATACACTGTTCATCAGATTCATAAAGAAGGTCGGTGCATTTGTCAAACCGAAAGACATCACAGTGAACTCATACAACCCATACTTGGTAATGAATGCCGTCTTCGGAATGTCTGAAGGTCGAATCCTGAGCTGATGATAACCCGACCTCAGATCTATCTTGGAGAACACACTGGCTCCTCTCAACTGGTCGAACAGATCTTCTATTCTGGGCAAAGGGTACTTGTTCTTGATTGTGACCTCATTTAGAGCTCGATAATCGATACACATCCTTTAGGTGCCATCTTTCTTTTCCACAAATAGGATAGGGGCGGCCCAAGGCGAGGTGCTTGGCCGGATGTAACCTTTCTCTGACAACTCATCGATCTGCTTCTTAAGCTCGACCAACACTAGTCCAGATATTCTGTAAGCTCTCTTAAAGATGGGGGCGGTTCCAGGAAGAAGCTCTATAGCAAATTCAACTTTCCGCTCTAGTGGCATACCTGGCAAGTCCTTTGGAAACACATCTGGGAACTCGGACACAACCCTGATACTCTCAATTGGGTCTGCTTCCCTGCTATCGACAGTCATTTGATAACAACTTCCTTTCTTCGGCTCAGGCGGGACTAACTCCGTCACCACTTCCTCTCCAAGTGGGGACATCAACTTGATTGTCCTCTTATCACAACTGATAACTGCCTGATACTTATCTAGCCAATTCATCCCTAGGATGACATCTACTCCCTGAGTACCCATTACTATGAGGTTAGCGGGAAACGCTATCCCCCTTATTTCCACACTTACATTCAAACAAATGCTATCGGCTCGAATTCTACCACCGGCTGAGTCAATTTGAATGGGGGTTGACATAGTAGTAATTGGAAGATTATGTGCTTCTACCCATGATGCAGTAATGAATGAATGCGTTGCTCCAGTATCAAATAACACTTCTGCAATATGGGAGTCGACTGGGAACATACCTACTATCATGCCGGGGGTCTCCGGAACTGCTTCAGCCTCCAAGTGGTTCAGTCTCCCATGATTATAGCATGGCTAAGAGCGGTTGCCTACTCTAGGCTGAGACACATTCTGCTTCGCTGGGGCATTGGGGCCTGACTGCTGCTGGGTTGCCTTCTTCGGACATTGCATCACCTAGTGGCCTTGCTCTCCACAGTGGAAACATGCTCTATTTCCAACCTGAGCTGGTGCTGCCTGACTGTTCTGCTGGTTTGCTAGGGCAGGAAGACGAGGTGCCTGTTGATTCTGCCTCTGGAACTGACCTCCTCCTGACTGATTGTTCTGACGATTCTGATACTGGTGCTGAGGATACTGCCTTTGGAACTGCTGCTGCTGAGGTGGACGCTGGTTCTGCCTGAACTGCTGAGGTTGATTGCTTGAGAAACGAGGACGATTGCTGCTTCCAGGCTGGGGTCCACTGATCTTGCGCTTACGATCCTCCATCTCCTTACGCTTCCTCTCTGTCATGATTGCTCTATCAATCAGGTGCTAGAATGTCAGGAAGGTGTGATTCATCAGCTAATACTGCAGAGGGTCAACCAAGCCTCTCAGGAAACGATACTGTCGCTTGGCATCGGTGTTGACATCTTCAGGTGCATAACGAGACAACTGCAGAAACCTGTCCCGGTACTCACTGAGAGACGATGACTCTTGCTTGAGGGCCAGGAACTCCTCCTTCTTCACTGTCATCAGACCTGCAGGAACACGGTACTGACGAAAGCTTCCTCTAAACTCTTCCCAGGTGATGGTGTCGGGGTGGGCATGGGTGGCGAGATAAGACTCCCACCATGACTGGGCTGCTCCTCTCAACAGACGGGGACCATACAGGACTTTCTCCCTGTCATCGCACTGAGCGGTATGCAACTCCTACTCCACAGTGCGCAGCCAGCCTTCATCATCCATGGGGTCAGAAGAGTGAGCAAACGTTGGGGATGACCTCTCATGAATTCAGCACGTTTGTCCCTGGGCATCTGAGGCTGAGGTGGGGCCTGCTGCTGAAAGGGAAATGTGCCCTTGGGCCATTTCTAAGTATTTTGGTGATTGAGTGCCAACACAAGTGCTTAAGTGAAAATCTATGCCAATTGATGAACAAAGTGCAAATCAAGTCTAAAGGTATGTTTCTACACTTAGTATATTGTTTTGAGAACTAATGTATTGTGTCTAAGTGCTGGAAACAGGAGAAATCGAATTGGAAAAGAGATGGCTTTGTTCAGCCAAAGTCTGCTCAGTCTGGGTGCACTGGACAGTGTCCGGTGCGCCAGGCTGGCTCTGGCGAACTTGCTGCTCTCGGGACTTCGACGGCGGTGTACGGCTATAAATCACCGGACTATCCGGTGGTGCACTGGACTATCCGGTGAGCCATTCATAGGCGAACTCGTCGTTCTCGGGAGATGATTAACGGCGTACGACTATAATTCACTGGACTGTCCGGTGGTGCACCGGACTGTCCGGTGAGCCAACGGTCGGCCGCGCGATCTGCGCGGGACACGTGGCTGAGCCAACGGCTAGAAGGGGGCACCAGACTGTCCGGTGTGCACCAGAGAGTGTCCGGTGCGCCAACGGTCGGCTTCGCCAAATAAGGAAAGAAATCCGCACCGGACTGTCCGGTGCGCCAGGCGACTGAAGGCAAGAATTGCCTTCCTGGAATGCTCTCAACGGCTCCTAGCTGCCTTGGGGCTATAAAAGGGACCCCTAGGCGCATGGAGGAGAACACCAAGCATTCCCCAAGCATTCTAAAGCACCAAGACTTCGATTCCGCGCATTTGATTCTTTGTGAGAGCAACTAGAGCTCTATTTGAGTTGCGAACTCGTCGGGTTGTGTTGAGAGCTCTTGTTGCGACTTGTGTGCGTGTTGTCGCTCTGATTTTGTATCTTGTGTGCATTGCTCATCCCTCCCTTACTCCGTGCTTCTTTGTGAACATCAAAATGTAAGGGCGAGAGACTCGAAGTTGTGGAGATTCCTCGCAAACGGGATATAGTAAAGCAAAGCAAAACACCATGGTATTCAAGTGGGTCTTTGGACCGCTTGAGAGGGGTTGATTGCAACCCACATCCGTTGGGACGCCACAACGTGGAGTAGGCAAGCGTTGGACTTGGCCGAACCACGGGATAAACCACTGTGTCTATCTGTGTTGATCTTCTTGTGGTTATCGTGTCTTGCTTAGACTCCTCTCTAGCCACTTGGCATTATTGTGCTAACGCTTAATCAAGTTTTTGTGGCCTTAAGTTTAAGCTTTTACAGGATCACCTATTCACCCCCCTCTAGGTGCTCTCAATTGGTATCAGAGCCGTTCTCTTCAAGAAAGGGACTAACCGCCCGAAGAGATGGATCCTAAGGGCAAGGGGATTGTGATCAATGATAAGGAGAAGGAGTCCTTTGTCAACGAGCCGAAGGATGACAAGCCTACCGACTCGGGCTCGGGCCACAAACGAAAAGATGGGAAGAAGAAGAAGACAAGGCGCATCAAGGAGATCGTCTACTATGACGACAGCGACGAATCTTCCTCTTCCCAAAAGGACGACGACAACGACTACGAGAAAAGGAAGACGGTTAATTCAAACTTCTCTTTCGATTATTCTCGTATTCCGCATAGTTCAAATACACATTTACTTTCCATTCCTCTTGGCAAACCTCCACACTTTGATGGGGAGGACTACGGATTTTGGAGTCACAAAATGCGTAGTCACTTGTTCTCTCTCCATCCAAGCATATGGGAGATTGTAGAGAGTGGAATGAAATTTGATAGCTCGGATTGTCCCATGTTTATAAATGAACAAATCCATAGAAATGCACAAGCTACTACTGTCCTTTTAGCATCTTTGTGCAGGGAAGAGTACAATAAGGTGAGCGGCTTGGACAATGCCAAGCAGATCTGGGACACCCTCAGGATCTCACATGAGGGGAACGACGTCACCATGCTCACCAAGATGGAGTTGGTGGAGGGCGAGCTCGGGAGATTTGCAATGATAAGGGGAGAGGAGCCAACCCAAACATACAACCGGCTCAAGACCCTCATCAACAAAATAAGGAGCTACGGAAGCACGCGATGGACGGACCATGACGTCGTTCGCCTAATGCTAAGGTCTTTTACTGTCCTTGATCCACATCTTGTGAACAATATTCGTGAAAATCCTAGGTACACCAAGATGTCACCCGAAGAAGTACTTGGGAAGTTTGTAAGCGGGAGAATGATGATCAAGGAGGCGAGATACGTGGACGACGCGTTGAATGGTCCAATCCATGAGCCTCAACCCGTTGCTCTCAAGGCAACGAGGAGCAAGGAGGCGCTACCTAGCAAGGTGGCGCAAGTTGAGGCGGCGGGACTAAATGAGGAAGAGATGGCCCTCATCATCAAGCGCTTCAAGACGGCGCTAAAGGGCCGCAAGGAGCATCCCAAGAAGAACAAGACGAAGGGAAAGCGCTCCTGCTTCAAGTGCGGTAAGATTGGTCATTTTATCGCTAATTGTCCCGATAATAATAGTGACCAGGAACAAGAGAAGAAAGGGGAAAAGAAGAAGAAGTACAAGAAGGCTAAGGGCGAGGCACATCTTGGCAAGGAGTGGGACTCGGATTGCTCTTCATCCGACGACGAGGGACTTGCCGCCTCAGCCTTCGACAAATCATCCCTTTTCCCCAACGAGCGTCACACATGCCTCATGGCGAAGGAGAAGAAGGTATGTACTCGAAACAATACCACTTATGCTTCTTCAAGTGATGATGAGTCTAGTGATGATGATGAAATAGATTACTCTAGTTTGTTCAAGGGATTGGATAGAACTAAAATAGATAAGACTAATGAATTGATTGATGCCTTGAATGAAAAGGATAGACTTTTAGAAAAACAAGAGGATCTTTTGTATGAAGAACATGATAAATTTGTAGAGGCACAAAAATCTCATGCTTTAGAAGTTAAAAGGAATGAAATGCTTTCTTGTGAACTATCTACTTGCCATGAGACAATTTCTAGCTTAAAGAGCATAAATGATGATTTAAATGCTAAGTTAGAAATAGCAAATGAATCAACATCTTGTGTAGAACATGTTATAATTTGTAATAGGTGTAAAGATTTTGATGTTGATGCTTGTAGTGAACACCTAGTTTCAATTTCTAAATTGAATGATGAATTGGCTAGTCTTAATGCCCAACTTAAGACTAGCAAGAGTGAAATTGATAAAATAAAATTTGCAAGGGATGCCTACACGATTGGTAGACACCCCTCAATTAAGGATGGTCTTGGCTTCAAGAGGGAAGTCAAGAACTTAACAAGCCATAAGGCTTCCATCTCCACTAAGGAGAAAGGGAAGGCCCCTATGGCTAATAGTGCTCAAAAGAACCATGCTTTCATGTATCATGATAGGAGACAATCTAGGAATGTTAATAGAAGTTATGATGCTTTTAATTCTCATGCTATGATTGCTTCTAGTTCTTCCTATATGCATGGTAGAGATATGTCTAGGAGAAATGTCATTCATCATATGCCTAGGAGAAATGTTGCTCATGTTCCTAGGAAGATTAATGAACCTTCTATAATTTATCATACTTGCAATGCTTCCTTTGCAATTTGTAGAAAGGATAGAAAGGTGATTGCCAGGAAATTAGGGGCAAAATGCAAGGGAGATAAAACTTGCATTTGGGTCCCTAAGGATATTGTCACTAACCTTGTAGGACCCAACAAGAGTTGGGTACCTAAGACCAAAGCCTAAATTTGCCTTGCAGGTTTATGCATCCGGGGGTTCAAGTTGGATTATCAACAGCGGATGCACAAACCACATGACGGGGGAGAAGAAGATGTTCACCTCCTACGTCAAGAACAAGGATCCCCAAGATTCAATAATATTCGGTGATGGGAACCAAGGCAAGGTGAAAGGGTTAGGAAAAATTGCTATTTCATCCGAGCACTCTATTTCTAATGTGTTTTTAGTTGAGTCACTTGGATATAATTTGTTATCCGTTAGTCAATTATGCAATATGGGATATAATTGTTTATTCACAAATGTAGATGTGTCTGTCTTTAGAAGGTGTGATGGTTCATTAGCTTTTAAGGGTGTACTAGACAGCAAACTTTATTTAGTTGATTTTGCAAAAGAGGAGGCCAGTCTAGATGCATGCTTAATTGCTAAGACTTGCATGGGCTGGCTGTGGCATCGCCGTTTAGCACATGTGGGGATGAAGAACCTTCACAAGCTTCTAAAGGGAGAACACGTGATAGGTCTAACTAACGTGCATTTCGAAAAAGATAGACCTTGTGCAGCTTGTCAAGCAGGAAAACAGGTGGGAAGTTCTCATAATACCAAAAATGTGATGACCACATCAAGACCGTTGGAGATGCTTCATATGGACCTCTTCGGACCCGTCGCCTATCTAAGTATAGGAGGAAGTAAGTATGGTCTTGTTATAGTTGATGACTTTTCCCGCTTCACTTGGGTATTATTTTTGCAGGATAAATCTGAAACCCAAGGGACCCTCAAGCGCTTCCTAAGGAGAGCTCAAAATGAGTTTGAGCTCAAGGTGAAGAAGATAAGGAACGACAACGGGTCCGAGTTCAAGAATCTTCAAGTGGAGGAGTACCTTGAGGAGGAAGGGAGCAAGCACGAGTTCTCCGCTCCCTACACACCACAGCAAAATGGTGTGGTAGAGAGGAAGAACAGGACGCTCATCGATATGGCGAGGATGATGCTTGGTGAGTTCAAGACCCCCGAGCGCTTTTGGTCGGAAGCCGTGAACACGGCTTGCCATGCCATCAACCGGGTCTACCTTCACCGCCTCCTCAAGAAGACTTCGTATGAGCTTCTAACCGGTAACAAACCCAATGTGTCTTACTTTCGTGTTTTTGGGAGCAAATGTTACAGTCTAGTGAAGAAAGGTAGAAATTCTAAGTTTGCTCCCAAAGATGTAGAATGGTTTTTGTTAGGTTATGACTCAAATACAAAGGCGTATAGGGTCTTCAACAAATCATCGGGTTTGGTTGAAGTCTCTAGCGACGTTGTATTTGATGAGACTAATAGCTCTCCAAGAGAGCAAGTTGTTGATCTTGATGATGTAGATGAAGAAGACGTTCCAACGGCCACGATACGCACCATGGCGATTGGAGATGTGTGGCCACAGGAACAAAAGGAGCAAGATCAACCTTCCTCCTCAACGATGGTGAATCCCCAACTCAAGATGATGAACAGGTTCATCAAAAGGAGGCGTGCGATCAAGGGGGAGCACAAGATGATCATGTGATGGAGGAAGAAGCACAATCAGCACCTCCAACCCAAGTTTGAGCGACGATTCAAAGGAATCATCCCGTCGACCAAATTTTGGGTGACATTAGCAAGGGAGTAACTACTCGTTCTAGATTAGTTAATTTTTGTGAGCATTACTCCTTTGTCTCTTCTATTGAGCCTTTCAGGGTAGAAGAGGCCTTGCTAGATCCAGACTGGGTGTTGGCCATGCAGGAAGAGCTCAATAATTTCAAGAGAAATGAAGTTTGGACACTGGTGCCTCGTCCCAAGCAAAATGTTGTGGGAACCAAGTGGGTGTTCCGCAACAAACAGGACGAGCACGGGGTGGTGACGAGGAACAAAGCTCGACTTGTGGCAAAAGGTTATGCCCAAGTCGCAGGTTTGGACTTTGAGGAGACTTTTGCTCCTGTGGCTAGGCTAGAGTCCATTCGTATTTTGCTAGTATATGCCACTCACCATTCTTTCAGGTTGTTTCAAATGGATGTGAAGAGCACTTTCCTCAACGAGCCAATCAAGGAGGAGGTGTACGTGGAGCAACCCCCTGGCTTCGAGGATGAACGGTACCTCGACCACGTATGTAAGCTCTCTAAGGCGCTCTATGGACTTAAGCAAGCCCCAAGAGCATGGTATGAATGCCTTAGAGACTTTTTAATTGCTAATGCTTTCAAGGTTGGGAAAGCCGATCCAACTCTTTTCACTAAGACTTGCGATGGTGATCTTTTTGTGTGCCAAATTTATGTCGATGACATAATATTTGGTTCTACTAATCAAAAGTCTTGTGAAGAGTTTAGCAGGGTGATGACTCAAAAATTCGAGATGTTGATGATGGGCGAGTTGAACTACTTCCTTGGGTTCCAAGTGAAGCAACTCAAGGACGGCACCTTCATCTCCCAAACGAAGTACACGCAAGATTTGCTAAAGCGGTTTGGGATGAAGGACGCCAAGCCCGCAAAGACTCCGATGGGAACCAACAGACACACCGACCTCAACAAAGGAGGTAAGTCCGTTGATCAAAAAGCATACCAGTCAATGATAGGGTCTTTACTTTATTTATGTGCTAGTAGACCGGATATTATGCTTAGCGTATGCATGTGTGCTAGATTTCAATCTGATCCAAGGGAGTGTCACCTTGTGGCCGTGAAGCGAATCCTTAGATATTTAGTCGCTACGCCTTGCTTCGGGATTTGGTATCCAAAGGGGTCTACCTTTGACTTAATTGGATACTCAGATTCCGACTATGCTGGATGTAAGGTCGATAGAAAGAGTACATCGAGGACGTGCCAATTCTTAGGAAGGTCCCTGGTGTCATGGAACTCTAAGAAACAAACTTCCGTTGCCCTATCCACCGCTGAGGCCGAGTATGTTGCCGCAGGACAGTGTTGCGCGCAACTACTCTGGATGAGGCAAACCCTCCGGGACTTTGGCTACAATCTAAGCAAAGTCCCACTCCTAATGTGACAATGAGAGTGCTATCCGCATAGCGGAAAATCCTGTTGAGCACAGCCGCACAAAGCACATTTACATCCGGCATCACTTTTTGAGAGACCACCAGCAAAAGGGAGATATCGAAGTGTTTTATGTTAGCACCGAGAACCAGCAAGCCGATATCTTTACCAAGCCTCTAGATGAGAAAACCTTTTGCAGGCTGCGTAGTGAGCTAAATGTCTTAGATTCGCGGAACTTGGATTGATTTATAGCATACATGTGTTTATGCCTTGATCATGTTCCTTATGCATTTTGTTGTTTACTTGTGGTGCTCAAGTTGTACAAACACTCCCCGGGCCTCACAAGTCCTTTTGCAAGTGATGCACATATTTAGGGGGAGATGTGCTACAACTTAACCCTTTGAGACTAACCGTGTGCTTGAGTTGCTTGATTTAGTCTCAAAGGAGGGTTGAAAGGGAAAAGGTGGACTTGGACCATGAAAGACTTCCACTGCACTCCGATGAGAGGGTAACTTATTCCAAGTTCATCTCATGTACTCTTATTGCCTTTGTATTCTTATTTGAAGATTTTGGTGAGGCAATGGGGTTCCAGGGCCAAGATTGATCCCGTTTTGGTGCTTGATGCCAAAGGGGGAGAAAATAAGGCCAAAGCAATAAATGGATCAGCTACCACTTGAGAAATTTTGAAAATAGTAGAATAGAGCTTTTGGTTTGTCAAAACTCTCTTGTTGTCTCTTTTGTCAAAAGTTGGCCTCTTGTGGGGAGAATAGTCGATTATGAGAAAAAGGGGGAGTTTTTGAAATCTTTGATCAATTTCTCTTGGAACAACTCTCTTTATGTGTCTATAATTGTGTTTGAATTAGAGATAGGAGATTGAGGTTGATTTGCAAAAACAAAACCAAGTGGTGGCAAAGTATGATCCATATATGCCAATTTTGAATCAAAACAATTTTGAGTTCTCATTTGTATTGATGTTGCACTTCTTTTAGTTGCTTTTTGTTGTGTTGGCATAAATCACCAAAAAGGGGGAGATTGAAAGGGAAATGTGCCCTTGGGCCATTTCTAAGTATTTTGGTGATTGAGTGCCAACACAAGTGCTTAAGTGAAAATCTATGCCAATTGATGAACAAAGTGCAAATCAAGTCTAAAGGTATGTTTCTAGACTTAGTACATTGTTTTGAGAACTAATGTATTGTGTCTAAGTGCTGGAAATAGGAGAAATCGAATTGGAAAAGAGATGGCTTTGTTCAGCCAAAGTCTGCTCAGTCTGGGTGCACCGGACAGTGTCCGGTGCGCCAGGCTGGCTCTGACGAACTTGCTGCTCTCGGGACTTCGACGGTGGTGTACGACTATAAATCACCGGACTGTCCGGTGGTGCACCAGACTGTCCGGTGAGCCATTCATAGGCGAACTCGTCGTTCTCGGGAGATGATTAACGACGTATGGCTATAATTCACCGGACTGTCCGGTGGTGCACCAGACTATCCGGTGAGCCAACGGTCGGCCGCGCGATCTGCGCGGGACACGTGGCCGAGCCAACGGCTAGAAGGGGGCACCAGACAGTTCGGTGTGCACCAGACAGTGTCCAGTGCGCCAACGGCTCTGAATCTACAACGGTCGGCTTCGCCAAATAAGGAAAGAAATCCGCACCGGATAGTGTTCGGTGGTGCACCGGACTGTCCGGTGCGCCATGCGACTGAAGGCAAGAATTGCCTTCCTGGAATGCTCTCAACGGCTCCTAGCTGCCTTGGGGCTATAAAAGGGACCCCTAGGCGCATGGAGGAGAACACCAAGCATTCCCCAAGCATTCTAAAGCACCAAGACTTCGATTCCGCGCATTTGATTCTTTGTGAGAGCTACTAGAGCTCTATTTGAGTTGCGAACTCGTCGGGTTGTGTTGAGAGCTCTTGTTGCGACTTGTGTGCGTGTTGTCGCTCTAATTTTGTGTCTTGTGTGCGTTGCTCATCCCTCCCTTACTACGTGCTTCTTTGTGAACATCAAAGTATAGGGGAAAGAGACTCCAAGTTGTGGAGATTCCTCGCAAACGGGATATTGTAAAGCAAAGCAAAACACCGTGGTATTCAAGTGGGTCTTTGGACCGCTTGAGAGGGGTTGATTGCAACCCTCGTCCGTTGGGACGCCACAACGTGGAGTAGGCAAGCGTTGGACTTGGCCGAACCATGGGATAAACCACTGTGTCTATCTGTGTTGATCTTCTTGTGGTTATCGTGTCTTGCTTAGACTCCTCTCTAGCCACTTGGCATTATTGTGCTAACGCTTAATCAAGTTTTTGTGGCCTTAAGTTTAAGCTTTTACAGGATCACCTATTCACCCCCCTCTATGTGCTCTCAGCTGCTGCTGCTGCTGCTGCTGAATGGCGGCCAGAGTCTGACCAATGGCTTGAACTGCCTGAGTCTGCATCAGGAACATCTGCTCGATGGACATCGGGGGCAGGGGCGGTAGGTGCTGTTGCTGGGGTACCTCATCCTGCTGAGCTGACCGCTCCTGCTGAGCACGCCTTCCTCCTCTGCGCCTGTTTTCTGACATCTGCAGAACGCAACCACACATCAGAACTGACCTTGCAAATCTTGCAGCATAAGAAAAGAGTATAGAATTCTCCACAACACTGAGCAGATGAGCATCTTCACTGATCTCGAACACAGACCAACACAGCTCCTCCGATAAAGAGGAAAGTGGAATAAAAGGCTTCCCAACTAAATAGCTAACTCCACTAACATATAACAGGTAAACCAAAATGCAGGTGATACCCACATCCTGGTGACAGTCATTACAAAGATCCAAATCAAACATAATTCATCATGACAAACATAAATGCACAGGATATAGCAAACTACCCTGTCTAACTAAGACTAACTAAGAGCGAGACTAACGCTAAGACCGTAGCTTTTATGTATATATTTCGTATTAATTACAAGATCCGACTCTGACGATTTATGGCTCTAAATTTATCTTGGTCTTGCAGTCGGGGTTGCCATAAGACTGGTGTCCACGCCAAGGTGAGCGGTACGGGTGCTGAGTCCCGACGGGAGCGGGGGAACCATCATCCAGGTGACGACGTTCCGCGCGCTCAGCCCGCAGCTGGGCGATCTCAGCACGAGCCCTACTCAGCTCGTCTAATGCATGGTCCAGCTCCGTGTTTAGCACGACGGCTAGGTTGACTGTGCTGCTCAACCTAGGATTGTCCTCACCAACAGGGGAGACAATCACGCCTCCTGTGCTGCCAGATGGACGGCGGGGGTAGTACTTCAGGTTGAGACCATCAGCTACCCCACCGAGCATTGAACAGTAGTGCGTAAGCGCACGCCGTGCGGCATCTTGCATGGCTGCCTCAGCTGAGTCCCGCTCAGAGATAGAATAGTGCTCTGAGCAGACCTCAGCACCCCAGAGACTGTTCTCCAGACGGCGCACCAAGCAGGTCACCTCCCAGCGATCCAGGTAGACCCCGCGACTGTGCTAGAAGACCACACAGCGATACTCGATAGACCAAGTACGCCGGTCAAGTGCCCGACGTAACAGGGTGTCGAGCGCATCGTGGAAGTGACACCCGCGAGCAGCGTCGCGAGTGATGGGTCGAGCAACCCATCCTTCCGGCTCCTGGTCAGCAGAAAAGTCGGTGTCGTGGCTCGAGCTGTCATCGCCACCTCCGTCGTCTGGGTCTCTCCAGCAGCTACTCTAGGGGCTGGGGCGCTCAGTGGTGGTGCAGGAGGCGCCTCCAGGGGAAGCACAGGGGAGCAGCTCCTCACTGACTCTATCTCCTGCTGGAGCGAGAAGGAAGAGCCCTGCTGCTCCTGTCGTCGATGTTCCTGCTCCTCATGCAGGCGGTGGTGCAGCCCCTCCAAGTGATTGGACTGACCGGCCACGGGACGGCGAAGCGGACGCTCCACGAGACGGGAAGGTAAGAAGGGGATGACAGACTTCCGTGCGGTGTGTCTAAGACGAGCCATCTACAAAAGACACCGTAAGCAAAAGAGTGAGAACAGAACTAGTATGACCAGCAAATAATGAACCATAAATAAATGAAGGATTAGAATAAACACAATCTTCAGCAAGGTATAATATATAGTAGAACATAGTTTTGGTCGATATGACCAACTTTTGAAGGGATACCAAAGTCAAGGCAAGGACAGAGGTCTATAGTCCTTAGAACGACCATTCTACTCTAGGTTAGCGGTCCTACAGTCAGCACGGCTTTGATACCACCTATGTCACACCCGATTTTAGAAGGTAAACCGAATGTGAACCATGTACGTGCCAGGATCAGCAATTCACGTAGACAGCAGTTACATAACATGGACATCATCACACAGTGCTCAAATAGTATTAAAAAGGGAAAACATAGTCGATTACATCATATGTCTGAGACGTCCACATAGTCCTTACAATAAATCAAAGTGCAAAAACGAAACGTAGATAAATGTGGCCTTCACAGGCAGCCGACTGGGGGTTGCCGCTAACCCACACCTAGAACTCGTCGTAGTCTTGGAGCTCCTGGAAGTCTCCTTCCACGGCTTCATCTTCTCCTGAGCAGTGGTTGCAATGCGGACAACCTGGGGGGAGGTTTGGTGTGTAGATCAAGGGTGAGTACACATCAACATACTCAGCAAGTATCATGTTTGACTGTAGTGGACTAGCTTTATGTGGGGGTAAGTCAAGCAGTTGCTTTTAGTTGGTCAGATTATTATTACTAGTAGAGAAAGCCAAGTTTTAGAATTAACCCACGTTATTAACCCAAACGTACTCCTTTCCAAACGGAAAGAGTACCACTTACCATTACCAGAATCAAAACCAAGAACCATCAATCTCATTGCCACCTGCAAATCCGAACATCTCTGATCAAGTACCACTAATCAGTGGAGCTCCCTTGGCCGCTCATAACCGCGAGCACGGCTGATATATCAGTTTTCAAACACTCTGCAGAGGTTGTGCACTTTACCCACAAGCCGTGATTTCCCTTTCTGCCCGGAGATCATGACTCTCTATTGATCACTACCAAGGTGACCCAACAGGATATCACTACGTAGCCTTTACAAAGATTCCCCGGTGTGAATCATCTAGGCCCCTTTGGTGATGTTTTGGTAATTAATGACAACTGCTTGTGGACTAACGATTCTTGGAGAGATAAGAATGCAGGGTTGGACCACATAGAACAGGAAATTTTGGAGAATCATAAGCATTGGTTGTGGATCAAATGAAGGCAAAGGTATAATATAGGTTTTGTTTTTTTGCCGGTCTTGAGGAGTTTAGAGAAGATACTTGACCGGATTAGTAGGCTAGATAGCCGTACTATTAAGAGGGGTCGATGTCTTTGATCTGTGTAAAACCTAGTGCCTCATAGAGCATCTAGTGGTTGCATTTGCATCAGGACAGTGCTTCAAATTTCTTGAGTTAAAAATTCTTTCAATAGCGAAATTGAAATTGCAAAGTCTTGGATGCGCGGACCGTCCGGGCCTTGAGGGCGGACCGTCCGCGATCCACCAGAGGGGTCCGAAGACTGACCACTTCGGGGGCCACCTTTTTACTTTGCACTGCGGACCGTCCGGGTCTTAGGGCCGGACCGTCCATAGTCCTGACCAGAGAAGGCTGGTTTCGGGTCAGTCCCTGAATTATAGTGCGGACCGTCCGGCCGTGAAGGGCGGACAGTCCGCAGGTGTCAAAAATGTTTTTGGTCAGGGACTGTGTGATTTCTTGGTTTTGTACTACGGACTGTCCGGGGGGCAAGTCCAGACAGTACTGTATCCAGGTCTCGGACCGTCCGGCCTTGTAGGCGGACGGTCCACCTGTGTTAACTGTTTTTGGACCGAGGTCTAGGTGCTTCAAGTTGCCAGGTCGCGGACGGTCCGGCCATGGTGGGCGAACTGTCCGGACCTACCTTTTCTGACACCTCTGACAGATTTCAAACAGAATTTATAGCCGTTATATGTACGGCGGACCGTCCGGCCCTAGGGCGCGGACCGTCCGCGTGTGCGCAGAACTGCTGCCTCTTGCACATAACGGTTGGATTTTGTTGGGGGACTATAAATAGAAGGGTAGCTCGTGTGAGAGAGCTCTCTTGGCCATTCCTTGCACACATTGAGCTCATATGTGATCCTCCAACTCACTCTCTCACACTCTTTGCTTGAGATTGCATTCTAGTGAGAGATTGAGTGTTCCTAGTGCATTTGCATCATTTGGTGATTCTTGAGGCACTAGGTGGTACACCGAGCAAGCGTCATTGGCTTGTTACTCTTGGAGGTTGCCGCCTCCTAGAAGGCTCGGGTGATTGTCTCCGTCGAGCTCTCTAAGAAGATTGTGGAGAAGCCGCGGTGTTGATTGTGAGGGGTTCGCGCCTACCTCGCCGGAGCGGCAAAGGTGACATTAGTGGAATCGAGGTATTGAGTGATTTCTTGTCCACTTGGCTCAAAGATCAAGCCGTGTCTTGATAGAGGAGCAAGTGAGATCTTGAAGTCCACCTCAACGTGGATTAGGGGTGATCGGCAAATCACCGATACCACGGGATAAATTTCGGTGTCTCTACCTTCATGCATTACTTATTGCCTTGCAAGTGATTAGTGTTTTGCATATTGTTTCTCAAGTATTCAATCACCGTAGTTGTTTCTCATACATTGTTTACTTATTGTCACTAGAGAATTTATTCCTCTTGTTATATTGATTAAATTTACCTAGTGTTTTTTATTTTAGTCAAAACCGCCTATTCACCCCCCCTCTAGTCGGTGTCCTAGATCCTACAAGTGGTATCGGAGCCGAGGACTCCATTGTTTGTGGATCTAATCATCCCGGAGTGGGACAAAATGGCTAGTAACAACAATGTGCACATTGGGAAGCCACCGCATTTTGATGGGAATAATTATGACTATTGGAAAATAAAAATGTCAATGCATCTTAGAGCAATGGGTGGAAAAATTTGGCCAATTGTCAGGGATGGATTTGTTGTGTTGAAAGAAGATGAACCATCCGTTAGTGATAATGAGAATATCCTCACAAATGATCAAGCCATGAATGTCTTTTATGATGCTCTTGATATAAATGAGTTCAATCATATCAAGAATCTCACAACCGCTCATGAGATTTGGATTAAGCTAATGGAAATTCATGAAGGAACTACAATTGTGAAGAGTGCCAAACTATATGTGTGCAAAGGGAAGTTTGAGCAATTTATTATGAAAGAAGATGAGAGTGTATCCGATATGTTCAATCGGTTAAATGAGATAGTAAATGAACTCAAGGGACTTGGTTTCAATGTACCGGATGTGGATTTCACTCACAAGTTCCTTAGATCACTTCCAGAGAAATATGAGACCATTGTGACAATGTTAGTAAGGAGTGATCTATCTACAACTTCTCCAACCGAAGTGTTGGGAGAAATTCTTACTCAAGATATATTTAAGAAGTCACAAGCCGATGCTTTAAGTTTGGCAAAGAAGGTGAAAAATGAATCAATTACTCTCAAAGCTAAGGCCTCAAAGGAAATTGAAAAGGAAGATAGTAATGATGAAGAAAATGAAAGTGAGAGTGATGGTGACATGGCTCTATTTGTAAGGAAATTCAATAAATTCATGAAGATGAAGAGAGGTCAACCTAGAAGAGGTCAAACATCTAGAAGAAATGCTTTCAATGATAGAAAGTGTTTTGAGTGTGGGGAACCCGGTCACATTGCCATGAATTGCCCAAGCAAGAAGAAGAAGGGCAAAGATGAAAGTGACAAGAAGAAAAAGAAATACTATAACAAGAAGAAAGATGGCAAAGCCTACTTAGTTGAATGGGACTCGGATGATAGCTCGAATGATGATGATGATGATGACACCTCATCCAAGCTTAATGCCGGAATTGCCATCAAAGAAGCTCCCTCACTCTTCTCATCTCCCCATTGTCTCATGGCAAAAGGAGATGCTAAGGTAAAAATCATCACCGATTTAAATGATATAAAAGATGATGATGATATCGATGATGTTGTTGATGATGGCTATTCATATGATGATCTTGTTAGAATGTTAGGTGAGGCCGATGACTACATGCACAAAGAAAAGGAAAAATTTAAGACCTTGAAGGAATTGTATAAAAACCTCCAAGTGTCTTTTGAGGAGCTCAAGACCTCTCACAATGACCTAAAAGAAAATTGTGAGAAGCTCGCGGATGCTCAAAAATCATCTATTGTGCATGAAGTTAAGGTGGTCACTAAGGATGTTGGAGTCACTTGTGACTTACTTGATAGTCTTACAAGTGAACCACTACCTACTAACTCTATTTGTGATAAATGCAAAATTTCTCTCAATGATAACATTGCTCTTGATGAATCAAAAATTATTGTTGAGAATGAAGTGTTAGTAGATAAAGTAAACACTCTAACTCATGACCTAGATAAGGCATATGGTGGTAAGGCTAAATTGGATTTCATATTGGGAAGTCAACGGTGCTCTCTTAACCGTGAAGGTCTTGGATATGTTCCCAAGAAAGGAAAGAATGCTTTTGTAAAGCAAAAGACTTTGTTTGTGAAAGAATGTGACAAAATGTGTCACAAGTGTCACAAAAAGGGACATGTTAAGAAAAATTGTCCCAAGTTCAAAAATGTATCCTCCACTTGTTTTGAGCATTGTTATGTTCTTTCTCATAATGCAAAAGGTGTTCATGCTAAATTTGTGGGTACTTCAATTGTTGGAAACAAAAAGAAAGCTATTTGGGTGCCAAAGACCTTGGTCACTAACATCCAAGGACCCAAGCAAGTTTGGGTACCTAAAAGAGATTGATTTCCTTTTGTAGGTAAACTACAAGGCGGGAGGGAATCATTGGGTGTTAGATAGTGGATGCACTCAACACATGACCGGAGATATGAAAATGTTTACCCAAATGAGTGAGGAAGATTGCTCAAATTATGATAGTATCACATTTGGAGATAATCGCAAAGGAAAGGTTAAAGGTTTGGGTAAAATTGCTATTTCAAATGATCATTCTATATCAAATGTGCTCTTGGTTGAGTCCTTGAATTTTAATTTACTTTCCGTAGCTCAATTATGTGATTTAGGATTTTGTTGCAATTTCACGGTTGAAGATGTTATTATCTCTAGTGTTGATGGTAGCAATCTTAAGTTTAAAGGTTTTAGACATGAAAATCTTTATCTTGTTGATTTCTCATCTAATGAGGCAAAGCTCACAACTTGCCTATCCTCAAGAGCTTCACTAGGTTGGTTATGGCATAGAAGACTTGGTCATGTTGGAATGAAGCAACTCAATCGGTTAACCAAGCATGACTTAGTTCGTGGCTTAAAAGATGTGAAGTTTGAGAAGAACAAATTGTGTAGCTCTTGTCAAGCCGGTAAGCAAGTGGCAAACACTCATCCAAATAAAAGTCAAATGTCCACTCATCGACCTTTGGAATTACTTCACATGGATTTATTTGGGCCCACATCTTTTGTAAGTATTGGTGGTAATTCTTATTGTCTTGTGATTGTGGATGATTATTCAAGATTTACTTGGGTTTATTTTCTTCGAGACAAATCTAATGTGTTTGAAACATTCAAGTCATTTGCTATATTGGCTCAAAATCAATTTGATTTCGACATCAAAAAGGTTAGAAGTGATAACGGGTCGGAATTCAAAAATGCGAGAATTGATGAATATTGTGATGACAAGGGTATTAAACATGAATTCTCTTCCAAATATACCCCGGAACAAAACGATATTGTTGAAAGAAAGAATAGAATTCTCATTGATATGGCTAGGTCTATGTTAGCGGAATATAATATATCGGATTCTTATTGGGCCGAGGCAATAAATACCGCTTGTCATTCATCAAATAGACTATATTGTCACAAGCTTTTGAAGAAAACTCCATATGAATTGCTCATTGGTAGAAAGCCAAATATCTCATATTTTAGGGTATTCGGTTGCAAATGTTATATTTTAAGAAAGGGAAGCCGGCTTTCTAAATTTGAGAAGAAGTGTGATGAGGGTTTTCTTCTTGGATATTCATCAAATAGTAAAGCTTATAGAGTCTTCAACAAAACTCATGGTATTATTGAAGAAGCATATGATGTTGAATTCGATGAAACAAATGGGTCTCAAGATGAGAGTGATAATCTCGATGATGTTGGGGGAACTCAATTGATAAATGCAATGAAAACAATGGCCATTGGTGAAATAAAACCAAAGGAAGATGATGATGAAAATAGTGTGGTTGTCATTCCTTCATCCTCAACTCAAAATGAGGAAGATCACCAAAGCCAACAACATGATGAAACTATGGATACTCATGATCAAGGTACTTCAAGACATTCGGTTCCTCCTAATGCTTCAACTAGCAATTATCAAACGGTATCAAGAATTCATCATTCCATTGTGAAGGATCACCCGATTGATCAAATTGTGGGTGATATTAGTAAGGGTGTTCAAACTCGCTCTCGCATAGCTTCGTTTTGTGAACATTTCTCTTTTGTATCTTGTATGGAACCTAACCGTGTAGATGAAGCTCTACTTGATGTTGATTGGGTGAATGCAATGCATGAAGAATTAAATAACTTCACTCGAAATGAAGTTTGGGAGCTTGTTGAGAGACCAAAGAACCACAACGTTATTGGTACAAAATGGGTGTTTCGCAACAAGCACAATGAAGATGGTGTGGTAGTAAGAAACAAGGCAAGATTAGTTGCACAAGGATATACTCAAATTGAGGGATTGGATTTTGGAGAGACATTTGCTCCCGTGGCAAGATTAGAAGCAATCCGGATTCTTCTTGCTTATGCTTGTGCACATAATATCAAGCTCTACCAAATGGATGTAAAGATTGCTTTTCTAAATGGTACGATTAGTGAACTAGTGTATGTTGAACAACCTCTCGGTTTTGAGGACCCCAAAAGACCTAACCATGTGTTCAAGCTTTCTAAAGCTCTCTATGGGCTTAAACAAGCTCCACGCGCTTGGTATGAAAGGCTTAGGGATTTCTTGCTTTCCAAAGACTTCAAAATTGGGAAGGTTGACACTACTCAATTCACTAAAAGAATTGGCAAAGACTTATTTGTTTGTCAAATCTATGTTGATGATATTATTTTTGGATCTACTAATGAATTATTTTGTGAGGAGTTTGGAAAAATGATGTCAAAAGAATTTGAAATGTCTATGATAGGAGAATTGAGCTTCTTTCTTGGCCTTCAAATCAAACAATTGAAAGATGGAATTTTTATAAGTCAATCGAAATATTTGAAGGACATGCTCAAGAAGTTTTGTTTAGAAAATGCAAAGCCTATCAAGACTCCAATGGCAACAAATTGGTCATCTAGACTTAGATGAAGGAGGTACTATGGTTGATCAAAAACTTTATCGTTCAATAATTGGTAGTTTGCTTTATATTACCGCATCTAGGCCTGATGTTATGTTTAGTGTATGCATGTGTGCTCGATTTCAAGCTTCACCTAGAGAGATTCACTTGAAGGCTGCTAAAAGAATTCTAAGATATTTGAAGTATACTCCCAATATTGGTCTATGGTATCCCAAAGGTGCTCAATTTGAATTAATTGGATATTCGGATTCGGACTATGCGGGGTGCAAAGTTGATAGAAAAAGCACCTCCGGTTGTTGTCAATTTCTTGGTAGATCTCTTGTCTCATGGTCTTCTAAAAAACAAAATTCGGTTGCTCTATCTACCGCCGAAGCGGAATATATATCGACCAGAAATTGTTGTGCTCAACTATTATGGATGAAACAAACCTTATTGGATTATGGAATTATTTTCAAGAATGTGCCTCTCATGTGTGATAATGAGAGTGCGGTAAAATTGGCTACCAATCCGGTCCAACACTCAAGAACTAAGCATATTGATATACGACATCACTTCTTAAGGGATCATGTTGGCAAGGGAGATATCTCTATTTATTCCATTGGCACGGATGATCAATTAGCAGACATTTTTACAAAGCCTTTGGATGAAACAAGATTTTGTTCTCTAAGAAGTGAAATGAATGTGATCGATCTCTCAAATGTGGCTTGAAGTTGATCACACATGTGTTGTGTTGCATCTCGGTTCTAAATATGCTCTTTATGCTATTTATTTGGTATTATTGGTGCATTTTTCATTCTAAATTGCTCTAGATAGTTTAATACAAAAATTTGCATTACTTAATTACATAATATATATATGCATGCATACTAACTCTTGGATTGGTCGAAATGTCCATATATGAGCACCAATTCGGATTTGAAATTCAAAATCAGAAAGTGGACAAACATTGGAAAACTGAGTGTCACGCCGCGGACCGTCCGCCCATGGACCGCGGACCGTCTGCAGCACCAGGAACTAGACAGTCCGATCAGCAATGCAGACCGTCTGATATCATCAGGGCGCGGACCGTCCGCCGCCCCTGCGCGGACCGTCCGCGACAGGCAGTAAAATCGGGCAGAGGCCGCAGACTTATCATTTGTGTTCCTTGGCCTTTCTCTCTTGCTATCCACTCGCCAAATAGTCTCCTTTGTCGATTGTGCACGGACAGAGAAGTGACGTTGCGCACGGACAGTCCGACAGCTTGTGGCAACATTCACTCAACATGTCTTCATCACGGTATTTCATAATCATGTGGATTTCATCAAATCTCTTCAATTTTGAGATTATTTGGGTTTCCTCTCTGATCTGAAATTGAGCAGTAGTTTTGCAAATCTGATTGGTGGAATTGTTAATACTACTCACTCTGAATGCTGTGCAAAATTCTGAACTTGTTTGGATGGATATTCTCTACAAAATCATCGATTCAATGTTGTGGCGGCTAGGGTTCTCGAGAGTCGCCCCTGGTCGGTCGCGGACCGTCCACTTGGTGGGCGCGGACAGTCCGGGCCTCTGGCGGACAGTCCGGCCCCCTAGCGCGGACCGTCCGGACCCTGGCAGAGCAATTCAGTTCTACTCATTTTTATGGTGGTGATTGATTTCAATTATTCATCTATGGCTGTCTGTCACATTATTGCTGTGGTTTGGGTGGTCTCCGCAAGAAGCTTGCAGGTCGCTTCAAATCAAAGCGTTCTCGTGGAGATGATGCTGACTACACACCGTCCACTAATTCAGAGGCCCAATCCTCAGCTGGGGCACTGAATCTATGGATACTGAAGACTTTCCCCATGTCCATCCTGATTATCCCATTGACACCTCTGGATGGACCTATCCAAAGCGGAGGTTTTCTATGGCTGAGTACTGCTCAAGGCGGACTGTGAACTAGTACACTCTGCCATCTGACACCAATATTCAATCTTTCCACACTCAACTGCAGTTTGATGTTTTTTGGGGCACCTTGGTGGATACAAATTTTCATAAGCATCAGGTGATTGATTGGTCCTTCTTGCTAAGTGAATCAGTAATGGAGGGTCTGATCCCTAAGTTTGAAACGTGTGGACTGTATCAGTTTATGGGGCAACACACAGACTTCAATGAAATGGCTGTTAAACAATTCCTGGCTACCTCAAAGATTGATATAGAAGAAGAATCCATCACTTGGACGACTGGCTTCAAGCGCTATTCTGCCTCTTTTGCTGACTTCGCCACTGCCAACATTCTGGATTATGGCATCATTTCTACTGGGCTGGATCTCTATACTGAGGATAATTTTGAAGACTTTGTGCAATTCTATGAGCCAGCCAGGCTAGGAATACCCAGGAGGTTTGGAGAGACAGCAGGACTCAGGCATCATCCTGCTGTAATCAATAAGATTGCCAGAGTCACTATTTTTCCCAAGAGTGGTGATAAGAGTAAAATACGAGATAAATTCTGGAACATTATCCAACACATCATGAATGGTGAAGTCATGAATATTGTTCTTTTCATGATGAGGCAGCTCAATGATTTGAAAATGGACAAGAATCAAAATTTAGCATATGCTCCTTACATTATGGCTCTCATCAAAGCCAAGACAAGATTTGAGGGCCCTTGCGAGATTGTTCACACACCGTTCAGACCTTTTAAGAATGAGATAGGGTTTCTCACCAGGCCACTCACTCCCTTCCCAGATAATGAGGAAGACCCTGGCTATGAGGGTGGAGCAGCTCCTGATGTTGAGGGCGAGCAGATGCCTCCTCCTCCACCTCCTCCTCAGCCTCAGCAATATTGGGAGCCTGGTCCAGGCTACTTTGATCCATATTTTCACACTATGCAGCAGGGGCTTCAGACCCATATTGATACTCGCTTTGAGGGCATGATGACCCATATGGATCACCGCCTCGATGTCATACAATCTCGTTTTGAAGATAACTGGGATGGGCTCAACTCTGAGTTTTATGAGCTTCGCGATCACATTCAGACTAATGTCACTGATCCTATCATGACCAGGCTGAATAATATGCAGCAGAGTTTTCAAGATAACATGGGCGCTCTCTCCAGCCAGTTTGACAATCTTTCTACAAATGACAGCATGCATGATATCAGTCAGAGGCAGCAGCAACTCCAGCAAGACTTTGGCCAGTTCTCCTCTCTATTTGACACATTCAGCACTCACTACTACAACATGCATCCTCCGCCCAGTGATCAGTGAGGCCTCTCCTTTGTGGCAATTGATGCCAAAGGGGGAGAGAAGTGATGAGAAGAGAAGTGAGAAGTTGTCAGATGTCACTTTCAGGGGAGTTGTTGGTCTATGTGGACATTAAGACCATGCATATGCATATTTCCTTTTTATGTCGCATGCATTAGTTTATGTCTTATGCATTTGGAACTTGCTTGAACTGTTAACTCTATGTCGTATGTCTGTGGACAATTATCTGTAATATTCTGTGGGTTGAACTATGTTTTAGTTCAAATTACTCTGTGTATGGTTAATCGAGGATTGGTTATAATTGCTGCGCTTACTCTACGTATCATCTCTTGTATGCCTCGATAACCATGATTGTAGGAAAGTCTCCATCAAACTCCGATATATTATGTGTGTTACATCTTTAGCTTCAAATAATCCTGCACACACTTAGGAGGAGCCTTTCTTACATACTGAGTTTTTTATTGGGATTTATCTATCTCTCGGACAGAACTTCAAATCAAGATAAGTCTTATGAAACTCATCTCCAAAATCTATCTTATACCTAAGGTATGAGGGAGATTTTGAAAAACTAAACTTCTCTTTAATATATTATGTAGTGTTGTCATCAATTACCAAAAAGGGGGAGATTGTGAATCATCTAGGCCCCTTTGGTGATGTTTTGGTAATTAATGACAACTGCTTGTGGACTAATGATTCTTGGAGAGATAAGAATGCAGGGTTGGACCACATAGAACAGGAAATTTTGGAGAATCATAAGCATTGGTTGTGGATCAAATGAAGGCAAAGGTATAATATAGGTTTTGTTTTTTTGCCGATCTTGAGGAGTTTAGAGAAGATACTTGACCGGATTAGTAGGCTAGATAGCCGTACTATTAAGAGGGGTCGATGTCTTCGATCTGTGTAAAACCTAGTGCCTCATAGAGCATCTAGTGGTTGCATTTGCATGAGGACAGTGCTTCAAATTTCTTGAGTTAAAAATTCTTTCAATAGCGAAATTGAAATTGCAAAGTCTTGGATGCGCGGACCGTCCGGGCCTTGAGGGCGGACCGTCCGTGATCCACCAGAGGGGTCCGAAGACTGACCACTTCGAGGGCCACCTCTTTACTTTGCACTATGGACCGTCCAGGTCTTAGGGCTGGACCGTCCGCAGTCCTGACCAGAGAAGGCTGGTTTCGGGTCAGTCCCTGAATTATAGTGTGGACCGTCCGGCCGTGAAGGGCGGACAGTCCGTAGGTGTCAAAAATGTTTTTGGTCAGGGACTGTGTGATTTCTTGGTTTTGTACTACGGACTGTCCGTGGGGCTAGTCCGGACAGTACTGTATCCAGGTCTCGGACCGTCCGGCCTTGTAGGCGGACGGTCCGCCTGTGTTAACTGTTTTTGGACCGAGGTCCAGGTGCTTCAAGTTGCCAGGTCGCGGACGGTCCGGCCATGGTGGGCGGACTGTCCGGACCTACCTTTCCTGACACCTCTGACCGATTTCAAACGGAATTTATAGCCGTTATATGTACGGCGGACCGTCCGGCCCTAGGGCGCGGACCGTCCGCGTGTGCGCAGAACTGCTGCCTCTTGCACATAACGGTTGGATTTTGTTGGGGGACTATAAATAGAAGGGTAGCTCGTGTGAGAGAGCTCTCTTGGCCATTCCTTGCACACATTGAGCTCATTTGTGATCCTCCAACTCACTCTCTCACACTCTTTGCTTGAGATTGCATTCTAGTGAGAGATTGAGGGTTCCTAGTGCATTTGCATCATTTGGTGATTCTTGAGGCACTAGGTGGTACACCGAGCAAGCGTCATTGGCTTGTTACTCTTGGAGGTTGCCGCCTCCTAGACGGCTCGGGTGATTGTCTCTGTCGAGCTCTCTAAGAAGATTGTGGAGAAGCCGCGGTGTTGATTGTGAGGGGTTCGCGCCTACCTCGCCGGAGCGGCAAAGGTGACATTAGTGGAATCGAAGTATTGAGTGATTTCTTGTCCACTTGGCTCAAAGATCAAGCCGTGTCTTGATAGAGGAGCAAGTGAGAGCTTGAAGTCCACCTCAACGTGGATTAGGGGTGATCGGCAAATCACCGATACCACGGGATAAATTTCGGTGTCTCTACCTTCTTGCATTACTTATTGCCTTGCAAGTGATTAGTGTTTTGCATATTGTTTCTCAAGTATTCAATCACTGTAGTTGTTTCTCATACATTGTTTACTTATTGTCACTAGAGAATTTATTCCTCTTGTTATATTGATTAAATTTACCTAGTGTTTTTGATTTTAGTCAAAACCGCCTATTCACCCCCCTCTAGTCGGTGTCCTAGATCCTACACCCGGGGCTGTAGCCGCCCGTTAGGTTTCCTAAATGTACCGCACTCCTCCCCAAGGGACAAATCAACCTTGGCAGAGCGAGCCGCATACACCGAGCCCCATTGACGGCACAACGGCTAAGCGAACTACACCCCGGTTCTTCTAATTATTTAGCTAAGGGCGTCCCACTCCACCCTCATGGTTGCACTGTTTTCCCGGGCGGTCATCCAACGAACAGGTCCTTACGGAGAGGCACTCTAGAAACCGCTCGAGCCCCCTTGAAGGTCACAAGTATAACATCATAATAAAAGAGGGGAAAATAGCGTATCATTGATAATTCTCATCATGTTCATTGATTAGAGTTGATCAATAGCATAAGACTAAGCAATAATAATCCGACCCAAATAGGTAAACAAGGACATGGACAACAAAAGCTAGTCAATCTTTAGGTATAATGTGTAATGCGGGAGGTGAATTAAAGAATGTATAGGACAGAGATAGGTCAGGGGACACTTGCCTCCACCAACCGACTGCTGCTCAGGGGCTTCTCCTGCGAGTTCTTCGGGCTCTCCGACCGGATCGTTCTCTATGCGAGCACAAACATACATACATCCACATACTTAATACAAAAGAATAGTACACCATACAATAGAATGCAGTATGTAAACAGACGTTCCACGCGGGCTCGCAATTACGGTTAAGAAAGAGAAACAGACAGTCGAGAAACGATCACGTTACATGATTATAAATTAAACTACTCGCTTAATAGAAGGGAATTAATTTGGACACTATGTTTGGCACAAAGTAAAGTCAAGTTCCACATTTAATCATTATGAACAATTGAAGATGAATGAAAGGGAGTGGCCGCACGTCGAGACGTACGACACGACATTTAGGTTGCATTAAGAAGTAAACGACTCGCTGGGCGACAGAGCGCAAAACGTGACACTTGCACTAATTATAAAGAGACGTTAAGCATCGCGCGACGAAGCGCACGACGACATACGTCAACTGAACTGAGTCTAAAGTGGAACGTCGAGTGAATACACGCGCGACATTACACATTAAACAACCTGAAATTAAAATGGATCGTCGCGCGACGAAGCGCACGACGACATACGTCAACAGAGCTGAGTTTAAAGTGGAACGTCGCGCGTCTACACGCGCAACATCGCACCTTAAACAACCTGAAATTAAAATAGATCGTCGCGCGACGAAGCGCGCGACACAACACTTTAATGAATATAAACTAAAAGAATCGTCGCGCGACGAAGCGCGCGACGCAACACATTAATAAACACAAATTTAAATTGAATCATCGCGCGACGAAGCGCATGACGCAACACATTGATAAATACGAACTTGAATTGAATCGTCGCGCGACGCAGCACACTAACTAACGGAGTTGGAAATTAACTACAACAAAAAATAATCACCACGCGCGTGGGTTTGCGTACGCGGGAACGCGTTAGGGGGGGTAAACGGGCTACGCGAGTCGTGCCGGGGGCCGGGACGCCGTGCGCAGGGGCCGAACTGCCGCGCCGGGGCCGCGCGCCGAGCCGCGCCCGCGCCGGGGACGCGCCCGCGCCGGGGAAGGGGAGGGGCGCCGCGCCGCCGGGGAGGGAAGGGGAGGGGAGGGGCACCGCGCCGTCGGGGAGGGAAGGGGAGGGGCCGAGCGCCGCCGCGGGGGGGGGGGAGAGGGGCCTGCCGAGCGCCGCCGCGGGGGGGAGCAGGGCGCGCCGCCGCGCAGGGACGCGCGCGCGCGCAGGGGAGAGAAGAGGGAGCGCGCGCAGGGGGAGAGAGGAGGGAGAGGGAGAGAGGGAGAGAGAGAGGAGAGAGGAGGGGAGGGGCTCACCTCGGGATCCAACTCCGGCAATCTCGACTCCAAACCCTAGGGCACCACGCGAGGGAGAGAGAGAGAGATGGGGAAGAGAGGTTGCTGCGCGGGAAATCCAAATGAGAGAGAGAGAGGAGAGGAGGGGGCGCATGGGGGGGGGTGTGGGCGCCAGGGGCGCGCAGGGCCGGGCCGGGCTGGGTTGGGCCGAGCCACTCTGCGGATCAAAACCTACGACACGCACGACTATCAAATAGAATCCAATCACGAACCGAAAACCGAGACAGAACGAGATGAACACGCAACATCAGACAAAGAAATGTGCGTCGGCATGATGCAACACCCATGACACTTAAGTTTTGTTCATACCCGACTCGGACACCTGTCACTATACTGGTTTGAAATTAGGAAGAAGGAGCGAAACAGGAAGAGGAAAGAGAGTAACGCCCGAATTTGGTGAGAGAAAAGAAGAAAAAATTCTACCCCCAAATTCAGGGCGTTACAGGAACCATGGAGAAGACCGAAAGGGAAAAGGATTTGAACATGCTAGATTCAGACTGCAGAAGAACACCAACTTGTGACAGTCACCACGGTCACATGCGGGCTCGGATTGGAATGTTCAAGCACAACATGGAAAGCTTATCTAGTCTACTTTCATATGGATCTAGAATTATAGTCATATCTATTTTGAGGCCGCCATAATCATTGTTTCCTTACCAAGACATTTTCTGCCTTTTCTACCCATGGTGCCGCGTCACCCTATTTTGGCCTAATGGGTCGTGTATCGAGTTGGGTCCATTAGGGACGCATCCTAGGGTTGTAGCATGACCCCAATACCCTTGTGGTCATTCTCCCATGTTTATAAACCCCCTAGCCACCAGCAAGAACAGCGAGTTTTGTTTAGATCAAGTTTAGCTCTCGCTACTTGCTTGTAAGCACACGTGCTAGTTCAGCCATCCATCTTCTTGTCTTCGGAACCCCACCATATTGGATTTTGATTTTTAAACCTACATTTACATCTGGTAATTCTGTACTTGTTCTACTTGTTCTTGCTAGTTCTTCGATTGCTTGCAGGACAAGTGCCCTAGTGGCTGGGGTGTCATGCTCCACAAGATCGTGACAGCCATAGGAGGTGGTGTATCGGTTGCTAAGGCGCAGAGTCTTTGGAAGGCTGTAGTTGGGCCATGAATGTCATCTCCTCCACCAATCGAGTTATTCCACACCCTCTCATCGAAAGATCGAGCATTCACCCAATGGGTGCACATCAGTTGGTAATCAGAGCAAGGTTTATCAGTGATAGATTTACTTTTCTTCGCTGTTTTCTTATCTCCTATAGTCCAGAAAAAGCCAAAAAAATAGTAGATTAGTTTTTCTGCAATCCTATAAACCATTGAGCCTTTACTAGTACTACTTAGCTAGGGCTTGTTGAGTTTTCGGTTGCATCGGTTGTGTCGAGTTGGTGGTCTTAGTTTATTCCTTTAGAGTTTTAAGTTCTACCACATTTTGGTCACCACGAGATCCACCATCACCATAAACATCTCTAGCTTGTTTTTGCCACCACGGATACATCTCATGTCGGATTTGGAAGTTTGAATACAATCTGGAAAGCTTATCTTATCTTCTTTCCAACGGATCTGACCTTGCCTCAAAATTCATTCTGAGCGCTCCGCAATCATCGTAGAGATTTCTAGACCTTCTATATTAACAAGATTTGTTAAATCTGTTTTCAAAGGGGCTGTTAGCAATAGCCTTATTGTTTGGGTTGTTATAGTAAAAAAGGTTTTAGGCCCCTGTAGAAAAAAGAAGAAAAAAGAGAAAAAAGGAAAAGAAGAAGAAAGAAGGGGGCTGAATCTCTGAATCTGTTGTTTCTCTTTGTGCTGTGCTAGTTGTTCTTTTCTAGTGACTACCTTTGTGCCTAGGCTCATGTCTCTAGCATGGTTTGGCCTAGGACCAGCATAGTACCACTGTTGAACGATTATTCAGCTTGCTTTTGTAACTAACGTGGTACTAGTGTATTCCTTGCTTCAGCCCACCTATAACTCTACATATTTCAACTACAGCTTGACAGGTCGTGTTGCTGTGATACACTTATTCCACGGTTGCAGACTTGTTGGTTGCCGACCCCTCCTGTTTAGCAAGGTAAGAATTGGTAAGAGCTTGTGTGGCAGGTTGAGACTGAGCGCCTTGCAGTAGCTACATCCTAATAGTTGTAGAGTTTTTATTCCTTCACTTCTTTTTTATCTTGTTGCCTCTGTTCGTCTAACCATGGCAGGATTGAAGGTTGATGATGTTTCTCATAATATTCCACACTCTCCGCGCACCAAGGGCATCATACAACACTTTGTAAGGCTGGTGAAGACGCACACGGAAGGTCTTGATAATGACTTGCAGGTGACGAATGAAAAGATGGGGCAATTGGAGGCCACACAGATCTACACAAAAACCAAACTTGCAAATGTGGAAATGACAGTTGCTCATATTGACAAGAGCCTTGTCGCACTCTTGAGGCGATTTGATGAGATGCATGCTAATACCAATGGTGGGCGTGATGAGGGTCCTGAAGGTAACTGGGATGACTATGTTGCTGATACTGAACAAGATGACCAAGAAGCACCTTATCGTCGGCGACTACGCACTAACCGTAGAGGTATGGGTGGTTTTCGCCAATGTGAGGTACATGGTAATGATGATGCTTTTAGTAAGGTTAAATTTAAAATACCTCCTTTTGATGGTAAATATGACGCTGATGCTTACATTACTTGGGAGATTGTGGTTGATCAAAAGTTCGCATGTCATGAATTTCCTGAGAATGCGCAGGTTAGAGCTGCTACTAGTGAGTTTATTGAATTTGCTTCTGTTTGGTGGATAGAACATGGTAAGAAGAATCCTAATAACATGCCACAAACTTGGGATGCGTTGAAACGGGTCATGCGGGCTAGATTTGTTCCTTCTTATTATGCATGTGATATGTTAAACAAGTTGCAACAATTGAGACAGGGTACTGTTGGGGGCCTTCATCTTCCGAAGGTCCTCAAAAATTCGACTAACATGTTTCCGAAGTTCAAATATATATACAGGGACCTTCGGCCTCGGGATGAAGCTGCACACGATATAAAAAGCACGGATCGGGAGAACGATGAACCAGTTCCGGAGCTACCTGTGGAGAAGCTTCGGCTTAGCGGCGAAAAATGGAACCGACCTAAAGGGGAAAAGGTGTCTAGTCCTTGATAGACTATCCCTAGGTCAATAGTAAATGTCAAGGGCATGAATGTAATTTACACAGGCTGCGTTCTATGCCTATAAATAGATGAACAGTAGCACCGTACTGTTCACGCTGACTTGTACTCACTCGTGCATCACGCTTGGACTTGCCTTCTGTCAAGCCAAAGGTACAAATGTAATTCAATATTGTTCATTTTCATTCATGATAATATAAAAAAGATATATTAATGATGTCATAATATTGTTCATGCCATTTCTCATGTTTCATACGCTTCTTCTTTCATTAGTATATACTGCAATGATGAAGCTACGTCCTTCATGACCTTTGTCTGAAGATCATTATATCCTAAGGGAGATAATGCTTTGAAGGACGAAGGACTTTAACCATTAACATTTTGTGTTGCCTTGTTCTTAACTCATAGCATTTGAGAACAAGTCCCCAACATTGGCGCCCACCTCCGGTGAACTCATTTGACCACCTTCGGCAAGCTGCGACCTTCGTCATGCCGCTAAAGAAAGCTTCAGGGCTAGGGGTTGCACTGCAGCCACTGGACGTCAACCAGGACACACTGCGCGAAGCTCGAACTCAAAAGAGGAAGGCTACAAGTCCGACACCCCAGGAGGAGGAGCTGGACCAGGAGATAAGGGATCTCGAAGCTATCCATCAGCAGGTCAAAAGGAAGAGAGAGAAAATGCTTAATCTTTTTGATCTACAGAAGAAGATCGATGAAGCTGCTGAAGAAATACGTCATCTTACTCAAGATGACCAGGACCGAATGCCTCCACAAAGAGAGCTTCGTCAAGACAATTCCTACATTGATGATGATTGGTATGACAATTTCCATCATGGAAATTTTGCTTTTGATGATGCTTCTCCTCTATCAGCAGAACTGCAGGCTATCCCATGGCCCCCATCATACAAGCCACCTCAGCTCCCCATGTATGATGGGCACTCAGATCCAAAGCAGTTCCTAATGAGCTACGAAGCAACTATATCTTCGTACGGGGGCACTACCGCAGTCATGGCGAAGTCCTTCGTCATGGCAGTACGAAGTGTGGCCCAGACATGGTACTCTTCTCTCCGGCCAGGGACAATCATGTCATGGCAGAAACTTAAGGACATGCTGGTCACCAGCTTTCAAGGGTTTCAGACAAAGCCAGTCACTGCTCAGGCCTTGTTCCAGTGCACTCAAGACCATGCGGAGTACCTTCAGGCATATGTCCGAAGATTCTTGCGTCTGAGAACACAAGCGCCCATGGTGCCCAATGAAATCATCATTGAGGCCATGATCAAAGGTCTTCGGCCAGGGCCTACAGCTCAATACTTCACCAGGAAACCCCCAGACTTTGGAGAAGCTGCTTCAGAAAATGGATGAGTACATTCGGGCTAATAATGACTTCCGCCAAAGAAGGGAGGAAGCCTATAGATTTTCTGAGATAACTAGGGGCTTTGGAGGAAGAATTCACCCTAGCATGTTAGATCAATCCACAGCTCCACTTAGAACGATGACAAAGGAGGCCAGTTTCAGAGGCCACAACACAGCTCATAGTCTTCAGGACAGCAGCAAAGCTCCTTCAGGCCACCAGCTCCAAGGGGCCAAGGCGGTAGGGGCTTTGGAGGAAGATATGGGGATCAGCCCAAGAAAATTTACTGCTTATTCTGTGGTGAAGACAAGGGCCACACGACAAGAACGTGTCATATTACCATTCAAAAGCAAAAAGAGATCGCCGAAGCAGAAGCTCGGCAGAATCAGCCGAAGCAGGTCTTACATAGTGCTTCGTGCCACTCTCCCTACATAACAGAGTATGTGGCCAATCAACCCGCAGCTTTTGTTGCTTCGGCAAGCCATTCACAAGGTTCCTGGCCTCAGCTTCCACCGCCACCACCATTACAACCTGCTTATACCCGAAGCCAGTAGCCAGAAGGGCGCCAGCACTCCCAGCAACAACGTGACTTTAGGGAGGAGTCCGAAGCTTGTACAGTCAACAACACTGTACCAGAATCAAAGCACATATACTAAGCAGTATCCTACTTCTAAAATACTTTTATTTTCTATGCCATTTTGTTTTTTCTACAAGAAACAAGCAATGAAAACTTAGTTTTAATTCCTTGCAAGGATTCTGCCTATACCAGAATGAAATATATCTTTTTCACAGATTTACAAAGCTCAAAAGTCGTTCCAAAGGCAATGCAGAACCAACATAAACGAAGCTATAAAAGTCGTTCCTAAGGGGCACAGCGTAAGTTTTTTGCTCAAAAGTCGTTCCTAAGGGAATGCAGAGCCAAAATTGACGAAGCTACAAAAAGTCGTTCCTAAGGGAGCGCAGTGTAAGTTTTCTGCTCAAAAGTCGTTCCAAAGGGAATGTAGAGACAAATACCGCCGAAATATAAGGCGAAGAAGTTCAAAAGTCGTTCCTATGGGGATGCAGAACTTATACCGCCGAAATAGAAGGCGAAGAAGTTCAAAAGACGTTCCTAAGGGGATGTAGAACTTATATCACCAAAATAGAAGGTGAAGAAGCTCAAAAGTCGTTCCTAACGGGATGCAGAGATTATGTATTCCAGTGTGGGTGTGTGTCTTTGGCATCCTCATCATTTTGCATCATATCATCACATCATTTCGCATAACATTACATCATACATCATATTGCATTAACGATACAAGAATCGAATACGAAGCCAATCTTCAACAAATGCTTCATCAAATTGAAAATGTGCTAAGGCACAAAGTAAGCTTTGGGAAATACAGTTTTACCAGTCTTGTCATAAGGGATCTCTTTCTTTACGAAGCATGAAAAGAAGGGAAGGTGTTTTTTCGCCGAAGGCGCAAAAACGGTATGTGTGTAAATTTCATGCATCGCAAAGAAATAAATTACAATAATTTACATATTCGATTCAATGTTACATACATCAAATGTTACATAGATTCATTACAAAAGAGGTATAATCTTCCTTCATTAGTTCTATACATCAAGCCTTTCAAAACGATTATTACAATAAAACTTATTCCTCCCTAAGGACTTTCTCTGCAACTTTGTTCAGTAATTTGTTGACGACTTCGTCGATAATGGATTCAGCCATGTTTATGATGTCCAATGATTCCTTCATCTCTAGATCAGCTAGGGGATCATACGGCTCCGGTGGCGGGGATAATTCAGCTAAAATAGGTAAACAGATTAGTTCGAAGCCATAAAGCAAGTACCGAAGCTAAATAATCAAGAAACGGTACCTATACGCCTTTCGCGTTCTGCAGCTTCTTCAGCTTGCTCTGCTTCTGCCCGGGTGTCGTGGGTGTCTTTTTCACTCTTTTTTATAATCTCGTGGGCCAGCTCTCGGCCACCGTTCACCCAGACATCGTTATAAAATTTTCCGCCCATTAAAGTTGCTTCGGCTGAAGGATCCTTCGTATCATCTATGGAGAAGGCAGCTTCGGCCTGGGCTATGGCCTTAACGTGATCACATCCGGCCTTCTCCAGAATAGCTGAAATTCCCCACGCACCGGAAAACGTGCAAATATCTCTGTGATCACTCAAAATTTCCTCGAAGGCTTCGGCTTCTCCACTTATCCATTCAACAACGCCTTCGGGGTCGCCTCATATGAAGTTTTCTTCAGCAGAGTAGGCGCCCACTTTGGCGAAGCTAGTTTTTAATTTCTTCACGCAATCCAAGGATTTCTCAAAGCACCTTTCCTTGGATTCGCGAAGTTCTTTAACATTTTTCTCTAGCTTATTTTTCCAGTATTCACTGATCTTTTGATTAGCCTGTGCAAGCGCGCAGTTCTCCTTAGCTTCGGCTAGTTGTCTCCGAAGGTCTTCAATTTCGGTTTTCTGGGCTTCGGCCTGAGCTTTGTAATTTGCTTCGTCTTCCTTTGCTTTGTTCATCAATGAAATCAAAATTTTGTCTTTCTCTAGACCTTTGTTTCTCAATTCAATCACCTCAGAGTGAAGGTTGTTAAGAGCCATCGTACAGCCTTTGTCTTTGGCGCTTTTCTAAGCCCTCAAGGCATTACTAAGAATTAAGCCCTGCAAAGAAGAAGAAAGACTTGAGCATGGCAATAAAATACTTCATTTTCTAGCTTCAAAGTTAACCTCTATACCTTTAAACTATTGTACGTGAGGCTATCAGCAAGATCATCCTTCGCCAAGACCGAAAGGCCTTCTTCAAGCTTAGGAAATCCCATACTCTTAGCTATCTCCTGGCAAATAGATATTTCTTTGTTATCTGGGAGACAGTACATGAAATCATCTTTGTTAGTACCATTGAACACTAAGGCCCCCTTCGGATATTCAGTCTTTGAGCGTAGTGTTTGGCTTCCAAGATTTCTTCTTCAGATAATTTTTTCCCCGAAGCATGTCGAACAATGTAATCAATATCTTTAACTAAGGCTTTGGGGACAGGGGATTTTGCTTTTTCGGTCATGCCTTGCTCTGTCGTCTTGCCGGTATCTGAAATTTGCTGACTCACCTTATCTTCAGGCGTGGCGGCCTTCGTCTCAGAGGGCGCCGGAGACCTAGCTTTGACCTCTTCTTGGATTTTGGCAGCTTCGACAGCTTTCTTGGTAGGAGCAGGAGTTAAGGCCTTCGTAGTCTCTATAATAGCGTCTAGCACGCTGGCCATCCTCCTCCTCTTGGGAGTTGCAATAGGAGTTTTTTTGCATCTTTGGCAAATCCGCCTCTGCCGGTGGGCTCAGTATTTCTGGCACTTTTGTCACTTTTTCCACCTGTGGCTCTTCGGCCTTGTCATCTTTAGCTTTGGTTGGCCCGACTGTAGGCGCCTTCGGCACTACAGTTGGCTCTTCAGCGCTCTGCACAATCAGAGCAGTTTGTTTTGCTTTAGAAGCTGAAGAGGTCCCTTCGCCGAATTCAGGTACTACGACCGGTTCAATATAACGTGGCCGGTGGGTCAGAACCTTCTCCTTTTTGCTCTTTGGCTCAGCTGGGGTGGCCGAAACAGCAGTCTTTCTCTTTTTCCCTTGCCCTCATAGTGGGAAGTTTTAATCAGGGTATATGAAGCCAATCGCATCAAATACCCTGTTCAATCTTTTCTTGCCCCAACCACCGAAAGCTGCGGACAAAGCATTATCTTCGACCTTGGAGTATGCCCTGAGTAACTCATCGCTGGTAGCTTCAATACACTTCAGCCAGTCATCATCTAGCTCATCAAACTTCTCCCTAAATCTGAAGGTATACTTCAATCGGACCAGACCACCCTCACTGGAATCGGCGGTGGTCTCCTTCGGCATATCCCAGCTCTCCACAAGTGGGCATACCTGAAGGCTATATGCTCTTGAATCAAATCCCTCGCGCCAATGAAGGCACTCACAGTGCTAAAGGCCTTTTGACATGCTTCAACATTGTCGTCAATTTCCACCTTCGGCCTTCGGAGGCTGAGTGAGACTAGATGGGGCGCTCAATGATTTATTTGATGTCTTCCCTTGTCTTTAAATCATTTTTAACGTAAAACCACTCCTCCATCCATGCCCCAGGCCATCTTTTTCGGAATGTTGGCACTGGGTGGCTTGCATTGGGGCGAGCAATAAATCCATAACAACCAAAGTTGTTGTGGTACTGTTCTTTGCCAGTAGCCTTCGTCTCATATAAAAGCTCGTGCATACTGCAGAAGCACTTTGCGCTTGGCTCTAGCCCCTGACTCCTTACAACCCAGACAAAAATCCCCATCCTAATTATAGCTTCGGGGGTAATCTTATGAAGGAAGATCTGGTATATCTTCAGCACTTCAACCACAAACTTGCTCAGCGGGAACCGAAGACCTGCCTTTAAAGCTTTGGTATATAACAACTTCATTTTCCTCCGGAGCAGGGGAAGTACTGTCTCCTCCAACTCTAACAATATACATATCGCGAAAATATCTCCCCCTCATGGCATCAATATAATTTTGCTTGATAGTCGATTTTCTGAAGATAGTATGGCTTGGGCGCCACGACCGATCCTTAGAGTCTTCATCCTCACTTTCCACGTCATAACTATCACTGTCATCAGAATCTTTGGATAAACCCTCCATGATCTCCTTAGTAATTTTCTCTGTATTTGTTTTTGCCATGGACTCAATAAATCCAGCAATGAAAGGATCCGCAACTTTTTCTCTTCATATAGCTTCGTCTCCTCGGTCGTTTTCTTCTCTTCAGTCATCTTCTTCTCTCCACTCATCTTCTTCTTTTCAAATTTGGAGCAAACATATCTTTAAACTGAAGCTCTAAAAACTCGAAAATCAGGCAAGAGCTAATGAGCAAGAGCTAAAAGTTTGAGAGAATAACGCAGATGGCAGAAATGGCGTATCAAATGTTGCCGGTGTGGGTTCCTATTTATATGCCTGACGCTTTGCAACTTGTCGGGCCCCGTCTGTCATTGACTATTGCTATTCTAGCAAAGAGAAGGTGTTTTTTCGGACCTTTGTCTTAAGGCCTTCGTCCATGTCACAGTTTAAATCCGTCATTATAACGAATTAATACTGCGAGGGGCTACTGTTGGGGGCCTTCGTCTTCCGAAGGTCCTCAAAAACACGACTAACATGTTTCCCAAGTTCAAATATATATACAGGGACCTTCGGCCTTGGGATGAAGCTGCACACGATATAAAATGCACGGATCAGGAGAAGGATGAACCAGTTCCGAAGCTACCTGTGGAGAAGCTTCGGCTTAGCGGCGAAAAATGGAACCGACCTAAAGGGGAAAGGTTGTCTAGTCCTTCATAGACTATCCCTAGGTCAATTGTAAATGTCAAGGGCATGAATGTAATTTACACAGACTGCGTCCTGTGCCTATAAATAGATGAACAGTAGCACCATACTGTTCATGCTGACTTGTACTCACTCGTGCATCACGCTTGGACTTTTGCCTTCTATCAAGCCGAAGGTACAAATGTAATTCAATATTGTTCATGTTCATTCATGATGATATAAAAATGATATGTTAATGATGTCATAATATTGTTCATGCCATTTCTCATGTTTCATATGCTTCTTCTTTCATTAGTATATACTGCAATGATGAAGGTACGTTCTTCATGACCTTCGTCTGAAGATCATTATATCCTAAGGGAGATAATGCTTCGAAGGACGAAGGACTTTAACCATTAACATTTTGTATTGCCTTGTTCTTAACTCATAGCATTTGAGAACAAGTCCGCAACAGGTACTAAAAGTGTAGAAGAATATTATCAGGAATTACAAATGGGTATGTTGCGTTGTAACATAGAGGAGGGTGAGGAATCTGCTATGGCTAGATTTTTGGGCGGGTTAAATAGGGAAATTCAGGACATCCTTGCTTATAAAGATTATGCTAATGCAACCCGATTGTTTCATCTTGCTTGCAAAGCTGAAAGTGAAGTGTAGGGACGACGTGCTAGTGCAAGGTCTAATGTTTCTGCAGGAAAATCTACACCATGGCAGCAGCACACGACTACATCCATGACTGGCCGTACACCAGCACCAACTCCCTCGCTGAGTCGACCAGCACCACCACCTTCCTCCAGTGACAAACCACGTGCATCTTCCACAAATTCAGCAACCAAACCTACCCAGAAACCAGCAGGTAGTGCCTCTTCAGTAGCTTCCACGGGTAGAACAAGAGATGTTCTGTGTTATCGATGCAAGGGCTATGGACACGTGCAGCGTGATTGTCCTAATCAGCGTGTTTTGGTGGTAAAAGACGATGGTGGGTATTCCTCTGCTAGTGAATTGGATGAAGCTACACTTGCTTTGCTTGCGGCTGATGATGCAGGCACTAAGGAACCACCCGAAGAACAGATTGGTGCAGATGATGCAGAGCATTATGAGAGCCTCATTGTACAACGTGTGCTTAGTGCACAAATGGAGAAGGCAGATCAGAATCAGCGACATACGTTGTTTCAAACAAAGTGTGTCATTAAGGAGCATTCATGTCATTTGATCATTGATGGAGGTAGCTGCAACAACTTGGCTAGCAGCGACATGGTGGAGAAGCTTGCACTTACGACCAAACCGCACCCCCATCCATATCACATTCAATGGCTTAACAATAGTGGTAAGGTCAAGGTAACCAAGCTGGTACGAATTAATTTTGCTATTGGTTCATATCGTGATGTTGTTGACTGAGACGTTGTGCCTATGGATGCTTGTAATATTCTGCTAGGTAGACCATGGCAATTTGATATAGATTGTATGTATCGTGGTAGATCAAATTAATATTCTCTCATACACCATGATAAGAAAATTATTTTGCTTCCAATGTCCCCTGAGGCTATTGTGCGTGATGATGTTGCTAAAGCTACAAAAGCTAAAACTGAGAACAACAAGAATATTAAAGCTGTTGGTAATAACAAAGATGGGATAAAATTGAAAGGACATTGCTTGCTTGTGACAAAATCTAATGTTAATGAATTATTTGCTTCCACTTCTATTGCCTACGCTTTGGTATGCAAGGATGCTTTGATTTCAATTCAAGATATGCAGCATTCTTTGCCTCCTGTTGTTGCTAACATTTTTCAGGAGTATTCTAATGTATTTCCAAGTGAGATACCAGAGGGGCTACCACCTATACGAGGGATTGAGCACCAAATTGATCTTATTCCTAGTGCATCTTTGCCAAACCGTGCGCCATATAGGACAAATCTGGAGGAATCAAAAGAAATTCAGCGACAAGTGCAAGAACTACTCGACAAAGGTTACGTGCGTGAGTCTCTTAGTCCGTATGCTGTTCCGATTATTTTAGTGCCTAAAAAGATGGAACATGGCGCATGTGTGTTGATTGTAGAGCTATTAATAATATCACCATACGGTATCGACACCCTATTCCACGTTTAGATGATATGCTTGATGAATTGAGTGGTGCTATCGTGTTTTCTAAAGTTGATTTGCATAGTGGGTACCACCAGATTCATATGAAATTGGGAGATGAATGGAAAACTGCTTTCAAAACTAAGTTCGGATTGTATGAGTGGTTAGTCATGCCTTTTGGGTTAACTAATGCATCTAGCACTTTCATGAGATTAATGAACGAGGTTTTGTGTGCCTGTTGGGGGTATGCTTCGTAGCCGAAGATCCTAAAGAGAGAAGAACACCTTCGGCAGATCCTCTCAGAAGCAGCACTGAAGCTATCACCTATAAAGCTTCGGCACAGTGACAGATCTCAAGACGAAGGGGTGAACCGACTTAAAGATGAAATGACCTAAAGACCCATGATGTTTTGTGTCAGTATTGTAGTCGATTGTAAAGGGCATAGATGTAATTACACAGGCTGTGCTCTGTGCCTATAAATAGATGAACAGTACCCCTGTACTGTTCATGCTGACTGATTATCCTGCTTTTGCGTCACCCTTGTACTTTTGTCTTCTTTCGAGCCGAAGGTACATTTGTAATCTGAAATCATTTCTATTTTTCCATAGTAATAAAATAGAAATGAGTTGATATATAATTGTTTATCTTATCTTCTACATTTCATATGATTCTTTCTTCATTATAACATGTTGCATTGATGAAGGTATGTCCTTCATTACCTTCGTCCGAAGATCATTATATCCTAAAGGAAATAATGCCTCTGAGGACGAAGGGCTTTAACATTTAACATTCTTGTGTTGCCTTGTTCTTAACTCATAGCATTTGAGAACAAGTCCCCAACATTGGCGCCCACCTCCGGTGAACTCACTTCCACTTTTTGAGCTGATGGCTTCGTTCAACAATCAAGCTGGAGCTACTTCGGCTTCGAAGCTGGTACTCCCGATAACAGGCGGTTCATGCTCAGAGCCGGCCAACAAGAAGCAGAAGAAGGAGGCACAGAGAAGGGTACATCATGTCAGGGTGCAGGGACCTTTCATCAAGTCAAGATGGTCCCACATCCCAATTACCTTCTCCCAAGAGGACCTTCAGCTCAAGGATTACCCTCACAATGATTCTATGGTTATTTCTTGTGTTATCAAAGAATTTCTGGTTCACAATGTTCTGGTTGACACAGGCAGTGCAGCGGATATTATATTTGCTAAGGCCTTCAGACAGATGCAAGAGCCAGAGGATAAGATTCATGATGCTACACACCCTCTTTGTGGCTTCGGAGGAAGACAGATTGTAGCGCTCGGCAAGAGCACGATGCCAGTGACCTTCGGATTTGTGAACAATACAAGAACTGAGCAAGTTGTGTTTGATATTGTCGACATGGAGTACCCCTATAATGCAATCATTGGTCGTGGGACACTCAATGCTTTTGAAGCAATTATTCATCCAGCATAACTTTGCATGAAGATACCTTCAGATCAAGGGCCTATTGCTATTCATGAAAGCCAGGAAGCTTCCAGAAATGCTGAAGGAAACTGGACAGATTCAAAAGCAATCCATAATATAGATGGAGCCGAAGCTTGTGAGCAATACAAGTATAGAAGGGAGAAGGTTGCTTCGGCCGATCAGCCGAAGCCCATGCTCTTATGTGAAGATATAGCAGAGCAGAAGGTGTTGTTGGGATCTCAATTGTCTGAGGAACAGGAGAAAAAGCTAACAAGGTTTCTGTTCAACAAAAAGATGTCTTCGCATGGTACGTCAACGATCTCTGTGGTGTCAATAGGGATGTCATTGAACACTCGCTCAATGTCGATCCATCCTTTAGACCCAGAAAGCAGAGGCTTCGGAAAATGTCTGATGACAAAGCCGAAGGTGCTCGGAATGAAGTGAAAAGAATTCTTAGTGCTAGAGTCATCAGAGAAGTAAAATACCCAGAATGGCTAGCTAACACTGTTATGGTGAAGAAGGCCAATGGTAAATGGAGAATGTGCATCGATTTTACCGATCTTAATAAGGCATGTCCGAAGGATGAGTTTCCATTACCAAGGATAGATTCTCTAGTAGATGCAGCAGCTTCATCAGAGCTCATGAGTCTACTAGATTGTTATTCAGGCTACCACCAAATCTGGATGAAGGAAGATGAGCCAAAACCAGCTTCATAACCCCTAGTGGTACATATTGTTATCTTCGGATGCCTGAGGGGCTCAAGAATGCTGGAGGAAGCTTCAGCAGAATGACAGCGAAAGTCCTTCATTCTCAGATAAGCAGAAATGTGCTAACATATGTTGATGATATCATAGTAAAAAGCACGAAGCAAGAAAATCACATTGCTGATCTGCAGGAAACATTTGCCAACTTTAGGCAAGCTGGCCTGAAGTTGAATCCAGAAAAATGTGTTTTCGGAGTAAAGAAGGGAAAATTCCTTGGTTGTCTAGTTTCAACAAAAGGAATCGAAGCTAATCCGAATAAAATCGAAGCTATTCTTCGGATGGAGCCGCCAAGCACAAAGAAGGGAGCTCAGCGACTGACAGGAAGACTGGCATCTTTGAACCGATTCATATCTAGATTAGCAGAGAGAAATTTACCATTCTTTGAAGTGCTAAAGTCAGCCGAAGTCTTTCAATGGGGATCAGCTCAGCAAAAAGCCTTCGAAGAACTCAAGCAGTACCTGATAGATCTAACGACGCTAACTCCACCTGCGCTAGGGGCTCCTCTGCTGTTATATGTGGCAGCTTCGCACTCTGCAGTGAGTGCGGCACTTGTCTAGGAGAAGCTTGAAGGACAAACTAAAAAGCATGCTCCAGTATACTTTGTCTCCGAAGTTCTCAGTTTATCAAAGAAAAATTATATAGAATTGGAGAAGGTGCTATATGCTGTCTTAATGGCCTCCAGGAAGCTTCGGCATTACTTTCAAGCATTCCATATAATTGTTCCTTCATCACAGCCTTTGAAGGATATTATGAGGAATAGAGAAGCTACTGGAAGGATTGGAAAGTGGGCTGCGGAACTCAACGAATTCAGCATTGATTATGTGCATAGATCCTCGATCCAGTCCCAGGCGTTAGCAGACTTCATCGCTGACTGGACGCCAGAGGCTCAAGAAGAAGAAGCAAGTAAAGATGCTGAAGCTTGGACAGTGTTCTGCGACGTTTCCTGGGGAACCTTCGGGGCAGGTGCAGCTGCTATTTTACTTGCACCTTCCAAAGTCAGAACATGCTATGCAGTGAAACTTGATTTCAGCTGCACAAATAATATTTCTGAATACGAAGCTTTGCTTTTGGGGCTTCGAAAGTTAAAGGCAATGGGGATAAGAAGGGCGGTTCTTAAAACTGATTCCCAAGTTATTTCTGGTCATATCGACAAGAGTTGTAAAGCAAGAGACCCGAAGCTTGAGAAATACTTGGATATAGTTCGAAGGCTTGAAGCTTCTTTTGAAGGGTTTTCTGTCAAGAATATTCCACGAGGAGAAAATGAGCACGCTGATCTGCTAGCCAAGTCAGCGGCACAGGGGCTGCCTTTACCTTCGGAAGTATTCTTTGAGACAATAAGAGCACCTTCGGTGGAACTTCTTGAAAGAGCAGTGCTCAATATATCTCCTGTTCATAGTGAAGATTGGAGAACTGAGAACATATCCTTTCTCTAGGGCAATTGCCTTTCAGATGACGAAGCTTATAATAAGAGAATAGAGGCAAGAGCCTGACCATATGTAATAATAGAAGGGGAGTTATACAAACATGTAGTCTGCTCTCCATTACTCAAATGTTTATCCAGAGCTGAAGGTATAGAATTGATGAAGGAAATACACGCAGGTCTGTGTGGATCTCACATCGGATCTAGGCACTTGCTGGGAAAAGTTTTTCGTTAAGGATTTTATTGGCCGAAGGCAGCTTCGGATGCAGCAGAATTAGTCCAAAAGTGTGAAGGTTGTTAAAAATGTGCGGGAGATCAAAAACAACCTTCATCTCTGACTCAGTTAATACAACCCACTTGGCCATTGCAAAGGTGGGGCCTTGATTTGCTAGGCCCACTTCCACCAGCACAAGGAAATTTAAAATATGTTGTGGTGGCGGTAGAATATTTTTCCAAATGGATTGAGGCGAAGCCTTTAGCCACAATAACTTCGGTCATTGTTCAGAAATTTTTCTAGCAAAATATTGTTTGTCGCTTTGGAGTGCCGAAGGCTATTACTGTGGACAACGGAACACAGTTTGATGTCGAAGCTTTCAAAGAGTTCTGTGAACAAATTGGCACAAAGATCCATTTTGCATCGGTTAGACATCCGGATTCAAATGGGCTTGTCGAAAGAGCTAACGGCATTACATTGACAGGAATAATGAAGTTAATCTTCAATCAGCCCAGGGGAAAGTGGCCAGATGAATTGATCAAAGTGGTGTGGAGCCACAACACAACAATGTCAAGGTCAACAGGCTTTACACCATTCAAATTACTGTTTGGTGACAAAGCAATAACCCCAGAAGAAGCTAAAACAGGATCAATAAGAACAGTGGCTTCGACAGAGGACGAAGCTGATTATTCTGTGGCAAAAGATGCTATAGAAGGGATCAGGCTTCAGGCTGTGGAGAACATCAATAAATATCAAGCCGAAACAATAAAATGGCATGACAGAAAAATTCGGTTAAAAAATATTAGGCCAGGGCACTTGGTACTTCAGAGAGTTGCCAACCCAGATACAGTAGGCAAGCTACAGTTGAAGTGGGAAGGACCTTTTATGGTAGTATCTTCGTCAAGACCAGGTTCCTACAGATTGAAGGATATGGACGGCAACGACATTCCGAGATCTTGGAATGCGGATGAGCTTCGGCGATATTATGTGTAGCTTAATGTAATCTTTTTATTTTTTCTTATGGCACCCTTTTCCTTTCCAAAGGGGGAGAAAGGTTTTTAATGGGGCCATAGCATGTAATTTCTCTTTTTCTTATTTTAGCTCTACAAGAGCAATATCCCCCAAAGATGTAAATGTAAAAGCTGTGCACGCACCATCAAGTGCAAAGAGAAAAGAAAAAACAGGGAGAAGCTCGAAAGACGTCCCTAAGGGGATGCAGAGCACGATGAAGCTACAAAAAGTCGTTCCTAAGGGAGCGCAGAGTAAGTTTTCTGCTCAAAAGTCGTTCCTAAGGGAATGCAGAGCTTACAACGAAAAGTCAACGCTGATTCCGCCGAAATATAAGGCGAAGCGCGAAAAGTCAACGCGATACTGCCGAAATAGAAGGCGAAGAAGTTCAAAAGACGTTCCTAAGGGAATGCAGAACTTACAGCGAAAAGTCCGCGCTGATACACCGAAAAATAAACGGTGAAGCTGAAAATAAACGACAAAGAGACTTTGATTATTCCTAAGGGAATGAAGGCTTTGGTTGTGGCTTCGTATGCGTGTGTTCGGACATTCATTTGCACGGTACATTACATCATACATTTGCATTCATAAACATTCATTTAGACATACATAGGATCATCATCATCACAACACAGCCAGTTGCTTCGGCTCCAAAGATAAGGCTTCGGCAAAAAGAAAAAGAAGCAGTCTTTATGCTTCGCTGTGTACGAAAAGAAGGGAAGGTGTTTTTCGCCTTCGGCTCAAAAATGCTAATTTCGTTCACACCAAAGCACTTTATACATTGATGGAAAGGTAAGAATATATTACAAGGTATGGACAAAGTTTACAAAGTAAAAATTAATTACATTGTTCTTTACAAAGGTTATTACAAGGGTTTTTAGAGTTTTTTCTATAGTTATCTATTCAAGCTTCATTAGTATCCATTGAGCTTCGGCTTCGGCTTCGACTTCGTCAACCATTAAACTTTGGCTTCGTCTTCTTACTCTTTAGCTTCGGCCTCGGCTTCGTCATCCTGTACGTATTCAAGTATTGTAAGCAAAATTCAAGTTTGAAGGAAGAGGTAAGCACAAGGTATGATTTTGTTACCGGCTTAAGATGACTCCGAGCTTCATCACCAGCTTTGCTTCGTCCACCCTTTGTCCATACCAGTTTTATAAATCTATTTGCTATGCTTCGGGCAAGGTTGGGAATATTATCCAGGTCTACTGGTGATAAGCTGAAATTGGGTCTATTGATAATCTTTCCATGTTCGCAGCCAAATTTTAGGAAGGCGACAGCTGTGCCCCGAGAAGCTACTAGGGCACAAAAGTCACCATGTCCAGCTATAACTTCTTCAAGGTCATCAATTTCACCTTCGATATGTTCGAAGGCCCCTGGCAGGTCTTCAGATGAAGGATTAAATTTTTCGCTGCTGGCTCCAACCGAATAGAAGACTTGCTTTAGCCGTTGAACACATCGATTACTGAACTCCAGACATTTGTTTTGAAGGCTTGTCAATGATTTTTTCAAATCTGAACTTTTTTGGACCTCGGCCTCAAAATTTGCATTAAGCTTCTGCTTTTCTTGTTCGAAGCTTTCTGACTGGGAAAGAAGCTTCGTGTTTAATTCTGCTATTTTAGCTTCAGCTTCTGCCAATAAGCCTTCGATTGTCTGAAGCTCGAAGTCTTTCTTTTCAAGAGTAGCTGATTGGTCTTTTATCTTGCTTTCTAAATTTTCAATTATAACTTCGTGTTTTTATCTTCCAAATCTTGTTGCATTTTCAAAGCTTTACTCAGTAACATACTCTGCATACAAACAACCTTCATTAGAAAACATCTTCGTTATTGAAATAATAAAAGTTAAAGAAAAGTTTACCTTGAAATTAGAATAGAATAAACTACCAACGATGTGTTGTCGTCGGTAGCGGCTAATATCTGTTTCGAGCTTCAAGAAACCAATACTCTTTAATAGAGTACCGATAACCTTCGCTCTGGTCTGATCCTGGATGCAGCCCAATTTTTCGTCATCGATGCCACCAAAGAGAAGTGCTCCCGGCTGATATCCGCAAGATATAGCATATTCTTTTAGCTCTTCTTTTTCAGCCTTTGTCAGCTCTTGACCAACCAAGTTTTGAAAGTTAAAAATTTCATCTTCCGAAGTGTTTTCGACTATTTCTTTCTCCTTCTCGGGTTCTGGGGTCATAGTCTCTTCGGTGGCTGCAGCACTTCTTCTGCGGCCATGTTTAGTAGTATCTTATCAATATCGGCAATCGTGCTCTCTAAATGAATATCTTCGGTTGTGGCAGCTTCGGTAGCTATGGCTTCCGAAGGTGTAGCTTCGGTGGCTGTCGTGCTCTCAACAGCTGGCGCCTTCAGAGCTGAAGCTCCTGGTGGTGTCCCTTCGATGACTTCTGTCACTGTAATGATTCTTTGCTTTTTTGGCCTAGCTGCCTTCTTCGTTTTTGCTGTGATGGAACCTCCCAAGTCATTAGGCCCACCTACAGTTGTCCTTGTCCAACGGACCTCAGACAACCCTGTAGATGCCCCTGAATCACTTGACAAGTTCGGTATCTGCTTTTCTCACTTTTCCCAAGAGTGTTTTACCCATCACACAGACATTACAGAACATCGGAGATACAGAAATGCGGAAGCAATTATATAATCTTACATTTATTTGAAAGTAAGATCAAGTTAGCTATTACAGACCAGTATATAAACACGAGTGTAGAGTACTTATTATTACAATACCAAGGGAGGCAAAAACTCCTCCCAATGAGTTTTTACATAAAAGTTTTTATGGAGGACTAGGTCCTCCCGCAGCTTCATTCTTGTTTTTCTTCATTTGGCACCACCTTGGTACAAAAGCAACAAAAATTTGCTGCTTCCTCACCTAAAAACAATAGGGAATAAAGCCCTGAGTATGGGATTACTCAGCAAGTCTTACCCGACTAAAGAAAAGACTCTCAAGGGTATGCTGGTTATACGGGAGTCAAGGTAAGGTATCTCAAGATCAAAGACTTTGTTTTGCATAAATGCTTACTAAAAGTGGATCCTTAAAAATCCACTTTTATTGTCAAGTTAGGTAAAATTACCTGCAGCTAGCGTTCTTTCTAACCTAGTTCAAACACTTGACCTGCACTAGCCAATTTCTTAACAAACCTTTCACTTTTACTAGATTTCTACGTATAGGTCAGTGGCCAAGTCTCCATAACCGCGGAGGTACGGCGATCCGAATCAATTATACTCAGCTGAGGATCTCCAATCACATGACATATGTAGCACTTAACCCTTGCATATGTCAACCCGCCACCGGGATTCTTAAGACCAGATCAGGTTCACGCGAACCGAGAGCACAGATACACCACCGTCCAGCCTCTTGCCACGGAGGGTACACTCTACTCTCGCCACCGCTCCACACCCATTCCATGTTATCTTATTCTGGCCTTAGTCTGCCCGAGGCAAGGCTTACCCATGATGAGGCATGTGACCAGTTAAAGGGTCCTCGGTCAGCAGGCCTACATCGATCGAGATGGTCCTTAATCGACTCAGACGGAGACACTACACCGAGACTCTCCTTCTCGTGCAAGTCACCCGCCCGGTCTCAGCTTAATCATTTAAAACCGAAAGTTTGGTACCTGGCAGAGGTACATCTTTTCCGATGTTGAACCCATCACGGCCATGATGGATCCATCATCAAGTTTTATTTTCAAAAACATCCTTCCCACTTTGCCGATCATCTTTTGTAAAACAAAACCTTTTGTTTTGCTAGAGCAATACTAAGCATAGTGAAAACCTTTTGTAAAAGCAAGGTTTCAAGGAAGGTAATCAAGTTCAAGGAAGTTAATGCAGGAATTGTTTAAGCATTCAATTCCTATCACCTAATGCATTAATCAAGTGAGAAAGATTTTTAAACATCAAGGAAGGTGGCAAATGCACCGGGGCTTGCCTTCGTTGATAGGTGAGTCAGGCTCGGACCCACAGATATCAAGGTAGAAACAGTTTCCTGCCTGAGATTCCGAGGGTGGTGGTGGTGTCTTCTCTTCGATTACCTCGACTTCTTCTTCGTTTTCTAAAGATAACCATATATATATATATATATATATAAGAATGTATGCCATGAAATGCTCATGGGAGTACAAAGATAATAAGAATTTATTATCTAAGGTTCTTGAATACAATTTTCCTTCACGGTTCTCCAGGAAACTAGGGTTTCCGGAGTCAGTAAAGGAATTCAAAGGGCAGGGGTGGAGGTTTGGGTTCTAGTTATCAAACAAGGTCCAAATCCAATCAAACTCTACCCAAGGCTTCTAAATAATGTTTTGAGTTTATATAAAAAGTTTGGGCATTCGTGGAATGATTATCTATTTTCTAAAAATCCAGAACTAATGTTTTAAGCTATTTTAAATACTCCAAAATTCCTTATTTAATCTAAAAATCATGAAACTATTTTTATTAAATACTATGGAAAATAAGGAATCTAGGAAAATTGGTTTAACATTTTTAGGATTTTTCTACAATTTTTTAGAATTTATTTGGCTCTGGAAGAAAAAGAAAAAGAGAAACTTGTGAATAGTACTGGGCTACATCTGGCCCAGATCGGCCCAGCAATAGCAGAAGCGCGTGCGCGCCCGCGCCCGCGGGGCAGGTTTGCGCAGAGGCCCTCGATGTTTTGGATAACTTGAAGTGGGCTCTGTTACTGTTTTCCTAAGTCGCTGACAATTTGCACTAAGGTCCTTCGGTTTCTATTCCCCTCCACATCGAAGTCCCCGACGACGACGAGCGCGGCCGAGCTCCGGTGAGCTCCTGGATCGGCCGAATGGGGCAACGACTGGGGTCCCCGAGCGGCTAACACCGAATTGGACCTTCCCCGAACCATTCCCCTAACCTAATTTCATCAATGACCACATAGTTTACTCTGGCCACGGTGACCGAGGGTGTTGCGGGCAGATGAGTGCGTTCCCGGTGATCTAAGGCTACCTAGTGCAATTGAGTGGGTCGATGGGCATCACGGGTATATGAGAGCACTCAAACGAGGGAGAAGGCGTCATGAACTGACCTGAATGGTGCTGACCACGACGAGCTCAGTTCTTGCGGTGCGGCGGACCGATTTGGGGGCAAACAGCGATTCTCCGGCTGGGGTGGCTAATCGGGGACGGGAGTGGTTGCTATGGCTTCACAATGACCTAGTGCAGCAGGTTCGGCCATCAATTTATAGAGGGCTTAGGCGATGGCGCGTGATTTGATCGAGCAGTGCGGGCGGCCGGAGACAGAGAAGAACACGGTGGCTGTAACCATGGCAGTCGCCGGTGCAACGGCGCAAGGAGAATACTCCTAAGGGTGCCACGCTTGCTAACACGCAGTAACAAGCTTCGGTCGTGGCACAACCGAGGTCATCGGCGCTTCCACGGCGACTCCGGTAGTCCGGCCACGTCGCAGCGGCTATAATCACGGCGATAAACTCCCACTCGCGATCCTATCCAATCCCCGTCGCGAGATCTTTTCTTTGCCGTGGTTATCCACCCACCAGTGAGCACGAATCACGACGGCGACATAAATCACGGCGTAGAGGTCGTTGGCGGCGAGGTATACTGCGCTGGTGGTCTGATCCATACACGACACTGTACCATGGCGAGTGCTTCTTCAGTAATCCTGACAGCCATAGTTTAGGGCCAGATTTCATCCAAATTTCTGTGGCAACACATCTAGATCTCTGCAGCAATATTGCGGTGCTATAAACCAGCTACAAATCGACTATAGGGATTAAACTCAGGTGAGCACTGGATCAAGGTTGAATCCAAGTCCAAAGTTAGCTCTGTTACACTGCAATTCTGAATTTCAGAGTTCCATCAGCCTGACAGTCCAACTTTGGGCTTAATTATCTCAAATATCTTCTTAACAACTATGCTTACACTCTTAAGCAAAGTTGTTCTCCTTAGTTTGGTCTGCAAGTTTGGTGTGGTGACCTAGGGCAAAAACCCTAGAATTTGAAAGATACAAAGCTCCAAAGTTGAGCCCTCAACACTGAATTTCAGACTTAGTATAGAACTCAATTGAGGTCTTTTTTGCAAATAAGTCCAAAATCCAAGGTTTATCTTACAAATCCACACATTTGTGAACCAAATGACTTTATATGATTTAACATAGTAGTTTTCACACTTTAGTCCCAATGTGCACTACTTTTGCACATAGGCCCCTAGGGTTTGAATTTAGGGTTTTCCAGGGTTTCAATTAGGGTTTCTGGTTTCTCGGGTGTGAATGTAATGTAGATCCATCTTTAGTAACATTTTATGATTGTTTTACTTAAACCTTAGGGTTTTCTCAATTTGGGTCATGTTTTACCCCTTTAAACCCCATTTAGGGTTAAGTCCCCTATTCCAGGGTTCTATTTGCAAAACACTAGAACAATACAACTTGTTTGAAATTTTTACCTAGTGAATGCACTCTAGATTTGTCAAACATATGCAATACCAATGTTTATGATGTCATGCTCAAGTTTTAGTAACAGTAACACCAGGGGTGTTACATTTGCGGGCTCCTTTTCCTTCTGAAAAAGCTTCGTCAGATGTGGCCCAAGTGGACTTAGCTTGACATGCAAAGTTTCAGTCATTACCTTTAGAATTTCCTCCACGTCGGTGGCAGAGGGTGTTGTAGCAGTTTCTTCTTCTTCATCAATTGCCTTCTGCTTCGGAGTTGTAGCTTTTCTCTTCTTCGAAGCATCTGTTTGTGGCTCAGGCTTCAGCTTTTTCTTTTTTAATTGTTCTTCATCGTCTTTATTCAGAGCACCAGCCACTCTCTTTCTCTTTTGCCCTTCAGCATCCTTGTCTAACCGCTCGTAGTCAGGATACTCGAAGTCTAGAGCATCCATTACTCGGTTTAGCCTTCGCTTCGGACGGGTGCCGAAGGGCGCAGTCATCAATTGATCTTCTTTTTAAGAGTAATTACCTAGTATTTCATTGCACATTACTTCGACCATGTCCAGCCACTCTTAGCAAGGCACTTTGAAATGTTTCTTGAATTTATAATGGTAAGGAAACCGAATAAATTCCCCCTTCTTCTTTTCCCCCTTCAGCTTTGGCATGTCCCACTCCTTCAAAGTTGGGAACACTCTGAAGGCCAAAAATTCTTGCACTAAGTCCCTAGTGCCGATATGATCTGCAATAACTCGAAATTCAGCCAGGGCAATTTGGCTTGGACTCCCTGGTGTCATGTTGCACCGGGGTCTGGTCTCTCAGAAGATCAATTCTAGCGGACTCTGGACCAGCTTCTCCTTGTCTTCGTCAACTTTGACGTAAAACCACTCAGACTTCCAGCCAGCTAGCCACTTGCTTCGGTAGCTAATCACTGGAAATTTTGTGTTCTTGCGATAGGCAAAATTGTAGCAGCCAAAATTTTCATGTAACCCATCTCCTCTAGCTTTCGTCTGATAATGAAGCTCGTGCGCTCGGCAGAAGCCTTCGCCAAATGGCTCCACCCCTTGGCTACGGAGAGCCCAGATATAAACGCTAAGCCGGACAATAGCGTTAGGAGTTAGCTGATGAAGATAGATCCCAAACTTCTTCAATACATCAGCAATCATCTTGTTCAAAGGAAATCTTAAGCCAGCCTTAAAGAAACTTTTGAAGACTACCACTTCATCCTTTCCTGGCTTCGGAGTAGTCTCTTCCCCACCAAAACGAACCAGCTCTTTCTTCACTTCACTGAAATAGCCCAATTTCAACAGCTTAGGCAAATCATCTTCGGAGATGGTGGATTTCCCGAAAACCAGGTGGCTAGGTTTACTTGGCACCGCACTGTAATCATCTTCAGACTCAGTCTCCTCAACATCAGCCTGTTCTGTTTCAGCGGCAGGTGCATCCTCCGATGCTACCAGCCCTGAGCGCTTCATCACTTCGGAGATTGGGGCAGTTTCAGCACCTTCGGCTTCCTCTCCGTCGCGCGTAACCTTAGCTGTGGAACGTACTCTGGCCATTTGATAATTGAATTTCTTGATTTTTGAATGAAGTTGAAAATTTTTCTTTATTCTGCCGAAGCTCTTTCTTGTTAGGAAGCTTGAGCAAAATAAATAGCTTCGGTTGCGGAAGTAGTGAGCAAGCTTCGGCTTTGGTCAATATTTTGGCAGCAAAATAGTGCAATAGCAATGAATGCTGTGGTAACTTCACACCTACTCGTCTGTTTATATAGTGCCGCAGGTGGGAAGGTGAATCGTCAAGGTCTTCCGCACTGAACAAACAGCTACCTGCACTCACTGAACGGTGGGCCACAGGGTCCGAGAAGGTGAATCGCCAGGGCACGCATAACTGCTGCAAGATGGGGCCACCTCGCGTGCGGATTATTTTAATCGTTTCTCGCCAACGAGCTCAGGGAAGGTGTTTTTCGGATCTTCGGCATCCCGAAGCCTAGAAGACTTTTTCACGGATCAAGCTCGTTACGAAAAACAATCTTGCACCGCGAAGGGGCTACTGTTGGGGGTATGCTTCATAGCCGAAGATCCTAAAGAGAGAAGAACACCTTCGGCAGATCCTCTCAAAAGAAGCACTAAAGCTATCACCTATAAAGCTTCGGCACAGTGACAGATCTCAAGACGAAGGGGTGAACCGATATAAAGATGAAATAACCTAAAGACCCATGATGTTTTGTGTCAGTATTGTAGTCGATTGTAAAGGGCATAGATGTAATTTTACACAGGCTGTGCCCTGTGCCTATAAATAGATGAACAGTACCCCTGTACTGTTCACGCTGACTGATTATCCTGCTTTTGCGTCACCCTTGTTCTTTTGTCTTCTTTTGAGCCGAAGGTACATTTGTAATCTGAAATCATTTCTATTTTTCCATAGTAATAAAATAGAAATGAGTTGATATATAATTGTTTATCTTATCTTCTACATTTCATATGATTCTTTCTTCATTATAACATGTTGCATTGATGAAGGTATGTCCTTCATTACCTTCGTCCGAAGATCATTATATCCTAAGGGAAATAATGCCTCGGAGGACGAAGGGCTTTAACATTTAACATTCTTGTGTTGCCTTGTTCTTAACTCATAGCATTTGAGAACAAGTCCCCAACAGTGCCTTCATTGGAAAATTTGTGGTTGTATACTTTGATGACATATTGATCTACAACAAATCTATGGATGAACATGTTGATCACATGCGTGCTGTTTTTAATGCTTTACGAGATGAACATTTATTTAGTAACCTTGAGAAGTGCACATTTAGCACCAATCGAGTGTCGTTTCTTGGCTATTTTGTGACTCCACAGGGAATTGAGGTTGATCAAGCCAAGGTAGAAGCGATACATGGATGGCCTATGCCAAAGACTATCACACAGGTGTGGAGTTTCCTTGGACTTGCTGGCTTCTATCACCGTTTTGTGAAGGACTTTAGTACTATTGCTGCACCTTTGAATGAGCTTACGAAGAAGGGACTGCATTTTAGTTGGGGCAAAGTACAAGAGCACTCTTTCAACATGCTGAAAGATAAGTTGACACATGCACCTCTCCTCCAACTTCCTGATTTTAATAAGACTTTTGAGCTTGAATGTGATGCTAGTGGAATTGGATTGGGTGGTGTTTTGTTACAAGAAGGCAAACCTGTTGCATATTTTAGTGAAAAATTGAGTGGGTATGTTCAAAATTATTCTACTTATGATAAGGAATTATATGCTCTTGTGCGAACATTAGAAACATGGCATCATTATTTGTGGCCCAAAGAGTTTGTTATTCATTCTGATCATGAACCTTTGAAACATATTCATAGTCAAGGAAAACTAAACCGTAGACATGCTAAGTGGGTTGAATTTATCAAATCATTTCCTTATGTTATCAAGCACAAGAAAGGAAAAGAGAATATCATTGCTGACGCTTTGTCTAGGAGATATACTTTGCTGAATCAACTTGACTACAAAATCTTTGGATTAGAGACGATTAAAGACCAATATGTTCATGATGCTGATTTTAAAGATGTGTTGCTGCATTGTAAACATGGGAAAGGATGGAAGAAATATATCGTTAGTGATGGGTTTGTGTTTAGAGCAAACAAGCTATGCATTCCAGCTAGCTCCGTTCGTTTGTTGTTGTTATAGGAAGCACATGGAGGTGGCTTAATGGGACATTTTGGAGCAAAGAAAATGGAGGACATACTTGCTGGTCATTTCTTTTGGCACAAGATGAGAAGAGATGTGGCGAGATTGGTTGCTCGTTGCATGACATGTCAAAAGGTGAAGTCACGATTAAATCCACACGGTTTGTATTTGCCTCTACCCGTTCCTAGTGCTCCTTGGGAAGATATTTCTATGGATTTTGTGCTGGGATTGCCTAGGACTAGGAAGGGACGTGATAGTGTGTTTTCGGTTGTTGATAGATTTTCTAAGATGGCACATTTCATACCATGTCATAAAACTGAGATGCTACTCATATTGCTGATTTGTTCTTTTGTGAAATTGTTCGCTTGCATGGTGTGCCCAACACAATTATTTCTGATCGTGATGCTAAATTTCTTAGTCATTTTTGGAGGACTTTGTGGGAAAAATTGGGGACTAAGCTTTTATTTTCTACTACATGTCATCCCCAAACTGATGGTCAAACTGAAGTTGTGAATAGAACTTTGTCTACTATGTTTAAGGGTTGTTCTAAAGAAGAATATTAAGATGTGGGAGACTGTTTGCCTCATGTTGAATTTGCTTATAATCGATCATTGCATTCTACTACAAAGATGTGCCCATTTCAGATTGTATATGGTTTGTTGCCTCGTGCTCCTATTGATTTAATGCCTTTGCCATCTTCTGAAAAACTAAATTTTGATGCTACTAGGCATGCTGAATTGATGTTAAAACTGCATGAAACTACTAAAGAAAACATAGAGCGTATGAATGCTAGATATAAGTTTGCTAGTGATAAAGGTAGAAAGGAATTAAATTTTGAACCTAGAGATGTAGTTTGGTTGCATTTGAGAAAGGAAAGGTTTCCTGAATTATGAAAATCTAAATTGTTGCCTCGAGCTGATGGACCGTTTAAAGTTGTAGAGAAAATTAACGACAATGCATATAGGCTAGATCTGCCTATAGACTTTGGAGTTAGCCCCACATTTAACATTGTAGATTTAAAGCCCTACTTGAGAGAGAAAGTTGAGCTTGAGTCGAGGAAGACTCAAATGCAAGAAGGGGAGAATGATGAAGACATCCACACTACTGATACATCTATGCCAATACAAGTACCAATTTCTGGTCCCATTACTCGCGCTCGTGCTCGTCAACTCAACCATCAGGTGATTACACTATTGAGTTCATGTCCATTATATTTAGACCATGGAGACCCGTGCACTCTTGTTTTGCTTAGGAACCAGGAAGAAGACCGAAAGGGAAAAGGATTTGAACATGCTGGATTCGGACTGCAGAAGAACACTAACTTGTGACGGTCACCACGGTCATATGCGAGCTCGGATTGGAATGTTCAAGCACAACATGGAAATCTTATCAAGTCTACTTTCATATGGATCTAGAATTATAGTCATATCTATTCTGAGACCGCCGTAATTATTGTTTCCTTATCGAGACATTTCCTGCCTTTTCTGCCCATGGTGCTGCGTCACCCTATTTTGGCCTAATGGGTCGTGTATCGAGTTGGGTCCATTAGGGACGCATCCTAGGGTTGCAGCACGATCCCAATACCTTGTGGTCGTCCTCCCATGTTTATAAACCCCCTAGTCGCCACCAAGAACAGAAGGTTTTGTTTAGATCAAGTTTAGCTCTCGCTACTTGCTTGTAAGCGCGCATGCTGGTTCAGCCGCCCGTCTTCTTGTCTTCAGAACCTCACCATATTGGAGTTTGATTTTTGTAATACCCAATTTGTAAAGAAATAAAAGAAGATTTTTTCCTTTCTATGTGATTTCTCCATTTATCATCACATGTGAACACTTCATTTGAAAATAAATAAATAATAAAAAAATATAAGATATATGTCCCTAAATTATGCATCATGTTGGTTTTCATTTTTTTTTTGTTTTTGTGTGCATCTTGTGACAATATAAACATCATATGAAAAGAAATATATTAAAGTTCCAAAGGAGAATTTAGAAATTAAAAGAAAATCTAGAACTTAGCAGTGGAGGAAGAAATATTATATAACACAAAATAAATTTATAAATAAATAAATTCATCACAGATTGGGTATGTTCAAATTGTATTTTTAATCTGAGGAACATTTATCACAGGATTTGAATTTGGAATTTAAATTTAAAATGAGGAAGGGAAACAGAAAATAAAAAAAATAAAATCGCTGTTTGGGCTGAATCTTCCCTGCGCTGGCCCATCTTCCCTCCTCTGTGTGGCCCAGCCACCGTGGGCGCGCGCCAGCCACTTCCATGCGGGGCCACCTTGTCAGCATTTTCTTCTTAACAGAAACAAAGACTGCGTAAATAGCCAACGGAGCTTTGCACCGGACGGAGCTTCGCACCGGACAGAGCTCAACCATCTCCCCGCGGACGCCGGGCTCAGTCAACGTCCCGGCCGAATCGGCCGCGGCCGTTGCACCCTGACCTTGGAGTATAACAGACTGCCTGCGGACGCAAGGGACCTCGCCGGGCTGGCCTCATAGCCGCCGTGTTCGCCAAAATTTGCTCACCGGCCACCACAATCGCGCGCCCCTGCCTACACACAACACACCTGTTGTCGCGCCTGCTGCCGCCTTCCCCGTGCGCGGAGCCGCTTCGCGCCATCGACCTCACCAGTGTCCACCTTTATGAGCTCGTCGTTGAGAGCGGGACCGGGGGGGTGAAGACCACGCTATGGTGCTGGACGTAATTGGGCGTTCGGCCACCGTCGTGCCCTCCAGGTTCTGTCAGGGTGATCGCGAGGACCTGGGAGTCTTGCACAAGGGAGCAATTGACTGCAAGAAGCTCCATCGATACTCCAATTGTTTAGCGACGTTCATCACTGTGGCGGGTCCGACTCGCACCATGGACTGGCTCCACTAGGACATCTATGGCAGTAAGTTCCATACCCCCATAATCGTTAGGACCCAAGCATCATTTTGCACCATCCGTTTGAGAGTTCGAAGCCTTGGGCGTGGTGTCGGCCTGCGCTGGCCATGGCGCCGCCGGGGAAATAGTTGGGTGGCGCGACCTTGATGTTGGGGTAGGGGAGATGACAGACTGACCTTAGATCTGCTGATGAACGACTCGGATTTGATCGAGGCCATACCTATTTGGGGCTTTGATTTCAACCGTCGATCATAGATCTGAGGACCCAGGTGTGTTTAGTGGTGAGACGTCGATCGCGAGATGTGCGGCTCTGGTAACATGTCAGTTCTAGTTATGGCATGATCTAATCTAGATCCCATATTGTAGGTCCGATGGCCAGAATCTCTACGTACCCCTTCAGCGCGACAGTTTGCAAAACAGCCCTCAGGGTTTTAATAAAACAACCCGCAGTCCACAACAGGGGAGTTCTGTGTCTGCGTAAAACTTATGGTTTAGCCCCTGGAGTCTCTGGTAATGATGCGCTTGGTCCAGATAATTAGAAAGTCAAATAAATTCATTTGGAAAATACTTTTTAATGCAAAAATAAATGCTAGAATTTATTTAATTCATAGAAAATCCATTCTAGCTCCAAATCAATTAATTTCAGTCCCTATCATTTTGTTTTAATATTGTCTATCAACTAATAACACTGTTTAGCCATGAAACTTGAATTAAAATTGTTCGTTTGAATTAATCTATTCTAAGTACCTTATTATTTCGGAAATTCATAATTCCTTCATTTTAATTCCGAATTGAACCGTTCCAGTTGCGTTAATCTCATATGAATATTTACTATGAAATAACAACATTTATTATACCATGTCTCATTATTTTATAATTAGATTTCTATTTAACTTATGTTGGTTAGTATTGTGAATCTGCTTGTCATTATAACTGTTGGGGCCATGCTTCGTTGCGCCGAAGGTCTTACACGAAGAAGCAGCTTCGGCTGAAGTTGTCCCCAGGAGATGGCCGAAGGTTCCTTTTCATGGAGCTTCGGCATTACAAACCGACATAGAGATAGAATGACCTTTTAATCCATGAAGGTCTGAGTCAATGTTGCAAGCTTTTGTAAGGGGCATAATTGTAATTCGTCACAGGCTGTGTCCTGTGTCTATAAATAGATGAACAGTACCCCCGTACTGTTCACGCGAACTTGACATTGGCTTTCGCATCACACCTGTACTTTTGCCTTCCTCAAGACCGAAGGTACATTTGTAATTTGAAGTCATTTATATTCATTCATGATAATAAAAATGGAGATGATTCTATGATAATATTTAAATGTTTATTTTATACCTCATGATTTGTATGAACACTTCGTTGCTTATTATTATACTCACGAAGGTAGGTCTTTCGTAACCTTCGTCCGAAATTCTTTATATCCTGAAGGGATATAATGTTTTGAAGGACGAAGGACTTTAACACATAACATTTTCTATGTTGCCTTGTTCTTAACTCTTAGCATTTGAGAACAAGCCCCCAACATTGGCGCCCACCTCCGGTGAACTCACTTCCACTTTTCTGAGCTGATGGCTTCGTTCAACAATCAAGCTGGGGCTGCTTCGGCTTCGAAGATGGTGCTCCCGATAACAGGCGGTTCTTGCTCAGAGCCGGCTAACAAGAAGCAGAAGAAGGAGGCTCAGAGAAGGGTGCAGCATGTTGGAGTGCAGGGACCCTTCATCAAGTCAAAATGGTCCCACATTCCAATTACTTTCTCTCAGGAAGACCTTCAGCTTAAGGATTATCCTCACAATGATGCCATGGTTATCTCTTGCGTGATCAAAGGATTTCTGGTCCACAATGTCTTAGTTGATACAGGCAGTGCAGCTGATATTATATTTGCTAAAGCCTTCAGACAAATGCAAGAGCCCGAAGACAAGATCCATGATGCTACGCACCCTCTTTGTGGCTTCGGAGGGCGGCAGATTGTAGCACTTGGGAAGATTACCATGCCGGTAACCTTCGGATTTGTTAACAACACATGGACTGAGCAAATTGTGTTTGATATTGTTGACATGGAGTATCCTTACAATGCTATCATTGGTCGCGGTACTCTTAATGCCTTCGAAGCAATTCTTCACCCAGCTTATCTCTGCATGAAGATACCTTCGGATCAAGGGCCTATTGCTATTCATGGAAGCCAGGAAGCTGCTAGAAGGGCCGAAGGAAGCTGGACTGACTCCAAAGCAATCCATAACATAGATGGAGCTGAAGCTTGTGAACAGTACAAATTCAGAAGGGAGAAAGCAGCTTCAGCAGATCAGCCGAAGCCCATGCTATTGTGTGAGGACATAGCAGAGCAGAAGGTGCTGTTGGGCTCGCAATTATCTGAAGACCAGGAGAAAACCTTGATAAGGTTTTTATTCAACAACAAAGATGTTTTTGCATGGTCAGCTAATGATCTCTGTGGAGTAAATCGGGATGTTATTGAACATTCGCTCAATGTTGACCCATCCTTCAGACCCCGAAAGCAGAGGCTTCGGAAGATGTCGGATGACAAGGCCGAAGGGGCTCGCAATGAAGTAAAAAGACTCCTCAGTGCAGGAGTTATCAGAGAAGTAAAATATCCAGAGTGGCTAGCTAACACTGTTATGGTGAAGAAGGCCAATGGCAAGTGGAGAATGTGTATCGATTTCACAGATCTCAACAAGGCTTGTCCGAAGGATGAATTCCTGCTGCCAAGGATAGACTCTTTAGTCGATGCAGCAGCTTCTTCAGAGCTCATGAGTCTCCTGGACTGCTACTCAGGCTATCATCAAATCTGGATGAAGAAGGAAGATGAGCCGAAGACTAGCTTCATAACCCCAAGTGGCACATATTGCTATCTTCGGATGCCTGAGGGGCTCAAAAATGCTGGAGGAAGTTTCAGCAGAATGACTGCGAAGGTCCTCCAGTCTCAGATAGGCAGAAATGTGTTGACTTATGTTGATGACATTATTGTAAAAAGCACGAAGCAGGAAAATCATATTGCTGATTTGCAGGAGACCTTCGCCAGTTTCAGACAAGCTGGTTTGAAGCTGAATCCAGAAAAATGTGTCTTCGGAGTAAAGAAGGGGAAATTTCTTGGATGCTTGGTTTCAACAAAGGGAATTGAAGCTAATCCAAATAAAATCGAAGCAATACTTTGAATGGAGCCACCAACTACAAGAAAGGGGGCCCAAAGATTGACAGGAAGGCTGGCATCTCTCAACAGATTTATATCCAGATCAGCAGAAAGAAATTTACCATTCTTCGAGGTGCTGAAGTCAGCTGAAGTCTTTCAATGGGGCCCAAGTCAACAAAAAGCCTTCGAAGAGCTGAAGCAATACTTGATAGATCTAACAACATTAACTCCACCAACGCCAGGGGCTCCTTTGTTGTTATATGTAGCAGCTTCGCACTCCGCAGTAAGTGCAGCACTTGTCCAGGAGAAGCTTGATGGACAAGTCAAGAAGCAGGTTCCAGTATATTTTGTATCTGAAGTCCTTAGTGTATCAAAGAAAAATTATACAGAGCTGGAGAAGGTATTGTATGCCGTTTTAATGGCATCCAGGAAGCTTCGGCATTATTTTCAGGCATACAATATCATTGTTCCTTCTTCGCAGCCGTTGAAGGATATCATGAGAAATAGAGAAGCTACTGGACGGATTGGAAAATGGGCTGCAGAGCTCAATGAATTTTACATTGATTATGTGCATAGATCCTCGATCCAGTCTCAAGCATTGGCAGATTTGTTTGCCGACTGGACGCCATGGGCTCAGGATGAAGAAGCAAATAAAGATGCCGAAGTGTGGACAGTGTTTTGTGATGGCTCTTGGGGAACCTTCGGAGCAGGTGCAGCCGCTGTGTTGGTCTCACCATCCAAGGTTAAAACTTGTTATGCAGCAAGACTTGATTTTAGCTGTACAAACAATATTACTGAGTACGAAGCCCTGCTCCTGGGCCTTCAGAAATTAAAGGCAATGGGAATCAGAAGGGCGATTCTTAAAACTGATTCCCAGGTTGTTTCGGGTCATATTGACAAAAGTTGCAAGGCTAAAGATCCGAAGCTTGAAAAATATCTAGACACGGTCCGAAGGATCGAAGCCTCCTTCGAAGGATTTTCTGTCAAGAATATCCCTCGAGGACAAAATGAGCATGCTGATTTGCTAGCCAAGTCTGCAGCACAGGGGCTGCCGTTACCTTCGGATGTGTTCTTCGAAACAATAAAGGCACCTTCAGTGGACCTCCTGGAAAGAGCAGTCCTCAACATATCTCCTGTTTACAGCGAAGATTGGAGAACTGAAATCATCTCTTACCTTCAGGGTAAGTTCCTTTCAGATGACGAAGCTTATAATAAAAGGATAGAGGCAAGAGCTCGTCCGTATGTCATGATAGAAGGGGAGTTATACAAACATGGAGTTTGTGCTCCGCTGCTCAAGTGCTTATCTAGAACCGAAGGTATAGAGTTGATGAAAGAAATACATGCAGGCCTGTGTGGGTCCCACATTGGATCTAGGCCGTTACTTGGGAAAGTCTTCCGCCAAGGGTTTTATTGGCCGAAGGCAGCTTCGGATGCAGCGGAGTTAGTTCAAAAGTGTGAAGGTTGTCAGAAATGTGCAAGAGATCAAAAGCAACCTTCGTCTTTGACACAGCTGATACAACCCATCTGGCCATTGCAAAGGTGGGGCCTTGACTTGTTAGGTCCGTTACCACCGGCTCAAGGGAATCTAAAATATGTTATAGTAGCTGTGGAGTATTTTTCTAAATGGATTGAGGCGAAGCCATTAGCCACAATAACTTCGGCCACTGTCCAAAAGTTTTTCTGGCAGAATATTGTCTGTCGCTTCGGGGTACCGAAGGCCATCACTGTAGATAATGGAACGCAGTTCGACTCTGAAGCTTTCAGAAATTTTTGTGATCAAATCGGTACGAAGATCCACTTTGCATCAGTTAGGCATCCGGAGTCAAATGGGCTCGTTGAAAGGGCCAATGGCATTATAATGACAGGAATAATGAAGTTAATCTTCAATCAACCAAGGGGAAAGTGGCCAGATCAGTTAACCAAAGTGGTGTGGAGCCACAATACAACAACATCAAGGTCTACAGGCTTTACTCCATTCAAATTATTATTCGGTGACGAAGCAGTAACTCCGGAAGAAGCTAAAGCTGGATCAATAAGAGTAGTAGCTTCGGCAGAATCAGGTCCTGAAGATGCTTGCCTTGTAGAAAAAGATGCCTTAGAGGGGATCAGGCTTCAGGCCGTGGAGAATATCAATAAATACCAAGCTGAAACAGTCAAGTGGCGAGATAGAAAGGTCCGGTTAAAAAATATTGAGCCGGGACACTTGGTGCTTTGGAGAATAGCCAACCCAGATACAGTGGCCAAGCTACAGTTGAAATGGGAAGGACCTTTCTTAGTAGTATCTTCGTCAAGGCCTGGTTCGTACAGATTGAAGGACATGGATGGCAACGAAATTCCAAGATCTTGGAATGCGGATGAGCTTCGGCGATATTATGTATAACTTGATGTAACTTTTTATGTTTTTTCTTTTCTTTTTCATGGCACCCTTTTCCTTTCTAAAGGGGGAGAAAGGTTTTTAATGGGGCCATCATGTGTAATTTCCTTTTTAGTCTTATAAGAGCAAAACCCCCCAAAAAATGTAAATGTAAAAACTGAGAACGCACCATCGAGTGCCGAAACTGAAAAAGCGAAGAAGCTCCAAAGACGTCCCTAAGGGGATGCAGAGCTCACAGCGAAAAGTTAACGCTGATACCGCCTAAGTAAAAGGCGAAGAAGCTCCAAAGACGTTCCTAAGGGGATGCAGAGCTTACAGCGAAAAGTCAACGCTGATACCGCCTAAGTAAAAGGCGAAGAAGCTCCAAAGTCGTTCCTAAGGGAATGCAGAGCTGATGTGTGGTTGTTTCTAAGGAAATAATGGCTAAGAGTGTGGCTTCGGATATATGTTTTGGACATTCATTCGCACATTACATTACATCATAGCATTTGCATTCATAAGCATTCATTCATAGCATTTGCGTTCCTAAGTGGTTGTTTCGGCAAAAAGAAGAAGTGGTCTTTTATGCTTCGTTGTGTACAAAAAAGAAAAGCTTCGGCAAAAAGAAGAAGCGGTCTTTTATGCTTCGTTGTGTACGAAAAGAAGGGAAGGTGTTTTTTCGCCTTCGGCTCAAAATACTAATTTCGTCCACATCAAAGCGCCTCAATAGAAGGGTAAGAATATATTACATGGTATGTACAAAGTTCCTTGAGAACAGTTTAATTGTATTTACAAAAGTTGTTACAAAAGTCTCCTGAGTTTTTTCTATAGTATACTCCTACTGATCTTCACTGAGCTTCAGCTTCGGCGACATATTTTAAGCATCATCTTCAGCTTCGTCATCCTACATGAATCAAGGTATCGCGAGTAAAAATCAAGTGTGAAGGAGAAGGTAAGTACAAAGTATGATTTCTTACTGGTTCAAGATGACTTCGAGCTTCGTCTCCAGCCTTCTCTCGCCCGCCTTTTGTCCATATCATTTTTATAAATCTATTTGAAATGCTTCGGGCGAGATCAGGAATATCATCTAGAATTGATGGAGACAGGGTGAAGTTGGGCCTGTTGACGATTTTTCCATGCTCGCAGCCGGCCTTCAGGAACGCTGCAGCGGTACCCCGAGAAGCTACCCAGGCACAGAAGTCACCGTGCCCGGCTATAACTTCGTCAAGCTCTTCAATTTCAGCTTCAATATGATCGAAGGCTTTTGGCAAATTTTCAGCTGAAGGGTTGAACTTCCCACTGCTGGCTCCAACTGAGTAAAAGATCTTTTTTAATTGTCCAATACAGTTATTGCTAAATTTCAAACATTTGTCTTGAAGGCTTGTTAATAATTTCTTCAAATCTGAGCTGGCTTGGACTTCGGCCTCAAGTTTTGAATTAAGCTCTAGCTTCTCTTGTTCAAATTGTTTTGATTGGCAGATAAGCTTCGAATTCAATTCTGATACTTTAGCTTCAGTCTCTGCCAGCAAGCCTTCAGTTGATTGGAGTTCAAAGTCTTTCTTTTCAATAATAGCTGATTGCTCTTTTGTCTTGCTCTCTAGATTTTCGATTATAGCTTCGTGTTTCTTATCCTCTAGATCTTGCTGCATCCTCAAAGCTTTGCTTAGTAACATGCTCTGCAAATAAACAACCTTCGTTAGGAATATTTCCATTATTAAAAAACAATAGAAGTCAGAGAAAAGTTGTTTACCTTGAAATTGGAATAAAATAAGCTGCCGACGATATGTTGTCGTCGGTAGCGGCTGATATCTGTTTCTAGCTTCGGAAAACCGATACTCTTTGATAGAGTACCGATGACCTTAGCCCCGGCTTGATCCTGGATGCAGCCCAATTTCTCATCATCAATGCCTCCAAATAGAAGAGCTCCTGGTTTGTATCCGCAAGATTTGGCATATTCCTTAAGCTCTTCCATTTCAGCCTTCGACAGTTCTTGTCCAACTAAATTTTGAAATATGTAAGCTTCGTCTTCCGAAGTGTCTTCGGCTATTTCTTTTCCCTTCCCAGGCGCTGTGGCCATGGTTTCTTTAGCAGCAGTGGCAGCTTCTTCTGCAGCCATGTCTAGCAAAATTTTGTCGATGTCTTCAATGGTAGTTTCTAAGTTCACATCTTCGGCTGAAGCGGCTTCGGTAGCCGCGACCTCCGAAGGTGCGACTTCGACATTTCTTGTGCCCTCAACAGCTGGCGTTTTCTGAATTGACGCCCTCGGTGGCGTCTTGTCAATAACTTCGGTCACCGCAATAATTCTTTGCCTCTTTGTTTTGGTTATCTTCGTTTTTTCCGGCTCCTCCACCTTTCGAAAAAGCTTCGTCAGTTGAGGCCCTAATGGACTTAGCTTCGTGGGCACGGGTTCAGTCATTACCTTTAAGATTTCCTCTACGTCGTCGGTAGAAGGTGGTGCAGGAGACCCCTCGTCATCGGATAATTTTCGCTTTGGAGTTGATATTTTTCTCTTCTTGGGAATTTTCTTCTCTTTTGGTGGTTGTTCTTCATCCTTGTTCAAAGTTTCGGCCACTCTTTTTCTTTTTCGGCCCTCAGCACCCTTGTTCAGCCGTTCATAGTCAGGGTACTCGAAGCCCAGGGCATCAAGCACTCGGTTCAGCCTTCGCTTCGGACGGGTGCCGAAGGCCGCGGTCATCAGTTGATCTTCTTTTTTGGAATAATTCCCAAGAATTTCATTGCACATCACCTCAACTGTGTCCAGCCACTCTTGGCAAGGCTTTTTAAAGTACTTCTTGAATTTGAAATGGTAAGGAAGTCGGACAAGTTCCCCCTTCTTCTTCTCCCCCTCTAGCTTTGGCATTTCCCATTCTTTTAGAGTAGGGAAGACTCTGAACGCCAAGAATTCTTGAACCAGATCCCTGGTACCGATATGCTCTGAAATAATTTCAAACTCACCCAGTGCAGCCCAGGTGGGACCTTCTAATGTCATGTGGCATCGCGGCCTTGTTTCTCCGAAGATTAATTCAAGTGGGCTTTGTACCAACTTTTCTTCGTCTTCGTCAACTTTCACATAAAACCACTCAGACTTCCAGCCTGCCGGCCATTTGCTTCGGTAGCTAATAACAGGAAACTTTGTTGTTTTCCGGTAGGCAAAATTGTAGCAACCGAAGTTATCATGTAATCCATCTTTTCTGGCCTTCGTTTGGTAATGTAACTCATGAACTCGACAAAAACTGTCGGCAAACGGATCCACTGCCTGGCTTCGGAGGGCCCAGATATAGACATTAAGCCTAACGATAGCGTTAGGAGTCAATTGATGAAAGTAAATACCAAACTTTTTCAATACATCTGCAATAATTCCATGAAGAGGGAATCTCAGCCCAGCCTTTAAAAAGCTCTTGAAAATGACAATCTCGTCCTTCTCTGGCTTCGGGGTAGTTTCTTCTCCCCCGAAGCGAAGTAGTTTCTTCTGATTTTCACTGAAATAACCTGATTTTACCATCTTGGCGAGATCAGCCTTTGAAACAGTCGACTTTCCGAAGTCTAAGTGGCTGGGCTTGCTAGGCATGGCAATGCGATAGTCATCTTCGGAGTCAGTTCCTTCAATGTTATCTTCTTCTCCTTCGGCAGTTGTCGGGTCTGCTTCAGCAGCGGGCATTTCTTCCGCAGTCACTAGTCCGGATCGTTGCATTGCTTCGGAGATGGGCACAGTCTCCGAACCTTCAGCTTCGTCTCCTTCACGTTCAACTCTGGCAGTAGATCGCACTCTGGCCATTTGATTCTGAGTTTGGGGAAGTTAAACACTTTTTTCTTTTTCCTTTTCTCCCGAAGCCTTTCTTTCTGACGAAGCAGACTTCGAGATGGACCTTCGTTCGATTCTGAGAATCAAGCTTCGGCTATAGTTAAAAATTTTGGCAGCAAAACAATGCAAATAGCAATGAATGCTGTGGTAACTTCACACCTACTCGTCTGTTTATATAGTGCTGCAGGTAAGAAGGCGAAGCGGCAGGATTTTTACACCAGGCGGGCAATCACTTGTACTCGCTGCGCAGTGGACCGCAAAGATCAAACAGTAACTCTGCAAGGTGGGTCCGACACGAGCTCGGAAATTGAATCGTTTCTCGGCAACGAGCTCAGGGAAGGTGTTTTTTGGACCTTCGGCTTCCCGAAGCTTAAGAGGCTTTTTTCACGGATCAAGCTCGTTACGAAAAACGATCTAGCGCCGCGAAAGGGGCTACTGTTGGGGCCATGCTTCGTTGCGCCGAAGGTCTTACACGAAGAAGCAGCTTCGGCTGAAGTTGTCCCCAGGAGATGGCCGAAGGTTCCTTTTCATGGAGCTTCGGCATTACAAACCGACATAGAGATAGAATGACCTTTTAATCCATGAAGGTCTGAGTCAATGTTGCAAGCTTTTGTAAGGGGCATAATTGTAATTCGTCACAGGCTGTGTCCTGTGTCTATAAATAGATGAACAGTACCCCCGTACTGTTCACGCGAACTTGACATTGGCTTTCGCATCACACCTGTACTTTTGCCTTCCTCAAGACCGAAGGTACATTTGTAATTTGAAGTCATTTATATTCATTCATGATAATAAAAATGGAGATGATTCTATGATAATATTTAAATGTTTATTTTATACCTCATGATTTGTATGAACACTTCGTTGCTTATTATTATACTCACGAAGGTAGGTCTTTCGTAACCTTCGTCCGAAATTCTTTATATCCTGAAGGGATATAATGTTTTGAAGGACGAAGGACTTTAACACATAACATTTTCTATGTTGCCTTGTTCTTAACTCTTAGCATTTGAGAACAAGCCCCCAACAATAACCTACTAGAATATAATTTATGGTCAATTTATAACTTAGATTAAAGTCGAGAAAATTAATTATAGAATAACCTCTCATATGATTTATATTAACCAATTTATAATATAGTTTAATATTTTAATCACGCAGATCTTCTATAAAATCATAACTCCTTAACTACGACTCCGATCTTAGTAGTTCTCGATCCCGCGATCTCGTAGCAACGCGTAGATTATTATTATTCAGTTTGTTCTTATGTTTGGTGTGATGTTAATTTTATCTATACTATGTTTGTATTGCTATGACTAGCGCGAGGACACGTGTCATCTGAAAAGCAAGTTGTTACTTGGAATCTCAAGTGTCAGGCAAGTTGTGCCCTTGATTCACTTTTGTTACCCAATAATGTTCTTTATATTCATTTACCATGCATAGGTTTAATTTTGATGGGACCCAATAGGTCACCCTAGATTGTTTATCTCATCACCTTGTTTGCCCCTGAATCACATGGGTACTTTTTGCTATTGCTTTATATGGTTTTGGGATAATCATTTATTGTATCCATGTTCCAATTATTATGTTATTTTATTTATGTTCATGACAAGATCATTATATTATTGTTAATTGGAACATGGAGCTTAACTTGAGAAACACGTGCCACCACAAGGGAGGAATGGGACCCCTTGGCTAACTAATTAGGAAAGCTAGTGGAAGACTACCTTACCCGAAAGGGGCAAGGCCAGTAGGGGAGTTGCATGCAAGGAGGTTCTCGGGTTGATTTTGCTGCGATGGCGGTCAGACGAGGGATTCTTGCAAGTGCTCTTCCCATAAACTGTAGCGGGTTTTCGGAAGCTAGTGGAACTTTGTAAAGGCCTCATAGTGGATCCCTAGCCATTCACCTTGGTAGTGTCTAAGGGCCTAGCTAACCCTGGCGACATGGGAAACACGACTTGTGGGTAAAGGGTACAACCTCTGCAGAGTGTAAAATTGGTATACTAGCCGAGCTCACGGTCATGAGCAGCTCAGGACTCTCCGATGATTAATTTATGGAACTTAAATTCAATTTTGTCATATGCATTGCATGGGTTTATTATTAATTTTGTTCAATTACTTTATTTAAGGTTTGGTATTTACTTACACTTAGTAACTGCTAATAAAATATTGACCAACTTATAAAAGCAATGCTCAACTTTAACCTCTATTGTTGATCAGCCTTACACACTTCATGAACTCCCACCTTTGGTGAGTTTATGCCACATTATTCCCCATAACTTGTTGAGCGATGAACATGTGTGAGCTCACCCTTGCTGTCTCACACCCCCCACAGGTCAAGAACAGGTATCACTGGAGGTGGTGCATGGTGGATGTTGCGCTGTGAGGTCTAGGTCGTCGTCTCCCAGTTGACTTTCTCGCGCCAAGGATGTATTTTTAGATCCTGTTATATTTATCTTTTATTTTTGTAAGTCTTCCGCTATGTAATAATTACTCTGATTATTGTGACATTTATCTCTATACACTCTGTTATTATATATGTTGTCTTCTTGGCGCATGTATGAGATGCACCTGGCTTTGTTCCTTAAAGCCGGGTGTGACAGAAGTGGTATCAGAGGAAATGTTGACTGTAGGACAAAACCTAGATAGAAATGGACAACCCTTACCTACTTACCTTACTCTGATTCATTATATACTTATCTCATCTTGACCCTATCTCGCCTTTTGCTATTCCACTTTGATTTCTCTTATCTTTTCTATTCTAAGACAAGATGGATTTCACACTTTGGAATCCTACATTTATGACTTTTCTAAGAGATAGGAGGCCTAAGATAAAACTAAAACTATTTTCTCTATTAAAAATGTTGGTTGATTATTCTGATGATAAATGCTTGATTTGCTTCTTTGATTGATTGAAAATTATAGTTGGGCATCTTAGCATGTACCACCATAAGGTAATGTATTAGCTTTAGTGGATAACACACTAATCTACTTAGCTATTAAATCCCCTGCAGTAACATTCATCGTAATTACTCACCTTGTCTACAATTCTTCCTTTCTTACCCTGTATTTCTAAACCAGATGGACTACCCCTATAGTGTTAGAAGAGAGCACTATAGACATGATCCTTGGTATGTCATGGTTAAGAAAGGCAAAGGCAGTATATACACTGTGCTAAGGGAACCGTAGAACTCACCAGTTCCAAAGGACAAAGCTTTGAAGTTGAAGTTGCAGTAACTACCACCATCAAACTAGTGGCATTCTTAGTAGATGGGAAGTTTGTTGGTGTCAACATCCGTGTGGTTAGAGATTTTTTGGATGTCTTTCCAGAGGAGTTACCAGGGATGCCACTAGATAGGGAAGTGGAGTTTGTCATTGATCTCTTACCTGAGACTACTCCTGCTCCTAAACGGCCATACAGGAGGTCAGTAGAAGAGTTAAAGGGACTAAAGAAGGAGTTAACGGAATTACAAGAGGCTGGGTACATTCGTTCGGATTCTTCACCTTGGGGAGCGCCAGTTCTATTTATACAGAAGAAAGAAGGATCGCAAGGGATGTGTGTGGATTATAGGTCCCTTAATGATGTCACTGTGAAGAACAAGTGTCCATTACCCTGCATTGAGGATTTATTTAATCGGATGAGAGGTGCAAGGGTATTCTCGAAGATTGATCTTTGATCGGGTTACCATCAAATGAAGATTAGGCCATCGGATATTCCCAAGACGGATTTCTCGACCCAATATGGTTTATATGAGTTCATTGTTATGTCATTTGGACTAACTAATGCACCAGCCTATTTTATGGATCTAAAGAATAAGGTGTTCATGATCTGGATAGATTCGTTGTGGTTTTCATCGACGATATTTTTATTCCAAGAGTGATAGTGATCATGAGGAACATCTGAGGTTAGTGCTACAGAAGTTACAAGATAATCAACTTCACGCCAAGTATAGCAAATGCGAGTCTGGATTGACGAGATGTCATTCCTTGAACATATCATGGGAGGATATCAGTGGATCCTGCTAAAGTCAAGGAGATAGTGGTGTGGAGCACACCCACTACAGTTACGGAGATTCGGAGTTTCTTGGGACTTGCAGGATATTATCGGGGATTTATTGAAGGATTTTCTAAGATTGTTAAGCCCATGACTTCGCTTCTGGAGAAGGGAAGAGAGTTCAAGTGGGATGAGAAGTGCCAAGACAGCTTTGATCAATTGAAGAAGAGGTTGATGTCGCCCCTAGTGTTGGTTATGCCAGATCTACAGAAGGGATTTGACATTTATTGTGATGCCTGTGACCAAGGCTTGGGATGTGTGCTTATGCGAGAAGGACATGTGATTGCCTATGCTTCTCGTCAGTTACGGAAACATGAATTGAACTACCCCACTCATGACTTAGAATTGGCAGCTGTTGTGCATGCGCTTAAGATTTGGAGACATTATAATTGGAACCAAGTGTCAAGTATACACGGATCATAAGAGTTTGAAGTATATATTTACTCAGAAGGATCTCAACCTTAGGCAACGTTGTTGGTTGGAGTTTATTAAGGATTGTGATTTGGAGATTCACAATCACCCGGGCAAGGCAAATTTGGTTGCATATGCCTTGAGTCGAAAGGAGCATGTTCATTTAGCTGTTGTTGCCCAGCTACCCGATGAGATTTTTGAGGATTTCAGGAGACTTAACCTAGGGATAGTTGCTCACACTGAAGGAGTTACTATTGATGTGGAACCTACTTTGGAGCATGTTGGGGACTTGTTCTCAAATGCTAAGAGTTAAGAACAAGACAACATAAAAAGTGTTAAGTGTTAAAGTCCTTCGTCCTTCGAAACATTATGCCCCATCGGGAAATAATGAGTTTCGGACGAAGGTCACAAAAGACATACCTTCGTAAATATATCAAGTAATGACGAAGGATTCACATAAAGCATGAGATATAATATAAACAACATCATAGAATCATTTCTATTTTATTAACATGGAAAAATAGAAATGATTTCAAATTACAAATGTACCTTCGGTCCTGAGAGAAGGTAAAAAGTACAAGCGTGACGCAAAAGCAAATGCCAAGTCAGCGTGAACAGTACGGGAGTACTGTTCATCTATTTATAGACGCGGGACGCAGCCCACGTAAAATTACATTCATGACCATTACATTTGCCAATGACTTATGGAAATCTGTCAAGGCCCAAGTAGTCTTTTCGTCTTTAAGTCGGTTCCCTTTCTCTGCCATCGCGCCGAAGCTTCCCTGCGCACAGCTTCGGCTGTGCACCATCCTTCGTGGAACTTGGTAATCAGCCCGTCCTCCATTTTAATCCCCCTTCGTCTGGTTCAGGCTTCGTCCTGACCGTACTTCATGTTCATAATTCTGAGTCCGAAGATACCTGTTCACTTAATCCACTTGGAAAACATTGTCAAATCATGTTTTTGAGGACCTTCGGAGGACGAAGGCCCCCAACAGTAGCCCCTCGCAATATTAATTTGTTAATGATAAATTCAGATTGCGATATGGACGAAGGCCTTGAGCCGAAGGTCCGAAAAAACACCTTCCCTTTGCTAGAATAGCAACATTCACTGACAAGCGGGGTCTTTCAATTTTCAACGCCCTGGGGGTATAAATAAGATCATACCGCAAACTTATTTGGTACGCACACTTGCCATTTGCTTCGGCCCACTAAATTTTTAGCTCTTGTGCACTAAGATTTGCTGATCTTTTTGATTTTGAAGCTTTGGCCTTGAAAACAGTTTTTTAGCGTTTCCGAAGATGTCTGAAGGTAAGAAGATCCCTGCTGAGACGAAGCTGAGTCTCGACGAAGAGAAGAACTTGGGGTTCCTTATAGCGATGGCGGAGACCAATACGGAGAAAATCACCAAAGAGATTCTTGAAGGTTTGTCCGAAGATACTGGTGACAGCGACAGTTTCGATGTAGAAAGTGGCGGGGAAGAGTCCGAAGATCGACCATGGCGGCCAAGTCACACGGTTTTCGGGAAAACCACTATTAAGCAGAATCATATTGATAATATGAGGGGGAGGTATTTCCGAGATATATCTATTGTGAGGGTTGATGCTGGAGAAAAGACTTCTCCCACCCCCGAAGAAGATGAAGTCGTAATCTTCCGAAGCTTTCTCAAGGCTGGGCTTCGATTCCCCCTAAGCAACTTTGTTGTTGAAGTCCTGAAGACATTTCAAGTCTACCTTCATCAAATTACTCCCGAAGCTATCATAAGAATGGGGATGTTTGTCTGGGCTGCGAGAAGCCAAGGTTTAGAACCAGATGCTAAAAGCTTTTGCAACATTCATGAATTGTTATACGAGACGAAGCCCTGGGGGAAAGAACAATATCACAACAACTTTGGGTGTTACAGCTTCGGTGCCCGCTCCGGGTCAAGCCGCCCTGTGCCAACCTTTCGGAAGAGGTGGCCCGGAGCCTGGATGACTGAATGGTTCTATGTAAAGAATGACTTATCAGCGCAAGAAAATGTCAAGAGTATTATTATGCGCCCCATCTGGCAACGCTTCGGACTTCGAAGGCCGAAGGTTGAAATGGATGAAGCAGCCGAGGAGTGCCAAAGAACCTTCGGCGTAGTCTGCTCTTTCATTGGGACAAGGGACTTGGTCCAAGAGCATATTGCCTTCAGGGTGTGGCCACTTGCAGGAAAGTGGGAAATGCCGAAGGAGACCATCAAAGAGTCCGACGAAGGCGGACTAGTCAGACTGAAATACACATTCAAATACGGGGATAAGTTTGTTGAACCTGATGACGACTGGTTGAAAAGCATTGAAACATTAAGTGACGAACTACTTGGGGCATATTCGAAGGCCGAGAACACTGCGTTATCAGCAGCCTTCGGAGGCCGAAAGAAGAAAAGGCTCAACCGGGTATTTGACGCAGTCGGGTTTATCTACCCTGACTATCACTATCCGGTATTGGGTCGCAAAAGAAAAAATACTTCTCCTGCGACAGAAGCTACCACGAGCGCCACTAGCGAGCCAGCGCCGCAAAGGAAAAAGATAAAGGTGCTCACCCACCGAGCGCGTTTTATTGAGCCGGCCACAGTGCCAGAATTTATTGGTGAAATCTCTTTGGCCTCTGAAGCTACAGAACCGGCTCCAGTGCCGAAGATGGAAGAAAAGACTGAAGGGCCTTCAGCAGAAAAAGCAGAGAAACCGAAGGTTGAAGAGCCAAAAATATCGGAAATCCTAAGTCCTTCAGCAAATGTCGAAACAATAAAGAATCAAAAGGGCCCGTCAGTGACCCCGAAAAGAAAAAGAATGGTGAACGTGCTAGATGTTCTGGAGACAATTAAGTCTTCAAGCACAACTCCAAAGAAAACTTTTGAAGTTGCTGAAGTGTCTACCGAAGCTGCAGTTGCTGAAGCTTCGAAGCTACAACCTGAAGCTGAAGCTGGGCCTTCAGAGCCCACCAAAGAACAATCTTTGGAAACAAAAATATCAGAACCAAATTTAGTTGAAGAAATTGACACTGCCGCCCCTGAAGCTCCTTTCGACACATGTGATTACATCGTGCGACATGCTTCGGGGAAGAAATTATCTGAAGAAGAGATTTATGAAGCCAATCACTATGCCAGAGAGTTAAAATATCCGAAGGGAGCAGTGGTGTTCAATGGGACAAACGAAGATGACTTCCTATACTGCCTCCCTGACAACAAAGAATTATCTGTCTGCCGGGAGATGGCTAGGAGTATGGGGTTTCCAAAGCTTGAAGCTGGACTATGCGCTATGACGAAGGAAGATCTCGCGGATAGTCTTGCATATAATAGCCTGAAGGTATGGGAATTAGACTTTTTGAAAAAATTTTACAATACGTGATTCATTCCTTTATTCTTATATGGATTCTTTTTTGTATAGGGTTTAATCCTGAGCAACGCATTAAGAGCACAAAAGAGTGCCGAAGATGAGAGCTATGAAATTGCGTTCAACAATTTACGATCAGAAGTTATTAAACTGAGAAACGAAGCTCTAGAAAAAGACAAAATTCTGGTTACATTAGTAGACAAGATAAAAAAGGACGAAGCTGCTGCAACAATTCAGGCCGAAGCTCAGAAACGCGAAATTAAAGATCTTCAGAAGCAATTGGCCCGGGCGAAAGAAGAACGCATACTTGAAGAAACAAGACGGGAATGCAGCGACCAATGGGCTGATCATTTGGAAGCAACCGTGGAAGAGCTTCGGTCTTCTAAGAAAAAATGCTTTGAAAAATCCATGGAATGCGTAAAGAAAATTAAAACCAGCTTCGCCAGCGTGGGCGCATTTTCCAGTGAAGAGAATTTCTCAAGAGGCAATCCCGAAGGTCCAATAGAATGGATCAGTCACGAAGCAGAGGCCTTCGAGGAAATCCTGAGTAGCCGCGGTGACATCTGCGCTTTTTCGGGCGCCAGGGGAATTGCTACAGTCTTGGAGAAGAAAGGTTGTGAACATGTAAAATCTTTAGCTCAGTCCGAAGCTGCCTTGTCCTCCGAAGACATCAAAGACCCCTCGGCCGAAGCAAGCATGGTTGGCGGCAAATTCTTTACTGATGTCTGGGACAACGGTGGCCGAGAAATGGCGCAAGAGATCATTCAAAGGAGTGAAAAAGGCATCCATGATGCTAGGAAAGTGACAGAAGTTGCCGAAGGGCAAATAGGTATTAATTAGTCGTTCTTATTGTGTTGTAATTTTTATTCCAAACTTTGCTCGCGGTTTGTTACAGTAATGCAAAAATATTCTCTTCCCTCAGAACCTGCTGGATCGTCTGGTGATATTCACACAAAAGGGGATGACGAAATTAAACAAATGGCCGAAGCTATCATGGATAAAGTTGTTGAACAACTTCTAAATGAGGCTGCCGAAGTAGTATTAAGAGAAGACTAAGTGTTATTTAGAAAAAACATTTGAAGTGTAATCTATGTAATATTTTGTACATTTGAATGTAATATACAAGTCTCTTTTCATTATTCAACTCTTTACGATGCATGAAATTCTACATACATACCACTTTTGAGCCTTCGGCGAAAAAACACCTTCCCTTCTTTTCATGCTTCGTGAAGAAGACATTCTCCGTTAAAACTATTCTGATGAATCACATCCATGCTTCGTGAAAACATTCCCCGAAGCTGTATTCCGAAGATTATCATTGTGTTCCCTCGTGATTTTACACAATTTGCACTTTCTCAAAGCGTCCTTTCGAAGGTTGATATTGTGTCCCCTTCTTTTGCCATATGCAACATGATGTATGATGCTTATGCTATGCAAAATGATGTGATGTTGTTATGTTATGCAAATGACGTTTGTTCCGAAGATACACATAAAATATCTTTGTAAGCTCTGCATTCCCTTAGGAACGTCTTTGGAGCTTCTTCGCCTTTTACTTAGACGGTATAAGCTCTGCATTCCCTTAGGAACGTCTTTGGAGCTTCTTCGCCTTTTACTTAGGCGGTATAAGCTCTGCATTCCCTTAGGAACGTCTTTGGAGCTTCTTCGCCTTTTACTTTAGGCGGTATCAGCGTTGACTTTTCGCTGTATGCTCTGCATTCCCTTAGGAACGTCTTTGGAGCAAAAAACTTACACTGCGCTCCCTTTGGAACGGCTTTTTGTAACTTTGGCAACTTACTCTGCGTTCCTTAGAACGACTTTTTGTTGCGTTGAAGGATTTTTAATAATCCGAAGGTCCTCCTTGTTACCGCAAATTTTTAAGCTTCAGCAACTTGAGCCTGTAGAGAAGATAGGTTTTCCTGATAACCAACCACGAAACTATTATATGAAAACTGAAATGTTCTTTATTACACAGAAAATAGAACTTAAACGGAAAAGACTGCTATCAAAGTAGGATATTTGTCAATAAATGTGCTTCGACTCTGGCACAGTACTATTGACTGTGCGGGCTTCAGATTGCTCTCTGAGATCCCTTTGGTGCGGAACATATTGGCTCCCTTCTGGCTGTTGGCCTTGTTGCAGCGGAGGTGGAGGCGGGGGCTGTTGCCATGAAGCTTGAGGTTGACTCGCCGAAGCTACGGAAACTGCAGGGTGGTTGCCCACGTACTCCGGGATGTAAGGCTGATGGTACGAAGCAGTATGCATGACCTGCTTCGGCTGGCCCTGTTGCGCTGCAGCTTCTGCTAGCTCCTTTTGTTTCTGGATGGTGACATGGCACATCCTGGTGGTATGGCCCTTGTTTTCACCACAGAATAAGCAAAATATCCTCCTTGGTTGATCTCCAAATCTTCCGCCGAAGCCCCTGGCGCCTCTGCCTCTTGGAGCTGGTGGCCGGAAGAAAGTTTGCTGTTGCCCCGAAGCCTGTGAGGAGCACTGCGGCCTGTTCTGCTGACTCCCCTTATCATCATTTTGAGTGGAGTTGTGGATGGACCTGACATGCCTCAGATAGAATCTTCCTCCGAAGCCCCTGGTCATCTCAGAAAATCTGAAGGCCTCCTCCCTTCTTTGGCGAAAGTCATTATCGGCACGAATGTACTCGTCCATCTTTTGGAGCAACTTCTCCAGAGTCTGAGGAGGCTTCCTAGCAAAGTATTGAGCTGCAGGTCCAGGACGAAGCCCCTTGATCATGGCTTCGATGACAATTTCATTGGGCACCGTTGGTGCCTGCGCCCTCAAACGCAAGAACCTTCTGACATACGCCTGAAGGTATTCTTCATGATCCTGAGTGCACTGGAACAAGGCTTGAGCAGTGACCGGCTTCGTCTGAAATCCTTGAAAGCTGGTTAACAACATATCCTTCAGCTTCTGCTATGAGGTGATCGTTCCTGGTCGAAGGGAGGAATACCAGGTCTGAGCAACACTCCTGACGGCCATAACGAAAGACTTTGCCATGACTGCAGCATTGCCCCCATACGAAGACACTGTTGCTTCGTAGCTCATCAAGAACTGCTTCGGGTCTGAGTGGCCGTCAAACATGGGAAGCTGGGGTGGCTTATAGTATGGAGGCCAGGGTGTAGCCTGCAGCTCAGCGGACAGAGGAGAGGCATCATCGAAAACAAAATTTCCATGATGGAAATTGTCATACCAGTCATCTTCGTTGAAAAAGCCCTCCTGATGAAGGTCTTTTTGTTGAGGCCTTCGGTTCTGCTCATCATGGGTAAGATGACGAACTTCTTCAGAAGCTTCGTCTATCTGCCTTTGCAGCTCAGCTAGCCTGGCCATCTTTTCCTTTTTCCTCTGCACCTGTTGATGAAGCATCTCCATATCCCTGATCTCTTGGTCTAGTTCATCCTCCTGAAGCGTCGGGCTGACGGCCTTCCTCTTCTGGCTTCGGGCCTCCCGAAGAGAGACGGTCTCCTGGTTGGGGTCCAGCGGTTGCAGTGCTGCAGCCCCAGTCGCTGAAGCTTTCTTCGGCGCCATAGCGAAGGTCTATAGCTTCCGAAGGTGTTCAAAAAACTCGAAGTGGAAGTGAGTTCACCGGAGGTGGGCGCCAATGTTGGGGACTTGTTCTCAAATGCTAAGAGTTAAGAACAAGACAACATAAAAAGTGTTAAGTGTTAAAGTCCTTCGTCCTTCGAAACATTATGCCCCATCGGGAAATAATGAGTTTCGGACGAAGGTCACAAAAGACATACCTTCGTAAATATATCAAGTAATGACGAAGGATTCACATAAAGCATGAGATATAATATAAACAACATCATAGAATCATTTCTATTTTATTAACATGGAAAAATAGAAATGATTTCAAATTACAAATGTACCTTCGGTCCTGAGAGAAGGTAAAAAGTACAAGCGTGACGCAAAAGCAAATGCCAAGTCAGCGTGAACAGTACGGGAGTACTGTTCATCTATTTATAGACGCGGGACGCAGCCCACGTAAAATTACATTCATGACCATTACATTTGCCAATGACTTATGGAAATCTGTCAAGGCCCAAGTAGTCTTTTCGTCTTTAAGTCGGTTCCCTTTCTCTGCCATCGCGCCGAAGCTTCCCTGCGCACAGCTTCGGCTGTGCACCATCCTTCGTGGAACTTGGTAATCAGCCCGTCCTCCATTTTAATCCCCCTTCGTCTGGTTCAGGCTTCGTCCTGACCGTACTTCATGTTCATAATACTAAAGGAAGCCCATGACTTGGATTATTCTATTCATCCTGAGAGTACCAAGATGTATTATGATTTGAAGCGGCAGTATTGGTGGTATGGATTGAAGAGAGACGTGGCTGCACATGTGGCTATGTGCGATGGGTATCAAAGAGTTAAGGCCGAACACCAAAGACAAGCTGGACTATTATACCCATTAAAGATACCTAAGTGGAAGTGGGAAGAGATTGGTAAGGACTTCATTACTGGATTGCCTTGCACCCAGAAAGGATATGATTCGATATGGGTGATTGTGGATAGATTGACTAAAGTGGCTCACTTCATTCCTGTAAAGACTACTTATAAAGGTTCTCAGCTCGCAGAGTTATATATGGCTCGGATTGTGTGTTTACATGGAGTACCAAAGAAGATCGTGTCTGATCGAGGTTCACAGTTTACCTCTAGATTTTGGAAAAGTTTTCATGAGAATATGGATACGAAGTTGAATTTTAGTTCGGCCTACCTCATACTGATGGACAGACTGAAAGGACTAATCAAGTATTGGAATACATGTTGAGAACTTGTACCCTTCAGCATGGTAGTAGTTGGGACAAGAATCTACCTTATGCTGATTTCTCGTATAATAATAGTTATCAGGCCAGTCTGAAGATGTTACCGTTCGAGACTCTGTATGACAGGAAATGCAGGACTCCTCTATTTTTGGACCAGACTGGAGGGAGACAATTCTTTGGACCTGAACTTATTCAAGAGGTAGAAGAACAAGTCTGTATAATCAGGGGGAACCTGAGGGTAGCTCAGACCAGGCAAAAGAGCTACGTTGATAGTAGAATAAGACCATTGGAATTTGAGGAAGGTGATTATGTGTACCCCACGGTGTCACCACTTCATGGAATGAGGAGATTTAAATTCAAGGGCAAATTGTCCCCTCACTTTATTGGACTATTCAGAGTTTTTAGGCAAGTTGGAGAGATGGCCTATCAACTCAAGCTACCTAATAATCTATCGGATGTGCATAATGTATTCCATGTGTCTCAACTTAAGAAGTGTCTCCATGTCCCTGAGGAACAGTTACCAATGGAAGAGCTCAGTGTTTAGGGTGATTTGACTTATATGGAGTGCCCTATCAAGATTCTGGATACTTTGACTCGAGTCACAAGAAATATGGTTATTAAGATGGGCAAAGTGCAATGGAGCCATCATGGAGAAGATGAAGCTACTTGGGAGAGAGAAAAAGAGCTTTGCATAGATTTGCCCATTGTTTCCCTAGTTCTTCTTAAATCTCGAGGACGAGATTATTTTTAAGGGGGGTAAGATTTGTAATACCCAATTTGTAAACAAATAAAAGGAGATTTTTTCCTTTATATGTGATTTCTCCATTTATCATCACATGTGAACACTTCATTTGAAAATAAATAAATAATAAAAAATAAGATATATGTCCCTAAATTATGCATCATGTTGGTTTTCATTTTTTTTGTTTTTGTGTGCATCTTGTGACAATATAAACATCATATGAAAATAAATATATTAAAGTTCCAAAGGAGAATTTAGAAACTAAAAGAAAATCTAGAACTTAGCAGTGGAGGAAGAAATATTGTATAACACAAAATAAATTTGTTAATAAATAAATTCATCACAGATTGGGTATGTTCAAATTGTATTTTAATCTGAGGAACATTTATCACAGGATTTGAATTTGGAATTTAAATTTAAAATGAGGAAGGGAAACAGAAAATAAAAAAAAATAAAATCGCTGTTTGGGCCGAATCTTCCCTACGCTGGCCCATCTTCCCTCCTCTGTGTGGCCCAGCCACCATGGGCGCGTGCCAGCCACTTCCATGTGGGGCCACCTTGTCAGTATTTTCTTCTCAACAGAAACAAAGACCGTGTAAATAGCCAACGGAGCTTTGCACCGGACAGAGCTTCGCACCGGACGGAGCTCAACCATCTCCCCGCGGACGCCGGGCTCAGTCAACGTCCCGACCGAATCGGCCGCGGCCGTTGCACCCTGACCTTGGAGTATAACAGACTGGCCTACGGACGCAAGGGACCTCGCCGAGCTGACCACATAGCCGCTGTGTTTGCCAAAATTTGCTCACCGGCCACCACAATCGCGCACCCCTGCCTACACACACCTGTTGCCGCGCCTGCTGCCGCCTTCCCCGTGCGCGGAGCCGCTTCGTGCCATCGACCTCACCAGTGTCCACCTTTATGAGCTCGTCGTCGAGAGCGGGACCGGGGGGGGTGAAGACCACGCTATGGCGCTGGAAGTAATTGGGCGTTCGGCCACCGTCGTGCCCTCCAGGTTCTATTAGGGTGATCGCGGGGACCTGGGAGTCTTGCACAAGGGAGCAATTGACTGCAAGAAGCTCCATCGATACTCCAATTGTTTAGCGACGTTCACCACTGCGGCGGGTCTGACTCGCACCATGGACCGGCTCCACTAGGACATCTATGGCAGTAAGTTCCGTACCCCCATAATCGTTAGGACCCAAGCATCATTTTGCACCATCCGTTTGAGAGTTTGAAGCCTTGGGCGTGGTGTCAGCCTGCGTTGGCCATGGCACCACCAGGGAAATAGTTGGGCGACGCGACCTTGATGTCAGGGTAGGGGAGATGACAGACTGACCTTAGATCTGTTGATGAACGGCTCGGATTTGATCGAGGCCATACCTGTTTGGGGCTTTGATTTCAACCGTCGATCGTAGATCTGAGGACCCAGGTGTGTTTAGTGGTGAGACGTCGGTCGTGAGATGTGCGGCTCTAGTAACATGTCAGTTCTAGTTATGGCATGATCTAATCTGGATCCCATATTGTAGGTCCGATGGCCAGAATCTCTGCGTACCCCTTCGGCGCGACACTTTGCAAAACAGCCCTCGGGGTTTTAATAAAACAACCCGCAGTCCATAACAGGGGAGTTCTGTCTACGTAAAACTTATGGTTTAGCCCCTGGAGTCTCTGGTAATGATGCGCTTGGTCCAGATAATTAGAAAATCAAATAAATTCATTTGGAAAATACTTTTAATGCAAAAATAAATGCTAGAATTTATTTAATTCATAGAAAATCCATTCTAGCTCCAAATCAATTAATTTCAGTCCCTATCATTTTGTTTTAATATTGTCTATCAACTAATAACACTATTTAGCCATGAAACTTGAATTAAAATTGTTCATTTGAATTAATCTATTCTAAGTACCTAATTATTTCGGAAATTCATAATTCCTTCGTTTTAATTCTGAATTGAACTGTTCCAATTGCGTTAATCTCATATGAATATTTACTATGCAATAACAACATTTATTATACCATGTCTCATTATTTTATAATTAGATTTCTATTTAACTTATGTTGGTTAGTCTTGTGAATCTGCTTGTCATTATAATCTACTAGAATATAATTTATGGTCAATTTATAACTTAGATTAAAGTCGAGATAATTAATTATAGAATAACCTCTCATATGATTTATATTAACCAATTTATAATATAGTTTAATATTTTAATCACGTAGACCTTCTATAAAATCATAACTCCTTAACTACGACTCCGATCTTAGTAGTTCTCGATCCCGCGATCTCGTAGCAACGCGTAGATTATTATTATTCAGTTTGTTCTTATGTTTGGTGTGATGTTAATTTTATCTATACTATGTTTGTATTGCTACGACTAGCGCGAGGACACATGTCATCTAAAAAGCAAGTTGGTACCTGGAATCTTAAGTGCCAGGCAAGTTGTGCCCTTGATTCACTTTTGTTACCCAATAATGTTCTTTATAGTCATTTACCATGCATAGGTTTAATTTTGATGGGACCCAATAGGTCACCCTAGATTATTTATCTCATCACCTTGTTTGCCCCTGAATCACATGGGTAGTTTTTTCTATTGCTTTATATGGTTTTGGGATAATCATTTATTGTATCCATGTTCCAGTTATTATGTTATTTTATTTATGTTCATGACAAGATCATTATATTATTGTTAATTGGAACATGGAGCTTAACTTGAGAAACACGTGCCACCACAAGGGAGGAATGGGACCCCTTGGCTAACTAATTAGGAAAGCTAGTGGAAGACTACCTTACCCGAAAGGGGCAAGGGTAGTAGGGGAGTTGCATGCAAGGAGGTTCTCGGGTTGATTTTGTTGCGATGGCGGTCAGACGAGGGATTCTTGCAAGTGCTCTTCCCATAAACTATAGCGGGTTTTCGGAAGCTAGTGGAACTTTGTAAAGGCCTCGTAGTGGATCCCTAGCCATTCACCTTGGTAGTGTCTAAGGGCCTAGCTAACCCTGGCGACATGGGAAACACGACTTGTGGGTAAAGGGTACAACCTCTGTAGAGTGTAAAACTGGTATACTAGCCGAGCTCACGGTCATGAGCAGCTCAGGACTCTCCGATGATTAATTTATGAAACTTAAATTCAATTTTGTCATATGCATCGCATGGGTTTATTATTAATTTTGTTCAATTACTTTATTTAAGGTTTGGTATTTACTTACACTTAGTAACTGCTAATAAAATATTGACCAACTTATAAAAGCAATGCTCAACTTTAACCTCTATTGTTGATCAACCTTACACACTTCATGAACTCCCACCTTTGGTGAGTTTATGCCACATTATAACCAACAACTTGTTGAGCGATGAACATGTGTGAGCTCACCCTTGCTGTCTCACACCCCCCACAGGTCAAGAACAGGTATCACTGGAGGTGGCGCATGGTGGATGTTGCGATGTGAGGTCTAGGTCGTCGTCTCCTAGTTGACTTTCTCGCGCCAAGGATATATTTTTAGATCCTGTTATATTTATCTTTTATTTTTGTAAGTCTTCCGCTATGTAATAATTACTCTGATTATTGTGACATTTATCTCTATACACTCTGTTATTATATATGTTGTCTTCTTGGCGCATGTATGAGATGCACCTGGCTTTGTTCCTTAAAGCCGGGTGTGACAATTTTTAAACCTACATTTACATCTGGTAACTCAGTACTTGTTCTACTTGTTCTTGCTAGTTCTTCGATTGCTTGCAGGACGAGTGCCCTAGTGGCCGGGGTGTCACGCTCCACAAGATCATGACAGCCATAGGAGGTGGTGTATCGGTTGCTAAGGCGCAGCGTCTTTGGAAGGCTGTAGTTGGGCCATGAACATCATCTCCTCCATGAATCGAGTTATTCCACACCCTCTCATCGAAAGATTGGGCATTCACCCAACAGGTGCACATCACAGAGGGGGCAGAAGCTTCAGAGAAAGATACGGAGACCAGCCCAGGAGACTGTTTTGTTTGTTCTGCGGTGAAGACAAAGGCCACACCACAAGAACGTGTCAGGTCATGATTCAGATGCAGAAAGAGCTTGCCGAAGCTAAAGCACAGCAGAATCAGCCGAAGCAAGTCCTACATACTGCCTCATGCTATTCTCCCTACGTCCCCGAGTACGTAGGTAATCAACAGCCTACGACCTCTGTTGCTTCGGCGAGCCACTCTCAAGCTTCCTAGGCCCAGCTCCCACCACCACCACTACTAGCACCTACTTCGGCCCGAAGCCAGCAGCTAGAAGGGCACCAATACGCTCAACAACAGCATGATTTTTGGGAGGAGTCCGAAGCTCGCACAGTCAATAGAACTATGCCTGAATCCAAGCACATCTACTGAAGAATATCCTACCTCTGGTGCATCTTTATCTTTTCTGCCGTTTTATTTTTCTTGTATGAAAAACAATTCACGAAGGATTGAATTCTGGCTTCATGTACTAATATTGTACTCATATCATCGAGTGGAATGCTTCCTCTTAGCAAGATTTCGAAGCTATAAAAGTCGTTCCTAAGGTAGCGCAGAGTAAGTTCCGAAGCTACAAAAGTCGTTCCTAAGGGAGCATAGAGTAAGTTCCGAAGCTACAAAAGTCATTCCTAAGGGGGCGCAGAGTAAGTTCCAAAGCTCAAAAGTCGTTCCCAATGGAATGCAGAGCCAAAATACCACTGAAATAGAAGGTGAAGAGCTCCAAAGTCGTCCTTAAGGGGATGCAGAGCTTAAATGCCACCGAAATAGAAGGTGAAGAAGCTCCAAAGTCATTCCTAAGGGGATGCAAAGCTTAAATGCCACCGAAATAGAAGGTGAAGAGACTCCAAAGTCGTTCCTAAGGGGATGCAGAGTCTGAGAGTGTTTCCGTGTGGATATGTGTCTTTGGCATAAACATCATGCTGCATCATATCATCGCATCATTCCGCATAGCATTACATCATACATCATGTCGCATCAACAGCAAGAATTGAGCACGAAACAAACCTTCGGCAGTTACATGATGAATGAAAGTGTGCCAGAGCATGAAGTAAACCTTCGGCAATTACAATCTTACAAGGAAAATTTTTGTCGACAACATCATACAACAGCTTTGCTATAGAAGGGCTTTTTTCTTTACGAAGCATGAAAAGAAGGGAAGGTGTTTTTTCGTCGAAGGCTCAAAAATGGTATATACGCAAATTTTATGCATCGCAAAGAAATATATTACATTAATATACACATAGATATACAATGTTTAACTTGTACGCATATTACATCACACAAATGTTGAATTTTCTAGCCACACAAGTCTAGTCTTCCTTCAAAATTTTCTCAGCAGCTTCGTTCAGAAGTTTGTTGACAGCTTCGTCAACATCTTCTTCAGCAATTCTTATAGTTTCTAGTGTCGCCTTCATTGCTGGATCAGCTTTGGGATCATAGGGCTCAAGTGGTGGAGAAAGTTCAGCTACAGTAAAAGTAATAAGTTGTTAATCTAAAGCCAGAAAAAATAATAAAGCTTTGAAATAGTTAAAATACCTATGCGCCTTGCGCGCTCGGCAGCCTCTTCGGCTCGCTTGGCTTCTTCTCGAGCCTCATGAGTTTCTTTCTAATTCTTCTTTATCGCCTCGACGGCTAGTTCTCGGCCGCCTTTCATCCAAATGTTGGAGTAAAATTTTCCGCCCATCAGAGTCGCTTCAGCTGAAGGATCCTTCGTGTTTTTCATAGTAAAGACAGCCTCCGTGTGGGTTGCAGCTTTAACGTGTTCGCAGCCAGATTTTTCCAAAATTGCTGCAACCCCTCTAGCACCGGCAAAGGCGCAGAAATCACCACGATCACTAAGGATCTCTTCAAAAGCTTCGGCTTCTTCACCGATCCATTCGATGATTCCTTCGGGATCGCCTCTAATAAATTTTTGCTCGGATGAGTAGGCACCCACCTTTGCAAAACTGTCCTTTAGCTTCTTGGCACAATCCAAGGATTTTCCGTAATATCTTTCTTTTGATTCCCGAAGCTCATCTACATTCTTTTGCAACCTTGCGCTAGTCCATTCGCTTATTTCCTGCTTCGCCTTAGCCACTTCGAAATCTTCATTCTTCACGACAAGCTTTTTCTTTAAGTTTTCAATTTCGGCTCTATGAGCTTCAGACTGCGCGGTAAGATCGGCTTCGCTAGCCTTGACTCTGTCCACCAAGGAAAGTAAAATTTTGTCCTTCTCTGCAGCTTCATTCCTCAGTTTGATAACCTCCGACCGAAGGTTACCAAGGGCTATCTGGCAACTTTCATCCTCAGCATTTTTCTGTGCTCTCAAAGCATTGCTTAGAATTAAGCCCTACAAAAACAAGAGAAACAAAAGATCAGCACAAGAATATAAGACACAAAAATAATCTGCTTATAAGTCCATAGCTTCTGTACCTTCAGACTGTTGTATGCAAGGCTGTCTGCGAGGTCATCCTTCGACATAGCAGAAAGGCCAACTTCAAGCTTTGGAAATCCCATGTTTTTTGCCATCTCCCAGCACACAGATATTTCCTTGTTGTCCGGGAGGCAGTATAGAAAGTCATCTTCGTCGGTGCCATTGTACACTAAGGCCCCCTTCGGGTACTTCAGTTCTAGGGCTTAGTGTCTGGCTTCCGCAATTTCCTCTTCAGACAACCTTCAGAAGGTGCTTCGGGAGTAGGAGATTCAATCTTCTTGGGCGTGTCTTCTTTCTCCAGAACAAGACCAACATCTGAAGGTCCTTGTTCATCACTCCGCCCAGTCCCAGCAGGCTCTGTTTCAATGGGCACTGAGGGCCTAGCTTCGGGTTCAGCACGAGCTATAGCAGCTTTGGCAGTCTCCTTTGCAGGAGGAGTTGATGCCCTTGTCGACTCTAGGAGAGCGTACAACGTGCTTGCCATCCTTCTCCTCTTGGGAGTTATTGCAGGGACTTTCGTTGCCTTCAGCAATTCTAACCCCGGTGGCGGGTTCAAGATTTTTGGTAGCCCTACCATTTCCTCTCGCTCTGGCTCTTCGGTTGCCTTTCCTTTGGCTTCGGCATCATGTTTCGACGCTTCGGCCGACTCGATTGCGGGAACCTTTGGCACTTCAGCCAATTCTTCTTTGGAGCCAGCAGGAGCAGGCCGCCCTGGCTCAGCAGTGGAAGTTGTCCCTTCACCAAGCTTCGACACCATGGCCGTTTCAATATATCTAGGCCGGTGCGTTAAAACCTTGATCTTTTTCCCTTCGGCACAACAGAAATGACCGAAGTAGCAGTTTTCCTTTTCTTTCCCTGCTTTCACGAGGGATAAGTATAGTCTGGGTACACAAACCCAATAACATCAAAAACTCTGTTTAACCTTTTCTTGCCTCTTCCTCCGAAGGCTAAATTCATGGCATCATCTTCGGCTCTCGTGTATGCCCAAGAAACTCATCGCTAGTCGCCTCAACACAGGTCAGCCAGTCATCACTCAGCTCGTCAAATTGATCTCTGTATCTGAAGGTGTATTTCAAATAAACCAAACCGCCTTGACTGGAGCCGGCAGCAGTCTCTTTCGGCATCTCCCAGTCATTCACAAGAGGCCACACTCTATAGTCTATGTGCTCCTGGACTAGGTCTCTTGTGCCAATAAAGGCGCATACATTGTTGAAAGCCTTCTGGCATGCTTCGATATCGTTCCCAAGTGCAGTAGCCGGCCTTCTGATGCCGAAGCGAGACCAAATAGGGCATTGGATAATCCCTTTTATGTCTTCCCTTTCAACCAGATTATTCCTTACATAAAACCATTCCTCCATCCAGGCCCCTGGCCACCTTTTCCGAAATGTTGGAACTGGATAACTTACACCAGAACGAGGCACGAAGCCATAACAACCAAAATTATTGTGTTACTGCTCCTTGCCAGTAGCCTTCGTCTCATACAGCAGCACGTGCATGTTAAAGAAGCATTTTGCGCTTGGCTCTAGCCCCTGGCTCCTCATGACCCAAACAAAAATACCCATCCTGATTATAGCTTCGGGAGTGATCTGATGAAGAAAAATTTCGAAGGTCTTTAACACTTCAACCAGAAATTTGCTCAATGGAAACCGAAGCCCCGCATTCATGAAGCTCCTGTACACAACAACTTCATCCACCTCGGGTGCAGGGCGGCACTGTCCCCCCCAGCCCTCACAATGGACATATCACGAAAATATCTTCCCTTCATAGCATTAATCTGACTCTGTTTGATGGATGACTTTCTGAAGATAGTATGACTCGGCCGCCAGGGCCGATCTTCGGCATCTTCGTTCCCACTTTCCACATCAAAGTTCTCATTATCATCAGAATCCTCAGATAACCCAGCTAACATTTCATTCATAATCTTCTCTGTGTTTGTCTTTTCCATAGCCTCGTAAAACCTAGCTAGAGCAGGGTCCACAATCTTCTTCTCTTCAGACATCTAACAGGCACTTGTGCAAATGCCGAAGCTCACAAATCAAGCGAAATCTGACAGAGCAAGAAAATTCAAGCTTGAAAAAATAGCATAAGCAATTGAGATGGCGCAGCAAATGCTGCCGCTGCAGGTTCCTATTTAGATGCCCAGTGCATTACAACTTGGCGGGCCCTACATGTCATTGACTTTCGCTATTCTAGCGAAGGGAAGGTGTTTTTTCGGACCTTTGGCTAAAGGCCTTCGCTCACGTCGCAGTCTGAATTTGTTAAATGCAAAAATAAATTAATACTGCGAGGGGCTACTGTTGGGGGCCTTCCTCTTCCGAAGGTCCTCAAAAACTTAACTAACATGTTTTTTAGTATATCAGACCGTTATAGAAGGCTTCGACTTTGAGATGAAGGTGTGCATGGTATGAAGGTGTGGACTGAAGGAGGGACAAACTAGCTCCGAAGCTATCGCTGAAGGAGCTTCGGCTTAGCAAAATAACGATGCTGAAAGGAGAAACCGACCTAAAGGAGAAAAGATTGCTTAGTCCTCGACAGCTTGCCTTATGGTTAATAGTAAATGTCAGGGACATGAATGCAATTTTGTCCAGGCTGCATCCTATGCCTATAAATAGATGAACAGTAACACCGTACTGTTCACGCTGACTTGTAATCACTCTTGCGTCACTCCCGCTTTTTCACTTTCTGTCAAGACGAAGGTACAAATGTAATACAAATATTATTGATGTCTATCCATGTTTATAAAATAAAAATATAAATAGTCCATTAATTTAGAATGATTGTTCATATTCTTTTTGTGTTTCATATGTCTCTGTTTACATCCTTGCTCACTGAAATGATGAAGGTATGCCCTTCATGACCTTCGTCTGAAGATCATTATATCCCAAAGGAGATAATGCTTTGAAGGACGAAGGTCTCTAATTGTTAACAATTGTGTTGCTTTGTTCTTGGTGTATAGCATCCGAGAACAAGGACCAACACTATTTATATTTGAGAATTAGTTGGGGTGATATGTTGAGTTGAATTTGAGTAAATTATCCATGGACTCATGTAGACATTTCCAAAATCATGAAGTGAACTATGTACCTTTGTAGGACACTATGTTCTTGGGTACTCCATGTAGACATAAAATCTTAGCATGCATAATTTTGCAAACTTGAGTCCTACTTAGGTTTCTTTGACTAGAATGAAATAAGCAACTTTCATCAATCTATCCACTATCACCCACATTGAATCACAACTAGATTATGTTTGAGGTAACCAACAATAAAGTTCATACTTATCTCTTCCCATTTTCATTCTAGATCTTTCAGGGGTTGTAGTAATCCAACTAGTCTTTGATGTTTACAAAGGACCACATATTTTGCTACCTCTCTTTTCATGGCATACCACCAATAGTACTACTTTGGATTATTTTACATCTTTTGTACTGCTAGGGTGTAGGAAGTATGCTAAATCATGTGGTTCTCTTAAGATCAATTCCTTGATTAACATTGCATCTAAAACACAAATCCTTCCTTTGAACCATAACACTCCATGTCCATCTTCTATGAATCCTAAAGATTTGTCTTATTTGATTTATTCTTTAATCTCTATGATCTTCTCATCAATTAGCTACCCATTTTTGATATCTTATTCTAATTGAGATTTCATTTCCATAGCTTCAATGTTACTCATAAAACTCATGTCGAGTCTGGCAAACTCTGCATATAGCTTAGGTGTTTGTTCTTGTATTTCTAACACATTACAACAGACCTAAAGAAAAGTATAGCATCTCAATCATGCATGTCCCATTCACCTCCATCATCTAGGGTCTGTTTGGTTCAGCAGTAGACTCCTAAAAATCTTATTCTATTTATGAGCTACGAGGAAGCTACTACAAGGTGACGGTTGTGGGAAACTGAAAGGTGTTTGGTTGAAATAACTATCAACTATGAAATCTATAAGAGCATGATGGCTTGACAACATGGCAAGAGGTGCATCATCCTAGCCTCTAAAATGAGTTGATTTGATAGTATGCTATCGCTGCCAAGGAGGCGGTATGCCATGCCATGAGATCCCTATGTTTGTATTGTTGGCCTAAGCATCATAGCTACAGTCACACCTAGTCCAGCGCTTGCATGATGTCCTACATGAACAACACATATGGTGATGTCAGTGACTAAAGCGATAAGTGTTGTAACATCATTTTCCATGAGGATGAAGCCTTGTAATCACTAAACATTATAATGGAGGCTAGATAGGTGCTAAAGAGGCAACATCAAACGTAGACAAATAACGTGGATATTGGATGATGAGAAAGAAGAGTTGATAAAAAAGAGATATGATGTGTTCGGGGTCCTCATTAGCCAAAGGTCCTCAAAATGTAATCTCATCAATTATTGGTAAGCCTGTTTTAGGATTAACAAGGTGAGACACCGAAGGATACCTTCGACTGAAGGAGACATGCATATACTAAAATCAAGAAGATGAAGCTAGAAGCTTCAGATCGATGACACTCACAAGGGAGGCTGACCAAAATAAAGCAAAGCCTTCATGACTTCTTTAGCAAGGATACAAGAAGAAAAGACAACATTAACACTAGCTTGCTCGCTAGTACAAATGTATAGACTAAAGGGCATAATTGTAATTTTACCAAAGTTGTACCTCACACCTATAAATAGAGGAACAATGCCATCCATTAGATACACTTTTTTGGCCAAGAAAGATTATTTTGCTCCGCCTATGAAGTTGTATCTCTCTTACTTTTGCATTGTAACTTCAAGGAGCAGAAGGTATTCTTATAATCCTTTATTAAATAATAAAAGAAGGAAGGAAGTAACATTCAATGAGGTTGGGGAAGAACAATTCAAGACTACATTATTTGAGCTTTTTAATATATCCATTGGTGCAAGCAACCACACAAAGAAATTTTGATTACTAAGCTAGATTTTGAAAAAGCCATTGACTTGGTGGAACATCAGCTTATTTTAGTCATAAATGGATTCAATGGATTTCAGATATTCTTTCTTCTGGCAATTCTTCAGTATTGTTAAATGAGGTACGTGGGAAATCTTTTAATTGTAAAAGAGGTATTCGTCAAGGAGACCCTCTCCCCCCAGCTCTTTGTTATTGCTTCAGTTCTGCTTCAATCCTTAGTTAACTGGGGAAAATCGCTGGGAGTGCTAAATTGCCCAGTTCCCTCTTCTTCATCGGACTTCCCGATTCTTCAATATGCAAACAACACTCTTCTTATTATGGAAGCTAGTCAAAAACAACTTTTGTTTTTGAAATCACTACTTCACACCTATGAAATGGCTTCAGGTTTAAGCGTGAACTATGGTAAGTCTAGTATTATCCCGATCAATGCTGATGCAGAAAAATAAAGATTATTCTAGCTGGCACCCTCAACTGCAAAATTGGATCCCTTCCTTTCACTTATCTAGGTCTGCCTATGAGTACCATGTAACTAAAAATTCAAAATTGTCTACCTCTAATTTGTAGAGTTCAAAAAAGACTTTCGAGCATTACAAGACTTCTCAGCCTTGGGGGAAAATTATAAACGGTAAATGTTGTTCACTCTTCCCTTCCAACATATTACATGAGCACTGTCAAACTCCCAAGTGGGGTCATCAACCAAATTGATAAATCCAAAAGAAACTGCTTGTGGAAGGGTTCAGATTCGAGCTCTTCCAAACCTTCTTTAGCCTCCTGGAAAATGATCCAAAGGCTCAAAGCTATAGGAGGGCTAGGAAAACCTCAAACATCAAAATGATGCTCTTCTTCTAAAGCACCTTTACAATTTCTACAATAAGGATATTCCTTGGATGAATCTAGTTTGGGAGAAATATTACTATAATGGAAGCATATCTCTGAGGCTGGATATGATTTCACCATGGTGGAAGAAAATTTTATCCCTGAACTCTCTCTTCAAAGACATTGCCAGAGTTACTCCTGGAGATAGATTTACTGTTTACTCTAGAAAGATTTTGTAGTACTCAAAATTGTATACAAGGAATATATAGTGATTTCCTCATTTTTTATGCCATATTCTCATTACGAAGGAGCATACCTATAACTAAGAGAGATGAATTAAAACAAATGATAATATATATGCATCATGCTGGATATTTTTGTTTGCTTGTGCATTCTAATAACAGTAACAATAATATTGGAAACAAAAGAATGGCTTGGAATGTAGAATCAACCCCAATTTGGACTTAGGGTTAAAATTAGAGAGGGAAGAGAGAAATACTATATAAATATAAGGAAAAGATATATAAATAATTAAATGCACATGTTCATAATGGTGCTTGAATTTGAGCAATTCACTTAAGCATGAACTTCACAACAACATTTGAATTCAAATTGAAATTTGAAATAAGGAAAAATAAGAAAAGAAAAAGAAAAAAAGGATAAAAAGCTCACCTGGGCTGGCTTACCATGTTTTGGCCCACCAGGGGAAGTCATCCGCGCGGCCCAGGCATCCTCCTCTTGCCGCGGGCTGACGGTCGGGTCCCACTGGACAGCCACTGCCCAGCCGCTTCCTCGTGCCCATGCCGTGACCGGATCTGCACTATGGGACCAACTTGTCATACGCTGTGCTTCATCCCCTTCCGTCCGATTTCCCTGTCTCGCTTACAAGTGGGGCCTAGGATCTAGGTCGCTACCCTCCCTACTCCGCGCGCATGGCGGGCGAGCTTCAACCGCCGCGCCGTGAACTTAGGCCCCAGATGGTCCTCGCTTACACGCCCGTCTTGCACGCCCGTCTACACCAGGCAATCCAAAGCTCTCGCCGCGGGAGTTGGATGCGCCATTGCCGCCGCCTAGGGAAAGCGTTTTCCCTTGCCGTTCTGGACGCGTGGTCGGCCCGTGGTGCATCGCGGGCGGGTGGTGAAGCTCTTCATGGTCTCGGCGGGGCGAATCCAGAGTCGAGGTGGAGGGAATTGCTCATCGGACTTCCTCGCCACCGCGGAGCCACTCTTGCTGTGGTCGGTGCCGTGCTTCCATAAACACTGGTAAGAGAGCGCTACTGCATTTGCAAGGAATTACAGGCTATGTTGTGCTTTAGGGCTTAGGAGTTACCACTGGAACTCGGGGTCGGGGCACGCAGGGGCGTCGCCGCCGGCGAGCGCGAGCCCTGCCGCTCTGCTTTGCTCAGCCATGGTGGGGAAGACACTCATGCGCCGTCGGATGGGATCTGGACGACTAGGATTAGAACCTAGGATACCCCTTCGCTTGAATAAACCATAACCGTCAAGATCCGATCGGGTGGACCTAGGAACTCGGGTTGTAATCAAAGCGGCACCGTAGGATCTAGATCCAGAGGACGACGTTGCGTACCGCTTCGCGGACGACGAGATTTAATCATGCGTGCCAATTTTAGATCTGACGGCCAGGACTTCGCGATACCCCTTCACGATTGCACCTTTTCAAAAGAGTCCCTCGGCTTCTGCGGTATCAACCCGCGGTCCACCTATAGGTGATTCTGAGTCTAGAGATTTATTACACCAGAGCCCCTGAGCTTACCCAAAATCGAGGCCCAGTTCAGAACCTATTTAAAATGAATAAATAAATTAGTAAATGCATTTTTAATACAAAAACAATTCTAGAAACTTGGGAAATTCATATTAAATTCTTTTTAGCTCCAAATTGAACCATTCCAATTTCTAAAATTTTATAATTTTATTGTCTATCATTTAGTGTCTCTGTTTTGGCATGAAAACAGTAGGAAAATTAATTTCTCATTTAATCCTATTTCAAGCACATTAAACTTTTAGAAATTCATAACTTAAAAATCTATAAATCCAAATTTAATGATTCCAGTTCCTATGATCTTATTTTAATGTCTAGATTATTATTGTGTATTTTTTTACATGTTTGGTGTGATGTTAATTTTTGCTATACTATGTATGTATTGTGTTGATGCGAGTAGACGAGCAAACCACTGAGGATCCTGGTGAGCAGCAGATAGAAGTAGCTGAGCAGGAGCTCATTGAAGGCAAGTTGTGCTCTTGATCACTTACTTTTTCCAGCCATGTTCTTATTAATTATAATGATCTGCATATGTTAATTTTGATGGGATCCTTTAGGTCATCCTAGTTTTGGTTATCTTTATACCTTGTTCACCACTAAAATATTTTTGGATAGTACCTGCTATTGCTTTATGTGGATTTGGGTATGGAGATACACTATTCATGATTACTCTTTTATTATCTTTTTATTATTACTGTTCATGTTAAGATCATTATTGTTAATGGGAACATGGAGCGACCACCCGGGAAAACAGTGCTACCACAAGGGTTTAATGGGACGCCCTTGGCTGATTAACTAGGAAAGCTAGTGGATGACTTCCTTACCCGAAAGGGACAAGTGCAGTAGGGGAGTGGTCAGTGTAGGGAGGTCCTTGGGTTGATTTTGCTGCGATGGCGGTCAGACGAGGGATTCCTGCACTGGATCTTCCTATAAACTGTAGCGGGATTTCTGAAGCTAGTGGAACTTTGTAAAGGCCTCGTAGTGTTACCCTGCCTCGCCTCCTCGGTAGAGGTGTATGGGATTGGCCATCTCTTGGCAGATGGGTAACATGACTTGTGGGTAAAGATGGGCAACCTCGGCAGAGTGTAAAACTGGTTAGCCGTGCTCACGGTCATGAGCAGCTCAGACCCTCACATGATTAATTTATGGAACTTAAATTTAATTTGACATTTGCATCGCATTTGGGATTATTTTATTATTACTTTTCTTTATTATTATTAAGGTTTAGTATTTACTTACACTTAGTAATTGCTAATAAAATTTTGACCAACTTATAAAAGCAATGCTCAGCTTCAGCCTCTATTTTGTTGATCAGCCTTACACTTCACATGAACTCATACCTTTGGTGAGTTCATGCTCATTATTCCCCATAACTTGTTGAGCTATGAACGTATGTGAGCTCACTCTTGCTGTCTCACACCCCCCACAGGAGAAGAACAGGTGGTCGAGGAGGAGCCGCCTAACACTGAGGCATTCGACTTGATCTAGGTGGCGTCTCCCAGTCAGCTTTGTGGCGCCAGGGAACAATATTTAGATCGCTTTACTTTATAATTTACTTTTGTAAGACTTCCGCTAAGTAATAAGTACATTTATGATATTTATGACATTTATCTCTATGCACTCTGTTATTATGTGTGTTGTTTTTCCTTGGCGCACATATGAGATGCACCCAGAATTGTTCCTTGAATCCGGGTGTGACAGAAGTGGTATCAGAGGAAATGTTGATTGTAGGACGAAACCTAGATAGAAATGGACAAAACCCTTACCTACTTATCTTACTCTGATTCATTCTACACTTACCTTACTTTGATTCTTTCTATACTTATCTTGATCCTGTCTCACCTTCTACTGCTCTACTCTGATCATTCTTATCTTTTCTACTCTGAGACAAGATGGATTTCACACCTTGGAATCCTACACTTATGATCTTTTGAGAGATAGGAAACCTAAGACAAAATTAAAATTATTTTCTCTATTAAAAATGTTGGTTGGTTGTTCTGATGATCAATGCTTGATTTGCTTCTTTGATTGATTGAAATATTATATATGGACATCTTAGCATGTGCCACCATAAGGTAATGAATTAGCTATGGTAGGTAAAACATTAATCTGCTTAGCTAATAAATCCCCCAAAGTAACATAATTTGTAATTACTGCCTTGTCTACTATTCTCTCTTACCATATGTATCTAACTCAGATGGTCAATACCAGGAGGGGTGGTGGAATTGATTTACCTCCCAGACGACACACCCATAGGATATTTAGACAATCCCAGCCACAACCAGCAGAGATGAATCCCCCTAATCCTCCACCAGACGGAGTTGACCCACTGGTTGCAGCTTAGATGAGGACGATGCAATAAATGGCGGACACTATGGCAGATATGCGTGCTCAAATGCAGCAAGAACGCCAGGAGATGCGCCAGGAACGAGAAGAGATACGCCAAGAGTTGCGCCAGGAGCGAGAAGAGATACGCTAGGAGAGAAGGGCGCAACAGCAGCTGCAGCAGCAATTTCAACAACAACAGCAACAACAACAACAAGTACCATTGCCTCCACCACCACCACCAGTTCCACCTCGTGATAAGCACCAGGAATTTATGAGTCACAAGCCACCGACCTTCGCCAGTTCGCCAGATCCACTTGATGCAGATGATTGGTTGAAGTCAATTGAGAAGATGCTCAACATCGCCCAATGCTCAGACCGGGAGAAAGTTCTTTATGCCTCAGGTCGTCTGACATGTCCTGCTGCTGACTAGTGGGATTCTTATACTGCTGCCCATGATGCTGCTGATACTATTACTTAGGCAGAGTTCAGTACACAGTTCAGAAACTACCACATTCCAACTGGATTGATGAAGATCAAGAAGAAGGAGTTTCTGTCATTGAAGCAAGGCAACATGTCTGTCAGCGAGTACAGAGATAAATTCATTTAGCTGTCGAGATATGCTCCGGATGAGGTTGCTGAGGATGAGAGAAAACAGGAGCACTTTATTGAAGGACTTAATGGACCCCTATAGTATGCACTGGTTGGACACACATTTCCATCATTTCAGAGGCTGCTGGATAAGGCTCTTGCTATTGAACACACGCTTGTTCAACTAGGAGGCTTGAAGAGGAAGGCTATCTCACAGGGATAGGGTAGCAGTAGTGTTCGTCCCCGCTATGTTTTGCCACAAGGTACACCTACTCGTCCAGGAGGAGGACCACACCCAGCTCAGTACGCTCCACATGGGTCTCCATAGACACCTCCTACTCGTCAGGCTACTCCCACTGGCACCTCGACGAGGTCTGCATGACAGAAGACCAGCCCTACATGCTTCAAGTGCAGTCAGATTGGGCACTATGCTAATGCTTGTCCGATGGGGAATTCTAGTACACCAGCTAAGAACAAGCAACAGATTCCTGGCAAGGGATATTCTATAGCCAAGGTTAATCAAGTCAGCGTTGATGCTACTCCTGATGGTGCTGACATCGTACTCGGTATGTTTTACATTAATGCCATTCCTGCAACAATACTATTTGATTCTAGTGCTACACATTCATTCATGTCTGCTCGATATGCCAACACAAATGAGATACCACTACTAAATATGAGAAAACCAATGATAGTAATCACACCTAAAGGGCCTATTGAGGCAAATCAAATGACATGTAGATTGACATTAACAATCATGGGAAGAGAATTTGGAGCTACTGCTATAATATTAGAGGCAAGCAGTATAGGTCTGATCCTTGGTATGTCGTGGTTAAGAAAGGCAAAGGCCATTATAGCATGTGGTAGGGGTACGATAGAACTCACTAGCCCTAAAGGAGAAACGTTTCAAGTTCAAATTGCAGTAACCACCTCTTCTAAACGGGCTATATACTTTATACCTGAGGAGTTTGTTGGTGACAACATCCGTGTGGTTAGAGATTTTCTGGATGTCTTTCCAGAGGAGTTACCAGGGATGCCACCAGATAGGGAAGTTGAGTTTGTCATTGATCTCTTACCTGGAACTACTCCTATTTCTAAGCGACTATACAAGATGTCTGTAGAAGAATTAAAGGAACTTAAGAAGCAATTAATTGAGTTACAGGAGGCAGGGTACATTCATCTGAGTTCCTCACCTTGGGGAGCACTGCTACTGTTTGTACAGAAGAAGGATGGATCATAGCGGATGTGTGTGGATTATAGATCACTTAATGATGTTACTGTGAAGAACAAGTATCCATTACCCCGCATTGAGGATTTATTTGATTAGATGAGAGGTGCTAGGGTGTTCTCGAAGATTGATCTTCGATCGGGATACCATCAAATGAAGATTAGACCATCGGATATTCCTAAGACGGCTTTCTCAACCCGATATGGATTATATGAGTTCACTGTTATGTCATTTGGATTAACCAATGCACCAGCTTATTTTATGAATTTGATGAATAAGGTGTTTATGAAGTATTTGGACAGATTCGTCATGGTGTTCATCGACGATATTCTTATCTATTCTAAGAGTGAAAGTGATCATGAGGAACATCTAAGGTTGGTACTACATAAGCTACGGATAATCAACTCTACGCCAAGTTTAGCAAGTGCAAATTTTGGATTGACAAGGTGTCATTCCTTGGACATATTATTTCTAATGGAGGAATAGCAGTGGATCCTACTAATGTGAAGGAGATAATGGAATGGAGTGTGCCCACTACCATCACTGAGATTCGGAGTTTCTTGGGGCTTACAGGATATTATCGGAGATTTATTGAAGGATTCTCTAAGATTGCCAAGCCTATGACCTCGCTTCTAGAGAAAGGAAGAGAATTTAAGTGGGATGAGAAGTGCCAAGAAAGCTTTGATCAATTAAAGAAGATGTTGATGTCGCCACCAGTGTTGATTTTGCCTGATCTGCAGAAAGGATTTGACATTTAATGTGATGCATGTGGCCAAGGATTAGGATGTGTGCTCATGCAAGGAGGACATGTGATCGCCTATGCGTCTCGTCAGTTGCGGAAACATGAATTGAACTACCCCACTCATGACTTAGAACTGGCAGCCGTTGTGCATGCACTTAAGATTTGGAGACACTACATTATGGGAACTAAGTGCCAAGTATACACGGATCATAAGAGTTTGAAGCACATATTCACTCAGAAGGATCTCAACCTTAGGCAACGCCGTTGGTTGGAGCTTATTAAGGATTATGATTTGGAGATTCACTACCACCCAGGCATGGCAAATTCGGTTGCAGATGCCTTGGGTCAGAAGGAGCACGTTCATTCCGCTATTGTTGTCCAGCTACCCGATGAATTAGCAAAAGATTTTGAGAGGCTCAACCTGGGAATTGTTACGCATACGAAAGGAGTTACCGTTGAATTGGAACCTACCTTGGAGCAAGAAATTCGAAGAGGTCAGATTGGTGATGCCAAAATCCAGGAGATCAAGGATCTGATAATAGAGGGTAGAGGCCCAGATTTCACGGAGGATGAGCAAGGCATGGTATGGTTCAAGAATTGGATCTGTATTCCTGATATCGATAGTCTTCGGGAAACCATATTGAAGGAGGCACATGACTCAGTTTATTCTATCCACCCTGGTAGTACTAAGATGTACCAGGACCTGAAGCAGAAGTATTGGTGGTATGGACTAAAGAAGGATGTTGCTTCACATGTTGCACTTTGTGATGTTTGCTAGAGGGTGAAAGTGGAACATCAAAGACCTGCTGGTTTACTACACCCGCTTAAGATACCTGAGTGGAAATGGGAAGAGATTGGCATGGACTTCATTGTTGGATTACCCCGCACATCTGCTGGGTATGATTCTATATGGGTGATTGTGGATAGGCTAACTAAAGTAGCCCACTTTATTCCAGTGAAGACCACGTATTCAGGAGCCAAGTTGGTAGAGTTGTACATGGCACGGATTATCTGCTTACATGGTGTGCCAAAGAAGATTGTGTCAGACTGGGGATCATAGTTTACCTCTCGGTATTGGAAGAAGTTGCACGAGTCCTTGGATACAAGATTGAATTTTAGTTCGGCTTACCATCCACAGACTGATGGGCAGACTGATAGGACCAAACAAGTTCTAGAGGATATGTTAAGAGCTTGTGCTCTTAAACATAGTGGAAGTTGGGATAAGAGTTTACCTTATGCGGAGTTCTTTTATAATAATAGCTACCAGGCCAGTTTGAAGATGTCACCGTTTGAGGCTTTGTATGGCAGAAAGTGCAGGACTCCACTGTATTGGGATCAAACTGGTGAAAGATAGTTATTTGGACCTAAAATTATACAAGAGGCTGAGGAGCAAGTCCAGCAAATAAGGGAGAATTTGAGAACTGCACAGTCAAGGCAGAAAAGCTATGCTGATACCCGGAGAAGACAGCTAGAGTTTAAGGAGAGTGATTATGTCTATTTGAAAGTGTCACCACTCCGGGGTATGAAAAGATTTAAAGTCAAAGGAAAGTTGTCCCCTCGCTTTATTGGACCCTTCTTAATCTTAAAGCGAGTGGGAGAGGTGGCATATCAATTGGAGTTACCGGATCATCTTGCAGATGTTCATGATGTCTTTCATGTATCTCAGCTAAAGAAATGTCTTAGGGTACCTTAAGAGCAGCTACCAATGGAAGACCTTAGTGTTCAAGATGACCTGACTTATGCTGAGTACCCCATCAAGATTCTTGATACACTAACTCGTGTCACGAGGAATAAGGTTATAAAGATGTGCAAAGTGCAATGGAGTCACCACGGAGAAGAAGAAGCTACTTGGGAAAGAGAAGAAGAGCTTCACAAAGATTTTCCCCACCTTTTCCCTAAATCTTCTTAAATCTCGAGGACAAGATTCTTTGTAAGGGGGGTAGGATTTGTAGTACTCAAAATTGTATACAAGGAATATATAGTGATTTCCTCTTTTTTTATGCCATATTCTCATTACGAAGGAGCATACCTATAACTAATTAAGAGAGATGAATTAAAACAAATGACAATATATATATGCATCATGCTGGATATTTTTGTTTGCTTGTGCATTCGAATAACAGTAACAATAATATTGGAAACAAAAGAATGGCTTGGAATGTGGAATCAACCCCAATTTGGACTTATTGTTAAAATTAGAGAGGGAAGAGAGAAATACTATATAAATATAAGGAAAAGATATATAAATAATTAAATGCACCTGTTCATAATGGTGCTTGAATTTGAGCAATTCACTTAAGCATGAACTTCACAACAACATTTGAATTCAAATTGAAATTTGAAATAAGGAAAAATAAGAAAATAAAAAGAAAAAAAGGATTAAAACCTCACCTAGGCTGGCTTACCATGTTTTGGCCCACTTGGGGAAGTCATCCGCGTGGCTCAGGCATCCTCCTCTCGCCGCAGGCTGACGGTCGGGTCCCACTGGACAACCACTGCCCAGCCGCTTCCCCGCGCCCATGCCGTGACCAGATCTGCACTATGGGACCAACTTGTCATACGCTATACTTCATCCCCTTCCGTCTGATTTCCCTGTCTCGCTTACAAGTGGGGCCCAGGATCCAGGCCGCTATCCTCCCCACTCCGCGCGTATGGCGGGCGAGCTCCGCCGCACCGTGAACTTAGGCCCCAGCTGGTCTAACCCGCTGTGCTCGCGCCTATATGATAGGAGGGGTCCCCGCTTGCACGCCCGTCCGCACCAGGCAATCCAAAGCTCTCGCCACAGGAGTTGGATGCGCCATTGCCGCCGCCGCCTGGGGAAAGCGTTTTCCCTTGCCGTTCTGGATGCGTGGTCGGGCCGTGGTGCATCGCGGGCGGGTGGTGAAGCTCTTCATGGTCTTGGCGGGGCGAATCCGGAGTCGGGGTGGAGGGAATTGCTCATCAGACTTCCTCGCCACCACAGAGCCGCTCTTGCTGTGGTCAGTGCCGTGCTTCGATAAACACTGGTAAGAGAGCGCTACTGCATTCGCAAGGAATTATAGGCTGTGTTGTGCTTTAGGGCTTAGGAGTTACCACTGGAACTCAGGGTTGGGGCACGCAGGGGCGTCGCCGCCGGCGAGCGTGAGCCCTGCCGCTCTGCTTTGCTCAACCGTGGTGGGGAAGACACTCGTTTGCCGTCGGATGGGATCTGGACGGCTAGGATTAGAACCTAGGATACCCCTTCGCTTGAGTAAACCATAACTGTCAAGATCCGATCGGGCGGACCTAGGAACTCGGGTTGTAATCAAAGTGGCGCCGTAGGATCTAGATCTAGATGACGACGTTGCGTACCGCTTCATGGACGGTGAGATTTAATCATGCGCGCCAATTTCAGATCTGACGGCTAGGACTTCACGATACCCCTTCGCGATTGCACCTTTTCAAAAGAGTCCCTCGGCTTCTACGGTATCAACCCGCAGTCCACCTATAGGTGATTCTGAGTCAAGAGATTTATTACAACAGGGCCCCTGAGCTTACCCGAAATCAAGGTCCAGTTCAGAACCTATTTAAAATGAATAAAAAAATTAGTAAATGCATTTTTAATACAAAAACAATTCTAGAAACTTGGGAAATTCATATTAAATTCATTTTAGCTCCAAATTGAACCATTCCAATTTCTAAAATTTTGTAATATTATTGTCTATCGTTTAGTGTCTCTCTTTTGACATGAAAACAGTAAGAAAATTAATTTCTCATTTAATCCTATTTCAAGCACATTAAACTCTTAGAAGTTCATAACTTAAAATCTATAACTCCAAATTTAATGATTCCAGTTCCTATGATCTTATTTTAATGTCTAGATTATTATTGTGTATTTTATTTACATGTTTGGTGTGATGTTAATTTTTGCTATACTATGTATGTATTGTGTTGATGCGAGTAGACGAGCAAACCACTGAGGATCCTGGTGAGCAGCAGATAGAAGTAGCTGAGCAGGAGCTCATTGAAGGCAAGTTGTGTCCTTGATCACTTACTTTTTCCCAGCCATGTTCATATTAATTATAATGATCTGCATAGGTTAATTTTGATGGGATCCTTTAGGTCACCCCAGTTTTGGTTATCTTTATACCTTGTTCACCACTAAAATATTTTTGGGTAGTACCTGCTATTGCTTTATGTGGATTTGGGTATAGAGATACACTATTCATGATTACTCTTTTATTATCTTTTTATTATTACTGTTCATGATGAGATCATTATTGTTAATGGGAACATGGAGCGACCACCCGGGAAAATAGTGCTACCATAAGGGTTTAATAGGACGCCCTTGGCTGATTAACTAGGAAAGCTAGTGGATGACTTCCTTGCCCGAAAGGGGCAAGGGCAGTAGGAGAGTGGTAAGTGTAGGGAGGTCCTTGGGTTGATTTTGCTGCGGTGGCGGTCAGGCGAGGGATTCCTGCACTGGAGCTTCCTATAAACTGTCACTGCTACAGTAAACCTCTATACAGGCGGTCCAGTTAGCCTCTACACAGGCGGTTCCAGGAACTGCTTGTGGTGCACCGCCTGTGATGTAAAACAACATCACAGGCGGTCAATCAAAAACCGCTTGTGACAGACACACATCATAGGCGGTTCTATCTAAAGGAACCGCCTGTGATAGACACACATCACAGGCGGTTTCTAATCCTAGCCGCTTGTGTTAGATACACGTCACAGGCGGTTTCTAATCCTAGCCGCTTGTGTTAGACACATACCACAGGCGGTTTTAAATATAGGTCCGACTGTATTTCAATATACAGATTCTTGATTCATATGCAGATTCCAGATTCATATACAGAATTAATAACAAAATCCAGATTCATAACAAATCAATATACAGAATGATACACATATCAAGTTCCATACACAGATTCATACACAGATTCCAGAAATATACAGAATCCAGATTCATACATCAGATTCATACACATCACAAAACACATTCACAGAACGATAACAGTACTAGTATTAGCACCAAACCACAATGATACATATATCAAGTTCCATATACAACTCAACATCTCAAGTTCCATATACAACTGAACATCTCAAGTTCCAAACTAAAGATCTAAACACTGTGTGATATCGTGTACAAACTTAGTTCTGGGAAGTGTTGCAAATTTCCATTTGTATTGTAGAATAGCCCTTGTTGATGAAGAACTTCACGACGCATAAAGTAAAGCAAGTATTTTACAACCTTAGCCACGCCGACGGGAACCATATCTCTTTCTAACCATTCAGCATTGATCTTGGATTTAGGAACCTGCAATGAAAGCAAAAAGCAAGTAGTGCTAAGAGTAATGTGATGAGCAACAATATAACATAAAAATTGCAACATAGACAATGATAGCAAACTTACATCCTCATGATTGACCATGTAATGGAAGGTGACACGACACCATTCGCATACATAATAACCGCACAAGACAGTACCCGGAGGTTGTTTGTCACCATATGGAAATAATGATATTGACAAATTAGGCTTGTCCTCTGGATGTTCGCCGCCAAGATCTTTCCAATAAAAACGGTATGCACTGCATATAAGAATAGCATTGTGAGATTAAGAATACATTTGTTAAGTTGTAATAAGTTCAAGTGTGCAATAATAATCATACTTCTCTAAAATCTTTAAGAAGTCATTATACGCATCCTTTTCCATTCTCAGTGAGTTGAAGACCACGACTTTACCATGCTTTGGAAAGATCATGATACAAATGTAGTGGTCACTATATAGACATAGACGAAAACACATGTTAAGATCACGATTGCCATAATTTGTAGTTCAAAACCATGTCGAGAACTTACTTAAAGTGGTGCAGAGCTATTATTAAGTCCTTGCCATGTTGTACATGATTATACATGGCTCGTCCAATGTATGCCGCCATTACCTTCATTTTCTCGCTGATTCAATTTGACGGTTTTCTCAAATTCATCATCATCCAAGTCTTTGTATTCTTCTCCATGTCTCCGAACAACTTCTTTGTAGCGAGCTTGGGATATCATCAACGGGTCAAGAAACCCTGTCTTAAGTTGTTTCTTCTTATCATCCATGTATTGCATCCTACGTGTAAAAAGTGTTAATCGTTAGACTCTCGTTTATGTGTGCGTGTACAAAACTAACAAATATGAAAGTTTAGAGGTACTTACAAGCAAAAGAGGGTTAAATAGTTGGTTTCCATCCTTTGTCGGTGGTACAACGACCACAGATCGTCAAAGAATAAATGCCGCACAGGATCTATATTATCTTTGCTCCAAAATGCATCTTCTCGCACAACAAATGTGAAGTCCTCGAGTTTGTATTTGTTGCTAGCCACCATGTACCACTCATGCATTCTAATCTCTGGAGTCGACAACTTAGAAAGTTGCACCATCGTCAAGAACGGCCTCCCATTCACAAATTTAGGAGGAACATCCTCCTTCTTGTATATCGGGATATTGATTTTAAGACGTAATGATTTTCGAGTATGAATCATTCCATCTTCTTCCCATACTTCGAAATTGTCTATTTGGGACCGTGTGCGTACTCCACGAGATGCTGATTCTGCTTTTGATTGATCTGTCATAACTCTCTTCAATTTTTGCAGGTAGCGTGTCACTGCTTCTGATGGTTTCTTGACATTGTCAGTGGCGATTCGCTGATGAATTTTCTTTGAAGTAGTTGGCCCTTCAACATTGGTGTCAACCTTTGCTTCCTTTTTGATGTTTGCGTCGACATTCTGAGGAACAATTTTGTCTACGTCCCCCTCGTCGAGTTCCTTCGCAAGAGGTGATATGATTGTTTTAACGGTTTTTGTGGAGGTCGGTGCTACATTTTCCTGCACCATGGGGTATGGAATGATTGAACTATCTTTCTGTTGCATTGGTGTTGAATTCGGCGTTGGTGACTTATGACGCGATAGACGGCTTAAGATCGGCTCATCACCCAACTTAATGTTGCGTCGATGCCAAAGGACCAACTCGTTCATTGCCTCCCGCAAAGTTATGATCCCCTCAACTGGAAAGTCTATCTCCCAATCTTCACAACCATTATCTGTGATCTCTAGAACTTGGACCACAACATAGTGTGGCGGGACAGGATTATCCTGGTAGTTAACAAGTCCTGGTTTTACCAAACCAGTAGTAGCTTGTTTTGTTTTTGTCCCAGATCGATTGATTGGAATATGAAGAAAGCAAGGCTTGTCCTCAACAATATCGTCTATAGGGTACTTGGTGCCCAATACAAAGTCTTGCATAGATCCTACGCTGCTAGGGACTAGTGGTGGACTCATGTGGCCTGCCTTGAGTTCACATGATATGCATTCTGTTTTCTTCATTTTCTTCATCACGTCATTAATAGCCTTTTGTACCCTTTCATCAATAGTCTCTTCAAGGGTCCTTTTCGACTTCTCGTGTTTCCTATATGATGCCGCATACTCTGGAAATGCCTCTCTCCAGGAAATCTTAGAAGAGATTCCCATAGCCCGTCCAGTGTGTTCACTGTTCAGGATTGCCTAGTGCTGCAGTTCACTACAGGAAAACACTTAATTCCCGTCGGCCAGGAACCGACGGGAATAAGCATTAAACCGACGGGAATAAGTAATTCCCGACGGTTTAGGGCTTATTCCCGTCGGTTGTCAGCCGACAGGCGTAAGGTGTCGGTGATAATTCCCGTTGGCCACTAACTAGCCGACGGGAATTACGGCTGACTCCCGTCGGTTGTGCTAGTCGACGGGCGTTATTGATTAATCCCCATCGGTTCTCCTGGCCGACGGGCGTTATCGATTAATCCCCGTCAGTTCCCCAGGCCGACGGGAGTTAATAATTAATTCCCGTCGGCTCTACGTAGCCGACGGGAATTAACTGGGCCGACGAGAGTTATTAATTAATTCCCGTCGGTTCGACCATAGCCGACGGGAATTAACTAGGCCGACGAGAATTACCCTATACTGCTATAAAAACAGCACTAAATTAGGTCACGGGAATCTTCAGGATTCCTGTAGTGGTTAGTATGTCATTCTCCCTCCGAGGCTTAAATTCGCCCTTCTTTCTCTTTTCTGCATATTCTTGAATTTTTGTCGCAACTTCGCCTACCAATTCTAGATGCAAAAGTTTGTCGTCCTCAGTCAAACCTGCCCGACCTAAGATCCAATGAATAGCTTGCTCATCGATATCTTTTAATATTGGGTCCAAAGTGCCATTAGCTATAGCTTCCTCGATTATCCTATTCCACTGCACAACTTTATGGTGATATCCGGTTGACCCCAGGCGATGGGGGTGTTTGTTCATCTTCGCTCTCTGAGAATTAGTTTCACGCAGTTCTTTGGCCTTCAGTTCGGTCTTCTGACGAACAAATTCCTCCCACTGAGCTTGAGTGATTTTCCCCATTTTCTTGGGTGGAGGAACCTTATTCTTCTTAACAAAATCCCTATTCATCTCGGTCTTCCACCCACGAAACATCTTGGCCATAGCAGAGAGAATCGACTTCCTTACTGCATCCTCTGTGCTTTTTGGGACCTTGAATGACTCAGACAACTTAGCCCATAGCTTATTGCGGGTGTCTTCATCTAAATCCTTCCATTTCTAAAGTGTGATTGGCACTATATCTCTAACAGTAGACCCGCAGGAATTTCGAAACTTTGTAACCACGTCAAGTGGTTCTTCAGGAAACCCCTCTGCATTGAGTTTTGTTATGTACATAACTGCACCTTCTTTCATCTGATTGGGACCTCGTCGCCCTTGTTTCTGCTTATGTGAAACGGATGATTCAGGCATCGGAGCATCCTCCATGTTTCGTGTAGAACATGCATCCTCTTTCTTCTCTTCATTTGAAATCTATATATTGAAACAATTAATGGCCTTTCATATATGAACATTATTTTAGAATATAGTCGGCATATTTCTATTTACCTCTTCATCGTTGGGAATATAGTCGGTATCAAGCTCATCTGATGTTTTTTCTTCCTTGGAGGTATAGGAGGAAAAGGATTGTCGTCACTAGAAATATCCTCCCCGCTCCCTTCACCGAAGCTGCTCGTTGTCTGCCATTCAAGTTTGGCCGCGTCTTCATCAACTCTGTTAGACGCACCGGTGCAGAACACATCCATCCTAGTAGGTACCTAGTGCACAGCTGGTTCCATCAATAAGGGGGTCGACCGAGGATATATTGTTAGTCTGATATACTGGTTCCATCAATAAGGGAACTTGGAGAAAAGGTGATTCAAAAGAAATCAAGCCCAAACCCTAGATGTACACTATAGGAATTCTACTGATTCCCGTCGGCCAGGGTAATTCCCGTCGGCCAGAGCGAAAGCCGACGGGAATAGACTAATTCCCGTCGGCCACAAAATAGCCGACGACCATTATTTTAATTCCTGTCGGCCCTGTGCTCTGGCCGACGGGAATAAGTTAATTCCCGTCGGCCCCGTATACTAGCCGACGGGGATTAATCTTTTTAGAGCCAGGCCGCAGCCGCGCGGGCTCATTTCTTCTCCGTTCACACCTGCCCGACCGCCGCCCCTGCTCAACTGCCGCCCTGCCAGACCGCCGCCTGAGCCGCCCCTGCCCGAGCGCCGCCTGCCCGAGCGCCGCCGGCGAGGCCGCCCCCACCCGAGCCGCCCCGCCCGAGCCCGCCGGCCGCCCCCGCCCGAGCCGCTGCCTGCCCGAGCGGCGCCCTGGCCGAGCACCGCCGTCGCTTGAGCGCCGCCGCCCTGCCCGAGGCCGCCCTGCCCCCGAGGCCACCCTGCCTGAGGTCGCCCCGCCCGAGCGCCGCCGCCGCCCTGCTCGAGCGCCGCCGCCCGAGTGCCACCACAAGCTCCCGAGCTCCTCGTACCCCGAGCGTCGTCGTCCCCAGCCCGCCGTCGTCCACCGTCCGCTCGTGCCCCGACGGGAATCAGTAACTGAGGTATAATTCTATCTATATGTAAATAAGTATTGATTATTTTCGTCGGTTTTTTGTGGCCGACGGGAGTTAACTTTCATGTGATTAGAGTTAGTTTAAAATTGTTAATTTATAGTGTTTTTAGTTTTCATATGACTTTATGCATTATTGAATGTAAATGCGAGTGCGATTGTTAATGTAAATGCGAGTGCGATTGTTAAATTTGTGTATACATGCTTATTTTCGTCGGTTTTTTATGACCGACGGGAGTTAACTTTCAAATGATTAGAGTTAGTTTAATATCACATGTGATTAGAGTGTGATTAGAGTTAGTTTAATATCACATGTGTGGCTTGATGTTAGGTAAGTATTAATTCTATTATTATAATAGATTTAACTTATGCTATTGAATTGTTGAATTTGATGTTATTTAATAATTAGATTTAACTTATAATATTAGGTTGTATGAAGGTTTCGATATTGATAAATTTAATGTTATTTATGTATATATATAGTTATTTATGTATATATATAGTTTTACTACTTACCTATAAATGTATGTATGACGTGTAGAAACGTGATTGTCTCACACACACTCTTTACTCGTACACACAGCCACAATAATGGGTGATAGACGTGATTGGATGTATGAAGGTTTCAAGAAGGGTGGGTGTCACACAAGTGAATGGTTTGCCAAGACGCAGATATTTCTGGACCATGCAGCTGCTTTGTCACAAATAGATAATATTAGGTGTCCATGCAATAAATGTAGAAATATGACGAGCCACACCAAGAGGCAGGTCACACTACACCTGTGTTCGCATGGTTTCGTGCCAGGCTATAAGGTCTGGTATCTCCATGGTGAAGATGTTGAACGAGCAGCAGAAGTAGAAGTTGATGACGGTGAAGATGATGTTGATAGGATGGACCAGATGCTTGAGGATCTGCAGCCTTAACTGGCACCAGATCATCATGATTCACCTACACCGGAGGTTCAGAAGTTCTTCGACCTACTCAAAGCGTCAGAAGAGCCTCTTCACGGGCACACTGACGTGACCGTACTGGAATTCGTGACCCGGCTGATGTCAATCAAGTCCAAGTTTGCATTCTCAATTAATTGTTACAAGGAGCTTGTGGATTTGATTAGCGAGGTTCTTCCTACGGGTCACAAGATGCCCAAAGACATGTACCAGTCCAAGAAATTGCTTGAAGGTCTTGGTATGGAGTATGAGAAGATTGATGTTTGCCAAGACAACTGTATGCTTTTTTGGAAGGAACATGGCAGAGAACAGAAATGCTTAAAATGTGGGAAGTCGAGGTACGTGGAGCTTGTAAATGAAGATGGGGAGAAGGTGGTGACAAAGGTTGCACATAAACAGCTTCGGTACATGCCTCTCACTCCTAGAGTGAAACGTTTGTTTCTCTCGAGGAAGACCGCTATGCACATGAGGTGGCATAAAGATTGTACGGACAGACAAGATGGGTTAATGGTGCACCCGTCAGATGGTGATGCATGGAAGGCTCTTGACAAATTTGATCCAGATTTTGCCAGCGATGCAAGAAACGTTCGTATCGGCTCGGCAACTGATGGTTTCACGCCGTTCAATATGACTGCTGCGTCGTATTCATGTTGGCCTGTCATTGCCATACCGAACAACCTTCCACCTGCTCTTTGCATGAAATATGAGTTTATATTCCTATGTCTTGTTATACCTAGTCCTGAGCATCCTGGCGTATGCCTCAATGTGATGCTTCAACCACTGATTGAAGAGTTAAAGAAGCTATGGCAAGGTGTGGAAGCCTATGATTGCTTCAAGAAGCAGAAATTCAATCTTCGTGTTGCATATCTGTTCTCGGTTCATGATTTTATGGCGTATGGTATTTTCTCTGGATGGAGCGTGCATGGTAGATTGACGTGTCCTTATTGTGCTAAAGATACAGATTGTTTTCGTCTTAGTGCTGGTGGCAAGATATGTTACTTTGATTGCCATAGATGTTTTCTACCCTTCAATCACCCCTTCAGAAGGCAGAGAAAGGAATTTAGGAAGGGCACCATCGTCACGAAGGGACCGCCCAAGCGACGTAGTGGGATAGAAATTACAGAAGAGCATATGAAACTTGTCCTAGACGAGAGTGGGAAAAGGTATCAAGGTTTTGGTGAGGAGCATAACTGGACTCACATATGTGGCTTGTGGGAGCTTCCTTATGCTAAGTCACTGATTTTGATGCACAACATCGACGTCATGCATCAAGAGAGTAACTTTTGCCAAGACCTCATAAATACATGCATGGATTTCCCTGATAAAACGAAAGACAATGACAAGGCACGCATGGACTTAGCAGTGATATGTGATCGTCCAACCCTAGTGCTTAGAGAAAACGGAGGCAAACCAAAAGCTGACTATTGTCTGAAATCTAAGCAATGGAAAGAAGTGATGAAGTGGATGAAGGATATTAAATTCCCCGATGGTTATGCCGCTGGTTTTAGAAGATCTGTGAACTTGAAGACAATGAAGATGAATGGACTGAAGAGCCATGACTTCCACATAATTATGGAGAGGCTCATGCCTGTAATGTTTCGTGGGTACATTTCCGAAGCTGTGTGGAAAACGTTAGCTGAAGTTAGCTATTTCTACAGACAGTTGTGTGCTAAAGAAATCAGAAGAGATGTGATGGAACAGCTGGAGAAAGAGGCACCGGTGCTTTTGTGCAAATTGGAAAAAATATTTCCACCGGGTTTCTTCAATCCTATGCAGCATCTCTTTATACATCTTCCATATGAGGCTAAGGTCGGTGGTCCTGTTCAGTATAGGTGGACGTTTCATATAGAAAGAGCATTAAAGAAGCTTAGAGCAATGGTGGGCAATAAGGCAAGAGTTGAAGGATGTATTGCGGAACAATTTAAACTAAAGGAGGTAGCACACTTCACAAGTTGTTACTTTGCAGAAGAACATAATGTATTTGCTCGAAAGAAAAGGTACCATGATGATGAACGAGAGATGCCTCCGTGTAGTGATCTTTCGATTTTTCAGACAAACGGCAAAGCCGTTGGTCCACCCAAGGCATATCACCTCAGTATGGAAGAACGGAAGTCTGCTTTACTGTACATGTTCACAAATATGCCTGAGGTGGAGAAATACTTTGTGTAAGACTTGTTTTCTTAAACTGTTCATATGTGAATTAGTTTATGTTATCAAATATCTCATGTCATACAATAATATTTGACAGCGAGTTTGATGAACAAAACATGAGGTGTCTCGGTAGGCCAACAGCGAGAGACATAGACAAATTGCGACGCGATGGTATGCATGGGCGACCTAATTTCATTATGTGGCTTCGGGACCGTGTAAGTCTTAATTATGTGGCTCCGAGAGCTAATTTCATTTAACTAATATTACAGAATTTGTTAATGCTTTGTGGCATGATTGACAGTTTGGGGAGGAAATGAATTTGAATGATGACTTACGTCAGTTATCTATTGGAAGCGTAACTGCCAAAAGCTATGGACGTTACGACGTCAATGGATATCGCTTTCGTTCAAGCATTTTCGAATCAAGTCATCCTATGGCCGCCACTCAAAATAGTGGAGTCGTTACTAGGGCAACCGACATGGAAGGACACGAAGCCTGCTATTACGGAAAAATCAAAAATATAATCGAGATTACATTTGCTGGAAATAAGCCTTTAGCGCTAGTTTTCTTTGAGTGTAAATGATATGACCCGAAGTATTATAGGACCGAATTTGGGATGACACAGATCCAACCTGAGAAATTGCTTCAAGGACACGACACGTATATCCTTGCCCATCAAGCAGACCAAGTTTATTTCTCGACATATCCATGCAAAAAGTTGTCTAAATGGAGGGTTGTGTACAATGTAAATCCCCGCGAATGCCTATACACTCCTGGTGAGGACGAATATCAAATTGGTCACCTTGAGCAGGTTGATGAGGTGTTTCAAGAAGAAGAGTTGCCAACTAGTTTTCATATTGATCCTGCACCGGCATTAGATTCACTAGTTGCAGACGTTAACGACTTAACTTTTCCCGAGAGACGGAGAAGACAACCTGTTAGGAGAAAAGTTACATGGCGACCTCTGCATAGAAGAGAACAAATAGATCCTGATTTTGATGATATTTAACAAGTAAAGTTGTTTTGTTATTTCATTTGTTTATATTTTAAGTATTATGTCATTTTTGATGCACTAATGAATAATTTCTTATTTTTTATGCAGGATGCCGCCAAAATCAAAGAAGTCAGTGAAAGGGTTGTTCAAGGGCCTGGGCCTTTTTCAGGGCAGTTCTTCGAGCAGCAGCAGACGTCGAGAGCTGTTGAGCGCGGTACATGGAGATGAGGTAACATATCTTGTACAAATAAATTTATTTACATATTTACAAATAAATCTTGAGTTGTATGTACTAGGATGAGCAGCACACTGAGGAGCAGCACATTGAGGAGGAGCAGCACAATGAGGCTGAGCAGCACAATGAGGAGGGGGAGTACAATGAGGAGGTGGAGCACGTGACATGGGACCAGGCCGTACAGCATCACCAGCCATGGGACCAGTGGGACCACCAGAGAGAGCAGCAACAGGCGTGGGACCAGTGGGGCCAACAGGGCGAACCGGCTGACAACCCGATGGATGATGGCTCGGGAGGCTCTTCAGCGACACACACACGTCGCTCAAGAAAAAGCCACTCAGTAAAGCCTCGTCACGCGATAGAGCGAGAGGCTGATAGGACTTTAATCATGCCACATGGAGATCGGTGAGTGTAATATATTAACTTATCTCATATAACTATTATGTGTATTATTAATGTTTTTGTGTAATGCAGGAATTGGGAGGACCTGTCCTTCGACGGCAAGGGACACCACACTCAGGTTAACCTTACGTTGGGTTCTCTTTGCCGCCTTCACTACCCTGGTATAGTGAAGGTGTCAAATGGTGATACCGAGGATGAGGTGCTCGTCAGTACCTGGGACGAGTACAAGTTTAAAAAGGAACGAAACCACACCGACAGACAGGGACTTATGTGTAATGACTTTTGGGTATGAATTCTTTATTATTTTTGTTATGTTTCTTAATATTGTAAATCTATGACTTATACCATTGTATTTGTATTCTTTATGTTGTAGCTTCGATATCGGTTGCCTGACGGAGAGGATTACATGGGGCACGCTGAACGTGTCTTCCAAAACAATGCAAAGAAGCTGGTGAAGGATGCCATATACTATGCGAGAATTCAGGCTACAAACCTGTATTTTCAAAAGCATCCAGAAGAAGCAGGCCCCTTGAGTAAAAAGGAAGGGTCCTCAAAGATATATTTGACTGAGGATCAATATCGTGAGGTTAGTATTTAATTTGTTTTACCCTTTATATTGATTGTTGTGATTGATATAATATGTAACATTGTGTGTGCAGGTGATCGTTCCATGGATGGCGCCCGTGCCTGATGCGTACTATGCTTGGTGCCGATATTGGGCTTCCGAAGGCTTCCAGAAAGCGTCAGCGCATCACAGACAATGTCGAGGAACCAATCCTAACCACAAGTTTGGCGGTGATGACATGATACGAAAAGCTAAAAGAATGGTAAGTTTGATCTAGCTATGTCGATCAGCAAATAGTACGATTTCTTATGAATGTTTTTTGTTTATACAGGAAGCTACAAGTGGCCAAAAGCCTAGTGACATTGAGGTCTACCAGGAGGGCCACAAAGGACCAGACCCGAACAACCCTGACCAGCTCTGCAGCCAGACAGCCACGGATCGCTTGGTAAGTTTTGGCCCAAAAGTACAAACGTTCAAAGTATAGAAATTCCTGCATTTGTAAGGTTGTGAATGATGTATAAGCGGCATATGGGGAGGAGATGGTTCGTCGCCATGGCCCTGACTTTGACTGGCGTCATGAACCGGTGGATCCCTCGGTGGTGTACGCAAGTGGTGGTGGCAAAGCGCATGGACGGTAAGCTCTAACTTATGAAATTATATGGTTGACACTAAATTGATTATGCAGTAATAACATTTTTTGAATCACTTATAGATACGCACTCTTCGACGGATTCATTGACTCGTCGTCGGTGAGATCTCAGAGGACGGGTTCGTCTTCCCGTAGCTCATGCTCTCGTCGACCGAACGAGCAGGAGTTGGAGATTATGAGGATGCGTGAAGAGATGAGACAACAACGTGAATTTATGGAGGCTTGCAATGCCCATAACCAAGCCATGTATCAAGTGAGTACACATAATCCGAACTCTAAATTATTATATTTCAATACAACATCTTTAGTAGTAACACATATGTTTAACAGTTAATGCAGCAACAGGGCATGGCAACAAATTTTCCACCGCCACCACAATGGAGCCAATTTGCAAACACACCAGTTCCACCACCACAGTTCAACACCCCTCCGCCACATATACCTGCACCTGGAGATAGGGTACGTTTCATAACTCTCGATTAATTTATACACTTGTATACTTTTTGATATTTGTATTTAACGTGTTGATATTTGCTAACTTGCATAGGTTACGCCTGAAGCGGGTGGTAGTGGGTCTGATCCAGCAGGGACTGGATTTGTTGACTCGCTCTTCGCATTCCCTCCTCCTGGTGGTGGTGGCGGCAGCGGCCAAAGCTCTAACCACCCAAGTGGTGGTTATCTCTAAACACTCGTGCTCGTTATGTTTTTAACTCCTGGACGTTATGTTTGTGTAAACACTTGATCTTAACTCGTATCAGAAATGTTTGTGTATGTTATGTGACGGATTTAACCTATAATGCATTTGTGATGTGTACGTTCATGTGTATGATATATATGTTTTGTGATGTGTATGTTTTGTGATGTGTATGTTCATGTGGATGATATATATATTTTGTCATATGTTTGTCTGTAGAGAAATGTCTAATTTGGTGTTGGTGTTGCAGAAATATACATTAACTCCCGTCGGCCCAGTTAATCCCCGTCGGTTTGACCATAGCCGACGGGCATTAACTATTAACTCCCGTCGGCCCAGTTAATCCCCGTCGGCTGACTGGGCCGACGGGAGTTATCAGTTAATCCCCGTCGGCTGACAGGGCCGACGGGAGTTAATAGTTAATTCCCGTCGGATGGTAGGGCCGACGGGAATTAAATGATAACTCCCGTCGGCCAAGTCAGCCGACGGGAATTAGCCATAACTCCCGTCAGTCATTAACTAGCCGACAGGGATTAATTATTCCCGTCAGCCGCCGACGGGAGTAACCGTATCCCCGACATCTGACGCCCGTCGGCTAACAACCGACGGGAATAAGCCTTAAACCGACGGGAATTAGTAATTCCCGTCGGTTTAAGGCTTATTCCCGTCGGTTGTTAGCCGACGGGAATTAATTGATTTCCTGTAGTGGTACCCGGCTGCCGCCGGTGGCCTCCCCATCTGCTGGCGGCGGTGAAGGCGATGGCGGCGCCTCAAGGCCCGCCTTCGTGTCCCTCCTTTCCTCCCCTCTTGCCCCCATCTTGTCCTTGGCGTCATATTGCTTCGGGCTTCTAATAGCACTGTCGGTCCGGTCTCCGTGGGTGTAGTTCCCTGCTGGCGGACTGTGGGCGCGGCTGGCACTACCGTCGCGAGTGCCTCACGAATCAGTCATCGTAGATGTGCTCATCTATGGGGTGTTGTGGTTGTGATAGAGTTTGTGGTCGTTATTATGAACTAAGACTAAGTGGTATGGCAGCACTAGCTCGGTTTGGGGTGGTGGCGACATTTTGGATCTCATTCTCCAAACAGGAAGGCAGAATGTCTAGTAACTGTGAGCTACGAAGGACGAAATTCTGGAGCAGGATCATCATTCTCCACCAGAGATCAACTTCCAACTGTGCATTCCTGATACTACTCAGAAATGGCTTGTGAGTTGTGCAGATTCCATAACTGGTCTTCTTTGACTAATTTTACATCGATAGCGGACATCACATCACTGTAGCTATTCATAGTAGTAAAGTTCTTATTAAGTTTCTGACCACGTCGCTAAAAGGTGTTTCTGATCACTGTCACCCCAGGACCTATCCAAGTCGCTTTCCAATGCAGTTAGACAGAGAAGGCATGGCTGTGATGTTATAATGCTGAAGGACCCCAAGAAGAGATTATGGCCTGTCGTTTACCACGACAGCCCATTATTTGTGGGCTTCACCGAGGGCTAGAAACATTTGGTGGCAGCAAACGACCTTCGGGGTGGGGACGTCTGCGAGCTTGTTAAGGGGCAAGACGATGGCTTAACAAGCTCGCAGACGTCCCCAGCCCGAAGGTCGTTTGCTGCCACCAAATGTTTCCAGCCCTCGGTGAAGCCCACAAATAACGGGCTGTCGTGGTAAACGACAGGCCATAATCTCTTCTTGGGGTCCTTCAGCATTATAACATCACAACCATGCCTTCTCTGTCTAACTGCATTGGAAAGCGACTTGGATAGCTCCTGGGGTGACAGTGATCAGAAACACCTTTTTAGCGATGTGGTCAGAAACTTAATAAGAACTTTACAACTATGAACAGCTACAGTGATGTGATGTCCGGTATCGATGTAAAATTAGTCAAAGAAGACCAGTTATGGAATCTGCACAACTCACAAGCCATTTCTAAGTAGTATCAAGAATGCACAGTTGGAAGTTGATCTCTGGTGGAGAATGATGATCCTGCTCCAGAATTTCGTCCTTTGTAGGCAGTAAAGACTCTGGGACCTCACAGTTACTAGACATTCTGCCTTCCTGTTTGGTGGAACGGTGTTCTGCATGGGTCACAATCCAACAGACTAATTAGAAACACACTATCCGATCAGAAACCACTATTTAGTTTTATATTCAAAGAAAACATGTTATCCACCCTTTAATTTTACAGTCAAACAAAACAAGTTAAAATACCTATGGTTGTCAGCCTCCAACCGTACTAGTAGAGGGAGAGAGAGATACATGATCAGTAATTACTAGCTCCCCATTCAGATAGATAGACCTACGTACTACATGCATAGAAGAGGAAGATTGACAGGCAAAAAAAGTGTGTGTGTAACACAGCTATATACCTACCTACATGTGTAGCTAGTAGCTACGTAGTTAGGGACAAAAGATACATGACATATGGCTCCACAATTTACAATTTTTCACAGACATATATACGCATACCCAATCATCTGACCCAACAGCAAGCATTGCACTAATAGCTTATATATGTATGTGGCTCAATTGTCTCTCTATATATATGTTACAATTAATTACCCGAACAATCTCTTTCTCCCTCCAATTGATCGGTGTGTGGTTCCATCCTCCATGAATGTGTGTTCCCAACCTATACACCCACTAAACATATGCACTAGTAGCAATAATAATAATCGATCTCTCTCCTCAACAATAATCTCCTATCTTAATCATGCATCCATCCCATGCATATTGGGCAACATTCAATATTAGGTCCTTATCTGCTCTCCTCTATGTCTGAATTTCTGGGCAGAGTGGATATTTGTGTAAAGCCTGTAAACCAGCTCAAGTCCACATGCCGAAAGATAAGCGGAGGGCAGCGCTGGTGGATAAGAATTCCAAGATGCTGATGAAGAATGGCGTTGAGGTGAAGGAGCTCCAGAGCCTCGAGCTCCCTTTGACGCCTACGCTGCTTTCCGAGAGGATACCTGGGCTGGACCGCGAGATATCAGAAAGGATCTGGACAGTGTTCAGGGAAGAAGCTTTCATTGATGACAAAGGATACATGAAAGAGGATGGTCGAGAAACGCCATGGAAGGATGCATTGGTCAAGAGGGGCCTCTGGGAAGAGGTGTCTGCGTTGGCTGATCACATCCAGGAAGAGCTGAATCTTGCTTATGGACACCACGAGATGACGAGCTTACACGCTGATGAGATGTTTGATTGGGTTGACAAGCACTTGAGATGAGGGGGCTATGCCGCTATGGTGGATCATTTCAGCATCGGTGCAGCTTCCATTAAACTAGTTGGAGAAATGTAGGGGAATGAGAATCATAAACTAGTGACACAGAAGACACACAACATATCCATCCTAACATTCGGATGAACTGACTTTATTATGTGAAATGTGTCCACTACTTCCAGCTTGCTCTTGTGCAATGGATTTGTGAAAAGTATTCTCTCCGTCCCAAAATATTAGTTATTCTCTCCCTCCAATTGATCGGTGTGTGGTTCCATCCTCCATGAATGTGTGTTCCCAACCTATACACCCACTAAACATATGCACTAGCAGCAATAATAATAATCGATCTCTCTCCTCAACAATAATCTCCTATCTTAATCATGCATCTCGGCCTCAAGTGCTAAATTATAATAGTAGTAATTTAAAACCTTAGAAGGGATTGGACGTACCTTCTTACGATCAAGCAACGATTATCTACAAGCACGAACCTGAGAATAGCAGCTCGGCCTCGGGCTCGGGGACAGGGACGGCGGCGCTTGGCTCGGAGATGGGGACAGGGACGTCGGCGCTCAGCTCGGAGACGGAGATGGGGACGGCGGGCGCTTGGCTCGGAGACGGGGACGCCGACGCTCAGCTTGGAGACGGGGACGGGGACGGCGGGCGCTCAGCTCGGAGACGGGGACGGGGACGCGACGCAGTATCAGCCTGGCGGCGCAAGCGTGTCGGCCCCAGGAGAGTTAGGGTTCCTGCTAGAACGAGCGAGCCCTTTTATATTGTAAACAATCACAGGCGGATTTTTAGAAAAACCGCTTGTGATATATAACATCACAAGCGCTTTTTTATTTCGACCGCCTGTGATAGATTAACTTCACAGGCGGTCAGATTTAAAAAGCGCCTGTGATGTTATATATCACAAGCGGTTTTTCTAAAAATCCGCCTATGATGTGTATATAGTATAAAAGGACTAGCCCACGGTTTCCAGCAGAACCCTATCTCCCAGGAACAGTCACAACACTATAGCGGCGGTGGATTTATTGAGATCTATGGGGAGAAGGTTTTGTTTTTGAGTTTATTGATTGATTTCAAGAGTTTATGCATATATATGATCTCTGTTTGTTTTCTTTCTCATTTTGATACGATTTTTTGCGACAATTTTGTAATATAGACCGGAATTGAAGAAAAACTTAGGAATTCCAAGATTTGGACTTGTAGTTGATCTAATTTAAAGATTCTTCATAAAGAGTTGTCTCACCTCAAGGTACCTATTGCTGCAATCTTGTTTCATTTTCTTGCACATCATTTCGTTCATGATTTAGGTATTAAATTCAATTAATTAGGGATATTTTAAATATTTTTTGTAGTTCATGTGCTAGGTACCTCTCGATATGATCTTGTTTCACTTTCATGTACATTTATTTTTCATGTTTTAGGGATGAAATCAATTAATTAATGATTTTATTGACGTTAATCAATATAGGGATAGGTAATGGGCTGAGGTTGGATGTACAATGTGCCAAGACCACATCCTTCGTACATTCAAAATTTGAGAAGCTTTATTGAAGCGGCCAACAAGCACGCGAATTTGCGAAAGAGTAAGGAGATATTATGTCCGTGCATCGATTGTGATAATAAGATAGCTTGGAGAGATACAGGAGTAATCCAATCACATCTGCTAAAAAGAGGGTTTAAAAACAATTACACGATATGGTCAGAACATGGTGAGTTGGATCCATGTGAAGTGCCTGGTAATGACGAGAGAGCTGTCGGAATTGAAGATAAGGTGGATGGTAAAGTGGATTCTGTGGATGCCAATCAAGATTTTAAAGAATTTGATTGTGAAGACATGTTGCGCCATATGGAACCAGAAATGTTGAGTTCTATGGGATCACAGAAAGGGCTACCTAAAATGGAGGGACTGGAAAGTGCCTCAAAAGAAACTTTATATGATGAATCAAAGGGTTGTGACAAAGAGTTTACTACACTACGTACAGTTCTAGAACTTCTTAAGTTGAAGGCTAGCGCCGGATGGTCTAATACTAGCTTCACAGATCTTTTGAATTTTCTGTCTCAATTACTACCAAAACCCAACAAACTACCAACAAGCACTTATAAAGCGAAGAAGCTTATATCTCCCATAGCTCTGGGTGTGCAAAAAATTCATGCATGTCCGAACCATTGTATTATGTATCGTGGCGATTTTGAGAACGCAACAAGATGCCTAGTTTGCAATGTCAGTCGATACAAGAAGAGCTACAACCAAGAGTGTGTAAAAAAATTTCCAAAGAAAAATAAAAACAAGAAATCCACTATTGGACTTGAAAGTGACGATGACACTTTTGATGATATGGATGAGAAAAAGAAGTCAAAGATCCCAGCTTTGGTGATGTCGGATCTTCCAGTAATTGATCGCTTGAAATGTTTGTTCTCAAATCCTAGGGAGGCTGAGCTTATGCGTTGGCATGCTGAAAATCGCAAGCAGAATAACAAACAGATTTGACACCCTACTGATGCATCACAATGGAAAAATTTTGATCTTATGTATCCTGAGTTTGCCAAAGAAACCAGAAATGTAAGATTTGCTTTGGGTACAGACGGAATGAATCCATTTGGTGAAAAAAGAAGTTTACATAGCACCTGGTCCGTGACTTTAACGATGTACAACCTTCCGTCATGGCTGTGTCACAAAAGAAAGTACATTATGTTGACTATTCTTATTCAAGGTCCAAAAGCAGTTGGTGTTAACATTGATGTGTTCCTAGAGCCTCTTATGGAAGATATGACAAAGTTGTGGAATGAAGGAGTTCGAATATGGGATGAGTATTGCCATGAGTATTTCAACTTAAGAGCAATTATATTTGTTACCATCCATGATTCTCCAGGTGGCGCCACACTATCAGGGCAAAAGAGTAAAGGAAAGAATGGTTGTGTAGTGTACGTCGATGGAACTGCTTCCTTGTACCTTAAATCATCCAAGAAGTTGGTGTTCATGGGACACAGACGGTTCTTGATGAAGCAGCATAAGTACCAAAAGATGAAAGAGGAATTTAACAATGAACTGGAAAGTGGAGGTGCACCAAAGCCTTATAGTGGGAAACTTGTTTTTGAAATTGTAAAGAACATTCATGTTGTATTCGGAAAGGGAAAAAACAAAGGAGAAAAGAGAAAGAGAACTGACCCTTCAACTTACACAACTTTCAAGAAGCAATAATTTTTTTTCAAGTACCTCCCATACTAGAAGGTTATGGAAATTTGCCACAGCATTGATTTGATGCACGTAGCAAAGAATGTTTTTGACAGCATCATTGGAACCTTGCTGGGCATGCCGAGTAAGACAAAGGACGGACTTAAATCACGCAATGATCTAGTAGATCTTCAAATCAGATCGGAACTTCATCCAGTGGATAGTGGCAAAGGGAAGCCTTACCTCCCCCTAGCTAGCTACAACTTGTCAGTTGAGGAGAGAACAAAAATTTGCAAATGTTTGCGTGGGGTCAAAGTGCCCACAGGTTTCTCATCCAATATCAGCAAACTAGTCAGGATGAAGGACTTGTCTCTATTTGGCTACAACTCTCATGACTGCCATGTGATGATGACGGTGTTCCTCCCAATTGCGGTAAGAGCCCTCAAAACAGAGCATGTCAAAGTTGTCATCGCACGCTTGTGTTACTTTTTCAATGTAGTTTCACAAAAAGTAATAGTTTTAGAAGACTTGGACTATCTAAAGGCATACATCATCGAGACTATGTGCAAGCTTGAAATGTGTTTTCCTCCATCATTTTTTGATATGCAAGTACACCTAATCATACATCTCGTGGATCAGATAAAAATATTAGGGCCACTATATTTACATCATATGTTTCAGTTAGAGCGATACCTGGGAGTATTAAAAGGTTATGTGTGAAATCGCGCTCACCCAGAGGGTTCAATCATGGAGGGATACACTACAGAAGAAGTGATTGAGAGCTGTATATATTACATCAGTGACAGAACAATGATAGGTGTGCCTGTACCTAAATATGAGGGTAAACTATGTGGGAGAGGGAGAATGGGCAGGAAAACTTTTCGCGTTGAGGATTACAAGCTAGTACATTGTGCTCATGGTAGTGTACTACAACATCTCACGATAGCCGAGCCTTACATAGAGGAACACCTGGATGAGCTTCGTAAAGAAAATTAGAACCGCACAGAGGACTGGATCATGAGGGAGCACAAACATCGTTTCAACGAATGGTTAATGAACAAAAACATCCCATTCGGAGACTCTTTGGAAGAGAAAACAATGAAGAATTTGGCTTCTGGGCCATCATGTTTTGTGACATCATGGCAAGCATATGACATCAATGGGTACACATTCTACACTAAATCAAAAGACATGAAAAGTGTTGCACAAAATAGCGGTGTTCGTATCGATGCTTTTGACCTACAGGGACAGAAGACCACATATTTTGGATTCATAGAGGAAATATAGGAACTTGATTATGGCCCAAGCATGAAAATACCCTTATTTAAGTGCCAATGGGTACAACATCCCGTGGGGGTGACAGTGGATAACTATGGACTCACACTAGTAGACTTAAAGAAAGTAGGATATAAAGATGACCCATGGGTTCTCGCCGAATGTGTTGCACAAGTGTTCTATGTACTCGATCCAGTAGATGAGAAGATGCATGTAGTTATTTCTGGAAAGCAAAAAATTGTTGGAGTTCAGAATGTGGGAGACGGAGATGAGGAATACAATAAGTATAATGAGATGTTCGTCTTTAACGGTCCAGAGAGAATCAAGCGTGTGGAAAACAAAATTGATAAGAACTTAAAGCCATACATGCGGAAAAATGGTAGTTCATGAAAAATTGTATGAATCAAATTGTATTTGTTAGCATGTTTGATCGACTATGCATTGTGGTTGCCAATTAATTTAAAATCTCTCTAGTTATCTATGTGTGCTATTAAAATTCATTTAAATTGTATTTGCATTTTTTTGTTAAAAATTAAAATATTAATATGGTAATCAAATCACAATCGGTTCTAATTCAGAACCGCTTGTGATACAAATCGTGCATCACAGGCGGTTTTTTCATTACGGATCGTTTGTGAAACAAATCGAGCACCACAAGCGATTTGTGTTTCGGACCGCTTGTGATACTAATACATCGCAGGCGGTCCGAAAGCCTAGGACATCCTAGGCGGTTTTCTATCCGAACCGCATGTGATGTAAAAAGCCTACCGCTTGTATAGAGCCAAATTGTACTAGTGTGTAGCGGGATTTCTAAAGCTAGTGGAACTTTGTAAATGCCTCGTAGTGTTACCCTACCTCGCCTCCTCGGTAGAGGTGTATGGGATTGGCCATCTCTTGGCAGATGGATAACATGACTTGTGGGTAAAGATGCGTAACATCTGCAGAGTGTAAAACTGGTATACTAGCCGTGCTCACGGTCATGAGCAGCTCGGATCCTCACATGATTAATTTATGAAACTTAAATTTAATTTGACATTTGCATCACATTTGGGATTATCTTATTATTACTTTTCTTTATTATTATTAAGGTTTAGTATTTACTTACACTTAGTAATTGCTAATAAAATTTTGACCAACTTATAAAAGCAATGCTCAGCTTCAGCCTCTATTTTGTTGATCAGCCTTACACTTCACATGAACTCCCACCTTTGGTGAGTTCATGCACATTATTCCCCACGACTTGTTGAGCTATGAACGTATGTGAGGTCACTCTTGCTGTCTCACACCCCCCACAGGAGAAGAACAGGTGGTCGAGGAGGAGCCACCTAACACTGAGGCATTCGACTTGATCTAGGTGGCGTCTCACAGTCAGCTTTGTGGCGCCAGGGAACAATATTTAGATCGCTTTACTTTATCATTTACTTTTGTAAGACTTCCGCTATGTAATAAGTACATTTATGATATTTATGACATTTATCTCCATGCACTCTGTTATTATGTGTGTTGTTCTTCCTTGGCGCACATATGAGATGCACCCAGATTTGTTCCTTGAATCCGGGTGTGACAGATTTATCGAGTTCTAAGTGTTGGGGGTCTCCTTCTCTGCTGAAGGTCCTCATGATGAAGGAACTATTTGTAATCAAATGAACTAAGTGCCGAAGCTTCTACAGACATGCATAAAATGCACTGTATCTTCGACAAGAACTAGAGTTTTGGCTTAAGATGGTCACGAAGGTTATACATGACATCAAGTCAGCAAGGAAAAGACCTGTTTATCCTTGATATTTGTATTAGAGTAATATATAGATATCAGGGTCATAATTGTACTTTTGCTTGGGCTGCGTCCCTTGCCTATAAATAGATGAATAGTACCTCCGTACTGTTCACGCTTGATTGGAAGATGGTATTCGCATCCTCTCTTTCGAGCAAGCCGAAGGTACAAATGTAATATATAATTTGTACCACTTTATTAATACATAATACAGGTCTTAACATCATTCTGACATGCAACATGAAATGAATAATTGTTATAATGTTGTATTGTAATACTGTTTCTATGAAAAATGAAGACTCGTTCTTCATGACCTTCGTATGAGATTCATTATCCCTGAAAGAGGATAATGCTTCGAAGGACTAAGGTCCTTAATGTTTAACATATGTGTTGCCTTGTTTTTGATTCATAGCAATTAAAAACAAGTGAACAACATTAGCGCACACCTCTAGTGAACTCACTCCCATGACTACAACAATGGCTTCGCAAAGTCATCAAGCTGCGCCACCTTCGGCGACGAATCTTATGCTTCCAATCACAGGCGGCTCAAGCTTCGAACTAGCCAATAAGAAGCAGAAGAAGGAAGCACAAAGAAGGGTACAACATGTTGGAGAGCAAGGACCCTACATCAAATCCAAATGTTCTCATGTGTCAATCACATTCTCTCAAGAGGACCTTCAGCTCAAGGATTATCCCCACAATGATGCCACGGTTATATCCTATGTCATAAAAGAATTTTTGGTCCACAATGTCCTGGTGGATACAGACAGTGCAGAAAATATTTTCTTTGCAAAGGCTTTTAGGCAAATGCACGAGCAAGAGGACAAGATACACGATGAAACACATCCGCTGTGTGGCTTCGGAGAAAACATGTAGCAGCACTTGGAAAGATAACAATGCCAATCACCTTCGGCTACATGCACAACACCAGAACTAAACAAGTTGTGATTGACATTGTAGACATAGGTTATCCCTACAATGCAATCATTAGAAGAGGAACATTGAATGCTTTCGAAGTAATACTATATCTAGCGTACTTGTGCTTGAAAATACCATCAGATCAGGGCCCAATTGCTATACATGGAATCCAAGAGGCCGCTAGAAGACCCGAAGGAAATTGGACAAATTCCAGGACCGTTTACAACATAGACGAAGCTGAAGCTCACTAGCAGCACACATACATAAGAGTTAAAGCAGCTTCGGCGGACCAGCCAAAGTCCATGCTTCTGTGTGAAGACATAGCCAGACAAAAAGTGTTGTTTGGATCCTAGTTATCTGAGGAACAAGAAAAGACTCTATCAAACTTCTTATTCAACAACAGAGATGTCTTTGCCTGGTCAGCCAATGATCTGTGTGGTGTCAACAGACATGTCATCGAACATTCTCTCAATGTAGACCCAACCATCAGACCAAGGAAGTAGAAGCTTCAGAAGATGTCAAATGACAAAGCCGAAGGAGCAAGAAATGAAGTCAAAAGATTCCTAAGTGCTGGATTAATCAGAGAAGTCACATATCTAGAATGATTAGCTAATACCGTAGTGGTAAAAAAGGCCAACAGGAAGTGGAGAATGTGTATTGATTTCATAGATCTCAACAAGGTGTGCCCGAAGGATGAGTTTCCTCTGCCTAGAATAGACTCACTTGTAGATGCGGCAGCTACTTCAAAGCTCATGAGTCTTCTAGACTTCTACTCAGGTTATCATCAGATTTGGATGAAAAAGGAAGATGAGCCCAAGACAAGCTTCATAACCCCTAGTGGAACTTATTGCTATCTTCGGATGCCTGAGGGCTCAAGAATGCTGGAGGAAGCTTCAGCAGAATGACATCCAAGGTTCTGAGTACCCAAATTGCCAGAAATGTCTTGACTTATGTTGAAGACATCATAGTCAAGAGTACGAAGCAATAAAATCACATTGCTAATTTGCAGGAAACATTTGCCAACTTCAGTAAAGCTGGCCTTAAGCTAAATCCAAAAAATGTGTCTTTGGAGTAAAGAAGGGCAAATTCCTTGGTTGCCTAGTATCAACAAAGGGATCGAAGCTAACCCAAGCAAGATAGAAGCCATACTTCGAATGGAGCCGCCGAAGTCAAGAAAGGGTGTTGAGAGATTGACAGGAAGGCTGGCATCATTGAATAGATTTATCTCAAGACCAGCAGAGAGGAATCTACTGTTCTTTGAAGTGCTAAAGTCAGCTGAAGTTTTTCAATGGGGACCAATTCAACAAAAGCCTTCAAAGACTTGAAGCAATAACTTATACAATTAACAACCTTAACTCCACCTTCATCAGGAGCTCCACTATTACTGTATGTGGCTTCCTCTCATTCTGCAGTCAGTACAGCACTGGTCCAAGAAAAGCAGGACGGGCAGACGAAGAGACAAGTCCCAGTCTACTTCGTCTCCGAAGTCTTGAGTCCGTCAAAAAGAAATTACATGCCGTGTTGGAGAAGGTACTATATGCCGTGTTGATGGCCTCCAGGAAACTTCGACATTATTTTCAACCTTACCATATAATAGTACTTTTGTCCCAACCCTTGAAGGACATCATAAGAAATAGAGAAGCCACAGGAAGGGTTGGAAAATGGGCCATAGAGCTGAATGAATTCACCATGGACTTTGTCCACCGATCTTCGATTCAATCTCAAGCACTAGCAGACTTCATTGCTGATTGTACGCTAGGGGCTCATGAAGAAGGACATTTGATACTTGAATGTCACACATGGATTTTGGGGTCCAAAACCCGGGCGCGAAATAATCACCAAGTGTGCTAGGATCAAGTCTCACACATATGATGACTTATGGTATAGAAACGAATGTCACATCTTTAATATATAACAGAGTTATGTACAAAATAGTTAAATAATTACATCATACGAAGACAACGATCCAGCAACCAAAGTTGACTAGAAGACGACGACCTAGACCTCTCACGAACTCATCACAGCATCCTTCATGCTCCTCATCCCGCGGTACTTGTTCTTGACCTGGGGGATTGTGAGTATAGCAAGGGTGAGCTCACATATGTTCATCGCTCAACAAGTTGTGGGGAATAATGTGCATGAACTCACTAAAGGTGGGAGCTCATGTGAAGTGTAAGGCTTACCAAAGGATATGGTTAAAGCTGAGCATTCTTTTAAAGTTGGTCAAAATTTTATAAGTAGATACCAACCCAATTAAGTAAGAGATCAAAATTGATAACAACATCCACAATGCAATGCAAATGATAGATTAAGTTTAATTCCATAATTTAATCATGTGAGTGTCCGAGTCGCTCTTGACCATGAGCACGGCTGATATACCAGTTTTACACTCTGTAGAGGTTGCACATCTTTACCCACAAGTCGTGTTAGTCATTTGCTACATGGTTGTATGGACCCCATACACCTCTATCGAGGAGGCGAGGTAGGGTAGCACTACGAGGCCTTTCCAAAGTTCCACTAGTTTGAGAATACCAACTATGGTTTCAGGGCGAAGGAAGCATCGGAATCCCTCGTCTGAACTGCCATCGCACAAGTTCGACCTGAGAACCTCCCTATACTCTAGCAGCGACGCCTCCCCGCTTGCCACTTTTGGGTAAGGTAGTCTCTCCCTGGCTTTCCTAATTACTTAGCCAAGGGCGTCCCATCCACCCTTGTGGTAGCACTGTTTTCCTGGGTGGTTCTCCATGTTCCAATTAACATGATGATCTTATCATGAACGATAATTAAACAACAACATAATTGGAACATGATCATAATAAAACATTAATTTCCCAAAACCAGGTAGAGCAATAGCAAATCTACCCAATAGTTCATTTGTTTGCAAGGTGGGGGATAAACAATGCTAGGAAAACCTATTAGGTCTCATCAAATTAACCTGAGCATGTCAAAGTGATTAATAGGAACATTATTAGGTAAAGAAGAGTGATCAAGGGCACGACTTGCCTTAGACTCGAGATTCCCAGATGCTTCTCCAAGTTAATCTTCAAGTGGCTCGTAATCTCGTTGCTACTCATAGCAATACAAACAAACATGGTATAGGCAAAATTAACATCACACCAAATATAAGAACAAACTGCATAATAATGTTCTACATGTTGTAACTAGATCCTAGGCTCGAGAACCACTAAAATGAGAGTTATGGTTATAAAGTTATTATTTTTTGAAGGTTTAAGTGTCTACTATAAAAAATGAGGTACAAGATTTTAATCATAGGTTTCATGGTAATACAAGGTTACTACATGATAAACAATATTAGTATGAGATTAATGCAACTAGAATGGATCAAAAAGGAGTTAAAATAAATTAGATATGAATTAAACAAGTTTTTGGAATTATTTCTATACTAGAAATTATTTTAAATAATAAATTGTTTCCTGATAACCAATGGACCGCGGACACAAAAATCAGGGAATTCGGGGTTGATTTCGTTAATTCCAGGGCCTACTTGTAATCATTTTAACACTGCTCTGGACTGTGGGTTGATTATAACAAAGCTGAGGGGCTCTTATGGAAAAAGTGACATCCGAAGGGGTATTGGCTATTTTTGGCCGTTAGATCTATCCCCGACACACCAGATTAGACAAACTCATTAACCGAAGCGGTAGGCGATCCCCGCCGTTGGATCATCGACCTAGATTTTATGAAATCGCATCAAACTACACCCGCCCGATAACGGATCAATGGCCAAGAGAAATGCGACCGAAGGGGTATCAGCACCAAATCGAAGTCGCGCGATTCCTAATCAACGTACCAGCGTCCATCTTCTAACCTCGACCCAGCCCAGACAGCGCTGCCCAGCGCCGCCGACGGCTTTTCACCGGCGCATGTTGGACCAGTGCCCATGGCACCCCATATCATGAGCCGAGCGGTTCTACACGCAGAGGAGAGAAAGGCAGATCTAGGGAAGGAAGTCTCACCGTGATTCAAGGCATAGACAGGGCTGCCCGCGGCGCTCTGCGATTTGGTGAGGGCGCCATACGTCTGGCGAGCAATTTATCTCAATTCTATCGACAATCGCGCCAAGGGAGGCTTCAACTAACTGCAGCGCAATTAGTAGTTCCTCGACTGGTCTGCGGAAGCCCAACGACGGCGTATGCTGGGTTTGTCTTTGGTGGTGGCAGCGGAGTAATATGGACACAAAGCTCTCGGCGCTATGGTTGACAGCTCGATGGGAGGATGAGGCGAGGGTATCTCGACCAGGGATTATAAATCCTAGGGGTTAGAGTTTGGGGCCGAGCAAACCCAATCGAGGCGGAGTAGAACGCGGCAACCATTGCTCTGGTTTGTTACGTGGTTGGAGAAGATCCTGCTGACGCTCGGGGCCCACCAAATAGAGGGGGAAGGAAAGGGCACAAGTGCGGCGGAGTGACTGGTGAGGTGGGGCCCACATGGCATCGAGCGTGTGCGAGCAAGGGCGAGGCCGTGAAGCTACTGGAGGCCGACCAGTGGGCCTCAAGTGTCGGCGCATGGCATACAGAGGCGGTCCGGTGGGGCCCACGCAGTGTAATGGGTGTGAGGCATGGTAGTGTGGGGCTGACACATGGGCCCGGGTGGCATAGTCTAAGAGAGGAACAGAACAAGTGGGCTGCGCAAGCGTGGAGCGGGGAGGAAAAATGGGCCGAGTGCGAGGTAAGCTGGCCTAAGTGGTCTTTTCCTTTTTCCTTTCTCTTTTCTTTGCTTATTTTTAGTTTATTTCCAAAGTCAAGGATTCAAACTAAATTTGAAATCCTATTTTAAATTTCAGATTTACAAATGTCTAATGACATCCAAATGGGAATATAAATTCTTTTGTTTACAAATTTTATTCTTCCTTCTATTTAATTATGGAAGGAATAAATGATTTTATTAAGATTTCCTTTCTCATCTTACATTTTATATTTTTATTTATAATTTGAGGTCAAATTTAAGTTATAATTCCTTTGTTTTGATAGAACACATTTTCAAATGTCTAAATCTTTATGAAGATATGATTTCGCTAACATTATTTTATTATGACCATTTACTTTTAGAAAGGGATGAATTCTAAAGTTTAATTATTTGTCAAGGGTACTTATTATTATTATTATTATTATTGTTGTTGTTCTCTAAAGGATCTCTTTAAATCACAAGTTAATATTTTGGTGTTACAAATTCTACCCCCATAAAAATAATTTTTGTCCTCGTGATTAATAAGAAAAGGGATGTATCTCAATCTTTGTCTCAACACATATGCATAGTCAAGAATCTCAGCATGATGCATAACTTGTTATTCCAAACATAGGTTCAAATAGACCTTATTATTTTTCCTAAAATACTAAAGAACTAGCTACAACCTAAGGTATTATTTAGGTCTTATAAATACTACTAAATATATATACTCAAATCTTGTTGCCCGTTGCCTTCTTCACTGGCTTCTTCACCTTCAACCGGCACCTCTTCCGGGTTTTCGGGTTCACTAGGTTTAGCTTCTGCTTCCACATGGCTAACCTGACCCCGATTGATGGATATGTCCTGATTCTTACCTCCCGAGGCCTGGCCTTGCTTCATCGGAGCTGGAGTGGTATAAGCAGCCCTGCTGGGACAGTAGTTGGCATATTGACTGACTTGTCCACATTTGAAGCATGACCTGTTTGTGGATGCATTAGGAGAAACAGGTCCTGCTGGAGTGCTTGCTTGAGGAGGAACAAATTGAGTCTGTTGGGTCTATTGCCAGAACTGCCATGAGCTGGTGTGCCCTGAGCTGCAGCATAACGAGGACGGGTACTACTTCTAGCATGTCCCTAGTTAGTAGCCCTTCTCTTTTCTCCTAGCTCAACTCTCTTGTGTTCCAGAGCGATAGCCTTGTCTAGCAGTCTCTGGAAGGACGGGAATGTGTGCTCCATTAGTTGGTATTGAAGTGGCCCAATCAAACCCTCCAGAAATAGCTCATGCTTTTTCTTATCATCATCAACTTCCCCATGAGCATATCGGGATAGCTGGATGAATTTGTCTCTGTATTCGCTTACTGACATCCCTCCCTGCTTGAGGGATAGGAACTCCTTTTTCTTGATCTTCATGAGACCAGTAGGAATATGGTAATTCCTGAAGTGAGTGGAGAATTCTGCCCAGGTAATGGTGTGAGCAGCAGCATGTGCAGCATAGTATGCATCCCACCAATCCACAGCGAGGCCAGTAAGGTGACCTGATGCATATAGCACTTTCTCCCTGTCAGTGCACTGAGCTATACTAAGCATCTTGTCCATGGATTTTAGCCAATCATCAGTTTGTAATGGGTCTGAGGAGTTAGAGAATGTAGGTGGCTTGTGACTCATAAACTCCTGGTGCTTATCCCTGGGCGGAGCTGGTGGTGGTGGAGGCGATAGTTGTTGACGTTCCTGCCGTTCTTGGCGCATTTTCTGACGTTCTTGCCGCATTTCCTGTCGCTCTTGACGTATCTATGCTTGCATTTCCGTCATTGTATTGACCATTTGTTGTAGTAATCACATTTGAGTAGAAGTCACGTCATCAACAGGTGGAGGATTCGGTGGGGGATTCATTTCTGGTTTCGAATTAGCTATAACCCTTCTTCGACGAATTCGTGTGGGTAGTGTTAGGGGTCTGCTTCGTCGCTGAAGGTCCTGTAAGAAGAAGCACCTTTGGAAGTCCAGAACAGGAACGATGCCAAAGCTGCCAGGGAGCTTCGTAGTATATTTCAAAATGCACCGACTTAAAGATGAGATGACCAATCGACCCATGATAGACTGTGTAATGATTGTAATCATTTGTAGAGGACATGGATGTAAATTCACACAGGCTGCGCCCTATGCCTATAGGTGAACAGTACCCCCGTACTGTTCACGCTTTTTCATCGCATTCGTATCTTCGTACTTCTGTCAAGCTCAAGGTACAAATGTAATTTAGTTTAATTTTCACATATTCATGATTATTTAACAATAAATGTTCATATTTCGATATTATGTGATTATTTATGTTGTTGTCTCATGTTTCATTACCTTCATCTTCTGATTACATATGTCGTGTTTATGAAGGTATGTCCTTCATAACCTTCGTCCGAAGATCGTTATATCCTAAGGGAAATAATGCTTCGAAGGACAAAGGGCATTAACACTTAACATTTTTCTTGTGTGTTGCCTTGTTCTTAATTCATAGCATTTGAGAACAAGTCCCCAACATTGGAACCCACCTCCGGTGAACTCACTTCCACTGTTGAGCTGATGGCTTCGTTCAACAACCAAGCTGAAGCACCTTCGGCTACGAAGCTTGTGCTCCCGATAATAGGTGGTTCAAGTTCAGAACCGGCTAACAAAAAGTAGAAGAAGGAAGCACAGAAAAGGGTGCAGCATGTTGGGGTGCAGGGACCCTTCATCAAGTCAAAATGGTCTCACATCCCAATCACCTTCTCCTAGGAGGACCTTCAGCTCAAGGACTATCCTCACAATGATGCTATGGTCATATCTTGTGTCATCAAGGGTTTTCTCGTCCACAATGTTCTGGTTCATACAGGCAGTGCTGCGGATGTCATATTTGCTAAGGCCTTCAGACAAATGCAGATAAGATTCATGATGCTACACATCCCCTATGTGGCTTCGGAGGAAAGCAGATCATAGCACTTGGCAAAATCACAATGCCAGTCACCTTTAGCTTTGTTCACAATACAAGAACTGAATAAGTTGTTTTGAAATTGTTGACATGGAATACCCCTACAATGCAATCATTGGTCGAGGGACACTTAATGCTTTCAAAGCTATACTTCACCCAGCATATCTATGCATGAAGATACCTTTGGAGCAAGGGCCCATTGCTATTCATGGAAGTCAAGAGGCTGCCAGAAAGGCTGAAGGAAATTGGACAGATTCAAAAGCAATCCACAATATAGATGGAGTCGAAGCTTGTGAACAGTATAAGTACAGAAGAGAGAAGGTCGCTTCGGCTGATCAGCCGAAACCCATGCTTCTATGTGAAGATATAGCAGAGCAGAGGGTACTGCTAGGGTCTCAACTAACTGAAGAGCAGGAGAAAACTTTGATAAGGTTTCTATTCAACAACAAAGATGTCTTTGCTTGGTCAGCCAATGACCTTTGTGGTGTCAACAGAGACGTCATTGAACATTCACTCAATGTCGACCCATCCTTCAGGCCAAGAAAGCAAAGGCTTCGGAAAATGTCTAATGATAAAGCTGAAGGTGCTCGAAATGAAGTAAAAAGGCTTCTCAGTGCTGGTGTTATCAGAGAGGTAAAATATCCAGAGTGGCTTGCCAATACTGTTATGGTAAAGAAGGCCAATGGCAAATGGAGAATGTGTATTGACTTCACAGATCTTAACAAGGCCTGTCCAAAGGACGAATTTCCATTACCAAGAATAGACTCTCTTATAGATGCAGTAGTTTCTTCAGAACTTATGAGTCTGCTGGATTGCTACTCAGGATATCATCAAATATGGATGAAGAAGGAGGATGAGCCGAAGACTAGCTTCATAACTCCCAGTGGCACCTATTGCTACCTTCAGATGCTTGAGGGGCTCAAGAATGCTGGAGGAAGCTTCAGGAGAATGACAGCTAAGGTCCTTCATTCTCAGATAGGCAAAAATGTGCTAACATATGTTGATGACATCATAGTAAAAAGCACAAAGCAAGAAAATCACATTACCGATCTACAAGAAACATTTGCTAATTTCAGGCAAGCTGGCCTAAAATTAAATCCAGAAAAATGTGTCTTTGGAGTGAAGAAGGGTAAGTTCCTTGGATGCCTAGTTTCAACGAAGGGGATTGAAGCTAATCCAGGCAAGATCGAAGCTATCCTTCGGATGGAACCACCAAGCACAAAGAAGGGGGCCCAACGGCTGATAGGAAGACTGGCATCATTGAATAGATTTATATCTAGATCAGCAGAAAGAAACTTGCCATTCTTTAAAATACTAAAGTCAGCCGAAGTCTTTCAATGGGGCCCAGCTCAACAGAAAGCCTTCGAAGAGCTGAAGCAATACTTGATTGATCTAACAACATTAACTCCACCTGCGCCAGGGGCTCCGTTACTATTGTATGTGGCAGCTTCGCACTCTGTAGTGAGTGTGCCGCTTGTGTAGGAGAAACTGGAAGGACAAATTAAAAAGCAAGCCCTATTGTACTTTGTCTTCGAAGTTCTAAGTTTATCAAAGAAAAATTATACAGAGTTGGAGAAGGTGTTGTATGCTGTCTTAATGGCCTCTAGAAAGCTTCGACATTATTTTCAGGCATTCCATATAATTGTTCCTTCATCATAGCCTCTAAAGGATATTATGAGGAACAAAGAAGCTACTGGAAGGATTGGAAAGTGGGCTGCGGAACTCAACGAATTCAGCATTGATTATGTGCATAGATCCTCAATTCAGTCCCAGGCGTTAGCAGACTTCATCGCTGACTGGACGCCAGGGGCTCAGGAAGAAGAAGCAAATAAAGATGCCGAAGCTTAGACAGTGTTCTGCGATGGTTCCTAGGGAACCTTTGGAGCAGGTGCGGCTGCTGTCTTAGTTGCACCTTCCAAAGTCAGAACATGCTATGCAATAAGGCTTGATTTCAACTGTACAAATAATATTGCTGAATATGAAGCTTTACTTTTGGGGCTTCGGAAGTTAAAGGCAATGGGGATAAGAAGGGCGGTCCTTAAAACCGACTCTCAAGTTATTTCTGGTCATGTTGACAAAAGTTGTAAGGCAAGAGATCCGAAGCTTGAGAAATACCTGGACACAGTTTGAAGGCTTGAAGCTTCTTTCGAAGGGTTTTCTGTTAAAAATATTCCACGAGGAGAAAATGAGCATGCTGATCTACTAGCCAAGTCAGCGGCACAGGGGCTGCCTCTACCTCCGGAAGTATTTTTTGAGACAATAAGAGCACCTTCGGTGGAACTTCTCGAAAGAGCAGTGCTCACTATATCTCCTGTCCATAGTGAAGATTGGAGGACTGAGATTATATCTTTCCTCCAAGGTAACTATCTCTCGGATGATGAGGTTTACAACAAAAGAATGGAAGCAAGAACAAGACCATATGTTATAATAGAAGGGGAATTATATAAACATGGAGTTTGTTCCCCACTTCTCAAGTGCTTATCCAGAACTGAAGGTATAGAACTGATGAAGGAAATACATGCAGGATTGTGTGGATCTCATATTGGGTCCAGACCTCTCCTGGGAAAGGTTTTCCGACAAGGATTCTATTGGCCAAAGACAGCTTCGGACGCAGCAGATTTGGTTCAAAAGTGTGAAAATTGCCAAAAATATGCAAGAAATCAGAAACAACCTTCATCTTTGACTCAGCTAATACAACCAACCTGGCCATTACAAAGATGGGGCCTGGATTTGTTAGGTCCACTTCCACCAGCACAAGGCAATTTAAGATATGTTGTGGTAGCTGTAGAATATTTTTCCAAGTGGATTGAGGCGAAGCCTTTGCCACGATAACTTCGGTCACAGTCCAGAAATTTTTCTGGCAAAACATTGTTTGTCGCTTCGGCGTGCCGAAGGCTATAACTGTGGATAATGGAACACAGTTTGATGTCGAAGCTTTCAAGGAATTCTGTGATCAAATTGGCACGAAGATTCATTTTGCGTCAGTCAGACATCCAGAATCAAATGGACTTGTCGAAAGAGCAAATGGTATTATAATGACAGGAATAATGAAGCTAATCTTTAATCAGCCCAGAGGAAAGTGGCCAGATGAATTGATTAAAGTGGTGTGGAGCCACAATACGAACGTATCAAGATCAACAGGTTTCACACTATTTAAGTTATTGTTCGGTGACGAAGCCATAACCCCCAAAGAGGCTAAAATGGGGTCAATAAGAACAGTAGCTTCGGCTGAAGACGAAGCTAATTATTCTGTGACAAAAGATACCATAGAAGGAACCAGACTTCAGGCCGTGGAAAATACCAACAAATATCAAGCCGAAACAATAAAATGGCGCGATAGAAAAGTTCGATTGAAAGACATTAAGCCAGGACACTTGGTGCTTCGGAGAGTAGCCAACCCTGACACAGTAGGCAAACTTTAGCTGAAGTGGGAAGGCCCCTTTTTGGTAGTATCTTTGTTAAGACCTGGTTCTTACAGGTTAAAGGACATGGACGACAACGATATTCCCAGATCTTGGAATGCGGATGAGCTTCGGCGATATTATGTATAAATTGATGTAATCTTTTTCATTTTTTCTATGGCACCCTTTTCCTTTCCAAAGGGGGAGAAAGATTTTTAATGGGGCCATAGTCTATAATTTTTCCTTTCTAATTTAGCCCTACGAGGGCAAAGTCCCCCAAAATATGTAAATGTAAAATCTGAGCATGCACCATCGAGTGCAGAAAAAAAAAAAAACAGGAAGAAGCTCGAAAGTCGTCCCTAAGGGGATGCAGAGCACGACGAAGTTACAAAAGACGATCCTAAGGGAGCACAGCGTAAGTTTTCTGCTCAAAAGTCGTTCCTAAGGGAATGCAGCGCCAAATACCGCTGAAATATAAGGCGAAGCGCGAAAAGTCAACGCGAGTACCACTGAAATAAAAGGCGAAGCGCGAAAAGTCAACGCGAATACCGCTGAAATAGAAGGCGAAGAAGTTCAAAAGACGTTCCTAAGGGGATGCAGAACTTACACCGAAAAATAAGCGGTGCAGTCGAAAAATAAATGGCAAAGAGATTTCAGTCATTCCGAAGGGAATGAAGGCTATGGATGAAGCTTTGTATGTGTGTGACTGGGCATTCACTTGCACGATACATTACATCATACATTGCATTCATAAACATTCATTTAGGCATACGTAGGATCATCATCATATCATAGACAGTTACTTCGTCTCCAAGAATAAGGCTTCGGAAGCAGATCAATGCTTTGTTGCGTACGAAAAGAAGGGAAGGTGTTTTTCGCCTTCGACTCAAAAAAATACAAGTTTCACCCACATCAAAGCAGTTCACACATTGACGGAAAGGTAAAAATATATTACAAGGTATGGACAAATTTACAGAGTAGAGTCTGATTCTCAAATTATAATATTCTTTACAAAGGATGATACAAGAGCTTGTCTAGAGTTTTTTCACAGCCAGGTTTTCAGCTTCATCATTATCTGCTAAGCTTCAGATTGTCTGCTAGGCTTCGGCTCAATGCTCCTCAGCTTCATCATCCTGTACATGTCCAAGCATTATAAGGTAAATTCAAGTTTCAAGGAAAAAGGTAAGCACAAGTTTTGAGTTTATTACCGGTTTAAGGTGACTTCGAGCTTCGTCACCAGCCAAATCTCGCCCCCCTTTGCCCAGATTTGAGTAACGAATCTATTTCCGATGCTTCGGGCAGGGCCGGGGATGTCGTTCAAGTCTGCCGGTGACAAGCTGAAGTTTGGTCTGTTTACAATATTTCCATATGTACAGCCAGCCTTCATGAAAGCGACAGTTGTGCCTCGAGAAGCTAACAGGGCACAAAAGTCACCATGTCTAGCTATAATTTCGTCGAGAGCATCAACTTCACCTTCAATATGATGAAGTGTCCCCGGCAGGTCTTCAACCGAAGGTTTAAACTTTTCAGAACTGGCCCCAACTGAGTTAAAGACCTGTTTCAGTCGTTGAACGCACCGGGTGCCGAAGCCTAAGCATTTTTCCTGAAGATCTTTGAGTGATTTCTGAAGATTCGAACTTTTTTTAGCCTCAGCTTCGAGTTTTGTTTGGAAATCATTCTTCTCTTGCTCAAAGTTTTTTTAACTGCAGGGAAAGTTCACCGTTCAATCTAGTGATCTCAGCTTGGGCTTCTGCCAGTGAACCTTCCATCGTTTGAAGCATGAAGTCTTTCTTTTCTAGGGCAGCTTCATGATCTTTAATCTTCTTCTCTAAACCCTCAATTATAACTTCGTTTTTCTTATCCTCGAGGTCTTGTTGCATCCTCAAGGCTTTGCTTAGCAGTAGGCTCTGGCAAAATAACTTTCATCAAAAAACATCCTCATATCAAAACGATAAAAAGTAAAGGGAAAATTTTACCTTAAAGTTAGAGTAAAACAGGCTACCGGCGATATGTTGTCGCCGGTATCTGCTGAGATCAGCTTCGAGCTTTAGAAAACCAACACTTTTCGATAAAGTGCTGACAACCTTCGCCCCAATTCGGTCTCGAAGGCATCCTAAACTCTCTTCGGTAACACCACCGAAGAGCAGTGCCCCTGGCTGATACCCGCACGATATGGCATAGTCCTTCAGTTCTTCTTTTTCAGCCTTTGACAATTCTTGCCCAATAATGTTTTGAAAGTTAAAATTTTCCTCTTCCAAAGTATCTTCGGCAGGCTCCCTCTCTTTTCCAGGCACATTTTCCCCTTTTTTAGGCACTGCGGCCGGGGTCTCCTCAACAGCTGCAGCAGTTTCTTCCTCAGCCATTTTTAAAATCATTTCATCAATGTCTTCGAGTGTGGTTTCCAAATCTGTGGCTTCGGCTGCTGCAGCTTCGGAAGTAGCAGCTTCAGGAGGAGCTGCTTCGGCTGCTGCTGTTTTCGGCGCTGAGGCCAGTGGCGGTGTTTCCTCAATAGCCTCAATGACAGTAATAATTCTTCGCTTTTTTGGTTCAGCAGGCTTCTCGGCAGCTGAAGGCTTCTTCTTCTTTTGTAAAAGCTTCATCAGTTCCGGTCCCAGCGGACTTAGCTTATTAGGTAGAGATTCAGTCATTACCTTTAAAATTTCTTCTGCGTCAGTAACAAAAGGCGTTGAGGGAGCTTCTTCTTCTAAATCAGCCTTCGGCTTCGAAGCTGGAGCCTTTCTTTTCTTCGACACAACTACCTTTGGCTCAGGATTAGATTTTTTCTTTTTTGCTAAAATTTCATCCTCTTTTATCATCCTGGCAGCTTGCCTTTGTACAACACTAACAACCCTTCTTCGTTTCGGCCCTTTGGCACCTTTGCTTAACCTTTCATAGTCTGGGTATTCAAATTTCAAAGCATCCATTACTCGATTTAGCCTTCGTTTTGGCCGGGTGCCGAAGGCTGCTGTCATCAGTTGATCTTCTTTTTTCTTATAATTGCCCAAGATTTCATTGCACATAACTTCAATTGTATCCAACCATTCCTGGCAGGGTTCTTTGAAGTGTTTCTTGAACTTAAAATGATAAGGCAACCGAACGAGTTCATTCTTTTTCTTCTCTCCTTTAAGCTTCGGCATATCCCATTCCTTCAACGTTGGGAATACTTTATTGGCTAAATATTCCTGAACTAGATCCCTAGTACCAATATGCTCAGACACAACTCTAAAATCACGCACAGCATCTGGGCATGCTGTCCCCAGTGTCATATTGCACTGAGGCCTAGTCAACCCGAAGGTTAGCTCTAAGAGACTCTGAACTAATTTCTCCTTTTTCTCATCAATCTTAACATAAAACCATTCAGTTTTCCAACCGGTCGGCCATTTGGTGCGGTAGCTAACCACCGGTGTCTTCATGTCTTTGCGATAAGCAAAATTATAGCAGCCGAAGTTCTCGTGCAATCCATCTTCTCTAGCCTTTGTCTGATAGTGAAGTTTGTGTACCCGGCAAAAGGCTTCGGCAACCGGCTCCGCTCCTTGGCTTCGAAGAGCCTAGATAAAGACGCTGAGCCTAACGATAGCGTTAGGAGTCAGCTGATGAAGATAAACTTCGAATTTTTCCAAAACATCTGCAATCATCCCATGTAGAGGAAACCTTAATCTTGCTTTAAAGAAGCTTCTGAAGACTACCACCTCATTGTTTTCTGGCTTTGGGGTTGTCTCTTCCCTGCCAAAGCGAACCAGCTTCTTCTCGGCTTCCCTGAAGTAACCTAGTTTCATCATCATCGGCATATTAGCTTCAGAAATAGTCGATTTTCCAAAATCCAAGTGGCTGGGCTTAGATGGCAAGGCGGAATAATCATCCATATCTTCCTCGTCAGCCTCACTCTCTGCAATATCTGCCTCCTCAGCTTCGGCAGCAGGTGCATCTTTATCAGCATTACCCTTTGGCATAACCAGTCTCGACTGCCTCATCACTTTGGAGATCGGGGCAGTTCCAGCAGCTTCGGCATCCTCTCCGTCGCGTGTAACCCTAGCTGTTGAACGGACCCTAGCCATTTGATGATTGAACTTCTTGCGAAGTTGAATAATTTTTATCTTTGCCGAAGCTCCCTCTTGTGACGAAGCTTTGGTTTAGAGTACGGTGAATATGCTTCGGCTGTGGTCGAATTTTTCGGCAGCACAACAGTACAATAGTAGTAAATGCTGTGGTAACTTCACACCTACCCGTCTGTATATATAGTGTTGCAGGTGGGAAGGTAAATCGACAGGGCGATTGCACCCGCTGAACAGCCGCCCACACCCACTGAACGGTGGACCATGCTGCCTGAGGAATCAAATCACCGGATCGAGTGAATCCGTCCTATGGTGGGACTGCCTTGCACTCGGAATATTTAAATCGTTTCTCGACAACGAGCTCAGGGAAGGTGTTTTTCGGAGCTTCGGCATCTCGAAGCCTAAAAGAATTTTTCACGGGTCGAGCTCGTTACGAAAAACGATCTAGCACCGTGAAGGGGCTACTGTTGGGGGTCTGCTTCGTCGCCGAAGGTCCTTTAAGAAGAAGCACCTTCGGAAGGCCAGAACAGGAATGATGCCAAAGCTACCAGGGAGCTTCTTAGTATATTTCAAAATGCACCGACTTAAAGATGAGATGACCAATCGACCCATGATAGACTGTGTAATGATTGTAATCATTTGTAGAGGACATGGATGTAAATTCACACAGGCTGCGCCCTGTGCCTATAAATAGGTGAACAGTACCCCCGTACTGTTCACGATTTTTCATCGCATTCGTATCTTCGTACTTCTGTCAAGCTCAAGGTACAAATGTAATTTAGTTTAATTTTCACATATTCATGATTATTTAACAATAAATGTTCATATTTCGATATTATGTAATTATTTATGTTGTTATCTCATGTTTCATTACCTTCATCCTCTGATTACATATGTCGCGTTTATGAAGGTATGTCCTTCATAACCTTCGTCCGAAGATCATTATATTCTAAGGGAAATAATGCTTCGAAGGACAAAGGGCATTAACACTTAACATTTTTCTTGTGTGTTGCCTTGTTCTTAATTCATAGCATTTGAGAACAAGTCCCCAACAGGTAGATCAGCACCTCCTCCCCTCCTGGTATTAACCCTCTAGGTTAGAGACATATGGTAAGATAATTTTGCAAGGGGAATAATTTAGCAGGCAGAACAGATAGACTAGTAGCTAGTCATAAGCTGAAGGATCTTAGGCAGAGCTTTGATCTATTTTTGTGTTGATGTGGGGATAACTATTCTTATAATATGACTCTCTAAGGATAAGATAGAATCTATTAAGATGAGATGATTCTAATACTAGATATATTATAATGGGGGATAACCTAGGTTGTCTAGTTATTTTATAAACATTTTTTATGCCTATATGTAGATACAGATGCAATTGGGGATATTACTCCACAACTCATCACACTCAATCAAAGAATCAAATCAAAAGTTATCATACGAACAAAACATTCAACAAAACATTCAAGGATATAGGTACCTACAAAATAGTTTTGTTTTTGTTCCTAAAATTAGGTCTCCTATTCCTAAAGGTCACTTTAGGTACAGGATTTTAAAGTGTGAAATCCACTTTTGTCTTTAGAGGTGAAAATGTAAGAATAATTAGAGTACAGCAGCAATATATGAGAAAAGATTAAGAAAAGTTTAGAAAGAATCAGAGTAGCAAAGGTATGTATGTAAGAGTTATCCAGTTCTATCTAGGTTTTGTTCACAGTCAACATTGCTCTGATACCACTTCTGTCACACCCAGATTTTAGGGGTTCAAAACCCGGGTGTGAAATAATCACTATTGGGGGCCTTCGTCTTCCGAAGGTCTTCAAAAACACGACTAACATGCTTTTGTCACACCCAGGCTTTAAGGAACAAAGCCGGGTGCATCTCATACATGCGCCAAGAAGACAACATATATAATAACAGAGTGTATAGGGATAAATGTCGTAATAATCAGAGTATTTATTACATAGCGGAAGTCTTATTACAAAATAAAAGAATAAATGTAAAACAAACTAAGGATCGTCCTTGGCGCAGAAGTCAACTCGGGAAACGCCACCTAGATCAGATCAAACTCCTCGCCTTGTGGCTCCTCCTGAACCACCTGTTCTTCTCCTGTGGGGGGGTGTGAGACAGCAAGGGTGAGCTCACACATGATCATAGCTCAACAAGTTGTGGGAACCAGTGGGCATGAACTCACCAAAGGTGGGAGTTCATGTGATGTGTAAGGCTAATCAACAACAGGGGTTAAAGCTGAGCATTGCTTTTAATTAGTTGGTCAAAATTTTATTAGCAGTTACTAAATGTAAGTAAATACCAAACCTTAAATAAAGTAATAGAACAAAATTAATAAATAATCCCATGCATATGCAAATGACAAAATTGAATGTAAGTTTCATAAATTAATCATCAGAGAGTCCTGAGCTGCTCATGACCGTGAGCTCGGCTAGTATACCAGTTTTACACTCTGCAGAGGTTGTACCCTTTACCCACAAGTCATGTTGCCCATCTACCAAGGGATCATGACTCCCATACACCTCTACCTAGGAAGCGAGGCAGGGCAACACTATGAGGCCTTTACAAGGTTCCACTAGCTTTCGAAAACCCGCTACAGTTTATGGGAAGACCACTTGCAAGAATCCCCCGTCTGACCACCATCGCAGCAAAATCAACCCGAGAACCTCCTTGCATGCAACTCCCCTACTGCCCTTGCCCCTTTTGGGTAAGGTAGTCTTCCACTAGCTTTCCTAATTAGTTAGCCAAGGGGTCTCATTCCTCCCTTGTGGTGGCACATATTTCTCAAGTTAAGCTCCATGTTCCAATTAACATTAATGATCTTGACATGAACATAAATAGAATAACAAAATAACTAGAACATGGATATAATGAAAGATTATCCCAAAACCATGTAAAGCAATAGCAAAACTACCCATGTGAATCAGGGATAACAAGGTAAAGAGATAAACAAATCTAGGGTGACCTATTGGGTCCCATCAAAAGTAACCTATGCATGAATAAATGATATTTAAAGAACATTATTGGGTATAAAAGTGATCAAGGGCACAACTTGCCTTCAATGAGTTCCTGCTCAGCTACTTCTATCTGCTGGTCACCAGGATCCTTAATCACAGGCTCCTCTACTCGCCACAATACAAACAAGCACATTATATAGATAAAATTAACATCACACCAAACATGTAAACAAAATACATAATAAAAATCTATACGTTAAAACAAAATCCTAGGAACATAAATCATAATTTTTGGAGTTATAGATTTTAAGATGTGAATTTCCAAAGGTTTTATGTGCTTAAAATAGGATTAAGTGAGAAACTAATTTTCTTACTGTTGTCATGTAAAAACAGAGACTCTAAGTGATAGAGAATAATATTACAAAAATTTAGAAAGTTGAATGGATCGATTTGGAGTTCATATGAATTTTCTATGAAATAAACAAGTTCTAGGGTTTATTTTCATATTAAAAATCCAATTTATAATTCATTTAATCAATTTAAATCAGTATTGGACTGGGCCTCAATTCCCGGAAAGTACAGGGGTCTTGGGGTAACATTTCTAAGACACAGGGAACAACTAGTTGGACTGCGGGTCAAATCCCTAATTACCGGGGGGCTCTTTAACAAAAGTGCCAAAGCGAAAGGGATGAACAGACTTGGGTCGTCCGATCTAAAGTATGCGCATAGGATTAGACACTTCCCTGCACGAACCGGTACACATCGTTGTCCACCGGATTTAAAATCTATGACCTAGATTTTATTCTCTCCGATCTAACCGATGCCATCCGATCTAGATCAACGAACCAGAACGAATATGGCGAAAGAGTACGCGGGATCTAATCTCAACCCTTCATCCACACATCCACGGTCACTACTCAACGCACGCGCAAGGTGCTTAGACGCGATGGCGCCCGCCCTCTCATGGCGGCGCCATGGCCAGAGAAATCCCGGCGAGGCCCGGCTACACCAACTCTGGAGGAAGTCCGCTCCACACGAAGCTAAGACTACGGCGAACCCACGGGGGATGACTGCGCCCATCACCACACGACCTGACCCTACAACCCACGATACGGGTGGCGCCAGGGCAAATTCCCGACCCCAGAGGCCGAATTCGCCCCAATCCACATGCAATTGGCGACGGCGCGACATTAACTAAGGAAAGGAACAGGTCGAGGGTGAGAAATCGAGAACTCACCGAGAACGGAGGGGGAATTTGTGTAAGAGCCCTACGACGGATCCGTGTACCCGTCCGTCTCCGATGAGGAATTAAGTGGTCGCTGGCCAACCACACCCCCAATTAGTCACATGGAAAGCAATAGCAGACCCCCGAGATGCCCCAGGCCCGGACACAGAGGGCCAAACGGCAATGTAGATCGATGTCGACGGTGGCGGCCCGTTTTCCCCCACGGCGGCATAGAATTCCAGCGGTGGAGGCGAGGTGGATGGTTAACGGCGACACGGGAGGCAGAGATAGGTTTCTGGGATCCTTTATACGTCGTTGGGAGCGCCAACTCGGTCCCTGGTGGGCGCACGGCTGGACTGATTCACAGCGGACGATGCGGCGGAGGTGCAGAGGTGGTTAGCGAGGTAGGCAGCGAGCTGATGCGTGGGCCCCGTGCGACAGCGAGTGCGGCGCGGCGCGAGAGAGATAGCCGCGGCGCGGGCCCCACTGATCAGTGTAACGGCGCGCGCATGAGGTACTGATGGGTAGGCCTGGCCCGTTAGTGAGGCAAGGAAACCCAGGCGCGCGTGCACGCCGTATGGGCCGCACGGTTTTAGTCGGCCGACTTCCTAGTGTTTCAGCCCAAGCGCTGTTTCTTCTTTTTTTTTCTTTTTTTGTTCTTCCTTCTCATTTTGAATTTAAGTTTCAAATTCAAATCCTATGGTAAATTCTCCTCAGATTAAAAGTATAATTTGCATAAACCTAGAATGTGATGAATTTATTTATTTATAAATTTTTATTTTATGTCATATAATATTTCTCTCTTATTTTCTTTATATTGTTCTCAATTCCTTAAAGTGCACCTTTGGTTTGAATTCAAATTCCCTCTCATTATTATATTTCTTTTATTATTGTTATTTTTCTATTGTCACAAATAATGCACTCACAAAATAAAGTCTCAACATGATGCATAATTTATTTTTGGGGTATCTTTTGTTATTTATTTATTTATTTGTTTTCATGTGATGTTCTCATGAAATGATAAATATGGGTAACACACATATATACAAAGGAATGTCATCTCTCCCTTTTAGGTTATCCTACACAAATTACAAGTTGGGTATTACAAATCCTACCCCCCTTAAAAATAATCTCGTCCTCGAGATTTAGGAAGAACTAGGGAAAAGATGGGGGAAATCTATGCGAAGCTCTTCTTCTCTCTCCCAGGTGGCTTCATCCTTTCCATGGTGACTCCATTGCACTTTGCACATCTTTACCATCTTATTTCTTGTAACTCGAGTCAATGTATCCAGAATCTTGATCGGGTACTCCGTGTAAGTCAAATCACCCTGAACACTGAGCTCTTCCATTGGTAACTGTTCCTCAGGGACATGGAGACACTTCTTGAGCTGAGACACGTGGAACACATTATGCACATCTCATAGACTAGCAGGTATCTCGAGTTGGTATGCCATCTCGCCAACTCGCCTAAAGATCAAGAATGGTCCAATATAGCGAGGGGACAATTTGCCCTTAACTTTGAATATCCTCATTCCACGAAGTGGTGACACCATGAGATACACATAATCTCCTTCCTCAAATTCCAGTGGTCTTCTTCTATTATCAGCATAGCTCTTTTGCCTGGTTTGAGCTACCCTCAAATTCTCTCGAATTATACGGACTTGTTCTTCTGCTTCTTGAATCAGTTTAGGCCCAAAGAACTGTCTTTCTCCAGTTTGATCCCAATATAGAGGAGTCCTGCACTTCCTCCCATATAAAGCTTCAAAGGGTGACATCTTCAGACTGGCCTGATAACTATTATTATATGAAAACTCAGCATAAGGTAGACTTTTATCCCAACTTCCCCCATGCTGAAGGGTACAAGCTCTCAACATATCTTCCATTACTTGATTAGTCCTTTTAGTCTGTTCATCAGTCTGAGGGTGATAGGCTGTACTAAAATTCAACTTTGTATTCATGTTCTCAAGAAAGCTTCTCCAAAATCTTAAGGTAAACTGTGAACCTCGATCAGACACGATCTTCTTTGGTACTCCATGTAGACAGACAATCCAAGCCATATATAACTCTACTAGCTGAGAACCTTTATAAGTAGTCTTGACAGGAATAAAGTGAGCCACTTTAGTCAATCTATCCACAATCACCCATATAGCATCATATCCTTTCTAGTGCGAGGCAATCCAGTAATAAAATCCATACCAATCTCTTTCCACTTCCACTCAGGTATCTTCAGTGGGTGCAGTAGTCCAGCTGGCCTCTGGTGTTCAACCTTAACTCTTTGACACATATCACACATAGCCACATGTGCAGCCACATCTCTCTTCAATCCACACCACCAGTATTTTTGCTTAAAATCCTGATACATCTTGGTGCTACCAGGATGAATAGAATAATCCGAGTCATGGGCCTCCTTTAAAATAGTCTCACGAAGGCTTTCAATATCATGAACACATATCCTGTCCTTGAACCATACTGTGCCTTGCTCATCTTCCGTGAATTCCTAACCTCAACCTTCAGTAATCGGATCCTTAATCTCTTGTATTTTAGCATCACCAATTTGTCCTTTGCGGATTTCTTGCTCCAAAGTAGGTTCCACTTCAATAGTAACTCCTTCAGTGTGAGCAACTATCCCTAGGTTAAGTCTCCTAAAATCCTCAACAATCTCATCGGGTAGCTAGGCAACAACAGCTGAATGAACATGCTCCTTTCGACTCAAGGCATCTGCAACCAAGTTTGCCTTGCCCGGGTGATAGTGAATCTCCAAATCATAATCCTTAATAAGCTCTAACCAACGGTGTTGCCTAAGGTTGAGATCCTTCTGAGTGAATATATACTTCAAACTCTTATGGTCCATGTATACTTGATACTTGGTTCCCATAATATAAAGTCTCCATATCTTAAGCGCATGCACAACGGCAGCTAGTTCTAAGTCATGCGTGGGGTAGTTCAATTCATGTTTCCGCAGCTGACGAGACGCGTAGGCGATCACATGTCCTTCTTGCATGAGCACACATCCTAAGCCTTGGCCATATGCATCACAATAAATGTCAAATACCTTCTGTAGATCTGGCATAACCAACATTGGTGGTGACATTAATCTTTTCTTTAATTGCTCAAAGCTATCTTGGCACTTCTCATCCCACTTAAACTCTCTTCCCTTCTCCAGAAGCGAGGTCATAGGCATAGCGATCTTAGAAAATCCTTCAATAAATCTTTGATAATATCCAGCAAGTCCTAAGAAACTCCAAATCTCCGTAACTGTAGTGGGTACTCTCCACTCCATTATCTCCTTGACCTTAGCAGGATCCACTGATATTCCTCCATTAGAAATAATATGACCAAGAAATGGCACCTCGCCAATCCAAAACTCGCACTTGCTAAACTTGGCATAGAGTTGATTATCTCTTAGCTTCTGTAGCACCAATCTCAGATGTTCCTCATGATCACTATCACTCTTGGAATAGATAAGAATATTGTCGATGAATACCACAACGAATCTGTCCAAATACTCCATAAAAACCTTATTCATCAAATTCATAAAATAAGCTGGTGCATTGGTTAATCCAAACGACATAACAGTGAACTCATATAATCCATATCGGGTCGAGAATGTTGTCTTGGGAATGTCTGATGGCCTAATCCTCATCTGATGGTAACCTGATCGGAGATCAATCTTCGAGAATACCCTTGCACCTCTCATTTGATCAAATAAATCCTCAATGCGGGGTAACAGATACTTGTTCTTCACAGTAACATCATTAAGTGATCTATAATCCACACACATCCGCTGTGATCCATCCTTCTTCTGTACAAACAGGACCAGCGCTCCCCAAGGTGAGGAACTCGGATGAATGTACCCAGCCTCATGTAACTCCGTTAATTGCTTCTTCAGTTGCTTTAACTCTTCTACGGACATTCTGTATGGCCGTTTAGAAATAGGAGCAGTTCCAGGTAGAAGATCAATCACAAACTCAACTTCCCTATCTGGTGGCATCCCTGGCAACTCCTCTGGAAAGACATCCGGAAAATCTCTAACCACACGGATGTTGTCACCAACAAACTCCTCAGGTATAAAGAACATCACATGTTTGGATGAGGTGGTTACTGCAATTTGAACTTGAAACTTTTCTCCTTTAGGGCTGGTGAGTTCTACGGTACCCCTACCACATGCTATAATGGCCTTTGCCTTTCTTAACCATGATATACCAAGGATCAGATCTATACTACTTGCCTCTAATATTATAGCAGTAGCTCCAAATTCTCTTCCCATAATTGTTAAGGTCAATCTACGTGTCATTTGATTTGCCTCAATAGGCCCTTTAGGTGTAATTACTATCATTGGTTTTCTCATATTTAGCAGTGGCATCTTGATAGTAGACGTGGCTCGATCTTCTGTGAGATACGATAACTTGATTGGGTGGAGATCTCGACATTGATGATCCAAGGCTCCGAGCGAACGGTTCCTAGCAATCACTACACCACGGCTCCATTGGTTATCACCCGTGACATACGAATGACCTTGCCACGAAGGCTTATCCCTGCAAGCGCAATCAAGAACACAAGCAAGAACAGGAAAGAAACGCAACCAAAATTGTATTGATTATGGGATGGGGTCTCACAAGCCGATGACGGCGACACTGTTCGATGACAGAATTGATCTAAGCAAAACCCAAACCTAAATGTGGCAGCGGCTACTGAATAAATAGAGTATTAGGGCGTGCGTGACCCCTGGACTCGCCCCTAATGGGCTTCGACGCGATACACGGCCCAACGGCCCAACAGACGGTGTCGCAGCACCAAAATATAATCTGAACGCTGACTTGTTTCGATGATTCCCGTTGACTCCGGATGAATTTTAGGGTGGAACCAGTTGGGTTGGTTAGATAATCTCGTTATCTTTCCAACCATATCCAGTCCGTCGCAATCGGAGTCCGGATGCATCTTGGGCGTCCATTTTAGTGCAGACTAGTCCTGGAACCCGAGATGGAGTCACAGCTGACTTGAACTTGTTCTCCTTCCTGTTGTGGACGCCCTTGCTGCTCCTCCTCAACACCTAGGCCTTTCCCAAGTCCTTGCTGGTCCTCTCCAAGGTTCCTAATCCTCAAAACATCCATGGCCCCAAGCGTAATCTCTGAAACACAATTGACTAGGGTAGAATGTACCTGGAGATTTAGCTGTCGTGCACGCGATCGTGTTATCGGTCCATTCATTGTATGTATAGAAGTGATTTCCTCATCATCCTCCTCCTCTTGAATTAGAGTCGTCCTCGACTCGATCTCATCTTTGTCACCCATATATGGCTTCAAATCTGAAATGTTAAAGGTGGGACTAACCCGAAAATCTGGAGGCAACTCAGGTGGTAATCCAGGGGGTATCTCAGAGGGAAACACATCCATATACTGTTGCAAAGGGTTAGCAATAGCCGGTGGCAAAGTAATAGACTTATCATCAATGGAATAGAAAGCATTTTTGCACACTAAGGCATAGCAAAGTCCAACAGAGGCATGTAACTCATCAAGATCAGATCTAGTGGCTAGCAAAGTAGGAGTTTTTAACTTAATAGGTTACTGATTTTTGGAGTTCAAAACACCTTTTTGCTTAGCATTAGTCTTTTTCTCATGTTCAAAGTGGACAATTTCAGTGGGAGTCATAGGAAGCAACACAATTTTCTTTCCCTTATGCATGAAAGTATATTTATTAGATCTACCATGGTGAATAGCATCAGTATCAAACTCCCAAGGACGTCCCAGTAAAAGAGAGCAAGCATCCGTAGTCACCACATCGAAATCAGCAAAGTCATGGTAAGAGCCAATAGAAAAATGCACCCTTGCTATTTTTGTTACCTTGAACTTACCGCTGTTGTTAAACCATTGAATGTGATAAGGGTGGGGATGCTCTCGTGTGGTCAAGCCAAGCTTCTTGACCACCTCAACGTTCACCAAGTTGTTGCAGCTACCACCGTCAATGATGGTATGTACACGGCAGTCCTTGACGATGAGGAACATGTTGAAAAGGTTGTGGCGCTGTCTGTTGTCGTCGTCACTAGCCGTGGTACTCAAAGCTCGTTGCACAATCAAGGCCTTATAGGTCTCGGTCGCTGTTGTACCAAGAACCTCTTCATCACCATCATAAGTCTTTGCAATGTTAGCTCCAACAGTATCTTCATCTTCAACATCAGAAGCACTAACATACCCACCATCACCAGTAGCAATGTATGCCCGTTTGCTGGGGCAATCTCGCTGAATATGACCAAGTCCCTGGCAGCGATGGCACTTGATGTCGGAGGAGCGGCTTGTGGAAGAGGTGGTCGTAGCAGGTTTTGCTGCAACACCCGAAGGTACAGTGGAAGATGTGGACGTCCGTACGCCTGAAGATGATGACGCCTTGGCTGGCGCCGGTGGCTGGCGTGGAGCGAAAGTGCTACTCCTTCGTTGTTGACGACCCTGCAATTCTTTTTCTGCCAACATAGAAAGATGGAACAAGCGTTGTATAGAATGATATTCTTTATAATCAATAATATCCTGAATCCCCGCCTCAACACCCCATAAAACCTAACCATTTGATCCTCCGGATCCTCAACTACCCCACATCGTAGCATACCTTTCTGAAGTTCTTGGTAGTATTCCTGTACCGACATGTCTCCCTGATCTAAGCGTTGCAATTTTTTTCGAAGATCTCGTCTATAAGAAGGGGGAACAAAGCGAGCTCGCATCTCCTCTTTTAACGCATTCCATGTTTGTGGTGCAACACGTGTGTTAACAAGTTCATTCCACCAAATGATAGCAAAATCTCTAAATTCACTAGTGGCTTGTCTAACCCTATGCTGCTCAGGAACAAGATGGGAATTAAATTTTTGTTCTACTGTCATCTCCCAGTCTAAGTAAGCTTCAGCATCATAAGAACCCATGAACGGTGGAATAGAAAACTTAATCTTAGCAAATGGATCATGGTCTGGTTCAGGATTATGATGACGACGTCTACCATTACCTCCCATACCTTGTCGATTACGTGCGAAGCGTTGTGGCAGCGGTGCATAAACATCGTTGTCATCGTTGTCGTCGTCCATAGGAGAGTGAGATGGGGCTGGAGTTGTTGGTGGGGGACGAGCCTCCAGTACGTCCATGCGTGTAACAAGTTTATCAACTCGTCGATCAAGCTTCTCATAGGATGTCGCCGTAGAGTCCTGGTATTTTTTAAAAGCTTCAGTCATCGCACGCATCATCTCCTTCAATTCCAGCTGAGAGACACACTCATCGTCGTTAAGCTTAGGCCCCTTATCCTTGTCCATTTGATTCATTGGTCCTATCATTGTTAGCACAAAACAGAGACAAAAAGGCAACAAACAATGTGAACCCTACAACTATCTCTCAGGGTGGTGGTGGTGGTGGAATACAAATTATGAAGCGTCTTACCCTGCTCTTACAACGTTCTTACCAGCACTGCAGGTGGCAAACAGTGATCGGTGCGACTGTCCAACGAGCGTGGGTGTGATTGCAAAGGAGTACCTGTTCTGCTCGAGAGAAAGCTGGAGTTCTGGGAAGGCTGACTAAATATATATATGTGGCACACAAGTCAGTAACAGATAGCAATGCTGAATAAGTGTTTCAAGTACTCGTCCTAGTTGCTGGCCTAGAAAATGTAATAGAACAGTTGGACCAAGGCACAAGAAAGGAGGTACAAGTATATGGGTACAACAAGAAAACAGGTTTGGGGCAAAATAATCACAGAGGTGCACAGAACACTGGCGTTTCTGGTTATGTGCTACCCTTCTTTTTTTGCGATTTTCTTTTTTTTTCAAATATTTTTTTTATATTTTTCTATTTTGCAGCAGCACATAAGAAGATAACACACCAAGTTTCAGATTTTTTTGTGCAATGACGCGTCCTCTGGAATTTCTGCAACTTTGCCCTAAAATCGGAATAAATGTTTGAAAAATGAAAAGTCCTATTTCCCAGCAGAATTTGGGAATTTTAAAAACAGCAAATCCGGCAAAGCCGGAAAGAATCAGATGCAAAATTTAATTCTGTGTGATTTGAAAAAAATGGGCCCGATTCGAGTTCCGAGGCGAAAGTTACGACTGTTTTAAGTTTGGACTCCAAATCAGGGTTCTGGCGAGGTGTTGGAAGGGTGGGAGTTCGGTTTTGTGGATAGGGTCGGTTTTAGAGATAGGATTTATTTTGTGGATAAGGTCGGTTGTAGAGATAGGATCTATTTTGTGGATAGGGTTGGTTTTAGAGATAGGATTTGGTTTGTGGATATGGTCGGTTTTAGAGATAGGATCTGTTTTGTGGATATGGTCGGTTTTAGAGATAGGATCTGTTTTGTGGATAGGGTCGATTTTTGAGATAGGATCTGTTTTGTGGATAGAGTCGGTTTTGTAGGATGGAAGCGGATGGACACAATCAAACTGAACCAAAACAAATCTAATCCAGCAACCAAACTCAACTAGAACACGAACTCAGAACTGCAGACTCTAAAACTGAATTGTGCAAAGGCTAAGGCGATGGTTTTAGGTCGAAATAAACTGATCGTAATTAATTTTTTTTGGCTTTTTGTGGACTATGGGATGAAACAAAACTAATCGAAAGATAGAATTATACCTCATGGGCAACCTAAAAATCTGATACCAATTGATAGTAGACGCGACCCGATCTTCCGTGAGATATGATAACTTGATTGGGTGGAGATCTCGACATTGATGATCCAAGGCTCCGAGCGAACTGTTCCTCGCAATCACTATACCACGGCTCCGTTGGTTATCACCCGTGACATACGAATGACCTCGCCACGAAGGCTTATCCCTGCAAGTGCAATCAAGAACACAAGCAAGAACAGGAAAGAAACGCAACCAAAATTGTATTGATTACGGGATGGGGTCTCACAAGCCGATGACGGCGACACTGTTCGATGACAGAATTGATCTAAGCAAAACCCAAACCTAAATATGGCGGTGGCTACTGAATAAATAGAGTATTAGGGCGTGCGTGACCCCTGGACTCGCCCCTAATGGGCTCCGACGCGATACACGGCCCAACAGACGGTGTCGCAGCACCAAAACAGAATCTGAACACTGACTTGTTTCGACGATTCCCATTGACTCCGGATGAATTTTAGGGTGGAACCAGTTGGGTTGGTTAGATAATCTCGTTATCTTTCCAACCATATCCAGTCCGTCGCAATTGGAGTCGGGATGCATCTTGGGCGTCCATTTTAGTGCAGACTGGTACTAGAACCCGAGATGGAGTCACAGCTGACTCGAACTTGATCTTCTTCCTGTTGTGGACGCCCTTGCTGCTCCTCCTCAACACATAGGCCTTTTTCAAGTCCTTGCTGGTCCTCTCCAAGGTTCCTAATCCTCAAAACATCCATGGCCCCAAGCGTAAGCTCTGAAACACAATTAACTAGGGTAGAATGTACCTGGAGATTTAGCTGTCGTGCACGCGATCGTGTTATCGGTCCATTTATTGTATGTATAGAAGTGATGTCCTCATCATATCTCATTTTTGTTGGCATATCGAGCAGACATAAATGAATGTGTAGCACCAGAATCAAATAATATGGTTGCAGGAATAGCATTAATGTAAAACATACCAAGTACGTTGTCAGCACCATCCGGAGTAGCATCGACACTGACTTGATTAACCATGGCAATAGAGTATCCCTTGCCAGATCCTGGAGTCTGCTGCTTGTTCTGAGCTGGGGTAGTAGCAATCCTCTGTGGGTAGACAGTTGCATAATGTCCAGTCTTCCCACACTTGAAACAAGTAGTGCCTGCACTCTGTCCTGAAAACTTCGTCGGGGTGCCAGTGGGGGTAGCCTGACGAGGCGGTGGAGTCCTCTGAGGTGATTGCTGAACTGGGCGCTAGCCTCCGCCAGTGCGAACTGGTGTACCCTGGGTGAACTATAGCGAGGACATACACTGCTGCTTCCTTGTCCTTGAGATATAGCTTTCCTCTTCAAATCTCCTAGCTGAACACGCTTGTGTTCAATAGCTAGGGCCTTATTGAGCAGCCTCTGAAATGATGGAAAGCATACTGCAGGGGTCCATTAAGTCCTTCAATAAAATGCTCTTGCTTCCTCTCATCCTCAGCAACTTCGTCTGGAGCATATCTGGATAGCTAGATAAACTTGTCGCGGTACTCGCTGACTGACATACTTCCTTGCTTCAGCGATAGAAATTCCTTCTTCTTAATCTTCATCAATCGCGCTGGTATATGATAGTTCCTGAACTGTGTACTGAACTCTGCCCAAGTAATAGTATCAGCAGCATCATGGGTAGTAGTATATGAATCCCACCAATCAGCAGCAGGACCTGTCAGACGATCAGAAGCATATAGAACCTTCTCCCGGTCAGAGCATTGTGCAATATTCAACATCTTCTCAATAGCCTTCAGCCAATCATCCGCGTCCAGTGGATCAGGAGAGCTTGCAAACATTGGTGGCTTATGACTCATGAACTCCCTATGCTTATCTTGGGGTGGAACTAGTGGTGGTGGAGGCAATGGTACTTGTTGTTGTTGTTGCTATTGCTGTTGTTGTTGCAGCTGCTATTGCGCCCTCCTTTCCTGGCGTATCTCCTCTCACTCTTGGCACAACTCTTGGTGTATCTCTTCTCGTTCCTGGCGCATCTCCTGGTGTTCTTGCTGCATCTGAGCACGCATATCTGCCATAGTGTCCGCCATTTGTTGCATCATCCTCATCTGAGCTGCAACCAGTGGGTCAACTCCGCCTGGTGGAGGATTAGGAGGATTCATCTCTGCTGGTTGTGGTTGGGGTTGTCTGAATATCCTCCGAGTGTGTCGTCTGGGAGGTAGATCAATTCCACCACACCTCCTGGTATTGACCATCTGAATTAGATACATATGGTAAGAGAATAGTAGACAAGACAGGTAGTTACGAATCATGTTACTTTGGGGGATTTATTAGCTAAGCATATTAATGTTTTACCTATTAAAGCTAACTCAATATCTTATGGTGGTACATGCTAAGATGTCCATCTATAATAATTCAATCAATCAAAGAAGCAAATCAGGCATTTATCATCAGAACAATCAACCAACATTTTAAATAGAGAAAATAGTTTTAATTTTGTCTTAGGTTCTCTATCTTAGAAGATCATAAGTGTAGGATTCCAAGGTTTGAAATCCATCTTGTCTTAGAGTAGAAAAGATAAGAGTAATCAGAGTGGAACAACAAAAGGTGAGATAGGATCAAGATGAGGTAAGTATAGAATGAATCAGAGTAAGGTAAGTATTGAAGGGTTTTGTCCATTTCTATCTAGGTTTCGTCCTATAGTCAACATTTCCTCTGATACCACTTCTGTCACACCCGGGCTTTAAGGAACAAAGTCGGGTGCATCTCATACATGCGCCAAGAAGACAACATATATAATAACAGAGTGTATAGAGATAAATGTCACAATAATCAGAGTATTTATTACATAGCGGAAGTCTTATTACAAAATAAAAGAATAAATGTAAAACAAACTAAGGATCGTCCTTGGCGCAGAAGTCAACTGGGGAAATGCCACCTAGATCAGATCAAACTCCTCGCCTTGTGGCTCCTCTTGAACCACCTGTTCTTCTCCTGTGGGGGGTGTGAGACAGCAAGGGTGAGCTCACACATGATCATAGCTCAATAAGTTGTGGGGAACCAGTGGGCATGAACTCACCAAAGGTGGGAGTTCATGTGATGTGTAAGGCTAATCAACAACAAGGGTTAAAGCTGAGCATTGCTTTTAATTAGTTGGTCAAAATTTTATTAGTAGTTACTAAATGTAAGTAAATACCAAACCTTAAATAAGGTAATAGAACAAAATTAATAAATAATCCCATGCATATGCAAATGACAAAATTGAATGTAAGTTTCATAAATTAATCATCAAAGAGTCCTGAGCTGCTCATGACCGTGAGCTCGGCTAGTATACCATTTTTACACTCTGCAGAGGTTGTACCCTTTACCCAAAAGTCATGTTACCCATCTGCCAAGGGATCGCGACTCCCATACACCTCTACCTAGGAAGCGAGGCAGGGCAACACTACGAGGCCTTTACAAAGTTCTACTAGCTTCCGAAAACCCGCTATAGTTTATGGGAAGAGCACTTGCAAGAATCCCCCGTCTGACCGCCATCGCAGCAAAATCAACCCGAGAACCTCCTTGCATGCAACTCCCCTACTGCCCTTGCCCCTTTCGGGTAAGATAGTCTTCCACTAGCTTTCCTAATTAGTTAGCCAAGGGGTCCCATTCCTCCCTTGTGGTGGCACGTATTTCTCAAGTTAAGCTCCATGTTCTAATTAACATTAATGATCTTGACATGAACATAAATAGAATAACAAAATAACTGGAACATGGATATAATGAAAGATTATTCCAAAACCATGTAAAGCAATAGCAAAACTACCCATGTGATTCAGGGATAACAAGGTAAAGAGATAAACAAATCTAGGGTGACCTATTGGGTCCCATCAAAATTAACCTATGCATGAATAAATGACATTTAAAGAACATTATTGGGTATAAAAGTGATCAAGGGCACAACTTGCCTTCAATGAGCTCCTGCTCAGCTACTTCTATCTGCTGGTCACCAGGATCCTCAGTCACAGGCTCCTCTACTCGCCACAATACAAACAAGCACATTATATAGGTAAAATTAACATCACACCAAACATGTAAACAAAATACATAATAAAAATCTATACATTAAAACAAAATCCTAGGAACAGAAATCATAATTTTTGGAGTTATAGATTTTAAGATGTGAATTTCCAAAGGTTTTATGTGCTTAAAATAGGATTAAGTGAGAAATTAATTTTCTTACTTTTGTCATGTAAAAACAGAGACTCTAAGTGATAGAGAATAATATTACAAAAATTTAGAAAGTTGAATGGATCGATTTGGAATTCATATGAATTTTCTATGAAATAAACAAGTTCTAGGGTTTATTTTCATATTAAAAATCCAATTTCCAATTCATTTAATCAATTTAAATCAGTATTGGACTGGGCCTCATTTCCTGGAAAGTCCAGGGGTCTCGGGGTAACATTTCTAAGACACAAAGAACAGCTGGTTGGACTGCGGGTCAAATCCCTAATTACCGAGGGGCTCTTTACAAAAGTGCTAGCGCGAAAGGGTATGAACAGACTTGGGCCGTTCGATCTAAAGTATGCGCATAGGATTAGACACTTCCCTGCGCGAACCAGTACACATCGTTGTCCACCGGATTTAAAATCTATGGCCCAGATTTTATTCTCTCCGAACTAGAACGAATGTGGTGAAAGGGTACGCGGGATTTAATCTCAACCCTTCATCCATGCATCTGAAAGGGAATTAGGCTTACACCTAGTCCCCAAATAATTTTGGTGGTTGAATTGCCCAACACAAATATTGGACTAACTAGTTTGCTCTAGTGCATAAGTTATACAGGTGCAAAAGGTTCACACTTAGCCAATAAAAAGATCAAGTTTTGGATTCAACTAAGGAGCAATGAGGCAACCGAAGGCACCTCTGGTCTGGCGCACCGGACTGTCCGGTGTGCCACCGGACATGTCCGGTGCACCAGAGGACTCCAACTTCAAACTCTTCACCTTCGGGAATTCTCGGAAGCCGGCGTGCTATAATTCACCGGACTGTCCGGTGTACACCGGACAGTGTCCGGTGCTCCAAGGATGAGCGGCCTCGCGAACTCGGCAGCCTCGGGAATTTACTTCGGGTGCTCCGCTATAATTCACCGGACTGTCCGGTGTGCACCGGACTGTCCGGTGTGCCAGCGGAGCAACGGCTATTTCGGCGCCAACGGCTCCCTGCGGCGCATTTAATGCGCGTTCTGCGCGCGCAGTCGTCAGGCGTGCCCATACCGGCGCACCGGACAATGAATAGTTGTTGTCCGGTGTGCACCGGACATCCAGGCGGGCCCAGAAGTCAGAAGCTCCAACGGTCAGAATCCAACGGCAGTGATGACGTGGCAGGTGCACCGGACTGTCCGGTGCGCCATCGAACAGAAGGCTCCAGCCAACGGTCATGTTTGGTGGTTGGGGCTATAAATACCCCAACCACCCCACCATTCATTGCATCCAAGTTTTCCAACTTCCAACCACTTACAAGAGCTAGGCATTCAATTCTAGACACACAAAAGAGATCAAATCCTCTCCAATTCCACTCAAGCCTTTAGTGACTAGCGAGAGAGATTTGCCGTGTTCTTTTAAGCTCTTGCGCTTGGATTGCTTTCTTTCTTTCTCACTTGTTCTTGTGATCAAAACTCAATTGTAACCAAGGCAAGAGGCACCAATTGTGTGGTGGCCCTTGCGGGGAAGTTTTGTTCCCGTTTGATCGAGAAGAAGAGAAGCTCACTCGGTCCGTGGGACCGTTTGAGAGAGGGAAGGGTTGAAAGAGACCCGGCCTTTGTGGCCTCCTCAACGGGGAGTAGGTTTGAGAGAACCGAACCTCGGTAAAACAAATCCGCGTGTCTCACTTCATTATTCGCTTGCGATTTGTTTTGCACCCTCTCTCACGGACTCGTTTATATTTCTAACGCTAACCCGGCTTGTAGTTGTGATTATTTTTGTGATTTTCAGTTTCGCCCTATTCACCCCCCCTCTAGGCGACTATCAATTGGTATCAGAGCCCGGTGCTTCATTAGAGCCTAACCGCTCGAAGTGATGTCGGGAGATCACACCAAGAGGGAGATGGAGACCGGCGACAACAAGCCCACTACAAGCCAAGGGAGCACTTCATCGGAAGAGTCCCGCACCAAGAGAAGGGAGAAGAAGAAGAACTCCTCCAAGCGGAAGGAGAAAAGATCTTCCTCTTCTCACCACAAGGAGAAGAAGGAAAAGTCTTCTTCTCACAAGCCGCATCGGAGTGGGGACAAGCACAAGAGGATGAGGAAGGTGGTCTACTACGAGACCAACACTTCATCGACATCCACCTCCGGCTCCGACGCGGCATCCGTCACTTCTAAACGCCAAGAGCGTAAGAAGTATAGTAAGATTCCCCTACGCTACCCTCGCATTCCTAAACATACACCTTTACTTTCCGTCCCATTAGGCAAACCACCAACTTTTAATGGTGAAGATTATGCTATGTGGAGTAATTTAATGCGATTTCATCTAACCTCTCTCCACAAAAGTATATGGGATGTTGTTGAGTATGGTGTACAGGTACCATCTGTAGGAGATGAGGACTATGACACGGACGAAGTGGCCCAAATTGAGCACTTCAACTCCCAAGCCGCAACCATTCTCCTTGCCTCTCTAAGCAAGGAAGAATACAACAAAGTGCAAGGGTTGAAGAACGCAAAGGAGATTTGGGACCTACTCAAAACGGCGCACGAGGGTGATGAACTCACAAAGATCACCAAGCGGGAAACGATCGAGGGGGAGCTCGGTCGCTTCCGTCTTCGTCAAGGGGAGGAGCCACAAGATATGTACAACCGGCTCAAGACCTTGGTGAACCAAGTGCGCAACCTCGGGAGCAAAAAGTGGGATGACCACGAGGTGGTTAAGGTTATTTTAAGAGCACTTATTTTCCTTAACCCCACTCAAGTACAATTAATTCGTGGTAATCCTAGATATCCACTAATGACCCCCGAGGAAGTTATCGGGAATTTTGTAAGCTTTGAATGCATGATTAAGGGCTCGAAGAAGATCAACGAGCTTGACGAGCCTTCCACATCCGAGGCGCAACCGGTGGCCTTCAAGGCCACGGAAGAGAAGAAGGAGGAGTCTACACCAAGTAGACAACCAATTGACGCCTCCAAGCTCGACAATGAGGAGATGGCCCTAATCATCAAAAGCTTTCGGCAAATCCTCAAGCAACGGAAGGGGAAGGACTACAAACCCCGTTCCAAGAAGGTTTGCTACAAGTGTGGTAAGCCCGGTCACTTTATTGCAAAATGTCCTATGTCTAGTGACAGTGACAGGGGCGACGACAAGAAGGGAAAGAGGAGAGAAAAGAAGAAGTATTACAAGAAGAAGGGCGGCGATGCCCACGTGTGCCGCGAATGGGACTCCGACGAGAGCTCCACCGACTCATCCTCCGACGAGGACGCCGCCAACATCGCCGTCACCAAAGGCCTTCTCTTCCCCAACGTCGGCCACAAGTGTCTCATGGCCAAGGACGGCAAAAAGAAGGTAAAATCAAGGTCCTCCACTAAATATGAAACATCTAGTGATGAGGATGATGATAAAAATGAGGAGGATAACTTGCGCATTCTTTTTGCTAACCTTAACATGGAACAAAAGGAAAAATTAAATGAGCTAATTAGTGCCATCCATGAAAAGGATGATCTCTTGGACTCCCAAGAGGACTTCCTAATCAAGGAAAACAAGAAACATGTTAAGGTTAAAAATGCTTATGCTCTAGAGGTAGAAAAATGTAACAAATTATCTAGTGAGCTAAGCACCTGCCATGACACTATTGCCAACCTTAGAAAAGAGAATGAGAAATTAAATGCTAAGGTTGACTCTCATGTTTGTATTGATTCAACTTCCAATTCTAAAGATGATAATATTGATTTACTTGCTAGAATTGATGAGTTGAATGTTTCTCTTGCTAGCCTTAGAGATGAAAAAGAAAAATTGCTTGCTAAGGCTAGAGATTTTGATGTTTGCATTTCTAACCTTAGAGATGAGAATGATATATTACATGCTAAGGTTATTGAACTAAAATCTTGCAAACCCTCTACATCTAATGTTGAACATGTTTCTATTTGTACTAGATGTAGAGATATTAATGTTGATGCTATCCATGATCACCTAGCCTTAATTAAAAAACAAAATGATCACATAGCACAACTTAATGCTAAGATTAGTGAGCATGACTTAGAAAATGAAAAATTTAAATTTGCTAGAAGCATGCTCTTTAATGGGAGACGCCCTGGCATTAAGGACGGCATTGGCTTCCAAAGGGGAGACAATGTCAAAATTAATGCCCCTCCAAAGAACTTATCTAACTTTGTTAAGGGCAAGGCTCCCATGCCCCAGGATAACGAGGGTTACATTTTGTACCCTGCCGGCTATCCTGAGAGGAAGATTAGGAAAATTCATTCTAGGAAGTCTCACTCTGGCCCTAACCATGCTTTTGTGTATAAGGGTGAGACATCTAGTTCTAGGCAACCAAACCGTGCCAAGTTGCCTAGAAAGAAAATTCCTAATGCATCAAATGATCATAGCATTTCATTTAAAACTTTTGATGCATCTTATGTTTTAACTAACAAATCTGGCAAGATAGTTGCCAAGATTGTTGGGGGCAAACACAAGGGCTCCAAGACTTGTGTTTGGGTACCCAAAGTTCTTGTTTCTAATGCCAAAGGACCCCAAAACCGTTTGGGTACCTAAAACAAAGAACTAAACGTGTTTTGTAGGTTTATGCATCCGGGGGCTCAAGTTGGATACTCGACAGCGGGTGCACAAACCATATGACAGGGGAGAAAAGGATGTTCTCCTCATATGAGAAAAACCAAAATCCCCAACGAGCTATCACATTCGGGGATGGAAATCATGGTTTGGTCAAAGGATTGGGTAAAATTGCTATATCTCTTGACCATACTATTTCCAATGTTTTTCTTGTAGATTCTTTAGATTACAATTTGCTTTCCGTATCCCAATTATGTCAAATGGGCTACAACTGTCTTTTTACTGATACAGGTGTTACTGTCTTTAGAAGAAGTGATGATTCAGTAGCATTTAAGGGAGTGTTAGAGGGTCAGCTATACTTGGTAGATTTTGATAGAGCTGAACTCGACACTTGCTTAGTTGCTAAGACTAACTTGGGTTGGCTCTGGCACCGCCGACTAGCCCATGTTGGAATGAAGAATCTTCACAAGCTTCTAAAGGGAGAACACATTTTAGGACTAACCAATGTTCATTTTGAGAAAGACAGGATTTGTAGCGCGTGCCAAGCCGGGAAGCAAGTTGGTGTCCATCATCCACACAAAAACATCATGACTACCGACAGGCCACTGGAGCTCCTTCACATGGATTTATTCGGCCCGATCGCTTACATAAGTATCGGCGGTAGTAAGTATTGTCTTGTAATTGTGGATGATTATTCTCGCTTCACTTGGGTATTCTTTTTGCAGGAAAAATCACAAACCCAAGAGACCTTAAAAGGATTCTTGAGACGAGCTCAAAATGAGTTCGGCTTAAGGATCAAGAAAATTAGAAGCGACAATGGAACGGAGTTCAAGAATTCTCAAATCGAAGGCTTCCTTGAGGAGGAGGGCGTCAAGCATGAGTTCTCTTCTCCCTACACTCCACAACAAAATGGTGTAGTGGAGAGGAAGAATCGAACTCTATTGGACATGGCAAGAACCATGCTTGATGAATACAAGACACCGGATCGGTTTTGGGCCGAAGCGGTCAACACTGCCTGCTACGCCATCAACCGGTTATATCTTCATCAAATCCTCAAGAAGACATCCTATGAACTCCTAACCGGTAAAAAGCCCAATATTTCATATTTTAGAGTTTTTGGTAGCAAATGCTTTATCCTGGTTAAGAGAGGTAGAAAATCTAAATTTGCTCCTAAAACTGTAGAAGGCTTTTTACTAGGATATGACTCAAACACAAGGGCATATAGAGTCTTTAACAAGTCCTCAGGACTTGTTGAAGTTTCTTGTGACGTTGTGTTTGATGAGACTAACGGCTCTCAAGTAGAGCAAGTTGATCTTGATGAGATAGGTGAAGAACAGGCTCCATGCATAGCGCTTAGGAACATGTCCATTGGGGATGTGTGTCCTAAGGAATCCGAAGAGCCTCCACATGCACAAGATCAACCATCCTCCTCCATGCAAGTATCTCCACCAACTCAAATTGAGAATGAGGCTCAAGATGTCGAACAAGAAGATCAAGAAGATGAGCCACCTCAAAATGATGGCAACAATCAAGGGGGAGATGCAAGTAATGAAGAAAGGGAGGATGATCAACCAAGGCCGCCACACCCAAGAGTCCACCAAGCAATACAAAGAGATCACCCCGTCGACACCATCCTCGGTGACATTCATAAGGGGGTAACTACTCGATCTCGTGTTGCACATTTTTGTGAGCATTACTCTTTTGTTTCCTCTATTGAGCCACACAGGGTAGAGGAAGCGCTTCAAGATTCGGATTGGGTGATGGCGATGCAAGAGGAGCTCAACAATTTCACGAGGAACGAGGTATGGCACTTAGTTCCACGTCCTAACCAAAATGTTGTAGGAACCAAGTGGGTCTTCCGCAACAAGCAAGACGAGCATGGTGTGGTGACTAGGAACAAAGCTCGACTCGTGGCCAAGGGGTATTCACAAGTCGAAGGTTTGGATTTTGGTGAAACCTATGCACCCGTAGCTAGGCTTGAGTCAATTCGCATATTATTAGCCTATGCTACTTACCATGGCTTCAAGCTTTATCAAATGGACGTGAAGAGTGCCTTCCTCAATGGACCAATCAAGGAGGAGGTCTATGTTGAGCAACCTCCCGGCTTTGAAGATAGTGAGTACCCTAACCATGTTTATAGGCTCTCTAAGGCGCTTTATGGGCTCAAGCAAGCCCCAAGAGCATGGTATGAATGCCTTAGAGATTTCCTTATTGCAAATGGCTTCAAAGTCCGCAAAGCCGATCCTACTTTGTTCACTAAAACTCTTGACAATGACTTGTTTGTATGCCAAATTTATGTTGATGATATCATATTTGGGTCTACTAACAAATCTACATGTGAAGAATTTAGTAGGATCATGACACAAAAATTCGAGATGTCTATGATGGGGGAGTTGAAGTATTTTCTAGGATTCCAAGTGAAGCAACTCCAAGAGGGCACCTTCATTTGCCAAACGAAGTATACTCAAGATATTCTAAGCAAGTTTGGAATGAAGGATGCCAAGCCCATCAAGACACCCATGGGAACAAATGGGCATCTCGACCTCGACACGGGAGGTAAGTCCGTGGATCAAAAGGTATACCGGTCGATGATTGGTTCATTGCTTTATTTATGTGCATCTCGACCGGACATTATGCTTTCCGTATGCATGTGTGCAAGATTCCAAGCCGACCCTAAGGAATCACACCTTACGGCCGTAAAACGAATCTTGAGATATTTGGCTTATACTCCTAAGTTTGGGCTTTGGTACCCTCGGGGATCCACTTTTGATTTGATTGGGTATTCGGATGCCGATTGGGCAGGGTGTAGGATTAATAGGAAGAGCACATCAGGGACTTGCCAGTTCTTGGGAAGATCCTTGGTGTCTTGGGCTTCAAAGAAGCAAAATTCGGTCGCTCTTTCTACCGCCGAAGCCGAGTATATTGCCGCAGGCCATTGTTGCGCGCAACTGCTTTGGATGAGGCAAACCCTGCGGGACTACGGTTACAAATTAACCAAAGTCCCCTTGCTATGTGATAATGAGAGTGCAATCAAAATGGTCGACAATCCCGTCGAGCATAGTCGCACTAAACACATAGCCATTCGGTATCACTTTCTTCGGGATCACCAACAAAAGGGGGATATCGAGATTTCATACATTAACACTAAAGATCAATTAGCCGATATCTTTACCAAGCCTCTTGATGAGCAATCTTTTACCAGACTTAGGCATGAACTCAATATTCTTGATTCTAGGAATTTCTTTTGCTAGTCTTGCACACATAGCTCATAAATATACCTTTGATCATGTCTCTTTTATATATGCTATGACTAATGTGTTTTCAAGTGTATTTCAAACCAAGTCATAGGTATATTGAAAGGGAATTGGAGTCTTCGGCAAAGACAAGGCTTCCACTCCACTCCACTACTCATTCTTCGCCGTTGCTCCGCATCATCTCTCCAACTTTGGTATAATCTTCACTCATTCATTTCATGACCAAAGGGGGAGAAAGTACTTCATTGGGTCTAATGATTCCGTTTTTGGCGATTCATGCCAAAGGGGGAGAAAATATGAGCCCAAAGCAAAAGGACCGCACCACCACCTAATTTTATAAATTTGATGATTTTAAATTGGTAAATTTCAAAATTGGTATCTCTTTGTGTTCTAAAGGGGGAGCAACTAGTATTTTCAAATTGATGTCTTAAAACCCTCTTGAACACTAAGAGGAGACCTTATTTGAGGGGGAGTTTTGTTTAGTCAAAGGAAAAGCATTTGAACAAAGGAAGAAAATTTCAAATCTTGAAAATGCTTTGGAAAATCTTATTCATTTACCTTTGACTATCTTGCAAAATGACTTTGAAAAGAATTTACAAAAGAGTTTGCAAAAACAAAACTTATGGTGCAAATGAGGTCCAATATGTCAAAAACAAAGAAAACAATCCATGCGCATTCATGTAAGTATTTATATTGGCTCAATTCCAAGCAACCTTTGCACTTACATTATGCAAACTAGTTCAATTATGCACTTCTATATTTGCTTTGGTTTGTGTTGGCATCAATCACCAAAAAGGGGGAGATTGAAAGGGAATTAGGCTTACACCTAGTCCCCAAATAATTTTGGTGGTTGAATTGCCCAACACAAATATTGGACTAACTAGTTTGCTCTAGTGCATAAGTTATACAGGTGCAAAAGGTTCACACTTAGCCAATAAAAAGATCAAGTTTTGGATTCAACTAAGGAGCAATGAGGCAACCGAAGGCACCTCTGGTCTGGCGCACCGGACTGTCCGGTGTGCCACCGGACATGTCCGGTGCACCAGAGGACTCCAACTTCAAACTCTTCACCTTCGGGAATTCTCGGAAGCCGGCGCGCTATAATTCACCGGACTGTCCGGTGTACACCGGACAGTGTCCGGTGCTCCAAGGATGAGCGGCCTCGCGAACTCGGCAGCCTCGGGAATTTACTTCGGGTGCTCCGCTATAATTCACCGGACTGTCCGGTGTGCACCGGACTGTCCGGTGTGCCAGCGGAGCAACGGCTATTTCGGCGCCAACGGCTCCCTGCGACGCATTTAATGCGCGTTCTGCGCGCGCAGTCGTCAGGCGTGCCCATACCGGCGCACCGGACAATGAATAGTTGTTGTCCGGTGTGCACCGGACATCCAGGCGGGCCCAGAAGTCAGAAGCTCCAACGGTCAGAATCCAACGGCAGTGATGACGTGGCAGGGGCACCGGACTGTCCGGTGTGCACCGGACTGTCCGGTGCGCCATCGAACAGAAGGCTCCAGCCAACGGTCATGTTTGGTGGTTGGGGCTATAAATACCCCAACCACCCCACCATTCATTGCATCCAAGTTTTCCAACTTCCAACCACTTACAAGAGCTAGGCATTCAATTCTAGACACACAAAAGAGATCAAATCCTCTCCAATTCCACTCAAGCCTTTAGTGACTAGCGAGAGAGATTTGTCGTGTTCTTTTAAGCTCTTGCGCTAGGATCGCTTTCTTTCTTTCTCACTTGTTCTTGTGATCAAAACTCAATTGTAACCAAGGCAAGAGGCACCAATTGTGTGGTGGCCCTTGCGGGGAAGTTTTGTTCCCGTTTGATTGAGAAGAAGAGAAGCTCACTCGGTCCGTGGGACCGTTTGAGAGAGGGAAGGGTTGAAAGAGACCCGACCTTTGTGGCCTCCTCAACGGGGAGTAGGTTTGAGAGAACCGAACCTCGGTAAAACAAATCCGCGTGTCTCACTTCATTATTCGCTTGCGATTTGTTTTGCACCCTCTCTTGCGGACTCGTTTATATTTCTAACGCTAACCCGGCTTGTAGTTGTGATTATTTTTGTGATTTTTAGTTTTGCCCTATTCACCCCCCCCCCTCTAGGCGACTATCAGCATCCACGGTCACTACTCAACGCACGCGCAAGGTGCTCATATGCGACGGCGCTCGCCCTCTCACGGCGGCGCGATGGCCGAGAAATCCCGGCGAGGCCCGGCTACACCAACTCCGGAGGAAGTCTGCTCCACACGAAGCTAAGACTATGGCGAACCCACGGGGGATGACTGCGCCCATCACCACACGGCCTAACCATACTGCCCACGATACGGGTGGCGCTAGGGCAAATTCCCGACCCCAGAGGCCGAATTCGCCCTAATCTACACGCAATTGGCGATGGCGCGACATTAACTAAGGAAAGGAACAGGTCGAGGGTGAGAAATCGAGAACTCACCGAGAACGGAGGGGGAATTTGTGTAAGAACCCTATGGCGGATCCGCGTACCCGCCCGGCTCCGATGAGGAATTAAGTGGTCGCTGGCCAACCACACCCCTAATTAGTCGCACAGAAAGCAATTGCAGACCCCCGAGATGCCCCAGGCCCAAACACAGAGGGCCAAACGGCAATGTAGATCGATGGCGACGGTGGCGGCCCGTTTTCCCCCGTGGTGGCATGGAATTCCAGCGGTGGTGGCGAGGTGGATAGTTAACGGCGACACGGGATGCAGAGATAGGTTTCTGGGATCCTTTATATGCTGTTGGGAGCGCCAACCCGGTCCCTGGTGGCTGCACGGCTGGACTGATTCGCGACGGACGACGTGGCGGAGGTGCGGAGGTGGTTAGCGAGGTAGGCATCAAGCTGATGCGTGGGCCTCGTGCGATAGCGAGTGCGGCGCGGCGCGGGCTCCACTGATCAGTGTAAAGATGTGCGCATGAGGTACTAATGGGTAGGCCCGGCCCGTTAGTGAGGCAGGGAATCCTAGGCGCGCGTGTGCACGCCGTATGGGCCACACGGTTTTAGTGGGCCGACTTCCTAGTGTTTCAGCCCAAGTGTTGTTTCTTCTTTTTATTTTCTTTTTTTGTTCTTCCTTCTCATTTTGAATTTAAGTTTCAAATTCAAATCCTGTGGTAAATTCTCCTCAGATTAAAAGTATAATTTGCATAAACCTAGAATGTGATGAATTTATTTATTTATAAATTTTTATTTTATGTCATATAATATTTATCTCTTATTTTCTTTATATTGTTCTTAATTCCTTAAAGTGCACCTTTGGTCTGAATTCAAATTCCCTCTCATTATTATATTTATTTTATTATTGTTATTTTTCTATTGTCACAAATAATGCACTCACAAAATAAAGTCTCAACATGATGCATAATTTATTTTTGGGGTATCTTTTGTTATTTATTTATTTGTTTTCATGTGATGTTCTCATGAAATGATAAATATGGGTAACACACATATATACAAAGGAATTTTATCTCTCCCTTTTAGGTTATCCTCCATAAATTACAAGTTGGGTATTACAGCTTTCCAGTATACTATACTGTCACAGGAACCTTCGGCTTTGAGATGAAGGTATGCACGGTATGAAAGGTGAGATCTGGAAAAGGATGAATTAGTTCTGAAGCTGCGGATGGAAAAGCTTTGGCTTAGCGCAAAGACAGTAATGGAGAATGAAACCGACCTAAAGAGGAAAAGACCGCTTAATCCTCGACAGATTACCCATTAGCCAATAGTAAGTGTCAAGGACATGGATGTAATTTCACATAGGCTGCGTCCTGTGCCTATAAATAGATGAACAATAACACCGTATTGTTCAGGCTGACTTGTAATCGCTTGCACGTCACTCTTGGATTTTTACCTTCTGTCAAGGCAAAGGTATAAATGTAATTTAACATTATTAATGTTTGTTCATCATTATATAATGAAGAAATAGATAATCTAACGATTCAATATGATTATTCGTGTTCTTTATATGTTTCCTATGTTTCTGCTTTTATTCTTACATATGGAGATGATGAAGGTACGTCCTTCACAACCTTCGTTTGAAGATCATTATATCCTAAGGGAGATAATGTTTCAAAGGATGAAAGTCTTTAACCATTAACATTTGTGTTGTCTTGTTCTTAACTCATAGCATTTGAGAACAAGTGACTAACATTGGCGCCCACATCCGGTGAACTCATTTGACCACCTTTGGCAATCTGTGACCTTTGTCATGCCACCAAAGAAGTCTTCAGGGCTAGGGGCTGCACTGCAGCCACTGGACATCAATCAGGAACATTACGCGAAGCTAGGAGCCAAAAAAGGAAGGCTATCAGTCCGACACCTCAGGAGGAGGAGTTGGACCAAGAAATCAGGGACCTCGAAGCCATTCATCAACAGGTTCAGAGAAAAAAGGAAAAGATGCTTCGTCTCGCTAATCTTCAGAAGAAGATTGATGAGGCCGCTGAGGAAATGCGTCATATCACCCAAGATGACCAAGACCAAAGGCCTCAACCCAGAGACCTTCGTTAGGACAATTCATACAACGATGATGAATGGTATTGATGATTTCCATCATGGCAATTTTGCTTTTGATGATGCTTCTCCTCTAGCAGCAGAATTGTAGGCTACCCTATGGCCCCCATCATACAAGCCACCCCAGCTTCCTATGTATGATGGTCACTCAGACCTGAAGCAGTTTCTAATGAGTTATGAGGCAACCATATCTTCATATGGGGGCAACACTGCAGTCATGGTGAAATCCTTCGTCATGGCAGTCAAGAATGTCGCACAAACTTGGTATTCTTCCCTCCGGCCAGGGACAATCACATCATGGCAGAAGCTTAAGGATATGCTAATCACCAGCTTCCAAGGATTTTAGATGAAGCCAGTCACTGCTCAGGCCTTGTTCCAGTGCACGCAAGACCACGAGGAGTACCTTCAGGCTTATGTCCGAAGGTTCCTGCATCTGAGGGCACAAGCGTCCATAGTGCCCAATGAAATTGTCATTGAGGCCATGATCAAAGGGCTTCGGCCAAGACCTACGGCTCAGTATTTTGCCAGAAAACCCCCACAAACCATGGAGAACCTTCTTCATAAGATGGATGAATACATCCGGGCAGATAATGATTTCCGCCAGAGAAGGGAAGAAGCCTACAGGTTTTCTGAGATGACCAGGGGCTTCAGAGGAAGAATCCACCCTGGGCATGTCAGATCGATTCATAATTCCAGCCTATGTGATGACAGAGGAAGCTAGCCTCAAAGGCCACAACACAGCTCCCAATCTTCAGGGCAACAACAAAGCTCTTTTAGGCCACCAGTCCCAAGGGGCAAGGTGGCACAGGCTTTGGAGGAAGATATGGAGATCAGCCCAGAAGGCTATATTGTTTATTCTGTGGAGAAGATAAGGACCACACCACAAGAACATGCCAAGTCATAATACAGAAGCAAAAGGAGATTGCCGAAGCTGAGGCACGGCAAAATCAGCCGAAGCAGGACTTACATACTGCTTCATGCTACTCTCCCTATGTACCAGAGTACGTAGGCAATCAACAACCTTCGGCTTCTGTCACTTCGGCAAGTCACTCTCAAGCTTCCTGGGCCCAGCTCCCATTACCACCACCATTACCACCCACTCAGACCCGAAGCCAGCATCGAGAAGGGCACCAACACGCATAGCACCAGCGTGATTTTCAGGAGGAATCCGAAGCTCGCGCAGTCAACAGCACTGTGCCAGAATCCAAGCATATCTATTAAAGAATATCCTATTCTTGATGTATCTTTATCTTTTATGCCATTTTAATTTTTATGAGACAGGTCATGAAGGACTAAGTTTCGATTTTATGTAATAATTGTGCCTGTATCAACGAGTAAAATACGCCTTAAATAAACTTCTGAAGCTACAAAACTCATTCCTAAGGGAGCACGGAGTAAGTTCCAAAGCTACAAAAGTTGTTCCTAAGAGAGCGCAGAGTAAGTTCCGAAGCTACAAAACTCGTTCCTAAGGGAGCATGGAGTAAGTTCCGAAGCTACAAAAGTCGTTCCTAAGGGAGCGCAGAGTAAGTTCCGAAGCTACAAAAGTCGTTCCTATGGGAGCGCAGAGTAAGTTTTCAAAGCTCAGAAGTCGTTTCTAAGGGGATGCAGAGCCAAAAATTCCACCGAAATATAAGGTGAAGAAGCTCCAAAGTCGTTCCTAAGGGATGCAAAGCTTAAATACCACCGAAATAGAAGGTGAAGAAGCTCCAAAGTTGTTCCTACGGGGATGCAGAGCTTAAATGCCACCGAAATATAAGGTGAAGAAGCTCCAAAGTCGTCCCTAAGGGAATGCAGATCTTAAAGACTCCAAAGACGTCACTAAGGGGATGCAGAGTCTTGTGTGTTCCAGTGTGGACGGGTGTGTGTGTGTCTGGCATCACCATCATATCGCATCATATCATCGCATCATTCCGCATAACATTCCATCATACATCATATTGCATCAACGACAAAAAGATTGGATACGAAGCAAATCTTCGGCAATACTTTATTGAATGAAAATGTGCTGAGGCACAAAGCAAACTTCGGGAAATACAATTTTATCAAACTTGCCATAGAAGGGGCTTCTCTCTTTACGAAGCATGAAAAGAAGGGAAGGTGTTTTTTCGTCAAAGGCTCAAAAACGGTATGTATGTAAATTTCATGCATCGTAAAGAAATATATTATAATAATTTACATGACTGATTAATTGTTTCATACACCAAATGTTACACAGTATCATTACAATAAAGTCTAATCTTCCTTAAGTATATTTTCCGCGGCCTCGTTCAGTAGCTTGTCGACGACTTCGTCGATGATGGAGTTAGCAATGCTCATTATATCCAGTGCTTCTTTCATGACCGGGTCAGCTAGGGGTTTATATGGCTCGGGCAGCAGTGACAGTTCAGCTGCAATAGGCAAATTGTTAGTTCGAAGCCAGAAAATAAACACCGAAGCTAAAATTTGAAAACGATACCTATACGCCTTTCGCGCTCAGCAGCTTCTTTGGCTCGCCTAGCTTCTTCCCAGCTTCATGGGTGTCTTTTTCATTTTTCTTTATAATTTTGTTGGCCGATTCCTGGCCACCGTTCACCCAGACATCGGAATAAAATTTTCCACCCACCAAAGTAGCTTCGGCCGAAGGGTCTTTCGTGTCATCTGTGGAGAAGGCGGCTTCAGCCTGGGTCGTAGCTTTAACGTGGTCGCAACCAGCCTTCTCCAGAATTGTCGCAATTCCTCGAGCGCCAGTGAAAGCACAAATATCCCCACGATCGCTTAGGATTTCTTCAAAGGCTTCGGCTTCCCCGCTTATCCAATCAATGACGCCCTCGGGGTCGCCTCGAATGAAGTTCTCTTCAGAAGAATAAGCACCAACTTTTGCAAAGCTGCTTTTCAATTTTTTCACGCAATCCAAGGACTTCTCGAAGCACCTTTCCTTAGATTCGCGAAGCTCCTCAACATTTTTCTCTAGCCTAGTTTTTGACCATTCACTAATTTCTTGACTAGCTTTTGCAAGTGCAAAATTCTCATTAGCTTCAGCGAGTTTTTTCCGAAGGTCTTCAACCTCGACTTTATGAGCTTCGGCTTGAGTGTTGGATTTCGCTTCATCTTCCTTCACTTTACTCACCAATGAAAGTACAATTTTGTCCTTCTCCAAGGCTTCGTTTCTCAGGTTAATAACTTTTGATCGAAGGTTGCTGAGAGCTATCGTGCAGCTTTTGTCTTCAGCATTCTTTTGTGCCCTCAGGGCGTTGCTAAGAATTAAGCCCTGCAAAAAAGAAGAATAAAGGATTAGCATGAGAATAAAAAACTTTATTTCCATGTTCATAGACTTCACAACTTCTGTACCTTCAGAATGTTGTATGCGAGGCGGTCCGCGAGGTCATCCTTCGACATGGTGGAGAGGCCAGCTTCGAGCTTCGGAAATCCCATATTTTTTGCCATCTCCCGGCAAACAGATATTTCTTTGTTGTCCGGGAGACACTATAAGAAATCATCTTCGTCCGTACCTGTTGGGAACTTGTTCTCAAATGCTTTGAATTAAGAACAAGGCAACATAAACTGTTAAGTGTTAGTGCCCTTCGTCCATTGAATCATTATTTCCTCAAGGGTATAATGATCTTCGGACGAAGGTCATCAACAAAAGTCCACGAAGGTTATACCTTCGTGATTGAGGTTATGAAGTAATAGAAGATAAAATGTATGAAATATGGAACATGAAAGAATAATATATCAAAACACATAAACTTATCCATATATTTCATCATATAAACCTAAATATTAAAACATAACATTTAATCACATTTATACCTTCGTCTTGGCAGAAGGCAATAATCCGAGTGTCGCGTGCAAGTGATTACAAGATTCTGTGAACAGTATGGGGGTACTATTCATCTATTTATAGGCACAGGACGCAGCGTGTGAGAAATTACATTCATGCCCTTTACAAATGCTTACAATCATAATACAAGCTATCACGGGTCGATTGGTCATTTCATCTTTAAGTCGGTTCACTCCTTCGTCTTGAGACATGTCACTATGCCGAAGCTTTATGAATGATAGCTTCAGCACTGCTTTTGAGAGGATCTGTCGAAGGTGTTTCTTCTTACAGGATCTTCGGCGACGAAGCATACCCCCAACAGTAGCCCCTTCGCAGTGCTAGATCGTTTTTCATAACGAGCTTGATCCACGAAAAAGTCTCCTAGGCTTCGGAGAGCCGAAGATCCGAAAAACACCTTCCCTGAGCTCGTTGCCGAGAAACGATCACAAAATTTCGAGCACGAGATGGTCCCACCATGCAGCGGGTAAACGCGTCCTGGCGATTCACCTTCTCGGGTTCTGTGGCCCACCACTCAGTGAGTGCGGGAGACTGTTCGTCCGATGCGAAAGACTTGACGATTCACCTCCCCACCTGCGGCACTATATAAACAGATGGGTAGGTGTGAAGTTACCACATCATTCATTGCTATTGCCCTGTTTTGCTGCCAAAAATTTGACCATAGCCGAAGATTGTTCATCGCACTCAACCGAAGCACTGCTGTTGACTTTGCTTCGTCACAAGAGGAAGAGCTTCAAGAAAAAAAAAGTCAACAATTTCATCAAAAATTGTGAGGAATTCATCATCAAATGGCAAGGGTACATTCCACTGCTAGGGTTACACATGATGGAGAAGAAGCTGAAACTGCTGAGACCGCTCCGATTTCCGAAGTGATGAAACGGTCGGGGCTAGTAGTGTTGGAAGATGTCTCTGACAAAGGTGCACCTACCGCTGAGGCTGAGCAGGTTGGTGCTGAGGAAGATGAATCTGAAGATGATTATAGTGCCGTGCCATCTAAACCCAGCCACCTGGAGTTTGGGAGGTCCACCGTTACCGAAGATGACATGCCTAAATTGATGAAGTTAGGCTATTTTAGTGAGGCCAAAAAGGAGCTAATTCGCTTTGGCGGAGAGGAAATTACTCCGAAGCCAGAAAAGGATGAGGTGGTAGTCTTTAAAAGCTTCTTCAAAGCAGGATTAAGATTTCCTTTGAATGAGATGATTGCTGATGTTTTGAAAAAGTTTGGGATTTATCTTCATCAGCTAACTCCTAACGCCAACGTTAGGCTTAGCGTCTACATATGGGCCCTCCGAAGCCAGGGGGTAGAACCGTTTGCCGAAGGCTTCTACCGAGCACATGAGCTTCATTATCAAACAAAGGCTAGAGAAGATGGGCTGCACGAAAACCTCGACTGCTACAATTTTGCTTATCGCAAAGATGCGAAGTCTCTAGTTATCAGCTATCGTACCAAGTGGCCAGCTGGCTGGAAGACTGAATGGTTTTATGTCAAAGTTGATGAGAAGAAAGAGGAGTTGGTTCAAAGCCCATTAGAATTAATCTTCGGAGAGACTAGGACTCGGTGCGACATGAGACTGGAGAGTCCAAGCCAAATTGCACTGGGCGAATTTCGAGTTATTGCAGAGCACATTGGTACTAGGGATCTGGTGCAAGAATTCTTGGCTTTTAGAGTGTTCCCAACTTTGAAAGAATGGGACATGCCGAAGCTCAAAGGGGAAAAGAAAAAGAAGGAACTTGTTCGGTTGCCCTATTATTATAAATTCAAGAAACATTTCAAAGTACCTTGCCAAGAATGGTTAGACACAATTGAAGTTATGTGCAACAAGATCCTTGGGAATTATTCTAGAAAATGAGATCAAATAATGACTGCAGCCTTCGGCACTCGTCCGAAGCGAAGGTTAAACCGGGTGATGGATGCTCTGAACTTTGAGTATCCGCTGTCAAATTAGTGAAAAAGGATGAAGAGACTTTGAAGAAGAGAAAATTAAGCCCTAAGCCGAAGATAACTGCTTCGAGGAAAAAGAAAGCTTCGGCTCTAAAACGAAAAACAGCTGAAATTGAGGATGAAGCTCCTTCAACACCTCCTGCTATCGATGTAGAAGAAATTTTAAAGGTAATGATTGAATCTTTGCCTGTCAAGATAAGTCCACTAGGGCCACATCTGATGAAGCTTTTTCAGAAGGAAAAGGAGCCTTCGGCAGCGAAGAAGCCAGATGAGCCGAAAAACGAAGAATTATTCATGTAGTTGAAGTTATCGAGCAGACGCCGCCGCTAGCATCAGCGTCAAAGATTCCAGCTATTGAGAGCTCTGCTGCTGCCGAAGCTGTACCCACCGAAGCCAAAAGTGCCGAAGCTGAAACCGCTGAAGATGTGAATCTAGATGCCACGCTCTCTAAAATTGATACAATGCTTCTAGATGCGGCCGCGGAAGAAGCTGCTGTAGCCGCTGAAGAGATCCCGGGCACAGTGGCTGGAAAAGGAAAGGAGAAAGCCGAGGATATTTCAGAAGAAGAGGACTTCAACTTCCGAGATATACTTGGGCAAGAATTGTCGAAGGCTGAAAAATAAGAAATGAAAGAGTACGCTATATCTTGCGGATACAGACCAGGTGTGCTACTCTTCGGGGGAGTTAACGAAGAAAGCATAGGATGCCTTCGGGACCACACTGGGGCGAAGATTGTCGGCACTATATCAAAGAGTGTTGGCCTCCCGAAGGTTGAAGCAGATCTCAGCAGGTACCGGCGGCAACATATCGCCGGTAGCCTATTTTATGCTAACTTTAAGGTAAAATTCTTAACTTTTCATTGTTTTTAATATGAAGATTGTTTTCTGATGAAGCTTATGTTATCAAAGCTTACTGCTAAGCAAAGTCCTGAGGATGCAACAAGACTTCGAGGACAAAAAGAACGAAGTTATAATTGAGGGCCTGGAGAAGAAGATAAAAGACCATGAGGCTACTCTGGAAAAGAAAGACTTTGTACTTCGAACCATGGAAGGTTCATTGGCAGAAGCCCAGGCCAAAATTGCTAGATTGAATAGTGAACTTTCCACGGAAAAGAAAAATTTCAAAGCCAAACTCGAAGCTGAAGCCGAGAAAAATTCAAATTTGCGGAAATCACTGAAAGAACTTCAAGAAAAATGCGTGGACTTCAGCAACCGGTGCCTGTAGTGGCTAAAACAAGTTTTCAACTCGGTCGGAGCTGGTGCTGAGAAATTTAGTCCTTCGGTTGAGAACCTGCCGGAAACCTTCGAACATATTGAGGGCGAAGTTGACGCACTTGACGAAGTTATAGGTGGACACGCTGATTTCTGCGCTCTGCTAGCTTCTCGGGGCACCGCTGTTGCCTTCATAAAATCTGGCTGTGAACATGGAAAAATTGTCAGCAGACCAAATTTTAGCTTATCTCCGACAGATTTAATTGATATCCCTAGCCTAGCTTGGAGTATTGGGAACAGATTCATAACTCAAATTTGGGTAAAAGGCGGGCGAAAAATGGCTGGCGACGAAGCTCGAAGCCACCTTAAGCCGGTAAAAAATTTATGCCTGTTATTTTACCTTCTCCTTGAAGCCTGCACTTCTCTCATGCCGTTTTAATATGTACAGGATGATGATGCTAAAGAAAAATGAGCCGAAGCTTGACAGGTGATCCGAAGCTCAGATGATCCGAAGCTTAGATGATCCAAAGCTCAATGATGTCAAAGCTGAAGACGTTGCTAGAAAAATTCTAGAGAAAAATCTTGTAATATCATTGTAAAAAATCTTTGTAATTTAAGAATCAGATACTAATTCTGTAAATTTGTGCATACTTTGTAATATATCTTTACCTTTTTGTGCATGTATTGAACTGCTTTGCTGTGGACAAAACTAGCATTTTTTGAGCCGAAGGCGAAAAACACCTTCCCTTCTTTTCGTACACAACGAAGCATGAAACTGCTTCTTTTTCTGTTTTCTGAAGCCTTACTTTAGAGCCGAAGCACCCGCCTGTGTTATGATGATGATGATCCTATGTATGTCTAGATGAATGTTCATGAATGCAAATGTATGATGTAATGTGTCGTGCAAATGAATGATCAAACACACGCATACGAAGCCACAACCATAGCCTTCATTCCCTTGGGAATGACCGAAGTCTCTTTGTTGTTTATTTTTCGGCTTCACCGCTTATTTTTTGGTGTATCAGCACTGACTTTTCGCTGTAAATTCTGCATCCCCTTAAGAACGTCTTTTGAACTTCTTCGCCTTCTATTTCGGCAGTATCGCGTTGACTTTTCGCGCTTCACCTTATATTTCGGTGGTATCAGCATTGACTTTTCGCTGTAAGCTCTGCATTCCCTTGGGAACGACTTTTGAGCAGAAAACTTACGCTGCGCTCCCTTAGGAACGGCTTTTTGTAGCTTCGTCGTGCTCTGCATCCCCTTAGGGACGACTTTCGAGCTTCTCCCTATTTTTTCCTTTTTTCCTACACTTGATGGTGCATGCTCAGTTTTTACATTTACATATTTGGGGGATTTTGCTCTCATAGAGCTGAATAAGAAAAAGAGAAATTACATGCTATGGCTCCATTAAAAACCTTTCTCCCCCTTTGGAAAGGAAAAGGGTACCATAGAAAGAAAAAAAGATTACATCAAGCTAGACATAATATCGCCGAAGCTCATCCGCATTCCAAGACCTAGGAATGTCGTTGTCGTCCATATCCTTCAATCTGTAAGAACCGGGTCTTGATGAAGATACTACCAGAAAAGGTCCTTCCCACTTGAGCTGTAACTTGCCTACTGTATCTGGGTTGGCCACTCTCCGAAGTACCAAATGTCCTGGTTTAATGCTCTTTAGCCGAACTTTTCTGTCACGCCATTTTATTGTTTCGGCTTGGTATTTATTGATATTCTCCACGGCCTGAAGCCTGATCCCTTCTATAGCATCTTTTGCCACAGAATAATCAGCTTTGTCTTCTGCCAAAGCTACTGTTCTTATTGATCCTGCCTTAGCTTCTTCTGTGGTGATCGCTTCGTCACCAAACAATAGTTTGAATGGTGTAAAACCTATTGACCTTGATATTGTTGTGTTGTGGCTCCACACCACTTTGATCAATTCATCTGGCCACTTTCCTCTAGGCTGATTGAAGATTAACTTCATTATTCCCGTCATTATAATGCCATTGGCTCTTTCAACAAATCCATTTGACTCCGGATGTCTGACCGATGCAAAATGAATCTTCGTGCCAATTTGTTCATAGAATTCCTTGAAAGCTTCAGCATCGAACTGTGTTCCATTGTCTACAGTAATAGCCTTCGGTACTCCGAAGCGACAAACAACGTTTTGCCAAAAGAATTTCTAGACAGTGACCGAAGTTATTATGGCTAAAGGCTTCGCCTCAATCCACTTGGAAAAATACTCTACCGCCACCACATCATATTTTAGATTTCCTTGTGCTGGTGGAAGTGGGCCTAGCAAATCGAGGCCCCACCTTTGCAATGGCCAATTGGGCTGTATTAATTGAGTGAGGGATGAAGGTTGCTTCTGGTCTCTTGCACATTTTTGACAGCCTTCACATTTTTGGACTAATTCTGCTGCATCCGAAGCTGCCTTCGGCCAATAAAATCCTTGTCGAAAAACTTTTCCCAACAAGGGCCTAGATCCAACATGAGATCCACACAGACCTGCATGTATCTCTTTCATTAATTCTATACCTTCAGTTCTTGATAAATACTTAAGGAGTGGTGAACAAACTCCATGTTTATACAATTTTCCTTCTATTAACACATATGGTCTTGTTCTTGCCTCCATTCTCTTGTTATAAGCTTCGTCACTTGAAAGACAATTGCCTTGGAGGAAAGATATTATTTCAGTTCTCCAGTCTTCACTGTGTACTAGAGAAATAGTAAGCACTGCTCTCTCCATGAGCTCAACTGAAGGTGCTTTTATTGTTTCAAAAAATACTTCGGAGGGTAGTGGGAGCCCCTGAGCCGCTGATTTGGCTAGCAAATCTGCATGCTCATTTTCACCTCTTGGAATATTCTTGACGGAAAAACCTTCGAAGGAAGCTTCCAACCTTCAAACTGCATCCAGATATTTTCAAGCTTCGGATCTCGTGCCTTGCTGCTTTTATCCACATGGCCAGCAATAACTTGAGAATCAGTCTTTAGGATGGCCCTTCTTATTCCCATTGCCCTTAGTTTCCGAAGCCCCAATAGAAGTGCTTCATACTCAGCAATATTATTTGTGCAATTGAAATCCAGTTTTACTGCATAACATGTTTTGACTTTCGAAGGTGCCACTAGGACCGCAGCTGCTCCAGCACCGAAGGCTCCCCAAGAACCATCGCAAAACACTGTCCAAGCTTCAGCATCTTTGCTTGTCCCTTCTTCGTGAGCCCCTAGCATCCAATCAGCGATAAAATCTACTAGCGCTTGAGATTGAATTGAAGATCTGTGCACGTAGTCAATAGTGAATTCATTAAGCTCCGCGACCCGTTTGCCAATCCTTCCAGTAGCTTCTCTATTCCTCATGATATCCTTCAGGGGTTGTGATGAAGGAACAATTATGTGATATGCTTGAAAATAATGCCGAAGCTTCCTGGATGCCATTAACACAACATACAACACCTTCTCCAATTCTGTATAGTTTTTCTTTGATAAACGCAAAACTTCAGAGACAAAGTATAATGGGACTTGCTTTTTAGCTTATCCTTCGAGCTTCTCTTGTACAAGTGCCGCACTCACTGCAGAGTGTGAAGCTGCTACATACAATAGCAATGGAGCCCCTAGCATGGGTGGAGTTAATGTTGTTAAATCGATCAGATATTGCTTTCGCTCTTCGAAAGCTTTCTGTTGAGTTGGGCCCCATTGAAAAACTTCAGCTGACTTTAGTACTTCAAAGAATGGTAAATTTCTTTCTGCTGATCTAGATATAAATCGATTCAAAGATGCCAGTCTTCCTGTCAACCGTTGGGCCCCCTTCTTTGTGATTGGTGGCTCCATTCGAAGGATATCTTCGATCTTGCTTGGGTTGGCTTCGATCCCCTTCGTTGAAACTAAACAGCCAAGGAACTTGCCCTTCTTCACTCCGAAGACATATTTTTCTGGATTTAATTTCAGGCCAGCTTGCCTAAAATTAGCAAATGTTTCCTGCAGATCAGTAATGTGGTTTTCTTGCTTCGTGCTCTTCACTATAATGTCATCAACATATGTTAGCACATTTCTGCCTATCTGAGAGTGAAGGACCTTGGCTGTCATCCTGCTGAAGCTTCCCCCAGCATTCTTGAGCCCCTCAGGCATCCGAAGATAACAATATGTACCACTGGGGGTTATGAAGCTGGTCTTTGGCTCATCTTCCTTCTTCATCCAGATTTGGTGGTAGCCTGAATAACAATCTAGCAGACTCATGAGCTCTGACGAAGCTGCTGCATCTACTAGAGAATCTATTCTTGGTAATGGGAACTCATCCTTTGGACAAGCCTTGTTCAGATCAGTAAAATCAATGCACATTCTCCATTTACCATTGGCCTTTTTTACCACAACAGTGTTGGCTAGCCATTCTGGGTATTTCACTTCTCTGATGACACCAGCACTGAGAAGTCTTTTTACTTCGTTCCGAGCACCTTCGGCTTTATCGTCAGACATTTTCCGAAGCTTTTGTTTCCTGGGTCGGAAGGATGGATCGACATTGAGTGAATGCTCAATGACGTCCCTGTTGACACCACAGAGGTCGTTGGCTGACCATGCAAAAACATCTTTGTTCAGATAAGTGGGATCCCAGCAATACCTTCTGCTCTGCTATATCTTCACATAGAAGCATGGGCTTCGGCTGATCAGCCGAAGCAGCCTTCTCTCTTCTATACTTATACTGTTCACAAGCTTCGGCTCCATCTATATTGTGGATTGCTTTTGAGTCTATCCAATTTCCTTCAGCCTTTCTGGCAGCTTCCTGACTTCCATGAATAGCAATGGGCCCTTGATCCGAAGGTATCTTCATGCATAAATATGCTGGATGAAGAATTGCTTCGAATGCATTGAGTGTTCCACGACCAATGATTGCATTGTAAGGATATTCCATGTCAACAATATCAAACACAACATGTTCAGTTCTTGTATTGTGGACAAATCCGAAGGTCACTGGCATTGTGATCTTGCGAAGTGCTACAATCTGCCTTCCTCCGAAACCACAGAGAGGGTGTGTGGCATCATGAATCGTATCCTCTGGATCTTGCATCTGTCTGAAGGCCTTAGCAAATATGATATCCGCTGCACTGCCTGTATCGACCAGAACATTATGGACTAGAAATCCCTTGATGACATAAGATATGACCATAGCATCATTGTGAGGGTAATCCTTGAGCTGAAGGTCCTCCTTGGAGAAGGTAATCGGGATGTGAGACCATTTTGACTTGATGAAGGGTCCCTGCACCCCAACATGTTGTACCCTTCTCTGGGCCTCCTTCTTCTGCTTCTTGTTGGCCGGCTCTGAGCATGAACCGCCTGTTATCGGGAGCACCAGCTTCGTAGCCAAAGCAGCTTCAACTTGGTTGTTGAACGAAGCCATCAGCTCAAAAAGTAGACGTGAGTTAACCGGAGGTGGGCGCCAATGTTGGGAACTTGTTCTCAAATGCTTTGAATTAAGAACAAGGCAACATAAACTGTTAAGTGTTAATGCCCTTCGACCATTGAATCATTATTTCCTCAAGGGTATAATGATCTTCGGACGAAGGTCATGAATAGAAGTCCATGAAGGTTATACCTTCGTGATTGAGGTTATGAAATAATAGAAGATAAAATGTATGAAATATGGAACATGAAAGAATAATATATCAAAACACATAAACTTATCCATATATTTCATCATATAAACCAAAACATAACATTTAATCACATTTATACCTTCGTCTTGGCAGAAGGCAATAATCTGAGTGTCGTGTGCAAGTGATTACAAGATTCCATGAACAGTACGGGGGCACTGTTCATCTATTTATAGGCATAGGGCGCAGCCTGTGAGAAATTACATTCATGCCATTTACAAATGCTTACAATCATAATACAAGCTATCACGGGTCGATTGGTCATTTCATCTTTAAGTCGGTTCACTCCTTCGTCTTGAGACATGTCACTATGTCGAAGCTTTATGGATGATAGCTTCAGCAGTGCTTTTGAGAGGATCTTCCGGAGGTGTTTCTTCTTACAGGATCTTCGGCGACGAAGCATACCCCCAATAGTACCATTGAACACTAAGGCCCCTTCCCGTATTTTAGTTCTCGGGCATAGTGTTTGGCTTCTGAAATTTCTTCTTCTGATAGTCTTTTTCCCGAAGCATGTCGAATAATAAAATCAAGATTTTTGGACGGTGCTTCGGGAGGAGGAGATTTAGCTTTTTCGTCCACTTCCTTCTCCGTAGCTACACCAACATCTAGAGATTCTTGCTCAGCTCTATCCCCAGTTGTGGCAGGCTCCATCTCAGCAGGCGCTGAACGTCTAGCTTCGGTTTCAGCATGAGCCACAGCAACTTCGGCAGCCTTTTTTGCAGGAGCAGGAGTCAATGCCCTTGTTGTCTCCATAATAGCGTCTAGCACGTTGGCCATTCCCCTCCTCTTGGGAGTTGTGGCAGGAGCCTTTACAACCTTTGGCAATTCTGCTTCTACCGGTCAACTCAGAATTTCTGGTAGCCTATTGTTTTTTCGGCCACCCCATCTTTGGCTTCAGCTGGCTCGACTATAGGCACCTTCGGCACTACAGTCAATTCTTCAGCGCTCCAAACGGTGGGAGCAGCTTTTTCCGCTTAGCAGTAGAAGAGGTCCCTTCACCAAATTTAGGCACTACAGCCGTTTCAATATATCTCGGCCGATGGGTCAAAACCTTGATTTTCTTGCCCTTCGGCACAGTAGAGATGGCCGAAGCGGCAGTTTTCCTCTTTTTTCCCTGCTTTCGTGAGGGATAGCAATAATCAGGATACATGAAACCAATCACATCAAAAACTTTGTTCAACATTTTCTTGCCTCGACCTCCAAAGGCTGAGGTCAAGGCATCATCTTCGGCTCTCGTGTATGCTCCGAGTAGCTCATCACTAGTAGCCTCAATACATTTTAGCCAGTCGTCATTTAGTTCGTCAAACCGATCTCTGTATCTAAAAGTGTATTTTAAGTAAACCAATCCACCTTGGTTGGATCTAGCGGCATTCTCCTTCGGCATTTCCCAATTTTCCACAAGCGGCCATACCCTATAGGCTATGTGCTCTTAAACCAGGTCTCTTGTGCCAATAAAGGCACAAACATTGTTGAAAGCCTTCTGGCATGCTTCGGTACCATTTTCAAGTGCGGTTGTCGGCCTTCGAAGGCCGAAGCGAGACCAGATGGGGCATTGGATAATCCCCTTTATGTCTTCCCTTTTAACCAGATCATTTTTGACATAAAACCATTCCTCCATCCAAGCCCCGGGCCACCTTTTCCAAAATGTCGGAACAAGATAACTTGCTTCGGAGCGAGGAACAAAGCCATAACAACCAAAGTTGTTGTGATATTGTTCTTTACCAGTGGCCTTCATCTCGTACAAAAGTTTGTGCATGTTGCAGAAGCATTTTGCGCTTGGTTCCAGCCCTTGGCTTCTCACGGCCCAAACAAAAATGCTCATTCTAATTATAGCTTCGGGAGTGATTTGATGAAGGAAGATTTCAAATGTTTTCAGAACTTCAACTAAAAATTTGCTCAATGGGAACTGAAGACCCGCCTTCATAAAGCTTATGTAGACAACAACCTCATTTTCTTCAGGTGCAGGGCGATGCTATCCCCTCCAGCCCGCACAATAGACATGTCATGAAAGTATCTTCCCTTCATGGCATCAATCTGACTTTGTTTAATGGTCGACTTTCCGAACATGGTATGGCTTGGCCGCTAGGGCTGGTCTTCAAAGTCTTTATCCCCACTTTCCACATCATAGTCATCACTATCATCAGAATCTTCAGACAAATCTGCCATTATTTCATTTGTGATCTTCTCTGTGTTTGTTTTTTCCATAGCTTCATAAAACCCAGAACGAGCAGGGTCCACAACCTTCTTCTCCTCATACATCTTCTTCTCTTCATACATGCAACAAGCACTTGTGTATATCACGAAGGTCGCAAATCAAGCGAGAGCTGACAGCAAGAGAATTAAAATTTGAGAAAACAGCACAAGCAACTGAAATGGCGTAACAAATGCTGCCGCTGTGGGTTTCTATTTATATGCCTAGTGCATTGCAACTTGGCGGGCCCCATTTGTCATTGACTTTCGCTATTCTAGCGAAGGGAAGGTGTTTTTTGGACCTTCGGCTAAAGGCCTTCGTTCACGTCGCAGTCTGAATTTTTTACATACAAGAACAAATTAATACTGCGAGGGGCTACTGTTGGGGGCCTTCGTCTTCCAAAGGTCCTAAAAAACATGACTAACATGCTTTCCAGTATACTATACTGTCACAGGAACCTTTGGCTTTGAGATGAAGGTATGCACGGTATGAAAGGTGTGATCTGGAAGAAGGATGAATTAGTTCCGAAGTTGCAGATGGAAAAGCTTTGGCTTAGCACAAAGACAGTAATGGAGAATGAACTGACCTAAAGGGGAAAGACCGCTTAATCCTCGACAGATTACCCTTTAGTCAATAGTAAGTGTCAAGGACATGGATGTAATTTCACACAGGCTGTGTCATGTGCCTATAAATAGATGAACAATAACATCGTACTGTTCAGGCTGACTTGTAATCGCTTGCACATCACTCTTGGATTTTTACCTTCTATCAAGCCGAAGGTACAAATCTAATTTAACATTATTAATAATTGTTCATCATTATATAATGAAGAAATAGATAATCTAACGATTCAATATGATTATTCATGTTCTTTATATGTTTCCTATGTTTCTGCTTTTATTCTTACATATGGTGATGATGAAGGTATGTCCTTCATAACCTTCGTCTGAAGATCATTATATCCTAAGGGAGATAATGTTTCGAAGGACGAAGGTCTTTAACCATTAACATTTGTGTTGTCTTGTTCTTAACTCATAGCATTTGAGAACAAGTGACCAACAATCACCAAGTGTGCTAGGATCAAGTCTCACACATATGATGACTCATGGTACAGAAACGAATGTCACATCTTTAATATATAATGGAGTTCTGTACAAAATAATTAAATAATTATATCATACGAAGACAACGATTAGCAACCAAAGGTTACTAGGAGACGATGACCTAGACCTCTCACGAACTCATCACAGCATACTTCATGCTCCTCATCATGCGGTACATGTTCTTGACCTGGGGGGATGTGAGTACAGCAAGGGTGAGCTCACATACGTTCATCGCTCAACAAGTTGTGGGGAATAATGTGCATGAACTCACCAAAGGTGGGAGCTCATGTGAAGTGTAAGGCATACTAAAGGAGATGGTTAAAGCTGAGCATTGCTTTTAAAGTTGATCAAAATTTTATTAGCAGTTATTAAGTATAAGTAGATACCAACCCAATTAAGTATGAGATCAAAATTGATAACAACACCCACAATGCAATGCAATTGACAGATTAAGTTTAATTCCATAATTTAATCATGTGAGTGTTCGAGTCGCTCTTAACCGTGATCACAGCTGATATACCAGTTTTACACTCTATAGAGGTTGCGCATCTTTACTCACAATTAGTGTTACCCATTTGCCATGGGGTTGTATGGAACCCATACACCTCTACCGAGGAGGCGAGGCAGGGTAGCACTGCGATACCTTTCAAAAGTTCCACTAGTTCGAGAATACCCACTATGGTTTCAGGACGAAGGAAGCATAGGAATCCCTCGTCCGAACTGCCATCGCAGCAGTTCGACCCAAGAACCTCCCTATACTCTAGCAGCGACGCCTCCCTGCTTGCCCCTTTCGGGTAAGGTAATCTCTCCCTAGCTTTCCTAATTACATGGCCAAGGGCGTCCCATTCCACCCTTGTGGTAGCACTAATTTCCAGGCGGTTCTCCATGTTCCAATTAACATGTTGATCTTATCATGAACAATAATTAAAACAACAACATAATTGGAACATGATCATAATAAAACATTAATTTCTCAAAACCAGGTAGAGCAATAACAAATCTATCCAATAGTTCATCTGTTTGCAAGGTAGGGGATAAACAATGCTAGAGAAACCTATTAGGTCCCATTAAATTAACCTAAGCATCTCACAGTGATTAATAGGAACATTATTAGGTAAAGAAGAGTGATCAAGGGCACAACTTGCCTTAGACTCGAGATTCTCAGGTCCTTCTCCCAGTTATTCTTCAAGTGGCTCATAATCTCATTGCTACTCATAGCAATACAAACAAACATGGTATAGAAAGATTAATATCACACCAAACATAAGAACAAACTGCATAATAATGTTCTACGCTGTAACACCACAAAAGCCATCAACTAAAAATAATGAATTTAGTTATTAAGGTAATTAGAATAAATTTTTTTAAGTGTTTAATTGTTTATTTGCATTTTGATTATTTTCTTTGTATGCGCTTGATTATTTATCGGATGTTTATTATCAATCCTTTTTAAAGAAAAACCTATTAATTAATATAATTAAATAATATAATAATTATTAGTCTAAAAACAAGTATTTCATTTATAGATAACTTTGGTGAATTTTTAGGGATTTTTGAGCTATCTAAAAATGCATTTCGGAATTAAAAAAAGAAAAAAAAACTAAACCTACACTAAATCGGCCCACTAGGGGCCCAGTATCCCAAACCCTAGCCCCGCACGCGCGCTTGGCTTCCAGCTCAAGCAGCCGCCGCCGCCTCCCTGCATCTCTCTCTCTCCCTCCCCTAATCTCTCTCTCCCTCCCCACTCCCTCTCTTCTCTCCCCGCTCTCTCCCCGCGGCCATGCCAGGCAACCAGCCACGCGCCGCGCGCCAGGAGCGCTCGCTCGCTGGCCAAGTGCCAAGCCACCCCGCGCGCCCCTGCCAGAGGCTGACCGCGCCCCCCGACACCCGCGCGCGACCCCAGCTGCGAGCCCGCCCAGGCGCCAGGCAGTCGACCGGCCTCCCTGCGCCCAGCCGAGCAGCGCCGCGAGCCGCCGCGATGCCCGCGCGCCGAGCAGCCGAGCGTCCGAGCCGCGCGAGCCCAACCGTCACGCGCCGACCGTTCGCTTCGTCATTAATGGAGCTTCAAGACCGACCGTTTCTTCTTCCTCTCCCATGAATCCCTTGGTAACCGACGCCATTAAACCATGTAATGGAATTAAACACCGACCGATTCCCTCCCTGGTCGACTCTCTCTCTCTCCCTCCTGCTCTCTATAAAAGGCAACAGAGCCTCTCTCCCTTCTCCTGCCTACCCAAGCTCGCCCCATCTCTCTAGCTCGCCAGTGCACTACTCGACGCCGTCGTTTGTTACCATTCGTCGCCGGAGTTCACGGAGCCCGCAGTTCGTCGCCGGAGCCACGCACTCGCCATCCACCGTCCGTAGTCGAGCCCCTGCTTTTCTCCACCCGGTCGAACCCCGTCGAACTCTCCCCGTCGCACGCGCGAACCCAAGGTTGATAACGACCCAAATTATTTTGTGTATTTTATAAAGTACTTTTTGATTCGATTCATAAGTTGTATATTTTGTTTGTTGTAATATGAACACGTGTGATTCGCAATTTATGTATATGTGCGTTATGGAATTTGTTAGAGATATATGATTATTAGTGCACCGTGAGAATTCATGTTAATCGATCGTTGATTGTTGGATTAGAAAAATATGACGTAGATTTAGTAGTCACACGTTGGTGATAAAAATATTAGATAAGAAACTTTGTAGTCAAATTTGGTCACAATAAACTTTAGAAACTAGTTGGAGAATTATAGTTATAGGTGCATTTTATTGGATTTGGAAAATGGTATAGAACTCATGTCATATGAATAATATAGGATTTTTAGATGATTTATCTAATTATTTTATTAACATTTTCTTTTCATAAAGAAAGGAGAAAATATCATTAGTAGGATGGAAAGTAGATTTCTACTAGCCAAATAAGCATGTTCGCAAATTTAGCACTTAAATTTTTAGAGTACTAGTTTAGGTCAAATAACCTCGCTTGTGTTAGAAAATTCAATTAGTAGTTTATAGGGATTTTTAGAATGTTAGATTCATTTTTGCTATACTAAATAATTTGAGTTAGAAATAATAAAAGGTATTAATTTATTTATCAGTATTAAAAGACGAAAATTATCATTAATTTCATTGATGATGTTAAAATAAATTAATACTAGTTAAAACTGTATTTATTGCACCCATTCATGAATTCATCATTAGGACTCACAATAATAACTAAAATTGAATTAATAAGTATTTACGCGATTAGGACGAATTTAAGATGTGATTAGTGCGATATGTTAATATGTATGTAATGGTGTATGTTTATGTAATGGTGTATGTTTATTTATTTGTGTATGTTTTATTTTTGTATGTGCGCTATGCGACTCTATTAGAAGCCGACTGTGCGGTAGACGAACCGAATTCGTTCGAAGACGATCCGCAGGACGCATTTGAGCAAGGCAAGTGGATTCTCCCTCTGCATATTCTTTTTGTACCCACTTATTGCATATAATAATGTTTACTTTTTGATATATTGCATAATTTGATGGGTTTACCTAATTAAGGATTTCCTAGATTTACTACCTGTATTCCTTGTTTAACCTGGGAAAATTATTAAGCTGTGCAAAATTTGTGCTACCGCTCAACCTAATGATTTTTAATGTCACTCATCAATTGGTATTAATGTTCAAAAAAATTTAATTAGCAATTATGGCATTAACCCGATGGTTAAGATAATATTATTTCAAATTAATTGGAACATGTAGTGATCACCCAGGATAACAGTGCAACCACGAGTGCTATCATGGCTCTGGCTATGGTAAATAGCTTTATATGCTTAGTGCCTGGCAACCTTACCTGAAATATGGGCAAGAGGGGGAGCGGTAGGTGCTGGCTGCCCATGTTAACATGGGGATGTATTCTTGGCTAAGGTACCTCACCCAGGGGGCCACCACCATCGTCTTTAGAAACCTTAGCGGGTTGCTTCGTATTAAGTGTATTTTGTGAAAGCCTCATAATGGATCCCTAGCCATTCACCTTGGTAGTGTTTAAGGGTCCGATCAACCCGGGCTAGATGGGATACATGGCTTGTGGGTAAAGTTGTACCACCTCTGCAGAGTGTAAAACTGATATATCAGTCGTGCTCCCGGTTATGAGCGACCTGGAATCCTCACATGATAATTGAACTTGAAGATGGAATTAAATTGAGATCCGATGATCTGCCAATAATTTGCTTAATTGGTTTCACTTAAGTGTTTTTGTTATACTCATATTCCTTTGTTTAAATGGGATACATGGGATTCACACTTATTAGTAAGACATGTGTTGTTAATAAAATATTGACCAACTAAAATGCTTACTGCTCAACCTTAGCCTCACCTTGTTATACCTGCATTAATTTTTCCCCCACTTGCTGAGCCCCGACCATAAGTGAGCTCACCCTTGCTAATATTTTGATCAGAGAGTGATGCTGGAGACTTTGATGGAGATTTTATCGACGACGATGAATTCTAAGTCTAACGATGCGCCGGTCATCTTCCTGTGGGAGATTGCCCAGTTGTTTATTTCCGCTTTACTTTGATGTGATACTTGTTAAAGATACAATGTTTCAGATGATGTAATAAAGTATTATACTCTCTTACGCCTTTATTGCATTGTCTTTTGATATACTACACTTGTGACGTCAACATATGTGCGGAAATGGATCCTGGCACACATATGGTATGCGCTCGGTTCTACCCCTGGAACCGGGTGTGACAAAAGTGGTATCAGAACTATGCTGACCCTAGGTCGTTAGATTAGTTAGAAATGGAAAGCCTAGTTTCTTCAAAACTTGCTAATTTCACTCTTATAAATTATTTTATCACTTACCTCTTAGAAATTTCAACTGAATTGGCTCTTCTCTTGTAGATGGTTCATACTCTCTAAACTACCCGCATCAACACCAGCTATGCCCCTCAGCCTCGGCAGATCCCGGTCTACCCAGTGGTAGTCGAGGAAGTTCTAGCGGATCTCCCTCCTATCCGAGTGGAGAATGTAGTCAACCTGGAGGACAACTCGGAGAAACAGCTGCCAACGCCCACCCCATTGGCAGAGTCCCTGGCCTTCGCAGCTAGGTCATCGATGTCAGCACCGCCTGCACCAGCCTTCCAAGCACCTGCACCCGGAGGAGACGACCCCGACGACTCTGGAGACGACGATGACGAGGATGACGACGACGAAGAAGGTGGAGACGAACACGTCCACGAGGAAGCTAACTACGCCCAGCAGGACAACTTCATGGGGTTCGGTCCTGTTGTCGAACATTACACATCAATGTTCGAGACGGGGCACTTCCCCAACCTGCTGCAAGAAGTGCTGCACGCGCTAGGCACCTACGTCCGCCCCCTGTATGAAACAAGGCGAGTGAGCGAGCCTCCCCGGGCTTGCTACTACATCACTCGCATCCACGTCAGGGTGATGGATGCAGGGGATAGGGGATTCAGGACTCTGTCTGCTCACGAGTCCCTGACACCACTATCCACCTACGCTGCCTCGGTCAGCGATGCTGCCCGTCGGACCCTGTGGTCGCTCAGCCACACCTACCGGCAGCAGCTGTAGAACACGAGGTTCAGGCATCTTCCTCAGCGTCTGCGTGGAGGAAGCCAGACCAACATCGTCCTAGGTGAAGCTGGTGAGGATCGCCTCAACACCCTAGCTGGTGTAGTGGCTGGTCTCAACACCGACCTAGACAGTGCCACCCTAGATCTCTACAGGGTGCACTTGGAGCTAGAAAATGCCCACGCCAGGATTGCAGCCATGGAAGCCCAACTGCAAGGACGGGATCCGCCCGAAGCTCAGGTCCCCGCCATGGCGTTGTCTCCTCCCCGCAAGAGGCTGCGCTATGGAGAGCCCGGATCCATCACTAGGCTGCTTTAGGAGTTTTGAGTCATGATGTAATAAGTTAGTCTTCGCGTTAGACGTTGAACACCTTTTTAAGTTATCATATTAATAAATAACAACCATGTGATGGTGATTGGTGGAAATGTTTGATTTGGATCTTTGTTTGAGTGCCATGGTCTTATGGAATGATGGCCATAAGAACATATAAAATTTTTTAAACATAAGCTATTTCCCCTCCTAGAATCTTTTCTACTCCTCACTTTTCTAAGGACTTCACTTCCTAACCAATCAGATGGTGAACGCTCGTCAAGGACCCAACAACAATCGGAACCAGCGTGGTCAACAAGTACCACCACCCCCACCGAATCCCAACATGGAGCAGTTCATTGCCGCCCAGATGCAGATTCTGCAAGGACTCACTGCGGCTGTTTAGCAGATTCAGCAGAACCAGCAGAATCAGCAGCAGCATCAGCAGCAGCAGTATGCACCCCCGACCAGAGATAAACACCGGGATTTCATGAGTCATCATCCACCAACATTCTCTCATGCGGTTGATCCTCTGGATGCTGATGACTGGCTCAAGGTCATTGGAAAGAAGCTGGACATCACTCAGTGCAACGACCGGGAGAAGGTCTTGTACGCCTCGGGAAGACTCGAGGGAGCTGCGTCCGATTGGTGGGATGCCTTCACAGCGGCACATCCCAAAGCGGATACAATAACTTGGCAGGAATTTCAGGAGAACTTCCGCGCTCATCACATTCCTTCAGGAATTATGAAGCTGAAGAAGGAATTCCTTTCCCCTACTCAAGGGAATATGTCTGTCAGCGAGTATCGTGATCGCTTCACTCAGATTTCACGTTACGCACCGGAAGAAGTGGACACAGATGAGAAGCGCCAAGAGCGTTTCTTGGAAGGACTAATTGGACCTCTGAATTACCAACTTTAGAGCCATACATTTCCCAACTTCCAGACACTGTTGAACAAGGAAATTGGACTTGAGAGTAAAAGAAAGGAGCTATCTGACCACAAAAGAAAATTCCAAGGTCAGTCAAGCAGGAATACCCGCCCCAACAACGCTCAAGGTTCGCAGTTCCGCTCTGGAAATCAAGGCGGAAACAATTATCAAGTGCAACGCTCTGGACAGCAAGGCCAAAGAAATAATCAAAATCAAAACCAACAAAGGAGTAACTCTCAGACCAACCAGAGGTCTGGTGGAAGTTCCCAGAATCGTCAAGGTGGCGCCAGTAACACGCAGGCCAGAAGCAACAACTCACCTGTCCAACCTAATGGCTGCTTCAAGTGCGATGAGCTAGGCCACTATGCCAACAACTGCCCAAGACGCAACCAGCAAACACCCCAAAGGAGCAATACTCAGAGAAATGACCAGAACACCCCCGCTCATGGATCTGCTCAGAAAAAGACACCGCAGAACCAGAGCAGAGGAAGGGTCAATCACGTCACTGCGGAATCAGTGCCTGAGGATGCCGACATAGTGTATGGTATGTTCCTTGTTAACTCCATACCTGCATCAGTTTTATTTGACTCTGGAGCATCGCATTCGTTTATAACTGAGTCATTTGTGGAAAAACACAATATACCTAAGTATCCTCTTAAGAAGATATTACACATTAGTTCAGCGGGAGGTGACATGAAGGCCACACACTCATGCCCCCATGTTAATATCAAGATTCAAGGAATATATTTTTCAGTCGACCCAGTGGTCCTAGGATCCAACGGTATTGATGTGATTCTTGGATGCAACTAGTTGAAAAGTTGTGATGGAGTGATACAGTGTGCCAATGGAACAATTATGTTGACAAGTCCTCAAGGTGAAAGAATTTAAGTTAACATGGACAAGTCAACAGATGAAAAAGGGAAAACAGTGATCAATCACTTAGAAGAAAAGTCCTTAGAAAATATCAAAGTAGTGTGCGAATACCCAAACGTATTTCCGGAGGAATTACCAGGTATACCACCTGACCGTGATATAGAGTTTTCTATTGAATTATTACCTGGAACCGCACCGATCTCGAAAAGACCATATAGAATGGATGTCAAAGATTTAGTAGAACTGAAGAAACAAATAGAAGAATTACTAGAAAAAGGTTTCATTCGCCCAAGTTCATCCCCTTGGGGAGCCCCAGTGCTATTTGTGAACAAGAAGGATGGTTCGAGGAGAATGTGTGTTGATTATAGAAGTTTGAATGAAGTAACCATCAAGAATAAATACCCATTACCTCGGATTGAAGATTTATTCGATCAAATGAAAGGAGCTAAGATATTCTCGAAGATAGATCTGAGATCGGGATATCATCAGTTAAAGATTCGAGCAGAAGATGTACCGAAGACAGCCTTCACGACAAGATATGGATTATATGAGTTTTTGGTCATGTCATTTGGACTGACTAATGCACCAGCATACTTTATGAACTTGATGAATAAAGTATTCATGGAATATCTGGATCAGTTTGTGGTCGTATTCATTGACGACATACTGATATATTCTCCAAATGAAGAAACACATGAAGATCATCTAAGGCTAGTCCTACAAAAACTTCATGACAATCAACTATATGTGAAGTTCTCAAAGTGTGATTTTTGGTTAAAGGAAGTTTCTTTCTTAGGACATATCGTTACCGATGGTGGAATTAAAGTGGACCCAGAAAAGATAAGTGAGATACTGGATTGGAAGCAACCAAAGGATGCGTCCAAGATTAGAAGTTTTCTTGGATTGGCAGGATACTATAGAAGATTTATTGAAGGTTTTTCCAAGTTAGTGAAACCACTTACCTCTCTACTGGAGAAAGGTAAAGAGTTCAAATGGGATGAAGTTTGTCAGAATTGTTTTGAAGAACTCAAGAAAAGGTTAACCACTGCACCAATATTGGTAATGCCAGACATCCACAAGGGATTTGATGTGTATTGCAATGCATCACACCTTGGACTTGGATGTGTGCTAATGCAAGAAGGAAAAGTGATAGCTTATGCCTCAAGGCAGTTGAGGAAACATGAGAAGAATTATCCTACGCATGATTTGGAACTAGCTGCCGTAGTGCATGCTTTGAAGATTTGGAGGCACTATATGATTGGAAACAAGTGCAAGATCTTCATGGATCACAAAAGCTTGAAATATATATTCACTCAGAAGGAACTCAACCTCAGACAGAGAAGATGGCTTGAGTTGATTAAGGACTACGATTTGGAAATACAATATCACCCCGGAAAAGCAAATGTAGTAGCTGATGCTTTGAGCCGTAAGGGTCAAGTGAACAACATCACTACTCATTTGATGTCACAGGAATTGTGCTGGGAAATGGAACAACTCAATCTTGGATTGCTCAATAATGTAGAAGCAACAGTTATGGAAGTTGAATCTACTTTGGAAGAAGAGATTCGTAAAGGACAAGAGTCTGATGAGAAAATCAAAGAAATTAAAGCTTTGATTAGTTTGGGTAAAGCCCCAGATTTCACGGAAGATGAACAAGGCACAGTATGGTTTAAGAAGAGAATCTGTGTACCCGAAATCGAGCACCTACGCCAACTTATTTTGAGAGAAGCTCATGATTCAGCTTACTCTATTCACCCTGAAAGTACAAAGATGTACCAGGATCTTAAGGAAAAGTATTGGTGGTACGGTTTGAAAAGAGATGTTGCTACTCATGTTGCATTATGTGACGTGTGTCAGCGAGTTAAAGCCGAACACCAAAGACCAGCAGGATTACTACAACCTCTCAAGGTACCAGAATGGAAATGGTAAGAAATCAGTATGGATTTCATAGTTGGACTACCCCGTACTCGAGATGGCTATGATTCAATATGGGTCATAGTAGACAGGTTAACTAAAGTAGCACACTTTATACCTGTGAAGACAACTTACTCGGGAGCCCAGTTAGCAGAATTATACATGTCAAGGATTATTTGTCTGCATGGAGTACCGAAGAAGATCGTATCAGATCGAGGAACCCAGTTTACCTCGCGCTTTTAGAAAAGACTTCATGAGTTCATGGATACCAAGCTAAACTTTAGTTCAGCTTATCATCCGCAAACGGATGGGCAAACAGAAAGAACAAACCAAGTGCTGGAGGATATGCTAAGAGCTTGCGCTCTAAAGCATGGTAGAAGCTGGGATAAAAGTTTGCCTTATGCAGAATTTTCGTATAACAATAGTTATCAAGCAAGTCTCAAAATGGCACCGTTTGAAGCACTTTATGGACGAAAGTGTAGAACACCGCTTTATTGGAATTAGACTGGAGAAAGTCAAGTATTTGGTCCAGAAATTCTCCAAGAAGCCGAAAAGCAAGTGCAGATTATCAGAGAAAATTTGAAGACAGCACAGTCAAGACAGAAAAGCTATGCTGATAATAGAAGAAGAGAATTGATGTTTGAAGTAGGAGACTTCGTATACCTTAAAGTTTCACCGATGAGAGGAATGAAAAGGTTTAAGGTTAAGGGAAAATTATCACCTCGCTATATCGGCCCATTCAGAATTTTGGAAAGAAAAGGTGAAGTAGCCTATCAGTTAAAGCTACCTGATAGTTTATCAGATGTGCATGACGTATTTCACGTATCACAACTTAAGAAGTGCTTAAGAGTACCGGAAGAACAATTACCCATGGAAGAACTGAATGTCAATGAAGATTTGACTTATTCGGAGTACCCGGTTAGAATTCTAGAAACATCTCGCAGAATTACACGGAGTAAAGTTATTAACATGTGCAAGGTTCAGTGAAGTCATCATTCGGAAGATGAAGCCACTTGGGAAAGAGAAGACGAACTCAGAGCAGAATTTCCCCAGTTATTCTCGGAAGTTTCTTAATCTCGAGGACGAGATTCTTTTTAAGAGGGGTAGGTTTGTAACACCACAAAAGCCATCAACTAAAAATAATGAATTTATTTATTAATGTAATTAGAATAAATTTTTTAAGTGTTCAATTGTTTATTTGCATTTTGATTATTTTCTTTGTATGCGCTTGATTATTTATCGGATGTTTATTATCAATCCCTTTTAAAGAAAAACCTAGTAATTAATAAAATTAAATAATATAATAATTATTAGTCTAAAAACAAATATTTCATTTATAGATAACTTTGGTGAATTTTTAGGGATTTTTGAGCTATCTAAAAATGCATTTCGGAATTAAAAAAAAGAAAAAAAAACTAAACCTACACTAAATCGGCCCACTAGGGACCTAGTATCCCAAACCCTAGCCCCGCGCGCGCGCTTGGCTTCCAGCTCAAGCAGCCGCCGCCACCTCCCTGCATCTCTCTCTCCCTCCCCTAATCTCTCTCTCCCTCCCCACTCCCTCTCTTCTCTCCCCGCTCTCTCCCCACGGCCACGCCAGGCAACCAGCCACGCGCCGCGCGCCAGGAGCGCCCGCTCGCTGGCCGAGTGCCAAGCCACCCCGCGCGCCCCTGCCAGAGGCTGACCGCGCCCCCCGAAGCCCGCGCGCGACCCCGGCTGCGAGCCTGCCCAGGCGCCAGGCTGTCGACCGACCTCGCCGGAGTTCACGGAGCCCGCAGTTCGTCGCCGGAGCCACGCACTCACCATCCGCTGTCCGTAGTCGAGCCCCTGCTTTTCTCCACCCGACCGAACCCCGTCGAACTCTCCCCATCGCACGCGCGAACCCAAGGTTGATGACGACCCAAATTATTTTGTGTATTTTATAAAAGTACTTTTTGATTTGATTCATGAGTTGTATATTTTGTTTGTTGTAATATGAACACGTGTGATTCGCAATTTATGTATATGTGCGTTATGGAATTTGTTAGAGATATGCGATTATTAGTGCACCGTGAGAATTCATGTTAATCGACGTGTTGATTGTTGGATTAGAAAAATATGACGTAGATTTAGTAGTCACACATTGGTGATAAAAATACTAGATAAGAAACTTTGTAGTCAAATTTGGTCACAATAAACTTTAGAAACTAGTTGGAGAATTATAGTTATAGGTGCATTTTATTGGATTTGGAAAATGGTATAGAACTCATGTCATATGAATAATATAGGATTTTTAGATGATTTATCTAATTATTTTATTAACATTTTCTTTTTATAAAGAAAGGAGAAAATATCATTAGTAGGATGGAAAGTAGATTTCTACTAGCCAAATAAGCATGTTCGCAAATTTAGCACTTAAATTTTTAGAGTACTAGTTTAGATCAAATAACCTCACTTGTGTTAGAAAATGTTCAATTAGTAGTTTATAGGGATTTTTAGAATGTTAGATTCATTTTTGCTATAATAAATAATTTGAGTTAGAAATAATAAAAGGTATCAATTTATTTATCAATATTAAAAGACGATAATTATCATTAATTTCATTGATGATGTTAAATTAAATTAATACTAGTTAAAACTATATTTATTGCACCCATTCATGAATTCATCATTAGGACTCACAATAATAACTAAAATTGAATTAATAAGTATTTACGCGATTAGGACGAATTTAAGATGTGATTAGTGCGATATGTTAATATGTATGTAATGGTGTATGTTTATGTAATGGTGCATGTTTATTTATTTGTGTATGTTTTATTTTTGTATGTGCGCTATGCGACTCTATTAGAAGCCGACTGTGCGGTAGACGAACCGAATTCGTTCGAAGACGATCCGCAGGACGCATTTGAGCAAGGCAAGTGGATTCTCCCTCTGCATATTCTTTTTGTACCCACTCATTGCATATAATAATGTTTACTTTTTGATATATTGCATATTTTGATGGGTTTACCTAATTAAGGATTTCCTAGATTTACTACCTGTATTCCTTGTTTAACCTGAGAAAATTATTAAGCTATGCAAAATTTATGCTACCGCTCAACCTAATGATTTTTAATGTCACTCATCAATTGGTATTAATGTTCAAAAAATTTAATTGCCAATTATGGCATTAACCCGATGGTTAAGATAATATTATTTCAAATTAATTGGAACATGGAGTGACCACCCAGGATAACAGTGCAACCACGAGTGCTATCATGGCTCTGGCTTTGGTAATTAGCTTTATATGCTTAGTGCCTGGCAACCTTACCTGAAATATGGGCAAGAGGGGGAGCGGTAGGTGCTGGCAGCCCAGGTTAACATGGGGACGTATTCTTGGCTAAAGTACCTCACCCAGGGGGCCACCACCATCGTCTTTAGAAACCTTAGCGGGTTGCTTCGTATTAAGTGTATTTTGTGAAAGCCTCATAATGGATCCCTAGCCATTCACCTTGGCAGTGTTTAAGGGTCCGATCAACCCGGGCTAGATGGGATACATGGCTTGTGGGTAAAGTTGTACCACCTCTGCAGAGTGTAAAACTGATATATCAGTCGTGCTCCCGGTTATGAGCGACCTGGACTCCTCACATGATAATTGAACTTGAAGATGGAATTAAATTGAGATCCGATGATCTGCCAATAATTTGCTTAAGTGGTTTCACTTAAGTGTTTTTGTTATACTCATATTCCTTTGTTTAAATGGGATACATGGGATTCACACTTATTAGTAAGACAGGTGTTGTTAATAAAATATTGACCAACTAAAATGCTTACTGCTCAACCTTAGCCTCACCTTGTTATACCTGCATTAATTTTCCCCCACTTGCCGAGCCCCGACCATAAGTGAGCTCACCCTTGCTAATATTTTGATCAGAGAGTGATGCTGGAGACTTTGATGGAGATTTTATCGACGACGATGAATTCTAAGTCTAACGATGCGCCGGTCATCTTCCTGTGGGAGATTGCCCAGTTTTTTATTTCCGCTTTACTTTGATGTGATACTTGTTAAAGATACAATGTTTCAGATGATGTAATAAAGTATTATACTCTCTTACGCCTTTATTGCATTGTCTTTTGATATACTACACTTGTGACGTCAACATATGTGTGGAAATGTGTTGGGGGTATGCTTCGTAGCCGAAGATCCTAAAGAAAGAAGACACCTTCGGCAGACACTCTCAGAAGCAAGCGCCGATGCTATTACTTAGAGAGCTTCGGCACAATGATAGATCTTAAGACGAAGGGCCGAACCGACTTAAAGATGGATTGACTCAAAGACCCATGATGTTTGTGTCATTATTGTAATCAATTGTAAAGGGCTTAAATGTAATTTTATGCAGGTTGCACCCTGTGTCTATAAATAGGTGAACAGTACCCCGGCACTGTTCACGCGATCTTGTAATCACTGACACATTACGCTTGAATTATTGCTTTCCGCCAATGCGAAGGTATAATTGTGCCCACACATATGTTCTAATACTCATATATTCATATAATAAAACATGTGAATATATTTTATACTTTATATTTCATTTCTCATTATTTGTTGTTTTATGAGTATGATTACGAAGGTGAAATCTTCGTAATATTTTACTCTTGACCTTCGTCCGAAGCTCATTAAATCCTTGGGGAGATAATGCTTCAGCGGACGAAGGGCATTTATACTTAACATTTTTGTGTTGCCTTGTTCTTAATTCATAGCATTTGAGAACAAGTCCCCAACATTGGCGCCCACCTCTGGTGAACTCACTTCCACTTTTTGAGTTGATGGCTTCGTTCAAGAACCAGGCTGCAACTGCTTCGGCTTCGAAGCTTGTCCTCCTGATCACAGGCAGTTCATGCTCAGAACCAGCCAACAAGAAGCAGAAGAAGGAGGCACAGAGAAGGGTACAGCATGTCAGGGTGCAAGGACCCTTCATCAATTTAAGATGGTCCCACATCCCGATTACCTTCTCCTAGGAGGATCTTCAGCGCAAGGATTACTCTCACAACGATGCTATGGTTATTTCTTGTGTTATCAAAGGGTTTCGGGTCCACAATGTTCTGGTTGATACAGGCAGTGCAGCTGATATCATATTTGCTAAAGCCTTCAGACAAATGCAAGAGCCAGAAGACAAGATTCATGATGCTACACACCCTCTCTGTGGCTTCGGAGGAAGACAAATTGTAGCACTTGGCAAGATCACCATGCCAGTGACCTTTGGATTTGTTAACAACACTAGAACTGAGCAAGTTGTGTTTGATATTGTCGACATGGAGTACCCCTATAATGCAATCATTGGTCGTGGAACACTTAATGCTTTCGAAGCAATTCTTCATCCAGCATATCTTTGCATGAAGATACCTTCGGATCATGGACCTATTGCTATTCATGGGAGTCAGGAAGCTGCCAGAAAAGCTGAAGGGAACTGGACAGATTCAAAGGCAATCCATAATATAGATGGAAACGAAGCTTGTGAGCAGTATAAGTACAGAAGGGAGAAGGCTGCTTCGGCCGATCAGCCAAAACCCATGCTTTTATCTGAAGATATTGTAGAGCAGAAGGTGCTGCTGGGATCTCAATTGTCTGAGGAACAGGAGAAAACCTTGATAAGGTTTTTGTTCAACAACAAAGATGTCTTCGCATGGTCAGCTAATGATCTCTGTGGTGTCAACAGGGATGTTATTGAACACTCACTCAATGTGGACCCATCTTTCAGACCCAGAAAGTAGAGGCTTCGGAAGATGTCTGATGACAAAGCCAAAGGTGCTCGGAATGAAGTAAAAAGACTCCTTAGCGCTGGAGTCATCAGAGAAGTAAAATACCCAGAATGGTTAGCTAACACTGTTATGGTGAAGAAAGCCAATGGTAAATGGAGAATGTGCATTGATTTTACTGATCTCAACAAGGCTTGTCCGAAGGATGAATTTCCATTACCAAGGATAGATTCCCTGGTAGACGCAGCAGCTTCGTCAGAGCTCATGAGTTTACTAGATTGTTATTCAGGCTACCATCAAATCTGGATGAAGAAAGAAGACGAGCCAAAAACCAGCTTCATCACCCCCAGTGGTACATATTGTTACCTTCGGATGCCTGAGGGGCTCAAGAATGCTGGAGGAAGATTCAGCAGAATGACAGCAAAAGTCCTTCATTCTCAGATAGGCAGAAATGTGCTAACATATGTTGATGACATCATAGTAAAAAGCACAAAGCAAGAAAATCACATTGCTGATCTGCAGGAGACATTCGCTAATTTCAGGCAAGCTGGTCTGAAGCTGAATCCGGAAAAATGTGTCTTCGGGGTAAAGAAGGGGAAATTCCTTGGTTGTCTGGTTTCAACAAAAGGAATCGAAGCTAATCCAAATAAAATCGAAGCTATCCTTCGGATGGAGCCGCCAAGCACAAAGAAAGGGGCTCAACGGCTGACAGGAAGACTGACATCTTTGAATCGATTTATATCCAGATCGGCAGAGAGAAATTTACCAATCTTTGAAGTGTTGAAGTCAGCCGAAGTTTTCCAATGGGGACTAGCTCAGCAAAAAGCTTTCGAAGAACTGAAACAGTATTTGATAGATTTAACAACCCTAACTCCACCAGCGCCAGGGGCTCCTCTGCTGCTGTATGTGGCAGCTTTGCACTCTGCAGTAAGTGTGGCGCTTGTTCAAGAGAAGCTTGAAGGGCAATTGAAAAAGCAGGCTCCAATATACTTTGTTTACGAAGTCCTTAGTTTATCAAAGAAAAACTATACAGAATTGGAGAAGGTGTTGTATGCTGTTTTAATGGCCTCTAGGAAGCTTCGACACTATTTTCAAGCATACCATATAATTGTTCCTTCATCACAGCCTTTGAAGGATATTATGAGAAACAGAGAAGCTACTGGAAGGATTGGAAAGTGGGCTGCGGAACTCAATGAGTTCTGCATTGATTATGTGCATAGATCTTCGATTCAGTCCCAGGCGCTAGCAGATTTCATTGCTGACTGGACGCCAGGGGCTCAGGAAGAAGAAGCAAGTAAAGATGCCAAAGCTTGGATAGTATTTTGCGATGGTTCCTGGGGAACCTTCAGGGCAGGTGCAGCTGCCATTTTAATTGCACCTTCAAAAGTCAGAACATGCTATGCAGTCAAACTTGATTTTAGTTGTACAAATAATATTGCTGAATATGAAGCTTTGCTTTTGGGTCTTCGGAAGTTGAAGGCAATGGGGATAAGAAGGGCAGTTCTCAAAACTAATTCCCAAGTTATTTATGGCCATGTTGACAAAAGTTGCAAAGCAAAAGATCCAAAGCTTGAGAAATATTTGGATACAGTTCGAAGACTTGAAGCTTCCTTCGAAGGGTTTTCTGTCAAGAATATTCCACGAGGAGAAAATGAGCACGCTAATCTACTAGCCAAGTCAGCGGCACAGGGGCTGCCCTTAACTTCGGAAGTATTCTTTGAAACAATAAAAGCACCTTCGGTTGACCTTCTTGAAAGAGCAGTACTCAATATATCTATCGTCTATAGCGAAGATTGGAGAACTGAGATCATATCTTTTCTTTAGGGCAATTTCCTTTCTGATGACGAAGCTTATCATAAGAGAATAGCGGCAAGAGCTCGTCCATATGTAATAATAGAAGGGGAGTTATATAAGCATGGAGTCTGTTCTCCATTACTCAAATGTTTATCCAGAGCTGAAGGTATAGAGCTAATGAAAGAAATACATGCAGGCCTGTGTGGATCTCACATTGGATCTAGGCCTTTGTTGGGTAAAGTTTTTCGTCAAGGATTTTATTGGCCGAAGGCAGCTTCGGATGCAGTAGAATTAGTCCAAAACTGTGAAGGTTGTCAAAAATGTGCAAGAGACCAAAAACAACCTTCGTCTCTAACTCAATTAATACAACCCACTTGGTCATTGCAAAGGTGGGGCCTTGATTTGCTAGGCCCACTTCCACCAGCACAAGGGAATTTAAGATATGTTGTGGTGGCAGTAGAATATTTTCTAAGTGGATTGAGGCGAAGCCTTTAGCCACAATAACTTCGGTCACAGTTCAAAAGTTTTTCTGGCAAAATATTGTGTGCCGCTTTGGGGTGCCAAAGGCTATCACTGTGGACAATGGACCACAATTTGATGCCGAAGCTTTCAGAGAGTTTTGTGAACGAATTGGCACGAAGATCCATTTTGCATTGGTTCGGCATCCGGAGTCAAATGGACTTGTTGAAAGAGCTAATGGCATTATAATGACAGGAATAATGAAGTTAATCTTCAATTAGCCTAGGGGAAAGTGGCCAGATGAATTAATCAAAGTGGTGTGGAGTCACAACACAACAATGTCAAGATAAACAGGCTTTACACCATTCAAATTGCTGTTCGGTGATGAAGCAATAACCCCAGAAGAAGCTAAAATGGGATCAATAAGAACAGTGGCTTCGGCAGAAACCGAAGCTGATTATTCTATGGAAAAAATGCTATAGAAGGGATCAGGCTTCAGGCTGTGGAGAACATCAATAAATATCAAGCCGAAACAATAAAATGGCGTGACAGAAAGGTTCGGTTAAAAAATATTAAGCCAGGACATCTGGTGCTTCGGAGAGTGGCCAACCCCGACACAGTAGACAAGCTTCAGCTGAAGTGGGAAGGACCTTTTCTGGTAATATCTTCGTCAAGGCCCGGTTCCTTTAGGTTGAAGGATATGGACGGCAACGACATTCCTAGATCTTGGAATGCGGATGAGCTTGGGCGGTATTATGTGTAACCTGATGTAATCTTTTTTATTCTTTCCTATGGCACCCTTTTCCTTTCTGAAGGGGGAGAAAAGTTTTTAATGGGGCCATAGTATGTAATTTCTCTTTTTCTTATACCAGCTCTACAAGAGCATTATCCCCCAAAGATGTAAATGTAAAAACTAGGCATGCACCATCGAGTGCAAAGAGAAAAAGGAAAAACAGGGAGAAGCTCGAAAGACGTCCCTAAGGTGATGCAGAGCACGACGAAGCTATAAAAAGTCTTTCCTAAAGGAGCGCAGCGTAAGTTTTCTGCTCAAAAGTCGTTCCTAAGGGAATGCAGAGCTGCAGCGAAAAGTCAACGCTGATTCCGCTGAAATAAAAGGCGAAGCGCGAAAAGTCAACGCGAATACCGCCGAAGTAAAAGGCGAAGAAGCTCCTGAGGGAGGCTTACAGCGAAAAGTCAGCGCTGATACACCAAAAAATAAGCGGTGAAGCCGAAAAATAAATGGCAAAGATTTGTTATTCCTAAGGGAATAAGAGTTGTGGTTATGGTTTCGTATGTGTCTTCGAACATTCATTTGCACGATACATTACATCATACATTTGCATTCATAAACATTCACTTAGACATACATAGGATCATCATCATCATAACATACAAACTTCCTTCGGCTTTGAAAGAGAAGGCTTCGGAAAAAAGGGAAAAGAGGCAATTTTATGCTTCGCTGTGTACGCAAAGAAGGGAAGGTGTTTTTCGCCTTCGGCTCAAAAGTATTAATTTCGTCCACACCAAAGAATTCCATACATTGACGGAAAGGTAAAATTATATTACAAAGTGAAATTTGATTACATCATATTTTATACAAAGTTTTTTGAGCTATTTTTACAGACTATTCGAGCTTCGACAGCACCCATAGAGCTTCATCCTTTTACTCTGCAGCTTCAGCTTCGGCTTGGTCAACCTGTATGTAAGTATTATAAGCTAAATTCAAAATTCAAAGGAAAAGGTAAGTATAAGGTAGGATTTCGTTACCAGCTTAAGGTGGCTTCGAGCTTCGTCACCAGCTTTGCTCCGGCCACCCTTTGTCCATACTAATTTTATGAATCTATTCGCAATACTTCGGGCCAGGCTGGGAATATTATCTAAGTCTGCTGGTGATAGACTGAAGTTGGGTCTATTAATAATCTTTCCGTGTTCACAGCCAGACTTCGAAAAGGCAACAGCTGTGCCCCGAGAAGCTGCCAGGGCACAGAAGTCGCCATGCCCAGCTATAACTTTGTCAAGATCATTAATTTCACCTTCAATATGCTCGAAGGCACCAGGCAGGTCTTCAGCCGAAGGAGTGAACTTTTCGCTGCTGGCTCCAACAAAATAAAACACCTGCTTCAACTATTGGATGCATCGATTGCTGAACTCCAGGCATTTATTCTGTAGATTTGTCAAGGATTCTTTCAGCTCCGAGCTTTTTTGAATTTCGGCTTCAAGCTTTGCATCAAGTTTCAGCTTTTCTTGTTCAAAACTTTCTGATTGAGAAAGAACCTTCGAATTTAATTTTGTTATTTTGGCTTCAGCATCCGCTAATAAGCCTTCGGCTGTTTGAAGCTCGAAGTCTTTCTTTTCGATGGCAGCTGATTGCTCTTTTATTTTGTTTTCTAAGTTCTCTATTATAACTTCGTGCCTTTTATATTCTAAGTCTTGCTGCATTTTTAAGGCCTTGCTCAAAAGCATACTCTGTGGACAGATGACCTTCGTTAGAAAATATTTGCGTTATTACAAATAGTAAGGGTTAGACACAAAATGTTTACCTTAAAATTGGAATAGAACAAACTGCCGACAATGTGTTGTCGTCGGTAGCGGCTGATATCTGCTTCAAGCTTTGGGAAACCGATACTCTTTGATAGAGTACCGATGACCTTCGCGCCAGTCTGATCTCGTATGCAGCCTAACTTTTCGTCATCAATGCCGCCGAAGAGAAGTGCTCCCGACCGATACCCGCAGGATCTAGCATACTCTTTTAATTCCTCTTTCTCAGCTTTTGTCAGCTCTTGGCCAATTAAGTTTTGAAAGCCAAAGGTTTCATCTTCCAAAGTATCTTCGGTCATCTCTTCCTTCTCGGGTTTTGCGGCCGTAGTCTCTTTGGTGGCTGCGACAGCTTCTTCCGCGGCCATGTTTAGTAGCATCTTGTCCATATCAGCAGCTATGCTCTCTAAATTAATATCTTTGGATTTGGCGTCTTCAGCTCTGACCTCTTCTGCGGGAGCCTCCGAAGGTACAGCCTTGGTAGCTGTCATGCTTTCAATGGCTGGCACCTTCGGAGCTGAAGCTCTTGGTGGAGTTACTTCAATAACTTCTATCACAGTAACGATTCTTTGCTTCTTCGGCCTAGGTGTTTTCGTTTTTATGGGCTCCTTTTCCTTCTAAAAAGGCTTCGTCAGATGTAGCCCCAGTGGACTTAGTTTGACAGGCAAAGTTTCAGTCATTACCTTTAGGATTTCCTCTATTTCTGAAGCAGAGGATGTCGCAGAAGTCTTTTCTTCTTCATCAGCTGGTTTTTGCTTCGAAGTCGAGGTTTTTCTTTTCTTCAAAGCAACTGTCTTTGCCTCAGACTCTTGTTTTTTCTTCTTTGATTGATCTTCGTCGTCCTTATTCAGAGCACTGGCCACTCTTTTTCTTTTTTGTCCTTTGGCACCCTTGTCCAGTAGCTCGTAGTCAGGATATTCAAAGCCTATAGCATCCATCACTCGGTTTAGCCTTCGTTTCGGGCGGGTGCCGAAGGCCGCTGTCATCAATTGATCTTCCTTTTTAGAATAATTTCCAAGAATTTCGTTACACATTACTTCGATTGTATCCAACCATTCTTGGCAGGGTACTTTGAAATGTCTCTTGAATTTGTAATGGTAGGGCAGCCGGATAAGTTCTCCTTCCTTTTTTTCTTCGAGCTTCGGCATGGCCCACTCTTTCATAGTTGGAAATATTTTGAAAGCCAAAAATTCCTGCACTAAGTCTCTAGTGCCAATGTGCTCTGCGATAATCCTGAATTCAGCCAGTGCAGTTTGGGTTGGACCCTCTGGTGTCATATTACATTGGGGTCTAGTCTCTCCGAAGATCAGCTCTAGCGGGCTCTGGACTAATTTCTCCTTATCATCGTCAACTTTGACATAGAACCATTCCGATTTCCAGCCTGCCGGCCACTTGCTTCGGTAACTGATCACAGGAAATTTTGTAGTCTTCTGGTAGGCAAAATTGTAGCAGCCGAAGTTTTCATGCAACCCATCTTTCCTGGCCTTGGTTTGGTAATGCAGCTCATGTACTCGGCAGAAACCTTCGGCAAACGGTTCCACCCCTTGGCTTCAGAGAGCCCAAATGTAAACGCTAAGCCTAACGATAGCGTTAGGAGTTAGCTGATGAAAATAGATCCCAAACTTCTTCAGCACATCAGCAATCATCTTATTCAAGGGGAATCTCAAACCAGCTTTGAAGAAACTCTTAAAAACTACTATTTCATCTTTTCCTGGCTTCGGAGTAGTTTCCTCTCCACCAAAGCGAATCAGCTCTTTCTTCTCTTCATTGAAATACGCCAATTTCACCATTTTAGGTAGGTCACCTTCAGAGACTGTGAATTTTCCAAAATCAAGGTGGCTGGGTTTGCTCGGCACAACGCTGCTATAATCATCCTCAGAATCGGTCTCCTCAGCATCAACTTGCTCTGCTCCGACGACAGGGACGTCCTCCGATGTTACCAGCCCAGACCGCTTCATGGCTTCGGAAATCGGAACGGTCTCAACAGCTTCGGTCTCATCTCCCTCGCGATCAACCCTAGCAATGGAGTGAACTCTGGCCATTTAATTATGTCTTCCTTGAAATTTTTTGTTGTTGACTTTTCTGATTTTCCCGAAGCTTTTCCCTTTGTGACAAAGCAGATTCAAAAGCGGGGTTTCGTCTGAGCACGATGATTAAGCTTCGGCTATGACTAAAATTTTGGCAGCAAAACAGTGCAATAGCAATGAATGCTATGGTAACTTCACACCTACCCGTCTATTTATATAGTCCCGCAGGTGAGAAGGTGAATCGTCAAGGTCTCCCGCACCGAACAAACAGTCACCCGCACTCGCTGAACGGTGGGCCATAGAGTTCGAGAGGGTGAATCACTAGGGCGCGCTTAACTGCTGCAAGATGGAGCCACCTCGAGCGCAGATTATTTTAATCGTTTCTCGCCAACGAGCTCAGGTAAGGTGTTTTCGGATCTTCGGCATCCCAAAGCATAGAAGACTTTTTCACGGATCGAGCTCGTTACGAAAAACAATCTAGCACCGCGAAGGGGCTACTGTTGGGGGTATGCTTCATAGCCGAAGATCCTAAAGAAAGAAGACACCTTCGACAGACACTCTCAGAAGCAAGCGCCGAAGCTATTACATAGAGAGCTTCGGCACAATGAAAGATCTTAAGATGAAGGGCCGAACCGACTTAAAGATGGATTGACTCAAAGACCCATGATGTTTGTGTCATTATCGTAATCAATTGTAAAGGGCTTAAATGTAATTTTACGCAGGTTGCACCCTGTGTCTATAAATAGGTGAACAGTACCCCGGCACTGTTCACGCGATCTTGTAATCACTGGCACATTACGCTTGAATTATTGCTTTCCGCCAAGGCGAAGGTATAATTGTGCCCAAACATTATGTTCTAATACTCATATATGCATATAATAAAACATGTGAATATATTTTATACTTTATATTTCATTTCTCATTATTTGTTGTTTTACGAGTATGATTACGAAGGTGAAATCTTCGTAATATTTTACTCTTGACCTTCGTCCGAAGCTCATTAAATCCTTGGGGAGATAATGCTTCAGCGGACGAAGGGCATTTATACTTAACATTTTTGTGTTGCCTTGTTCTTAATTCATAGCATTTGAGAACAAGTCCCCAACAAAATGGATCCTGGCACACATATGGTATGCGCTCGGTTCTACCCCTGGAACCGGGTGTGACATACGCGTTGTGAAGTTATGATTTTAATCATAGGTTTAAGTGTCTACTATAAAACAAATGAGGTTAATCATAGGTTATGATTTTCCGAAGGTTTAAGTGTCTACCATAAAACAAATGAGGTACAAGATTTAAATCATAGGTTTCATGGTAATACAAGGTTACTAGATGTTAAACAATATTAAAGTGAGGTTAATGCAACTTGAATGGATAAAAAGGAGTTAAAATAAATTAAATTTGAATTAAACAAGTTTCTGAAATTATTTCTATACTAGAAATCATTTTAAATATAAAATTAATTGTTTCTTGATAACCAATGGACCACGGACACAAAAACCAGGGAGTTCAGGGTTGATTTCGTTAATTCCTGGGCCTACTTGTAATCATTTTAACACTGCTCCGACTGCGGGTTGATTATAACAAAGCTGAGGGGCTCTTATGGAAAAAGTGACAGCCGAAGGGGTTTTGGCTATTTTTGGTCATTAGATCTATCCTCAACGCACCAGATTAGATGAACTCATTAACAGAAGCAGTAGGTGATCCCCGTCGTTTGATCATCGACCAGGCGCCCAGATTTTAAGAAATCGCATCAAACTACACTCGCCCGATAACGGATCAATGGCCAAGAGAAATGTGGCCGAAGGGGTATCAGCACCAAATCAAAGCTGCATGATTCCTAATCAATGTACCAGCGTCCGTCTTCTACCCTCGACCCAGCCCACGCGGCACCGCCCAGCGTCGACGATGACCTTTTCGCCGGCGCATGTCGGACCAATGCCCATGGCACCCCATATCACGAGCCGAGCGGTTCTACACGCAGAGGAGAGAAAGGCGGATCTAGGGAAGGAAGTCTCACCGTGATTCAAGGCATATACAGGGCTGCCCACTGCGCTCTGCGATTTGGTGAGGGCGTCAGACGTCCAGCGAGAAATTCGTCTCAATTCGATCGATAATCATGCCATGGGAGGCTTCAACTAACTATAGCGCAATCAGCCATGCCCCGACCGGTCTGCGGAAGCCCAACGGCGGCATATGCTGGGTTTGTCTTTGGTGGCAATGGCGGAGTAATATGGACACAAAGCTCTCAGCGCTACGGTTGATAGCTCGGTGGGAGGATGAGGCGAGGGTATCTTGGCCAGGGATAATATATCCCAAGGGTTGGAGTTTGGGACTGAGCGAACCCAACCGAGGCGGAGTAGAACGCGGCGGCCATTGTTCTCGTTTGTTACGTGGTTGGAGAAGATCTAGCTGACGCCCGGGACCCACCAAACAGAGGGGGAAGGAGAGGGCACGAGTGCGGCGGATTGACTGGTGAGGTTGGGTCCACATGGCATCGAGCGTGTGCGAGCGAGGGCAAAGCTCTGAGCGAACCCAACCGAGGCGAAGTAGAACGCGGCGGCCATTGTTCTCGTTTGTTACGTGGTTGGAGAAGATCTAGCTGACGCCCGGGACCCACCAAACAGAGGGGGAAGGAGAGGGCACGAGTGCGGCGGAGTGACTGGTGAGGTTGGGTCCACATGGCATCGAGCGTGTGCGAGCGAGGGCGAAGCTACTGGGAGGCTGACCAGTGGGCCTCAGGTTTCGTCTCATGGCATGCAGAGGCTGCCCGGTGGGGCCCACGTAGTGTAACGGGCATGAGGCAAGGCAGTGTGGGGCTGGCACACGGGCCCGGGTGGCATAGTAACAGAGAGGAACAGAACAGGTGGGCTGTGCATGCGTGGAGGGGGGAGGAAAAATGGGCCGAGTGCGAGGTAAGCCAACCCAAGTCGTCATTTCCTTTTTCCTTTCTCTTTTCTTTTCTTATTTCTAGTTTATTTCCGAATTCAAGGATTCAAACTAAATTTGAAAACTTGTTTTAAATTTCAGATTTACAAATGTCTAATGACATCCAAATGGGAATATAAACTCTTTTGTTTACAAATTTTATTCTTCCTTCTATTTAATTATGGAAGGAATAAATGATTTTATTAAGATTTCCTTTCTCATCTTACATTTTATATTTTCATTTATAATTTGAGGTCAAATTTAAGTTATAATTCCTTTGTTTTGATAGAACACATTTTCAATTGTCTAAATCTTTATCAAGATATGATTTAGCTAACATTATTCTATTATGATATTTACTTTTAGAAAGGGGTGAATTCTAAAGTTCAATTATTTGTCAAGGTTACTTATTTTGATTATTATTATTATTATTATTATTATTATTCTCTAAAGGTCTCCTTAAATCACAAGTTAATATTTTGGGTGTTACAATAAAAAAGCTTGGACAGTGTTCTGTGATGGCTCATGGGGAACCTTCGGCGCAGGCGCAACAACTGTTTTGATTTCACCATAAAAATAAGAACCTGCTATGCAGCCAGGTTGGAATTCAAGTGCGCAAACATTATTGCAGAATACGAAGCAGTGTTGTTAGGGCTTCGAAAGCTTAAGGCCATGGGGATAATAAGAACAATACTTAAATCTAACTCTCATGTAATTACGGGTCATGTTGACAAAAGCAGCAAGGCAAGGGATCCAAAACTCGAAAAATATCTTGACATAGTCCGAAGGATGGAAGTCTCGTTTGAAGGATTTTTAGTAAAAAAATATCCCAAGAGGGGATAATGATCAAGCATACTTGCTAGCTAAATTAGCGGCACAGGGGCTCCCGCTCCCCCAGAAGTGTTCTTCGAAACTCTCAAAGCACCTTTGGTTGAGCTCAAGGAAAGGGCTATTCTCACAATATCGCCTGTGCCTAGCAAATATTTGAGAACATAAATTGCATACTTCCTCTAGGGCAACTACCCTTCGGATGATGAAGTTTACATAAAAAGGATGCTGGCTAGAACAAGACCATATATGATCATAGAAGGGGAATTGTTTAAGCAAGGAGTCTACTCCCCATTGCTGAAATGTCTATCCAGAGCCGAAGGTCAAGAGTTGATGAAAGAAATACATTCAGGAATATGTGGAGCTCATATTGGATCAAGGCCACTCCTAGGCAAGGTCTTTAGACAAGGTTTCTACTGGCCGAAGGCTACTTCGGATGTAGCAGGCCTGGTGCAAAAATGTGAGAATTGTCAGAAGTGTACTAGGGATCAAAAGCAACCTTCATCTCTACACAACTAATTCAGCCCACTTGGCCATTGCAGAGATGGGTGTTAGATTTATTAGGACCGCTTCCACCAGCCCAAGGAAATCTGAGATATGTTGTAGTAGCAGTGTAGTATTTCTCGAAGTGGATCAAAGCTAAACCACTAGCTACAATACCATGAGCCACAGTCTAGAATTTTTTCTGGCAAAATACCATGTGCTAGTTTGGGGTGCCGAAGGCCATCATAGTTGATAATGGAGCACAGTTTGACTCTGAAGCATTTAAAACTTTCTGCGATCAGATTGGAACAAAGATACACTTCGAATCGGTAAGACAACCATAGTCCAACGGCTTGGTAGAGCGAGCAAATGGGATCATTATCATAGGAATAATGAGGTCAATCTTTAATCTACCAAAGGAAAAGTGGCCAGATGAATTAGTAAAGGTGGTGTGGAATCATAATACTATGGTTTCAAGATCAACGAGTTTCACTCCATTTAAACTTCTGTTTGACGGTGAAGCAATAACTCCGGAAGAAGCGAAGATAGGATCAATAAGGACTCTAGCTTCGGAAGAGGATGATGATACTTGCAAAGTGTCAGAAGACTCTATAGAAGGGGTCAGGCTTTAGACAATAGATCATATTAATAAATACCAAGCTGAAACAGCAAAGTGGTGGGACAGAAAAGTTTGATTAAAGAACATTGAGCTAGGACATTTGGTACATCGAAGAATAGCTAACCCAGAAATTGTGGGGAAGCTACAACTCAAGTGGGAGGGCCCCTTATTGTTAGCATCTTCATCAAGACTAGGATCATACAAATTAAGAGACATGGAGGGGAATGATATTCCAAGGTCTGGGAATGCAGATAAGCTTCGGAGATACTATGTATAATAATCATGTAATTTTTCTTTTCCTATGGTACCCCTTTTTCCTTTAAAGAGGGGAGAAAGGTTTTTAATGGGGCCATAGGTTGTAATTTTTATTTTCTTTTCACAGCCCTATTCAATACAAGGGCAAAATTCCCCCACATGTAAAATGTAAAAAGCTAGGATTACACCATCGAGTGTAAAATATGAAGAATCTCCAAAGTCGTCCCTATGGGGATGCAGAGCTAATATACCACCTAATAAAGGTGAAGAAGCTCCAAAGTCGTTTCTAAGGGGATGCAGAGCTAAGATACCACCTAATAAAGGTGAAGAAGCTCCAAAGTCGTTCCTAAGAGGATGCAGAGCTAAGCTCCAAAGTCGTCCCTAAGGGCACGCAGAGCTAAAATACCACATAATAAAGGTGAAGAGACTCCAAAGTCATTCATAAGGGGATACAGAGTCTGTGTGCATGTTTATGTGTGAATTTTGCTATCTTCGGCATGCATTTGCATATTACATCACATCATACTTTGCATTCATACAAGCATTCATTAGACATTTATAGCTTCATCGCATCATGGCATTTCACATGAGAAACTAACAGAAGTCTAAAATGCTTCATTGTGAACGAAAAGAAGGGAAGGTGTTTTCCACCTTCGGCTAAAAAAATGGTAAGTATGGTTTCGTTCACAGCAAAGCAAGTAACAGCAGAAGAAGGGTAATATTGCAAGGTAGTTATAAATGGTTACAGAGATATTACATCCTTCAACAATTTTTTTGCTAGATATAATGTTTTTCATCTACAAAAAAGAGTTCTAGGAGCATCTTTTAGGGCTATTGGGATAAGCTTCGGATCATCAATCTTCATTAGCTTCGCCCTGGAAACAACAATGTGTCATAAATATATTATGAAACATAATGTGATAAACACGAAGAAGCATGATGCACCAAAGCAGGAGAATCTTTATACCTTGTCAATTAGTGCTCGAGCTTCATCTCCTGTGGCCTCCCGACCACCCTTTGTCCAGATTTGAGTGATAAATCTGTTGCCTACGCTTCTAGCCTCGGCTGGGATGTTGTCCAAGTCTGATGCTGAGAGGCTGAAGGTTGGTTTGTTGACAGTTTTCAAGTGGGTGCATCCAACCTTGGCGAAAATGATGGTTGTTCCACAGGCAGCCACCAGAGCACAGAAGTCACCATGTCCAACTATGACTTCATCAAGATCATCAATCTCTTTCTCAATCCATTCAAGTGCTTTTGGAATATCTTCGGCGGAATGATTGGCCTCTTCGAATGTAGCCCCAACATAGTTAAAAATGCTTCATAGTCGAGAGGAGCACTTGGTTGCAAAGCCGAAGCATTTGTACTGAAGTATTTTTAGTGTTTCGCAGAGTTTAAAATTATGCTCGGCATCAGCTTTGACTTTTAGGTTTAATGCTTCGGCTTCACTGTTGACCCAGCTTGTGCTATCTTGCAAAGTTGATTTTGTTTTCTCAAACACTTTGTTCAACTCTTCAATTCTCGTGTTTTGATCTGCAATTTGAATGCTTTGTTTCTCGTTTCAAAGACAAGCTTCAGCCAGAGATCCTTCGGCAACATTGAGCAGAGAGTCTTTCTCCTCTGAAGAACTCTCAAGATTTTCAATCTTTTTCTCCAAATCATTGATAATAAACTCGTTTTCTTGTCTTCATTCTCTTGTTGCAATTTCAAAGCTTTGCTCAGTAGCAAACTCTATTGCAAAGACGCAGCTATATTAGGTTCTCATTCTTAAAACTTTAAAGCTAATTGAATGAAGGAAAAACAATAGAAAATCATACCTTAAAATTTGAGAACAAGCTATCGGTGATGTGTTGTTTTCTGTAATTGCTAATATCCCTTTCAAGCTTTAGGAATCCGATACTTTTTGACAAGGTGTTCACATTTTTTGCTCCAACACGATCGGGGATGCATCCCAAAATTTCTTTGTCTACACCGCCATAGAGAACGGATCTAGGCTGATAACCACCAGATACAATAGATTCTCTTAACTCTGAAATGTCCTCTTCAAAAAGCTGCTGGCTACCCAAGTGCCATAAGTCGAAGCTCTTGCTTTCCAAAGAGGCTTCTTCAGTTTTCTTCCCTTTCAATGCCGAAGATTCAAGAGCAATCACCCCCCGCGATATCCCTCTCAGGCTCCACACTAGCAATAATTCTGTCAATCTCTTTGTTCAACTCTTCAATTCTCGCATTTTGATCTGCAATTTGAATGCTTTGTTTCTCGTTTCGAAAACGAGCTTCAGCGAGAGATCCTTCGGCAACATTGAGCAGAGAGTCTTTCTTCTTTGAAGAACTCTCAAGATTTTCAATCTTTTTCTCCAAATCATTGATAATAAACTCGTTTTTCTTGTCTTCATTCTCTTGTTGCAATTTCAAAGCTTTGCTCAGTAGCAAACTCTATTGCAAAGACGAAGCTATATTAGGTTCTCATTCTTAAAACTTTAAAGCTAATTGAATGAAGGAAAAACAATAGAAAATCATACCTTAAAATTTGAGAACAAGCTGTCGGTGATGTGTTGTTTTCTGTAATTGCTAATATCCCTTTCAAGCTTCAGGAATCTGATACTTTTTGACAAGGTGTTCACATTTTTTGCTCCAGCACGATCGGGGATGCATCCCAAAATTTCTTCGTCTACGTCGCCATAGAGAATGGATCCAAGCTGATAACCGCCAGATACAATAGATTCTCTTAACTCTGAAATGTCCTCTTCAGAAAGTTGCTGGCTGCCCAAGTGTCGTAAGTCGAAGCTCTTGCTTTCCGAAGAGGCTTCTTCAATTTTCTTCCCTTTCGATGCTGAAGATTCAGGAGCAATCACCCCCGCGATATCCCTCTCGGGCTCCACACTAGCAATAATTCTGTCAATCTCTTTGTTCAACTCTTTAATTCTCGCTTTTTGATCTGCAATTTGAATGCTTTGTTTCTCGTTTTGAAGACGAGCTTCAGCGAGAGATCCTTGAGCAACATTGAGCATAGAGTCTTTCTCCTTTGAAGAACTCTCAAGATTTTCAATCTTTTCTCCAAATCATTGATAATAAACTCGTTTTTCTTGTCTTCATTCTCTTGTTGCAATTTCAAAGCTTTGCTCAGTAGCAAACTCTATTGCAAAGATGAAGCTATATTAGGTCCTCATTCTTAAAACTTTAAAGCTAATTGAATGAAGGAAAAACAATAGAAAATCATACCTTAAAATTTGAGAACAAGCTGTCGGTGATGTGTTGTTTTCTGTAATTGCTAATATCCCTTTCAAGGTTTAGGAATCCGATACTTTTTGACAAGGTGTTCACATTTTTTGCTCCAACACGATCGGGGATGCATCCCAAAATTTCTTCGTCTACACCACCATAGAGAACGAATCTAGGCTGATTACCGCCAGATACAACAGATTCTCTTAACTCTGAAATGTCCTCTTCGGAAAGCTGCTGGCTGCCCAAGTGTCGTAAGTCGAAGCTCTTGCTTTCTGAAGAGACTTCTTCAGTTTTCTTCCCTTTCGATGCCGAAGATTCAGGAGCAATCACCCCCACGATATCCCTCTCAGGCTCTGTTTGGGGCCTTCTTCTTCGCCGAAGGTCCTCTAAGCAAAAACACCTTCGGCAGGACAATATACAAGCAGACACAACACGAAGGTATATGTCGAAGCTACAATCCAAGGAGCTTCGGCATGATGACACGCCTTGAGACGAAGGGCAGCACCGACATGAAGAGGAAAAGACCGTTTAGTCCATGATAACTTGTGTCATGTTTATAATTAGTTATCAAGGACATAAATGTAATTTCGATCGGGCTACGTCTCGTGCCTATAAATAGGTGTACAGTAACCCCGTATTGTTCACGCTGACCGGTAATCATCTGCACGTCGCTCTTGAATTTTTACCTTCTGTCAAGCCGAAGGTACAAATGTAATCAATATCATTAATGTTTGTTCATGATTATATAATAAGAACATAAATAATAATTTGATGATTTAATGTGATTATTTCATGTTCTTTTCATGTTTCATATGTCTCTACTTTCATTATTACCGACTGAAATGATGAAGGTAAGTCCTTCATAACCTTTGTCTGAAGATCATTATATCCTGAGGGAGATAATGCTTCGAAGGACGAAGGTTTTTAACCATTAACATTTGTGTTGCCTTGTTCTTAACTCATAGCATTTGAGAACAAGTCCCCAAAAGGCTCCACACTAGCAATAATTCTGTCAATCTCTTTGTTCAACTCTTCAATTCTCGCGTTTTGATCTGCAATTTGAATGCTTTATTTCTCGTTGCAAAGACGAGCTTCAGCGAGAGATCCTTCGGCAACATTAAGCAGAGAGTCTTTCTCCTTCGAAGAACTCTCAAGATTTTCAATATTTTTCTCCAAATCATTATAATAAACTCGTTTTTCTTGTCTTCATTCTCTTGTTGCAATTTCAAAGCTTTGCTCAGTAGCAAACTCAATAGCAAAGACTAAGCTATATTAGGTTCTCATTCTTAAAACTTTAAAGCTAATTGAATGAAGGAAAAACAATATAAAATCATACCTTAAAATTTGAGAACAAGATGTCAGTGATGTGTTGTTTTCTGTAATTGCTCATATCCCTTTTAAGCTTCAGGAATCCGATACTTTTTGACAAGGTGTTCACAATTTTTGCTCTAGCACGATCAGGGATGCATCCCAAAATTTCTTCGTCTACACCACCATAGAGAACGGATCTAGGCTGATAACCACCAGATACAACAGATTCTCTTAACTCTAAAATGTCCTCTTCGGAAAGCTGTTGGCCGCCCAAGTGCCGTAAGTCGAAGCTCTTGCTTTCCGAAGAGGCTTTTTCAGTTTTCTTCCCTTTTGATGCCAAAGATTCAGGAGCAATGAATCCCGCGGTATCCCTCTCAGGCTCCACACTAGCAATAATTCTGTCAATCTCTGATAACGTGGCTCCGAGAGGACCACCACTACTTTTTGCTTCTTGAGGCGCTTCAGCAACTTCGTCAGCAGCAGAGCATTTTGTGTTACCGGCGGGGGGTATCGAGGATGTCTCTCATCACAGTCATCATGCAACGCTTCTTCTGAGCATTTCCCCCACCGGGTGCTGAAGGGTCCTTTCCGGTTTCTACTTTGGTAACTTACCTAGCACCTTTTTCGTTTGGATTTAATAAGCTCATTAGCTTCAATCCTAGAGGACTTAGCATGGAGAAAGGCTAAGGTTCAGTCATTACCTCTAGTATTTCTGTTATGCCAATGGAAGACGCCGAAGGAGTTTCGACAGTATGCTTCAGTGGAGAAGACTTTTCTACTTCAGCATGGTTTTACTCCACAATTTTCCATTTCTTGGGTACCGAAGGTTTCGGTGTCATCTTAGAAATTTCATTTTCTTCAGAAACCTTTGGTCTTTTTGATAGCTTTTTCTTTTTATCCTTCTCGATGTATCTTATTGCTTTTCTTTTCAGTATACTTACAACACTTTTCTTCTTTACTCCCCTGAACTCTTCGTCAAGTCTGTCATAATCAAGATATTCGAAGCTGAGGGCATCCATCACTTGATTTAACCTTCGTTTCTCTCGTGTGCCGAAAGCAGCAGTCATCAACCGGTCTTTTTTCTTAGTATAGTTCCCAAGAATTTCATTGCACATTGTTTCGATCACTTCCAACCATTTGGCACAAGGGCTGCTGAAGTTTTTTGGAATTTAAAGCGGTATGATAGCCTTATGAGCTCAAGCTTACTGCCTTCGTCTTTCCTCTTCGGCATTCCCCATCCACCTGATGTTGGGAAAGTTTTATTCGCCAGGTATTCTTGCACTAAATCCCTCGGCTACAACTCTGAATTAAAGTTCAGCTAACTAGCATGGGGAGCTAAGCTGCATATTGCACGGTGGTCTTGTCTGCCGAAGCTTAGCTTTGATGGACTCATCATCATGCTCATCAGTTTTTTCCTCTTCTTCTCATCAGCCTTCACATAGAACCGTTCGTTGGTCGAGCCAGTAGGCCACTTAGTACGATATTCAATCACTGGAGCCTTTGAAAGGGAAATGTGCCCTTGGGCCATTTCTAAGTATTTTGGTGATTGAGTGCCAACACAAGTGCTTTTGTGTTGATCTATGCAATGTGGTGAACAAAGTGCAAATCAAGTCAAAAGGTATGTTTCTAGACTTAGTACATTGTTTTATGGACTAATGTATTGTGTCTAAGTGCTGGAAACAGGAAAAATTGAATTGGAAATGAGATGGCTTTATTCAGCCAAAGTCTGCTCGGTCTGGGTGCACCGGACTGTCCGGTGGTGCACCGGACAGTGTCCAGTGGTGCACCGGACAGTGTCCGGTGCACCAGGCTGGCTCTAGCGAACAGGCTGCTCTCGGGACTTCGACGGCGGTGTACGGCTAAAATTCACCGGTCTGTCCGGTGGTTCACCGGACTGTCCGGTGAGCCGTTCACAGGCGAACTCGTCGCTCTCGGGAGATGATTAACGGCGTACGGCTAAAATTCACCGGTCTGTCCGGTGGTGCACCGGACTGTCCGGTGAGTCAACAGTCAGCCGGGGCAACGGTCGGCCGAGGATTCCGCGCGTGACGCGTGGGCGAGCCAACGGTCACATTGGTGCACCGGACTGTCCGGTGTGCACCGGACAGTGTCCGGTGCGCCAACGGCTCTCACACACTCCAACGGTCGGCTTCGCCAAATAAAGAAGGATATCTGCACTGGACAGTGTCCGGTGGTGCACCGGACTGTCCGGTGCGCCAGTCGACAGAAGGCAAGATCTGCCTTCCAGGATTGCTCTCAACGGCTCCTAGCTGCCTTAGGGCTATAAAAGGGACCCCTAGGCGCATGGAGGAGTACACCAAGCATTCTTACAACATTCCTAAGCACCAAGACCTCGATTCCACGCATTTGTTTCTTTGTGATAGCATATAGAGCTCTAGTGGAGTTGTGAACTCATTGGGTTGCGTTGCGAGCTCTTGTTGCGACTTGTGTGCGTATTGACACTCTAATTTTTGTGTCTTGTGTGCGTTGCTAATCCCTCCCTTGCTCTGTTCTTCTTTGTGAACTTCAAGTGTAAGGGCGAGAGGCTCCAAGTTGTGGAGATTCCTCACAAACAGGATTAAGAAAAGCAAGCAAAACACCGTGGTATTCAAGTGGGTCTTTGGACCGCTTGAGAGGGGTTGATTGCAACCCTCGTCCATTGTGTAACACCCCAGGTGTTACCATGGCTAGAGCCCACTTTGCTATTGAAGGATATGAGCACTTGTGGAGGAACTTAATGAATAAGAGCATAAGGGCCTTGGAAAGCTAGAGGTTAACCAAGGATGGTGAGTAACCCAAAAGCATCACTCCAATCCTTGCACACTTATTCTCTTGGATGAGAGGGGAGAAGAACCCTAGATCTCTCTTAAACCCTATCTCCCAAAACCCTAGAAAAGAGGGAAAAGAGAGTGGGCAAGTGTGCAAAACATGAGTAACATTTACCCAAACCTTAAGTAGCCTTGTAACCAGCAATTAGGGGAGGGAATTATTGCAAAAAGGCCCCTGGTAAAGCCCCAAATCAAATCATTAAGTGGAGAGAGAGCTAGAGCTCTCTATTCCTCTCTAAGTCCATTTTTGACCCTAGTTTAAGGATCAGCCGTGTTCACCTTGAAGATGGCATCAAATCCACTTGTGATCTATACCAAAAACGTAGCATACAACCTGGGGCACCCACTGGAAAAAGTTGAGCCCGAGACTCGGACGTTTGACATGCCATGGCATGGCTTTTGTCGCGAAGTGCCCAGTATGACACACCTGTTTTGGCATCCAAAGATCTCCCTCCCTAGGCCGTATCTGCCCCGACTTCTCACAGTGGAGTGATAGCCCTAGGTGCCAGGAAGAGGTCTGTGCCGAACCTTTGCAAAGATTCGCACGTTTGCGACCTCTGTCGACATTTGAACACTGGAAGAAACAAACCGCCACGTGTTCGACTCGTTCTGCCGCGCCAGAGCACGCCCGCGCGCGCCCCCGCGAGCCCCGCGCCGCGCCCGAGCCAAGCCAGCGCCCTGGTCCGCGTCCGCGCCTATAAAACGCCCAAGAGCCTTGGCCGTACCCCTCCGCACGCCCCCAAGTCTCACCGGAGCTCAGTTCGCCGCCGTCTGCCTGTGCGCGGCGTGCCCGCGGCCACTCGAGCCACCGCCGCCGTAGACCGGCCAGCCTAGCCCTCCACAATCCCGTCCAACCCTCGGACGCGAGTGTGCACCCACCAGTAAAGCTCCCCGGGCAAGGAATCGAGCTCTGCTTCGCCGGAGTAGCCGAATCGCGCTCACCGGACTTCGCCCGCCCGCCGGCAACCGTGGACCGAGGTACACGGTGAGTCTCCCGTCGATTCCTTGCACGGTTAGATTCCTTAGACCTCCATGAAGCTCCCCATGCCCCTGGATTGAACCGTACCGCCGTGGATAGGCCGGAGCCCACGCCGCCGACGAGTTCGCCCGCCTGCGCCCGTGGTCCGGGCGATTCCGGCCATCCCCGACGACGAGCCGTACCTCGACGTGCTCGCCAGAAACTCCTCGAGCGAACCCTGCCCTTCGCCGGACCTCCCTCGCCGCCGGTAAGCCGCGCCATTCTTTCCTTCTCCGCGGTTACTGTTCCAGTTGGGGGAGGGACCGCGGGTGTGAGGGAGAGAAACCCTGGGGGGTTAAGTGTAAAGCCAAAGACTCAAGGGAATAGTGGCATAAGGGTAGATCTGTGAGGTTGGATTCAGTTTAAACCTAGGGGTCTCGGCGCAAACTGCGTTTTCAGAAAAACCTAATTAAAACCTGTTTTAAATTCAAACAGAAACTTTAAAAACCCATAACTTCTGTTTGGTTTATCCAAATTTGGTCAAACAAATTTTGCCAGACTCTAAATAATATAACCTGTCTAAGAAAAATATAAAACCCCATAAGCACTAGAGAAAAATATAAGGTTCTGATTTATTTTCAGTTTTGGCCAAAAGCTTAATAATAGCAAGAAAAATGGTTGCACTATTTAACTAGAGTTGGAAAAATTTGGAGAAGTTCATATCTACCTACTGACCTAGTTAAAAATGCTAAACCCCTCTGTTCACTACATTGAGTTAGTTTTAACCCCTTATTCTATAATATGCTTAGGTTTAAGGAAAATAGAAAAAGTGATATAAATAATGAACCAGAGGGCACCCCTATTTTTGTTGAGATATTTAGTCAATGTAGTTCCCTGGAAAAATGTATCATACCCTGTTGTAGTGTAAGATAAGCAAGATACCTTTTAAATGAAGAAAATAGGGATAACTTAGAAAAACCCTACAAAAATACCCCTAAGGTGAAACCTCCCCAAACCTTAGGATAACTAATGTTTTGATAATAAGAACTTAAGAAAAATCTGAAATCTGTTGTTTGATATTTTTCAAATAACAAGTTAGTTCTAATCACCCTTTTTGCACCAAAGTTTAAAAATCTACCATTAATTAACAATCATGTGGCTCTCTGCCATTTTTGGTACAAGAGCTTTTTATCACTGTTAGAGGCTAGCAAAAATAACCATTAGGTCAGAATCCACTTTAATAAAGGACTTGTAATGTAAAGTGGCCCATTTGGCCTAACTGTTGTTATTTTTGTTTAAAGCCTAGCTTTTGTACTTTAAGCCTCAAATTATTAAAACAAGCTAGAAAAGCCAGTGACAAACCACTGTAATTTTTATAGAATTTTTGGAAATTTTTAAACTACTATCATAAGTTCAAACCCCTACTAGAAACCCTAAAGGGAAATTAAGGAGAGGAAAGGGATGATGGAATCTAATATCCTCCTAAGACCTTTATAACTTGCCCACTGAAATCCATTAAGGCAATGCAATCCAATATGTTATCCTAAAGGGAAAAACCTAAACCTAAAAGGTAATGAGTCTATATACCACTAGAAGATGCACATAGCCGGGGGAACCCTAAGTTAATTCTTGACCTAATTTTAGTGGCTTAATGTTCTTAAATCTTGCAAAATCATGACATACATGTTCATTGCATTTCGATAGACTGTAATCTTGCTGACGGAGAGTACGTCCTCGTGCCGGAGCAAGGAGCTACCCAGGAGGTTGCCCCCGACCCAGCACCAGAGCCTGCACCAGAGGACCTGCCTGCCACTGCTTTGGAAGGCAAGCCCCGGTTTTATGCATAACCTGTTATTTATGCTACTTTACTACACTTAATGTTTGTAGGATTGTTTGTGCACTTAAGTGTAGGAATTGTTTGAAACCCTAGTTGCATGATCTCAGGAATCCTATTGAGATGAATACTAGTATGCTAGGTCGAGTAGCTGCTTTATTAATTAGGATCTCGGTAGAAGTCGAGTGATTTTTCTAGCACTCGCGCGAGGTCAGGAATTGGCTGTATCCACCTTCTTATCATATTGAGGTTGGTTTGTGGGCAACAATCCATGGGGATTGGTTGTTCACAGGATAAAAAGTTGATTAAGGATTAAGGTGTGGTACCGTGAGTCAAGCATTTGAATGTACTAAGCACATACCGAGAAATATGGTAAATCGGTAAACCTAGTACCTGATTGAACCTGCCAGTGGACATACCCCCTCACGCGACCTGAGACGTAGTCTCCCATTCCGGTTATGGTGGGTACAAGTGCTGTCACTGCACGACGGCCAGTCGGGGTCAGTGAGGCATTGTACGCCAAGGCGGTGAGACCTGATCTGCTGCCAGGGAATCGATGGGGACGGTTGATATGTGTGGGGACGGAGTGCCCCTGCATGTCGTGTGTTTAGGTTTACCTTGCAAGGATAAAAACTCGATTCGAATCGTCTGCTTCTCGCAGCTAATGAGACTGCTTGATCCATGCTGCTACATTGAGTAACAAGTGGAACTGGTTGAGATGATACAAACTGTTGATTGCTAATAATGCTTGCTACTATGTATGAATAGATAGTACACTTTTAGCCTTAAGAGAGTCACACTTAATTTTGATTAAGTTAAAATCTTGATTTAGAAACTCAGCTAGTGCTTTTGGCAACCAAACCCCACAGCCCAACAGCTGCATGTCTAGAGGTAGAGGAGTATAGACTCCTCACACCGGGTAAGTCTAGCTGAGTATTAGTATACTCAGCCTTGCTTGTGGCATAATTTTTTACAGGTTCTCTGGAGGAAATGGTTGCTGGAGTGACTTGGACATCCACCCTGCCACCGGGTTGGACTGTCGAGTGGGACCCTGCCTCGGCTGAGGAGGAGCATGAGGAGTGATGGGATAGGCTTCCCCATCTCTCCATTTATTTATCGTTAGTTTATTTCCGCTGCACTTCAAAAACAATGATGGTTACTTTTGCGAAAACTCCGATGGTGACAATGGTGATGTAATAATTTAATACTCTTCCATGCCTGGTTTTATGCTTTATTGTATTTGCTCTGTGACTCACCATCGAGTGAGACTGTGGTACTTGATCCTGTCAGTGGCCGTGTCGGACTAGATCCGAGGGATTGACGGGTTATTCCCATTTAAGTGTGGTCTAGCCTCTAAGGTCGGACTTAGGCACTTAAGTTGGAATAATTCGGGCAGTTCCGCCACAGCTGGTATCGGAGCTTGTACCACCACAGAGGAATCAATAAAACATGAATACCATCCCTTTTCTAAAAGTAAAACTTGATAGAAACAATGTTGGATAGATAGTAGGGCGAGCAGGATAGACCTAGGACGTGAAGCCTTAGGATAATAGAAGGGTAGCTAGGTGGCTAAGTGACTAGGCCCTATAGGCCACTTTTTAAAGGATGGGAGTCCTTCCCTATTCCTTTTTATCTTTTGGGAGAGGTCGTACAGGACGTGCATGCATGCATTCTTAATTAAGCAAATGAATAACTAAGTAAAAGGACTTAAAAATGAGATAGCAGCCAACTAGGTCCCCAATACCTTTTTCTTCTAATTAGAGGCAGGCTGAGTTTTGTTTTTCCTTGTTCTTTTTGTACTTCTTTTTCTTTACTTACGCTTAACCATGCACAGATGACTTCCCATGGATCCTCCGAGGATGGAGATGCACTGACCCACACTGATGGACTTGCACGAGAGGGTTTTCCCCGCATCTTGTGGGAAGTACTTCAGGGGGCAGGATACTTGACACCCCCTCAGTACGCGGTGCAGTAGTTCGAGAAGCACCGGGTACCTCGCTGTCGGGTGAGGATGACTTTGGAGCCTCATCCCCTACAGCCAGGCTGGCGTTCACTGGACTCTGAGTCCTATGGATACCGGGCTGAGGACACTATTGAGGCTATCGCTCTGCATGGACTGACCACCTTCTGTGCATTTCACCCCTTGGAGCTGGCTACTCACCCCATTGGGTTGTTCCCTGCGGAAAAGGAGGACGACCCAATGTGGAAGGACCGGGTGGAGCATGCCAAGGACATCTGGGCTCTCTACCCAGCCCACACCGCTCACTTGTCTGTACGATGCATGAACGCTCTGTATCGTCTGCAAGTGATGCGTGGGGAGGCCATGTCCCACCTGATGGCATTACTGGAGGCCACCAAGATCACCTTGGACAACAGGGAGGAGCTCGTGGTGGATTTATCCCAGGAGCTGGTGGTGAAAGATTTACAGGTGGAGCAGCTGACTGACGAGATTCATGAGTTGGAGGAGCTAGTGGGCACCAGGGAGAATACCATCGAGGTCCTCGAGGATCAGCTCCTCAACACCCAGCAGCAGCTAGCAGAGGCTAATGCGCATCTGGACATGCATCACCAAGAGATCCATGATGCGGAGGCTGACGAGGACGTTGACATTGAGGGAGGAGATGAGCCTGCCTCCAGTGTAGACACCGCTGGCTCAGGGAGACCACCTTCCCCCGAGTCTAGCGTTGCCTCGTTCGCTCACTAGATGCCAGACTAATACTAGAAGTTGATGATAGTTGGACTCCTCGCCGCTAGCTTAGCTTTTGCACCCTTAGGGTACTAGGCTAGGTAGAGTTGAGTCTTTTGATCCTTGATGTAACCAGTGTTAAAACTCTTTTGGATGTTTAGGGATGATTAATGGTAATTTAAATTTGGACGGAAGGGTTATGTTTTCGTTTGTTTTATTTGGAATCTATCAAATTACTTGACTCCCCTACCATGTTCGAACCTTAAGCTTGGAGATGTGTTATTGAGCAACCATGTGACTTTTTCAGATGGCTGGGAGAGCGCGCCGTGGTCAGAATGAGCACGTTCCTCCACCGCCACCGCCTCCCACTCTGCAGGAGCTCATGGCCCAGCAGAATGAGATTCTGAGGCAGCTAGCTCAGCGTCAGCCACCACCTCAGCATTATGGTGGAGACCATCAGCGTCACCCCGTCGCTGCTACTTACCAGGAGTTTCTCAGCACCCAGCCACCATTGTTTACCAGGACGGAGGACCCACTTGATGCAGATGTGTGGTTGAGGGTGGTAGAATCCAAGTTCCCACTGCTCCATGGGGCTTGCTCAGAGGTCACCAAGGTCAGGTTCGCCACTCAGCAGCTTCGCGGACCCGCAAGGACTTGGTGGGACCATTTTCTCGCTATGCAGCCAGATGGTAGAGAAGTGGAGTGGAGGGAGTTCAAGACCGCTTTCAGAGGGCATCATATTCCCGCTGGCATCATGGACCGGAAGCTCAATGAGTTTCTGGCACTCACTCAGGGCAGCAGGACAGTGTTGCAATATGCCCAGGCCTTCAATGATTTGTGTCAGTATGCCGGATACCATGCAGATACGGATGAGAAGAAGCGAGACAGGTTCAGGAGGGGGCTCAGCACCAAGCTCCGTGACCGTCTCAACACCGTCAGGGCCAACAGTTACAATGAGTTGGTTAACATGGCTATCTCCCAGGAGGACTGCATCTTGGCTCGGCAGGCGGAGAAGAAAAGGAAGACCCCTGTGGCAGGACCCTCGTCTCAGCCACAGCGCTTCAGGATTATGTCTGACTCACAGACAGGGGACCTCAGCAGCAGCAAGGGAGGTGGGTGATCAGGCCACCGCAGCAACAGCCGCAGGCACCCAACCGCGCCCAGTTTCCAGCTCAGAGGAACAATCAGCAGCAGCAGTACCGCCAGGCCAATGATAACAGGTGTTTCACTTGTGGCAGCACTGGGCATTATGCCAAGAATTGCCCCAAGAATCAGCAGAGGCAGGGGCAGAATGTTAATCAGAACCAAGGAAAGAGGCAGAAAGTGCAAGTGAGGCAGGGCAAGCTGAACTTCACTACAATGGCTGACATTCCGGAGGGGGCACCCGTCATGACTGGTATCTTTACAGTTTTAAATTTTCCTGCTACTGTTCTTTTTGATTCTGGTGCATCGCATAGTTTTGTCAGTGCCAAATTTAGTGTCAAGTGCCAGTTGCCTTTTCACCACACCCACGGGGCTATTACCATTTCAACCCCAGGGGGCAGGATTGCCACTAACCAAATCAGCATGAAGGTACCTCTAAAGTTTGGTAGTTTGATAATTAAAACTGACCTTCTTATTTTGGGACTGGATAGTGTGGATATCATCTTGGGAACTGATTGGTTGACCAAACATCAGGCAATATTGGACATTGCAGCCAGAGCCATTGAAATTCATTCCCCTGTTTATGGCGAGACTGTTTTGTATTTACCCAACCCGGGTGGTACCCGGTCTTGTGCCTTTGTTATGGCAGAATCCCCAGTAAGGCAGATCCCAGTAGTCTGCGACTACCCCGATGTTTTTCCGGATGAATTGCCAGGAATGCCACCTGACAGAGATATTGAGTTTGCCATTGAACTGCAACCCGGGACCGCTCCTATCTCCAAGAGACCTTATAGGATGCCTCCCGCGGAGTTGGCAGAATTGAAGAAGCAACTGCAAGAATTATTGGACAAGGGGTTTATTCGTCCAAGTACTTCACCCTAGGGATGTCCCGCCTTGTTCGTGAAGAAGAAGGATGAGAGTCTGAGGATGTGTGTTGATTACCGCCCTCTCAATGCGGTGACTGTCAAGAACAAGTACCCGTTACCCCGCATTGATGTTCTGTTTGATCAGTTGGTAGGAGCCAAGGTATTCTCCAAGATAGACCTTCGCTCAGGCTACCATCAGATCAAGATCCGTGCCAGTGATATTCCCAAGACGGCCTTCTCTACTAGATATGGGCTGTATGAGTTTTTGGTGATGTCTTTTGGGTTGACCAATGCCCCGGCTTATTTCATGTACTTGATGAACTCAGTATTCATGCCAGAATTGGATAAGTTCGTGGTTGTTTTCATTGATGACATTCTGGTTTATTCCAAGAATGAGGCTGAGCACACTAAACATCTGCATATCGTGCTTCAGAGACTTCGCGACCAGCAGTTGTATGCTAAGTTGTCCAAGTGTGAGTTCTGGTTGAAGGAGATAAAATTTTTGGGTCACACAATTTCTCAGGATGGGATATCAGTCGACCCTGAAAAGGTACAGGAAGTGATGGACTGGAAACCTCCAACTACAGTGAGGCAGATCAGAAGTTTTCTGGGATTAGCAGGATACTACTGACGATTTATTCCGGATTTCTCCAGAATTGCCAAGCCAATGACTGAGCTGCTGAAGAAGGGAGTCAAATTTGAGTGGAGCCAAAAATGTGAAGATGCTTTTCATACCTTGAGGCAACATTTGACAACAGCCCCAGTGCTAGCCCAACCCGACAATACCAAGCCATTTGAAGTTTATTGTGATGCTTCTGGTACAGGATTGGGTTGTGTCTTGATGCAAGATAACCGGGTCATTGCGTATGCTTCCCGATCCCTCAGACCCCATGAGCAGAACTACCCGACCCATGATCTGGAGTTGGCAGCAGTAGTTCATGCCCTCAAGATATGGAGACACTACTTGATGGGAGCTCACTGTAACATTTACACTGATCACAAGAGTCTCAAGTACATTTTCACTCAGGCAGATCTGAACATGAGGCAGAGAAGATGGTTGGAATTAATCAAGGACTATGATTTGGAGGTGCATTACCATCCTGGCAAAGCCAATGTTGTGGCAGATGCCTTGAGCCGAAAGGCCCAATGTAATTGCATGAACATGGATGCAAGAGTTACCACCTTGTGTGATGAGTTGTGCAAGCTGAACCTGGAAGTTGTTCCTTCCGGTGAATTGAAATATATTGCAGTGGAGCCCATATTGCAAGAACAAATAGCTCAGGCACAGTTTGGGGATAAGGGAGTTCAGGTTATTAAGGAAATGATCAAGCTGAAGGCCGAGAAATACAAGTGTTTCCGTCAGGATAGCAAGGGAACTTTATGGTTTGAAGATCGATTGGTTGTCCCCAAGAACCCTGAGCTCAGAAAGAAGATATTGGATGAAGCTCACCTGTCCAAGTTTTCCATGCACCCGGGTAGCAACAAGATGTACCATGATCTCAGGCCTCTTTATTGGTGGACCAGGATGAAGAGGGAAATTGCCAAGTACATTTCAGAATGTGACACTTGTCAGAGGGTAAAAGCTAGTCATCTGAAATCAGCAGGCCCTTTGCAACCCCTTCCCATACCATCTTGGAAATGGGAGGACGTTTGCATGGACTTCATAGTGGGATTACCCAATACCTCTAGGCACCATGATTCCATATGGGTCATTGTGGACAGATTGACCAAGACTGCTCATTTCTTGCCAGTGCACACCACCCACCGGACGGAGAAGTATGCGGAAATTTACATCGACCAGATAGTTCGTATGCATGGGATACCAAGGACCATAGTCTCTGACCGAGGAGCACCTTTTGTGGCACGCTTTTGGGAGCAATTACAAGAATCACTTGGGACCCATGTAATCCGAAGCTCAGCATATCACCCTCAAACAGATGGTCAGACAGAAAGGGTAAATCAGATTTTGGAAGACATGTTGAGAGCATGTGCACTACACTATGGAAGGGACTGGGATAAGTGTCTTTCCTTGGCAGAGTTTTCTTACAATAACAGCTATCAGTCCAGTCTGAAATGGCACCTTTTGAGGCTTTGTATGGGAGAAGATGCAGAACCCCGTTGAATTGGTCTCAAGCAGGAGAGAGGGAGATATTTGGGCCAGATTTGGTAATTGAAGCAGAGAGGAAGGTCAGAGTCATCAGGAAGAACTTGGAAGCTGCTCAGGCCAGGCAAAAGAGTTATCATGACGAGAGACGGAAGCCTCTACAGTTTGAGGTGGGAGATCATGTCTATCTTAAGGTATCACCAACCAAGGGTGTCCAGAGATTTGGGATCAAGGGCAAGTTGGCCCCTCGCTACATTGGACCATATAAGATCAAGGAAAGTTGTGGACTCGTAGCCTACCAATTGGAATTACCATCCCATTTGTCAGCAGTCCACAATGTGTTCCATGTATCTCAGCTGCGGAAGTGTGTTCGTCTACCCACTGAAGTGCTACCAGAACCAGACATTGAGATAGAACCAGACTTGTCCTACCAAGAGTACCCCGTCAAGGTATTGGATCAGAAGGAAAGATCAACTCGGGCAAGGTCAGTCAAAATGTATAAGGTTCAGTGGAGTCATCATTCAGCAGAAGAAGCTACATGGGAGACGGATGAGTTTCTACGCTCTCGCTTCCCCGACTTTCTGCCCAAGGAAATCGGTATGTAACCCCAAAACCCCACCCCCGCCTGCCCTTTGAAGTCAATTATAAGAAAAACTTAGATAACAAGACTAGTCTAAGTTATGGATTTAACTTAAGAAGGGCTTCCTTCTGAAGTTGCAAAGAGGATGACATTCGAAGAGCAGTTAGGAAAGTGGAACTTGAGTCTAAGGGGGGAGTAGCACCAACACACCTTCAAAGCATCCCTCCAAGGGACTCTACCTAAAATCTCGGGACGAGATTCCTTTAAGGGGGGAGGGCTGTAACACCCCAGGTGTTACCATGGCTAGAGCCCACTTTGCTATTGAAGGATATGAGCACTTGTGGAGGAACTTAATGAATAAGAGCATAAGGGCCTTGGAAAGCTAGAGGTTAACCAAGGATGGTGAGTAACCCAAAAGCATCACTCCAATCCTTGCACACTTATTCTCTTGGATGAGAGGGGAGAAGAACCCTAGATCTCTCTTAAACCCTATCTCCCAAAACCCTAGAAAAGAGGGAAAAGAGAGTGGGCAAGTGTGCAAAACATGAGTAACATTTACCCAAACCTTAAGTAGCCTTGTAACCAGCAATTAGGGGAGGGAATTATTGCAAAAAGGCCCCTGGTAAAGCCCCAAATCAAATCATTAAGTGGAGAGAGAGCTAGAGCTCTCTATTCCTCTCTAAGTCCATTTTTGACCCTAGTTTAAGGATCAGCCGTGTTCACCTTGAAGATGGCATCAAATCCACTTGTGATCTATACCAAAAACGTAGCATACAACCTGGGGCACCCACTGGAAAAAGTTGAGCCCGAGACTCGGACGTTTGACATGCCATGGCATGGCTTTTGTCGCGAAGTGCCCAGTATGACACACCTGTTTTGGCATCCAAAGATCTCCCTCCCTAGGCCGTATCTGCCCCGACTTCTCACAGTGGAGTGACAGCCCTAGGTGCCAGGAAGAGGTCTGCGCCGAACCTTTGCAAAGATTCGCACGTTTGCGACCTCTGTCGACATTTGAACACTGGAAGAAACAAACCGCCACGTGTTCGACGCGTTCTGCCGCGCCAGAGCACGCCCGCGCGCGCCCCCGCGAGCCCCGCGCCGCGCCCGAGCCAAGCCAGCGCCCTGGTCCGCGTCCGCGCCTATAAAACGCCCAAGAGCCTTGGCCGTACCCCTCCGCACGCCCCCAAGTCTCACCGGAGCTCAGTTCACCGCCGTCTGCCTGTGCGCGGCGTGCCCGCGGCCACTCGAGCCACCGCCGCCGTAGACCGGCCAGCCCAGCCCTCCACAATCCCGTCCAACCCTCGGACGCGAGTGTGCACCCACCAGTAAAGCTCCCCGGGCAAGGAATCGAGCTCTGCTTCGCCGGAGTAGCCGAATCGCGCTCACCGGACTTCGCCCGCCCGCCGGCAACCGTGGACCGAGGTACACGGTGAGTCTCCCGTCGATTCCTTGCACGGTTAGATTCCTTAGACCTCCATGAAGCTCCCCATGCCCCTGGATTGAACTGTACCGCCGTGGATAGGCCGAAGCCCACGCCGCCGACGAGTTCGCCCGCCTGCGCCCGTGGTCCGGGCGATTCCGGCCATCCCCGACGACGAGCCGTACCTCGACGTGCTCGCCAGAAACTCCCCGAGCGAACCCTGCCCTTCGCCGGACCTCCCTCGCCGCCGGTAAGCCGCGCCATTCTTTCCTTCTCCGCGGTTACTGTTCCAGTTGGGGGAGGGACCGCGGGTGTGAGGGAGAGAAACCCTGGGGGGTTAAGTGTAAAGCCAAAGACTCAAGGGAATAGTGGCATAAGGGTAGATCTGTGAGGTTGGATTCAGTTTAAACCTAGGGGTCTCGGCGCAAACTGCGTTTTCAGAAAAACCTAATTAAAACCTGTTTTAAATTCAAACAGAAACTTTAAAAACCCATAACTTCTGTTTGGTTTATCCAAATTTGGTCAAACAAATTTTGCCAGACTCTAAATAATATAACATGTCTAAGAAAAATATAAAACCCCATAAGCACTAGAGAAAAATATAAGGTTCTGATTTATTTTCAGTTTTGGCCAAAAGCTTAATAATAGCAAGAAAAATGGTTGCACTATTTAACTAGAGTTGGAAAAATTTGGAGAAGTTCATATCTACCTACTGACCTAGTTAAAAATGCTAAACCCCTCTGTTCACTACATTGAGTTAGTTTTAACCCCTTATTCTATAATATGCTTAGGTTTAAGGAAAATAGAAAAAGTGATATAAATAATGAACCAGAGGGCACCCCTATTTTTGTTGAGATATTTAGTCAATGTAGTTCCCTGGAAAAATGTATCATACCCTGTTGTAGTGTAAGATAAGCAAGATACCTTTTAAATGAAGAAAATAGGGATAACTTAGAAAAACCCTACAAAAATACCCCTAAGGTGAAACCTCCCCAAACCTTAGGATAACTAATGTTTTGATAATAAGAACTTAAGAAAAATCTGAAATCTGTTGTTTGATATTTTTCAAATAACAAGTTAGTTCTAATCACCCTTTTTGCACCAAAGTTTAAAAATCTACCATTAATTAACAATCATGTGGCTCTCTGCCATTTTTGGTACAAGAGCTTTTTATCACTGTTAGAGGCTAGCAAAAATAACCATTAGGTCAGAATCCACTTTAATAAAGGACTTGTAATGTAAAGTGGCCCATTTGGCCTAACTGTTGTTATTTTTGTTTAAAGCCTAGCTTTTGTACTTTAAGCCTCAAATTATTAAAACAAGCTAGAAAAGCCAGTGACAAACCACTGTAATTTTTATAGAATTTTTGGAAATTTTTAAACTACTATCATAAGTTCAAACCCCTACTAGAAACCCTAAAGGGAAATTAAGGAGAGGAAAGGGATGATGGAATCTAATATCCTCCTAAGACCTTTATAACTTGCCCACTGAAATCCATTAAGGAAATGCAATCCAATATGTTATCCTAAAGGGAAAAACCTAAACCTAAAAGGTAATGAGTCTATATACCACTAGAAGATGCACATAGCCGGGGGAACCCTAAGTTAATTCTTGACCTAATTTTAGTGGCTTAATGTTCTTAAATCTTGCAAAATCATGACATACATGTTCATTGCATTTCGATAGACTGTAATCTTGCTGACGGAGAGTACGTCCTCGTGCCGGAGCAAGGAGCTACCCAGGAGGTTGCCCCCGACCCAGCACCAGAGCCTGCACCAGAGGACCTGCCTGCCACTGCTTTGGAAGGCAAGCCCCGGTTTTATGCATAACCTGTTATTTATGCTACTTTACTACACTTAATGTTTGTAGGATTGTTTGTGCACTTAAGTGTAGGAATTGTTTGAAACCCTAGTTGCATGATCTCAGGAATCCTATTGAGATGAATACTAGTATGCTAGGTCGAGTAGCTGCTTTATTAATTAGGATCTCGGTAGAAGTCGAGTGATTTTTCTAGCACTCGCGCGAGGTCAGGAATTGGCTGTATCCACCTTCTTATCATATTGAGGTTGGTTTGTGGGCAACAATCCATGGGGATTGGTTGTTCACGGGATAAAAAGTTGATTAAGGATTAAGGTGTGGTACCGTGAGTCAAGCGTTTGAATGTACTAAGCACATACCGAGAAATATGGTAAATCGGTAAACCTAGTACCTGATTGAACCTGCCAGTGGACATACCCCCTCACGCGACCTGAGATGTAGTCTCCCATTCCGGTTATGGTGGGTACAAGTGCTGTCACTGCACGACGGCCAGTCGGGGTCAGTGAGGCATTGTACGCCAAGGCGGTGAGACCTGATCTGCTGCCAGGGAATCGATGGGGACGGTTGATATGTGTGGGGACGGAGTGCCCCTGCATGTCGTGTGTTTAGGTTTACCTTGCAAGGATAAAAACTCGATTCGAATCGTCTGCTTCTCGCAGCTAATGAGACTGCTTGATCCATGCTGCTACATTGAGTAACAAGTGGAACTGGTTGAGATGATACAAACTGTTGATTGCTAATAATGCTTGCTACTATGTATGAATAGATAGTACACTTTTAGCCTTAAGAGAGTCACACTTAATTTTGATTAAGTTAAAATCTTGATTTAGAAACTCAGCTAGTGCTTTTGGCAACCAAACCCCACAGCCCAACAGCTGCATGTCTAGAGGTAGAGGAGTATAGACTCCTCACACCGGGTAAGTCTAGTTGAGTATTAGTATACTCAGCCTTGCTTGTGGCATAATTTTTTACAGGTTCTCTGGAGGAAATGGTTGCTGGAGTGACTTGGCCATCCACCCTGCCACTGGGTTGGACTGTCGAGTGGGACCCTGCCTCGGCTGAGGAGGAGCATGAGGAGTGATGGGATAGGCTTCCCCATCTCTCCATTTATTTATCGTTAGTTTATTTCCGCTGCACTTCAAAAACAATGATGGTTACTTTTGCGAAAACTCCGATGGTGACAATGGTGATGTAATAATTTAATACTCTTCCATGCCTGGTTTTATGCTTTATTATATTTGCTCTGTGACTCACCATCGAGTGAGACTGTGGTACTTGATCCTGTCAGTGGCCGTGTCGGACTAGATCCGAGGGATTGACGGGTTATTCCCATTTAAGTGTGGTCTAGCCTCTAAGGTCGGACTTAGGCACTTAAGTTGGAATAATTCGGGCAGTTCCACCACACGTTGGGACGCCACAACGTGGAGTAGGCAAGCGTTGGTCTTGGCCGAACCACGGGATAACCACCGTGCCATCTCTGTGATTGATCTCTTGTTGGTTATTGTGTTTTGTTGAAGACTCCTCTCTAGCCACCTGGCGGTTATTGCGCTAACACTCAACTAAGTTTTTGTGGCTTAAGTTTTAAGTGTTACAGGATCACCTATTCACCCCCCCCCCCTCTAGGTGCTCTCAATTGGTATCGGAGTCGTTCTCTTCACAAAGGGACTAACCGCCCGAAGAGATGGATCCTAAGGGGAAGGGTATCGTGATCAACGATAAAGAGAAGGAATCTTTCGTCAACGAGCCGAAGGATGACAAGCCTACCGACTCGGGCTCGGGCCATAGACGGAAACATGGGAAGAAGAAGAAGACAAGGCGCATCAAGGAGATTGTCTACTACGACGACAGCGACGAGTCATCTTCTTCCCAAAAGGACAACGACGACAACGACTACGAGAGAAGGAAACCGGTTAATTCGAACTTTTCTTTTGACTACTCTCGTATTCCGCAAAGTACAAATACTCATTTTCTCTCCATTCCACTTGGCAAACCTCCTCACTTTGATGGAGAGGACTACGGATTTTGGAGCCACAAAATGCGTATTCACCTGTTCTCTCTCCATCCGAGCATTTGGGAGATTGTGGAAAGTGGAATGAAATTTGATAGCTCGGATAGTCCTACGTTTATCAATGAACAGATTCATAGAAATGCACAAGCTACTACTGTGTTGTTAGCCTCTCTGTGCAGGGACGAATATCATAAGGTGAGCGGCTTGGACAATGCCAAGCAAATCTGGGACACCCTCAAGATCTCTCATGAGGGGAATGATGTCACCTTGCTCACCAAGATGGATTTGATAGAGGGCGAGCTTGGAAGATTCGCGATGATAAGGGGCGAGGAGCCAACCCAAACATACAACCGGCTCAAGACCCTTATCAACAAAATAAGGAGCTACGGAAGCACGCGATGGACGGACCACGACGTCGTCCGCCTAATGCTAAGGTCATTTACCGTTCTTGATCCACATTTGGTGAATAATATTCGTGAGAATCCCAGGTACACCAAAATGTCGCCCGAAGAAGTTCTTGGAAAATTCGTAAGTGGGCGAATGATGATCAAGGAGGCGAGGTACGTGGACGACGCGTTGAACGGTCCAATCCATGAGCCTCAACCCATTGCTCTCAAGGCAACAAGGAGCAAGGAGGCGTTACCTAGCAAGGTGGTGCAAGTTGAGGCGGCAGTGCTCAATGATGAAGAGATGGCCCTCATCATCAAGCGCTTCAAGACGGCGCTTAAGGGTCGCAAGGGACAGCCAAGCAAGACCAAGACAAAGGGGAAGCGATCATGCTTCAAATGTGGTAAGCTTGGTCATTTTATTGCTAACTGTCCCGATAATGAAAGTGACTAGGAAAAAGGAAACAAGAGGGAGAAGAAAAAGAACTACAAGAAGGCCAAGGGCGAAGCACATATCGGGAAGGAGTGGGATTCGGATTGCTCCTCCTCCGACTCCGAAAATGAAGGACTCGCTGCCACCGCCTTCAACAAGTCTTCCCTCTTCCCCAACCAATGTCACACAGGCCTCATGGCAAAGGAGAAGAAGGTATGTACTCGAGACAGTACTACTTATGATTCTTCTAGTGATAATGATTCTAGTGACGACAATGAAATAGACTATTCTAGTTTATTTAAAGGATTAGATAGAACTAAAATTGGCAAAATTAATGAGTTAATTGATGCCTTGAATGACAAAAATAGGTTACTAGAAAAGCAAGAGGATTTGTTATATGAAGAACATGATAAATTTGTAGAAGCACAAAAATCTCATGCTTTAGAAGTTAAAAGAAATGAAATGCTTTCTTATGAACTATCTACTTGTCATGAAACCATTGCTACTTTAAAAAGTGTTAATGATGATTTAAATGCTAAACTAGAAGTAGCTAGTAAATCTAACTTGTGTAGAGCATGTTACTATCTGTAAGAGATGTAAAGATTTCGATGTTGATGCTTGTAGTGATCACTTAGTTTCAATTTCCAAATTGAATGATGAATTGGCTAGTCTTAATGCTCAACTTAAGACTAGCAAAAATGATTTTGATAAACTAAAATTTGCAAGGGATGCCTACACTAGTGGTAGACACCCCTCTATTAAGGATGGTCTTGGCTTCAAGAGGGAAGCCAAGAACTTGACAAGCCATAAGGCTCCCATCTCCGCCAAGGAGAAAGGGAAAGCCCCTATGGCTAGTAGTGTGCAAAAGAACCATGCTTTTATGTACCATGATAGGAGACAATCTAGAAATGCTTATAGGAATTATAATGCTTATGATGCTTTTGATTCTCATGCCATGTTTGCTTCTAGTTCTTCCTATGTGCATGATAGAAATGTTGGTAGGAGAAATGTTGTTCATAATATGCCTAGGAGAAATATTGTTAATGTTCCTAGGAAAGTCAATGAACCATCTACAATATATCATGCTTGCAATGCTTCTTTTGCCATTTATAGAAAGAATAAGAAAGTGATTGCTAGGAAGTTAGGGGCAAGATGCAAGGGTGACAAAACTTGCATCTGGGTCCCTAAGACTATTGTAACTAACCTTGTAGGACCCAACAAGAGTTGGGTACCTAAGACCCAAGCCTAAATTTGCCTTGCAGGTTTATGCATCCGGGGGCTCAAGCTAGATTATCGACAGCGGATGCACAAACCACATGACGGGAGAGAAGAGGATGTTCTCTTCCTACGTCAAGAACAAGGATCCCCAAGATTCAATAATATTCGGTGATGGGAACCAAGGCAAGGTAAAAGGGTTAGGTAAAATTGCTATTTCGTCCGAGCACTCTATATCCAATGTGTTTTAGTTGAGTCTCTTGGATATAACTTGTTATCCGTTAGTCAATTATGCAATATGGGATATAATTGTCTATTCACAAATGTAGATGTGTCTATCTTTAGAAGGTGTGATGGTTCACTAGCTTTTAAGGGTGTACTAGATGGCAAACTTTATTTGGTTGATTTTGCAAAAGAAGAGGCCGGTCTAGATGCATGCTTAATGGCTAAGACTTGCATGGGCTGGTTGTGGCATCGCCGCTTAGCACATGTGGGGATGAAGAACCTCCACAAGCTTCTAAAGGAGAACACGTGATAGGTCTAACTAATGTACATTTCAAAAAAGATAGACCTTGTGCAGCTTGTCAAGCAGGGAAATAGGTGGGAGGCTCTCATCACACCAAAAATGTGATGACCACATCAAGACCCTTGGAGATGCTTCATATGGACCTCTTCGGACCCGTCGCCTATCTAAGTATAGGAGGAAGTAAGTATGGTCTTGTTATAGTTGATGATTTTTCCCGCTTCACTTGGGTATTCTTTTTGCAGGATAAATCTGAAACCCAAGGGACCCTCAAGTGCTTCCTCAGGAGAGCTCAAAATGAGTTTGAGCTCAAAGTGAAGAAGATAAGGAGCGACAACGGGTCCGAATTCAAGAATCTTCAAGTGGAGGAGTTCCTTGAGGAGGAGGGGATCAAGCACGAGTTCTCCGCTCCCTACACACCTCAGCAAAATGGTGTGGTAGAGAGGAAGAACAGGACGCTCATCGATATGGCGAGGACTATGCTTGGAGAGTTCAAGACCCCCGAGCATTTTTGGTCGGAAGCCGTGAACACGGCTTGCCACGCCATCAATAGGGTCTATCTTAACCGCCTCCTCAAGAAGACTTCATATGAGCTGCTAACTGGTAACAAACCCAATATGTCTTATTTTCGTGTATTTGGGAGCAAGTGTTATATTCTTGTGAAGAAAGGTAGAACTTCTAAATTTGCTCCCAAAGCTGTAGAAGGGTTTTTATTAGGTTATGACTCAAATACAAAGGCGTATAGGGTCTTCAACAAATCATCGGGTTTGGTTGAAGTCTCTAGCGACGTTGTATTTGATGAGACTAATGGCTCTCCAAGAGAGCAAGTTGTTGATCTTGATGATATAGATGAAGAAGATGTTCCAACGGCCGCAATGCGCACCATGGCGATTGGCGATGTGCGACCACAGGAACAATTGGAGCAAGATAAACCAACTTCCTCAACTACGGTGCATCCCCCAACTCAAGACGATGAACAGGTTCATCATGAGGAGGCACGTGATCAAGGGAGAGCACAGGATGTTCAAGTTGAAGAGGAAGAAGCACCTCAGGCACCTCCAACCCAAGTTCGAGCGACGATTCAAAGGGATCATCCCGTCGACCAAATATTGGGTGATATTAGCAAGGGAGTAACTACTCGTTCAAGATTAGTTAATTTTTGTGAGCATTACTCTTTTGTCTCTTCTATTGACCTTTCAGGGTAGAAGAGGCCTTGCTAGATCCGGACTGGGTGTTGGCCATGCAGGAGGAACTCAACAATTTCAAGCGCAATGAAGTTTGGACACTGGTGCCTCGTCCCAAGCAAAATGTTGTGGGAACCAAATGGGTGTTTCGCAACAAACAGGACGAGCACGGGGTGGTGACGAGGAACAAGGCTCGACTTGTGGCAAAAGGTTATGCCCAAGTCACAGGTTTGGACTTTGAGGAGACGTTCGCTCCTGTGGCTAGGCTAGAATCAATTCGTATTTTGCTAGCATATGCTGCTCACCATTCTTTCAGGTTGTACCAAATGGATGTGAAGAGCGCTTTCCTCAACGGGCCGATCAAGGAGGAGGTGTATGTGGAGCAACCCCCTGGCTTCGAGGATGAACGGTACCCCGACCACGTGTGTAAGCTCTCTAAGGCGCTCTATGGACTTAAGCAAGCCCCAAGAGCATGGTATGAATGCCTTAGAGACTTTTTAATTGCTAATGCTTTCAAGGTTGGGAAAGCCGATCCAACTCTTTTCACTAAGACTTGCGATGGTGATCTTTTTGTGTGCCAAATCTATGTCGATGACATAATATTTGGTTCTACTAACCAAAAGTCTTGTGAAGAGTTTAGCAGGGTGATGACGCAGAAATTCGAGATGTCGATGATGGGCGAGTTGAACTACTTCCTTGGGTTCCAAGTGAAGCAACTCAAGGACAGCACTTTCATTTCCCAAACAAAGTACACGCAAGACTTGCTAAAGCGGTTTGGGATGAAGGACGCCAAGCCCGCAAAGACTCCGATGGGAACCGACGGACACACCGACCTCAACAAAGGAGGTAAGTCCGTTGATCAAAAGGCATACCGGTCTATGATAGGGTCTTTACTTTATTTGTGTGCTAGTAGACCGGATATTATGCTTAGCGTATGCATGTGTGCTAGATTTCAATCCGATCCTAAGGAGTGTCACTTAGTGGCTGTAAAGCGAATTCTACGATATTTAGTCACTACGCCTTGCTTCGGGATCTGGTATCCAAAGGGGTCTAACTTTGACTTGATTGGATACTCAGATTCTGACTATGCTGGATGTAAGGTCGATAGGAAGAGTACATCAGGGATGTGCCAATTCTTAGGAAGGTCCCTGGTGTCGTGGAACTCTAAGAAACAAACTTCCGTTGCCCTATCCACCGCTGAGGCCGAGTACGTTGCCGTAGGACAGTGTTGTGCGCAACTACTTTGGATGAGGCAAACCCTCCGGGACTTTGGCTACAATCTGAGCAAAGTCCCACTCCTATGTGACAATGAGAGTGCTATCCGAATAGCGGAAAATCCTGTCAAGCACAGCCGCACAAAGCACATTGACATCCGGCATCACTTTTTGAGAGACCACCAGCGAAAGGGAGATATCGAAGTGTTTCATGTTAGCACCAAGAACCAGCTAGCTGATATCTTCACTAAGCCTTTAGATGAAAAGACCTTTTGCAGGCTGCGTAGTGAGCTAAATATCCTAGATTCGCGGAACTTGGATTGATTTATAGCATACATGTGTTTATGCCTTTGATCATGTTCCTTATGCTTTTTGTTGCTTACTTGTGGCGCTCAAGTTGTACAAACACTCCTCGGACCTCACAAGTCCGTGTGCAAGTGATGCACATATTTAGGGGGAGTTGTGTTACAACTTGACCCTTTGAGACTAACCGTTTGCTTGAGTTTGCTTGATTTAGTCTCAAAGGAGGTTTGAAAGGGAAAAGGTGGACTTGGACCATGAAAGACTTCCACTGCACTCCGATGAGAGGGTAACTTATTCCAAGTTCATCTCATGTACTCTTATTGCCTTTGTATTCTTATTTGAAGATTTTGGTGAGGCAATGGGGTTAAAGGGCCAAGATTGATCCCGTTTTGGTGCTTGATGCCAAAGGGGGAGAAAATAAAGGCCAAAGCAATAGATGGATCAGCTACCACTTGAGAAATTTTGAAAATAGTAGAATAGAACTTTTGGTTTGTCAAAACTCTTGTCTCTTGTGTCAAAAGTTGGCCTCTTGTGGGGAGAAGTGTTGATTATGGGAAAAAGGGGGAGTTTTTGAAATCCTTGATAAATTTCTTTTGGAATACCTCTCTTTATGTCTCTACAAGTGGATTTGACTTAGAGATAGGAAATTGAGTTTGATTTGCAAAAAACAAACCAAGTGGTGGCAAAGAGTGATCCATATATGTCAAATTTGATTCAAAACAACTTTTGGTTTTCATTTGCATTGATATTGCACTTGTTCTAGTTGCTTTATGTTGTGTTGGCATAAATCACCAAAAAGGGGGAGATTGAAAGGGAAATGTGCCCTTGGGCCATTTCTAAGTATTTTGGTGATTGAGTGCCAACACAAGTGCTTTTGTGTTGATCTATGCAATGTGGTGAACAAAGTGCAAATCAAGTCAAAAGGTATGTTTCTAGACTTAGTACATTGTTTTATGGACTAATGTATTGTGTCTAAGTGCTGGAAATAGGAAAAATTGAATTGGAAATGAGATGGCTTTGTTCAGCCAAAGTCTGCTCGGTCTGGGTGCACCGGACTGTCTGGTGGTGCACCGGACAGTGTCCGGTGCGCCAGGCTGGCTCTGGCGAACAGGCTGCTCTCGGGACTTCGACGGTGGTGTACGGCTAAAATTCACCAGTCTGTCCGGTGGTTCATCGGACTGTCCGGTGAGCCGTTCACAGGCGAACTCGTCGCTCTCGGGAGATGATTAACGGCGTACGGCTAAAATTCACCGGTCTGTCTGGTGGTGCACCGGACTGTCCGATGAGTCAACAGTCAGCCGGGGCAACGGTCGGCCGAGGATTCCGCGTGTGACGCGTGGGCGAGCCAACGGTCACATTGGTGCACCGGATTGTCCGGTGTGCACTGGACAGTGTCCGGTGCGCCAACGGCTCTCACACACTCCAACGGTCGGCTTCGCCAAATAAGGAAGGATATCTACACCGGACTGTCCGGTGCGCCAGTCGACAGAAGGCAAGATCTGCCTTCCAGGATTGCTCTCAACGGCTCCTAGCTGCCTTGGGGCTATAAAAGGGACCCCTAGGCGCATGGAGGAGTGCACCAAGCATTCTTACAACATTCCTAAGCACCAAGACCTCGATTCCGCGCATTTGTTTCTTTGTGATAGCATATAGAGCTCTAGTGGAGTTGTGAACTCATTGGGTTGCGTTGCGAGTTCTTGTTGCGACCTGTGTGCGTATTGACACTCTGATTTTTGTGTCTTGTGTGCGTTGCTAATCCCTCCCTTGCTCCGTGCTTCTTTGTGAACTTCAAGTGTAAGGGCGAGAGGCTCCAAGTTGTGGAGATTCCTCGCAAACGGGATTAAGAAAAGCAAGCAAAACACCGTGGTATTCAAGTGGGTCCTTGGACCGCTTGAGAGGGGTTGATTGCAACCCTCGTCCGTTGGGACGCCACAATGTGGAGTAGGCAAGCGTTGGTCTTGGCCGAACCACGGGATAACCACCGTGCCATCTCTGTGATTGATCTCTTGTTGGTTATTGTGTTTTGTTGAAGACTCCTCTCTAGCCACCTGGCGGTTATTGCGCTAACACTCAACTAAGTTTTTGTGGCTTAAGTTTTAAGTGTTATAGGATCACCTATTCACCCCCCCCCCTCTAGGTGCTCTCAGCCTTCGTGTCCTTTCGATAGGTGAAGTTGTAGCATCCGAAGTTCTTGTGAAGGTCGTCTGCTCTGGCCTTGGTCTGATAATGGAGTTCGTGCACTCTGTAGAACCCTTCGACATTAGCACTCATTCTTTGACTCCGCAAAGCCCAAATATATACACTGAGTCTAACTACGGCATTTGGAGTAAGTTGATGAAGATAAATTTCAAATCTCTTTAAAACTTCACCGATCATCTCGTACAAAGGGAACCGAAGCCCTGCCCGAAAGAAGCTTTGGAAAACTATAACTTCATCATCCTTCGACTCTGGAATCACTTTGTCCCTAGCAAATCTTACCAGACCATCGTCATTCTTCCCAAAATACCAAGCTTCTTCATTAGAACTAGGTCTTCTGCTTTTATAGTAGATTTTCCAAATTCAACATGACTAGGTTTGCTTGGACTCAAGATATCATCGTCTTCCACATCATCACTACCAGCTTCGGCAACAACATTTTTAGCTTCGGCATTAACATTGTACCTCTCTAGAAAAGATTCTTCTCCCTCTTGAACAACCAACCTAGAGCGCTTCATAACCTCCGAAATTGGAGCTGTCTCAGTGGTCTCGGTCTCTCCACCCTCATTTTTCAGTCTAGCAGTGGACCTAATAATGGCCATTTGAGTTCTTAAGACAAAGCTAACTTTCAATTGTTTTGATGCTTGTTCGAAGATCAGTTAACAAACGTACAGAGCACAGACAGCATCGACTTCAGTAAAAATTTTCAGCATCACAACGATGCAATAGCAATGAATGTTGTAACAACTTCTTACCAACCAATCTGTTTATATAGTCCTACAGGTGAAGAAGGCGGACCACCGCGCCTCTCATACTGACTGACCAGTGGACCAGCGCAGGCCATAAGTTTTTTATTCGTTTTTTAATAACAAGCTCAGAGAAGGTGTTTTTCGTACCTTCGGCATTCAGAAGCCTTCGTGTGTTTTGTGGATCGAGCTCATTATGAAAAAACGACCTAGCACCACGAAGGAGCTACTGTTGGGGGGTCTCCTTCTCTACCGAAGGTCCTCAGGATGAAGGAACTATTTGTAATCAAAGGAACTAAGTCTCAAAGCTGCTACAGACATGCATAAAATGCAGTGTATCTTCGACGAGAACTAGAGTTTTGGCTTAAGATGGTCACGAAGGTTATACATGACATCAAGTCAGCAAGGAAAAGGCCTGTTTATCCTTGATATTTGTATTAGAGTAATGTGTAGATAGTAGGGTCATAATTGTACTTTTGCTTGGGCTGCGTCTCTTGCCTATAAATAGATGAACAGTACCCCTGTACTGTTCACACTTGATTGGAAGACGGTATTCGGATCCTCTCTTTTGACAAAGCCAAAGGTACAAATGTAATATATAATTTGTACCACTTTATTAATATATAATACATGACTTAATATCATTCTGACATGCAACATGAAATGAATAATTGTTATAATTTCGTATTGTAATATTGTTTCTATGAAAAATGAAGACTCGTTCTTCATGACCTTCATTTGAGATTCATTATTCCTTAAAAAGGATAATGCTTCAAAGGACGAAGGTCCTTAATGTTTAACATATGTGTTGCCTTGTTTTTTATTCACATCAATTAAAAACAAGTGAACAACACTAAGCACTTAAAGCTTCTCTTCCCTCAGCTTTGCTCCTTCTCACTAAATCCAAATATTACTTTGGAGTTCAAAGGTTTACAATCTGAGCAGGACCACTTTAATCTTCATCTTACAGAGCAAGCCTTTGAGCAGCTAGACAACCTCATTTCTTTAAGAAATGCAGTGGACAATCAAGGTTTCATTAAAGACTCCTAGTCTTTTTCTTGGGGATCATGTTCATTCTCAGTCAAGAATACCTACAAAAGGATTATTGGAAACAACTCAGTGCATATAATCATGAAATGGCTTTGGAGATCTTCTGCTCAATTAAAACATAAAGTATTCTTCTTGCTACTTTTCAATAACAAGCTTAATACAAGGGAGTTACTTCAAAGAAAGAACCTTATCCCAGACTCTTATGATTGTGAAATGTGCATTTGGTAGAAATTGGAATCGGTAGGACATCTTTTTTCAGATGTAGCTTCGCGTGAAGATGTTGGGCAAAAATACATATTATTTACTCTCGCCACATCAATGTCCGTCAAGCCATTGTTGACATCAAAGCAAAACTTTCAGGCCCTTTCGTAATGGATATTATCATTCTTATGACATGGGAAATTTGGTAACAAAGAAATAGTTGGATTTTCAATGGTTTAGATCCTTCGGTTGACACCTATTACTAGACTTCAAAGACTTCTTTTATCTCATTCTTCATAGGTTACTAGGCAAGAAGCATTTCGCTTCTCCAGAAGTTTGGAGAGCCTCTATCCTTTAATTGTAATCTATTCATGTAACTGTTTTTCTTTTTTCTTAATAATATTTTTTGGTAGGGGCTTTCAACCCCTCCTGTTTCTTCAAAAAACATTCAATGAGGTTGAATTATGTGCTTCATCTTTATATCACCTAGCATCTATATTTTTGCCCTTTGTTTGTTCTCTGTTGATTCTTCATATCTTTATCCTTAAATTTGTCTTTCTTTTGAGATAGATGGAGTAAAGGATAAAGATGAAGCTTGATTTAATTGTGTTGCCTTGTTTTTTATCTCTTGAAAGGATCAAATACGAGTGACAAACATTGGTGCCCACCTCTGATGAACTCGCGACCTTGATGAAGAGCATGACAAGCTTCGACAGTTCATCATCAAGCTTGAAGAAGCTTATCCTCCCTATCATGGGAGGATCGAGCTTCGAACCAAGCCTTAAGAAGCAGAAGAAAGAAGCTCAAAGAAGAGTGCAACATGTCAGGTTTCAAGGCCCTACATCATGTAAAAATGGTCTCACATCCCAATTACCTTCTGCCAAGAGGACCTTCAGCTTAAAGACTATCCACACAATGATGCTATGGTCATATCATGTGTTATCAAGGGTTTTCTTGTACACAATGTACTAGTGAACACAAACAGTTCAGTAGATATTATCTTTACAAAAGCCTTCACACAAATGCAGAGCTAGAGGATAAGCTACATGAAGCCGTGTATCCTTTGTGCGGATTCGGAGTAAAGTAAATACCCACACTTGGGAAGATACCAATGCCGGTGACCTTCGTCTATATTCACAACACAAGAGCAGAAGAAGTTACATTTGATATAATGGATATGGAATATCCTTATAATGTAATCATTGGTAAAGGAACCCTAAATGCCTTCGAAGAGGTATTGCATCTAGCATATCTTTGCATGAATATATTATTTACACTACAGGAAACTGGTTAAAGAACGTGGGTGACAAACCGTCGAACTTAATGTAATAAGCCGTCGAACTTACCGTAAGAACGTGGGTTTACCGACGAATATAGCCGACGGTGATTTTTGGACGAACTTAGAGAAGTAAGTTCGACGGCCCCGTCGAACTTAACATTAAGAACGTGGGTACCGTCGAACTTAACATTAAGAACATGCGTTTTTAAGTTCGACGGGGCCGTCGAATTTTTTCGCATAAGTTCGTGGGTACCCACGTTCTTACGGTTAAGTTCGACGGGGCCACGTGGCCATCGAACTTATGTGGCCTGCATGGGTCTGCGAGCACTGCACATTAAGTTCGACGGTACCCACGTTCTTAACCCTTTTCCAGAAAAAAAAATACAGAAATGAAAAATTAGACACACATAATATCACTTGCAACACAGAATATCACATACAATATAGATTTCAAACACATTGATATATGTTCATATCACAAATTCACACAAGTCCGAATATATAAGTTCACATAATATCACATACAATATAGTTAGTCCTATAACCTTTTGTTGTACTGTGTCCGCCAACCACTACCTCTCCTCTCGGCATCGGATAATCAGAAATCTTGTAACCACCTTCTTCCCATGAAACAAGCTACATTGGTTTGACGAAAAAAGGGACATATTTCAGATAATTAAGGCCTGGACATGCTGGAAAGAGATCATATAAGAACAAGAGTTATTTGCTCATCTCTGGTGTGACTATATCAAGTTTCATTTGCTCATCTCTGGTGTGGCGCCAAAACCATCTCCAAGAAAGTCAACTGCCTTCACATGGTCAAGAGTTATTTCCTAAAAATTCAAAATAAAGTGAGGTACAACAAAATAAAATGGACCAAAAGTAAATAGAGCAAAAAAGGGTAAATAAACTAAGTTTCATGGTATCATTGTGCCACCTGGAAATGATTCATTAATGTCTCTATAGAAGTCGTACGATCAACACCAATCTAATGGGATCGAATCAAAAAGTTTTACCTGAAGACCAACCCATCTTAGATGATTCTACCAAAACCATATGTATCAACAAGCAGACCTCTAAAAACCACAACCAGCATCATCGTCAAGGAAACTGATATGAAATTCATGTGAAGAAAACGACAATGGGCTAGCTGTGTACAGGTTCTTCCTACCATTATAGGTCAGTAGCCTCTCACCCAACTAAGATTGCTTGTAGAGAGTCATTAAGACAATGATTTATGCATATTTGTGGGGTTCTTTTGTGGCTTTCATGTGCTTTATGGTGAAAGAAAATATGTGTACAAAGTACAGGCATATAAGACAAGAAGAAAAAACATGTACATGTACAATGTTGGAAATAGTAGAATGTACCTAGGCAAGGTGAGCCCAACAGTCAAGGAACAATTGACTTATTTGGCAAAGTTAGAGGCGGTCTGTACCTGGGCTGAGGCAGCTTCCATTGGATCTGAACATTGTTCAGATGTTCAAAGACAAGGTGAAAGAGGAATACCACAAATACATAGTGATCAATGAGGATCACGAGTGGCTCCTCACTGGATGGAAAGGGCGAGTGCTCTCTGCCTTTTCCACGTGGACGACAGATGATGTTAGATCTGGCTTGAGTGAATGATCAATGAGCTCATTATTTTACATATTTATAACTGGGAAGCAAATTCAGAGACGACAAGAATTTTGCTGCTTGTATATATCAGTCATGGTGAAACTTCTTTGTGTTCTGAGGGATCAGTGGTCTTAGGGATATGGAGGCGAAGCTACTATATGAATCTATGATTCTGAATATGATAATAAACTTTACCAGATTATAAATTTAGCATGATGATCATGCTAAAATCGTGCATCAAAAGAATTTTCTGATTAGTTTTCTTCCAGATCATAGATAGTATACTTTTTTAACTAAACTAAACTACACAGTCCTCATGTTCTACCAATAGGATTCCTAGAATACAAATCCTCAACTATACTGATAGACTGGTCACCAAGTAGCTTAGTAGTTTATAGAAGATGCTTTGTTTTGGGCCATGTTTGTATAGAAGAAAATCCATTACCATTTATGTATATTCAGCATAGAAATCTCAGAAATCCAATCAAGTTCCTTGACAGTATAGTCGATGGGGAGGCTTTCCCTTGAAACTACCACAGACAGTTGTGCATTGTTTCTGACATTGACCAGAACCTGAAAAAAGAAAATGGGGAATGGGTAAACAAAACATCAAAATGGACACCAAATAATCAATCTGAAAAACAAAAAAGTTTGACCAGTGATAGGTCCACTGGGATATATGAATCGATGTGACGACATATCCAAATCTACACAGCATATACCGTATAAAATATTGGACAGGGACAAGAACAGATATGAGACCTCGAGAAGAAATAATTAAATAAGCACCATATACAAGGATATGGGGCCATGGTGACCTGAAGTTCAGATGAGCATACCTAAGGAAGATATTTAAATGTACGGCAGGTGTAGCACATACCCGTGAGCCAAATAAAGTTATAAAGATTACAACATGGTACAAACTCTGCAAGAATACAGTCTCCCTTGAACTCCTTAACTACAATTGTTCCTATAATGCATTGAATGTTTTAACGAAGTGGTAGTTTTGAATTTTGAAATGATCATCATGTTCAGTAACAAATATGTTGATACGAAAAGTACAAACCAAGATTGACATTGACTTACAAGTGCTTCGTGTGGGTAAGTTGGTCGAGCCCCGGCGTTGTTGCTGTGGAGACCGGGATAGATCCAGTGAGCTGATTGTCAGCCAGATCCAGCCACTAATCTGGCTACAGCTCGAGCGTAGGCCACAAGAGGTGGGCTAGTGTGGGCTGGGCGGCGTGCTACTGCCAGGGGCGAGAGGAGGCTGACGGCTGCGGAGGAAGGATCTGGACGCCGACGATGGGCGCCGCCACGACAGCCGCGCGGAAGGGGGACGGGCCGGAGACGGGCAAGGACGAGAGTGAGAGGCGGCTGACGGCTGCGGAGGAAGGATCTGGACGCCGGGGATGGGCACCGCCATGGCAGCCGCGCGGAAGGGGGACGGGCCAGAGACAGGCAAGGATGGGAGCGAGATGTGGCAGAGGTCCACCTCGCCGAAGGTGAAGTACAGCAGCGGTCCGGCGGTGCGGGTCCGGAGGTCCAGCGGTGCGACTTGCGAGTCTGAGTTTGGCGGCGGCGACGTGGAAGGGATGAGAGCGTGTGAGAGACAGTGTCCGCGGGTTAGGGGTTTTGGTTTTTTTATTAAGTTCGACGGTTTCCTGCTGGCCCACGAACTTAAATTAAAAACGTGGGTACCCACGTTTCTAATACCTTAAGTTCGACGGTTTTAGCCAGGCCGCACGAACTTAAATTAAAAACGTGGGTACCCACGTTCTTCGTCAAACCCATGAACTTAACTCAAATAAGAACGTCGGTACCCACGTTCTTAGTTTGCCCCACGAACTTTTGTCAGTTTCTTATAGTGTTAATCAAGGTCCAATATTGATCCATGGAAGCCAAGAGGCCACAAGAAGAGTCGAAGGGAACTAGGCAGACTCAAAAGCTATCCATAACCTAGATGAAGCCGAAGCACAAAGCAAACAAAACAAATAAGAGACAAAGCAATATCTATAGATCAATCAAAGTCAGTCCTTTTGTGTGAAGACATTACTGAACATAAAGTACTTTTTGGGGTCACAACTGATATTAGAATAAGAAGGGACAACGATTTGTGTGGAGTTGACAGAAGCATCATCGAACACTCCCTTAATGTGGATCCTAGCATAAGGCCAAGGAAATAGAAACTTCTAAAAATATCATATGACAAAAATGAAGTAGCAAAAGCAGAAGTAAAAAAGACTCCTCAGTGCTAGAGTAACTAGAGAAGTTACTTACCTAGAATGGCTTGCCAATACCGTCATGGCGAAGAAGACAAACAGAAAATGGAGAATGTGTATTAACTTCATAGATCTCAATAAGGCCTGTCTGAAGGATGAGTTCCTTCTCCTAGGGATAGACTCCCTCATAGATGTAGCTGCTACTTAGGAGCTAATGAGCTTGCTAGATTGTTATTCAAGCTATCATCAAATCTAGATGAAAAAGGAAGATGAACCAAAGACCAGCTTCATAAACCCTAGCGACACCTACTACTCTTCGGGTGCCAGAGGGGTTGAAGAACGTTAGAGGAAGCTTCAACAAGATGACCACCAAAGTGCTTAGTAGTCAAATTAGCAGAAATGTTTTGACATATGTGGATGACATTATTGTAAGAAGGATCAAATAAGAAGATCACATATCATACATTGAAGAAACATTTGCAAATTTTCGAAAATCTAGTCTCAAGCTTAGCCTAGAAAATGTTTGTTTGGAGTAAAGAAGGGAATGTTTCTTGGTTGCTTGGTTTCAACAAAGGGAATCAAAGCCAATCCACATAAGATAGAGGCAACACTTTGGATGGAGTCACGGAAGTCAAGAAAGGGAGCCCAATGGTTGGTAGCTAGACTTGCATATCTAAATAGATTTATCTCAGGGTCCACAAAACAAAGCTTGCGTTTCTTCGAGGTATTAAAGTCAGCCAAAGTTTTTCAATGAGAGCGGCCCAACAACAAGCCTTCAAAGATTTAAAGCAATATTTGATTCAATTAACAACTCTCTCACCACCAACACTAGGGGATCCTATGTTGCTATACATATTTGCCTCTCATTCTACTATAAGTGCATCATTGGTCCAAGAGAAGCTGGAGGATAGATTTAAAAAAATAAATGTCAGTATACTTTGTCTCATAGGTATTTGGTCTATCTAAAAAGAACTATTCAGAAATGGAAAAGGTACTATATGTAGTACTAATGGCCTCTAGGAAGCTTCGGCATTATTTCTAGTCATACAACATTATTGTACCTTCATCTCAGCCATTGAATGATATCATAAGAAATAGAGACGCAATTGGCATAATTAGAAAATGGGTTGTTGAGCTTAATGAGTTTGTCATTGACTTTGTACATCGATCATCAATCTAGTCTCAAGCGCTAGCAAATTTCATCGTTGATTGGACACCAGGGTCTCAAGAAGAAACAAGTATCCAAGATGAAGATGTATGGACAGTCTTCTGCGATGGGTCCTAGGATACCTTTGGAGCAAGAGCAGTTGCTATTCTCATCTCGCATTCGAAAACAAAAAACTTTATATGCAATCAAATTGGAATTTCAATGCACTGATAATATTGCAGAACATGAAGCTATACTCTTTAGTCTTTGAAAGCTTAATCACATGGGTGTCAAGAGGGCAGTGCTCAAGTCTGACTCTCAAGTAATAATAGACCATGTTGACAAGAGTAGCAAGACAAGAAATCCAAAATTAAAAAAATAACTTGATACATTTTGAAGGATGGAGGGGTCATTCGAAGGATTTTCAATAAAAAGCATCCCAAGAGGAGATAATGAACATGATGATCTGTTAGCTAAGTTAGTATCCTAGGGGCTACCTCTTCCTCCCAAAATCTTTTTCGAGGTCCTTAGAACACCTTCGGTTGATCTCATAGAAAGCGCTATGTTGGCAATTTCTCCAACGCATAGCGAAGATTGGAGAACAAAAATTATAATGTTCCTTCAAGGCAATCATCTTTTAGACAACAAAGTTTATGTCAAAAGGATGCAAGGCAAGATAAGACCATACAAAATCATAGAAGGGGAGCTGTTTAAGGATGGTGTCTGTTCACTCCTTCCCAAATGTCTTTCAAGGACTGAAGCAAAGTTCTGATGAAGAGCATTCACTCTAGATTATGTGGAGCAAATATTGGATCGATAGCGCTGTTGGAAAAGGTATTTTTGACAAGAGTTTTATTGGCCGAAGGTAGCTTTAGATGCACTAGAATTGGTCCAGAAGTGTGACAATTATCAAAGATGTGAAAGAGACAAGAAACAACCTTTGTCACTAACTCAATTAATCCAACCAACATGGTCATTGCAAAGATGGGTTATGGACCTAGTTGGTCCACTACTAGTAGCACAAGGAAATTTAAAATATGTTGTGGTAGCAGTGGAATACTTCTCCAAGTGGATCGAAGCTAAACCCTTGGCCAAAAATAACTTAAGCTACGATTCAAAAAATTTACTGTCAAAACATAATTTATCGCTTTGGAGTGCCAAAGTCATTAACTTTCGACAACGGAACTCAGTTTGATTTCGAAGCATTTAGATCTTTTTCCAATCAAGTTGGCAAATATATACACTTCGCATCTGTTAGGCATCCAGAGTCCAATGGGCTAGTCGAAAAGGCAAATGGCATCATTTTATTACAAATCATGAGATCACTTTTTAATTTGCCGAAGGAAAAGTGGCCAGATGAATTAATTAAACTGGTGTGGAACCATAACACTTCGATATCCAGATCCATAGGTTTTACCACATTTAAACTTCTTTATGGAGATGAAGCAATATCCCTAGAAGAAGCAAGACTAGGGTCAACACGAACTGTTGCTTCAGCTGAAGGCGAAGACAATAAGAAAATCTCAAAAGATGCAATAGAAGGGATCAGACTTCAAGCAATTGACCATGTAAATAAGTATCACGTTGAAACAACAAAATGGTAAGACAAAAAGGTAAAACTAAAAAAACATAAAACTAGGCCACCTCGTGCTCTGAAGAATAGCCAACCAAGAAACAATAGGAAAACTCCAAGTCAAATGGGAAGGACCTTTTCTAGTTGCATCTTTGAATAGGCCAGGATCCTACATGATAAAGGACATGCATAGAAACAAAGTTCCAAGATCCTATAATGCTGATGAGCTTCCACTGCAAAACGGTAACTTGTTCAAGTTGCGCTAAGTGTTCATTGCCTTCTTGCTTTTATTTCGCAATTTATTGGTGAGGCAATTAGGTTTTGAAGGCCACTAGTTTTTCCGTTTTGGTGCTTAATGCTAAGGGGGGATTAAGGCCAAAGAAACTGGATCAGGTACCACTTGTGAATTTGAAAAATTATAATATGAATATACTTAGTTTTTTATCAAAACCCTCTTATTGCAAAAACTACTCTGTTGTGGGGAAGAAATTTGATTAAGGGAAAAAGGGGGAGTTTGTGAGTTTGATCAAAACTTGTCTTGAAAAATATTTTGATTTGCTAAAACAAAGTGTTTTTGACATAGAGGTAAGGAAATGAATTTGTTTTGAGAAAACAAACCAAGTGGTGGCAAAATGATCCAAATATGCCAAATCCTGTGATAATTCAATTGGTTTTTAAGTTTGACTTTAATTTGCACACTTTGGCTCACATTTGGATATGTTAGTGCATTTTGAGTTGCTTTTGATGTGTTGGCATAAATCACCAAAAAGGGGGAGATTGAAAGGGAAATGAGCCCTTAGGGCATTTCTAAGTGTTTTGATGATTAAGTGCCCAACACACCACTTTGAGCTAACATGCCAACTATGAGTATGAGCACATGGATAAAGAAAGGCAAATTAAGAAATATTGAGTACATTGCAAATTCTAGTGAAATGGAAAAGCAAAGGTATGATTCTAGCACTTAGTCAATTGTTTTTGTTGCTAACTATGTTCATTTAAATGCTAGGCAACTTCAAATGTCGAGATAAATTTGAATGGAGAAGTTTGGCTAAGTTTAGCCAAACTTGCACCAACCTACGGTGCACCGGACTGTTTGGTGTGCACCGGACAGTGTCTGGTGCCCAAGCTGGCCAACCCCCGTGAACAGGCCACTCTCGGGAAAAGAGCTGAGTGCACTGGCTACAATTCACTAGATTGTCCAGTGTACACCAGACTATCCAATGAGCCAAGTGGCCAACGGCTCTCGCTCGCGCCAACGATCAGCGCACAATCTCTGGCTACCATGTGTGCCAAGCCAACAGTCTCCATGTCGCATCGGACTGTCCGGTGTGCCACGAGACTGTCCAGTGTGCCATGGGCCCATGGCTAGCAATGGTCAGCTTCACCAAAGAAGGAAGGAAATCACGCACTGTTCACTGTCTGGTGTACACCGGACAGTCAGGTGTGCTCGCAGGCAGAAGGCAATTAGTGCCTTCCAATTGAAGAACAAACGACTCTCTTGGTCCTTAGGGCTATAAGAGGACCCCCTAGACGCATGGATCCAGTGACCAAGCATACTTTGAACATCCTACAACACCTAGACATTACAACCACGCTATTGCTTTGCTAGATAGAGATTCGAGCATGAGTTTTGAGTTGTAACTCTGGTGCGTTGTCACTTGTGCTCGTCTCTTGACTTGTGTGCGTTTGTTGCTGCGTTTTGATCTCTTGTGTGTGTTTCTACTCCCCCTTACTCTTGTGTTTGATTGAGATCAATTGTGTAAGGCATGAGAGGCTCCAACTTGTGGAGATTCCTCACAAAGGGAAAACTTGGTATAAGGAAGAAAACCATGGTACTCAAGTTTGATCTTTGGATCACTTGAGAGGGGTTGAGTGCAACCCTTGACCGAAGGAGGTCGCCATAACGTGGAGTAGGCATTGGCCGAACCACGGGATAAAATCATGTGTCACTTGTGCATTTCTTTATTGTGATTCTATTTCTTCCATAAAGTTCTCACATTTTCACTTGTGTTATTGTTCCTAAATTTGATACATATCTTAAAGGAACAATCAAGTGAAGAGTTCTCTTCTTCTCTCTACCTCTATTCATCTCAACTTGGTTTTGGTTCTAATAACAGTTATTATAAACCAAGTTTGTATTGTTTAGAGTTGATTTTTTCAGGATCACCTATTGATCCAGTATCTTCGAGCCCAATAGTGAGAATGTTGTAGTTTATTTCACCTAAGTAATGGTAAAAAAGCTCTGAAGCCGTTTCTAAGGGAATGGAGAGCTATCTTCTATTTCACCTAAGTAATGGTGAAAAAGCTCCAAAGTCATTCATAAGGGAATGAAGAGCTATCTTCTATTTCACCTAAGTAATGGTGAAAAAGCTCTGAAGTCGTTCCTAAGAGAATGCAGAGCTATGTTCTATTTCACCTAAGTAATAGTGAAAAAGCTCTAAAGTCGTTCCTAAGGGAATGCAGAGCTATCTTGTATTTCACCTAAGTAATGAGACAAATCTCTGAAGATGTTCCCAAGGGAATGCAGAGCTATCCATCATTTCATCCTAAGAAATGACGAGGAAAAATTCTGAAATCGTCACTAAGTGGATACAGAGCCGTAATTCATTACATCCAGAAGTGTATACATACGTTTCTTTTGAAATATGTGAAAAGAAGGGAATGTGTTTTTTTCCTTTGGCTCAAAAACACATGATTAAATAAAATTTCACACATCTCAAAAGAAAAGGAACAAAAAGTGAAACGCAAATGCAAATATATTACAAAACATCCGAAGAAACTTCGGAAAGAGTTTAGACAGTTCGAATTATTACAATAGCCCTGGTAGAGATTGTTTTTTACACAATCAATTTCCTAGATCACTCTGAATTGCTTCATCATAAATCTGTTCGCATATCTTTAGGATAACATCATCTTCAACTTTCTTCATAGCCCTGATAGAGATTGCCTCAGCTTCGACAGCGGCATCCTAGCTTTGGCCTTGGTATGTTTTACTTCAATCATTACCTATGAAGTGGAAACTTTTCATCAAGGGTTAGTAAAGCAATCATTCGAAAAAGTTCATTAAAATCTAATAAAAGAGAAAAGTCAAAAACCTTTGGATTTCTTACTTTGAAGCTTTTTCCTACTGTCCACTGCCTTTTTGGCTGCTTGCCTTGCCTATAAATTTTTTTAAGTCAGCATGACCATGCTCCGCGAAGGTAAATACGAAGCTAATAAAGCACATACCTTCTCTCTATTCTTTATGGATTCTTTGATACTCAGTTCTTTTCTACCCCTCTTCCAAATCTCAGATAAGAATTTCTTGGACCATTCCAAAGCTTCGAAAATTGACGTTCGGACATGGTCAGTAGACTCTGAAAATGGGGTCCATGCAAGCCTTCACATGATTGCACCCAACTTTTAGTAGTACCAAAGCAGTGCTTTGGGCACTTATCCAGGCACAATAGTGCCCTCGAGTCGAGAGGACACCTTTGAAAGCACGGGTCTCGCTGAGAACCCACCTCATCAAACCATCTAAGTCGCAATCCGAAAATTGTTTCTCTTTGGATAGATCTCCGACAGCAGAGAAGGTCTTCAACAACTCATTGTGGCATCTATTTCCAGGGGTGTGGCAATTGGCTAGCAAGATTCAGTAATTTTCATTGAGCCCCCTCACATGACTTATCTCATCCTTCATGTCATCAATTTTTACTTGAGCGCTGCTAAGATTGACAGCCACTTCGGTAGATGACTGCCTTAGCTTCGTCATTTCAACTTCGTGTTCCTTTCTCATCTGCTCTAGCTCAGCTTTGAGCGATGCAATGCGCTTGTTCTTTTCAGTATTCGAAGCTTCGAGACTAGCTTTGTCCTCGCGCATTGCGTGGACTTTGGTCCGGCTATCAATAAAATCCTTTTCTAGTATCTTGAAAGATTTTTTCTTTTCTTCACAATCAAATCAAAGTCTGGATGCTTCAAATCTGAGTCTAATTATTTCTTTCTGGGCAGCTTCGCCCTCGACATTTCTCTTATTCTTCAAGGCCTTGCTTAGGAATAGACTCTACGAAGATACAAAGGATAAATCACTTCATTAAAGCAACCGGGAGCTAAAAACAAAAACTAATAAAAATTACCTTAAGATGTGTATAAGCTAGGCAATCAGAAACTTCTTCATTGGACATGGTTGAAAGCATCGCTTCCAACTTCGGAAAGACGACATTGTCTGCCATATAACGACACACCTTTTTTCTCCATGTTGTCAGGGTAGCAGTACAAATAATCATCTGGCCCGCCCCCAAAAATGATAGAACCCAAAGGGTATCCAAGTTGTTCGGCGAAACCAACGGCTTAAGCCAGCTGCTTCGCACCCATTATCGTCCCCTCGGCATGGTGAACCCGATACCTTTGGCCACCCAGGTTTTGGTCGAAGGGCCCTTCACCAAGTGGTGTGTCATCTTCGATTGCTTTTTTGGCCTCTTCGAATTCATCATGTCCTTTTCCTTTCTCCTCCACCAGGCTAGGCTCAGAGAAACCCTTATTGATACACCTAGCCCAGGTGGGGTTGGCCGAGGCCCAACAAATTAGGGTTGCCAGGAGCCCAACAGTTCATTAAGCACACCCAACTCAGGGAAAGGCCCAATCGCCCCAAAAGACTAGTCCAATGGGGGAAGGGTAGCTCTCCCTTTTAAAGTGGCTTCCTCCTCCCAAGTTAAGCGAGGTGGGATAATTCTGAGGCTCACACGGTCGCCGTCCGACTACAATTGGGCCAACTGGGCCAATTGCGTCTTTGCCAACGGGTAATAGTGGAGGATGTCCTCATCACTTGTCTTCGGTCGCTACGATTACTGAAGGAGTCACCACTGCAGTAGTATGTCCAGATTCTGGACTATTTGGACTAGTCCTTTCTTCATCAGGCGGCGTGGAGTCCTTCGGTGCTAATGTTGTGCCGTTAGTATCTTTCTCAGCTTCATCTTCGAAAGTATCAAAGAATGAACTCATTACTGGAGCTTTTTGCTCCCCTTCATATTCTTCCTCGCTCTCTGGAAGCGTCGCCAAAGGCTTAACCTTCTACGCTATCAAGGCGATAGCTTCTCCAATTTTCGCTTCTTCGCCCCCATAGGAGGGAGTTCTTTAATCTCAACTCCTATCTTGGCTTTAGGTGCAACCTAAGAAATTCAAAGCAGAAAAATAATAAAACAAATTTATAACAAGTATACCAAAAATCAAAAAAGTTTATTTACCAGAATTTCCTCTAAGGCTTGAGGAGTTGATCCGACGTGCACCTTCAGAATTTTGCTTTGCCTCGTAGTCACTTTCTTCTTTCTCTTCTTCAGATCCTGAACCATGACAGGATAGTCATGATAAAAGAACCCGATGGCATCAAAGACATGATTCAATTGGTGCCTCTTTCGGGCTCCGAAGGCCTATTGCAGAGCTTCGGCCTCGGGCTTGCTATAATCACCGAGAATCTCATTGCATCTCGCTTCAACATAATCTAGCCACCCATCACTAGGTTCTCCAAACTCATCTTCGAATCTATACTTATAACAAAGCCTAACTAACCTAGGCTCGGCATCTGAAGCATCCCCTTCAGACATCTTCAGCATGTCCCACCCGGCTGCTAGTGGCCATGTCTTAAAAGCTAGGAATTCCTGGACAAGATCACTCGTTCCAATATGGGTGCTAGCAACATTGAAAGCAACTATGGTAGCCTATGCTTCGAAGTTGACATAGCACATTGGCTTTTTAAAACCAAAACTTGTAACAATAGGAGATTAATAATGCCTGTTATATCAGCTCGCGCGATCAAGTCATTCTTCATGTAAAACCATTCTTCGCCCATTCATTCGGCCACTTGCTTCGGTAAGCAAGAGCCAGGAACATCGAACCCCTTCGATATGCAAAGTTATAGCAACCAAAATTATTATGCAGGCCCTTCACTGCCTTCGTTTAGAAATGCAGCTCATGAATATGACTGAAAGCTTCACAGAAAGCTTCGGCATCGAGTTCGATTCTTTGACTTCGAACAGCCCAAATAAAAATTCCTAAACACACTATAGAGTTTGGGGTAAGCTGATGAAGATAAATGTTAATCCTCTTTAACACTGCGACTATCATCTTATATAAAGGGAATTTAAGACCAGCCTTCAAAGCACCAAAACACAACGACTTCGTCTTCCCTTGGACTCGGTACTAATTCATCACCTACTAACTGCACCCACTCAGTATTGTCAATGTAGCCAAAGCGGTTAAGTACCTCAATGTGTCCTTCTTTGATCTTGGACTTGCTGAAGTCCACATGGCTAGGCTTCATGGGGTGTATGATCGTGTTGTCCTCCTCAATATCAATATTGTTGCTGTCTTCCGACTGATTGAAATAGTTGACTTTGGCCTAAGAAGCGGTGACTCCCGCTGCTGAAACAAATTCCTCAGTCCGTGCCTCTGGGACATCTATTGAAGGTGTCAGCAACATCTTTGCAACACTCTAAGGGAAGAGCAAGTAATATCTAAATTGGCTAAGGCTGATTCAAAAACAGGCAAAGATGTTTGCAACTAGCTTTGAAGGTGGAGCAGGCACTAACAACAGTGAATACAAATAGCAAGAGTCATGCCCTATAACACTAGGTACCACCCCCTTTTATATGCGCAACTGTTTGACTTTTAACCGTCACACTCAATGACCACTGGGTTCCACTACGCAACGCTGTCGTTTTCATAATGAGCTTCGAAAATGTGTTTTTCGGACCTTCGGCACAAGGCCTCCCAATTACGATTTTTGCGATCTAAGCTCTTTATGATGCAACAAACTCATCCCGCAGGGGCTATTGTTGGGGCCTACATTGCCGAAGGTCCTCTGATTAACTGTATTGCATGACTACCTTAAGGAGACAACAAAAGCCATGCCGAAGGTCACTTGCTGACGAAGAAACAATCAGTTGACTAACACATAGCTTTGTCATGAGTAAATGTGTTTCCAGGAACATCTCTTCTTACCGACGAAGCTGACCTTCGACTGAAGCAGTAAACAAAGACGTTTCGTCTATACGCAAGTGGCAGAAACAGTGACCGAAGGCATTGACTTCAAACACAAGTCGAAAAGGAAGCCACTGAATGACGAAGGTTGAAACCACAAATCCAAAGATAGAGAAAATACGATATTAACCATATATCATTTGTAAACAGCGTATGGAAAGCCTTGATGGGCACTATGGTAAATCTATACAAAGGCGATTCGTCTCTCCTATAAATAGATGAACATTGTCGTGCATAAAGTACCTTTTTCCAAGGACCATAACTTCATAGTGCTTAGCCTTCGAAGAACCTTCGTGCATCCCACTATTAAGGAGCCAAAGGTATGATTATAAATTCGGCCAATGTAATGGGAGACATATTGAAAATGCTAAGGCAATAGAGATAATCTCTCATGTATTATTTCGTTTCTCTTTACATCACACTTCACTTCTGTTATGCATTCTTGTTCGAAGGCCTTTTGTCCTTCAAACTCATACCACGAAAGAGTATCAACCTCAGGACAAAGGTCTTCATGTATCAACACGTGTTGTAGCCTTGATTTCAACACTTTTAGAGGATTGAAATCGAGTACATAACAACTTTGTCTTTTGCTATAATTAAAACCTTCGTCATCAAGTTGTTACACCGAAGGTGTATTACCTTGAAGATGAAGGTTCTTGTCTCTTAATTTTATATTGTCTTATTTTTTATGATATGTAATAATTGAAAATAAGTGATCAACATCATCCTTTAATCTGTCATTCTTCTGAGATAGATGGACTTAAGAATGAAGATAAAGTTTGATTTAATTGTGTTGTCTTGTTTTGATCTCGTGAAAAGATCAAATACAAGTGACGAACATGATGGTTTAGTGACAACTAAGTTACATCACCGACCTCCAGAGAGGATGGCAACTCTAACCGTTGCCAGGTCACATCGGACAAGTCGAGTAGAGGCCTCCAAATAGAAAATAAAAATAATTCAATAGGAGTGGCAATTGAGTAATATTTAAAAAAATTGGATGACAGAAATCTAAAAGACGTAGGGTAAGAAGTGATTTGACATTAAACTAGAGAAATCCATAAATTTTTAGAAATTTATTCAGCTCATGTACTGCTTTAGTTGAGATTCTAGATTTTTAACGCTGAATCAGGCTCAAAAAGCTTAACCAAACTTCACGACCACACTACCCATACATCTCAAGAAAAAGAAAGTAGCATTACACATGGATTAGGTCCACAACGGCCAACTGCAGAATTAATGAGCAACGAGAAGTCCATTCAAATCTGCATGCTCTATTGTGTTCAAGGTCAACATTTGTAGCGTGCTGCCCATCAAGCTTGGTTCAGCTTGCTCAGCCGAGCCTTGGCTTGGTCAAGTTGCTCTGTAACCCATAGCAAATCATAAAACCACAGTAATGTTAGACAATGCAAGCTAAGGAGAGAAAGTAACTGGACAAAGATGCAATGCAATAGCGGTTACTCTGCTCCGTTGTGATCACCGATTTGACGCTCTTACGGAAGAAGATGTTGCCAGCTTTCTGGTACACCGCCTGTTGCAAACCAAGAAACTGTGAGTACGATGGACAAGCTGTGAGTTCGTGACGAGGCAAGCTACTCAAAATTTGACCCAGATCCAGTAAGCATATCCGTGCTCTTGCTCGCAACCTGGATAATCAATGCTTCTACCGGTGCTTCACGATTGTCATCTGATTACTAATGTACTGAAATAAGATTAATTGAAAGTGTACAGCATCAGTTTATCACTGGCGAGCAACCTAGTGGTAGCAATTGGTAATTTGATACCAGTACCATCTCGCACAGCACCTGACAGAAACCGCAAGCAAAGGAGGGAGACAGAGGGCAAGAGGCTGACACGGGAGGGATTCAGGTTGTCTAGCTCCGCGATCGCCACCTCGTGCGCCCGTATCTGCGCAGACCAAACCAAATCCATGCGGCAAATTATTTCTCTCACCCACCAGCCGAATTCGGAGAACAGTACCAGGAAGCTTGTGAGGAGAACTACACGAAACAAAAATAGAGGTGTGAAGTATGGGGAGGTCGACAATACCTCCTTCAGGAGTTCCACCTTCTTCTCCACCACCTCCTTTGCCGGAGCCAACTCTGCCGCCGCCGTCGCCATCTTCTCTGTCCGAAAACCCTTCGCCGGAAAGACTCGGCCACTTGGGGCTGGAGCACACCCGCAACACCAAGGAACCATGTTGAGGCCCATCCAGTCAGCTACTAGTCAAATCGGAGGCCCATCTAGAAAACGCAGGCCGGATCGTACAGCCAGGCCCACAGCTCCTCGGGTTTTATTGTCCGAGACCCTCTCGGGATCTCACTGCTCTACGACTACGAGAGTCGGTCGCGGCTCCGTCCGTACCCTCCCGCCGGCGAAGTTACGCCCATCCCGTCCCAACGGTAGCAGTAACTTCAATATTTGTGGCCGGGACAAGAGGACAAAACTCCGACCCAGCGGGCAGAGTGGTCTGGCGACTCAGGTTGCCCAGGATGGAGGAGAAAGGCGAGGTCCGGTTTGTGACCAGCGAACAAGGTAGGTGAATACTGATTAGGTTCTTGGTTCAGAGTTCTGACGCTCAATGATTTTGCATGCTTCACTGTTCGAACACTGCACAGTATTCCTCTGTGATAGTGTATTAGTGTTTACGAGTCTTGAATGAGGGGAGCGATGGCTCTTTTAGAAGTTCCTATTAATTAATGCAACTAACCAAGAATATTGCTGGATCAATAGCGTCACTTTTGTATAAAATTATAAATTTTTCTTAAACTTTAACATTGTTTTGCTAAGGGTCGGCTGATCCCGGTAATCCCCACATGAACATGGCCACAATGGAGGGGGATCTAGGAGGACCACACTGGGATAGCTTGCGTACACTTCTTCCGATCTATCAAGCGGTCAGTACCTCAACTGTGGGAGATGGATGCAGCACGAACTTCTGGCATGACGCATGGCATGGAGAGGATGATCTAGCTACCAAACTGCCGGCCCTGTTTTCACATTGTGTGAAGCAGCAGGCTAGTGTGGCGGATGTCATGGCCAATGGACTTCATCTTGTGACACGGTTGTCATCACAAGCACAGTTAGAGTTACATCAAGCTCAGAACATCATCAGTGGTACTCAACTATCTCAGCAACCTGATGAAAGAAAATGCATGTTAACCAGTACACAGGGGAAATTCCAGACGTCCGCTTTGTATGAGCTTTTGAAGCGACCGGTCAGGTCAGAGAATGTATTGGCAGCGTTCGTATGGAATAACAAAACACCACCTAGGGTGAAGTTCTTTGCATGGCTAATGACTCAAGGGAGAATACAGAGCAAGAGAAACTTGCTGCGCAAGCGGATTGTGGACGAAGATGTATGTGAAGAATGCAATCAGGAAAGTGAATCGGCGGGCCACATAGTCTTACATTGCCCCTTTGCAAAACGATTCTGGCAGGCAATAGGCTTTCAAGTACCTGCTGATTTGGATGTCCACGAACTGCATCTTATTGTGAGGCCAACGAACATACCGAAAACTGAATTCTCTTCTTTTGTGGTTCTATGTTGTTGGCAACTGTGGAAGCGTAGGAATGCCTTGGTGTTCAGGCAGGAAGCAATCCCCTTAAGCCGGATCCTTCGACAATGCAGTGAGGAGGCTAAGAACTGGAGTTACAGACATGGTTCCAAAGAAGCAGGTGTGCAAGCCGCCTGGGTACTGGTGTTCTCAATTGCTAGCATGTAATATGTAATACCTTAGAAAATTCTTCCCCCCCCCCCTCACCCCGGCAAGCCGGGTCTATAAACTTATGTAAAGCCTTTAGCGGCGACAAGAACATATCAATGAAAAATCAGGTGGGGAGCCTTCCCCCCCCCCCCCCCCCCCCGTTGACAGTCAAAAAAAAAATTCGCTAGCGGCACATTACCAGAAGCCGTGCTTCTGTTTGGAAACAAATATGCATTTGAATTCATATATATAACTACAAAAGATGTGTATTCAAACAGGTTATGTGGAAAATAAAAAAAGACAATTTCTACTCAGCTAAGCCTCCAAGCTTGTTTTAAGTGCTGAGAGAATGTAGCCATACAGCTTCAGCGATGACATTAAAAATCTGACAACATCAGCTGTTACAACACGCACCTATGAACTTCCACTGTTGATATGGTTAAAAAGAGAAGTGTAGTAGTTAATTTGCTAGTTTGTAAGGATTAAGGAAGATGGTCAAATCCAGTCAGTACTCTGTTTTGGAAGCTAATCTTCAGGAAATGCTTCAAGTGCAGACCTCATTAACAACTGAGTAATAAAACAATACCAAGTTGTTTGAGAAACCAATGGGGCATAAAACAAAAGGTTGGTTGATACATCAGTGATATTTCATTTTTTTCTTGTGTGTCATTTCATTAAGGTAGAAATAAAATACACGAGTCTCGAGTAATATTTCAATTTTAGCTTGAATTTAAAGCTCATCAAGAGAGGAAAACAAAATAGCTGTCATGTGTCATCCTTGCCAAAGGAGCTGTAAAGTTCACAACTGATGGTTTACAAGTTACTTGCTCTATTGTCAAGGATGAGGCCTGAGGGGCCCTGCCTACTATAAGCAAACTGGCCATCAGGAGTCAACATGTTGTAAAATCACTTGCTCCCATTGAAGTTTTAGCGATTGTTTGCGTTAAAAGAAAAATGAATGGTCAATACTGTGAAACAAATTATAAATAAATGGCAGGATAAGGCTGGACATCGGTATTGCTGTTAATTCACGGAGCCAGATTCGTAGCAGTGTGCTTAAGCTTGATTGGACCGTGCTAACTAATTCAACGATATCACATTTTACTTACTCACGTTGTTTTACTGGTTTCTTGCAACCAGTGGATATTCATTGGAGTTCATTTTTTTTTACTTCGATTCTCCTTTTACTAGCCAATATAAATGATATGTTAAAATGTGTGCTTCCTGCAACTGTTTGGTTAACCATTCTGCTACAATACACTTCAGTACTTTTCAAAAATGCATGGCTAGCTACTTGCTGTATACCCTTGTGTTTCAGATGTGAGGTAAAAAAGGATCCATCTTTCAGAAAATGTCTGGCTATTATTTCAGAACTACTGTGGTCTCTTGTCAGGAATGTATGATCAGGTATGATAAATGTCTAGTACAAGAAAAATGACAGTTGCAGCATCTATCTCATTTGGCCATTGATTAAGGGTTCAAACTTGTGCTATCTCTTTCGAAACATTCATGTGCAACCTGTAGGCCGTGCGCTAGGTTGACATTGTCATCCACTAAAGTGATAACACAAGAAATGTTGCTTTGCCTATACTTGCTAGCCACAAGCAACCTTCAAGTCTTCCTTTGGCGTTGCCTGTATATGCGGCTTGAGGGAAATGCTTGACCATCCTTCGAACTCTTTGGGAGCGTGAGGGATTAGTTTTTGTGGTTAACAGGCATGAGTAATAAGGAAAGGAAGCGTGAAAAGAGATTAGTTTGACTGCATGTACGCCTCAAAATTGGCAAGAAGATTGAAACTGTTAGGCCTTTACAGGAATAAACGGAGGGAGTACCAACACTACTAACATTTTCCGTGTGGTGTAAAGAAAATCTGTGCTCCTTCAAAAGTGTCAGTGCCAAGTATATATATCTCCTGTCCGTTCAGATGTTGTCTATCTACAATATAAATTTCTGCCCAATATAACAGTTTCATACTAAGCGGAGTTTCTGAAACAAGCAAACCGAGATGGCAACGAAGGAAACAAAAAAAAAAGTTGTGCCAAGAAAAACATCACAAATCTACAGGACTACAGCTAAGCCGGTAGGAGCATCACTCCCCCCAGTGAATTTTCTTCGCTTGTACAAAGAGTGATGTTCACCATCGTGCCAATGGAAACCAAGGAGCTTGAACAGTGGCAACAAGAATTCTGACGGTGAACTTACAGTAGTTTGTTTCTTCAGTCGCAGAACGCTAGATGACATGAAGTGATATTGGCTCGGCTCACCTCCTCCGACACTTGTGGATTCTGGTGTGGGCGAGAGATGAGCCAAGTCAATACCATGCCATGTCGCCTCGTTCTTTGGCTCTTGGCTCTCTCTCCGTCTGAATGCTCCTTCACTGCATCACCTTTTATAGAGCAGCCGTGTGTAGATTTTTAAGGTTACAGCTGTCGTGCCTGGTGCAGGGCAGATTCAAGATGGGAGACAATAAAATATGATTTTTTTTTTCTCGCTGGCTATCCAATCCACTGGTACCGGAATGAAAACGAAATCAGATCATCAAACAGCTGGAAATTCTGACCGTGATCCGGTAAGAAAAAACGTTGTTCAACCTACTTTTTTTTTTAAATCAGAACAATTTCTATCAAATTAGTAGAATGTTGACTCCACAAAAAAGGCCAGTGGTGGGGCTTGGGTATATCCTTCGGAGTCCAGTTCTTGCCTGAGAGAAAGCAACAAAAAGTTGGAGCCGAAGCGTGCTGTGAAAACGAAGCATCCGTTTCGTTGCTCTTGACAGGGTCAGTGACTAGTTTTTCAGGCCGGCCGTGCGTTGTCCCCTTGTGAAACGGTCGGCATAACTTACAATAGCTCGCTTGCTTGCCCAAAGCAAACCGACCATTGTTAAACTTGCACTGACCTCAACTAGCCTAGTACTTTTTATGGGAGGCTGCTATGGTTCGGCGTGACCACAACTTTCACGTTACGTGTTACTTAATCGGGAAATATCATCGGGTGCCTTCTGCCTTGTTGGTTCAAAGGTGACTGAAGTCCTGAATTCTCAGTCTCCAATAGGACCAATACCAATAGTCCTTGATGTTGTTTGCACACCACTCCTTAAATCTCTAAGTATTTGGTCTAATGGATTATTTATTATAATTATGATTTGTTGGATAACTTGATCTTGATTAGTTGAGCTTGGTTGATCATTAAATTGTGCTACTTAAGTTGAACTAGCCATTTGTTGATCTTGCACTAGTTGACTTTGATTTTGATCATGAGAACCACTTGTGCTTGGTTGATCATTTTTTGCATAAATATTGGAAGGACCACTTGATCTTTGTCATATTTTTCATCTATCACCTCTCTTGGTGTCATATTACTAATTCTAATGTTATTCATCACATTGATTAGTTGGATACCTCTCACATCATCTAAAAAAGTTGTCATCTTGAGCTTGAGAGCCGTTTGTTTCATAAAATCCAATGTCATGCACTTCTTCAACTATGCCATGTGTCTTGTTGTAGACTACATCTGCTTTGCTTGATCTCGAGTATCCAAGTAGAAAATTCTAATCACATTTCTTCTCAAACTTGCCCAATCTTGTGCATTGCTTGAGAATGTAGCATTTACAGCCAAATACTCTAAAATCATAAATGTTTGGCTTTCTTCTTATCAACAACTCAAATGGTGTCTTCTTCAATAACCAATGACAATAGATCCTATTTCTAGCATGACATGCCACATTGATTGCTTCCTCCCAAAAAGAATCACTAACATTGTATTCACTATAAGCATAAACCATTCTGTATCAAGAGTCTCATATTATTTCTCTCAACATGACCATTAGATTATGGAATGTATTTTGCTGAAAACTCATGCTTAATTCCCATGCCATCACATAGCTCATCCATTCTTGTGTTTCTAAACTCACTTCCATTATCACTCCTCAATTTCTTGATTTTAAATTCAAATTCATTCTCATTTCTCTTGACAAATGTTTTGAGGATGATGAAGACTTCATGTCATTGAGATAGAAAACTCATGTGGACATTGAGAAGTAATCCATATTTGTTGCTACTAATGCTTGTGTATGTGGTTGGTCCAATAAAGACATATTCAATAATTCCAATGGCCTACTATTGCTCATTATACTCTTGTTTGAATGAGTATTTCTAGCTTGACAAGAGATACAAAATCTATCCTTCTAAAAATATGACATCTTTCAATCCCTTGACTAGATCATGCTTGATAAGCCTATATAATTGATTCATGCCAACATGTGCCAACATTTGTATCCCATAGCCAATCCAAGCATGATTTGGAGAATAGACAGTTGATAATTGATCTTATTTTGAGTCAAATCCACCAAATTCAAGTTCTCATACCAAAAACCTTTGAATATGAGATTTGATCCATCATTACTTAATATCTCCACATCATCAATACCAAATATGCACTTAAAACCAAGATTAGGTAATTGTGCCACCGAGAGTAGGTTGAAGTAACACATTTGATATACTCATGTCACTAGATATTTCCATCTTACAAAGCCCTTTGACTTTGTCCATGCCATTATCACCAAGTGTAATGCTTTGAAACTCATATTTGCCAATTATATCAATTGAATTAAACATCTCTTGATGTCTAGCCATGTGTTGAGTGCATCCCCTGTTAAGCATCCAATACCTTCCTTTAGCCTTGTAATTTACCTACAAAAGAAAATCAATTTCATTTACGTACCCAAACTTGTTTGGGTCCTCTAAGGTTAGTGACTAGGCTCTTAAGCACCTAAGTTGCCTTCTTATTTGGCCCAAAAATAGGTGCATGAAAGAAGCCTAGAGAGGGTGAATAGGGTATATCTAAAATTTTCAACAAAAACTTCGAACTAAAATCAAATTACCAGTTCAACTGGTGCAGGCTGGTTCAACCGCTACCAGGGGTGGTTGAACCAGACTGAACCAGTTCAACTGTGAGAGTAGATCTAAATCACGAACAATGTGGAGAACAATGAGAGATTCTTTTTGCATGAGTTTTTAGGACAATCTAGATAAAGATGTGATGAATTTAGTGGAACAACTACAAAAAATCCACACAGACGAAGAATCGCACGAATCCTTGTTCGCTAAAGATAAACACAAAGATGAATGAAGCAAGAACACAAAATTTATCCTGAGATTCGGCCACACCACAAAGGTGTCCTACTCCGTATTGAGGAGCCCATGAAGAGCCAGGTTTTTTCCAACCCTAATCCTCCCAAAGCCGACCACTGTAACACCCCGGATGCACAAACATCCATAAATGCTACTAAACTACACAAATAAACCACTGAAGGAAAAGAAAATTAGGCAGCATCTCCTTTGTAAACAGAGTCATCATGGAAGAAACTAGATATATTTGAAACATAAGAAATATCACTCTAACATCCAGATCACTCCAAAAAAGAAAGAGCAAGGGAACTAAACTGACTCTGACTGTGGCAGAACCTCCCAAGTTATTAGGCCCACCTACAGTTGTCCTTGTCCAACGGACCTCGGACAACCCCGTAGATGCACCTGATCACTTGACAAGTTCGATATTTGTATTCTTTACCTTTCCCAAGAGTGTTTCACCCGTCATGCAGATATTACAACACATCGGAGGAACGAATTTGCGGAAGCAGTTACAACAACTTATTTTATATTAAAGGATAGAAAGAGTATTATTATTACAGACCAGTAATATATAGGAGTGCAGGAGTAATATTATTACAAACCCGGGAGGCAAAAACCCCTCCCGCATAACTGAAAGTCGCCTAGAGGGGGGGTGAATAGGGCGAATCTGAAATTTATAAACTTAAGCACAACTACAAGCCGGGTTAGCGTTAGAAATATAAACGAGTCTGAGAGAGAGGGTGCAAAACAAATCGTGAGCAAATGAAGAGCGAGACACGATGATTTGTTTTGCCGAGGTTCGGTTCTTGCAAACCTACTCCTCGTTGAGGTGGTCACGAAGACCGGGTCTCTTTCAACCCTTTTCCTCTCTCAAACGATCACTTAGACCGAGTGAGCTTCTCTTCTCAATCAAACGGGACACAAAGTCCCCGCAAGGACCACCACACAATTGGTGTCTCTTGCCTCGGTTACAATTGAGTATGATCACAAGAAGAATGAAAAAGAAAAGAAGCAATCCAAGCGCAAGAGGTCAAATGAACACAACAAATCTCTCTCTCTAATCACTAAAGCTTTGTGTGGAGTTTGGAGAGGATTTGATCTCTTTGGTGTGTCTTTGTATTGAATGCTATAGCTCTTGTAAGGTGTAGAAGTGTAGAAACTTGGATGTCATTGAATGTGGGGTGGTTGGGGTATTTATAGCCCCAACCACCAAAAATGGTCGTTTGAAGTGTGCTGTCGCATGGCACACCGGACAGTCCGGTGCGCCACCGGACACTGTCCGGTGCGCCAGCCATGTCAGCCAACCGTTGGGGTTCGACCGTTGGAGCTCTGACTTGTGGGGCCTCTGGGCTGTCCGATGGAGCACCGGACAGGTCCTGTAGACTGTCCGGTGCGCCAACTGCGCGTGCTCTAACTCTGGCGCGCACTGTAGCGCATTGAATGCGGTTGCAGACGACCGTTGCGTGCGAAGTAGTCGTTGCTCCGCTGGCACACCGGACAGTCCGGTGTGCACCGGACACTGTCCGGTGAATTATAGCGGAGCGCACTTGGAATTTCCCAAAGGTAGCGAGTTCAGCGTCGAGTACCCTGGTGCACCGGACACTGTCCGGTGGCACACCGGACAGTCCGGTGCGCCAGACCAGGGTGCCTTTGGGTTATCTTTTGCTCTATTTGTTTGAACCCTTTCTTGGTCTTTTTATTGGCTTATTGTGAACCTTTGGCACCTGTAAAATTAGAGACTAGAGCAAACTAGTTAGTCCAATTATTTGTGTTGGGCAATTCAACCACCAAAATCAATTAGGAAAAAGGTGTGAGCCTAATTCCCTTTCAATCTCCCCCTTTTTGGTGATTGATGCCAACATAAACCAAAGCAAGTATAGGAGTGCATAATTGAACTAGTTTGCATAATGTAAGTGCAAAGGTTACTTAGAATTGAACCGATATAAATTCTCATAAGATATGCATGGATTGTTTCTTTATAATTTTTAACATTTTGGACCACGCTTGCACCACATGTTTTGTTTTTGCAAATTCTTTTGTAAATTCTTTTCAAAGTTCTTTTGCAAATAGTCAAAAAGTAAATGAATAAGATTTTGAGAAGCATTTTCAAGATTTGAAATTTTCTTCCCCTATTTCAAATGTGTTTCCTTTGACTAAATAAAACTTCCTTTCAATCAAATTCTCCTCTTAGTGTTCAAGAGGGTTTTAATATACCAATTTTGAAAATTTTGAAAATACCACTTTCTCCCCCTTTTGAACACAATGAGATACCAATTTGAAAAATCTTAAAATTAGGTGGTGGTGCGGTCCTTTTGCTTTGGGCTAATACTTTCTCCCCCTTTGGCATGAATCGCAAAAAACAAAAACTTGAGTGAAATATAAGCCCTCGTAACTACTTTCTCCCCTTTGGTAAATAACATATGAGTGAAGATTATACCAAAGACGGAGAGCTGCTTGGAGTGACGACGAAGGATTGTAATTTGATGGAGTGGAGTGGAAGCCTTTGTCTTCGCCGAAGACTCCAATTCCCTTTCAATACACCTATGACTTGGTTTGAAATTCACTTGAAAACACATTAGTCATAGCATATAAAAGAGACATGATCAAAGGTATAATAATGAGCTATGTATGCAAGATATCAAAAGAAATTCCTAAAATCAAGAATATTTAGCTCATGCCTAAGTTTGTTAAAAGTTTGTTCATCTAGTGGCTTGGTAAAGATATCGGCTAATTGTTCCTTAGTGTTAATATATGCAATCTCGATATCCCCCTTTTGTTGGTGATCCCTTAGAAAATGATACCGAATGGCTGTGTGTTTAGTGCGGCTATGCTCAACGGGATTATCCGCCATGCGGATTGCACTCTCATTATCACATAGAAGAGGAACTTTGGTTAATTTGTAACCATAGTCTCTAAGGGTTTGCCTCATCCAAAGCAATTGTGCACAACAATGACTTGCGGCAATATACTCGGCTTCGGCGGTAGAAGAGCTACGGAATTTTGCTTCTTTGAAGCCCAAGACACCAAGGATCTTCCCAAGAACTGGCAAGTCCCCGATGCGCTCTTTCTATTAATCTTACACCCCGCTCAATCGACATCCAAATATCCAATTAAATCAAATGTGGATTCCCGAGGGTACCAAAGCCCAAACTTAGGAGTATGAACTAAGTATCTCAAGATTCGTTTTACAGCCGTAAGGTGAGCTTCCTTAGGATCGGCTTGGAATCTTGCACACATGCATACGGAAAGCATAATATCTGGTCGAGATGCACATAAGTAGAGTAAAGAACCTATCATCGACTGGTATACCTTTTGATCGACGGATTTACCTCCCGTGTCGAGGTCGAGATGCCCATTGGTTCCCATGGGTGTCTTGATGGGCTTGGCATCCTTCATCCCAAACTTGTTTAGAATATCTTGAATATACTTTGTTTGGCAAATGAAGGTGCCCTCTTGGAGTTGCTTTACTTGAAATCCCAAGAAATACTTCAACTCCCCCATCATCGACATCTCGAATTTCTGTGTCATGATCCTACTAAATTCTTCACATGTAGATTCGTTAGTGGACCCAAATATAATATCATCAACATAGATTTGACATACAAACAAATCATTGTTAAGAGTTTTAGTGAATAAAGTAGGATCGGCCTTTCCGACTTTGAAGCCATTAGTGATAAGGAAATCTCTTAGGCATTCATACCATGCTCTTGGGGCTTGCTTGAGCCCATAAAGCGCCTTAGAGAGTTTATACACATGGTTAGGGTACTCATTATCTTCAAAGTTGGGAGGTTGCTCAACATAGACCTCTTCCTTGATTGGTCCGTTGAGGAAAGCACTTTTCACATCCATTTGGTAAAGCTTAAAGCCATGGTAAGTAGCATAGGCAAGTAAAATGCGAATTGACTCAAACCTAGCTACGGGTGCATAGGTTTCACCGAAATCCAAACCTTCGACTTGTGAATACCCCTTGGCTACAAGTCGGGCTTTGTTCCTTGTCACCACACCATGCTCATCTTGCTTGTTGCGGAAGACCCACTTGGTTCCTACAACATTTTGATTAGGACGTGGAACTAAATGCCATACCTCGTTCCTAGTGAAATTGTTGAGCTCCTCTTGCATCTCCACCACCCAATCCGAATCTTGTAGTGCTTCCTCTACCCTGTGTGGCTCAATAGAGGAAACAAAAGAGTAATGCTCACAAAAATGCGCAACACGAGATCTAGTGGTTACCCCCTTGTGAATGTCGCCGAGGATGGTGTCGACGGGGTGATCTCGTTAGATTGCTTGGTGGACTCTTGGGTGTGGCGGTTTTGAAACTTGTTCATCTTCCTCATCTTGATCATGGGCATCTCCCCCTTGATCATTGCTCTCCTCTTGAGGTGGCTCAACATCTTGATCTTCTCCTTCATCATTTTGAGCCCCATCGTCATCTTAAGTTGGTGGAGATGCTTTCATAGAGGAAGATGGTTGATCTTGTGCATGTGGTGGCTCTACGGATTCCTTAGGACACACATCCCCAATGGACATGTTCCTTAGTGCGACGCACGGAGCCTCTTCATCACCTATCTCATCAAGATCAACTTGCTCTACTTGAGAGCCGTTAGTCTCATCAAACACAATATCACAAGAAACCTCAACTAGCCTAGAGGACTTGTTAAAGACTCTATATGCCCTTGTATTTGAATCATATCCTAGTAAAAAGCCTTCTACAGCCTTAGGAGCAAATTTGGATTTTCTACCTCTTTTAACAAGAATAAAGCATTTGCTACCAAAGACTCTAAAATATGAAACATTGGGCTTTTTACCGGTTAGGAGTTCGTATGATGTCTTCTTGAGGATTTGGTGTAGATATAACCGGTTGATGGCGTAGCAGGCGGTGTTGACCGCCTCGGCCCAAAACCGATCCGAAGTCTTGTACTCATCAAGCATGGTTCTTGCCATGTCCAATAGAGTTCTATTCTTCCTCTCCACTACACCATTTTGTTGTGGTGTGTAGGGAGAAGAGAACTCATGCTTGATGCCCTCCTCCTCAAGGAAGCCTTCAATTTGAGAGTTCTTGAACTCCGTCCCGTTGTCGCTTCTTATTTTCTTGATCCTTAAGCCGAACTCGTTTTGAGCCCTTCTCAAGAATCCCTTTAAGGTTTCTTGGGTATGAGATTTTTCCTGTAAAAAGAACACCCAAGTGAAGCGAGAATAGTCATCCACAATAACTAGAGAGTACTTACTCCCGCCGATGCTTATGTAAGCTATTGGGCCGAATAGGTCCATGTGTAGGAGCTCGAGTGGCCTGTCAGTCGTCATGATGTTCTTGTGTGGATGATGAACACCAACTTACTTCCCTACCTGACATGCGCTGCAAATCCTGTCTTTCTCAAAATGAACATCTGTTAGTCCCAAAATGTGTTCTCCCTTTAGAAGTTTGTGAAGATTCTTCATCCCAACATGTGCTAGTCGGCGATGCCAGAGCTAGCCCATGTTGGTCTTAGCAATTAAGCAAGTGTCGAGTTTAGCTCTATCAAAATCTACTAAGTATAGCTGACCCTCTAACACTCCCTTAAATGCTACTGAATCATTATTTCTTCTAAAGACAGTAACACCTGTATCTGTAAAAAGACAGTTGTAACCCATTTTACATAATTGCGAAACTGAAAGCAAGTTGTAATCTAAAGAATCTACAAGAAAAACATTTGAAATGGAATGGTCAGGTGATATAGCAATTTTACCCAATCCTTTGACCAAACCTTGGTTTCCATCCCCGAAGGTGATCGCTCTTTGGGGATCTTGGTTTTTATCATAGGAGGAGAACATTTTCTTCTCCCCTGTCATATGGTTTGTGCACCCGCTATCGATGATCCAACTTGAGCCCCCGGATGCATAAACCTACAAAACAAGTTTAGTTCTTGATTTTAGGTACCCAAATGGTTTTGGGTCCTTTGACATTAGATATAAGAACTTTGGGTACCCAAACACAAGTCTTTGATCCCTTGTGTTTGCCCCCAACATACTTGGCAACTACCTTGCCGGATTTGTTAGTTAAAACATAAGATGCATCAAAAGTTTTAAATGAAATGTTAGTATCATTTGATGCGATAGGAGTTTTCTTCATAGACAATTTTGCACGGGTTGATTGTCTAGAACTAGATGTCTCACCCTTATACATAAAAGCATGATTAGGGCCAGAGTGAGACTTCCTAGAATGAATTCTCCTAATTTTGCTCTCGGGATAACCGGCAGGGTACAAAATGTAACCCTTGTTATCCTGAGGCATGGGAGCCTTGCCCTTTACAAATTTAGACAATCTTTTAGGAGGGGGATTAAGTTTGACAATGTCCCCCTTTTGGAAGCCAATGCCATCCTTTATGCCAGGGCGTCTCCCACTATAGAGCTTGCTTCTAGCAAATTTAAATTTTTCATTTTCTAAGTCATGCTCACTAATCTTAGCATTAAGTTGAGCTATGTGATCATTTTCTTTCTTAATTAAAGCTAGGTGGTCATGGATAGCATCAACATTAATGTCTCTCCATCTAGTACAAATGGAAGTATGCTCAATGGTAGATGTAGAGGGTTTGCAAGATTTTAATTCAACAACCTTAGCATGTAGTATATCATTTTCACTCCTAAGGTTAGAAATAGTAACATTGCAAACATCAAAGTCTTGAGCCTTAGCAATCAAGTTTTCATTTTCATTTCTAAGGCTAGCAAGAGAATCATTCAATTTTTCAATCTTAGCAAGCAAATTAGCATTATCATTTCTAAGATTGGAAATCGAATCATCACAAACATTAGAATCAACCTTAGCAATAAGTTTAGCATTTTCATTTCTAAGGTTAGCAATAGTATCGTGGCAAGTGCTTAGCTCACTAGATAATTTTTCACATTTTTCTACTTCTAGAGCATAAGCATTCTTCACCTTAACATGCTTTTTATTCTCCTTAATTAGGAAGTCCTCTTGGGTGTCCAAGAGATCATCCTTCTCATGAATAGCGCTAATTAATTCATTCAGTTTTTCCTTTTGTTGCATGTTTAGGTTGGCAAAAAGGGTACGCAAATTATCCTCCTCATCACTAGCATTATCTTCATCACTAGAGGATGCATATTTAGTGGAGGATTTTGATTTTACCTTCTTCTTTTTGCCGTCCTTTGCCATGAGGCATTTGTGGCCGACGTTGGGGAAGAGAAGACCCTTGGTGACGGCGATGTTTGCGGCGTCCTCGTCGGAGGAGGAGTCGGTGGAGCTCTCGTCGGAGCCCATTCCCGGCAAACATGGGCATCGCCGCCCTTCTTTTTGTAGTACCTCTTCTTCTCCTTTCTTCTCCCCTTCTTGTCGTCGCCCCTGTCACTATCACTAGATAATGGACATTTAGCAATGAAATGACCGGGCTTACCACACTTGTAGCATACTTTCTTGGAGCGGGGCTTGTAATCATTCCCCCTCCTTTGTTTGAGGATTTGGCGGAAGCTCTTGATGATGAGCGCTGTTGGGGACTTGTTCTCAAATGCTTCGGATTAAGAACAAGGCAACATAAAAGTGTTAAATGATAAAGTCCTTCGTCCCTCGAAACATTATTTCCCTTCGGGATATAATGTATTCCGGACGAAGGTCACAAACAACATATCTTCGTAAGCACGATAAACTGTGACGAAGAATTTACATGCAACATAAGAAGTAATATAAACATTTAAATATTATCACAACGTCATTTCTATTTTATTATCATATAAAAATAGAAATGATTTCAGATTACAAGTGTACCTTCGGATTGCAGGAAGGCAAAAGTACAAGGATGACGCAAAGCAAATGCCAAGTTCGCGTGAACAGTACGGGGATACTGTTCATCTATTTATAGACACAGGACACAGCCTGTGAAGAATTACAATTATGCCCCTCATAAAAGTTTACAACATTGACTCAGACCTTTATGGATTAAAAGGTCATTCTATCTCTAAGTCGGTTTGTAATACCGAAGCTTCATGAAGAGGAACCTTCGGTCATCTCCTGGGGACAACTTCAGCCGAAGCTGCTTCTTCCTACAAGACCTTCGGCGCAACGAAGCATGGCCCCAACAGTAGCCCCTTTCGCGGCGCTAGATCGTTTTTCGTAACGAGCTTGATCCATGAAAAAAGCCTCTTAAGCTTCGGGAAGCCGAAGGTCCAAAAAACACCTTCCCTGAGCTCGTTGCCGAGAAACGATTCAGTTTCCGAGCGCGTGTCAGGCCCACCTTGCAGAGTTACTGTTTGGTCTCTGCGGTCCACCGCGCAGCGAGTGCAATTGACTGTCCGCCTGGTGTAAAAATCCTGGCGTTTCGCCTTCTTACCTACAGCACTATATAAACAGACGGGTAGGTGTGAAGTTACCACAGCATTCATTGCTATTTGCACTGTTTTGCTGCCGAAATTTTTAACCATAGTCGAAGCTTGACTCCCGGAATCGAACGAAGGTCCAATTCGAAGTCTGCTTCGTGAGAAGGAAAAGCTTCGGGAGAAAAAAGTATTCAATTTCCACAAACTCAGAATTAAATGGCCAGAGTACGATCTACTGCCAGGGTTGAGCGTGAAGGAGACGAAGCTGAAGGTTCGAAGACTGTTCCCATCTCCGAAGCAATGCAACGATCCGGACTGGTAACTTCGGAGGAAATCCCCACTGTTGAAGCAGAACAAGCAACTGCAGAAGATGAGATCATTGAAGAAACTGATCCCGAAGATGATTATCGGATTGCCATGCCAAGTAAGCCCAGCCACTTGGACTTCGGAAAGTCGACCGTTTCGAAGGCTGATCTCTCCAAGATGGTAAAGTCAGGTTATTTCAGTGAAAGTCAGAAGAAGCTACTTCGCTTCGGGGGAGAAGAAACTACCCCGAAGCCAGAGAAGGATGAGATAGTTATTTTCAAGAGTTTTCTAAAGGCTGGGTTAAGATTCCCCCTTCATGGAATTATTGCAGATGTATTGAAAAAGTTTGGTATCTACTTTCACCAGTTGACTCCTAACGCTATCGTTAGGCTTAGCGTTTATATCTGGGCCCTCCGAAGCCAGGCGGTGGAACCGTTTGTCGACAGCTTTTGTCGAGTTCATGAGCTACATTACCAGACGAAGGCTAGAAAAGATGGATTACATGATAACTTTGGTTGCTACAATTTTGCCTATCGGAAAACCACAAAGTTTCCTGTTATTAGCTACCGAAGCAAATGGCCGACAGGCTGGAAGTCAGAGTGGTTTTATGTGAAAGTTGACGAAGACAAAGAGAAGTTGGTACAAAGCCCACTTGAATTGATCTTCGGAGAAACAAGACCGCGATGCCACATGACATTAGAAGGTCCCACCTGGGCTGCACTGGGTGAGTTTAAAATTATTTCAGAGCATATCAGTACTAGGGACCTGGTTCAAGAGTTCTTGGCCTTCAAGGTTTTCCCTACTTTAAAAGAATGGAAAATGCCGAAGCTGGAAGGGGAGAAGAAAGAAGGGGAACTTGTTCGGCTTCCTTACCATTTCAAGTTCAAGAAATACTTTAAAAAACCTTACCAAGAGTGGCTGGACACAGTTGAAGTAATGTGCAATGAAATTCTTGGGAATTACTCGAAAAAAGAAGATCAGCTAATGACTGCGGCCTTCGGCACCCGTCCGAAGCGAAGACTCAATCGAGTGCTGGACGCCCTGGGTTTTGAGTACCCTGATTATGAAAATCTGAGCAAGGGTGCCGGGGGCCAAAAAAGGAAAAGGGGAGCCGAAGCTTTAAATGAAGATGAGGAAAAACCACCAAAAAAGAAGAATGTTCCGAAGAAGAAAATATCATCTCCGAAGCGAAAAGTATCTGACGAAGAGGGGACTCCTGCATCACCCTCTACCACCGACGTGGAGGACATCTTAAAGGTAATGACTGAACCCCTGCCCGCGAAGCTAAGTCCATTAGGGCCTCAACTGACGAAGCTTTTTCGAAAGGTGGAGGAGCCCGAAAAAACGAAGAAGATAACCAAAACAAAGAGACAAAGAATTATTGCAGTGACCGAAGTCATTGACAAGACGCCACCGAGGGCTTCAGCTCGGAAAGCACCAGCGGTTGAGGGCACAACAAATGTCGAAGTCGCACCTTCGGAGGTCGCGGCTACCGAAGCCGCTTCGGCCGAAGGTTTGAACTTGGAAACTACAATTGAAGACATCGACAAAATACTGCTAGACATGGCCGCAGAAGAAGCTACCACTGCTGCCGAAGAAACCATGGCCACAGTGCCTGGGAAGGGAAAGGAAATAGCCGAAGATACTTCGGAGGACGAAGCCTTCATATTTCAAAATTTAGTTGGGCAAGAACTGTCGAAGGCCGAAATAGAAGAGCTTAAAGAATATGCCAAATCTTGCGGATATAAGCCAGGAGCTCTTCTTTTCGGAGGTATTGACGATGAGAAATTGGACTGCATCCGGGATCAAACTGGAGCTAAGGTCATCGGTACTCTATCAAAGAGTATCGGTTTTCCGAAGCTGGAAACGGATATCAGCCGCTACCGACGACAACATATCGTTGGTAGCTTATTTTATTCCAATTTCAAGGTAAACAACTTTTCTCTGACTTTTATTGCTTTCAATAATGTAGACCTGTCTTAACGAAGGTTGTTTACGTGTAGAGCATGCTGCTGAGCAAGGCTTTGAAAATGCAGCAAGATCTGGAAGACAAAAAGCACGAGGTTATAATTGAAAACTTAGAGAGCAAAATAAAAGAGCAATCAGCTACTATTGAAAAGAAGGACTTCGAACTCCAAACAACTGAAGGCTTATTAGCAGAGACTGAAGCTAAAGTAGCAGAATTGAATACGAAGCTTCTCTGCCAATCAAAACAACTTGAACAAGAGAAGCAAGAGCTTAATTCAAAATTTGAGGCCGAAGTCCAAAAAAACTCAGATTTGAAAAAATCATTGACAAGCCTTCAGGACAAATGTTTGGAATTTAGTAACAACTGTATCCAACAACTAAAAAAGATCTTTTATTCAGTTGGAGCCAGCAGTGGAAAGTTCACTCCTTCAGCTGAAAATTTGCCAAGAACCTTCGAACATATTGAAGCTGAAATTGATGAGCTTGACGAAGTTATAGCCGGGCATGGTGACTTCTGTGCCTGGGTAGCTTCTCGGGGCACTGCTGCAGCATTTCTGAAGGCTGGCTGTGATCATGGAAAAATCGTCAACAGGCCCAATTTCACTCTATCTCCATCAATTCTAGACGATATTCCTGACCTCGCCCGAAGCATTTCAAACAGATTTATAAAAATGATATGGACAAAAGGCGGGCGAGAAAAAGCTGGAGACGAAGCTCGAAGTCATCTTGAACCAGTAAGAAATCATACATTGTGCTTACCTTCTCCTTCAAACTTGATTTTTACTCACAATACCTTGATTCATGTAGGATGACAAAGCTAAAACTGATGCTTAAAGAATATGCCGCCGAAGATGAAGCCCGGTGAAGATCAGTAGGAGTAGACTGTAGAAAAAACTCAAGAGACTTTTGTAATAACTTTTGTAAATACAGCTAAACTGTTCTTAATGAACTTTGTTCATAACTTTTGAGGCGCTTTGATGTGGACGAAATTAGTATTTTGAGCCGAAGGCGAAAAAACACCTTCCCTTCTTTTCGTACACAACGAAGCATAAAAGACCGCTTCTTCTTTTTGCCGAAACCTTTCTTTTCTGTACACAACGAAGCATAAAGACCGCTTCTTCTTTTTGCCGAAACAACCACTTATGCCATGATGATGATTATCCTATATATGCCTGAATGTTTATGAATGCAAATGCTATGATGTAATGTGATGTGCGAATGAATGTCCAAACACATATCCGAAGGCATACCCTTAGCCATTATTTCCTTAGAAACAATCACACATCAGCTCTGCATTCCCTTAGGAACGACTTTGGAGCTTCTTCGCCTTTTACTTTCAGCGGAATCAGCGTTGACTTTTCGCTGTAAGCTCTGCATTCCCTTAGGAACGTCTTTGGAGCTTCTTCGCCTTTTACTTTCGGCGGAATCAGCGTTGACTTTTCGCTGTAAGCTCTGCATTCCCTTAGGAACGTCTTTGGAGCTTCTTCGCCTTTTACTTTCGGCGGAATCAGCGTTGACTTTTCGCTGTAAGCTCTGCATTCCCTTAGGAACGTCTTTGGAGCTTCTTCGCCTTTTACTTTCGGCGGAATCAGCGTTGACTTTTCGCTGTAAGCTCTGCATTCCCTTAGGAACGTCTTTGGAGCTTCTTCGCTTTTTCAGTTTTCGACACTCGATGGTGCGTTCTCAGCTTTTACATTTACATTCCTTGGGGGATTTTGCTCTTATAGAACTAAAAAAGGAAATTACATGTGATGGCCCCATTAAAAACCTTTCTCCCCCTTTAGAAAGGAAAAGGGTGCCATGAAAAAGAAAAAACATAAAAAAGTTACATCAAGTTACACATAATATCGCCGAAGCTCATCCGCATTCCAAGATCTTGGAATGTCGTTGCCGTCCATGTCCTTCAATCTGTATGAACCAGGTCTTGACGAAGATGCTACCAAGAAAGGTCCCTCCCATTTCAACTGTAACTTGCCCACTGTGTCTGGGTTGGCCACTCTCCGAAGCACCAAGTGTCCCGGCTCAATATTTTTTAGCCGAACTTTTCTATCTCGCCATTTGACTGTTTCAGCTTGGTATTTATTGATATTCTCCACAGCTTGAAGCCTGATCCCTTCTAAAGCATCTTTTTCCACAAAACAAGCATCTTCGGGACCTGATTCTGTCGAAGCTACTACTCTTATTGATCCAGTTTTAGCTTCTTCCGGAGTTATTGCTTCGTCACCGAATAATAACTTGAATGGAGTAAAGCCTGTAGACCTTGATGTTGTTGTATTGTGGCACCACACCACTTTGGTTAACTGATCTGGCCACTTTCCCCTGGGTTGATTGAAGATTAACTTCATTATTCCTGTCATTATAATGTCGTTGGCTCTTTCAACGAGCCCATTTGACTCCGGATGCCTGACTGATGCAAAATGGATCTTCGTACCAATTTGATCACAGAAATTTCTGAAAGCTTCGGAGTCGAACTGTGTTCCATTATCTACAGTGATGGCCTTCGGTACCCCGAAACGACAAACAATATTCTGCCAGAAAAACTTTTGGACAGTGGCCGAAGTTATTGTGGCTAATGGCTTTGCCTCAATCCATTTAGAAAAATACTCCACAGCCACTATAACATATCTTAAATTCCCTTGAGCCGGTGGTAATGGACCTAACAAGTCAAGACCCCACCTTTGCAATGGCCAGATGGGTTGTATGAGCTGTGTTAAAGACGAAGGTTGTTTTTGATCTCTTGCACATTTCTGACAACCTTCGCACTTTTGAACCAATTCCGCTGCATCCAAAGCTGCCTTCGGCCAATAAAACCCTTGACGGAAAACTTTTCCAAGTAACGGCCTAGATCCAATGTGAGATCCACACAGGCCTGCATGTATTTCTTTCATCAACTCTATACCTTCGGTTCTAGATAAACACTTGAGCAGCGGAGCGCAAACTCCATGCTTATACAACTCCCCTTCTATCATGACATATGGACGAGCTCTTGCCTCTATCCTCCTGTTATAAGCTTCGTCATCTGAAAGGAACTTACCCTGAAGGTAAGAGATGATCTCAGTTCTCCAATCTTCGCTATAAACAGGAGATATGTTGAGGACTGCTCTTTCAAGGAGTTCCACTGAAGGTGCCTTTATTGTTTCGAAAAACACATCCGAAGGTAAAGGCAGCCCCTGTGCTGCTGACTTAGCTAGCAAATCAGCATGCTCATTTTGTCCTCGAGGGATATTTTTGACAGAAAATCCTTCGAAGGAAGCTTCGATTCTTTGGACCGTGTCCAGATATTTTTCAAGCTTAGGATCTTTAGCCTTGCAACTCTTGTCGATATGACCCGAAACAACCTGGGAATCAGTTTTAAGGATGGCCCTTCTGATTCCCATTGCTTTTAATTTCCAAAGGCCCAAAAGCAGGGCTTCGTACTCAGTAATATTGTTTGTACAGCTAAAATCAAGTCTTGCTGCATAACAAGTTTTAACTTTGGATGGTGAGACCAGCACAGCGGCTGCTCCTGCTCCGAAGGTTCCCCAAGAGCCATCACAAAACACTGTCCACACTTCGGCATCCTTATTTGTTTCTTCATCCTGAGCCCCTGGCGTCCAATCGGCAATGAAATCTGCCAACGCTTGAGACTGGATCGAGGATCTATGCACATAATCAATGCAAAATTCATTGAGCTCTGCAGCCCATTTTCCAATCCGTCCAGTAGCTTCTCTATTTCTCATAATATCCTTCAACGGCTGCGAAGAAGGAACGACAATATTGTATGCTTGAAAATAATGCCGAAGCTTCCTGGATGCCATCAAAACGGCATATAATACCTTCTCCAGTTCTGTATAATTTTTCTTTGATACACTAAGGACTTCAGATACAAAATACACTGGAACCTGCTTCTTGACTTGGCCATCAAGCTTCTCCTGGACAAGTGCTGCACTTACTGCTGAGTGCGAAGCTGCCACATATAACAACAAAGGAGCCCCTGGCGTTGGTGGAGTTAATGTTGTTAAATCTATCAAATATTGCTTCAGCTCTTCAAAGGCTTTTTGTTGATTTGATCCCCATTGAAAGACTTCGGCTGATTTCAGCACTTCGAAGAATGGTAAATTCCTTTCTGCTGATCTGGATATGAATCTATTGAGAGATGCCAGCCTCCCTGTCAATCTTTGGGCCCCCTTTCTTGTAGTTGGTGGCTCCATTCGAAGTATAGCTTCAATTTTATTTGGATTAGCTTCAATTCCCTTTGTTGAAACCAAGCATCCAAGAAATTTCCCCTTCTTTACTCCGAAGACACATTTTTCTGGGTTCAGCTTTAAGCCAGCTTGTCTGAAACTGGCGAAGGTCTCCTGCAAATCAGCAATATGATTTTCCTGTTTCGTGCTTTTTACAATGATGTCATCAACATAAGTTAGCACATTTCTGCCTATCTGAGACTGGAGGTTCTTCGCAGTCATTCTGCTAAAACTTCCTCCAGCATTTTTGAGTCCCTCAGGCATCCGAAGATAGCAATATGTGCCACTTGGGGTTATGAAGCTAGTCTTCGGCTCATCTTCCTTCTTCATCCAGATTTGGTGATAACCTGAGTAACAGTCTAGCAGACTCATGAGCTCTGAAGAAGCTGCTGCATCAACTAAAGAGTCTATTCTTGGTAATGGGAATTCGTCCTTCGGACAAGCCTTATTAAGATCTGTAAAATCGATACACATTCTCCACTTGCCATTGGCCTTCTTTACCATAACAGTGTTAGCTAGCCATTCTGGGTACTTTACTTCTCTGATAACTCCTGCACTGAGGAGTCTTTTTACTTCATTACGAGCACCTTCGGCCTTATCATCGGACATTTTCCGAAGCCTCTGCTTTCGGGGTCTGAAGGATGGGTCAACATTGAGCGAGTGTTCAATAACATCCCGATTTACTCCGCAGAGGTCATTAGCTGACCATGCAAAAACATCTTTGTTGTTGAACAAAAACCTTATCAAGGTTTTCTCCTGCTCTTCGGATAATTGAGAGCCCAACAGCACCTTCTGCTCTGCTATGTCCTCACATAAGAGCATGGGCTTCGGCTGATCTGCTGAAGCTGCTTTCTCCCTTCTGAATTTGTACTGTTCACAAGCTTCAGCTCCATCTATGTTATGGATTGCTTTGGAGTCAGTCCAGCTTCCTTCGGCCCTTCTAGCAGCTTCCTGGCTTCCATGAATAGCAATAGGCCCTTGGTCCGAAGGTATCTTCATGCAGAGGTAAGCTGGGTGAAGAATTGCTTCGAAGGCATTGAGAGTACCGCGACCAATGATAGCATTGTAAGGATACTCCATGTCAACAATATCAAACACAATTTGCTCAGTCCTTGTGTTGTTAACAAATCCGAAGGTTACTGGCATGGTAATCTTCCCAAGTGCTACAATCTGTCGCCCTCCGAAGCCACAAAGAGGGTGCGTAGCATCATGGATCTTGTCTTCGGGCTCTTGCATTTGTCTGAAGGCCTTAGCAAATATGATATCAGCTGCACTGCCTGTATCAACCAAGACATTGTGAACCAGAAATCCTTTGATAACACAAGAGATAACCATGGCATCGTTGTGTGGGTAATCCTTGAGTTGAAGGTCCTCTTGAGAGAAGGTAATAGGAATATGAGACCATCTTGATTTGATGAAGGGTCCTTGCACCCCAACATGCTGTACCCTTCTCTGTGCTTCCTTCTTCTGCTTCTTGTTGGCTGGCTCTGAACATGAACCGCCCGTTATCGGAAACAGCAGCTTCGGAGCCGAAGCAGCTCCAGCTTGATTGTTGAACGAAGCCATCAGCTCAAAAAAGTGGAAGTGAGTTCACCGGAGGTGGGCGCCAATGTTGGGGACTTGTTCTCAAATGCTTCGGATTAAGAACAAGGCAACATAAAAAGTGTTAAATGATAAAGTCCTTCGTCCCTCGAAACATTATTTCCCTTCGGGATATAATGTATTCCGGACGAAGGTCACAAACAACATATCTTCGTAAGCACGATAAACTGTGACGAAGAATTTACATGCAACATAAGAAGTAATATAAACATTTAAATATTATCACAACGTCATTTCTATTTTATTATCATATAAAAATAGAAATGATTTCAGATTACAAGTGTACCTTCGGATTGCAGGAAGGCAAAAGTACAAGGATGACGCAAAGCAAATGCCAAGTTCGCGTGAACAGTACGGGGATACTGTTCATCTATTTATAGACACAGGACACAGCCTGTGAAGAATTACAATTATGCCCCTCATAAAAGTTTACAACATTGACTCAGACCTTTATGGATTAAAAGGTCATTCTATCTCTAAGTCGGTTTGTAATACCGAAGCTTCATGAAGAGGAACCTTCGGTCATCTCCTGGGGACAACTTCAGCCGAAGCTGCTTCTTCCTACAAGACCTTCGGCGCAACGAAGCATGGCCCCAACAAGCGCCATTTCCTCGTTGTCGAGCTTGGAGGCGTCGATGGGTGTTCTACTTGATGTAGACTCCTCCTTCCTCTCCTCCGTCGCCTTGAATGCTACCGGTTGTGCTTCGGACGTGGAGGGGCCATCTAGCTCGACGATTTTCTTTGAGCCTTTGATCATCAACTCAAAGCTCACAAAATTTCCTATTACTTCCTCGGGAGTCATTAGTGTATATCTAGGATTACCACGAATTAATTGAACTTGAGTAGGGTTAAGAAAAACAAGTGATCTAAGAATAACCTTAACCATTTCGTGGTCATCCCATTTTTTGCTCCCGAGGTTGCGCACTTGGTTCACCAAGGTTTTGAGCCGGTTGTACATGTCTTGTGGCTCCTTCCCTTGGCGAAGCCGGAAGCGACCGAGCTCCCCCTCGATCGTCTCCCGCTTGGTGATTTTGGTCACCTCGTCTCCTTCGTGCGCGGTCTTTAGCACGTCCCAAATTTCTTTTGCACTCTTCAACCCTTGCACTTTATTATACTCCTCTCGACTTAGAGAGGCGAGGAGTATAGTTGTGGCTTGGGAGTTGAAGTGTTGGATTTGTTCGACCTCCTCCGAGTCGTAGTCCTTGTCTCCCTTCTTTGGTACCTGCACTCCATACTCAACAATATCCCATATGCTTCTGTGGAGTGAGGTTAGGTGATGCCTCATTTTATCACTCCACATAGAATAATCGTCACCTTCAAACATAGGTGGTTTGCCTAATGGAACGGAGAGTAATGGAGTGCGTCTAGAAATGCGAGGATAGCGGAGGGGCATCTTACTATACTTCTTGTGCTCATGGCGCTTTGAAGTAGTGGAGGTCGATTCCGAGCCGGAGGTGGAGGGTGACGAAGAGTCGGTCTCGTAGTAGACCACTTTCCTCATCATCTTCTTCTTGTCACCCATCCTATGGGACTTGATGGAGGAAGCGGATTCGCCCTTGTGCTTGTGGGCGGACTCCCTTGAGTGTGTTCTTCTCGAGCTTGCGGACTTGTCGCCGGTCCCGAGATCCCTCTTGGCGGATGTTCCCGACATCACATCGAGCGGTTAGGCTCTAATGAAGCACCGGGCTCCTATACCAATTGAAAGTCGCCTAGAGGGGGGCGTGAATAGGGCGAATCTGAAATTTATAAACTTAAGCACAACTACAAGCCGGGTTAGCGTTAGAAATATAAACGAGTCCGAGAGAGAGGATGCAAAACAAATCGTGAGCAAATGAAGAGCGAGACACGATGATTTGTTTTACCGAGGTTCGGTTCTTGCAAACCTACTCCCCGTTGAGGTGGTCACGAAGACCGGGTCTCTTTCAACCCTTTCCCTCTCTCAAACGGTCACTTAGACCGAGTGAGCTTCTCTTCTCAATCAAACGGGACACAAAGTCCCCGCAAGGACCACCACACAATTGGTGTCTCTTGCCTCGGTTACAATTGAGTATGATCACAAGAAGAATGAGAAAGAAAAGAAGCAATCCAAGCGCAAGAGCTCAAATGAACACAACAAATCTCTCTCTCTAATCACTAAAGCTTTGTGTGGAGTTTGGAGAGGATTTGATCTCTTTGGTGTGTCTTTGTATTGAATGCTATAGCTCTTGTAAGGTGTAGAAGTGTAGAAACTTGGATGCCATTGAATGTGGGGTGGTTGGGGTATTTATAGCCCCAACCACGAAAAATGGCCGTTGGAAGTGTGCTGTCGCATGGCGCACCGGACAGTCCGGTGCATGTCGGTTTTTTGGGTCCGACCGCACACCCGGGGTTGCCCCTCAAGGTGTTTTAGGAGTAGGACGGTGTCGCCGACTGTAGCTAAATGGTTCATGCCAGATGCACGAGGAACAATGGACATTGTTTACAGGTTCGGGCCGCTTTGAGATGCGTAACACCCTATGTCCTGGCGAGTATGCTTTGTGTAATGGGTTACAAGGTAGCTCTCTAAAGCGTAGAGAGTTGGAGTGGATGGTTGAATAGTAACGGGGTCGATCGTTCTAAAGGGGTGCCCCCTAGGCCTTATATATTCGACCGTGAGGCAATACATGTGGATATGCACCTAAAAGATAGTGAAACGTTTTTGTCTATCTTCCTATGATTCTGCCGACTTATCCTCGCCTGGTTCCATCGTACGGGGCTCCAGCGCGGGAAAGTCGGATCTTCTGTTGCGGTCGCTTGCTTAATGCTGTGGGGCCGTCCGGGTTTGCGCCCACCCGGCCTTATGTCGATCTGCTTCACTGGTCATTTCTCTCCAGGCCCATGAAGGAGTGACCTCACGATTTATTGGGCTCTTGGGCCTTTCGTGAGGTCTTTTACCCTTCCAGTGGACCCGGGGGATATCCGTCCCCCACAAGCCCCCGATCTTCGGGCTGATTTTAAGATAATCAGCCCAAAGATCCTAGGTCCAGCTTGCGGTCTTTGTTTATGATAAGAAATGCTTTCCATGCAGTCTGATAAAAATGATTTTTTACTGTCTCCTTCTGCTTTGATCACTCGTAAACTAGAGCCTTGTTTCATGCTTGTGCCTTAGAGGTCGGCATTTCATATTGTAGGACCCTGAACTTCATTGGGTGCACCGGAGGTGCACCCAATGGGTGTAGCCCCCGAGCTTCGAGTGGACTTTGGAAAATAATCCACTCGAAGGTCTTCATCAGAAATTATTTTTATTTTCCACTTGCACTTTGGTTGAGGGTCAATCTTGTCTTCGATCTTGCCTTATGCCTTAGAAGTTGGTGTCGTCTTCTCTTGAAATGGTGATTCATTGGGTGCACCGGAGGTGCACCCAATGGGTGTAGCCCCCGAGCTTCGAGTGGATTTTTGAAGATAATCCACTCGAAGGTCTTCATTTTGTGTCTTTTTGCTGAGGGTCATCTTTTCTTTTTTCTAATGCCTTAGAAGTCGGCATTATGTCATCCATATTATGCTTTAGAGGTCAGCATTATGTCATCAATATTATGCTTCAGAGGTCAGCATGTATTTTGTCTTTTGCAGCCGAGTTCATGATCCGCCCATATCTTGCTAGGTGGTGCAATTTATTTGCTCTGTGACTGATTGGACATTTGATGGACGTCCCCTGGCTAGTCTTTACGTCGCTTCTGTCGGTCAGATTTTGTACTTCACCAGCTATATTTGGCTTTCCTTTGATCCTTACTGATATCTTATTTTTGTCTTGAGGTATTCATTGTATGCCCTGCATGGATGTGACAGTTTTGAAAAATACACTAATAATTCTTGGCGTCCCCCCCAATGGGTGTGGGCAAGGGACGACTTGGTACGCTGAGTGTTTTAGCCGGCTGCTTCTGAGTAGTAATGTGATGTGACAGCGGGCGTAATCATATCATCCACGCTGTTGACTGGAGTCCCAATGGGTGTTGCGTTGCGTGAAACGGCGTCAGCCGCCTGACGTGTCTTCAGACGGGTTGAAGTGTGTATTGAATGCTTCGCGACTGTTCAGTGACCGTGGTTGGAGGTGAGCGGTTGCCTTCTTCTTCTATAAATGGTGCCTTTGTCTCTCTGGTTTTTTCACATCTCTTGCTGTTCTCCGCTGCTTGCTTTCTTCCTCTCCTTGCATTTCCACCATGGGCAAGAACAACAAACGCAAGCGCGAGCCGACTCCTCCATCAGAAGACTTTGGCGACTCGGAATACTCAGAGGAGGAGTTCTCCTCTGAGTCCGAGGGGTCTCCAGCTCCTGTCTCTCCCCCAGCGTCGTCCGATGACTCGGACGACTCTCAGGGGATTGCCGCGGAGGTCTGGACTTACATCCGGGCCGTCGAGCGCTCCGGGCTCGAGGGCTCGGATGAGTCGGAGTACTCCTCGGACGAGGAGGACTCGCCCGAGGAGGACGGCGAAGGTGACGACGACGACGACGACGACGGAGGTGACGGCGGCGATGACGGTGACGGCGGCGGCAGGGGCGGCAACGGCGGCAGCAGGGGCGGCAACGGCGACGGCAAGGGTGGCGACGGCGGCAGCAGCAGGGGCAGCAACGGCGGCGGCAGTAGCAAAGGCAACAACAAGGCCAGTGGCTAGATGCCACTGTCTTTAGATATTAGTATAGTGTAGTAAAATAATGTAGTAGTATTAGTAGTGTAGAGTAGTATAGTGTAGCATAGTAGTAGTAGTAGTAGGGAAGTATCAACTCATAATGAGTTGATTTGTAAGTACTGTTATTTCCCTTAATGAAGAATGACTTTGTCTCCTCCTGTGCCAATTACTTTGCTTCATAGTAAGTTGATCTCTTATATGTGAAGTCGATTCATTCGGAATAGTATCTAAATAACTCGGGCATCATATCGCCGCTTTAGGGGTGATGGTCGAGCTATTACTGTCAACATTTATGCATTTGAAATAGAGTCCGAGTGATGACGAAACCATGTCAGCGTCGGAATGACGGTTGACCACGTCGGCTATCTTAGAGGTGACAGCCGAGTGACTTGTAACGACGCCAGCGTTTTTTAGAGATAACCGCCGAGCGACTGAGGACATCGTTGGCGCTTTAGAGATAGCCGCCGAGCGACTGAAGACATCGTCGACACTTTAGAGATAAATGCCGAGCGACTGGAGACATTGTCGACGCTTTAGGGATAGCCGCCGAGCGACTGAAGACATCGTCGGCACTTTAGAGATAAATGCCGAGCGACTGGAGACATCGTCGGCGCTTTAGAGATAGCCGCCGAGCGACTGAAGACATCGTCGGCGCTTTAGGAATAGCCGCCGAGCGACTGAAGACATCGTCGGCGCTTTAGGGATGGCCGCCGAGCGACTGAAGACATCGTCAACACTTTAGAGATAAATGCCGAGCGACTGGTGATAACGTCGGTGTTTTAGAAATAACAGCCGAGTTAGAACGGGCCGTGTCGGCCACCTTTGAGGATAATAGCCGAGTGACGATGTGGCACACCGGGGTTTTTAGAAGTAGCTGCCGGGTGACGACGTGACACGCCGGTGTTTTAGAAGTAACTGCCGGGTGACGATGTGGCACGCCGGTGTTTTAGAAGTAACTGCCAGGTGCTGACTGGGCGCTTTTGGAAACGGTATCTGACTCGGGAATATCCCGCATATACTGCGCTTTCAGCCGCCTCTACTTTCCGTGCCCTAGTTCTTGCTTTCCTGCCTCCAGATCTTCTCTGCAATTCGGCTCCCGCTCTGTTTGCCAGTAGAGTTGAGATGGCGCCCAAGAGAAAGGCCTCGAGTTCATCCGCTGCGGTGATTCCTCCCATCGACCCCAACAGCCAGTTGCCTTTCGCAGGTAACCATATGTCTGTTGTCTCCGAGCCTGACCTTCTCCACCTCGTATCCATCGGGGTCCTTCCCCCGAGGGAGCTTTGTTCTTGGCGGATTTGTCATGGGGTCACTGTCCCGACAGAGGACACCCATGAATCCGTGATTTACGTTCCTTTTCTTCTCCATGGTCTCGCTCTCCCCATTTCTCCCTTTTTCCGCGGCCTCCTTGATTTCTATCACCTTAACTTGACCCTTCTGAATCCCAATTCTGTTCTGCAAATTTCCATTTACGTTCATTTGTGCGAAGCTTTTCTTGGCGTCTTGCCACATTTTGGATTGTGGAAGTTTCTGTATCACTGTCGCCCTGGAATGGCCAGGGGGCAGCATCAGCTGGTTGGGGGTGCTAGTTTAGAGATGCGCCGTGGGAGGAAGTCTGATTATCTTGAAATTCCTCTCAAGGACAGTATTAAGGGATGGCGCTTGGAGTGGTTTATCGTTGAGAACCACGGAAATTCTCTCCCCCCACGGTCGGGGAGACAACCGGATGTTCGTACCCCGAGTTGGACCGAATCCCCCACAGATCAGGTGGTGGCTGAGGCTGGGGCTTTGCTAGCTGAAGTTGGACTGCTGAAGGAGAGGGGTCTGACTGCAGAGGCTGTGGTTGCTGATTTTGTTTTCAAGAACATTCAGCCGTTGAAGGACAGGGCTTACCCGGCTTATCTGTACCGAGGCCTAGCTGACTCAACTCGGGTTACCAACAGAAGAATTCCCGCTGCAGCCTTGGTGAACCGACTTGAGATGATTCTCGGAGGCAAGGTATCAAATGTTGGTGCCCCAGTGGCATACTCAGCTTGGAACCTACCTCCTCCCAAGGCCTTCACTCTTTTTGTGTCGAATCCACCTGTCGCTGATGGCAGTTTGGGCCTTAGAGTGTGACCCTCTGCTGAAGAAGTTAGCGCCTTGGTTGCCTCGCTCGGGGAAATTCCTGATGATGAATGGCAGGTCCACTTTGAGGTGCCTTTGGATCCTAGTGATGCAGAGATAAGTGCTATGCTCGATATGCTGGCTGAGGACTCTTCTGATGCTGCTCCTGCTAGGACATTGGTGGTGGCGCCTCTCACAGAAGTTGGTATGACCTTGGATATTCAGAAGCCTGTCAGCGTTCGCCCAAGACGCCCTTCCCGAGCCAATCAACTTGATCCTCCTGCTGATGAGCAGAAAAAGAAAAAGAGACGTCTCCGGCGAGTATCTAGTTTGGATCGGGATGTTGGTCCTTCGGTTCCTGCTGCTGAAGAAGTGCCTATTCCTGAATTTACTGACGCTGACCCCAATGGGGGTGCTCCACCTGCTGCTGACCCCAATGGGTGTGTTGTCTGTGTTGCTGATGAAAACGACGAGGAGGAAGAGGATGAGGTCCCTTTGACTCGAAAGAACAGTCGGCAGTATGTCGCCAGTGGGGAAAGTAGTGGAGTTCCTTCTCCTGCTTTGTCTGCCCTCATTGGTCTACAAGAATTGTCCCTGGCAAACTTTGATCAGACTCTTGAAGATATGGTTCCAGAAGACCTGTTATCAGAGCCAGCGGATGATGGTGTGATGGAGGTTTGTGCTGATGTGCTCGACGCCTGGTTGGGATCGTCCCGGGCAGCGTCCCGCGCCTCATCGACCTTAGAGCGCGGTCTTGAGGGTTAGGAAACTGACTTGGATTGTCTTGCTCCCATGGAAGTAATTGAGGGACCCTCAGCCTTAGAGGTGGCTACTGCAGAGAACTTGGTCCTCAAGGATGGTGCTGACACTTGCCCAGCCCCCGAGGATGTTGGCGGGGATGACTCGGCTCGGGTGGGAGACGCAAGCCACTGCCCAGCCCCCGAGGGTACTGCCGGAGATGATCCAGCTCAAGTGGGTAGCGCAAACTATAGCCCAGCCCCCGAGGGTGTCCGAGCGGGGTCTCCCTCTTGTACTTCCATGGATGTTCACGCAGGATCTTCTCCGCGCTCCGGTTGCATGGTGGTAGCCCAAGCTTTGGGACAGGGAGTCGCTTTAGAGGCTAGCGTTCCCGCTGACCAAGCTTTGGGCTCTGTTGATGGTGCCGAGTTGGTCCCTGCTGGTTCATTGCAAGCTGCTTCGGGTGGCGACCTTATGCCAGGTCATCAATTGATCTCTCACGATTTGGGAGTCCCTTCGTTCTTCTCCAATCTCCAGGTACTGTGATATATTCTGGCCTGACTTTTACACCGTACGGACTGCTGTCAACACGCTCATCTGTTCTCCATATCAGGCATTGGTGGATGGGATGGCTAGTCAGCTGAGGTTGCAAGGTGCTTCTGTTCCAGAAGGAGCTTCATCTCTGGCACGTTGGAATCCGGTGTTGCTCCAACATCGCGTCTCTGATTTGGAGGCGACGAACGCAGGTTAGTACTCTTTTGCTTCTCTTTGTCTATCTTATTGAACTGCTTTACATTTTGACTCTTTTTGCTTGATTGTCTCTTGCTAGATATGGCTCGGCAGATTTCCGTTCTAGAAGAAAAACATTCTCAAGGTCAGGCTGAACTGATCCAGCGGTGTTCTGATTTTGAGGAAAAGTATTCTCAAAGCCAGACTGAGCTGGCCCAGGTCTCTGCTGCTCTAAATGATGCTAAGACGCTGAACTCTACTCTTCGCGCTCAGCTTGATCCTGAAAAGGTGACTTATGAAACTGTGCCTTGTATTGCTGTGTTTTTATTGCTCGTCTGATGTTTGAAGGAGTTGATTCTTGTTTGCAGTAAGAAAAAAGTGCCCTTGTCGCTTCTCGCGACAATCTTGACAGACTGTATCGTGATTCTAGCAACTCGTTGACCATCCTGGAGAGAAGCCATCGCTTTACCATGGAGGAGTTAGACAATCATCGTTGTAAGCTGCAGGAATCCACGGATGATGTGATCCGTCTCAGGCAGTTGATATCGGCTAAGGATGATGCTATCAAAGAACTCCGTGCTTCCAAGAAATCCATCGCCCAGGAGCTAGAGACCGCTCAATTGGCTGTCAAAGTTGCTGAAGAAACTTCCATTACTCTGAGGGCCCAGCGCGATAGAGCCATGGATAAAGCCATTCGCGCGGGGCGAATCTTGATGAGGAGACCCGGTGTGGTTGTTCCTGAAGACATAAAGGCTGACGTGAACGCTGCTCCTGATTCCTCAAGTCGCCCTTCTTCGTCGGTTGCTCCTGAGAAAGATATTGGGAAATAGAGAAATACTTTGTGTGCTTTGAGTGCGCGGTTAGTATGATCGAATATTTGTTAGAGGACACCAGTTCAGCATTTGGATGATATTGTTACTCTCCTATTGTTTTAGAATTCAACAGTACGTAGATTTGCAGTAGTAAAATGCTGTGCGATGGTTTTGAAACTTGTTTACGGGATATAGAAGTCACCCCTATATGAGTATTCGTAAGCATGCGAAATCGCCTTAAGTCGTTGCTGACTTAAATTGACTGCTTTTGTTAGTAGGGCATAGTGGTCACCCTGAGTTAAGTAAGCGCGAGCATGTTGCACCGCCTTAAGTCATTGCCGACTTAAGCCGATTGCTCCGTTAGCAGGGCATAGTGGTCACCCCGAGTTAAGTAAGCGCGAGCATGTTGCACCGCCTTAAGTCGTTGCCGACTTAAGCCGATTGCTCCGTTAGCAGGGCATAGTGGTCACCCCGAGTTAAGTAAGCGTGAGCATGTTGCACCGCCTTAAGTCGTTGCCGACTTAAGCCGATTGCTCCGTTAGCAGGACATAGTGGTCACCTCGAGTTAAGTAAGCGTGAGCATGTTGCACCGCCTTAAGTCGTTGCCGACTTAAGCCGATTGCTCCGTTAGCAGGGCATAGTGGTCACCCCAAGTTAAGTAAGAGCGAGCATGTTGCACCGCCTTAAGTCGTTGCCGACTTAAGTCGATTGCTCCGTTAGCAGGGCATAGTGGTCACCCCGAGTTAAGTAAGAATGCAAGTCAATCATGAACAAACTGAGTATCTTTGAAGCCTTTTTTTTCTTATTGATGACATATTTCCCGTTTTACAGAGTACATCGTCGTCCCGATAGCTTTTGAAATACAGCTAGGGATAAAACATCCTGAGGTGTTCTATATTCCAGGAGTTCCCAATTTCTGTGCCATCCATTTGAGTGAGACGATATGATCCCGACCGAGTGAATTCTGCTACTATGAATGGTCCTTCCCATAAGGGCGATAACTTGTGCCGTCCCTCCCCCGTTAGAATTCGGCCGCCGCTGAAATCTCCTACTGAAAAGGATCGTTGTCGCACGGCCTTGTCGTGATAGCGTCTCAGAGTCTGCTGGTACCGTGCTGATTGAATTACTGCGTTCAGTCGCTCTTCTTCGAGTACATCGACATCTTCCAGCCTGGTTGCTTTGGCCTCTGCTATGCTTTCAAAGATCAACCTTGGCGCCCCAAACTTGAGATCAGCAGGCAGTACTGCCTCTGACCCATAGACCATGAAGAAAGGAGTGTTTCCATGCAGAGCTCGGCTAGGTTGGGTTCTTAGGCTCCAAACGACGTAGGGCAATTCCCTTATCCACTTTCCTGCGAACTTTTCATTTTTATCGAAAACCTTTTTCCTGAGTGCCTCCAATATCATCCCGTTAGCTCGTTCAACCTGCCCGTTGGCTCTCGGGTGTGCTACCGAAGCATACTTGACCTGAATGCTTTTTTGCTCGCAGAAATCGAAGAACTCTGAACTTGTGAAGTTGGATCCCAGGTCGGTTATGATACTGTTCGGTATTCCGAACCTGAATATTATGTCTTGTATGAATTCCACGGCTTTAGCTGAGGTCAAAGAAGCAATGTGTTTGAACTCTATCCATTTAGTGAATTTGTCGATTGCTACCAGTACATGAGTGTATCCTCCTTGAGCTTTCTTGAAAGGTCCAATCATATCTAGCCCCCAGCATGCAAAGGGCCAAGTCACCGGTATGGTCTGCATTTGCTGTGCTGGTAGATGTTGTTGCTTTGACAAGTACTGGCAAGCTTCGCATCTCCGAACTAACTCGGCTGCATCACTTTTCGCTGTCGGCCAATAGAATCCCGACCTGAACACTTTCCCGACTAGTGTCTTGGACGCTGCGTGTATTCCACATTGTCCAGCATGGACCTCGTCTAGGAGTCGCTTCCCAGTGGACGATAGAATGCATTTCATGAAGATGCCTGATGCGCCCCTTCTGTATAGTGTCTCCCCAATGAGTGTGTAGTGAGCTGACTGTCTAGCGATGCGCTCGGCTGCATTTTTATCGTCTGGTTCCTCTTCGTTCTTGATATATCTGATGATCGGCCTTCTCCAGTCATCAGAGCCTGACTCTGGTTGATTCACGATATTACATTCTTCTGCCTGATCCATTGAGATGCTTGGTTGTGGTATTTCTTGTACAAAGACTCCAGGTGGGACCTGAGTTCGACTGGATCCTAGCTTGGACAATACGTCGGCTGCCGTGTTTCGATCTCTTTCTACATGATGAAATTCCAGGTCTTCAAATTTATCTTCTAGTTTTCGGACGGCAGTGCAGTATTTTCCCATTGAATCATTCGAACAGTCCCATTCTTTGTTTATCTGGCTTATGACTACCAAAGAATCTCCGTATACCATTAGTCTCTTGATGCCTAATGATATGGCGATGTTTAGTCCATGGATCAGAGCTTCATACTCGGCTGCATTGTTGGAGGCTGGAAATAACAACTGGAGGGCATATTTGAGGTGCTCGCCTCCAGGTGCGATGAAGAGAATTACCGCGCCTGCTCCCTGCAGCTTCAGCGAGCCATCAAAATACATTCGCCATACTTCTGCAGTTTCTAGGTTCTCTGGTACTTGTTGTTCAGCCCATTCTGATACGAAGTCAACCAATGCTTGGGTTTTAATGGCAGTGCGAGGTCGAAATTCGATGTCATGAGATCCCAGTTCGCAGGCCCACTTGACTATTCGGCCAATGGCTTCCTTGTTGTGAAGGATGTCCCCTATCGGAAAACCAGTGACTACTATGACTTTGTGGTCATCAAAGTAGTGACGTAGCTTGCGGGCAGTTAGAAGTACTGCGTATAATAGCTTCTGAACTTGAGGATACTTTTTCTTTGAGGGACCCAGAACTTCACTGATGAAATAAACATGATGTTGCACTAGGTAAGCATGTCCTTCTTCTGCTCGCTCGACTACCAACGCGGTGCTTACCACGTGAGTCGTGCAAGAGATATACAGTAGCAGATCTTCAGCTGGTTGAGTTGATGTGGCTCGCCGTGGTGGTTTCAGTACTGGTGGGGTTGTTAAGAATTTCTTCAGTGCATCTAGGGCTTCCTGTGCTTCTGAAGTCCACTGAAACTTGTCCACTTTCTTGAGTAGCTTATAAAATGGTAAACCTTTTTCTCCCAGCCTGGATATAAATCTGCTCAGGGCTGCCATACATCCGGTAAGTCGCTGAACCTTCTTTTGTGATCGTGGAGCTTCCATTTTCATGATAGCTTCAATCTTATCCGGATTAGCTTCAATTCCCTGGTGGCTGACAATAAATCTGAGTAGCTTCCCTGCTGGTACCCCAAAGACACATTTTCCGGGATTAAGTTTCCATCGATATCGCCGTAGACTATTGAAAACCAGCTGTAAGTCTTCGATGAAGTTTTCCGAGTTCTCTGTTTTGATTACCACGTCATCCACGTAGGCTTCCACACGCTTGCCCCAGTGATCGGCTAAGCATGTTTGAATGGCTCTATGATAAGTCGCTCCAGCGTTTTTGAGGCCAAACGACATGGAAGTATAGCAGAAAGCACCGAATGGAGTGATGAACGTTGTTTTTTCCTCGTCTTCCTTTGCCAAACTGATCTGATGATATCCGGAATAGCAGTCCAAGAAAGATAGCACAGAACATCTAGCAGTGGAGTCTACCACCTGATCTATCCTAGGGAGCCCGAAGGGATCCTTTGGACAATGTTTGTTGCGATCTGTATAGTCGACGCACATGCGCCAATCCACTTTATTCTTTTTGAGTACAAGAACAAGGTTGGCTAACCATTCGGGATGTAACACCTCTCTAATAAACCCAGCCGCGACCAAGCGAGCCAACTCAGCGTGAATGGCCTCTCTTTTGTCGGGCGTGAAGCGACGTAGTTTTTGTCGGATCGGCCATGCCTAGGGGTAGACCTTCAGTTTGTGCTCGGCCAGTTCTCTCGGGACTCCCGGCATATCCGCAGGTTGCCATGCGAATACATCTCGGTTGTCTTGCAGAAACCGGACGAGCACGCCTTCCTATTTATCGTCCAGGCTGGAGCTGATGATGGCAGTCTTGCGTTCATCAGCAAACCCCAGGTTGATCCTTTTAGTTTCTTCAGTCGGCCGCATAGAGGTCGTGGCTTGAGCTTCGTTCGCCGGTCCTGTAAGGTCTTCCTCAGGCTTAGAGTTCACCTGCGCTGAAGAAGTCGTCGACGGTTTGATGGTGAGGGCCGCTTGGATGGCCACTCGAAAACATTCTGCGGCGCCTTGGAAGTCAGCGCGCACAGTTATGATTCCTTGTGGTCCTGGCATCTTCAATATCATGTACGTGTAATGCGGGATGGCCATGAATTTTGCCAATCTCGGCCACCCGATGATGGCGTTGTACCTGCAGTCGAAGTTTGCCACCTCGAACCTCAGGAACTCGGTTCTGTAGTTCTCCGGAGTTCCGAAGGTGACAGGCATGTAGATGTGGCCCAGTGGGTATTTGAAAGGGAAATGTGCCCTTGGGCCATTTCTAAGTATTTTGGTGATTGAGTGCCAACGCAAGTGCTTTTGTGTTGATCTATGCAATGTGGTGGACAAAGTGCAAATCATGTCAAAAGGTATGTTTCTAGACTTAGTACATTGATTTATGGACTAATGTATTGTGTCTAAGTGCTGGAAACAGGAAAGATTGAATTGGAAATGAGATGGCTCTGTTCAGCCAAAGTCAAGGTGCACCGGACTGTCCGGTGTGTCAGGCTGGCTCAGGCGAACTTGCCGCTCTCGGGAAGGAATTAACGGCGTATGGCTAAAATTCACCGGACTGTCCGGTGAGCCAACGGTCGACTATGCCAATGGTCGGCCGCGCGATCCACGCGAGACACGTGGCCGAGCCAACGGTCGGGAGGGGGCACCGGACAGTGTCCGGTGCGCCAACGGCTCCCAGGCGCCAACGGTCGGCTTCGCCAAATAAGGAAGGAGATCCGCACCGGACAGTGTCCGGTGGTGCACCGGACTGTCCGGTGCGCCAAGCGATAGAAGGCAAGAATTGCCTTCCCGGATTGCTCTCAACGGCTCCTAGCTGCCTTAGGGCTATAAAAGGGACCCCTAGGCGCATGGAGGAGGACACCAAGCATCCCTTGAGCATTGTTGATCACTCACACTTCGTTCTTGCACACTTGTTCGACATTCCTAGTGATTTGAGCTCCGTTCTAGTGTGAAACTCGTGATAGTCTCTTGAGCTCAAGTCTGGATCTCTGGGCGAGAGACTCCAAGTTGTGGAGATTCCTCGCAAACGGGATATTGAAAAGCAAAGCAAAACACCGTGGTATTCAAGTGAGTCTTTGGACCGCTTGAGAGGGGTTGATTGCAACCCTCGTCCGTTGGGACGCTGTGGCGGAACCGCCCGAATTATTCCAACTTAAGTGCCTAAGCCCTGCCTCAGCGGCTGGACCACACTTAAATAGGAATAACCCGTCAGTCCCTCGGATCTAGTCCGACGAGGCCACTTATCCAGGATCGAATACCACTAGCTCACTCGAAGGTGAGGTACAGAGAAATACAATAAAACATAATACCACAAATTTATTAAGTATCAATAGTGATTACATTATCGGAGTTTCAGAAATAATAATCTTAAATTTTAATGCAGCGGAAATAACTAACGGAGAAAACCGAGTAACATGGCGAAGCCTGGCCACGCTACTCCTCCTGGTCCTCTCCCGCGGAAGCAGTAACCCACTCGACCGTCTATCCCGGTGGCAGGGATGGAGGCCAAGTCACACCATCAACCAATCAACCTAAGGAGTACCTGCAAAAATTGTGCCACAAGCAAGGCTGAGTATACTAATACTCAGCTAGACTTACCCGGTGCGAGGAGTCTACTCCTCTACCTCTAGACATGCAGCTGTTTGGCTGAGGGGTTTGGTTTGCCAAAAGCACTAGCTGAGTCTAAAAACAAGTTTTAGCTTTTCAAGTTTTAGTAGAATCCTTTAGACTAGATGTGTACCTAACTAATCATACATGGTATCAAACATTTTTACCAATCAACATCTTTTGCCAGTCACCTCATTTCCACTTATTACTCAATGTAGCAGCATGGATCAAGCAGTCTCATTAGCTGCGAGAAGCAGACGATTCGAATCGAGTTTTTATCCTTGCAAGGTAAACCTAAACACACGACATGCAGGGGCACTCCGTCCCCACACACATCAACCGTCCCCATCGATTCCCCGTCAGCAGATCAGGGCTCACCGCCTTGGCGTACAATGCCTCACTGACCCCGACTGGCCGTCGTGCAGTGACCGCACTTGTACCCACCATAACCGGAATGGGAGACTACGTCTCAGGTCGCGTGAGGAGGTATGTCCACTGCCAGGTTCACTCAGGTACTAGGCTTACCGATTTACCATATTTCTCGGTATGTGTTTAGTACGTTCAAACGCTTGACTCACGGTACCACACCTTAATCCTTAATCAACTTTTTATCCCGTGAACAACCAATCCCCATGGATTGTTGCCCACAAACCACATCAATATGATAGGAAAGTGGATACAACCAATTCCTGACCTCGCGCGAGTGCTAGAAAAATCACTCGACTTCTACCGAGATCCTAATTAATAAAGCAGCTACTCGACCTAGCATACTAGTATCCATCTCAAAAGGGGATCCTGAGTTCATGCAACTAAGGTTCCAAACAACTCCTACACTTAAGTGCACAGTACAAGCCTACAAACATTAAGTGTAGTAAAATAGCATATATAAACGGTTATGCATAAAACCGGGGCTTGCCTTTATTTTAACACTTAGATAGTGTTTGCTGGGGGAGGGAGGTGCTCGCTTGGCGAGCATCCACTGGTTAAGTCCATCAGTCTTTAGGTCGTCCACCACTGCATCTTGTGGTTGGCACCACATCACTGGCTCGATCATCATCTCTCGGTCCTATATGAGATGCAATATGCATATGGATGAATATGATGAAAAATATCACAAGATATACAATACACGGTAGCGAACTAAACACCAAGTAGTAAGACACCGCAACGACTATACACAAACGCTAGCTATTCGTACGTTATCAGCGTTCATCATTAACACCATTAACAAGACGACCATATCTTATTTATTTACGCAACACAAATACGATATCACAGGTACACGCATTTATTTAATTGCTACGACTTTGCCTTAGTTCTATTGATCACACAAAAGCATCACACACAAGTTTAACCGATGACCTAGGCGTCAATGTCTATGGAAATTCTATATCACAATCAACTAAAGAAGAAACATATAAAACAATACACACATGTCATCTTTAGCTTAGTTATGGCAAGTCTACATTACTTAAGAGCAAACCACACATCTTTAGCGACAAGGGGGAACTAAATAATCAAAAGCGCACTGCAGAATTTTTGGACAGCAATACAGCAGTTGTTTGTTTTAATCATAACTCTTTAATTATTAGTCCAAAAATATCAAACGAGGACTTTCTGGAAAGCTTAAAAAGTTCTCTACAACTTTGGTATTATCATTATAACATGATTCAGCACTTAGCAAGGTCAAAAAGTGCAATTACAGCGGCACTGTCCAGATTTGGACAGATTCAGACTTGCAGCTTCAAAAATTCACAACTGAACATTCAGACATCCAAACAAGGTGATCCTAGACTTTCTGGAAAGGTAATAAAATTTTCTACATATCATTTATAAACATTTCAAGGTGATTCAATGTTTAACTAAGCGTAAACATCACTAAAAGACCTTGCTGTCCAGAACTGGACAGATTCAGTCTTCATAATTGTAACATTCATAACTTAAGCTTCAGACCACCAAAAATAGTGATCCAAGACTTTTTGGAAAGCTTGGGAAAGGTACTACATAACTTTTATAATCACCAAGAGGTGATTCCAGGTTTAACTAAATCAAACATTTCAGTCTTCGGAATCTGTTCTGTCAGAGGACAGAACACAGCAAGCAGTTTATAAAATTCATAACTCTTAAACTATCAGTCCTGTGGTTATGAAATTTTAACACAAGCAAGATCAGAAAAGCCTCTACAACTTTCTTATAATCGACAAGGACTGATTCTAACCTTAACTTAAGCAAACAATACAGTTTCTGAAATCTGTACAGAATTTGGACAGATTCAGTTACTGAATTTGAAAAATACATAATTCCTAAACTATCAGACCTGTGGCTGTCAAATTTTAGCACAAGTTAGATAATAAAGTTATCTACAACTTTCTTGTGGCCACCAATAACTTATTTCAACATTAACTTAAGCAACCATTGCAATTTCTGAAATCTGTTCTGAAATTCGACTTATTCAGGTGCTGGGCTTGTGAAAAGCGCAACTCCTAAACGATCAGGTTAATGGCTGCCAAATTTTTGTACAAGCAAGATAATCATGTTATCTACAACTCTTCTATAGCACATATCTACAGAAAACACAATTTGGTTCATCAAACATACAGCACGACAAAAACAGCGTGTGCAGCCCAAAACAGAAATTAATAAATTTTCAGCTCCTATACAACTCAAGAATTGTCGCGTTCTAGAGACTTGAATTATTCTAACACTTTACCCTTTGTTAGAGTCAAATTAATCAAATGAGGACTAACAAGTAGACTTACTAATTTCTTATCCGTGTCATTTCGTATTACTAGCTTAATTATACTACGCGTATAAGTATATTACGCTTTCTTTGCCCGAACGACAATCCTCAAGCCCATCACTCATCACACATATATAATGCACTTAGATCACAATCCTAGTACCACTAAATCATATGATGCGCCTATTTCATTTTTTTATATACATCCAATTAGCATATGCGATGGGTATCACGGCGAAGGCATAACACATCTAGACTCGACTCATAACCGGGGGGAACTACTTGGTCACGTCACCACTTCATTACCCAAACCGAAACAAATTTCCTAGCCACATCAACCAAACTTCTACTTGAGTAAAACCTACACCTCCTTGTCACGAATACAACCATACGCTATGTGCGACGTGAAATTTAATGAACGCCTAATGGGTATTGACTCACTTATAAACATAGGGAAGCGATGACTGCTCTGGCATGTCACCACCTCACCTCACACGCAAAATCATTCTTAATTGGACTGACCAATTTGAACGACTGTCCTTCCAATTATTAACATATACCACTTTTCCAGGTTATTTGCACGACAACATAGCATAGGTTAAATCTATTTATCTCGGAAAGCTCTAACACAGTTCACACATAACTCACCATTTAGGCCCTACTAATAATTCATTGCGAACGACACATATTAAATCTATGGGCTAACTCAATTGGAACACAACATATGACATTCACGTTTTTAGTTTTATCGCATACAACGCTTAATCAAATACATCATGGACACGGACGATGCCTACTATAATTCCACGTTGCTAACACAACCAATTACGACCTACCACCAAACATGCCTTACGCTTTATTAGATTTACCACGACTAACACACTGTTTTATGACGAAGTATAACAAATGATTAATACTACCCACGAACCATCCTCGCGACACCTAGATGAATCATCGCAGCCACATATATTCAAACACCAATACACACCACATCGACTAAAATATAATTAGACAACTACAAATCGCGCACATCAATTAACCTCTTGTCCTCTAATCGCAAACGTGATCCTACCAATGCGCATAGCCAAAACATTTTACACATCTCCACACATATACATGCACTGCCTGTCGTCAATCAAAACATACGGATGGTAACTATAAATTAATCAACCTGAACGGAAGCGGACTAGACGCATGTGCTGTCCACATGGCTCGGCATTTCGTCGAACGGGCAAGGAGCGAAGCGCGACATCGACGGCTAGCTGCGATTAGACACACACAACGGTTCAACATTTTTTTACCAAGCACACAAAAATGGGATAGCAGCAAGGGGAGCGGGGTGTCTTACCACGTTTTTCGACGGCGTCGCGGATGGGCTGCGCAAACAGCGAACACACGGTGGGCGTCGATGGTGCTACGACAACATATCATCTTCGCAGGCATTGTGTCAAAAACCTTGCGCACATCGAAAAGGAGCGAGGGAAGGGGGCTGTCCCTGCTGCTGGTCGCTGGGGACAGAGAGAAGGCAGGGAATGGTGCTGTGAGCACATGAGCTCGCCAGCGAGCAGGAGCCCGACGAGGCCGCGATGGTGCCCTGCAGGGGATCCCCGACGAGCAGCGCCCAGGCAAGGTGGGTGAGGCCGCTCGCTACTGCTGGCCGTGGAGCAAGGGGAGGCGCTGAAGGGAAGGGACGCCATGGACAGGAGCTCGACGGCCAAGGGAGGTCCCTGCGCAAATACAGAATCAGAGAGAAGAGACGGCGGGGGAAAATTGGAGAGGGGCGCCGGTTTCTTGCTGCTGCTGGCACAAGAAAGGGTGGGGGCGAGCCAATATGGGAGCAGGGAGGTAGCTCGCCCATGCCATGGATGTTCCTGCTGCCAAGCCTGAAGGGGGCGCGCCCATGGGGGAGGATCTCGCCTGGGCGTCTGCCATGGGGAGCTTCTGCACGGCGTCCGAATCACGGGAGGTGGAGCTCGCTCCCATGGGCGAAGAAGGGCAGGGGAGGGAGCAGGGCTTGGGCGCTGGATTGAGGAAGAGCTGGGCGCTGGCTGGGAGAAGGCTCCGGCTGCAAGCGCCATGGGAGAGGCTTGCTGCCGTGGAGAGAAGACAGGGAGGAAGAAGAAACGTGCTGGCTGTTGATGCCGTGAAGGAGAAGGAGACAGGAAAAGAGGAGGTGGCGGCTAGGAAAATTAGAGGGGTGGGAATGGAAAATTGCCAAGGGCAAGGGGAGAGGGGTCCTATTTATAGACATGAGGTAGGGTTAGGGTTTCTTAGTGGGCCTATTGGGCTGGAATGGGCTTGGCCCAAAACGCTAAATCGGGTCGCGCTAAACATTTTCCGGAATAAATCTTTCCCGCGGAATTTGTCTGCACACAAAACAGCGCGAAATAGGTTTTCGGCGAACGGACGATTGAGCGATTAATTTCAGCCGGGAGTCTGATTTGGATTCTCTCGGAAATAATTTCCCTATGCGTGATTCGAAAATAAAATGCCTCGGGATACGACCAGCTTTCGGATTTTTGATTGAAAAGACAATTCGCGACATTTAAAATCATCGCCGATGTTGATTTTTAAATCGGGATCGAACACAGAGTATGAAGTCGAGTCGGATAAGAATTAATTAGAGGGCGACGTACTGAGTATCCCGTTGGAGAATACGGGCCCGGATAAAATAGTCGAACATAGATCGAAGTTCAGGAAGTAGATTCGGGCTCCGATCAGATAACGGTCGTCGAGAGTTTGATTTAAAGAGCTTCAGATGAGATTTAAAATTCGAGAATGATCTTCGAGTCTGCATGAGTTCCGAGAATTAAAAGTTTTAACACGCTCCGAAATTGGTTGTTTCTCGCGATCGATTAACTCTGAATTCGGTGAACTTCCGAGAGAAAGCCTGATAAACAGAGATAGGCACGATCGAGAAATAGAAATTTTTACTGAGCATCCGAGATTAGGATTTATCTCCCGACGTAACACGAAACTGACACCTGGGGTGTCACAGCCTTCCCCCCTTAAACAAAATCTCGTCCCGAGATTCGAATGAGGATATTTAAGGGTGGAGAAGCATGTAACTCCCAGGCTAGAGATAGATGCAAATTCATGAGATGAGATCTGACAAGATAATGAAGATAGATTCGGACAGAATATTGCGGCATGCTGAGACAAAATGTTGCGATCACCTTGAGAGAATGTTCACAAGATACAGCACATCAGTATAGCCTCGTAATGGATCACGACTAATAACCACGATACCAGCGCGTGCCGAGTAGCTCAACCATGTGTGCACCATAGTAGGCTCTCGGTTTCGTCACGGCACCATCGGTCGTTAGTCATGACACAATTACCAAACGTAACCAATGAAATCCACATAGCAATTATAGATGGAGCCTATGAGAGTATGGCTCAGAAAATAAGAGTGTGATCAGAGTTGAAGCAGAGATTGTTGGCAAAAGAGCATCAGATGAGAATTTTTATTTAACTCAGAGAACCATTTTATGATCAACATGGAGATTATTAGATCAGATATTAGCACGAGGTTTGATATGAGGACGAACCAACCATGAGATCAAGATTGATGAGATTGTAGAGACAGGAGAGAACTAAAGACAAAAGAAAATCCATTGAACCGAATGGATACACTGTTTAGAGATAAAATTGCTAAACAGCGTCATGATCCCCAGAGAAGGGGGTACGAGACTGACCAGAAATGAGAGATTTGGGCAGATCCACATCTGATACTTGAGAACGGGTTATAGCAGATAACCAGATAACGGGGCAGAATCATTAAGGGATCTAGAGATTCGGATGATAAAGCCACAACATGATTCACAAGGAGAAAGATTACCAGATCCAAGCGAAAGGAGAGGTAGGCAAATAGGATCAGCTAGGATGATCAACAGAAATGCTATGAAGTTTTGGATTAAGGATTTACGGAAAGAAACAGGGCTTGATAGGGTTTGCGCAACTAGACACCAACAACAAAAATTTTTTTTTTTGACATAACCACGTGCACAAGGAAGTTTCGATTTGGCTAGCGGTTAAGCAATGGGGGTCTACAAGTTGTGCAGGTGCAACTTCAGGGTAAAACACTCAAGGGGGCTAGAAAATACCAACACAAGTAGGATTTTTTTTAGAGGTTTCACTTGCTAACCACTAGGCTGGTTAAGTGGGGGTCTTTTATAGGCAAAACAGGCAACAATTTTTATTGGTTAGAGGCAAAATGTATTAAATAGTTACTGTACCTCCTAGACAGCATGGCAAGGAGAACACATAACATAATCCTAACAACACATACCCATCTGACACGAGGTAAGGCATTTCTAACATAGCAGTACATCACATTATTCACAAGTTTTTATTATTGGAATAAAGGTAAGAGAAGCATGTTGATGCGCAAGAGACAATTATGATGCGACAATCATGATGCATGCTCATTCTAGTCGTCTTCTCAGACCTAACTACTTTTCAGGTGCTTGCTATAGCATCCTTATTAATAGTAGTAGTAGCCTTTATGGCATATATAATTAGCCACCTAGCTACCCATCTATTTCCTAAGGCTTCACGTCCTAGTTCTATCCTTATCGTCCTGACATCTATCCAACTGGATTTCTAAGCAAGTTTTACTTTAGAAAAGGTTGGTAATCATGACTTATTGACTTCTCTGTACTGGTATTCGCTCCGATACCAGCTGTGGCGGAACCGCCCGAATTATTCCAACTTAAGTGCCTAAGCCCTGCCTCAGCGGCTGGACCACACTTAAATAGGAATAACCCGTCAGTCCCTCGGATCTAGTCCGACGAGGCCACTTATCCAGGATCGAATACCACTAGCTCACTCGAAGGTGAGGTACAGAGAAATACAATAAAACATAATACCACAAATTTATTAAGTATCAATAGTGATTACATTATCGGAGTTTCAGAAATAATAATCTTAAATTTTAATGCAGCGGAAATAACTAACGGAGAAAACCGAGTAACATGGCGAAGCCTGGCCACGCTACTCCTCCTGGTCCTCTCCCGCGGAAGCAGTAACCCACTCGACCGTCTATCCCGGTGGCAGGGATGGAGGCCAAGTCACACCATCAACCAATCAACCTAAGGAGTACCTGCAAAAATTGTGCCACAAGCAAGGCTGAGTATACTAATACTCAGCTAGACTTACCCGGTGCGAGGAGTCTACTCCTCTACCTCTAGACATGCAGCTGTTTGGCTGAGGGGTTTGGTTTGCCAAAAGCACTAGCTGAGTCTAAAAACAAGTTTTAGCTTTTCAAGTTTTAGTAGAATCCTTTAGACTAGATGTGTACCTAACTAATCATACATGGTATCAAACATTTTTACCAATCAACATCTTTTGCCAGTCACCTCATTTCCACTTATTACTCAATGTAGCAGCATGGATCAAGCAGTCTCATTAGCTGCGAGAAGCAGACGATTCGAATCGAGTTTTTATCCTTGCAAGGTAAACCTAAACACACGACATGCAGGGGCACTCCGTCCCCACACACATCAACCGTCCCCATCGATTCCCCGTCAGCAGATCAGGGCTCACCGCCTTGGCGTACAATGCCTCACTGACCCCGACTGGCCGTCGTGCAGTGACCGCACTTGTACCCACCATAACCGGAATGGGAGACTACGTCTCAGGTCGCGTGAGGAGGTATGTCCACTGCCAGGTTCACTCAGGTACTAGGCTTACCGATTTACCATATTTCTCGGTATGTGTTTAGTACGTTCAAACGCTTGACTCACGGTACCACACCTTAATCCTTAATCAACTTTTTATCCCGTGAACAACCAATCCCCATGGATTGTTGCCCACAAACCACATCAATATGATAGGAAAGTGGATACAACCAATTCCTGACCTCGCACGAGTGCTAGAAAAATCACTCGACTTCTACCGAGATCCTAATTAATAAAGCAGCTACTCGACCTAGCATACTAGTATCCATCTCAAAAGGGGATCCTGAGTTCATGCAACTAAGGTTCCAAACAACTCCTACACTTAAGTGCACAGTACAAGCCTACAAACATTAAGTGTAGTAAAATAGCATATATAAACGGTTATGCATAAAACCGGGGCTTGCCTTTATTTTAACACTTAGATAGTGTTTGCTGGGGGAGGGAGGTGCTCGCTTGGCGAGCATCCACTGGTTAAGTCCATCAGTCTTTAGGTCGTCCACCACTGCATCTTGTGGTTGGCACCACATCACTGGCTCGATCATCATCTCTCGGTCCTATATGAGATGCAATATGCATATGGATGAATATGATGAAAAATATCACAAGATATACAATACACGGTAGCGAACTAAACACCAAGTAGTAAGACACCGCAACGACTATACACAAACGCTAGCTATTCGTACGTTATCAGCGTTCATCATTAACACCATTAACAAGACGACCATATCTTATTTATTTACGCAACACAAATACGATATCACAGGTACACGCATTTATTTAATTGCTACGACTTTGCCTTAGTTCTATTGATCACACAAAAGCATCACACACAAGTTTAACCGATGACCTAGGCGTCAATGTCTATGGAAATTCTATATCACAATCAACTAAAGAAGAAACATATAAAACAATACACACATGTCATCTTTAGCTTAGTTATGGCAAGTCTACATTACTTAAGAGCAAACCACACATCTTTAGCGACAAGGGGGAACTAAATAATCAAAAGCGCACTGCAGAATTTTTGGACAGCAATACAGCAGTTGCTTGTTTTAATCATAACTCTTTAATTATTAGTCCAAAAATATCAAACGAGGACTTTCTGGAAAGCTTAAAAAGTTCTCTACAACTTTGGTATTATCATTATAACATGATTCAGCACTTAGCAAGGTCAAAAAGTGCAATTACAGCGGCACTGTCCAGATTTGGACAGATTCAGACTTGCAGCTTCAAAAATTCACAACTGAACATTCAGACATCCAAACAAGGTGATCCTAGACTTTCTGGAAAGGTAATAAAATTTTCTACATATCATTTATAAACATTTCAAGGTGATTCAATGTTTAACTAAGCGTAAACATCACTAAAAGACCTTGCTGTCCAGAACTGGACAGATTCAGTCTTCATAATTGTAACATTCATAACTTAAGCTTCAGACCACCAAAAATAGTGATCCAAGACTTTTTGGAAAGCTTGGGAAAGGTACTACATAACTTTTATAATCACCAAGAGGTGATTCCAGGTTTAACTAAATCAAACATTTCAGTCTTCGGAATCTGTTCTGTCAGAGGACAGAACACAGCAAGCAGTTTATAAAATTCATAACTCTTAAACTATCAGTCCTGTGGTTATGAAATTTTAACACAAGCAAGATCAGAAAAGCCTCTACAACTTTCTTATAATCGACAAGGACTGATTCTAACCTTAACTTAAGCAAACAATACAGTTTCTGAAATCTGTACAGAATTTGGACAGATTCAGTTACTGAATTTGAAAAATACATAATTCCTAAACTATCAGACCTGTGGCTGTCAAATTTTAGCACAAGTTAGATAATAAAGTTATCTACAACTTTCTTGTGGCCACCAATAACTTATTTCAACATTAACTTAAGCAACCATTGCAATTTCTGAAATCTGTTCTGAAATTCGACTTATTCAGGTGCTGGGCTTGTGAAAAGCGCAACTCCTAAACGATCAGGTTAATGGCTGCCAAATTTTTGTACAAGCAAGATAATCATGTTATCTACAACTCTTCTATAGCACATATCTACAGAAAACACAATTTGGTTCATCAAACATACAGCACGACAAAAACAGCGTGTGCAGCCCAAAACAGAAATTAATAAATTTTCAGCTCCTATACAACTCAAGAATTGTCGCGTTCTAGAGACTTGAATTATTCTAACACTTTACCCTTTGTTAGAGTCAAATTAATCAAATGAGGACTAACAAGTAGACTTACTAATTTCTTATCCGTGTCATTTCGTATTACTAGCTTAATTATACTACGCGTATAAGTATATTACGCTTTCTTTGCCCGAACGACAATCCTCAAGCCCATCACTCATCACACATATATAATGCACTTAGATCACAATCCTAGTACCACTAAATCATATGATGCGCCTATTTCATTTTTTTATATACATCCAATTAGCATATGCGATGGGTATCACGGCGAAGGCATAACACATCTAGACTCGACTCATAACCGGGGGGAACTACTTGGTCACGTCACCACTTCATTACCCAAACCGAAACAAATTTCCTAGCCACATCAACCAAACTTCTACTTGAGTAAAACCTACACCTCCTTGTCACGAATACAACCATACGCTATGTGCGACGTGAAATTTAATGAACGCCTAATGGGTATTGACTCACTTATAAACATAGGGAAGCGATGACTGCTCTGGCATGTCACCACCTCACCTCACACGCAAAATCATTCTTAATTGGACTGACCAATTTGAACGACTGTCCTTCCAATTATTAACATATACCACTTTTCCAGGTTATTTGCACGACAACATAGCATAGGTTAAATCTATTTATCTCGGAAAGCTCTAACACAGTTCACACATAACTCACCATTTAGGCCCTACTAATAATTCATTGCGAACGACACATATTAAATCTATGGGCTAACTCAATTGGAACACAACATATGACATTCACGTTTTTAGTTTTATCGCATACAACGCTTAATCAAATACATCATGGACACGGACGATGCCTACTATAATTCCACGTTGCTAACACAACCAATTACGACCTACCACCAAACATGCCTTACGCTTTATTAGATTTACCACGACTAACACACTGTTTTATGACGAAGTATAACAAATGATTAATACTACCCACGAACCATCCTCGCGACACCTAGATGAATCATCGCAGCCACATATATTCAAACACCAATACACACCACATCGACTAAAATATAATTAGACAACTACAAATCGCGCACATCAATTAACCTCTTGTCCTCTAATCGCAAACGTGATCCTACCAATGCGCATAGCCAAAACATTTTACACATCTCCACACATATACATGCACTGCCTGTCGTCAATCAAAACATACGGATGGTAACTATAAATTAATCAACCTGAACGGAAGCGGACTAGACGCATGTGCTGTCCACATGGCTCGGCATTTCGTCGAACGGGCAAGGAGCGAAGCGCGACATCGACGGCTAGCTGCGATTAGACACACACAACGGTTCAACATTTTTTTACCAAGCACACAAAAATGGGATAGCAGCAAGGGGAGCGGGGTGTCTTACCACGTTTTTCGACGGCGTCGCGGATGGGCTGCGCAAACAGCGAACACACGGTGGGCGTCGATGGTGCTACGACAACATATCATCTTCGCAGGCATTGTGTCAAAAACCTTGCGCACATCGAAAAGGAGCGAGGGAAGGGGGCTGTCCCTGCTGCTGGTCGCTGGGGACAGAGAGAAGGCAGGGAATGGTGCTGTGAGCACATGAGCTCGCCAGCGAGCAGGAGCCCGACGAGGCCGCGATGGTGCCCTGCAGGGGATCCCCGACGAGCAGCGCCCAGGCAAGGTGGGTGAGGCCGCTCGCTACTGCTGGCCGTGGAGCAAGGGGAGGCGCTGAAGGGAAGGGACGCCATGGACAGGAGCTCGACGGCCAAGGGAGGTCCCTGCGCAAATACAGAATCAGAGAGAAGAGACGGCGGGGGAAAATTGGAGAGGGGCGCCGGTTTCTTGCTGCTGCTGGCACAAGAAAGGGTGGGGGCGAGCCAATATGGGAGCAGGGAGGTAGCTCGCCCATGCCATGGATGTTCCTGCTGCCAAGCCTGAAGGGGGCGCGCCCATGGGGGAGGATCTCGCCTGGGCGTCTGCCATGGGGAGCTTCTGCACGGCGTCCGAATCACGGGAGGTGGAGCTCGCTCCCATGGGCGAAGAAGGGCAGGGGAGGGAGCAGGGCTTGGGCGCTGGATTGAGGAAGAGCTGGGCGCTGGCTGGGAGAAGGCTCCGGCTGCAAGCGCCATGGGAGAGGCTTGCTGCCGTGGAGAGAAGACAGGGAGGAAGAAGAAACGTGCTGGCTGTTGATGCCGTGAAGGAGAAGGAGACAGGAAAAGAGGAGGTGGCGGCTAGGAAAATTAGAGGGGTGGGAATGGAAAATTGCCAAGGGCAAGGGGAGAGGGGTCCTATTTATAGACATGAGGTAGGGTTAGGGTTTCTTAGTGGGCCTATTGGGCTGGAATGGGCTTGGCCCAAAACGCTAAATCGGGTCGCGCTAAACATTTTCCGGAATAAATCTTTCCCGCGGAATTTGTCTGCACACAGAACAGCGCGAAATAGGTTTTCGGCGAACGGACGATTGAGCGATTAATTTCAGCCGGGAGTCTGATTTGGATTCTCTCGGAAATAATTTCCCTATGCGTGATTCGAAAATAAAATGCCTCGGGATACGACCAGCTTTCGGATTTTTGATTGAAAAGACAATTCGCGACATTTAAAATCATCGCCGATGTTGATTTTTAAATCGGGATCGAACACAGAGTATGAAGTCGAGTCGGATAAGAATTAATTAGAGGGCGACGTACTGAGTATCCCGTTGGAGAATACGGGCCCGGATAAAATAGTCGAACATAGATCGAAGTTCAGGAAGTAGATTCGGGCTCCGATCAGATAACGGTCGTCGAGAGTTTGATTTAAAGAGCTTCAGATGAGATTTAAAATTCGAGAATGATCTTCGAGTCTGCATGAGTTCCGAGAATTAAAAGTTTTAACACGCTCCGAAATTGGTTGTTTCTCGCGATCGATTAACTCTGAATTCGGTGAACTTCCGAGAGAAAGCCTGATAAACAGAGATAGGCACGATCGAGAAATAGAAATTTTTACTGAGCATCCGAGATTAGGATTTATCTCCCGACGTAACACGAAACTGACACCTGGGGTGTCACAGACGCCACAACGTGGAGTAGGCAAGTTTGGTACTTGGCCGAACCACGGGATAAACCACTGTGCCATCTCTGTGTTGATTTCTCTGTGGTTATCGTGTTGTGAAAATTCTCATCTCTAGCCACTTGGCATTATTGTGCTAACTCTTAACCAAGTTTTGTGGCATTAAGTTTAAGTTTTACAGGATCACCTATTCACCCCCCTCTAGGTGCTCTCAATTGGTATCGGAGCCATTCTCTTCACGAAGGGACTAATCGCCCGAAGAGATGGATCCTAAGGGGAAGGGAATCGTGATCAACGACAAGGAGAAGGAGTCCTTCGTCAACGAGCCCAAGGATGACAAGCCTACCGACTCAGGCTCGGGCCACAGACGCAAAGATGGGAAGAAGAAGAAGACGAGACGCATCAAGGAGATCGTCTACTACGACGACAGCGATGAGTCCACTTCTTCCCAAAAGGACAACGATGACAACGACTACGACAAACGAAAGACGGTTAACTCAAACTTTTCTTTCGATTATTCGCGTATCCCGCATAGCTCAAATGCACATTTGCTTTCCATCCCTCTTGGCAAACCTCCACACTTTGATGGGGAGTACTACGGATTTTGGAGTCACAAAATGCGTAGTCACTTGTTCTCTCTCCATCCAAGCATATGGGAGATTTTTGAGAATGGAATGAAATTCGATAGCTCGGATAGTCCTATATTTATTAATGAACAGATTCATAAAAATGCACAAGCTACTACTGTGTTGTTAGCCTCTTTGTGCAGAGACGAGTATCATAAGGTGAGCGGCTTGGACAATGCCAAGCAGATCTGGGACACCCTCAGGATCTCACATGAGGGGAACGACGTCACCTTACTCACCAAAATGGAGTTGGTGGAGGGCGAGCTTGGAAGATTCGTGATGATAAGGGGCGAGGAGCCAACCCAAACATACAACCGGCTCAAGACCCTTATCAACAAAATAAGGAGCTACGGAAGCACGCGATGGACGGACCACGACGTCGTCCGCCTAATGCTAAGGTCCTTTACTGTACTTGATCCACATTTGGTGAACAATATTCGTGAAAATCCTAGGTACACCAAGATGTCGCCCGAAGAAGTCCTTGGAAAATTCGTAAGCGGGCGAATGATGATCAAGGAGGCGAGGTACGTGGACGACGCGTTGAACGGTCCAATCCATGAGCCTCAACCCATTGCTCTCAAGGCAACGAGGAGCAAGGAGGCGCTACCTAGCAAGGTGGCGCAAGTTGAAGCGGCCGGGCTCAATGATGAAGAGATGGCCCTCATCATCAAGCGCTTCAAGACGACGCTAAAGGGTCGCAAGGGACAGCCAAGCAAGACCAAAACAAAGGGGAAGCGCTCATGCTTCAAATATGGTAAGATTGGTCATTTTATTGCTAACTGTCCCGATAATGAAAGTGACCAGGAACAAGAGGGAGAAAAAGAAGGCATATAAGAAGGCTAAGGGCGAGGCACACCTTGGCAAGGAGTGGGACTCGGATTGTTCATCATCCGACTCCGAAAATGAAGGACTCGCCGCCACCGCCTTCAACAAGTCATCCCTCTTCCCCAACGAACGTCACACATGCCTCATGGCAAGGGAGAAGAAGGTATGTACCCAAAACACTACTTATGCTTCTTCAAGTGAGGACGAATCTAGTGATGAGGATGAAGTAGATTATTCATGTTTATTTAAGGGCCTAGATAGAACCAAGGTAGATAAAATTAATGAATTAATTGATGCCTTGAATGATAAGAATAGGCTATTAGAAAAGCAAGAGGATTTGTTGTATGAAGAACATGATAAATTTGTAGAGGCACAAAAATCTCATGCTTTAGAAGTTAAAAGGAATGAAATACTTTCTTGTGAACTATCTACTTGCCATGAGACAATTTCTAGCTTAAGGAGCATAAATGATGATTTAAATGCTAAGTTAGAAATAGCTAGTAAATTAATATCTTGTATAGAAATTGTTGCAACTTGCAATAGGTGTAAAGACTTTGATATTGATGCTTGTAGCAAACACCTAGCTTCAATTTCTAAATTAAGTGATGAAGTGGCTAGTCTTAATGACCAACTTAAGACTAGCAAAAGTGAATTTGATAAGCTAAAATTTGCAAGGGATGCCTACACGATTGGTAGACACCCCTCAATTAAGGATGGACTTGGCTTCAAAAGGGAAGCCAAGAACTTAACAAGCCATAAGATTCCCATTTTCGCCAAGGATAAAGGGAAGGCCCCTATGGCTAGTAGTATGCAAAAGAACCATGCTTTCATGTATCATGGTAGGAGACAATCTAAAAATGCTTATAAGGGTTATAATGCTTATGATGCTTTTGATTCCCATGCCATGTTTGCTTCTAGTTCTTCCCATATGCATGACAGAAATATGACTAGGAGAAATATTGTTCATGTGCCTAGAAAGAATATTGTTCATGCTCCTAGGAAAGTAATGAATGAAGCTTCTACAATTTATTATGCTTGCAATGCTTCCTTTGCTATTTGTAGAAAGGATAAGAAGGTAATTGCTAGGAAGTTAGGGGCCAAATGTAAGGGAGACAAAACTTGCATTTGGGTCCCTAAAACCATTGTCACTAACCTTGTAGGACCCAACAAGAGTTGGGTACCTAAGACCCAAGCCTAAATTTGCCTTGCAGGTTTATGCATCCGGAGGTTCAAGCTGGATTATCGACAGCGGATGCACAAACCATATGACGGGGGAGAAGAAGATGTTCACCTCCTACGTCAAAAACAAGGATTCCCAAGATTCAATAATATTCGGTGATGGGAATCAAGGCAAGGTAAAAGGGTTAGGTAAAATTGCTATTTCATCTGAGCACTCTATATCTAATGTGTTTTTAGTTGAGTCTCTTGGATATAATTTGTTATCTGTTAGTCAATTATGCAATATGGGGTATAATTGTCTATTCACCAATGTAGATGTGTCTGTCTTTAGAAGAAGTGATGGTTCACTAGCCTTTAAGGGTGTATTAGACGGCAAACTTTACTTAGTTGATTTTGCAAAAGAGGAGGCCGGTCTAGATGCATGCTTAATTAATTGCTAAGACTAGCATGGGCTGGCTGTGGCATCGCCGCTTAGCACATGTGGGAATGAAGAACCTTCATAAGCTTCTAAAGGGAGAACACGTCATAGGTTTAACTAACGTGCAATTCGAAAAAGATAGACCTTGTGCAGCTTGTCAAGCAGGGAAACATGTGGGAGGCTCTCATCACACCAAAAATGTGATGACCACATCAAGACCCTTGGAGATGCTTCATATGGACCTCTTCGGACCCGTCGCCTATCTAAGTATAGGAGGAAGTAAGTATGGTCTTGTTATAGTTGATGATTTTTCCCGCTTCACTTGGGTATTCTTTTTGCAGGATAAATCTGAAACCCAAGGGACTCTCAAGCGCTTCCTTAGGAGAGCTCAAAATGAGTTTGAGCTCAAGGTGTAGAAGGTAAGGAGCGACAACGGGTCCGAGTTCAAGAACCTTCAAGTGGAAGAGTTCCTTGAGGAGGAAGGGATCAAGCACGAGTTCTCCGCTCCCTACACACCACAACAAAATGGTGTGGTAGAGAGGAAGAACAGGACGCTCATCGATATGGCGAGGACTATGCTTGGAGAGTTCAAGACCCCCGAGCGGTTTTGGTCGGAAGCCATGAACACGGCTTGCCACGCCATCAACCGGGTCTACCTTCACCGCCTCCTCAAGAAGACTTCATATGAGCTGCTAACTGGTAACAAACCCAATGTGTCTTATTTTCGTGTATTTGGGAGCAAGTGTTATATTCTTGTGAAGAGAGGTAGAACTTCTAAATTTGCTCCTAAAGCTGTAGAAGGGTTTTTATTAGGTTATGATTCAAATACAAAGGCGTATAGGGTCTTCAACGAATCATCGGGTTTGGTTGAAGTCTCTAGCGACGTTGTATTTGATGAGACTAATGGCTCTCCAAGAGAGCAAGTTGTTGATCTTGATGATGTAGATGAAGAAGACATTCCAACGGCTGCAATGCGCACCATGGCGATTGGCGATGTGCGACCACAGGAACAATTGGAGCAAGATCAACCTTCTTCCTCAACAATGGTGCATCCCCCAACTCAAGACGATGAACAGGTTCATCAGGAGGAGGAGTGTGATCAAGGGGGAGTACAAGATGATCATGTTATGGAGGAAGAAGCACAACCGGCACCTCCAACCCAAGTTCGAGCGACGATTCAAAGGGGTCATCCCGTCGACCAAATTTTGGGAGATATTAGCAAGGGAGTAACTACTCGCTCTAGATTAGTTAATTTTTGTGAGCATTACTCCTTTGTCTCTTCTATTGAGCCTTTCAGGGTAGAAGAGGCCTAGCTAGATCCGGACTGGGTGTTGGCCATGCAGGAAGAGCTCAACAACTTCAAGCGCAATGAAGTTTGGACACTGGTGCCTCGTCCCAAGCAAAACGTTGTAGGAACCAAGTGGGTGTTCCGCAACAAACAGGACGAGCAAGGGGTGGTGACGAGGAACAAGGTTCGACTTGTGGCAAAAGGTTATGCCCAAGTCGCAGGTTTGGACTTTGAGGAGACTTTTGCTCCTGTGGCTAGGCTAGAATCTATTCGTATTTTGCTAGCATATGCCGCTCACCATTCTTTCAGGTTGTACCAAATGGATGTTAAGAGCGCTTTCCTCAACGGGCCGATCAAGGAGGAGGTGTACGTAGAGCAACCCCCTGGCTTCGAGGATGAACGATACCCCGACCACGTGTGTAAGCTCTCTAAGGCGCTCTATGGACTTAAGCAAGCCCCAAGAGCACGGTATGAATGCCTTAGAGACTTTTTAATTGCTAATGCTTTCAAGGTTGGGAAAGCCGATCCAACTCTTTTCACTAAGACTTGCGATGGTGATCTCTTTGTGTGCCAAATTTATGTCGATGACATAATATTTGGTTCTACCAATCAAAAGTCTTGTGAAGAGTTTAGCAGGGTGATGACGCAGAAATTCGAGATGTCGGTGATGGGCGGGTTGAACTACTTCCTTGGGTTCCAAGTGAAGCAACTCAAGGATGGCACCTTCATCTCTCAAACAAAGTACACACAAGACTTGCTAAAGCGGTTTGGGATGAAGGACGCCAAGCCCGCAAAGACGCCGATGGGAACCGACGGACACACTGACCTCAACAAAGGAGGTAAGTCCGTTGATCAAAAAGCATACCGGTCAATGATAGGGTCTTTACTTTATTTATGTGCTAGTAGACCGGATATTATGCTTAGCGTATGCATGTGTGCTAGATTTCAATCCGATCCAAGGGAATGTCACTTGGTGGCCGTGAAGCGAATTCTTAGATATTTAGTCGCTACGCCTTGCTTCAGGATCAGGTATCCAAAGGGGTCTAACTTTGACTTGATTGGATATTCAGATTCCGACTATGCTGGATGTAAGGTCGATAGGAAGAGTACATCGGGGACGTGCCAATTCTTAGGAAGGTCCCTGGTGTCATGGAATTCTAAGAAACAAACTTCCGTTGCCCTATCCACCGCTGAGGCCGAGTACGTTGCCGCAGGACAATGTTGCGCGCAACTACTTTGGATGAGGCAAACCCTCCGGGACTTTGGCTACAATCTGAGCAAAGTCCCACTCCTATGTGATAATGAGAGTGCTATCCGAATAGCGGAAAATCCTGTTGAGCACAGCCGCACAAAGCACATTGACATCTGGCATCACTTTTTGAGAGACCACCAGCAAAAGGGAGATATCGAAGTGTTTCATGTTAGCACCGAGAACCAGCTAGCCGATATCTTTACCAAGCCTTTAGATGAGAAGACCTTTTGCAGGCTGCGTAGTGAGCTAAATGTTCTAGATTCGCGGAACTTGGATTGATTTATAGCATACATGTGTTTATGCCTTTGATCATGTTCCTTATGCATTTTGTTGCTTACTTGTGGTGCTCAAGTTGTACAAACACTCCCCGGACGTCACAAGTCCTTTTGCAAGTGATGCACATATTTAGGGGGAGCTGTGCTACAACTTGACCCTTTGAGACTAACCGTGTGCTTGAGTTTGCTTGTTTTAGTCTCAAAGGAGGTTTAAAAAGGGAAAAGGTGGACTTGGACCATGAAAGACTTCCACTGCACTCCGATGAGAGGGTAACTTATTCCAAGTTCATCTCACGTACTCTTATTGCCTTTGTATTCTTATTGAAGATTTTGGTAAGGCAATGGGGTTCAAGGGCCAAAATTGATCCCGTTTTGGTGCTTGATGCCAAATGGGGAGAAAATAAGGCCAAAGCAATAAATGGATCAGCTACCACTTGTGAATTTTGAAAATAATAGAGTTAGAGTTTTTGTTTGTCAAAATACTCCTATTTGCTCTTATTGTCAAAAGTGGGTCTCTTGAGGGGAGAAGGTTTAATTATGGCAAAAGGGGGAGTTTTTGAATACTCGATCAATTTCTCGTGAAATATCTCTCTTTATGTTTCAACATGTGTGTTTGACTTAGAGATAGGAAATTGAGTTTGATTTGCAAAAACAAACCAAGTGGTGGCAAAGAATGATCCATATAGGGCAAATATGAATCAAAACAATTTTGAGTTCTTATTTGAATTGATATTGCACTTGTTCTAGTTGCTTTATGTTGTGTTGGCATAAATCACCAAAAAGGGGGAGATTGAAAGGGAAATGTGCCCTTGGGCCATTTCTAAGTATTTTGGTGATTGAGTGCCAACGCAAGTGCTCTTGTGTTGATCTATGCAATGTGGTGGACAAAGTACAAATCATGTCAAAAGGTATGTTTCTAGACTTAGTACATTGATTTATGGACTAATGTATTGTGTCTAAGTGCTGGAAACAGGAAAGATTGAATTGGAAATGAGATGGCTCTGTTCAGCCAAAGTCAAGGTGCACCGGACTGTCCGGTGGTGCACCGGATAGTGTCCGGTGTGCCATGCTGGCTCAGGCAAACTTGCCACTCTCGAGAAGGAATTAACGGTGTACAGCTAAAATTCACCGGACTGTCCGGTGAGCCAACGGTCGACTGGGCCAACGGTCGGCCGCGCGATCCGCGCGAGACACGTGGCCGAGCCAACGGTCGGGAGGGGGCACCGGACAGTGTCCGGTGCGCCAACGGCTCCCAGGCGCCAATGGTCGGCTTCGCCAAATAAGGAAGGAAATCCGCACCGGACAGTGTCCGGTGGTGCACCGGACTGTCCGGTGCGCCAGGCGACAGAAGGCAAGAATTGCCTTCCCGGATTGCTCTCAACGGCTCCTAGCTGCCTTGGGGCTATAAAAGGGACCCCTAGGCGCATGGAGGAGGACACCAAGCATCCCTTGAGCATTGTTGATCACTCACACTTCGTTCTTGCACACTTGTTCGACATTCCTAGTGATTTGAGCTCCGTTCTAGTGTGAAACTCGTGATAGTCTCTTGAGCTCAAGTCTGGATCTCTGGGCGAGAGACTCCAAGTTATGGAGATTCCTCGCAAACGGGATATTGAAAAGCAAAGCAAAACACCGTGGTATTCAAGTGAGTCTTTGGACCGCTTGAGAGGGGTTGATTGCAACCCTCGTCCATCGGGACGCCACAACATGGATTAGGCAAGTTTGGTACTTGGCCGAACCACGGGATAAACCACTTTGCCATCTCTGTGTTGATTTCTCTGTGGTTATCGTGTTGTGAAAATTCTCCTCTCTAGCCACTTGGCATTATTGTGCTAACTCTTAACCAAGTTTTGTGGCATTAAGTTTATGTTTTACAGGATCACCTATTCACCCCCCCTCTAGGTGCTCTTAGTATTCCCCTTCAGTCGGCACGATGCCGAAGAAAGGCGTGTCTGACTCGCGGAGCTCTTTGAGGTGAACTCCCAAGCCTTGGAGTGTCCGGGGGAAGGTGACGTTGATGCTGCTCCCCCCGTCCACTAACACCTTCTTCACCCTGCTCTCTCGGATCACCGGATCGACGAGGAGCGTGTTGGAGTGGACTTCTTCTTTGGCGGATCGGCGATGCGGTGTAGAGTTCCCTCTTCATCTGCTATGGATGAAATCGTTCCAAAGCAGAACACGGATCCGGGACGGAGGGTGATCTTGTGGTGGAAGGTGACGGCCATTGAGCTAGCTTAGATCAGCAACACACCCCCTACCTGGCGCGCTAGCTGTCGGTTTTTTGGGTCCAACCGCACACCCGGGGTTGCCCCTCAAGGTGTTTTAGGAGTAGGACGGTGTCGCCGACTGTAGCTAAATGGTTCGTGCTAGATGCATGAGGAACAATGGACAATGTTTACAGGTTCGGGCCGCTTTGAGATGCGTAACACCCTACGTCCTGGCGAGTATGCTTTGTGTAATGGGTTACAAGGTAGCTCTCTAAAGCGTAGAGAGTTGGAGTGGATGGTTGAATAGTAACGGGGTCGATCGTTCTGAAGGGGTGCCCCCTAGGCCTTATATATTCGACCATGAGGCAATACATGTGGATATGCACCTAAAAGATAGTGAACCGTTTTTGTCTATCTTCCTATGATTCTGCTGACTTATCCTCGCCTGGTTCCGTCGTACGAGGCTCCAGCGCGGGAAAGTCGGATCTTCTGTTGCGGTCGCTTGCTTAATGCTGTGGGGCCGTCCGGGTTTGCGCCCACCCGGCCTTATGTCGATTTGCTTCACTAGTCATTTCTCCCCAGGCCCATGAAGGAGTGACCTCACGATTTATTGGGCTCTTGGGCTTTTCGTGAGGTCTTTTACCCTTCAAGTGGACCCGGGGGATATCCGTCCCCCACAGTGCGCCAGCCACGTCAGCCAGCCGTTGGGGTTCGACCGTTGGAGCTCTGACTTGTGGGGCCTCTGGGTTGTCCGGTGGAGCACTGGACTGGTCCTGTAGACTGTCCGGTGCGCCAACTGTGCGTGCTCTGACTCTGGCGCGCACTGTAGCGCATTGAATGCGGTTGCAGACGACCGTTGCGCGCGAAGTAGCCGTTGCTCCGCTGGCACACCGGACAGTCCGGTGTGCACCGGACACTGTCCGGTGACTCACCGGACAGTCCGGTGAATTATAGCGGAGCACCCTTGGAATTTCCCGAAGGTAGCGAGTTCAGCGTCGAGTACCCTGGTGCACCGGACACTGTTCGGTGGCACACCGGACAGTCCGGTGCGCCAGACCAGGGTGCCTTTGGGTTATCTTTTGCTCTATTTGTTTGAACCCTTTCTTGGTCTTTTTATTGGCTTATTGTGAACCTTTGGCACCTGTAAAACTTAGAGACTAGAGCAAACTAGTTAGTCCAAATATTTGTGTTGGGCAATTCGACCACCAAAATCAATTAGGAAAAAGGTGTGAGCCTAATTCCCTTTCAATAACAGTAAAGTGTTTTTAAAAGGGAGGACAATATCCTCCCGCGACTTCATTCTTGAGCTTCTTCCTACGGCACCACCTTAGAGCAAAAGCAACAAAAGTTTGCTGCTTCCTCACCTATAACAACATGGGTTCGAAAACCCTGAGTATGAAGTGTACTTTCGCAAGTCTTACCCGTCAAAGTAAAAGACTCTCAAGGATATGCTGGCTTGAGGGAGTCAAGGTAAGGTTTTGAACAAGAATCAAAACTCTGTTTGCAGAAATGCTTAGTAGTAGTGTGTAACACCCCTGGTGTTACTGTTACTAAAACTTGAGCATAACATCATAAGCATTCGCATTGCATATGTTTGACACACCTAGAGTGCATTCACTAGGCATAAATTTCAAACAAGTTGTATTGTTTTAGTGTTTTGCAAATAGAACCCTGGATAGGGAACTTAACCCTAAATAGGAATTAAAGGGGTAAAACTTAACCCAAATTGAGAAAACCTAAAAGATTTAGGGGAATAGTCATAAAATGTTCCCAAAAATAAACTTGACTCACATTTATACCCCTGGGATACCAAGAACCCCTATTGGAACCCTGGAAAACCCTAAATCCAAACCCTAGGGGCCTATGAGCAAAAATTGTGCACATTTGGACTAAAGTGTAAAAACTACAGTATTAAGGCATAGTAAGTCCTTTGGTTCACAAATATGTGAATTTGCAAGTTAAACCCTAAGTTTTGGGCTTATTTGCAAAAATCACCTCTTAAGTCCTAAATAACCTAAGTCTGAATTCAGATTTGTGAGCTCAACTTTTGAGCTTTGCATCTTTCATATTCTAGGGTTTTTGCCCTAGGTCACCACATCAAAGTTATAGAGCAAACAAAGGAGAACAACTTTGCTTAAGAATGTGAGCTCAGTTGTTAAGAAGAATTTAGAGATAATTAAGCCCAAAGTTGGGATGTCAGGCTGTTAAGGTCTGAATTTTCAGACTGACAGTGGACTGACATCAACTTCAAGCCCAATTTCAAGCATGATCCAGTGGCTTTTTGTGGCAACACCATATAGCAATGTTGTAGATGGTATATTGCTCTACAATTTTGCTGCAGAGCGTTGATCATGTTGCCATATGAATCTGGGAGAAAATGGAGCTCCAAAGTGCTCTGTCAGGTCGACTGCTTACACTCCGCGATGGTACAGTAGCTGAAATGGATGAGATCGCCAGCGCGACTGCCCTCACCGCCGACGACTCCCTCCGCCGCGATTCGTGTCACCGGCATCGGGATTCGTGCCTAGATGGTTGGATAGCGCCTCGGGGTAAAAAGATCGTTCCCCCCCGTGCGCTGGACCCCACTCCGATGATTCCCGCCGTACCCCCTGCTTTGCGGCTTGAGCAGATAAGCTCGCCGGAGAACCGCCGTCGCACGGCCCTGCGCCACGTATCCGAACACTCCGTCGCATCGCCGTGGCTCCTTACAACCGTCAAATCATCGTCGGTGCATTATCATCTGAATTTCCGGCCACCGCCGTTGAGCCCTATAAATTGAAGCCCCCACCAGCTCCGCAAGGTCATCATCCACCCCGCCACCAAGAATCGCTAGCAACCGTGCATCCGAGAGCTAGAATTTTGGTTTCGCCCCAAATCAGTTCGCCGCCACCGCGAAACTAACCTCACTGCGGCCAGCCCCAATCCGGTCAGCTCATCCCTCTCTCTCCCTCGTTTGAGCACTCTCATAGCTCTGTGATGCTTACCGAGTCACCAATTCGAACTGAGAGACCACCAATCATCGGGAACACGATCAAATGCTCATGGCCTTCGCGGTTCTCGTGGGCAGGATAGAATAGGGCACCATTCTTCAAATTAAATTAGGGGAAACGTTTGTTAGGTAAGGAATTTGGTTTAGGTCAAAGTGGAGCACCAGTCTTGGCCTCCTCCGGCCTGTCTACGTGCTCGCCGGAGCTCGACTATGCGCGAACGCCGTCGTGGACTTCCAACCGAGAATAGATAGGAGTGCGGGGGTCTTTTTGTAAACGGTCAGTGACTCTGTTAAACAGTGAGAGAACCTGTTTTTAGTTAGTAAAAACTCCGAGGCCCTTTCTGTAAAAGATACCAGCGCGGGCGCAGGCGCGATTTCGCGTGGATTTGGGCCGCTTCGGCTAGTATTGGCCTAGCACTATTGAAGCTTTTCCTTTTTCTTTTATAGTAGAGCTTTGGAAATCTATTATAAATTGTAGAAAAACCCTAAAATTGTGAAACCAATTTTCCTAGACTTCTTATTTACCATAGTATTTAATAAAAATAGTTTCATGATTTTTATATTAAATTAAGAATTTTGAGGCATTTAAACTAGCTTAAAACATTAGTTCTGGATTTTTAGAAAATAATTGGTAATACCAAAATTGCTCAAACTTTTTATATAAGCTCTACACATTATTTAGAAGCCTTGGGTAGAGTTTGGGTTGATTTGGACCTTGTTTGATACTTAGAACCCAAAACCCCCTGCCCTTTGAACTCCTTTACTGACTCCGGAAACCCTAAGTTCTCGGAGTTCCGTGAAGGAAAGTTGTATTCAAGGCTTAGATAATAAATTCTTATTATCTTTGCACTCTCATGAGCATTACATGGCATTCATTCTTATATATATACCTATATGGTTATATTTAGAAAACGAAGAAGAAATCGAAGTGACCGAAGAGAAGACACCACCACCTTCGGAATCTCAGGCCGGAAATTGTTTCTACTTCGATATCTGCGGGTCCGAGCCTGACTCACCTACTAACGAAGGCAAGCCCCAGTGCATTTGCCACCTTCCTTGATGTTTTTAAAATCTTTCTCACTTGATTGCTGCATTAGGTGATAGGAGTTGAATGCTTAAACAATTCCTGCATTACCTTCCTTGAACTTGATCACCTCCCTTGAAACCCTGTTTTTACAAAAAGGTTTTACTATGCTTAGTATTGCTCTAGAAAAACAAAAGGATTTGTTTTACAAAAGATGATTGGCAAAGTGGGAGGGTTGTTTTCAAAAATAAAACTTGATGGTGGATCCATCATGGCCGTGATGGGTTCAACATCGGAAAAGATGTACCTCTGCCAGGTACCAAGATTTGGGTTTAAATGATTAAGCTGAGACCGGGCAGGTGACTTGCACGAGAAGAGAGTCTCGGTGTAGTGTCTCCGTCTGAGTCGATTAAGGACCGTGTCAATGTAGGCTTGACGACCGAGGACCCTTTAACTGGTCACATGCCTCATCATGGGTAAGCTTTGCCTCGGGCAGACTAAGGCCAGAATAAGATAACACGAAATGGGCATGGAGCAGTGGCGGGAGTAGCGTGTACCCTCCGTAGCAAGAGGCTAGACGGTGGTGTATCTGTGCTCTCGGTTTGCGTGAACATGATCTGGTCTTAAGAACCCCGGTGGCGGGTTGACATATGCAAGGGTTAAGTGCTATATATGTCGTATGATTGGAGATCCTCAGCTGATTATAATCGATTCGGATCGTCGTACCTTCGCGGTTATGAAGACTTGGTCACTGCCCTATACGTAGCAATCCACTAAAGATGATGGGTTTGTTAAGAAATTGGCTAGCGTAGGTCAAGTGATTGAACTAGGGTAGAAAGAACTCTAGTTGCAGGTAATTTTACTTAACTTGACAAATAAAACTGGATTTTTAAGGATCCACTTTAGTAAGCATTTCTGCAAAACAGAGTCTTTGATTATTGAGAAGCCTTACCTTGAGTCCCTTAACCAGCATACCCTTGAGAGTCTTTTCTTTAGTCGGGTAAGACTTGCTGAGTAATTCCATACTCAGGGTTTATTCCCCCGTTGTTTTTAGGTGAGGAAGCAACAAATTTTTGTTGCTTTTGCTCTAAGGTGGTGCCAAAAGAAGAACACAAGGAATGAAGTACGGGAGGAAAGGATCCTCCATTAGAACCTTTGTTTAAAAACTTATCGGGAGGAGTTTTTACCTCCCTTGGTATATGTAATAATGTTACTCTGCACTCCTAGGATTCACTCTGGTCTGTAATAAGTAACTTGATCTTACTTTCTAAATAAATGTAAGTTTATGTAATCGCTTCCGCATTTCTATATCTCCGATGTTCTGTAATATCTGCAAGACGGGTGAAACGTTCCTGGAAAGGTAAGAAAGAAGATACCGAACTTGTCGAGTGATTCAGGAACATCTACAGGGTTGTCTGATGTATGTTGGACAAGGACAACTATAGGTGGGCCTAATTACTTGGGAGGTTCCGTCACAGCTGGTATCGGAGCGATGCCCTTCTTTGCAGATATTATGAGGCATCTTCAAAAGGATTTTCTAAAAGTCTTATCTAGAAACTCTCTTCCCTTCTTACCTAAGTATTCTGAAGAGTCTATCTTAAAGACCAGGTAGTAAGAGTGCAACATATAGAAGGTGTGAATCAACTAAGGTTGATTCTGTAATTATACATGCATCATGCTAAGAACTATACTAATCAAATTTTCCCCCTTAGAAAATGCCGCCGCGCACAAGGAGAACAGCGCGCAAACATACTGGACCGATTGGTGTGCCGTGTCACCAGCTGGCCCCAAGACATGATAATAGTAGTAGTGGAAGCAATGATCCTATAGGGGATCTCGAAGCAGAAGTAAGTCGGCTCCAAGCGGAACTCCGCCGCAGGACGGCTATATGGGTCGTAGATGGCGACCGAATAAATGAGTTGAGAAGAGACGTCCGCCATCTGCGAGATCAGCTCGCGGACCGGGATTTGGCACTCGACTGGGTTGTTCAATCTCGTTGGCTTGCATGGGACAAGGAGCAAAAGGCTCAAGCTCGAGTAGCCGAGCTCAACTTGGCCGTTGATGACCTGCAGACATATTGCAATACCTTACATGAAGAAGTTCATGTATTATATTCGCAACTGCATCCCAGTGAGCCTACGAATCCTGTTGAGTCGGAAGCCGGACCCTCGCATGTTGCGAGACAAGTGCTTGGTGGTGAGTTGGACCTTTTTCAGCCCCCTCCTTCTATGAGGCTGGTCGATGAATGGTCTCCCACACCCGACGACGAGGCTGCCAAAAGCATCCGGAAGCAGGAATAGTGATAGAAATAGATGTAGTGTATTGTATAATAGGTTGTACTATTGTATAATAGGTAGTGCTATTGTCTAATAGGTAATGTATCCTGTTGTAAAAATCTGAGTCTGTAACATTACTCTTTTTGGTAATGTAAAATGGATGGTTTGTTCTTTGGCATATCATATTGTTTCCAAATGTTGTTGCCACAGATGCCTTCCAAGACCCGATCAGAGGATGCTGCTGGAACTTCCAGTGGGAGGGAGTCTACCCCAAATCCACCTCCTGTTCCTCCCACACTGGCCGAGGCGATTGCCGCCTTGGTAAATGCAACCGTGGATAATACCCGTTTTCTAAGAGAGATGGCGGGTCAATAGTTTCCACAACAAGGCGGGGGGGGGGGGGGGTTATCAACAGGGTCCCCGTGAAACCTCTTACTTGGACTTCTCAGAGACACGACCACCGCTGTTTGTCAAAGCCGAAGACCCGTTAGAGGCAGATGAATGGCTTCGTGTTATCGAGCAAAAGTTCGGACTTCTGTGATGTTCGGAAACCCAGAAGCCCTTATTTGCAGCCCAGCAACTGCGCGGCCCTGCCAGCACTTATTGGGGAAATTTTGTGGTCGTTCAACCGGCCAATCATCAGATAACTTGGGAAGAATTCAAGGTGGCCTTCCGCGAACACTATATACCAGAAGGTGTTCTTCACATGAAGCAAGAAGAGTTTATGAAGCTAAAGCAAGGAGGGGATACTGTTAATCAGTATCTCAATAAGTTCAATAATTTGTCGCAATATGCAATCGATCAAGTGAACACCGATCTGAAGAAGAAGAATTGTTTTATGAGAGGTTTAAATGATCGACTGCAAAGAAAGATGGCAACCTGCACAGATCTTACTTATGGAAGAGCTGTCAGTACGGCTTTGGCAGTGGAAGCAAAGTATGCAGGCGCCGGAAAATCCAAGGGTTTTCGAGGTGACAGGCCTAGTCAGGGCCCGGTGAAGAGGCAACGGTTTGTCATCCGGCCTTCCAACCAGAATCGCTCTTTCTCTCGTCCACCCTCCTTCCCTTTTAAGCAGCCAGTCTTTATTCATCCCAATAATGCCCCCACTGCATCAAGTCAGTCGGGTGCCCCAGGCACTTGATTCCCTGCCCTTCCCAGTTCATCGACTGGATGTTTCAATTGTGGGAAATCTGGGCGTTTTATCAAGGATTGCCCTTATCCAAAGCAGAACCAGTCAAATAATCAGCAAGGATCTGGGAATTCATCTCAAGCCAAGGGAAATACTATGGGCAAGAATACTAAGAAGACGGGACGCATATATTATACACAAGTGGCCACTACACCGGATGGTGAGCTGGTAATGATGGGTACGTTCCTTGTGGCCAATCATCCCGCAGTTATTCTCTTTGATTCTGGTGCTTCGCATACATTCATCAGCAAGAAATTTGTGGAGCAACATTGCATCTCATGCCATGAATTAAAAGAAGGGTTTAAAATTCACTCACTAGGGGGACAAATATTTACTAGAGAAGTGGCCTATCAAGTGCCCGTAACATTGTCCGGACGGGACTTTCCTACTAATATGATCGTTCTGAAAGGCCAAGATATAGATGTCATTTTGGGCATGAATTGGTTAGCCAGACACAAAGCAACCCTCAACACTGATCAGAGAATTATCAGGTTGAGTCATAACCAGGAAGAAATTCTTTTGCCTATCCCCATTCCAACCAAAGCTACTGGCAGAGTTTATGAAGCTATTATACCGGAGATCAAAGATATTCCGGTAGTATGCGAGTTTCCCGATGCCTTTCCAGAGGATTTGCCTGGATTGCCAGTAGAAAGGGAGGTAGAGTTTGTAATTGAGTTGAAGCCCGGTATGGCTCCCGTAGCTAGAAGATCATACCGAATGCCTCCTAATGAGTTGGCAGAACTGAAGATTCAATTACAAGATCTACTTCAGAAAGGATTTATCCGGCCAAGCTCGTCGCCATGGGGTTGTCTAGCCATATTCGTCAAGAAGAAGGATCAAACTTTACGAATGTGTGTGGATTATCGACCCCTGAATGAGGTCACTATCAAAAACAAGTACCCTCTTCCGAGGATTGACATTCTATTTGATCAACTGACTGGAGCAAGGGTATTTTCCAAGATTGATCTCAGATTGGGCTACCAGCAGATCCGTATTCGGCCCGAAGATATACCAAAGACCGCATTCACTACACGGTATGGATTATTTGAATACCTAGTAATGTCTTTCGGATTGACAAATGCTCCTGCCCGCTTCACGTATTTGATGAACTCAGTATTCATGCCCGAGTTGGACAAGTTTGTGGTGGTCTTCATAGACGATATTTTAATATATTTGAAGAATGAAGAGAAGCATGCCCAACACTTACGGATCGTGTTAACGCGCTTGAGAGAACATCAGTTATATGCCAAGTTCAGCAAATGCGCGTTTTGGCTGGAGGAAATTCAGTTTCTGAGACATGTACTGTCTGCCAGGGGGATTGCGGTAGATCCCAGCAAAGTCAAGGACATTTTGGAGTGGAAACCCCCGACCACTGTTCATCAGGTCCGAAGTTTCCTTGGACTGGCTGGATATTACCGCCGATTCATACCAGATTTTTCTAAGCTTGTGAAGCCAATCACAAGTTTATTGAAGAATGATATTAAATTCAATTGGTCTTCAAAGTGTGATGAAGCTTTTGAACAATTGAAGATATTATTAACCACTGCTCCGGTATTGGCTCAACCGGATATTAATAAGCCCTTTGATGTGTATTGTGACGCATCAGACAGTGGCCTCGGCTGTGTACTAATGCAAGAAGGCCGAGTGATTGCATATGCTTCGAGGCAGTTGCACTGACATGAGGAACATTATCCTACTCATGATCTGGAGCTAGCTGCGGTGGTTCATGCCCTAAAGATCTAGCGTCATTATTTGCTGGGTAATGTCTGTCATATTTATACAGACCACAAAAGCTTGAAATATATCTTCACCCAGTCAGAATTGAATATGAGACAAAGGCGATGGCTCGAGCTGATCAAGGATTATGAATTAGAAATCCATTATCACCCAGGCAAAGCAAATGTAGTGGCAGATGCGCTCAGTCGCAAGGCTTCCAGTCATTGTTTAATAGTGAGGACTTCTGACATTACATTATGCCAGGAGATGGAGAAATTAAACCTGGGAATGATTCAACATGGGACTTCAAATTATTTGAAGCTAGAGTCAGTCATCCTACAAAGAATAATTGACGCACAAAAAGATGATGAGGGTATGAAGCACATACGAGAGAAGATAAGGGCTGGAACAGCCAAATGTTTCAAAGAAGACGATCAAGGTGTGGTATGGTTCAATAACCGCATAGTGGTGCCGAAAAATGAAGAACTCCGCCAGCAAATCTTAGATGAAGCGCATCTTAGTCGCTATTCTATTCATCCGGGAAGCACTAAGATGTATCATGATCTAAAGCAACACTACTGGTGGACGAAGACGAAAATTGAAATTGCACGCTATGTGGCTAAGTGTGACACTTGTAGACATGTCAAGGCCATACACATGAAGACTGCTGGTCCATTACAACCTTTGCCGATCCCAACATGGAAATGGGAAGATATTAGTATGGACTTTATTGTGGGATTGCCCAGAACCGCAAAGGGGTATGACTCTATCTGGGTTATTGTTGATCGGCTCACGAAAATTGCTCACTTTCTGCCGGTCAAGACATATTACCCGGTACTTACCTATGCGGAATTATACATTGCTCGCATTCTCAGTTTGCACGGTGTTCCGAAGACTATAGTGTCGGATCGTGGACCTCAATTCGTATCCAAATTCTGGGAGGAACTTCATAAATCCCTGGGTACCAAATTGCTCCATAGTTCGGCCTACCATCCTCAAACCAGTGGACAGACTGAGAGAGTGAACCAAATACTTGAAGATATGCTGCGGGCATGTGTAATGGACTTCTCACAAAAATGGGATGAATGTTTGCCCTTAGCGGAGTTCTCATATAATAATAGCTATCAAGAAAGCATTGAGATGGCACCCTTTGAAGCTTTATATGGACGACGATGTCGTACTCCGCTAAATTGGTCTGAACCTGGTGAAAGGTACTTCTTCAGGCCTGATATGGTGAAAGAAACTGAAGAAAGAGTTCAGAAAATAATTCATAATATGAAGAAAGCCCAAGCTCGTCAAAAGAGTTATGCAGACAAACGGTGAATGCCCTTATATTTCCTTGAGGGAGACTATGTCTACTTAAAGGTTTCGCCAATGAAGGGTGTATCGCGTTTCGGGGTTAAAGGAAAGCTTGCACCATGATATATTGGTCCTTTTCTTATTCTGGAAAGATATGGGCCAGTGGCATACCGACTTCAGTTACCCGAAACCTTCTCTGCTGTGCATAATGTGTTCCACGTGTCACAATTGAAGAAGTGTCTTCGGGTTCCTGATCGAACCATTGAAGTGACAGATGTTGTCCTTGAACCAGACTTGACATATTCTGAGCACCCTATTCGAGTCTTGGATCAAAAGGATAGGGTTACCCGGAGAAAAACTCTCAAGTTGTACAAGATACAGTGGAACCAACATTCCGAAGATGAGGCTACATGGGAAACTCAAGACTTTTTATATAAGAATTTCCCAGGCTTTTTAGCCTCTTGTAATTTGTAAAGCATGTATAGCTGCTATAATAAAGGAGTGATTCCCAAACCACCCCTGCTTTATACGAGAAATAAGGAAATAAAAGTATGTCACGTTTCCTTTTCCATTACTTACCCTAGGACTTTTAATCTCGGGACGAGATTCTTTTTTGGGGGGAAGGATGTAACACCCCTGGTGTTACTGTTACTAAAACATGAGCATAACATCATAAGCATTGGCATTGCATATGTTTGACACACCTAGAGTGCATTCACTAGGCAAAAATTTCAAACAAGTTGTATTGTTTTAGTGTTTTGCAAATAGAACCCTGGATAGGGAACTTAACCCTAAATAGGAATTAAAGGGGTAAAACTTAACCCAAATTGAGAAAACCTAAAAGCTTTAGGGGAATAGTCATAAAATGTTCCCAAAAATAAACTTGAATCACATTTATACCTCTGGGATACCAAGAACCCCCATTGGAACCCTGGAAAACCATAAATCCAAACCCTAGGGGCCTATGTGCAAAAATTGTGCACATTTGGACTAAAGTGTAAAAACTACAGTATTAAGGCATATTAAGTCCTTTGGTTCACAAATATGTGAATTTAGAGATAATTAAGCCCAAAGTTGGGATGTCAGGCTGTTAAGGTCTGAATTTTCAGACTGACAGTGGACTGACATCAACTTCAAGCCCAATTTCAAGCATGATCCAGTGGCTTTTTGTGGCAACACCATATAGCAATGTTGTAGATGGTATATTGCTCTACAATTTTGCTGCAGAGCGTTGATCATGTTGCCATATGAATCTGGGAGAAAATGGAGCTCCAAAGTGCTCTGTCAGGTCGACTGCTTACACTCCGCGATGGTACAGTAGCTGAAATGGATGAGATCGCCAGCGCGACTAACCTCACCGCCGACGACTCCCTCCGCCACGATTCGTGTCACCGGCGTCGGGATTCGTGCCTGGATGGTTGGATAGCGCCGCGGGGTAAAAAGATCGTCCCCCCCCCTTGCGCTGGACACCACTCCGATGATTCCCACCGTACCCCCTGCTTTGCGGCTTGAGCAGATAAGCTCGCCGGAGAACCGCCGTCGCACGGCCTTGCGCCACGTATCCGAACACTCCCGTCGCGTCGTCGTGGCTCCTTACAGCCGTCAAATCATCGCCGGTGAGCTCGCCACGACTGAGGACACAAAACCACTGCACCAGTGCCCTTCCTTTCCTCCGACCACCGTGCATTATCATCCGAATTTCCAGCCACCGCCGTTGAGCCCTATAAATTGAAGCCCCCACCAGCTCCGCAAGGTCATCATCCACCCCGCCACCAAGAATCGCTAGCAACCGTGCTTCCGAGAGCTAGAATTTTGGTTTCTCCCCAAGTCAGTTCTCCGCCACCGCGAAACTAACCTCACCGCGGCCAGCCCCAATCCGGTTAGCTCATCCCTCTCTCTCCCTTGTTTGAGCACTCTCATAGCTCTGTGATGCTTACCGAGTCACCAATTCGAACTGAGAGACCACCAATCATCGGGAACGCGATCAAATGCTCATGGCCTTCGCGGTTCTCGTGGGCAGGATAGAATAGGGCACCATTCTTCAAATTAAATTAGGGGAAACGTTTGTTAGGTAATGAATTTGGTTTAGGTCGAAGCGGAGCACCAGTCTTGGCCTCCTCCGGCCGGTCTACGTGCTCGCCGGAGCTCGGCTGTGCGTGAACGTCGTCGTGGACTTCCAACCGAGAATAGATAGGAGTGCGGGGGTCTTTTTGTAAACGGTCAGTGACTCTGTTAAACAGTGAGAGAACCTGTTTTCGGCTAGTAAAAACTCCAAGGCCCTTTCTGTAAAAGATACCAGCTTGGGCTAGTATTGGCCCAGCACTATTGAAGCTTTTCCATTTTCTTTTATAGTAGAGCTTTGGAAATCTGTTATAAATTGTAGAAAAATCCTAAAATTGTGAAACCAATTTTCCTAGACTTCTTATTTTCCATAGTATTTAATAAAAATAGTTTCATGATTTTTAGATTAAATAAGGAATTTGGAGGCATCTAAACTTGCTTAAAACATTAGTTCTGGATTTTTAGAAAATAATTGGTAATCCCAAAATTGCTCAAACTTTTTATATAAGCTCTACACATTATTTAGAAGCCTTGGGTAGACTTTGGGTTGATTTGGACCTTGTTTGATACTTAGAACCCAAAACCCCCTGCCCTTTGAACTCCTTTACTGACTCCGGAAACCCTAAGTTCTCGGAGTTCCGTGAAGGAAAGTTGTATTCAAGACTTAGATAATAAATTCTTATTATATTTGCACTCTCATGAGCATTACATGGCATTCATTCTTATATATATACCTATATGGTTATATTTAGAAAACGAAGAAGAAATCGAAGTGACCGAAGAGAAGACACCACCACCTTCGGAATCTCAGGCCCTAAATTGTTTCTACTTCGATATCTGCGGGTCCGAGCCTGACTCACCTACTAACGAAGGCAAGCCCCGGTGCATTTGCCACCTTCCTTGATGTTTTTAAAATCTTTCTCACTTGATTGCTGCATTAGGTGATAGGAGTTGAATGCTTAAACAATTCCTGCATTACCTTCCTTGAACTTGATCACCTCCCTTGAAACCCTGTTTTTACAAAAAGGTTTTACTATGCTTAGTATTGCTCTAGAAAAACAAAAGGATTTGTTTTACAAAAGATGATTGGCAAAGTGGGAGGGTTGTTTTCAAAAATAAAACTTGATGGTGGATCCATCATGGCCGTGATGGGTTCAACATCGGAAAAGATGTACCTCTGCCAGGTACCAAGATTTGGGTTTAAATGATTAAGCTGAGACCGGGCGGGTGACTTGCACGAGAAGAGAGTCTCGGTGTAGTGTCTCCGTCTGAGTCGATTAAGGACCGTGTCGATGTAGGCTTGATGACCGAGGACCCTTTAACTGGTCACATGCCTCATCATGGGTAAGACTTGCCTCGGGCAGACTAAGGCCAGAATAAGATAACACGAAATGGGCGTGGAGCGGTGGCGGGAGTAGCGTGTACCCTCTGTAGCAAGAGGCTGAACGGTGGTGTATCTGTGCTCTCGGTTTGCGTGAACTTGATCTGGTCTTAAGAACCCCGGTGGCGGGTTGACATATGCAAGGGTTAAGTGCTACATATGTCGTGTGATTGGAGATCCTCAGCTGAGTATAATCGATTCGGATCGTCGTACCTTCGCGGTTATGAAGACTTGGTCACTGCCCTATACGTAGCAATCCACTAAAGATGATGGGTTTGTTAAGAAATTGGCTAGCGTAGGTCAAGTGATTGAACTAGGGTAGAAAGAACTCTAGTTGCAAGTAATTTTACTTAACTTGACAAATAAAACTGGATTTTTAAGGATCCACTTTAGTAAGCATTTCTGCAAAACAGAGTCTTTGATTATTGAGAAGCCTTACCTTGAGTCCCTTAACCAGCATACCCTTGAGAGTCTTTTCTTTAGTCGGGTAAGACTTGTCGAGTAATTCCATACTCAGGGTTTATTCCCCCGTTGTTTTTAGGTGAGGAAGCAACAAATTTTTGTTGCTTTTGCTCTAAGGTGGTGCCAAAAGAAGAACACAAGGAATGAAGTACGGGAGGAAAGGATCCTCCATTAGAACCTTTGTTTAAAAACTTATCGGGAGGAGTTTTTACCTCCCTTGTATATGTAATAATGTTACTCTGCACTCCTAGGATTCACTCTGGTCTGTAATAAGTAACTTGATCTTACTTTCTAAATAAATGTAAGTTTATGTAATCGCTTCCGCATTTCTATATCTTCGATGTTCTGTAATATCTGCAAGATGGGTGAAACGTTCCTGGAAAGGTAAGAAAGAAGATACCGAACTTGTCGAGTGATTCAGGAACATCTACAGGGTTGTCTGATGTCTGTTGGACAAGGACAACTGTAGGTGGACCTAATTACTTGGGAGGTTCCATCACATAGTGGATCCTTAAAAATCCAGTTTTATTAGCCAGTTAAGTCATTACCCGATCCTAGAGTTCTTTCTACCCTAGTTTAAGCACTTGGCTTATACTAGCCATCTTTTTATCAACCCTTGTTCACTGGAATGCTACGTGTAGGGCAGTGACCAAGTCTTCATGTCCGAGAAGTAACGGCGATCCGAATCGATTAATACCCAACTGGGGATCTCCAATCACATGACATATGTAGCACTTAACCCTTGCATATGTCAACTCGCCACCGGGGTTCTTAAGACCAGATCATGTTCACGCCAACCGAGAGCACAGATACACCACCGTCCAGCCTCTTGCCACGGAGGGTACACGCTACTCTCACCATCTCTCCACTCCCATTGCGTGTTATCTTATTCTGGTATTAGTCTGCCCGAGACAAAGCTTACCCATGATGAGGCATGTGACCAGTTAAAAGGTCCTCGATCATCAAGCCTACATCGAGACGGTCCTTAATCGACTCAGACGGAGACACTACACCGAGACTCTCTTCTCGTGCAAGTCACCCGCCCGATCTCAGCTTTATCATTTTAACCCAAAGTTTGGTACCTGACAGAGGTACATCTTTTCCGATGTTGAACCCATCACAGCCATGATGGATCCACCAACCAGTTTTATTTTTGAAAAACATCCCATCCCACTTGACGCATCATCTTTTGTCAAAACAAAACATTTTGTTTTTCTAGAGCAAGTCTAAGCATAAGAAACACCTTTTTCTAAAACAGGTGATCAAGGAAAGGTAATCAAACTTCCAAGGAAGGAAATGCATCAATGGTTTAAGCACACAACTCCTATCACTTAATGCATCAAGCAAGTGAGAAAGGTTTTTAAAACAGCAAGGAGGTGGCAAATGCATCGGGGCTTGCCTTGTGTTATAGGAGAGTCGGGCTCTGCTCCACAAATATCGAAATAAAAGCAGTTCCCGGCAGGTGGGTCTTCAGGTGGTGGTGTAGCTCTTTCTTCTTCAACTTCTTCTTCTTCTTCGTTTTCTATATATATCATATATATAACCATGAATGCTCATGTAATGCTTATGAAAATGCAAAGATAATAAAAGTACATCATATTAGGTCTTGAATATAATTTTCCTTCATGGTACTCCAGGAAACTAGGGTTTTTAGAGTCAGTACTGTAGTTCATAGAGCAGGCATCACTAAAAGATTAGGGTTTTGGGGTTTAGGTACCAAACATTGTCCAAACCATGCCAAACTTTACCCAAGGCTTCTAAATATCATTTTAAGCTTATCCAAAAAAGTTTAGTGATTTTTGGAGTTATTAATCAATTTCTAAAGTTCCAAGAGTATAGGTTTTAGCTATTTTAAATACTCCATAATTCCCGGTTTAGACTAAAAATCTTAAAACTATTTTTATTAAATATTATAGAAATTTAGGAGTCTAACAAAATTGGTCTTGTATTTTTAGCATTTTTCTACAATTTTCTAGAAATTCTCTAATCTTGGAAGAAAAGGGAAAGGGAAAAACATGAATAGTATTGGGCCAAAACTAGCCCAAGTCAGTCAGTGAACAGGCAAACGTGCCCACGCGCGCGCCTGCGGTGGACAGTTTGCACCGAGGTCCTCAGGGGTTTGAATAACAAGCGAAGAACCCTGCGCACTATTCGTTTGGCTCACTAACAAATGCAGATAGGCCCTCGCACTTCTATTTCTTCACAGCCTGTGGTCCCTAACGGTGAACGGCGATGAACCGAGCTTCGGCGAGCTTGTACTGGCCAGAATAAGCAATGGCTAGCCCTCCCCTTTGTTGGACACCAAATTCAACCATACACGATCATTTCCCCTCACTTAATTGCTAGATTTGAGCTCTAAATCACCCTGCCCACGGTGACAGCGGGATCAATGGACATCATGAAGTGTTCCCGGTGATCTAAGGGGTTCTAGCCTAATCGGTCGAGTCGAGAAGCATCAGGGGCACATAAGGGTGCTAAAACAAGAGAGCAGAGGATATGATCGGACCTGAAGCGCACTGGCCACGGTGAGACCCTTCTTACGGCGGCGGAAAACCGATTTGGGGGAAGTGAGCAATTCGGGGGCTCTGGTGAGTAATTGGAGGCACGAGTGGGTGTGTTGGGTGCATAATTACATAGCAGAGCCGAGGGTGTGCTCAATTTATAGGACCCCTGAACGGTGGCCCATGAATTTGAGATGGCGCGGTGGCGGCTGGAGAGAAGGGGGTGCACTAGCACAAGCAATTGGTGGCTTTCACCGTGGCGAGCTCACTGGCGATCACCGGACGTGTGTAATACAAGCTACTGCGACGTGGTAAGAAACCAAGGCACGTGGCGCACGATCGTTGAGCTGCTAACGCCGGCGATGATGATTCCGACCAGTCACAGTCCAAGTGGGTACGGCGGCACAATGGTGAGCAAGCCCGAGCTAATCCGAGCGCCAAGATTTTTACCCTTCTTCGTTATCCATCTACGCTAGGCACGAATCATCGCGGCTGGTGCGAATCCGGGCGCACGGCTCGTCGGCGGCGAGGTTCAGTGGATTGGGGATATTTTTAGTGCACTGTACCATTAGATTCTCATTGAGTCAGCCTGACAGAGCAACTTGTAGGGAGATTTGCTCCCAATTTCATGTAGTGACTCGACCTGCTCTCTGTGTCAAAGTTGTAGCCCTATGATCTAGCTATAACCTTTCTATTGCAACCATAGCCAAACAATTACTGGATCATAGTCAAATCCCAGCGCAAAGGTTGCCCAACTTCACTGTTATACAATATTTAGTCTCTGCATTATTTGACAGTCAGACTTCAGACCCATTTAACTCCTAATCTTGTACAATACCAAGACTTAAGCACTTAATCAAATTTGTACTCCTATAGTAGCTCTGCAAGTTTGATGTGTTGACCCTAGGCAAATTCCTCATATTTTTAGAAATACAGAGCTCCAAAGTCAGCCCTGTTCACTGGTTTTGGACTTAGGCATATGAGAGGTGTAGAGTGGCTTTTTGCAAATAAGCCCAAATCTCATGGTTTGATTTGCAAATCCTCAAATATGTGAACCATATGATTTGAGGTACCCTAATACCTTGGTTTTTTTGCACTTGGGTCCAAAAGTGTGCAAAATTTACACATAACCCCCTAGGGTTTCAACTCACGGTTTTCCATGGGTCTTTTTAGGGTTTTTGGCAGTTTTAGGGTTTGAATGCCACTCAAGTCCATTAAAGGTGATATCTTATGACCATTTCTAATAAGTTTTGAGACTTTAACTCATTTAGGCTTTATTGACACTCCTAAGCCTAGTTTACGGTTAAGTACCCTACCCTAGGGTTACACACACATCAAGTCATATTAGTCCAACATTTTTGAACTTTTTACCTAGTGGATGCACTCTAGGTGTGACAAACACATGATATGCTAATGCTCATGATGTTATGCTCAAGTTTTAGTGATAGTAACACCAGGGGTGTTACATCCTTCCCCCCATAAAAGAATCTCGTCCCGAGATTTAAAGTCCTAGGGCGAGTAATGGAAAAGGAAACACGTCATATTTTTATTTCCTTGTTTCTTGTACAAGGCATGGGTGGTATGGGGTTTATTCCTCTATTACAACAATTGTACATACCTCACAGTTTACATGAAGCTAAAAAGCCTAGGAAATTCTTTTCTAAAAAGTCTTGGGTTTCCCATGTAGCTTCATCTTCCGTGTGTTGGTTCCATTGTATCTTATAAAATCTGAGAGTTCTTCTTCGGGTAACCCTATCCTTTTGATCTAGGACTCGAATAGGATGTTCTGAATATGTTAAGTCTGGTTCCAAGGTAACATCTGCCACTTCAATAGTTCGATCTGGAACCCGAAGACACTTCTTCAATTGGGACACATGGAACACATTGTGTACTGCAGACAATGTTTCGGGTAGTTGGAGTCAATACGCCACTGGTCCATATCTTTCAAGGATAGGAAACGGACCAATGTATCGAGGTGCAAGTTTTCCTTTTACCCCGAAACGATACACCCTTCATTGGTGATACTTTCAGGTACACATAGTCTTCAACTTGAAAGTAAAAGGGTTGGCGTCGTTTGTCTACATAACTCTTTTGGCGAGCTTGTGCTTCTTTCAAATTATGTATAATTCGTTGAACTTTTTCTTCCATTTCTTTAACCATATCAGGTCTGAAGAACCATCTTTCACCTGGTTCAGACCAATTTAATGGGGTACGACACCATCATCCATATAAAGCTTTAAAGGGTGCCATCTTGATACTTTCTTGATAACTATTGTTATATGAAAACTCTGCCAATGGTAAACAGTCATCCCATTTCTGCGGGAATTCTAGAACACATGCTCGCAACATGTCTTCAAGTATCTGGTTCACTCTCTCAGTTTGCCCACTTGTTTGGGGATGATAGGCCGAACTGTGGAGCAGCTTAGTACCCAAAGATTTGTGGAGTTCTTCCCAGAATCTGGATACAAATTATGGTCCATGGTCCGACACAATTGTTTTCGGGATCCCGTGTAGACTGAGAATACGAGCAATGTAAAGTTCCGCATATGTGATTACTGGATACTTTACCTTAACTGGGAGGAAGTGGGCGATCTTTGTAAGTCGATCAATGATAACCCAGATGGAATCAAACCCTTTTACTGTCCTGGGTAATCCCACAACGAAGTCCATGCTAATGTCCTCCCATTTCCAGATTGGGATAGGTAAAGATTGCAATGGACCAGCAGTTTTCATGTGTATGGCTTTGAAACGTCTACAAGTGTCGCATCTTGCCACATAGCGTGCAATTTTGATCTTCATTTTTGTCCACCAATAATGTTGCTTTAAATCATAATACATCTTAGTGCTTCCGGGATGAATAGAATAGCGACTAAGATGTGCTTCATCTAAAATTTACTGGCGGACATCGTCATTCTTGGGCACAACTATCCGGTTATTAAACCATACTATACCTTGATCATCCTTTATGAAACAGTTTGCTTTACCGACCTTTATTTTCTCATGAATGTGTTTCATACCCTCATCACTTCTTTGTGCGTCAATTATTCTTTGCAGAAGAACCGACTCAAGCTTCAATTGATTTAATGTTCCATGTTGAATCATTACTAGGTTTAACTTCTCCATTTCTTAGCATAATGTGATGTCAGAGGTTTTCACTGTAAGACAATGGCAGCAAACCTTGCGACTTAGTGCATCTGCCACCATGTTGGCCTTGCCTGGGTGATAGTGAATTTCTAATTCATAATCCTTAATCAGCTCAAGCCATCTCCTCTGCCTCATATTTAGTTCTGACTGGGTAAAAATGTACTTCAAGCTTTTATGATCTGTATATATATGGCAGATATTCCCCAGCAGATAATGACGCCATATTTTAAGGGCATGAACCACATCAGCTAATTCTAAGTCATGGGTTGGATAATGTTCCTCATGCCGGTGCAACTGTCTTGACGCATAGGCTATAACTTGGCCTTCTTGCATTAAGACACACCCGAGACCACTGCCTGATGCGTCACAATACACATCAAAAGGCTTTTCAATGTTCGGTTGAGCTAATACCAGAGCAGTGGTCAATAACACCTTCAGCTGCTCGAAGGCTTCGTTGCATCTTGAGGACCAATTAAGTTTTGTATCATTCTTCAATATACTTGTGATTGGCTTCACAAGTTTAGAGAAATCTGGGATAAATCGGCGGTAATAACCAGCTAGTCCAAGGAAATTTTGAACTTGGTGTACAGTGGTTGGTGGTTTCCACTCTAAAATATCCTTGACCTTGTTGGGATCAACCGCAATCCCCTTGACAGACAATACATGTCCCAGAAATTGGATTTCCTCCAGCCAAAACGCGCACTTGCTGAATTTAGCATATAGTTGATGCTCCCTAAGCGCGTTAATACGATCCGTAGATGTTGAGCATGCTCCTCTTCATTCTTGGAATAAATCAAGATATCATCAATGAAGACCACTACAAATTTGTCCAACTCGGGCATGAATACCGAGTTCATCAGATATGTGAAGTGGGCAGGAGCATTCGTTAGTCCGAAAGACATCACCAAATATTCAAATAATCCGTACCGTGTAGTAAATGCGGTCTTGGGTATATCTTTGGGTTGGATACGGATCTGATGATAGCCCGACCTGAGGTCAATTTTAGAGAATACCCGAGCTCCGGTAAGCTGATCGAATAAGATATCAATTCGGGGAAGAGGGTACTTATTCTTGATTGTGACCTCATTAAGGGGTCTGCAATCCACGCACATCAGAAGGGTTTGATCCTTCTTCTTGACAAAGATTGCTTGACATCCCTAAAGTGACAAACTAGGCCAGATGAATCCCTTCTCTAGTAGATCTTGTAATTGAGTCTTGAGCTCTGCCAACTCATTTGGAGGCATTCGGTACGACCTTCTAGAAATTGGAGCCGTACCGGGCTTCAATTCAATCACAAACTCTACATCTCTCTCGTGAGGTAATCCAGGCAGATCTTTTATAAAAACATCCAGGAATTCACATACTAACCGGAATATCTTAGATTTCTGGTATGATAGCTTCATAGACTCTGCCAAATGGTTTAGCTGGAATAGCTATAGGGATGGACAAAAGAACCTCTTCCTGGCCATAGCTCAACCTGATGGTTCTCAAATCAGTGTTGAGGATAGCTTTGTGCTGGGCTAACCAATTCATGCCCAGAATTACATCTATATTTTGGCCTTTCAGAACAATCATATTGGTGGGGAAGTCCCGTTCAGCCAATGTTACGGGCACATGGAAAGCCACTTCTTTGGTGAATATTTGTCCCCAAGGCAAATGAATAACAAACCCTTCCCTTGATTCAATGCAAGGAATGCAATATTTCTCCACAAACTTCTTGCTTATGAATGTATGCGAAGCACCAGAATCAAAGAGAATAACTGCTGGGTGATTGGCCACAAGAAACGTACCCATCATAACCAGCTCTCCCTCCGGTGTAGTGGCCACTTGTGTGTAGTATATTCGCCCAGTCTTGTTTATATTCTTGCCCGCTGCATTATTTGTCGTGTTTCCCTTGCCTTGATTTGAGCTCCCTGAGCTCTGCTGATTGTTGGATTTGTTCTGCCTCAGATATGGGTAGTCTTTGATAAAATGTCTAGACTTCCCACAATTGAAGCAACCAGTTGAGGAGCTAGGGAGGGCGGGGAAACGAGCACCAGGGGCACTCCGCTGACTTGTTGAAGTGGGGGCAGTGGCAGGGCGGATGAAGACACGCTGTTTGAAGGGGTAGGAGGGTGGATGAGGTGAAGAACGATTTTGATTGAAAGGTCGGATTACCAACCTTTGTCACTTTTCAGGCCCCTGATTGGACCTGTCACCTCTGAATCTTTTCGATTTTCCTGGGTCTGTATGCTTAGCTTCAACTGTCAACGCTGTGCTGACAGCCCTGCTGTAGGAGAGATCAAGGCAGGTGGCCATCTTTCTTTGAAGCCGGTCATTGAGGCCTCTCATGAAGCAATTCCTCTTTTTCAGGTCAGAATTAACTTTATCAATTGCATACTAGGACAAATGATTGAATTTGTTGAGATACTACATGACAGTATCTCCTCCTTGCTTGAGTCGCATGAATTCTTCCTGCTTCATGTGCAACACTCCTTCTGGAATGTAGTGCTCACAAAACGCCAATTTAAATTCGTCCCATGTGACCTGATGTCCGGCAGGCTGAATGGCCACATAATTTCCCCACCAAGTACTGGCAGGGCCTCTTAACTGTTGAGCCGCGAACAACGGCTTCTGGGTCTTAGTGCAGCGGATGAGTCCAAATTTCTGTTCAATGACCCGTACCCATTCGTCGGCTTCGAGAGGGTCTTTGGCTTTGACGAAAAGTGGGGGACGGGTTTCCGATAAATCCAAGTACGAAGTTTCACGGGGTCCCAGCGGATAAGCCCTCCCGCCTTGTTGCTGAAATTGATTTTCCGCCATTTCACGTAGAAAGCGGGTGTTGTCAGCGGTCGCATTGACCAAGACAGCAATAGCCTTGGCCAACATGGGCGGTACCGACAGTGGATTGGGCGTGTCTTCCCGACCACAGGAAGTACCTGCGCCGTCATGTGCACGAGTCCTGGATGGCATCTGAAGCAAAGAAATGTTTGGGAAAAATATAACATGCTGATACATACCATCATTTTACATTACCAAGATGTAATGATACAGACTCATTGTACAACATGACTTCATTACCTATTTTACATTAATATTATTTTTCTAAACTATACTACTCTAGTATTTATCATCTTTAGTTGTTTCACTTTCGGTTGTAGGGGACCGTTCATCAGCCTGGTTCATAGAAGGAGGGGGCTTGAAAAGGTCCAATTCCCCACCAAGTGCTTCACCATCTGTTCCAGAAGGTCTGGCTCCCATTCCAACAGGGTCGGCAGGTACGTCTGGGTGCAGTCACGAATACAATTCATGAACTTACTCATGTAATGTATTGCAATACACCTGCAAGTTATCAACAGCCATGCTAAGCTCCTCCACACGGGCTCGAGCTTTGGCTTCTCGGTCCCAAGCAATTGAACGTGAGTTGACAGCCCAATCGATTGCCAAATCCTATTCAGCAAGCTCGTCTTGCAGATGTCGGACGTCAGCTCTTAACTCATTTATACGCTGACCATCTTCTACCCACACCCTCTTTCTGTGACGTAGCTCCGTTCGAAGCTGCTCCACTTGGGCTTCTAGGCCTCATGTCTCGGAGCCAGCTGAGGTACGCCAATAGGTTCGGTGGACTTACGCGCGGTTTTCCTCGTGCGCGGCGGCATATCTCCATAAGGGGGAAAACTTTATTAGTAGAGCTTTTAACATGATGCATGCGTAATTACAGAATCAACTTTCGTTGATTCACAACCTCTTATACATTGCACTCTACTACCTGGTCTTATAAGATAGGTACTTCAGAAAGTAGTAAGATAAGAATGGAAGAAGTTTTCTTAGATAAGCCTTTGAAAATCTTTTTGAAATGTCTCATAATATCTGAAGAGATGGGCTTCGCTCCGATACCAGCTGTGGCAGAACTTCCCAAGTTATTAGGCCCATCTACAGTTGTCCTTGTTCAACGGACCTCGGACAACCCCGTAGATGCACCTGATCACTTGACAAGTTCGGTATCTGTATTCTTTATCTTTCCCAAGAGCGTTTCACCCGTCACGCAGATATTACAACACATCAGAGGAAGGAATATGCAGAAGCAGTTACAACAACTTATTTTATATTAAAGGATAGAAAGAGTATTATTATTATAGACCAGTAATATATAGGAGTGCAGGAGTAATATTATTACAAACCGGGAGGAAAAAACCCCTCCCGCATAACAGTAAAGTGTTTTTAAAAGGGAGGACAACATCCTCCCGCGACTTCATTCTTGAGCTTCTTCCTTCGGCACCACCTTAGAGCAAAAGCAACAAAAGTTTGCTGCTTCCTCACCTACAACAACATGGGTTCGAAAACCCTGATTACGAAGTGTACTTTCCCAAGTCTTACCCGTCAAAGTAAAAGACTCTCAAGGATATGCTAGCTTGAGGGAGTCAAGGTAAGGTTTTGAACAAGAATCAAAACTCTGTTTGCAGAAATGCTTACTAGTAGTGGATCCTTAAAAATCCAGTTTTATTAGCTAGTTAAGTCATTACCTGATTCTAGAGTTCTTTCTACCCTAGTTCAAGCACTTGGCCTATACTAGCCATCTTTTTATCAACCCTTCTTGTTCACTAGAAAGCTACATGTCGGGCAGTTACCAAGTCTTCATGTCCGAGAAGTAACGGCGATCCGAATCGATTAATACCCAGCTGGGGATCTCCAATCACACGACATATGTAGCACTTAACCCTTGCATATGTCAACTCGCCACCGGGGTTCTTAAGACCAGATCAGGTTCACGCCAACCGGGAGCACAGATACACCACCGTCCAGCCTCTTGCCACGGAGGGTACACGCTACTCTCGCCATCTCTCCACTCCCATTGCGTGTTATCTTATTCTGGTATTAGTCTGCCCGAGGCAAAGCTTACCCATGATGAGGCATGTGACCAGTTAAAAGGTCCTCGATCATCAAGCCTACATCAAGACGGTCCTTAATCGACTCAGACGGAAACACTACACCGAGACTCTCTTCTCGTGCAAGTCACCCGCCCGGTCTGAGCTTTATCATTTTAACCCAAAGTTTGGTACCTGACAGAGGTACATCTTTTCCGATGTTGAACCCATCATGGCCATGACGGATCCACCATCCAGTTTTATTTTTGAAAAACATCCCATCCCACTTGAAGCATCATCTTTTGTCAAAACAAAACATTTTGTTTTAGTAGAGCAAGACTAAGCATAAGAAAAAGCTTTTTATAAAACAGGTGATCAAAGAAAGGTAATCAAATTTCCAAGGAAGGAAATGCATCAATGGTTTAAGCACACAACTCCTATCACTTAATGCATCAAGCAAGTGAGAAAGGTTTTAATACAGCAAGGAGGTGGCAAATGCACCGGGGCTTGCCTTGTGTTATAGGAGAGTCGAGCTCTGCTCCACAAATATCGAAATAAAAGCAGTTCTCGGCAGGTGGGTCTTCAGGTGGTGGTGTAGCTCTTTCTTCTTCAACTTCTACTTCTTCTTTGTTTTCTATATATATCATATATATAACCATGAATGCTCATGTAATGCTTATGAAAATGCAAAGATAATAAAAGTACATCATATTAGGTCTTGAATACAATTTTCCTTCACGGTACTCCAGGAAACTATGGTTTTTGGAGTCAGTACTGTAGTTCATACGGCAGGCATCACTAAAAGATTAGGGTTTTGGGGTTTAGGAACCAAACATTGTCCAAACCATGCCAAACTTTACCCAAGGTTTCTAAATATCATTTATGCTTATCTAAAAAAGTTTAGTGATTTTTGGAGTTATTAATCAATTTCTAAAATTCCAGGAGTATAGGTTTTTGCTATTTTAAATACTCCATAATTCCTGGTTTGGACTAAAAATCTTAAAACTATTTTTATTAAATACTATAGAAATTTAGGAGTCTAACAAAATTGGTCTTGTATTTTTATAATTTCTCTACAATTTTCTAGAAATTCTCTAATCCTGGAAGAAAAGGAAAAGGGAAAAACATGAATAGTATTGGGCCGAAACTGGACCAAGTCAGTCCGTGAACAGGCAAACGTGCCCACGGTGGACATTTTGCACCGAGGTCCTCAGGGGTTTGAATAACTAGCGAAGAACCTCGTGCACTATTTGTTTGGGTCACTGAAATGCAGATTGGCCCTCGCACTTCTATTTCTTCATAGCTCGTGGTCCCTTACGGTGAACGGCAATGAACCGAGCTCCGGCGAGCTTGAAATGGCCAGAATAAGCAACAGCTAGCCCTCCCCTTTGTTGGACACCGAATTCAACCCTATACGATCATTTCCCCTCACTTAATTGCTAGATTTGAGCTCTAAATCACCCTGCCCACGGTGACATCGGGATCAATGGACAACATGAAGTGTTCCCGGTGATCTAAGGGGTTCTAGCCTAATCGGTCGAGTCGAGAAGCATCAGGGGCACATAAGGGTGCTAAAACAAGAGAGCAGAAGACATGATCGGACCTGAAGCGCACTGGCCATGGTGAGACCCTTCTTTCGGCGGCGGAAAACCGATTTGGGGGAAGTGAGCAATTTCGGGGCTCTGGTGAGTAATTGGAGGCACGAGTGGGTGTGTTGGGTGCATAATTACAGAGCGGAGCTGAGGGTGTGCTCAATTTATAGGACCCCTGAGCGGTGGCCCATGAATTTGAGATGGCGCGGTGGCGGCCGGAGAGAAGGGGGTGCACTGGCGCAAGCAATTTGTGGCTTTCACCGTGGCGAGCTCACCGGCGATCACCGGACGTGTGTAATACAAGCTACTGCGACGTGGTAAGACACCAAGGCACGTGGCGCACGATCGTTGAGTGGCTAACGCCGGCGATGATGATTCCGACGAGTCGCGGTCCACGTGGGTACGGCGGCACAACGGTGAGCAAGCCCGAGCTAATCCGAGCGCCAAGATTTTTATCCTTCTTCGTTATCCATCTCCGCTGGGCATGAATCACCGCGGCTGGTGCGAATCCGGGCACACGGCTCGTCGGCGGCGAGGTTCAGTGGATTGGGGATATTTTTAGTGCAATGTACCATTAGATTCTCATTCAGTCAGCCTAACAGAGCAACTTGCAGGGAGATTTGCTCCCAATTTCATGTAGTGACTCGACCTGCTCTCTGTGTCAAAGTTGTAGCCCTATGATCCAGCTATAACCTTGCTATAGCAACCATAGTCAAACAATTACTGGATCATAGTCGAATCCCAGCGTAAAGGTTGCCCAACTTCACTGTTATACAATATTCAGTCTCTGCATTATCTAACAGCCAGACTTCAGACCCATTTAACTCCTAATCTTGTACAATACCAAGGCTTAAGCACTTAATCAAATTTGTACTCCTATAGTAGCTCTACAAGTTTGATGTGTTGACCCTAGGCAAATTCCTCATATTTTTAGAAATACAGAGCTCCAAAGTCAGCCCTGTTCACTGGTTTTGGTCTTAGACATATGAGAGGTGTAGAGTGGCTTTTTGCAAATAAGGCCAAATCTCATGGTTTGATTTGCAAATCCTCAAATATGTGAACCATATGATTTGAGGTACCCTAATACCTTGGTTTTTTTGCACTTGGGTCCAAAAGTGTGCAAAATTTACACATAACCCCCTAGGGTTTCAACTCATGGTTTTCGAGGGGTCTTTTTAAGGTTTTTGGCACTTTTAGGGTTTGAATGCCAATCAAGTCGATTAAAGGTGATATCTTATGACCATTTCTAATAAGTTTTGAGACTTTAACTCATTTAGGCTTTATTGACACTCCTAAGCCTAGTTTTGGTTTAAGTACCCTACCCTAGGGTTACACACACATCAAGTCATATTAGTCCAACATTTTTGAACTTTTTACCTAGTGAATGCACTCTAGTTGTGACAAACACATGATATGCTAATGCTCATGATGTTATGCTCAAGTTTTAGTGACAGTAACACCAGGGGTGTTACACTGACACTGCCACCACAGATTAAACATATATTTATCACACCTGATAAACAAAAGAACTACTAACTATATAGAGAATATTTATTAATGAATGAAGTGTGTTCGTGCCACTACTTCCCACTCCCGTCTAGACAAGCATGAGGACTTGAAAGGGTAAAAACAAGGGGTGAGATGAAACATCCTAGCAAGTGAACTGTTGGGGACTTGTTCTCAAATTATATGAGTTAAGAACAAGGCAACACAAAATATTAATGGTTAAAGTCCTTCGTCCTTCAAAACATTATCTTCCTTAGGATATAATGATCTTCAGACGAAGGTTATGAAGGTCGTACCTTCATCATCATAGTTTATATTAATGAAAGTAGAAGCATATATAACATGACAAATAGCATAAATAATCATATGAAATTATTGGTATATCTTTGTTATATAATCATGAATGAGCATAAACAATATTGAATTACATTTGTACCTTCGGCTTGACAGAAGGCAAAAGTTCAAGTATGACGCGCGAGTGAATACAAGTCAGCGTGAACAGTACGATGTCACTGTTCATCTATTTATAGGCACAGGACGCAACCTGTGTGGAATTACATTCATGCCCTTGACATTTACTATTGACCTAGGGATAATCTATCGAGGACTAGACAACCTTTTCCCCTTTAAGTCGGTTTCATTTTCCACTGCTGAGTCGAAGCTTTTCCACGAGTAACTTCGGCATTGGTTCATCCTTCTCCTGAACTGCGCTCTTCATATCATGTACAGCTTTATCCCATGTTCGAAGGTTCCTGTACATATATTATACTTGGGAAACATGTTGGTCGTGTTTTTGAGGACCTTCGGAAGACGAAGGCCCCCAACAGTAGCCCCTTGCAGTATTAATTTGTTATAACAGATTTAGACTGCGATGTGAACAAAGGCCTTAAGCCGAAGGTCCGAAAAAACACCTTCCCTTCGCTAGAATAGCGATAGTCAATGACAGACGGGGCCCGCCAAGTTGCAAAGCGCCAGGCATATAAATAGGAACCCACACCGGCAGCATTTGATATGCCATTTCTGCCATTTGTGTTATTTTCTCAAACTTTTAGCTCTTGTTCACTAGCTTTCGCCTGATTTTCAAGCTTTTTGAGCTTTGGTTTAAAGACGTGTTTTCGCCATGTCCGAGGAGAAGAAGATGACTAAGGAGACGAAGATAACTGAGGACACGAAGCTATTTGAAGAGAAAAAAGTTGCGGATCCTGCGCTGGGTTTTTCGAATCCATGGCAAAAATGAACATAGAAAAATTACAAGAGAAATAGTGACGGATCTGTCTGAAGACTCCGACGACAGTGATGAGTATGATGCAGAAAGTGAAGACGAAGATTCTGAAGATTGACCGTGGCAACCGAGCCATACCATCTTTGAAAAATCGACTATCAAACAAAGTCATGTTGATGCTATGAGAGGAAGATACTTCCGCGACATGACTATTGTGAGGGTTGGAGGAGACAGCGCTGCTCCTACTCCTGAAGTAAATGAGGTGGTTATTTACCGAAGCTTTTTTGAAAGCAGGGCTTCGGTTCCCGTTGAGCAGATTCTTGGTTGAAGTACTGAAGATGTTTCAGATCTTTCTTCATCAACTTACCCCTAAAGCTATAATCAGGATGGGTTTGTTTATTTGGGCTGTGAGAAGCCAAGGATTGGAACCAAGCGCAAGGTGTTTTTGCAGCATGCATGAACTTTTGTACAAGACGAAGGCTACCGGCAAGGAGCAGTATCACAACAACTTTGGTTGTTACGGATTCATTGCTCGATCCAATGCAAGCCATCCAGTTCCTACATTCTGAAAAAGATGGCCTGGGGCCTGGATGGAAGAATGGTTTTATGTCAAGAATGATCTGATTGAAAGAGAGGACATTAAGGAAATCATCCAACGCCCCATCTGGTCTAGATTCGGCCTTCGGAGGCCGAAGGTGACAATCGATCAGAATGACGAAGCATGCCAAAAGAATTTTAGCAACGTCTGTGCCTTCATTGGCACAAGGGATATAGTTCAAGAGCGCATAGCGTACATAATATGGCCACTTGTAGAAAACTGGGATATGCCGAAGGATACTATTGCCGAGTCAACTGAAGGTGGGTTGGTCCGATTGAAGTATACCTTCAGATTCAGAGACCGGTTTGATGAGCCAAATGATGATTGGATAAAAAGTATTGAGGCTATCAGCGACGAGCTACTTGGAGCATATAGCAAAGCCGAAGATGATGCCTTGTCCGCAGCCTTCGGGGGCCGGGGGAAGAATAGATTAAACAGAGTATTTGATGCCATCGGCTTTGTATACCCTGATTATCACTACCCACTGCGAAGGCAAGGGAAGTAAAGAAAAGCTATCGCTTTGGCCACCACTGTTGTGCCGAAGGGCAAGAAGATGAAGGTCCTGACCCATCGGCCGCGATACATTGAACCGGCCGTGGTGCCTGAATTTGGCGAAGGAACCTCTTCAACTGCTGAAGTAAAACAAGCTACTTCGATTGCGCAGAGCGCCGAAGAGCCGATTGTAGCGCCGAAGGTGCCTACAGTCGGGCCTACCGAAGCCAAAGATGGTGCGGCCGAAGAGCCGATAGTGGAAAAGGTATTGGAACTGCCAGAAATTCTGAGCCCATCAGCAGGAGCAGAATTACCAAAGGTACAAAAAACTGCTGCTGCAACTCCCAAAAGGAGGATGGCCAATGTACTAGACGCTGTCATAGAGACCATGAAGGCCTTAACTCCTGCTCCTACCAAGAAAGCTGCCGAAGCTGCGAAAAACCAAGTCGAAGCCAAAGCTGGGCCTTCAGCGCCCACTGCGACGAAGGCCGCCGTGCCTGAAGATAAGGTGGGTCAGCAAATTTCAGATACCGGCAAGACGATAGAGCAAGACATGGCAGAAAAACAAAATCTCTTGTCCCCGAAGCCTTATATGAAGATATTGATTACATTGTTTGACATGCTTCGGGGAAAAAATTATCTGAAGAAGAAATCTTGGAGGCCAAACACTATGCCCAAAGACTGAAATATCCGAAGGGGGCCTTAGTGTTCAATGGTACTAACGAAGATGATTTCCTGTAATTTCTCCCGGATAACAAAGAAATATCTATTTGCGGAGAGATAGCTAAGAGTATGGGATTTCCTAAGCTTGAAGAAGGCCTTTCGGTCTTGTCGAAGGATGATCTTGCTGATAGCCTCGCGTACAACAGTATAAAGGTATAGAGGTTAACTTTGAAGCTAGAAAAAGAAGTATTTTATTGCCATGCTCAACTCTTTCTTCTTCTTTGCAGGGCTTAATTCTTAGTAATGCCTTAAGGGCTCAGAAGAGCGCCGAAGACGAAGGTTGTACAATGGCTCTTAACAACCTTCACTCTGAGGTGATTGAACTGAGAAACGAAGGTCTAGAGAAAGACAGAATTTTGATTTCATTGGTGAACAAAGTAAAGGAAGACGAAGCTAATTACAATGCTCAGGCCAAAGCCTAGAAAACCGAAATTGAAGACCTTCGGAGACAACTGGCCGAAGCTAAGGAGAACTACACGCTCGCACAGGCTAATCAAGAGATTAGTGAATACTGGAAAAATAAGCTAGAGAAAAATGTTGAAGAACTTCGCAAATCCAAGGAAAGGTGCTTTGAGAAATCCTTGGATTGCGTGAAGAAATTAAAAACTAGCTTCGACAAAGTGGGCGCCTACTTTGCTGAAGAAAACTTCATACGAGGTGACCCTGAGGGTGCTATTGAATGGATAAGTGGAGAAGCCGAAGCCTTTGAGGAAATTTTGAGTGATCACGGGGATATTTGCGCGTTTTCCGGTGCGCAGGGAATCTCAGCTATTCTAGAGAAGGCCGGATGTGATCACGTTAAGGCCATAGCCCAGGCCGAAGCTGCCTTCTCCATATATGATACGAAGGATCCTTCAGCCGAAGCGACTTTAATGGGCGGGAAATTTTATAACGATGTCTGGGTGAACGGTGGCTGAGAGCTGGCCCACGAAATTATAAAACAGAGTGAAAAAGACACCCACTACGCCCGGACAAAAGCAAAGCGAGCTGAAGAAGTTGCAGAACGTGAAAGGCGTAGCCATCAGGTCATCTTCACGCTCCTAAGTTGCTTCTTCCTCAGAGTGGTGACCCCATCTAACTTTGCACATTCTGATAGTGTTCCTCCGGGTGACTCTGTTTGCAGTCTCAAGAAACTGCGTTGGCTTCTCTATGTAGGTCAAGTCTTCTTGGACTTCTAGACCTTCCACTAGCAACTGCTCTTCTGGCACACGCAGACATTTCTTTAATTGAGACACATGAAAGACATCATGTACTGCCGACAAATCTTCTGACAAACTAAGCGGATAGGCCACGTCTCCATGCTTCGCGAGAATCTGATACGGACCAACATATCGGGGTGCTAGCTTGCCCTTGACTCCGAACCTTCTGACTGCTCTGATAGGCGATACCTTTAGGTAGACAAAATCTTCCACTTCGAAACTCAACTCTCTCCTTCTGGTGTCCGCATAACTTCGCTGCCTTGATTGCGCTATCTTTAGATTCTCCCGATCCATCTTGATGTTTTCTTCGGCTTCCAGCAGAATGTCTGGCCCAAACACTTGCTTTTCTCCAGGCTGATCCTATTGCAACGGAGTTCTACAACTCCTCCCATAAAGCGCCTGAAATGGTGACATCTTCAAACTAGCCTGGTAACTGTTGTTATAAGAGAATTCTGCATAAGGTAATCTCTTGTCCCATCCAGACTGATCTTGCAATGCACATGCTCTCAACATATCTTCAAGGACTTGATTAGTTCTTTCAATCTGACCGTCTGTCTGCGGATGATAAGCTGAACTGAAATTCAAATGTGTACCCAAAGATTCATGCAACTTCTGCCAGAAATGAGAGGTGAACTACGTTCCTCTTTCTGACACTATCCTCTTTGGCACACCATGAAGACAAACGACCCGGGACATGTACAGCTCCACCAATATTGCACTGTTGTAGCTAGTCTTGACAGGTATGAAGTGGGCTGACTTGGTCAAGTGGTCCACCACTACCCAAATGGAATCGTAGCCGGCTCGAGTGAGAGGCAATCCGACTATGAAAGTCCATCCCGATTTCATCCCATTTCCACTGAGGAATTCGCAATGGTTGCAACAACCCAGCCGGCTTCTAATGCTCTACCTTGATCCTCTGACAACTATCACATATAGCCACGTGCTCTGTGATCTCCCTTTTCATTCTGTACCACCAGAATTTCTTCTTCAGATCTTGATACATCTTCTCACTTCCAGGGTGTATGGAATAAGCTATCTCACGAGCTTCCTTGAGGATCAACTCCCGAATAGACTGGACATTGGGAACACACAAATGGTCCTTGAACCATACTACACCTTTTACATCCTCCCTAAAATCTTTGCCTCTTCCTTCTAGAATCAGTTGCCGGATTTCATTGATCTTCTCATCATTCTTCTGTGCTTCTTTGATTTCCCGCTCTAAGGTGGGTTCTAACTCAATTGTTACTCCTCGCATGTTATTCAGAAATCTGAGACTCAACCTGTCAAATTCTTTGGCCAACTCATAAGGCATCGGGTGAGCGACCATCATATTGACTTGACTTTTCCTCCTTAAAGCATCTGCTACCACGTTCGCTTTGCCTGGATGGTAGTGAATTTTCAATTTATAATCTTTGATCAACTCTAACCATCTTCGTTGTCTCATATTCATCTCCGACTAGGTGAACATGTACTTCACACTCTTGTGGTCTGTATAGACATCACACTTCTGCTCGTATAGATAATGCCTCCATGTCTTCAGTGCATGAACCACTGCTACCAATTCTAGGTCATGGATTGGATAATTCTTCTCATGAACCTTCAGCTATCAGGACGAGTAAGCCACAACTCTCCCCTCTTGCATCAATACACATCCCAAGCCAGTGTAGCAAGCGTCGCAATACACAGAGAACGGCTTGTGCACATCAGGCAAGACTAAGACAAGCGTTGTAGTCAACTTCTCTTTCAATGCTTCAAAGGCCTCTTGGCACTTCTGGGTCCACTTGAACTCAACCTTGTTTGCTAGCAAAGTTGTCATTGGTCTCGCAATCTTCGAAAATCCTTCAATGAACCGCCGATAATATCCGGCCATTCCAATGAAGCTCTTGATTCCTCGAGTGTCTGTTGGCGCTTTCCATTTTAGAATATCTGTCACTTTCTTTGGATCCACGGCCAATCCATCTTTGTTTATTATGTGACCCAAGAACATGACTTCATCATCCAGAACTCGCACATGCTCAACTTTGCATACAGCTGGTGCTCTCGCAATCTCTGCAATACCATCTTCAAATGATCCACATGCTCCTCCTCACTTTGAGAATATATGAGAATGTCATCATAAATACCACCACAAACTTGTCGAGATAATCCATGAATACACTATTCATCAGATTTATGAAGAAGGCTAGTGTATTTGTCAGGCCAAAAGACATAACGCCATAATGGTGAACTCATACAGCCCATACTTGGTAATAAATGTCGTCTTCGGGATGTTCGAAGGTTGGAATCCTGAGCTGATGATAACCTAACCTGAGATCTATCTTTGAAAACACGTTGGCTCCTCTCATCTGGTCAAACAGATCTTCTATTCTGGGCAAGGGGTACTTGTTCTTGATTGTGACTTTATTCAGAGCTCGATAATCAATGCACATCCTCCTAGTGCCATCTTTCTTCTCCACGAATAGGACAGGGGCGGCCCAAGGTGAGGTACTTGGTCTAATGTAACCTTTCTCTGACAGCTCATCTATTTGCATCTTGAGCTCAACCAACTCTGGTCCAGATACTCTTTAGGCTCTTTTAGAAATGGGGGCGGTGCCAGGAATAAGCTCTATGGCAAACTCAACTTTCCGCTCAGGTGGCATACTTGGTAAATCTTTAGGGAACACGTCCGGAAACTCTGACATAACCTTGATAGTCTCGAGTGGATCTGCCTCCTTGCTATCAATAGCCATCTAGTGACAACCTTCTTTCCTTGGCTCAAGCGAGACTAACTCAGTCACCACTTCTTCTCCTAGTGGGGACACCTACTTAGTAGTCCTCTTATCATAGCTGATAACTGCTTGGTACTTATCTAGCCAATTTATCCCTAGGATAACATCTATTCCCTGAGTACCCATTACTATAAGGTTAGCAGGAAACTCTATCTCCCTTATTTCCACACTTACATTCAAGCAAACACTATCGGCTCAAACTTTACCACCGGTTGAATCAATTTGGATGGGTGTTGACATGGTGGTTATTGGAAGATTATGCGCTTCTACCCATGATGCAGTAATGAATGAATGTGTTGATCCATTATCAAATAACACTTCTGCAATATGGGATTCGACTAGAAACATACCTACTATCATGCCTGGTGTTTCCTGGACTGCTTCAGCCTCTAAATGGTTCAGTCTCCCATGGTTGTAACGTGTCTGGGCGCGATTGCCTGCTCCTGGCTGAGACACATTCTGCTTTGTCGGGGCACTAGGGCCTGACTGTTGTTGAGCTACCTTCTTTGGACAATGCATCACCCAATGGCCTTGCTCTCCACAATGGAAACATGCTCTGCCTCCTCCTTGCACTGGGGCTGCTTGACTGCTCTGGTTTGTTGCCGAGGCAGGAAGACGAGATGCCTGCTGATTCTGCCTCTAGAACTGACTTCCTCCTGTCTGACTGTTCTGGCGATTCTGCTGCTAATGCTGAGGGTACTGCCTCTGAAACTGCTGCTGAGGCGGACGCTGATTCTGCTTGAACTGCTGAGGTGGGTTGCCTGAGAAATGGGGCGATTGCTACTCCCAAGCTAAGGTCCACCAATCTTGCGCTTGCGATCCTCCATCTCCTTGCGCTTCTTCTCTGTAATGATTGCTCTCTCGATCAGGTGCTGAAATGTGGGGAATGTATGGTTCATCAGCTGATAATGCAGGGGGTCAACTAAGCCTCTCAAGAAACGATACAGCCTCTTGGCATCTATGTTGACATCTTCAGGAGCATAGCAGGACAGCTGCAGAAACCTGTCTCGGTACTCACTGACTAACATGGGCCCTTTCTTGAGCACAAGAAATTCCTCTTTCTTCACTATCATCAGACCTGCTGGAACATGATACTGGCAGAAATTATCTCTGAATTGGCGTGGGTGGCGAGGTAGGACTCCCACCAAGACTAAGCTGCTCCCCTCAACAGACGGGGGCCATACAGAACCTTCTCTCTGTCGGCACATTGAGCGGTGTACAACTCCCGCTCCATGGTACGCAGCCAATCTTCAACATCCATGGGGTCATCAGAGTGAGCGAACACTGGGGGATGACCTCTCATGAATTCAGCATGCTTGTCTCTGGGAATCTGAGGTTGAGGTGGGGGCTGTTGCTGTTGCATGGCGGCCAGAGTCTAACCAATTGCTTGAACTGCCTGAGTCTACATTAGAAACATCTGCTTTATTGTCATCGGAGGCGGCGGTGGCAACTGCTGCTGAGGTGCCTCATCTTGCGGTGCTTGCTGCTCCTGCTGAGCACGTCTCCCTCCTCTGTGCCTGTTGTCTGACATCTACGAAATGCAATTACACATCAGAACTGATCTTGCAAATCTTTCAGCATAAGAAAAGAGTATAGAATTCTTCCACAATACTGAATAGATAAGCATCTTGACTCCCAACACAGGCAAACACAACTTGTCAGGTAAAGAGGAAAGTAGAATAAAAGGCTTCCCAACTAGATAACTAATTTTATTAATATTAACAGGTAAACCAAAGTGCAGGGGGTACCCATACTTTGGCGACAGTCATTACAAAGATCCAAATCCATCATAGTTCATCATGACAAACACAAAAAACACATGATAAGCAAACTACCCTTCCTAACTAAGACTAACTAAGAATAATACTAAAGCTAAGACTAAAACTTCTATTTTAAACATTAATTACAGGTGCTGACGATCTATGATTCTAAATTTATCCAACACTGACGATCTATGATTCTAAATTTATCCTGGTCCTGCAATCGGGGTTGCCATTGACTTGGTATCCACGCTGAGGTGAGTGGTATGGGTGCTGAGTCCCAACGGGGGCGGGGGAGCCATCCTCCAGGTGAAGGCACTCCGCGCGCTTAGCCCGCAACTGGGCGATCTCAGCACAAGCCCTACTCAGCTCATCTAAAGCGTGGTCCAGCTCCATGTTTAGCACGATGGCTAGGTTGACTGTGTTGCTCAACCTAGGATTGTCCTCAAAAACAGGTGAGACAATCACGCCTCCTGTGCTGCCAGGTGGACGGCGGGGGTAATACCTTAGGTCAAGGCCATCGTCTATCCCATCGAACACTAAGCTGTAGTGCGAAAGCGCACGCCGTGCAACATCCTGTATGGCTGCCTCAGCCGAGTCCCGCTCAGAGATAGAATAATGCTCCGAGCAGACCTCCACACCCCAGAGACTATCCTCCGGACGGCGAACCAAACAAGTCGCCTCCCAGTGGTCCGGGTAAGCCCCGCGACTGTGCTGGAAGACAACATAGCGATACTCGATGGACCAAGTGCGCAGGTCGAGTGCCTGGCGCAGTAAGGTGTCGAGCGCATCATGTAAGTGACACCCGCGAGTAGCATCACGAGTGATGGGTCGAGCAACCCATCCCTCTGGCTCCTGCTCCTCTGAAAGGTCGGTGCTGTGGCTTGAGCTGCTATCGTCGCCTCCTTCGTCGGGGTATCCTCCAACAGCTACTCCAGCGGCCGGGACGCCCAGTGGTGGTGCAGGGGGCGCCTCCAGCAGGGGCACAGGAGAGCAACGCCTCACAGACTCTACTTCCTGCTGAGGCGAGAAAGAAGAGCCCTGCTGCTCCAACTCCTATCGCCGACGCTCCTGCTCCTCGTCCAGGCGGTGGTGCAGCCTCTCCAAATGGCTAGACTGACCAGTCACCGGACGGCAAAGCGGACGCTCCACGAGACAAGAAGGCAAGAAGGAATGATTGACTTCCGTGCTGTGTGTCTAAGACGAGCCATCTACAAAAGACACCATAAGCATAAGAGTGAGAACAGAACTAGTATGACCAGCAAGTAGACCATAAGAAAAATTAGAAATTAAAATAAAACAAAGTTTTCAGCAAGGTATAATATATATAATAAAACATAGATTTGGTCGACATGACCAACTTTTGAAGGGCACCAAGGTCAAGGTGAGAATAGGGGTCTATAGTCCTTAAAACGACCATTCTACTCTAGGTTAGAGGTCCTACAGTCAGCACGGTTTTGATACCACTTATGTCACACCCAGTTTTAGAAGGCAAACCGAATGCGAACCATGTACGTTCCAGGATCAACAATTCACGTACACAACAGTTACATAATCGGACATCATCACATAGTATTCGAATAATAACATAAAAGAGGGTAATAGTTGATTACATCATGATGTCTGAGACATCCACATAGTCATTAACAATTATTAAAGTGCGAAAACAAAACGTAGATGAACACGACCTTCACAGGTAGCCCATTGGGAGTTTGTCGCTAACCCACGCTTAAAACTCATCATACTCTTAGAACTCCTGGAAGTCCTCCTCCACGACTTCATCTTCTCCTGTGTAGTGTTTGCAACGTGGACAACCTGGGGGAGGGTTGGTGTGTAAAGCAAGGGCGAGTACACATCAACATACTCATCAATTGTCCCGTTTGGCTGTAGCGGACTAGCTTTATGTGGGGTTAAAGTCAAGCAGTTGCTTTTAGTTGGTCAAGTTATTATTATCAGTAGAGAGCCAGGTTTTAGCATTAACCCAAGTTGTTAGCCCAAAAGTACCTTTACCAAACGGAAATAATACCAGAAACCATAACCATAATCATAATCAAAACCATCATCATCATTATCACTTTTAAACAAAACATCTCTGATCAATGTGTCTCTAATCAATGGAGCTCCCTTGGACGCTCATAACCGCGAGCACGACTGATATATCAGTTTCATAACACTCTGCAGAGGTTGTGCACTTTACCCACAAGCTGTGATTCCCTTTTACCTCGGGCTAATCAAACCCTTAAACACTACCGACGTGAATAGGCAGGGTTTCACTATGTAGCCTTTACAACGATTCCCTGAGGCTGTAGCCGCCCGTTAAGTTTACTAAATGTACTGCACTCCTCCCCAAGGGGCAATCCACCCTCGGCAGAGCGAGCCGCATACACCAAGCCCTAGTTCCTCTAATTATTCAGCTAAGGGCATCCCATACCACCCTCATGGTTGCACTATTTTCCCGGGTGGTCATCCAACGAACCAGTCCTTACAGAGAGGCACTCGAGAAACTGCTCGAGTCTCCTTAAATGTCACAATATCATCATCATAATCAAAAGGAAAAACAACGTATCATAAATAATCTCACCATGTTCATTGATTAGTGTGAAGCACTAGCATAGAGCTAAACCAAAATAACCGAACCCACATAGGTAAACAAGGACAGGATAAAGAAAGCTAGTAAATCCTTAGGTATAAATTGTGTAAATGCGGGGAGTGAATTATAAAATGAGTAGGACATAGATGGGTCAAGGGACACTTGCCTTCACCAACCAGCTGCTGATCAGGGTCTTCACCTGCAACTCCTTCAGACTCCGCCAACTGACCGTTACCTATACGAGTTCAAACATACATTCCACGATTTTAATACAAAAGGAACAGTACACCACACAGTAGAATATAACAAATAAGCAGACGCTTGGCGCAGAGCTCGCACCTACGACTAAGCGAGAAAGAGAAAAAACAACGGTCGGGGCTACGGTCGAAGGGCAATTACGTTAAGCAGCTATGGATTAAAATACTTGTCTAAACATAACCATATTAACTTGACAATCACACTATACATAAAATAAAGTTACGCTACACGTTTAATTATTATAAACAATTCAAGGTAAATTTAAAAGAATTTTCGCGCGGTGAAACGCACGACGGCACACGCGAACTAAACTGAAAATTGGGACAAGTTGCCGCGCGATGAAACGCGCGACAGCACACACGAACTAAGTTAAAAATAAAATGAGTCGTCGCGCGACGCAACACTTAGACTAAACTAAAATTAAACGAATCGTCGCGTGATGAAGCGCGCAATGAAACACTTGAATTAAATATGAAAATAACGTAAAGTGTCGCGCGACGAAGCGCACGACGGCATATGCCACTTGAAGTGAATTTAAAACAAAACGTCGCGCGACTAAACGCATGACGCAACACATTAAATAATCTAAAATTAAAATAAATCGTCGCACGATGAAGCGCGCGACGCAGCACACTAATAAATTTGAATTTAAAATAAATCGTCATGCGCTAGGGTTGCGCGCGTATGCGAACGCGCCGAGCCGCGCCATCACGCCGGGGGCCGAACGGCCGCACCGGAGGGGCACGCCAGATCGCGCAGGGGCCACGCCCGAGGGACCGAACGGCCGCGCCGGACCACGCCGGGGCCGCTCCGGGGCACGCGGGGAGGGTGCCGGGGGGTCGCGCACCCCGAAGAGGGAAAGGAAGGGAGGGAGAGAGGAGGGGGAAGGGAAGCTCTCCTTGGAATCCGACGATCGGCGATAACCGTCCACCGGATCACATCTAGGACAAAGGAGGTGGAAGAGAGGGAGAGGGAAGTTGCTGCGCGGGAAACAAAAATGAGATAGAGAGAGGACGCGCGCGCTAGGGGCTGGCCCAAAAACCCACTGCACACACGACCACTAATCGAAAGAAAAACGCGAGTCGAAAACCGAAACGAGACGGACGCGCGATTAAACACAACATTAGACAAAAGAAATATGCTTCGGCATGATGCAACAACCATGTCAACTTAGGGTTTTGTTTACACGCGATACAGACACCGGTCACTATACTGCTTTAAAACTTGGAAGGAGCGAAACGGGAAGAGAAAAGAGGGTAACGCCTGACTTTGGTGAGTATTAGAGAAGAAAAATTATACCCCTCAAATTCAGGGTGTTATAGGTAGACAGGAGCCTGTCGTGGCGGAGGGATATAGTTGGTGTTTAGGGACATACTAACTTTATTACATCACCCAAACATAAATGTCTTAAATAGTTTCATCATCAAAGTACATCGGATATAACATAGGCGATCTTCCACAGGAAGATGATTGGCACATCGTTAGACTTGTACTCGTCAACATCTTCGGCAAAGTCTTCTTCATCACCCTCTGATCAAAATATTAGCAAGGGAGCTCACTTATGGTCGGGGCTTAGCAAGTGGGAGGAGTAATGCAAGTTTAACAAGGTAGACTATGGGTAAGCGATAAGCATTTTAGTTGGTCAATGTTTTATTAACAACACCTAACTTACTAGTTGTAAATGTATCCCGAAATTCCCAATTAAACAAAATTACAAGATTATATCTCAAAAACACTTAAGTGAAACCACTTAAGCAAACCATTTATAGATCATCAGATCACGATTTATTTTCTATCTTTAAGTTCAGTTATCATGTGAGGGTCTAGGTTGCTCTTAACCGTGAGCACGGCTGACATATCCGTTTTTCACTCTGTAGAGGTGGTACAACTTTACCCACAAGCAATGTATCCCCTCTAGCCTGGGTTGTACGGACCCATAAACACTGTTGAGGTGAATGGCTAGGGATCCATTATAAGGCTTTCACAAAATATCCTTAGTACAAAGCGACCCGCTAAGGTTTCCACGTCAGTATTGATGGCCCTCTAGGCGAGTTAACTTAGCCAAGACTACCACCCCATGTTAACATGAGATACCACCAAACAACTGCCGCTCCCTCTTGCCCATCTTTCAGGTAGGGTTGCTAAGCACTATGTTTATAGAGCTATTTAACAAATCCAGAGCCATGATAGCACTCGTGGTTGCACTGTTATCCTGAGTGGTCACTCCATGTTCTATTTAATACGAAATGATCTTGTTTAACCATCAGGTTAGCATCATAATATGAATTTTATTCCGAAACAATAGTATCATTAAAGAGTGACATTATAATTATAAGTTGAGCAGTAGCATAAATTGCTAAGCATAGTATTTATCCTAGGGTAATCAAAGAAATATGGTTGTAATTCTGACAGAAATGCAGAGGAAGAATCCACTTGCCTTGCTCAAACGTGTCCTGCGGGTCATCTTCGAACATATTCGGTTCTTCTACCACACAATCAGCTTCTAATATAGATTCACATATCGTACATACAAAAAACATATACCAATAAATAAGCATACACCATTACAAAATAAACATACACAATACAAATCATACTTATAAAAGAAAATCGTCTGAAATAGAACCTAATTTGTAACTATAATATAAGTCTACTCATATCGACGTCCATCTCATTTGCTATGACGTAATATACTAATTTTGTTTTTAGAATTCACTAGTGAAAACTATATGGCAAATAAATTATGGAAACACATGCTATATAAATTCATTTAAAATAACATAGATACAACACTAAACCAAATTCTACATAACTAGTTTATTTATTGACTAATTGTTCCAATTGTAAAACACGTTTCAAAATTTTAGTTCTATTCTTTATTTCTTAAATGGAAATTATACGTATCGTTACAATGCTATTTATAAATCACATAATCTTAATATTTTAAGAACTAATGTAAACTACTAATTTGGACTATAGTAAACATAATCATGGCTATATTATTTTAACATAAATAGAGATTCTACTATTTCTTAATGAATAAGTAATATGTATATGAACACATGTATCATGACTAGCAAAAATCTAAATCTTAATCTGACTAAGAAGATGTGGCCTAGTGCCCCTTTTAATTTCTTATATCTGTAAAACTACATTTAAACAACTACTAACATAATACTATTTCATGCACTAAAACGAGAAGTTAATAGCAAACGTTTCTAGTACTAGTTTACAAAGTTAATAAACCGTAACATAACTTATTTATATTCAAAATATAAAATGTCCATATCAAAATATTGCTACAGGTGCTAGTTCACAATTAAACGTATATGTCAGGAAGTAGCAAGAAAAAAACAGTGATATCTTTTTAATGGCTTCTGAACTAAAAAATATCTGAACAAGATCTACACAAAGCCAGGGAATAAAACGCAAAACGTTCATCTTCTACCTCTGGCTAGTTCTTGTGCGCATGGAGATCGGCGAGTGGGAGCAGGACAGCCAAACAAGGGGCAGGGCAGTGGTGGTTGCCGGGGTCGCGGCTTCAACGATGCAGTGGCGAACGACACTCCAGCTTCGGTCGACGGCGAACGGCACGGCGGGGCTCGGCCGGCGAGCTCCACGGCAAGATAGAGGAGGGCGCACAGAGGGAAACGAGGTGGCTGGTGTCAGGGCACGGCTCCGAGGTGGCTGGTGTCAAGGCACGGCTCCAAGGGCGTGATGGGGGTTTTATAGAGTGAGGGGAGGAGAGAAGACGCCAGGGAGGGATGAATTGTGGTCGACGGCCGTCAAGCACCATCAATGGTAGTGGCCATTACTATGGCCGTTACTGGCCTATAGAAGAGGGGAGTGGGGAGGAGAGGAAGAGGGAGGGTCGGCGCCAGGGAGAGAGAGGGCTGGGGAAGGGGAAGGAGCACCGACATCCGCCCTGGCCGATCGTCGAACGGTCGTGGAAGACGAGGCATCGGTGGCGGCGCGTCCGAGCATGCCCACGCGGCTGTGACGCCCTGGGTGGCCCCACCTACCGGTGATTGAGGGGAGTGGGTCAAGGGGCGCGGCGACTGGCCTTGAGATGGGCCCTGATGGGCCGACCTGGCCGATTAGATTAGGGTTTCAATTTTTTTCCTTTTATCCTTATTTCCCAAAAATATAAATAAATATATTTTTAAATATCTCTAAAAATTCATAATAATTATACAAATAATATTTATTCTTTAAAGAATTTATTTTTGGACCAAAGTCCTCAGATAAAAGAATTTTTTATAAAAACAAGCATTAATAAAATATGAGCAAACAAAAAATATTCTAAAGGTAGGTAAGATCAAACACTTGAAAGAAAAATTCTTTACTATATTCACTACTAATAATTTAAATGCATTATTTTTAGTTGACGGTTTTAAGGTGTCACATTTGCCTATGCGTCATGATGTTGTTTTTGCTCCTCGTACTATGATTGCTTCATCTAGCGGTTCATATGCTCATAGTAGGAGTAGACCTAGGCGTCGTGCATCTTATGTTGTTTCTCATACACCTAAGAATTCTTTAAATGGTCCTTCAATGCTTTACCGTACTTATGATGCTTCAAATATGCTTTATAGTAAATCTAGTAAAGTTTGTGCTAAATTGTCTTGCAGGTGTATGCATCCGAGGGCTCAAGCTAGATAATCGAGAGCGGATGCCCAAACCACATGATGGGGGATAAGAAGATGTTCACCTCCTAAACCCTAAGCCTAAATTGTCTTGCAGGTGTATGCATCTGAGGGCTCAAGCTAGATAATCGACAGCGGATGCCCAAACCAAATGATGGGGGATAAGAAGATGTTCACCTCCTACGCCAAGAATAAGGATTCCCACAACACGATCATATTTGGAGATGGGAGCCAAGGCAAGGTGAAAGGGTTAGCTAAGAGAGCGATTACTACCAAGCATTCAATTTCTAATGTCTTTTTGGTAGAAGCGCTTGGATATAATGTGCTTTCCGTTAGCTAGTTATGTCATATGGGATATAATTGCTTATTTATAAATGTGAATGTAATTATCTTTAGAAGGAGTGATGGTTCATTATCATTTAAAGGTGTATTAGACGACAAGCTTTATTTGGTTGATTTTACTAAAGAGAATGCCGATCTAGATGCATGTTTAATAGCTAAGACTAACATGGGTTGGTTGGGCATCGCCGTCTAGCACATGTTGGGATAAAGAACCTTCATAAACTTCTAAAGGGAGAACATGTGTTAGGACTAATCGATGTCTATTTTTAGAAAGACAAACCTTGTGTAGCATGTGAAGCAGGAAAGCGAGTGGGAACAAGTCATCCAAGCAAGAATATAATGAAAACTTCAAGACCACTAGAGCTTCTACACATGGATATATTCGGACCCGTTACTTATCTTAGTATTGGGGGAAGTAAGTATGGTCTAGTCATTGTTGATAATTTTCCCTCTTAACTTTGGTATTCCTTTTGCAGGATAAATCTAAAACCTAAGTTACACTAATGTGCTTCCTAAGGCGGGCTCAAAATGAGTTCGAGCTAAAGGTTAAGAAGACCAGGAGCGACAATGGTTCTAAGTTCAAGAACCTTCAAGTGGACGAGTACCTTGAGGAGGAAGGCATCAAGCATAAGTTCTCCACTCCCTACACTCCACAACAAAAAAGTGTAGTGGAGAGGACGAACATGACCCTCATCGACATGGCGAGAACAATGCTTGGAGAATACAAGACACCAGAGCGTTTTTGGTCGAAAACCGTGAATACGGCTTGCCATGCCATAAACTGGCTCTATCTTCATCGCCTCCTCAAGAAGACGACATATGAGCTCCTAACCGGTAACAAACCCAATGTATCTTATTTTCATGTATTTCGGAGCAAATGCTACATTTTGGTTAAGAGAGGTTGGTATTTAAAGTTGGCTCCCAAAGTCGTTGAAGGGTTTCTACTTGGTTATGATTCAAATACAAAGTCATATAGGGTCTTCAATAAATCCTCTAGACTTGTTGAAATCACTAGTGACATTGTCTTTGATGAAACTAATGGCTCTCCAAGAGAGGAAGTTGATCTTGATGACATAGATGAGAACGAGGTTCCAACGACCGCAATGAGAACTATGGCGATAGGCGATGTGCGACTCCAAAAACAACAAGCACAAGATCAACCTTCTTCCTTAACGATGGCTCAACCCAACTCAAGATGAGGAACAGGTACCTCAAGACAACGGCCTAGATCAAGGGGGAGAGCAGGAACAAGATAAGGAGTAGGAAGAAGTCCCACATACACCTCCAAACCAAGTCCGCACCAACATTGAAAGGGGTCATACGGTGGATCAAATCTTAGGTGACATCAGCAAGAGAGTAACTACGTGTTCATGTATTGCTAATTTTTATGAGCATTACTCTTTTGTTTCTTCTATGGAGCCTTTCAGTTTAGAAGAAGCCTTGCAGGATCCGGACTGGGTGATGGCCATGCTGGAAGAGCTCAACAACTTCAAGAGAAAGGAAGTCTAGAGCCTGGTGCCACGTCCAAAGCAAAATGTTGGGGGAACCAAGTGGGTGTTCCACAACAAACAAGATGAGTATGGGGAGGTGACAAGAAACAAGGTGAGACTTGTGGTAAAAGGTTATGCCCAAGCCATAGATTTGGATTTCAAGGAGGCTTTTGCTCCTGTAGCTAGACTAGAGTCTATTTGAATTTTATTAGCCTATACTGCTCACCATTCCTTTAAGCACTATCAAATGAACGTGAAGAGCACCTTCCTCAATGGGCCAATCATGGAGGAGGTGTACGTGAAGCAACCCCCTAGCATCGAGGATGACAGGTACCCCAACTGTTGGGGACTTGTTCTCAAATGCTATGAATCAAGAACAAGGCAACACACAATGTTAAATATTAAAGCCCTTCGTCCTTCGAAACATTATCTCCCCTTGAGTATAATGAATTTCGGACGAAGGTTATGAAGGTCATACCTTCATAATCATAATAAAAGATAAGAAAAGATTTATGTATAAAATACAGAAGATAACATAAATACTTTAAACATCACTTATTAATTTATTTCTATTCATTTTTCTTATATAAATGATGATAAATTACAAATGTACCTTTGGCTTGAAGGAAAGTAAGAGTACAAGCGTGATACCAATGCCAAGTCAGCGTGAACAGTACAGGAATACTGTTCATCTATTTACAGGCACGAGACGCAGCCCATATAAAATTACATTAATGCCCCTTACTTTTATCAATAACTCTATGGTAATTCTTCGAGGGCTGATTTGGCTTTTCATCTTTAAGTCGGTTTCCCCTTTCTGCTGTCATGCCGAAGCTCCTCTACACATAGCTTCGTGTTCGTTTCATCCTTCGTCATGATCGTCTTCCATTTCAGTCAAGCTTCGTCTTGACCATGCTTCTGTATACCCGCAACCTGGTTCCGAAGGTACCTGTTTACATACTTAGGAAACATTGTCAAATAACGTTTTTGAGGACCTTCGGAAGCCGAAGGCCCCCAATAGTAGCCCCTCGCAATATTAATTTGCTGTAATGATAAATTCATATTGCGATATGGAAGAAGGCCTTAAGCCGAAGGTCCGAAAAAACACCTTCTCTTTGCTAGAATAGCAACAGTCTTTGACAAGCGGGACCCTCCAGTTTCAACGCTCTGGACATATAAATAAGAGCTCACCCCAAGTTATTTGGTACGCTCTCTTGCCAACTGCTTTTACTCACCCAACTTTCAGCCTGCGCGCAACAACACTTCCTTGGTGTTTTAGATTTTAAAGCTTCGGTTTAGAGTGCACTTTCTCAGCATTTGCAAGGATGTCTGAAGATAAAAAAGCTGTTGGTGATTCGAAGCTAAGTCTTTTTGAGGAGATGCATCTGGGTTTTCTTCAATCAATGTCGAAGACTAATACAGAGAAGATTACTAAAGAAATTTTGGAGGGTTTATCTGAAGATACTGGTGACAGTGACAGCTATGATGTGGATAGTGGTGGTGAAGACTCCGAAGATCGACCTTGGCGACCAAGCCATGCGGTTTTTGGCAAATCAAGTATTAAAGAAAATCATCTTGTCAACATGAGGGGCAGATATTTCCGGGACTTGTCCGTTGTGAGGGCTGATGAAGGAGAGAAGACTTGCCCAACTCCTGAGGAAAATGAAGTCGTGGTATTCCGAAGCTTCTTGAAAGCTGGACTACGATTTCCCTTAAGCAGCTTTGTTGTAGAGGTGCTGAAGATATTTGAAATCTATCTTCACCAACTTACCCCCGAAGCAATCATAAGGATGAATATCTTCGTGTGGGCCGTGAGAAGCCAAGGCTTGGAACCTGATGCGAAAAGCTTCTGCAACATACATGAATTGTTGTACGAAACAAAACCCTGGGGTAAGGAACAATATCACAACAATTTTGGCTGCTACAGCTTCGGCTCCCGGTCTGGGTCAAGCTGCCCCGTGCCAACCTTTCGAAAGAGGTGGCCCGACGACTGGATGACGGAATGGTTTTATGTGAAGAATGACTTGAAATCACGAGAAGATATAAAGAAGATCATTATGCGTCCCATCTGGCAACGCTTCGGCATGCGGAGGCCGAAGGTGGAAATGAATGAAGCAGCCGAAGAATGCCAGAGAGCCTTCGGTGTTGTTTGCTCTTTTATTGGGACAAGGGATTTGGTCCAATAACATATTGCCTTCAGAGTATGGCCACTTATGGAAAAATGGGAAATGCCGCAAGAGACCATTAAAGAGACCGACGAAGGTGGACTAGTCAGGCTGAAATACACATTCAAATATGGAGATAAATTCGTAGAGCCAGATGATGACTGGCTAAAAAGCATTGAAACTGTAAGTGATGAACTGCTTGGGGTATATTCAAAGGCCGAAGATACTGCATTGTCAGCAGCCTTCGGAGGCCAAAAGAAGAAGAGGCTGAACCGAGTATTTGACTCAATTGGGTTCGTCTACCCCGACTACCATTATCTAGTGCGAGGGCAAAAAAGAAAGAATACTTCCTCTGCGAAGGAGACTGCTTCAGCTGCTCCTAGTGAGCCGGCGCCGAAGAGGAAAAGAGTAAAGGTTCTTACACACCGGCCACGTTATATTGAACTAGCCACAGTGCCTGAGTTCGCCGGTGAGACCTCTTCGGCCACCGAAGCTAAAAAATCAACGCTGGTGCCAGAAATCGAACCGCTGGCCGAAGTGCCAGCAACAAAAAAGATAGAAGAAGCAAAGACTGAAGAAGCAAAAACATTAGAAGTTTTAAGTCCTTCAGTAAAAATTGAGACAGAAAAAAGCCAGAAGGGTCCAACAGTGACCCTGAAAAGAAAAAGGATGGTTAATGTGTTAGATGTTTTGGAGACAATTAAATCTTCAAGTATAACTCCAAAGAAAACCGTTGAAACTTCTGAAGTGTCTACTGAAGCCTTTGTTGCTGAAGCTTTGAAGCAACAACTTGAAGCTGAAGCTGGGCCTTCAAAGCCCACCAAGGAAAAACCTTTGGAAACCGAAGAAACAAAAGTTACAAATGCAGCTTTGGAAGCCGAAAAAATAAAATGACAGAGCCAATTTTGGTTGAAGAAATTGACACTGCTGCCCCCGAAGCACCTTCCAACATACACGATTACATTATGCGACATGCTTCGGGAAAGAAATTATCTGAAGAAGAGATTTATGAAGCTAATCACTATGCCAGAGAATTAAAATATCCGAAGGGGGCACTAGTGTTCAATGGGACAGACGAAGATGACTTCCTATACTGCCTCCCTGACAATAAAGAATTATCTGTCTGCCGGGAGATGGCTAGGAGTATGGGGTTTCCGAAGCTTGAAGCTGGACTATGCGCTATGACGAAGGAGGATCTTGCGGATAGCCTTGCATATAATAGTCTGAAGGTGTGAGAATTGTATATTTGGAAATTTATAATTTTTAAATCATTTTTTATTCTTATAGTAATTCTTTTTTCATATAGGGTTTAATACTGAGCAACGCCTTGAGAGCGCAAAAGAATGCTGAAGACGAAAGCTATAATATTGCCTTCAACAACCTACGAGCAGAGGTTATCAAGCTGAGGAACGAAGCTTTAGAAAAAGATAAAATTCTGCTTACACTAGTGGATAAAATAAAGGAAGACGAAGCTACCTCTAAGGCTCAAGCTGAAGCCCAAAAACGCGAAATTCAGGATCTTCAGAAACAACTGGCCAGGGCTAAAGAAAAACGCATACTAGAAGAAACAAAACGAGAACTTAGTGATCAATGGGCAAATCATTTGGAAATAAATGTTGAAGAGCTTCGTGCTTCCAAGACAAGATACTATGATAAATCCATAGAGTGCGTTAAGAAGATAAAATCCAGCTTCGCCAGCGTTGGCGCATTCTCTAGTGAAGAGAATTTCACAAGGGGGGATCCAGAAGGCCCGATTGAATGGATCAGTCACGAAGCTGAGGCCTTCGAAGAAATCTTGAATAGCCACGGAGACATATGTGCTTTTTCGGGCGCTAGGGGGATTGCTACTGTGTTGGAAAGAAAAGGCTGTAACCATGTGAAGTCTTTAGCACAAACTAAAACTGCCTTGTCCCCCGAAGACATAAAGGACCCCTCGACCGAATCAAGCCTGGTTGGTGGAAAATTTTTCACCGACAAATGGGACAATGGCGGCCGAGAAATGGCTCAAGAGATCATTCAAAGAAGCGAAAAAGGCATCCATGATGCCAGGAAGATAGCAGAGGCTGCTGAAAAAGGCGCAAAGCCCGAAGGGCAAATAGGTATTAACTAGTGGTTTTTATTCTGTTGTAATTTTTGATTCTAGACTTTGTTCGCGGTTTGTAATAGTAATATAGTCGTATCTTCTCCTCCCTCAGAGCCTGCTGAGGCATCTCCGGGCCCCCACCCGAAGGGGGACGATCAAATTAGAAAAATGGCCGAAGCCATCATGGACAAGGTTGTCGATCAGCTACTGAACGAAGCTGCAGAAATAGTTCTTAAGGAGGATTAGATGCTACTGTGAAAATATTTGGAATGTAACATGTGTAATTTATTGTAACTTTGAATGTAATATATAATCTATTTATAGTTAATTCTTTACGATGCATTAAATTTTGCATACATACCATTTTTTGAGCCTTCGGCGAAAAAACACCTTCCCTTCTTTTCATGCTTCGTGAAGAAAATCTTTTATATATTACAAGAATTTCCATTCTTCTCTAATGAAGAATATCAAGCTTTGTGAAATATTCTCCGGAGCTATAAAAAAGTTTTATGTTGTCTCTCCAATGAAGCTACACTTCTTCTCAATTTATCTTGTGCCTTAGCACGATTTTCTCTTTTTCAAAACATTCTCCGAAGATCAATATTGTATCCCCTTCTTGTTCCAGATGTAATATGTTGTATGATGCTTATGTTATGCAAAATGATGTGATGATGTTATGTTATGCAAAATGATTTTGTGCCGAAAATACACACATCCCTGCAATAAAGCACACAATCTTTTTATATCAGCGCTGACTTTTCGCTGTAAGCCTCCCTTAGGAGCTTCTTCGCCTTTTACTTTCAGCAAGATCAGCGTTTATTTTTCGCTGTAAGCCTCCCTTAGGAGCTTCTTCGCCTTTTACTTTCGGCGGAATCAGCGTTTATTTTTCGCTGTAAGCCTCCCTTAGGAGCTTCTTCGCCTTTTACTTTCGGCGGAATCAGCGCTGACTTTTTGCTGTAGGTTCAGAAAACTTACACTGCACTCCCTTAGGAACGACTTTTTACTGCTTCGAATAAATTGCACTGTGTTCCTTAGAACAAATTTTTGATAATACAAAGGTCCTTCATGCCACCATAAATTCGTATGCTTCGGCAACTCAAGCCTATGGAGAAGACATATTTTTATTATGGTAAGAAACGAAACTGTTACAAGGAATTGAAAAACGATAAAAGACACTTAAACTTCCCATAATTGTTCCTTATTAACAAAAAAAAGTAATACTGAAGGTAAAAATGCGAAAAAACTGCTGTCGAGGTAGGATATTTATCAGTAAATGTGCTTCGACTCTGGCACAGTGCTATTGACTGTGCGAGCTTCGGAGTCCTCTCTGAAGTCCCTCTGAAGGTGAGTGTGCTGACTCCCTTCTGGCTGCTGTCCTCGCTGCGTTGCTGGTGGCGGTGGAGGCTGTTGCCAAGATGCTTGGGGTTGACTTGTCGAAGCAACAGAAGCTGCAGAGTGATTGCCTACATATTCTGGGATGTAAGGCGAATGGTACGAAGCAGTGTGCATGACCTGCTTCGGCTGACTCTGTTGTGCTACAGCTTCTGCTATCTCCTTTTGCTTCTGGATGGTGACGTGGCACATCCTGGTGGTATGACCCTTGTGTTCACCACAGAATAGACAGTAAATTCTTCTTGGCTGATCCCCAAACCTTCCCCCGAAGCCCCTGGCGCCTCTGCCCCTTGGCGCTGGCGACCGAACAGAGCTTTGCTGTTGTCCCAAAGCTTGTGAAGAGTATTGTGGCCTTTGCTGTTGGCTCCCTCTATCATCACTTTGAGTGGAGTTATGAATTGACCTGACATGCCTCGTATGAAATCTTCCTCCGAAGCCCCTAGTCATTTCAGAGAACCTAAATGCCTCCTCCCTTCTTTGGCGGAAGTCATTGTCGGCCCAGATGTACTCGTCCATCTTCTGAAGCAGCTTCTCCAAAGTTTGTGGTGGCTTCCAGGCAAAGTATTGCGCTGAAGGTCCCGGCCGAAGCCCCTTAATCATGGCCTCAATGACAATTTCATTGGGCACTGTTGGCGCTTGTGCCCTCAGACGCAGAAACCTTCGGACATACGCCTGGAGGTATTCTTCGTGGTCCTGGGTACACTGGAATAAAGCTTGAGCAGTAACTGGCTTCGTCTGAAAACCTTGGAAGCTAGTTATCAACAAATCCTTCAGCTTCTGCCAAGAGGTGATTGTCCCTGGTCGAAGGGAGGAGTACCAGGTCTGAGCGACACTCTTGACGGCCATGACAAAAGACTTTGCCATGACTGCAGTATTGCCACCATATGAAGATATATGAAGATATGGTTGTTTCATAGCTCATCAAGAATTGCTTCGGGTCTGTATGACCGTCGTACATGGGGAGCTGGGGTGGCTTGTAAGACTGGGGCCATCGTGTAGCCTGCAATTCTGTTGATAGAGGAGAAGCATCATCGAAAGCAAAATTTCCATGATGGAAATCTTCATACCAGTCATCCTCATTGTAGAAGCCTTCCTGATGAAGCTCTATGCGTGGAGGCCTTCGGTTCTGGTCATCTTGAACAAGATGACGAACCTCTTCGGAAGCTTCATCTATCTGTCTCTGAAGATCAGCTAAACGAGCCATCTTCTCCTTCTTTCGTTGCACCTGTTGCTGAAGGATCTCCAGGTTTTGGATCTCCTGATCCAAGTCATCTTCCGGAGGCATTGGACTAGCAGCCTTCCTCTTCTGGCTTCGGGCCTCCCTAAGAGAAAGGACGTCCTGATTGGGGTCCAATGGCTGCAAAGCAGCAGCCCCTGTCGCTGAAGCTTTCTTCGGCGGCATGACGAAGGTGATGCTTGCCGAAGGTGTTCAGAGCTCAAGAAATGGAAGTGAGTTCACCGGAGGTGGGCGCCAATGTTGGGGACTTGTTCTCAAATGCTATGAATCAAGAACAAGGCAACACAAAATGTTAAATATTAAAGCCCTTCGTCCTTCGAAACATTATCTCCCCTTGAGTATAATGAATTTCGGACGAAGGTTATGAAGGTCATACCTTCATAATCATAATAAAAGATAAGAAAAGATTTATGTATAAAATACAGAAGATAACATAAATACTTTAAACATCACTTATTAATTTATTTCTATTCATTTTTCTTATATAAATGATGATAAATTACAAATGTACCTTTGGCTTGAAGGAAAGTAAGGGTACAAGCGTGATACCAATGCCAAGTCAGCGTGAACAGTACAGGAATACTGTTCATCTATTTATAGGCACGGGACGCAGCCCGTATAAAATTACATTAATGCCCTTACTTTTATCAATAACTCTATGGTAATTTTTCGAGGGCTGATTTGGCTTTTCATCTTTAAGTCGGTTTCCCCTTTCTGCTGTCATGCCGAAGCTCCTCTACACATAGCTTCGTGATCGTTTCATCCTTCGTCATGATCGTCTTCCATTTCAGTCAAGCTTCGTCTTGACCATGCTTCTGTATACCCGCAACCTGGTTCCGAAGGTACCTGTTTACATACTTAGGAAACATTGTCAAATCACGATTTTGAGGACCTTCGGAAGCCGAAGGCCCCCAACACCAACCATGTGTATAAGTTCTCTAAGGCATCTATGGGCTTAAGCAAGCACAAAGACCATGGTATGAATGCCTTAGAGATTTCCTTATTTCTAATGCTTTCAAGGTCAGGAAAGTTGATCCTACTCTTTTCACTAAGACTTGTGATGGTGATTTGTTTATATGCCAAATATATGTCGATGGCATAATATTTGGTTCTACTAACCAAAAGTCTTGTGAGGCATTCAGTAGGGTGACGATGCAAAAGTTTGAAATGTTTATGATGGGTGAGCTGACGTACTTCCTTGGATTCCAAGTGGAACAGCTCAAGGATGGCATCTTCATCTCCCAAATGAAGTACACACAAGATCTTCTCAAAAAGTTTGGGATGAAGGAAGTAAAGCCTATCAAGACTGTGGCGGAACCACCCGAATTATTCCAGCTTAAGTGCCTAAGTCGCACCCTTAAAGGCAGCAACACACTTAAATCAGAATAACCCGTTAGTCCCTCGGATCTAGTCCGATAAAGCCACTTATCCAGGATCGAATACCACTAGCTCACTAGTGTCCATCTCAAAAGGAATCCTGAGTTCATGCAACTAGGGTTTCAACCAACTCCTACACGTAAGTGCACGATACAAGCCTACAAACATTAAGTGCAGTAAAATAGCATATATAAACGGTTATGCATAAAACTAGGGCTTGCCTGGAATTTAACACTTAGATAGTGTTTGCTGGGGAATACTCGCTTGGCGAGCATCTCCTATCCTAGCCTTTGTTCTGTCTGTCTATATTCAAGGTGTCTGCCAACACCATCTTGGAGTCAGCTCCACTCCACGTCCTTTATCCAGTACAATCATCATCTCTCGGTCCTAAATGAGATGCAGGATACATATGAATGAATATGATGAAATAGCACAAGATACTCCAAGTACATGATAGCGAACTAACATTAAGTTGGAAGACACCATAAACGACCATATGCTAGCATTAGTTATCTACACGTCATCAGCATACGTAGTCAATCATCACTAGAAAACAACAAACACTTCCTATAATTATCTATTGCAAACACGACATCATAAGTACAAGCATTCGCCACATTCACTTTTATCATTCATTAGTTACTTATTATTAAACTAGTTAAGTACGCATAAATTTACGATGACTTACAAATAGACAGACTTAGTTAAAAAGGAATAGTTGCTTAATCGGGTTTTACAATCATTCACAACCTTCTACTGCAAGCATACACCCCAGAGAACACACATGAGGAGATAGTTTATTCACAATTACAAATTGTACTACTTTAATGATGTTGGTTACTTAGTAGTATTAGCAGAAAGCCAAAGACATGACATTATTCATTTTGTTTCCCTAATATATAACTGCACTTGCTAACTGTTGATTAAGCTAAGCTACTTATTAGACCTTAAACAATTTAGTTCACTAACTTAGTGAGATGTGTACTACTTAATTATATATAACCCCAATTATACTAGTCACTTATTATTATTACTCATGTTTAGCCAAATCCTAAAACAAACAAGCAGTCGACTCAAGACAACTACAACAAAGTAGGGCAATCAATCACATTCAACATGTTTAGGACAACAGCATAGCAGTTGCTTGTTTCAGTTATAACTCACACGGTATATATCTAAACATGGTGAACAAATACTCTTTGGAAATCTTATTAAACACTCTATAACTTTGGTATTTTCATCTCAAGGTAATTAAACACTTAATAAGGTTAAATAGTGATACATGACAATTTTATTTAGATTTGGACAGATTCAGACTTGCGACTTCAAAAATTTATAACTAGAGACTCAGGCATTCAAATCAATTGATCCTAGACTTTCTGGAAAGCTAATTAAATGTTCTACAAATTATTTATAAACATCTCAGGTTAATTTAAAGTGTATCAAGAGTAAAAGACACTATAAGGCTTTGCTGTCCAGATTTGGACAGATTCAGGCTTCACACTTCAAACATCCATAACTAAATCTTCAGATCACCAAAAAGAGTGATGCAAGACTTTTTGGAAATCTTAGAAAAAGTACTACATAACTTTTGTAATCACCAAGAAGCGATTCTATGTTTAACCAAGTCAAACATTTCAGTTTTCGACATCTGTTTTGACAGTGGACAGAACACAACAACCGTTTTGTAAAATTCATAACTCTTAAACTATCAGGCCTGTGGTTATGAAATTTTAACACAAGCAAGATAGGAAACGCATCTACAACTTTCTTATAACGACCATGAACAGATTGTAACATTAACTTAAGCAAACAATTCAATCTCTGAAATCTGTACAGAAATTGGACAGATTCAGTTACTGAATTTGTGAACAACACAACTTCTAAACGATCAGACTTATAGGTGTCAAATTTTAACACAAGTAGGATAATAAAGTTATCTACAACTTTTCTATATGGCTTTTCTACAGAAAACATAATTTATTCTATCAAAAATACAGCATGACGAGAACAACACGTGCAGCACAAAACAGCAACTAATAAAATTCAGCTCCTAATTAGTTCAAGAATTGGCGCGTTCTAGAGACTTGAACCATTCTAACACTTTGACATTTGTTAGAGTTAAAATAACCAAGTGAGAACCAACAAGTCAACTTAACAATTTTTATCTGAGTTATTTTGTACGCTAGAATCACCACACACAATTAACAAACACATCCACCACAATAATCGGACCTGGTACATATATGTTTATCGATGCGCTCTTCACACAATAATTTGCTTTTTAAATTAGACATCACATGAGCACCACTAATTTTACCCGCAACCATAACCATACACATTTAGACCACAACAAGCAATTCATCGTGATTATGAGCTTAACCGAACCATCTAACTAGAGCAACCGCTAAATAACATACACGTCGGTTTGCCTGTCACTACATACATTACAACATCTTTATAAACACGCATATTCATAAGTATTTTCGCACACTGACCAAATCATACGAATCGTAAACCACTAATCTCCAAATCGCAATCACCACGCATTTACTTCCCAAATCATGAACGCATACATGTTTATCCTACGAACCGAGCATTTCAATAATTATCCTGAAAACAACTAATCTCCATTACACACTTGTATCACAAACCTAATTGACTTACTTGGAGCGTCTAGTCGAAATTGTGAGCACAATCATACACCATATACGAAGCATAATTTAACGAGCACATAATACGCATCATCACGACTCGACTTATAAATATAGAGAAGGCGACGACTACTTTGGCATGTCACCACCTCTCTATATAAGTCAAAACAATTTCTACTATCGACTAAGAGTTCTAAGTATTAAACACATTATTTCTTTCCACGCGCAAATAAACTTCAACTTAACACCAGTGACACCGATGGATTTTTACTAAACTCATCATGCACATAACCCTGTCTCGCATACAACCATATTGTGGCGTGCACTCGAGACACTTCAATCAATGTGGCGCGACCACTAATATATGAACTCTAACACTCATGTCTTAACAATACATCCTCCGCATAAACTAGCATTTTCTAAACTACTCATCACATCGATAAATATACTCCCTATAATCATGAATCCCATCACATTGCATAAAGCAAATACACTTTTCACATAAACACATATCGATGCATTTCCCAAAACATAATCCACATTTATTTATTTATTTAAACTTAGTCTTCGCATCAAACAGCGCATCACATATTTTCCTATCAAAACAAAAATACCCGAGTTCTTTTCTACTTCATTTGCTTCCCTACACGCGTCCATTCATACAAATATATTTTCACACACATATATAAACACGCAGGCACATCATCGACCGAACATAAATAAAACAAATCGCGAATCATTCAAGGCGAACAACCTGGCCGACTCGTGTCGCGCATGCATGCAATTAGTTTGGGCTCTTTGCCGACGAGCGATGCGCGAGGCGTGACGTCGACAAGGGCTGCGATTAAACGACATTCACAATCATTACACAATTTATTTGTTCAGTCATTTTATAAAATCAAGGAACACGGGACAGCGAGGAGCTCACCGCGGGTTTCGACGACGACGCGCAGGCGCTGCGCAGATCGACAGCGTGAGGCTCGACTTGGCGAGCACGACGCTGCGAAGGGCGTCACTGCTGCTGCTGCGGTGGCATTTCGTCGAGCACGCCGAGGGCGCGACACAGCGAGAACCCATGTGGCTACGCGAACTGGTGTCACGGCTGCTATGCGAGGTTGACGGCGAGCTCGCTGTGGCTATTGTTTTATGGGGAAGAGAGGAGGAGCAGGAGCCTAGAGCTGGGCGACATTGCTCCTGCTGATTTCCATGGAAAAAGTAGGGCGCAGGGAACAGCAGGGGGACGGCTCCGCTATTGTTGGGGCTTGGATGCGAGCAGGGATGGCATGCCCATGGAGAAGCTTCTACGCGCCGGGGAGAAGAGCTCCCTACTGCAGAACCCCGTGGAGAAGGGGCGCGCCCATGGGGTGAGCTCAGGCTTGAGCTATGGAGCAGGGAGGGCAACGCCCTGGAAGAGCTCTGCGAGCACCAACCATCGGAGCTGAGGGGGAGTGGTGAGGTTGGCCATGGGCGACGGCGGGCCACCTGCTCGAGCTCGGACCAGAGAAGTCTGCGCCATGGCTGGAACAGAGGGGAGGAAGGGCGTTGGGCAGAGGAGGCCGGCTGGAGCAGAGGCGTCGCTGGGGAAGAAGGGTGCTCGGCTGCATGGGCGCCGAGCGCCATGGCAAGAAGAAACCGAGCTCCCTCCCTGCCGCCGTGCAGAACCAGAGAAGGGATGGCATGGGCTGCTGCCGTGTGGGAGAAGAGGGCGACCTAGAGGAGTAGGCCACGACCATGGAGGCCCTTGCTGCTGGAGGTTCAAGAAATGGGGAGGGCGTCGAGCTCCCTTGGAGAAGAAGGCAAGGATGATGCATGCGTCGACTGAAAGGAGAAGAGGGAGAAATGTTGTGGCGGCTAGGGGTAGGGAGTGGTAATTTTATCCAACTTACAAGGGGAGGCCTCATATTTATAGACATGTGAGGGCTAGGGTTTTTAGTGGGCCAAAAGGGCTAGGCTGGATTTGGCCCAAAATGCTCAATCGGGCTGCGCTAAATTAATTCCCGGAAAAAATGCACCCGCGGAATTCGTTTGTGCAAAGACAGAGCGAGCCGGTGCTCGGTCGGACAGAACGAAGGATTATCCATACTAGGAACTTGATTTGTTTAGCGTCGCTCGGAAAATAATTCCTCGCACCCAATTAGGAACAAAATGAATTGAGACCGATTGGTTTCGGATTCGTGATCGAGAACAATCGGGTTGGGTTAATAAAAATCATTACCGGTGTTGATTTTTGAAATCGGATTGAATATAGAGATATTAAGCCGAGTCGGATAATAACTAATTAGATACCGACACAATAGAGCATTTCGTTTGAGAGTACGGACTCGGATTAATTTTTAGACATAGATCGAACATCGAAAAATTGGATTCGGACACCGATTGGATAACATAACAACTGTCGAGAGTCCGAATAAATGAGTCTGGACAAGAGTTGCGAGACGATATTGACTTTTGAATTTGCATTTGCCCCGAGAAATAAAAGTTTTAACAGGCTCCAAATTTGGCTATTCTTGAGATCGAATAATTCTTGGTGAAACATTCATGAGTAACTTGATAAATGGAGATAAATGTGATAAACAGGTAGAAATTTTCACTAAGCATCCGAGATTAGGATAAATCTCCCGACATAACGCGAAATAGACACCTGGGGTGTGTCATAGCCTTCCCCCCTTAAAAGAATCTCGTCCCGAGATTCGAATGAGGATCTTTAAAGGTGGAGAAGCATGTAACTTCCAAGATGAAGATAGATGCAAATTCATGAGATGTCATCTGACAAGATACTGAAGATAGATTTGGACCGAATACCGTGACATATTGAGACAAAATGCTACGATCACTCTGAGAGAATGTTCACAAAAGATAGTACATCAGTATAGTCTCGTAGTGGATCACAACTATTAACTGTGATACCCGCGCGTGCCGAGCAGCTCAACCATGTGTGCACCATAGTAGGCTCTCGGTTTCGTTGCGGCACCATCAGTCGTTAGTCATGGCATCCTTACCAAACGCAACCAATGAGAAATCCACATAGCACAGATAGACGGAGCCCATGAGAGTATGGCTCTGAAAATAAGAATGTGATCAGAGTTGAAGCAGAGATTGCCGGCAAAAGAGCAACACATGAGAATTTTCTTCAACTCAGAGAACTATTTTATGATTAACATGGAGATTATCAGGCAAGAGACTAGTATGATATTTGATATGAGGAGGAACCAACCATGAGATCAGGATTGATGAGCTTTTAGAGACATCAGAGAACCAAAGACAACAGCAACATCTATTGAACTAAATGGATACACTGTTTAAAGATAAAATTGATAAAACGACGTCATGATCCTCGGAGAAGGAGGTATGAGAATGACCAGAATTGAGAGATTTAGGCAGATCCACATCTGATACATGAGAACAGGTTATACCAGATAACCAGATAACGGGGAGAATCATTAAGGGATCCGGAGATTTAGATGATAAAGCCAACATGATTCACAAGGAAAAGATTACCAGATCCAGGTGAAGAGAAAGGTAGTCAAATGAGATCGATTAGGATGAGCACCAGAAAGGTTACGAAGATTCGGGACAGGATCTATGGAGAGGAACATGACCTTGATAGGGTTTGCGCAACTAGACACCAAACAACAATTTTTCTTTATTTCTTTGACACAACAAGGCACAAGGAGACTTGGGTTGGTCTAGCAGTCAAGCCATGGGGGTCTACAAGATGTGTATGTGTAAATTCAAGTGTTAAACACACAAGGGCTAGAAACACCAAAACAAGCACATGATAATTTTTTAAAGGTTTTACTTGCTAACCACAAGGTCGTTTGGAGGGGGTTCTTTTCATGAGTAGAACAGACAACATTTTTTTTTGTAAAAAGGGTTGAACAATTACAATACAACCTAGATAGCAAGACAAGAGAAACGCGTAGCACGACCTAACAAGACTTACCAATCTGACACGAGGTAAGGCATTTCTTATAGTTCCTAACATAGCAATACATCACATTATTCCCAATTTCTTATTATTCTAATAAAGGTGAGAGAAGCATGTTGATGCACAAGAGACAATCATAATGCGACAATCATGATGCATGCTCATTCTAGTCGTCTTCTCAGACCTAACTAATTTTTTCGGGTGCTTGCTACAGCATCCTTCCTAATAGTAGTAGTAGCCTTTATGGCTTATATAATATAGCCACCTAGCTACCCATCTATTTCCTAAGGCTTCACGTCCTAGGTCTATCTTTATCGTCCTGACAATCTATCCAACATTGGTTTATAAGCAAGTTTTACTTTAGAAAAGATTGGTAATCATGACTTATTGACTTCTCTATATTGGTATTCGCTCCGATACCAGCTGTGGCGGAACCGCCCGAATTATTCCAGCTTAAGTGCCTAAGTCGCACCCTTAAAGGCAGCAACACACTTAAATCGAAATAACCCGTCAGTTCCTCGGATCTAGTCCGATAAAGCCACTTATCCAGGAACGAATACCACTAGCTCACTCGAAGGTGATGCAGAGAGAAATACAATAAAGCATAATACCATAAATTAAGAAAGTATCATTAGTGATTACATTATCGGAGTTTCAAAAATAATAACCATAAATGTTAATGCAGCGGAAATAACTAACGGAGAAAACCGAGTAACATGGCGAAGCCTGGCCACGCTACTCCTCCTGGTCCTCTCCTGCGGAAGTAGTAACACACTCGATCATCTATCCCGGTGGCAAGGATGGAGGCCAAGTCACACCATCAACCAAATCAAGGAGGTACCTACAAAAATTATACCACAAGCAAGGCTGAGTATACTAATACTCAGCTAGACTTACCCGGTGTTAGGAGTCTACTCCTCTACCTCTAGACCATGCAGCTATTTGGCTGAGGGGTTTGGTTTGCCAAAAGCACTAGCTGTGTCTAAAATCAAGTTTTAGCTTTTCAAGTTCTAGAATAATAATTTTAGACTAGATGAGTACCTAGCTATTCATACATGGTATCAAACATTATATCAATCAACATCTTTTGCCAGTCATCTCATTTCCACTTATTACTCAATGAAGTACAATGGATCAAGCAGTCTCATTAGCTGCGAGATGCAGACGATTCGAATCGAGTTTTAACCTTGCAAGGTAAACCTAAACACACGACATGTAGGGGCACTCCATCCCCACACATATCAACCGTCCCCATTGATCCCCCGTTCGCGGCCAGGGCTCACCGCCTTGGCATACAATGCTCCACTGACCCCGGCCGCCGCCGTGCAGTGGCCGCACTTGTACCCACCATATCTAGAATGGGAGACCCAGTCTCAGGACAAGTGAGGGGAAAAGTCCGCGCCCGGCTTCACTCAGGTACTAGGTTTACCGGTTACCATATTTCTCGACATGTGTTTAGTACGTTCAAACGCTTGACACAGGTATCCGCACATTAATCCTTATTCCAATTTCGTCCCATAGACAATGCATCCCCATGGATCCGTGTCCATAGACCATCACCATTATGTTATCAAAACGGATACAACCAATTCCTGACCTCGCGCGAGTGCTAGAAAAATCACTCGACATCTACCGAGATCCTGATTTAGCATAGCAGCTACTCGACCTAGCATACTAGTGTCCATCTCAAAAGGAATCCTGAGTTCATGCAACTCGAGTTTCAACCAACTCCTACACGTAAGTGCACGGTACAAGCCTACAAACATTAAATGCAGTAAAATAGCATATATAAACGGTTATGCATAAAACCGGGGCTTGCCTGGAATTTAACACTTAGATAGTGTTTGCTGGGGAATACTCGCTTGGCGAGCATCTCCTATCCTGGCCTTTGTTATGTCTGTCCATATTCAAGGTGTCTGCCAACACCATCTTGGAGTCAGCTCCACTCCACGTCCTTTATCCCGCACGATCATCATCTCTCGGTCCTAAATGAGATGCACGATGCATATGTATGAATATGATGAAATAGCACAAGATACTCCAAGTACATGATAGCGAACTAACATTAAGTTGTAAGACACCGTAAATGACCATACACTAGCATTAGTTATCTACACGTCATCAGGCATATATAGTCAATCATCACTGGAAAACAACAAACACTTCCTATAATTATCTATTGCAAACACGACATCATAAGTACAAGCATTCGCCACATTCACTTTTATCATTCATTAGTTACTTATTATTAAACTAGTTAAGTACGCATAAATTTACGATGACTTACACATAGACAGACTTAGTTAAAAAGGAATAGTTGCTTAATTGGGTTTTACAATCATTCACAACCTTCTACTGCAAGCATACATCGCAGAGAACACACATGAGGAGATAGTTTATTCACAATTACAAATTGTACTACTTTAATGACGTTGGTTACTTAGTAGTATTAGCAGAAAGCCAAAGACATGACATTATTTATTTTGTTTCCCTAATATATAACTGCACTTGCTAACTGTTGATTAAGCTAAGCTACTTATTAGACCTTAACCAATTTAGTTCACTAACTTAGTGAGATGTGTACAACTTAATTATATAACCCCAATTATACTAGTCACTTATTATTATTACTCATGTTCAGCCAAATCCCAAAACAAACAAGCAGTCGACTCAAGACAGCTACAACAAAGTAGGGCAATCAATCACATTCAACATGTTTAGGACAGCAGCATAGCAGTTGCTTGTTTCAGTTATAACTCACACGTTATTTATCTAAACATGGTGAACAAATACTCTTTGGAAATCTTATTAAACACTCTATAACTTTGGTATTTTCATCTCAAGGTAATTAAACACTTAATAAGGTTAAATAGTGATACATGACAGTTTTATTTAGATTTGGACAGATTTAGACTTGCGACTTCAAAAATTTATAACTAGAGACTCAGGCATTCAAATCAATTGATCCTAGACTTTCTGGAAATCTAATTAAATGTTCTACAAATTATTTATAAACATCTCAGGTTGATTTAAAGTGTATCAAGAGTAAAAGACACTAGAAGGCTTTGTTGTCCAGATTTAGACAAATTCAGACTTCACACTTCAAACATCCATAACTAAATCTTCAGATCACCAAAAAGAGTGATCCAAGACTTTTTGGAAAGCTTAGCAAAAGTACTACATAACTTTTATAATCACCAAGAAGCGATTCTATGTTTAACCAAGTCAAACATTTCAGTTTTTTACATCTGTTCTGACAGTGGACAGAACACAACAACCGTTTTGTAAAATTCATAACTCTTAAACTATCAGGCCTGTGGTTATGAAATTTTAACACAAGCAAGATAGGAAATGTATCTACAACTTTCTTATAACGACCATGAATAGATTTTAACATTAACTTAAGCAAACAATTCAATCTCTGAAATCTGTACAGAAATTGGACAGATTCAGTTACTTAATTTGTGAACAGCACAACATCTAAATGATCAGACTTATGTGTGTCAAATGTTAACACAAGTAGGATAATAAAGTTATATACAACTTTTCTATATGGCTTTTCTACAAAAAACATAATTTAGTCTATCAAACATACAGCATGACGAGAACAGCACGTGCAGCCCAAAACAGCAACTAATAAAATTCAGCTCTTAATTACTTCAAGAATTGGCGCGTTCTAGAGACTTGAAACATTCTAACACTTTGACATTTGTTAGAGTTAAAATAACCAAGTGAGAACCAACAAGTCAACTTACCAATTTTTATCTGAGTTATTTTGTACGCTAGAATCACCACACACAATTAACAAACACATCCACCACAATAATCGGACCCGGTACATATATGTTTATCGATGCGCTCTTCACACAATAATTTGCTTTTTAAATTAGACATCACATGAGCACCACTAATTTTACCCGCGACCATAACCATACACATTTAGACCACAACAAGCAATTCATCATGATTACGAGCTTAACCGAACCATCTAACTAGAGCAACGACATAGCCCGCTAAATAACATACACGTCGGTTTGCCTGTCACTACATACATTACAACCTCTTTATAAACACACATATTCATAAGTATTTTCGCACACTGACCAAATCATACGAATCGTAAACCACTAATCTCCAAATCGCAATCACCACACATTTACTTCCCAAATCATGAACGCATACATGTTTATCCTACGAACCGAGCATTTCAATAATTATCCTAAAAACAACTAATCTCCATTACACACTTGTATCACAAACCTAATTGACTTACTTGGAGTGTCTACTCAAAATTGTGAGCACAATCATACACCATATGCGAAGCATAATTTAACGAGCGCATAATACGTATCATCACGACTCGACTTATAAATATAGAGAAGGCGACGACTAATTTGGCATGTCACCACCTCTCTATATAAGTCAAAACAATTTCTACTATCGACTAAGAGTTCTAAGTATTAAACACATTATTTCTTTCCACGCGCAAATAAACTTCAACTTAACACCAGTGACACCGATGGATTTTTACTAAACTCATCATATACATAACCCTGTCTCACATACAACCATATTGTGGTGTGCACTCGAGACACTACAATCAATGTGGCGCGACCACTAATATATGAACTCTGACACTCATGTCTTAACAATACATCCTCCACGTAAACTAGCATTTTCTAAACTACTCATCACATCGATAAATATACTCCCTATGTATTCACGAATCCCATCGCATTGCACAAAACAAATACACTTTTCGCATAAACACATATCGATGCATTTCCCAAAACATAATCCGCATTTATTTATTTATTTATTTAAACTTAGTCTTCGCATCAAACATCGCATCGCATATTTTCCTATCAAAATAAAAATACCCGAGTTCTTTTCTACTTCATTTGCTTCCCTACACTCGTCCATTCATACAAATATATTTTCACACACATATATAAACACGCAGGCACATCATCGACCGAATACGTAAATAAAACAAATCGCGAATCATTCAAGGCGAACAACCTGGTCGACTCGTGTCGTGCATGCATGCCATTAGTTTGGGCTCTTTGCCGACGAGCGATGCGTGAGGCATGAAGTCGACAAGGGCTGCGATTAAACGACATACACAATCATTACACAATTTATTTGTTCAGTCATTTTATAAAATCAAGGAACACGGGACAGCAAGGAGCTCACCGCGGGTTTCGACGACGATGCGCAGGCGCTGCGCAGATCGACGGCTTGAGGCCCGACTTAGCGAGCGCGACGCAGCGAAGGGCGTCGTTGCTGCTGCTGCTGCTGCGGTGGCATTTCGTCGAGCACGCCGAGGGCGCGACACAGCGAGAACCCATGTGGCTGTGCGAACTGGCGTCGCGGCTGCTACGCGAGGTTGACGGCGAGCTCGTTGCGGTTGCTGTTTTGTGGGGAAGAGAGGAGGAGCAGGAGCCTAGAGCTGGGCGACATTGCTCCTGCTGATTTCCATGGAAAAAGTAGGGCGCAGGGAACAGCAGGGGGATGGCTCCGCTGTTGTTGGGGCTTGGATGCGAGCAGGGATGGCATGCCCATGGAGAAGCTTCTGTGCGCCGGGGAGAAGAGCTCCCTACTGCAGAACGCCGTGGAGAAGGGGCGCGCCCATGGGGTGAGCTCAGGCTTGAGCCATGGAGCAGGGAGGGCAACGCCCTGGAAGAGCTCTGCGAGCACCAACCATCAGAGCTGAGGGGGAGTGGCGAGGTTGGCCATGGGCGACGGCAGGCCACCTGCTCGAGCTCGGACCAGAGAAGTCCGCGCCATGGCAGGAGCAGAGGGGAGGAAGGGCGTTGGGCAGAGGAGGCCGGCTAGAGCAGAGGCGTCGCTGGGGAAGAAGGGCGCTCTGCTGCATGGGCGTCGAGCGCCATGGTGAGAAGAAACCGAGCTCCCTCCCTGCCGCCGTGTAGAACTAGAGAAGGGATGGCGTGGGCTGCTGCCGTGTGGGAGAAGAGGGCGACCTAGAGGAGTAGGCCATGACCATGGAGGCCCTTGCTGCTGGAGGTTCAAGAAATGGGGGGGCGTCGACCTCCCTGGGAGAAGAAGGCAAGGAGGATGCGTGCGTCGGCTGAAAGGAGAAGAGGGAGAAATGTTGTGGCGGCTAGGGGTAGGGAGTGGTAATTTTATCCAACTTGCAAGGGGAGGCCTCATATTTATAGACATGTGAGGGCTAGGGTTTTTAGTGGGCCAAATGGGCTGGGCTGGATTTGGCCCAAAACGCTCAATCGGGCCGCGCTAAATTAATTCCCGGAATAAAAATGCTCCCACAGAATTCGTCTGTGCAAAGACAGAGCGAGCTGGTGCTCGGTCCGACAGAACGAAGGATTATCCGTACTAGGAACTTGATTTGTTTAGCGTCGCTCGGAAAATAATTCCTTGCACCCAATTAGGAACAAAATGAATTGAGGCCGATTGGTTTCGGATTCGTGATCGAGATCAATCGGGTTGGGTTAATAAAAATCATTGCCAGTGTTGATTTTTGAAATCGGATTAAATACAGAGATATTAAGCCGAGTCGGATAATAACTAATTAGATATCGACACAACAGAGCATTTCATTTGAGAGTACGGACTTGAATTAATTTTTAGATCGAACATCGAAAAATTGGATTCGGACACCGATTGGATAACATAACAACTATCGAGAGTCCGAATAAATGAGTCTAGACAGGAGTTGCGAGACGATATTGACTTTCGAATTTGCATTTGCCCCGAGAAATAAAAGTTTTAGCAGGTTCAAAATTTGGCTATTCTTGAGATCGAATAATTCCAAATTTGGTGAAACATTCATGAGTAACTTGATAAATGGAGATAAATGTGATAAACAGATAGAAATTTTCACTGAGCATCCGAGATAAGGATAAATCTCCCGACATAACGCAAAATAGACACCTGGGGGTGTCACAAAGACGTCGATGGGAACCAACGGACACTTGGACCTCGACGTAGAAGGTAAGTTCATAGATCAAAAAGTATACCGGTCTATGATAGGATCCATGCTTTATTTATGTGCAAGTAGACTAGACATTATGCTTTCCATTTACATGTGTGCTAGATTTCAATCCGACCCCAAGGAATGTCACCTTGTGGCCGTGAAGCGAATTTTGCGATATTTAGTTCATACGCCTCACCTCGAGCTCTGGTATCCTAAGGGGTCTACCTTTAACCTAATTGGATACTTAGACTCCGACTATGTCGGGTGCAAGGTTGATAGGAAAAGCACATCAGGGACTTGTTAATTTATAGGAATGTCCCTCGTGTCTTGGAGTTCTAAGAAATAAAATTCAATTCCCTATCCACCGCCGAGGCCAAGTATATTACTACAGGCTAGTGTTGTGCACAATCACTTTGGATGAGGCAAACCCTCCGGGACTTTAGCTAGAATGAGAGTGCAATCCTCTTGGCGGATAATCCCGTTGAGCATAGCTTCCGAGACTTATTTGGTGCTCAAGTTTTAGAATGTCATCGTCGGACCTCACAAGTCCTTGTGCATTGATGCATATGTTTAGGGGGAGGATATGCTACAACTTGACCCTTTGAGACTAATATGTTTCCTTGAGTTATGATGTTGTAGTCAAAGGTGGATTGAGAGGGAAAAGGTGGACTTTGTCACACCCGGTTTTAGAAGGCAAACCGAATGCGAACCATGTACGTGCCAGGATCAGTTATTCACGTACACAGCAGTTACATAACATGGACATCATCACACAGTGCTCAAAATAGTATTAAAAGGGAAATAATAGTCGATTACATCATACGTCTGAGACGTCCATATAGTCCTTACAATAAATCAAAGTATGGAAAAGAAACGTAGATAACCGCGGCCTTCACAGGCAGCCGACTGGGGGTTGCCGCTAACCCACACCTAGAACTCGTCGTAGTCTTGGAACTCCTGGAAGTCTCCTTCCACGGCTTCATCATCGCCTGAGCAGTGGTTGCAATGCTGACAACCTGGGGATGGCGGGGTTTGGTGTGTAGAGCAAGGGTGAGTACACATCAACATACTCAGTAAGTATCCTGTTTGGCTGTAGTGGACTAGCTTTATGTGGGGATAAGTCAAGCAGTTACTTTTAGTTGGTCAGATCATTATTTACTAATAGAAAGCCAGGTTTTAGCATTAACCCAAGTTATTAACCCGATGTACCCTTTCCAAACGGAAAGAATACCACTTACCAGCATCATAGTCATAACCAAAACCATCGATCTCATAGCCACCTGTACCAAAGTATCTCTGATCAAGTACCACTAATCACTGGAGCTCCCTTGGCCGCTCATAACCGTGAGCACGGCTGATATATCAGTTTTTCAAACACTCTGCAGAGGTTGTGCACTTTACCCACAAGCCGTGATTCCCATTCTGCCTGGAGATCATGACTCTCCATTGATCACTACCAAGGTGACCCAGCAGGGCATCACTACGTAGCCTTTACAAAGATTCCCCGGGGCTGTAGCCACCCGTTAGGTTTCCTAAATGCACCGCACTCCTCCCCAAGGGGCGAACCTAAACTTGGCAGAGCGAGCCACATACACCGAGCCCCATTGACGGCACGACGGCTAAGTGAACTACACCCCGGATCCTCTAATTATTCAGCTAAGGGCATCCCATTCCACCCTCATGGTTGCACTGTTTTCCCGGGCGGTCATCCATAGAACAGGTCCTTACGGAGAGGCACTCGAGAAACCGCTTGAGCCCCCTTGAAGACCACAAGTACAACATCATAATAAGAGAAGGGAAAACAGCGTATCATAGATAATCTCATCATGTTCATTGATTAGAGTTTGAGCAATAGCATAAAGCTAAACAATAATAATCCAACCCAGATAGGTAAACAAGGACATGGATCACAAAAGCTAGTCAATCCTTAGGTATAAATGTGTAATGCGGGAGGTGAATTAAAGAATGAATAGGACAGAGATAGGTCAAGGGACACTTGCCTCCACCAACCGACTGCTGCTCAGGGGCTTCTCCTGCGGGTTCCTCGGGCTCTTCGACCGGATCGTTCTCTATGCGATTGCAAACATACATACATCCACATATTTAATACAAAAGAACAGTACACCATACAATAGAATGCAATAAGTAAACAGACGTTCCACGCGGGTTCGCGAGTACGGTTAAGAGAGAAAGAGGAAAAGACAGTCGAGAAACAATCACGTTGCATGATTATAAATTAACCACTCGCTTGATGGACGGAAATTTAATGTAGACACTTTGTTTAGCGTAAAGTAAAGTCATGTTTCATGTCTAATCATTATAAGCAGGTGGAGATAAATAAAAGGATGGTCGCGCGGCGAGACGCGCGACATAGCACTCTAAAACAAATTAAGAAGTTAACGACTCGTCGCGCGACCGGGCACGCAACGAGACACTTCGCCTTAGTTATGAGGAGACGTTAAGCGTCGACTAAACTGAGTCCAAAGTGGAACGTCGCGTGAATACACACACGGCGTTACACCTTAAACAACCTGAAATAAAAATGGATCGTCGCGTGACGAAGCGCACGACGCAACACACAGATAGAATCTGAAATTAGATAAATCCGTCGCGCGGTGAAGCGCGCGACGCAGCACGCTAACTAACGGAGTTTGACATTAACTATCAACTAACAAATAATCATCGCGAGCGCGGGCGAGCGAGGATACGGTCGGGCGAGGCCGGGACGGGGGCGGGGCGACCGGGCCGGGGCGCGACGCGAGCAGCTGAGCCGGGGCCGGGGCGGTTGAACCGGCCAGGGGGGCGGTTGAACCGGCCAGGGGCCGCCGGGTCGGCCGGGGCCGCGCACCGGCGAGCAGGGGCGGGGGCCGCGCTGCGCGCGAGCAGGGGAGGGGCAGGGCGGGCGGGCGCCGCCACGGGGCCGGGACGGGGCGGGCGCCGCCGCGCGCAGGGGCCGGGGCGGGCGAGCGCCGTGCCGGGGAGGGGCGGGGACGGGCGGGCGCCGCCGTAGCCGGGGGAGGGCGGGCGAGCGCCGCCGCGGGGCCGGGACAGGGCGGGCGCCGCCGCGCGCAGGGGCCGGGCAGGGGCGGGGAGCGCCGCCGCGGCCGGGGCTGGGGAAGGGCGGGGGGCGCCGTCGCGCGAGCAGGGGGCGGGCGGGGCCGCGCGCCGCGAGCGGGGAGGGCAGGGGCGCGCGCGAGCAGGGGGAGAGAGTGGGCGCGCGCGGGGGAGAGAAGAGGAGGGAGAGGGAGAGAGAGAGGAGAAGGGGAGGGGAGCTCACCTCGGGGTCCAAAATCCGGTGATCGCTGTCTCCAAATCCTAGGGCACCACGGGGAGAGAGAGGTGGAAGAGGGAGAGGAGAGGTTGTTGCGCGGGAGATCCAAATGAGAGAGAGAGGGAGAAGGGGGGGGGGCATGGGGGGTTTTGGGCGCCAGGGGCGCGCAGGGCCGGGCAGGGCTGGGCTGGGCTAGGCTGGGCCGGGCCACTTCGCGGATCGAAAACCCACGACGAGCGCGGACCACTAAAAGGAATTAAATCGCGAATCGAAATCCGGAACGGAACGAGACAAACACTCAACATCTGACAAAGAAATGTGCTTCGGCATGATGCAACACACATGACACTTAGGTTTTGGTTTATACATGACACGGACACCTGCCGCTATACTGGTTTGAAATTGGGAAAAAGAAGCGAAACAGGAAAGAGAAAAGAGAGTAACGCCCGAATTTGGTGAGAGAAAAGAAGAAAAAAATTCTACCCCCAAATTCAGGGCGTTACAAACCTATCCCCCTTAAAAGAATCTCGCCCTCGAGATTCAGGGTTGGCTAGCAAAGAGCTCAGGGTATTTAGACATCAGATCATCTTCACGCTCCCAGGTTGCTTCTTCTTCAGAGTGATGATTCCATCTGACTTTGCACATTCTGATGGTCTTCCTTCGGGTGACTCTATCTGCAACCTCAAGGATCTGCACTGGCTCCTCAACGTAGGTCAAGTCTTCCTGGACCTCAAGACCTTCCACTGGCAACTGCTCTTCTGGCACACGCAAGCACTTCTTCAACTGAGACACATGAAAGACATCATGCACAGCAGACAAATTCTCTGGCAAACTGAGCTGATAGGCCACTTCTCCACGTCTTGCAAGAATCTGATACGGACCAATGTAGCGGGGTGCTAGCTTGCCTTTCACTCCGAACCTTCTGACTCCTCTGATCGGTGACACTTTTAGATAGACAAAGTCTCCGACTTCGAAACTCAGCTCTCTTCTTCTTGTGTCTGCATAGCTTCGCTGTCTTGATTGCGCTATCTTCAGATTCTCTCGGACCATCTTGATGTTCTCTTCGGCTTCAAGCAAAATGTCTAGCCCAAACACTTGCTTTTCTCCAGGCTGATCCCATTGCAACGGAGTTCTGCAACTCCTTCCATAGAGCGCCTGAAATGGTGACATCTTCAAACTGGCCTGGTAACTGTTGTTATAGGAGAACTCTGCATAAGGCAATCTCTTGTCCCATCCGGACTGATCTTGCAACGCACAGGCTCTCAACATGTCTTCAAGAATTTGATTGGTTCTTTCGGTCTGGCCATCTGTCTGTGGATGATAAGCTGAACTGAAATTTAGATGTGTGCCCAAGGCTTCATGCAACTGCTGCCAGAAATGAGAGGTGAACTGCGTTCCTCTGTCTGACACTATCTTCTTTGGCACACCATGAAGACAAACGATCCGAGATATATACAACTCTGCCAATACTGCACTGCTGTAGTTGGTCTTGACAGGTATGAAGTGGGCTGACTTGGTCAAGCGGTCCACCACTACCCAAATGGAATCGTAACCGGCTCGAGTGCGAGGCAATCCGACTATGAAATCCATACCGATTTCGTCCCATTTCCACTGAGGGATCTGCAACGGTTGCAACAATCCAGCAGGTCTCTGGTGCTCTGCCTTAATTCTTCGGCAACTATCGCACATAGCCACATGCTCTGCGATTTCCCTCTTCATTTCGTACCACCAGAATTTCTTCTTCAGATCCTGATACATCTTCTCACTGCCAGGGTGAATCGAATAGGCTGTCTCATGAGCTTCCTTGAGAATCAACTCCCGAATGGACTGGACATTGGGAACACACAAGCGGTCTTTGAACCATATCACGCCTTCTGCATCTTCTCAAAAGTCTTTGCCTCTCTCATCTAGAATCAGTCACCGGATCTCACTGATTTTCTCATCATTCTTCTGCGCTTCTTTGATTTCGCGCTCTAAGGTAGGTTCCAACTCAACTGTGACTCCTCGCAAATTGTTCAGAAATCCGAGACTCAACCTGTCAAACTCCTTGGCCAACCCATAAGGCATCGGACGAGCGACCATCAGATTGACCTGACTCTTTCTGCTCAAAGCATCTGCCACTACGTTTGCTTTGCCTGGATGGTAATGAATCTCCAACTCATAATCTTTGATCAACTCTAACCATCTTCGTTGCCTCATGTTCAACTCTGACTGAGTGAATATGTACTTCAGACTCTTGTGGTCTGTGTAAACATCGCATTTCTGTCCATACAGATAGTGCCTCCATGTCTTCAGTGCGTGAACCACTACTGCCAACTCTAGATCATGGATTGGGTAGTTCTTCTCATGAACCTTCAGCTGTCGGGACGAGTAGGCCACAACTCTTCCCTCTTGCATCAACACGCATCCCAAACCTGTGTAACAAGCATCACAATACACCGAGAAGGGCTTGTGCACATCAGGCAAGACTAGGACAGGCGCTGTAGTCAACTTCTCTTTCAGCGCTTCAAAGGCCTCTTGACATTTCTGGGTCCACTTGAACTCAACTTTGTTGCCTAGCAACGCTGTCATTGGTTTCGCAATCTTTGAAAACCCTTCAATGAATCGCCGATAATATCCGGCCATTCCAACGAAGCTCTTGATTCCTCGAGCATATGTTGGCGCTTTCCAGTTCAAAATGTCTGCCACTTTCTTCGGATCCACAGCCAATCCTTCTTTGTTGATTATGTGACCCAAGAACAGGACTTCACTGATCCAGAATTCGCACTTGCTCAACTTTGCATACAACTGGTGCTCTCGCAATCTCTGCAATACCATCCTCAAATGATCTGCGTGTTCTTCTTCGCTTTGAGAATAAACCAGAATGTCATCAATGAATACCACCACAAACTTATCGAGATAATCCATGAATACACTATTCATCAAGTTCATGAAGAACGCTGGCGCATTGGTCAAACCAAAAGACATCACTGTGAACTCATACAAACCATACTTGGTAATGAATGCCGTCTTCGGAATGTCCGAAGGTCGGATCCTGAGCTGATGATAACCTGACCTCAGATCAATCTTGGAGAACACACTGGCTCCTCTCAACTGGTCAAACAGATCTTCTATTCTGGGCAAGGGATACTTGTTCTTGATCGTGACCTCATTCAAAGCTCGATAATCAATACACATCCTCTTGGTGCCATCTTTCTTCTCCACAAATAAGACAGGGGCGGCCCAAGGCGAGGTGCTTGGCCGGATGTAACCTTTCTCTGACAGCTCATCAATCTGCTTCTTAAGTTCAACCAACTCTGGTCCAGATATTCTGTAAGCTCTCTTGAAGATAGGGGCGGTTCCAGGAAGAAGCTCTATAGCAAACTCAACTTTCCGCTCTGGTGGCATACCCGGTAAGTCCTTTGGAAACACATCTGGGAACTCGGACACAACCCTGATACTCTCAATTGGGTCTGCTTCACTGCTATCAACAGCTGTCTGATAACAACTTCCTTTCTTTGGCTCAGGCGGGACTAACTCGGTCACCACTTCCTCTCCTAGTGGGGACACCAACTTGATGGTCCTTTTATCACAACTGATAACTGCCTGATACTTATCTAGCCAATTCATCCCTAGGATGACATCTATTCCCTGAGTACCCATTACTATAAGGTTGGCGGGAAACGCTATCCCCCTTATTTCCACACTTATATTCAAACAAATGCTATCGGCTCGAATTCTACCACCGGCTGAGTCAATTTGAATGGGGGTTGACATGGTAGTAATTGGAAGATTATGTGCTTCTACCCATGATGTAGTAATGAAAGAATGCGTTGCTCCAGTATCAAATAACACTTCTGCAATATGGGAGTCGACTGGGAACATACCTACTATCATGCCGGGGGTCTCCTGAACTGCTTCAGCCTCCAAGTGGTTCAGTCTCCCATGATTATAGCGCGGCTAAGAGCGATTGCCTGCTCCAGGCTGAGGCACATTCTGCTTTGCTGGTGCATTGGGGCCTGACTGCTGCTGGGCTGCCTTCTTCGGACATTGCATCACCCAGTGGCCTTGCTCTCCACAGTGGAAACAGGCTCTGTTTCCAACCTGAGCTGGTGCTCCCTGATTGTTCTGCTGGGCTGCTGGGGCAGGAAGACGAGGTGCTTGCTGATTCTGCCTCTGAAACTAACCTCCTGACTGATTGCTCTGACGGTTCTGGTACTGATGCTGAGGATACTGCCTTTGGAACTGCTGATGCTGCTGAGGTGGACGCTGGTTCTGCCTGAACTGCTGAGGTTGATTGCCTGAGAAACGAGGACGACTGCTACTTCCAGGCTGGGGTCCACTGATCTTGCGCTTACGATCCTCCATCTCCTTACGCTTCCTCTCTGTCATGATTGCTCTGTCAATCAGGTGCTGGAATGTCGGGAAGGTGTGATTCATCAACTGATACTGAAGAGGGTCAACCAAGCCTCTCAGAAAACGGTACTATCGCTTGGCGTCGGTGTTGACATCTTCAGGAGCATAGCGAGACAATTGCAGAAACCTGTCTCGGTACTCACTGACAGACGATGGCCCTTGCTTGAGGGCCAGGAACTCCTCCTTCTTCACTGTCATCAGACCTGCAGGAACATGGTACTAACGAAAGCTACCTCTGAACTCTTCCCAGGTGATGGCGTCAGGGTGGGCATGGGTGGCGAGGTAAGACTCCCACCATGACTGGGCTGCTCCTCTCAACAGACGGGGACCATACAGGACTTTCTCCCTGTCATCGCACTGAGCGGTATGCAACTCCCGCTCCACAGTGCGCAGCCAGTCTTCAGCATCCATGGGGTCAGAAGAATGAGCGAACGTTGGTGGATGACCTCTCATGAATTCAGCACGCTTGTCTCTGGGCATCTGAGGCATCTGAGGCTGAGGTGGGGCCTGCTGCTGCTGCTGCTGCTGAATGGCGGCCAAAGTCTGACCGATGGCTTGAACTGCCTGAGTCTGCATCAGAAACATCTGCTCGATCGACATCGGGGGCGGGGGCGGCAGATGCTGCTGCTGGGGCACCTCCTCCTGTTGAGCGGCTCGCTCCTGCTGAGCACGCCTTCCTCCTCTGCGCCTGTTCTCTGACATCTGCAGAATGCAACCACACATCAGAACTGATCTGGCAAATCTTGCAGCATAAGAAAAGAGTATAGAATTCTTCAACAGCACTGAACAGATGAGCATCTTCACTGATCTCCAACACAGACCACACATCTTCTCAGATAAAGAGGAAAGTGGAATAAAAAGGTTTCCCATCTATATAACTAACTCCATTAACATAATAGGTAAACCAAAATGCAGGGGATGCCCACACTCTGGTGACAGTCATTACAAAGATCCAAACCAAACATAGTTCATCATGACAACCATAAATGCACAGGATATAGCAAACTACCCTGTCTAACTAAGACTAACTAAAGCGAGACTAACGCTAAGACTGTAGCTTCTACGTATATATTTCGTATTAATTACAAGATCCGACTGTAACGAGCTATGGTTCTAGAGTTATCTTGGTCTTGCAGTCGGGGTTGCCATAAGACTGGTGTCCACGCCGAGGTGAGCGGTACGGGTGCTGAGTCCCAACGGGAGCGGGGGAACCACCATCTAGGTGACGACGTTCCGCGCGCTCAGCCCGCAGCAGGGCGATCTCAGCACGAGCCCTACTCAGCTCGTCTAATGCATGGTCTAGCTCCGTGTTTAGCACGATGGCTAGGTTGACTGTGCTGCTCAACCTAGGATTGCCCTCACCGACAGGTGAGACAATCACGCCTCCTGTGCTGCCAGATGGACGGCGGGGGTAATACTTCAGGTCAAGGCCGTCAGCTGCCCCACCGAAAACCGAGCAGTAGTGCGAAAGAGCACGCCGTGCAGCATCTTGCATGGCTGCCTCAGCTGAGTCCCGCTCAGAGATAGAATAGTGCTCTGAGCAGGCCTCCGCACCCTGGAGACTGTTCTCCGGGCAGCGCACCAAGCAGGTTGCCTCCCAGCGGTCCGGGTAGACCCCGCGACTGTGCTGGTAGACCACACAGCGATACTCGATGGACCAAGTATGCCGGTTAAATGCCCAACGTAGCAGGGTGTCGAGCGCATCGTGGAAGTGACACCCGCGAGCAGCGTCGCGAGTGATGGGTCGAGCAACCCATCCTTCCGGCTCAGGGTTAGCAGAGAAGTCGTTGTCGTGGCTCGAGCTGTCGTCGCCACCTCCGTCGTCTGGGTCTCCTCCAGCAGCTACTCCAGAAGCTGGGGCACCCAGTGGTGGTGCAGGGGGCGCCTCCAGGGGAAGCACAGGGGAGCAGCTCCTCACGGACTCTATCTCCTGGTGGAGCGAGAAAGAAGAGCCCTGCTGCTCCTATCGTCAATGTTCCTGCTCGTCATGCAGGCGGTGGTGCAGTCTCTCCAAGTGGCTGGACTGTCCGGCCATGGGACGGCGAAGCGGACGCTCAGCAAGGCGGGAGGGTAAGAAGGGGATGACGGACTTTCGTGCAGTGTGTCTAAGTCGAGCATCTACAAAAGACATCGCAAGCAAAAGGGTGAGAACAGAATTAATATGACCAGCAAGTAATGAACCATAAGTAAATGAAGGATTAGAATAAAACACAATTTTTAGCAAGGTATAATATACAGTAGAACATAGTTTTGGTCGGTATGACCAACTTTTGAAGAGATATCAAAGTCAAGGCAGGGACAGAGGTCTATAGCCCTTAGAACGACCATTCTATTCTAGGTTAGCGGTCCTACAGTCAGCACGACTTTGATACCACTTATGTCACACCCGGTTTTAGAAGGCAAACCGAATGCGAACCATGTACGTGCCAGGATCAGTTATTCACGTACACAGCAGTTACATAACATGGACATCATCACACAGTGCTCAAAATAGTATTAAAAGGGAAATAATAGTCGATTACATCATACGTCTGAGACGTCCATATAGTCCTTAAAATAAATCAAAGTACGGAAAAGAAACGTAGATAACCGCGGCCTTCACAGGCAGCCGACTGGGGGTTGCCGCTAACCCACACCTATAACTCGTCGTAGTCTTGGAACTCCTGGAAGTCTCCTTCCACGGCTTCATCTTCGCCTGAGCAGTGGTTGCAATGCTGACAACCTGGGGATGGGGGGGTTTGGTGTGTAGAGCAAGGGTGAGTACACATCAACATACTCAGCAAGTATCCTGTTTGGCTGTAGTGGACTAGCTTTATGTGGGGATAAGTCAAGCAGTTGCTTTTAGTTGGTCAGATCATTATTTACTAATAGAAAGCCAGGTTTTAGCATTAACCCAAGTTATTAACCCGATGTACCCTTTCCAAACGGAAAGAATACCACTTACCAGCATCATAGTCATAACCAAAACCATCGATCTCATAGCCACCTGTACCAAAGTATCTCTGATCAAGTACCACTAATCACTGGAGCTCCCTTGGCCGCTCATAACCGTGAGCACGGCTGATATATCAGTTTTTCAAACACTCTGCAGAGGTTGTGCACTTTACCCACAAGCCGTGATTCCCATTCTGCCTGGAGATCATGACTCTCCATTGATCACTACCAAGGTGACCCAGCAGGGCATCACTACGTAGCCTTTAAAAAGATTCTCCGGGGCTGTAGCCACCCGTTAGGTTTCCTAAATGCACCGCACTCCTCCCCAAGGGGCGAACCCAAACTTGGCAGAGCGAGCCGCATACACCGAGCCCCATTGACGGCACGACGGCTAAGTGAACTACACCCCGGATCCTCTAATTATTCAGCTAAGGGCATCCCATTCCACCCTCATGGTTGCACTGTTTTCCCGGGTGGTCATCCATAGAACAGGTCCTTACGGAGAGGCACTCGAGAAACCGCTTGAGCCCCCTTGAAAACCACAAGTACAACATCATAATAAGAGAAGGCAAAACAGCGTATCATAGATAATCTCATCATGTTCATTGATTAGAGTTTGAGCAATAGCATAAAGCTAAACAATAATAATCCAACCCAGATAGGTAAACAAGGACATGGATCACAAAAGCTAGTCAATCCTTAGGTATAAATGTGTAATGCGGGAGGTGAATTAAAGAATGAATAGGACAGAGATAGGTCAAGGGACACTTGCCTCCACCAACCGACTGCTGCTCAGGGGCTTCTCCAACGGGTTCCTCGGGCTCTTCGACCGGATCGTTCTCTATGCGATTGCAAACATACATACATCCACATATTTAATACAAAAGAACAGTACACCATACAAAAGAATGCAATAAGTAAACAGACGTTCCACGCGGGTTCGCGAGTACGGTTAAGAGAGAAAAAGGAAAAGACAGTCGAGAAACAATCACGTTGCATGATTATAAATTAACCACTCGCTTGATGGACGGAAATTTAATGTAGACACTATGTTTAGCGTAAAGTAAAGTCATGTTTCATGTCTAATCATTATAAGCAGGTGGAGATAAATAAAAGGATGGTCGCGCGGCGAGACGCGTGACATAGCACTCTAAAACAAATTAAGAAGTTAACGACTCGTCGCGCGACCGGGCACGCAACGAGACACTTCGCCTTAGTTATGAGGAGACGTTAAGCGTCGACTAAACTGAGTCCAAAGTGGAACGTCGTGTGAATACACACGCTGCGTTACACCTTAAACAACCTGAAATAAAAATGGATCGTCGCGCGACGAAGCGCATGACGCAACACACAGATAGAATCTGAAATTAGATAAATCCGTCGCGCGGCGAAGCGCGCGACGCAGCACGCTAACTAACGGAGTTTGACATTAACTATCAACTAACAAATAATCATCGCGAGCGCGGGCGAGCGAGGATACGGTCGGGCGAGGCCGGGACGGGGGCGGGGCGACCGGGCCGGGGTGCGACGGGAGCAGCCGAGCCGGGGCGGTTGAACCGGCCAGGGGGGCGGTTGAACCGTCCAGGGGCACCGGCGAGCAGGGGCGGGGGCCGCGCTGCGCGCGAGCAGGGGAGGGGCGGGGCGGGCGGGCGCCGCCACGGGGTCGGGACGGGGCGGGCGCCGCCGCGCGCAGGGGCCGGGGCGGGCGAGCGCCGCCGCGCGGGGAAGGGGTAAGGGGCGGGCGCTGCCGCGCCGGGGAGGGGCGGGGACGGGCGGGCGCCGCCGCGGCCGGGGGAGGGCGGGCGAGCGCCGCCGCGGGGCCGGGACGGGGCGGGCACCGCCGCGCGCAGGGGCCGGGCAGGGGCGGGGAGCGCCGCCGCGGCCGGGGCTGGGGAAGGGCGGGGGGCGCCGTCGCGCGAGCAGGTGGCGGGCGGGGCCGCGCGCCGCGAGCGGGGAGGGCAGGGGCGCGCGCGAGCAGGGGGAGAGAGAGGGCGCGCGCGGGGGAGAGAAGAGGAGGGAGAGGGAGAGAGAGAGGAGAAGGGGAGGGGAGCTCACCTCGGGGTCCAAAATCCGGTGATCGCCGTCTCCAAATCCTAGGGCACCACGGGGAGAGAGAGGTGGAAGAGGGAGAGGAGAGGTTGTTGCGCGGGAGATCCAAATGAGAGAGAGAGGGAGAAGGGGGCCGCATGGGGGGTTTTGGGCGCCAGGGGCGCAGGGCCGGACAGGGCTGGGCTGGGCTGGGCTAGGCTGGGCCGGGACACTTCGCGGATCGAAAACCCACGACGAGCGCGGACCACTAAACGGAATTAAATCGCGAATCGAAATCCGAAACGGAACGAGACGAACACTCAACATCTGACAAAGAAATGTGCTTCGGCATGATGCAACACACGACACTTAGGTTTTGGTTTATACATGACACGGACACCTGCCGCTATACTGGTTTGAAATTGGGAAAAAGAAGCGAAACAAGAAAGAGAAAAGAGAGTAACGCCCAAATTTGGTGAGAGAAAAGAAGAAAAAAATTCTACCCCCAAATTCAGTGCGTTACAGACTTGGACAAAGGAAAAGGCTTTCATTGCATAATGGTATCAATGTACATTGTTCTAGTTTCCCTTGGTGGTTCATTGCCTTTTTTTCCTAATTTTATATTTTTGGTGAGGCAATAAGGTTTAAAGGCCACTAATTTCTCCGTTTTGGTGCTTAATGCCAAAGGGGAGAAAATAAGGTCAAATAAACTGGATCAACTACCACTTAGAGTTTTAAATGTTTTTAAGATTTTAAACTTGTCTTTTTGATCAAAACCCTCTTGATTGCAAAGAGGAGCTCTCTAATTGCAAAATGTACTCTCTTGTGTGGGATGGTATTCTGATAAAAGAAATGGGGAGCTTTTGGGAGTTTGATCAAAACAAGTGCTTTAAAATGTTTTTGTATTGCAAAACAAAGAAGTTTAACTTAGAAGTTAGAAAATTGAGTTTGATTGAAAAATGCAAAATGAGTGGTGGCAAAATGATCCAATTACCAAATCCCATGAATCTTCAATTGGTTTTTGCTTTTACTTTGAATTTGCAAATATTGGCTCATATTTGGTTAAGTTAGTTATTTTGAGTTGCTTTAGGTGTATTGGAATAAATCACCAAAAAGGGGGAGATTGAAAGGGAAATGTGCCCTTGGGCCATTTCTAGATGTTTTTGGTGATTAAATGATCAACACACCACTTTGGACTAACACGCTTTATATGAGCATGAGCACAGGTGTAGAGATAGCAAATTGAAGATATCAAGTCCAAAAGAGCACAAACATGGACCCAAATATGCAACTTTGTGTAAAATGAGAAAAGCATTTTTGGGCTTAAGTTTGCACATATTGCAAACCCTTTTGGAAAGAGGTGAAAAAGGTATGGTTCTGTCACTTAGACAATTTTTAGTTGCTAACTATGTTTGTCTAAGTGCTAAGGAACCTCTCAAAAAGAGTCAAGAAAAGATGGAGTAGTTTGGCTCAAAAGAGTTGAACTCAGGCTTGTCTGGGCTGCACCAGACACTTCGATGCCGAGTCTGCTCAGCTGGCTAGTCTAGGCCTTCGCTTAGTTGCGTCGGCTAAAAATCACCAAACACTCTAGGCTGATCACCGGATAGTCCATTACCAGGTGGCCAACCGCACATCGGCCACGCAATGGTCGGCTCGCCTACCATGTCAGCGAGCCAATGATTGGATGGGAGCATAGGACAGTCTGGTGCACCACCGGACAGTCCCATGCCCACCAAAAAAGGCAAGCCACCAATCGAAGGATACATTGACCGTTGAACAGAAGTAGTCCGGTGCACCCGTGATAGAGCAAGGCTGGGATCTTCCAAATGAAGCTCTAATGGCTCCTAGGACCCTTGGGGCTATAAAAGAAGCCCCTAGGCGCCACGGAGTAGTACACCAAGCATCTCAAGTGCACACTACAACTTCGAGACTTTGTGACCACACTTTCTAGTGATTTGAGAGAGATTTGAGCGCATTCCTGGGTTGTTACTCAGTCGTTTTGTTGTTGCGCTCTTGTCTTTGCTTTTGTGTGTGTTGTTGTGTTGTGCACTTGTGTGTGTTCTTATTCCCTCCCTTACTCTTGAGTTTGACTGTGATCATTTGTGTAAGGTGTGAGAGACTCCAACTTGATTCCTCACAAAGGAAGACAAATGTGTCACTCAAGTTCGATCTTTGGATCACTTGAGAGGGGTTGAGTGCAACCCTTGACCAAAGGGGTCACCATAACATGGAGTAGGCATTGGCCGAACCACGGGAAAAATTGCTCTGTCTCTTGTCCTCTTTAATTTATTGCAATTTTTATCTTTCTTGGTGCTAAACTTCACTTGTCATATTTCTCCTAGTTTAATAAATATCGTGAGAGAGCAATCAAGTGAAGAGCTCATATTTCTCTCTGATTCTCCTCTCAAACTTGGCTTTATTTACACTTACTCTTTTATTAGACCAAGTTTTTGTTGTTTGCAGTATTTTTCGCTGGATCACCTATCCCCCCTTTTAGGTGCTCTTAAACCTTCGATACTCTCAAAAAATATTGATATGCTCATGGTCCTCTAGTCCTCATTGGATCCACTTGCAAAGCCAAAGCTCCCAGTTAGATAATTTGTGGATAGCCTCTAGGCCATCCCTACACGTAAGTGCGTCTCTAAGACGTCCTCTCCTAGATCGCTCCTTGATGTCTTCATTGTTGACATTCCAACTAAAACATCATGGATCCTGTTTCCTCTAGTACACCAGTGGTGGTCACACCAAAAACACGGTTGGTGTGATCTCTTAATACTACAAGTCCCTTAGAGTACAATAATTTTGCACACAAGCACCAAGTGAGCAACAAGTATGAATATCTCACTAACACTAGGCATAAAACAAAGAAAGAGCTTTTAGTGGTGATGTAACTAGTGTATGAACTTCACAAAGCACCTACACTAATCACCAAATTAAAACACTAAGTGTTATGGTGGTAAGAGAATTAATGTGGAGCCTCAACTCCCTTCATATGTTTCATAACTTAAACACCCCTCAAAAGGAAAACTAAGGGAGTATGTATAGCGCCAACCTTGAAACAAGTTGTTGGGTAACGTGCAGCTCATTCTACATAAGTATCAGAAATTTTGAGGACTGCCATATGAACTAGCTATTTGGAATTTCTTCATTGTTGGTCAGTTGACTATTTGGTATAAAAAATTCTCATCGCCCACTAGAAATTATGATGTCCTATTTTTAGTCCACACACGGTGATATTATACTTTTTGGAAAGCTAATTAAGAGCTTTACATCTTTGAACTAATATCATATAAATTTGATCAAATCCAGAATCATGAGATAAGATCAATTCATCTATCTCTTCGTCTCAGCTTCAAATTTGTTTGGATCTTTATGTCTGGACTTATACCTTTTGGCTTCTTAGACTTCTAGCACTCTTGTAGGTCTTCACCATAGCTTATAATGCCTTCGTTCGGGTATTACTCACTTCGAAAAGGAACATGGATGTAATGCCCTGAATTTTGGGGTATATTTTTTCTTCTCTGATACTCACCAAATTCAGGTGGTACTCTCTTTTCTCTTCCCGTTTCGCTCCTTCTTCCAAGTTTCAAAGCAGTATAGTGACTGGTGTCCGTAACGAGTGTAAACAAAAAACCTAAGTTGACATGGGTGTTGTGGCGGAACCTCCCGAATTATTCCAACTTAAGTGCCTAAGTCCCACCTTAGAGGCTAGACCACACTTAAATAGGAATAACACGTTAGTCCCTCGGATCCAGTCCGACAAGGCCACTAACAGGATCAAGTACCACGTACTCACCCGATGGTGAGGCACAGAGCAAATACAATAAAACATAAAACCAACATTAAGGAGTATTAAATTTATTACTACATCATCAGAGTTTTAGCAAAAGTAGTGATCATTGTTCGGAATGCAGCAGAATAAAACTAACGATAAATAAATAGAAGGATGGGGAAGCCTGTCCCATCACTCCTCATGCTCCTCCTCAGCCGAGGTAGGGTCCCACTCGACTGTCTAACCCAGTGGCAAGATGGACGGCCAAGTCACTCCAACAACCATGTCCTCCAAAGAACATGTAAAAAATATGCCACAAGCAAGGCTGAGTATACTAATACTCAGCTAGACTTACCCGGTGTGAGGAGTCTACTCCTCTACCTCTAGACATGCAGCTGTTTGGCTGAGGGGTTTGGTTTGCCAAAAGCACTAGCTGAGTCTAAAATCAAGTTTTAGCTTTTTCAAGTTTTAGTGTGACTCTCTTAAGACTAAATGTGTACCTATCTAATCATACATGGTATCAAACATTTAGCAATCAACAACTTTTGCCAAGTCATCACATTTCCACTTGTTACTCAATGTAGCAGCATGGATCAAGCAGTCTCATTAGCTGCGAGAAGCAAACGATTCAAATCGAGTTTTTAAACCTTGCAAGGTAAACCTAAACACACGACGTGGCGAGGCACTCCGTCCCCACACACATCAACCGTCCCCATCGATTCCCCATCAGTAGAGAGGGGCTCACCGCCTTGGCGTACAATGCCTCACTGACCCCGACTATCGTCGTGTAGTGACCGCACTTGTACCCACCATAACCGGAATGGGAGACCACGTCTTAGGTCGCGTGAGGAGGGCAATCTGCGGGCAGGTTCACTCAGGTACTAGGCTTACCGATTTACCATATTTCTCGGCATGTGCTTAGTACGTTCAAACGCTTGACACACGGTACCACACCTTAATCCTTATTCCAATTTTCGTCTTGTAAACAACGCATCCCCATGGACTGTTGTCCACATACCATCATTAGTATGATATACAAATGGATACAACCAATTCCTGACCTCGCGCGAGTGCTAGAAAATCACTCGACTTCTACTGAGATCCCTAATTAGTAAAGCAGCTACTCGACCTAGCATACTAGTATCCATCTCAATAGGAAATCTTGAGTTAATGCAACTAGGGTTTCAGGCAACTCCTACACTTAAGTGCACAATACAAGCCTACAATCATTAAGTGCAGTAAAATAATATATAGAACTGGTTATGCATAAAACCGGGGCTTGCCTTCCAAAGCTGGGGTAGGGACATCCTCGATGGCAGGTTCTGGTGCTGGGTCCTGGTCTACCTCCTGAGCCACTCCTTGCTCCGGCACGAGGATGTACTCCCCGTCAGCAAAATTACAGTCTATCGAATGCAATGAATAAGATATATGCTTATTAATGACATGATAAATTGTAGAGATTATGCTTGGTAAAATAGTACGAGTGTAGTGGTATTCTAGGGTTCTTCTGGGTATACTTAAGGGTTTTATATTTTCATCTATTTCTCCCAAAGTTTCCCTTTCTCTTTCTACTGCTTCTTATTAAGCATTTTTGAACTATCAGGGTTAGTTAACATTTTCCAAAAACGTTATAAAAATTACAGTGGGTAAATATTGACATTGGTGGGTTCCCCAAAAAAATTTGAGATGGAGATTAATTCAGATACTACTTGTGCAAAATTAACAAAAACAAGTGTAAAAGAGCATTTTACACTATAGCTATGATTTAAGTGAGGTTTCTGTACCAATTTTTTTTTTGTCCAGATTCAAAGGTGACATTAGGCCTCTGTGTTAAAAATCACAGAAAAAGACCAACTGGATATTTAGTTGTGATTTTTCTAAAGTTTAATGCCAAAATGGTACTTATAACTAATTTGTTATTTGAAAAATATCAAACAACATAACTTTTATTTTTCCTATGTTCATAATAACAAAATATTAGTTATCCCATGGTTTGGGGTGTTTTCTGCTCAGGATTATTTTTCTAAGATTTTCCTAAGTTTTCATTGTTTTCCTAAAATAAAAGGAAAGGCATTTCTTTTGCACTAACAGAGGGTCTAATAAAATTTTCCAGTGCACTATACTAAATAAGTGAGCAAGCAAAAATGTGGTTGCCCCCTGGTTCTTATTTTAAACTACCTTTTCTATTTTCTTTAACTTTAAGCTAAAAGTGATTAAAAAGGCAAATCCAACCTTAATTTGGTGTACTGAGGGTTTTGCTAATTTTAAACAGATTATGGAGTGATTAAGTACTTCTCTGATTTTTCTTAACCTTAGTCTAACAGTGTAACTATTTTTCCCTCTTTTATTTAGCTTTTGGCCAGAACACTATTTAATTCACAACTCTAAATTCTTTTGTAACACTTAGGGGGTTTTGTATTTTTCCTAAGTAGTTTATTTTATTTAGAATCTGGCAAAATTGGTTTGACTAAATTTGGTTGATTAAAACTGAAGTTATGAATTTTACAAGCTTTGTTTGTATTTAAATTAGGAATGTTAAAAAGGTTTTCTGGAAAACCAGTTTACACTAAGGACCCTAGGCTTTTCCTAAACCAATCTTTTAACTTATACCCTTGCGCAACTATTCACCTGAGTCGCTGAGAATTCAAAAACCCCCCTGACTTCTATTCCTTCTTCCCCGAGGTCCCTCCCCCCCTTTTGAACAGTACCCGCGAAAGGAAAAAGGGCGGCGCGGCTTACCGACGGCGAGGGAGGTCCAGCGAAGGGTGGGGTTGGCTTCGGGAGGTTCTTGCGGTCACGACGAGGTACGGCTCAACGACGGTGATGGCCGGAATCGGCCGGTCCACGTGCGCAGGCGGGCGAGCTCGTCGGCGGCGAGTGCTCCGGCCTATCCACGGTGATACAGGTCAATCCAAGGGCACGGGGAGCTTCACGGGGTGCTAATGAGTCGACCCATGCAAGGAATCAAAGAATAACTCACCATGGAGCTCGGTCTACGTTCGCCGGCGGTCGGGTGAAGTCCGGTGACCTTGATCTGGCGTCTCGGCGAGGCAAAGCTCGATTCCTCGCTCTGGGAGCTTCACCGAGGCATGTAGAGTCTCTCTCGAGGGTTGGACGGGGCGGGGAATGGCTCTGCTGGCCGGTCTATGGTGGCGGGTGCTCGGGCGGCCGCTGGCACGCTTTTTGCAGGGCAACTCCGGTGATCTCGTGCTCCAGTAGGTTGAGAGCGCGCGGGGGCGTACGGCTGGAGCCTTGGCTGGCTTTATAGGCGCTGGCGCGGGCAGGGGACACGGGCGTGGCTTGGCGCGGGGCGCGCGGGATCGGGTGCTAGGCATGCTCTGGCGCGTCCAGGGCACGTCGAACATGTGGAGGTGTTCTTCTGCCCATGTTCAAAAGCTTGCTGAGATCGCAAACGTGCGAATCTTGGCAAAAATCCGGCGCAGGCCTCCTCCTGGCACCTAGGGCTGTCGTTTGTATGTGAGTTCCAATGGCAGATATGCCGTAGGTAGGGAGATTTGCGGACGCCAAAACTGGATTGTCTCCCTGTCCACTCAGCAACAAAAGTGATGCCAAATCAAGTCAAACAAATTTGGCTCGGGTTCAAATTTTTCCAGTGGGTGCCTTAGGTGGTTTGGCACCTTTTTGGTATTCAGACCAAGTGGTTTTGGCACCATTTACTAAGTGAACACGTCTGATCTTTAGATTAGGGTTAAATTTGACTTAGAAAAGATTAGAGAGCTCTAGTGTGCTCTCTACTTAAGGAGTGGATTTGGGGTCTTTGAGGGGCCTTTTTGAAATGTTTCCCCTCTGCATTTTGTAGATTATAATGTTACTCAAACTTTGGATAAGGGTTAACTTATGATTTGCACATTTGCTTAACCTTCCTCTTAAACCAGGGTTTTGGGAGTTAAGGGCCCAAGACGGGTCTAGGGTTTAAATCTTCTCTTGCCCAAGGTGATGATTGCATAAATCTTGAGTAATGTCTTTGTCATTAACATTCTTAGTTAATCCATGGGTTTCCAAGGGTTTGAGGCTCCCTCTCCTCCGATTAACCACATGAGATAACATGTCATGAGTGCAAGTAGGGATTCATGGCCTTGGTAACACCTAGGGTGTTACAGCCCTCCCCCTTAAAGGAATCTCGTCCCGAGATTTGGGTAGAGATCCTTTAGAGGGTAGTAAGAAGGTGTGCTTGGGTGTTGTGAATCCTTTTGGCCAAGTTGTTCTAATTAACTGCTCTTCGAATGTCATTCTCTTTGCAACTTCAGAAGGGAGTCCTTTTAAAGTTATTTTCAAAGCTTACTATACCTTTAACCTCTAAGTTTTTCTTATATTTAGATTCAAAGGGCAGATGGGGGTGGGGTTTTTGGATTACGTACCGACTCCTTTGGGCAGAAATTCGGGGAAGCGAGAACGTAGAAAATCCTCAGTCTCCCACGTAGCCTCTTCTACTGAATGGTGACTCCACTGAACCTTATACATCCTGATCGACCTTGCTCGCATTGATCTCTCCTTTTGATCCAATACCTTGACGGGGTGCTCTTGATAGGACAAGTCTGGTTCGATCTCCAATTCTGGTTCATGTAGCACTTCTGTGGGTAAGCGGACACACTTTCGCAGCTGAGATACATGGAACACATCATGAACTGCTGACATATGGGGTGGCAACTTCAATTGATATGCTACAGGTCCACAAGTCTCTTTGATCTCATAGGGCCCAATGTAGCGAGGAGCTAACTTGCCCTTGATTCCAAATCTCTGAACACCTTTGGTGGGTGACACCTTAAGATAAACATGATCTCCCACTTCAAACTGTAGAGGCTTCCTCCTCTTGTCATGATAGCTCTTTTGCTTGGCCTTAACAGCCTCTAAATTCCTCTTAATGAATCTGACTTTCTCCTCTGCTTCTAATACCAAGTTAGGTCCAAATATTTCCCTCTCTCCAGCTTGTGACCAATTTAGCGGTGTCCTACACCTTCTCCCATACAAGGCCTCAAAAGGTGCCATCTGCAGGCTGGACTGGCAGCTGTTATTATAGGAGAACTCTGCCAACGAAAGACACTTGTCCCAATCCTTACCATAGTGTAGCACACATGCCCTCAACATGTCTTCCAAAATCTGATTCACCCTTTCTGTCTAACCATCTGTTTGAGGGTGGTATGCTGAGCTTCTTATTACATGGGTCCCAAGTGATTCTTGCAATTGCTCCCAAAACGTGCTATAAATGGTGCTCGTCTGTCTGACACAACAGTCCTTGGTATTCCATGCAAACGAATTATCTGGTCAATATAAATTTCTGCATACTTTTCTGTCCGGTGGGTGGTATGTACTGGCAAGAAATACGCTGTTTTGGTCAACATATCCACAATGACCCAAATAGAATCGTGGTGCCGGGAGGTATTGGGCAATCCTACAATGAAATTCATGCAAATATCCTCCCAAGATGGTATGGGAAGGGGCTGTAAGGTGCCTGCCACCTTCAAATGGCAGGCCTTGACTCTTTGGCAAGTGTCGCATTCCGATATATACTTAGCAATTTCCCTCTTCATTCTGGTCCACCAGTACAAGGATCTGAGATCATGATACATCTTGTTACTGCCTGGGTGCATGGAAAATTTTTTAAGGTGAGCTTCATCCAATATTTTCTTCCTGAGCTCGGGGTTCTTGGGAACAACCAGTCGGTCTCCAAACCATAGAATTCCTTTGCTGTCCTGACGGAAGCATTTGTATTTGTCCACCTTCCGTTCGATCATTTCCTTAATGACTTGAACACCCTTGTCACCAATCTGTGCCATGACTATTTGCTCATGTAAAGTGGGCTCCACTGAAATATAACTTAAGGCACTGGAGGAAACAACTTCTATGTTCAGCTTGCACAACTCATCACATAGGGTGGTGATTTTTGCATCCATACTCACACAGTTACACTAGGCCTTCCGACTTAAGGCATCTACCACAACATTGGCTTTGCCAGGATGGTATTGCACTTCAAATCATAGTCCTTGATTAATTCTAACCATCTTCTCTGCCTCATATTAAGATCAGCCTGTGTGAAGATATATTTGAGACTCTTATGATCAATGTAGATATTACAATGAGCTCCCATCAAGTAATGTCTCCAAATCTTGAGAGCATGAACTACGACTGCTAACTCCAGATCATGTGTGGGGTAGTTCTGCTCATGGGGTCTAAGTGCTCGGAAGGCATAAGCAATGACTCTGTTGTCTTGCATCAAGACACATCCCAATCCAGTACCGGAAGCATCACAATAAACCTCAAAGGGTTTGGTGTTGTCAGGCTGAGCTAGCACGGGTGCTGTGGTCAAATGTTGCCTAAGTGTATGAAAGGCATCCTCACATTTCTGGCTCCATTCATACTTGACTCCTTTCTTCAACAATTCAGTCATTCGTTTGGCAATCCTAGAGAAATCCGGAATAAATCGTCGATAATACCCTACCAATCCTAGAAAACAACGAATCTGCCGTACTGTGGTAGGAGGTTTCCAATTCATCATTTCTTGTACTTTTTCAGGATCAACTGATACCCCATCCTGAGAAATGGTGTGACCCAAAAATTTAATCTCTCTCAGCCAGAAATCACATTTGGACAACTTAGCATACAACTGATGATCACGCAGTCTCTGAAGTACTGTGTGCAAGTGCATGGTATGCTCAGCTTCATTCTTGGAATAAACCAGAATATCATCGATGAAGACCACCACAAATTTGTCCAGCTCTGGCATGAATATTGAGTTCATCAAATACATGAAATAAGCCAGGGCATTGGTCAGCCCGAAAGACATCACCAAGTACTCATAAAGCCCATATCTGGTAGAGAAAGCTGTCTTCAGAATATCACTGGCCCTGATCTTGATCTGATGGTAGCCAGAGCGAAGGTCTATCTTGGAGAATACTTTGGCTCCCACCAACTGATCAAACAATACATCAATGCGAGGCAATGGATACTTGTTCTTGATGGTCACCGCATTGAGAGGGCGGTAATCGACACACAATCTCAGACTCTCATCCTTCTTCTTTACAAACAATACTGGACATCCCCATGGTGAAGTACTTGGGCGAATGAACCCCTTGTCCAGCAAGTCTTGTAACTGCTTTTTCAATTCTGCCAACTCCGCTGGAGGCATCCTATAGGGTCTCTTGGATATAGGGGCAGTTCTGGGTTGCAACTCAATTGCGAACTCTATGTCCCTATCGGGTGGCATTCCTGGTAATTCATCCGGAAAAACATCTGGGTAGTCACAGACCACTGGAATCCTTTCGACGGGTGATTCTATCATAGTGAAGGCACAGGATCGGGTACAACCCTGGTTAGGCAAATATAATGTAGTTTCGCCACAAGTAGGGGAGTGAATCACAATGGCCCTTGCTGCAATATCAAGTACTGCCTGATGCCTGGATAACCAGTCAGTTCCCAATATGATGTCCACACTATCCAAACCCAAAATGAGGAGGGTGGTTCTAATCACAAGACTACCCAATTTTATAGGCACCTGCCTGTTGATTTGATAGGTGGCAACCCTGCCTCCTGGTGTTGAAATTGTAATACCCCCACTGGTGTGATGGAAAGGTAACTGGCATTTGGCACTAAATTTTGTACTAATAAAACTGTGTGCTCCCTCTGGAATAAACCAGTTATGATGGGTGCTCCCTCTGGAATATCAGCCATGGTGGTGAAGTTCAGTCTACCTTGCCTCACTTGCACCTTCTGCCTCTTGCCTTGGTTCTGGTTGGAATTCTGTCCCTACCTCTGCTGGTTCCTGGGGCAATTCTTGGCATAGTGTCTAGTGTTACCACAAGTAAAACACCTGTTGTCATTGGCCTGATGGTACTATTGCTGCTGTGGCTGATTATTGTTCCTCTGAACTGGGAGCTGAGAGCGGTTGGGTGCCTGCTGCTATTGCTGTGGTCGAATCACCCAACGTCCTTGCTGCTGCTGAGGTCCCCTGTTCTGAGTGTCAGATACAATTCTAAAGCGCTGAGGCTGAGCTGATGATCCTGCCACAAGGGTCTTCCTCTTCTTTTCTGCCTAACGGGCTGTGATGCAGTCCTCCTGGGAAATGGCCATGTTGACTAACTCATTGTAACTGTTGGCCCTCACGGTGTTGAGACAGTCGCGGAGCTTAGTGCTGAGCCCCCTCCTGAACCTATCCCTCTTCTTCTCATCAGTGTCTGCATGATATCCGGCATACTGGCACAGGTAGTTGAAAGCCTGAGCGTACTGCAACACTGTCCGATTCCCCTGAGTGAGTGCCAAAAACTCATTGAGCTTGTGGTCCATAATGCCTGCCGGTATGTGATGTCCTCTGAAGGCTGCCTTGAACTCTCTCCATTCCACAACGTGGTCAATTGGCTGCATAGCAAGGAAGTGGTCCCACCATGTCCGCGCGGGTCCGCGAAGCTGCAGGGTGGCGAACCTGACCTTAGCCACATCTGAACAAACTCCATTAAGTAGTGGGCATTTGGATTCCACTACCCTGAGCCATACATCAGCATCAAGCGGATCCTCTACCCGAGTGAACAACAGCGGCTGGGTACTGAGGAATTCCTGGTAAGTGGCTGCTGCTGGGGGACGCTGATGGTGATCACCACCACCATAAGGCTGACGCTGAGCCAACTGTCGCAGAATCTCATTCTACTGAGCCATCAACTCTTGCATGGTAGGAGGAGGTGGCGGTGGTGGAGGAATGCGCTCATTCTGTCCATGACACGCTCTTCCTGCCATCTAAAAAATTAAGGATGCCCTCAATATCATATTTTTGATGTTAGGGTTCATACGTGGTGAAAGATTTGAAAGGGGTAAAACCAATATTTTCTTGCATAATTCATAAAAGATTCTACATGGCATAAAACTTTTCTTCATAAATTAAAGCTGACATCATTCATCATCCATACTTCCAAAAGAGTTTGTTACAATTACATCAGTGAGCAAAAGACTCAACTCTGTCTAGCCTAGTACCCCAAGGGTGCAAAAGCTAAGCTAGCTTCGAGGAGTTCTACCGCCATACACTTCTAACTCTATCCCTACAACCTAGTGAGCAAACGAGGCAACGCTCGACTCGGGGGAAGGTGGTCTCCCTGAGCCAGCAGTGTCCAAGCTTGATGCAGGCTCCGGCTCCTCTCCTCCCTCGATGTCGACATCCTCATTGGTGTCCATGTCCTAGATCTCCTGGTGGTGCATATCCAAATGATGGTTGGCTTCCGCAAGTTGCTGCTGAGTGTTGATTAGCTGATCCTCGAGAACCTCAATGGTGTTCTCCCTAGTTCCTACTATCTCCTCAAGCTCCTAGATCTCGTTGGACATCTGTTCCACCTGCAGGTCCTTTTCCACCATCTCAATGGATAGGTCTACCACTAGTTCCTCTCTGTTATCCAAGGTGATCTTGGTAGCCTCCAACAATGCCATTAGCTGAGACATTGCCTCTCCTCGCATCACTTGTAGACGATACAGGGCATCCATGCATCGCACCGTCAAGTGAGCAGTCTGCCCTGGGTAAAGAGCCCATATATCCTTGGCATGCTCCACTCGGTCCTTCCACATTGGGTCGTCCTCCTTCTCTGCGGGGAACAAGCCAATGGGATGAGTAGACAGCTCCAAGGGGTGAAAACCACAAAAGGTCGTCAGCCCGTGGAGAGCAATGGCCTCGATAGTATCCTTAGCCCGGTATCCGAAAGACTCAGAGTCCAACGAACGCCAGCCTGGCTGTAAGGGATGAGGCTCCAAGGTCATCCTCACCCTACAGCGGGGCACCCAGTGCTTCTCGAACAGCTGCACCGTGTACTGGGGAGGCATCGTGTAACCTGCTCCCTGAAGTACCTCCCACAAGATATAGGGAAAACCCTCTCATGCAAGTCCGTCCGTGTGGGAATGTGCGTTCCCTCGTTCCGAGGATCCGTGAGAAGTCATCTGTGTACGGTTAAGCGTAAGTGAAAAAGAAAAAGAATTATAAGAGTAAAAAGGGGATCAAGGCTTGGCCTATTAAAGGTTACGATAAGGACACTAAGTGTACTTAATCTTATGTTATTATGTCTCATAGCATTTTAAAGCTCTTAACTAATTACCAAGTAGTTTGATTAAACGATGCATGCATGCTCGTCCTAAACGACCTCATTTCAACTTAGAGGGAATAGGGAAGAACTCCCATCCCTTATAGTAGCCTGTAGGGCTTACTCAAATAGCCACCTAGCTACCCCTCTATTATCCTAAGGCTTCACGTCCTAGGTCCATCCTTATCGTCCTGACGATCTATCCAACATTTGTTTCTAACAAGTTTTACTTTTGAAAAGGATGGTATTTACAGTTTATTGATTCCTCTGTGGTGGTACGAGCTCCGATACCAGCTGTGGCGGAACCGCCCGAATTATTCCAACTTAAGTGCCTAAGTCCCACCTTATAGGCTAGACCACACTTAAATAGGAATAACACGTCAGTCCCTCGGATCCAGTCCGACGAGGCCACTAACAGGATCAAGTACCACGTACTCACTCGATGGTGAGGCACAGAGCAAATACAATAAAACATAAAACCAACATTAAGGAGTATTAAATTTATTACAATATCATCAGAGTTTTAGCAAAAGTAGTGATCATTGTTCGGAATGCAGCGGAATAAAACTAACGATAAATAAATAGAAGGATGGGGAAGCCTATCGCATCACTCCTCATGCTCCTCCTCAGCCGAGGTAGGGTCCCACTCGACTGTCCAACCCGGTGGCAAGATGGACGACCAAGTCACTCCAGCAACCATGTCCTCCAAAGAACCTGTAAAAAATATGCCACAAGCAAGGCTGAGTACACTAATACTCATCTAGACTTACCCGGTGTGAGGAGTCTACTCCTCTACCTCTAGACATGCAGCTGTTTGGCTGAGGGGTTTGGTTTGCCAAAAGCACTAGCTGAGTCTAAAATCAAGTTTTAGCTTTTTCATGTTTTAGTGTGACTCTCTTAAGACTAAACGTGTACCTATATAATCATACATGGTATCAAACATTTAGCAATCAACAACTTTTACCAAGTCATCACATTTCCACTTGTTACTCAATGTAGCAGCATGGATCAAGCAGTCTCATTAGCTGCGAGAAGCAGACGATTCAAATCGAGTTTTTAAACCTTGCAAGGTAAACCTAAACACACGACGTGGCGAGGCACTCCGTCCCCACACACATCAACCGTCCCCATCGATTCCCCATCAGCAGAGAGGGGCTCACCGCCTTGGCGTACAATGCCTCACTGACCCCGACTGCCGTCGTGCAGTGACCACACTTGTACACACCATAAATGGAATGGGAGACCACGTCTTAGGTCGCGTGAGGAGGGCAACCTGCGGGCAGGTTCACTCAGGTACTAGGCTTACCGATTTACCATATTTCTCGGCATGTGCTTAGTACGTTCAAACGCTTGACACACGGTACCACACCTTAATCCTTATTCCAATTTCCGTCTTATAGACAATGAATCCCCATGAATCATTGTCCACAGACCATCATCAGTACTATATACAAATGGATACAACCAATTCCTGACCTCGCGCGAGTGCTAGAAAATCACTCGACTTCTACCGAGATCCCTAATTAGTAAAGCAGCTACTCGACCTAGCATACTAGTATCCATCTCAACAGGAAATCCTGAGTTAATGCAACTAGGGTTTCAGGCAACTCCTACACTTAAGTGCACAATACAAGCCTACAATCATTAAGTGCAGTAAAATAATATATAGAACTGGTTATGCATAAAACCGGGGCTTGCCTTCCATAGCTAGGGCAGGTAGTTCCTCGATGGCAGGTTCTGGTGTTGGGTCCTGGGCTACCTCCTGAGCCACTCCTTGCTCCGGCACGAGGATGTACTCCCCGTCAGCGAGATTATAGTCTATCGAATGCAATGAATAAGATATATGCTTATTAATGACATGATAAATTGTAGAGGTTATGCTTGGTAAAATAGTACGAGTGTAGTGGTATTCTAGGGTTCTTCTGGGTATACTTAATGGTTTTATATTTTCATCTATTTCTCCCAAAGTTTCCCTTTCTCTTTCTACTGCTTCTTATTAAGCATTTTTGAACTATCAGGGTTAGTTAACAGTTTCCAAAAATGTTATAAAAAATACAGTGGGTAAATATTGACATTGGTGGGTTCCCCAAAAAAAATTTGAGATGGAGATTAATTCAGATACTACTTGTGCAAAATTAACAAAAACAAGTGTAAAAGGGCATTTTACACTATAGTTATGATTTAAGTGAGGTTTCTGTACCAATTTTTATTTTTTTTCAGATTCATAGGTGACATTAGGCCTCTGTGTTAAAAATCAAAGAAAAAGACCTACTGGATATTTAGTTGTGATTTTCTAAAGTTTAATGCCAAAAAGGTACTTATAACTAACTTGTCATTTGAAAAATATCAAACAACAAAACTTATATTTTTCCTATGTTCATAATAACAAAATATTTGTTATCCCAAGGTTTGGGGTGTTTTCTCCTCAGGATTATTTTTCTAAGATTTTCCTAAGTTTTCATTGTTTTCCTAAAATAAAAGTAAATGCATTTCTTTTGCACTAACAGAGGGTCTAATAAAATTTTCTAGTGCACTATACTAAATAAGTGAGCTAGCAAAAATGTGGTTGCCCCCTAGTTCTTATTTTAAACTACCTTTTCTATTTTCTTTAACTTTAATCTAAAAGTGATTAAAAAGGCAAATCCTACCTTAATTTGGTGTACTGAGGGTTTTGCTAATTTTAAACAGATTATGGAGTGATTAAGTACTTCTCTGATTTTTCTTAACCTTAGTCTAATAGTGTAACTATTTTTCCCTCTTTTATTTAGCTTTTGGCCAGAACACTATTTAATTCACAACTCTAAATTCTTTTGTAACACTTAGAAGGTTTTGTATTTTTCCTAAGTAGTTTACTTTATTTAGAATCTGGCAAAATTGGTTTGACTAAATTTGGTTGAATAAAACTGAAGTTATGAATTTTACAAGCTCTGTTTGCATTTAAATTAGAAATGTTAAAAAGGTTTTCTGGAAAACCAGTTTACACCGAGGACCCTGGGCTTTTCCTAAACCAATCTTTTAACTTATACCCTTGCGCAACTATTCACCTGAGTCGCTGACAATTAAAAAACCCCCCTGACTTCTATTCCTTCTTCCCCGAGGTCCCTCCCCCCCTTTTGAACAGTACCCGCGAAAGGAAAAAGGGCAGCGCGGCTTACCTGCGGCGAGGGAGGTCCGGCGAAGGGTGGGGTTGGCTTCGGGAGGTTCTTGCGGTCACGACAAGGTACGACTCGACGATGGTGATGGCCGGAATCATCGAGTGATTCTACTAAGCACTTGGGTGTACGGAGACTTAAAATGGTGTCTCAACACACTAGCAATGTTTCTTAGCTCTCCATACTCTCAAATGCCCGGTTGGGTGGGTATATATAGAGCCCCAAGCACGAAAGAGCCGTTGGAAGGTGGTAGGTTTTTCTGCGTCACACTAGACCAGTCCAGTGTGCCAACTACGTTACACCGGACTGGACTAGTCCATTCCACGTCAGATGTCCGATGCACACCGGACAAGTCTAGTGACCCGCCACATCAAATAGTCGTTGGAGCTAGTGTCACACCTGGATTTAAGGACAAATTTAGATGTATCTCACATGTGTGCCAGGATCAAGTACCACACATATGATGACTCAGGGTATAGAAATCAATGGCACATCTTTATTACATAATAGGATTTCTGTACAAAATAACTAAATAAATAACACCATACGGTGACCAGATCCTCCACCAACACAGTTGACTAGGAGACGACGACCTAGAGCTCTTCGAGCTCATCTTCATGGTGATCCTCCTCTTGATGGTACCTATTCTTAACGTAGTGTGATTATAGCAAGGGTTAGCTACCATATGGTCATCGCTCAGCAAGTGTGAGCTGTAACACCCCAGGTGTTACCATGGCCATGGCACCTTCATGCACTAATGACTGTGATCACATGTGGAAGAAACTTTAGGAGAAAAGTATAAGAACCTTGGGGACCATGTGTTAACCAAGAAAGGTGAATGACCAAGAGCCTTACCCAAGCCTTTGGTGCACTTATCACTTTGGACAAGAGGGGAGTAAACCCTAGACCCCTCTTGAACCCCTATCTCCTAAACACCATGGTTGAAGGGGGGAGAGATTAAGCAAATGTGCAAATCATGACCTAACCCTTGGCTAAAGTTAAGTGAAACATTAATCCACAAATATGGAGAGGGAACATTGCAAAAAGACCCCTTAAGAAACCCCAAATCCATTCCTTAAGTAGAGAAAGAGCTAGAGCTCTCTAATTCTCTCTAAGTCAAAATCTACACCTAATCTAAAGATCCACCATGTTCACCTTGAAGATGGCACCAAAACCACCTAAGTTCTATACAAAAAATGTGGCATACCACCTAAGGCACCCCCTGGAAAAAGTTGAGACTGAGCCCTTGACATTTGACATGTCTTGGCATCACTTTTGTTACGCAGCGAGCAAGGGGACAAGCCAGATTTGGCGTCCGCATATCTTCTGACCTAGGGCTTATCTTCCCTTGGAACTCACATATAAGAGATAGCCATAGGTGCCAGGAACAGGTCTGCGCCGGATTTTTGCCAAGATTCGCACGTTTGCGATCTCAGCAAGCTTTTGAACACGGGCAGATGAACACCTCCACATGTTCGACGCGTTCTGCGCGTGCCAGAGCAAGCCCGCGCCCGACCTCGCGTGCCCCGCGTCACGCCAAAGCCCAGCCGGCGCCGTTGCCCGCGCCCGCGCCCATAAAGCCCCCTGGGACTTTGACCGTACTCCTCCGCGCACGCTCGACCTCACCGGAGCCCGAAACCACCGGCGTTTGCCCCGTGCACGGCGTGCCCGCGGCCACCCGAGCCCCTGCCACCGTAGACCGGCCAGCAGAGCCCTTCCCAACCCCGTCCAACCCTCGGAGAATATGTGCACGCCTCGGTGAAGCTCCCCGAGCAAGGAATCGGAGTTTGCTTCGCCGGAGAAGCCAGTCCACGGTCGCCGGACTTCGCCCGACCACCGGTGAACGTAGACCAGGTAATCCTCTGCTCCATTCTTCGATTCCTTATGCACATAGCCTCTACGTCACCATGTGAAGCTCATCGTGCCATTGGATTGAACTAGATCGCCGTGGTTTGGCCAGAACACCCGCCGCCGACGAGATCACCCGCCTGCGCACGTGGACCGGACGATTCTGGCCACCTCCGTCGTCGAGCCGTACACCGCTGTGACCGCCAGGACCTCCCGGAGCCAACCCCGCCCCTCACCGGACCTCTCTCGCCGTCGGTAAGCCGCGCCGCCCTTTTCTTTTCCGCGGGTACTGTTTAAACCTAGGGAGGGACCGCGGGGGAGAAGAAGAAAAGGCTAGGGGGTTTTGCGCATTGTCAGTGACTCAGGGGAATAGTAGCGCAGGGGTATAACTAAGAGGATTAGTTTGGAAAGAACCCGAGGACTTCGGTGCAAAGTGGTTTTTCTAGGAAACCTTTTATTTAACCTGATTTAAATTCAAACAGAACTTGAATAATTCATATCTTCTGTTTTTTTCACCCAAATCGAGTCAAACCAATTTTGCCAGATCTTAAATAATGTAAACTACTTAAGAAAAATATAAAACCCCTCAGTGTTACAGAAAACTTTAGAGTTGTGAATTAAATGATTAATTGGCCAAAAGCAAAAAAGAAATAAGGAAAAATAGTTACACTATTTAACTGAGGTTAAGAAAATTTAGAGAAGTACTTGATCACCTACTGACCAGTTTAAAAATGATAAACCCCTCTGTATACCCCATTAAGGTAGAGTTTGTCATTTATTTCACCTTGTGCTTAAAATTAAAGAAAATAGAAAAGGTAATTTAAATAGAGAACCAGGGAGCACCCATATTTTTGTTAGTCTACTTATTCAGTATAGTTCACTAGAAAAATCTATTATACTCTGGTTTAGTGCAAAGTAATTGGGATACCTTTTATTTTAAGAAAAAAGGAAAACTTAGAAAAACCCTAGAAAAATAATCCCAAGATGAAAACATTCCAAACCTTGGGATAATTAATGTTTTGTTATTAAGAATATAGGAAAAATATAAAATTTGCTGTTTGACATTTTTCAAATAACAAGGTAGTGGAAAGTGCCTTTTTGACATTAAAATTTAGAAAATCATAACTAAAAATCCACTAAGTAACCCTCTAAGATTTTTGGCACAGAAGCATGTTATGACCCATATATACTAGCAAAAATAACCCTTAGTACAGAACCCACACCTAGATAAGGGTTGTAATGCAAAGTGACTCCTTTGCCCAACTTTTGTTATTTTTGTCCAAGGCATACTTTTTCTATTCTGTACCTCAAATTCATAGGACAGACTATGGTGACCAAGGGTAACCCACTGTAATTTTTTACAAGATTTTTTAAAATTTTGAAATCACTGTTGTAGTTCAACCCACACTAGAATTCATAAATAGAAAATAAAGAAGGGGAAAATAAATGATGGAAATTAGTGTCACCCTAAAATCCTTTGTAAATTGTCCACTGAAATATGCAAGGGAAATACAAATCCACTATGCTTATCCTTAACAAAATCTAAACCTAGAGTGATAAGCATAAACCACTAAAGGCCACGTATGACCAAGTAAACCCTAAGTTACTAACTAACTTAGTTTTTCTTCCTTTAGCATAACGTTGTTAAATCCTGCATAATCATGACATACATATTCATTGCATTCGATAGATTGCAACCTCGCTGACGGAGAGTACATCCTCGTGCCGGAGCAAGGAGCTGCTGAGGAGGTAGCCCCGGATCGAGCCCCAGATCCTACACCAGAGGATCTGCCTGCCACAGCTTTGGAAGGCAAGCCCCGGTTTTATGCATAACCTATTATTTATACTATTTTACTACACTTAATGATTGTAGGATTGAATGTGCACTTAAGTGTAGGAGTTGTTTGAAAACCTAGTTGCATGATCTCAGGAATCCTATTGAGATGGATACTAGTATGCTAGGTCGAGTAGCTGCTTTATTAATTAGGATCTCGGTAGAAGTCGAGTGATTTTTCTAGCACTCGCGCGAGGTCAGGAATTTGGTTGTATCCACCTTCTTATCATAATGATGCTGGTTTGTGGACAACAATCCATGGGGATTGGTTGTCCACGGGATAAAAATTGGAATAAGGATTAAGGTGTGGTACCGTGTGTCAAGCGTTTGAACGTACTAAGCACATGCCGAGAAATATGGTAAATCGGTAAGCCTAGTACCTGATTGAACCTGGTAGTAGACTTTGCCCCTCACGCGACCTGAGACGTGGTCTCCCATTCCGGTTATGGTGGGTACAAGTGCGGTCACTGCACGACGGCAGTCGGGGTCAGTGAGGCATTGTACGCCAAGGCGGTGAGCCCTGATCTGCTGATGGGGAATCGATGGGGACGGTTGATGTGTGTGGGGACGGAGTGCCCCTACATGTCCTGTGTTTAGGTTTACCTTGCAAGGATAAAAACTCGATTCGAATCGTCTGCTTCTCGCAGCTAATGAGACTGCTTGATCCATGCTACTACATTGAGTAACAAGTGGAAATGTGATGAGTTGACACAAGATGTTGATTGCTAAATATGTTTGATACCATGTATGAGTAGATAGTACACTTTTAGCCTTAAGAGAGTCACACTTAAACTTGACAAAGCTAAAACTTGATTACAAACTCAGCTAGTGCTTTTGGCAACGAAACCCCACAGCCAAACAGCTGCATGTCTAGAGGTAGAGGAGTAGACTCCTCACACCGGGTAAGTCTAGCTGAGTATTAGTATACTCAGCCTTGCTTGTGGCATAATTTTACAGGTTCTTTGGAGGACATGGTTGCTGGAGTGACTTGGCCGTCCATCTTGCCACCAGGTTGGACTGTCGAGTGGGACCCCGCCTCGGCTGAGGAGGAGCATGAGGAGTGATGGGACAGGCTTCCCCATCTCTTTGTTTATTTTGTCGTTAGTTTCATTCCGCTGCACTTCGAACAATGATGACTACTTTTGCAAAAACTCTGATGATGATGTAATAATTTAATACCCCTTAATGTATGGTTTTATGTTTTATTGTATTTGCTCTGTGACTCACCATCGAGTGAGATTGTGGTACTTGATCCTGTCAGTGGCCTCGTCGGACTAGATCCGAGGGATTGACGAGTTATTCCCATTTAAGTGTGGTCTAGCCTCTAAGGCGGGACTTAGGCACTTAAGTTGGAATAATTCGGGCAGTTCCGCCATAGCTGGTATCGAAGCTTGTACCACCACAGAGGAATCAATAAACTATAAATACCATCCTTTTTTAAAGTAAAACTTGATAGAAACAAATGATGGATAGATCGTAGGACGGTCAGGATAGACCTAGGACGGAAGCCTTAGGATGATAGAAGGGTAGTTAGGTGGCTAAGTGATTAAGCCCTACAGGCTACTATGAGGGATGGGAGTTCTTCCCTATTCCCTTTACATTGATGTGAGGTCGTTCAGGACGAGCATGCATGCATTCGTAATTAAACTAATGGATAATTGGGTAAGGACTTTAATACAAAATGATGACCAACTAAGTACCCCAGTACCATTGTTGTAGTTAGAGAGAGGCTGAGTTGTGATTCCTTTTTCTTTTTATAATTCTTTTTCTTTTACTTACGCTTAACCGTACACAAATGACTTCCCACGGATCCTCGGACGAAGGGAATGCACTGTCCCACACTGACGGGATTGCATGAGAGGGCTTTCCCCGTATTTTGTGGGAGGTACTTCAGGGGGCTGGTTACACGACGCCTCCTCAGTACGCGGTGCAGCAATTCGAGAAGCACCGAGTGCCCCGCTGTAGGGTGAGGATGACCCTAGAGCCTCATCCCCTACAGCCAGGCTGGCATTCGCTGGACTCCGAGTCCTTTGGATACCGGGCTGAGGATACGATCGAGGCGATTGCTCTTCACGAATTAACCACTTTCTGCGGATTCCACCCCTTGGAGCTGTCCACCCACCCCATTGGCTTGTTTCCCGCTGAGAAGGAGGACGACCCAATGTGGAAGGACCGAGTGGAGCATGCCAAGGACATCTGGGCTACCTACCCAGGTCAGATTGCCCACTTGATAGTGCGGTGCATGAATGCCCTGTACCGTCTGCAAGTGATGCATGGTGAGGCAATGTCCCATCTGATGGCATTATTGGAGGCAACTAAGATCACCCTGGATAACAGAGAGGAGCTTGTGGTTGACTTGTCCACTGAGATGGTGGAAAAAGACTTACAGGTGGAGTAGCTGTCAAATGAGATCCAAGAGCTTGAGGAATTAGTGGGGACCAGGGAGAACACCATCGAGGTTCTCGAGGATCAGCTTATCAACACCCAGCAGTAGCTCGCCGAGGCTAACGAGCACCTGGATATGCATCACCACGAGATCCAGGACATGGAGGCCAACGAGGATGTCGACATCGAGGGGGGGAGAGGAGCCTGCCTCCAGCTTGGACACTGCTGGCTCAGGGAGAGCACCTTCCCCCGAGTCGAGTGTTGCCTCGTTCGCTCACTAGGTATCAGGGGTAGAGCTAGAAGTCAGTGATAGTAGAACTCCTCGAAGCTAGCCTAGCTTTTGCACCCTTGGGGTACTAGGCTAGATAGAGTTGAGTCCTTTTGGGCTATTGATGTAATCGCGATAAACTCTTTTGGGAAGCATGGTTGATGAATGATGTCAGTCTTAATTTAAGAAGGAAATTTATGCCATGTGAAATCTTTTATGATTATGCAAGAATCTATCAGTTTCGCCTTTTGACTCTTTCATCGCGCTTGAACCTTGAACCTCAAAGATGTGTATTAAAAATATATGTGATTTTTCAGAAGGCCGGGAGAGCGTGTCGTGGTCAAAATGAGCGCGTTCCTCCACCGCCGCCACCGCCTCCTACTCTGCATGAGCTAATGGCCCAGCAGAATGAGATCTTGAGGCAGCTAGCTCAGCGTCAGCCGCCACCTCAGCACTATGGTGGTGGTGATCATCAACGTCACCCCGCAGCAGCCACTTACCAGGAGTTCCTCATTACCCAGCCACCATTGTTCACCAGGGCCGAGGACCCACTTGATGCGGACGTATGGTTGAGAGTAGTGGAATCCAAATTCCCGCTACTCCATGGAGTTTGCTCAGAGGTCACTAAGGTCAGGTTCGCCACCCAGCAACTTCGCGGACCCGCAAGGACTTGGTGGGACCATTTTCTTGTTATGCAGTCAGATGACCGAGAGGTGGAATGGAGAGAGTTCAAGGCAGCTTTCAGGGGGCACAATATACTAGCAGGCATTATGGACTGAAAGCTCAACGAGTTTCTGGCACTCACTCAGGCAAACATGACAGTGTTACAGTATGCACAGGCCTTTAATGACCTGTGCCAGTATGCCGGATATCACGCAGACACAGACGAGAAGAAGAGGGACAGGTTCAGAAGGGGGATCAGCACTAAGCTCAGTGACCGTCTCAACACCGTCAGGGCCAACAGCTATAATGAGTTGGTCAACATGGCCATTTCTCAGGAGGACTGTATCACAGCTCGTCAGGCAGAGAAGAAGAGGAAGACCACGGTGGTAGGACCTTCAGCTCAGCCACAACGCTTCAGGATTGTGTCTGACACTCAGAACAGGGGACCGCAGCAGCAGCAAGGACATTGGGTGATCCGACCACAGCAGCAGCAGCAGCAGGCACCCAACCGCACCCAGTATCTAGTTCAGAGGAACAATCAACAGCAGCAACATCGTCAAGCCAATGACAACAGGTGTTTCACTTGTGGCAACACCGGACATTATGCCAAAAATTGCCCCAGAAACCAGCAGAGGCAGGGGCAGAATGTTAATCAGAATCAAGGCAAGAGACAGAAAGTGCAAGTGAGGCAAGGCAGGCTGAACTTCACCACCATGGCTGATATTCCAGAGGGAGCACCCGTCTTGACTGGTATCTTTTCAGTTTTGAATTATCTCGCAATTATTCTTTTTGATTCGGGTGCATCACACAGTTTTATCAGTACCAAATTTAGTGCCAAGTGTCAGTTACCTTTCCTCCACACCAATGGGGGTATTACAATTTCGACACCAGGAGGCAGGATTGCCACCTATCAGATCAATAGACACGTACCAATTAAGTTGGGTAGTTTCATATTTAAAACCACTCTCTTGATAATGGGATTGGATAGTGTGGATATCATCCTAGGGATTGATTGGTTATCGCGACACCACGCGGTGATTGATGTCGCAGCCAGAGCCATAGAAATCCACTCCCCTCTGGATGGCGAGATCACCTTGTACCTACCCGACCAGGGTTGTACCCGTTCTTGTGCATTCACTATGATAGAGTCACCAGTGGAAAGGATCTCAGTGGTCCGTGACTACCCAGATGTTTTTCCGGATGAATTGTTAGGGATGCCACCTGACAGAGACATCGAGTTCGCAATCGAATTGCAACCCGGGGCTGCTCCTATCTCCAAGAGACCATATAGGATGCCTCCCGCGGAATTGGCAGAACTGAAAAAGCAACTGCAGGAGTTGTTGGACAAGGGGTTCATTCGCCCAAGCACCTCACCTTGGGGATGCCCGGCCTTATTTGTGAAGAAAAAGGATGAGAGTTTGAGAATGTGTGTTGATTACCGCCCCTCAATGCGGTGACCATCAAGAACAAATACCCACTACCCCGCATTGATGTTTTGTTTGATCAGTTGGTGGGAGCCAAAGTGTTCTCCAAGATAGATCTTCGCTCGGGTTACCATCAGATCAAGATCCGTGCCAGCGATATTCCCAAGACAGCTTTCTCTACAAGATATGGGCTCTATGAATTTTTGGTGATGTCTTTTGGGCTGACCAATGCCTCGACTTATTTTATGTACCTGATGAACTCAGTATTCATGCCAGAGTTGGACAAGTTCGTGGTCGTTTTCATTGATGATATTCTGGTCTATTCCAAGAATGAAGATGATCATACTGAACATCTGCACACCGTGCTTCAGCGACTGCGCGATCATCGTCTTTATGCTAAGTTGTCTAAATGTGAATTCTGGCTGAAGGAAATTAAATTCTTGGGTCACACAATTTCTCAGGATGGGATATTAGTTGATCCTGAGAAGGTACAAGAAGTAATGGATTGGAAACCTCCTACCACAGTGCGGCAGATTCGGAGTTTTCTGGGTTTGGCCGGGTATTATCGACGATTCATTTCAGATTTCTCCAGAATTGCCAAGCCAATGACTGAACTGTTGAAGAAGGGAGTCAAATATGATTGGAGCCAGAAGTGTGAGGATGCCTTTCATACACTAAGGCAGCATTTGACAACAACCCCAGTGCTAGCTCAACCTAATAACACCAAGCCCTTTGAAGTTTATTGTGATGCTTCCGGTACTGGTTTGGGATGTGTCTTAATGCAAGATAACAGAGTAATTGCTTATGCCTCCCGAGCACTCAGACCTCATGAGCAGAACTACCCTACACATGATCTGGAGATAGCAGCCGTGGTTCATGCTCTCAAGATATGGAGACATTACTTGATGGGAGCTCACTGTAACATTTACACTGATCATAAGAGTCTCAAATACATTTTCACTCAGGCAGATCTTAACATGAGGCAGAGGAGATGGTTAGAATTAATCAAGGACTATGATTTGGAGTTGCATTACCATCCTGGCAAGGCCAATGTTGTGGCAGATGCCTTGAGCAGAAAGGCCCAGTGCAATTGTATGAGCATGGATGCAAGAGTTACCACCCTGTGTGATGAGTTGTGCAAGCTAAACCTAGAAGTTGTTTCTTCAGGTGATTTAAATTATATCTCGGTAGAGCCCACATTACAAGAGCAAATAGTCAGGGCACAGATTGAAGACAAGGGTGTTCAGGTTATCAAGGAAATGATCGAGCAGAAAGCAGAAAAATACAAATGCTTCTGTCAGGACAGCAAAGGGATTCTATGGTTTGGAGATCGATTGGTTGTTCCCAAGGACCCTGAGCTCAGAAAGAAGATATTCGATGAAGCTCACCTTTCAAAATTCTCCATGCACCTGGGCAGTAATAAGATGTATCATGATCTCAGATCCTTATACTGGTGGACCAGAATGAAGAGGGAAATTGCCAAGTACATATCCGAGTGTGACACTTGCCAGAGGATCAAATCTAGTCATTTGAAGACAGCAGGCCCCTTGCAACCCCTTCCCATACCATCCTGGAAATGGGAGGACATTTGCATGGACTTTATCGTGGGCTTGCCCAATACCTCCCGGCACCATGATTCCATTTGGGTCGTTGTGGATAGATTGACCAAGTCAACTCATTTCTTGCTAGTACACACCACCCACAGGACGGAGAAGTATGCGGAAATCTACATTGACCAGATAGTTCGTTTGCATGGAATACCAAGGACTATAGTATCGGACAGAGGAGCACCATTTGTGGCACGATTTTGGGAGAAATTGCAAGAAACACTTGGGACCCATGTAATACGAAGCTCAGCATACCATCCTCAAACAGATGGCCAGACAGAAAGGGTAAATCAAATTTTGGAAGACATGTTGAGGGCATGTGTGCTACACTATGGAAAGGATTGGGACAAGTGTCTTTCTTTGGCAGAGTTTTCTTATAACAACATCTACCAGTCCAGTCTAAAGATGGCACCTTTTGAAGCCTTGTATGGGAGAAGGTGTAGAACCCCGCTAAATTGGTCGCAAGCTGGAGAGAGAGAAATATTTGGGCCAGATTTGGTACTTGAAGCAGAGGAGAAGGTCAGAGTCATCAAGAAGAACTTAGAAGCTGCTCAGGCCAGGCAAAGGAGCTATCACGATAAGAGGCGGAAGCCTCTACAGTTTGAAGTGGGAGATCATGTTTACCTTAAGGTGTCACCCACCAAGGGTGTCCAGAGATTTGGAATCAAGGGCAAGTTAGCTCCTCGCTACATTGGACCCTACGAGATCAAGGAAGCTTGTGGACCAGTAGCATATAAATTGAAGTTGCCACCACACATATCAGCTATTCATGATGTATTCCATGTGTCTCAGCTACGGAAATATGTCCGCCTACCCACTGAAGTGCTACCTGAACCAGACATTGAGGTAGAACCAGATTTGTCCTATCAAGAGTACCCCGTCAAGGTAGTGGATCAGAAAGTGAGGTCAACGCGGGCAAGGTCGATCAGAATGTATAAGGTTCAGTGGAGTCACCATTCAGTAGAAGAAGCTACATGGGAGACTGAGGATTTTCTACGCTCTCGCTTCCCCGACTTTTTGCCCAAAGGAGTCGGTACGTAACCCAAAACCCCACCCCCCACCTGCCCTTTGAATACAAATATAAGGAAAACTTAGATGATAAGGGTAGTCTAAGTTGTGGATTTGACTTAACAAGGACTTCCTTCTGAAGTCGCGAAGAGAATGACATTCGAAGAGCAGTCAACTAGAGAAACTTAAATAAAAGAAGGAACAGCGCACCAACACGCCTTCATGGCACCCCTCCAGAGGATTCCACCTAAAATCACGGGACGAGATTCCTTTAAGGGGGGAGGGTTGTAACACCCCAGGTGTTACCATGGCCATGGCACCTTCATGCACTAATGACTGTGATCACGTGTGGAAGAAACTTTAGGAGAAAAGTATAAGAATCTTGGGGACCATGTGTTAACCAAGAAAGGTGAATGACTAAGAGCCTTACCAAAGCCTTTGGTGCACTTATCACTTTGGACAAGAGGGGAGTAAACCCTAGACCCCTCTTGAACCCATATCTCCTAAACACCATGGTTGAAGGGGGGAGAGATTAAGCAAATGTGCAAATCATGACCTAACCCTTGGCTAAAGTTAAGTGAAACATTAATCCACAAATATGGAGAGGGAACATTGCAAAAAGACCCCTTAAGAAACCCCAAATCCATTCCTTAAGTAGAGAAAGAGCTAGAGCTCTCTAATTCTCTCTAAGTCAAAATCTACACCTAATCTAAAGATCCACCGTGTTCACCTTGAAGATGGCACCAAAACCACCTAAGTTCTATACCAAAAATGTGGCATACCACCTAAGGCACCCCCTGGAAAAAGTTGAGACCGAGCCCTTGACGTTTGACATGTCTTGGCATCACTTTTGTCGCGCAGCGGGCAGGGGGACAAGCCAGATTTGGCGTCCGCATATCTTCTGACCTAGGGCTTATCTTCCCTTGGAACTCACATACAAGAGATAGCTATAGGTGCCAGGAAGAGGTCTGCGCCGGATTTTTGCCAAGATTTGCACGTTTGCAATCTCAGCAAGCTTTTGAACACAGGCAGATGAACACCTCCACGTGTTCGACGCGTTCTGCGTGCGCCAGAGCACGCCCGCGCCTGACCTCGCGTGCCCCACGTCGCGCCAAAGCCCAGCCGGCGCCGTTGCCCACACCCGCACCTATAAAGCCCCCAGGGACTTCGACCGTACTCCTTCGCGCACGCTCAACCTCACCGGAGCCCGAAACCACCGGCGTTTGCCCCGTGCACGGCGTGCCCGCGGCCACCCGAGCCCCTGCCACCGTAGACCGGCCAGCAGCGCCCTTCCCAACCCCGTCCAACCCTCGGAGAAGATGTGCACGCCTCAGTGAAGCCCCCCGAGCAAGGAATCGGAGTTTCCTTCTCTGGAGAAGCCAGTCCACGGTCGCCGGACTTCGCCCGACCGCCGGTGAACGTAGACCGGGTAATCCTCTGCTCCATTCTTCGATTCCTTGTGCACATAGCCTCTACGTCGCCCCGTGAAGCTCATCGTGCCATTGAATTGAACTAGATCACCGTGGTTTGGCCGGAACACCCGCCGTCGATGAGAGCACCCGCCTGCGCACGTGGACCGGACGATTCCGGCCACCTCCGCCGTCGAGCCATACACCGCTGTGACCGCCAGGACCTCCCGGAGCCAACCCCGCCCCTCGCCGGACCTCTCTCGCCGCCGGTAAGCCGTGCCGCCCTTTTCTTTTCCGCGGGTACTGTTTAAACCTAGGGAGGGACCGCGGGGGAGAAGAAGAAAAGGCTAGGGGGTTTTCGCATTGTCAGTGACTCAAGGGAATAGTAGCGCAGGGGTATAACTGAGAGGATTAGTTTGGAAAGAACCCGAGGACTTCGGTGCAAAGTGGTTTTTCCAGGAAACCTTTTATTTAACCTGATTTAAATTCAAACAGAACTTGAATAATTCATATCTTCTGTTTTATTCACCCAAATCGAGTCAAACCAATTTTGCCAGATCTTAAATAATGTAAACTACTTAATAAAAATATAAAACCCCTCAGTGTTACAGAAAACTTTAGAGTTGTGAATTAAATGATTAATTAGCCAAAAGCAAAAAGAAATAAGGAAAAATAGTTACACTATTTAACTGAGGTTAAGAAAATTTAAAGAAGTACTTAATCACCTACTGACCTGTTTAAAAATGATAAACCCCTCTGTATACCCCATTAAGGTAGAGTTTGCCATTTATTTCACCTTGTGCTTAAAATTAAAGAAAATAGAAAAGGTAATTTAAATAGAGAACCAGGGAGCACCCATATTTTTGTTAGTCTACTTATTCAGTATAGTTCAGTAGAAAAATCTATTATACTCTGGTTTAGTGCAAAGTAATTGGGATACCTTTTATTTTAAGAAAAAAAGGAAAACTTAGAAAAACCATAGAAAAATAATCCCAAGGTGAAAACACCCCAAACCTTGGGATAATTAATGTTTTGTTATTAAGAACATAGGAAAAATATGAAATCTGCTGTTTGACATTTTTCAAATAACAAGGTAGTGGAAAGTGCCTTTTTGACATTAAACTTTAGAAAATCATAACTAAAAATCCACTAAGTAACCCTCTGTGATTTTTGGCACAGAAGCATGTTATGACCCATATATACTAGCAAAAATAACCCTTAGTACAGAACCCCACCTAGATAAGGGGTGTAATGCAAAGTGACCCCTTTGCCCAACTTTTGTTATTTTTGTCCAAGGCATACTTTTTCTATTCTGTACCTCAAATTCATAGGACAGACTATGGTGACCAAGGGAAACCCACTGTAATTTTTTACAAGATTTTTTAAAATTTTGAAATCACTTTTGTAGTTCAACCCACACTAGAATTCATAAATAGAAAATAAAGAAGGGGAAAATGAATGATGGAAATTAGTGTCACCCTAAAACCCTTTGTAAATTATCCACTGTAATATGCAAGGGAAATACAAATCCACTATGCTTATCCTTAACAAAATCTAAACCTAGAGTGATAAGCATAAACCACTAAAGGCCACGTATGACCAAGAAAACCCTAAGTTACTAACTAACTTAGTTTTTCTTCCTTTAGCATAATGTTGTTAAATCCTGCATAATCATGACATACATATTCATTGCATTCGATAGATTGCAACCTCGTTGACAGAGAGTACATCCTCGTGCTGGAGCAAGGAGCTGCTCAGGAGGTAGCCCCGGATCCAGCCCTAGAGCCTGCACCAGAGGATCTGCCTGCCACAGCTTTGGAAGGCAAGCCCCGGTTTTATGCATAACCTGTTATTTATACTATTTTACTACACTTAATGATTGTAGGATTGAATGTGCACTTAAGTGTAGGAGTTGTTTGAAAACCTAGTTGCATGATCTCAGGAATCCTATTGAGATGGACACTAGTATGCTAGGTCGAGTAGCTGCTTTATTAATTAGGATCTCGGTAGAAGTCGAGTGATTTTTCTAGCACTCGCGCGAGGTCAGAAATTTGGTTGTATCCACCTTCTTATCATAATGATGCTGGTTTGTGGACAACAATCCATGGGGATTGGTTGTCCACGGGATAAAAATTGGAATAAGGATTAAGGTGTGGTATCGTGTGTCAAGCGTTTGAACGTACTAAGCACATGCCGAGAAATATGGTAAATCGGTACGCCTAGTACCTGATTGAACCTGGCAGTAGACTTTGCCCCTCACTCGACCTGAGACGTGGTCTCCCATTCCGGTTATGGTGGGTACAAGTGCGGTCACTGCACGACAGCAGTCGGGGTCAGTGAGGCATTGTACGCCAAGGCGGTGAGCCCTGATCTGCTGACGGGGAATCGATGGGGACAGTTGATGTGTGTGGGGACGGAGTGCCCCTACATGTCATGTGTTTAGGTTTACCTTGCAAGGATAAAAACTCGATTCGAATCGTCTGCTTCTCGCAGCTAATGAGACTGCTTGATCCATGCTGCTACATTGAGTAACAAGTGGAAATGTGATGAGTTGACACAAGATGTTGATTGCTAAATATGTTTGATACCATGTATGAGTAGATAGTACACTTTTAGCCTTAAGAGAGTCACACTTAAACTTGACAAAGCTAAAACTTGATTTACAAACTCAGCTAGTGCTTTTGGCAACCAAACCCCACAGCCAAACAACTGCATGTCTAGAGGTAGAGGAGTAGACTCCTCACACCGGGTAAGTCTAGCTGAATATTAGTATACTCAGCCTTGCTTGTGGCATAATTTTACAGGTTCTTTGGAGGACATGGTTGCTGGAGTGACTTGGCCGTCCATCTTGCCACCAGGTTGGACTGTCGAGTGGGACCCCGCCTCGGCTGAGGAGGAGCATGAGGAGTGATGGGACAGGCTTCCCCATCTCTTGTTTATTTATCATTAGTTTCATTCTGCTGCACTTCGAACAATGATGACTACTTTTGCAAAAACTCCGATGATGATGTAATAATTTAATACCCCTTAATGTATGGTTTTATGTTTTATTGTATTTGCTCTGTGACTCACCATCGAGTGAGATTGTGGTACTTGATCCTGTCAGTGGCCTCGTCGGACTAGATCCGAGGGATTGACGAGTTATTCCCATTTAAGTGTGGTCTAGCCTCTAAGGCGGGACTTAGGCACTTAAGTTGGAATAATTCGGGCAGTTCCGCCACAGCGGGGGTAAAGTGTAGTGTAAGGCTTACCAAGGAAAATGGTTAAGGTTGAGCATTTCTTTTAATTATGTTGGTCAAAATTTTATTAGCAATTACTAAGTATAAGTAAATACCATCCCAATTAAATAAGAGATTAGAGATGAACAAAATTCCATAATGTAATGCAATGCATGTCCAATTTAAGTTTAGTTCCATCATTTAATCATACGAGAGTCCTTAGCCGCTCATGACCATGAGCACGGCTAATATGCTAGTTTTACACACTGCAAAGGTTGCACATCTTTACCCACAAGTCATGATACCCATCTGCCATGGCGTCATTAATCCTATACACCTCTATCGAGCAGGCGAGGCAGGGCAGCACTACGAGGCCTTTCCAAAGTTCCACTAGCTTGAGATAACGCGCTACGGTTTCAGCCAAAAGGGAGTATAGGAATCCCTCATTTAAAAAGCCTTCACATCATGATCAAATGAGAACTTCCCTATACTCTGTAGCGATTCACTCCCCACTTGCCCCTTTCGAGTAAGTTTATCCTCACTAGCTTTCCTAATTTATTGGCCAAGAGAGTCCCATTAAACCCTTGTGGTAGCACTACTTTCATGGGTTAAGCTCCATGTTGCAATTAACAAAATGATCTTATCATGCAAAGTCATAAATATACTAGCAATATATCATAATAAAACATGATCATAATTCATAAGTATCATTAACCTAAAAACCAGGTAGAGCAATAGCAAGACTACCCAATATTTCATGTGTGCAAGGTGTAGGGTAAACAAAACTAGGTAACCTATTAGGTCCCATCAATTTAACCTAACTGTGCCACAGTGATTAACATGATCATAAATATTATTAGGTAAAAAATGTGATCAAGGACGTAACTTGCCTTTTACATGTGAATCCAACTGCTCAGGTGCTTCTCCAAAGTTGGGCTTCAATTTCCTCGTCACTTCGCTTCTACTTATAGCAATACATACTAATATGTAACTAATGGATACAAATAACATGACACAAAACATGAAAACAAAAAGTGTAATAATATTCACCATGTTGCTACGAAATCATAGGTTCGGGAACCACTAAAATCGGACTTAAAACGAATAGTTTATGAGATATATAAGCTTTAGGATTAATATTTGTGCTAAAAGTAAATTTTATAACTAATTTGCCGAAGTCAAAAAAGTCGCTTAGACCTCGGGTTCATATTTAAAGGACAACATGGCCTTTTTCAAAAGATTTCAGACTGATCTATAATGATCTCTGAACTACTGCGGGTTGATTCCTAGAAATTGCAGGAACTCTTTAGTAAACTTGTCTCGGCTATTATAATGTTGATCCCCCTAGCCGCAGGATCCTGATCTAAGGGCTCAGAGATCAGAGATCACGGCCAAAGGGGTACACCCTGATATGATCTCAGCCCTCCATCTCATAACCATCAATTCAGATTCAAACTACCCAGATCTAATCTTGTATGTACATCCAGATCGAATGGCTACTCGACTCCTACCTCTCATCGTCCACTAGCAGGGGCGTGCCCAGCTCGCGGTGGTGACACACATCGATGTCATGCCCACCGATGCCCCGATGACCAAACTCCATCATAGTGAGGCACAAATAAATGCTGATGACGTAGCGAAACTATAGGGGACAACTCACCGAGGGTTTGCAACATGGAGCCCTATACACGGCTCAGTGCCAGCGGCGATGTTTCCCGATGGCGAGAAATTCATGTCCATCCACGCTACCCTCATGCTTGGAAAGACAACTCGGATGTCCGTCGTCCTCCGTCGAACACACACGACCTCCCTCTAGCACCAGATCGACGACACTAGCAGATGATCCGCACAACGTATCTTATTTTGTTTTCTTTTGGAAGAAGTTTCCCTACATTACCCAAAACATGATTTTGGGGTGTTACAACTACCCATTGTTGATCATTGATCCTTTGGTTCGACGCGCCACCGATGCCTCACCGACTAGTATAGTGTGCAAGGCTCAGGATGCCGAAAATTACGCTCTCTATGCACTTGGTTCAATGTGCCGCCATTGCCTCACCAGACTGGTCCAGTGCACCAGCAAGCGCAGGGTGCTGAAGTTGCGCTCTCTGTGCACTCCATCAAGTTCGGTGCACTCAAAAACAACATAGTCTTCATTTCTTCAAGTTGCTTTACTTGGGCTTTTCTTGTCTTGTGTCTTGGATTTTTCTTGGTGTTAATAAGCATTCAATGAGTCTTCTAATGTCTTCTTTGAGGTGTTGCTCCCTCCATGCCTAAGCCCAAGCTAAATAGTTGTAAACACATTAGTCCATATGTTATGTTGATCATCAAACACCAAAACCACATAGTCTAATGGGTTGAGGTCCATTTTCCTTACAACTTCGATCTTCATGTTACCTAAGCCCAAGCCAACCATGCTTCTATTTGAACTTTTCTGTTATAATACCAAATATTGTTAATCTAAATGTTCATGTTGTTCATCGAACACACAAATCAACTAATGGTCCATAATAATAGGTGCTATTTCTCTTATACACATCTTAGTAGTTAGCTATTTTAGAGTACAGAATCAAGTTATAGCCTTAAGTTAATAATTTTTAGTGGCCCCACCCTCTTCTCTTCTTGGGTCACAATTTGGACCCTTGCAAGAACCTCAGATTCCTTTCGCTCATGCACTTCATCATACTTGTAGATATTGAGTTCCTCATTGCTCTTTTTCTTAAGACATGCTTGCCTCCGGTGGTAAACCCATGCTCTCGAAGGTAAAAATCATGTTCTAGGTGGAATGAATACTTGATTTTTGGGACAAGCTCATCCCTATCTAGAGTAAAACTATTCTCATCTATGGATGAATTTGTTCCACTTCTCTTTGAAACAAACACCCACAAACATGGGCTTTCCCATACCATCATATTGTCCCACCTCATCCCTCCAATCAAATCAAAACACTCTTGATAATGTGGCCGAAATAAAGCGTACAAGACAAGCCTAGTTACATAGTTGACATTTCCATCTGAATGGCAATGTGTTCTAACAACATAGGGGTGAATTGAAGTATTCTAGGCTTCTACTAAAGATAAGTATAAGCATGTCTATTTAGATGTGTTCTATGAATTACCTATGCACTGACTGCACATAGAATTCTACAATTAGAGCTAATTGTACTATGCTAACATGTCAAGCTACTCTAAGAAAGTAAATAAACACAAGCAACAATAACAAGTTATTGTGGAAACATCTATATAAATGCAGAAGTTGTAAAGAGGGATCAAATTGGGCATAAGGATTTATGTTGTGCTAGTGAGCAACCTTATACCCACAATCCATGTTGGAGGCAAAGGCGGATCCACATGGGGGGCAAAGGGGGCCATGGCTCCCTCAATTTTTAGTTTCTCTTATACCTAACGTTTATTTATTGTTAAGTATAGGAAAAAAATATAAGTCTTCGATAGACTAAACTAGTTTCGTCCTGAGCTTTCTAGTTGGATCACCCCAGTCCTCCAAACTCCTGTCCTCCTTCTTAGCTAGCAACTATCTGTCCGATCCCATTCTTCATAACGCCCAGGAACCAATCTGCCCCATTCCCGTCGTTGCCTATCGATGTCCCCTTACCGACGTGTGTTGTCGCTCGACCCGCCCCCTTCTCGATGCCCTCACCCTGCTCAAAGTTTTTGGGACGTCGGCCTACCTAGTAAGCCCGATCTCGTTCATCGCAACGATGCGACCCATCTCCGACAAGTGACGAGCTTAGCGAACCAGTGAGCGTTGACTCTATGTCGGAGAAGTGGCCTGACCCCGCCTCCTTCCCGGTGGTCCCGCTCTTTGATGAGATCAACATTCGATAAGATACACATGGTTTCTATTCAATCAACAATAAGTTAGTGGCATTTTTTAATATAGTTTTCTTCTTTCAACTTGTATCATATATTGATATAAAACTTGAATTCTATGTAAGTATTTGTTTTTATAGGCTTGCTTAATCTTGTCATAAGGTTTTTTGCCCCCCCCATGAATTCTCATCCTATGTCCGCCACTGGTTGGAGGTACACAAAGTATTTTTTTTTCTTTGTCACCAAGACTTTTTCTATGCAAGGAATTGGATTACCACCTCAATGGTAAGCACCAAGGTAGACTAACCACTAGCCATAAAGGCAAGTCTGAACAGAACATCTCTTCCTCTCACATGATTTGGATCCCTGTACAAGTTCTTCCTGCCTCTCCAGCAAGTCGGAGGGTTGACAAGCTTGCTGCAGGTAAGGTCTTAATTAGGTTGTCTCCAGCAGCGTCCCCTAAATTTTATCCCTTAAAGAAATATTCCTCATCACTTACAACACATTTTAAAAGGTTATGTCCTCTAAATCTTTCACATTTCCAGCAGTGTTCTCTAAATTTCGTCCTCTATATCTCATCTTTTATTTTTTGCAACCATATTATCAGATTGATGCCATTTATTTTCCTTTTGTCACGGAGTAGCAAATAAAAGATTCTCACTCTGTTTAAATGATCGCATTTTAATCAGCAACAACATGGCGGGAGGGAGCATGTAGACCAATCAGCGAGCGAGCGTCCAGGCGGTATTGGATAGCGAACGCGCCACAATTAGCGGACACGCTGCCCACTCTATATTCTAGAGGAGGTTTTACCGGACACTGTTGGAGTCACAAAAAAAGGCTGAGATGCGCTAGATTTAGGGTACTAGACAACATACATGTTGCTGCTGGAGAGAGTCTATGGCTCTATTAACACATTGTCCATTAGTGCCACCATGCGGAGACCGAGGTAGGTGTCAGCGACATAGAGGGGTGGCAAAGAGGGCAACATGGGGCGGCAGCCATGGTGATGTGATGGTCCCCATATGGATGTCTTCACTAGGTCATTCATCTAGTCATACAAAACACTGTTTTACATTGTAAACAACACTGTTTATAGAGTGAAGTTTTAACTAGTGGATGTGACTTGAGATAGGATTGGTAAGTTTCTAGGGACAACCTAAGCGTCCACGTGAGATCCAGCCATGCTAGGTTTGTTGGACACCATAGGGAGTTAAGACTCTCCGCATTGGTTCCCCTAAATTTCTCCCTATATATCCCACTTTTACACCATGTCGTCAAGATTTCACCCCCTATTTTTTCATCTCGCACAAATGGTTTCCTCTAAATTCTCCTCCTTTACCCCATTACAACCATAAAATATTATTTCCTATCCCTACTTTTCATCCAATATCAATTTTTCATCTTGTTGGGGACTTGTTCTCAAATGCTATGAGTTAAGAACAAGGCAACACAAAAAATGTTAAACGTTAAAGTTCTTCATCCTCCGAAGCGTTATTTCCCTTAGGATATAATGACTTTCGGAGGACAAGGATTACAAAGGTCATACCTTCATAAATCACAACACATGATATTGAGAGATAGGATCATATGAGAAATAAAAAATAATATAAACAGTCATATATTATTATTATCTCATTTCTATTTTATTACCATAGGAAAATAGAAATGGCGTTAAATTACGAGTGTACCTTCGTCTCAAAGGAAGGCAAAAAGCATGAGCGTGACGCAAAAATGAATGCCAAATCCCGTGAACAGTACGGGGTTACTGTTCACCTATTTATAGGCACGAGACGCAGCTCGTGTAAAATTACACTTATGCCCTTTACATTTGCTAATAACTCTATAGTATTCCATCGAGGTTTAAATAGCCTTTTCATTTCTAAGTCGGTTTCCCTTTCTGCTATCATGCTGAAGCCTTCCTGTGCACAGCTTCGGCTTTGCGTTATCCTTCGTACTCTTTTTGTGCTTCTTCACGCGGTGGTTTCGTTTCAAGACCGAAGGTACCTGTTTATGCATTATACTTCCAGAAACATTGTTAAATCATGTTTTTGAGGACCTTCGGAAGCCGAAGGCCCCCAACAGTAGCCCCTCGCAATATTAATTTGTTAGAATAATAAATTTAGATTGCAATAGGAATGAAGGCCCTGAGCCGAAGGTCCGAAAAACACCTTCCCTTTGCTAGAATAGCAACAGCCACCGACAAGCGGGCCCTCTAGCATGCAATGCACCAGGCGTATAAATAAGAGCACACCGCAATGTCATTTGGTACGCTTTCTTGCCATCTGCTCTTGCTTACTCAGTTTTTAGCTCTTGCGCACCAAGACTTGCTTGGCTTTTTAAGTTTTTTAAGCTTCGGCTTTGAAAGCAGTTTTTTAGCATTTTCGAAGATGTCTGAAGATAAAAAAGCTGTTGCTGAAACGAAGCTGAGCCTTTCTGAGGAGAAGAATCTTGGCTTTCTTGAATCAATATCAAAGACAAATATAGAGAAGATTACAAGGGAAATTTTGGAAGGTTTATCTGAAGATACTGGTGATAGTGACAGTTATGATGTGGAAAGTGGCGGGGAAGACTCCGAACATCGACCCTGGCGGGCAAGCCATGCAGTTTTTGGAAAATCAACCATTAAACAAAGCCATCTTGTCAATATGAGGGGGAGATATTTTCGGGATATGTCTATTGTGAGGGCTGACAACGGAGAGAAGACTTGTCCTACTCCTGAAGAAAATGAAGTCGTGATCTTCCGAAGCTTCTTCAAGGCTGGGCTTCGGTTCCCTCTAAGCAGTTTCGTGGTTTAAGTTTTGAAGATGTATGAAATCTACCTTCATCAAATTACTCACGAAGCAACCGTAAGAATGGGAGTCTTTGTCTAGGCCACGAGGAGCCAAGGCTTGGAGCCAAATGCAAAAAGTTTCTGCAGTATACACGAACTGGTTTATGAGACAAAGCCTTGGGGCAAAGAGCAGTATCATAACAATTTTAGCTGTTATAACTTCGGTGCCCGCTCTGGGTCAAGCTGCCCTATGTCGACTTTTCGAAAGAGATGGCCCGGGGATTGGATGAAGGAATGGTTCTATGTAAAAAATGATTTAAAAGCACGAGAGGATATTAAGGATATTATTATGCGCCCTATCTGGCAGCGTTTCGGCCTCCGGAAGCCGAAGGTGGAGATTGATGAAGCAGTCAAAGAATGCCGAAAGGCTTTCGGCATAGTCTGCTCCTTCATCGGTACAAGGGACTTAGTTCAAGAGCACGTGGCCTACAGGATATGGCCATTGGTAGCCAACTGGGAAATGCCAAAGGAAACTATCAGCAACCCCCTCGAAGGTGGTCTGGTTCGACTAAAGTATACCTTCAGATTTGTAGACCAGTTTGTCAAGCCAGACGATGATTGGTTGGAAAGTGTCGAAGCTACAAGTGATGAATTGCTTGGGGCGTACTCCAAGACAGAGGATAATGCACTATCAGCGGCCTTCGGAGGCCGGAAAAAGAAGAGGCTAAACAGAGTTTTCGATGCTATTGGATTCATCTATCCTGACTACCGTTACCCGCTACGGGGTCAGAAAAGAAAAGGTGCAGTTTCTGCGAAGGAAGTTGCTTCGACCGCTTCTAGTGAGCCTACACCGAAGAGAAAAAAGGTGAAGGTGTTCTTACCCACCGGCCACACTACATTGAGCCGGCCATAGTGCCTGATTTTGGTGGTGAGACCTCTTCGGCCACTAAAGCCAGAGAACCTACACATCTGCAGAATATTGAAGAGCCGGCTACAATGCCGGAGATGGAAAAAAATTGAAGAACCGAGGGCTGAAGAGACAAGGACATCGGAAGTTTTAAGTCCTTCGGCAAGAGTTGAGGTGTCAATGCCGAAGGCACAAAAGGATCTTACAACAACTCCCAAGAGGAAGAGAATGGTCAATGTTTTAGATGTGCTAGAAACAATAAAATCTTCAAGCTCTACTCCGAAGAGAGCTGCCGAAGCTTCAAAAACACAAATTGAGGAGACCGAAACTGGGCCTTCAGAGCCCGCCAAGAAGAAATCCTTGGAAATTAGAAAAAAAAACGGAAAAAGAATCTATAGAAGAAATTTTATCTGAGAAAACTGCCATCCCTATTCCCGAAGCATCTTCCGAAGCCCTCAACTATGTTTTACGTCATGCTTCGGGTAAAAAATTAACTGAAAAAGAAAAGCGAGAAGCTCAGTTCTATGCGCAAAAATTGAAATATCCAAAAGGGGCGCTGATATTCAACGGCAGTGGAGAAGAAGACTTCTTGTATTGTCTCCCTGACAGCAAGGAGATTTCTGTCTGTCGGGAGATGAGCAAGAGCTTCGGGTTCCCGACATTAGAAGATGGACTTTCGGTGCTGTCAAAAGATGAGTTGGCCGACAGCTTAGCATACAATAGTTTAAAGGTGAGAAATTGAGATTTTTGTATTTAAAAACAAAATTTTTCATTTGCTTAAACTTAATACCGCATTTTTGCAGGGCCTTATTCTTAGCAATGCCCTCAGGGCACAAAAAGATGCCAAAGATGAAGGGTGTACCATAGCCTTGAACAACCTTCGTTCCGAAGTAATTGAACTAAGGAACGAAGGTCTTGAAAAAGATAAAATATTAAACTCATTGTTGAGTAAAATAAAAGAAGACGAAGTTGTTTCCAAAGCCCAAGCCGAAGCTCAGAAACAGGAAATCGAAGATCTTCGAAAACAGCTATTCGAAGCTAAAGAAAAATGTGCTGTTGCAGAAGCTAAACGAGAAATTAGCGATCAAAGGACAAAATGTTTAGAGAAAAACATTGAAGAACTTCGTATATCCAAGGAAAATGTTTTGAGAAATCTATGGATTGTGTGAAGAGAATAAAAATTAGCTTCGCCAACATTGGCGCGTACTCAAGCGAGGAGAATTTCATAATGGGCGATCCCGAGGGCCCAATTGAATGGACCAGCCACGAAGTTGAAGCTTTTGAGGAAGTTTTGAGTGGTCGTGGGGACATATGCGCCTTCTCGGGTGCTAGGGGGATTGCCGCTATTTTGGAGAGGATAGGCTGCGAACATGTGAAATCCTTGGCGCAAACCGAGGCTGCCTTATCTGTTGAAGATACAAAAGACCCCTCGGCCGAAGCAAGCTTGGTTGGTGGAAAAATTTTCACCGACATCTGGGAAAATGGCGGTCGGGAGATGGCTCAAGAAATTATAAGGAAAAGTGAAAAAAGATAATCACGATGCTAGAGAAGCAGCAGAGGCCGCTAAGAAAACTGCGGATCTCGAGAGGCGAATAGGTATTGATTAATAGCTTTTGACTTTATGTTTTAATTTTATGACTTCGAACTTATTTACACTTTGCATCACAGTCGCACTATCTCCTCCCCCAGAGCCCGTCGAGCCATTGGCGGACCCCAAAGCAAAGGAGGATGATGAAATTATAAAAATGGCCGAAGCTATTATGGATAAAGTTGTTGATCAACTATTAAACGAATCTGCAGAAGTAGTTTTAAAAGAAGATTAGCTGTTATTGTAAAGACATTTGGAATGTAATATTTGCAGGACAATGTGTGTAATATTTTATAATTTTGAATGTAATATATAAGTTGTTTATAATTCAATTCTTTACGATGCATGAAACTTTACGTACATACCGTTTTTGAGCCTTCGGCGAAAAAACACCTTCCCTTCTTTTCATGCTTCGTGAAGAATATCCATATTCCGTAAAAATATACAGTTTCCGAAAAAACATTATGCTTCGTAAACAATAGATCTCTTTTTCATATTAAAGTTGACGAAGCTGTATTTCTTGAAAACTTATTTTGTGCCTTGGCACTTCTTCGAAACAATCTCCGAAGTTCAGTATTGTAGGTCAACATTGTCTACCCTTCCGAAGGTCAACATTGCATCCCCTTCTTGTGCCATTGATGTAATATGATGTATGATGTTATGCTATGCACATGATGTAATGATGTAATGACATGCAAAATGATATTTGCGCCGAAGGTACACACACATTCCCCAGTAGAGCACACAATCTTTTTGCCGTTTATTTTTCGGCTTCACCGCTTATTTTTTGGTGTAGCAGCGCTGACTTGTCGCTGTAAGCCTCCCTTAGGAGCTTCTTCGCCTTTTACTTTAGCGGAATCAACGTTTATTTTTCGCTGTAAGCCTCCCTTAGGAGCTTCTTCGCCTTTTACTTCAGCGGAGTCAGCGTTTATTTTTCGCTGTAAGCTCTGCATTCCCTTTGGAACGACTTTTGAGCAGAAAACTTACGCTGCGCTCCCTTAGGAACGACTTTTTGTAACTTCGGCAAACTTACGCTGCGTTTCGTAGAACGACTTTTTTGTAACTTCGGAGGTATTTTCTGTAGCCATGAGCTCTTAAGAACGATATATCTTCGCTATTGCACAAACGAAGCTATTACAAGAAATTAAAATCAACAAGAAAAAGCTTAAGCTTTTGATGATTGTTCCTTAATAAAAAGAAAAATGATGACAAATACAAGAACTATTTTAGAAGTAGGATATCTTCTAGTAAATGTGCTTCGACTCTGGCACAGTACTATTGACTGTACGAGCTTCGGACTCCTCTCTGAAGTCTCGCTGCTGATGAGTATGTTGGCTCCCTTCTGGCTGCTGGCCTCATTGTATTGGTGGTGGAGGTGGGAGTTGTTGTCAAGATGCCTGAGGTTGGCTTGCCGAAGCAACAGAAGCTGCGGGATGGTTACCCACATACTCTGGAATGTACAGTGAGTGGTACGAAACGGTATGCATAACTTGCTTCGGCTGGCTCTGTTGGGCTGCAGCTTCTGCTATCTCTTTCTGTTTCTAGATGGTGACATGGCACATCCTGGTAGTATGGCCCTTGTCCTCACCGCAGAATAGACAATAAATTTTCCTGGGCTGATCCCCAAATCTTCCTCCGAAGCCCCTGGCACCTCTGCCCCTTGGAGCTAGGGGTCGAGGATAGCTCTGTTGCTGTCCCGAAGCCTGAGAGGAGTATTGCGGTCTCTGCTGCTGAGTTCCCCTGTCATCACTCTGAGTGGAATGAATTGATCTGACGTGCCTAGGGTGGATTCTCCCTCCGAAGCCACTGGCCATTTCGGAGAATCTGTAAGCTTCCTCCCTTCTCTGCCAAAAATCATTATCAGCGCGGATGTATTCATCCATCTTCTGAAGCAGCTTCTCCAGGGTCTAAGGGGGTTTCCTGGCGAAATATTCGGCCGAAGGTCCTGGCCGAAGCCCCTTGTTCATGGCCTCAATGACAATTTCGTTGGGCACTATTGGCGCTTGTGCCCTCAGACGCAGGAACCTTCGGACATACGCCTGGAGGTATTCTTCTTGGTCTTGCGTGCACTAGAACAAAGCTTGAGCAGTGACCGGCTTTGTCTGAAATCCTTGGAAACTGGTAATCAGCATGTCTTTCAGCTTCTGCCATGACGTGATTGTTCCTGGCCGAAGAGAGGAGTACCAGGTTTGTGCCACATTTTTTACTGCCATGACGAAAGATTTCGCCATGACTGCAGTGTTGCCACCATACAAAGATATTGTTGCTTCGTAGCTCATCAAAAACTACTTCGGATCTGAGTGTCCGTCATACATGGGGAGCTGGGGTGGCTTGTAAGAAGGGGACCAAGGTGTAGCATGCAGCTCTGCTGACAGAGGAGAAGCATCATCAAAAGCAAAATTTCCATGATGGAAATCTTCATACCAGTCATCCTCGTTGTAGAAGCCTTCTTGGTGCAGCTCTCTGTGTTGGGGCCTTCGGTTCTGCTCATCTTGAGCAAGATGACGCACTTCTTCGGTAGCTTCGTCAATCTGCCTTTGCAGGTCAGCTAGCCGAGCCATCTTCTCTTTCTTTTTCTGTACCTGCTGATGAAGCATTTCCATATTCCTAATCTCTTGGTCCAAGTCATCCTCTTGAGGTGTTGGACTGGTGGCCTTCCTCTTCTGGCTTCGGGCCTCTCGAAGAGAAAGGGTCTCTTGGTTCGTATCCAGCGGCTACAGAGCGGCAACCCCTGTCGCTGAAGCTTTCTTTGGCGGCATGACGAAGGTCGATGCTTGCCGAAGGTGGTCGAAAAGGGTTCATCGGAGGTGGGCGCCAATGTTGGGGACTTTTCTCAAATGCTATGAGTTAAGAACAAGGCAACATAAAAATGTTAAACGTTAAAGTCCTTCGTCCTCCGAAGCGTTATTTCCCTTAGGATATAATGACTTTCGGAGGACAAGGATTACAAAGGTCATACCTTCGTAAATCACAACACATGATATTGAGAGAAAGGATCATATGAGAAATAAAAAATAATATAAACAGTCATATATTATTATTATCTCATTTCTATTTTATTACCATAGGAAAATATAAATGGCGTTAAATTACGAGTGTACCTTCGTCTCAAAGGAAGGCAAAAAGCATGAGCGTGACGCAAAAATGAATGCCAAATCCTGTGAACAGTACGGGGTTACTGTTCACCTATTTATAGGCACGAGACGCAGCTCGTGTAAAATTACACTTATGCCCTTTACATTTGCTAATAATTCTATAGTATTCCATCGAGGTTTAAATAGCCTTTTCATTTCTAAGTCGGTTTCCCTTTCTGCTATCATGCCGAAGCCTTCCTGCGCATAGCTTCGGCTTTGCGTTATCCTTCGTACTCTTTTTGTGCTTCTTCACGCGGTGGTTTCGTTTCAAGACCGAAGGTACCTGTTTATGCATTATACTTCCAGAAACATTGTTAAATCATGTTTTTGAGGACCTTCGGAAGACGAAGGCCCCCAACACATCTACTAACATTTACTTGTGGGCACAAAACACGAGGCATGAACAGTGGGAGGGGGCATGTAACACCCTGAATTTTCGGGTATAAAAATTTCTTTGCTCCATACTCAAAATTCACGCGTTACTCTCTCCTTTCTTTGCTTTTCTTTTTCCCTTTTCTAAAATAACGGATATATATATTGTTATAAAGTGATGTGAGCCCTAGTGGTGCTTTGGTTATTGCATTCATGCTGTTGCATAGTGTTTCTAAGTGCAAGAATTGTATGAAATCTATTAATATACCTTGTAGAAGTTTCTAGTAAAATTTCATATTTTTTTGAATATTTTTCTATTTTCCGAGAACCAAAATCTATATATTAGAGTTACTTAAAAACATTTTCAAAAGTTTTAAGTATTTTTATTTGAGTTCATTGGGTGCCAAATCATGCCTAAGAATTTTCCTAGAATTTTTGGAGCCTTCGAGATAGTTTTTTGGACATTCAAAACGATTTCAGCCTTTTTCTGGAATTTTTTGATTTTAAAAATGGGGTTTTTATGAAAAAAATATGTTCAAACCCTAGCAATATATATATGGCTGGAACCCTCTCGCAAGCCCTTTCCAAATCTCAAAATCGTCTCCCCAGATTCGATCCACAATTTCCGGAATTGCTCACCGAAGTTCGAGGCGATTCTAACTCCGGCAAGCAATTACTTTCAATCCGTACGTCGTTGGTGAAATACGAGAGTACGACTGCGTTCGTCTCGTCAAGAGCTTCGTCACGGTGCTTTCGATTTGTCGATCCAACCTCCGGTTCACCGTGAATTGGTAATTTTCTTCTCGGCTCCGGTGAACTTTGTCTTCTCCGGTGAGCTATCTCATTGTTCTCCAAGTTTTCTTCATTTCTCGCTGTCCAACCCCTCCCGATAGCCCCTCTCTCCTCCCCATTTCTTCCCCCCCCCCCCCCCCCGCACCCTTCCCTCCTCTCTCCCCTCTCCCCTCTCTCACCTCTTCCCTCCCCTGCCTGCGGCGGCGGCGGCGGCCGGCCCCGGTCATGCGCGCCCTCCCCCTGGCCTCGACCGTGCGCGGCCCCTGTCGGCCGAGCCACCCACTCCCCCTCGCCTTGCCATGGTGTGTGATAAAGGAGATGGAGGGAGGTAGGAGATGGTAATTTTGCAAAATAGCCCTTGAAATATTTGAAAACTGCGCACAGAAAATTTGTTTAATTTAAAAATGTGATATCTTTTGTTATTTAAATCCAATTCGCTTCGTTCAAGTCACATTAGATTTGTATTACAGTTGTTTACATGTTAAGAATATTATTCTCTGCTATTAAATATTTTAAATATTAAAGTTTGTTTGACCAACGATTATTAAATTAGCGTTTCAATTAAATCTAACTTGCGCTTTCAACTTGCGCTTTTATAAATAAACATCAACCTGGTTAATATTAGCTAAAATATTCTTTTATTAATAATTGTTTAGTATAAACACATTATTTGTTTAATAGTCCCCGTGTGTCGCGTAGGTGTCGCGTGCTGTCGTGTTGTTTCGTACGTCGCGCAATTTGTCTTGCGCCATTAATTCGCTTAGAGTTGCTCATATTAATTAAATTATTTATTTAACCGAGAGTTGTTAGTGTAGCAGATTTATTAAAACTAGGTGATAACTCTAGTTTACATTTGGTAAATATCGATTAATGCAAGTATATCGAATTAAATGTTATAGTTCATATTTTGCGTAACGTAAACGCGATAACTTCTCAATCGTAGCTTCGATCTCGGCGTTTCTTTTCTCATGTGACCATAGAAGCGAGCTCTCTTTCGTATTGCACGTTTTTATAATGTTTTCCCTTGTATGGTGTAATGTTCCTTTCTGTTTCAAGAATGATGAATGTATGTTTGCACTCGCCTAGATAATGTTTTGTCCGCAGAGTCCGAGGAAGTTGCAGGAGAAGCCCCTGAGCAACAACAGTTTGGTGAAGGAAAGTGTCCTCTGACCTATAATGTCATATTTACTTTATAATTCACTTTCCCGCATACTATGAGTAACCTAAGGATTGACTAGCTTTTTATTTATCCTATCCTTGATTACCTTTTTGGGTTGGGCTATTATGATCAACTACATGCTAGTGCTTTACGCTAATCAACGAACATGATGAGAATTACTTTATGATACGATGATTCACTCTGGTTATGACTATGAACTTGTGGCACTTTAGGGGGCTCGGGCTGTTTCCCGAGTACCTCTTCGTAAGGACCTATTGGTTGAGAGACCACCCGGGCCAATAGTACAACATGAGGGTGGTATGGGACACCCTTAGCTGATTAATTTGCAGGAATCTGCGGGTGTAGTTTGCTTCGCTGTTGTGCCATCAATGGGGGCTGGGGCATAGTGCTTGCTCTGCTAAGGGTGGGTGCCGAGGTTCATTCGATTTGGTTTTTTAGTAACCCCCTTAGGGAGGAGTATTGTGTTTGTACGACTGGCGAAACCTAACGGACGGATATACACCAGGAGAATCTTTGTAAAGGCTACATAGTGAAACCTTGCCGAATCACCTTGGAAGTGTTTGAGGGTTTGATCGACTGGAGGCAAAAAGGGATCACGACTCCTGGGTAAAGTGTGCAACCTCTACAGAGGATTAGAAACTGGTATATCAGTCGTGCTCATGGTTAAGAGCAGCCTTAGGATCCTCTTTGATTAGATATACTCTAGATACATTTATGTTGATGGTTTAATGATGATGGCTATACTTATGATGTCTGGTACTTTCCTCTCTGAGGAGGTGCTTTCTTTAGGGAATATCAACTTGGGTTCTATGATAAGAACTTGGTTTCTACTAATAATAAAAACCTGACCAACTAAAAGCAACTGCTTTGAGCTTAACCCCACATACCTCTAGTCCACTTTAGCCAAATGCAACATTTGCTGAGTACATTGATATGTACTCACCCTTGCTTAAACACCAAACACCAGGTTGTCCACATTTGCATCCATTGCTCAGGAGAAGATGAAGGCAACGTAGAAGACTTTCAGGAGTTTCAGGATTTCGAGGAGTTCTAAACTAGATTAGCAGCAAACCCTGAGCCAGCTGCCTATGAAGGCCTTATCTTACTGCGTTTCGTTTAGCACTTTGATTTCTATTTAAGTTAATGACTATGTGGATGTTTCAGACATCATGATGTAATAAAGTAATACTTCTTTACGCTATTATTGGAGCACTCTGTGATGATGTCCAGTTATGTAATCGTTGTGTACGTGAATTTCTGATCCTAGCACGTACATTGTTCTCATTCGGTTTACCTTCCAAAACCAGGTGTGACAGGGCACGATATAGACAGTGGGAGAGAGAGAGAAAGCACCCACCATTTACCGTGCGCAATAGGGGTGAGCAGTGTGACCTCCCGCAGGCTCTTATAGCCACTACAAATAGGGGAGGGGGCGCCTGGTAGGAATCACTTCAGTTGGTCTAAGATGGCTAGGGAGGGCGAGGGATAGAGACCACTTTGCTGGTGCACCCGCGCTTGCCAGCATCATGAGTGGCAGTGGTGGCTACCATGTGGCATATCCTCCATCTTCGTGGTCACCGGCTTTTGCACGCGACTGGGGAAGGGTGGAGGTGGAGGTGGAGGGAGGGAGAGATGGAGAAGGTGGGCACCAGTGCCACGATGGTAGTCAATGCCAGTGACAGCAAGGGGGAGGCGACCACTAGAGCGTTGCACTAAGGGGCTCTATCCTGCTATAGAAACTATACTAGTCGGACAGATGGGCTGCCCTAAGTAACAAAGAAATGATCATCCTATAAGGTCCTATTTGAATGTACTCAAGCTAATAGTTAGCAGTTAAAATTAACTGAAGACATCCAAACACCCTAGATAATAGTTTAGCTATTAGCTGCTTTTAGTTGTTGACATCAACACCCCTAAGTAATAGTCCAGGTAACTATTAATATTATTGCACCCTCAACTACCTTTAATTCATTAGCTTAAATCTCTACTACTAATTATGTTAGTAGTGTAGGCGTCCAACCACCGCATGGTGCACGTTCTGCCGCACGCGCATCCGCATCCCACAGCCGCCCTAGCCGCGCATCTCGCATACGCCCGCAGCCGCCATCAACGCTCGCGGACCCCTCACCCTCCTCCCCACCGCCGCGATCCGCCAGACCACCGCCCCCCGCACCCACCGTAGATCTCGCCATGGCGGCGCGCACGCACCCCAGGTCGCAGCCCCATCACCTTCCTCCCCCACCCCAAACTCCGTCCCCGCCGTAGATCTCGCCAATGGCAACACACCTCTCATTCGCATCTGGCGCGAGCGGTTGGGTTCTCCCGCGCGAGCGGCCGACCGGTGCGACGGAGGGGTCTTGTGGAGGCCATCGGCAACACACCTCGCATTCGCATCAACAGCCTCTCCGACGCTACAGGATGCGAGGTTCGCGCGTGGACTGCGCGTCGTCTCCGCGTGGACCTCGCCCCCCCCCCCCCCGCCGAGACACCGCTCGCGATGTTCGGGAGTCCGCGTCCACCGTCGAGAGGTACGCCTAGCCCCCCCCTCGACCCACCGAGACAACCGCTCGCGATGTCCTCCCTATCGAGATAGCCACCGGGACGTACGCCCAGCCGCCTCCTCCACCGCCCACCTACACCGTCGAGATTGTCGTCGTCCTCGCATCCGCCTACCCACCCTGTTGTGCCCTTGGGCCCGGATCTGGCCCGACGAACAACGAATCCCTCTCACACGCAGCGCCACAGTCGTCGATCGCAGCGGCAGCCGCCTAGCCAGACAATTGAGCCCCGCCGCTGCTGCCGTCCGTGGAATGGAACTGGCTGCCGACGAGCTGAGCCGTTCGTGGAATGGAACTGGCAGCCGCCTCCTCCGCCGCCGCCGGCTGGGGCGACCTCGAGATGCACGGCGCCAATGACGCTCCGGGGTATGAGTACAGTTTGACTCGTTGCTTGCGTCGACGGTGAAACTAGATCGATACCGGAAAGGACAGCCTCCTTAATTTGTCGGGTGGGTTAACACATGTGATCGATGCAGGAACAGGTCGTATCTGATGAATAAGGCGCGGGCGTTTCTGGAGCTCTTCTTCGCGATGTGGTTCGTGATGGGCAACGTGTGGGTGTTCGAAGCGCGGCTGGGGTCGTTCCAGCGTGCACCGAGGCTGTACGCGCTCTGCGTCAACCTGCTGGCCTGGAACACCGTCGTCTACTCGCTCAGGTTCCTGTAAAAACCTGTCTGCGCTCTGTGTCACCTTAGTACCATGATCGCTATCATGTTAAAACTGTGATCTGAGCTGAACTGCTTGAAATCACGTAGCATAGCAGTCTTGTAAAAACCTATCTGAAGCTGCAATTGCAGGAGTGCTGCATCTGCCTTGCGTAGTATGGGGAGAAGGAGGAGGTTCGGCAGCTGCCGTGCATGCACGTGTTCCATCTCAAGTGTGTGGACAGGTGGCTCAGGATCATCTCCTCTTGCCCTCTCTGCAATCTAGAGCTCAAGTGAACTTTATATTCATTACACACATGACATTCTCGCTTATTCTTTGGATCAAGGTGTCAGTATCCTAGACACAACAGATATTGTCAGTATTGATTCCTTCCTTCCTATTATTAACTATCCCTCTCTATTTTCAAATCAAATGATGGGATATACTTCTCCATTTTTCCTTTTGGCTTTTACTACCCAGTTCTAGCTAACAAGGGAAATCAAGGGAGAATTGATCTTTATATTAGCAGGTGGATGCAATCAAAACCACGATGCAAGGTAACCTAAATGGATTTTAAATTTTATTTTGGATTGTTAAATCTTTATTTCTGACTACTATTGTTTTATGTCGTGGATGCCCTCGTGAGGTTCTACGCCGACGCCTTCAGGAGGGATTCACAGAGGCCATGGTGAGGATGGCCAGCTTGAGTCGGCTCACCGGGAGCAGCGCAAGATCCGCTACAACTAAATGATAGGAGGTATTTTCTAGAATTTACAACCCCACCTCTGTCAGGCCTTCTGTTGAGTGAATTTGGTTTGCACACCCTCACCCTGCACGCTCTTACCGGACTATCGCTCCTGGCACCCACTCACACGAGATTGCCGCCCCGCTCACCATGCCACCATAGTGTGGCAGAACCACCCGAATTATTCCAGCTTAAGTGCCTAAGTCACGCCTCAGGGGCCGTAACACACTTAAATCGGAATAACCCGTCAGTCCTTCAGATCTAGTCTGATAGAGCCACTTAACCAGGATCAAATTCCACAATCTCACTCGAAGGTGAGTCACAGAAGAAATACAATAAAACAGGAAACCTCAAATTAAGCGCGGAGTTATTACATAAATCGGAGTTTTTGCGTAGTAAATAAAGTTCACAAAATAAAGTGCAGCGGATAATCGATGTCGTCGGTAATGAGGAAATGGGCAAGGCCTAGCCCACTACTCCTCGTGCTCCTCTCCTGCCGGAGCAACATCCCACTCGACCGTCCAACCCGGTGGCAGGGTGGTAGGCCAAGTCACACCATCAACCATTTCCTGAAGGGTACCTGCAAAAATTGTGCCACAAGCAAGCCTGAGTATACTAATACTCAGCTAGACTTAACCGGTGTGAGGAGTCTACTCCTCTACCTCTAGACTATGCAGCTGTTTGGCTGAGGGGTTTGGTTTGCCAAAAGCACTAGCTGTTTCTAAAATCAATTTTTAGCTTTTCAAATTCTATCATCATTAACTTTGCTAGGTTTGCTCCTTCTAAGCATACATGGTAACAATCATTTAGTTCAATCAACAAGTTATCTCATGTAACCATATTTCACTTCTTACTCAATGCAGTACAAGGAATCAAGCAGTCTCATTAGCTGCGAGAAGCAGACGATTCGAATCGAGTTTTTAACCTTGCAAGGTAAACCTAAACACACGGCATGTCAGGGTACTCCGACCCCACACATGACAACCGTTCCCATCGATTCCCCGTTCGCGTCCAGGCCTCACCGCCTTGGCATACAATGCTCCACTGACCCCGGCTGCCACCGTGCAGTGACCGCACTTGTACCCACCATAGCTTGCATGGGAGACCCAGTCTCAGGTCGCATGAGGGATAAAGTCCGCGCCCGGCTTCAATCAGGTACTAGGTTTACCGGTTACCATTTTTCCCAGCATGTGCTTAGTACGTTCAAAAGCTTGACTCAGGTATCCACACATTAATCCTTAATTCCTTTTCCCGTCTCATGGACAAGGCATCCTCCCTGGATCCAAGTCCATAGACTAACATGTATCCCATTATCAAGATGAATACAATCAATTCCTGACCTCACGCGAGTGCTAGAAAAATCACTCGACTTCTACCGAGGTCCTCATTAGCAAGCAACTACTCGACCTAGCATACTAGTATTCATCTCAAAAAGAATCCTAAGTTTATGCAACTAGAGTTTTCAAGCAACTCCTACACTTAAGTGCACATTACAATCCTACAAGCATTAAGTGTAGTAAAGTAGCATATAATAATACGGTTATGCATAAAACCGGGGCTTGCCTTCAATTGCTGGGGGTGCGGGGACATCCTCAATAGCAGCCTCTGAAGCCTGCTCCTGGTCCTCCTCTTGGACAGATCCTTGCTCGGGGATGAGCATGTACTCTCCGTCGGCAAGATTACAATCTAATGAATGCAATGCATAAGATATACGCATGATATGATATGTGCTTCTAGAAATTACAACTTTAAAGGTGTATGATCTTCTTGAGTTAAACAAGGTTAACTTTACTTATGTAAGACCCTTGGGTGGTATACTTGGTAAATTGGTTTAAACTTAGCTAAGGTAAGTAGTGGATTCAATTTTTGGGGTTCCACTGAATTCCTTTTAAGTCTTAGGGAGAATTGATAAGTTCTCAAGTTAGACTTATTGGGGTGAGGTTTATTTCTTCTTCCCTTTTCTTTTATTCTTTTTAATATTTTGGAGTGGGTTTGAACTACAAGTTGCTTTTATAAAATTCTAAAACTTCTGAAAAAATTACAGTGGCTGGGTACTGGTGTATGTTTCTCTGTCTCAAAATTTGGGGATCAGAAAGTGAATATTTTTATCTGGACAAAATTATTAAATTCTAGGGCAGAAGGGGTGCTTTGAACTACAACTATTATTTAACAGTGGGTAATTCTCCAAAACTCATTTTTGCTGGCTTTTAGATGTTATAACATGACTTGATACAAATTTCTAGTCATTAATACCTTTTAATTATTTTTCTGTGGTTTTCTCAAGTTTCTAGCCAAATGGGTGCTTTCTACTACCACTATATTTGAAAAACATCAAACAATAGAGTTCTTATTTTTCTTGGTTATTATTTTGTGCAAGAGCAATCATTTTGAAGTTTGGCATCTTTTTGCTTAAGGGAAGGGGTGGTATGCATTATTTGAATTAAGTGTCCTTTCTCATAAATCACTAGCAATAGGTGTGAGTTTGCCTCTTTTTCATGGGTTTGCATTTTTTTCTGGTAGTTTATCTCATTATGGACTTAGCTAATTTTTGGTTGCCCATTATCACATTATTAGGGGTTGTTCATGATTTATTTGGAAAATGCCTCATTACCATTTTATATTTATTTTCCTCACTTAAAAAGTTGGGCTGAGGTGCTCTTTATTTTTGTAGTGGGGCTCTGGTGGTTGTAAGTTCACTGGATTTTTATTATTCATTTTGGTTATAGTTTTGCTACTCTAATAATTGATTTTCAGTCCAAATAAGGCTAAATAAAACATTTTAATTTAAAACTGGTCCAAATTAATGGTCTCTGTATTTTTCCTAGGTTCTGTGTTACATAAGCAAACTAGGAAAAATAACTTTACTCACTGTTCATTACTTTCTAATGCCTTTCTGATTTTTCCTAAGTTTTGGGCAAAATAGCTTTAAATGAATAACTACATCATAATTTCTAATGCTGGGGTTCCTACTATTTTTAAACAGTGTCTAAATGAGGTTTGATCATCTACAAATTTTCTTAGGTTTAGTACAGAAGAAAAACTAATTTTCCTTAATTAAACAAGGTTTGGTAGGTTTCTGTTTTTAATTTTAAACTCTAAAATTCAGAACAGAAAGCATAGGTTTCATTATTTTTAAATGATAGTTCATAATATTCAGGAGCTAGCAAAATTAGTTTGACAACTTTTTATGAAGAATTCATCAAGTTATGGGTTTTCTAAGTTCTCTGGTCACTTAAAAAAGATTTACAAAATTGGTTTAATGGAAATCCACTTTGCACTGGGGTCCCTGGCGGTTTTTTTAAGTTTTCCTCGCGGATTGGTCCTTAGGCTACTATTCACATGAGTCACTGACGTTACAGAAAACCCCTCGGGTTCTACAAATCCTAACCCGAGGTCCTTCGTCTAACTCAAACAGTGACAGCGGCGGAAGAAAGGGCGGAGGGGCTTACCGGTGGCGAGATTGCTCCGGTGAAGTGGTCGAGGACGTAGGGGAGGTCTCGGGGATCACAACGGTGTGCGGGTCGCCGTCGGAGATGGCCGGAGTCGGTCGGTCCACGCGCGCAGGCGGGATGCTCGTCGGCGGCGATGCTCGTCGGCGGCGAGGAGTCCGGCCTGGTCACGGCGAGATAGAGTAATTGGATGGGTTAGAGAGGTTCACGGGATGCCAGAGAAGATATGGGTGCAAGGAATCAGTCGGAGACTCACTGGATAGCTCGGTCCACGCGCGGCGGCAGAAGACCGAAGTCCGGTGAGGTCGATTTCGGGCCTCCGGTGAAGTCCGGCCGGGTCCGAGGGCTTGGCAAGTTTCACGGGCTACTGGCGCAGCTAGCCGAAGCACTGGCTCGACTTGAGGGTGGCTGGAGTGGGCTGGCCACGGTGGCCGAAGCTCTGGCGGCAATGGCGGGCGGAATTGAGCTCGCCGGAGCTAAGGGAAAGTGGCTGGCCGGTGAGGGTGAGTGCGGGGTGAAGTGAGGCGCGCCCGGGGGGCTTTATAGGCACGGCACGGTGCACGGGCGGTCGTGGACCGGCGAGCGCGCGCGGGCGTGCACTGGGAGGCGCGGTGCGCGAACGGGCGTGAACCGGGGGTGTCAGCCACGGTCGAACACGTGTTCCCGTTGCCTCTGCCCATGTTCAAGCGCCGATTGGGTGCAAATCTTCGCAAATTTGGGCAAGATCACTGTGAAGGATTTGTTCACCTGACCAAGCTTTGTCTTTTGTGTATGGACTTCGTGTGGTTTTAGGCTAGGGCACCAAGGTGCCAGTGTCAGAATGCCTGGTCCCGAGGTCAAACTGCGCCAAAACCGTGTCAAATGTATTTGGTTTGAGTTCAAACTTTTCCAGGATGTGTTCAAGGGAATTTGGCACAACTTTGATATTTGGATCTTCTGGCTTTGAGTTTCAAAAAATAGAGAACGCAGATGATCTTTGGGAAGAGGTCTGAAATTCAGAAATTCAGAAATCTGAATTTCTCCAAGGGTTCATAGTTCAAGGGCTGATTTGGGGATTTATTTGAGTTATTTTGGCTAAGCTTTCTCAACATTTCTTGTTGCTTAATAAATATACTTTAGTTTTTATAATTGGCTCAAGTCAAAATTTTAAATTTTTCATACCCTTTTCCTTATTCTCTTGCATTTTGCTTATAGGGCTCACTTAGGGTTCTTGTTAGGGTTGCACATTCTTATCTTTTTAAAAGACTCAATTGTTTTGATCATGATACTTTTAAGCATATACTTGGTGAATTCTTTATTCCTAAGTTAATTTAATGCTCATGCTTACTTTGGTTCACATAAAATAATGGTTCTTGGGTTGGTAATCGAGAGAAACCCTAGGTGACACTCGGGTGTCACAGCCTTCCCCCCTTAAAGGAATCTCGTCCCGAGATTCGGGCCAGAGTCCTCCCAGGGTGAAGCGAAGGGTGAGACTTAAAGGAAATGGGTGATTATTGTTATTATTAGGGTAAAACTGCTCTTCGAATGTCATTCTCTTTGCAACTTCAGAAGGAAGTCCTTTTAAGTTTTACTTCACAGTTACTTCATTCTGAATTAAGATCATATTTTTGGAAATTAGATTCGAAGGGCAGGAGGAGGGGTTGGGGGTGATTACGGACCAGCTTCCTTAGGTAGGCAATCGGGGAAGTTGGATCTCAAGAATTCCTCGGTTTCCCAAGTAGCTTCCTCCTCTGAGTGATTACTCCACTGGACCTTGTACATCTTGATCGATTTAGCCCGAGTTGATCTTTCTTTGCAATCCAGAATCTTGGAGGGGTACTCTTGGTACGATAGATCTGGCTCTATCTCCAATTCTGGCTCTGCTATAATCTCGGTCGGCAATCGAACACACTTCTTCAGCTGAGATACATGGAAAACACTGTGAATGGCAGACATCTTTGAAGGTAACTTCAGCTTGTATGCCACGGGTCCACATGCTTCTATGATCTCATAAGGTCCAATATAACGAGGGGCTAGCTTGCCCTTGATCCCAAACCTCTGCACTCCCTTGGTGGGTGATACCTTGAGGTATACAAAACTTCCCACCTCGAACTGGAGAGGTTTCCTTCTTTTATCATGATAGCTCTTCTGCCTGGCCTGAGCAGCTTCTAGATTCTTCCTGATTAGCTTGACCTTCCTTTCAGCTTCAGTCACTAAGTGAGGTCCAAAAACTTCTCTTTCACCAGGTTGAGACCAATTGAGTGGTGTCCTGCACCTTCTTCCATAGAGAGCTTCAAAAGGTGCCATCTTTAGGCTGGATTGATAACTATTGTTATAAGCAAACTCTACCAAGGAGAGGTGCTTATCCCAGTTCTTGGCACTATCGATCGCACAAGCTCTCAGCATATCCTCCAGAATTTGGTTTACCCTTTCCGTCAGACCATCAGTCTGTGGGTGGTAAGCTGAACTCCTGATCAGCTTGGTTCCCAAAGACTCTTGCAATTGTTCCCAAAATCTGGCAACAAATTGGGCTCCTCGGTCAGAAACAATGGTCCGAGGTAATCCGTGCAAACACACGACCCGGTCAATATACAATTCTGCATATTTCTGAGCCTTATCAGTGGTGTGCATAGGAAGAAAATGTGCCACTTTCGTCAATCGGTCCACAATAACCCAAATTGAATCATGATGACGAGAGGTGTTGGGCAGACCCACAATGAAATCCATGCTGATGTTGTCCCACTTCCACGAAGGTACGGACAGTGGTTGCAAAGCTCCAGCTGACTTCAAGTGGCTTGCCTTTATCCTCTGACAGGTGTCACATTCTGATACATACTGGGCTATCTCCCTCTTCATTCTGGTCCACCAGTACAAAGGCTTCAGATCATGGTACATCTTGGTGCTTCTCGGATGCATAGAGAATTTGGAGAGATGAGCCTCATCCAAAATTTTCATCTTGAGATCCTGGTCTTTAGGAATCACCAATCTGCTTTTGAACCATAACACACCCTTCTCATCCTGGCGGAAACAATTATACTTCTCAACCTTCTGATGGAGATTCTTCTTGATAATCTGCACTCCCTTGTTACTGAGCTGGGCCATGATAATCTGGTCTTGCAAAGCTGGCTCAACAGAAATGTGAGACAAAGAACCAGAAGGAATCACTTCAATTTGCATCTTGCTCAACTCATCACCCAAGGTGTTAATGCGAGAATCCATAAGAATACAATTGCATTGCAACTTCCGACTCAAGGCATCTGCTACCACATTAGCTTTCCTGGGTGATAATGTACCTCCAGGTCATAATCCTTGATCAGTTCTAGCCATCTTCTCTGCCTCATGTTGAGATCAGCCTGAGTAAAAATGTACTTAAGGCTCTTATGATCAGTGAAGATGTTGCAGTGGGTTCCCATTAGATAGTGCCTCCACATCTTCAATGCATGAACCACTGCTGCCAACTCGAGGTCATGAGTAGGATAGTTTTGCTCATGAGGCCTGAGTGCTCTTGAGGCATAAGCAATGACTCGGTTGTCTTGCATCAAGACACAACCTAGCCCGGTACCAGAGGCATCGCAATACACATCAAAAGGCTTGCTGCTGTCGGGTAGCGCCAATACTGGTGCTGTGGTCAGATGCTGCCTTAATGCATGGAAGGCATCTTCGCACTTCTGACTCCACACAAACTTAACTTCTTTCTTCAGCAACTCAGTGATAGGCTTCGCAATTCGAGAGAAGTCCGGAATAAATCTTCGGTAATAACCAGCTAATCCCAGAAAACTCCGAATCTGGCGAACAGTTGTTGGTGGCCTCCAGTTCATCACCTCTTGCACTTTATCAGGATCAACAGCTATTCCAGCCTGAGAGATAGTGTGACCCAAGAATTTGATTTCCTTTAGCCAAAAATCACACTTTGATAACTTGGCATAAAGGTGGTGCTCTCGTAGACGTTGAAGCACTACATGCAAATGCCCGGCATGTTCTTCTTCGTTCTTTGAGTACACCAGAATATCATCGATGAAAACCACCACGAACTTGTCCAATTCCGGCATAAAAACAGAATTCATCAGATACATGAAATATGCTGGTGCATTTGTCAGCCCGAATGACATCACCAAGAATTCATATAGCCCATATCTGGTTGAGAATGCCGTCTTCGGAATATCACTTGCTCATATTTTGATCTGATGGTAGCCAGAGCGAAGGTCTATCTTGGAAAATACCTTGGCCCCGACCAACTGGTCAAAAAGAACATCAATACGAGGCAAAGGATACTTGTTCTTGATAGTTACCGCATTAAGAGGGCGGTAATCTATACACAGCCTCAAGCTTTCATCCTTCTTCTTCACAAATAGTGTTGGACATCCCCAAGGCGAAGTGCTTGGGCGAATAAAACCCTTATCCAGCAACTCTTGCAACTGCTTCTTCAACTCTGCCAACTCAGCGGGTGGCATTCGGTAGGGCCTCTTGGAAATTGGGGTCGTTCCCGGTTGCAACTCGATGGCGAATTCAATATCCCGGTCTGGTGGCATTCCTGGCAATTCATCAGGAAAGACATCTGCATACTCACAAACCACTGGGATCTTCTTCAGGGGTAACTCCGTCATAGAGAAAGCACACGACTGAGTAGAACCTTGACTAGGCAGAATTAAAGTGAAATTCCCGCAGAACGGAGAATTAACTTCCACGGTACGGCTGGCTACATCAAGCACAACTTGGTGCAAGGTCATCCAATTTGCTCCTAGAATAATGTCCACATTTTTTAATCCCAACACAAGAAGAGTGGTTTTGATAATGTGGCTTCCCAGTTGAATAGGCACACTTTGGTTTAATTGATTAGTTGCAGTTTTACCCCCAGGCGTGACTATCATGAATGACCCTTTTGAGTGAGAGAATGGCAGTTTGCATTTAGCACTGAACTTTTGGCTAATGAAACTATGAGATGCACCAGAATCAAACAGAATTAAAGCAGGTTGATTATAAACTGAAAAGATACCGGTCATGATAGGAGCTCCTTCAGGTACTTCCTCCAGAGTAGTGAAGTTGAGCTTCCCTTGCCTGACTTGCACCTTCTGCTTTCTTCCCTTGTCTTGATTTGGTGCGGGCATCTGCCTCTGCTGGTTCCTGGGACAATTCTTGGCATAGTGGCCCACATTGCCACAAGTGAAACACTTGTTCCCATTGCCCTGGCGGAACTACTGCTGCTGCTGCGGAGGCTGATTGTTCCTTGGGGCGGGAGCTGGATAGCGGTTGGGTGCCGGCTGCTGCTGCTGCTGAGGTGGCCTGATCACCCATCTGCCTGCCTGCTGCTGAAACCCCCTACTCTGATTGTGAGAAACAATCTGGAACCTCTGAGCCTGAGCGGATAGTGCTGCCATTGGTGCCTTCCTCTTCTTCTCTGCCCGGTGAGCAACAATGCAATCCTCCTGGGAGATGGCCATATTGACCAACTCATTGAAGCTATCAGCCCGGACAGTGTTGAGTCGTTCCCGCAGCTTGGTATTGAGACCTCTGCGGAAGCGATCCCTCTTCATTTCATCAGAATCAGCATGATACCCTGCATACTGGCATAAGTCGTTGAAGGCTTGCGCATACTGCAGTACCGTGCGGGTTCCTTGATTAAGGGCCAGAAATTCATTCAACTTCCGATCAAGAATGCTAGCTGGGATGTGGTGTCCTCTGAAGGCAGTCTTGAATTCCTCCCAAGATACTTCACGATCAGTGGGGAGCATAGCATGGAAGTGGTCCCACCAAGTCCGAGGAGGGCCGCGAAGCTGCTGTGCGGCGAAACGAGCCTTGGCCTCATCAGGGCAGTCTCCCGTGAGGAGGGGAAACTTGGACTCGACGACGCGAAGCCATACGTCGGCGTCCAACGGATCCTCTGCCTTGGTGAACAAGGGCGGCTGCGTACTCAGAAACTCCTGGTAAGTTGCCATAGCCGGAGGTCGCTGATGCTGGCCTCCACCATGCTGCTGAGGGTGGGGCTGGCGCTGCAAGAGCTGTCGAAGAATCTCATTCTGCTGGGCCATCAGCTCCTGCACTTTGGGAGCTGGAGGAGGTGGCGGGGGAACCTGCTCGTTCTGCCCGCGACGCTGCCTAGCTGCCATCTGAAAACAGAGATTGTCGCCATTGTTATCCCAACTCACAGTTCGAACGACAAGGTATCATCTCATATGGAAGGAAAAAATGCCATAATCATAATATTAGGTTCGAAATGAAGATAACATGGTGACAAATATCCCACAGATTTCAAAAGTTCATAGGGTTACATCAATCAGGGGAAAGTACCCATAAGCCTAGTCCAAAATGTGATATTTCTAAGCTCGCATAGGTTTCTATCCGCCTAAAAGTGTCAAAGTGACTGCTTAACCCTGAGCTGTGGAAGCGACACTGGATACGGGTGAAGGAGGCATCGCGGAGGTAGTCCCATTGGCACCAGGGGCTGGTCCTAGCTCCTCGGGAGCCTCTTCTCCCTCGCTTCCTGCTTCATTGGCCTCCATCTCTAGGTGGTGCATGTCCAAGTGGTCATTTGCTTCTTCGAGTTCCCTCTGCACATCGTGAAGCTGATTCTCCAAGACATCAATAGTGTTGTCTCGGATCTCCACCTGCTGCTCCAAGGTGGTGATGCGCCGGCTCAGCCTCTCTACCTGCAGATCCTTCTCCACCAACTCGGTAGATAGGTCGACCACAAAATCTTCCCGACTGTCGAGAGTGAGCTTGGCAGTCTAAGCGGTGTTAGCAAGGAGTGCCAAAGCATCGCTCTGAAGGGCCTGAAGGCGGTACAGCGCACTCATGCACTGAACAGTGACCCTCCCAACCAAGTCAGGATACATTGCCCACACATCCTTCACATGGCTCACACGGTTACACCACATGGGATCATCCTTCTTCTCAGTAGGGAAGAGTCCCAAGGGGTGCATCACCATCTCCAGGGGATGGTAGCCACAGAAAGTCGTCAGAGTCTTCATGGCTGCTGCCTCAATGGTGTCGTCCGTCCAGAGTCCAATCGTCTCAGAATCAAGTGAACGCCAACCCAGCTGAAGGGGATGAGCCTCCAAAGTCAGCCAGACCCGACAATGAGGTACCCGATGCTCCTCATACAACTGCACCATGTACAAAGGGGGCGTAGGGTAACCGGCGAAGTTAAGCACTTCCCACAAGATGGAAGGAAAGCCATCGCGAGAAAGGAAGTCAGAGCTGAAACGAGAGTCTCCTCCACTGGCGGGGGTGGGTGAATTCATTTGCGGAAGGGAATCAAAGATAAAGATTATGGTGGAAGGAAAAAGAAAAAGAGAGCCCGGATGGTTTTTAAAGAAAGGGGTTAGCTCAAAATTATAATTCCTCTTTGTGTTTTATAATGCATGCATGCTGGAAGAAATGTTGCCTCTCAAAAGAAAATAGGGTGCTTTTTAGGGCATCCTTAAAAATATAAGTATTGGCCCACGGGGCCTAATTAGTTAGCCACCTGTTTCTCCCTCTATGCCTAAGGCCTTTCGTCCTAGGTCTAGCGGTCTAGTCCTGACGATCCATAGCAGTTTCTAGGCAAGTTTTAGCTTTTGAAAATTGGTATTCATGGTTTATTGTCCTTCTCTGTGGTGGAATTTGCTCCGATACCAGCTGTGGCAGAACCACCTGAATTATTCTAGCTTAAGTGCCTAAGTCACGCCTCAGGGGCTGTAACACACTTAAATCGGAATAACCCGTCAGTCCTTCAGATCTAGTCTGATAGAGCCACTTAACCAGGATCAAATTCCACAATCTCACTCGAAGGTGAGTCACAGAAGAAATACAATAAAACAGGAAACCTCAAATTAAGCGCGGAGTTATTACATAAATCGGAGTTTTTGCGTAGTAAATAAAGTTCACAAAATAAAGTGCAGCGGATAATCGATGTCGTCGGTAATGAGGAAATGGGCAAGACCTAGCCCACTACTCCTCGTGCTCCTCTCCTGCCGGAGCAACATCCCACTCGACCGTCCAACCCGGTGGCAGGGTGGTAGGCCAAGTCACACCATCAACCATTTCCTGAAGGGTACCTGCAAAAATTGTGCCACAAGCAAGGCTGAGTATACTAATACTCAGCTAGACTTAACCGGTGTGAGGAGTCTACTCCTCTACCTCTAGACTATGCAGTTGTTTGGCTGAGGGGTTTGGTTTGCCAAAAGCACTAGCTGTTTCTAAAATCAATTTTTAGCTTTTCAAATGCTATCATCATTAACATTGCTAGGTTTGCTCCTTCTAAGCATACATGGTAACAATCATTTAGTTCAATCAACAAGTTATCTCATGTAACCATATTTCACTTCTTACCCGATGCAGTACAATGAATCAAGCAGTCTCATTAGCTGCGAGAAGCAGACGATTCGAATCGAGTTTTTAACCTTGCAAGGTAAACCTAAACAGACGACATGTCAGGGTACTCCGACCCCACACATGACAACCATCCCCATCGATTCCCCATTCGCGTCCAGGCCTCACCGCCTTGGCATACAATGCTCCACTGACCCCGGCTGCCGCCGTGCAGTGACCGCACTTGTACCCACCATAGCTAGCATGGGAGACCCAGTCTCAGGTCGCATGAGGGATAAAGTCCGCGCCCGGCTTCAATCAGGTACTAGGTTTACCGGTTACCATTTTTCCCGGCATGTGCTTAGTACGTTCAAAAGCTTGACTCAGGTATCCACACATTAATCCTTAATTCCTTTTCCCGTCTCATGGACAAGGCATCCTCCCTGGATCCAAGTCCATAGACTAACATGTATCCCATTATCAAGATGAATACAATCAATTCCTGACCTCGCGCGAGTGCTATAAAAATCACTCGACTTCTACGGAGGTCCTGATTAGCAAGCAGCTACTCGACCTAGCATACTAGTATTCATCTCAAAAAGGAATCCTAAGTTTATGCAACTAGAGGTTTCAAGCAACTCCTACACTTAAGTGCACATTACAATCCTACAAGCATTAAGTGTAGTAAAGTAGCATATAATAATACGATTATGCATAAAACCGGGGCTTGCCTTTAATTGCTGGGGGTGCGGGGAGATCCTCAATAGCAGCCTCTGAAGCCTGCTCCTGGTCCTCCTCTTGGACAGATCCTTGCTCGGGGATGAGCACATACTCTCCGTCAGCAAGATTATAATCTAATGAATGCAATGCGTAAGATATATGCATGATATAATATGTGCTTCTAGAAATTACAACTTTAAAGGTGTATGATCTTCTTGAGTTAAACAAGGTTAACTTTACTTATGTAAGACCCTTGGGTGGTATACTTGGTAAATTGGTTTAAACTTAGCTAAGGTAAGTAGTGGATTCAATTTTTGGGGTTCCACTGAATTCCTTTTAAGTCTTAGGGAGAATTGATAAGTTCTCAAGTTAGACTTATTGGGGTGAGGTTTATTTCTTCTTCCCTTTTCTTTTATTCTTTTTAATGTTTTGGAGTGGGTTTGAACTACAAGTTGCTTTTATAAAATTCTAAAAATTCTGCAAAAATTACAGTGGCTGGGTACTGGTGTATGTTTCTCTTTCTCAAAATTTGGGGATCAGAAAGTGAATAGTTTTCTCTGGACAAAATTATTAAATTCTAGGGCAGAAGGGGTGCTTTGAACTACAACTATTATTTAACAGTGGGAATTCTCCAAAACTCATTTTTGCTGGCTTTTAGGTGTTATAACATGACTTGATACAAATTTCTAGTCATTAATACCTTTTAATTATTTTTCTGTGGTTTTCTCAAGTTTCTAGCCAAATGAGTGCTTTCTACTACCACTATATTTGAAAAACATCAAACAACAGAGTTCTTATTTTTCTTGGTTATTATTTTGTGCAAGAGCAATCATTTTGAAGTTTGGCATCTTTTTGCTTAAGGGAAGGGGTGGTATGCATTATTTGAATTAAGTGGCCTTTCTCATAAATCACTAGCAATAGGTGTGAGTTTGCCTCTTTTTCATGGGTTTGCATTTTTCTCTGGTAGTTTATCTCATTATGGACTTAGCTAATTTTTGGTTGCCCATTATCACATTATTAGGGGTTGTTCATGATTTATTTGAAAAATGCCTCATTACCATTTTATATTTATTTTCCTCACTTAAAAAGTTGGGCTGAGGTGCTCTTTATTTTTGTAGTGGGGCTCTGGTGGTTGTAAGTCCACTGGATTTTTATTATTCATTTTGGTTATAGTTTTGCTACTCTAATAATTGATTTTCAGTCCAAATAAGGCTAAATAAAACATTTTAATTTAAAACTGGTCCAAATTAATGGTCTCTGTATTTTTCCTAGGTTCTCTGTTACATAAGCAAACTAGGAAAAATAACTTTACTCACTGTTCATTACTTTCTAATGCCTTTCTGATTTTTCCTAAGTTTTGGGCAAAATAGCTTTAAATAAATAACTACATCATAATTTCTAATGCTGGGGTTCCTACTATTTTTATACAGTGCCTAAATGAGGTTTGATCATCTACAAATTTTCTTAGGTTTAGTACAAAAGAAAAACTAATTTTCCTTAATTAAACAAGGTTTGGTAGGTTTCTGTTTTAAATTTTAAACTCTAAAATTTAGAACAGAAAGCATAGGGTTCATTATTTTTAAATGATAGTTCATAATATTCAGGAGCTAGCAAAATTAGTTTGACAACTTTTTATGAAGAATTCATCAAGTTATGGGTTTTCTAAGTTCTCTGGTCATTTAAAAAAGATTAACAAAATTGGTTTAATGGAAATCCACTTTGCACTGGGGTCCCTGGCGGTTTTTTTTAAGTTTTCCTCGCGGATTGGTCCTTAGGCTACTATTCACATGAGTCACTGACGTTATAGAAAACCCCTCGGGTTCTACAAATCCTAACCCGAGGTCCTTCGTCTAACTCAAACAGTGACCGCGGCGGAAGAAAGGGCGGAGGGGCTTACCGGCGGCGAGATTGCTCCGGTGAAGTGGTCGAGGACGTAGGGGATGTCTCGGGGATCACAACGGTGTGCGGGTCGCCGTCGGAGATGGTCGGAGTCGGTCGGTCCACGCGCGCAGGCGGGGATGCTCGTCGTCGGCGAGGAGTCCAGCCTGGTCACGGCGAGATAGAGTAATTGGATGGGTCAGAGAGGTTCACGGGATGCCAGAGAAGATATGGGTGCAAGGAATCGGTCGGAGACTCACTGGATAGCTCGGTCCACGTGCGGCGTCGGAAGACCGAAGTCCGGTGAGGTCGATTTCGGGCCTCCGGTGAAGTCCGGCCGGGTCTGAGGGCTTGGCAAGTTTCACGGGCTACTGGCGGAGCTAGCCGAAGCACTGGCTCGACTTGAGGGTGGCTGGAGTGGGCTGGCCACGGTGGCCGAAGCTCTGGCGGTAATGGCGGGCGGAATTGAGCTCGCCGGAGCTAAGGGAAAGTGGCTGGCCGGTGAGGGTGAGTGCGGGGCGAAGTGAGGCGCGCCCAGGGGGGCTTTATAGGCATGGCGCGGTGCACGGGCGGTCGTGGACCGGCGAGCGCGCGCGGGCGTGCACTGGGAGGCGCGGTGCGTGAACGGGCGTGAACCGGGGGTGTCAGCCACGGTCGAACACGTGTTCCCGTTGCCTCTGCCCATGTTCAAGCGCCGATTGGGTGCAAATCTTCGTGAATTTGGGTAAGATCGCTGTGAAGGATTTGTTCATCTGACCAAGCTTTGTCTTTTGTGTATGGACGTCGCGCGGTTTTAGGCTAGGGACAGGGAGTTGTAGCGTCACCAAGGTGCCAGTGTCAGAATGTCTGGTCCCGAGGTCAAACTGCGCCAAAACCGTGTCAAATGAATTTGGTTTGAGTTCAAACTTTTCCAGGATGTGTTCAAGGGAATTTGGCACAACTTTGATATTTGGATCTCCTGGCTTTGAGTTTCGAAAAATAGAGAACACAGATGATCTTTGGGAAGAGGTCTGAAATTCAGAAATTCAGAAATCTGAATTTCTCCAAGGGTTCATAGTTCAAGGGCTGATTTGGGGATTTATTTGAGTTATTTTGGCTAAGCTTTCTCAACATTTCTTGTTGCTTAATAAATATACTTTAGTTTTTATAATTGGCTCAAGTCAAAATTTTAAATTTTTCATACCCTTTTCCTTATTCTCTTGCATTTTGCTTATAGGGCTCACTTAGGGTTCTTGTTAGGGTTGCACATTCTTATCTTTTTAAAAGACTCAATTGTTTTGATCATGATACTTTTAAGCATATACTTGGTGAATTCTTTATTCCTAAGTTAATTTGATGCTCATGCTTACTTTGGTTCACATAAAATAATGTTCTTGGGTTGGTAATTGAGAGAAACCCTAGGTGACACTGGGGTGTCACACATAGATCCAGCTAGGGCGACATCATTGTGGGCAATCCTGTGCGAGAGAACGTGAAATTGTTGTAGGATTGATAATGATCAGGGGTTTCTCCGCCCACATGCATCAGGTTTTGCTGCCATTTGCAGCGACTGTGTTCTAGTTCGACCGTTTGGGGGAAAAGGTGAGTCCTCCCATTTCCTGTAGATGCATGGGTTGATAAACATTTGGGAGAAACGTCCCCTCTTTAATTCGAAAAATAGTTGTGTATTTGTTCAATTTATCTGTGGCAATGTACCTTTGTACACGTACAAACATCTACAGACAAAAACAAAATGACACTTCATGGATGTAGCAAGAGCGGGCTACGAGAAACTAGCAGATCATGCATAAAATTCAATTAGCATTAGGGTCAGACAAAATACTACATTTTCTGGATTACAATAATGTATAGCTGCATGAAAAAAAAACTTGATTCCAATGTGTGACAAAGTGTGAAGATGAACGTGCACTTTCACGCTGTCATAACGCGGATTTGTTTTCCTTGCTCATGGACTGTGCCTTTGTGTGTTTGCGTCTACTGTGCGGCTACAGGCAAGGAAACAGGATCTGTCACGGAAGGTATGTACACATTACAGTAAACGTTGTTCGTAGAACATGCACTTTGTGGAGTGGTCTTTGAATGAGATGCGTTTAGAATTACCTTTTCATGCAGATCTCTTGTTCAGACCTAGTTGCTTAGTCCTTTCTTGTTTTGGGTTGCTACTACAAAAAAGTGCAATGCTTTATATGAATCGCCTCTTACTAATATCCAGGGTCAAATGGTGGTCCTTCAGTGACCAGACTAATATTTGAGCATTAATCTTATTTGTTTCACAGTCATTTCTTGTTTATCAATATGAATGCTATTTTTCTGTGAGTGGACTTGTTAACTAATAAGCTCATAGATATTTTATCAAAAAATAGTGTTTTGTTCTGAAACTGTCATAAAGAGTGCATACATCATAGCTATGGTTTCAACTGTGATTTGATGTCCTATAATATTGAGTGTCCTATAGTGTGTTGTTCTGAAACAGTCACAAAGAGGGCCTGAGAAGCTGATGGAATCCTCATTCACCGCCGCTAAGGAGTTTGAGCGGGATTGGAGAGGAGACGTCAGTTCTTCCTCCTCCGCTCAATGCGGCCAGTCGCCCTGTCCCCCAACCCTGAACTCCACACTGCCACTCCGTGCTCATTTTTTCTGAAGGGGAAATATTCATCTCCTTGTTGTTTTGTACCATGGATACTTTAGCATCATTCTCATAATACTAGGAGTGTAGGTAAGGAGTCCACACATGAGTTTGCAAACACCATTAAGCCTATTTTGCTTGATTAGTGCCCTGCAACACTGCTTTTGTCTAAGTTACACATGTGCAAGGGAGTTCACCAACGTGTTGTGCCTCACCTACAGGGGTGCTGCTTTGTCACCGCTCTTGTGTATGTTCTTTTTTGGAAGGAAGTATGCATATATCAGCATGCCTACACAGCAAAGAGTACATGGCAAATGTACCTCCTACAAAAAAATGTTCTTGTAAGTGTGTTAGAAAGTAATATTTGATCTGCTCATGTAAAGAGGTATTTTCTAGAAATTACAACCCCACCTCTGTCAGGCCTTTCAGTTCAGATAACAAATCTCTCACAAATTTCCATCTCTACAATTGATTTAGTTCATGTGGCAGTGCTCATATTGTCATAGTATGGTAACGTGTTGTTGTATGTTCATGTTTGATTCCACTTGTGTTATAGCTCTCACATAGACTAGAGGGCCACCCAGAGGGAGGAACATGAGCAGCTAGTCAAGGCCTTGGCGAGACCAACCTGCCTGTCTGATCACCTCAGACTAGGTAGGGCGTTCAAGTTCAGTCTTGTCGTTATTGATTTCCCAACAGTTTTGTTTCTGAGTAAACAATAGTTTGCTGTGTGTTTTTACTGCCTGTTTTTTTCTCCTACCTTCAATATCGCATGAGCTTTTGGCCCATTAATTCCTTATTGATATAAGTTGTTTTATGCTACTAGAATAGGATGTTTTAGATCGAATATACTATAGCAGGTGTTGTCAAAAGAATTCGCTATTATGCTTTTATTTAGCATCCAACCTACTTGTCGCCGTCACATGGGTGATCAATGTTGTTATTGCTAGAACAATGAGATGCATGAACTTCTCAGCAGAATATGTTTCAGATCTGTAGTTAGATTCCTATAGAAACGTAACAATCTCTTCTATTTTTGGGCTGCTTAAGCCCTTTTCTAGCGTGGATGTGAGTGTGATCGCACTTTCTTTTCTGCCTAATGAAATACATGCTTAGGCACATTCATGAAAACATACACACATAAAGTCTTGATGACATGGTCTTAAAGCAGAGATCTACTCACTTGGCTATAGTTTGCATCCACCCACTCGCATAAAATCCTCAAAACACATTTGGAGGTCATGCTTTAAAGGTTTATTATGGTTGTGAACTTCATTTTGATGATACTGACAAATAATTCTCTACACAAAATGCTATCCTTGCCAGCATCGCTGAGGTTGAAAAGCAGAGTGAGATGGATGCTCGAGATTCAACATGGAAAGAAATAATTGAGAGTGTTTTGGAAGAACATGTTTGTTGCTGGCTTTAACTGCTTACAGTTTTGCATTTTTAGCTTGTTTAGCGCTCACCCCTACATCCATGTCTTTCATGATAAAAACACACCTTTTGATATTAGTTAATATGGGGAGCAAATCCTTGACAAACTTTCATCAAGAACTAACAATACATGAACTACATCTTTTAGTGAGATTGTTAGTGGTGGACCAAAGTGTGAGATTGTCAGAACATTATCTACCCTTCTCCATCTGGTAAAATTCCCTTTTCTCCCCGTTTCATAATCTGGTTATCTGGTGCGACCCAAGCAGGTTTTTAGCCACGTGAATGTTATAGGTGAACGACAGAAGTGTTGATCTGGACAAAGGACAAGCCACGAACGAGTTGGTGTGTTACACAACAGTGAATCCATTCCATGTAAGGCTCATTGGTCCCAACCGGAGGCTAGAAGTGGAGGCACGCTTTGCCCGAATCCATTCCATGTACCAGTTTTGAGGTCGAATGATCATAGCATTCAAAGTGATACATTTGACAGGTTCTAGATTCCCTTTCATGGACTCAGAAACTGAAAGCTTGACTCCAGGGGAAGTCAAGCAGCTGCATCAATAATACGCTGATTAGCCTGTAACACAGAAGATCATTTAGAACACCGATGATGTTGGTCAGGTAAATTTTCAGTTAGGACACCCACTTAATGTAACAACAACAAGTTCGATTCTGATCCTGAACTCTTCATATGTTCAAGACAAAATCCATACCCATGTCTATTGTTGTTTGATATTATTTGCATTGACCGTCGCTGCTCTTCTTGATTGCAGTCGCTAACATTGCATTAATCTATGTGATACATTTATTCAGACGATTCCCATTTCCCAGTGATGATGATGTCCTGTACTCCTGTATATTTGGATTCAACAATATGCCATTAGGTTTGTACTCCCACTTCTTTGAGTTTTCCTTTGTCAGAATGCATACTCATTGTTCTTGCCATACACTTATCCTTTTGAAGCTACAATGAATAAATTGAACTTTGTTGGAGTCATCGATGTGTTGTGTTTTTTTAGATGCTGGTATGCTGGACATGTTAGTTTTTTTCTATAATGCTAACATCTACGTGCTTGACACTTGTAAATAGCAAAGGCATGAAATTTGCTCTTTAACTGAAGACGGTGTTTAGTTGGAAACAGAAAACAATAGATTTATGATGTTTTTAGATGCTTGAACTCTGCATACATCCACATATAGTATTTGTCTAAACAGTGAACCCTCGGTTGTATATATAAATAATGAAAATTGTTGTTTATTGACGACGAACATGCATATCTATACTACTTCTTAAGAACCTAAGGAGGGCGTCCACCATCCGGTGAAGCCTGCCCCCGTTCGCGTGGTCCCCCTCTGCGTCTCCTCCATGTTTGGTCTCCCTCTGCCGGAAGCACGTTCTTTCACGTCTCCTCTCACCCCATACGATTGGTGTTGGGATTAGCGGCGCAGAAGGAATGCAAGTTTGTTGCTGCTGCTCGCTACCAGTTTACATGCTATCCTATTTTTACAAAAAAAGTCTTGATTACAATTTATGACATGCTAAGTTAAATCATGCTACTTCTTGTCCGGACATACATTTGTTTTATAGGTCTTCAGGAGGAACCTTGCTTTTGACACCAGGAATGTTGTAAGCATTACAATATGCAATTAGTTCCTTCTTTATTACCATATATATGAACTTAGAACCATGATACAGTCTCTAATCGCACCAGGCGATAGTTCTACCTAATGACCACGGTCATTTTAGTACAAAATTTGCAAGACCATGACAAGGATGTATCAACAGATTTCAAATGATTAATCAAATGAAGAACATACATTTGTTTTATAGGTATTCCTTTTTGCCAACTCGAAATGTAAGCGCTACTTCCACAACTACCTGAAGCCTACAAAGCTTGCCTAGACAACAATGCACAAGAAGCAACACAAGAAGGTATGTGATATTACCTAGCCAACTTTCTTAACTTCTTAAGAGTGTCATTCGTTCATTTCTCTTATAAAGATTCCATGTTTTTTTATTATAGATTAGCTACAACTTTCTTGTATTAGCAAAATACAAGTCTTATTAAACTAGGACCAGGATTCCAATAAACCAAAGCTTTGGACATTTTCTCGCCATTCTTGAATCTAGATTATGATTCATATGTTAACTTTGATATTTATCTGCAACACTGATATATAACATTAACTATATAATCTTCAGGTGTTAATGTACATTTAATGTTAGCTAATATGGTTAGTTGTCTTCTCAATCTTGTCATTGTTGCATCCTTTGTAACCTTACACTTTGTCATTATCTTTGTATTGAACTATTTGACTCATGACATCTAATAAGATGTTTGCAAAACAATTATTTTTACTATGCTCATATTGCCATATTGGTGCTGGAAGTCTAACTCACATGTATTTACCATTTTTCTCTATAGGATATCCATGATTAAGCTGTCAAGAAGATGTGTTGCACCACCAAGAAGCCATACTCCAGGTCAACTGTGGGTGCTTCCTTGGAAGTTATCCAGAAGAATAGAGCTGAGAAGCCAGATGTCCCCGGTACTATTAGAGAAGTTGTGGTATGTTTGTCAAATGTTTAATAAAACCATCATTTGGTATAACCAATAAAATCAACTTTGTACTCTCAAATTATTTTTTACGGAAATGCAATAAATATTGATGCTCGATACCTCTAAACTCATCTGAACGGTCATGACCTTGCAACAAGATCAAGAAGTGCGTAAGAAGCAAACAAATGGCACAGTCCAAAAGGGTTCTAAGGGTTCCAAGTTGGGTGGTGGTGGTGGGAAGCGTTATTTTCATTATAACTGTGCTATTTTTTGATCCAATGTTGTGATTTGACTACCTCGATGCTCGAGTTGGTTCGCGTCGCCATGTAATTAGTCGAATTAGTGGAAATGTGCATAAGTTTACTTTTTTAATGTAGAATATAGATTCATTTTTTGAGCTTCTAATGCTGGGCAGTTGCACCTCTGCATTCCTGCAACTGCACTTTGGATTTCTTTGTCTGCTTGCATTTCAAAAGAAGAAACAAAATCCAAATGCTTTGCATTCTATCATTTCATCGATATATTGGTTTCACCTCTGAATTCCTATAACTGCACTTTGGACTTGAAGATCATTCATTCAGTGAGACCAGTGGTGGTTAATTGTAATCTACTGCTAGATGATAGAATTTGGACTTTTAAGCATCAGATGAATTACTGGGACAATTTTAGATTGTCTCTAAAATTTTATCAAATATCTACGTGTCGTAGCAACGCACGGACATATAACTAGTTCAGCTAATAGTTAGTCAGCTATTTGTTAGCCGATTAATTTCACTACCAATTTTTAACAGGTCCTAAATAACCATTGTTGAACCGGAGATGACGGTACTGACGTCGTCTATTGCATGGTGGTATAGCTGCTTACTTATATTAGGTCTATTTGCATCTACGACCATTTAAGAATAGAAGTGATGATATGTGGTCATGGGCCTATGCAAAGCAACCTAACCATCTAAGAATTGGGTTTTTTGTCAACAATGCTTTAACAAATGGAGTGGAAAGCATGCGCAGTGGCCAGTGGGTTAATGACATGCCTCCAAACAAATCGCGAACGTTGTTTATCACATCCTAGAACCTAATCTAAACGAAGATCTGCATGTGAAACTGTACGGATCTCACGAAAATAAGCTGCTTGCATGTGGCAATCCCTTGGGACATCAATGCCCGTGAAATATGTTACGTGTGTAATGGCATTGGATACGTTATAGAATGATATCCCTGTGAGTTGGGCAGCCTTCTTTATGCACGTACGATTATATATATAGTAGTATAGCGTCATAGGTCACCATAAAAGGTTAGCAATCTGATCATCACTAAGTAACATATTACAGTGGTCACAATGCACGTTTAGTTGGTACACCAGTTTTAGTATATTCATAGAATCGTTCTTCCCTAACGGTCGACGCCCAGCTAGTTGCTGTGGTACCTATGTTCACAGAGGAATCCTCTCTGTATGGAGATCTGGATGGGAGTATGGGACCATGCAAGAAATATCTGCAATTTTTTTCGCATATAGGTTAGGCACGCACTGAAAATGAAAATTGTTGATTAACTAGCTGTATTGAGCATCTAGTTATCTAGTTTAATGATAATTTGAATCTCATAAAATATAATATATATAGATATATATAGAGAGAGGTCAGGTATAACGGGAGCTCTGGGCTTCCAATAGTTAAAGGAAGCTCAGACCGATCACCCCTGTAACCTGGTTCAACCTAGCGCACTGACTGGACCAGTCTGTCGGTTGCACCACCCGCGTCCACGTCTGTGCGCGCAAAGAAGGAAATGCATGTATGAGTCAAACATGTTCCCTTTCATGCGCGTAAATTTAGAAAGATATGTATAGCGGTTTTTATTTTTAAATGTTTTATTTTCTCCATAAATTTAGAATCGCTGCAACAGTCATGCAACTAGACTCGTAAGGACTATTTTATGATATATACTGCTACTAAATATGCTACCATGTGTAGATAATTATGCAATTCAGTATACTGCGTAAAAATCTGTTACCAGCTGCATGCACACGAATTTATGATGAAAATAATGTGCAATTAAAGGAAATAAATTACACGCATAAAAAATCATATTTAATATTTTATTTCCTTCATAAATATAAGATCCCTCCAACAGCCATGCAGTTAAACACATTAGATCTAGTTTATGATATATACTGATACAAATTATACTACATGGTGTAGTTATTTATGCAATTCGTTACACTGCGTAAAAAATCTGGTATGTTGTTCACTGGTGGACGCATCTCCGAGTTGGAGCGTAATAACCTTAAATTTTGAGCATAAAATCCCTTAATTATAAGCGTATATACCGAGCCAATGTGAGAGGTTGATAGCTCTAGTGGGTTGTTATTACGATCCTATTTTTATGGCAGATCCGAAAAATATGGTAGCCGCATGCATGCGGTTATACAGATCCAAAAATTATGGCAAAATGCATGCATGAGTCAAACGAGTTCTCTTGTATACGCTTAAATTTAGGAAAGATATGTGTGACAGTTTTTATTTTAAATCCTTTATTTTCTCCATAAATTTAGGATCGCTGCAACAATCATGCATCTAGACTCGTAATGACCATTTTATGATATATACTGATACTAAATATGCTACACTGTATAGATAATTATGCAATTCGGTATACTACGTAAAAATCTGTTACCAGCTGAATGCACACGAATTTATGATGGAAAGAATATGCAATGAAAGGAAATTAATTGCATGCATAGAAATAAAAAATCGCATTTAATGTTTTATTTCCTTCATAAATATAGAATCCCTCCAACAGCCATGCAGCTAAACACATTAGAATTAGTTTATGATGTATACTGAAACAAATTATACTACACGGTGTAGGTATTTATGCAATTCCTTACACTGCGTAAAAAATCTGGCATGTTGTTCACTGGTGGATGGTGGACGCATCTCCGGGTGGAGCGTAAAAACCTTAAGTTTTGAGCATAAAATCCCTCAATTATAAGCATAAATACCGAGTCAATGAGAGGTTGATAGCTCTAGTATGTTGTTATTACGATCCTATTTTTATGACAGATCCAAAAAACATGGCAGCCGCAGGCATGCAGTTTCTATTTTTATACAGATCCAAAAATTATGGCAAAATCGTGGGAGTTTTCATTGCATGCGCGCAAATTACGAATAACATAAATCAAGGAATTGCCTTTCCAATGTGCATGCAGTAAACTGATATACGAACTCCGTGTTCAAGCATAAAATCGTACAGTTTTTAGCGTAAATATTACATTTGGTAGGCATAAACACAATAATCGAAAAGAAAACTGCGTCGGATCGGAGGATGTCACGCGCGATCATCGTTGCGCGCATCTCGCGCCTTCCGTAACGCCGCTCGCTTGAACATCGCGCCTCATGCGTCGTCGTCGCTACTCGCACGTCGACGGACGTCGCTTGCTCGCCGGCCTTGAAATTGCCGCCTCCTCGGGGCTTCGGGGACGCCGCCGCTTGCCCGCATAAGGGCCCCGCTGTCGCTCGCCCTCTGGATCGGGAAACCGCCGCCACTACTCCGGATCGAGGAACCTCCGCCACCGCGCGTCGAGGTAATGGAGTTGCGGCCACCGGCCTGGGAACCGCTGCCATCGCACAAGGGCACTGTCGTCGCTCGCCCTCTGGATCGGGGGCCGCCGCCGGCGGCCTGGGAACCGCCGCCACCGCATGTCGAGGTCGAGGAGCCGCGGCCACCGCAGCCACTGGCCGGGGGTCCACCGCCGCGCGCGCTATCGGGCAACCGCCGTCGCTAATGAATCGAGATGGGGCGTGAAAAACTGATCCCTAGCACTACGGATTTTCATTTATAGACGTCTGGACCTGGTCCGGCTCGACCGGATTGCACTTTCTGGCCTGGGCTTCCTTTAGTTATTGGAAGCCCAGGGCTCCTAATATACAATCTATAAATATATATATATACTCTACTTAAGCACCGGTTTCAACGGTCGTTTTGCGTCATATTTTTACAAATAACCCCTTACATCTATCTCAAATTAACCTGCTACATCCCTCCATACACACAACCTCCACGTCCAGCCCGTTAGACAATCAGGTGGTTAAATTAGTGTAAAATAAAAAAAGCCCGTTAGACAGTCAGGTGGGTCGAACCCAACTACCCAAGCCCTGATGAAAGAAGGGTGGGAGACACTAAGTGAAGTCATCTAACCAGTAGAAAATCATGGTTAATTGTTTTTAACATTGAATATAAATTGTATATATGTATATACGAGTTTTGTAAAATAAATATATATAATCGTGTCGGACCGGATCAGCACTATGGGCTAAGGCTACGGCACAAGCACGACACACCGATCGTGTCAGGCTGGCCCAGGCTTAAATGGGTCATGCCCCGGACCAGCCCGCCAGACATGGCTGTAGGAAACGGGTGACGCCTAAGAGGGGGTGAATTAGGACTTCTAAAACTTTCGTTAAACTAGGCCACAAATAAATCCTTAGAGCAAAACCTATGCAAATAATCAAACTAGAATGTGCAAACTAAGTTTTGTCTAAGTGTTGCTATCTCTACCGCAATGTCTAAGTTTCAATCTACACTATATAAGCATGAATACAAGAGTAAAACTTAAATGCTTAATATAAATGCGGAAACTTAAAGAGCAAAGTAGAGAAGCAAACTCTCGTGGATGACATCGATATTTTTACCGAGGTATCCGGAACCGCGCAAGGTCCCGACTAATCCTCGTTGGTGCCCCTACGCAAAGGGAAGCCCACGCGAGGGCCAAGCACCTCGGTCGAGTAACTCCGTAGAGAGCCACGGGCCTTCTCCACGCGCAAGTGGTGCTCCACTTCCGGCTCCTCTCGGACGCTCCCTGCCGTCTCCACTATCGAGCGGGCCTCGTTCCCTCCTGTACACGGTGGCGGCCGTGACACAAACACGGTTGCCACGGTCTCGCAAGACTCTCGCCCCACTCGGTACAATTACAACGGCCCGCGCAAGAGCCGAGGGGTTGTGTGGTTTGTCTAAACTCACTCAACTAACTAGGATTCACCTAGAGCAAGCACTAATGCGGTCTAACTAATCTAAGCACTTCGCAAAGCACCTACGCTAATCACCGAGTGATTCTATTAAGCACTTGGGTGTTTGAGCACTTGGAAATGTCGACAATATGTCTTGGTATGTTGCTTGGGCTCCCACACCTCCAAATGGTCGGTTGGGTGAAGTATATATAGGCCCCAACTCAAATATAGCCGTTGGAAAGCAGTTCTGCAGCTTTCTGCGGTGCACCGGACAGGTGCACCGGACTGTCCGGTGGTGCACCGGACATACCACGTGTACTAGCCGTTAAAAGTAGCTATTGGAGCTTCCAAAGATGGCGCACCGGACATGGCGCACCGGACGGTCCGGTGTGCACCGGACAGCCCGTGCTCGCTTGTCGTATTTTGGCCATAACTTTTAGCTCCGAACTCCGATTTCGATGATCTTGTACTTTTTGGAAAGCTTATGAAATTATCTACATCCCAGAGTTGAAGCCATACCAGTTTGAGCAAATTTGGCACACCGGACAGTCCGGTGTGCACCGGACATCCCATATGCTGCTCTTGTTTTTTCAGCAATTCCGACTTCGTATTGTGGGCATAACTTTTAGCTCCAAACTCCGATTTTGATGATCTTGGACTTTTTGGAAAGCTTATAAAATTATCTACATCTCAGAGTTGAAGCCATGTCAGTTTGAGTAGATTTGATTTTGTGAAACACTTCCAATTCAGTCAGCCCTTCCTCTCAACTTTGTCAAGTTCACTTTTGTTTTGCGTCTTTGTATCTCACTTCTACTTCTTGATGTGTTGGACTCTTAGCATGTATAAAGTGTCTTCAATATGACTTTGTAATGTCTTATATGGGTATTATAATGTCTTCTTTGAGGTGTTGCATCCTCAGAGCCTCAGTCCAATCCACTTCGCATCCTGTGAACTACAACACACAAACACTTGGAAAATACATTAGTTCACAGGTTGTGTTAATCATCAAACACCAAAATCTATTAAGCCAAATGGCTCGGGGTCCATTTTCCTTACAATGGCTCATTTGGCCATCTATAACTCCGCACGATAATGATGGTCCTTGCCTCAATTGTTGCCACCTCATTCGTCATCCTGCTTCTTTTCTCTCTCCCCTCATGCCTCCACCTCCATGCCACCCATTCTCGGTAGAGGGCGTGGGAGCAGGCGCCTCCTCCTCGTATTCGTCCGACACCAGCCCCGACACCGACCCGCGCAGTGGCTATTGCACGTCCACGAGGGTGTTTCACAGCATGCACGCATCGTCGTCGGACATTTCGTTCGTCTTCCCGACCTTCGCCATGTTCTTCCTCCCTAACCTGTTGCCCCTGCCCACGGTCGCATCCGCGAGCCGACTGACGCTCGTCGACGCGGGTACGAGTGAGTCGGTCTTGCTCCTGGCTTTTCTTCGTGCGTGCCGCCGAGGAGGCACGATGGCGCCTCACGCTTAGGTTACTTGGCGATGATGAGTCCAGATGTAAGATATTGGACAACCAAGGACCGTAGCGCGGTAGCAGTCGACATATGCTACAGAGTTGGTGGTGGTGTTGTGTCGCCCCAGCGGGTCCATGGCTGGAAGGCACTCGCATTCTCTCGCCCTTTTCGGACTGACGCCTGTTGCGGGTTCCTCTCGGTTTGGAGCTGCTCTGGATGGACTTCTTTCTCCGCTTGCGTTCTCTCTCCGTGTATGTATCTAGCGATATACTACCTATATCGCCTCCAGATGTCCATGTCTTCGTCATGTCCTTCTCCGGCAACGAACAGGTATGACTGCCTCTTCCCTTCCCTTCCTGCTCTACGAAACCTTGGAAGTGGGGGAGGCGAGAGATGGGGGTCCCTGATTTGCTGCATATGGTACTCATTCGATGGCTCGGCATCGCTTGTCTACGTGGTCTTTCCTTCACCACGATGTCAACTCGGTTAGTCAAATAAAAAAAATTTATGCGAAGAGCAGAGGCAATCAATAGAAAATTTTGAGATTTTTTGGTGGATAATTTATGTGGGTATTGTTGTGAGCCGTCGCAACGCACGGGCAACCGACTATTTTATATATTTATATATTTATATATATATATATATATATATACATATATATATATATGGAATCGTTGAATAAGTCATGCCATGGTATGATAGTTTCATTCGTACACTATAGATAGCATATCCCCGCAATCATATTAAAGCAAATAAGTAGTTGTTTAGAGGAGATCACACTAGCACAAATAAGCTCTATAAAGATGGTTTAGAACCCTTTTTACATAAGTTTTTCAGAAACATCAGTGCTTAGGGCCTATATAAATCGATCTTTTTATAGGAGGGTAAATCAGAGAAAATCGATTTTTACTAGCGGTTGAGATAATAAAACTGCAAGTGTGAATACTTTCGAAGAAACATAAACTAGGTTTTAAAAACAGCAAAAAAATAATTAGAGGAAGCATAGTCATCTATCTCCATCGAAGTCATAAGTCCCGGTATTTTTCACGCAATACGAGGCAGGTGGAAACTGAACCCGCGAATTCACCCTCTCGTGAAGCCTCATCTTTCACTCCACCCATAAAGTGCCTTGTGTTTGGATTGCGGTTTTATTGCCCACGTATTAGAGCAAAGTGAATGTAAATTTATTGTTTGAGGCTGCAAAAGAATTCAAACAAAAACATTTCAACTACAAAGTAGAACAGCTTTTTAAGTTCGACAACTTTTATTTTGGTACTTTTTCTATCTGAGGTCGTTCGCAAAAAAAATGTATTTTAAATTTGACAGATTCAAATGCAATTTTGAGAGCCCAAATGATTTCAAATGGCAAAGTTGTCAGTTGTAAAGTTTCATAATTTTATAGGTCTATAACTTTTATTTTCATGATTTTTTCATACGAGGTAATTTAAAACACTCGAAAAAATTCAGGATAAAAATGATTTCTATTTGCGGTTTCTTAAGAAAACCGCAGGTAGAAATCATGGATTTGTATTGGCGGTTGTCTTAAAAAACGCATGTATACATGCATGGATTTGTACTTGCGGTTGTGTTACATTCTATAAGTGGGTTTTACGAAAACCGCAAGTGAAAAGTTGTTTCTACTAGTGGTTCTTGAGTCAGGACGGCCAATTTAATATCACTGACGCTTGATAACCAAAATCTTTTATAAAAATTAGACCTCACTGTACCCATAGAGTTGTTCTCTACTAGTGTCACTCGGTCAAGCGAGGAGGTGGAGTCTACATGATAAAAGTGATCATCCTCTAGCTTAATGCTTATTAGTGAGTAATTACTGCAAGAAAGGCATAAATAGAATGATTTCATGGTCATGCTTTCTTATTACTGCTTCAAGGGGTGCACCAAATGTCTTGGAGCCATAGACTCTCCAACAGCAACATGTATGTTGTCTAGTACCTCACATCTAGCGTATCTCAATATTTTTTGTGTCTCAAGCAGTGTCCGGTAAAACCTCCTCTAGAATATAGAGTGGGCAGGGCGTCCACTAATGTGGTGTGTCCGCTATCCAATACCGTCGGGACAATCGCTCGCTGATTGGTCTGCATGCTCCTACCGCCATGTTGCTGCTGATTAAAGTACGAACATTTAAACAAAGTGAGAATCTTTTATTTGCTACTCCATGACAAAAGGAAAATAAATGGCATCTGTTGAGCTTCATTTTGAGCGGGCGGACGGTCCGGCCCTGAGGCCGGACAGTCCGCGCCTGTGGGCCGGACGGTCCGCGCATGCGCAGAGCAGTTTAGGGTTCCGAGTTTTGCGCTATGTTTGTTGTCTAGATTTGCGGAATTAGCTCGGAATCCAGTCGTGTAAAGGGTCCAGCCCCCCTCCTCTATAAAAAGAGAGGTCTACGGCCGATTTGTAATCATCAATCGAATCAATACAACTTCTATTCGCATTTATTTCCAGTACAATTAGGAGTAGTTCTAGTCTAGTTCTAGTTTAGCATCTCAATCCCCAAATTCTTCGCCTCTCTTCGACTCTACGCCGATTAGAGGAGTCTAGGTCGGTCGGCCCGAGCCTAGACAACCCCTAGGATCTCTCCTCCCCGACGGGGTCCCTCCCGGGAGCGAGATCCAGGCGCCGCCGGCGATCTTCCGCCGCCCCTACGCACGCGCGGACCGTCCGGCCGTCAGGCAGGAAACCCTAGCCCCTGCGCCAGGTCGCGGACCGTCCGGCCCTAGGCCGCGGACCGTCCGCGCCTGACCAGAGAGCACCGCCGCCGGTTCTTCTTGAGTATTTGGCGCTCCGAAAAGGCGTCAACATACTTTTTGGCGACTCCGCTGGGGAAGTACATATCTAAGCTTATCAAATCGGCCCTCAATGGCCGGTTCAAGGGATAGCTCTGATATTTCTCCAAGCAACATCATAGAGCCGACTTGGGAAACCTTGCCGGCTGACGAGCAGCTCCAGTTCGAGGAGCACAAGGAGCGGATGATCCAGGAGGCGAAAGCAAAGTTCTTGGCCAACTTTAAAGTGGACAGGAACAACAAGGTCGTCCGACATCGGGCGACGGATCCGGCTTCGCTCCAACCCACGCCAGATATCCCCAATGTAAGTAATACCAACGATTTGCAATCTCTTAGAAATTATGTAGAAGATCAGCGTGAACAAATGCAGAACATCATAGGGGGTATGCAAAGTGATCTTAAGAGACTAGTACGTGCATTTGATAAATCTAGTATCACAAATTTTCCTTCGCACGAGGTTGAGTTAGGAGGTAACACGCGTAACACATCGGCTGCAGGTTGTCACGACCAGTCACAACCCCTTTATGGGATGTCGATGGACACATACCCTGAGCAACCGCAAATCGGCAGCAAATCAGCCGATCTGCACATGCCCGGACCGTCCGCACGTGAGCGCGGACCGTCCGGACCAACAACAGTCGGGCCGATTTTTAACGAGTTACATAGATATGCGCCCGAACCACCACACACGACACAAAATCTAAACTACCCAGTCGGACCGTCCGCGTACAACGACGGACGGTCCGCACATAATCACGGACGGTCTGGGCTAATGTCCGGACAGTCCGCACATGACCTTTTTGAGGAGGATTGTTACCTGAATCCTCACCCGTCCCAGCAGCACTTCCCATCGCACTATACAATGCATCAACCCATTAATTCGAGATCTAGAGCCCAGGAAAACTTTCCGGCCCCACCGAGAAGGCCGGAAAGGAACGATCAAACATATGAACCATATAGGGCAAGTGGCAATGCACCACGTAGTTCAAACCAATGGGGGGAAAGACAACATGCTAATATCGAGCCAACTCCACCTATGTTTGACCAGAGAGCCGGTGGTCTCGCACCGGCTGCCATTGATATAGTAAGGGAAGAAATTGTCGGGGCGTTCCGAGATAAGCTCGGAGTAATGAAAGGGAATTAGGCTTACACCTAGTCCCTAAATAATTTTGGTGGTTGAATTGCCCAACACAAATATTGGACTAACTAGTTTGATCTAGTGTATAAGTTATACAGGTGCAAAAGGTTCACACTTAGCCAATAAAATGACCATGTGTTTGGGTTCAACAAAAGGGCAAAGGAGCAACCAAAGGCTCCTCTGGTCTGGCGCACCGGACTGTCCGGTGTGCCACCGGACAGTGTCTGGTGCACCAGAGGACTTCAGCTCAAACTCGTCGCCCTCGGGAAATTTCCAGAGCCAGCGCACTAAAATTCACCGGACTGTTCGGTGTACACCGGACAGTGTCCGGTGCTCATTTGAGACGCGGCCCAGGAACTCGCCAGTCTCGGGAATTCGCAAAGGCTGCTCCGCTATAATTCACTGGACATGTCCGGTGTACACTGGACTGTCCGGTGCAACCTCGGGGCAACGGCTACTTCGCGCCAACGGTCACCTGCAGGCACATTTAATCCGCGCCAGAAGCGCGCAGTCGTCAGGCACGCGGGAGCAGGCGCACCGGACACTCTACAGTGCATGTCCGGTGCGCCACCGGACATCAAGGCGGGCCCAGAGACAGAGCTCCAACGGTTGACCCAACGGCTATTAGGTGACGTGGCTGTCGCACCGGACATGTCCGGTGTGCACCGGACTGTCCGGTGCACCATACGACAGACAGCCTCCACCAACGGTCAAGTTTGGTGGTTGGGGCTATAAATACTCCAATCACCCCACCATTCATTGCATCAAAGTCTTCCAGCTTCCAACCACTATACAAGAGCTAGCATTCATTGCAAAGCACACCAAAAGAGATCAAATCCTCTCCCAACTCCACACATCGCCCTAGTGATTAGAGAGAGTGATTTGCTTGTGTTCTTTTGAGCTCTTGCGCTTGGATCGCTTCTTTTTCTTTGGCATTCTTTCTTGTGATCAAACACTCACTTGTAATTGAGGCAAGAGACACCAATTGTGTGGTGGTCCTTGCGGGAAGTTTGATTCCCAAGTGATTTGAGAAAGAGAAGCTCATTCGGTCCGTGGGACCGTTTGAGAGAGGGAAGGGTTGAAAGAGACCCGGCCTTTGTGGCCTCCTCAACGGGGAGTAGGTTTGACAGAACCGAACCTCGGTAAAACAAATCCGCGTGTCTCACTTCATTATTCGCTTGCGATTTGTTTTGCGCCCTCTCTCGCGGACTCTATTATATTTCTAACGCTAACCCGGCTTGTAGTTATGATTATTTTTGAGATTTTCAGTTTCGCCCTATTCACCCCCCCTCTAGGCGACTTTCAATTGGTATCAGAGCCCGGTGCTTCATTAGAGCCTAACCGCTCGAAGTGATGTCGGGAGATCACACCAAGAGGGAGATGGAGACCGGCGACAAGCCCACTACAAGCCAAGGGAGCACTTCATCGGAAGAGTCCCGCACCAAGAGGAGGGAGAAGAAGAAGGAGTCCTCCAAACGGAAGGAGAAAAGATCTTCCTCTTCTCACCACAAAGAGAAGAAGGAAAAATCTTCTTCTCACAAGTCGCATCGGAAAGGCGACAAGCACAAGAGGATGAGGAAGGTGGTCTACTACGAGACCGATTCTTCATCGACATCCACCTCCGGCTCCGACGCGGCGTCCGTAACTTCTAAGCGCCAAGAGCGCAAGAAGTTTAGTAAGATCCCCTTACACTATCCCCGCACATCTAGACATACTCCATTACTTTCCGTTCCATTAGGCAAACCGCCAACTTTTGATGGCGAAGATTATGCTAGGTGGAGTGATTTAATGAAATTTCATCTAACCTCACTCCACAAAAGTATATGGAATGTTGTTGAGTTTGGAGCACAGGTACCATCAATAGGGGATGAGGATTATGATACGGACGAAGTGGCCCAAATCGAGCACTTCAACTCCCAAGCCACAACCATTCTCCTCGCCTCTCTAAGCAAGGAGGAATACAACAAAGTGCAAGGGTTGAAGAATGCAAAGGAGATTTGGGACCTACTCAAGATGGCGCACGAGGGTGATGAACTCACCAAGATCACCAAGCGGGAAACGATCGAGGGGGAGCTCGGTCGCTTTCGTCTTCGCCAAGGGGAGGAGCCACAAGATATGTACAACCGGCTCAAAACCTTGGTGAACCAAGTGCGCAACCTCGGGAGCAAAAAGTGGGACGACCACGAGGTGGTTAAGGTTATTTTAAGAGCTCTTATTTTCCTTAACCCTACTCAAGTTCAATTAATTCGTGGTAATCCTAGATATCCACTAATGACCCCCGAGGAAGTTATCGGGAATTTTGTGAGCTTTGAATGTATGATCAAGGGCTCAAAGAAGATCAACGAGCTTGATGATCCCTCCACGTCCGAGGCGCAACCGGTGGCCTTCAAGGCAACAGAAGAAAAGAAGGAGGAGTCTACACCAAGTAGACAACCAATTGACGCCTCCAAGCTCGGCAATGAGGAGATGGCTTTAATCATCAAAAGCTTTCGCCAAATCCTCAAGCAACGGAGGGGGAAGGACTACAAACCCCGCTCCAAGAAAGTGTGCTACAAATGTGGTAAGCCCGGTCATTTTATTGCAAAATGTCCTATGTCTAGTGACAGTGACAGGGGCGACGACAAGAAGGGAAAGAGGAGAGAAAAGAAGAAGCACTACAAGAAGAAGGGCGGCGATGCCCATGTTTGCCGGGAATGGGACTCCGACGAGAGCTCCGCCGAGTCCTCCTCCGACGAGGACGCCGCCAACATCGCCGTCACCAAGGGACTCCTCTTCCCCAACGTCGGCCACAAGTGCCTCATGGCAAAGGACGGCAAAAGGAAGAAGGTTAAATCTAAATCCTCCACTAAATATGAATCTTCTAGTGATGATAATGCTAGTGGTGAGGAAGACAATTTGCATAACCTTTTTGCCAACCTTAACATGGAACAAAAAGAAAAATTAAATGAGCTAATTAGTGCTATCCATGAAAAGGATGATCTCTTGGACTCCGAAGAGGATTTCCTAATCAAGGAAAACAAGAAACATGTTAAGGTTAAAAACGCTTTTGCTCTAGAGGTAGAAAAATGTGAAAAATTGTCTAGTGAGCTAAGCACTTGCCATGAGACCATTAACAACCTTAGAAATGAAAATGCTAGATTAATTGCTAAGGTTGATTCTCATGTTTGTATTGATTCAATTCCCAATCTTAGAAATGATAATGATGATTTGCTTGCTAAGATTAAGGAATTGAATGAGTCTCTTGCTAGCCTTAGAGTAGAAAATGAAAATTTGATTGCTAAGGCTAAAAATTTTGATGTTTGCAATACTATTATTTCCGACCTTAGAACTAAGAATGATATGTTACATGCTAAGGTTGTAGAACTAAAATCTTGCAAACCCTCTACATCTAATGTTGAGCATGTTTCTATTTGTACTAGATGTAGAGATGTTGATATCAATGCTATTCATGATCACATGGCTTTAATTAAACAATAAAATGATCATATAGCATTATTAGATGCAAAAATTGCCGAGCATAACTTAGAAAATGAAAAGTTTAAATTTGCTAGAAGTATGCTCTATAATGGGAGACGCCCTGGCATCAAGGATGGCATTGGCTACCAAAGGGGAGACAATGTCAAACTTAATGCCCTTCCTAAGAACTTGTCTAACTTTGTTAAGGGCAAGGCTCCCATGCCTCAAGATAACGAGGGTTACATTTTATACCCTGCCGGTTATCCTAAAAGCAAAATTAGGAAAATTCATTCTAGGAAGTCTCACTCTGGCCCTAATCATGCTTTTATGTATAAGGGTGAGACATCTAGTTCTAGGCAACCAACCCGTGCCAAGTTGCCTAGAAAGAAAACTCCTAATGCATCAAATGATCATGTTATTTCATTTAAAACTTTTGATGCTTCTTATGTGCTTACTAGCAAATCCGGCAAGGTAGTTGCCAAATTTGTTGGGGGCAAACACAAGGGATCAAAGACTTGTGTTTGGGTACCCAAAGTTCTTGTTTCTAATGCTAAAGGACCCAAAACCGTTTGGGTACCTAAAGTCAAGAACTAAAATTGTTTTGTAGGTTTATGCATCCGGGGGTTCAAGTTGGATACTCGACAGCGGGTGCACAAACCACATGACAGGGGAGAAAAAGATGTTCTCCTCATATGAGAAAAACCAAGATCCCCAACGAGCTATCACATTCGGGGATGGAAATCAAGGTTTGGTCAAAGGATTGGGTAAAATTGCTATATCACCTGACCATACTATTTCCAATGTTTTTCTTGTAGATTCTTTAGATTACAATTTGCTTTCCGTATCCCAATTATGTCAAATGGGCTACAACTGTCTATTTACTGATATAGGTGTTACTGTCTTTAGAAGAAGTGATGACTCAATAGCATTTAAGGGAGTGTTAGAGGGTCAGCTATACTTGGTAGATTTTGATAGAGCTGAACTCGACACTTGCTTGGTTGCTAAGACTAACTTGGGTTGGCTCTGGCACCGCCGACTAGCCCATGTTGGAATGAAGAATCTTCACAAGCTTCTAAAGGGAGAACACATTTTAGGACTAACCAATGTTCATTTTGAGAAAAACAGGATTTGTAGCGCATGCCAAGCCGGGAAGCAAGTTGGCACTCATCATCCACACAAGAACATCATGACTAGTGACAGGCCACTGGAGCTCCTACACATGGACCTATTCGGCCCGATCGCTTACATAAGCATCGGCGGGAGTAAGTACTGTCTAGTTATTGTGGATGATTATTCTCGCTTCACTTGGGTGTTCTTTTTGCAGGACAAATCTCATACTCAAGAGACCTTAAAGGGATTCTTGAGACGGGCTCAAAATGAGTTCGGCTTAAGGATCAAGAAAATTAGAAGCGACAATGGGACGGAGTTCAAGAACTCTCAAATTGAAGGCTTCCTTGAGGAGGAGGGCATCAAGCATGAGTTCTCTTCTCCCTACACTCCACAACAAAATGGTGTAGTGGAGAGGAAGAATCGAACTCTATTGGACATGGCAAGAACCATGCTTGATGAGTACAAGACACCGGATCGGTTTTGGGCCGAAGCGGTCAACACCGCTTGCTACGCCATCAACCGGTTATATCTTCACTGAATCCTCAAGAAGACATCCTATGAACTCCTAACCGGTAAAAAGCCAAATATTTCATATTTTAGAGTTTTTGGTAGCAAATGTTTTATACTTGTTAAAAGAGGTAGAAAATCTAAATTTGCTCCTAAAACTGTAGAAGGCTTTTTACTAGGATATGACTCAAACACAAGGGCATATAGAGTCTTTAACAAGTCCTCAGGACTTGTTGAAGTTTCTTGTGACGTTGTGTTTGATGAGACTAACGGCTCTCAAGTATAGCAAGTTGATCTTGATGAGATAGGTGAAGAACAGGCTCCATGCATAGCGCTAAGGAACATGTCCATTGGGGATGTGTGTCCTAAGGAATCCGAAGAGCCTCCACATGGACAAGATCAACCATCCTCCTCCATGCAAGTATCTCCACTAACTCAAATTGAGGATGAGGCTCAAGATGTTGAACAAGAAGATCAAGAAGATGAGCCACCTCAAAATGACGGCAACGATCAAGGGGGAGATGCAAATGATGAAGACAAGGAGGATGAACAACCAAGGTCGCCACACCCAAGAGTCCACCAAGCAATACAACGAGATCACCCCGTCGACACCATCCTCGGCGACATTCATAAGGGGGTAACTACTCGATCTCGTGTTGCACATTTTTGTGAACATTACTCTTTTGTTTCCTCTATTGAGCCACACAGGGTAGAGGAAGCACTTCAAGATTCGGATTGGGTGATGGCGATGCAAGAGGAGCTCAACAATTTCACAAGGAATGAGGTATGGCATTTAGTTCCACGTCCTAATCAAAATGTTGTAGGAACCAAGTGGGTCTTCCGCAACAAGCAAGACGAGCATGGTGTGGTGACAAGGAACAAAGCTCGACTCGTGGCCAAGGGGTATTCACAAGTCGAAGGTTTGGATTTTGGTGAAACCTATGCACCCGTAGCTAGGCTTGAGTCAATTCGCATATTATTGGCCTATGCTACTTACCATGGCTTCAAGCTTTATCAAATGGACGTGAAGAGTGCCTTCCTCAATGGACCAATCAAGGAGGAGGTCTATGTTGAGCAACCTCCCGGCTTTGAAGACAGTGAGTACCCTAACCATGTTTATAGGCTCTCTAAGGCGCTTTATGGGCTCAAGCAAGCCCCAAGAGCATGGTATGAATGCCTTAGAGATTTCCTTATTGCAAATGGCTTCAAAGTCGGCAAAGCCGATCCTACTTTATTCACAAAAACACTTGATAATGATTTGTTTGTGTGCCAAATTTATGTTGATGATATTATATTTGGGTCTACTAACAAATCTACATGTGAAGAATTTAGTAGGATCATGACACAGAAATTCGAGATGTCTATGATGGGGGAGTTGAAGTATTTTCTAGGATTTCAAGTCAAACAACTCCAAGAGGGCACATTCATTTGCCAAACAAAGTATACTCAAGACATTCTAAGCAAGTTTGGAATGAAGGATGTCAAGCCCATCAAGACTCCCATGGGAACAAATGGGCATCTCGACCTCGACACGGGAGGTAAGTCTGTGGATCAAAAGGTATACTGGTCGATGATTGGTTCATTGCTTTATTTATGTGCATCTCGACCGGACATTATTCTTTCCGTATGTATGTGTGCAAGATTCCAAGCCGACCCTAAGGAATCACACCTTACGGCCGTAAAACGAATCTTGAGATATTTGGCTTATACTCCTAAGTTTGGGCTTTGGTACCCTCGGGGATCCACTTTTGATTTGATTGGTTATTCGGATGCCGATTGGGCGGGGTGTAAGATTAATAGGAAGAGCACATCGGGGACTTGCCAGTTCTTGGGAAGATCCTTGGTGTCATGGGCTTCAAAGAAGATAAATTCGGTCGCTCTTTCTACCGCCGAAGCCGAGTATATTGCCGCAGGCCATTGTTGCGCGCAATTGCTTTGGATGAGGCAAACCCTACGGGACTACGGTTACAAATTAACCAAAGTTCCTCTTCTATGTGATAATGAGAGTGCAATCCGCATGGCGGATAATCCCGTTGAGCATAGCCGCACTAAACACATAGCCATTCGGTATCATTTTCTTCGGGATCACCAACAAAAGGGGGATATCGAGATTTCATACATTAACACCAAAGATCAATTAGCTGATATCTTTACCAAGCCACTTGATGAACAATCTTTTACCAGACTTAGGCATGAGCTTAATATTCTTGATTCTAGGAATTTCTTTTGCTAAACTTGCACACATAGCTCATAAGAATACCTTTGATCATGTCTCTTTTATATGCTATGACTAATGTGTTTTCAAGTGTATTCCAAACCAAGTCATAGGTATATTGAAAGGGAATTGGAGTCTTCGGCGAAGACAAAGGCTTCCACTCCGCTCTACTACTCATCCTTCGCTGTCGCTCCGCATCACTCTCCAACGTTGGTATAATCTTCACTCATTTATTTTATGACCAAAGGAGGAGAAAGTACTTCTAAGGGCTCTAATAATTCCGTTTTTGGCGATTCATGCCAAAGGGGGAGAAAATATGAGTCCAAAGCAAAAGGACCGCACCACCACCCTAATTTTAAAACTAATGTTCGTGTCTTAAAACCCTCTTGAACACTAAGAGGAGACTTTATTTGAGGGGGAGTTTTGTTTAGTCAAAGGAAAAGCATTTGGAACAAAGGAAGAAAATTTCAAAACTTGAAAATGCTTTGCAAAATCTTATTCATTTACCTTTGACTATCTTGCAAAAGGACTTTGAAAAGAATTTACAAAAGAGTTTGCAAAAACAAAACGTGTGGTGCAAATACGGTCCAATATGTCAAAAACAAAGAAAACAATCCATGCGCATCATGTAAGTATTTATATTGGCTCAATTCCAAGCAACCTTTGCACTTACATTATGCAAACTAGTTCAATTATGCACTTCTATATTTGCTTTGGTTTGTGTTGGCATCAATCACCAAAAAGGGGGAGATTGAAAGGGAATTAGGCTTACACCTAGTCCCTAAATAATTTTGGTGGTTGAATTGCCCAACACAAATATTGGACTAACTAGTTTGATCTAGTGTATAAGTTATACAGGTGCAAAAGGTTCACACTTAGCCAATAAAATGACCATGTGTTTGGGTTCAACAAAAGGGCAAAGGAGCAACCAAAGGCTCCTCTGGTCTGGCGCACCGGACTGTCCGGTGTGCCACCGGACAGTGTCCGGTGCACCAGAGGACTTTAGCTCAAACTCGTCGCCCTCGGGAAATTTCCAGAGCCAGCGCACTAAAATTCACCGGACTGTCCGGTGTACACCGGACAGTGTCCGGTGCTCATTTGAGACGCGGCCCAGGAACTCGCCAGTCTCGAGAATTCGCAAAGGCTGCTCCGCTATAATTCACCGGACATGTTCGGTGTACACCGGACTGTCCGGTGCAACCTCGGGGCAACGGCTACTTCGCGCCAACGGTCACCTGCAGGCACATTTAATGCGCGCCAGAAGCGCGCAGTCGTCAGGCACGCGGGAGCAGGCGCACCGGACACTCTACAGTGCATGTCCGGTGCGCCACCGGATATCAAGGCGGGCCCAGAGACAGAGCTCCAACGGTTGACCCAACGGCTATTAGGTGACGTGGCTGTCGCACCGGACATGTCCGGTGTGCACCGGACTGTCCGGTGCACCATACGACAGACAGCCTCCATCAACGGTCAAGTTTGGTGGTTGGGGCTATAAATACTCCAACCACCCCACCATTCATTGCATCAAAGTCTTCCAGCTTCCAACCACTATACAAGAGCTAGCATTCATTGCAAAGCACACCAAAAGAGATCAAATCCTCTCCTAACTCCACACATCGCCCTAGTGATTAGAGAGAGTGATTTGCTTGTGTTCTTTTGAGCTCTTGCGCTTGGATCGCTTCTTTTTCTTTGGCATTCTTTCTTGTGATCAAACACTCACTTGTAATTGAGGCAAGAGACACCAATTGTGTGGTGGTCCTTGCGGGAAGTTTGATTCCCAAGTGATTTGAGAAAGAGAAGCTCATTCGGTCCGTGGGACCGTTTGAGAGAGGCAAGGGTTGAAAGAGACCCGGCCTTTGTGGCCTCCTCAACGGGGAGTAGGTTTGACAGAGCCGAACCTCGGTAAAACAAATCCGCGTGTCTCACTTCATTATTCGCTTGCGATTTGTTTTGCGCCCTCTCTCGCGGACTCTATTATATTTCTAACGCTAACCCGGCTTGTAGTTGTGATTATTTTTGAGATTTTCAGTTTCGCCCTATTCACCCCCCTCTAGGCGACTTTCAAGTAAGCATGGTCCCTGGGGGGCAATCATATCGGAAACCTTATGACAGCCGATTTGATCACCACTCAAACCCACAGGGAACCAGGATACCCGAATTCGCAAGATTTTCGGGTGATCAAGGAAAGAACACACGTGAACATATAGGCCAGTTCTTAGCACAATTGGGAGAATTGGCCGACACAGAGGCATTTCGCGTGCGCTTATTTTCATTATCTCTAACAGGAACCGCGTTTGCATGGTACGCCACTTTACCTCCTAATTCCATTTCATCGTGGGGGGATCTAGAACAAAAATTTCATGATCATTTTTTCTCCGGTGACTATGAGTTGGATTTGGTAGATTTATTGTCATTACGACAAACAAATGACGAATCGGTTAATGATTACATCCGGAGATTCCGCGATACAAGAAACCGATGCTTTCAAATTCAGTTAGCAGAAAAACAGCTAGTAGGATTAGCCTTTAATGGTCTGCGATATTATTTAAAAGAAAGATTAGAAGGCATCCAATTTTTTACACTAGCACAGTTACACCAGAGGGCTTTGGCTTGCGAAAGCCGGAGCAAAGAAACTGCTAAAACAATGCGTCACAACGTACACATAGTAGAATGCGACCAAAGTAGCTCGGATGACGAATCAGCGGAAGTGTACGCTGCTGAAATGGTTTGGCCAAAACAGGCCAAATCTTCGGCTTGTTCCTCCTTACAGCCGATTCAAAAGAAACGGCAAGAGGAGGTTAAGTTTACGTTTAATGTTGGTAAGTGTGATAGAATATTTGACGAATTACTCAAAAATGGCAATATTAAAATAAATCACACTGTTCCATCCGCCGACGAGCTAAAATGTCGAGCATACTGCAAGTGGCATAACTCATTTTCTCATGCCACTAATGATTGTAATGTATTTCGGCGACAGATTCAATCGGCCATTAACGAAGGACGATTGAAATTTCAGGAAATGCAGGTGGATACAGAGCCCTTTCCGATGAACATGATTGACTTCGAGGGCAAGAAAGTCCTGGTTCGGCCAAATACAGCCAATAAAGGCAAAGGCAAGGAAACAATCATCGGCAATGCTAAAAAGGCCGATGGGGATTGTAAAGTTTCTTGCAGGAAAGTGGTGGCCGAGAAGACTCCCGATGGAGGGGAGACCCTGAAGGTGACCATCACAACCTCTAGCACTGGGGGGCAAGCGCAAACAAGGAGACAAATGCGGGAACCCGTGCTGCGCATCACGGACAGTCCGCCGTCCTGACGCGGACGGTCCGACGCTTCTCCGGACGGTCCGAAAAACTCTGGCGGACGGTCCGGCCGTGCTCAGGACTCGCAGCGACCACGTACCTTCAAACCACGACGACCAGAGATAGGTACGTGGAAAACAAATACATTTAAAGCAGCTGGTCGGCTGATCAAGCCTGGCCCGACTTTCGATCAATTGTTGTCTAAATATGTGAAAAAGAAGGCCGGCCCCAGTGATCGGCCACCGAAGCGACCCCGCTCACCCATTCATGAGCAACGTCAGGTCAGGCCAATTGGACCACCTCACCAATCGGAAGAAATGAAAGGTCCTATTGTACAATTGAGACCTAACATGCCGACATGGACCCCTCCACCTCCTTATCCATCTATGCCATATCCATACACATACTTACCTCCACCATATGTCCCAAATCAAATGTGGGGCATGCCACCATATCCATTTGGGATGCCACAGTACCCCGCCTGGGGGGCACCCCAAACATCCGTTTTTGATAGGTTGGCGCCGCCAGTGCAAGACCGATTGAGCGCTGCTGAATCCGGTCACCAGGCACAAGCCCAACAAGATTGCAGGACTACTCGGCCTCCTAGACCAACCAATCCGGCAGGGGGGCATATGCCTGTAGCAACTCAAAGAACAACAAAAAAGGACTTCATCAAAATAGGCACCGCAGATGTTGTCATACAGGGAGACAATAAATGGCCGATGATTTTCGGCGAATCGGCCAACACAACCGAAAAGGATACGGCTACCATCAAAACAGCCGATCCAAAATACTCCATGCCTCGATGGTGCCCAGCGGGATTGACACGATCCCAAAAGAGAAAATTACAGTGCCTAAGAGCAAAAGAGAGCCAGGAGAAGGAGGCGGAAAAGACATTTAATGACACACATCCACTATACCCGCCACCGCAAAAGAAATGGAGACCAAAGGCCGTTGAGAAAAAACAAACGGCCACAGAAATAGAAAGTCAACCTGCACCAGGCGCGGACTGTCCGGCTCCCGCGCACGGACCTTCCGCCGTTCACCAGGAAGCCTCTAGACAACCTGCACCAGGCGCGGACCGTCCGGCCCCCGCGTGAGGACCGTCCGCCGTTCACCAGGAAGCCTCCAACGACACGACAACATCAATGGAGGAGGACGACCTGCTGGGAGAAGACCTGGTCGACTACGAGGCTTCTCCAGAACGCCCAGGTATGGATGTAAATATTATTACATTTTCCGCCGATTGTACTATCATCAACGACAATGAACCTATTGTTGCCTAGTTTGATTTTGGTCCTAAAGAAGCCGCCATTACTAAACCAAAGGAATCGGTAAATCATTTAAAGCCGCTCTTCGTGCGCGGTCACATTGATGGGATACCGATTGCTAAGATGTTGGTAGACGGAGGGGCGGGTGTAAATCTAATGCCTTATTCATTATACAGAAAATTAGGTAAACAAGATGACGAACTTGTCAAGACCAACATGACCCTCAGCGGTGTTGGAACTGATAGTTCGATCAAAGTCAGGGGAGTCACGTCCGTTGAATTAACCATCGGGACTAAGACCCTTGCTGCTGCATTCTTCGTCGCTGATGTAGAAGGAAATTACAGTTTAATTCTAGGCAGAGATTGGATTCATGCCAATCAATGTATACCTTCTACATTACATCAAATGCTAATACAATGGGTAGGCGATGACATAGAACAAGTACATGCTGATGTATCGGCCTGCATCGCTGTGGCCGATGCCCCTGTACTCTGGACTTATGAGACTGCTACATGTCTCACAGGAGTAAATTTTTCTGATTATCAATTCATAAGTATAGATAAGAAAAGCTTCATTCCTGTAATGCTAGAGCCGATGGAGAATCGGCTAAATCCTAAATGAAGTTTAAATGATGAATACACACAAAATTCATGAGTCTCTGGCCACGGACAGTTTGGCTTCCAAGGCCGGATGGTCTGGTCTTTCACAAAAGGGTTCGGGCTTTAAGACCGAACATATATCACAACAAAAGGATAGTATCACGGATGATCCGGTCCCCGAGACCGGAGAGTCCGCCGTCACACAAAGATCTTCTAATTCCTCTGCGGGGAACATGATAGAGGAATTCAGAGATCTTGATAATCTAGGACAGGGGTTTACATCGGCCGATCCTTTGGAGGAGATTGACATAGGAGATGGTAAAACTCCAAGGCCGACTTTTGTAAACAAGACCCTGGAGACCGATCCTAGAGATGAGATGATCGGTCTATTAAAGGAATATTCAGATTGCTTTGCTTGGAACTATACTGAGATGTCTGGATTAAGCCGAGAGATCGTAGAGCATCGGCTGCCTATTAAATCTGGTTTCAGACCTTTCAAGCAAAGAGCTAGAACATTTCGTCCAGATCTTCTCCCACGCATCAAGGACGAAATCCACCGGCTACTAGAAGCTGATTTTATCAGACCTTGCAGATACGCAGAGTGGGTCTCCAATATTGTGCCGGTGGAGAAGGAGTCAGGTAAACTTAGAGTATGCATTGATTTTCGCAATTTAAATAGAGCAACTCCTAAAGACGAATACCCCATGCCCATAGCCGACACATTAATCAATAATGCATCAGGAAATAGAATTATTAGCTTCCTTGATGGTAATGTCGGATATAATCAGATTTTCATGGCCGAAGAGGATGCGTCTAAAACGGCCTTTATATGTCTAGGTTTCATTGGTTTATTTGAGTGGGTTGTCATGACATTTGGTCTGAAAAATACTGGTGCTACTTATCAGAGGGCTATGAATTTGATCTTCCATGAATTATTAGGAAACACTGTGAAAGTTTACATTGATGATATTGTAGTCAAATCAGCTGAGTTTAGTTCTCATATAGCTGATTTGCGCAAAGCCTTTGATAAAATGCGTCAGTATGGTTTGAAAATGAACCCACGTAAATGTGCTTTTGGAGTGTCGGCTGGTAAGTTTTTAGGATTCGTCATACATGAACATGGTATAGAGATAGACCCTAACCGAATCAAGTCTATTCGGAATGTGGGACCTCCGACCTGTAAGGTCGAGGTACAAAGGTTTCTCAGCAAGGTGAATTATTTACGAAGGTTTATTTCTAACCTAGCCGGGAAGATTGATGCGTTCACCCCTATTCTTCGGCTTAACAATGATGCCGAATTCGCTTGGGGGCAGAACAGCAAGAAGCATTTGATCTCATCAAAAAATACTTATCTTCGGCTCCCGTATTAAAAGCACCACGAGCAGGAGTACCATTCCGATTATACATTGCAGCTGAGGATAAGGTCATTGGGGCTGTTCTGACACAAGAAACTGAGGGGAAGGAGCATGTGGTGACATATCTAAGCCGAAGGTTGGTGGATGCTGAAACAAGGTACACTTTTATTGAAAAGTTATGCTTATGCTTGTTTTTTGCATGCACCAAATGTAGATGTTATTTACTGTCTAGTCGTTGCACTGTTTCTGGTCAAGTCGATGTGATCAAATACATGTTGCATAACCCAATTATGAGTGGTAGAATTAGTAAGTGGGCTTATGCACTCATAGAATATGACTTGGCCTATGAACCATTGAAATCTATGAAAGGCCAAGTCATAGCGGATTTCATTGTAGAACATCGGGTTAATGATATTCATGAACTAGACATGTCATACCTCACTATTACTCCTTGGACTTTATATTTTGATGGATCGGTTTGCAATGAAGGGCAAGGAATTGACATTGTGCTTGTTTCACCAAGTAATGTCTTCTTTGACTTCTCTAGCCGATTGAAAACTTATTGCACTAATAATCAAGCTGAATATGAGGCCCTCCTATTCGGCTTAGAACTTTTAAATGGTATGGGAGTAAAACATGTGAAGGTATTTGGTGATTCTCAGCTGGTTGTCCAACAAGTGTTAGAAGAATATCAATGTTTTGATGGTACTCTAAATAGTTACCTTGAGAAATGTTGGAGCATAATTCATTCTTTTGACGAATTCAGTATTTGGCATATCTCTAGAGTTGAGAATCATAGAGCTAACAATTTGGCACAAGATGCATCAGGTTATCGGATAAAGAGAGGGAAGTTTCACAAAACTGAAAATCTGATAACCAGTGCAGAGCCAAATTCCCAGGTCGTGGACCGTCCGCGTGATGACGCCGGACCGTCCGGGGTTACCAGAAATGTTCTCTTAATCGATTCGGCTGACAATGAAGCCGATGCAAGAGATTGGAGGACACCTATACTTAATTATTTATGAAATCCCAATATCAAAACAGATAAGAACATTCAGCGAACAGCTTTCAAGTATGTTTTGATGAGTGACAAACTTTACCGCCGAACAGTCAATGACATCCTGCTTAAGTGCTTGGGCCCAGATGATGCTATATTAGACATGGCCGAAGTATATGAAGGGATTTGTGGTACTCATCAATCAGCTCCAAAAATGAAGTGGTTGTTGCGAAGGTCCGGTTTTTATTGGCCTAGTATGATAGCTGATTGTTTCAAGTACTACAAGGGTTGCCAAGTGTGTCAAAAATTCGGTGACCTACAGTTGGTCCCTGCAGCCGAATTACATCCTATCATCAAGCCTTGGCCGTTCAGAGGATGGGGATTAGACTTTATTGGAGAAATTCATCCTTCATCATCAAAGGGACATCGGTTTGTGTTAGTTGCCACTGACTATTTCACCAAATGGACTGAAGCCGTTGCTCTAAAGAACATGACGCACAAGGAGGTAATTGAGTTCATAACTGAGCATATTATTCATAGATTCGGCATTCCCCAGACCTTAACTACAGATCAAGGTACTTCTTTTATGTCAAAGGAGGTACGTGAATTTGCTGAATTATACAGAATTAAGCTGCTTAATTCATCTCCATATTATGCTCAGGCCAATGGACAGGCCTAGTCTAGCAATAGGACATTGATTAATTTGATAAAAAAGAAAATATCTGATAATCCTAAACATTGGCATAAGATTTTGTCTGAAGCTTTATGGGCTCATAGAATATCTAAACATAGGGCTACTAAAGTATCTCCTTTTGAGCTTGTCTATGGGCAGGAAGCAGTGTTGCCTGTGGAGATAAGTTTGAATGCTGTCAGGTTCGCCAGACAAAATGATCTAACTGCTAGTGATTATTATAATTCAATGATGGATAATATTGATGAGGTGACCGACAAGAGGATGATAGCTTTGAGAGAAATAGAAAAGGACAAGATCATGGTAGCCAGGGCCTACAACAAGAAGGTCAAAGCAAAATCATTTCAAGTAGGGGACCTGGTATGGAAGACCATTCTGCCTCTGAGGAATAAAGACCGGAAGTTCGGGAAATGGTCACCAAGCTGGGAAGGTCCTTATAAAGTAAAACAGGTGATGTCTGGCAACGCCTATTTGCTACAAACATTGCAAGGCAAGGACTTGCCTAAGGCTTTGAATGGGCGTTTCCTCAAACAGTACCATCCTAGTATGTGGCAAGATGCCTAAGAGAACCGATGTAATCACATCGAGTTAGTTGCTTTTGGTTTGCTCAGCTCCACCAAAAGGCAGGGGGGCATATGTTGAGCTTCATTTTGAGCGGGCGGACGGTCCGGCCCTAAGGCCGGATGGTCCGCGTTCCGGACAGTCCGCGCCTGTGGGCCGGACGGTCCGCGCATGCGCAGAGCAGATTAGGGTTCCGAGTTTTGTGCTATGTTTGTTGGCTAGATTTGCGGAATTAGCTCGGAATCCAGTCGTGTAAAGGGTCCAGGCCCCCTCCTCTATAAAAAGAGAGGTCTACGGCCGATTTGTAATCATCAATCGAATCAATACAACTTCTATTCGCATTTATTTTCAGTACAATTAGGAGTAGTTCTAGTCTAGTTCTAGTTTAGCATCTCGATCCCCAAATTCTTCGCCTCTCTTCGACTCTACGCCGATTAGAGGAGTCTAGGTCGGCCGGCCCGAGCCTAGACAACCCCTAGGATCTCTCCTCCCCAACGGGGTCCCTCCCGGGAGCGAGATCCAGGCGCCGCCGGCGATCTTCCGCCGCCCCTGCGCACGCGCGGACCGTCCGGTCCCAGGGCGCGGACCGTCCGGCCGTCAGGCAGGAAACCCTAGCCCCTGCGCCAGGTCGAGGACCGTCCGGCCCTAGGCCGCGGACCGTCCGCGCCTGACCAGAGAGCACCGCCGCCGGTTCTTCTTGAGTATTTGGCGCTCCGAAAAGGCGTCAACAACATCGATCTAATAATATGGTTGGAAAAAATAAAATATGAGATATAGAGGACGCTGCTAGAAATGTGAAAGATATAAGGACAAAATCTTTTATAGTGTGTTATAAATGATGAGGAATATTTCTCTAAGGGATGAAATTTAGGGAAGGCTACTGGAGACAGCCTAATTAGGACCTTACCTGCAGCAAACTTGTCAACCCTCTGACTTGTTGGGAAGGCAGAAAGAAGTTGTATAGGGATCCAAATCATGTGAGAGGAAAAAGACATGCCTTTATGGCTAGTGGTTCGTCAGCCTTGGTGCCTGCCATTGAGGTGGTAATCCAACTCCTTGTATAGAAAAAGGCTTTGTCTATGTAGCTCCAACATGGATTGTCGGTTGAAGATTGCACACTAGCATAGGATAAATCCTTATGCCCAGTTTGGTCCCTCTTTACAACTCATGTCGTTCTTTTTTATTTATCACGTTTTAGTTCAAAAATAAACTAGCGGACGACAAATATTTGAGAATGGAGGTAGTACTCTCTTAGAGTAGCTTGACATGTTAGCATTGTACGATTGGTCTAAATTGCAGAATTCTATGTGCGATCAATGCACTAGGTAATTCATAGAACACATCTAAATAGACAAGCTTATGCTTATCTTTAGTATAAGTAGAAACCTAGAATATGTTTTAAGTCTTCAATTCACCCCTCTTTTGTTAGGACACATTGCCATTCAGTTGGGAATGTCAACTATGTAACTAGGCTTCTCTTGTACATTTTATTACAGCCACATTATCAAGAGTGTTTTGATTTGATTGGAGGTATGAGATGGGACAATATGATGGGTTGGGTGTTGGGACGAAGGCGAAGACGCTACCCTTCGCTCCAGCCTTCGTCTATCTCGCTGCGCCAACGGAAGCAGAAGAACCGGCGAGTTCCACCCTTCGCCTTGTACACTACGAGACGAAGGCCTACGATGGCGTCCCCCTGTCCCACGTCCTCACTCGACCTGGAGGCCCACGTGGGATCCGGCCCATTGTAACAGGCCCCGCGCGGAGAAGTGTGTTACGGGCCCAATTTGTAATAGCTTTTCTGTAATGACAGTCTGTAACCCTCCTTTATAGGAATATTCTAGGGATAGTCCAGGTGCCTGAGGGTACATGCGTCCTTACATTGAGACGTTGGGCACTCAGGCACCTATAAATACCCCCGTACAGTGCCCTTGAGAGGCTAGATTAACAGAGCTATTGCCATCTCGAGTTGAAACCTTGTTTACGTTGCTTTCATTCCCCCGTTGGATCAACTTGCCCAAGAGAGCAAGTTCCAACATTTGGCGCCCACCGTTCGTGCTACGAAAAAACCACCCGCTATGGCACCCAAGAGAGCTAGCTCGAAGGCAGCCCCATCCGTTGACGAAGCAGCGAAGGTAGCGCTGCTGTCCGAGAAAAAGGGCAAGGCCCTTGTCGACACCACCCACCAAGAAGCCTGCGAAGACGACGCACTCAGCAAGAGGCAGCGCAATGAACAACCTACACCCGAAGGCAGTCTCCGCACCTGCAGCTCCGGAGGACAACCGCAACCTCCCCTAGGCTTCGCTCCACTGGAGGGCGCGGACGCCACTGAGGATGGCGAAGTCATCGGCGTTTCAGCAGAGGAACAGCTACAGCTGCGGGCCTTGCGCATCAAGAACCGCAACCTCCAGAAGCAGAAAGAGATCCTCGAGGCCAAGCGCCAACGTGTCTCTACGCAGGCCAAGGTGCGCAAGATGATACGCGACGAGGAGCAGAGGGCTCAGGAGCTTGAGCAAGAGATTGCGCTCATGCAGCGCCGAAGGCCAACTTGGTCTGCAACACGGCCCACCCCTCCAATAGCGCGCGTCATTCGAAGACCTGTTCATTCCTCAGCGCAGACCCGTCATCCCGCACGCCACAGCATTCCAAGGTGTCAACTACCTTGACGAGCGGAGTCCCCTGGCGCCGCACCTACAAGTGTCACCATGGCCCGCCAACTTCAGGACAGGGACCTACCCCAAGTACAACGGCAGCACTGACCCAGCACAGTATATCATGAGCTATCAAGTCGTTGTTGCATCATCCAGATGGGACAACGCCATGATGGCCAAATCATTCATCATCGCCCTCGAAGGCCCGGCTCTCACCTGGTACACCAGGTTGCCCCCGTTGTCCATCGACTCCTGGAGAAGTCTCCGGGACAAATTTCTGCTCAACTTCCAAGGGTACCGCCCAGACACCGACGCCTTGGCTGAACTGTCACTCTGCAAGCAGCTGGAAAGAGAAACTCTGCGGGAGTACTACCGCAAGTTTCTGACTCTCAAGTCACAACTACCTTCGGTTGATGACCAAATCGCCATTCACTACGCCATCAATGGCCTTCGGGCTGGCGTCCTTTATAGCCACTGCATCAGAGATCCACCCAAGAACCTCCAGGAGTTGTATCAGTTGTTCGAAAAATATGCCAGATCCGAAGAGCTCCACCAGCGCAAGGTCGAGTCCCAGAGGAAACCCAAAGACCCTCCGCAGTCCAGCTGAACGTGAACGAGACCTTCACAGTCAGACTTCGGTCAGGACGGCCGCAGTCAGCAGCAGGTACACAACATCGCCAACCAGCACCCCGCTGGTGAGGCCCCTCGCCACCAAGATTATCCCCCTAGGGCCGCGGCAACGGAACTCGTGGTCGGGGCCGAGGACGGGCGCAGCAACCGCGTAGATTTTACTGCTTGTTCCACGGCGAAGACTGTGCGCACCCAACAAGGGACTGCCCGGAAACGAAGGCCACCAGAGGCAGGATGTCTCGGGCGCAACCAGGCGACAACCCAAGAGTTGTCGCGCACACATATCAACAACCCCCACAACCATACAACCACGGCCCCGCTCAGCATCCACCTAACCACGCATACCAACACCACCAGGAGGTACAAATCGTACCTCCCCCACTCCCACCTCCACACCCGCAACAGCCAAACATCCACCACCCCAACCACCCCCAAGCACCAAAACAAGAAGACTTCGCTGATCAGCCATATCACGGAGTCATTCACATGATCACTGGGGGGTCCAGCGTCGACTTCGACACGAAGCGACAGAAGAGGGACCACTACCGCAGCATCAACCACGTCGCCATCACCGGTCCAGTCGTGCAGACAAAGTGGTCCCATGTGCCATTGACCTTCGACGCCAGAGACGTCGACCTACGCAGCGCACCCCACATCGACGCCATGGTTATCAACTGCAGCGTGGCAGGCTGGGACCTGCACAAAGTCTTAGTTGACAACGGCAGCCAGGCGGATATCATTTTCCTCCACGCCTTCGACCGCATCGGCATCAGCCACAGCTTGCTTAAATGTAATACTCCAAGTTGTATACCAAGAATAATAGAGAGTTATTCTCAATTTTGTATGTCTCATTTGCATCATGAAAAGAGCATACACAAAATTTAGAGTTTAATTCCAACAAATGATAAAAAAAATTGCATCATGTTGGAGTTTTATTGTTTGTGCATTAAATAAAATAATAATGTTAATAATAATAATAAAACAATGATTCTAAAGGTTGAATTGATCCCTAAATTAAAATTTAGGGGTTTGAAAATAAGAAGAATAGGAATGACATAGAAATACAAAAATATAAATATCCTTGAGCTTACTACTTTTAACTGTACAAACATAGTGTAAATGTGGCCACAAAGTTTGAATTTAAAACTTGAATCCAAATTGGATTAGAAAATGGAGAAAAAGAAAAGAAAACAGAAAATATAAAAAAGAAAAGAATAAAAAGGATTCATGGGCCAACTTCGCTCTATTCGGCCCACTCGGGGAATCACCCCGCGCAGCCCACCCGTTGAGTAGCGTGCCGACAGGTGGGGTCCCTGGATCGGCCTCTGGCGCGCGCTGCTCTCCCATTTCTCGCTGACTGTGGGCCCGGCCTCCGGGAACGGTCATCTGTGGGCGCTCGCGCTCATGCTTTTGTAGGACACCGGCAAGTGGGACCTATTCGTCAGCTCTATCCCTTCCCTCTCAATGCCGTTGCCGGATGACCCGAGCTCAACTAACTCCGCGATCCATCCGGGAGCAGCGCGTCCCGCTACCGAGTTCGTTGACCCTATAAATCGCGGGGCAGTTCCATCGTCCTTGGCCCCATCTCACAACCTTGCGTCCACCTTACCCAGCCACCTGTGCCGTAGAACCGGAGAGGGAGTGCGAATCGTGGAGACCTCACCGTCGCCTCTGCGATTGCCACTGATTTCGCCGCTCGGGCCTCAATTCGTGTTCACGCGGAGTTCACCAGAAGCCGGGGATAGTGTTGGTGCGAGTGTCCACTCGAGCGGCTGGGTCTGGCGCCCGGAATTCTTCGCTCCGCTGTCTTCTTCGCCGCAGTCAGCTCGGTTTCGTGGCTAGAGATTTCTTCTTCGCCACTGCAGGTAAATCACCCATCCAAACGATTCGTCTTCATCTCCTCGTTGTGTAGCACCCGTCAATTTTGGGCTTGGGGCATTGGAACGTCGAATCGCGGGCGCGCCGGCGTGCCTCCGCCGCATGCCGTGGGCGGCGCCGCCGTCACGTTGGAGGAAGGGGGGCGGACAACTCCTGACCGTCCGATCTAGATGAGCGGGTAGGATTAGATCCTGATACCGATTCGGCCATATTCACCCATGACCGTCGATCCAGTCTTAAACGATTGAGATTAGAAACTGCGTACCGTTTCACTCAGGGTGATCATGGCCGTTAGATTTGGATCGTAGGGTTCACGATTGATTATGACGTAGATTCAGCGTGGGCCGTGCGATTGAAATCCGAGGGCCCGTATTCCATACCGCTTCAATATGAACCGTGATCTAATCTGGATTGTTTAAATTGAATCGGACGGCCAGGGTCGTTGGATACCCCTTCGGCCGGGTCGTTTTGCATAAGAGCCCCTGGACTTTGCGGAAATCAACCCGCCGTCCCATACTGCTGTTTCCTGTGTCTTAGGTTCGTTTACGTTTGAGCCCCTGCGCTTTACAGATTTTGACGCCTAGTCCAGGAATCAATAAAATCAGAGAAAATCCATTCTAAATTCATTTTTAATACAAAAATAATGGTAGGAACTTGTAAAATTCATATAAAATTCATATGAACTCCAAATTAGTTCATTCCAGTTTCTAAATTTTCATAATATTATTGTCTAACCATTTGTGCCTCTGTTTTGGCATGAAAGACTCATTTAAATTTATCTAATACTTAATCTTGTATTAAGTACATAAAAGCTTCAGAAATTCATATCTAAAAATCTATAACTCCAAAATTAATAATTCCAGTTCCTATGATCTCATTTTAATGTGTAGATTTTTACTGTATATTTTATTTACATGTTTGGTGTGATGTTAATTTATGCTATACTATGTATGTATTGTGTTGATGTGAGTAGACGAGCAAGCTACACAGGATTCTGAGGTTCAACAAGTAGAGGTAGCTGAGCAGGAGCTCATTGAAGGCAAGTTGTACCCTTGATCACTTCTTTTACCCATTCATGTTCTTATTATTCATAATGATCTGCATAGGATAATTTTGCTGGGACCCAATAGGATACCCTAGATTTGGCTATCTTTATACCTTGCTTCACCACTGGTTTTACTACTAAAGTTTTGGGTAGTACATGCTATTGCTTTATGTGGATTTGGGTATAGAGATATTCATCATTCATTGTTATACTATTTATTGTTATCTGTTTTATTCTTCAATGTTCATGTTAAGATCATTATGTTAATGGGAACATGGAGAACCACCCGGGAAAACAGTGCTACCACAAGGGTTTAATGGGACGCCCTTGGCTGATTAACTAGGAAAACTAGGGGAGGGCTACCTTACCCGAAAGGGGCAAGGGCAGTAGGGGAGTGGTCAGTGTAGGGAGGTCCCTGGTTGATTTTGCTGCGATGGCGGTCAGCCAGGAACCCTGCACTGGAGCTTCCTATAAACTGTAGCGGGTAGTCTGAAGCTAGTGGAACTTTGTAAAGGCCTCGTAGTGGTACCCTGCCTCGCTTCCTAGGTAGAGGTGTATGGAGTCTGATCAACTCCGTGGCAAATGGGTAACACGACTTGTGGGTAAAGATGCGCAACCTCTGCAGAGTGTAAAACTGGTATACTAGCCGTGCTCACGGTCATGAGCGGCTCGGACACTCACATGATTAAATTATGGAACTTAAACTTAACCTGTCATTTCATTGCATTTGGGATTATTTTATTATTACTTTTATTTATTATTACTATGGATTGGTATTCACTTATACTTAGTAATTGCTAATAAAATTTTGACCAACTTATAAAAGCAATGCTCAGCTTCAGCCTTTATTTCATTGATCAGCCTTACACTTCATGAACTCCCACCTTTGGTGAGTTCATGCCACATTATTCCCCACGACTTGTTGAGCTATGAACGTATGTGAGCTCACTCTTGCTGTCTCACACCCCCCCCACAGGAGAAGAGCAGGTGGTTGAAGAGGAGCCGCCTAACACTGAGGAGTTCGATCTGATCTAGGTGGCGTTTCTCAAGTCGACATTCGCGCCGACGATCCTTAGTTCGTTTTATAATTATCTTTATTTTGTAATAAGTCTTCCGCTATGTAATAAATACTCTGATGTTTATGACATTTATCTCTATACACTCTGTTATTATATATGTTGTCTTCTTTGGCGCATGTATGAGATGCACCCGGCTTTGTTCTTTAAAACCGGGTGTTACAGAAGTGGTATCAGAGGAAATGTTGACTGTAGGACGAAACCTAGATAGAAATGGACAAAACCCTTCCCTACTTACCTTCTTCTGATTCATTCTATACTTACCCTACTCTGATTCTTTCTACACTTATCTTGATCCTGTCTCACCTTCTACTGTTCTACTCTGATCCTTCTTACCTTTTCTAATCTAAGACAAGATGGATTTCACACCTTGGAATCCCTACCCCTATGACATTTTTAAGAGATAGGAAGCCTAAGACAAAATTAAAACTATTTTCTCTATTAAAAATGTTGGTTGATTGTTCTGATGATCAATGCCTGATTTGCTTCTTTGATTGATTGAAATATTATATGGACATCTTAGCATGTACCACTATAAGGTATTGTATTAGCTTTAGTAGGTGACACACTAATCTACTTAGCTAATAAGTCCCCCAAAGTAACATGATTGTAATTACTGCCTTGTCTACTGCTCTTTCTTACCTTATGTATCTAACTCAGATGGTCAATACCAGGAGGGGTGGTGGAATTGATCTGCCTCCTAATCAACACACTCGAAGGATATATAGACAACCTCAGCCACAGCCAGCAGAGATGAATCCTCCTAATCCTCCACCAGGCGGAGTTGACCCACTGGTTGCTGCTCAGATGGCGGTGATGCAGCAAATGGCAGACACTATGGCTGATATGCGTGCCCAGATGCAGCAAGAACGCTAAGAGATGCGTCAGGAAAGAGAAGATATACGCCAGGAGCTGCGCCAGGAGAGAGATGAGATACGCCAAGAAAGGAGGGCGCAACAACAGCAGCTGCAACAACAACTTCAACAGCAACAGCAACAGCAACAAGTGCCATTGCCTCCACCACCACCACCAGTTCCACCTCGTGATAAGCACCGGGAGTTTATGAGTCATAAGCCACCGACCTTCGCCAGTTCGCCAGATCCACTTGATGCAGATGATTGGCTGAAAGCAATTGAGAAGATGCTCAACATTGCACAATGCACTGACCGGGAGAAGGTTTTATATGCTTCTGGACGTCTGACTGGTCCTGCTGCTGATTGGTGGGATTCTTATACTGCTGCCCATGATGCTGCGGATACTATTACTTGGGCAGAGTTCAGTACGCAGTTCAGGAACTACCATATTCCAGCTGGTATGATAAAGATCAAGAAGGAGTTTCTGTCGCTGAAGCAAGGAAGTATGTCAGTCAGCGAGTACCGCGACAAGTTCATTCAGCTATCGAGGTATGCTCCGGAGGAAGTTGCTGAGGATGAAAGAAAGCAGGAGCACTTCATTGAAGGACTTAATGGACCCTTGCAGTATGCACTGGTTGCACACACCTTTCCATCATTTCAGAGGCTACTGGATAAGGCCCTTGCTATTGAACACAAGCGTGTTCAGCTGGGTGATTTGAAGAGAAAGGCAATATCTCAAGGACAAGGAAGCAGCAGTGTTCGTCCTCGCTACAGTTCACCACAGGGTACACCGACTCGACCAGGAGGACCACGCCCAGTTCAGCAATCACCACTGAGGACTCCACCTCCTCGACAGGCTACTCCCACGGGCACCCCGACGAAGTTTGCAGGACAGAGTCCGGGCACTCAATGTTTCAAGTGTGGGAAGATTGGACATTATGCAAATGTCTGCCCACAGAGGATTGCTACTACTCCATCTCAGAACAAGCAGCAGACCCCTGGCAAGGGATATTCTATAGCCAGGGTGAATCAAGTCAGCGTTGATGATACTCCTGATGGTGGGGATCTCGTAATTGGTATGTTTTATGTTAATGCAATTCCTGCTACAATATTATTTGATTCTGGTGCTACACATTCATTCATGTCTGCTAGATATGCCAACACAAATGAAATACCACTGCTAAATATGAGAAAACCCCTGATAGTAATTACACCTAAAGGGCCTGTTGAGGCGAATCAAATGACACGTAGATTGACATTAACCATTATGGGTAGAGAATTTGGAGCTACTGCTATAGTATTAGAGTCAAGCAGTATAGATTTGATCCTTGGTATGTCATGGCTAAGGAAGGCAAAGGCCGTTATAGCATGTGGTAGAGGTACCATAGAGCTCACTACCACTAAAGGAGAAAGGTTTCAAGTTAATATTGCAGTAACCTCCTCATCCATGCGTGCAATGTTCTTTATGCCTGAGGAGTTTGTTGGTGACAACATCTGGGTGGTTAGAGATTTTCCGGATGTCTTTCCAGAGGAGTTACCAGGGATGCCACCTGATAGAGAAGTTGAGTTTGTTATTGATCTCTTACCTGGAACCGCCCCTATTTCTAAACGGCCATATAGAATGTCCGTAGAAGAGTTGAAGGAACTTAAGAAGCAGTTGACGGAGTTACAAGAGGCTGGTTACATTCGTCCAAGTTCCTCACCTTGGGGAGCACCGGTGTTATTTGTGCAGAAGAAGGATGGATCGCAACGGATGTGTGTGGATTATAGATCTCTTAATGATGTTACGGTGAAGAACAAGTATCCGTTGCCCCGTATTGAGGATTTATTTGATCAGATGCGAGGTGCTAGAGTATTCTCGAAGATTGATCTCCGATCCGGTTACCATCAGATGAGGATTAGACCATCGGATATTCCCAAGACGGCTTTCTCAACTCGATATGGATTATATGAGTTTACTGTTATGTCATTTGGACTAACCAATGCACCGGCATATTTCATGAATTTGATGAATAAGGTGTTTATGGAGTATTTGGACAGATTCGTCGTGGTGTTCATCGACGATATTCTTATCTATTCTAGGAATGAAAGTGGTCATGAACAACATCTAAGGTTGGTGCTACAGAAGTTACGAGATAATCAGCTCTACGCTAAGTTCAACAAGTGCGAGTTTTGGATTGACAAGGTGCCATTCCTTGGTCATATTATTTCTAATGGAGGAGTAGCAGTGGATCCTGCTAAAGTGAAGGAGATTATGGAGTGGAGAGTGCCCACTACAGTTACTGAGATTCGGAGTTTCTTGGGTCTCGCAGGATATTATCGGAGATTTATTGAGGGATTCTCTAAGATTGCTAAGCCTATGACATCGCTTTTGGAGAAAGGAAAAGAATTCAAGTGGGATGAGAAATGTCAAGAGAGCTTTGATCAATTGAAGGAAAGATTGATGTCACCTCTAGTATTGATTATGCCGGATCTGCAGAAGGGATTTGACATTTACTGTGATGCATGTGGCCAAGGACTTGGATGTGTGCTTATGCAAGAAGGTCATGTGATTGCCTATGCATCTCGTCAGTTGCGGAAGCATGAATTGAACTACCCCACTCATGACTTGGAATTAGCAGCGGTTGTGCATGCACTTAAGATTTGGAGACACTACATCATGGGAACTAAGTGCCAAGTATATACGGATCATAAGAGTCTGAAGTATATATTCACTCAGAAGGATCTCAACCTTAGACAACGTCGTTGGTTGGAGCTTATTAAGGATTATGATTTGGAGATTCACTATCATCCAGGCAAGGCAAATTTGGTTGCAGATGCCTTGAGTCGGAAAGAACATGTTCACTCCGCTTTTGTTGTCCAGCTACCTGATGAATTAGCAAAAGATTTTGAGAGACTCAATTTGGGAATTGTTACTCATACTGAAGGAGTGACCATTGAATTGGAACCTACCTTGGAACAAGAGATTCGTAAAGGTCAGGTTGGTGATGCTAAAATCCAAGAGATTAAGGATCTAATCACGGATGGTCGTGTTCCGGAATTCACGGAGGACAAGCAAGGTACCATATGGTTCAAAGATCGGATATGTGTTCTAGAGATTGATAGCCTCCGTGAGGCTATATTGAAAGAAGCTCATGATTCTGATTACTCCATCCACCCTGGAAGCACTAAGATGTATCAAGATTTGAAGCAAAAGTATTGGTGGTATGGACTAAAAAGAGATGTTGCTGCTCATGTGGCTAAGTGTGATGTGTGTCAAAGAGTCAAGGCCAAACATCAAAGACCCGCTGGATTATTGCACCCATTGAAGATACCCGAGTGGAAATGGGAAGAAATTGGTATGGATTTTATTGTTGGACTACCCCGCACTCCAGCAGGATATGACTCCATTTGGGTAATTGTGGATAGATTCACAAAGGTGGCTCATTTTATACCTGTGAGGACTAATTACACGGGAGCCAAGCTAGCAGAATTGTATATGACTCGGATTGTTTGTCTACATGGAGTGCCTAAGAAGATCGTGTCTGATCGAGGATCACAGTTTACTTCTCGGTTTTGGAAGAAGTTGCATGAGAGTTTGGATACAAAGTTGAATTTTAGTTCCGCTTACCATCCCCAGACTGATGGACAGACAGAGAGAACTAATCAAGTGCTGGAGGATATGTTAAGAGCTTGTGCTCTTAAACATGGTGGCAGCTGGGAGAAGAGCTTACCATATGCTGAGTTTTCTTATAATAATAGCTATCAGGCCAGTTTGAAGATGTCACCATTTGAGGCTTTGTATGGCAGGAAATGCAGGACTCCTCTGTATTGGGATCAAACTGGAGAAAGACAGTTCTTTGGGCCTGAACTTATTCAAGAGGCAGAAGAACAAGTTCGAATGATAAGAGAAAATTTGAGAATTGCACAATCCAGGCAAAAGAGCTATGCTGATAATAGGAGAAGATTACTGGAGTTTAAGGAGGGTGATTATGTCTATTTGAAGGTGTCACCACTCCGGGGTATGAGGAGATTTAAAGTTAAAGGAAAGTTGTCCCCTCGCTTCATTGGACCCTTCTTGATCTTAAAGCGAGTGGGTGAAGTTACATATCAACTGGAGTTACCCGATCATCTGTCAGATGTACATGATGTGTTTCATGTGTCTCAGCTAAAGAAGTGCCTCAGGGTACCTGAGGAGCAGCTACCAATGGAGGACCTTAGTGTTCAAGAGGATTTGACTTATGCTGAGTACCCTATCAAGATTTTGGACACTTTGACTCGAGTTACAAGGAATAAGGTGATTAAAATGTGCAAAGTTCAATGGAGCCACCACGGTGAAGATGAAGCAACTTGGGAAAGAGAAGAAGAGCTTCGCATAGATTTTCCTCACCTTTTCCCTAGATCTTCTTAAATCTCGAGGACGAGATTATTTTTAAGGGGGGTAGGATTTGTAATACTCCAAGTTGTATACCAAGAATAATAGAGAGTTATTCTCAATTTTGTATGTCTCATTTGCATCATGAAAAGAGCATACACAAAATTTAGAGTTTAATTCCAACAAATGATAAAAAAAATTGCATCATGTTGGAGTTTTATTGTTTGTGCATTAAATAAAATAATAATGTTAATAATAATAATAAAACAATGATTCTAAAGGTTGAATTGATCCCTAAATTAAAATTTAGGGGTTTGAAAATAAGAAGAATAGGAATGACATAGAAATACAAAAATATAAATATCCTTGAGCTTACTACTTTTAACTGTACAAACATAGTGTAAATGTGGCCACAAAGTTTGAATTTAAAACTTGAATCCAAATTGGATTAGAAAATGGAGAAAAAGAAAAGAAAACAGAAAATATAAAAAAGAAAAGAATAAAAAGGATTCATGGGCCAACTTCGCTCTATTCGGCCCACTCGGGGAATCACCCCGCGCAGCCCACCCGTTGAGTAGCGTGCCGACAGGTGGGGTCCCTGGATCGGCCTCTGGCGCGCGCTGCTCTCCCATTTCTCGCTGACTGTGGGCCCGGCCTCCGGGAACGGTCATCTGTGGGCGCTCGCGCTCATGCTTTTGTAGGACACCGGCAAGTGGGACCTATTCGTCAGCTCTATCCCTTCCCTCTCAATGCCGTTGCCGGATGACCCGAGCTCAACTAACTCCGCGATCCATCCGGGAGCAGCGCGTCCCGCTACCGAGTTCGTTGACCCTATAAATCGCGGGGCAGTTCCATCGTCCTTGGCCCCATCTCACAACCTTGCGTCCACCTTACCCAGCCACCTGTGCCGTAGAACCGGAGAGGGAGTGCGAATCGTGGAGACCTCACCGTCGCCTCTGCGATTGCCACTGATTTCGCCGCTCGGGCCTCAATTCGTGTTCACGCGGAGTTCACCAGAAGCCGGGGATAGTGTTGGTGCGAGTGTCCACTCGAGCGGCTGGGTCTGGCGCCCGGAATTCTTCGCTCCGCTGTCTTCTTCGCCGCAGTCAGCTCGGTTTCGTGGCTAGAGATTTCTTCTTCGCCACTGCAGGTAAATCACCCATCCAAACGATTCGTCTTCATCTCCTCGTTGTGTAGCACCCGTCAATTTTGGGCTTGGGGCATTGGAACGTCGAATCGCGGGCGCGCCGGCGTGCCTCCGCCGCATGCCGTGGGCGGCGCCGCCGTCGTGTTGGAGGAAGGGGGGCGGACAACTCCTGACCGTCCGATCTAGATGAGCGGGTAGGATTAGATCCTGATACCGATTCGGCCATATTCACCCATGACCGTCGATCCAGTCTTAAACGGTTGAGATTAGAAACTGCGTACCGTTTCACTCAGGGTGATCATGGCCGTTAGATTTGGATCGTAGGGTTCACGATTGATTATGACGTAGATTCAGCGTGGGCCGTGCGATTGAAATCCGAGGGCCCGTATTCCATACCGCTTCAATATGAACCGTGATCTAATCTGGATTGTTTAAATTGAATCGGACGGCCAGGGTCGTTGGATACCCCTTCGGCCGGGTCGTTTTGCATAAGAGCCCCTGGACTTTGCGGAAATCAACCCGCCGTCCCATACTGCTGTTTCCTGTGTCTTAGGTTCGTTTACGTTTGAGCCCCTGCGCTTTACAGATTTTGACGCCTAGTCCAGGAATCAATAAAATCAGAGAAAATCCATTCTAAATTCATTTTTAATACAAAAATAATGGTAGGAACTTGTAAAATTCATATAAAATTCATATGAACTCCAAATTAGTTCATTCCAGTTTCTAAATTTTCATAATATTATTGTCTAACCATTTGTGCCTCTGTTTTGGCATGAAAGACTCATTTAAATTTATCTAATACTTAATCTTGTATTAAGTACATAAAAGCTTCAGAAATTCATATCTAAAAATCTGTAACTCCAAAATTAATAATTCCAGTTCCTATGATCTCATTTTAATGTGTAGATTTTTACTGTATATTTTATTTACATGTTTGGTGTGATGTTAATTTATGCTATACTATGTATGTATTGTGTTGATGCGAGTAGACGAGCAAGCTACACAGGATTCTGAGGTTCAACAAGTAGAGGTAGCTGAGCAGGAGCTCATTGAAGGCAAGTTGTGCCCTTGATCACTTCTTTTACCCATTCATGTTCTTATTATTCATAATGATCTGCATAGGATAATTTTGCTGGGACCCAATAGGATACCCTAGATTTGGCTATCTTTATACCTTGCTTCACCACTGGTTTTACTACTAAAGTTTTGGGTAGTACATGCTATTGCTTTATGTGGATTTGGGTATAGAGATATTCATCATTCATTGTTATACTATTTATTGTTATCTGTTTTATTCTTCAATGTTCATGTTAAGATCATTATGTTAATGGGAACATGGAGAACCACCCGGGAAAACAGTGCTACCACAAGGGTTTAATGGGACGCCCTTGGCTGATTAACTAGGAAAACTAGGGGAGGGCTACCTTACCCGAAAGGGGCAAGGGCAGTAGGGGAGTGGTCAGTGTAGGGAGGTCCCTGGTTGATTTTGCTGCGATGGCGGTCAGCCAGGAACCCTGCACTGGAGCTTCCTATAAACTGTAGCGGGTAGTCTGAAGCTAGTGGAACTTTGTAAAGGCCTCGTAGTGGTACCCTGCCTCGCTTCCTAGGTAGAGGTGTATGGAGTCTGATCAACTCCGTGGCAAATGGGTAACACGACTTGTGGGTAAAGATGCGCAACCTCTGCAGAGTGTAAAACTGGTATACTAGCCGTGCTCACGGTCATGAGCGGCTCGGACACTCACATGATTAAATTATGGAACTTAAACTTAACCTGTCATTTCATTGCATTTGGGATTATTTTATTATTACTTTTATTTATTATTACTATGGATTGGTATTCACTTATACTTAGTAATTGCTAATAAAATTTTGACCAACTTATAAAAGCAATGCTCAGCTTCAGCCTTTATTTCATTGATCAGCCTTACACTTCATGAACTCCCACCTTTGGTGAGTTCATGCCACATTATTCCCCACGACTTGTTGAGCTATGAACGTATGTGAGCTCACTCTTGCTGTCTCACACCCCCCCCACAGGAGAAGAGCAGGTGGTTGAAGAGGAGCCGCCTAACACTGAGGAGTTCGATCTGATCTAGGTGGCGTTTCTCAAGTCGACATTCGCGCCGACGATCCTTAGTTCGTTTTATAATTATCTTTATTTTGTAATAAGTCTTCCGCTATGTAATAAATACTCTGATATTTATGACATTTATCTCTATACACTCTGTTATTATATATGTTGTCTTCTTTGGCGCATGTATGAGATGCACCCGGCTTTGTTCTTTAAAACCGGGTGTTACATTAAACCTTCGGACAACCCACTGTATGGCTTCGGCGGCAAGGGCACCTTTCCAGTCGGCAAAATAGAGCTACCCCTCTCCTTCGGTGTAGCACCCAATGCACGAAGTGAGCAAGTCACTTTCGACATCGTCGACATGGTGTACCCGTACAACGCCATAATGGGTCGGGGCTCCATCAACAAGTTTGAGGCAGCCATTCACGGACTTTACCTGTGCATGAAGATCCCGGGTTCGCAAGGCGCGATCACAGTCTACGGCAACCAACAGGCCGCACGCAACATAGAAAGAGACTTCGTTCCAGGGCAAAGGAACGTACACTGCCTCACGGCGCAGCGCGAGGTCCCCGAGGCTACCAGCCCAACCGCCAAAGAGCATGAAAAGGCACAGCTGCAGAGCAACAATGGGACCAAGACTATTCCCCTTGACCAGGCAACGCCCAAGCAAACGGTCATTATAAGCGAAGACCTTGCTTCGCATGACGAGGAGAGACTCCTCTCATCTCTGTCCAAAAACAAGGACGTCTTCGCCTGGTCCGCCCTCGACCTGGTCGGAGTCAGTCGCTCTATCATCGAGCACAGCATGGGAATCGACCCTTCGGTGAGGCCGAAGAAGCAGCGGCTGCGCAAGATGTCTGATGAGAAGACAGAAGCCGCCAAGGCCGAGGTACACCGCCTGCTTGAGGCCAACTTCATCGAGCCAGTCGCCTACCCTACGTGGCTCGCCAACGTAGTCATGGTGCAAAAGAAGAGCGGCAAGTGGCGGATGTGCATTAATTTCACCAGCCTCAACAAGGCCTGCCCCAAAGATAATTTCCCGCTGCCTCGGATCGACAAGATCGTCGATAGTGCGGCCGGGTGCGAAGTCATGTCACTCCTTGATTGCTTCTCCGGCTACCACCAAATATATATGAAGGAGGAAGACAAGGCCAGCACCAGTTTCATAACACCCTTCGGCACGTATTGCTTCATCAGAATGCCGAAGGGACTTAAGAACGCTGGGTCCACATTCTCTCGCCTCACCAAAAGGGTGCTCGAGAGCCAAGTCGGCAGAAACATATTTACGTATGTGGACGACATCGTCGTCGCCAGCAAAAGCAAAGAATACTATCTGGCTGACCTCGCAGAAACGTTCGCGAACATGCTGGACGCACGACTTCGCCTAAACCCCGAAAAGTGCGTCTTCGGCGTCCGCCAGGGGAAGATACTGGGCTACCTGGTGTCGCACCGAGGGATCGAAGCCAACCCGACCAAAATCCAGGCCATCATCAACATGACGCCCCCGCAGTCAGCCAGAGACGTCCAACGACTGACAGGCAGATTGGCCGCCCTCAACAGATTCATTTCCAAGTCCGCAGAGCGAAGCCTACCTTTCCTCAAGACGCTACGCGGCGCAAAAGACTTCGCATGGGGACCAGAGCAAGCGGCGGCCTTCGCTTCACTAAAGCAGCACCTGTCAGAGCTGGCGATTCTTACAAGCCCCAACCCCTTGCTACCCCTGTTGCTCTACGTCGCAGCTTCGCCGCACGCGCTCAGCGCAGCGCTGGTTCAAGAGCAGGACAGAGAGGGCACGACCAGACAGTGTCCAGTTTATTACGTCTCCGAAGTGCTCACGACATCCAAATGCAACATGATGGAACTAGAAAAAAACGCCTACGAGTCGTATGGCTTCGCGCAAGTTGCGCCATTATTTTGAAGCGTTCAAGGTACGGGTCACCTAGGACAGGGGACTCAGCGAATTATTCAGAAATCCGGAGGCATCTATCCGGGTCGCCAAATGGGCAGCCGAGCTTTCCGGCTACCATATCACATTCGAGCCCAGGACAGCCATCAGGTCACAAGTCCTAGCAGACTTCATCGTCGATTGGACCGGGCCAATAACGCAGCCGGACATGCCTGCAGAGAAGGTGTGGACCATCCACTGTGACGACGCATGGTGCCATGCGGGGGCAGGCGCAGCTGCAGTCATTACTTCACCCACAGGGGTCAAGCACCGATATGTAGCACGACTCAGCTTTGCTTTGGAGTTCGACAGATGCACCAACAATGTAGCAGAGTACGAAGCTGTCATCCTTGGCCTTCGCAAGTTACGGGCACTTGGTGTTACCACCTGCATAATTAGAACAGACTCCAAAGTGGTTGCCGGCCAAGTCGAGAAAGATTACGCAGCAAAGGACCCCGCACTTTTGCAGTATCTCGCGGCTGTCCGCAGTCTCGAGAGACAATTCAAGGGCTTTACCTTGCAGCACGTGGACCGAGCCAAGAATGAGGAGGCCGACGCATTGGCCAAGGCAGCCGCCAGAGGCGAGGCCCTGCCCTCCGACGTGTTCTACCATGTCATCGGCACGCCAGCCGTCCGCAGCCCAGAGGGCCTCCAAATCACCAACAACACCGAGGGCCACCGCATAGTCAACCTCATCATGACCGAAGATTGGCGGGCACCAATAATCCTGTTCCTGCAGGGATACTACCATCCGAGCGATATCAACGAGGTCAAGCGCCTCAAACACCGAAGCTGGGACTTCGCACTCATCGAGGGACAGCTTTACAAAAAGGGGTCAGTCAATCCATGCTTAAATGCGTCACCGAGACCGAAGGCGTCCAGATCCTGCGCGAAGTCCACATCGGAACTTGCAGCTCTCACGCAGGGCCTAGGGCCCTAGCCGCCAAGGGGATCCGTCAAGGCTTCTACTGGCCTGCTATGATTTGCACCGCGAATCGAGTGACGAGGTCCTGCGAAGCCTGCCAGAAATTTTCTCCACGCTCGGGAAACCCTTCGCAGTTCACAAAGCTAATCACCCACACGTGGCCTCTTCAGTGGTGGGGCTTGGACATTGTCGGGCCGCTACCCACGGCCCAAGGGAACCTCAAGTTCACCTTCGTCGTCGTCGAGTATTTCACCAAGTGGATCGAGGCAAGAGCAGTATCCACGATAACATCGAAGACCGCCTAGAAATTCTTCTGGCAAAACATTGTCTGCCGATTCGGAGTCCCGTCCGAGCTCACAGTTGACAATGGCAAACAATTTGACAGCCAAGACTTTAGGGACTTCTGCTTCTCCATTGGCACCAAGCTTGCCTTCGCCTCAGTGTACCACCCACAATCCAACGGCGTCGTGGAGAGCGCCAACGGCAAGATTTTCACGGCGATCAAGAAAATGCTCCTCGACGACAAGAAGGGTAAATGGGTCGACCTGCTACCTGAAGCAGTCTGGGCACTAAACATGACCGAGTGTCTGGCGACTGGATTCACTCCCTTTCGCCTGCTATACAGATCGGAGGCCATGACCCCGCAGGAAATCAAACATGGGTCCCCGCGGACAAGCGCTTCAGCAGTACCCGACGTCGACGAGCTAACCTCCAAAGATCTCATCGACGGAGACCGTGTCTTCGCCCTGCAAGCCCTCAACAAATACCAAGCCCAAACGAAGGCCTGGCGCGACCACGCAGTCATCCCAAGAGAATTCAACGAAGGGGACCCTGTACTTGTCCGCATAACCCGGACAGAGTCACGGGGTAAACTAGAGCCAAAGTGGGAAGGACCATTTATCGTCAAGACGAAGTCGTCTCCCAGCGCGTACAGACTAACAACGCAATCTGGCGAAGACCTGGAACATTCCTGGAATATAGATAATCTCCGCAAATTTTTTGTTTGAATCCTCAGGGCCATCACGCCCTTGTAAATCACCAAACATTATTATTCCGGTCCGCACTCTTTTCCTCCCAGAGGGTGAGGTTTTTAATGAGGCGGAGCCACGCAATATACCCGTAAAAATCCCCCGCAAAAATTAAGGCACAATATGTCGAAAAGGACCGCATCAACGGTCTTCGACATTCGACCACACCAAAGTCACCGCGAGGGGCAGCGCTAACTACCCTCGCGTGCGACACTCCGTGCAAAAGTCGCCTAAGGATGCAGCCGGACTAGCACAACAAGTGCGCAAAATCGAAGTCTTCCTCAAAAGACTATCCGTGCAAAAGTCGCCTAAGGGTGCAGCGGGACTAGCACAACAAGTGCGTAAAACTGAAGTCTTCCTCAAAAGACTATCCGTGCAAAAGTCGCCTAAGGGTGCAGCCAGACTAGAACAACAAGTGCGCAAAATCGAAGTCTTCCTCAAAAGACTATCCGTGCAAAAGTCGCCTAAGGGTGCAGCCGGACTAGCACAACAAGTGCGCAAAATTGAAGCCTTCTTCAAAAGACCATCCGTGCAAAAGTCGCCTAAGGGTGCAGCCGGATCCTCCGTGCAAAAATCGACTACGGGTGCAGCCGGACCAACACAATAAATGCGCAATATCAAGTGCACAAGTCGCCTACGGGCGCGGCCGGATCAGCGAAGGCACGTAGCCTTATCATACAAATTATAGTTACATACATGCAGCGAGGGCATCACACGTTACACCAGCTCAACCTTCGGGATGATACCCATCTCCCTATAGTTGAACAGCATTATCCTCAATTCATCGCCCTCAAACAGACTTCGCAGCTCTCCCTCACCTACACTCGCCCCAGCCCGCGAGGCCAGCAATTCCCGCTTGCCAGTCCCGTCCACACGAAGGCGACCACCCTCCACCTCACCATGATGACGCCTATCACTTCGCGACAACTCACCCTCTGTTTCGCCACCGCCCTTCGCCGCCTATGCCCAACACACGCACCCGGAAGATCCTCATCACCCATTACACGCGGAGAAGCCTCCACCGCAGCCACATCCAATGCCGCAAAGTAATCCAAATCCTCATCCGAATACTCCTCTGTCCACACAATCGAACTCCCAGAATCATCAGACTCAAAACACTTATACACATAATCATCAGAATCGTCTTCAGCAACCACGGTCGAAGCCGCCACAAAATTAGCATTGACAGTAGCGATTGCGTGCGCAGGCCCAAAATCCTGAACCTGCGCAGCAACCAAGGTTCAGTAACACAGACAAAATTTACAAACTCCCCAAACTCCTACTCAGCCACCTGCGAAGGCCCGACCGCGGCCATGGGGTCTTCGGCTGTCGGCTCAACCACAACCTTCGGGGGATCTTCGGCCGTCGGCACAGGGGCTGGCAAAGGGCCTTCACCGGCCACGGTAGGCACGGGTGCAGCCGAGGAGCCTTCACCGGCACTCGAAGGCGGCACCGGGTTGACCTCAGCCTCGGGCGGCGCGCCGACCAGATCTCCAAGGTCCTCGACATCCTCGGCACACGCCATCTGCAGCAATAGCACACTCATTCAGCAAAACCACACGTACCCATACAACCACACAAAACAAAAGATAACCTTTACCTGCTCTATCGCCCGGTTAGACCGCTCCTTAACCGCCTCCTGACCGTGCGGACCCCACATCCTATCGAAGAGTGCCCCCGCTGACTGCTTCGCCATAGGGTATTTGGCCTTGAAAATTTCACGTTCAAAGTTCTCGTCTGATTGGTCGAAGACCCCGTAGTGTCAGCACCCCTCGTGGGACAACGCATTCAGGGTCCCCTCGCAGGTGACGAGGGAGGCGAAGGACATGAAACCCTGCACAATGGTCGGGAGCACCAGCAGCTCCTCCTGCAACCATTCGAGGAAGCGAAGGCCTGCCTCTTGGTCGGGTACTTCGAAGTCTGTAGTCCACGCACCCAGATCGCGGTATGCATCCACGAACTGCGCGTGCGTCCGCTCGACTTCCGAGCACGCTGAGGCCTCGACCTTATCCACGCGGCCGCGCAGGGCGTTGAACCTTGCCTCCCACTCCTCGGCGCGTTGGCTGGCGAGACTATTCTCCGCCCGCGCCACTTTAGCCTCCGCTCGCATAGCCTGCGCTTCAGCGATAGCCTGGTTAGCCTCCCTCCTCTCCTCCTCCAGCCGGCGCCGGAGGTCTGTATTCTCGGCCTCCAAGATAGCCACCTTCTCCGCCAGCCAGCGGTTTTTGCTCTCCGCAGCCGACTTCTCCCGGACAGCATCTGCATGCTGCGCCCGAAGACTCTCGACTTCAGCAGCGACGTCTGCAGTCAGGATGCCCGACGCAACACGGTCGGCGAAGTCGGCCACCTGACAAAAACACATGAGACCCAAACCTTCAACGAAACAACAAACATCGAAATCCAGCACAACTTACTTGCTTCAGCTGCTGCGTCAGCTGCTGCGACAGCTGCAGCGACACCTCCCTCAGCCACTGGGACATGGTGCCCGCCACGTCCTTAGCGGCAGTGGCTGTCAGAATCTCGCCGCTCGCGCAGAAGGCGGCCCACGGGTCCTGCGTGGCTCCCTTCGCCCTTACCACCGCCGATGGCGAAGTGGTTGCCACTGAAGGCGGGACAACAACCAACTGTCCCTCACCCGACCCTGCAACATATCTTCGGTCAAAAAAAAACTTACCAACAAGATAATCCTCGACACTGATATTCGTGCTGAAGTCAGCAACATGTTTCCCCAGCGAAGGCAGCTCCTGTCCTTTCGTAGGTCCGCCCGGGGGAGGCCAGCCTCCGCCAGAGGTGGCAGCCTTCGCGCTAACTGACGCCTTGCTGGGTCCGGGGGCAGCTGCTTTTGCAGGCGGCACCGGCTTGCTACTGCCGGAGGCAGCAGCCTTCGCGCTCCCCCGCGCCCTTTTCGCCTCGCGCATAGGATCTGCCATCCTGACGACGGCCCGACGCTTCTGCGTAGCGTCTCGACGGTCCTTGTTCATCACTGCCGACACAACAGCAGCAATATTCCGTCCATAAGGAAACACCTTCAAGTCGCGTGCCATGCGGGACGTATAGAAGTCTTCGCCAGCCGCGCGGGGGATCAGAACATTCTTGGGCCATCGACCCCCGGTAACCTCCAGCATTCGCGCCGAAGACTCCCGGAGCTCGGGCGAAGACATCCTTCCCCCGAGGGCTGCGCACGTCCCCATCAAATCCACAGCGAAACTATCAGACACCCCCATTCCCCCCACTATAGTACATAATTTTCCCTTCTTAGTGGCCAGGGCAGCCTCCTGCGAAGGCCCTTCCTCGGTCACGCCCATCGGTTTCTTCCCGCGGCGATCGGTGGCGTCTTCCCTGGGATAACCACCGTATGGCAAGCGGTTCAATTCGAAGACCCGATTCAATCTGTCGTTGGACCCACGGATATCCCAGCTCCGCAGACCCTCTGTCTTTGGCACGTAGCGCCCCACCATCCTCGCCGCACCGTCTTCCGCTTCACGCACGAACGCGGTGGGATCTCGGCCGCGCAGATCCAACGCGAAGGCAGGACTTCGCACCCGCTGCCCGCCCCGGGAGGGCATCTCGCGAGGGCATATTTCGCCCAGCGCCCAGCCATGCGCCAAGGGCCATACACCATACCCGACAAACTCCTCAACTAAATCGCGCCCACTACTCATGCGGGCAGCGCACCGAAGGGCTCCTTCGTCTTCATCATCCTCCGCCACCTCAAACTGCGGGTACGCTACGTAATAATGGGAGCACATGACGGCCACGATGAGCCCTGGGTGGTCTTCGACTAAGCCTTCAGAAACGTAAAACCAGAAATCCCACCAGTTGCCCCACTTATTGCGGGCGCAGGAAACCAATTTCACGACCTCCATCGAAGTCTTGCCGGTCCTTGGCGTAAATGTGCACGATCCAAATTGTGTAATCTCATGTCCAATTTTCCTCTTTTGCCAATGCAGACAGTAATGTTTTGCGAAGACCTCCACAGAGGGCTGACCGCCATATGAGGTCGTCGCCCAGACATACTTCACCAGAGCCACCACGGCATTCGGCGTCAGCTGGTGGACCTGGAGCTCAAACTTCCGCAGGACCTCCGCCACGAATCGATGTGCAGGCAGACGAAGACTAGCGGCGAAAAATGCCTCAAACACGACCAGCTCGCCCTCCGGCTCGGGGACCTCCTCCGCTCCCGGGACACGCCCCACTCCGCTGCCAAAATATCCAAGTTGCTGCATATCCTGAACGCGGACCGAGGAAATCCGCGACACGCCAAACTCCACTGTATCACCAGGATGTAACTCCTCTGCCGCCAAGTTGCTCAAAGTGTCCTCGGACGATGCGTCGGCCGGCGGTGTACTTGCGGCAGATGAGGAAGAGGACGGCATGGCTACGTACCGTCGGCGGCGGCGGGCGGTCTGCTTAACGCGGGCCAGATCTCCGACGAGCAGGAGCAAGGAGGGCAGGCGAGAGGACGAGCGGTTTCAAAAGGAGGCTAGGGTTTTGCGGCGCGCAGAAAGTGAACCTGAACTCCGCCGCCCCGCCCTCCTTTTTATACACGGGACGCGACGCTTCGAGAAACCCGCAGTCCAACAGTACCGCGTCCGTCAACGGTCACATCAAAAACCCCCGTGGAACCATTTCGAGCGAGGGCAGCGTCTCCACCATCTAGCGACGTCTTCGGCACCAGATGACTCAGTCAAACTGGTCTCTCGGAGGGCAAATGTTGGGGCGAAGGCGAAGACGCTACCCTTCGCTCCAGCCTTCGTCTATCTCGCTGCGCCAACGGAAGCAGAAGAACCGACGAGGTCCACCCTTCGCCTTGTACACTACGAGACGAAGGCCTATGACAGCGTCCCCCCATCCCACGTCCCACGTCCTCACTCGACCTGGAGGCCCACGTGGGATTCAGCCCATTGTAACAGGCCCCGCGCGGAGAAGTGTGTTACGGGCCCAATTTGTAATAGCTTTTTTGTAATGACAGTCTATAACCCTCCTTTATAGGAATATTCTGGGGATAGTCCAGGTGCCTGAGGGTACATGCGTCCTAACATTGAGACGTTGGGCACTCAGTCACCTATAAATACCCCCGTACAGTGCCCTTGAGAGGCTAGATTAACAGAGCTATTGTCATCTCGAGTTGAAACCTTGTTTACGTTGCTTTCATTCCCCCGTTGGATCAACTTGCCCAGGAGAGCAAGTTCCAACATTGGGCAAGCCCAAGTTTGTGGGTGTTTGCTTCAGAGAGAAGTGGAACAAATACATCTATAGATGAGAATAGGTTAACTCCAGATAGGGATGAGTTGATCCCAAAAATCAAGTACTAATTCCACCTAGAACATGATTTGTACCTCCAAGAGCATGGGTTTACAACCAGAGCCAAGCATGTCTTGAGAAAAATATCAATGGGGAACTCAACATCTACAAGTATGATGAAGTGCATGAGTGAAAGGAATCTGACGTTCTTGCAAGGGTCCAATTTGCGACCCAAGAAGAGGAGAAGGTGGGACCACTAAAAAATATTAACCTAAGGCTCTAACTTGATTCTACACTCTAAAATAGCTAGTGTGAGTAAAAAATTAACTGAAGGCTCTAACTTGATTCTACACTCTAAAATAGCTAACTACTAAAATATGCATAAGAAAAATGGTACCTATTATTATTGGCCATTAGGTAATTTGTGTGTTTGAGGAACATCACAAACATTTAGGTTAACAACATATGCTATTATACTAGAAAAGTTCAAATAGAAGCAAGGTTGGCTTGGTCCTAGGTAACATGAATACTAAAGCGAGCAATACCTCAACCAAGACATTATAAGCTATGATGATGACCTACAAGAGAAACTAGAAGTCTAAGACACCAAAAAGTAGAAGTCCGAACACAAAGATCCAAACAAAATTGAATCTGAGACAGAGTTAGATGAATTGATCTTATCTCATGATTTTGGTTTTGATAAAATTTAATATGATATTAGTTCAACGATGTAAAGCTCTTCATTAGCTTTCCAAAAAGCGCAATATCAGCAAAATCAAAGCTTTGAGTTGTTATGCCCAAAATACAATAGTGTGTGGACTAAAAATAGGACATCAGAATTTCTGGTGAGGTGATGAGAATTTAGATACCAAACAGTCGGTTGATCAACAATGAAATTCCAAATAGCTAGTTCATGTGGCGGTCCTCAAAATTTCTGATACTTATGTTGAATGAGTTGCACGATGCCCAACGACTAGTTTCAAGGTTGGTGCTATATATACTCCGTTAGTCGGCCATTTGAGGGGTGTTAGAGTTATGGAACATATCAAGGGAGTTGAGACTATACATTATCTCTTACCACCATAACACTTAGTGTTCTCACTTGGTGATTAGTTTAATGTAGGTGTTTTTTGAAGTTCTTACACTAGTTACATCACCACTAAAAATGCTTGCTCTATTTTATGCCTAGTGTTAGTGATATTTGCATACTTATTGCTCCCTTAGTGCTTGCGTGCAACATTATTGTACTTGAAAGGACTTGTAGTATTGAGACATCACACTAACCTTTTTTTGGTGTGACCACCACTAGTGTACTAGAGGAAATGAGATCCATGATTTTTAGTTGGAAGCTCAATAGCAAAGACATCGAGGAGCAGTCTAAGAGAGGTTGTCTTGGAGACCCACTTATGTGTGGTGATGGCCTAGAAGTTATCCACAAAGTTATCTAATTGAGAGCTTGGTCCTTGCAAGTAATTCTAATGAGGACTAGGGGGACATGAGTGTCTCAATACCGTTGGAAAAATATCAAAGTTGTGGATGGGAATTTGTATCTCTATCTCATTTAAGCTTCCATATTTAATTTGTGTATCTAGATTGTGTGCTTATATTCTACTTTAGCTTGCTAGGATTAGGATTTAGGTTACATAACTTCTTTGCAATAAAGATAACAACACACTTACCAAAACTTTAGTTGAACATCTAGATAGATTATTTTGTTGCATACATTTTGATAACTAGAAATTAGAGACCATATTTTAGAGTAGATTTTTATATAGTGAAAGCTCTACATATGGTTTTGGTAATCAAAACAACCAGTGGGCTAACATCTAATCTAGTGTTGTGTATATGCAAGGTTAAGTCCACATTCAAGTGCTCAAATGAGAAAACAATGAGAAAGACAAACAAAACTCAAGGGCTTGAGGCAAAGGTATAGATAGGTAATTTTATTTTGATGGTCAAGACACAATAGTGCACCATCAAATTTAGGATATTAAGAGGGGAGATTAATTGGACAAATAGTCATCTAGTGCCACTAGGTGTTGGAATTATGTGCATACATATATGCCTAAGTGACACATTCGAAGAGCAAGCAAACATGTTTGTGGAAAACACTTAGAAAAAAATATTAACTATGCTCTAATATATGTGAAAAAATATTTGGTAGTTGGCACGCTTAAGGAAAGATGAGAGAGTGCCCTTGGTGCAGCAATTCTGTATGCATCAATCATATCTAATGGCGCATCAAATGTGTGCCCCATACACAAGGTTGGTTCGCAAACTCTGTATAGTTTCATCCAAACACCTAGTTGTTCATAGGATATGAGATCCTAGGCATAGTAGGTCACTAGACATGTTTGGTGTTGGCATCAGATGCCACACTAGATGGGAAATTCAAAGAGCATGTTTTGGTACATCTACACTAATGCTCACCGGACGTGTCTAGTGCTTGCACTGAAGGCCACACCAAATAGGGAACTCATAGAGCATATTTTTGGTACATCTACACTAATGCACACTAGACATGTTTAGTGCTAATATCGAGCGTCGCACCATATATGGAACTTAGGACATCTAAAATACACACATTAGCTCTTATATATGTTAGACATGTATGATGCTATGTCTAGTGTGTGCACTGGACACCTGACACACCGTAATGGCTATTTTAGAGCCATTGGAACTATATCTATTGGAGATGCACCGGTAGTCCACTAGACATATCTGGTTCCTTTGAAATATGCTCTTCAAGAGGGTAACCCAGATTCCTTTGGTAGTCTAAATATAGACCTTATTGTCGACCTTGGATCATATCTTATCATCTCATTCACTTATTGATATGACCACGCCATTAAGCAACATGTTACAATCCCCAAGTCATACTACATCAACTCAAGTACAACCAACATCATCACCAACCCAAGTCTTTGATGGACCAATTACACGTAGCCGAGCTAAGAAGCTACAGCAAGAGGTGCACGCGCTACTTTATGAATTTCATTTAAACACTAATGAGAATTTTATGCTACCTAAATCGTGTATGTTGATATTACTTAGGTTCACCAAAGAGGAAGGACAAAACATATCAAGGGCGAATCAGCAAGAAGAGCTATATCCGAGTCAGTCCAGCGCAACAGAACCGTCCAAAAGAAACAGTCATATCTTTTGATTCACAAAAGCTATGAAGGCCCATAAGTACTTTTTGGAAAGCTATTGAAGTCTAGTTTCCAATGCTTCTAAAGTCGACTTAACTACATCTACCAGAAAGGCAGCCGACCTACTTTAGTGCCGACTGGTCAGAAGGTCAACAGTCAGCTTGATGACCAAGTTTTCGTATTAAACTGCATCATTCTACGAAGTTTCATTAAGCATGCTATATATGGTGAGAAAGCTTATCAAGTCAGCTTTCCAACGCATCCAGCCCCACGTCATTTGAAGATTCCTAGAAGAAGTTATTGTCAAAATACTGAAGACTGCGCAGAAGTCAAACAGCCACACGGAAATCAGCTATGCAGATCTCCCGAAGAGGCTCCTTCACATTAGCACGTGAAATTACTTTTGTTTCGTGTTTATACCTCGCTAAGGCTGGTTGTTAATAGTATAAATACCCCCCTATGTCTATGATGTAAGGCAGCTTATGATAATCTAAAATAGAACCTCTTTGTTCAGCTGTGTGCTAACAAATATTGAGAGTGATCTCTACCCCTTTGCTCTTGTGAATTCCTTCGCGGGATTGCAGAAGCGGCGGCTTCATCCGCTCCCAATTGGTGCTCCTACTCCCTTCGAGGTCTCCTCGATTGATTGTAGGCTGTGTTGGTTGGTTCTTTGAGAGTGTGGTTGGGCGAATCCTCGATTCAGGCTGCCGGTTAAAGACGGTGGTTGGCTTCGAGTTTTATTTGTCAGGTTGCACTAGTTATCGCTGCTTGCAGCAAGTTATCTTGGCTTCTTTGAAGCTAGTTATCTGAAGATTGATCCTACGTCGTGAAGATCGGGCATCATGACGCATCATCTGGTATCAAAGCCTCAGTTGCCACGGTAGGATTCTTTACCCTTAGCTACCTATATTTTGTGTTCGTCCTATCCACCAAAAAGCCATAAAATATTTTGTCATAGCCCTTTGTTTCAATCTGTTGTTCCAGTGAGTTTTGTTAAGTTTCAGTCCTTAGAGTCTTTGTTTAGTTGCTGGTCACTCTATCCTTTGTGTTCCCTTTGAGCCTCTTATATATATATCTGAAAATATCCACAAAAAGAAAAATCTGAAAACTCTCATCATTTCCTTCGCGTTAACTTTGATCCTATTTAAGTTATAGCTGCTGGTTGAGTTCTTTGTTAAGTATTATAAAGTGTGCAATATCATATCAGATCTCTGTGTTTAGTTCGATAAAAAAAGAGTATCAAAAAAATAGAAGAAAGAAGAGTACCAAAGAAAAGTGTTGAACAAGATTGTGAAAAGAAAAGTAGAACAATCAGTTTGTTTATGTGCACAAGTGCTGAAAATTTTATCAAGTTGTTCAACCAGTTTGCTATTGTCATTTGGTGCAAAATTTTGGTTGGATCTGATTGCAACACTTGCATTCCAATCATACTCCCTGTCTGCATCAAATCTGAAATTTCTTACGCATGTGTTTGATCTATTTACATCACTCGTATCTTGTGGTCTGCACTAGGCAGGGAACTTCTAGTCGGATGGTTATTTAACTTAACAACAACTAGAATTCAGATTGTATCCCTTGTTTATTAATCCCCACCAAGCTCCACATATAAGCCATCGTAATCGGTACTCTGGTCTTGTATTCGCTTAACCACCACTTTCTTGTCACCACCACACATTTTCTTGCAACCCGCAGGGAACTCATAAGAGCTTTGGTTGGTAAGAGTGGTGAGGTTGTGAGATTCTATATAGCTTCATATTCCACCTATATTTGTTGCCTGGTTGCCACTAACTTCGCAGGAAGATGGATCCCAACGTTGAGATTGAAGAATGTGTCACCCTGATACAATTCAATGAGCTCAAACAAAGCATAGAAGCCAAGCAAGATCTGTTGGCACAAGATCTTCAGACACTTATGGCTGAAATCAGAGATCGTCGTCGACTTCCCGACGGTGTAAGAAACCATGATGAAGATGGGGAAGAAGATGAAGGAAATTATTCTAGAAGAGCAAGTGAACATGGGAGGAGAAATCAAGGTGCTGCATATGCTAGAGGAAGAGGCCGGAATTGAAGAAATAATGACAATGAAGAATCTGAATTTGGGGATGATCAGTCTCAACATCGCTATGGTCGTCGTCATCATAGAGGTGTCAACCAAGAAGAGAGATTTGGGAAACTTAAGTTTACCATGCCAAAATTTGATGGTAGATCTGATCCTGAAGATTATTTCACATGGGAATTGAAGGTGGAGAAAATCTTCCGCCTACATAATTATTCAGAGGAGAAGAAACTCGCAATGGCATCTCTTGAGTTTGAGGGATATGCTCTGATTTGGTGGGAGCAACTTCTTCGTGATCGTGAAGAAGATGGAGAGGACCCTATTATTACTTGGCAAGAGATGAAGCGAGAAATGAGAATTCGTTTTGTGCCGAAGCATTATCGGCGTGATCTTTTTGATAAATTGCAGAATTTGAGGCAAGGAAGTTTCTCTGTTGAGGAGTATTATAAGGAGATGGAGAAGGCCATGATTAGAGCCAATGTGTATGAAGACGAAGAGCAAACCATTGCACGTTTCATGGCTGGGTTACACCGCAACATTCAGCGTATTATTGAGTTTCAGCCGTACCAAAGTCTTATTGATTTGGTACATCAAGCCACCAAAGCTGAACGCCAGCTGCAACAAGATGCTAAGAGCAGCAAGCCCATGTCATATGGTGCACGAGCCATGACTGGAGGAAGCAAATCAATCTCAAGGTTTACTGCTGCATCCTCAGCGACAAAAGGTTCAACTGGAGGCTTGCGATCCAATATTCAAGGCAATTCTAGTGGAAAGAACGGTGCTGCTCCAAACACGAGTTATAAACCAGCAGCATCAACTTCAACATCAGTGGGTTCAACAACCAAGAGTAGTGGTATTCAGTGCTTCAAGTGTGGAGGTCGTGGTCATGTCATAAAGGAGTGTCCAAATAATCGTGTGATCCTTGTGACTGATGATGAAGAATATACATCAGCTAGTGAAGAGAAAGCTGAAGCAGGAAATGAAGATGACATTGATAAATCTGAAGAACATACGGGATGTGAATTTGAGCATGGTACTACTCTTGTGGTTACACAAATCTTGAGTGTTCAAATGAAAGAAGCTGAAATTGGACAGCGACATAATCTTTTTCAAACACGAGCAAAAGTGCAAGACAAAGTAGTAAAGGTGATCATTGATGGAGGGAGCTGCCATAATCTTGCAAGTCGTGATATGGTTGAAAAGCTTGGTTTGAAGTTGCAGCGACACCCTCATCCATATCATGTCCAATGGCTGAATGAATCGGGAGATATCAAGATTGGTTATAAAGTAAAAGTTCCGTTCAAGATTGGAGAGTATGTTGACATAGTGGAGTGTGATGTTGCACCCATGTCTGTGTGTCACATGCTGCTAGGAAGACCTTGGCAATATGATCGATATTCTCAACATTGTGGAAGAACAAATCAATACACGCTAGATCTGAAAGGGAGAAAGTTTGTACTCAAGCCTATGACCCCTCAACAAATCATAGCTGAACACTTACAAAAGAAAACTAAAATTAGTACAGCAAGTAGAGGAGGAGAAGAGCAAAAGAAATTGAGTGCCATCCACAATTCGGTGAGTGAGTGCTACAAGCCAAAATCCAAAGATAAAAAGAAGGAAGAGGGAGAACATCTAGTTATGCTAGCCACAAAATCTGAGCTGAGAGAAGTGAGGAACAACCCATATCAAGTGCTCTTTGTACTTGTGAACAAAGATGTTTTGATTTCTCCTAACAACATAACATCTCTTCCTAGTGTTGTGGCTGATATTTTGCAGGACTTTGAAGACGTATTTCCACAAGAAACACCGGCTGGACTACCTCCAATTCGAGGGATTGAGCATCAAATCGATCTTATTCCAGGGGCTGCACTTCCTAACCGTCCACCATATCGAACCAATCCTGAAGAAACTAAGGAAATACAAAGGCAAGTGCAAGAACTTCTTGATAAAGGTTTTGTTCGTGAAAGCTTAAGCCCTTGTGCTGTTCCTGTGATTTTAGTACCTAAGAAAGATGGATCTTGGAGGATGTATGTTGATTGTAGAGCTATAAATAATATTACCGTTCGCTATCGCCATCCTATTCCACAGCTAGATGATATGCTTGATGAATTAAGTGGTTCCACAATTTTTACTAAAATTGATTTGAGAAGTGGATACCATCAAATAAGAATGAAAACTGGAGATGAATGGAAGACTGCATTTAAAACAAAGTTTGGGTTGTATGAATGGTTAGTAATGCCCTTTGGGTTGACTAATGCTCCTAGTACTTTTATGAGATTAATGAACCATGTCTTACGAACTTTCATTGGAAAATTTGTTGTTGTCTACTTCGATGATATTCTAATTTACAGCAAGTCTTTTGATGAACATGTGAAACACATTCGACAAGTTTTAGATGAGCTAAGAAAGGAGAAATTATTTGCTAATCTTGAGAAGTGCAGTTTTTGCACAGACCATGTTGTGTTTCTTGGCTTTGTTGTTTCAGCAAAAGGAATAGAGGTGGATGAATCCAAGGTGAAAGCCATCAAGGATTGGCCAGCTCCAACGAATGTAAGTCAAGTAAGAAGTTTTCATGGTCTTGTTGGGTTTTATAGAAGATTTATGCGAGATTTCAGTACTATCGCTTCTCCTTTAAATGAATTGACAAAGAAGGGTGTTGAATTTAAATGGGGAAACTCACAAGAAGATGCTTTTCAAGAATTGAAGAAACGTTTGACTGAAGCACCTGTACTTATTCTTCCTGATTTCACTAAAACTTTTGAAGTAGAATGTGATGCTAGTGGGATTGGGATAGGAGGAGTTTTAATGCAACAAGGAAAACCTATAGCATATTTTAGTGAAAAATTGGGAGGTGCTCAATTAAATTATTCTGTGTATGACAAAGAATTGTATGCTTTGGTCCGAGCGCTTGAAACATGGCAGCACTACTTATGGCCAAAAGAGTTTGTTATTCATTCCGATCATGAAGCTTTGAAGTATTTGAAAGAGCAAGCCAAACTGAACCGTCGCCATGCCAAATGGGTTGAGTTTATCGAAACGTTTCCATACATTGTGAAATATAAGAAAGGTAAGGACAATGTGGTCGTTGATGCCTTGTCTCGAAGGAATGTGTTGTTGAATCAACTAGAGGTAAAAGTTTTGGGTCTTGAAAATTTGAAAGAAATGTATAATGATTAGGGCTGGACAAAATACTCGTGGCTCGTGAGCTCGCTCGACTCGTGGTCAGCTCGGCTCGGCTCGACTCGGCTCGTTTCAATTTTGTCACGAGCTGAGCTAACATCTCAGCTCGGTTCGTTAACGAGCCAGCTCGACACGAGCTCGAGCCAGCTCGTTAACTCGAATGAGCTAGCATTTATCTGCAAAACAAAGCATATACTCCCTCCGGTGCAGTAAAAGAAGTCATCCTGCGCGTGACCGAGCGTGCACAAAAAGAAGTCATAGCGCGCGTGGGTCTGGGATTTGGACGTTGTTGCCCCTAGTAATTGAACAAAAAAAGATGCATTTAAGAGAAATCGAACTTGAGACCTCCAGTCAAGAATGCCTTGGAGCTGCTGCAGCAACCAATCAGGCCTGGTTGTTTTAGTGACGTTAATGCACCCATATCCCTATTTAATAGGGGCAATCAGGGAAAACTCTATGATAATTAATCACTCCTTGGTATGCACAATCATGTCCTAAACGACTACCTTTACTGCACTGGAGGGAGTATATGTATTGGATGAATTAATAAGTGATAAACTATGTTAATTTAGGGTTTAAATGTTGTGAATGTATATAATTATGAGTATTGTTAGTCTTTTCTAGTGTTAAATTAGTATAAAATTAACTAGCAATTGATTATATCGTTGTATATACACATGTATACTATTTTTTGTTGTGGCTCGCGAGCTAAACGAGCCAGCTCGAGCTCGCAAACGAGCCGAGCCGAGCTGGTTCTCTGGCTCGGTTGCTTAACGAGCCGAGCCGAGCCAGCTCGTTCCCTTAACGAGCCAGCTCGAGCTCGGTCGAGCCGAGCCGAGCTGGCTCGATATCCACCCCTGATAATGATGATCCTGAATTTTCAGAACCATACAATCATTGTAAAGATGAAAAAGGTTGGGAAAAATATCATATACATGATGGATTTTTGTTTAGAGCTAACAAACTTTGTGTACCAAATTCTTCGGTTAGATTGCTTTTATTGCAGGAGTCACATGGAGGCGGTCTAACAGGTCATTTTGGACAAAAGAAGACTTATGAAATGCTCAGTGATCATTTCTATTGGCCCAAGATGAGGAAAGACGTCATCAGATTTGTGGAGCGTTGTGTCACCTGTCACAAAGCTAAGTCAAAATTGAACCCTCATGGTTTATATACTCCTTTACCCGCTTCTAAAATTCCTTGGGAAGACATAAGCATGGATTTTGTTTTAGGACTGCCGATGACTCGAAAAAAGAGAGATTCTATTTTTGTTGTGGTTGATAGATTTTCAAAAATGGCTCATTTTATTCCATGCAACAAGAGCAACGATGCTTCACATGTTGCTAATTTGTTTTTCAGAGAAATCGTGAGACTACATGGAGTGCCCAAGACCATCGTATCTGACCGTGATGTGAAGTTTGTGAGCTATTTTTGGAAGACATTGTGGGCAAAGCTTGGGACTAAACTTCTGTTCTCCACCACATGCCACCCCCAAACTGATGGCCAAACTGAAGTGGTGAATCGAACATTGTCAATGCTGCTGCGAACAATGGTAAAGAAGAACTTGAAGGATTGGGAGGAATGTTTGCCACACGTGGAGTTTGCTTATAACAGGGCAGTACATTCTACAACTAATTTATGCCCCTTCGAAATTGTATATGGGTTCAAACCTATTGCTCCTGTTGGTGACTTGTTCTCAAATGCTTCGGATTAAGAATAAGGCAACATAAAAAGTGTTAAATGATAAGGTCCTTCGTCCTTTGAAACATTATTTCCCTTCAGGATATAATGTGCTCCGGACGAAGGTCACAAACAATATATCTTCGTAAGCACAATAAGCTATGACGAAGGACTTACACGCAACATATAAAGTAATATAAACATTTAAATTTCATCACAACGTCATTTCTATTTTAGTATCATATAACAATAGAAATGACTTCAAATTACAAGTGTACCTTCGGATTGCAGGAAGACAAAAGTACAAAGATGACGCAAAAGCAAATGCCAGGTCAGCGTGAACAGTACGGGAGTACTGTTCATCTATTTATAGGCGTGGGACGCAGCCCATGTAAAATTACATTCATGCCCATTACATTTGCTAATGACCTATGGGAATCTGTCAAGGCCTAAGTAGTCTTTTCATCTTTAGGTCGGTTCCCCGTTCTGCTATCGCGACGAAGCTTTCCTGCGCATAGCTTCGGCTGCGCACCATCCTTCGTACAGCATGGTAACCAGCCCGTCCTTCATCTCAACCCCCTTTCGTTTGGCTTAAGCTTCGTCCTGTCCGTACTCCATGTTCATAATCTGAGTCCGAAAATACCTGTTCATATAATTCACTTGGAAAACATTGTCAAATCTTGTTTTTGAGGACCTTCGGAGGATGAAGGCCCCCAACAGTAGCCCCTCGCAATATTAATTTGTTAATGATAAATTCAGATTGCGATATGGACGAAGGCCTTGAGCCGAAGGTCCGAAAAAACACCTTCCCTTTGCTAGAATAGCAACATTCACTGACAAGCGGGGTCTTTCAATTTTCAACGCACTGGGCGTATAAATAAGATCATACCGCAAACTCATTTGGTACGCTCACTTGCCATCTGCTTCCGCTCACTAAATTTTTAGCTCTTGCGCACTAAGATTTGCTGATCTTTTGGTTTTGAAGCTTCGGCTTTGAAAACAGTTTTTTAGTGTTTCCGTAGATGTCTGAAGATAAGAAGGTCGCTGCTGAGATGAAGCTGAGCCTCGATGAAGAGAAGAACTTGGGGTTCCTTATAGCGATGGCGAAGACCAATACGGAAAAAATCACCAAGGAGATTCTGGAAGGTTTGTCTGAAGATACTGGTGACAGCGACAGTTATGATGTAGAAAGCGGTGGGGGAGAGTCCGAAGATCGACCATGGCGGCCAAGTCACTCAGTTTTCGGGAAAACCACTATTAAGCAGAGTCATATTGACAATATGAGAGGGAGATATTTTCGAGATATATCTATTGTGAGGGCTGATGCTGGAGAAAAAACTTCTCCCACCCCCGAAGAAGATGAGGTCGTGATCTTCCGAAGCTTTCTCAAGGCTGGGCTTCGATTCCCCCTAAGCAGCTTTGTTGTCGAAGTCCTGAAGACATTTCAAGTCTACCTTCATCAAATTACTCCCGAAGCTATCATAAGAATGGGGATCTTTGTCTGGGCTGTGCGAAGCCAAGGCTTAGAACCAAATGCTAAAAGCTTTTGCAAAATTCATGAGTTGTTATATGAGACGAAGCCCTGGGGGAAAGAACAATATCACAACAATTTTGGTTGCTACAGCTTCGGTGCCCGCTCCGGGTCAAGCTGCCCCGTGCCAACCTTTCGGAAGAGGTGGCCCGGTGCCTGGATGACAGAATGGTTCTATGTAAAGAATGACTTGACAGCGCAGGAAGATGTTAAAAGTATCATTATGCGTCCTATCTGGCAGTGCTTCGGACTCCGAAAACCGAAGGTTGAAATGGATGAAGCGGCCGAAGAATGCCAAAGAGCCTTCGGCGTAGTCTGCTCTTTTATCGGGACAAGGGACTTGGTCCAAGAGCATATTGCCTTCAGGGTGTGGCCACTTGCAGGAAAGTGGGAAATGCCGAAGGAGACCATCAAAGAGTGTGACGAAGGCGGACTGGTCAGACTGAAATACACATTCAAATACGGGGATAAGTTTGTTGAACCTGATGACGACTGGTTAAAAAGCATTGAAACATTAAGTGACGAACTGCTTGGGGTATATTTGAAGGCCGAGAACACTGCATTATCGGCAGCCTTCGGAGGCCGAAAGAAGAAAAGGCTCAACCGGGTATTTGATGCAATCGGGTTTGCCTACCCTGACTACCATTATCCGGTGCCGGGCCGCAAAAGAAAAAATACTTCTCCTGCAACAGAAGTTGCCACAAGTGCTTCTAGTGAGCCAGCGCCGCAAAGAAAAAAGATGAAGGTGCTCACCCACCGGGCACGTTTTATTGAGCCGGCCACAGTGCCTGAATTTATCGGTAAAGTCTCCTTGGCCACTGAAAGTACAGAACCAGCTCCAGTGCCGAAGATCGAAGAAAAAACTGAAGTGCCTTCAGCAGAGAAAGCAGAAAAACCGAAAATTGAAGGACCAAAAATATTAGAAATCTTGAGTCCTTCAGCAAGTGTTGAAACAATAAAAAAAATCAAAAGGGTCCATCGGTAACCCCGAAAAGAAAAAGAATGGTGAACGTGCTAGATGTTTTGGAGACAATTAAGTCTTCAAGCACAACTCCAAAGAAGACTGTTGAACTTTCTGAAGTGTCTACTGAAGCTTTAATTGCTGAAGCTTCGAAGCAACAACTTGAAGTTGAAGCTGGGACTTCAGAGCCCACCAAGGGACAACCTTTGGAAACCGAAGAAAAAATAAAAATGCCAGAGCCAATTTTGGTTGAAGAAATTGACACTGCTGCCCCCGAAGCTTCTTCCACCATATGCGATTACATTGTGCGACATGCTTCGGGGAAAAAATTATCTGAAGAAGAGATTTATGAAGCCAATCACTATGCCAAAGAATTAAAATATCCGAAGGGGGCACTAGTGTTCAATGGGACAAACGAAGATGACTTCCTATACTGTCTCCCTGACAACAAAGAATTATCTGTCTGCCGGGAGATGGCTAGGAGTATGGGGTTTCCGAAGCTTGAAGCTGGACTATGCGCTATGACGAAGGAGGATCTCGCGGATAGTCTTGCGTATAATAGCCTAAAGGTATGGGAATTGGGCGCTTGGAAATTTTATAATTCGTAACTCATTCTTTTATTCTTATACCAACTTTTTTTTACATGTAGGGTTTAATCCTAAGCAACGCATTGAGAGCACAAAAGAATGCCGAAGATGAGAGCTATGAAATTGCGTTCAACAACCTACGGTCAGAAGTTATTAAACTGAGAAACGAAGCTCTGGAAAAGGATAAGATTCTGCTTACATTGGTAGACAAGGTAAAAAAGGACGAAGCTGCCTCAAAGGTCCAGGCCGAAGCCCAAAAACGTGAGATTAAAGATCTTCAGAAACAGCTAGCTAGAGCTAAAGAGGAACGTATGCTTGAAGAAACAAAACGAGAGCTTAGCGATCAACTGGCCAATCATTTAGAGATAAGTGTTAAGGAGCTTCGTGCATCCCAGAGAAAATGCTACGTTAAATCTATAGAATGCGTCAAAAAGATAAAATCCAGCTTCGCCGGCGTTGGCGCATTCTCTAGTGAAGAGAATTTCTCAAGAGGCAATCCCGAAGGTCCACTGGAATGGATCAGTCACGAAGCAGAGGCCTTCGAGGAAATCCTGAGTAGCCGCGGTGACATCTGCGCTTTTTCGGGCGCTAGAGGAGTTGCTACTGTTTTGGAGAGGAAAGGTTGTGAGCATGTAAAATCCTTAGCTCAGTCCGAAGCTGCCTTGTCCTCCGAAGACATCAAAGACCCCTCGGTCGAAGCAAGCATGGTTGGCGGAAAATTCTTTACTGATATCTGGGACAACGGCGGCCGAGAAATGGCGCAAGAAATTATTCAAAAGAGTGAAAAAGGCATCCATGATGCTAGGAAAGTGACAGAAGTTGTCGAAAAAAGTACAGAGCCCGAAGGGCAAATAGGTATTAATTAGTCGTTCTTATTGTGTTGTAATTTTTAATTTCAAACTTTGTTCGCGGTCTGTGATAGTAATGTAGACATATTCTCTTCCCTCAGAACCTGCTGGATCGTCTGCTGACCCTCACACGAAAGGGGATGACGAAATTAAACAAATGGCCGAAGCTATCATGGATAAAGTTGTTGAACAACTTCTAAATGAGGCTGCCGAAGTAGTACTAAGAGAAGACTAGATGTTATTAGAAAAAACATTTGAAATGTGATTTATGTAATATTTTGTACATTTGAATGTAATATACAAGTTTCTTTTCATTATTCAATTCTTTACGATGCATGAAACTTTACATACGTACCGTTTTTGAGCCTTCGGCGAAAAAAACACCTTCCCTTCTTTTCATGCTTCGTGAAGATAGAAAAACTTTTATGCTTCACAAAATCCATAGCTGTAACGCCCGGATTTTAGGGATCCAAAACCCGGGGTTAACATAAACACCAGGTATGCTGGGACCAAGTCTCATACATATGATGTATAGTGGCACAGGATCGAATGTCACATCTTTATACATAACAGGAGTTCTATACAAAATAAATAATTACATTATAAGGAGACAACGGTCCAGCAACCCAAAGTTGACTGGGAGACGACGACCTAGACCTCTCACGAACTCATCACAGCATCCTCCATGAGCATCATCCTGCAGTACCTGGTCTTGACCTGTGGTGTATGTGAGACAGCAAGAGTGAGCTCACATACGTTCATCGCTCAACAAGTTGTGGGGAATAATGTGCATGAACTCGCCAAAGGTGGGAGCTCACGTGAAGTGTAAGGCTTACCAAAGAAGATGGTTAGAGCTGAGCATTGCTTTTAAAGTTGGTCAAAATTTTATTAGCAATTACTAAGTGTAAGTAAATACCAACCCAATTAAGTAGTAGAACAAAAGTAACCACTTCACCTGCGATGCAATGCATATGACAAATTGAATTTAGTTCCATACTTTAATCATGTGAGTGTCCGAGCTGCTCTTGACCGTGAGCACGGCTAGTATACCAGTTTTACACTCTGCAGAGGTTGCGCATCTTTACCCACAAGTCGTGTATCCCATGTCGCCAGGGTTTGCAAGGCCCTTAGACACTACCGAGGTGAATGGCTAGGGATCCACTACGAGGCCTTTACAAAGTTCCACTAGCTTCCGAAAACCCGCTACAGTTTATAGGAAGATCCAGTGCAGGAATCCCTTGCAGGACCGCCATCGCAGCAAAATCCTCCCGAGGGCCTCCCTACACTGACCTCTCCCCTACTGCCCTTGCCCCTTTCGGGTAAGGTAGTCTTCCACTAGCTTTCCTAATTAATCAGCCAAGGGCGTCCCATTCCACCCTTGTGGTAGCACTGTTTTCCCGGGTGGTTCTCCATGTTCCAATTAACATAATGATCTCATCATGAACAATAAATAACAACTGATAAAAAGTGTAACCATGAACAGTGTATCTCCATACCCAAAACCACATATAGCACTAGCAAGTACTACCCAGAAAGTTCAGTGGTAAACAAGGTATAAAGATAGACAAACTAGGGTAACCTATTGGGTCCCTTCAAAATTAACCTATGCAGATCATTATGATTAATTAGAACATGGGTAGGTGAAAAGAAGTGATCAAGGGCACAACTTGCCTGGGCCTTGAGATCCAGGTACCAGGATGATCCTCAGATCCTCGTGACCTCACTGCTAGTCGTAGCAATACAAACATACATGGTATAGGCAAAATTAACATTACACCAAACATATATGCAAAATACATATTAATAATCTACATATTAAAATAAGATCACAGGAAAAAGAATTATTAATTTTGGAGTTATAGATTTTAAGTTATGGATTTTCTAATGTTTTATGTGATTAAAATATGATTAAATGATAAGTAAATTTTCTGACAGAGTTCATGTCAAAACAGTGATTCTAAATGATAGAGAATATTATTACAAAATTTTAGGAATTGGAATGGTTCAATTTGGAGCTAAAATGAATTTTCTATGAATTATCTAAGTTTTAGCAATTATTTTCATATTAAAAATCTATTTTCTATTTTATTTATTCAATTTAAACGATCTCTGGACTGGGCCTCAATTCCAGAGAAACCCAGGGGGCTCGGGGCAAATTACCCGAGACACAGTGCACAGTGCATAACGGACGGCGGGTTGATTTCCTTAAAACCCGAGGGCTCTTTAATAAAAGTAACCCGCGAAGGGGTATCGGCCGATCGTGGCCGTCCGATCAGAAACGGAGGGCACCGATTAGATCCGACGCCCCAGAACCCCGCGAGTGACCCAGGCCATCGGATTAATATCGGACGGCACAGTTTTACTGAAACGAAGGGGTATTCGTTGTTCTAATCTAGATCGTCCATCAGAAATCCGACGGCCGAGGTGCACAGGGAGCGAATCGGTACGCGAAAGCTAATCAGAACCGTTCATCAGATAATCTGCGGCGCAAGACCCCCCATCCCCAGATCTAATCGTGAACGTTGGTTAAGATCCAACGATCACCAACCCAGCTCGGCCATCCACGGTCGGTTCTGGCGGCGTCGTCCGCCTGACCGCGGCGGAGCATCACCGGAGCCGAGCCCAATCCTAGCGTAAGCGATCTGAACTTGAAAGGAAATAGGGCTACACGTTGGTGGAGGCAAGGCGAAACTTATGGGGGGCGTTTTACCTGCGGTACCGGTGCAGAGGGCCCCAGTGACGAGAACGTGCGGCCCACGGCAATCCGAGCAGCGCCGGCGAGCAATTCCTGGTCGTCCGCCGTGCGATCCGCCAAGGCGAAGTTCCGGCCATGACCCGCCCGACCAGGTGAAGCTCCCGCACCCCAAACGGAGGCCTAATCGCCGGGAAATCGACCGATCGACGACGGCGGCCGAAAACCTGTCCCGCTCCTCTCCTGACCGGAATGGCAAATCCTGAACCCAGGTGGTTTATTGGCGGTGCACGAGGTAGCGGACCAAGGGGGGTGCCCCCACGTCCCAGGTTTTATGGGGAGGGCGAGCCCGGAGCAAGCGGAGCTGCCACGGCCGTCGCGAGGAGCAGCGCCGGTGGTTTCGCGGTTAGTTGAAGACGCCTGATGCTTGGGTCCCACAAATCAGCGGGTAACAAGCGCAAGCGGCTGGTGGCCTGACAGGAGGGGTCGGAGTGGCTGACGCGCGGGACCCGTTCCGCAGCGAGAGAAAAAGTGGCCGCGCGCGCGTGGTGTATAAACGGCTGACAACCCGGGCCCAGTTCGCGGTGACAGGGAGCTCAGCGCAAGCGCGGTACGAGCGGCTGACATGCGGGGCCCGCATGTCGGCACGCACACCTGAGAAGGTGGGCTGCGCGTGGAGTTTCCTTAGGTGGGCCGAATTAGGTAGTAAGGCCCAGGTATGCTCTTTTATCCTTTTTCTTTTTATATTTTCTGTTTTCTGTTTTCTTTTCTTTTTATTTTTCAATTTCCCAATTTGAATTCCAAATATGACTTTGAATTTGTACTCAAACTATGGATAAATTTTAATCATACCAGTATGGTTGAGTTTGTATATTTATAAATTTTGTTTTATACTTTCTATTATTTCTTTCTTTCTTTTTCTTCTCTATCCTCAAGAATTTCTTTTAGGTTTTAAATTCTCTTTTTGGTCTTTAATATTTTTCTTGTCACAAAATGCACACAAAATAAAATATCCAGCATGATGCAACAATTTAGTAGCATATCTTTTTATTAATTGTTCTTGGACATGGTGTTCTCATATGATGATGCATGAAGTTCAAACTCACATAAAGAGAGAAATTGTTTTCTCTATTGATGTTTATTCCTAGCACTTACAAAGTAGGTGTTACAAATCCTACCCCCCTTAAAAATAATCTCGCCCTCGAGATTTGTAAGAAAAGGGAATACAAAAGGATTGGTTTGCAATTTAGCTTTTAATTTCTAAATCAAGGGTCTCTCTTTTTATTATTAGTAAGTGATATGAGAGCATGGGGATTATATGTATGTCCACTTTATTATGTAGGATAGAAGATGTCTTTAGGGCATATATAGGTTTGGGTAAGAAAGAGTAGGATAAGAAAAACTCCATCCAAGATTGTGGATCTTGACTCATCTTGGTGACCTCACTTGATCCTTGAAGACTTGAGTTGGTGTTCATCCTCCCTTGATGAAGTTGATCATCTTCTCTGGTCTTGTCTCATTGATTCGAGGTTAGTGTATATCATTGGAGTTGGGGAACGTGGTTAAAATAGATATGGATGAGATAGACTACATGATGTAGATCAAAAGTTTATTTGATGTTAGGTGGGGATAAACAGATCATGCAATCCATTATGAATCTATTGGTTGAGTTAGATCTTCTGCTCATGGTTGAGTTAGTCTAATGTGCTAAGTTAACACCTGACTAGTAAGGTCTAATCCCTTCTTACCTGTATCATTAGTCTGATTAAGTAGGCCACATTAGATTAGTTTAGTAGATGGCTATGAGTTAAATGAGATTAGTCAGAATCTGGTTTGATTGTTTTGCTTCTATATTGGTTGGATAAGTTATATAACCTGTTATATCGGTCAAGTTTGGTGTTATCATCAAGGATAATGGGTATTGGTGTTACCATAGCTAGGGACATAGTTGAGGTGTGGGTACATGGGGTAGGTAGATTGAACAGAGTTTTTTTTTTGTAAGATAAATGGGTTGGGCAACCTATAACATAGGCTGGGTTGTGGTTTCACAGACGAGTTGGTCTAAGACACCAGTTTGGATTTAAAACTCATTTATCGGTATATATGGGTTAGTTAATATTTGAGGTAGATCAGAATTTTCTGTTTAAAACAGAGGAGTTATACAACCATCGGATGGTTAAGGTAGTTGCATAAGGCCAGGTTGTTGTATGTGATCTAGTCTAAATTGAAATCTTAGTCCAACTTGCATTAAAACATATTTATAAAAGTAGGATCTAATCTTATTTTACCAGTATTATCTACCATGTTTGTCCATTAGGTTAGATCTGAGCAGATTAGATGGGATCAGAAAATGGGTGTAATCAGATTAGACTAGATAAGATCTACTTGATTTATTTTGGAATAGATCATGTTCGTTACAAGGTTATGATATAAGCCAAGTGGTTGGGATAAGTATGCTTGTTAGAACAAGACGAGTCTCTAAGATTAAGACATAATCTTTTGAGATTAGTTAGATCTAGTAGCATAGGGTAGAATCTTTTTCGAGATAAGATGGATCTATTAAGGTAAGAAAGAATCTTTTAAGATAAGATGGATCTATTAAGATAAGAGAGAGTCTTTAAGATAAGAGGGACTTCTATGAAATAGATACCTTTTAGTGGAGGATAATCTAAGTTGTTTAGATATCTTATGAATTCTATTTATGCCTATACGTATATGCAGATGTAATTGTGGACATTACTCCACAACTAATCGCACTCAATCAAAGATCCAAATCAAACAAGTATCATAAGAACAAACACTCAAGCGTATAGATACCTATAAAAATAGTTTTTTTTTGTTCCTAAGAGTAGGTCTCCTATTCCTAAAGTCAATTTGGGCATAGGATTTCAAAGTGTGAAATCCACATTTGTCTTCAGAAAAGAAAAGGTAAGAATAATCAGAGTATAGCGGAAATAGATGAGAAAGATTAAGAGAAGTTTAGAAAAGAATCAGAGTAGCAGAGGTAAGTAAATAATGGTTGTCCAGTTCTATCTAGGTTTCGTCTTACAGTCAACATTCCTCTGATACCACTTCTGTAACGCCCGGATTTTAGGGGTCCAAAACCCGGGGTTAACATAAACACCAGGTATGCTGGGACCAAGTCTCATACATATGATGTATAGTGGCACAGGATCGAATGTCACATCTTTATACATAACAGGAGTTCTATACAAAATAAATAATTACATTATAAGGAGACAACGGTCCAGCAACCCAAAGTTGACTGGGAGACGACGACCTAGACCTCTCACGAACTCATCACAGCATCCTCCATGAGCATCATCCTGCAGTACCTGGTCTTGACCTGTGGTGTATGTGAGACAGCAAGAGTGAGCTCACATACGTTCATCGCTCAACAAGTTGTGGGGAATAATGTGCATGAACTCGCCAAAGGTGGGAGCTCACGTGAAGTGTAAGGCTTACCAAAGAAGATGGTTAGAGCTGAGCATTGCTTTTAAAGTTGGTCAAAATTTTATTAGCAATTACTAAGTGTAAGTAAATACCAACCCAATTAAGTAGTAGAACAAAAGTAACCACTTCACCTGCGATGCAATGCATATGACAAATTGAATTTAGTTCCATACTTTAATCATGTGAGTGTCCGAGCTGCTCTTGACCGTGAGCACGGTTAGTATACCAGTTTTACACTCTGCAGAGGTTGCGCATCTTTACCCACAAGTCGTGTATCCCATGTCGCCAGGGTTTGCAAGGCCCTTAGACACTACCGAGGTGAATGGCTAGGGATCCACTACGAGGCCTTTACAAAGTTCCACTAGCTTCCGAAAACCCGCTACAGTTTATAGGAAGATCCAGTGCAGGAATCCCTTGCAGGACCGCCATCGCAGCAAAATCCTCCCGAGGGCCTCCCTACACTGACCTCTCCCCTACTGCCCTTGCCCCTTTCGGGTAAGGTAGTCTTCCACTAGCTTTCCTAATTAATCAGCCAAGGGCGTCCCATTCCACCCTTGTGGTAGCACTGTTTTCCCGGGTGGTTCTCCATGTTCCAATTAACATAATGATCTCATCATGAACAATAAATAACAACTGATAAAAAGTGTAACCATGAACAGTGTATCTCCATACCCAAAACCACATATAGCACTAGCAAGTACTACCCAGAAAGTTCAGTGGTAAACAAGGTATAAAGATAGACAAACTAGGGTAACCTATTGGGTCCCTTCAAAATTAACCTATGCAGATCATTATGATTAATTAGAACATGGGTAGGTGAAAAGAAGTGATCAAGGGCACAACTTGCCTGGGCCTTGAGATCCAGGTACCAGGATGATCCTCAGATCCTCGTGACCTCACTGCTAGTCGTAGCAATACAAACATACATGGTATAGGCAAAATTAACATTACACCAAACATATATGCAAAATACATATTAATAATCTACATATTAAAATAAGATCACAGGAAAAAGAATTATTAATTTTGGAGTTATAGATTTTAAGTTATGGATTTTCTAATGTTTTATGTGATTAAAATATGATTAAATGATAAGTAAATTTTCTGACAGAGTTCATGTCAAAACAGTGATTCTAAATGATAGAGAATATTATTACAAAATTTTAGGAATTGGAATGGTTCAATTTGGAGCTAAAATGAATTTTCTATGAATTATCTAAGTTTTAGCAATTATTTTCATATTAAAAATCTATTTTCTATTTTATTTATTCAATTTAAACGATCTCTGGACTGGGCCTCAATTCCAGAGAAACCCAGGGGGCTCGGGGCAAATTACCCGAGACACAGTGCACAGTGCATAACGGACGGCGGGTTGATTTCCTTAAAACCCGAGGGCTCTTTAATAAAAGTAACCCGCGAAGGGGTATCGGCCGATCGTGGCCGTCCGATCAGAAACGGAGGGCACCGATTAGATCCGACGCCCCAGAACCCCGCGAGTGACCCAGGCCATCGGATTAATATCGGACGGCACAGTTTTACTGAAACGAAGGGGTATTCGTTGTTCTAATCTAGATCGTCCATCAGAAATCCGACGGCCGAGGTGCACAGGGAGCGAATCGGTACGCGAAAGCTAATCAGAACCGTTCATCAGATAATCTGCGGCGCAAGACCCCCCATCCCCAGATCTAATCGTGAACGTTGGTTAAGATCCAACGATCACCAACCCAGCTCGGCCATCCACGGTCGGTTCTGGCGGCGTCGTCCGCCTGACCGCGGCGGAGCATCACCGGAGCCGAGCCCAATCCTAGCGTAAGCGATCTGAACTTGAAAGGAAATAGGGCTACACGTTGGTGGAGGCAAGGCGAAACTTATGGGGGGCGTTTTACCTGCGGTACCGGTGCAGAGGGCCCCAGTGACGAGAACGTGCGGCCCACGGCAATCCGAGCAGCGCCGGCGAGCAATTCCTGGTCGTCCGCCGTGCGATCCGCCAAGGCGAAGTTCCGGCCATGACCCGCCCGACCAGGTGAAGCTCCCGCACCCCAAACGGAGGCCTAATCGCCGGGAAATCGACCGATCGACGACGGCGGCCGAAAACCTGTCCCGCTCCTCTCCTGACCGGAATGGCAAATCCTGAACCCAGGTGGTTTATTGGCGGTGCACGAGGTAGCGGACCAAGGGGGGTGCCCCCACGTCCCAGGTTTTATGGGGAGGGCGAGCCCGGAGCAAGCGGAGCTGCCACGGCCGTCGCGAGGAGCAGCGCCGGTGGTTTCGCGGTTAGTTGAAGACGCCTGATGCTTGGGTCCCACAAATCAGCGGGTAACAAGCGCAAGCGGCTGGTGGCCTGACAGGAGGGGTCGGAGTGGCTGACGCGCGGGACCCGTTCCGCAGCGAGAGAAAAAGTGGCCGCGCGCGCGTGGTGTATAAACGGCTGACAACCCGGGCCCAGTTCGCGGTGACAGGGAGCTCAGCGCAAGCGCGGTACGAGCGGCTGACATGCGGGGCCCGCATGTCGGCACGCACACCTGAGAAGGTGGGCTGCGCGTGGAGTTTCCTTAGGTGGGCCGAATTAGGTAGTAAGGCCCAGGTATGCTCTTTTATCCTTTTTCTTTTTATATTTTCTGTTTTCTGTTTTCTTTTCTTTTTATTTTTCAATTTCCCAATTTGAATTCCAAATATGACTTTGAATTTGTACTCAAACTATGGATAAATTTTAATCATACCAGTATGGTTGAGTTTGTATATTTATAAATTTTGTTTTATACTTTCTATTATTTCTTTCTTTCTTTTTCTTCTCTATCCTCAAGAATTTCTTTTAGGTTTTAAATTCTCTTTTTGGTCTTTAATATTTTTCTTGTCACAAAATGCACACAAAATAAAATATCCAGCATGATGCAACAATTTAGTAGCATATCTTTTTATTAATTGTTCTTGGACATGGTGTTCTCATATGATGATGCATGAAGTTCAAACTCACATAAAGAGAGAAATTGTTTTCTCTATTGATGTTTATTCCTAGCACTTACAAAGTAGGTGTTACAATAGCGCTCTGATGAAAAATATCCAAACTTCGTGAAAACATTCTCCGAAGCTATATTCCGAAGATTTTTACTTTCTCAAAGCATCCTTCCGAAGGTTGATACTGTGTTTCCTTCTTTTGCCATATGCAATATGATGTATGATGCTTATGCTATGCAAAATGATGTGATGATGTTATGTTATGTAGATGAGATTGATTCCGAAGATACACACATATCCCCGTAAAACACACAATCTTTTTGTATCAGCGCTGACTTTTCGCTGTAAGCTCTGCATTCCCTTAGGAACGTCTTTGGAGCTTCTTCGCCTTTTACTTAGGCGGTATCAGCGTTGACTTTTCGCTGTAAGCTCTGCATTCCCTTAGGAACGTCTTTGGAGCTTCTTCGCCTTTTACTTTCGGCGGAATCAGCGTTGACTTTTCGCTGTATGCTCTGCATTCCCTTAGGAACGACTTTGGAGCAGAAAACTTACACTGCGCTCCCTTTGGAACGGCTTTTTGTGACTTCAGCAACTTACTCTGCGTTCCTTAGAACGACTTTTGTTGGTTCGAAGGATTTTTAATAATTCGAAGGTCCTCCTTGTTATCGCAAATTTTTAAGCTTCAGCAACTTAAGCCTGTGGAGAAAATAGGTTTTCCTCGTGGCCAACAACGAAACTATTACATGAAAACTGAAAAATGTTCTTTATTACACAGAAAATAAAACTAAATGGAAAAGACTGCTATCAAGGTAGGATATTTGTCAATAAATGTGCTTCGACTCTGGCACAGTGCTATTGACTGTGCGAGCTTCAGATTGTTCTCTGAGATCCCTTTGGTGTGGAACATATTGGCTCCCTTCCGGCTGTTGGCCTTGTTGCAGCGGTGGTGGAGGCGGAGGCTGTTGCCATGAAGCTTGAGGTTGACTCGCCGAAGCTACAGAAACTGCAGGGTGGTTGCCCACGTATTCTGGGATGTAAGGCGGATGGTATGAAGCAGTATGCATGACCTGCTTCGGCTGAACTTGTTGTGCTGCAGCTTCGGCTATCTCCTTTTGCTTCTGGATCGTAACATGGCACATCCTAGTGGTATGGCCCTTATTTTCTCCACAGAACAAGCAAAACATTTTCCTTGGTTGATCTCCAAATCTTCCGCCGAAGCCCCTGGCGCCTCTGCCTCTTGGAGCTGGTGGCCGGAAGAAACTTTGCTGTTGCCCCGAAGCCTGTGAGGAGCACTGCGGCCTGTGCTGCTGACTTCCCTTATCATCACTTTGAGTATTGTGGATAGACCTGACATGCCTCGGATAAAATCTTCCTCCGAAGCCCCTGGTCATTTCAGAAAACCTGAAAGCCTCCTCCCTTCTTTGGCGAAAATCGTTGTCGGCACGAATATACTCGTCCATCTTCTGGAGCAGCTTCTCCAAAGTTTGAGGAGGCTTCCTAGCAAAGTATTGAGCTGAAGGTCCAGGCCGAAGTCCCTTGATCATGGCTTCAATGACAATTTCGTTGGGCACCGTTGGTGCCTGCGCCCTCAAACGCAAGAACCTTCTGACATACGCCTGAAGGTATTCTTCATGATCCTGAGTGCACTGGGACAAGGCTTGAGCAGTGACCGGCTTCGTCTGAAACCCTTGAAAGCTGGTTAACAACATGTCCTTCAGCTTTTGCCATGAAGTGATCGTTCCTGGTCGAAGGGAGGAATACCAGGTCTGAGCAACATTCCTGACAGCCATAACAAAAGACTTTGCCATGACTGCAGCATTGCCACCATACGAAGATACTGTTGCTTCGTAGCTCATCAAAAACTGCTTCGGGTCTGAATGGCCATCGAACATGGGAAGCTGGGGCGGCTTGTAGGACGGAGGCCAAGGTGTAGCCTGCAGCTCAGCGGACAGGGGAGAAGCATCATCGAAAACAAAATTTCCATGATGGAAATTGTCATACCAGTCATCTTCGTTGAAGAAGCCCTCCTGATGAAGGTCTTTTTGTTGAGGCCTTCTGTTCTGCTCATCGTGAGTAAGATGGCGAACTTCTTCAGAAGCTTCGTCTATCTGCCTTTGCAGCTCAGCTAGCATGGCCATCTTTTCCTTCTTCCTCTGCACCTGTTGATGAAGCATCTCCATATCTCTGATCTCTTGATCTAGCTCATCCTCTTGAGGCGTTGGGCTGACAGCCTTCCTCTTCTGGTTTCGGGCTTTCCGAAAAGAGAGAGTCTCCTGGTTGGGGTCCAGCGGTTGCAGGGCTGCAGCCCCAGTCGCTGAAGCTTTCTTCGGCGCCATAGCGAGGGTCTATGGCTTCCGAAGGTGTTCAAAAAACTCAAAGTGGAAGTGAGTTCACCGGAGGTGGGCGCCAATGTTGGTGACTTGTTCTCAAATGCTTCGGATTAAGAACAAGGCAACATAAAAAGTGTTAAATGATAAGGTCCTTCGTCCTTTGAAACATTATTTCCCTTCGGGATATAATGTGCTCCGGACGAAGGTCACAAACAATATATCTTCGTAAGCACAATAAGTTATGACGAAGGACTTACACGCAACATATAAAGTAATATAAACATTTAAATTTCATCACAACGTCATTTCTATTTTATTATCATATAACAATAGAAATGACTTCAAATTACAAGTGTACCTTCGGATTGCAGGAAGACAAAAGTACAAAGATGACGCAAAAGCAAATGCCAGGTCAGCGTGAACAGTACGGGAGTACTGTTCATCTATTTATAGGCGTGGGACGCAGCCCATGTAAAATTACATTCATGCCCATTACATTTGCTAATGACCTATGGGAATCTGTCAAGGCCTAAGTAGTCTTTTCATCTTTAGGTCGGTTCCCCGTTCTGCTATCGCGACGAAGCTTTCCTGCGCATAGCTTCGGCTGCGCACCATCCTTCGTACAGCATGGTAACCAGCCCGTCCTTCATCTCAACCCCCTTTCGTCTGGCTTAAGCTTCGTCCTGTCCGTACTCCATGTTCATAATCTGAGTCCGAAAATACCTGTTCATATAATTCACTTGGAAAACATTGTCAAATCTTGTTTTTGAGGACCTTCGGAGGACGAAGGCCCCCAACAGCTCCCATAGATTTGTTGCCCCTTCCATTGCAGGAAAGAACCAATATGGAAGCTTCCAAGCGTGCTGCATATATAAAAAAGATACATGAGAAGACCAAGGAAGCAATTGAGCTCAAAGCAGTGCGCAAGGCTGCAAGTATGAACAAGCATAGGAAGAAAGTGTTATTTGAACCGGGGGACTTGGTTTGGATTCACTTGCGCAAGGAGCGTTTTCCTGATCAGCGCAAATCCAAATTGATGCCACGAGGGGATGGTCCATTTCATGTTCTTGCCAAGATCAATGATAATGCATATAAGATAGATCTTCCACCAAGCTATGGCGTGAGCAACACGTTCAATGTTGCTGACCTCTTACCATATACAAGCGAAGACACTTCAGAGTCGAGGACGACTCCTTTTTAAGGGGAGGAGGATGATATGACCACGCCATTAAGCAACATGTTACAACCCCCAAGTCATACTACATCAACTCAAGTACAACCAACATCATCACCAACCCAAGTCTTTGATGGACCAATTACACGTAGCCGAGCTAAGAAGCTACAGCAAGAGGTGCACGCGCTACTTTATGAATTTCATTTAAACACTAATGAGAATTTTATGCTACCTAAGTCGTGTATGTTGATATTACTTAGGTTTACCAAAGAGGAAGGACAAAACATATCAAGGGCGAATCAGCAAGAAGAGCTATATCCGAGTCAGTCCAGCGCAACAGAACCGTCCAAAAGAAACAGTCATATCTTTTGATTCACAAAAGCTATGAAGGCCCATAAGTACTTTTTGGAAAGCTCTTGAAGTCTAGTTTCCAATGCTTCTAAAGCTGACTTAACCACGTCTACCAGAAAGGCAGCCGACCTACTTTAGTGCCGACTGGTCAGAAGGTCAACAGTCAGCTTGATGACCAAGTTTTTGTATTAAACTGCATCATTCTACGAAGTTTCATTAAGCATGCTATATATGGTGAGAAAGCTTATCAAGTCAGCTTTCCAACACATCCAGCCCCACGTTATTTGAAGATTCCTAGAAGAAGTTATTGTCAAAATACTGAAGACTGTGCAGAAGTCAAACAGCCACACGGAAATCAGCTATGCAGATCTCCCGAAGAGGCTCCTTCACATTAGCACGTGAAATTACTTTTGTTTCGTGTTTATACCTCGCTAAGGCTGGTTGTTACTAGTATAAATACCCCCTATGTCTATGATGTAAGGCAGCTTATGATAATCTAAAACAGAACCCCTTCGTTCAGCTGTGTGCTAACAAATATTGAGAGTGATCTCTACCCCTTTGCTCTTGTGAATTCCTTCGCGGGATTGCAGAAGCGGCGGCTTCATTCGCTCCCAATTGGTGCTCCTACTCCCTTCGAGGTCTCCTCGATTGATTGTAGGCTGTGTTGGTTGGTTCTTTGAGAGTGTGGTTGGGCGAATCCTCGATTCAGGCTGCCGGTTAAAGACGGTGGTTGGCTTCGAGTTTTATTTGTCAGGTTGCACTAGTTATCGCTGCTTGCAGCAAGTTATCTTGGCTTCTTTGAAGCTAGTTATCTGAAGATTGATCCTACGTCGTGAAGATCGGACATCGTGACGCATCACTTATGTATTGTTGGTCACTTGTTCTCAAATGCTATGAATCAAGAACAAGGCAACACAATTGTTATGTATCAAGGGCCTTCGTCTACCGAAGCATTATATCCCCATAGACATAATGATCATTAGACGAAGGTTATGAAGGACATGCCTTCATCATTTAATAGATAAATCAGAATACAAAGAGATAAAAATAGGGATGGCAATGGGTCGGGTTTGGATCGGGTAGAGTAAATACCCGCCCGCGACCATACCCACGGGGATTATCCATATCCGCCCATGACTATACCCACGGGTAAAATTTTGTACTCGTGCCCGTACCCATCGGGTATCGGGCGGATATCGGGTATCCGTCGGGTATAGCAGCTTGGTGCATTCTCCCTAAATGAAGTCTAGTGCAGTTCTGAGCGTCGCACATCGCCATGATCACCAGAGGCATATAATGTTGTTGCATAGTGCAGTCGTGTAGATGTAGCCCTGGACATTTGTTGCTAATGTTTTTTTGTTAATAAACTTCCAACTCGTCAAAATCGAAGAGTAGCTAGCATAGTCATCTGGTGTATTAACACTCTCTTAGCTCAAGTACTTGTACTAGATAGCACTGGTACTACGTACTGGAACTTTATCAAACGTACTGACACTAGTACTAGAACCAGATCAGAAGCATCAGCAGACAGGGAGGGATGGCAGTAGGATGAGATGTCGAGGATGGACGGCTAGCTAGCGTACTCGTAGGTTGAAAATCTAAAATCACTATTTTCGGATATCCGTCAGGTACCCGTGGGTAAGAAATCAAATCCGTACCCAACCCGTAATAAAATCGGGTCGGGTACGGGTAAGACCCACGGGTCAAATTTCATGCCCGAACCCGTAACCGACGGGTCGGATATCCGAACCCGCGGGTAAAATTGCCATCCCTAGATAAAAATGGCAAGTATGACTTATCGATCCATTCATGTTTTCATTCCGTAAAGCATGCATGAGTATTAACAAATTGTGTATTACATTGATATCTTCGGCTTGCTCGAAGGTGTTGACGTGAGGGCGAATACAATTCAGCGTAGTACGGTGCTACTATTCATCTATTTATAGGCACGGGACACATCACAGGTAAAATTACATTTATGCCCCTGACATTTACTTATAATCATAACATGTATCATTAAGGACTAAACAGTCCTTTTCCCTTTCGGCCAGCATCATTTTCAGTCTTCATCACCATTATAAGCCGAAGTTGTTACTCTTTGGCAATAGCTTCGGCGTTCGTTCTTATCATCTTCAGATCACATCTTCATCCTGTACGCCTTCATTATAGAGGAAGAACTTCCATTTTGAAGACGAAGCTCCCTGTAACAACATATATCATGCTGGAAACAAATGGTTAATCATGTTTTTAAGGACCTTCGGAAGACGAAGGCCCCCAATAGTAGCCCCTCGCAGTATTAATTTGTTCTTTTACAACAAATTTAGACTGCGATGTGAACGAAGGCATTTAGCCGAAGGTCGAAAAAATACCTTCCCTTCGCTAGAATAGTGAATCATTCTGAACCGTGGGACCCACCGAACTGTGCGACTCTGAGTATATATAGAAGGTTGTGTTGCATATATTTTTCGTGCCATCTAGCTTTCGTGTTGTGATTGTCATTTTAACTTTCGTGTTCTGTGAGCGCAATTGTTTTTGAGCTTCGACTTTCTGCAATGATCATCACCGAAATGGTCGAGGACAAGAAAAGCGTGGATCCCACACTCACTAGTTTCTATGAATCCATGGAAAGGACCAACATAGAGAAAATCGCTAATGAAATGTTAGCTGGGCTATCTGGTGATTCAAGTGATAGCGAGAGCTTCGATGTTGAGAGTGAAAACGAAGATGCTGAAGATCGGTCGTGGAGGCCAAGTCATATTGTTTTCGGAAAATCAACTGTCAAACAAGGGCAAATAGAAGCGATGAAGGGTAGATATTTCCATGATATATCTATAGTGAGGGCTGGAGGAGAAAGCACTATTCCTCTTCCTGAAGCAGATGAGGTAGTAGTATTTAAAAGTTTTATGAAGGCTAGGCTTCGTTTCCCCTTGCACAAGATGTTGGTCGAAGTGCTAAAGATATTTGAGATATACCTTCATCAGCTTACTCCTGAATCCTTAATTAAAGTTGGAGTTTTTATATGCGCTATGAGAAGCCAAGGGTTGGAGCCAAATGCCAAGTGCTTCTGCAACATTCATGAACTATCGTACCAGACGAAGGCGATTGGGAAGAAGCAGTATCATAACAACTTCGGTTGTTACAACTTCGTGCCTCGTTCTGATGTGAGGTATCCGGTGCCAACATTCCGAAAGAAGTGGTCGGGCTCTTGGATGAAGCAATGGTTTTATGTGAAAATGATCTGATTCAGAGGGAGGATGTGAGAGGTGTAATCCAACGTCCTATATGGTCACGCTTCGGCATTAGAAGGCCATCAATCGCACTTGGGAATGAAGTGCAAGCCTGCCAAATGGCTTTCAACACCATATGCACCTACATTGGCACAAGAGATTTAGTTCAAGAACACATCGCTTTCAGAGTGTGGCCTCTGGCAAATGAGTGGGAAATGCCAAGGAAGCTGTCGCTGGCTCCAACCAAGGTGGCTTGGTTTATCTCAAGTACACCTTCCGGTGCAGGAGCCAGTTCGATGAGCCAAATGATGACTGGCTACACGCTATAGAGGCCACGAGTGATGAGCTACTTGGAGCGTACTCAAGGGCAGAAGACGAGGCCATGACAATTGCCTTCAACATCTTCTAGTGCGCCGAAGGCGAAGAAAGTCAAGGTCTTGACACATAGACCAAAGCCCATTGGGACGACAAATGTGCCGAAGCTAATTGAAAGGGCAGAAACTGCCCCCTTAGCCACAGAGACGGTTCATGTGATGCTGATTGAAGCTAGTGCAGACCCGGTCAAAGAGCCGGAGCCAGAGAAGGCAACAGAGCAGCCAAAGGTACTAGTGACGGCATTGTCGAAGCTATCAGCTACTGCAACAACAACTCCGAGGAAGAGGAGGATGGCTAGCGTTTTGGAATCCGTAAAAACTCCTATTTCTACCGAAGCTTCAGGCAGGAAAATTGAAGATGCAAGAAAAGTGGTCACTGGAAGCGCTTCTTCTGCTCACACTGAAGTGGAACCTTCAGAAACTACGCCAGTAAAGCTGATGGAAGAAAGTACTCTAGAAAAGCCCACAACACCTACTCCCGAAGCACCTTCCTTGGGTGATTTGAATTATATTGTTCGAGATGCTTCGGGAAAACAGCTATCAGCAGAACAACTTGCCGAAACACAACATTATGCTAAGGAGTTGAAATACCCCGAGGGGTCCTTGATATACAGAGGAGACAACGAAGATGACTTCCTATACTGTCTACCAGACAGTAAGTAGGTCAATGTTTGCCGTGAAATGATGGACAACATGGGATATCCAAAGCTTGAACTTGGCTTGTCTGCAATGACAAAGGATCAGCTTGCAGATAGCCTTGCCTACAACAGCTTGAAGGTTTTTATACTTTGGCTTGCTATTTTGTAATTTTAGTTACGGTAAACTATTTTTGTGGTAATTCTTATCGTTACTATTTGTTCACACTTTGTTTGCTAGGGCTTAATTCTAAGCAAGGCCCTGAAGGCCCAAAAGGATGCAGAGGATGAGAGTTGTCGAATAGCACTTGGAAACCTCCGATTGGAGGTTATAACCTTGAGAAACGATGCTCTCGCAAAAGACAAGATTTTGCTACCATTGGTCGTGAAACTGAAATCCAGCGAAGCCAATCTGTCTGCTCAAGCTGAAGCCCAGGAAACCGACATGCAAGAGCTAAAGAAGAAAGTTGTCGAAGCAACTGAGAATTTTAACGTTGAAGTAGTAAAACATGAAATATATGGGATCGAAAGATCAAGGGCACAGAAAAATATTGATGAGCTTCGTGCTGCTAAGGAAAAATGCTACGAAATGGTTATGGATTGTGCTAAAATTTTGAAGAACAGTTTTTCTAAAGTTGGTGCATTTTCTTCCGAGCAGAAATTCATCCGCGACAATCCTGAAGTTATCCAATGGATTAACGGCGAGGTTGAAGCTTTCAAGGAAATTCTTAGTGACAGAGGGGACTTCTGTGCCTTTGTCGGTGCTTGTGGGGCCGTGTCTATTTTGGAGAAGGCTGGTTGTGATCATGCCAAGGCTGTAGCTCAGCGAGATTTTACCTTCTCAGCCGACGATGTTAGAAACCCTTCAGTCGAAGCTAATAGCCTAGGTGGGAAGTTTTATTCCGAAGTATGGCTGAAGGGTGGCCGAGACATAGCTTATGAAGCCATTAGAAAGAATGAAAAAGAGTCTCATGACGCCTTAGAAGAGGCTAAAAGAGCCAAAGAAGCTGCTGAATGGGCTTGGCTTATAGGTATATCTTTATAGCTTAGCTTCGTAAGTTTTTCAGCTTCGGTACTAACATATATTTATGTTTCGATGCAGCTGAGCTTTCTCCCTCTCCCGAGCCATATGATCTTGAAATTGACCCATCTATCAAGGAGGCGCTCGATATAATTAAGATTGCTAATGATGCTATTGACGAAGCTGTCGACAAGCTGCTGAACAAAGCTACCGACAAAGTCCTAAAGGAAGAATGAAGCTTTGTATTTTTGATAGTTTAGTGTCCTGGTACATAACTCTTGGTTTTGTAAGAAACACTTATAAATAATTTGCATGTATGTTGATGTAATATATTTCTTTGTGAAGCGTGGAACCTTCGTACATACTGTTTTTAAGCCGGTGGCAAAAAAATACATTCCCTTCTTTTCACGCTTCAGAAAGAAATCGCCCTTTTTTGCTAAAGCAACTGTATGATTCTTGCCATAGACATTGCTCGACGGGGACTTGGTCGGTCGCTCCGCCACGCAGGCTTGCTCGGCGGGGACTTGGTTGGTCGCTCTATCTTGTAGGTTTGCGAGGTGGGGACCCTGGTCGTCCGCTCCACCTCAAAGGGTTGCTCGATAGAGGGCTCATCGATCGCTCTGCCTCACAGGTTTGCTCGGATGAGGGTTGGTCGGTCACTCTGCCTCAGTGGTTTGCTCGATGGTGGGCCGATCGGCGAGTGGGCCGTTAAGAGGTTTTGTGCCTACTTTGGGCACCCGGTTCCTAGGTACCCGACACATAGCTTAATTAAAATTCCTAAATAGATGGCACTATTGTTTGTTTCTAAAGTTATATATTTCAATTAGTGTCATTTTGAATTATATGTGCCAAAATCCGGATTATAGATAATTTGCCCCTCTTGATCTCCAAATCAAAGTGCATGTCTTCTACAAGTATTCAAAACTTGAATGCCACTTTAGGGTGAGGTTACTCTATAATCTAAGTCTTTGAGACTAACACTGTTTTTCAAGCCTATTATGTGTCTAGTAGTCTCATTGAAGGAAAATAGAGTCCCTGGAGAAAGACAGTGTGCTTCCACTATAAGATTGTCATCATCCAAATCTTTCGATTGGTGTCATTTACGCGTCTTCTCCAATATTTGAATAAGTTATGTCATTTTCATCTTATGCCCCCCATGTTGCCATATATGCATATGTTGTTAAATGGTTTCTTTTGATATCGCTAGAATACCTTCTATCATTTAACTATGAATTGTTTTAGATGGAGTTAGTCTATTTCAATCAAGTCTTGTTTTCTCTTTTATATATATATATATATATATATATATATATATATATATATATATATATATATATATATATATATATAGGGCAGGTATAACGGGAGCCCTGGGCTTCCAATAGTTAAAGGAAGCCCAGGCCGACCACCCCTGCAAACTGGTTCAACCAGCGCGCCCAAACAGGCTGTCGGGTGCGCCACCTGCCCCACGTCTGTTAGCACAAAAAAAGGAATGCATGCATGAGTCAAACACGATCCAATGCATGCGCATAAATTTAGGAAAGATGCATGCGCATAAATTTAGGAAAGATATGTGCGGAAGTTTCTGTTTTTAAAATCCTTTATTTCCTCCATAAATTTAGGATCGCTGCAACAGCCATGCAGCTAGACGCGTAAGGACCATTTTATGATATATACTGAGACTAAATATGCTACACTGTGTTAATAATTATGCAATTCGATATACTGCATAAAAATCTGTTACCAGCTGCATGCACACGAATTTATGATAAAAATAATGTGCAATGAAAGGAAATGAATTACACGCATAGAAACAAAAAATCGTATTTAATGTTTTATTTCCTTCATAAATATAAGATCTCTCCAACAGCCATGCAGCTAAAACACATTAAATCTAGTTTATGATATATACTGATACAAATTATACTACATGGTGTAGGTATTTATGCAATTCGTTACACTGCGTAAAAAAATCTGGCATGTTGTTCACTGATGGACGCACCTCCGGGTTGGAGCGTAATAACCTTAAGTTTTGAGCATAAAATCCCTCAATTATAAGCGTATATACCGAGCCAATGTGAGAGGTTGATAGCTCTAGTAGGTTGTTATTACGGTCCTATTTTTATGGCAGATTCGAAAAACATGGCAGTCGCATGCATGCGGTTATACAGATCCTAAAATTATGGCAAAATGCATGTATGAGTCAAACACGTTCCCTTGCATGCGCGTAAATTTAGTAAAGATATGTGTGGCGGTTTCTATTTTAAATGCTTTATTTCCTCCATAAATTTAGGATCGCTGCAACAGACATGCAACTAAAACTCGTAATGACCATTTTATGCTATATACTTATACTAAATATGCTACACTGTGTAGATAATTATGCAATTCGGTATACTGCGTAAAAATCTGCTACAGGCTGCATGCACACGAATTTATGATGGAAAGAATATGCAATGAAAGGAAATGAATTGCATGTATAGAAACAAAAAATCACATTTAATGTTTTATTTCCTTCATAAATATAGGATCCCTCCAACAGCCATGCAACTAAACGCATTAGAACTAGTTTATGATGTATACTGAAACAAATTATACTATACGGTGTAGGTATTTATGCAATTCCTTACACTGCGTAAAAAATCTGGCATGTTGTTCACTGGTGGACGCATCTCCGGGTGGAGCGTAAAAACCTTAAGTTTTGAGCATAAAATCCCTCAATTATAAGCGTAAATACCGAGTCAATTAGAGGTTGATAGCTTTAGTAGGTTGTTATTACGATCCTATTTTTATGACAGATCCGAAAAACATGGCAGCCGCATGCATGCGGTTTCTATTTTTATACAGATCCAAAAATTATGGCAAAATCGTGGGAGTTTCCATTGCATGCGCGCAAATTAAGAACAGCATAAATCAAGGAATTGCCTTTCCAATGTGCATGCAGTAAACTGATATACGAACTCTGTGTTAAAGCATAAAATCATACAGTTTTTAGCGTAAATAATACATGTGGTAGGCATAAAACACAATAAACGAAAAGAAAAATGCGCCGGATCAGAGGATGTCACGCGCGATCATCGCTGCGCGCATCTCGCCCCTTCCATGACGTCGCTCGCTCGAACATCGCGCCTCATGCGTCGCCGTCGCTACTCGCACGTCGACGGGCGTCGCTTGCTCGCCGGCCTTGGAAGTGCCGCCTCCTCGGGGCTTCAGGGACGCCGCCGCTTGCCTGCACAAGGGCCTCGCTGTGGATCGAGGAACCTCCGCCACCGCGCGTCGAGGTAATGGAGTTGCGGCCACCGGCCTGGGATCCGCCGCGGCTCGCCCTCTGGATCGAGGGCCGCCACCGCCGGCCTAGGAACCGCCGCCACCGCATGTCGAGGTCGGGGAGCCACGGCCACCGCAGCCACTGGCCGGGGTCCACCGCCGCGCGCGCTATCGGGCAACCGTCGTCGCTAATGAATCGAGATGGGGCGTGAAAAACTGAACCCTAGCACTCCGGGTCCTGTTTTATAGACGTCCGGATGTGGTCCGGCTCGACCGGATTGCACTGTCTGGCCCGGGCTTCCTTTAGTTATTGGAAGCTCAGGGCTCCTAATATACAATCTATATATATATATATATACTCCCTCCGGTGCAGTAAAAGAAGTCATCCTGCGCGTGACCGTGCGTGCACAAAAAGAAGTCATAGCGCGCGTGGGTCTGAGATTTGGACGTTGTTGCCCCTAGTAATTGCACAAAAAAAGATGCATTTAAGAGGAATCGAACTTGAGACCTCCAGTCTAGAATGCCTTGGAGCTGCTGCAGCAACCAATCAAGCCTGATTGTTTTAGTGACGTTAATGCACCCATATTCCTATTTAATAGGGGCAAACAGGGAAAACTCTATGATAATTAATCACTTCTTGGTATGCACAATCATGTCATAAACGACTACCTTTACTGCACTGGAGGGAGTATATATATATATATATATATATATATATATATATATATATATATATATATATATATATATATATATGCGTTTTCTAAATGAAGGGTGTCCGACAGGGGGAATATGTCTTTTTCCTTGAAAGGGGGAGAATACCTTTCCCACAGGGGGAGAACTTTCTTTTAGAGGGCAAGTCTTTAACTACTTCCTATGTGCTTGTATATGTCTTCCTTTTCGTTATTTGATTCCAAAGGGGCGAGGGAATTTTATAGACCAAAGCAAACCATAGTTATCAAATACCAAAAACCACCAAGTTTATTTTTTTTGATTCTTTCATGTGGTTATCTATGTTGGTTTCAGTCCAAAATATGAAGTATGTGGATTATGGAGATAGGGGAGGCTTAAGTCCACAATCACACATTAGGGGACTAATTGCATATGCAAAAATGTGCTTGATTTCTAAATGAACTCATAGCTGTCAATTTGGTACGTCATACATCTTGCTTATATGCATCCATAGCAAGTAGAGTGCATATTTCAATTTGATATTCAATATTTGCTTGCTTTGGTTGTGTTGTCATCAATCACCAAAAAGGAAGATATTGTAAGGAAAATGGACCCCGACAAATTTGACTAAGGGATTTTGGTGTTTGATTAACAACATAATTAGTGAACTAATGTTTTCCAAGTATTTGTATTTTGAAGTTCATAAGATGCAAAGTGGATTGGACTTAGGCTCTGAGGATGCAACACCTCAAAAAAGACCTAAAAGACTCCAAGAAGACCTATAAATACTCAGCACAAGTTCAAGACACAAGACCAAATGAGCCCAAGAAAAGAAGATACAAGATACAAGAAATGGTTGTCGGCTGACGCACCGGTGGCTCACCGGACCGCGTGTGCAAAAAGCTCTACAAACAACTCTTGGGCAGCTGACGGACCGGATGGTACGGTGGCGCATCGGACCAAGGTCCAACGGCTAGTCGCCAACGATCGACTGACATGGCTCAGTCACCAGACGGTCTGGTGGTACATCGTACCGGCTATAGTGTCGATAGCGTCCAACAGCTAGCTGACGTGGAGGTCGCACCGGTCCGATGCGCCCATAGACAGAAAGCAGCAGATTCTTCCCAACGACTATTTTTGAGTGGGGGCTCTATATAAATCCCCTAGCCGGCTATTTGGCATATAGGCACATTTCCAAGAGCTCCATCATACATGTGCTTAATAGAATCACTCGGTGATTAGCGTAAGAGTTTTGTGAAGTGCTTAAATTAGTTAGACCACATTAGCGCTTGCTCTAGGTTTGTTACTAATTGTGTGAGTGACGTTAAACAACCCACAAACACATCGACTCTTGTGTGAGCTGTTGTAATTTTACCGAGTGAGACGAGAGTCTTGTGAGACCACAACAACCAAGTTTGTGGTGTGGCCACTACCGTGTACCGAAGGGAACGAGGTCTACAACGTTTCGGCTGGAAACTCGATAGTGAAGACGGCGATGAGCATCCAAGAGGAGCTGGAAGCGGAGCACCACTTGCGCGTGGAGAAGACCTGCAGCTCTCTACGGAGTTACTCGTCTATGGTGATTGGCTTCGAGTGGGCTACCCTTTGTGTAGGGGCACCAACGAGAATTAGTCGGGACCATGCGTGATTCCAGATACCTCGGTAAAAATATTGGCATCATCCACGGGAGTTTTCGTCTCTAGCCTTGCTCTTTAGCTTCTGCATTTACATTCAAGTACTTAAGTTCCATTCTCTCTATTCCTAGTTTAGATTTGTTAGGATTGGAATTTAGGTTGCAAAACTCCTTTTGCGGATCGAGATAGCAACACTTAGACAAAACCTAGTTTACACATTTTAGTTTACTTATTTGCATAGGTTTTGTTCTAGTGGTTTATTTGTGACCTAGATTAGCGAAGTTTTTAGAAGTACTAATTCACCTACCCCCTCTTAGGCGTCTATGTTCCTTTCACTCCTTGCACACTATCCGCACCTAGCCGTGCAAAGCACTTAGATTACTAGTCGGTGATTTTGAAACACCAACAGGACTATGAATAACACCCAACCAACCATTTGTTGTGTGTAAGAGTTGGAAAACATAACTAGGGAGTTGTTGCTATTGTTACACATAGTGCTTAAAGATCACTTGTTGATTATTGTAGATGTTTTGTGAAATGCTTAAACTAGTTAGATCACCGCTAAAAGCATTTGCTCTAGAGTTTAGACCTAGTGTTAGTGAGAGTTGCATACCTATTTCTTACTAGGTGGTTGTGCACACCAATGTTGTACATTTGATGGGCTCGTAGTACCAGACGTTTAAACGTGTTTGTGGTGCAGCGCCACCACTTACGGAGGGAACGAGGTTTGCTGCAATTTGGCTAGAGGATCTATAGTCAAAATGGCAGAGACCAGTCCGAGAGAGATCGTTTCGACGATCCACTTGCATATTCAAGAATGGTAGTACATATAAATTAACTACGTAGAAATCAGAGTCTATAGTTTTACAAATAGATTTAAAGTTATCTAATTTAACTTCCTACCCTTTTAGGTATTTTGGTCCCCTCAGAATTGATACGGATCAAGGAATAAACCTCCCCATGCAACGGACTTACATGGATGATTTTGTGTGCGTCGTGCGCTAAGCTCGTTTTAACCAATGATCTGCACTCAACTGGTTCCATTACAGTCCAAATCCAACCCCAGACTGATCTGATTCATTCCTTACAGTCACAGTGCAATCAAATTCCACTAACATTTACACCTTCTAGTCATCTCAGTTCGTATGAGGTTACCTAGAGGCTGAAGAGGCCACCGACTGCACCCGCACACCTCCGTCAGCACCTAAACACGTGTGTGGTGCAGGCACGATATGGCCACGGCGGCGATGCTCTGAGGAGCACAAGCACGAATGAAGACAGGTTTAGCTGGTTCTAATGCGTGCTGAACACGGTCTTAGTTCCCAATTACCACCAAAGAATCTTCTGGCCTAACCTTCTCCATCATTTGCATAAGCAACTAGTATTCACCAAAAAAGGGGCAGAGTGGGTTACCTCAGGACTTGACCAACCAATTAGAGACCTCAGTCTCGTCGAAGTCATCCACGCACAACTCAATTATGGAAAAAACATGTTGTTATGTCAAGTGTAAAAAGGCGCAGGAATGTCATGCAAACAACATAACATCAGTGGACATTGCCCCCACCGAGATCATGACGCCAATTGATCCAAAACATAAAAATATGTCAAAAACACCGAAGCCGGTCATCTATTAGTTTGCATAGTTAGAATACACTATCTGCTCAAATACCGCAACTGCAAGGTAGCTGGCAAACAGAACCTTCCCCAAACTAGACTTCAAGCCAATAACTACAGTCAGGAAATAGGTCTAACCAGGGCACCATTATGTACAAAACCAAAGCTTGATCTCTTGTACACTACAACGGTTCCAGAAAAAGAATTTGTTGATGGTTGTCAATGACTGGATCATTTTGTCTGATTGTTCTTCCTGAACACAATACTACTTCATGACAAATTGATAACTAGTCAACTATTAAAGGTACATAACTCATAATTTATGCACATAAATTTTGGTAAAAAAAAGATACCTGGCCTGAGTAGTGTAAAAAATCTAAGCCAAAGAGCAGGACTAAGGTTTCTAGCAGAGTTGTCAAGGGAAATAAAAAAAATGTGTAACACGAAACATTGATGTTCAAGGTTTACCTGCTATAGACTGTAATTCTGTAAACATCATCATCCATACATGAAGTCCAGTACCGGCCTTACGAGTTTAACTTTCGATTCCAAATATCGAAACAAAGCTTCAGAATACATAGAATATCAGAAACACAAAAATTGTGGGAATGAAAATTGATACCTACCTGAGAATTTTTTTTTCTCATGTAAAAAGGAAGACTGTAGGGTTCCAACAGAGCTGTTACAGCAGAGCAGAGACTCAAACAAGTGCGACACTTCAATAAAACCCATTGTACAGTAATAAATAGCAGAAGGGAACGGTCTACCTCATGAGTCCCAACTGTGAATAAAACTATCTAAATATTCAGCTAATGATTTGGACTTCCAGATCTTCCATAGCCATGCCTTGTTGGAGAACGTGATCTGCTCCTCATTCTCCCCCGGTCGTTTGTCATATCACCACTCCTGTATCTGTGTCCACCTCTTTCGGAATCCCTCCCATTTCTGTAGAGATTGCTTCGGTGCTCTGATCCTCTCTCTCTGTAATCATAAGACCTGTCTCTTCCACGGCTTCGCTCATACTGACGATCACGGTCATAGTCACGCTCCCCAGACTTCTCCCTTCTGGAATCTCTATCCCTGCCCCCATTATCATACTCTTTTCCTCTCTGCTTCCGACGCTCCTCTGCTTTCTGCTCCCTTGCAAGCCTATCTTCCTCTTTTGACTTCTCTATTGCCGCCTGGATTAGATACAACCATCATAAGTACTCAATAAATTAAATCGGTATTCAAGCTTCTAGTGAAGTAGTAACTCACCTTGTATTCCACCAGGAAATCTCTAACCATACCATATCCAATGTGTTGTTTCCCAGTCACGTGGGACTGGGTTCTCTCAAGAGCATCATCAGCAACTAAGAATGATCCACACGTTTCGCAAAGCTCCATCTTCTTCTCAAGCATAGCCACTTTGCTGTCTGCTTGGTTAGATAAAGCTGTCTTCTCAGCGTTTAGAATGTCAACCTGTAAACCAAAACTTAAGTGAAAATTTCACAAATTGATGTAGTCTTCAAACATAATAAATGAACAAGACGGATGTTGCATGTCGGTACCCGTTTCATAAGTGCCTCAGCTTCATCCACTTTACCAGCCTCACCAAGCTCCTCGATTTGCTCCAGTAGCTTCTTGACCTGTTCTTCTCGCGCTGAAAGCTGCTCAGCTATTTTTCCAGGGATTGGCATTGGCACAGCAGAATCGTGAGCCAACCTTTCTCGACCACGTCTTATCTTTCTATCCAAATCCATTACCTGCAACAGAATAAACAGAGGTAAATGTACTACTCAGAATTTTTTGAAAGAGCAAGTGTTGACTCACCAATTTCTCACATTGTTGTGCAAGCTCTGCCTCAAACCTTTGCATATAAGTATCATGCCTGGGAGATTTCTCAAAGCTGCACATATCCAAATACCCATGTGAGATACAAATAGATAGTTGAATATCTACCATATATAGCTGAACATATAATCATATTGAGGTGAATTATTGGTTCAAAGCTATCTCTATGGATGAAAGTGAAGTCGCAAAGCCAATCCAGTACAGTACAACCACCAACTTTAACGCCCACCTCACCAACTGAAAGTAAAAAATATTAGTTTCTTCGTTTCTTGTCCCGGGTAATTAAAGCATTCAATCTGAACCAATAGCTATTACCTTAGTGTCTCTGTTGTGAGCTAACATTTATTCAAATTATTCAATGTTAGTAACTAGGTTTGCTTGTTTTACGAGAACATTACTCAATGTTGGTAACGTGGTAAGATTGTTTTAGAATTATTCACTAGATGGAACTCCTAAAACTTGCATGAGATCACAAAACAAGAAAATCTACAAACTGCAAGAACCCTTAAAAGTATCCCAAACTGAAACAATAGCATGAAATTCTGAATGGCTAAATGAACTACACATATGACATGTTCAATAATCTTCATTTTGATTATAGAAAAAAAAATACTGCAAGTTGAAGCCAAAAGTCAATATCATATCAGGAGAATACAGCATGGCTAGACATCAATTGGGAATGAGGGTGCTAATTATATCCTATTTGCCAACTACAAAGGGTGGGCAGCTACCTCTTAAATTTTAATCGGATGCAACTCTCACTTAATTCACCTAAAGATTTTTATTTACACAAAATATAATATTTAGAATACCTAGACACATTTCTGAACCCTTCGTTAATACGTATTCAACCTTGCTTCTTCACCATATAAGATCAAATTCCTCTCAATATTCCGCTGAGAAATTTTTTTTATGTCTTGATATAAGAAGGGCAGACCCTGTGCCAGAGACTCCCAAATATACTATAATTTTAAAATTGAGAGAACATTGTTGCTGTAGGACGTGTAATATCCTGGAGCAACTATTTATTTTTAGACTGGATAGGGGGGCATCATGGCACAGTCATTTCACAGTACAGTTCTAATGTGCTGTCTAATTTCAAACAAAAGATGTACCAGTCAAATGAAAACCTGTGGCCTAACAGGAACATAAGACAGCTTAATCCTCACAACTAAAAACTAGCCCACTCTACCATTCTAGCAATTCATATAACACAATCGTCTATTATACTTTGGTGTCATGCCATATGGCTCCCAATAGCAAGGTTTCTCTATTCCTAGTTGCAGTCTATTCAATACCCTACTTTGCTTCCTAAACATAACGCTTTATTAAAGGATTACAGCAACAAAATCATACTTATTTTTTTTACAAGAAGCATGTTGGTTTTTATTTATTTACATCTCAATATATTAAGCTTCACAACTGGTATCACCTTTCCTTGAGCTTCGGATCATGAATCCTCAAGCACGGCCCTGCAAACACCCCAACCAAACTTGTTATGAGTAAAATAAAATCACTGCAAAACATATTAAGAAAAAGAGAGAAAGAAACGAAGGAACGGCCATACCGAGATTGCTCTTGGTGTTGACGAAAAGGTCGTGGGGACAGAACCGGACCATGTAGGGGCCGCACACGTCCGGATCGTCCCACTTCAGCTCCTTGTGCCCCTTCTTCTCCTCCTCCGTTAGGTTACGAGCTGCGAACGACAGCACCCGCGACGCGGTTAGGGGTAGGGATAGGGCACGGGCCGGCGTCATTCGGGCGAGGGGGGATCTGGTGGGTACTTTACCTGTGCCCATGAGCTCGTCAAGGAGGGCTCGCTGCGCGTCCATGGCGGAGAGGGCAAGGAGCCGTCAAGAAACCCTAAGCCAGGCAGCCCCTTGCTTCACTTTCTTTACCCTTTCCTCAGGACGATTTGGATTTGGGCTCGTCCTAGTAGAATCTAGGAACAGACGAAGATAAGGCGCGTTTGGTTTTAGTCACTAATTTTTAGTCTTCTGGTTTAGAGCAACTTAAATAGTTTTACAAAATACTCCTTAAATCAATAATTATAAAGTTAAACCTGTCGGGGACCATAATTAGGGAACCCTCAAGGCTCCTAATTCTCAGCTGTAACCCCATCAGCATAAAGCTGCAAAGGCCTGATGGTGCGATTAAGTCAGGTATCAGTCCATTCGAGGGACTCGATCACGTCTCACCCGAGCCTAGCCGCGGACAAGGGCAGCCGACCCCGGAGGATCTCCGCCTCGTCCGAGGCCCCCCTCCAGCGGCGAACATATTTCCGGCTCGCCCGAGGCCCTGTCTTCGTCAAGAAGCAACCCTGACCAAATCGCCGCATCGACCGACCAAATCGCAGGAGCATTTAATGCAAAGGTGGCCTGACACCTTTATCCTGACGCGCGCCCCTCAGCCGACAGAGCCGAAGTGACCGCCGTCACTTCGCCGCTCCACTGACCGGTCTGACAGAAAGACAGCGTCGTCTGCGCCGCTCCGACTGCGGAGCCACTTGACAGAGTGAGGCTGACAGGCAGTCAGGCCCGGCCGCAGGCACCATAGGAAGCTCCGCTCCGCCCGACCCAGGGCTCGGACTCGGGCTAAGCCCCGGAAGACGGCGAACTCCGCTCCGCCCGACCTAGGGCTCGGACTCGGGCTAAGCCCCGGAAGACGGCGAACTCCTCTCCGCCCGACCCAGGGCTCGGACTCGGGCTAAGCCCCGGAAGACGGCGAACTCCGCTCCGCCCGACCCAGGGCTTGGACTCGGGCTCAGCCCTAGAAGACGACGAACTCCGCTCCGCCCGACCCAGGGCTCGGACTTGGGCTAAGCCCCGGAAGACGGCGAATTCCGCTCCGCCCGACCCAGGGCTCGGACTCGGGCTAAGCCCCAGAAGACGACGAACTCCGCTTCGCCCGACCCCAGAACTCGAACTCCGCCCTGGCCTCAGCCAACGGCCTCCGCCTCGCCCGACCTAGGGGCTCGGACTTGACCTCGACCTCGGAGGAGCCTCCACATCGCCCAACCTAGGGCGCGGGCCGGCCACGTCAACGGGAGGCGCCATCATTACCCTACTCTAAGCTGACTCAGGCTACGGGGAACAAGACCGGCGTCCCATGGCCATCTGGCTCGCTCCGCCAGATAGGCAATGATGGCGCCCCGCACGCTCCCTGACGATGGCGGCTCTCGGCCCCCTTACGGAAGCAAGAGGACGTCAGCAAGGACTCGACAGCCCCGACAGCTGTCCCTCCGCCAGGCTCCAGCGCTCCTCCGACGTCCACGACATCACACAAACCGGGCGCCAAAACCTCTCCGGCCGCCACGATGGCATGTACTTAGGGCGCTAGCTCTCCTCCGCTAGACACGTAGCACTCTGCTACACCCCCCATTGTACACCTGGATCCTCTCCTTACGCCTATAAAAGGAAGGATCAGGGCCCTCTTAGAGAGGGTTGGCCGCGCGGGGACGAGGACGAGACAGACGCCCGCTTGGAGCCACTCGCTCCCTCTCCCGCGTGGACGCTTGTAATCCCCTACTACAAGCGCACCCGACCTGGGCGCGGGACGAACACGAAGGCCGCGGGATTCCCACCTCTCTCACGCCGGTCTTCGGCCACCTCACTTCCCCCCTTCACGCTCGGCCTCGCGTCGACCCATCTGGGCTGGGGCACGTGGCGACATTCACTCGTCGGCTTAGGGACCCCTCCGGTCTCGAAACGCCGACAGTTGGTGCGCCAGGTAGGGGCCTGCTGCGTGTTGACGAACAGCTTCCCGTCAAGCTCCAGATGGGCAGTCTCCAGCAACCTCTCCAGCACGGGACGGTGCTCCGTTTCGGGAGTCTTGAGTTCATGTCCCTCGACGGCAGCTACGACATGATACTCCTTCCACCGCCGGGCGACAGCGACAATGGCGGCCGACAGTCCGCCCGCCGGCGGCGGAATCGACGACGTCTTCCTCGCGTGGTGGAAGAACAACATTCGAGCTCACCCTGTCCTCTCCCCCGCCGACGGAGGAGGAGGCGGGGCAACCAAGGCCAAGCAGGAGGCAGCGCCTCGTCGGCTGTCGAGCGAGTCGACGGTGCCAGCGCCCTAACGGGGGGCGCGTCAGGCATCGACCTCGCGTTTGAGACGAGGACGAGTGTCGTCTCCCCGCAACGCGCCGATTCCGGGCAAACGGGCGACGCCCGAGGTCGACACAAGCTCACGCCCCCCTGGGAGGGGCCATTCGTCATTGCCAAAGTTCTGAAGCCCGGAACGTACAAGCTGGCCAACAGTCAAGGCGAGGTCTACAGCAACGCTTGGAACATCCAACAGCTACGTCGCTTCTACCCTTAAGATGTTTTCAAGTTGTTCATATACCTCGCTCCCACGCAAAGTTTAGTCATCAAGGAAGGGTCGACCTCGCCTCGGCAAAGCCCGACCCTCCCTCGGGGGCTAAAAGGGGGGAACCCCCTCTGCGTCGAATTTTTTCCTCGAAAAAAGATCCTTTCTGCCAGAACGTCTTTCGTGCTTTTTGACTACTTCGAAAGTGGATCCTGAAGACGACGGAGTACACGTAAGCAGCCAAGGCTGACCGAGCTGATGGACTCCTACGCCTCCGGGATACGGATACCTCACTCATCACCTTCTGCGATAAGTAACTCACGTTCGGATAAGTGATTCCGCGGACCGAACAAGTCTTCACGTTCGGAAGCTCTTCTGCCGGAGCGATTCTTTGAGCCTTCTCGACTGCGTCGGTGACAGAACCCCATGGACGGGTAAGAGTGCGCGTAAGCGGCAAGGCCGACCGAGCCGAGGGACTCCTACGCCTCCGGGATACGGATACCTCACTCATCACCTTCCGTGAGAAGCAACTCTCGCTCGCACAAACAATTCCGTTACCGACAAAAAAGTCCAGATACTCGAAACAAGAGGAAAAGAGACGCAGCTTTACAACATGGCGAGGGTGTGTTTTGGCCTCGGCAGCCGCAGAAAACACACGCTACAAGATAATCCGATCCTGCAGGCTTGGATCTTGACGGCTGAAAAGAGCAGCAGCACCCTCGGCGTCGATAACACCTTCGGCGAGGTCCGACCTAGCCTTGGACGGCGACGCGGTCCGAGGGTCTCCGCCCTGAAGGACAACGTCATCACCAAGCCCGGGCCATCGCCGCCAGGGTCTTCTCCGAGAATCCGGCCCGAGCAGGCAGCTCGGCCGGTCACCCCGGGGCCTCGGCCAGCTGTCCCCCAAGGACATCAGCCCGGCCCGAGGCCTCGACAGATCAATTCCGGCGTCGGTCCCGCTAACGGACGACCCGACCAGGCTCCGGCCGACCAGGTCTTCTTTTCGAGCCAACTCTGCCTCTGTTCGCACTGACACCGCTACCCCTGGCCTCGGCTCATCGAAGAGCGGCCGAGGGTTTCCTTTAACTAAGCAAGGGAAGCCTCGGACAACAAGGCTGACCGAGCCGAGGGACTCCTACGCCTCCGGGATATGGATACCTCACTCGTCACCTTTACACGGGGCGACTCACGCTTGGTGAAGCGGTTCAGACAACCAACAGGCGAGTCTTAGTGCTCGAAAATAAGGAAAAAACACGGCTCCGTGCCGAAACTACATACATGTTCAGGTCTCGACAGCCACAATGAACAAAAACACTGGCATTCAAAGTGCCATTACAAACGGAACTCCGGTTCCACCTCCGCAAGTACGAACAACCCCACTCGATGGCGGGGGGAGCCTACGGAGCAACGGAAGACTGACGGGCGGCTTGCCGTCGCCCGCTCCGGCAGCAACGACAACGACCCCCGCTCCGGGTGGCCGAACTGTAGCAGCGAGGGCCCCAGGGCGGATGTCGCTGCAATCTTGCCCTCGCCCACGCCGACGCTCGAGGGGCGAGGACAAGTACAAAGAGCCGGAGGCCCAAAGCGCGGATGGTGGCGGTGATCCCGTCGGCAACGGGGACTTCTCGAGCCGCCCCCACCTCGGCACCGACGACAGGGGCCGTCAGCCCTCCGGCAGATCCCCACTCAGATCCTCCCGGACGAGTGGGGCATCGACCTCCGCGTGGAGACGCCGTACCGGTGCAAAGGCAGGACCGCCCCAGAACACGAACGCCGCCCTGGCAGCGCGCGACATCTTGGGCGGTCCTCCCGTGCACACGGCGCGGCAGCCGCTTTCCGGCAGGAGGGGGCACCGGGAGCTAAGCCGACGAGCCTGACGCGCTGAGGCTGACGACGCCAGCCGTCGACCAGCCCCGCGTTGTCGAAGTCCGACCCGCCCGCAGGGCTAGTGAGCGCCCTCTCCCTCGAACGCCGAAGGAGAGGCCGACCCACGAACCCGCGTAGGAGGTAGAGCTCCGGCTCAGCCCGGCCTCCACCCCAGCGAGGATGATGAACATCCTTGAAGCTGAGGGTGGGACCAAGATCGCAGCCCAGCTTGCTTCTCCCCACCCAGGGGCTGGTGGTCACCGTCTCGGGTGACCGCCGGCGGAGGGGTGCAGCCGGGCTGGCTGATGAAAATCCTTGAAGCCGAACGATGGCTGAAAGGTACCAACTCCCACGGAGTTGCGTTCCTCCAACGACGAGGCGAAAAGACGGCGGGTATCCCCCATCCGGGGGCTTGGAAGGTGGAAAGACACGATGCATAAGGGAGCGCGAAGACATGGTCGCCTCCCAAGGGGGTCACCCTCCTTTTAAAGGCGACTCTCCCTACTTGCGTCCTCAGCCGTCGTGGGCTGAGTCTTCTCCAACACGCTCCAAGGTCCTCCCCTACAGCACGGGGGCTGGGTCCCACACGTCATGCAAGCCGGTCCAGAGCAGAAGAAGCTAAACCGCCGTGCGCGGTGCGTGCAACCGCCCAGCGGTTACAAGCGGCTCTCCACTTTTGCCCAGACCAGCGGGCGAAAAGGCGGGCAGCCATGCAGGCGGCATGCAACCGCGCCAAGTGGGCGCACTTCTCCGACTCCCAACACGCCCAACATGGAGGCCAGGGCCCACGCGTCATGCAACCGGCGTGTCGAATGCTTCGTGCATGCAACTGCACCGCCACTTGCACCACCACCGCGCCTCCTCGACTGTGGAACCAATGCCGCGACTCGAGGCGACCCAGCGCACGACCCAGCAGCGCTAGCCTGGCGCGACAGTCAATGCGGCCAAAAATGGGCCGGCAGTAATGGCGGTGGCAGGCGGGCAGGAGCAGCGGTCACGTCGTCAGCCAAGCTTACGTCCCATCCGGGGGCAGCGAGAGAACCCTCTCTCACGGCGTGAAGACGACGCACCCGTGTTCCGTTCCTCGAACGGAACGCGCACGCGCGACGGCCGCCCCGCGAACCACTCGCCCCATCGCATTAACTCCGCGGTGGGACAGGCGGCGCCTCCGGCAGGAGAAGCGAGCGATGTTTCGCCTTCGCCATAATGACCGCATCAAAAAAGGTACGCTACGTCGTTCGATTTCGTATCCTTTTCCTTTTTTCCTCTTTCTCTCTCTTGCAACAGGGACCGGGAAAGGGGGATACCCCGAAAGGATCCTTCCCCGTGAAGGAACCAGGCTCCGAGCCTCCCTACTGATCAGAGGTTCGAAGGCTGGCCCCTCGGAAGGGTTCAACAGCCGCCTCAGAGCACGTGGGCTCCACACCCACTACTGGTCAGAGGTTCGAAGGCCGGCCCCTCGGAAGAGTTCAACGGCCGCCTCAGGCTACTCAGGCTCCGCGCCCACTACTGATCAGGGGTTCGAAGGCTGGCCCCCGAAGGGTTCACAGCCGCCTCAGACACAGAGCGAGGGATGACCATGGGTACGTTCGATACATAACCAAGGCTCGGGCTGCGCTCCCGAGGTACCCTAGGACATTTCCGAGACCAGCGAGAACGATCTTGTAATGGAATCCCATCAGAGGGAGGCATCGAGCCCTCGGACCCCATCGCCAGGGGACCGGGTCCGGCAGATCACCCGCAGGTACTTTTGGGCGCGCCTCTGGGCCTCTAGCCGACCCCTAACGAACGGGGCACAGACGTCCACTCGGATCACCCGCCTGCAGCTCACCGGAGACACCATGTTCGGCGCCCACGAGGGCAACATGGCGCTCTCACCCCCTCCTCCTTGCGGAAAGGCGACGCAGGGGCGTATGTAAAAAAGTCGAGTCTGTCCCTGATCGCCATCTCGCCCTGTGCAGAGGCTCGGGGGCTGCTCTCGCAAACCCGGCTCCGGCCACACCGTTGACAGCGTCAACATACCAGCCCGAGAACTTGGGACCCGACCGTACACCCGGGCTACGGCCAGCTCGCATGAGGGAACGACCACACCAGCCGAAGCATTGCGCGAGGCATTAAGACCTCGGAGGAGTCAAACCACTCCTCCGAGGCCTCGGGGGCTACACCCGGCGGGTGCGCTCGCGCGCACCCACCGGAACAAAACGCAACCGAGAAAGGTTGGTCCCCTTGCAAAAAAGTGCGACGAAAGCCTCCAAGCGAGTGCTAACACTCCCTTCGAGGCTCGGGGGCTACTGTCGAGGACCATAATTAGGGGTACCCTCAAGGCTCCTAATTCTCAGCTGGTAACCCCCATCAGCATAAAGCTGCAAAGGCCTGATGGGTGCGATTAAGTCAGGGATCAGTCCATTCGAGGGACTCGATCACGCCTCGCCCGAGCCTAGCCTCGGACAAGGGCAGCCGACCCGGGAGGATCTCCGCCTCGCCCGAGGCCCCCCTCCAGCGGCGAACATATTTCCGGCTCGCCCGAGGCCTTGTCTTCGCCAAGAAGCAACCCTGACCAAATCGCCGCACCGACCGACCAAATCGCAGGAGCATTTAATGCAAAGGTGGCCTGACACCTTTATCCTGACGCGCGCCCCTCAGCCGACAGAGCCGAAGTGACCGTCGTCACTTCACCGCTCCACTGACCGGTCTGACAGAAAGACAGCGCCGCCTGCGCCGCTCCGACTGCGGAGCCACTTGATAGAGTGAGGCTGACAGGCAGTTAGGCCCGGCCGCAGGCACCATAGGAAGCTCCGCTCCGCCCGACCCAGGGCTCGGACTCGGGCTAAGCCCCGGAAGACGGCAAACTCCGCTCCGCCCGACCCAGGGCTCGGACTCGGGCTAAGCCCCGGAAGACGGCGAACTCCGCTCCGCCCGACCTAGGGCTCGGACTCGGGCTAAGCCCCGGAAGACGGCGAACTCCTCTCCGCCCGACCCAGGGCTCGGACTCGGGCTAAGCCCCGGAAGACGGCGAACTCCACTCCGCCCGACCCAGGGCTCGGACTCGGGCTCAGCCCCAGAAGACGACGAACTCCGCTCCGCCCGACCCAGGGCTCGGACTTGGGCTAAGCCCCGGAAGACGGCGAATTCCACTCCGCCCGACCCAGGGCTCGGACTCGGGCTAAGCCCCGGAAGACGACGAACTCCGCTTCGCCCGACCCCAGAACTCGAACTCCGCCCTGGCCTCAGCCAACGGCCTCCGCCTCGCCCGACCTAGGGGCTCGGACTTGACCTCGGAGGAGCCTCCACATCGCCCAACCTAGGGCGCGGGCCGGCCACGTCAACGGGAGGCGCCATCATTACCCTACTCCAAGCTGACTCATACTACGGGGAACAAGACCGGTGTCCCATCTGGCTCGCTCCGCCAGATAGGCAATGATGGCGCCCCGCACGCTCCCTGACGATGGCGGCTCTCGGCCCCCTTACGGAAGCAAGAGGACGTCAGCAAGGACTCGACAGCCCCGACAGCTGTCCCTCCGCCAGGCTCCAGCGCTCCTCCGACGGCCACGACATCACACAAACCGGGCGCCAAAACCTCTCCGGCCGCCACGATGGCATGTACTTAGGGCGCTAGCTCTCCTCCGCTAGACACGTAGCACTCTGCTACACCCCCCATTGTACACCTGGATCCTCTCCTTACGCCTATAAAAGGAAGGATCAGGGCCCTCTTAGAGAGGGTTGGCCGCGCGGGGACGAGGACAAGACAGGCGCCCGCTTGGAGCCGCTCGCTCCCTCTCCCGCGTGGACGCTTGTAATCCCCTACTGCAAGCGCACCCGACCTGGGCGAGGGACGAACACGAAGGCCGCGGGATTCTCACCTCTCTCACGCCGGTCTCCGGCCACCTCACTTCCCCCCTTCGCGCTCGGCCTCGCGTCGACCCATCTGGGCTGGGGCACGCGGCGACATTCACTCGTCGACTTAGGGACCCCCGGTCTCGAAACGCCGACAAAACCAAAAACTCCTCTCCAATAGTTCTTTAAATGAAATTACTAAATTTAGCTACTTCTTGTCTAATCTCATTTTCTCCCTATATTTAACAATCATTTACCAACTCCTCCGATAGCCTGACGATAATTTTTATATTTTTGTGCCTTTTCCACATTATAGTAAAGATATACTAACATAGTCCATGTATCAGACGATAGGTAGTCAGATAGAGATTAAACAATTACTAATGCAATAGCCTCATGTGCACATGTCAAAATTAAAAGATATATTAACATAGTCCAATGCAATATGTTATCGCTGATGGTCCCACTTAAACTTTTGATATGCTAATTTTTAACATATTTAGAAATTAATATATAGAGAACTACGGGAGGAGATGAGTTTTTTTATTTCTTATATTATTTGAGGACTTGCTAAACCTAGTATTTAGGTAGTATAATTATACATAACTACTAGAGTTGCTCTTAGTTCTCATTGTTTGCTAAATGTAAGGACTAACATCATCTCGAACAATAAACTTTAATATAGAGTTCTAAAATTGGAAATAGGATCATATTTAGAGTATTTAGAGCCTTAAAATAAATTTCTACTCCAACGGTTAGGCCTTAAATAATGATATTTAGGATATAAATTATGTTATTATAAAATAAATGGTTGGAGATTAAGGGTCTACTAGCCAGTTACCCGTGCTTTGCTACGGTTGTTATATATCATATAAATAGGTATTGAGATATTTATTTAAATATAATTATTGTTTATTCTAAATACTAAGGTATGTGTAGTTTGGTGGTTAGCCCCAAATTTCTAGAATAGGAGGGTGTGGGTTTAAGTGCTTGCTTTGCACTATTTTTTACGCGGTGTGGTAGATATGCATGTGGGGTCGGGTGTAATGCCCAAAATTTGGGTGGAATAAATAAACATATAATAAAGTCTTGGAATTTATGAAGCTCTATGTGATTACCTTTTCTTTTTTTACATATTCAAATATTAGGCCCAATTTAAACAACGGACAATTGTATAAATAAAATAAATTTGTATTCAAATTTGTAATACAAGTTTGAGTTTGAAATATTGAAATAGGAATAAAACACAAAAAGAAAGAAAAGGGAAAGGAAAGAAAAGAAAAGAAAAGAAAAGAAAAAAGAACTGATCTACGCCTGGGCCACCTCCTCTCGGCCCACCTTTACTCCATGCACAACTCACCTTTGGGCTCACGCGTGTACTGTGCGATCGTGCCCTTGCTCTCACTGAACACTAGGGCCTGGGTGCTAGCCCTCTCCCGCTTGCCTTGCGCCGTGTCACCCAATGTGGGCACCGACAGATGGATCCGGGTGGGTAGTCGCCCTTGCGCTCGCAAGCGCGACTACGTTCGCCGACACTTGGGCCCGGATCGTCATGGCATCTTCTTCCCCCCTCCACGCGTAACAAACAACACCGGGTTGTTGAGCTTTTCCCGGCACCGAATCAACACAAGTCTGTTATGGTTCGGTTTTCGAGGGACTATGTGAACTAAGCCTTATCTTCCCTTGGGCCATCCACGTCAGTGCCGTTGAAAGCCACCACCACCGAGGGGAGTGCACCATGACGGAGTCAAGGGATGCAGGGTGGGTGGAGGCAAGCCGCCGCCATCATACCTCCACTTTGGGGTCGTTCGAGGGCCAGGGAAGGGCTCTGGATCTGTGCCTAGGCGTGTGGCATGGGCGCGTGGGATAGCCGGGACTAGAACTCGATCCGAGCGATGGCAATGACTCATAGGATCAGTACCGTCGTCGCGGACCCGCCACCTCGCAACAACAACCTCACCTCCGCTCTGATCCAAGGTGAGAGACTTCCCATATAGTCTGTCATGTCCTTCACTACGTGTACCACTATTTGGTTGCGAGTTTGGTCGTTGGGTCCCCTGATGGGCGAGTCACAGCAATGGCGCCGCCGCGACATGTTTCCGCCGCCTCATTTGACCACTGGGGGGAGGGCCATGCGCAGTTGGGCGTTAGATCATGGGGCACGACGGGGATTAGATCTGTACGAATCCCCTTCACCTGATTGATCCTAGTCGTTGGATGATAATCGGACCATTCCGTATCAATTGTAGCCTAGGTGGGTTGTGGGGCATCGATTTTCGATCGGGCGACCCAAGTAACGTACCAGTTCGCTTTATGTTATCTTTGATTTGTGCGCTCGGATGGTGATCCAACGGACCTAATTACAGCATACCCCTTCACGCTGCAAACATTATAAAGAGCCCCTCAATTTTGTGATAATCAACCTGTAGTCCCCTTTAACATAAAGACTGTCACAATTAGGTCCTTGGTTCTTACAAATCCAACCCTGAGCTTTAAGATAATATGAGCCGCAGTCCAAATAAGCACCAAATTTAATCAAATAAATCTAAATGTGAATTTTAGTAAAGAAATTAATCCCTAGAAACTTAGAAAATCTATAACTCTTTCGTTTTAACTCTGATTTGACTCGTTCCAATTGTGTTAGCTTCATATTAAAATTGTCTACACATTAAAACATTATTTGTCATGTTTTTTGGGATAATTAAATGATATTTTATCATGTGCTCATTAGAGTTACTTTTCTAATTAGAAGTAAATACAATGCTTTACACCTATAACTAGGCTTTGACTAAAAGATGACCTCCGACCAAGTTATAACTTAGTTAAAGTTGGGTCATCTATTTCTTTTTAATCTTATCTCAACTGAATTATATTAAATAAAATAGAGTATATATTATCACTATTGAATCATCTAAAGCTTCAACAAATCATATCTTCATAACCATAACTCCGATTTTAGTGGTTCTCGAGCCTGCGATTTCGTAGCGATGCGTAGACCATTATTATGTAGTTTGTTCTCTTGTTTGGTGTGATGTTTATTTTTGCCTACACTATGTTTGTTTGTATTGTTGCGAGTTGACAAGCAGGTGACCGAGGAGCCCGAAGCATAGCAGGTTGAAGATTCTGAGCAGGAGCTCGCTGAAGGCAAGTTGTGCCCTTGACCACTCTTCATTACCTAATAATGTTCTCTATAATCACTGTGACATGCTTAAGTTAATTTGATGGGACCTAATAGGTTGCCCTAGTTTGATTTATCTCATACCTTGCATGCAAATGAATTATTGGGTAGTTTGGCTATGCTCTACTTGGTTTTTGGGAAGTAATGATATATGACATATGATCATGCTTTACTGTTGTTACTGGATTATTTATTGTTCATGATAAGATTATGATGTTAATTAGAACATGGAGCTTAACTTGAAATAATAGTGCTACCATAAGGGTGGAATGGAACACCCTTGGCCAAGTAATTAGGAAAGCTAGGGAGAGACTATCTTACCTGAAAGGGGCAAGCGGGGAGCGTGTCGCTGCAAAGTATAGGGATGTCCTCGAGTCAGACTGTCTATAAAGGTTTTCGAATGGATGATTCATATGCTTCCTTCTTCCTGAATCTATATCGGGTTTTCTCGAACTAGTGAAACTTTGGAAATGCCTCGTAGTGCTACCCTTCCTCGTCTCCTCGGTAGAGATGAATGGGAATTCTAGGCCCCTTGGCATATGCGTAACATGACTTGTGGGTAAAGATGTGCAACCTCTGCAGAATGTAAAACTGGTGTATTAGTCGTGCTCGTGGTCAAGAGCGAATTAGGACTATCGCATGATTTACCCGGGTGTGCCTACGGTATTTTGGTGACACTTTGTTCATTGAGCCAAGTGGTTTTGGTTTTTGGAACTAGGTGAACATGTGTGATCTTTGCAAGGGGCTGAAAAATGAACTTAGGGAAAATCTGATTTTTCTTTTGAGCTCTCTACTTCAGTAACCTTTTTGGGGTTTGTGTGGAACATTTTTGGGTAACCTTCATACTATTTCTTGTAGATATTTTTGTGAGCTATAACTTTTATAAATGGACCAAGTCATGATAAGGTCATTTACATTGCCTTCTTAATCTCTTTTGGTGCTCTATTTGTTTAAAGTGGATGGATTTAGGGATTAAGAACTTCTCCCCTTTTTATGTGTATGATAAGGCTAAGGTAGGTATTCTAAGATGATTAACACTTAGTTAGAACCTTGCTTCTCAAGTTTGGTGTCTCTTGCTCAAACTAAACCACATGTGATAATAGGTTAAGGGTGTGAGTGCTGAGTAGAAACCCTGAGTAACACTTGGGGTGTTACATTAACATATTGTACAATATTTGCAACCATTTTGTTTTTGATTTCAAAGCTTTTGAAATATTTTGAAAGACTTTGTAAGCATTTCTCAAGTTTGAAAATTTCTTCCATTTTCTCAAATGCTTTTTCTTTGGTCAAACAAAACCAAGTTTCAATATTTCACACTTAGATCAACTTTTTCTCCCCTTTGGCATAAAGATGTCTCCTCTTAGCTTTCAAGAGGATTTTCACAAGTTTTGGAAAAATAAATTGAAAAAGTTTGACAGTCTCAAAGTGGTGTGGTCCATTTGTTTTGGCAATAATTTCTCCCCTTTGGCATCGAGCACCAAAAATGGAGACAATTTGTATGGCCTTATTAATAAGAATATGACACTTAAAACTAAGATTCGAGCAAGGGATCTTTGATACTGATCAAATCTATAGTGGAAACACTTTTCTTGCCCACAAATCCATTTCCTTCCAGTTTGAGACTAAGCACACAATATAGACTTGAAAACAACATTAGTCTCAAAGATTTAAAATGTAGAGTATTGTTCCCCATAAATATGTGCATACAAGTGATGAATACTTGTTGAATAAATGCAATTGGACTTGTGAGGCCTGGGGAGTCAGGTTCTTGAAAGGGAAATGTGCCCTTGGGCCATTTATATAAATGTTTTGGTGATTAGATGTCCAACACATATTATTTTAGTGGATATGTGCTAAAGTGCTAAAGAGATGCAAATCAAGAATCAAGGTATGTCTCTAGCCTTAGTGAATTGTTTTTGGTACTAACATATTCCTCTAAGTGCTAGGACCCTTATCAAACAAAATGAGATTGGATTGGAGAAGGTTGGCAGTGCCCAACCAGACTTGCACCAGCCTGCAGGCTCACCGGACTGTCCGGTGTGCACCAGACAGTGTCTGGTGCGCAGACTGGCGCGCCAACAAACTCGCTGCTCTCAGGAATTGTTGGGGACGCTGCGGCTAAAATTCACCAGACTGTCCGGTGAGCCAGTAGCGCCCGCGCCAACGGTCGGCAGCGAAATCAGCGCGCAATCAGCTAGCGACGCGTGGCCCGGGCTAAGGGTCACCAGGCCACACCGTATTGTCCGGTGTGCCAAGGGGACCCTAGCTGCAACGGTCAGCTTCACTAAATAAGGAAGGAAATCATGCACTGTTCATGTCCGGTGCGCCCACGGGCAGAAGGCAACTATTGCCTACCAAATGGAGCTCCAACGGCTACTAGCTGCCTTGGGGGATAAAAGGGACCCCTAGACACATGGAGCAGTACACCAAGCACCTCTTGAACATCCTAAGACGCCAAGTCCTCGCATTTGCGCATTTGATACACTATGTTAGAGATTTGAGCACTTTTCTGAGTTGTAACTCTGTTGTGTTGCTTTCCTGTGCTCGCTCTAGTCTTGTGTGCATGTTAGTGCTGCGACTCTCGCTTTGGTGTGTGTGTGTTGTTATTCTAGCCTTATTCCCGTGCTCATTCGAGATCTTTTGTGTAAGGGTGAGAGACTCCAACTTGTGGAGATTCCTCACAAAGGGGATAAACTTGAGATAAAGATAACCGTGGTATTTAAGTAGATCATTGGATCACTTGAAAGGGTTTGAGTGGAACCCTCGTCCGTTGGGACGCCACAACGTGGACTAGGCAAGTGTTCCACTTGGCCGAACCACGGGATAAAAATCGCTGTGTCACCTGTTATTATTCTTGTGCGATTCTCTCTACTTCTACCCACTTTATAATTGCTCTAATTTTAATACTCATCTTGTGAAGAGCAATTAAGTGAAGAAGTTATCTCCCTCTATAGTCATAGCACCTTGGTTTTGACTTCACTAACATCTCATAAACCAAGTTTGTGTTGTTTAATCTTGATTTTTACAGGATCACCTATTCACCCCCCCCCCTCTAGGTGCTCTCAATCGGTATCAGAGTTGTACTCTTCATTCAGGGACTAACCGCCCAAAGAGATGGATCCTAAAGGTAAGGCGATGGTGATCAACGACAAGGAGAAGGAGACCATCTACGTCTACGAGCTGAAAGGCGATAAGCCCACTGACTCAGGCTCGAGTCACAAGAAAAGGGATGGGAAGAAGAAGCAGCACATAAAGAAGATCATCTACTACGACAGCGATGCCTCCTCCTCTTTGCTAAGGCATGACGACGACGAAGACTCTTCGTCGAAAAAGAAAACGATTAATCAAAACTATTCTTTTGGTTATTCTCGCATCCCTTATAATTCGAATGCCCATTTATTATCTATTCCACTCGGAAAACCCCCACACTTTGATGGAGAAGACTATTCGTTTTGGAGTCATAAAATGCGTAGTCATTTATTTTCTCTCTATCCTAGTATTTGGGAGATTGTTGAAAATAGAATGCATTTCGATAACACTGATAATCCTATATTTATTAATGAGCAAATACATAAGAATGCTCAAGCTACTACTGTTTTGTTAGCATCTCTTTGCAGGGATGAATACAACTAAGTCAGTGGCTTAGACAATGCCAAGCAAATATGGGATACCCTCAAGATCTCTCACGAGGGTAACGATGCCACCATGATTACTAAGATAGAACTAGTGGAAGGCGAACTTGTGAGATTTGCCATGATAACGGGAGAGGAGCCAACTCAAACTTACAGCAGGCTCAAGACCCTGGTGAACAGGATTCGAAGCTATGGAAGTACAAGATGGACGGATCATGACGGCGTCCGACTCATGCTAAGGTCATTTACTGTCATTGAACCTCATCTTGTAAATTTTATCCGTGAGAATCCTAAGTACACCAAAATGACGCCTGAGGAAATTCTCGGAAAATTCATGAGCGAGCGCATGATGGTGAAGGAAGCAAGGTATGTGGACGATGTTGCAAATGGACCGCTTCCTCTCTACGAGTCGTAGCCCATTGCTCTCAAAGCAACAAGTAGCAAGGAGGTGCTACCTAGCAAGGTAGCACAAGTGGTGGTTGCTGGGCTCAACGAGGACGAAATGGCGCTTATAATCAAGCGCTTCAAGACCGCCTTGAAGGGACGCAATGAGTATCCCAACAAGAACAAATCAAGGGGAAAGCGCTCCTGCTTCAAGTGCGCTAAGTCTGGTCATTTTATAGCACAATTCCCGATAATGACAATGACCAGGCACAAGAAAAGAAAGGGAAGAAGTAAAGGAAGAAGAACTACGAGAAGGCAAAGGGTAAGGCGCAGATTGGAAAAGAATGGGACTCAGACTATTCTTCATCCGACTCCGATGATGAAGGACTAGCTGCCTCGGCCTTCAACAAGTCCTCCCTCTTCCCCAACGAACGCCACACGTGCCTCATGGCTAAGGAGAAGAAGGTACGTACACAAGATACACATAAGTACACTTCTTCTAGTAATGAGGAATCTTCTGATGATGAAGTAGATTATAGTGATCTATTTAAGGGATTAGATAGATATAAAGTAGATAAAATAAATGAATTGATTGATGCTCTTAATGAAAAAAGATAGGCTACTAGAAAAGCAAGAAGATATTCTTTATGAGGAACATGATAAATTTATTAATGTTCAAAAATCTCTTGCTCTAGAAATTAAGAAAAATGAACTATTGTCTTTTGAGTTGTCTATTTGCCATGATTCTATTTCTAGTCTTAAAAGCTTAAATGCTTATTTAAATGTTAAGCTAGAAAAAGTGAATGCCACTAGTTCATATGTGGAGCATGTGTCTATTTGTAAAACATGTAAAAGATTTTGATATTGAAGCTTGCATTAAACATGTCTCTACCATTCTTAATTTGAATAATGATGTTGCAAGTCTTAATGCTCAACTTAAGACTTGCAAGGATAATTATGAGAAATTAAAATTTTCTAGGGACGCCTACACCATTGGTAGACACCCCTCTATTAAGGATGGAGTTGGTTTCCAAAAGGGAACCAAGAACTTAACAAGCCAAAAGACCTCCACTCTCAACAAGGAGAAAGGGAAGGCTCCTTTGGCTAGTCGCTCTCAAAAGAACCATACTTATCTTTATGCTCATGATAAGAAAATTTCTAGTATTGCTCATCATGATAGGTGTCATAATCATGTTTTTTACCTGTATGTCATGATGCTGCTTTTAATTTTCATGCCATGTTTGCATCTAGTTCCTCACATGTTCATGGTAGGAATAGATCTAGGTGCCATCATGTTGCTTCTCATGCGCCTAGAAGGGCATCAACTGGACCAACTATGCTTTATCAAACATATGATGCTTCATTTGTACTGTTATGAAAAATGATAAAGTAGTTGCTAGAAGTTTGGGACCTAAATGCAAGAGAGGCAAAACTTGCATCTGTGTTCCAAAATATATTGTGACTAACTTCGTAGGACCCAACAAGAGTTGGGTACCTAAAACCCAAGTTTAATTACCTTGCAGGTTTATGCATCCGGGGGCTCAAGTTAGATCATTGATAACGGATGCACAAACCACATGACGAGGGAGAAGAAAATGTTCACCTCCTACGTCAAGAACAGGGATTCCCAAGATAATATCATCTTTGGAGATGGGAACCAAGGCAAGGTCAAGGGTTTGGACAAAATAGCCATTACTGCCGAGCATTCAATTTCAAATGTGTTTCTAGTAGAATCGCTCAGGTACAATTTGTTGTCTGTAAGCCAATTATGTCATATGTGTTATAATTGCTTATTTACAAATATTAATGTATCTGTCTTTAGAAGAAGTGATGGTTCATTAGCTTTAAGGGTGTATTAGACGGCAAGCTCTATTTAGTTTATTTCTCAAAAGAGAATGACGATCTAGATGCATGCTTAATCGCTAAGACTAATATGGGCTGGCTCTGGCACCACCGTCTAACACATGTTGGGATGAAGAACCTTCATAAGCTTCTAAAGGGAGAACATATGTTAGGACTAACTGATGTCTGTTTTGAGGAAGATAGACCTTGTGCAGCGTGCCAGGTAGGAAAATAGGTGGGAACTACTCATCAAAGCAAGAACGTCATGATGACATCAAGACCACTGGAACTCCTACATATGGATCTCTTCTGGGCCCATTGCTTATCTTAACATCGGGGGGAAGTAAGTACGGTATTGTAATTGTTGATGATTTTTCCCGCTTCACTTGGGTGTTCTTTTTGCAGGATAAAACTGAAACCAAGGAACATTAAAGCGCTTCCTAAGAAGAGCTCAAAATAAGTTTGAGCTAAAAGTGAAAAAGATAAGGAGCGATAATGGATCTGAGTTCAAGAACCTTCAAGTAGAAGAGTATCTTGAGGAGGAAGGCATCAAGCATGAGTTCTCCGCTCCCTACACACCACAACAAAATGGTGTGGTAGAGAGGAAGAACAGGACGCTCATTGACAAGGCGAGAACTATGCTTGGAGAGTACAAGACGCCTGAGCAGTTTTGGTCGAAGGTGTGAATACAACTTGCCATGCCATAAATCGGCTCTATCTGCATCGACTCCTCAAGAAGACATCATACGAACTCCTAACTGGTAACAAACCCAACGTATCTTTCGTGTATCTGGGAGCAAATGCTACATCTTGGTAAAGAAAGGTAGACATTCGAAGTTTGCTCCCAAAGTTGTAGAAGGGTTTTTACTAGGTTATGACTCAAATACAAAGGCATATAGGGTCTTCAACAAATTATCGGGTTTAGTTGAAGTCTCTAGCGACGTTGTATTTGATGAGACTAATGGCTCTCCAAGTGAGCAAGTTGATCTTGATGATGTAGATGAGGATGAGGTTTCGATGGCTGCAATGATCTTGATGATGTTTGTTTCTTCTATTGAGCCTTTCAGGGTAGAAGAAGCCTTGCAGGATCTGGACTGGGTGTTAGCCATGCAGGATGAGTTCAACAACTTCAAGAGAAATGAAGTTTGGAGCCTGGTGCCACGTCTGAAACAAAATGTTGTGGGAACCAAGTGGGTGTTCCGCAACAAGCAAGACGAACACGGCGTGGTGATAAGAAACAAGGCTCGACCTGTGGCAAAAGGTTATGCCCAAGTCGCAGGTTTGGATTTTGAGGAGACCTTTGCTCCTGTAGCTAGGCTAGAATCAATTCTCATATTATTGGTGTTGGGGACTTGTTCTCAACTGCTACAAATTAAGAACAAGGCAACACAGAAAAAAGTTAATGGTAAATATTCTTCGTCCTTCGAAGCGTTATTTCCCTTAAGATATAACGATCTTCAGACGAAGGTCATGAAGGACATACCTTCATCATTATAATTTATACCGATAAAAGGAGAAGCATATGAAACATGAGAGAATAACGTGAATAATCATATAACATTAATATGTGCCTTTTATTATATAATCATGAAAGAATAAGAGCAATAGTGAATTACATTTGTACCTTCGGCTTGGCAAAAGACAAAGATACAAGCGTGATGCAAGAGCGTGTACCAGTCAGCGTGAACAGTACGGGGGTACTGTTCATCTATTTATAGACACATGATACAGCCTGTGAAAAATTACAATTATGCCCCTCATAAAAGTTTACAACACTGACTCAGACCTTTATGGATTGAAAGGTCATTCTATCTTTAAGTCGGTTTGTAATACCGAAGCTTCATGAAGGGGAACCTTCGGTCATCTCTTGCGGACAGCTTCCGCCGAAGCTGCTTCTTTCTACGGGACCTTCGGCGTGACGGAGCATGGACCCCAACAGTAGCCCCTTTCGCGGCGCTAGATCGTTTTTCGTAACGAGCTTGATCCGTGAAAAAAGTCTCTTAAGCTTCGGGAAGCCGAAGGTCCAAAAAACACCTTCCCTGAGCTCGTTGTCGAGAAACGATTTAGTTTCTGAGCGCGTGGCAGTCCCACCTTGTAGAGTTACTGTTTGGTCTCTGCGGTCCACCGTGCAGCGAGTGCAGGCGACTATCCGCCTGGTGTAAAAATCCTGGCGTTTCGCCTTCTTACCTGCAGCACTATATAAACAGACAGGTAGGTGTGAAGTTACCACAACATTCATTGCTATTTGCACTGTTTTGCTGCCAAAATTTTTAACCATAGCCGAAGCTTGACTCTCGGAATCGAACGAAGCTCCAACTTGAAGTCTGCTTCGTCAGAAGGAAAGACTTCGGAAGAAAAAAGTATTCAATTTCCACAAACTCAGAATTAAATGGCCAGAGTGCGGTCTACCGCTAGGGTTGAGCGTGAGGGGGGCGAAGTTGAAGGTTCGGAGACTGTTCCCATCTCCGAAGCAATGCAACGATCCGGACTGGTAACTTCGGAAGGAACCCCCACTGTTGAAGCGGAACAAGCAACTGCCGAAGCAGAAGAAGAGAACATTAAAGAAACCGATCCCGAAGATGATTATCGCATTGCCATGCCCAGTAAGCCCAGCCACTTGGACTTCGGAAAATCGACCGTTTCGAAGGCTGATCTCTCCAAGATGGTAAAGTCAGGTTATTTCAGTGAGAGTCAGAAGAAGCTACTTCGCTTCGGGGGGGAAGAAACTACCCCGAAGCCAGAAAAGGATGAAATAGTCATTTTCAAGAGCTTTCTAAAGGCTGGGTTGAGATTCCCCCTTCATAGGATTATTGCAGATGTATTGAAGAAGTTTGGTATCTACTTTCATCAGTTGACTCCTAACGCTATCGGCAGGCTTAGTGTTTATATCTGGGCCCTCCGAAGCCAGGCGGTGGAGCCGTTTGCCGACAGCTTTTGTCGAGTTCATGAGCTGCATTACCAGACGAAGGCTAGAAAAGATGGATTACATGATAACTTTGGTTGCTACAATTTTGCCTATCGGAAAACCACAAAGTTTCCTTTAATCAGTTACCGAAGCAAATGGCCGGCAGGCTGGAAATCAGAATGGTCTTATGTGAAAGTTGACGAAGACCAAGAGAAGCTGGTACAAAGCCCTCTTGAATTGATCTTCGGAGAAACAAGACCACGATGCCAAATGTCATTAGAAGGTTCCACTTGGGCTGCACTGGCTGAGTTTAAAATTATTTCAAAGCATATCAGTACTAGGGACCTGGTTCAAGAGTTCTTGGCCTTCAGGGTTTTTCCTACTTTAAAAGAATGGGAAATGCCGAAGCTAGAGGGGGAGAAGAAAGAAGGGGAACTTGTGCGGTTACCTTACTATTACAAGTTTAAGAAATACTTTAAAAAACCTTGCCAAGAGTGGCTGGACACAGTTGAAATAATGTGCAATGAAATACTCGGTAATTACTCCAAAAAAGAAGATCAGTTGATGACCGCGGCCTTCGGTACCCGTCCGAAGCGAAGACTGAATCGAGTGCTGGACGCCTTGGGTTTTGAATACCCTGACTACGAAAATCTGAATAAAGGTGCCGAAGGTCGGAAAAGGAAAAGGGGAGCCGAAGCTTTAAATGAAGATGAGGAAGAACCACCAAAAAAGAAGAATATTCCGAAGAAGAAGAAAATATCATCTCCGAAGCAAAAAATATCTGACGAAGAGGAGACTCCCGCATCACGCTCTGCCACTGACGTGGAAGAGATTTTAAAGGTAATGACTGAATCCCTGCCTGCGAAGCTAAGTCCATTGGGGCCTCAACTGACAAAGTTTTTTCAGAAGGAAAAGGAGCCCAAAAAAACGAAGAAAACAACTAAAACAAAGAGACAAAGAATCATCGCAGTGACAGAAGTCATTGACAAGACACCACCGAGAGCTTCAGCTCAAAAGATACCAGCGGCTGAAGAAATAACAAATATTGAAATCCCACCTTCGGAGGTCGCAGCTGCCGAAGCTACCTCACCTGAAGGTTTGCACTTGGAAAGCACAATTGAACATATCGACAAAATACTGCTAGACATGGCCACAGAAGAAGCTGCTGCTGCCGCCGAAGAGGCCATGGCCGCAGTGTCTGGGAAAGGAAAGGAAACTGTTGACGAAGCTTCAGAGGACGAAGCCTTCATGTTCCAAAATTTAGTTGGAGAAGAATTATCAAAAACCGAAATAGAAGAGCTTAAAGAGTATGCCAAATCCTGCGGATATAAACCAGGAGCACTCCTCTTCGGGGGTATTGATGATGAAAAATTAGACTACATTCGGGATCAAACTGGAGCTAAGGTCATCGGTACTCTATCAAAGAGTATCGGTTTTCCGAAGCTGGAAATGGACATTAGCCGCTACCGACGACAACATATCGTTGGTAGTTTGTTTTATTCCAATTTCAAGGTGAACTACTATTCCCTTGACTTTTATTGTTTTCAACAATGTAGACCTGTCTTAACGAAGGTTGTTTACGTGCAGAGTATGCTGCTGAGCAAGGCTTTGAAAATGCAGCAAGATCTGGAAGACAAAAAGCACGAGGTTATAATTGAAAATTTAGAGAGCAAAATAAAAGAGCAATTAGCTACTATTGAAAAGAAGAACTTTGAGCTTCAGACAACTGAAGGCTTATTGGCAGAAGCCGAAGCTAAAATAGCGGAATTGAATACGAAGCTTCTCTGCCAATCTGAACAGTTTGAACAAGAAAAGCAAGAACTAAATGCGAAACTTGAAGCCGAAGTCCAAGAAAATTCAGTTTTGAAAAAATTATTGGCAAGCCTTCAAGATAAATGTTTGGAATTTAGCAACAAATGTATTGAACGACTGAGAAAAATCTTCCACTCAGTTGGAGCTAGCAGTGAGAAATTCACCCCGTCAGCTGAAGATTTACCAAAGACCTTCGAACATATTGAAGGTGAAATTGATGAGCTTGACGAAGTTATAGCCGGGCACGGTGACTTCTGTGCCTGGGTAGCTTCTCGGGGCACTGCTGCTGCCTTCTTAAAAGCTGGCTGTGATCATGGAAAAATTGTCAATAGGCCCAATTTCACTCTATCACCAACAATTTTAGATGATATTCCTGACCTCGCCCGAAGCATTTCTAACAGATTTGTAAAGATGATATGGACAAAAGGCGGGTGAGAAAAAGCTGGAGACGAAGCTCGGAGTCATCTTGGACCAGTAAGAAGTCATACCTTGTGCTTACCTTTTCCTTCAATCTTGGTTTTGACCCACAACAACTTAATTCATGTAGGATGACGAAGCTGAAGCTGATGCTTGAAGAATATGCAGCCGAAGCTGAAGCCCAGTGAAGACCAGTAGGAGTAGACTGTAGAAAAAACTCAAAAGACTTTTGTAATATCTTTTGTAAATACAGCTAAACTGTTCATAATGAACTTTGTTCATACCTTATAATATGTTCTTACCCCTCCATCAATGTATAAAGCGCTTTGATGTGGACGAAATTAGTATTTTGAGCCGAAGGCGAAAAAAACACCTTCCCTTCTTTTCGTACACAGCGAAGCATAAAAAACAACATTGCCCTTTCTTCCGAAGCTCTCCTTTTTGTACGCGAAGAAGCTCTTCTCTTATGCCGAGGCAACCACTTATGCCATGATGATGATTATCCTATATATGCCTGGATGAATGCTTATGAATGCAAATGCTATGATGTAATGTGATGTGCGAATGGATGTCCAAACACATATCCGAAGCCGTACCCTCAGCCATTATTTCCTTAGAAACAATCACACATCAGCTCTGCATTCCCTTAGGAACGACTTTGGAGCTTCTTCGCCTTTTACTTTCGGCGGAATCAGCATTGACTTTTCGCTGTAAGCTCTGCATTCCCTTAGGAACGACTTTGGAGCTTCTTCGCCTTTTACTTTCGGCGAAATCAGCGTTGACTTTTCGCTGTAAGCTCTGCATTCCCTTAGGAACGACTTTGGAGCTTCTTCGCTTTTTCAGTTTTCGGCACTCAATGGTGCGTTCTCAGCTTTTACATTTACATTCCTTGGGGGATTTTGCTCTTATAGAACTAAAAAAGGAAATTACATATGATGGCCCCATTAAAAACCTTTCTCCCCCTTTAGAAAGGAAAAGGGTGCCATGAAAAAGAAAAGAAAAGACATAAAAAGTTACATCAAGTTACACATAATATCGCCGAAGCTCATCCGCATTCCAAGATCTTGGAATATCGTTGCCGTCCATGTCCTTCAATCTGTATGAACCAGGTCTTGACGAAGATGCTACTAAGAAAGGTCCCTCCCATTTCAACTGTAACTTGCCCACTGTGTCTGGGTTGGCCACTCTTCGAAGCACCAAGTGTCCCGGCTCAATATTCTTTAGCCAAACTTTTCTATCTCGCCATTTGACTGTTTCGGCTTGGTATTTATTGATATTCTCCACAGCTTGAAGCCTGATCCCTTCTAAAGCATCTTTTTCCACAAAACAAGCATCTTCAGGACCTGATTCTGTCGAAGCTACTACTCTTATTGATCCAGTTTTAGCTTCTTCCGGAGTTATTGCTTCGTCACCGAATAATAACTTGAATGGAGTAAAGCCTGTAGACCTTGATGTTGTTGTATTGTGGCTCCACACCACTTTAGTTAACTGATCTGGCCACTTTCCCCTGGGTTGATTGAAGATTAACTTCATTATTCCTGTCATTATAATGCCGTTGGCTCTTTCAACGAGCCCATTTGACTCCGGATGCCTGACTGATGCAAAATGGATCTTCGTACCAATTTGATCACAGAAATTTCTGAAAGCTTCGGAGTCGAATTGTGTTCCATTATCTACAGTGATGGCCTTTGGTACCCCGAAACGACAAACAATATTCTGCCAGAAAAACTTTTGGACAGTGGCCGAAGTTATTGTGGCTAGTGGCTTTGCCTCAATCCATTTAGAAAAATACTCCACAGCCACTATAACATATCTTAAATTCCCTTGAGCCGGTGGTAATGGACCTAACAAGTCAAGGCCCCACCTTTGCAATGGCCAGATAGGTTGTATGAGCTGTGTTAAAGACGAAGGTTGTTTCTGATCTCTTGCACATTTCTGACAGCCTTCGCACTTTTGAACTAATTCCGCTGCATCCGAAGCTGCCTTCGGCCAATAAAACCCTTGGCGAAAAACTTTTCCAAGTAACGGCCTAGATCCAATGTGAGATCCACACAGGCCTGCATGTATTTCTTTCATCAACTCTATACCTTCGGTTCTAGATAAACACTTGAGTAGCGGAGCGCAAACTCCATGCTTGTTCAACTCCCCTTCTATCATGACATATGGACGAGCTCTTGCCTCTATCCTCCTGTTATAAGCTTCGTCATCTGAAAGGAACTTACCCTGAAGGTAAGAGATGATCTCAGTTCTCCAATCTTCGCTATAAACAGGAGATATGTTGAGGACTGCTCTTTCAAGGAGTTCCACTGAAGGTGCCTTTATTGTTTCGAAAAACACATCCGAAGGTAAAGGCAGCCCCTGTGCTGCTGACTTAGCTAGCAAATCAGCATGCTCATTTTGTCCTCGAGGGATATTTTTGACAGAAAATCCTTCGAAGGAAGCTTCGATTCTTCGGACCGTGTCTAGATATTTTTCAAGCTTCGGATCTTTAGCCTTGCAACTCTTGTCGATATGACCCGAAACAACCTGGGAATCAGTTTTAAGGATCGCCCTTCTGATTCCCATTGCTTTTAATTTCCGAAGGCCCAGGAGCAGGGCTTCGTACTCAGTAATATTGTTTGTACAGCTAAAATCAAGTCTTGCTGCATAACAAGTTTTAACTTTGGATGGTGAGACCAACACAGCGGCTGCTCCTGCTCCGAAGGTTCCCCAAGACCCATCGCAAAACACTGTCCACACTTCGGCATCTTTATTTGTTTCTTCATCCTGAGCCCCTGGCGTCCAATCGGCAATGAAATCTGCCAACGCTTGAGACTGGATCGAGGATCTATGCACATAATCAATGCAAAATTCATTGAGCTCTGCAGCCCATTTTCCAATCCGTCCAATAGCTTCTCTATTTCTCATAATATCCTTCAACGGTTGCGAAGAAGGAACAATAATATTGTATGCTTGAAAATAATGTCGAAGTTTCCTGGATGCCATCAAAACAGCATATAATACCTTCTCCAATTCTGTATAGTTTTTCTTTGACACACTAAGGACTTCAGATACAAAATACACTGGAACCTGCTTCTTGACTTGGCCATCGAGCTTCTCCTGAACAAGCGCTGCACTTACTGCTGAGTGCGAAGCTGCCACGTATAACAACAAAGGAGCCCCTGGCGTTGGTGGAGTTAATGTTGTTAAATCTATCAAATATTGCTTCAGTTCTTCAAAGGCTTTTTGTTGATTTGATCCCCATTGAAAGACTTCGGCTGATTTCAGCACTTCGAAGAATGGTAAATTTCTTTCTGTTGATCTGGATATGAATCTATTGAGAGATGCCAGCCTCCCTGCCAATCTTTGGGCCCCCTTTTTTGTAGTTGGTGGCTCCATTCGAAGTATAGCTTCAATTTTACTTGGATTAGCTTCAATTCCCTTTGTTGAAACCAAGCATCCAAGAAATTTCCCCTTCTTTACTCCGAAGACACATTTTTCTGGATTCAGCTTTAAGCCAGCTTGTCTGAAACTGGCGAAGGTCTCCTGCAAATCAGCAATATGATTTTCCTGTTTCGTGCTTTTTACAATGATGTCATCAACATAAGTTAGCACATTTCTACCTATCTGAGACTGGAGGACCTTCGCAGTCATTCTGCTGAAACTTCCTCCAGCGTTTTTGAGCCCCTCAGGCATCCGAAGATAGCAATATGTGCCACTTGGGGTTATGAAGCTAGTCTTCGGCTCATCTTCCTTCTTCATCCAGATTTGGTGATAGCCTGAGTAACAGTCTAGCAGACTCATAAGCTCTGAAGAAGCTGCTGCATCAACTAAAGAGTCTATCCTTGGCAATGGGAATTCGTCCTTCGGACAAGCCTTGTTGAGATCTGTAAAATCGATACACATTCTCCACTTGCCGTTGGCCTTCTTTACCATAACAGTGTTAGCTAGCCATTCTGGGTACTTTACTTCTCTGATAACTCCTGCACTGAGGAGTCTTTTTACTTCATTACGAGCACCTTCGGCCTTATCATCAGACATTTTCCGAAGTCTCTGCTTTCTGGGTCTGAAGGATGGGTCAACATTGAGCGAGTGTTCAATAACATCCCTATTTACTCCGCAGAGGTCATTAGCTGACCATGCAAAAACATCTTTGTTGTTGAACAAAAACCTTATCAAGGTTTTCTCCTGGTCTTCGGATAATTGAGAGCCCAACAGCACCTTCTGCTCTGCTATGTCCTCACATAAGAGCATGGGCTTCGGCTGATCTGCTGAAGCTGCTTTCTCCCTTCTGAATTTGTACTGTTCACAAGCTTTAGCTCCATCTATGTTATGGATTGCTTTGGAGTCAGTCCAGCTTCCTTTGGCCCTTCTGGCAGCTTCCTGACTTCCATGAATAGCGATGGGTCCTTGATCCGAAGGTATCTTCATGCAAAGATAGGTAGGATGAAGGATTGCTTCGAAAGCATTGAGGGTGCCACGACCAATAATTGCGTTGTAAGGGTATTCCATGTCAACAATGTTAAACACAACTTGCTCAGTTCTAGTGTTGTTGATGAACCCGAAGGTCACTGACATGGTGATCTTGCCCAGCGCTACAATCTGTCTTCCTCCGAAGCCACAGAGAGGGTGCGTAGCATCATGAATCTTATCTTCTGGCTCTTGCATTTGCCTGAAGGCCTTAGCAAATATGATATCAGCTACACTGCCTGTATCAACCAAGACATTGTGGACCAGAAACCCTTTGATAACACAAGAGATAACCATGGCATCGTTGTGTGGGTAATCCTTGAGTTGAAGGTCCTCTTGGGAGAAGGTAATAGGAATGTGAGACCATCTCGACTTGATGAAGGGTCCTTGCACCCCAACATGTTGTACCCTTCTCTGTGCTTCCTTCTTCTGCTTCTTGTTGGCTGGCTCTAAACATGAACCGCCTGTTATCGGAAGAAGCAGCTTCGGAACCGAAGCAGCTCCAGCTTGATCGTTGAACGAAGCCATTGGCTCAAAAAAGTGGAAGTGAGTTCACCGGAGGTGGGCGCCAATGTTGGGGACTTGTTCTCAACTGCTACGAATTAAGAACAAGGCAACACAGAAAAAAGTTAATGGTAAATATTCTTCGTCCTTCGAAGCGTTATTTCCCTTAAGATATAACGATCTTCAGACGAAGGTCATGAAGGACATACCTTCATCATTATAATTTATACCGATAAAAGGAGAAGCATATGAAACATGAGAGAATAACGTGAATAATCATATAACATTAATATGTGCCTTTTATTATATAATCATGAAAGAATAAGAGCAATAGTGAATTACATTTGTACCTTCGGCTTGGCAAAAGACAAAGATACAAGCGTGATGCAAGAGCGTGTACCAGTCAGCGTGAACAGTACGGGGGTACTGTTCATCTATTTATAGACACAGGATACAGCCTGTGAAAAATTACAATTATGCCCCTCATAAAAGTTTACAACACTGACTCAGACCTTTATGGATTGAAAGGTCATTCTATCTTTAAGTCGGTTTGTAATACCGAAGCTTCATGAAGGGGAACCTTCGGTCATCTCTTGCGGACAGCTTCCGCCGAAGCTGCTTCTTTCTACGGGACCTTCGGCGTGACGGAGCATGGACCCCAACAATTGGCCTATGCTACTCACCATTCGTTTAAGTTGTTTCAAATGGATGTGAAGAGCGCCTTCCTCAATGGACCAATCAAGGAGGAAGTTTATGTGGAACAACCCCCTGGCTTCGAGGATGATAGGTATCCTGACCACGTCTACAGGCTCTCTAAGTCGCTCTATGGACTTAAGCAAGCCCCAAGAGCATGGTATGAATGCCTTAGAGATTTCCTTATTTATAATGCTTTCAAGGTTGGGAAAGTTGATCCTACTCTCTTTACTAAGACTTGTAACAATGATCTATTTGTACTAGTGTTTGGCGCACGCCCATGCACGCGTAAACACATGTGGTGTAAGACTTTGGTGTGAGCATGCATAACTTTATATGTTGTCTTGAAGATATGTACAAGGAAAACAATATTTTGTCTTAACATAAGTACACACATATGGAAAACGTAAATATGTAGGCATTGAACTCAATATAAGCATATTATGTTGGTTTTTCTGATAGCTGATATCAATTGTAGAGTGAATTTAGACTACAATACATATTAAGTAGCATTGAACCAGCGTATATCAAGAGCTAGCAACAGTGCGCTTGCAGGTGTTACAACATTATATACAAATCCACAAACAGACCAACAACTAGCTTATATTTGCATGGAGACATTCGTGGTCTAAAAGTGATGGTGCTCTTGATAGGTGCGCCAAAAGCAAATACCTGTGTACAAAGGAGAGGAAAACATTAGCTGCGTTGGAAGTTTTCTTTGCCAAATAGGTTTGTTGATGTGTAGTGGGTAGAAGTGAGAGTGGAATACATTATGTGGACTATATATAAGGAAATATGTTGTGTATGACCAATGATTGTACATGGTGTTATACCTTCATACAGTTGACGACTATCTAGCAAGGTATGACTTCACAAGTCTGACTATGTTTCATCCTGTATACATCATGTTGTATTAGCATGGAATATAAGATTTAGCATTAAAAAGATCATTGCTGCTTCTTTTATTTCGTCCAACAATCTTTTGTAATACATACCTTTTGGGTAGAGATGATAGCTCTTGCTTGTTGGACTGGTTCATGCGTTGGTCATCATCCTGTCACCAAGTGCATAAGATCTATGAATCTAGTTTGCTATGATAAAGTGGAAGTCCATTTTTTATTTTTTTATTTATTTTGTAAACTACAAATTTGTTGCTAGTGAGTATTGTTTTTTCTATTAATTTATATTGTAACATCAAAATGTGATAGATAAGTAATTGTGTGAGTGTATGAAAGTAAAGTATTTACAGTATCAAAGTTACCTCTATGTTTTGTAGCATATGTGAATATGTTAGAACACATTGTGCGTGTTGAATAGACTTTATCAGATTCTATGCATGAGGAAATAAAATGTTTCTAATAGATTGTATGTGGCAATGGAATAAGGAATTTCATACTCTTTTATGTTGTTATAGGTAGATAGTTTCGCCAATGATGTTGTTGGAGAGCCATTTGTGGCTGGAAGGCCAAGTACTTCATCCTATGTATCTAGCTCTTCTTAAGGGTATCTAAGCATGTTAGATGGTATGGAGGCATACCTTCCATAACTTGTTAAAACAGACAGAATAGGGAAGACTATGGGGTTGTTTGGTTCGTGGCTAAATATGCCACACTTTGCCTAAGGTTAGTCGTTCAAATTGAAGAACTAACCTTAGGCACAAAAGTTAGGCAAAGTGTGGCAAGTTAGCCATCAAACCAAACAGGCCTTATGTTCGTGACTTTGGCCGAACCGCCCGAATTATTCCAGGTTAAGTGCCCAAGTCACGCCTTAGAGGCAGCAACACATTTAAATCGGAATAATCCGTCAGTCCCTCAGATCTAGTCTTATAAAGCCACTTCCCCGGGATCAAATACCACTAGCTCACTCGAAGGTAAGTCACAGAGGAAATACAATAAAACAGGAAACCTAAATTTCAAGTACTGGAGTTATTACATAAATCAGAGTTTTTAAATAAACTAAAACAAGTCCATAAATTAAAATGCAGCGGATCGTCGATAACGTCGAAGGCTGAGAAGTAGGGCAAGGCCTAGCCACTATTCCTCCTGCTCCTCCCCTGTCGGAGCAGCATCCCACTCGACCGTCCAACCCAGTGGCAGGGTGGAAGGCCAAGTCACGCCATCAACCATGTTCTGAAGCGTAACTACAAAAATTGTGCCACAAGCAAGGCTGAGTATACTAATACTCAGCTAGACTTACCCGGTGTGAGGAGTCTACTCCTCTACCTCTAGACCATGCAATTGTTTGGCTGAGGGGTTTGGTTTGCCAAAAGCACTAGCTGAGTCTAAAATCAATTTTTAGCTTTTTCAATTCTAGCATCATTAATTTAGCTAGGTTTGCTCCCTTCTAAGCATACATGGTAGCGATCATTTAGCACAATCAACATGCTATCTCAAGTAAAACCTCATTTCACTTCTTACTCAATGCAGTACAAGGGGTCAAGCAGTCTCATTAGCTGCGAGAAGCAGACGATTCAAATCGAGTTTTAACCTTGCAAGGTAAACCTAAACACACGACATGTAGGGGCACTCTGTCCCCACACATATCAACCGTCCCCATCGATTCCTCGTTTGCGGCCAGGGCTCACCGCCTTGGCATACAATGCTCCACTGACCCAGGCTGCCGCCGTGCAGTGACCGCACTTGTACCCACCATAGCTAGCATGGGAGACCCAGTCTCAGGACAATGAGAAGGAAAGTCCACGCCAGGCTTCACTCAGGTACTAGGTTTACCGGTTACCATATTTCCCGACATGTGTTTAGTACGTTCAAACGCTTGACTCATGTATCCACACATTAATCCTTAATTCCATTTCTGTCTCATGGACAAGGCATCCACCCTGGATCCAAGTCCATGGACCATCATAAATCATGTTATCAAGATGAATACAATCAATTCCTAACCTCGCGCGAGTGCTAGAAAAATCACTCGACTTCTACCGAGATCCTAATTAGCAAGCAGCTACTCGACCTAGCATACTAGTATCCATCTCAAAAAGGAATCCTGAGTTCATGCAACTAAGGGTTTCAAGCAACTCCTACACTTAAGTGCACATTACAAGCCTACAAACATTAAGCATAGTAAAGTAGCATATATATTGGTTATGCATAAAACCGGGGCTTGCCTTCAAATGCTGGGGCTGTGGGGAGATCCTCTGTGGCAAGCTCGGGAGCTGGCTCCCGGTCTTCCTCGTGGACAGCTCCTTGCTCGGGAATGAGCACGTACTCTCCGTCAGCGAGGTTGCAGTCTAATAAATGCAATGAGTGAGATATATGTATACCATGACATGCAATGTGGTAGTAATAGAAATGATCAAATTGACAAGGTAAGGTTAAATCTTACTACGGAAATTTTGGTGGTACACTTAGTTAATTTAGGGTCAAGCTTGGTCGAGGTAAATGGTCAGATTATTTTAGTGCCTCACTGATTTCCTTTTAGTGTCTTAGTGAATGTTTATTATGATTTTTTTGCTGAATTCATTGGGGTGAGATCCATTATCCTTACTAATTCTCTCCTCTTTTCCTTTTCTCTTATGCTTTTAAGGGGGGCTTGAACTACAACATAGCTTTATAAATTTTCAAAATTTCTATACAAATTACAGTAGCTTCTCACTGGTGTATAACTCTCTGTCTCAAAAATTGGGGCTTAAAAAGTTAAGGGTTTACCCTGTACAAAATTATCAGTTTGTAGGGCAGAGGGGGTGCTTTGAACTACAACTCTCCTCTAACAGTGGGTTAAGCCCTTAAGCTTATTTTTGCTGGCATTTAGGTGTAATAATATGAATTTGTATCATGTTTTAGTCACTAATACCTATTGGTCATTTTCTTGTGATTTTCTAAAATTCTTGGCCATAGGGGTGCTTTCTACTACCATTATACTTGAAAAATGTCAAACAACAGAATTACAATTTTTCCAATCTTCTTCTTTGTGCAAGAGCAATCATTCTATGATTTGGCACTTTTTGTTTAAGGGAAAAGGGTGGTAGAAATTCTTGGAATATATGACCTTTTTCATGAGGTAGGGGGTAATGGGTGTTACCTTACATTTTTAAATAGGTTTCATATTTTTATCTGGCGGTCTACTTCATCAATAGTTGGGTAAAAATTTATTTGCCTACTGTTGCACAATTTTATGCTTCCTTATGATTTAATTAGAACATGAGCCAAAATCATGTTTTAATTGTTTAACTCACTTATTGTGATGGGTTGGGGTGTCTATTATTTTTGTAGTGGTGTTCTAGCAGTTAGGAGTCTACTGAAATTTTTTTACCATTTTCAAAATGGTCCTTATATTTTTAATTATTACTTCCCTTGATTTCTTAGTGCCTAATAAACATTTAACCTTGGACTAGCTCTGAACTAGGGTTCTCTGTATTTTTTTCTATGTTCTTTATCACTTAAGTATACTAGGAAAAACATGTTCCTTCTCTGTTTATTATTTTCCACTGCCTTTCTTAATTTTCTAGGTTTTGGACATATATGGTTTTTAATAGACAATCTTGAGTTATTTTTGTATACTAGGGTGCTTAGTATTTTTAAACAGTGCATATTTTGGGTATGTACCTTCACAAATTTTCTTAAGCCTAGTATAGGAATATTTCTATTTTTCTCTATATTAATAAGGTTTGGGCAGTTTTCTTATTTAATTCAAAACTCTAAAAATTAATACAAAAAACATAGGGTTCAGTATTTTTGTCTGATAGTTCATAATATTTTGAATCCAGCAAAATTGGTTTGACTAATTTTGGATAAGTATTTCTCAAGTTATGAATTTCCTAAGTTCTCTTTTCATTAAAAAGGAATAATCAGGAATGGTTAAATGGAAACTGACTTTGCATTGGGTCCCAGGCGTGTACTTTCTACATTCCTTACAGACTAGTCCTCAGGTCACTATTCAAATGTGTCTCTGACAATTCAGAAAACCCCCTGGGTTTTACTAAACCTAACCTGAGGTCCTTCCCCTAATTAAACAGTGCCCGCGGCGGAGGAAAGGGCAGAGGGGCTTACCGGTGGTGAGATTGCTCTGGTGAGGTGGTCGAGGATGTAGGGGAGGTCGCGATGGTCACGTTGGTGTGTGGATCGTCGCCGGGGATGGTTGGAGTTGGCCGATCCACGTGCGCAGGCGGGGGAGCTCGTCGGCGCAAGGAATCCGGCCTGCTCACGATGAGATAGCTCAGACCAGTGAGTCGAGAGGCTTCACGGGAGGTCAGGGAAGTCGTAGGCACAAGGAATTGAAGAATGGTTCACCTGGTAGCTCGGTCTACGTGCGGTGGCGGGCGGCCGAAGTCCGGCGATGGCGATATCGCTGTTCCGGTGAGGTAGAGCCTCGATCCTTGCTTGGAGAAGCTTCATGACTCCACGAGGACACTATCCAGAGGCTCGGGTGAGGCTAGGGGTCTCTGGAAATGGCTGGCCGCGATGGCCGGCGCTCGGGTGGCTCGAGCGGGCGATGCAGAGCTCGTCGGAGCTAAGGACGGGGTCAAGACAGCGGGGGTAAGCGTGGAGTGGAGTGTTGTGCGTCCGGGGGTGGTCTTTAAGGGCGATGGCGAGCTCGGCTAAGGGTGGCTCTGACACGCGCTTGGAGTGTGCGCGGGGGAGTGCCAGTGCACGCTCTGGCGCCTGGGCACGGCGTCGAGCACGAGGCAGCGCAGAGAATGGTCAAGTTCAAGTGCGGATTGGCTCCAAATCTTCACGATTATGGCCATGACCCCGTTGAGAGATATCTTCACTGGACCTTCCTTTGTCGTTTATGTGTGGAGGCTTATGGGTTTTGTTGACTGGAGCCAAAGATATGGGGTGATCAAATCGGGTTTGTCTCACTGCTGAAATCTGAGATGAAATCCCTGACTTGACATGTCTAGGGCACGAATCTCGATGCCATCTTCACACACGTTGCAGAGGGGTTAATTTAGCACAACTTTGTCAATAGAGGCTTAAGGATTTGAGCTAGGGATCAAGGTGAACATGCTCGAGTCCTAGGTGAGGGCTGAAATTCAGAAATATGAATTTTCAGATTTCCCTAGAGAGCTCCCACTTGCATGGCCTTTTTGGGGATTTTAAACAATTATTTTGGCCAAACTTTTCTAATAGTTATTGTAGCTTAATTAGTGTATTTCAACTTTTATAATTGGCCTAAGCCATGATTCCATGTTTTTCATGGTCTTTTTACCAATTTCCCTTTTTTACTTAAATGGCCTAATTAAGGTTATTCTAGGGTTTAGACATTTTCCCCACTTTGGGTGCATTATATGATTAAGGCATGATTCTTAAGACAAAAATACTTAGTTGAATTTTTGCTCCTGAGTTTTTGGTGTCTTTTGTTCAATTTGATTCACATGAGATAATGATCTTGAGTTAGCATTGAGAAGAACTCTAGATAATACTGGGGTGTTACAACCTTCCCCACTTAAAGGAATCTCGTCCCGAGATTCGGGTCAGAGTCCTCCGGAGTGAAGAGAAGGTTATGGCTTGCTTGAATTTGTGTTTTGTTTATTAAGGTCCTTCTTAGTAAACTGCTCTTCGAATGTCATCCTCTTTGCAACTTCAGAAGGAAGTCCTTTTCGATTTAGTTTTACAACTAACTCATTTTATTTTAAGGTCATCTTCTTACATTTAGACTCAAAGGGCAGGGGGAGGGGTTGGGCATGGTTACGTACCGATTCCCTTAGGTAGACAATCAGTGAAGTTCGAACGTAAGAATTCCTCAATCTCCCAAGTAGCTTCTTCCTCTGAGTGATTGCTCCATTGGATCTTATACATTTTGATCGACTTAGCCTGAGTTGATCTTTCTTTGAAATCCAGAACCTTGGAAGGGTACTCTTGATATGATAGATCTAGCTCTATCTCCACTTTTGGTTCTGCTATGACCTCGGTTGGCAATCAAACACATTTCTTTAATTAGGACACATGGAACACATTGTGGACGGCAGACATTTTTAGCAGTAGCTTCAATTTGTATGCCACGGGTCCACATGTTTCCACGATCTCATAAGGTCCAATGTAGCGAGGGGCTAACTTGCCTTTGATCCCAAACCTTTGCACTCTTTTGTTGGTTGATACTTTCAGATATACGAAATCTCCCACTTCAAACTGGAGGTGTTTCCTTCTCTTGTCATGATAGCTCTTCTGCCTGGCCTGAGCAGCTTCTAGATTCTTCCTGATCAATTTGACTTTCCTTTTGTCTTCTGTCACTAGGTCAAGTCCAAAGATTTCTCTTTCTCCAGGCTGAGACCAATTGAGGGGTGTTCGACACCTTCTTTCATATAGGGCTTCGAAAGGTGCCATCTTTAGGCTGGATTGATAATTGTTGTTATAAGCAAACTCTGCTAAAGAGAGGTACTTATCCTAGTTCTTGCCACAATCGATCGCACAAGCCCTTAGCATATCTTCAAGAATTTGATTGACCCTTTCGGTCTGACCATCAGTCTGTGGGTGGTAAGCTGAACTCTTTATTAGCTTGGTTCCCAAAGACTCTTGCAATTGTTCCCAAAATCTAGCAATGAATTGGGCTCCTCGGTCAGAGACAATGGTCCGGGGTAACCCATGCAAACACATGATTCGGTCAATATACAGCTCTGCATACTTCTAAGCCTTATCGGTGGTGTGCACTGGAAGAAAATGTGCCACTTTTGTCAATTGGTCTACAATGACCCAGATTGAATCATGATGCCGAGAAGTGTTGGGCAGACCCACAATGAAATCCATGCTGATGTCATCCCATTTCCATGAAGGTATTGATAGGGGTTGCAAGGCACCAGTTGATTTTAAGTGGCTTGCCTTTATCCTCTGACATGTGTCACATTCCGATACATATCGAGCTATTTCCCTCTTCATTCTAGTCCATCAATACAAGGGCTTCAGATCATGGTACATCTTGGTGCTTCCCGGATGCATAGAGAATTTTGAGAGATGAGCCTCAACCAAGATTTTCTTCTTGAGATCTTTATTTTTAGGAACCACCAATCTGTCTTCAAACCACAATATACTCTTCCCATCTTAGCAGAAACACTTATATTTGCACTCCCTTGTCACTGAGTTGGGCCATAATTATCTGGTCTTGCAAGGTTGGCTCAACGGAAATGTGAGACAAAGCACCAGAAGGAATCACTTTGATCTTCATCTTGCTCAACTCATCACATAGGGTGTGGATGCGAGAATCCATGATAACACAGTTGCATTGTGACTTCCGACTCAAGGCATCAGCCACCACATTGGCTTTCCCTGGGTGGTAGTGTACCTCCAAGTCGTAGTCCTTGATCAGCTCTAGCCATCTTCTCTGCCTCATGTTGAGATCAGCCTGAGTAAAGATGTACTTGAGGCTCTTATGATCTGTGTAGATGTTGCAGTGGGTTCCCATCAAATAGTGTATCCACATCTTTAATGCATGAACCACGACTGCTAACTCCAAGTCATGAGTGGGATAATTTTGCTCATGAGGCCTGAGTGCCTTGGATGCGTAGGCAATGACCCGGTTGTCTTGCATCAAAACACAACCCAGATCAGTGCCAGAGGCATCACAGTACACATCAAATGACTTCCTGTTGTCGGGTTGCGCTAACATGGGTGCTATGGTCAGATGCTGCCTCAAGGTGTGGAAGGCATCTTCGCACTTCTGACCCCAATCAAACTTGGCTCCCTTCTTCAACAATTCAGTCATGGGCTTCGCAATTCGAGAGAAGTCTGGAATAAATCTTCGATAATAACCGGCCAATCCCAGAAAACTTCGAATCTGACAGACAGTTGTTGGTGGCTTCCAGTTCATCACTTCTTGCACTTTATCTGGATCAATAGCTAAGCCAGCCTGAGAGATAGTGTGACCCAAGAATTTGATTTCTTTCAGCCAAAATCACATTTAGATAGTTTGGCATAAAGACGGTGCTCTCGCAGACGTTGGAGCACTACATGCAAATGACCAGCATGCTTTTCTTTATTCTTTGAGTACACCAAGATATCGTCGATGAAAACCACCACAAACTTGTCCAGTTCAGGCGTGAAGACAAAATTCATCAGATACATGAAGTATGCTGGCGCATTAGTCAGCCCAAACGACATCACTAAATACTCATACAACCCATATCAGGTTGAGAAGGCAGTCTTCAGAATATCACTTGCTCGTATCTTGATCTGATGATAGCCGGAGCGAAGGTCTATTTTGGAAAACACTTTGGCTCCGACCAATTGATCGAAAAGAACATCAATACGAGGCAAAGGATACTTGTCCTTGATAGTCACCGCATTGAGTGGGCGGTAATCTATACATAACCTCAAGCTTTCATCCTTCTTCAAAAACAAGGCTAGACATCCCCAAGGCGAAGTACTTGGGCGGATGAAACCCTTGTCCAATAATTCTTGCAATTGTTTCTTCAATTCTGCCAATTCAGTGGGTGACATGCGGTAAGGCCTCTTGGAAATAGGTGTCGTTCCTGGTTGCAACTCGATGGTGAATTCAATATCCCGGTCTGGTGACATTCTTGGCAACTCATCAGGAAAAACATCTGCATACTCACAGACCACTGGAATTTTCTTTAAGGGTAACTCTATCATAGGAAAAGCACATGAGTAGGTTCTTGGTTGGGTAAATACAATGTAAGGTCTTCGAAGGTAGGAGAATGGATTTCCAGAGCTCTGGCAGCTACATCCAACACCACCCGATGTTGACTCATCCAGTCAGCTCCGAGAATGATGTCCATACCATCTAATCCCAAAATCAGGAGTGTGGTTTTGAAGATTTTACTTCCCAGTGAGATAGGCACGTTTCAATTTAATTGGTTTGTTGCAATTTTGTCCCTAGGTGTTGCTATCATGAAAGACCCTTTTGTATGATAGAAAGGCAGTTGACATTTAACGCTGAACTTCTGGCTAATGAAGCTATGTGATGCACCAGAATCAAACAGAATTAATGCAGGTTGATTAAACTGGAAATATACTAGTCATGACGGGTGCTCCTTCAGGTAGCTCCTCCAGAGTAGTGAAATTGAGCTTCCCTTGTCTGACTTGCACCTTTTGCTTTCTTCCTGTGTCTTGATTTGGTGCTGGCATCTGCCTCTGCTGATTCCTAGGGCAATTTTTGGCATAATGGCCCACATTGCCACAAGTGAAGCACTTGTTTCCATTTCCCTGGCGGAACTGCTGTTGTTGTTGCTGCTAGGGTTGATTGTTCCTTGGGGCAAGAGCTGGAAAGCGGTTGGGTGCTTGCTGCTGCTGAGGTGGCCTGATCACCCATCTTCCTGCCTACTGCTGAAATCCTCTACTCTGATTGTTGGAGACAATCCTGAACCTCTGGGGTGGAGCGGAGGGTCCTGACATTGGTGCCTTCCTCTTCTTCTCTGCCCAGTGAGCTACAATACAGTCTTCCTGCGATATGGCCAGGTTGACCAACTCATTGAAGCTGTTAGCCCGAACAGTGTTGAGACGCTCATGCAACTTGGTGTTGAGACCCCTGCGGAAGCGGTCTCTCTTCTTTTCATCAGAGTATGCATGATAATCGGCATACTGGCACAGGTCATTGAAGGCCTGGGCATACTGCAACACAATGCGGGTCCCCTGAGTTAATTCCAGAGACTCATTCAGCTTGCGATCCAGAATCCCTGCTGGAATGTGATGTCCCCTGAAGGCAGTCTTGAACTCCTCCCATGTCACTTCATGATTAGCAGGTAGCATGGCACGGAAATGGTCCCACCATGTCCGAGCAGGTCCACGAAACTGCGCGGTGAAGCGAGCTTTGGTGTCATCAGGGCAAGCTCCCGTGAGGAGGGAGAACTTGGATTCCACGACTCATAGCCACACATCAGCGTCAAGCGGATCCTCTACCTTGGTGAACAGGGGCGGCTGCGTGCTCAGGAACTCCTGGTAGGTTGCCGCGGCCGGAGGTCGCTGCGGCTGGCCTCCACCATACTGCTGAGGGTGGGGCTAGCGTTGCAAAAGCTGTCACAGAATTTCATTCTGCTGAGCCATCAGCTCCTGCACCGTGGGAGCTGGAGGAGGTGGCGGGGGAACTGGCTCGTTCTGCCCGCGACGCTGCCTAACTGCCATCTAAAAACAGAGATTGTTGCCATTGTTATCCCAATTCATGATTCCGCACAATATGCCTTATACCATACGGAAAGAAAATGTCATAATATAACATCAATTCGAATGAGGATAACATGATTACATTCACTTCATTGCTTGCAAAGGTTCGCCCGGGTTACATCAATTTAGGGGAAGTACCCGTAAGCCTAGTCCAAAATCTGATGCCAACAAAGCTCGCGCGGGTATCTATCCCCCTAACGCGTCTAGTTAACCCATTAACCCTGAGTGGTAGAAGCGACACTGGATACAAGCGAAGGCGGCATCTCGGAGGGAGCCGCATTGGTACCAGGGGCTGGTCCTAACTCCTCGGGAGCCTCCTCTCCCTCGCTTTCGGCCTCGTTTGCCTCCATCTCTAGGTGGTGAATGTCTAGGTGGTCATTAGCTTCCTCAAGCTTCTCCTGCACAACGTGGAGCTGAAAGGGAAATGTGCCCTTGGGCCATTTCTATTATTGTTTTGGTGATTAGATGCCCAACACATTGTTTGGAACTCATATGTGCTAAGTAGGTGAAAAGTGCACAACAAAGAACAAGGTATGTGTTTAGACTTAGTAAATTGTTTTTGAATGCTAACATGTTTATCTAAGTGCTAGAAACAGTGCTAAGAAAAGAAGAAAAGAATTGGAGAAGATATGGCTCAGGACAGCTGAAGCGTCCCGATCCTTTGGGACTCAAATGTGATACAATTACTAGTCCCAGGAGGCTAGTAACCACATTCCTTACTTCAAATAGTATAGAGTTCGAATAATAGTTATTACAATACCAGAGTACAAGCTCAAGAGAGCCAGAATTACAAAGCGCAGTAGAAGATAAACTAGCCCAAGCCACAGGCAGAACTGGGTGCAGACACAGCCCCCTCAATCAAGCATAGCAGAAAAGAAGTCTTCAGCTGCTGAAAAACATAAATAAATCTAGGTGCATACACTAGGTATTCCGCAAGCCCATCCCGCTCCCGTAAAGAGAAAGGGACCTATATAATACATGCTTTATATGGTGGAGTTGAAGTCACTCTTCTTTTCTCAGAGAAAGGCAATACTTTGATGGTTTTTCCCAAAGAAGGAAATAGCACATTTTCACACTCAACCACCAATGAGCTTCCCGCTCCCGTGGCATCATTTTCATTTCCAAAAACACACACCCACTCACACATTTCCCTATTCTCGGAGGTTGTAAAACACTAATTGTCATACCACACCAGACTCGTCCATTCTAGTGGACACGGACTATTCGAATAGGTTTGAACTCTATGGAGAGGGGTACACTTTACCCACTAGTCCGGTTTCTGCAATCTCACTGTCGTGAGATCCGAATGCCGAATCTCTTTCTTTCCTCGCATGTCCTTACCTTAACGGTTATACTGGAAGGAGGCAGGCCACCACCATGTCCAAACCGGACAAAACATTCCCCCTCCTTATCCTCCCGGTGCTCCCCAGCCTTCATAACCCTAGGGTTTGGACCGTACGAGTTTAGATTGAGTGACTGCCCATACAATCTCGAGTGGTTGTACTTATCATGAGTACAGGTAGTGAAGGATGACAAACCGGTCCTTATATGAGGGGACAATCCTTCTGCTCACACCTAAACCGGCTGAGCCATCACCTTAGGCCCTCCCCTAAACCAGGGAGTCCCTGATCATCCCACTCACAAGGTGATGAGGGTGAATACCCTTCATCATACACTTTTTGAAAACATCATTTAGAAGAAACACTGTCCTTTTCCCATTCCACATTTGGTACTCAAAAGATGTTTGTTAATGCGGGCTATCTCTCTGCTCACAATGCAAAAGATCCATCCCTTAATCCCGGCTTAGGTAGTGGTAGAAATAATAGGTAATTTATGCATCAAGGGAAGAACGGACCTGCCTTCGTCGAAGCTCTCCAGGCACAAAAGATCTATCTCGGAGGGGTCGGGTTCCTGCCCTTCTTCCGGAGCTACAAATTCCGGAGGATCGGATCCCTCTTCTTCTAGCAAAAATAGATAATGAACAGTACATCAATCATGGTGACTTGGTGGGGTGTGCTAATTTTTAGACATTATTATTTTGTTCCCTACAATTTATTTAGACTATTTTTGGTGCATAAAATATCAAAAATATCAATATATATACATATATATATATATAAATAGGAAAGTAAAAAGGAAAAATAAAAAGAAAAGGGTTTTCTCTGCTAGCTGGGCCAGGGGGGATTTTGGCCCAACCGGGCGCGGGCGCGTGGCGTCACGACCAAATGGGCCCAGACGGCCCACGAGGAGAGGGGACGGCGCGGCAGACGCCGTGGGTGTGGGCCCACGCGCTAGAGAGAGGAGGGGGGACGGCGTCAGGGGGGAGGAGGAGGGCGGTCCGCGGTGGTGAGAACCGGTCGCCGGTGAACCCGATGGCGGTTCCTCGCCGGTGGTCCGGTTCTGAGTGGACGGAATGGTGGCAAAGCATGAGCGGAGGTAGGGGGTCATGGAGGTGGAGTCAATTTGGCCGGTGGATGCCCGGGATGGCCGGTCCACGGCGGGTGGCAGGCTCCACGGCGGTGAGACCACCTACGAGGCCAACGGGTGAAACAGGCGAGGGGAAAAAGGTGTGTCGTGCTCGCGGTGAAGTGGCGGAGCTCAAGAGCTACACCAATTTGACTAGAACCCAACAGAGAGGGGAAGGGGGAAGCTCACCAGAGATGGAGATGACTGCGGCGCTGGCTCAATTGAGCTCAGGGAAGGGGGAAGAGATGGCCGAGGCCGGAGTGAGGAATTGGGGAGCTCGATGTGGTCCTTTTATAGGCGCCCTAGGCGGGGAAGGGGGCGAGAGGTGGTGAGCACCGGCAAGCTCACCACGGCGGGGATGGTGGCGCACAGTGGTGAGGACGGGATGGCTCGGGGAGATAGGGCGACGGGATGGCTCGGGCAGATGCAAGGTGCCAAACCGAGCCGGTGAGCGTGATAATGGCGAGGCAACTGGGCGGGTAGTGGCCGGCGGCGATCGCATCGCTAGCCCGGTCACGGGCGTGAGGAAGGCGCTGACAAGCGGGGCCCGCTTGCTAGAGGGAGAGAGAGATCGCGAGAGAGCGAGGGGAGTGCGGCTGACGGGCGGGACCAGGCTAGCAGCGGCGGAGGGGACCGTGGGCGCGCGGGCGATGGGCCGCTTGGGCCACGAGGGAGAAAGGGAGGCGCGAGCGCGCGGGCGATGGGCCGCTTGGGCCACGAGGGAGAAAGGGAGGCGCGGGCGTGCAGGAGAGAGAGATGGGGTTTGGGCCGGAAACGGCCCAGCCGAGGCGGGGGGGGGGAGTTTTCCTTTTTCTTTTTCTAATTTCTATTTCCTATTTCTATTTCTTATTTCTATTTCTTTTATCTCTTTTTTCTTTTGAACAAATAATTACCTAAATAATCTTAGGTGCTAAAAATATATTCGATGTGAGGTGCTTCTAACAATCATAGTGTATGCAAATGATGAGATGTCCTATGAGGTGGAGTCTAGGGAGCAATTAGGGGCGGTTAGGAGATTAGGGTTCAAACCTTGGGGTTAGATTTTGGGATGTTACAAACTTACCCCACTTAAAGGAATCTCGCCCTCGAGATTCAGACTGGGCTTGAGAAAAGGTAAGGGTATTCCCTCCTCAAGGAGTCCTCACTCTCCCAGGTAGCTTCCTCTTCTCCTTCTCTGCTCCACTGAACTTTACAGAGTCTCACTTCTGATTTGCGGGTCTTTCAGACTGCCGAGTCAAGAATCTTTACTGGCTTTTCTCGGTACTGAAGATCCTTCTGAATCTGGATGGTCTCTTCTTCGATGTGATTTTCTGGTACTTGCAGGCATTTGCGGAGCTAGGACACATGAAACACATTGTGGATATCTGACATAGATTCTGGCAATTCAAGGCGGTATGCTGCGGGTCCTACTCTGCCAATTATAGGATAGGGGCCGACGAACCGCAGGGCTAGCTTCCCTTTTACTTGAAACCTTTTGACTCCACGCATCGGGGAGACCTTGAGGTAGACGAAGTCTCCTTCCTCAAATTTGAGTTCTCTCCGCCTGTTGTCTGCATAACTTTTCTACCGACTCTGAGCTTCAAGTAATCTTTTGCGGATCAGGGCAACTTTCTCTTCTGCCTCTTTAACAAAGGCAGGTCCTTCTAGTGTCTTTTCCCCTACGTTGGACCACATTAGAGGGGTCTGGCACTTCCGTCCATACAATGCTTCGAATGGTGACATCTTGATACTGGCCTGGTAGCTGTTGTTATACGAGAACTCTGCATACGACAAACTAGACTCCCAATTTCTGTCAAACGTCAACACACATGCTCTTAATAAATCCTCGAGGACTTTGTTGACCCTTTCTATCTGACCATCTGACTGGGGGTGGTAGGCGGTGCTGAAGTCTAGCTTGGTGCCCATAGCTTGCTGAAGGCTCATCCTAAATTTTGAGGTGAACTGTGTTCCCCTGTCTGGCACTATCTTTCGTGGAATACCATGGAGTCTGACTACCTCTTTAAGACATATTCGGGCAAGGGTGGCTCCTCCGAAGGTAGTTTTCACTAGGATGAAGTGGGCCACCTTGGTAAGACGGTCTATTATCACCCAGATAGAGTCGTTCCATTTTTGGGTCCAGGGCAGTCTGGTTACAAAATCCATGCATATTTCCTCCCACTTCCATTCGGGCACTGGAAGGGGTTGCAATAGGCCTGCAGGCTTCTGATGCTCGACCTTAGTTCGTTGGCAAGTGTCGCACCGGGCCACATACTGTGCTATCTCTTTCTTATTTCCTCTCCACCAGTATCTGGTTCTGAGGTCTAGGTACATCTTGGTGGTCCCTGGGTGGATAAAGTAGGCTGAGTTGTGAGCTTCGTCAAGTAGAACTTCTCGTGCCTCTCCTTTTGGTACACACAGACAGTTCTTGAACCAAAGGACTTTTTCCTCATCTATCCAGAAGTCCAGAAGTGGTTCCTTGCGAGCTTTTTCCATAAGACCTGCTGTCTCAGTGTCCAGGCGTTGAGCCTTGCATATGAGGTCTTCTAGCATTGGCTTGACTTCTAGGCTGCCATTGTCTCCTAGACATGCGTTCAGCTGAGCTGATTCTTTCTTCCAATCTTCTAAGAAGTTGGTTCCTTTCTTCCTAAAAAGTTTTCGGCTGAGGGCATCTGCTACCACGTTGGCCTTCCCAGGGTGGTAGTGGATCTCAAGGTCATAATCTTTGATCAATTCCAGCCATCTTCGCTGATGGAGGTTGAGGTCTGGTTGAGTGAAGATATACTTTAGACTCTTGTGATCGGTGAAGATGTGACATTTGTTCCCAATTAGGTAGTGCCTCCATATTTTTAGGGCATGCACTATGGCTGCTAACTCCAAATCGTGTGTGGGATAATTCTGCTCGTGCGGCTTCAGTAAGCGCGATGCATATGCAATGACTTTCTCATTTTGCATAATTACAAACCCTAAGCCTTGCCTTGAAGCATCACAGAAGACGACAAAATCCTGATGGATGTCTAACAATGTCAAAACGGGTGCGGTTGTGAGCTTCTTCTTTATGATTTGGAAGCTTTCTTCACACTTCGGGGTCCATACAAACTTATTGTCTTTCTTGGGGAGCTCGGTCATTGGTCTTGCTATGCTGGAGAATCCTTTGATAAAACGTCGGTAATACCCTGCCATTCCCAGAAAGCTTCGAACTTCACTAACGTTGGATGGTTGCTTCCATTTGGATACTGCTTCTACCTTGGACGAGTCTACTTCTATTCCTTCTGCAGTCAAGATATGCCCAAGGATGGCTATCTTTTCTAACCAGAATTCACATTTGCTAAGCTTAGTGTAGAGTTGATGTGCTCTAAGTCTTTCAAGGACAATCCAGAGGTGATGCTCATGATCTTCTCGACTCTTGGAGTAGATAAGGATGTCGTCAATGAAGACTACTACAAACTTGTCTAGCTCTTCCATAAATACCTTATTCATGAGGTTCATGAAAAAGGCGGGTGCGTTGGTTAGTCCGAAGGGCATTACTGTGAAGTCATACTGTCCGTATCGGGTGACAAATGCAGTCTTTTGAATATCTGCTTCCTTGATTCTTAGCTGGTGATATCCTGACCTTAGGTCTATCTTGGAGAAATACTTGGCCCCTTGAAGCTGGTTGAAGAGGTTGTCGATCCGAGGGAGTGGATACATGTTTTTGATTGTAACTTCATTCAAGGATCGATAATCAATACACATCCTCATACTTCCATCCTTTTTGGTAACGAAAAGGACTGGTGCTCCCCAAGGAGACGAGCTGGGACGAATGTACCCTTTTTGTTGGAGCTCTACGATCTGGAGCTTTAATTCTGCTAGTTTGGTGGGAGCCATGCGGTATGGCCTCTTTGCGATGGGCGCAGTGCCGGGGATTAGATCTATGTAGAACTCCACTTCTCTTTCTGGCGGCATTCTTAGCAATTCTTCTGGGAATACATCCATGAATTCTTCTACCACAGATATGCTTTCTGCTGCTAGATTAAACACCATTGGATCCTTGGCGGGTGGCTGAGCCTGACAAGAAACTAACTTTCCTTGGTGGTCCGTGAGAAGAACGGTCTTATTTGTGCAACTTATGATGCCCTTATGTTTGGTTAACCAATCCATTCCTAAGATCACATCAATCCCTTGGGATGGCAAGACGATTAAATCTGCCAAGAACACTACCCCACTTAAAAGAATTCTGACTTGGGAGCATTTAAGCTGGCACAAAAGGTTTGACCCTGGGGTTCGGGTGACCAAGGGAATTTCTAGGTGGGTAGAGGGAATGCCATGCTTTTCCACAAAACTAGTGGCTATAAAAGAATGGGATGCTCCTGAATCAAAAAGTACAGTAGCGAGAGTAAATTCAACAAGGAACTCACCGAGCACTACTCCCGGAGCTTGCTGAGCCTCTTGAGCATCGACGTGGTTTACTCGTGCCCTGCCATGATACTGGGTCTTATTCTGCTGGCTAATGGAGGAGGGTGCCTTGGAGGCGGGCGCTGGGGCATTCTTGGGGCCATTCACCGAGTTGGAGTAAGTAGGTCCTGATGCCTTCAACTAGGGGCAGTTATTCTTGAAGTGACTGGGGTCTCCGTAGTGCCAACAGGCATTAGCTGGTGGTTGGTTGCTTGCGACTGAGGGGGCCTGAAAGGAGCTCTGACTCTGCTGACTGAAACATGACGGAGTGGGTCCAGCTAGCTTATTGAAGCTTGGTCCCTTGGGTGGAAACCTAAAGGATCGAGTTCTCTGGTGCCGGTCTTTCTACTGAGCTCGGAGGACTTGGAATTTCCTCTTGAGGTGACCTTTTTCTTCTTCCCTTGCCCTCTCCACTTGTATCTTTATTTGAGAGGTGTGAGAAGCTGAGGAAATCTTGGCTGGTGAGGATGGTCTTGAGTTCTGGTCTTAGCCCTTTCAAAAAGCGGGCCATCTTCTTGGCTTCTGTGCTGACATCGTCAAGCGCGTAGCGAGCTAATTCTGTGAATTTGTGCACATACTCACTGATAGATCTTCCACCTTGAGTTAGTTCCCGAAATTCATCTTCCTTGAGCTGAACGATCCCTTGGGGCACATGATGTTCTCGGAAAGCAGTTTCAAATTCTGCCCAGGTAGCATCTCTGACGGTAGTGCTGAAGGTGTCCCACCAGGATAGGGCCATCCCAAAAAGTTGATGAGTAGCCAATTGAACACGCTGATTCTCAGGGCATCCAATGGCTTCTAACTTCCTTTTTATCGTGCGTAGCCAGTCATCAGCATCGAGGGGATTGCTGGATCTAGCGAATGTGGGAGGCTTGAGCCTCAGAAAATCTCCCATCCTGTCCTGTGGTCTTCCACCATTCAGGCGCTGATTCTCCAGACTTCTAGTGAGGACTTCAATGAGTCGGGTTTGGTTGGCTAGAACTTGGGCTAAATCTAATGGCAGCTCCGGAGGTGCGGGGAGGTGGGTCTCACTCCCTTCTCCACTGGCTTCTCCTTCAGCTCCTAGGGGAAACCCTGCTTCAATCTCGGAGGCGGTAGGCGTGGTTTTATCCGAAGCCATCTGCCAAGGGGAGAGATTTACTACTATGCATATGCCAAATTTTTTTCAACCATGTTATTTTATTCATCACACAAGTTCATTACAAGCATACAGTTACAAGTCGCACTACCCGCGAGCGCTTTCTAAGGTACTTCTGAACTCCTTTTCTAAAGTGTCCCTAAATTCCTTGAGAAGGTCGTCAAGGCTAGCTAGGGACATGTCCTCGACGTCGTACAAGTTCTCTATCCTGGAGGGAGGTAGTGCTGGAGGGGCTTCCTTCTTCCGCTCAGTCTGGCATCCTTGGATCTTGGTCTTCTTTCGGATTTTCTTCGTGGGGGCGAGCTTCTTTAGCTTCTTATCGTAATCCATCTCCAGGGTTCGATAGGCTTCACGAGTGTTGGCCTCTTCACCTTCTGCCATTTCGAGACTTTCTTGGAGGGATGCCTTCTCCTTCTTAAGTTCCTTGACCTGTTTCTCTAAGCTTTCCACCCGGGAGTTTAGGTGGGTGCAGTGGGAGGAAAGGTCATCATAGTGGTTATCGAGGGTGTGGAGATATCCGGCCATGTAGATGATGGTGGGGTCATCCTTAGTAGGATCTCTTCCTGACAGGGCCTGAAGTCTTTTCCTCCAGGTAGGGGTATTTTTGTTGCTAGGTGGGAAGTAACGAAGTGGGGTTTCAAAGACCTCTCTGCTGTAGTTTTGGCATAGCAGTCAGAGGGCTTTTCGGGCAACATTTTGGCAAGTGTCTAGGAAGCAATGTCCGGTGAAGGTGACTTGGAAAGGAGGTTGGTTTGGGTGGCTTCGGCTTTCTCCCAGGTAGACTGCCATAGAGCACTTCTCAGTTCCGTTCTCGCGGTATTCTTTCCAGACGTACTCCGGCTTCTTGCGGATCCCCATGCGAAGCGCGTAACTCCACAAGAGGTGAGGGAATCCTTCCACCTCTGAGCAGTAGGATGTCCTAATGACCAAAGAGCCTTCCATCTAGTAGAAGAAAAGAAGGGTCTGTTAATATCGGGGGAAAGGAGAGAAGATTTTCTTAGAGGTAAGAGGTATTTTCTTTTTAACGCAACTTTTAAGGTTAGGGCTGCGATCTACGGCCAGTCCTATGGGCTCCGATACCACCTGAAGCGTCCCGATCCTTTGGGACTCAAATGTGATACAATTACTAGTCCTAGGAGGCTAGTAACCACATTCCTTACTTCAAATAGTACAGAGTTCGAATAATAGTTATTACAATACCAGAGTACAAGCTCGAGAGAGCCAGAATTACAAAGCGCAGTAGAAGATAAACTAGCCCAAGCCACAGGCAGAACTGGGTGCAGACACAGCCCCCTCAATCAAGCATAGCAGAAAAGAAGTCTTCAGCTGCTAAAAAATATAAATAAATCTGGGTGAATACACTAGGTATTCCGCAAGCCCATCCTGCTCCCGTAAAGAGAAAGGGACCTATATAATACATGCTTTATATGGTGGAGTTGAAGTCACTCTTCTTTTTCTCAGAGAAAGGCAATACTTTGATGGTTTTTCCCAAAGAAGGAAATAACACATTTTCACACTCAACCACCACTGAGCTTCCTGCTCCCGTGGCATCGTTTTCATTTCCAAAAACACACACCCACTCACACATTTCCCTGTTCCTAGAGGTTGTAAAACACTAATTGTCATACCACACCAGACTCGTAAATTCCAGTGGACACGGACTATTCGAATAGGTTTGAACTCTGCGCAAAGGGGTACACTTTACCCACTAGTCCGGTTTCTGCGATCTCACCGTCGTGAGATCCGAATGCCGAATCTATTTCATTCCTCACATGTCCTTACCTTAACGGTTATACCGGAAGGAGTCAGGCCACCGCCATGTCCAAACCGGACAAAACATTCCCCCTCCTTATCCTCCCGGTGCTCCCCAGCCTTCATAACCCTAGGGTTTGGATCGTACGAGTTCAGATTGAGTGACTGCCCATACAGTCTCGAGTGGTTGTACTTATCATGTGTATAGGTAGTGAAGGATGACAAACCGGTTCTTATATGAGGGGACAATCCTTCTGCTCACACCTAAACCGACTGAGCCATCACCTTAGGCCCTCCCCTAAACCAGGGAGTCCCTGATCATCCCACTCACAAGGTGACGAGGGTGAATACCCTTCATCATACACTTTTTGAAAACATTGTTTAGAAGAAACACTATCCTTTTCCCATTCCACATTTGGTACTCAAAAGATGTTTGTTAATGCGGGCTATCTCTCTGCTCACAATGCAAAAGATCCATCCCTTAATCCCAGCTTAGGTAGTGGTAGAAAGGATAGGTAATTTATGCATCAAGGGAAGAACGAACTTGCCTTCGTTGAAGCTCTCCTGGCACAAAAGATCTATCTCGAAGGGGTCGGGTTCCTGCCCTTCTTCCGGAGCTACAAATTCTGGAGGATCGGATCCCTCTTCTTCTAGCAAAAATAGATAATGAACAATACATCAATCATGGTGACTTGGTGGGGTGTGCCAATTTTTAGACATTATTATTTTGTGCCCTAAAATTTATTTAGATTATTTTTGGTGCATCAAATATCAATATATATACATATATATAAAAATAGGAAAGGAAAAAGGAAAAAGAAAAAGAAAAGGGTTTTCTTTGCTAGCTGGGCCGGGGGGGGGGGGATTTTGGCCCAGCCGGACGCGGGCGAGCGGCATCGTGGCCAAATGGGCCCAGACGGCCCACGAGGAGAGGGGACGGCGCGACGAACGCCGTGGGTGTGGGCCCATGCACCAGAGAGAGGAGGGGGGACGGCGTCTGGGGGAGGAGGAGGGCGGTCCGCGGCGGTGAGAACCGGTCGCCGGTGAACCCGACGGCGGTTTCTCACCGGTGGTCCGATTCTGAGTGGACGGAATGGTGGCAAAGCACGAGCGGAGGTAGGGGGTCATGGAGGTGGAGTCAATTTGGCCAGTGAACGCCCAGGATGGCCGGTCCACGGCGGGTGGCGGGCTCCGCGGCGGTGAGACCGCCGGTGAGGCCAACAGGTGAAATAGGCGAGGGGAAAAAGGTGTGTCGTCCTCGCGGTGAAGTGGCGGAGCTCAAGAGCTACACCAGTTTGACTTGAACCCAACAGAGAGGGGAAGGGGGGAAGCTCACCGGAGATGGAGATGACGACGGCGCTGGCTCAATTGAGCACAGGGAAGGGGGAAGAGATGGCCGAGGCTAGGGTGAGGAATTGGGGAGCTCGGGGCGGTCCTTTTATAGGCGCCCAGGGCGGGGAAGGGGGCGAGCACCGGCGAGCTCGCCACGGCGCACAATGGTGACAACGGGATGGCTTGGGCAGACGGGGCGACGGGATGGCTCGGGCAGACGCAAGGCGCCAAACCAAACTGGTGAGTGTGATAACGGCGAGGCGACAGAGCGGGCAGTGGCCGGCGACGATCGCATCGCTAGCCCGGTCACGAGCGCGAGGAAGGCGCTGACAAGCGGGGCCCGCTTGCCAGAGGGAGAGAGAGATCGAAAGAGAGCGAGGGGAGTGTGGCTGACGGGCGGGACCAGGCTAGCATCGGCGGAGGGGAGCGTGGGCGCGCGGGCGATGGGCTGCTTGGGCCGCGAGGGAGAAAGGGAGGCACGGGCGCGTGGGAGAGAGAGTTTTCCTTTTTCTTTTTCTAATTTCTATTTCTATTTCAATTTCTTTTATCTCTTTTTTCTTTTGAACAAATAATCTTAGGTGCTAAAAAATATATTCTATGTGAGGTGCTTCTAACAATCATAGTGTATGCAAATGATGAGATGTCCTATGAGGTGTAGTCTAGGGAGCAATTAGGGGGGGTTAGGAGATTAGGGTTCAAACCTTGGGGTTAAATTTTGGGATGTTACAACAGCTAAAACCAGCACCAGCCTGGCACATCGGACTGTCCGGTGCCCCAAGATGGCTCGGCGGCGAACTGGGCGCTCTCGAGAATCGGCGGGGCGACGTGGCTATAAATCACCGGACTGTCCGGTGGTGCACCGGACTGTCCGGTGAGTCATCGGCGCCCGCGCCTAAGTCTTCGACGACGAACTCGTCGCTCTCGGGAAAATCCGAAGGCAACACGGCTAAAATTCACCGGACTGTCCGGTGAGCCAACGACGCTCGCGGCCAACGGACGCCTGCACGATCAACGGGCGACATGTGGCTTAGCCAACGGTCAGATGATCGCACCGGACAGTGTCCGGTGTGCCAACAGATCCGAAGATCCAACGGTCGGCTTCGCCAGAAAAGGAAAGAGATCGCGCACCGGACTGCTACAATAGCTGTCAGGTGGTGCACCGGACTGTCCGGTGCACCACTCGACAGAAGGCAAGAATTGCCTTCCAAGTTGATCTCCAATGGCTCCTAGCTGCCTTGGGGCTATAAAAGGGACCCCTAGATGCTTGGAGCACAACACAAAGCATTCACTAAGCATCCTAAGACTCCCAGACTCCGCCTCCACGCATTTGATCGATTGTGTTAGTGATTTGAGCTCCGTTTGAGTTGTGAACTTGCTGTGTTTCGAGCTCAAGTCTTGGCTTGTGTGCGTGTGTGTGCTGCGGATTTGAGTCTTACGTGTGTTACTCTCCCTCACTTACTATTGTGCTTCTCTTGCAATAAACTTGTAAGGGCGAGAGGCTCCAATCTGTGGAGATTCCTCGCGAACGGGAGAAAGACTACTAAGGAAGATAGTCGTGGTACTCAAAGTTGATCATTGGATCACTTGAGAGGGATGGAGTGCAATCCTTGACCGAAGGAGGTCACCACAACATGGAAGTAGGCATTGGCCGAACCACATGATAAATCACTGTGTCTTGTGTCCATCTTATTTGTGATTGGCTTTCTTCTAGAATTCACACTTTAACAACTTGGTTTTAAACGCACTAACATTTCATAACCAAGTGTTGGCCTTTTTAGTGTTGAATTTCGTAGGATCACCTATTCACCCCCTCTAGGTGCTCTCAATTGGTATAAGAGTCGTACTCTTCATCTAAGGGACTAACCGCCCGAAGAGATGGATCCTAAGGGTAAGGGGATGGTGATCAACGACAAGGATAAGGAGTCCCTCTTCAACGAGCCAAGAGACGACAAGCCCACTGACTCAGGCTCGAGTCACAAGAAGAGGGACGGGAAAAAGAAGAGGCGCATCAAGAAGATCATCTACTATGACAACGACGCCTCCTCTTATTCACCAAGGGATGACGACTCATCATCCAAAAGAAAGACGGTTAATCAAAACTACTCTTTCGATTATTCCCGCATTCCGTACAATTCAAATGCTCATTTACTCTCTGTCCCTCTTGGAAAACCCCCACACTTCGATGCTCATTTTGGAGCCATTCAAATGCGTAGTCACCTATTTTCTCTCCATCCTAGCATTTGGGAAATTTTGGAAAATGGAATGCACTTTGATAGTACTGATAACCCTGTGCTTATAAATGAACAAATTCATAAAAATGCCCAAGCCACTACTGTTTTGCTAGCATCTCTGTGCAGGGATGAATATAACAAGGTTAGCGGCTTGGACAACGCCAAACAGATCTGGGACACCCTCAAGATCTCTCATGAGGGAAATGATGCCACCATGATCACCAAGATGGAACTGATGGAAGGTGAGCTAGGGAGATTCGCTATGATCAGGGGAGAGGAGCCAACACAAACCTACAACAGGCTCAAGACCCTGGTCAACAAAATCCGAAGCTACGGAAGCACAAGATGGACGGATCATGATGTTGTCCGACTCATGCTCAGGTCATTTACAGTTATTGAGCCCCATCTTGTCAACCTTATTCGTGAAAACCCCATGTACACCAAGGTGACGCCCGAGGAAATCCTCGAAAAATTCGTGAGCGGGCGCATGATGGTGAAGGAGGCACGATACGTGGACGATGCACTAAACGGTCCACTACCCGTCTACGAGCCACAGCCTATTGCTCTCAAAGCAACCAGCAGCAGGGAGGCGCTACCCAGCAAGGTAGCACAAGTGGAGGCTACCAGGCTCAACGAGGACGAAATGACGCTCATCATCAAGCGCTTCAAAACTGCCTTGAAAGGACGCAAGGAATACCCCAACAAGAATAAAACAAGGGGAAAGCGCTCCTGCTTCAAATGCGATAGACTGGTCATTTCATAGCTCAATGCCCCGATAATGATAATGACCAGGGACAAGAAAAGAACGGGAAAAGGGAGAAGAAAAAGAACTACAGGAAAGCGAAGGGCGAGGCACATCTTGGAAAGGAATGGGACTCCGACTGTTCTTCATCTGACTCCGACGATGAAGGACTAGCTGCCTCAGCCTTCGACAAATCTTCACTCTTCCCCAACGAACGCCATACATGCCTTATGGCTAAGGAAAAGATGGTACGTATTCGGGACACTCCCAAGTATACCTCTTCTAGTGATGAAGAGTCATCTGATGATGAAGTAGATTACACTGATTTGTTTAAGGGATTACATAGAACTAGAATAGACAAAATAAATGAATTAATTGATGTCCTTAATGAAAAGAATAGATTGCTAGAAAAACAAGAAGACATTTTGTATGAAGTGCATGATAAATTTATTAGTGTTCAAAAATCTCTTGCTCTAGAAATTAAGAGAAATGAAATGCTATCTTCTGAGTTGTCTAATTGTCATGAATCTATCTCTAGTCTAAAGAATTTAAATGATGAATTAAACGCTAAGCTAGAAAAAGCAACTAGCTCGTGTGTGGAACATGTAGTTATTTGCAATAGGTGTAAAGATGTTGATTTTGATGAACATACTGCCACTATTGCTAAATTAAATAATGATGTTGCAAGTCTTAATGATCAAATTAACACTTGTAAAAATGATTATGAGAAACTAAAATTTGCTAGGGATGCCTACACTGTCGGTAGACACCCCTCAATTAAGGATGGACTTGGTTTTCGAAAGGAAACCAAGAACTTAACAAGCCAAAGGACGCCCGTTCTCAACAAGGAGAATGAAGCGCCCCAATCCTCTGGGACTCAAATGTGATACAATTACTAGTCCCAGGAGGCTAGTAAACACATTTATACATCAGATGATTACAGATCTGCTTAAACGAGACAAACCTATAAAGGTGGCGATCAACTTTAAGAGTTGGTCCACAACTCGGGACATATCATCAGAGTGGGGCCGAAGCAGCCCGATATACGCAGTGAAGCAAATCTGCGGTCCAACAGCCACAGGCAAGGTTGGGAACAGCCGTAACTCTTACCCGATCTCCTTTTTCTGAAAAAAATAAATAAGCAAGGGTGAGTACAAACGTACTCAGCAGCCCACCTTCACCTGCGGAATGGGGAAATCAGATATAATGCATGGAATATCTGGAGCTCAGGATATTTTGCAGAAACAGCAATATTTTATGCAGGGTTGTTTTGTAAAACATTTTGTATTTTGCAAAGCGCATCCTCTCCCAAAGGAGCAGGAAGTTTTTCAGTATTATAACAAAATCCCCTGGACTAAACCATCCAGGTATCTCAGCAGTTTCCCACTAGTTTTCCTTTTCAAAAATAGCTACTGGACTTCCCGTCCACCATAGCTCACGGCTCAACCGCCGAACCTTTTAAAAACCATTTTTCTCAAACACAGCCTTTTATGAAAACAAAACATTAATTGCCATACCATACCAGACTCGTCCATTCCTGTGGACACGGACTATTCGAATAGGTTTCAAACTCTGCACAGAGGTGTACACTTTACCCACTAGTCCGGTTTCTGCGATCTCACCGTCGTGAGACCCGAATGCTGAATCTCTTTCTTTCCTCGCACGTCCTAACCTTAACGGTTATACCGGAAGGAGTCAGGCCACCACCATGTCCAAACCGGACAAAACATTCCCCCTCCTTATCCTCCCGGTGCTCCCCAGCCTTCATAACCCTGGGGTTGGACCGTACGAGTTCAGATTGAGTGACTGCCCACACAGTCTCGAGTGGTTGTACTTATCATGAGTACAGGTAGTGAAAGATGACAAACCGGTCCTTATATGAGGGGACAATCCTTCTGCTCACGCCTAAACCAGCTGAGCCATCACCTTAGGCCCTCCCCTAAACCAGGGAGTCCCTGATTATCCCACTCACAAGGTGATAAGGGTGAAAACCCTTCATCATACATATTTTGAAAAGCATTTTCTTTTGAAAACTCACACCTTTTCTCAAATCATTTGTAACAAATATATCAAGTATTGATTGCGGCAAGCGGCTGGGTGGCCATAATAACTTATCTCAAAATCATATCATGCATAAAATAACAGGCTGAGGGTTGTGGTTGAAAAACATAGGTAATTTATGCATCAAAGGGATCCAGTGAGCTTGCCGTGCTTATCCGGCGAAGCGGGAAGAAGAGCTCGCGGAACTGGCTTCTGGCTCCTGGCGTAGACTTGTAGATCTGGCCTCCACGAGACAGTACGAACGCTCCGATAACTATGCAACATGAATAAGCAAACATACAAACAAGCAAGTATACCAACAAATATTTAGTATAGTGGTCAGAATAGCGATATATGGATGGGTAGAGTCTTGAGTAGAATCTGTGTCATGTGGTGTTGTGATATTACTGGTGGTGGAGCGGAGGTGCTTACCAGGAGGGTGGACTAGAGGCGAAGCGACACTATGCGTGTAGCCGGCAGAGCAGAGTAACTGAGTGGGTGGGGTGTTTGCCTTGGCTGAGGGTGTTGAGTGTGTGTGGAGAGGGAGAGGGTAGCTGGGTGTATATGGTATAGCACAGTGAAGTTCACTGTTGGTGAGAATAGTGACGAATGAATCGTCTGACTTGGTATGAACAGGAGAGTTATAGGCAGAATATGGGACAAGAGTATTTTGGGATTTTTCTGGAACATGAACCATGCTTAAGGGATGACATGGTTGGATAGGGAATAGTTTGATAAGAATTTAGAAACGAGAATTATTGGAATCTGAGTTTGGAAGCCTGGTTCGAAGAAATCTCAAGTTAAGCGTGCTCAACTTGGAGAAACCTAGGATGGGTGACCAGATAGGAAGTTCCCACTGGAAGGAAAATCATAGTCACCGGAGTTTGTATAACTGGAATATGGGTCTGGCTGGTCTTAGGTGGACTAGACAGCATGATGGATGAGTAGTTGAAATTTGGGGTAATCGGATGATCGATGAATAGTAACGGTGAACAGTAACGGTAAAAAGTAACGGTAAAAAGTAACGGTAAATAGTAACGGTAAAAAGTAACGGTAAAAAGTAACGGTAAATAGTAACGGTAAATAGTAACGGTAAAAAGTAACGGTAAATAGTAACGGTAAAAAGTAACGGTAAATAGTAACGGTAAAAAGTAACGGTAAAAAGTAACGGTAAAAAGTAACGGTAAAAAGTAACGGTAAATAGTAACGGTAAAAAGTAACGGTAAAAAGTAACGGTAAATAGTAACGGTAAAAAGTAACGGTAAAAAGTAACGGTAAATAGTAACGGTAAAAAGTAACGGTAAAAAGTAACGGTAAAAAGTAATGGTAAAAAGTAACGGTAAATAGTAACGGTAAATAGTAACGGTAAAAAGTAACGGTAAAAAGTAACGGTGAATAGTAACGGTAAATAGTGATGGTGAATAGTTCGTATGAACGAACGATGGATAGGAACTATGAACGAACGATGAACGATCGAATGATCGAACGAACGAACGATCGAAATTTCGGCAGCATAACGGCAGGAAAAAGATTATTTGGACGAACGAACGGACGAACGATCGAACGATCGGACGAACGGACGAACGAACCATGAACGATCGGACGAACGAACGATCGGAATTTCGGCAGCATAACGGCAGGAAAAAGATTATTTGGACGAACGAACGGACGAACGATCGAACGATCGGACGAACGGACGAACGAACCATGAACGATCGGACGAACGATCGAACGAATGAACGAACAAACTAAGAACAGGGGGACGAACGATCGAAGAACGACCGAACGATCCTTGTGCTAGTGTGTGCTTGTGTGGAACATGGAGTGGGTGTGTGTGGGGGGGGGGGGAGAGTTGCCATGAAGTGGCTTGGGGTGGGATGAGAGGAGTCCCTTGCCCCTCTATTTATAGCCATGGTGGGGGGATTAGGGGGAGGGATGAGAGGATTAGTGGGAGGATGAGAGGATTAGTGGGAGATTAGCATGGATTTGTCTTATATGAGTGTAATTAGCTTGTAGAGCTCACCGTATGACACCGGAGGCATACGTATACGTATGAGCATGAAGAAAGTTATGAAGAAAATATTTGTGGGGGCTTGAAAAATGATTCTGAAGGTATTTCTCAGGAAGAAAATACTTGGAGATATATCGGTGCAATATTTGGGCAGTATTTCTGAAAGAGTTTGAGGGTGATCACTGGGGAAATATTTGTAGGATATTTTGAGGAGGATTTTAGAGAGAATATAGACCACTATATTTTATTTGCTGATATCAACTCGCAAATAAACATTTTGAAATGAAATTTGAAATTCATTTTGAATTTAGGGCGAGTTTGAGAAAATTTCAGAATTTGAATTTTTGGGATGCTACAAATCTACCCCACTTAAAAGGAATCTCGTCCTCGAGATTCGGCTTAGAAGGGTTATGGGTATAGCTTTACTTCAGCTACATATCTTCACTTTGCAGACTCTTCGAGGAGATGGAACTTCAACAAAATCTGGCCTTTCAGGAGCATCCGGTTGCCGATTGCAAACGCTGATTCTGGCTACTTAAAGATCATCTTCAGGCTTCAGCTTTCGCTTGGCAGCTAGCTTATTGAGGAAGCATCGATGCCAACACACAAACCTTTCTCTTGCAAACTCCCACATGGATTCCTTCCTTGATTGGTCTTCTGGTGCTTCATCAATGGAACTTGGGTGACCACTTCTTATCCAGAAACTCATACTTTGATGATCTGGTCCTCCATAGGCTTGCTACAGGCCTTCTTCTTTTTTTCTCCATAGCAGGAACCTTACTGGAATATACCCCACTTAAAAAGAATGAGGGTAGAACTCTTGAATCTTGGGGATTTGAACTCCTTGAAGTACCTCATAACAAGGGTGTTACGGGGCCTTCTTCTGCTGTTGCTGCTTGAGCAGGCTGCGAAGAGATGACTGACACGGGGTTGATTCTGGGAGAACCTTCTTCTTAGCTTCTCTTCACTATCTTCTTTTCACTGACCCTTCCTTTCTCTTTGCTCTTCCCACTGGAGGATTCTATCAAAGAGTATTACCATCATACAGAGGAGGAAACCAAAGATTGTGAACCATGTACAACAGTCTTCAACCCAAGAATCACCAAGCATTGTGATCTTAGGGGCGAGGGAGTGGAAAATGGAGTTGCTTGCGATTTGGCAGAGGGATTTTATCAGGAGTGTTTTGCTTTCAGCGGAATAGGAACTGAGGGAGCTGGTGGGGGTTTTATAGGCGAGTGGGGGTGCTCGGGTGCGGAGTAGTGGTGATGGAGTAGGTGCTACGAGGCAATGGGTGTGACAAGGGGAGGGGGGTCTGGTGTTGCCGGCGATGATGGTGGCGGTGGGTGCGCTGCAAAAGGGGGCATGGGTGGCGGTAGTGCGCTGCAAACGGGGCGTGGGGCGGTGGTAGTGCGCATGGAGGCGGGCACGCGTGCGGGGGGCACGGGTGAGTGGTGGGGTCGATGACCCTGATGTTTGTGGTCTCTGGTTCCAAGAATCTTTGCCTCTCTGTATGGTAATAACTCCTTCTGTCCTCTTTTCCTGTTTACTTTGACTCAGGGGCAGCACTTTGATTCTCACGGCCGGTCCTTTTGACTGAGCGGCTGGACTGGTTTCTTCTGTAGCTTATTCCAGGCTTCAAGGGTAAGCTTTCCGGTATCTTCTTGGGTAAGGTGCTTTTCTCTTGAGATGGGTTAAGATGAGAATGGAAGCATAAGGTGAGGATTAGATCTAATTTGTGATCTATGTTTTTAGAGAAAACCTTTCTTAAAAAGAAAGAAAACACATAAGTTCAGCAATGATAAGCACAAACAAATCAAATGTTTTGAATAAGGGAAGGATAGAGTTTTTCCAAAGCACGGACTACTCAGATTCGGGGGCTAAGCATAACTACTATTGCTTGGCTCCTGAATTGAGAACTATGCTAAATGAAACTTATGAGCACTAACGTTAAAGCATCACATATGCAATCAAAAGGGAGGAAAACATCAAGCGAAATTCATTTTGAAATGCCCTAGGGGGCCACACAAATAGAGTTTTGCAAAACACGAGTCTACACGATTACCTCTCATACATGCAGGGCTCTAGCCAAAGTGAAGAAAAACTCCACTACCCAATGCATGCAGAGGACTGGGCATAACTAACTTCAGACCAGGCAGCTTCTCTTCTGGCAAGGCTTGCACACAACTTCAATCTGAGATATCTCCTGGATGGGCCAACAGGGAGCTGATGTTGATGACTTCTTCTGGCAGCGACTGAGATGGCAGCACGGGGTCGAACTCTTCTTCAAGCGGGACTGGCTCTTGTAGCTCCTCAGAGGGCGGTGGTGCTGGCGGGGTGCTTGCAGCTTCTTCTTTAATCTCACGGGACGGTACTGGAATCTTCTTCATGGTGAGGGGCTCAAACAACTCTGGCAGGGGATCTTGGGAGGACTCGGGGTGCTTTTTCTTATCCATAGCCTGAGGGAAGACTGGAATTCCTTCCAAGACTATGTCTCCTTCCAGGAGTTCCCAAGCCTTCTTCTCTCCTCTGATAGAGACCGGGTGACCTTCAAGAATTTGGGGGTCTTCAGTTCTCCTTGGTTGAACTGGGTTGGATGGAGCGGGCTCTTGGATCCGCAGGGCTCTACGTTGGTTATGGGTTTCCAAGTAGGCCTCCATCAGCTTCTGGACATGCTCATCCTTGGCTTGCTTCAGGGCTTCAACAGCAATGGCTTCACGACTTTCCAAGGCGGTTGCACGGGCTTGAGCTGTGGTGAGATCCACATGCAGCTTACGGTTGAGCTTCTCTACATCTTCTGCTCGGGCAATCATCTAACGGTGGTGCCGAGCCAAGAAATCATACTGTGCAAGCAGGGTGAGCAGGTATGCAGTGAGGTACACGATTGTGGGGTCGTCCTCAAGCAGCTGCTGACCTTCCAATGCACGCATCCTGGCCATCCAAACTGGACAGTCTCTCTGAAAGGGCGGAAAGAATCTGAGCGGGGTGTCAGCCACTTCTTCTTCATAGATCTGACACAGGGCCCTCAATGCCTTGCGAGCGACGACTTGACATGTGTCTTTGAATCTGTGCCCAGCAGCAGTGACACTCCATTCCACATGGTGCGGACTGGACCCAATGTACACAGTCACGACACATTTCTCTGTGCCATGCTCGATGAATTCACGACCATCATATTCTGGCTGGCTCCTGATTCCGAGGCGGACTGTGCATGCTCTCAGCAACTTGGGGAAACCATCTTCATTCTGGCAAAAGCTGGTTTGGCAACGGACCTCCATCTGACTTCTGAGAGAAGGAAAGGGGGAAAGCATTTTTGAAATGAAGGGATGAGAGCAAGGATTTTTTTAAGAAAATAGTTTGGACTCAAAAACTTTTGGATCAGGCTAAGGGTTACGTCCTGCGGCCAACCTAACAGCTCCGATACCACCTGAAGCGCCCAATCCTCTGGGACTCAAATGTGATACAATTACTAGTCCCAGGAGGCTAGTAAACACATTTATACATCAGATGATTATAGATCTGCTTAAACGAGACAAACCTATAAAGGTGGCGATCAACTTTAAGAGTTGGTCCACAACTCGGGACATATCATCAGAGTGGGGCCGAAGCAGCCCGATATACGCAGTGAAGCAAATCAGCGGTCCAACAGCCACAGGCAAGGTTGGGAACAGTCGTAACTCTTACCCGATCTCCTTTTTCTGAAAAAAAATAAATAAGCAAGGGTGAGTACAAACGTACTTAGCAGCCCACCTTCACCCGCGGAATGGGGAAATCAGATATAATGCATGGAATATCTGGAGCTCAGGATATTTTGCAGAAACAACAATATTTTATGCAGGGTTGTTTTGTAAAAACATTTTGTATTTTGCAAAGCGCATCCTCTCCCAAAGGAGCAGGAAGTTTTTCAGTATTATAACAAAATCCCCTGGACTAAACCATCCAGGTATCTCAGCAGTTTCCCACTGGTTTTCCTTTTCAAAAATAGCTACTGGACTTCCCGTCCACCATAGCTCACGGCTCAACCGCCGAACCTTTTAAAAACCATTTTTCTCAAACACAGCCTTTTATGAAAACAAAACATTAATTGCCATACCATACCAGACTCGTCCATTCCTGTGGACACGGACTATTCGAATAGGTTTTCAAACTCTGCGCAGAGGTGTACACTTTACCCACTAGTCCGGTTTCTGCGATCTCACCGTCGTGAGACCCGAATGCCGAATCTCTTTCTTTCCTCGCACGTCCTAACCTTAACGGTTATACCGGAAGGAGTCAGGCCACCACCATGTCCAAACCAGACAAAACATTCCCCCTCCTTATCCTCCCGGTGCTCCCCAGCCTTCATAACCCTGGGGTTGGACCGTACGAGTTCAGATTGAGTGACTGCCCACACAGTCTCGAGTGGTTGTACTTATCATGAGTACAGATAGTGAAAGTTGACAAACCGGTCCTTATATGAGGGGACAATCCTTCTGCTCACGCCTAAACCAGCTGAGCCATCACCTTCGGCCCTCCCCTAAACCAGGGAGTCCCTGATTATCCCACTCACAAGGTGATAAGGGTGAAAACCCTTCATCATACACATTTTGAAAAGCATTTTCTTTTGAAAACTCACACCTTTTCTCAAATCATTTGTAACAAATATATCAAGTATTGATTGCGGCAAGCGGCTGGGTGGCCATAATAACTTGTCTCAAAATCATATCATGCATAAAATAACAGGATGAGGGTTGTGGTTGAAAAACATAGGTAATTTATGCATCAAAGGGATCCAGTGAGCTTGCCGTGCTTATCCGGCGAAGCGGGAAGAAGAGCTCGCGGAACTGGCTTCTGGCTCCTGGCGTAGACTTGTAGATCTGGCCTCCACGAGACAGTACGAACGCTCCGATAACTATGCAACATGAATAAGCAAACATACAAACAAGCAAGTATACCAACAAATATTTAGTATAGTGGTCAGAATAGCGATATATGGATTGGTAGAGTCTTGAGTAGAATCTGTGTCATGTGGTGTTGTGATATTACTGGTGGTGGAGCGAAGGTGCTTACCAGGAGGGTGGACTAGAGGCGAAGCGACACTATGCGTGTAGCCGGCAGAGCAGAGTAACTGAGTGGGTGGGGTGTTTGCCTTGGCTGAGGGTGTTGAGTGTGTGTGGAGAGGGAGAGGGTAGCTGGGTGTATTTATAGCTGGGTGTATATGGTATAGCACAGTGAAGTTCACTGTTGGTGAGAATAGTGTCGAATGAATCGTCTGACTTGGTATGAACAGGAGAGTTATAGGCAGAATATGGGACAAGAGTATTTTGGGATTTTTCTGGAACATGAACCATGCTTAAGGGATGACATGGTTGGATAGGGAATAGTTTGATAAGAATTTAGAAACGAGAATTATTGGAATCTGAGTTTGGAAGCCTGGTTCGAAGGAATCTCAAGTTAAGCGTGCTCAACTTGGAGAAACCTAGGATGGGTGACCAGATGGGAAGTTCCCACTGGAAGGAAAATCACAGTCACCAGAGTTTGTATAACTGGAATATGGGTCTGGCTGGTCTTAGGTGGACTAGACAGCATGATGGATGAGTAGTTGAAATTTGGGGTAATCGGATGATCGATGAATAGTAACGGTAAAAAGTAACGGTAAAAAGTAACGGTAAATAGTAACGGTAAAAAGTAACGGTAAAAAGTAACGGTAAATAGTAACGGTAAAAAGTAACGGTAAAAAGTAACGGTAAAAAGTAACGGTAAAAAGTAACGGTAAATAGTAACGGTAAAAAGTAACGGTAAAAAGTAACGGTAAAAAGTAACGGTAAAAAGTAACGGTAAATAGTAACGGTAAAAAGTAACGGTAAAAAGTAACGGTAAATAGTAACGGTAAATAGTAACGGTAAAAAGTAACGGTGAAAAGTAACGGTGAATAGTAACGGTAAATAGTGATGGTGAATAGTTCGTATGAACGAACGATGGATAGGAACTATGAACGAACGATGAATGATCGAATGATCGAACAAACGAACGATCGAAATTTCGGCAGCATTACGGCAGGAAAAAGATTATTTGGACGAACGAACGGACGAACGATCGAACGATCGGACGAACGGACGAACGAACCATGAACGATCAGACGAACGATCAAACGATCGGACGAACGAACGATCGGAATTTCGGCAGCATAACGGCAGGAAAAAGATTATTTGGACGAACGAACGGACGAACGATCGAACGATCGGACGAACGGACGAACGAACCATGAACGATCGGACGAACGATCGAACGATCGGACGAACGAACGAACAAACTAAGAACAGGGGGACGAACGATCGAAGAACGACCGAACGATCCTTGTGCTAGTGTGTGCTTGTGTGGAACATGGAGTGGGTGTGTGTGGGGGGGGGAGAGTTGCCATGAAGTGGCTTGGGGTGGGATGAGAGGAGGCCCTTGCCCCTCTATTTATAGCCATGGTGGGGGGATTAGGGGGAGGGATGAGAGGATTAGTGGGAGGATGAGAGGATTAGTGGGAGATTAGCATGAATTTGTCTTATATGAGTGTAGTTAGCTTGTAGAGCTCACCGTATGACATCGGAGGCATACGTATACGTATGAGCATGAAGAAAGTTATGAAGAAAATATTTGTGGGGGCTTGAAAAATGATTCTGAAGATATTTCTCAGGAAGAAAATACTTGGAGATATATCGGTGCAATATTTGGGCAGTATTTCTGAAAGAGTTTGAGGGTGATCACTGGGGAAATATTTGTAGGATATTTTGAGGAGGATTTTAGAGAGAATATAGACCACTATATTTTATTTGCTGATATCAACTCGCAAACAAACATTTTGAAACGAAATTTGAAATTCATTTTGAATTTAGGGCGAGTTTGAGAAAATTTCAGAATTTGAATTTTTGGGATGCTACAGAGAAAGGGAAGGCCCCTATGGCTAGTAATTCTCAAAGGAACCATGCCTATATTTATGATAGGAAATTTACTATTCATGCTCATAATAATAGATGCTATGATCATATTGGTTCTCATGATGCTACATTTCATTCTCATGCTATGTTCGCATCTAGTTCCACTCTCGTTCATGGTAGAAGTAGGCCTAGGAGAAATTATGCTACTTCTCATGCTCCTAGGAAAGTTTGCAATGGACCTACTACTGTTTATCATGCTTGCAATGCTTCGTTTGTGCTTTCATGTTAAAATACAAAAGTGGTAGCTAGAAAATTGGGATCTAAATGCAAAGGAGACAAGACTTGCATTTGGGTTCCAAAAGTTGTTGTGACTAACCTTATAGGACCCAACGAGAGTTGGGTACCTAAGACCCAAGCTTAAATTCTTTGCAGGATTATGCATCCGGGGGATCAAGCTGGATTATCGACAACGGATGCACAAACCACATGACGGGGGAGAAGAATATGTTCACCTCCTATGTCAAGAACAGGGATTCCCAAGACACAATTATCTTTGGAGATGGGAATCAAGCATGTTAAGCAGGGAAACAGGTGGGAATCACTCATCACAGCAAGAATGTGATGACAACATCAAGACCACCGAAACTTCTTCACATGGATCTCTTCAGTCCCGTTGCCTATCTCAGCATCGGGGGAAGTAAGTATGGTCTTGTAATAGTTGATGATTTTTCCCGCTTCACTTGGGTATTCTTTTTGCAGGACAAACCCGAAACCCAAGGAACTCTAAAGCGCTTCTTAAGGAGAGCTCAAAATGAGTTTGAGCTAAAGGTGAAGAAGATAAGAAGCGACAATGGATCCGAGTTCAAGAATCTTCAAGTCGAAGAGTTTCTCGAGGAGGAAGGCATCAAGCACGAGTTCTCCGCTCCCTACACACCACAACAAAATGGTGTGGTAGAGAGGAAGAACATGACGCTAATCGATATGGCAAGAACGATGCTTGGAAAGTACAAGACGCCTGAGCGGTTTTGGTCGGAAGCTGTGAACACAGCTTGCCATGCCTTAAACCGGCTCTATCTGCACCGTCTCCTCAAGAAGACCTCCTACGAGCTCCTAACTGGTAACAAATCCAATGTTTCTTATTTTCGTGTATTTGGGAGCAAATGCTACATTCTAGTGAAGAAAGGTAGACATTCTAAATTTGCTCCCAAGGCAGTAGAAGGGTTTTTACTAGGATATGACTCAAATACAAAGGCATATAGGGTCTTCAACAAATCATCAGGATTAGTTGAAGTCTCTAGCGATGTTGTATTTGATGAGACTAATGGCTCTCCAAGAGAGCAAGTTAATCTTAATGATATAGATGAAAATGAAGTTCCGATGGCCGCAATGCGAACCATGGCGATAGGTGATGTGCGACCACAGGAACTACAAGAATAAGATCAACCATCTTCCTCCACGATGGTGCATCCCCCAACTCAAGATGATGAACAGGTACCTCAAGAAGAGGGGCAAGATCAAGGGGAGCACAGGAAGAACAGGTTATGGAGGAAGAAGCACCATGGCCCCCTCCAACTCAACTCCGAGCGACGATCCAAAGACATCACCCCGTCGATCAGATTCTGGGTGACATCAGCAAGGAGTAACCACTCACTCACGATTAGCTAATTTTTGTGAGCATTACTCGTTTGTCTCTTCTATTGATCCTTTTAGGGTAGAAGATGCCTTGCAAGATCCAGATTGGGTGTTGGCCATGCAGGAAGAGCTCAATAACTTCAAAAGGAATGAAGTATGGAGCCTGGTGCCACATCCAAAGCAAAACGTTGTGGGAACCAAGTGGGTGTTCCGCAACAAGCAAGACAAGCATGGAGTGGTGACAAGAAATAAGGCTCGACTTGTGGCAAAAGGTTATGCCCAAGTCACAGGTTTGGATTTTGAGGAGACTTTTGCTCCTATGGCTAGGTTAGAGTCAATTCGGATGTTATTAGCCTATGTTGCTCACCATTCCTTTAAGTTGTTTCAAATGGACGTGAAGAGGGCTTTCCTAAATGGACCAATCAAGGAGGAGGTATACGTGGAACAACCCCCTGGATTTGAGGATGACAGGTATCCCGACCATGTATATAAGCTCTCTAAGGCGCTCTATGGACTTAAGCAAGCCCCAAGAGCATGGTATGAATGCCTTAGAGATTTTTTAATTACTAATGCTTTCAAGGTTGAGAAAGCCGATCCCACTCTTTTTACAAAGACTTGTGATGGTGATCTTTTTGTTTGCCAAATTTATGTCGATGACATTATATTTGGTTCTACTAACCAAAAGTCTTGTGAGGAGTTCAGTAGGCTGATGATGCAAAAGTTTGAGATGTCGATGATGGGCGAGTTGACCTACTTCCTTGGATTCCTAGTGAAGCAACTCAAGGACGGCACCTTCATCTCCCAAATGAAGTACACTCAAGATCTTCTCAAGAGGTTTGGAATGAAGGATGCTAAGCCCGCGAAGACACCGATGGGAACTGACGGACATCTTGACCTCAACAAAGGAAGTAAGTCCGTTGATCAAAAGGCATACCGGTCAATGATAGGTTCATTACTTTATCTTTGTGCTAGTAGACCGGACATTATGCTTAGTGTATGCATGTGTGCTAGATTTCAATCCGACCCCAAGGAGTGTCACCTTGTGGCCGTTAAGCGAATTCTTGGGTATTTAGTTTCTACGCCTTGCTTCGGGATCTGGTATCCAAAGGGGTCTACCTTTTACTTAATCGGATACTCAGACTTCGACTATGCCAGGTGCAAGGTTGATACGAAGAGCACATCAGGGACGTGCCAATTTCTAGGAAGGTCCTTGGTGTCCTCGAGTTCCAAGAAACAAACATCCGTTGCCCTATCCACTGCTGAGGCCGAGTACGTTGCCGCAGGACAGTGTTGCGCGCAACTGCTTTGGATGAGGCAAACCCTCTGGGACTTTGGCTACAATCTGAGCAAAGTCCCACTCCTATGTGACAACGAGAGTGCAATCCACTTGGCGGATAATCCTGTTGAACACAGCCGCACTAAGCACATAGACATCCGGCATCACTTCCTGAGAGACCACCAGCAAAAGGGAGATATCGATGTTTACCACGTTAACACCGAACTAGCTAGCCGATATCTTCACCAAGCCTTTAGATGAGAAAAGGTTTTGCAGGTTGCGTAGTGAGCTAAATGTCTTAGATTCGCGTAACTTGGATTGATCTACAACATACATGTGTTTCATGCCTTTGATCATGTTACTTTGAGCATTTACTTCATTTATTGTTTATTTGTGGTGCTCAAGTTCTACAAATCATCCTCGGACCTCGCAAGTCCGTATGCAAATGACGCACATGTTTAGGGGGAGATGGGCTACAACTTGACTCCTTTGAGACTGACTTGTTTGTTTGAGTACACTTGAAGTAGTCTCGAAGGACCATTGAAAGGGGAAATGAACTTGGGCGATGAAAAGACTTCCACTACACTCCGGTATAAATGTATTTAAATTCCAAGTTCTTACTAATGCTCTCATTGCCTTTTTGCTCTTATTTGACATTTTGGTGAGGCAATGGGGTTAAAGGGCCAAAAGTTTTCCCGTTTTTGTGCTTAATGCCAAAGGGGGAGAAATTAAGGCCAAAGCAACTGGATCAGCCAACCACTTGTGAATTTCAAAATAGTAGAGTTATAATTTGTATTTTGCACAAATGACTCTTATTGCAAAATTTGGTCTCTTATGGGGGAGAATTTTGATTATGGGAAAAAGGGGGAGTTTTTGGCACTTGATCAATTTTATTCTTAGAATATCTCTCTATTTGCCCAAACAAGTGTGTTTGACTTAGAGATAGGAAAAATAATTTGATTTGCAAAAACAAACCAAGTGGTGGCAAGAGTGATCCATATATGCCAAATCCTATGTGAGTAAATTTGGTCTCAAATTTGCACTTCTTAGTTGCTTTTTAATGTGTTGGGATAAATCACCAAAAAGGGGGAGATTGAAAGGGAAATGTGCCCTTAGGCCATTTCTATTATTATTTTGGTGATTAGGTGCCCAACACATTGTTTGGAACTCATATGTGCTAAGTAGGTGAAAAGTGCACAACGAAGAACAATGTATGTGTCTAGACTTAGTAAATTGTTTTTAAACGCTAACATGTTTATCTACGTGATAGAAACAGTGCCAAGAAAAGAAGAAAAGAATTGGAGAAGATATGGCTCAGGACAGCTAAAACCAGCACCAGCCTGGCACACCGGACTGTCCGGTGCCCCAGGCTGGCTCGACGGCGAAGTGGTCGCTCTCAGGAATCGGCGGGGCGATGTGGCTATAAATCACCGGACTGTCCGGTGAGTCATCGACGCCCGCGCCTAAGTCTTCGGCGACGAACTCGTCGCTCTCAGGAAAAGCCGAAGGCGCCATGGCTAAAATTCACCGGACTGTTCGGTGGTGCATCAGACTGTCCGGTGAGCCAACGGCGCTCGCGGCCAATGGATGCCTGTGCGATCAATGGGCGACACATGGCTTAGCCAACGGTCAGATGATCGCACCGGATTGTCTAGTGTGCACCGGACAGTGTCCGGTGTGCCAACAGATCTGAAGATCCAACGACCGGTTTCGCCAGAAAAGGAAAGAGATCGCGCACCAGACTACTACAGTAGCTGTCCGGTGGTGCACCGGACTGTCGGGTGCACCACTCGACAGAAGGCAAGAATTGCCTTCCAAGTTGATCTCCAATGGCTCCTAGCTGCCTTGGGGCTATAAAAGGGACCCCTAGGAGCATGGAGCACAACACCAAGCATTCACTAAGCATCCTAAGACTCCCAGACTCTGCCTCCACGCATTTGATCGATTGTGTTAGTGATTTGAGCTCCGTTTGAGTTGTGAACTCTTTGTGCTGTGTTTCGAGCTCAAGTCTTGGCTTATGTGCGTTTGTGTGCTGCGGATTTGAGTCTTGCGTGTGTTACTCTCCCTCACTTACTACTGTGCTTCTCTTGCAATAAACTTGTAAGGGTGAGAGGCTCCAATCTGTGGAGATTCCTCGCGAACGGGAGAAAGACTACTAAGGAAGATAGCTGTGGTACTCAAAGTTAATCATTGGATCACTTGAGAGGGATTGAGTGCAATCCTTGATCGAAGGAGGTCACCACAACGTGGAAGTAGGCATTGGCTGAACCACGAGATAAATCACTGTGTCTTTGTCCATCTTATTTGTGATTGGCTTTCTTCCAGAATTCACACTTTAACAACTTGGTTTTAAATGCACTAACATTTCATAACCAAGTGTTGGCCTTTTTAGTGTTGAATTTCGCAGGATCACCTATTCACCCCCTCTATGGTGCTCTCAAGAGCTGGTTCTCCAGGATATCAATGGTGTTTGTTGGGGCGAAGGAGAAGACGCTACCCTTCGCTCGATGCCTTCGCCAGTCTTGCTGCACCAACGGAGACGACGACTGGCAGACTCCACCCTTCGTCCGACACGCCGAAGGACGAAGACCTATGGCGAGGTCGCCCCATCCCGCGGCGTCGCCCAACACGAGGGCCCACGTGCAATCCGGCCCATTATAACGGGCCCCGCGTGGTCGCTGCGCATTACGGGCCTAATTTGTAAAGGTTTTTCTGTTATTACAGTCTGTAACCCTGCTTTAATGGGAATATTCCGGGGAGGACCTAGGCACCTGAGGGCACATGCGTCCTTAATCCTTGACGCTGGGCACTCAAACACCTATAAATACCCCCGCACAGTGCCCTTGAGAGGCTAGATTAACAGAGCTATTTCCATCTCGAGTTAAAACCTTGTTTACGTTGCTTTCACTCCCCCGTTGGATCAACTTGCCCAGGAGAGCAAGTTCCAACATTTGGCGCCCACCGTTCATGCTACGAAAAAACCACCCGCGATGGCACCCAAGAGAGCTAGCTCGAAGGCTGACGAGGCTGCGAAGGCAGCACTACTGGCCGAGAAAAAGGGTAAGGCCCTTGTCGACACCACCCACCAAGAGGCCTGCGAAGACGACGCACTCAGCAAGAGGCAGCACAACGAACAACCCACTCCCGAAGGCAGTCTCCGCACCTGCAGCTCTGGAGGACAACCGCAGCTTCCCCCAGGCTTCGCTCCACCGGAGGTCGCGGACGCCACCGAGGACGGCAAAGTCATCGGCGTTTCAGCAGAAGAGCAGCTACAGCTGCGCGCCTTGCGCATCAAGGACCGCAACCTCCAGAAGCAAAAAGAGATCCTCGAGGCCAAGCACCAACGTGTGTCTGCACAAGCCAAGCTGCGACAGATGATACGCGATGAAGAGCATAAGGCTCAGGAGCTCGAACAAGAGATCGCGCTCATGCAGCGCGAAGGCCAACTCGGCCTGCAACACGGCCCACCCCTCCAACAACACACACAAGTCAAAGACCTGTACATCCCTCAGCGCGGCCATGCCATCCCACACGCTGCGGCATTCCAAGGTGTCAACTACCTTAACGAGCGAAGTCCCCTGGCGCCACACCTGCAAGTGTCACCATGGCCCGCCAACTTCAGGGCAGGGACCTATCCCAAGTACAACGACAACACTGACCCAGCACAGTATATCATGAGTTATCAGGTCGCCGTTGCATCATCCGGAGGGGATGACGCCACGATGGCCAAGTCATTCATCATCGCCCTCAAAGGCCCAGCCCTCACCTGGTACACTAGGTTGCCCCCATTGTCCATCGACTCCTGGAGAAGTCTCCGGGACAAATTCTTGCTCAACTTCCAAGGGTACCGCCCAGACACCGACGCCTTGGCTGAACTTTCACTCTGCAAGCAGCTGGAAAGAGAGACTCTGCGGGAGTACTACCGCAAGTTTCTGACCCTCAAGTCACAACTGCCTTCAGTTGATGACAAAATCGCCATCCACTATGCCATCAGTGGCCTTCGGGCCGGCGTCCTTTACAGCCACTACATCAGGGATCTACCCAAGAACCTCCAGGAGTTGTATCAGCTATTTGAAAAATACACCCGATTCGAAGAGCTCCACCAGCGCAAAGTCGAGTCTCAGAGGAAACCCAAAGACACTCCACAGTCCAGCTGCACGTGGACGAGGCCCTCGCAGGCAGACTCCGGTCGGGACGGCCGCAATCAGCAGCAGGTGCACAACATCGCCAACCAAAACCCCGCTGGCGAGGCCCCTCGCCGCCAGGAGTATCCCCCCAGGGTCGCGGAAACGGAACTCGTGGTTGGGGCCAGGGACGCGCGCAGCAGCCGCGCAGATTTTACTGCCTGTTCCACGGCGAAGACTGCGTCCACCCTACAAGAGACTGCCCAGAAACGAAGGCCACCAGAGACAGGATGGCACGAGCGCAACCAGCCGACAACCCTAGAGTTGTCGCGCACACATATCAGCAACCCCCTCATCCATACAACCACGACCCCGCTCCGCATCCACCGTACCACGCATACCAACACCACCAGGAGGTACAAATCGTACCTCCCCCACCCCCACCTCCACACCAGCAACAGCAAAACGTCCACCACCCCAACCACCCCAAGCCCCAAAGCAAGAAGACTTCGCCGATCGGCCGTATCGCGGAGTCATTCATATGATCACTGGGGGGGTCCAGCGCCGACTTCGACACAAAGCGACAGAAGAGGGACCATTACTGCAGCATCAACCACGTCGCCGTCACCGGTCCAGTCGTGCAGACAAAGTGGTCCCATGTGCCATTGACCTTCGATGCCCGAGACGTCGATCTGCGTAGCGCACCACACATCGACGCCATGGTTATCAACTGCAGCGTGGTAGGCTAGGATCTGCACAAAGTCTTAGTTGACAATGGCAGCCAGGTGGATATCATTTTCCTCCATGCCTTCGATCGCATGGGCATAAGCCACAGCCTGCTCAAGCCTTCGGACAACCCACTGTATGGCTTCGGCGGCAAGGGCACCTTTCCTGTCGGCAAAATAGAGTTACCTCTCTCCTTCGGTGTAGCACCCAATGCCCGAAGAGAGCAAGTCACGTTCGACATCGTCGACATGGTGTACCCGTACAACGCCATAATGGGCCGGGGCTCCATCAACAAGTTTGAGGCAGCCATTCACGGACTTTACCTATGCATGAAGATTCCAGGTCCGCAAGGCGCCATCATAGTCAATGGCAACCAGCAGGCTGCGCGTAACATAGAAAGAGACTTTGTTCCCGGACAAAGAAACATACACTGCCTCACGGCCCAGCGCGAGGTCCCCGAGTCTGCCAGCCCAAACGCCAAAGAACATGACAAAGCACAGCTGCAAAGCAACGACGGGACCAAGACTGTTCCCCTCGACCAAGCAACGCCCAAGCAGACGATCACCATCAGCGAAGACCTCACTCCGCATGACGAGGAGAGACTCCTCTGCTATCTGTCCAAGAATAAAGATGTCTTCGCCTGGTCCGCCCTCGACCTGGTCGGAGTCAGTCGCTCCATCATCGAGCACAGCTTGGGAATCGACCCTTCGGTGCGGCCGAAGAAACAGCGGTTGTGCAAGATGTCTGACGAGAAGACAGAAGCCGCCAAGGATGAGGTACATCGCCTGCTTGAGGCCAAACTTATCGAGCCAATTGCCTACCCTACATGGCTCGCCAACGTAGTGATGGTGCAGAAGAAGAGCGGCAAATGGCGGATGTGCATCGATTTCACCAGTCTTAACAAGGCCTGCCCCAAGGACAACTTCCCGCTGCCTCGGATCGACAAAATCGTCGATAGTGCGGCTGGGTGCGAAGTCATGTCACTCCTTGATTGCTTCTCCGGCTACCATCAAATATATATGAAGGAGGAGGACAAGGCAAGCACCAGTTTCATAACACCCTTCGGCACGTATTGCTTCATCAGAATGCCGGAGGGACTTAAGAACGCCGGGTCCACTTTCTCTCGGCTCACCAAAACGGTGCTCGAGGGCCAAGTCGGCAGAAATATATTTACATATGTGGACGACATCGTCGTCGCCAGCAGAAGCAAGGAAGACCATCTGGCTGACCTCGCTGAAACGTTTGCGAACATGCGGGACGCACGACTTCGTCTAAACCCCGAAAAGTGCATCTTTGGTGTTTGCCAGGAGAAAATATTGGGCTACCTGGTGTCGCACCGCGGGATTGAAGCCAATCCAACCAAAATCCAGGCCATCATCAACATGACGCCCCCACAGTCAGCCAGAGACGTCCAACGACTGACAGGCAGATTGGCCGCCCTCAACAGATTCATCTCTAAATCACAGAGCGAAGCCTCCCTTTCCTCAAAACACTACGCGGCGCAAAAGACTTCGCATGGGGACCAGAGTAGGCGACGGCCTTCGCTTCATTGAAGCAGTACCTGTCAGAGTTGGCGATTCTTACAAGCCCAGACCCCTCGCTACCCCTGTTGCTCTACATAGCAGCTTCACCGCATGCGGTTAGCGCAACACTGGTTCAAGAGCAGAGCAGAGAGGGCACGATCAGGCAATGTCCAGTTTATTACGTCTTCGAAGTACTCACGACATCAAAATGCAATATGACGGAACTGGAAAAAATTGCCTATGCAGTTGTTATGGCTTCGTGCAAATTGCGCCATTATTTTGAAGCGTTCAAGGTCCGGGTCACCTCAGATAGGGGACTCGGCGAATTGTTTAGAAAACCGGAGGCATCAGTCCGGATTGCCAAATGGGCGGTCGAACTCTCCGGCTACCACATCACATTCGAACCCAGGACAACCATCAAGTCACAAGTCCTGGTAGACTTCGTCGTCGACTGGACTGGGCCAATAACACAACCGGACCCGTCCGCAGAGAAGGTGTGGACAATCCATTGCGACGGCGCATGGTGCCATGCAGGGGCAGGCGCCGCTGCAGTCATTACTTCACCCACAGGGGTCAAGCACAGATACGCAGCTCGTCTCAGCTTTGCTTTGGAGTCTGACAGATGCACTAACAACATAGCAGAATACGAAGCTGTCATCCTCGGCCTTCGCAAGCTAAGGGCACTTGGCATCACCACCTGCATCAGAACAGACTCCCAAGTAGTTGCCGGCCAAGTCGAGAAAGACTACGCAACGAAGGACCCCGCACTTATGCAGTACCTCGCGGCTATCCGTAGTCTCGAGAGGCAATTCAAAGGTTTCACCTTGCAGCATGTGGACCGAGCCAAGAATGAGGAGGCCGACGCATTGGCCAAGGCAGCCGCCAGAGGCGAGGCCCTGCCCTCCGACGTATTCTACCATGTCATCGGCACGCCAGCCGTCCGTAGCCCAGAGGGGCTCCAAATAACCAATGACAGCGAGGGCCACCGCATAGTCAACCTCATCATGACCGAAGACTGGCAGGCACCAATAACCCTGTTCCTGCAGGGGTACTATCATCCAACCGACATCAATGAGGCCAAGTGCCTCAAACATCGAAGCTGGGACTTCGCACTAATTGAAGGCCAGCTTTACAAGAAAGGGGTCAGTCAACCCATGCTTAAATGTGTCACCGAGACCAAAGGCGTCCAAATTCTGCGCGAAGTCCACAGCGGGACGTGCGGCTCTCATGCAGGGCCTAGGGCCTAGCCGCAAAGGTAATCCGTCAAGGTTTCTACTGGCCCACCATGATCTGCACCGCAAATCGGGTCACAAGGTCCTGCGAAGCCTGCCAGAAATTTTCTCCACGCTCAGGAAGCCCTTCGCAATTCACGAAGCTAATCGCCCACACGTGGACTCTTCAGCGCTGGGGCCTGGACATTGTCGGGCCCCTACCCACGGCCTAGGGGAACCTCAAGTTCACCTTCGTCGCTGTCGAGTATTTTACCAAATGGATCGAGGCGAGGGCTGTATCCACAATAACATCGAAGACTGCCTAGAAATTCTTCTGGCAAAACATTGTTTGCCGCTTCGGAGTCCTGTCCGAACTCACAGTTGACAATGGCAAGCAATTTGACAGCCAAGACTTCAAGGATTTCTGCTTCTCCATTGGCACCAATCTTGCCTTCGCCTCAGTGTACCACCCGCAATCCAACGGAGTTGTGGAACGCGCCAATGGTAAAATTGTCATGGCCGTCAAGAAAATGCTCCTCTACGACAAAAAAGGCAAGTGGGCCAACCTGTTACCTGAAGCGATCTGGGCACTGAACACGACCGAGTGCAGGGCGATCTGGGCACTGATATGGATCGGAGGCCATGACCCCGCAAGAAATAAAACATGGGTCACCACGGACAGTCCCGTCAGCCGTCCCCGACGTGGACGAGCCTACTTCGAAGGACCTCATCGGCGGAGACCGCGTCTTCGCCCTATAGGCTCTAAACAAATACCAAGCTCAAACAAAAGCATGGCACGACCACACAGTCATCCCGAGGGAATTCAGCGAAGGAGACCTCGTACTCGTCCGGACAGCACGGACAGAGTCCCGGGGCAAGCTAGAGCCCAAGTGGGAGGGCCCTTTCATCGTCAAGATGAAGGCGTCCACCAGCGCGTATAGGCTCACAACGCCATCCGGCGAAGACTTAGAGCATTCTTGGAACATTGATAATCTCCGCAAATTTTTTGTTTGACTCCTCAAGGCCAGCTCGCCCTTGTAATTCGCAAAACAATTTTATTCCGGCCCGCACTCTTTTCCTCCGAGGGGGTGAGGTTTTTAACGAGGCGGAGCCATGTAATATACACGCGAAAAATCCCCCACAAAAATCTACGTCGAAAAAAGACCACATCGACGGTCTTCGACATTCGACCAATACAAAATCACCGCGAGGGGCAGCGCTGGCTACCCTCGCGTGCGACACTCCGCGCAAAAGTCGCCTAAGGGTGCAGCCGGACTAACACAACAAGTGCGCAAAAATGAAGTCTTCTTCAAAAGACTATCCATGCAAAAGTCGCCTAAGGGTGCAGCCAAACTAGCACAACAAGTGCGCAAAATCGAAGTCTTCTTCAAAAGACTATCCGTGCAAAAGTTTCCTAAGGGTGCAGCCGGACTAGCACAACAAGTGCGCAAAATTGAAGTCTTCTTCAAAAGACTATCCGTGCAAAAGTCGCCCAAGGGTGCAGCCGGACTAGCACAACAAGTGCGCAAAATCGAAGGCACATCCGTGCGAAAGTCTTCGTCGAAAAACTATCCGCGCAAAGACCGATTACAGGTGCAGCCGGACCGGCATAATAAACGCGCTAGATCAAATGCACAAGTCCCCCACGGGCACAGCTGGATCAGCGAAGGCACACAGACTCATCATACAAATTACAGTTACATACGTGCAGCGAGGGCACCACACATTACATTGGTTCAACTTTCGGGATGATACCCATATCCCTATAGTTAAACAACATTATCCTCAGCTCTTCACCCTCAAAAAGATTTCGCAACTCCCCCTCACCTACGCTCACCCCAGCCGGCGAGGCCAACAATTCCCGCTTGCCAGCCCTGTCCACACGAAGACGACCACCCTCAACCTCACTCACCCTACGCTTCGCCACCGCCCTTCACCGCCTATGCCCAGCACTCGGACCGGGAACAACATCCATCACACGCGGAGAAGTCTCCGCCGCAGCCACATCCAATGCCGCGAAATAATCCAAATCCTCATCCGAAGACTCCTCCGTCCACACCACCGAACTCCCAGAACTATCAGACTCAAAAAACTTAGACACAGAATCATCCGAATCATTTTCCGCAACCGGGGTCGAAGCCGCCACAAAATTAGCACTTTCAGTAGCGGTTGCGTGTGCTGGCCCAAAATCCTGAACCTGCGCAGCAACCGAGGTTCAGTAACACGTAGACAAAATTTACAACCTCCCCTCCACCTATTCAACTACTTAGCCACCTGTGAAGGCGCGTCCGCAGCCACCTGTGAAGGCGCGGCCGCGGCCGTAGGGTCTTCGACTGCCGGCTCCGCCACCACCTCCTGGGCGCCTTCGGCTGTCGGCACAGCGGCCAACACAAGGTCTTCGCCGGCAGCAGCAGGCACAGGCGCGTCCGATGGGCCTTCACCAGCATCCGAGGGCGGCACCAGTTTGCCCTCCGCAGCATCGGGCGTGTGGGGGATAGATATCCCCTGGGTCCGCTAAAAGAGTAAAGGACCTCACGAAAGGCCCAAGGGCCCAATAAGTCGTAAGGTCATTCTTTCGTGGGCCAGGGGAGAAACAACCAGCAAGGCAGAAACGACATGAGGCCGGATTGGTACAAACCCGGACGGCCCACAGCGTCGAGCGAATGACCGCAACAGAGATCCGACTTTCCCGCGCAGGAGCCTCCATGCAACGAAGCCACGCGAGGATAAGTCGGCGAGGGTTACGTAGGGATAATCTCAAGAGGTTCACTATCTTTTAGCTACTTGTTGCTATCTTATCCACGTGTACTGCCCCACGGTCGAGTATATAAGGCCTAGGGGGCACCCCTTCAGATCGATCGACCCATTACTTAGCCACCCACATCAACTCTCTGTATTCTCAATCCAGAGAGCTCCCTTGTAATCACATCCACCAAGCATACTCATCAGGACGTAGGGTGTTACGCATCTCTAAGTGGCCCGAACCTGTAAACCTTGTCCACTGTCCCTCGTGCGATCGGCACGAACCATTTTGCTATAGTTGTCGACACCGTCCTACTCCTAAAACACCTTGAGGGGCAACCCCGGGTGTGCGGTCGGACCCAAAACACCGACAGCTGGCGCGCCAGGTAGGGGGTGTGTCGACAATCCAAGCTAGCTCAATGGCCATCTCCTTCTACAGCAAGATCACCCTACGTCCCGGATCCGTGTTCTGCTTTGGAACAATCTCATTTGTAGCGGATGAAGAAGGAATTCTGCACCGTATCACGGATCCGCCGGAAAAGGAATCTCCCCCAACGAACTCCAAAAATACCAGAGAAGCGCAACCTCCAGCTCTCCGGATGAGGATCGTCTCCGGAAAGCCGGGGGCCGAGGGCTCGCTGACCCGGAGAACTCCGCTGCCTACTTCTCCGACAAAAGAATGGACACAGATCGCAAGAAAGAAGGTAACCGGGGAGAAGCAAGTTGCTCTTTCCGTCCCTCATGCCTCAAAGGGGGACGGGAAGAAGATCACCGCGACAGCAGCACCATTCTACCCCGACGTCCTCTTCATCGGAAGAGCGGAGTCGCCCATCATCTCCGACGACGAGCCGACTGTACCCGGGGAGGACCCGCCTCAACGAGAGTCCCGTCGACGGAGGAACCGGCGCAGGAACGTTCGACGACATCACGCAGCCGGAGAGCGGAATCCGGAACAGCCTGTCTCGCGAGACGAGGTCTCAGAGGTAGGAGAAACTCCGGAAGAACGCGTCTTCAGAGAACGAAGGAACTCCCGACGACGTGATCGCCGACGAGCTCAGGAACAGGCTGAGCAGGATGCAAGGCAGCGTCGAGAGAATCCATTCTTCGGGCGCAACCTGAACCCCGACTTCGCCCGAGCCATGAACATGCCGAGCGAAGTCGGAGGGGTACTGGCTCAGATAGCTGAGGGACTTCCTTGGACTCCTGACGCCGATGGCTACCGACGACTGTTCACCCAGGCGGCCAACCATCTTCTACCGCTCGCTCACCCGCCGAACGATCTACGACACGCCATCAACGGTCGCCGAGACGCGCGAAGCTCCATCAATGCTTCACGCGAGCGGCGGCATGAGAACGAGATTCGCCGTCGAGAGGAGTATGACAGGGATCATGGCATCCCGACTCAGAGCCAAGCTACCAGGACTGAGTCGGCAACGGCTTCAACTGGCGGAACCACTCGGGGACGGTCGAGGAATCACAATCACAACTCCCCTCCCCGGGACAAACATCGTCCCCGACGACAGGAGGACACGTGCGGAGTGTCCGCCCTCACTCCGCGCCTTAGGGCCATCCAATGGCCTCCAAACTTCAAGGTATCCAATGTTGACAAATATGAACCTAAGCAGGATCCATGGGGTTGGCTAGCCGTCTACACCACCGCTGCTCGAGCTGCCGGGGCGTCCGAAGACGTGATGACCGCATACTTACCCATTGTCCTTGGGCAAGACGCGCTGCAATGGCTGCGACATCTACCCCGACACTGCATTGACGTTTGGGGCGACTTCAGTCGACGCTTCACCGCCAACTTCCAGTCCCTCTCCGACAAGCCGGCGCAACCGTGGGATCTCAAATCCATCAAGCGCCGGGGGGACGAGACTCTCCGGTCGTACCTCAAAAGGTTTCAGACCATGAGAAATCGTATCCCTGAGGTCACGGAGGCGGCCGTGATTGAGGACTTCTACAGAGGCTCCAATGACTCGGTTTTCGTCCGAGCCATACTACAGAGGGCACCGACTACCTCCGAGGAGCTGTTCCGGGAAGCCGACCTCTACATCACCGCCGATGAGCGAGCCCAGGACCTCATCGGAGGAGCAAAGCCCATACCGGCAGCACCACGACGCGACACGAACCAGCAACCCGACAAACGATGGGAGAAGAGGCCTCGCGAAGAAGTACACGCTGCCGGACCACCTGCCTCTCGCGCCCGAGGAGGACCTCGTGGAGGCGAACGCACGTTGGACGACATCCTCGACGCCCAGTGCCCGTACCACAAGGACATGCGCCACACTCTTCGTAACTGCCGAGACTTCAAGCACTCCGTCGGACACGGCCGACCCTTCCAACCTCTACCTCCTCCTCCGCCGAGGGGAGGACCAGATGAACCACGACAACCCCATCGACAGGAGGAGGGAGGAGGAGGAGCTTTCCCACGCGTTGACAGGGAGGTCAACGTCATCTTCGGCGGACACGGATCGCAGGAGAATAGAAGACAGCAAAAGCTCAACGACCGCCAGATACTGGTGGCGACCACCGGCCCTCCCGCCCCATACCGGTGGTCGGAGCATCCGATCACCTTCACTCGGGCAGATCAATGGCTCAACTTCGACCATCCGGGCAAATACCCGCTTCTCGTCGATCCGGTGATCCGAGAGAGCCGGGTGAAGAAGGTGTTAGTGGACGGGGGGAGCAGCATCAAAGTTCACCTCAGAGAGCTCCACGAGTCGGACACTCCTTTCTTCGGCATCGTGCCGACGGAAGGGGAATACCCGTTGGGCCACATCTACATGCCAGTCACCTTCGGAACTCCGGAGAACTACAGAACCGAGTTCCTGAGGTTTGAAGTGGCGAACTTCGACTGCGGGTACAACGCCATCATTGGGAGGCCTGGATTGGCCAAGTTCATGGCCATTCCGCATTACACATACATGATACTGAAGATGCCAGGACCGCAAGGGATCATAACTGTGCGCGCCGACTTCCAAGGCGCCGCAGAGTGTTTCCGAGTGGCTATTCAAGCAGCCCTCACCGCCAAGCCGTCGATGGCTCCCTCTACATTGGCGAACTCTAAGCCTGAGGAGAACCTCGCAGTACCGGTGAGCGAAGCTCAGACCGCGACCTCTATGCGGCCGACTGAAGAAACCAAGAGAATCAACCTGGGGTTCGCTGATGAGCGCAAGACGGCCATCATCAGCTCCAGCTTGGATGACAAATAGGAAAGCGCGCTCGTCCGGTTTCTGCAAGATAACCGAGATGTATTCGCATGGCAACCTGCGGATATGCCGGGAGTCCCAAGAGAACTGGCCAAGCACAAACTAAAGGTTTATCCCCAGGCAAGGCCGATTCGGCAAAAACTACGTTGTTTCACGCCTGATAAGAGAGAGGCCATTCGCGCCGAGTTAGCTCGCTTGGTCGCGGCTGGATTCATTAGAGAAGTATTACATCCCGAGTGGTTAGCCAATCCTGTTCTTGTACTCAAAAAGAATAAAGTGGATTGGCACATGTGTGTTGATTATACTGATCTCAACAAACACTGTCTGAAGGATCCTTTCGGGCTCCCGAGGATAGATCAGGTGGTGGACTCCACCGCTGGATGTTCTATGCTATCTTTCCTGGATTGCTATTCTGGATACCATCAGATTAGTCTGGCAAAGGAAGATGAAGAAAAAACGGCATTCATTACTCCGTTTGGTGCTTTCTGTTATACCTCCATGCCGTTTGGCCTCAAAAACGCTGGAGCGACTTACCAGAGAGCCATTCAAACATGCTTAGCCGATCACTGGGGCAAGCGTGTGGAAGCCTATGTGGATGATGTGGTGATCAAAACACAGGACTCAAAAGACTTCATCGAAGACTTGCAACTGGTTTTCAACAGTCTGAGGCGGTATAGATGGAAGCTTAATCCCGAGAAATGTGTTTTCGGGGTACCAGCCGGAAAGTTGCTCGGGTTTATTGTCAGCCACCGGGGAATTGAAGCTAATCCAGATAAGATTGAAGCTATCATGAAGATGGAAGCACCTCGATCGCAGAAGAAGGTTCAGCGGCTTACTGGATGTATGGCAGCTCTAAGCAGATTTATATCCAGGCTGGGAGAAAAAGGTCTGCCATTTTACAAGTTACTCAAAAAGGTGGATAAGTTTCAATGGACTTCAGAAGCGCAAGAAGCTCTAGATGCTCTGAAAAAATTCTTGACAACACCACCAGTACTGAAACCACCTCGGCGAGCCACGTCAACTCAACCAGCTGAAGATTTGCTACTGTATATCTCTTGCACGACTCACGTGGTAAGCACTGCGTTAGTAGTCGAGCGAGTAGAAGAAGGACATGCCTATCCAATACAACATCCTGTCTACTTCATTAGTGAAGTCCTAGGCCCCTCGAAGAAAAAGTACCCTCAAGTTCAGAAGCTATTGTACGCAGTACTTCTAACTGCCCGCAAGCTGCGTCACTACTTTGACGACCACAAAGTCATAGTAGTCACAAGTTTTCCAATAGGGGATATTCTTCACAACAAGGAAGCCATCGGTCGAATAGCCAAGTGGGCTTGTGAGCTGGGATCTCATGACATCGAGTTCCGACCTCGCACTGCCATCAAAACTCAAGCACTGGTTGATTTCGTATCGGAGTGGACTGAACAACAAGTACCAGACAACCCGGAGACTGCAGAAGTATGGCGAATGTATTTTGATGGCTCACTAAAGCTGCAGGGAGCAGGAGCAGGGATTCTCTTCACTGCACCTGGAGGCGAACACCTCAAGTACGCCCTCCAGTTGCTATTCCCGGCCTCCAACAATGCAGCCGAGTATGAAGCTTTGATCCATGGATTGAACATTGCCATATCGTTGGGCATCAAAAGATTAATGGTATACGGAGACTCTCTGGTAGTCATCAGCCAGATAAATAAGGAGTGGGATTGCTCAAGCGATTCAATGGGAAAATACTGCACTGCCGTCCGAAAGCTGGAAGATAAATTCGAGGGTCTGGAATTTCATCATGTAGAAAGAGATCGGAACACAGCAGCCGATGTACTGTCCAAGCTAGGGTCCAGTCGAACTCAGGTCCCACCCGGGGTTTTCGTGCAAGAAATTCTGCAGCCGAGTATCTCAATGGATCAAACAGAAGAGTGCAACATCATAGATCAACCCGAGTCAGACCCTGATGACTGGAGAAGGCCGATCATTAAGTATATAAAGAATGAAGAAGAACCAGACGACAAGAATTCGGCAGAGCGCATTGCAAGACAATCGGCTCACTATACACTTATTGGAAAGACATTATACAGAAGGGGTGCATCAGGCGTCTTCATGAAGTGCATTCTCCCATCCACTGGAAAGCAACTTCTGGAGGAAGTCCATGCTGGGCAATGTGGAATACATGCAGCCTCCAGAACACTAGTCGGGAAGGTCTTCAGGTCAGGATTCTATTGGCCAACAGCAAAGAACGATGCAGTCGAGTTAGTTCGAAGGTGCGAGGCCTGCCAATACTTGTCAAAGCAACAACACATGCCAGCACAGCAATTGCAGACCATACCAGTAACTTGGCCTTTCGCATGCTGGGGACTGGATATGATTGGACCTTTCAAGAAAGCTCAAGGGGGATACACTCATGTATTGGTAGCAATTGACAAGTTCACTAAATGGATAGAATTCAAGCCCATTGCCTCCCTAACCTCTGCTAAGGCCGTGGAATTCATACAAGACATAATATTCAGATTCGGGATACCAAACAGCATCATAACTGATTTGGGATCCAACTTCACAAGTTCAGAATTCTTTGACTTCTGCGAGCAAAAGAGCATTCAGATCAAGTATGCATCTGTAGCCCATCCAAGAGCCAACGGGCAAGTTGAGCGAGCCAACGGGATGATATTGGATGCACTCAGGAAAAAGATCTTCGATAAGAATGAAAAATTCGCAGGAAAGTGGATAAGGGAATTACCCTATGTTGTTTGGAGCCTAAGAACCCAACCTAGCCGAGCTTTGCATGCAAACACTCCTTTCTTCATGGTCTATGGGTCGGAGGCAGTGCTACCTGCTGATCTCAAGTTTGGGGCACCAAGGCTGATCTTTGAAAGCATAGCAGAAGCTGAGACCACCAGGCTGGAGGACATAGACGTACTCGAGGAAGAACGGTTAAACGCAGTAATCCAATCAGCAAGATACCAGCAGACTCTAAGGCGCTATCACGACAAGGCTGTGCGACAACGATTCCTCTCAGTAGGAGATCTCGTCCTCCGCCGAATTCTAACGGGAGAAGGACGACACAAGTTATCACCCTTATGGGAAGGACCCTTCGTGGTAGCAGAAGTCACTCGGCCCGGATCGTATCGCCTCACTCAGATGGATGGCACAGAAGTTGGGAACTCCTGGAACATAGAACACCTCAGAAAGTTTTATCCCTAGCTGTACCTCAAAACTGCTGGGATGATGATGATGTACTCTGTAAAGTGGAAATATGTCATCAATAAAAAAGAGGTCTCAAGGATACTCAATTTATTTACGATTGACTTGCATTCTTACTTAACTCAGGGTGACCACTATGCCCTGCTAACGGAGCAATCGACTTAAGTCGGCAACGACTTAAGGCGGTGCAACATGCTCACGCTTACTTAACTCAGGGTGACCACTATGCCCTGCTAACGGAGCAATCGACTTAAGTCGGCAATGACTTAAGGCGGTGCAACATGCTCGCACTTACTTAACTCAGGGTGACCACTATGCCCTGCTAACGGAGCAATCGACTTAAGTCGGCAACGACTTAAGGCGGTGCAACATGCTCACGCTTACTTAACTCAGGGTGACCACTATGCCCTGCTAACGGAGCAATCGACTTAAGTCGGCAATGACTTAAGGCGGTGCAACATGCTCGCGCTTACTTAACTCAGGGTGACCACTTTGCCCTGCTAACGGAGCAATCGACTTAAGTTGGCTACGACTTAAGGCGGTGCAACATGCTCACGCTTACTTAACTTAGGGTGACCACTATGCCCTACGAACGCAGCGATCGACTTAAGTTGGCAGCAACTTAAGACCGGTGCAACATGCTCGCGCCTATATAATTCAGGGGATGACTTCCATATCCCGCAAACAAATTTCATAATCATCATGCGTCATTACTGCTAACTCATTAACTAATAAATTCTGATACAATGAAAGAGTAATTATGTCATTCGAATGGTAAACTAGTGTCCTCTAACAAACACTCGATCATGCAAACCGCGCGCTTGGAGCACGCAAAATGTTTTTCTATTTTGCAACGTCTTTCCCAGGAGCAACCGACGAAGAAGGGCGACTCGAGGAATCAGGGGCGGCATTCACGTCAGCCCTTATATCTTCAGGAACAACCACGCCGAGTCTCCTCATCAAGATTCGTCCCGCCCGAATAGCCTTGTCCAGGGCTTTGTCGCGTTGGGCCTTGAGAGTAACAGAAGTTTCTTCAGCAGTTTTAGCAGCCAGTCGAGCACTCTCTAACTCCTGGGCAATGGATTTTTTGGAAGCTCGGAGCCCTTTGATAGTAGCATCCTTCGCTGATATCAACTGCTTAAGCCGGGTTACCTCCTCCATGGATTCCTGCAGCTTACGACGTTGAAGGTCTAATTCTTCCATGGTGAAGCGATGACTTCTTTCCAAGATAGTCAGCGAATTGCTAGAATCTCGATACAACCTGTCAAGATTGTCACGAGAAGCAGCAAGGATACGTTTTTCTTCCTGCAAGCACAAGTCAGTTCCTTCAAAAAACCAAGCAAGTAATAGGAGCACAGCAAGGCAAAGCACAGTTTCGTATATCACCTTTTCAGAGTCGAGCTGAGCATGAAGAGAAGAACTCAGTGCATTGGCATCATCTAAGGCAGCGGAGACCTGACTCAGCTCAATCTGACTTTGAGAGTACTTTTCCTCAAAATCAGTGCATCGCTGGGCCAATTCAGCCTGATCTCGAGAATGTTTTTCCTCAAGAATTGCAATCTGCCGAGTCATTCCTAGCAAGAGGTAACCAAACAAAATGAGGTCAGAAGGTAAAACAGTCCACAACAAAGGCGAAGAAAAGAAAAAGGGCACTAACCAGCGTTAGTTGCCTCCAACTCGGATACACGACGATGAAGTGACACTGGATTCCAACACGAAAGAGACGAAGCCACTTCTGGGACGGAAGCACCCTGTGATCTCAGCTGGCTGGCCATTCCATCCACCAAAACCTGATGAGAAGAACAGATGAGCATAATGACAAAAGTTCATGCAATGTAAGGATCAAGCTAAAAAACAACACAGTACCTGGAGGTTGGAAAAGAACGAAGGGATCCCCAAATCAGGAGAAATCAGCTGATAACCAGGCGCAAGGTCACCACCCGAAGCAGTTTGCAACGGAACAGTAGGAATCAGCTTAGCGCCTTCAACAGAGCCGAACGCCCGATCAGCAGGGACGCTGCCCTCTAAAGCGACTCCCTGGTCCAAAGTTTGGGCTACCACCATGCAGCCAGAGTGTGGAGGTGATCCCGCGTGAACGTCCATGGAAGTGCCGGAAGGAGACCCTGTTTGGGCACCCTCGGGGGCTGGGTCATAGTTGGCATTGCCCACTTGAGCCGGATCATCCCCGGCAGCACCCTTGGGGGCTGGGCAGTGGCTTGCACTCTTCACCCGAGCTAAGTCATCCCCGGCGACGTCCTCGGGGGCTGGGTATATGTCAGCACCATTCTTGAGGTCCAGACTCTCCGCAGTAACCACCTCTAAGGTTGATGGGCCTTCAGCCACTTCCATGGAACCAGGACAATCCAAGTTAGCATCCCGACCCTCGAGATCGCGCTCTAAGGTCGACGAGGCACGGGATGATCTCAACCCAGCATCAGGCACGGCACCGCAAGCCTCCATCGCATTGTCATCCACTGGCTCTGATAACAAGTCCTCTGGGACCATATCCTCAAGAGTTTGATCAAAGTTGGCCAGGGACAGTTCTTGCAGACCAATGAGGGCAGATAAAGCAGGAGAGGGAACTCCACTACTTTCACCACTGGCGAGGAATTGCCGACTGTTCTTCCGAGTCAGAGGGACCTCATTCTCTTCCTCTCTGTCGTCTTCATCAGCAACACAGGCAACACCCCCATTGGGATCAGCGACAGATGGAGTACACCCATTGGGATCAGCGACAGACATACCACACCCATTGGGTTCAGCATCAGTAAATTCAGGCACAGGAACCTCCTCAGCAGCAGGAACCGAAGGACCAGCGCCCCGATCCAAACTAGATACTTGCCGAAGACGTCTCTTTTTCTTTTTCTGCTCATCAGCAGAAAGATCAGTTTGATTGGCTCGGCAAGGACGCCTCGGGCGAACACGGATAGGTCTCTGAACATCCAAGGTTGTACCAGCTTCTGGGAGAGGCGCCACCGCCAATGTCCCAGCAGGAGTAGCATCAGAAGAATCTTCAGCCAGCATATCAAGCATAGCACTTATTTCTGCATCATTAGGATCCAAAGGCACCCCAAAATGGACTTGTCGTTCGTCATCAGGAATTTCCCCAAGCGAGGCAACCAAAGCACTGACTTCTTCATCAGAGGGTCGCGTTCTAAGGCCCAAATTGCCATCAGTCGCAGGTGGATTTGACACGAAAAGAGTGAAGACTTTGGCAGGAGGCAAATTCCAGGCCGAGTACGCCACCGGAGCACCAACATTGGACACTTTGCCTCTGAGAATCATTTCCAGTTGGCTCATCAAATCTGCAGAAGGGATTCTCTTGTTGGTAAACCGAGTTGAGTCGGCCAGCCCTCGATACAGATAAGCTGGGTGGACCCTATCTTTCAGTGGTTGAATGTTCTTGAAAACGAAGTCAGCAACTACAGCTTCAGCAGTTAAACCTCTCTCTTTCAGCAGTCCAACTTCAGCTAGCAACACACTCGCTTCAGCTACCTCCTCATCTGTGGGAGACTCGGTCCAGCTTGGGGTGCGAACGTCTGGCTGTCTTCCCGACCGGGGGGGGGAGAGAATTTCCATAATTATCAACTATGAACCACTCTAGACGCCATCCCTTAATGCTGTCTTTAAGGGGAATCTCAAGATATTCAGTCTTCCGTCCCCGGCGCATCTCCAAACTGGCACCCCCGACCAACTGATGTTGTCCTCCGGCCATCCCAGGGCGACAATGATACAGGTATTTCCATAAGCCAAAATGCGGCAGCACGCCAAGAAAGGCTTCGCATAAGTGAACGAAGATGGAGATTTGCAGAATTGAGTTAGGGTTCAGATGGGTCAGGTTAATGTGGTAGAAATCAAGGAGACCACGGAAAAAGGGAGAGATGGGAAGGCCAAGGCCGCGGAGAAGAAAAGGAGCGTAAATTACAGACTCGTGGGTATCCTCTGTCGGGACAGTAGTCCCGTGGCAAATCCGCCAAGAACAGAGTTCCCGCGGAGGAAGAACCCCGATGGACACGAGGTGGAGGAGTTCAGCTTCAGAAATGATGGACATGTGGTTACCTGCAAAAGGCAACTGGCTGTTGGGATCGATTGGAGGAATCACCACAGCGGACGAGCTCGTGATTTTCCTCTTGGGCGCCATCTCGATTCTACCAGCGAGCAGATTGGAGGCGAGCGGCAGAGAGGATTCGGAAGCGGGAATGCAAGAACTAGGGCACGGAAAGCAAAGGCGGCTAAAAGCGCAGCTCTTATGGGATATTCTCGAGCCAGATACCGTTTCAAAAAGTGCCCAGTCATCACCCGGCGGTTATTTCCAAAACCCCAGCATGCCACGTGGTCATTCGGCAGTTATTTCCAAAAAGCTGGTGGGCCACCTCATCACTCGGTTGTCATCCTCAAAATAGCTCGGCATTACCTCTAAAGTGCCGACGTCACCACCCAGTCACTCGGCGTTGCCTCTAAAACGCTGATCTCGAGCTCAATCGCTCGGCATTACTTCTAAAATACCGACGGCGACCTTCAATCACTCGGCGTTGCCTCCAAAACGCTGATCTCGTGTTCAATCGCTCGGCATTACTTCTAAAATGCCGACGGCGACCTTTAATCACTCGGCGTTGCCTCTAAAACGCTGATCTCGTGTTCAATCGCTCGACATTTCTTCTAAAATGCCGACGGCGACCTTCAATCACTCGGCGTTGCCTCTAAAATGCTGATCTCGTGTTCAATCGCTCGACATTACTTCCAAAATGCCGACGGCGACCTTCAATCACTCGGCGTTGCCTCTAAAACGCTGATCTCGTGTTCAATCGCTCGACATTACTTCCAAAATGCCGACGTCGACCTTCAATCACTCGGCGTTGCCTCTAAGACGCTGGTATAGCGTTCAGTCGCTCGGCGTTACTTCTAAAACATCGATACAGACTACAAGGTTACTCGGCGGCTACTTCTGGAAGTGTTAGTATGATGTCCAAGTTATTCGTCTACTGTCTCAAAAGAATCAGTTTTATAATCCAGCAAAGCAAGCCATCAAGAAGAAGCCAACATCATTCTTTCATTAAGGGAAGACAATAAGCTTACAAATCAACTCTTTGCGAGTTGATGCTTCCCTACTATTACTACATTACATCACTACTACTACTATACTACGCTATACTACTCTACATTACTACTACATTATTCTAACTACACTATACTAATATCTAAAGACCAGTGGCGTTTAGCCACTGGCCTTGCTGCTGCTGCCGCCGCCGCCGCCCTTGGTGCTGCCCTTGCTGCTGCCGCCTTTGGTGCTGCCCCTGCTGCCGCCGCCGTCACCGACCCTGCCGCCGTCGCCGCTGCCCCTTCCACTGCCGCTGCCATCGCCGTCGCCGTCGCCGTCGTCGTCGTCGTCCTCGTCCTCGTCGCCGCCGTCCGAGTCCTCCTCATCCGAGGAGTACTCCGACTCATCCGAGCCCTCGAGCCCGGAGCGCTCGACGGCCCGGATGTACTTCCAGACTTCCGCGGCTATCCCCTGGGAGTCGTCCGAGTCATCGGACGACGCCGGGGGAGAGACGGGAGCCGGAGATCCCTCGGACTCGGAGGAGAACTCCTCCTCCGAGTATTCCGAGTCACCGAAATCCTCCGATGGAGGAGTCGGTTCGCGCTTGCGCTTGTTGCTCTTGCCCATGGCGGAAGCAGACAGGAGAGAAGAGAAGGAAGCAGTAAAGAACAACAAAGAGATGTGAAAAAACCAGAGGGGCAACAGCGTTATTTATAGAAGGGAAAGGCAACCGCTCACCTCCAACAGCGGTCACTGAACAGTCGTAATGCATTCAATAAGCACTTCCACCCGTCTGGAGACACGTCAGGCGGCTGACGCCATTTCATGCAACACTACACCCATTGGGACTCCAGTCAACAGCGCAAAGGATATGATTACACTCGCCGTCCCATCACATTACTACTCAGAAGCAGCCGGCTAAAACACTCAGCGTACCAAGCTGTCCCTTGCCCACACCCATTGGGGGGGGACGCCCAGGAATTATCAGTGTATTTTTCAAAATGGTCACATCTGTGCAGGGCATGCGGTGAATGCCTCAGGACAAAAATGAGATATCAACAAGAGTTAGAGGGAAGCCAAATATAGCCAGCAGAGTGCAAAATATGGTCGACGGACACGACTTGAAGACTAGACAGAGAACGTCCATCAAATGTCCAATCAGTCACAGAGCAAATAAATTGCACTACCTAGCAAGATATGGGTGGATTACGAACTTGGCTGCAAAAGACAAAATACATGCTGACCTCTGAAGCATAATATTGGTGACATAGTGCAGATGACATCATGCCAATTTTTTACAAGCAGAAAGGATAATCTTCAGCAAAAGGACACAAAAGGAAGACCTTCGAGTGGATTATCCTCAAAAATCCACTTGAAGGTCGGGGGCTACACCCATTGGGTGCACCTCTGGTGCACCCCATGGATTATCATTCCAAGCCAAGATAGGGCCGATTTCTAAAGTGTGAGACAAGATTAAAAAAGCCAACCCTCAACCAAAATGAAGGACCACAAATGGAAATAATCTCTACTGAAGACCTTCGAGTAGATTATTTTCTAAAATCTACTCGAAGCTCGGGGGCTACACCCATTGGGTGCACCTTCGGTGCACCCGATGAAGTTCAGAATCCTACGAAGTGGAATGCCGACCTCTAAGGCACAGACACGAAACTAGGCTTTGGTCAACGAGTGATCGGAGCAGGAGAAGACAACAGGAAGCCATCTTTCTTCAAATCACCTACAAGCTGGACCTGGGATCTTTGGGTTGATTGCCTCTAAATTAACCCAAAGATCGGGGGCTTGTGGGGGATAGATATCCCTGGGTCCGCTAAAAGAGTAAAGGACCTCACGAAAGGCCCAAGGGCCCAATAAAGTAAGGTCATTCTTTCGTGGGCCAGGGGAGAAACAACCAGTAAGGCAGAAACGACATGAGGCCGGATTGGTACAAACCCGGACGGCCCACAGCGTCGAGCGAATGACCGCAACAGAGATCCGACTTTCCCGCGCAGGAGCCTCCATGCAACGAAGCCACGCGAGGATAAGTCGGCGAGGGTTACGTAGGGATAATCTCAAGAGGTGCACTATCTTTTAGCTACTTGTTGCTATCTTATCCACGTGTACTGCCCCACGGTCGAGTATATAAGGCCTAGGGGGCACCCCTTCAGATCGATCGACCCATTACTTAGCCACCCACATCAACTCTCTGTATTCTCGATCCAGAGAGCTCCCTTGTAATCACATCCACCAAGCATACTCATCAGGACGTAGGGTGTTACGCATCTCTAAGCGGCCCGAACCTGTAAACCTTGTCCACTGTCCCTCGTGCGATCGGCACGAACCATTTTGCTACAGTTGTCGACACCGTCCTACTCCTAAAACACCTTGAGGGGCAACCCCGGGTGTGCGGTCGGACCCAAAACACCGACAGGGCGGCGTGCCGGCTAGACTCCCGAAGTCCTCGACGTCCTCGGCGTGCTCCATCTGCAGCACAAGCACATCCATTCAGCAAACACCACCTACACCCACGCACAACAAACCACAGCAAAACAATAACCATCACCTGCTCGCTCGCCCGGTCGGATCGCTCCCTGACAGCCTCCCGACCATGCGCCCCCCACATCCTATCAAAAAGTGCTCCCGCTGACTGCTTCACAACGAGGTCTTCGACCCTAAAGATCTCGTGTCCAAATCTCTCGTCGGCTTGGTCGAAGACCTCGTAGTGTCTGCAGCCCTCGCGAGACAGCGCATTGAAGGCCCCTTCGCAGGTGACGAGGGAGGCAAAGAACATGAACCCCTCCACGAGGGTTGGGAGTACTAGCAGTTCCTCTTGCAACCACTCGAGGAAGTGAAGGCCCGCCTCTCGGTCGGGCACCTCGAAGTCAGCAGTCCGCGCACCCAGCTCGCGGTACGAATCCACGAGTTGTGCGCGCGTCTGCTCCACTTCCGAGCGCGTGGAGGCCTCGGCCTTCTCCACGCGGCCGCGCAGAGCGTTGAACCACGCCTCCCACTCCTCCGCGCGTTGGCTGGCAAGGTTTCCCTCCGCCCGCGCCAATTTGGCCGCCTCCTGCGAAGCCTGCGCCTCGGCAATAGCCTGGTTGGCCTCCCTCCTTTCTTCCACCAGCTAGCGCCGGAGGTCCGTCCTCTCGGCCTCCAGGGCGGCCACCTTCTCCGCCAACTTGTGGCTCTTGCTCTCCATAGCCAACTTTTCCCGGACGGCGTCCACGTGCTGCGCCCGAAGTCTCTCGACTTCGGTAGACACATCTGCAGTGAGGGCACCCGACGCCACGCGGTCGGTGAAGTCGGCCGCCTAACGGAAACACATGAGACCACAATCCCCATGAAAACGGCAAACATCAAAGTCTAGCTCAACTTACTTGACTTAGCTGCTGCGACAGCTGCAGAGAAAGCTGATGCGACGCCTCCCTCAGCCGGCGGGACATGGTGCCCGCCTCGCCCATGACGGCAGCGGCCGATGAAATCTTGCCGCTTGCGCAGAAAGTGCCACCCTTCGCCCCGACCACCGCGGTTGACACCGTGGTTGCCACCACAGGCGGGACAACAACCATTTGCCCCTCGCCTGACCCTGCAACGTACCGCCGGTCAAAAAAAAACTTACCGACGCTAATATTTGTGCCGAAGTCGGCAACACGTTTCCCCGGCGAGGGCAGCTCCCGAACCTTCGTGGCCTTGCCCTGGGTCGACTTGATTCCGCTGGCAGCAACGACCTTCGCACTCTCCGACACCTTGCTGGAGCCGGGTGCGGCCGGTTTCGCGGGCAGCGTCGGCTGGCTACCGCCGGCGGCGGCAGCCTTCGCGCTCCACCTCGCCCTCTTTGCTTCACGCCTAGGATCGGGGAGTCTGACGACCGCCCGGCGCTTCTGCGCAGCATCCTGGCGATCCTTGTTCATCACTACCGACACAACAGCAGCAATATTCCGTCCGTAAGGGAAAATCTTCAATCCACGTGCTATACGAGACGTAGACATGCCTTCGCCCTCTTCCCAGGGGATCGGAAGATTCTTTTGCCACCGACCCCCGGTAACCTCCAGCATTCGCGCCGAAGACTCCCGAAGCTCGGGCGAAGACATCCTTCCCTCGGAGGCCGTGCATGTCCCCATCAACTCCACAACAAAATTATCAGACACCCCCTTTCCCCCCACTATAGTACCTAATTTTCTCTTCTTAGCGGCCGGGGTAGCCTCCTGCGATGGCCCTTCCTCGGTCCCGCCCATCGATTTCTTCCCACGGCGGTCGGCGGCGTCTTCCCCGGGATAACCACCGTAAGGCAAACAGTTCAACTCGAAGACCCGATTCAGCCTGTCATTGGTCCCACGGATATCCCAGCTCCGTAGACCCTCTGTCTTCGGCATGTAGCGCCCCACAATCCTCGCCGCACCGTCTTCCGCTTCACGCACGAATGCGGCGGGATCTCGGCCATGCAAATTCAGTGCGAAGGCAGGACTCCGCACCAGCATCCCACCACGAGAGGGCATCTCACGAGGGCATACTTCGCCCAGCGCCCAGCCATGCGCCAAAGGCCATACCCCATACCCGACAAACTCCTCAACAAGGTCGCGCCCGCTACTCATGCGGGCAGCGCACCGAAGGGCCCCTTCGTTTTCATCATCCTCCGCTACCTCAAACTGCGGGTACGCTGCGTAATAATGCGAGCACATGACGGCCACGGGGAGCCCTGGATGGTCTTTGACCGTGCCTTCGGAAACGTAGAACCAAAATTCCCACCAGTTGCCCCACTTATTGCGGGCGCAGGGAACCAACTCAACGACTTCCATCGTAGTCTTGCCAGTCTTCGGTGTAAATGTGCAAGATCCAAATTGTGCAATCTTATGTCCAATTTTCCTTTTCTGCCAATGTAGACAATAATGCTTCACGAAGACTTCGACAGAGGGCTGCCCGCCGTACGAAGTCGTCGCCCAGACATACTTTACCAGGGCCACCACGGCATTCGGTGTCAGCTGGTGGACCTAGACCTCGAATCTACGCAGGACCTCCGCCACAAATCGATGCATAGGCAGACGAAGGCCAGCGGCAAAAAAAGCCTCGAAGACGACCAACTCGCCTTCCGGCTTGGGGACCTCCTCTGCCCCAGGACTCGTGCCACTCCGCCGCCAAAATATCCAAGCTGTTGCATGTCTTGCACGCGGATCGAGGACATCCGCGACACGCCGAATTCCACTATGTCGCCAGGACGCAACTCCTCCGCCGCCACATTGCTCAGCGTCTCCTCGGACGATGCGCCGGCCGGCGGTGTATCGGCAGCAGAAGAGGAAGAGGACGGCATGGCTACATACCGTCGGCGGCGGCGGGCGGTCTGCTTCACACGGGCCAGATCTCCGACGAGCAGGAGCAAGGAGGGCAGACGAGCAAGCGAGCGGTTTGAAAAGGAAGTTAGGGTTTTCGCGGCGCGTGGAAAGATAAAGTTCAAAACGCGCCACCCCCACCCCCTTTTATACATAGGGCACGGCGCTTCGGGAAACCCGCAGTCCAAAAGTGCGGCGTCAATCAACGGTCATGTCAAAAACCCCCGCGGAACCACTTCGAGCGAGGGCAGCGTCTCCACCATCTAGCGACGCCTTTGGCACCAGATGACTTGGTCGAACTGGTCCCTTGGAGGGCAAATGTTGGGGCGAAGGCGAAGACGCTACCCTTCGCTCGATGCCTTCGCCAGTCTCGCTGCACCAACGGAGACGACGACTGGCAGACTCCACCCTTCGTCCGACACGCCGAAGGACGAAAATCTATGGCGAGGTCGCCCCATCCCACGGCGTCGCCCAACATGAGAGCCCACGTGCAATCCGACCCATCATAACGGGCCCCGCGCAGTCGCTGCGCATTACGGGCCTAATTTGTAAAGGTTTTTCTGTTATTACAGTCTGTAACCCTGCTTTAATGGGAATATTCCGGGGAGGACCTAGGTGCCTGAGGGCACATGCGTCCTTAATCCTTGACACTGGGCACTCAGACACCTATAAATACCCCCGCATAGTGCCCTTGAGAGGCTAGATTAACAGAGCTATTGCCATCTCGAGTTAAAACCTTGTTTACGTTGCTTTCACTCCCACGTTGGATCAACTTGCCCAGGAGAGCAAGTTCCAACAGTGTTATCCCGGATCTCCACCTACTGCTCCAAGGTGGCGATGGGCTGGCTCAACTGTTCCACCTGTAGGTTCTTCTCCACCAACTCTGAGGATAGGTCGACCACGAAGTCCTCTCGGCTGTCGAGGGTGAGCTTAGTGGTCTGAGCAAGGTTAGCAAGGTGTGCCATAGCGTCGCTTTGCAGGGCCTGAAGGCGGTACAGTGCGCTCATGCACTGAACAGTGATCCTCCCAACTAAGTCGGGATACATAGCCCACATGTCCTTCACATGGCTCACACTGTTGCACCACATGGGGTCATCCATCTTCTCAGCGGGGAAGAGTCCCAATGGGTGCATCACCATTTCCAGGAGATGGTAGCCACAGAAAGTCATTAGGGTCTTCATAGCTGCCGCCTCAGTCGTGTCGTTCGATCTGAATCCAACAGTCTCGGAGTCAAGGGAACGCCAACCCGGCTGAAGGGGGTGAGCCTCCAGAGTCAGCCAGACTCGGCAATGTGGCACCCGATGCTCCTCGTACAGCTGCACTGTGTACAAAGGGGGCGTAGGGTAACCGGTGGAGTTGAGCACCTCCCACAAGATGGAAGGGAAACCCTCGTGAGAAAGGAAATCGGAACTGAAACGAGTGTCTCCTCCATGGGCGGGAGTGGGCGAAGTCATCTTTGGAAGAGGATGAGATGTAAAGGTTACGATGGAAAAAGGGAAAACATGTGAGCTCGGTTGTAAAAGGAGGTGGGTTAGATTAAATTTTTACTCCTTTAATTTCTAATCCTTTCGTGTTTTATAATGCATGCATGATGAAAAGAACGTTTCCTCACCGACCAAAAGGGTGCTTTTAAGGGCATCCTTGAAATCCTAAGACTGGCCCATAGGGCCTACTTAGTTAGCCACCTGTTTTTTCCCCACTATTTCTAAGTCCTTTCGTCCTAAGTCTAGCGTTCTAGTCCTCACGATTCCAATACTGGTTTCTAAGCAAGTTTTAAATTTTGAAAAGTTGGTATTCACGATTTATTGCTTTCTCTATGGTGGTAATTGCTCTGATACCAGCTGTGGCAGAGCCGCCCGAATTATTCCAGCTTAAGTGCCCAAGTCACGCCTTAGAGGCAGCAACACACTTAAATCGGAATAACCCATCAGCCCCTCAGATCTAGTCTGATAAAGCCACTTCCCCGGGATCAAATACCACTAGCTCACTCGAAGGTGAGTCACAGAGGAAATACAATAAAATGGGAAACCTCAATTTCAAGTATTGGAGTTATTACATAAATCAGAGTTTTTAAATAAACTGAAACAAGTCCATAAATTAAAATGCAGCGGATCGTCGATAACGTCGAAGGCTGAGAAGTAGGGCAAGGCCTAGCCACTACTCCTCGTGCTGCTCCCCTGACGGAGCAGCATCCCACTCGACCGTCCAACCCGGTGGTAGGGTGGAAGGCCAAGTCACGCCATCAACCATGTCTTGAAGCGTACCTGCAAAAATTGTGCCACAAGCAAGACTGAGTATACTAATACTCAGCTAGACTTACCCGGTGTGAGGAGTCTACTCCTCTACCTCTAGACCATGCAACAAGCTGTTTGGCTAAGGGGTTTGGTTTGCCAAAAGCACTAGCTGAGTCTAAAATCAATTTTTAGCTTTTCCAATTCTAGCATCATTAATTTAGCTAGGTTTGCTCCCTTCTAAGCATACATGGTAGCAATCATTTATCACAATCAACATGTTATCTCAAGTAAAACCTCATTTCACTTCTTACTCAATGTAGTACAAGGGGTCAAGCAGTCTCATTAGTTGCGAGAAGCAGACGATTCGAATCAAGTTTTAACCTTGCAAGGTAAACATAAACACACGACATGTAGGGGCACTTCATCCCCACACATATCAACCATCCCCATCGATTCCTCGTTCGCGGCCAGGGCTCACCGCCTTGGCATACAATGCTCCACTGACCCCGTCGTGCAGTGACCGCACTTGTACCCACCATAGCTAGCATGGGAGACCTAGTCTCAGGACAAGTGAGGAGGAAAGTTCGTGCCCGGCTTCACTCAAGTACTAGGTTTACTGGTTACCATATTTCCCGACATGTGTTTAGTACGTTCAAACGCTTGACTCAGGTATCCACACATTAATCCTTAATTCCATTTCTGTCTCATGGACAAGGTATCCACCCTGGATCCAAGTCCATGGACCATCATAAATCCCATTATCAAGATGAATACAATCAATTCCTGACCTGGTGCAAGTGCTAGAAAAATCACTCGACTTCTACCGAGATCCTAATTAGCAAGCAGCTACTCGACCTAGCATACTAGTATCCATCTCAAAAAGGAATCCTGAGTTCATGCAACTAAGGGTTTCAAGCAACTCCTACACTTAAGTGCACATTACAAGCCTACAAACATTAAGTGTAGTAAAGTAGCATATATATATATATATTGGTTATGCATAAACCGGGGCTTGCCTTTAAATGTTGGGGCTATGGTGAGATCCTTTGTGGCAAGCTCGTGAGCTAGTTCCCGGTCTTCCTCGTGGACAGCTCCTTGCTCGGGAATGAGCACGTACTATCTGTCAGCGAGGTTGCAGTCTAATAAATGTAATGAGTGAGATATATGTATGCCATGACATGCAATGTGGTAGTAATAGAAATGATCAAATTGACAAGGTAAGGTTAAATCTTACTACGGGAATTTTGGTGGTACACTTAGTCAATTTAGGGTCAAGCTTGGTCGAGGTAAATGGTCAGATTATTTTAGTGCCTCACTGATTTCCTTTTAGTGTCTTAGTAAATGTTTATTATGATTTTTTTGCTAAATTCATTGGGGTGAGATCCATTATCCTTACTAATTCTCTCCTCTTTTCCTTTTCTCTTATGCTTTTAAGGGGGGCTTGAACTACAACATAGCTTTATAAATTTCAAAAATTATGTACAAATTACAGTAGCTTCTCACTGGTGTATAACTCTCTGTCTCAAAATTTGGGGCTTAAAAAGTTAAGGGTTTACTCTGTACAAAATTATCAGGTTGTAGAGCAGAGGGGGTGCTTTGAACTACAACTCTCCTCTAACAGTGGGTTAAGCCCTTAAGCTTATTTTTGCTGGTATTTAGGTGTAATAATATGACTTTGTACCAAGTTTTAGTCAATAATACCTATTTGTAATTTTCTTGTGAGTTTCTAAAGTTCTTGGCCATAGGGGTGCTTTCTACTACCATTATACTTGAAAAATGTCAAACAACAAATTTACAATTTTTCTTATCTTCTTCTTTGTGAAAGAGCAATCATTCTAGGATTTGGCACTTTTTGCTTAAGGGAAAAGGGTGGTAGAAATTCTTGGAGTATATGGCCTTTTTCTTGGGGTAGGGGTAATAGGTGTTACCTTACATTTTTAAATAGGTTTCATATTTTTCTCTGGTGGTCTACTTCATCAATAGTTTGGTAAAAAATTATTTGCCTACTATAGCACAATTTTAGGCTTCCTTATGATTTAATTAGAACATGGGCCAAAATCAAGTTTTAATTGTTTAACTCACTTATTGTGATGGGTTGGGGTGTCTATTGTTTTTGTAGTGGTGTTCTAGCAGTTAGGAGTCTACTGAAATTTTCTTACCATTTTTAAAATGGTCCTTATATTTTTAATTATGGCTTCCCTTGATTTCTTAGTGCCTAATAAATATTTAACCTTGGACTAGCTCTGGACTAGGGTTCTCTGTATTTTTCCTATGTTTTTTATCACATAAGTATACTAGGAAAAATTTGTTCCTTCTCTGTTTATTATTTTCCAATGCCTTTCTTAATTTTCTAAGTTTTGGACAGATATGGTTTTAATAAACAATCTTGAGTTATTTTTGTATACTAGGGTGCTTAGTATTTTTAAACAGTGCATATGTTGGGTATGTACCTCCACAAATTTTCTTAAGCCTAGTATAAGAATATTTCTATTTTTCTCTATATTAATAAGGTTTGGACAGTTTTCTTATTTAATTCAAAACTTTAAAAATTATTACAGAAAACCTAGGGTTTGGTATTTTTGTCTGACAGTTCATAATATTTTGAATCCAGCAAAATTGGTTTGACTAATTTTGGATAAGTATTTCTCAAGTTATGAATTTCCTAAGTTCTCTGTTCATTAAAAAGGAAAATAATCAGAAATGGTTCAATGGAAACTGAGTTTGTATCGAGGTCCCTGGCGTGTACTTTCTAAATTCTTTACAGACTAGTCCTTGGGTCACTATTCAAATGTGTCTCTGACAATTCAGAAAACCCCCTGGGGTTTTACTAAACCTAACCCGAGGTCCTTCCCCCAATTAAATAGTGCCCACGGCGGAGGAAAGGGCGAAGGGGCTTACTGGCGGCGAGATTGCTCCGGTGAGGTGGTCGAGGACGTAGGGGAGGTCGCGACGGTCACGTTGGTGTGCGGATCGTCGCCAGGGATGGTCAGAGTCGGCCGGTCCACGTGCGCAGGCGGGGGAGCTCGTCGGCGGCGAGGAATCCGGCCTACTCACGGCGAGATAGCTCAGACCAGTGAGTCGAGAGGCTTCACGGGAGGTCAGGGAAGTTGTAGGCGCAAGGAATTGAAGAATGGTTCACCTAGTAGCTCGGTCTACGTGCGGTGGTGGGCGGCCGAAATCCGGCGACGGTGATCTCGCTGTTCTGGTGAGGTAGGGCCTCGATCCTTGCTTGGAGAAGCTTCACGGCTCCACAGGGACACTATCGAGAGGCTCGGGTGAGGCTAGGGGTCTCTGGAAATGGCTAGCTGTGATGGCCGGCGCTCGGGTGGCTTGGACGGGCGGCGCAGAGCTCGCTGGAGCTAAGGACGGGGTCGGGACAGCGGGGGGTAAGCGTGGAGTGGAGTGTTGCGCGTCCGAGGGTGGTCTTTAAGGGCGCAAGCAAGCTCGGCTGTTGGTGGCTCTGACACACGCTCGGGGTGTGCGCGGGGGAGCGCCAGTGCGCGCTCTGGCGCTTAGGCACGACGTCGAGCACGAGGCAGCACAGAGAATGGTCAAGTTCAGGCGCGGATTGGCTCCAAATCTTCGTGATTATGGCCATGATCCCGTTGAGAGATCTCTTCACCGGACCTTCCTTTGTCGTTTATGTGTGGCGGCTTATGGGTTTTGTTAGCTGGAGCCAAAGATATGGGGTGATCAAATCAGGTTTGTCTCACTGCTGAAATCCGAGATGAAATCCCTGACTTGACGTGTCTAGGGCATGAATCTCCATGCCATCTTCACACACGTTGTAGAGGGGTTAATATAGCACAACTTTGTCAATAGGAGATTAAGGATTTGAGCTACGGATCAAGGTGAACGTGCTCGAGTCCTAGGTGAGGGCTGAAATTCAGAAATCTGAATTTTCAGATTTCCCTAGAGAGCTCCCACTTGCATGGCCTTTTTGGGGATTTTAAACAATTATTTTGGCCAAACTTTTCTAATAGTTATTGTAGCTTAATTAGTGTATTTCAACTTTTATAATTGGCCTAAGCCATGATTCCACGTTTTTCATGGTCTTTTTACCAATTTTCCTCTTTTTACTTAAATGGCCTAATTAAAGTTATTCTAGGGTTTAGACATTTTCCCCACTTTGGGTGCATGATATGATTAAGGCATGATTATTAAGACAAAAAGACTTAGTTGAATTTTTGCTCCTGAGTTTTTGGTGTCTTTTGTTCAATTTGATTCACATGAGATAATGATCTTGAGTTAGCACTAAGAAGAACTCTAGGTAACACTGGGGTGTTACAGCGACAGAGTAAGCTGACGTATTAATGCCAACTGCAAGGGTGAGTTTCATGGATATGATAGCGACTAGGTCTGATGGGGGCCATGAGAAGTTCTAACTGGCGTAACAAGGTTTTCCTACTATTTTTCTAGCTATGCTATCAAAACAAAAGAACTCCGCTTCACTTGTTCCATTAGTGGCAATCAAGCTGAGCTTGTATCTGCTAATTGGAATTGTTAGTGCTTTGAAGTAGCGATTCGGTATATAGAAAAGATAAGAATTTCTCAAGTTCAAAGCAATGGTGGTAAACCAAGTGTGTGTGTGTTAAGATTAACCTAAAGGTGACATCTGTGGAGCCACATGATGTGAAGTGATATCTAGTTGAGGTTTGAGATGAAGACTTTTGGCACCTGGAGCAAGATGGGAACCACCACCTGCTATTTTGCACAATGCGTGAGATAGTCATGGTGCATCTATAACCTTCTGGCTACATCATAAAAGAGAAAACAGATGTATTAAGTCAGACAAGCATATTGTTGATGTGTTAAAGAAGCGGAACATAGGGGGATTTAGTAGTAAATGCAGAAAACATGTCCGGATCTATGTCAAGTAGCTCTTCAACAGTTTTGTCTTCGAAATCTGGTGGCTGAGAAAGCTGAATTTATTCTTTGGCTGTTGTGGGTTGTATTAGTTGGAGATCATTGTTTTGCAACCTTCAAGTAATGTCCAATCATGATTAGATAAGAGCAATTACCTAGTTGGAGAAGTCTCTAACGATCCGAGGTCATGTTCTGTAACACCCGGCTTTAAGGGACAAAGCCAGGTGCATCTCATACATGCGCCAAGAAGACAACATATATAATAACAGAGTGCATAGAGATAAATGTCACAATAATCAGAGTACATATTACATAGCGGAAGACTTACAAAATAATAAAAGATAAATATAACTCGAACTAAGGATCGTCGGCGCCAATGTCAACTGAGAAACGCCACCTAGATCAGATCAAACTCCTCGGTACTTGACTCCACTTGAAACCACCTGTTCTTCTCCTGTGGGGGGGTGTGAGACAGCAAGGGTGAGCTCACATATGTTCATCGCTCAACAAGTTGTGGGGAATAATGTGACATGAACTCACAAAGGTGGGAGTTCATGAAGTGTAAGGCTGATCAACAATAGAGGTTAAAGCTGAGCATTGCTTTTATAAGATGGTCAAAATTTTATTAGCAGTTACTAAGTGTAAGTGAATACCAAACCATAATAAAATAATAGAACACAATTAATAACAAATCCCATGCAAATGCAAATGACAAATTGAGTTTAGGTTCCATAATTTAATCATCGGAGAGTCCTGAGCCGCTCATGACCGTGAGCTCGGCTAGTATACCAGTTTTACACTCTGCAGAGGTTGTACCCTTTACCCACAAGTCGTGTTTCCCATGTCGCCAGGGTTAGCTAGGCCCTTAGACACTACCAAGGTGAATGGCTAGGGATCCACTACGAGGCCTTTACAAAGTTCCACTAGCTTCCGAAAACCCGCTACAGTTTATAGGAAGTTCCAATGCAGGGTTCCTGGCTGACCGCCATCGCAGCAAAATCAACCAGGGACCTCCCTACACTGACCACTCCCCTACTGCCCTTGCCCCTTTCGGGTAAGGTAGTCTTCCACTAGCTTTCCTAATTAGTCAGCCAAGGGGTCCCATTCCTCCCTTGTGGTGGCACGTGGTTCTCAAGTTAAGCTCCATGTTCCAATTAGCAATAACATAATGATCTTGACATGAACATAAATAGAATAACAAAATAACTAGAACATGGATATAATGAAATATTAACCCAAAAACCACGTAAAGCAATAGCATAAACTACCCAAGTGATTCAGGGGTAATCAAGGTAATGAGATAAACAATCTAAGGTGACCTATTGGGTCCCATCAAAATTAAACCTATGCATGGTAAATGATTATAAAGAACATTATTGGGTAACAAAAGTGAATCAAGGGCACAACTTGCCTGGCACTTGAGATTCCAGTTACCAACTTGCTTTTCAGATGACACGCGTCCTCGCGCTAGTCGTAGCAATACAAGCAAACATGGTATAGATAAAATTAACATCACACCAAACATAATAATATACTGCATTATAATGATCTACACGTTTCTACGAGACTAACGCAACTTGAACGGATCAAATCGGAGTTAAAACGGAGGAGATACGAATTTCCTAAGGTTTTATGTATTTGATACGAGATTAGCTAAGAAATAAATTTTAACACCATTTTCATGTTAAAACAGAGACACTAAGTATTAAACAATATTAATACAAAATTATAGGAACTGGAATGGACTAAAAAGGAGTTAGTATGAATTTTCTATGAATTACCCAAGTTTTATAATTATTTTTATACTCAAAATCAATTTCTAAATCTATTTTTCTGGTTTTATTTAATTCCCGGACTGTGCCTCAATTTATATAGAAAGCAGGGGCCTTTGCGCAAGTATTCCCGTGACTCAGGCAGTGCCCGCCCCGGACCGCGGGTTGATTCTATAAAAACAGAGGGGCCCCTATGCGAATTTGCAACGGCGAAGGGGTATGGTGTGATCTGGGCCCTCGGATCATCTTTCAAGCGTCAGGATTTTATTATCACCGTGTCTCATCCCATCCACCCGATCACACATCTATGGTTCAGATCCAATCACCGCAGAGATGCGGCATGCATTCATCTCAGCCCTACACCAGTCGATCAACGACTGCAATTACTTGAAGCCAATAGGTAAGCGGTACTTAATCACATCCATCGATTATGCATCAGACGGTAGCTCAGCACCCCACCCCCCCATCAAATCTAAGCCGCAAATCATGAAATCGACGACCCAAACATTGTCTTCCCCACGGCACTCGACCAACGCAGCACCGAACAACGGACCACCCACGTCCACTTCCGCCCATGGCGAGCGGTAGCGCCGCGGCGCCCACCTGCTCCAAGGAGCAATACCCGGCAGCCTATCCCTCTAGATCGATCCATACCGGTTGCTCTTGAGCATGAGAACAGAGTGAGCAAGAGACGGGATCCCATACCGGCTTCAACGCAGTCGCAGCTTTGTCCAAGGCGAGGCGCGCCACAGGGGAAGTCCACGGCTGGAGCGCACACCCAGCGAGGTCGACGACACGGAGAGGGAGCAGAGAGGGAGCGCACGGTTAACAGCCAACCGAACCCATGTTCCTGACGTGGCCGATCTCCCAATCTCTCTCATCGCTTGTTAATGGTGGACACGATGGAAGCGATAGGGAACGGCTCGGTAGGGGTCGTGCCAAACTTATGGAGGCAGGGCAAGTGCCCATCGTGGGCGAAGCCGGTGAACCAACCCCGCAAGATGCGGCCTAGTTGAGGCAAATGGAGCTGGTCAGCCGGGTATCACGCGCGGGGTCAGTTAGAGAGGATAGGGACGATCCCGACCAACAGGGCCCACTGGCAGTGATTCGCTACGCGTGGCAAAGACGGCGTGGGACTGACTGGCGGCCCCCACATGGCGGTCCAGGCGCCGCGCGCATTTGGGCACGTCTGGCCAATGGTTGGCGCGCAGTGAACAGTAGATGGGCCAAATTCCAATTGCACAGCCCAGTTAGGTTTCCTCTTTTCTTTTTCTTTTATTTTCTTTTCTCTCTTATTTGTGAGTCTTAATTTGAACTTCAAATTTATGGTAAACCTGTACTCATTTTCTGAGTATGTGATTTGAATAAATTATTGTGGAATAAATTTATCTACTTATAAATTTTATAAAAAAATTGTATTGTATAGCATTTTCTCTTTTCCTTCTCTATTTCCAACCCTAATTCTCCATTTAGGATTCAAATTTCCTCTCATTATTATATTTCTTTTATTATTATTATTGTTATTATTATGTTGTCACAAATAATGCACTCCAAAAATAAAGTCCGAGCATGATGCATAATTTAGTGGCATACCTTTTATTAATTATTTGTTTTTTTTAAATATGGTGCTCACATGTGATAATAAATAGATACAACACACACATATAAATAAAGGAAAAATACATTTTTTCCTTTTATACTATCTCTTTCAAATTAGGTATTACAAATCCTACCCCCCTTAAAAATAATCTCGTCCTCGAGATTTAGGAAGGACAAGAGAAAAGATGGGGAAAATCTATGCGAAGCTCTTTTTCTCTTTCCCAAGTTGCTTCATCTTCACCATGGTGACTCCATTGAACTTTACACATTTTTATCACCTCATTTCTTGTAACTCGAGTTAAAGTATCCAAAATCTTGATCGGGTACTCCGTGTAAGTCAACTCACCCTGAACACTGAGGTCATCCACTGGCAACTGTTCCTCAGGGACACAGAGATACTTCTTAAGTTGAGACACATGGAATACATTATGTACATCCGATAGATTATCAAGTAGCTCGAGGTAATAGGCCATCTCTCCAACTTGCCTAAAAACTCAGAATGGTCCAATATAGCGAGGGGACAATTTGCCCTTAACTTTGAATCTCCACATTCCACGAAGTGGTGACACCTTGAGGTACACATGATCACCTTCCTCAAACTCCAGTGGTCTTCTTCTATTATCAGCGTAGCTCTTTTGCCTGGTCTGAGCTACCCTCAAATTCTCTCGAACTATAAAAACTTGTTCTTCTGCCTCTTGAATGAGTTCAGGTCCAAAGAACTGTTATCCCCTAGTCTGGTCCAAAAATAGAGGGGTCTTGCATTTCTTGTCATACAGAGTCTCGAACGGTGACATCTTCAGACTGGCCTAGCAACTATTATTATATAAGAACTCAGCATAAGGTAGACTCTTGTCCCAACTACTACCATGCTGAAGGGTTCAAGCTCTCAACATGTATTCCAATACTCGGTTAGCCCTTTTAGTCTGCCCATCAGTCTGAGGATGGTAGGCCAAACAAAAATTCAACTTCGTATCCATATTCTCATGAAAACTTTTCCAAAATCTGGAGGTAAACTGTGATCCTCTATCCAAAATGATCCACTTCGGTACACCGTGTAGAGACTCAATCCGAGACATGTATAACTTAGCCAATTGTGATCCCTTATAAGTAGTCTTGACCGGAATGAAATGAGCCACTTTGGATTAGTCTATCCACAACAACTCATACAGAATCACATCCTCTTGAGGTGCGAGGCAATCCAGTAAAGAAGTCCATACCAATCTCTTCCCACTTCCACTTGGGTACCTTTGGTGGGTGTAATAGTCCAGCTGGTCTCTCGTGTTTAGCCTTAACTCTTCGACACACATCACACATAGCCACATGTGCAGCTACATCTCTCTTCAATCCATACCACCAATACTTCTGCTTCAAATCCTGATACATCTTAGTACTAACGGAATGAATAGAATAATCCGAATCATGGGCCTCCTTTAAAATAGTCTCACGAAGGCTTTCAATATCAAGAACACATATCCTGTCCTTGAACCATACGGCGCCTTGCTCATCTTCCGTGAATTCTAGACTTCGACCTTCAGTAATCAGATCCCTAATCTCTTGTATCTTAGCATCACCAATTTGTCCTTTGCGGATTTCTTGCTCCAAGGTAGATTCCATATCAACAGTAACTCCTTCAGTGTGAGCGACTATCCCAGGTTAAGTCTCCTGAAATCCTCAACAATCTCATCGGGTAGCTGGGCAACAAAAGCTGAATGAACATGCTCCTTTCGACTCAAGGCATCTGTAACCAAATTCGCCTTGCCCGGGTGATAGTAAATCTCCAATTCATAATCCTTAATAAGCTCCATCCAACGGCGTTGCCTAAGATCCTTCTGAGCGAATATATACTTCAAACTCTTATGATCCGTGTACACTTGGCACTTAGTTCCCATGACACAATGCCTCCATATCTTTAGTGCATGCACAACGGCTGCCATTTCTAAGTCATGCGTGGGGTAGTTCAACTCATGTTTCCGCAACTGGCGAGACGCGTAGGCGATCACATGTCCTTCTTGCATGAGCACACATCCTAATCCTTGGCCACATGCATCACAATAAATGTCAAATCCCTTCTGTAGGTTTGGCATAATCAACACTGGTGGTGACATTAGTCTCTTCTTTAATTGGTCAAAGCTATCTTGGCACTTCTCGTCCCACTTAAATTTTCTTTCCTTCACCAAAAGCGAGGTCATAAGCTTAGCAATCTTAGAAAATCCTTCAATAAATCTCTGTTAATATCTTGCAAGTCCCAAGAAACTCCGAATCTCCATAACTATAGTGGGTACGCTCCACTCCATAATCTCCTTGACTTTAGCAGGATCCACTGATATCCCTCTATTAGAAATGACATGTCCAAGAAATGGCACCTCGTCAATCCAAAACTCGCATTTACTGTACTTGGCGTAGAGTTGATTATCTCGTAGCTTCTGTAGCACCAATCTCAGATGTTTCTCATAATCACTATCACTCTTGAAATAAATAATAATATCATCGATGAAGACCACGACGAATTTGTCCAGATCAGGAACACCTTATTCTTCAGATCCATAAAGTAGCTGGTGCATTAGTTAGTCCAAATGACATAACGACGAACTCATATAAACCATATCGGGTCGAGAAATCCGTCTTGGGAATATCCGATGGCCTAATCTTCATTTGGTGATAACCCGGTCGGAGATCAATCTTCGACACCTCTCATCTAAATAAATCCTCAATACGGGGTAATGGACACTTGTTCTTCACAGTAACATCATTAAGGGATCTATAATCCATGCACATCTCTTGCGATCCATCTTTCTTCTGTACGAATTGAACTGGCGCTTCACAAGGTGAAGAACTTGGACGAATGTACCCAGCCTCTTGTAACTCTGTTAACCGCTTCTTAAATTCCTTTAGTTCTTCTACGGACATCTTGTATGACCGTTTAGGAGTAAGGGTAGTCCTAGGTAAAAGATCAATGACAAACTCAACTTCCCTATCTGGTGGCATCCCTGGTAACTCCTCTAGAAAGACGTCCGAAAAATCCCTAACCGCACGGATGTTGTCACCCACAAACTTCTCATCTACTAAGAATGACGCTAGTCTGATGGTGGTAGTTACTGCAACTTCAACTTCAAATCTTTGTCCTTTGGAACTGGTGAGTTCTACAGTTCCCTTAGCACAGTGTATATACAACCTTTGCCTTTCTTAACCATGACATACCAAGGATCACATCTATAGTGCTCTCTTCTAACACTATAGGGGTAGTCCATCTGGGTTAGAAACACAGGGTAAGGAAGGAAGAATTGTAGACAAGGCGAGTAATTACGAGGAATGTTACTGCGGGGGATTTATTAGCTAAGTAGATTAGTGTGTCACCTACTAAAGCTAATACAATACCTTATGGTGGTACATGCTAAGATGCCCGTCTATACTATTTCAATCAATCAAAGAAGCAAATCAAGCATTGATCATCAGAACAATCAACCAACATTTTTAATAGAGAAAATAGTTTTCATTTTTTTTGTCTTAGGTTCCCTATCTCTTAGAAAGATCATAATGGTAGGATTCCAAGGTGTGAAATCCATCTTGTCTTAGAGTAGAAAGGATAAGATTAATCAGAGTAGAAAAGCAGAAGGTGAGACAAGACCAAGATAAGTATAGAAAGAATCAGAGTAAGGTAAGTAGATAAGGGTTTTGTCCATTTCTATCTAGGTTTCGTCCTATAGTCAACATTCCTCTGATACCACTTCTGTCACACCCGGCTTTAAGGGACAAAGCCAGGTGCATCTCATACATGCGCCAAGAAGACAACATATATAATAACAGAGTGCATAGAGATAAATGTCACAATAATCAGAGTACATATTACATAGCGGAAGACTTACAAAATAATAAAAGATAAATATAACTCGAACTAAGGATCGTCGGCGCCAATGTCAACTGAGAAACGCCACCTAGATCAGATCAAACTCCTCGGTACTTGACTCCACTTGAAACCACCTGTTCTTCTCCTGTGGGGGGGGTGTGAGACATCAAGGGTGAGCTCACATATGTTCATCGCTCAACAAGTTGTGGGGAATAATGTGACATGAACTCACAAAGGTGGGAGTTCATGAAGTGTAAGGCTGATCAACAATAGAGGTTAAAGCTGAGCATTGCTTTTATAAGATGGTCAAAATTTTATTAGCAGTTACTAAGTGTAAGTGAATACCAAACCATAATAAAATAATAGAACACAATTAATAACAAATCCCATGCAAATGCAAATGACAAATTGAGTTTAGGTTCCATAATTTAATCATCGGAGAGTCCTGAGCCGCTCATGACCGTGAGCTCGGCTAGTATACCAGTTTTACACTCTGCAGAGGTTGTACCCTTTACCCACAAGTCGTGTTTCCCATGTCGCCAGGGTTAGCTAGGCCCTTAGACACTACCAAGGTGAATGGCTAGGGATCCACTACGAGGCCTTTACAAAGTTCCACTAGCTTCCGAAAACCCGCTACAGTTTATAGGAAGTTCCAATGCAGGGTTCCTGGCTGACCGCCATCGCAGCAAAATCAACCAGGGACCTCCCTACACTGACCACTCCCCTACTGCCATTGCCCCTTTCGGGTAAGGTAGTCTTCCACTAGCTTTCCTAATTAGTCAGCCAAGGGGTCCCATTCCTCCCTTGTGGTGGCACGTGGTTCTCAAGTTAAGCTCCATGTTCCAATTAGCAATAACATAATGATCTTGACATGAACATAAATAGAATAACAAAATAACTGGAACATGGATATAATGAAATATTAACCCAAAAACCACGTAAAGCAATAGCATAAACTACCCAAGTGATTTAGGGGTAATCAAGGTAATGAGATAAACAATCTAAGGTGACCTATTGGGTCCCATCAAAATTAAACCTATGCATGGTAAATGATTATAAAGAACATTATTGGGTAACAAAAGTGAATCAAGGGCACAACTTGCCTGGCACTTGAGATTCCAGTTACCAACTTGCTTTTCAGATGACACGCGTCCTCGCGCTAGTCGTAGCAATACAAGCAAACATGGTATAGATAAAATTAACATCACACCAAACATAATAATATACTGCATTATAATGATCTACACGTTTCTACGAGACTAACGCAACTTGAACGGATCAAATCGGAGTTAAAACGGAGGAGATACGAATTTCCTAAGGTTTTATGTATTTGATACGAGATTAGCTAAGAAATAAATTTTAACACCATTTTCATGTTAAAACAGAGACACTAAGTATTAAACAATATTAATACAAAATTATAGGAACTGGAATGGACTAAAAAGGAGTTAGTATGAATTTTCTATGAATTACCCAAGTTTTATAATTATTTTTATACTCAAAATCAATTTCTAAATCTATTTTTCTGGTTTTATTTAATTCCCGGACTGTGCCTCAATTTATATAGAAAGCAGGGGCCTTTGCGCAAGTATTCCCGTGACTCAGGCAGTGCCTGCCCCGGACCGCGGGTTGATTCTATAAAAACAGAGGGGCCCCTATGCGAATTTGCAACGGCGAAGGGGTATGGTGTGATCTGGGCCCTCGGATCATCTTTCAAGCGTCCGGATTTTATTATCACCGTGTCTCATCCCATCCACCCGATCACACATCTATGGTTCAGATCCAATCACCGCAGAGATGCGGCATGCATTCATCTCAGCCCTACACCAGTCGATCAACGACTGCAATTACTTGAAGCCAATAGGTAAGCGGTACTTAATCACATCCATCGATTATGCATCAGACGGTAGCTCAGCACCCCACCCCCCCATCAAATCTAAGCCGCAAATCATGAAATCGACGACCCAAACATTGTCTTCCCCACGGCACTCGACCAACGCAGCACCGAACAACGGACCACCCACGTCCACTTCCGCCCATGGCGAGCGGTAGCGCCGCGGCGCCCACCTGCTCCAAGGAGCAATACCCGGCAGCCTATCCCTCTAGATCGATCCATACCGGTTGCTCTTGAGCATGAGAACAGAGTGAGCAAGAGACGGGATCCCATACCGGCTTCAACGCAGTCGCAGCTTTGTCCAAGGCGAGGCGCGCCACAGGGGAAGTCCACGGCTGGAGCGCACACCCAGCGAGGTCGACGACACGGAGAGGGAGCAGAGAGGGAGCGCACGGTTAACAGCCAACCGAACCCATGTTCCTGACGTGGCCGATCTCCCAATCTCTCTCATCGCTTGTTAATGGTGGACACGATGGAAGCGATAGGGAACGGCTCGGTAGGGGTCGTGCCAAACTTATGGAGGCAGGGCAAGTGCCCATCGTGGGCGAAGCCGGTGAACCAACCCCGCAAGATGCGGCCTAGTTGAGGCAAATGGAGCTGGTCAGCCGGGTATCACGCGCGGGGTCAGTTAGAGAGGATAGGGACGATCCCGACCAACAGGGCCCACTGGCAGTGATTCGCTACGCGTGGCAAAGACGGCGTGGGACTGACTGGCGGCCCCCACATGGCGGTCCAGGCGCCGCGCGCATTTGGGCACGTCTGGCCAATGGTTGGCGCGCAGTGAACAGTAGATGGGCCAAATTCCAATTGCACAGCCCAGTTAGGTTTCCTCTTTTCTTTTTCTTTTATTTTCTTTTCTCTCTTATTTGTGAGTCTTAATTTGAACTTCAAATTTATGGTAAACCTGTACTCATTTTCTGAGTATGTGATTTGAATAAATTATTGTGGAATAAATTTATCTACTTATAAATTTTATAAAAAAAATTGTATTGTATAGCATTTTCTCTTTTCCTTCTCTATTTCCAACCCTAATTCTCCATTTAGGATTCAAATTTCCTCTCATTATTATATTTCTTTTATTATTATTATTGTTATTATTATGTTGTCACAAATAATGCACTCCAAAAATAAAGTCCGAGCATGATGCATAATTTAGTGGCATACCTTTTATTAATTATTTGTTTTTTTTAAATATGGTGCTCACATGTGATAATAAATAGATACAACACACACATATAAATAAAGGAAAAATACATTTTTTTCCTTTTATACTATCTCTTTCAAATTAGGTATTACATGTTCGATGTGTTCCAATAGAAGAACAGGAATAAATAGAATCTAAAGCATATTGCAACATATAAGTTCATTGCATAAAATGAAACTGTAACCATCACACACCATTTAGCATGATAGTAGCGTGAGTCAAGAATAGGTCTAAGTGATAATTACCTTGTTAGGAAAATCTTTAAGGACTAGATAAATTATTCCTTGCACCCATATCAAATTATGCTTGAATGTCTTATAAAAAAGCTTAGAACATAAATTTAGCCCCTTTATGCAGCCATAGTAATAATTTAATAAATTTGTAAACCCTATTCAACCTGAAGCTTGAACAATACTTGCCTTTGTGTATCAATAGTTGTTGACGTCGATGTGCCTTGGCTGCATCGACTAATCTTCGGAAACTTACACATTAAACAATGAGAGGTAAGGAAATTTATGTGACCAACAGCAATCGAAAAACTATATTTGGTAAAGCAGGAAAAATGAAGACGAAGATCTGAGGACAAGATAAAATGAGAAGCATTTTGAGTAACGACGGAACTTTTAAAGGAGGAAGTAGAAATCATGAATAATAGAATCGAAACTGGGTTTTACAAAGGTGAAACATATTACTATTTTTGTTGTACAACAACTAGGGGACAAAGTTCCTATTTCCTAAAAAAGAGTTCCTGCAGCAATCTACAAGGACGAAAATTGTTTTGTGGGCGAAATGAAATGCAAGCAATACACGCATCCTAAAATGGAGGAGAAAAATCATGGATTAGACCGAGAAGCTAAAATCAGAGAAAAGCCTAAACCCTAAAATTTTGGGGGAAATTGAGGAGCAGAGACGTTCGGAGTTCCTATGTCCCAAAAAGAGTTCTTGTAGCAATCTATGAGCCCGAAAAATGTTTTGTGGGCGAAATGAAATGCAAGCAATACACGCATCCTAAAATAGAGGAGAAAAAAAATCAGGGATTAGATCGAGAAGCCAAAATTAGAGAAAAACATAAACCGTAAAATTCCGGGAGAAAATTGAGGATTAGATACATTCGGTCATTGTACAAAGTAAAATATTGCCCTTTCTTATCGTAATGGAGCACACAAACTAGAAACCCTAAACTTTGAGATAAATGACTGAAGAGCAGAAACACTTAGTCAATGAGCTAAGTATAACGGTGGCCTTTTCAAACTTGAATGTATCCAAAAAAGCATGAGGTTCTTAGGTACAAGAAAATCTTAGGAAAAGGATGCTGAGCATGATTCAAAGCATGGATCTGGAAACAGATGTCCACCGAACCAAAACAAACGACGAAGGATAAAAACCGTATTTGAGCAAACAACCGGAGCAGAGGAGGAAGTCGGTCGTAGAAGAAACTTCTGTATGGAGGCGGAGTCAACGAGGAACCTAATGTCAACGAAACAGAATGAACGCAAAGAGGAAGGGATAAGCAAAACCTATATCTAACCAAAACAAACGAAGCCGAGTAGGAACCTGACAGTAGATGAAGCGCCTATGTTCATCCAGAAAGGAAGAAAGTGATGTAAAGCGCCATAGTTGGGAGAAAAAGCGAGAAGCAAGGGAAGGAGAACTGGAGAAGTGGCAGGTGGATTTCTCTCTAGAAAGGAGCCGTCATTCCTTTTGGTCGACCCCTTTTTTAATAAAACAATGACCTGCTGCAGCCGGAGCAACAAGAGCCCTTGTTTTGTAATCTAACGGTGCACAATTTAACAGTGACATGGATAGCCCCACATGCGCCGTTTTGAACCGGCTTTGTTGTATAAGAAATGCCAAATATATGTTGATGACATAATATTTGGTTCTACTAATCAAAAGTCTTGTGTGGAGTTTAGTAGGGTGATGATGCAGAAATTCGAGATGTCTATGATGGTCGAGTTGAACTACTTCCTTGGATTCCAAGTGAAGCAACTCAAGGAAGGGACCTTCATCTACCAAACGAAGTATACCTAAGACTTGCTCAAGAGGTTTGGGATGAAGGATGCAAAGCCCGCAAAGACACCGATGAGAACGGACGGACACTTGGACCTCAACAAAGGAGGTAAGTCTGTTGATCAATTAAGAATCTAGAAAAAATGTTAAATCTGTTGTTTGACATTTTTCAAAAGGAAAGTTAGTTATAAGCACCTTCTAGCCCCAAAACTTTAGAAAATCACCAATAAGTATCTACTAAATATCCTTAGGTAAAATTTGGCACATAGACATGTTATTGCACCAAGATACTAGTAAAATTAAGTCTTGGGAAAGAAGCCACTTCTACTTAAGAGGTGTAGTTCAAAGTGCCCTCTCCGCCCTAACCTTTGTCATTTTTGTCCAAGGCAGACCACACTTCCTCTATACCCCAAACTCATCGGAAAACTTAAATAAGTCAGTAAGAAGCTACTGTAATGTTTGTAGAATTTTTGGAAAATTCTAGAGCAGAGGTGTAGTTCAAATCATCTTTTAAAACCTTCTTGAGAAATGGAGAAAAGATGAAATAAAAGGGTAATCCTTAATCTTAAAAGAAATCAATAGTGACCTAAAGCATATACGAAACATTACTTTAAACAACCAAGGTAAACATCCATTTCTAATTTAACCCTAGATAAATGCCATTCCTACAAGATAACAAGAAAGGATTTTTAGCCCTAATAGAAAAACTTAGTGTTACTAACTATCATCTCTCATTAAGATATTGCATATCATAGCATTTGTATACACACATATCCATATCTTATGCATTGCATTCATTATATTGCAATCTTGCAGATGCAAAGTACGTGTTGATTCAGGAGCAAGGGACTAAACAAGAAGAAGCCTAGGAGCCAGCTCCCGAACTTGTCGTCGAGGAATTCCCCGCCGTACCTGTACCAGAAGGCAAGCCCCGGTTATATGCATAACCTTTAATATGCTATTTTACTACAACTATTGTTTGTAGGTTTGTACTGTGCACTTAAGTGTAGAAATTGATTGAAACCATAATTGCATGAACTTAGGGATTCCTTTTATGAGATCAATACTAGTATGCGAGGTCGAAGTAGTGGCTTTGCTAATTAAAAGATCTCGGTAGAAGTCGAGTTATTTCTCTAGCACTCGCACAAGGTCAGGAATTGATCGTATTCATCTTGGTAATGGGAACTATGATTATCTATGGACACATATCCTAGGTGGATGCCCTGTCTATGAGACAGAAATGGAATTAAGGATTAATGTGTGGTACCGTGAGTCAAGCGTTTGAACGTACTAAACACATGTCGGGAAATATGGTAACCGATAAGCCTAGTACCTGAGTAAAGCCAAGCGCGAACTTTATCCCTCACTTATCCTGAGACGTGGTCTCCCATGCTAGCTATGGTGAGTGCAAGTGCAGTCACTGCACGGCGGCAGCCGGGGTCAGTGGGGCATTGCATGCCAAGGCGGTGGGCCCTGGCCACGAACGGGGGATCAATGGGGACGATTGACATGTGTGAGGACGGAGGGCCCCTACAAGTCGTGTGTTTAGGTTTACCTTGCAAGGTTAAAACTCGATTCGAATCGTCTGCTTCTCACAGCTAATGAGACTACTTGATCCATGCCGCTACGTCGAGTAAGAAGTGAAACGAGGTTTCTTGAGATAAAGTGTTGATTGCATTAATTGTTTGTTACCATGTGTGCTTAGTAGGAAGCAAACTTAGTTAAAGAATACTATAGAACTTGAAAAACTAAAATTGGTTTTAGACCTAGCTAGTGCTTTTGGTAAACCCAACCCCTCAGGCAAACACCTTCATGGTCTAGAGGTAGAGGAGTAGATTCCTCACACCAAGTAAGTCTAGCTAAATATTAGTATGCTCAGCCTTACTTGTGGCATATTTTTTTACAGGTTTGTTGCAATACATGGTTGATGGTGTGACTTGCCAGCCATCCTGCCACCGGGTTGGACGGTCGAGTGAGATGCCGCCTCGGTCGGAGAGGACCAGGAGGAGTAGTGCGGCAGGCTTTTCCCTACTCCCTGCTTATCGATGTTAGTTATTATCTGCTGCAAATTGAGAACAATGCTTTCCTTTTTACAAAACTTTGATTGATGTAATAACTCAAGCACTTTTAATCTATGGTTTCATGCTTTATTGTTATTCTCTATGTCTCACCTTCGTGTGAGAAAATGGTACTCGATCCTTGTCAAGTGGTTAATCGGACTTGATCCGATAGATTGAAAGTTTATTCTGATTTAAGTGTATAATTGCCTTCTGGGCGATGCTTGAGCACTTAAGCAGGAATAATCTAGGCGGTTCCACCACAGCTGGTATCAAAGCGAATACCATTACAGAGAAGATGATAAGTCATGAATTCCAACCTTTTCTAAATTAAAATTTGACTAGAAACTGGTGTTGGTTAGATCGTCAGGACTACACCGCTAGACCTAGGACGAAAAGCCTTAGGAATAGATGGGTAGCTAGGTGGCTATATAAGTAAGTCATTCAGGCTGTTACTATAATAGGTGGGATGCCCTAGGAGCACACCTTTGCTTGTTGAGAGGACGTCCGTACAAGCATGCATGCATATTTAATCATGACTATAAAACTTTGTAATTAAATTAGCAAAAGAGAGAGACTACATTACCCTATGTCACCTTAAAAACTAGAATAAGGAATTGCTAAGAGAAGAGCAAGCTAAGTCAACACAAGTCAACCCATGCAAGTGTTTCCATTTACACCCCAGCACACTTTTTCTCTTCTAAGTGTTTTCCCCTGCACTCACGCTCACCCTTCTTACACAGATGGCTTCTCCTACCCCGTTGAGGCCTAGTTTGGATATTCTAGTAATGTGAGGATTGAGGTGGATTGGTATGTATTGTGGGAGTTTTTGATCTATTGGGCATTTAAACACTCTTCAATCCCTCTAAACCACTTCAATCAAGAGTACCCAAACTAGGCCCGATGGTGGAGACACCAGCTTCAGCTTTGATTACCTTTCACGAGAGGGGTTTCCCTCTATTTTATATATGGGAGGTGTTGAGCGCAGCTGGGTATCCTGCACCGCCCCTAAACACGGTGCAGCTGTACGAGGAGCGCCGGGTGCGATGCTGTAGGGTCTGGCTAACTTTGGATCCCCACCCTTTATAGCCAGGATGGCGTTCGCTAGACTCGGAGACAGTCAGATTCAGAGCGGATGACACCATGGAGGTTGCACGTTGAAGACTCTGACGACCTTCTGTGGATACCACCCATTGAAGAGGGATGATCCGATGTGGTGTGACCGAGTGAGCCATGTCAAGGATGTGTGGGCCATGCATCTTGACCAGGTTGGGAGGATCACTGTCTAGTGCATGAGTGTGTTGTGTCGCCAGCATGCTCTGCACAACGATGCTATGGCACACTTAACCGGGTTAGCTCAGACTACCAATACAACCCTCGATGACAGGGAGGTCTTCGTGGTTGATTTATCCTTTGAGTTGGTGGATAAGGATCTTCAAATTGAGCAAATGGGTAACCACACCCGTGAGCTAGAGCAGCAAGTGGAGATTCAGAACCACACCATTGAGGTCCTAAAGAATCAACTCCACGACGTACAGGTGGAACTAGATAAGGCCAATGCTCATTTGGAAATGCACCACCAGGAGATGCAGCAAGACACAGAGGGAGATGAGGATAGCAAGGAGGAGGAGGACCCCGAGGAGATTGAGCCGGCTTCTAGCCTAGACATTGCTCACTCTGGAGGACCCCTTCACCTGAGACTAGCGCTGCCTCTACTCAGGGTTAGATGAGTTAGGAAGGAACATGTTAGGAAGATGTACTCAACATAGCTTAGCTTTTGGGCACTACATGATGTACTAGGATAGAGAGATAAGTCTCTTGATATGATGTAACCCGAAAAACCTCTATGTTTAATGAAAAGAGATAGGCATTAAGTTTAAAAAATTGGTTCAAACTTTACCTTGTGCAATACTGAGTTTTGAGATTCAAAATAGATGAGATATTTGTATCTACTCTAAAATAATTAAGTCATTCTATAAACATGGATTTTTGAGTATAACAACAGGAAAATTGCTACCTTACAGATGGCAGGCAGAGCGCGCCGTGGACAAAATGAGCAAGTTCCCCCGCCAGCACCGCATGCTCCTACGATGCAGGAACTAATGGCTTAGCAGAATGAAATTCTGTGACAGTTGGTGCAGCGCCAGCACCAGCTTCAATATTTTGGTGGTGGGTAACAAAAACGTCCGCAGGCAGCTGCCACTTACCAGGAGTTCCTTAGCACTCAACCACCGCTATTTACCAAGGTTGAGGATCCACTGGATGCTGTTCTGTGGCTCAAGGTTGTGGAGTCCAAGTTTCTCCTTCTCACAGGAGCTTGCCCTGATGCCGCCAAGACTTGTTTTGCCACCCAACAGCTCCGTGTACCCACAAGGACCTAGTGGGATCACTACCTCGCTATGCTTCCAGCTGACCATGTGGTGACTTGGGATGAGTTCAAGGCAGCCTTTAGGGGACATCATATCCCGGCTGGCATCATGGACCACAAGTTGAATGAGTTCCTGGCATTGACGTAAGGGACCCACATGATACTGCAGTATGCTCAAGCTTTCAACGATATATGCTAGTACGCTGGATACCACGCCGACTCTGATGAGAAGAAAGGGGATAGATTCCAAAGGGGCCTCAGCACGAAGCTCCGAAAACATCCCAATACTGTCCGAGCAAATAGTTATAATGACCTGGTCAACCGGGCCATCTCTCAAGAGGATTGCATCCTGGCTCACCGGGTCGAAAAGAAGAGAAATACACCAATGACCGGATCTTCATCGCAACCCCAATGATTTCGGATTGTTTTATACAACTAAAGTAGATGATTTCAGCAGCAATTGGGAAGGTGGGTGATAAGGCCACCCCAACAGCAGCAAGCACCCGACCGCATTCTAGCACCTGCTCCAAGAAACAATCAACCTCAGCAGCAGCCACAACAGTTATGACAGGTGACTAGAAACAAATGTTATGCTTGCAACAACGTAGGCCACTACGCTAAGGGTTGCCCATGCAATCAACCAAGACCCAGGATAGTTGCAGCTCTAGGCAAGGGCAAGAAGCAGAAAGTGCAAGTCAAGCAGCGAAGGCTAAACTTCACCACCCTAGAAGAGCTACCAGAAGGAGCACCCGTCATGACTGGTACTTTCTCCGTTTTAAATCAACCAGCAATAATTCTATTTGACTCTGGTGCATCGCACAGTTTCATTAGTGCAAAATTCAGCATCAAATGTCAATTGCCTTTCTATCACACCAAAGGGGCTTATATGATAGCAACATCAGGGGGTAAGGTTGCAACTTATCAGCTAACCCATAGCGTACCTATCCAGCTGGGAAGTAAGGTTTGCAAGACCACCCTTCTCATCTTGGGGTAGAAAATGTGGATATCATTTTGGGGACTGACTGGATGACCTAGCACCGAGTGTTAACGGATGTCGCTAATCGCGCCATTGAAATCCGTTCGCCAACTTGTGGAGAACTTACCTTGTACTTACCTAGCTAAGGGAACACCTGATCATGCGCATTTTCTCTGATAGAACTGTCCCTGAAGAAAATCCCAGTGGTATGTGAGTACGCAGATGTCTTCCTAGATGAGTTGCCTAGAATGCCACCGGACTGAGGCATAGAGTTTGCCATAGAATTGCAACCAGGTACCACACCTATCTCTAAGAGGCCCTACAGAATGCCACCAACCGAACTAGCAAAATTAAAGAAGCAGTTGCAAGATGTGCTGGATAAGGGATTCATCCGCCCAAGTACTTCACCTTGGCGATGTCCAGCCTTGTTCATGAAAAAGGAAGACGAGAGCCTAAGGTTGTGCATAGATTACCACCCTCTCGATGACTATCAAGAATAAGTATCATTTGCCTCGTATTGATGTTCTTTTTGACCAACTAGTTGGAGCCGAGGTGTTTTCCAAGATAGATCTTGTAACACCCCGTCCACTCCCAGACCAGTGGTACTTACTCCTGGTAGCTCTCTAGGATCATATATTGTCCCCACAAACCAACACGAGTCTTTTGTGCACACTTTGTCCTCGCTCATACGCACCCGAGAAAACTTTTCGGTCGGCTACCCATCCCAAATTGCTCCAAGCCAAGCACGCTTAACTTGGAGGTTCTTTCGAGATAAGCTTCCAAAAAAGAAGATGCACCTTGTTGGTATGGATACTCTATTAATTCTATTAAGCATTGGGTCATGATATCACCATCCCAGGGGCCATGATATCATAGTCTAGCCCCCTTAGAAGACCGACGTCCTCATCGAACAACCCCAATCCAGGAACCTCCCCACTTGGCCACGTCTGTGTGTCTAGTATCATCATATGCCATGCCATGTGACCACTCTAGGCCCACATACGCCATGCACAATATACCCAAACCCCTAACCCACACACGCCCGTGAAACCGCGAGGGTCGGCTCTGATACCACTTGTAACACCTCGTCCACTCCCAAACCAGTTGTACTTACTCCTAGCAGCTCTCTAGGATCATATATAGTCCCCATAGACCAACACGAGTCTTTTGTGCACACTTTGTCCTCACTCATGCGCACCCGATAAAACTTCCCGGTCGGTCACCCATCCCAAATTGCTCCAAGCCAAGCACACTTAACTTGGAGGTTCTTTTGCGATAGGCTTCTAAAAAAGAAGATGCACCTTGTTGGTATGGATACTCTATTAATTCTATTAAGTCTTGGGCTAGCATATCACCATCTTAGGGGCCATGATATCACAGATCTTCACTCCGGTTATCATCAAATCAAGATCCAGACGAGTGAAATTCCAAAGACGATCTTCTCAACCAGATATGGGCTCTATGAGTTTCTGGTGATGTCATTTGGATTGACCAATGCACCTGCATACTTCATGTACTTAATGAATTCAGTATTCATGCCTAAATTGGACAAGTTTGTGGTGGTCTTCATTGACGACATCTTAGTGTACACAAGGAGTGAGGAGGAGCATGTCGGCCACCTGCACATGGTACTTCAATGTCTGCGAGAGCACCGACTATACACAAAATTCTCAAAGTGTGATTTCTAGGTGAAGGAAATTAAATTCTTGGGAGATACCGTCTCACAAGAAGGTATTGTCGACGATCCAAACAAGGTGCATGAGGTAATGAATTGGAAGCCTCCTACCGTCGTCCGCCAGATTCAGAGTTTTCTAGGATTGGTTGGATACTATCACCGATTCATTCTGAATTTCTCTAGGATCACCAAACCAATGACTGAATTGTTCAAGAAAGGAATAAAATTTGAGTGGTGTCAGAAATGTGAAGAGGCTTTCCACACTTTAAGGCAACATCGGACCACCGCACCAGTGTTAGCACAGTCTGACAATGCTAAGCCATTCGAAGTGTATTATGATGCTTCGGGCACTAGACTAGGTTGTGTTTACATGCAAGACAATCGAGTTATTGCCTATGCATCCCAAGCACTAAGGCCACATAAGCAGAATTATCCTACACATGATTTGGAGCTAGTAGCCGTAGTCCATGCTTTAAAAATATGGAGACACTACTTGCTGGGAGCCCACTGTAACATCTACACCGATCACTAGAGCCTCAAGTATATTTTTACCTAGACTGACCTTAACATGAGACATAGAAGGTGGCTAGAATTAATCAAGTATAATTTAGAAGTGCACTACCATCTTAGAAAGGCTAACGTGGTAGCCGATGCACTAAGTCGGAAGGCACAATGCAATTGTTTTACCATGGATTCTCGTGTCAACACATTGTGAGATGAGTTGAATAAGCTGAAGATAGAAGTGGTTCCTTTTGCCACCTTGGATTTCATCTCCATTGAACCAACCTTGCTAGACCAAATTGTTATGGCCCAGCTCAGTGATAAAGGAGTGCTAATCATCAAGGAAATGCTTAATCAAAAGATTAAAAAGTATAAGTGCTTTCGCTAGGACAGTAAGGGAACATTGTGGTTCGAAGACCGACTTGTAGTTCCCAAGAATGGAGAACTTGGAAGAAAATCCTAGACAAGGCTCACCTCTCCAAATTTTTGATACACCTGAGAAGCAACAAGATGTACCATGATCTAAAACCCCTATATTGGTGGACAAGGATGAAGAGGAAAACAACTAAGTATGTGTCCAAGTGGGACACCTATCAAAGGATCAAGGGAAGTCACCTAAAAGCAGCTAGTGCCTTGCAACCACTCCCAATACCTTCTTGGAAGTGAGATGATAATAGTATGGACTTTATTGTGGGATTGCCCAATACCTCTCGACACCGTTATTCGATATGGGTAATTGTGGACAAACTGACCAAGACAACTCATTTTATACCAGTGCATTCCACCCTACAAACAGAAAACTATGCAGAGATCAACATCTACCGGGTAGTAAGACTACATGGAATACCCAAGACTATCATTTCTTATCGAGGAGCCCAATTCATAGCAAGATTTTGGGAACAACTGCAAGAATCATTAGGAACCAAGCTAATAAGAAGTTTGGCGTACCATCCGTAGACTGAAGGTCAAACCGAAACAGTGAACCAGATTCTTGAAGATATGTTGAGAGCCCGTGTGATCCATTATGGTAAAAACTGGGACAAATGTCTCTCCTTAGCAGAGTTCTAATACAACAACAACAACTATCAAGCTAGTATGGAAATGGCACCCTTTGAAGCATTGTATGGAAGGAAGTGTTGAACACCCCTAAACTGGCCACAAGTCGGAGAAAGAGAAATGTTTGGACCCGATTTAGTACTTGAAGTCGAAGAGAAAGTAAAGATAATTAGAAAGAATCTAGAGGCTGCTCAAGCCAGGCAAAAGAGCTATCATGACAAAAGAAGAAAACCTCTACAGTTTGAAGTAGGAGATCACGTATATCTAAAGGTCTCACCAATAAAGGAGTGCAGAGATTCAAGATTAAGGGTAAATTAGCCCCTCGCTATATTGGACCTTATGAGATCACCGAAGCATGTGAACCAGTGGCATATAAGTTGAAACTATGAAACGCCCGGAATTTGGGGGTAGATTTTTCTTCTTTTATACTCACCAAATTCAGGCGTTACTCTCTTTTCTCTTTCGTTTCCCTCCTTCCCAATTTCAAAGCAGTATAGCGACTGGTGTCCGTATTGCGTGTGAACAAAAACCTAAGTTAACATGAGTGTTGCATCATGCCGAGGCATATTTCTTGTCTGATGTCATGTTTTATCGCGTGTTTTGCTTAGTCTCATTTCGGATTTCGTTTCGTGATTGGTTTCCGATCTGTGGTTGTGCGTGTCGTGGGATTTTGACCCGCGACGCGACTCGGCCCGGCCCGGCCTGGCCCAGCTTGGCCCGACCCTAGATCGCGCGCCCCTAGCACCCTGCCCCTCCCCATGCACGCCCCCCTCCCCTTGTCTCTCCTCCCCTCATTCAATTCTCCCATGCACAACTCCCTCTCTCTCTCCCATCTCTCTCTTCCCCGTTGTGCCCTAGGTTTTGGAGACGATGATCGCCGGATTTGGACCCCGAGGTGAGCTCCCCTCCCCTCTCCCTCCCTCTCCCTCTCTCTCCCTTCCCCCTCCCCTTTCTTCTTCCCTGCGCGCCCCCTGCAGCCCCGTCGCGCGTCCCCTGCAGCCCCATCGCGCGCCCCCTGCGGCCTCGTCGCGCGCCCCCGCGGCCCCGCGCCCCGCGGTCTTGTCGCGTGCCCGGCGGCCCCGCGCCCAGCACCCCATGCCCGGCGGCCCCATGCCCCGGTGGCCCCGCGCCCCCGCGGCCCCTGCGCCCTCGCCCGACCCCGCGTCCCCGGCGGCTCGCGCCCCGGCGGCCGTGCCCTCTCCCCCGGCGTGGCTCGCGTGCCCCGGCGCGCGCCGCGCATTCCCGCGCACGTGACTGTGGTTACGCGATGCTTAACTTTTGGTTTATTCAATTTTAAATTTGGTTTAGTCGATGTATTGCGTCGCGCGCTTCGCCGCACGACGATCCATTTAAATTCACCTTTATTCATGTGCTGCGTCGTTCTCTTCGTCGCGTGACGATCCACTCTAATTTCAGATTATTTAATGTGTGGCGTCGCGCGTCCAGTCGTGCTACGCTTTGTTTTAAATTTAGTTTGGATGGCATATGTCGTCGTGCGCTTCATCGCTCGACACTTGACGTTATTTTCATAATTAGTTCAAGTGTCTCATGGCACGCTCCATCGCGCGACGAGTCGATTTATTCTTAATTCAGTCTAAGTGTTGCGTCGCGCGTTTCGCCGCGCGACAATCCTTTTAAAATTTACTTTGATCTATTTATAATGATTAAACATGGAACATGACTTTACCCTATGCATAACGCGATGGCCAAATTAATACCATTCTGTTTAGACAATTATTTTGATTTATAATCGTGTGATGTGATCGCTCTTCGTCCGTAGCCTCGACCGCTACTCTCTCTTTCTTCGACCGTAGCGGCAAACCCCCAGTCGGCTGCCTGTGAAGGCCGTGTGTATCTACGTTTCTTTTCCACACTTTGATAATTGTTAAAGACTATGTGGATGTCTCGGACACCATGATGTAATTGATGATTATACCTTCTTTTATGTTATTATTTGAGCACTGTGTGATGATGTCCAATTATGTAACTGTTGTGTACGTGAATTGCTGATCCTGGCACGTACATGGTTCGCATTCGGTTTGCCTTCTAAAACTGGGTGTGACGTAGGTGGTATCAAAGCCGTGCTGACTGTAGGACTGCTAACCTAGAGTAGAATGGTCGCTCTAAGGATTATAGACCTCTATTATCACCTTGACTTTGGTATTCCTTCAAAAGTTGGTCATATCGACCAAATCTATGTTCTACTATATATATTATACATTGATGAAAATTTTGTTTTATTCTAATTCCTAATTTTTTATGGTTTACTTGCTGGTCATACTAGTTCTGTTCTCACTCTTATGCTTACGGTGTCTTTTGTAGATGGCTCGTCTTAGCCACACTACATGGAAGTCAGTCATTCCTTTCTTGCCTTCTCGTCTCGCGGAGCGTCCGCTTTGCCGTCCGGTGACTGGTCAGTCTAGCCATTTGGAGAGGCTGCACCACCGCCTGCACGAGGAGCAGGAGCGTCGGCGATAGGAGCTGGAGCAACAGGGCTCTTCTTTCTCGCTCCAGCAGGAGATAGAGTTTGTGAGGAGCTGCTCCCCTGTGACCCCACTGGAGGCGCCCCCTGCAACACCACTGGGCGTCCCGACCACTGGAGTAGCTGTTAGAGGAGACCCCGACGATGGAGGCGATGACAGCAGCTCGAGCCACATCACTGACCTTTCAGAGGAGCAGGAGCCAGAGGGATGGGTTGCTCGACCCATCACTCGTGATGCCGCTCGCGGGTGTCACTTTCACGATGTGCTCGACACCTTGCTACGCCAGGCACTTGACCGGCATACCTGGTCTATCGAGTATCGCTGTGTTGTCTTCCAGCATAGTCGCGGGGTTTACCTGGACCGCTGGGAGGCGACTTGTTTGGTGCGCCGTCCGGAGAACAGTCTCCAGGGTGCGGAGGTCTGCTCAGAGCACTACTCTATTTCTGAGCGGGACTCAGCTGAGGCGGCCATGCAAGATGCCGCTCGGCATGCGCTTTCGCACTACTGCTCAGTGTTCGGTGGGGTGGCTGATGGTCTTAACCTAAGGTATTACCCCCGTCGTCCATCGGGCAGCATAGGAGGCATAGTTGTCTCACCTGTCGGTGAGGACAATCCTAGGTTGAGTAGCACAGTCAACCTAGCCGCCGTGCTAAACACGGAGTTGGACCATGCTTTAGATGAGCTGAGTAGGGCTCGTGCTAAAATCGCCCAGTTGCGAGCTGAGCGCGCGGAGCATCGTCACCTAGAGGATGGCTCCCCCGCTCCCGTCGGGACTCAGCACCCATACCGCTCACCTCAGCGTGGACACCATGCTTATGGTAACCCCGACTGCAGGACCCAGATAAATTTAGAACCATAGATCGTCAGCGTCGGATCTTGTAATTAATGCTTAAAAATAGAAGTTATAGTCTTAGTCTTACTCTTACTCTTAGTTAGTCTTAGTTAGACAGGGTAGTTTGCTTATCCTGTGTTTTTATGATTGTCATGATGAACTGTGATGGATTTGGATCTTTGTATCCCCCTGCACTTTGGTTTACCTGTTAAATGTTAATAAAATTAGTTATCTAGTTGGGAAGCCCTTTTATTCTACTTTCCTCTTTATCTGAGAAGTTGTTTCCTGTGTTGGGAGTCAGTCAAGATGCTTATCTGCTCAGTACTATGGAAGGATTCAATACTCTTTTCTTATGCTGCAAGTTGCAAGATCAGTTCTGATGTGTGATTGCATTCTGCAGATGTCAGACAACAGGCGTAGAGGAGGAAGGCGTGCTCAGCAGGAGCAGGCAGCACCGCAGGATGAGGCACCCCAACAGCAGCTGCCACCACCGCCCCCGATGACTATCGAGCAGATGTTCCTAATGCAGATTCAGGCGGTTCATGCCATTGGTCAGACTCTGACCGCTATGCAGCAGCAGCATCATCAGCATTAGCCCCCACCTCAGCCTCAGATGCCTCAGATGACAGAGACAAGCGTGTTGAATTCATGAGAGGTCATCCCCCAGTGTTCGCTCACTCTTTTGACCCCATGGATGCTGAAGATTAGCTATGTACTGTGGAGCGGGAGTTGCACACCGCTCAGTGTGACGACAGGGAGAAAGTTCTGTATGGTCCCCGTTTGTTGAGAGGAGCAGCTCAGTCTTGGTGGGAGTCCTACCTCGCCACCCATGCTAACCCCGACACTATCACCTAGGAGCGTGAAGATGATCTGATGGCTAAATATCCCGAACACTTTGCTAGCCAACCTTGAATCTCGAGGGCGAGATTCTTTTAAGGGGGATAGGTTTGTAACGCCCTGAATTTGGGGGTAGATTTTTTTTCTTCTTTTATACTCACCAAATTCAGGCGTTACTCTCTTTTCTCTTTCATTTCGCTCCTTCTTCCCAATTTCAAAGTAGTATAGCGACTGGTGTCTGTATTGCGTGTGAACAAAAACCTAAGTTAACATGAGTGTTGCATCATGCCGAGGCATATTTCTTGTCTGATGTCGTGTTTTATCGCGTGTTTTGCTTAGTCTCATTTCGGATTTCGTTTCAAAATTGGTTTCCAATCTGTGGTTGTGCGTGTCATGGGATTTTGACCCACGACGTGACCCAGCCCGGCCCGGCCTGACCCGACCTGGCCTAGCTCGGCCTGACCCTAGCCCGTGCGCCCCTGGTGCCCTGCCCCTCCCCATGCGCGTGCCCCCTCCCCTTGTCTCTCCTCCCCTCATTCAATTCTCCCGCGCACAACTCCCTCTCTCTATCCCATCTCTCTTCCCCGTTGTGCCCTAGGTTTTGGAGACGGTGATCGCCGGATTTGGACCCCGAGGTGAGCTCCCCTCTCCCTCTCTCTCTCTCCCTTCACCCTCCCCTTTCTTCTTCCCTGCGCGTCCCCTACAGCCCCGTCGCGCGCCCCCTGCAGCCCCGTCGCGCGCCGCCTGCGGCCTCGTCGCGCGGCCCCGCGCCCCGCTCCTCCAGCGGCTCGCCTGCGCCCCACGGCCTCGCGCCCGGCGGCCCCGCAGCCCACAGCTCTGCGCCCCTGCGGCCTCGTCGCGTGCCCCGCGGCCCCGCGGCCGGTGGCCTCGCGCCCCCGCGGCCCCCACGCCCTCGCCCGGCCCCGCGTCCTTGGCGGCTCGCGCTCTGGCGGTCGTGCCCTCTCCCCCGGCGTGGCTCGCGTGCCTCGGCGCGCACCGCGCATTCCCACGCGCGTGACCATGGTTGCACGATGTTTAACTTTTGCTTTATTCAGTTTTAAATTTGGTTTAGTTGATGTATTGCGTCGCGCGCTTCGCCGCGCGACGATCCATTTTAAATTCACCTTTATTCATGTGCTGCGTCGTGCGCTTCGTCGCGTGACGATCCACTCTAATTTCAGATTATTTAATGTGTGGCGTCGTGCATCTAGTCGCGCTACGCTTCATTTTAAATTCAGTTTGGATGGCGTATGCCGTCATGTGCTTCATCAAACGGCACTTGACCTTATTTTCATAATAAGTTCAAGTGTCTCGTGGCGCGCTCCGTCACGCGACGAGTCGATTTATTCTTAATTCAGTCTAAGTGTTGTGTCGCGCGTTTCGCCGCACAACAATCCTTTTAAAATTTACTTTGATCTGTTTATAATGATTAAACATGGAACATGACTTTACCCTATGCATAACGTGATGGCCAAATTAATACCATTCTGTTTAGATGATTATTTTGATTTATAATCGTGTGACGTGATCGCTCTTCGACCTTAGCTTCGACCGTTACTCTCTCTTTCTCACTTAGTCGTAGGTGTGAGCCCTGTGCCGAGTGTCTGTTTATTTATAACATTCTATTCTATGGTGTACTGTTCTTTTGTATTAAATGTGTGGAATGTATGTTTGAACTCGTATAGATAACTGTCAGTTGGTGGAGTCCGAAGGAGTTGCAGGTGAAGACCCTGAGCAGTAGCTGGTTGGTGAAGGCAAGTGTCCCTTGACCCATCTATGTCCTACTCATTCTTATAATTCACTCCCCACATTTACACAGTTTATACCTAAGGATTGACTAGCTTTTGTTTATCTTGTGCTTGTTTATCTATTCTGGTTGGGTTATTTTGGTTTAGCCATATGCTAGTGCTTCACATTAATCAATGAACATGATGAGATTATCTATGATATGTTGTTTTCCCTTTTGATTATGATGATATACTTGTGGCATTTATGGGGACTCGAGCTGTTTCTCGAGTGCCTCTCTATAAGGACTGGTTCATTGGATGACCGCCCGGGAAAACAGTGCAACCATGAGGGTGGTATGGGACGCCCTTAGCTAAATATCTAGAAGAACTGGGGTGTAGTTCGCTTCTCCGTTGTGCCATTAATGGGGCTCGGTGTATGCGGCTCGCTCTGCCAAGGTTGGTTCGCCCCTTAGGGAGGAGTGTGGTGCATTTAGGAAACCTAACGGGTGGCTACAGCCTCAGCGAATCTTTGTAAAGGCTACGTAGTGAAACCTTGCATGTTCACCTTGGTAGTGTTTAAGGGTTTGATCGGCCCGAGGCAAGAGGGAATCACGGCTTGTGGGTAAAGTGCGCAACCTCTGCAGAGTGTTATGAAACTGATATATCAGCCATGCTCGCGGTTATGAGCGGCCAAGGGAGCTCCATTGATTAGAGATACTTTGATCAGAGATGTTTGGTTTACAGGTGGTGATGAGGATGATGGTTTTGGTTATGACTATGGTAATGGTAAGTGGTATTCTTTCCGTTTGGAAAGGGTACGTTGGGTTAATAATTTGGGCTAATGCTAAAACCTGGCTTTCTACTAGTAATAATAACCTGACCAACTAAAAGCAACTGCTTGACTAAACTCCCCATAAAGCTAGTCCACTACAGCCAAACGAGACATATTGCTGAGTATGTTGATGTGTACTCACCCTTGCTTTACACACCAAACCCCCCGGTTGTCCGCGTTGCAACCACTGCTCAGTTGAAGATGAAGTCGTGGAGGAGGACTTCCAGGAGTTCCAAGAGTACGATGAGTTCTAGGCGTGGGTTAGCGACAAACCCCCAGTCGGCTGCCTGTGAAGGCCTTGTGTATCTACGTTTCTTTTCCGCACTTTGATAATTGTTAAAGACTATGTGGATGTCTCGGACATCATGATGTAATCGACTATTATACCTTCTTTTATGTTATTATTTGAGCACTGTGTGATGATGTCCAGTTATGTAACTGTTGTGTACGTGAATTGCTGATCCTGGCATGTACATGGTTCGCTTTCGGTTTGCCTTCTAAAACCGGGTGTGACAAACTACCACCAAATATGTCTACAATACATGATGTGTTCCATGTCTCTCAATTGAAGAAGTGTGTTCGGGTAGCGATGGAAGTCTTGATTGAACCTGAAGTGGAAATAGAACCCGACCTATCCTACCAAGAACACCCTGTCAAGATCATAGATTGCAAGGAAAGATCCACTCGCAAGAAGGCAATCAGGATGTACAAAATCTAATGGAGTAATCACACGGGGGAAGAAGCCACATGGGAGACTGAGGACTATCTGAGAAAGAACTACCCTGATTTCCTACCAAAAGATGTTGGTACGTAACCATACCCCAACACACCCTACCTTCTGACTCAAGATATAATAATAATACCCTTGATGAGATAAGCAATAAATCGTGGAACTAAGTGTAGTAGGGCTTCCTTCTAAAGTTGCAAAGAGGATGACATTCGAAGAGCCAGTTTTCTCAAGACCACAAAATAGGTGTACCACTCTATTCAAGCAGTAGTTGCCTACATCCTCACCCATGAGGATCCTCACTCAAATCTCGGGATGAGATTCTTTTAGGGGGACAGGGATGTAACACCCCATGTGTTACTGAGGGATTCTACTCAGCACTCTCACTAAAATCCCATTATCTCATGTGGGATTAGTTTGAGCAAAGACACCAAACTTGAGAACCAAGACCCTAATTTAGTAATAATCATCTTAGGAAACCTTTCTTAGCCACCTCATGATCATCAAGGGGAGAAAGTAACCAAACCCTGAATTTTCCCACCCTTAAGCAAATAGAGTACCAAAAGAAATCAAGTGTTATTTGAATCACACTATTATAACTTGGACCATTAACATTAAAGGTAGCACATCAAATTATCTACAAAAGTTAGAAGTATAACACCACAAAAAGGTTGGCTAAAATTCCCAAACAAGCTATACCAAGGGAAGAAGTAAATGAAAAATTCAGAATAACCTTATTCTGAAAAATCAGACTCTAATCAGAACATCCCCATGTTCATTAAAATCTAGACCTTAAAACAAGTGACCCCAATTGACAAAATCATGTCTAACTAACTACCCTAACACATACTAGAAGATGGAATTGGGACTTGATGTCTAGATAAGACAAAACAAAGGGTTTCTCTCAATTTTACCCCCTCTGACAGACTGGACTTACGACTGAGATAACTATGTACTTCTGACACGAAACCCTTGGGGTTCTACACCAAAGTGGCAGAGTGAAGAGAGAAGAGATCATATGAGCGGATTTTGCCCAAATTCGATCGAATTCGTGACCTATGGGATTTGAAAATTACTAACGCAACGAGCCAATTGTTCGGCCGCAAATCTGAGCCACAGAGCACGCCATTGGCTATTCCACGCGCGCCAACCAGCGCCCACGTTCGTGCCCTGCACCATGGTTGGGCAACGTAGCATCGAGTGCACACCCTCGCCTATAAATCTTGCCCCGCGCTCAGACACTTCTCCTCGACCGTTGTCGAGCCAACCTCGCCGGGATTTCACCACAGCAGAGAGCGCCACTGGCCGCCCTTGTTGCCCGAGCCCGACCACCATGGTCCGGCTATCACAACCACCCTTCAATTGAGCAAACTCCATAGTTAGCTTGCTTGGGTTGTGGGGAAGCTTCTCGGCCAGCCCCCTCACCCTCTACTCCCCTCCAGCTGCGTGCCACCGCTCGCCGGACTTCATACACCTGCTAGTGATCGTGGCTAGCGCCATCCAGTACACCGCCGCCCAATTCCTTGCACCAGCAGCATCACCGACCTCCAGTGAAGCTCCTCAGCCAGTGGAATGAAGCCCTACCACCATCGTTGATTGGAATTTGGATCCGCCACTGACCACCACCACCTGCGCACGAGGACCGAGCAACTCCGACCATCACTGGCACAACCCGACCATCGACTTGATCGCCGAAGCCTCCCCGACCTCACCCGACCCCTCGCCGAAGCACTACCACCGTCGGTATGCCCCGTCGTCCTTTCTTTGCCTCTGGCACTGTTCCGGTTAGGAATGGAGCGCGGGTTTTATAGCCTATAAACTCGAGGGGTTTTCGCAATGGCAGAGACTCAGGTGAATAGTGCCCCGAGGACTAACTTGTGAAGGAAAAAGGGAAGAAAACCCAGGGGCCTCAGCGCTAAATGGATTTTCCAATTTCGTTTATAAAAACCAGATTCAAATTTCTGAAGAGAACTTGAAAAGGGTACAACATAAAAGATATTTGTCCAAATTCGACCAAACAAATTTTGTTGGGCTCTGTATGAGTTAAACTTTAGAACAAAAATAGAGAACCCCCTAATCCAGTACTATTTCTAGAATTTGTTATTTAATTTAGGTTTTGATTTTATATGTGGTAATAATGGTAAAAATAATAGGACATTTGCACTAAGGTTAAGAAAAATATGGTAGGTGCCTATCCAACAGTAGATCCCTACAAAAAATTTATGCGCCCTAGATCACCATGTTAAGTAGGGTATATAAATAGATTTAAGACTCTGCATTTTTCTTTAAAATTTTAAATAGGACCTAAAGATATAAAACAATAGGCAAATCTATTTTTCCTAGAATACTTAAGTAGTATACTTTGAGGGAAAATATAAAAAGGGTGTAGTTCTATAGTAGATTATGGTTCCCCTTGTCCCATGAGAATTTTATGAAAAACTTAAGGAATTTTTAGAAACCTTTTCCGGTGGATAAAAATTCCCAACTTTAGGAATGATTGCTCTTGCGCAAAGAAGAATCTAGAAAAATTGTTAAATCTGTTGTTTTACATTTTTCAAAAGGAAAGTTAGTCATAAACACCTTCTAGCCCCAAAACTTTAGAAAATCACCATTAAATATCTACTATATATCCTTGGGTAAAATTTGGCACAAAGAAATCTTATTGCACATAGATACCAGTAAGAATAAGTCTTGGGACATAAGCCACTTCTACATAAGATATGTATAGTTCAAAGTGCCCTCTTTGCCCTAACCTAAAGCATATCCAAAACCTTATTATAAACAACTAAGGTAATCATCCACTTCTAATTTAACCCTAGCTAAATGCCATTCCTACAAGTTAACAAGAAAGGATTTTTAGCCCTAATAGAAAAGACTTAGTGTTAGTAACTATCATCTCTCATTAAGAAATTGCATATCATAGCATTTGTATACACATTATCCATATCTTATGCATTGCATTCGTTAGATTGCAATCTTGCGGACGGAAAGTACGTGTTGATTTAGGAACAAGGGACTGAAAAATAAGAATCCCATGGGCCAACTCCTAAACCTGTCATCGAGGAACTCCCCGCTGCACCCGTACTTGAAGGCAAGCCCCTGTTTTATGCATAACCTTTAATATGTTATTTTACTGCAACTATTGTTTGTAGATTTGTACTGTGCACTTAAGTATAGGAATTGATTGAAACCATAGTTGCATGAACTTAGGGATTCCTTTTATGAGATGAATACTTGTATGCGAGGTCGAAGTAGTGGCTTTGCTAATTTAAAGGATCTCGGTAAAAGTCGAGTGATTTTTCTAGCACTCACTCGAGGTCAGGAATTGATCATATTCATCTTGGTAACGGGAACTATGATTGTCTATGGACATGGATCCTAGGTGGATGCCTTGTCTATGAGATGGAAATGGAATTAAGGATTAATGTGTGGTACCGTGAGTCAAGCGTTTGAACATACTAAACACATATTGGGAAATATGGTAACCGATAAGCCTAGTACCTGAGTGAAGCCGGGCGTGAACTTTATCCCTCACTTGTCCAGAGACGTGATCTCCCATGCTAGCTATGCTAGGTGCAAGTGCAGTCACTACATGGCGGCAGCTAGGGTCAGTGGGGCATTGCATGCCAAGGTGGTGGGTCCTTGCCATGGACGGGGGATCGATGGGGACGATTGATGTGTGTGGGGGCGGAGTGCCATACATGTCATGTGTTTATGTTTACCTTGCAAGGTTAAAACTCGATTTGAATCGTCTGCTTCTCATAGCTAATGAGATTGCTTGATCCATGCTGCTACATCGAGTAAGAAGTGAAATGAGGTTTCTTGAGATAAAGTGTTGATTGCATTAATTGTTTGTTACCATGTATGCTTAGAAGGAAGCAAACTTAGTTAAAGAATACAATAGAACTTGAAAAACTAAAATTGGTTTTAGACTCATCTAGTGCTTTTGGCAAACCCAACCCCTCAGCCAAACAACTTCATGGTCTAGAGGTAGAAGAGTTGATTCCTCACACAGGGTAAGTCTAGCTGAGTATTAGTATGCTCATCCTTGCTTGTAGCATAATTTTTTACAGGTTTGTTGCAAGACATGGTTGATGGTGTGACTTTGCCAGCCATCCTGCTACCAGGTTGGACGGTCGAGTGTGATGCCGCCTCGGCAGGAGAGGATCAGGAGGAGTAGTGGGCCAGGTTTTGCTTATCGACGTTAGTTATTATCCGCTGCAAATTGAGAACAATGCTTTCCTTTTTACAAAACTCCGATTGATGTAATAACTCAAGCACTTTTAATCTGTGGTTTCATGCTTTATTGTTATTCTCTATGTCTCACCTTCGTGTGAGAAAATGGTACTCGATCCTTATCAAGTGGTTAATCGGACTTGATCCGACGGACTGATAGTTTATTCCGATTTAAGTGTATAATTGCCTTCTAGGCGATGCTTGAACACTTGCGCTGGAATAATCTAGGCGGTTCCGCCACAACTTGTTCTTTATTATTTGCACTTTTTATTCTTGTTAGAGATATGTGAATTCTTTATCTGTCACCTTTTTTCATATGACCTTCGGAAAGAGGTTAAATGAAGGAAGAAGCATGGAACATAATAATTTATGTTGTCTTGCTTTTGACATACCGAAGGATTCAAAAGCAAGATCCAACATGGTTGAAGCATATCCAACCAAAACTCCTATGGTCTTAAGATCTCTCGACATGAACAAAGATCCTTTTCGACCTAGAGATGAAGGAGAAGAAATTTTAGGATGTGAATTTCCATATCTCAGTGCCATTGGAGCACTAATGTATCTAACAAATAATACCCGACCAGACACTGCATTTGCACTGAACTTACTTGCGAGATATAGTGCAGCTCCTACCAAACGTCATTGGTCTAGAATTAAGAATACTTTTAGATATCTTAATGGCACAAGAGACCTTTGTCTTTTCTATGGAAGAAACCAAGATCCTACTTTAATAGGATATTGTAACACCCAAAATTCTACTTTAGAATTTATAACACTAGTAAATAAATAAATAAATAATGTCCCAAAATGAATATATTTGCTAAATAAAATAAAAGATACTTAGATAAACTAAAATTATCCTTGGATTGGATTATATATAGAAGAATTATGATTAATTTTTTACCTACAATAGAGATTATACTTCCCTAAAATTAATAAGGTATGAACTATTCTCTATTATATGATTGGAAACATGTATAAAAGAACTCAAATAAAAACAAATATAAAAATACATTTTTTGCATTCATTATGGTATCTTGAATTGGGCATTCTTGAGGTTGAACTCTAAATCCAAATTTGAATTTAAATTTGAAATGGGATTTAAATGGGAAAGAAATAAAAAGAAAGGAAATGGAAACATAAAGAGAAAAACAGAAAAGAAAAAGGGGCCAAATGATCCGCTCGCCGCATTTTGGCCCATTAAGCCTTTTTGGCATGCGCATCACGAGCCCTGGCTCGACCGTGCGGGGGGAGTGTGCTGGCATGCAGGCCTCGCTTCCCATCCATGGTGCACGCATGGCACTGCCCAGTGGGGCGCACTGGTCGGACTCATATAGCGCGCGCTTGACTCCGCTGACTAAGATGTGGTCCCGCGCTGCCATCCCTTTCCTCCCCTTGTACCGAACTCTAAATCCGATGCCGCCGTGCTCGGAACGGGTTGTTGAGATTTCCCCGAATCCCGTAAAAACTCGGGCGGCCAGCTAGGGCCGACTGGTTCTCTACGCGGATCTATTTAGCCGAGCTCTCATCCACCTCGCGCAGGCGTGATAGCCATGAGGGAAGACACGACCATGTGAGTTGTGCCATAGCCCCTATGTGTTCACCGTTGTCGGGCCCTTTTTGTCAAGTCGAGAAGCTCCACCAGTTCGCAAGTGAGACGGTGGCGACCTCGCCGCGTAGAACAAGCGACCAAGGGCATAGGGATTTTTTGCCGGAGGAAAACCGTCGCCATGGCTTCACTGCTCGCGTGGCCAGGGGCACTCCTTCTCCGATACGCGGTAATTAGCTCCTCCCAGAGTTCGTTGCATCCTTAGGATCGTTTTGCACCAAGTCATATGGTCAATCGTGCACCAGGGTTTGGAATGGTTGGGTGCCGGCGTGCAGTCCACCACAGGGCCGGATCGCTACCGTGACCGAGCACCGAAGCAGAGGGAAGGTTCCCGGTCGTTGATCGGACCACGGGCGGTTTAGATTAGGGCACACTTACCTCTTCGTGCAATCGGATTTGGACCGTGGATATAGTATCGAGTGAACGAGAATCAATCATGATTATTTGTAATCCATATCATATATCTCCAATCCAACGGAGCTCTGTGCGTACCGGTTCGGATTGAAGATCAAATGGCTGATATGCAGATCAAACGACCGATATGTGTCGATACCCCTTCGGTCAGGGGATTTTGCATAAGAGACCTCTAACTTCCTTAAAATAAACCCGCCATCCAGTTACACCTAGAAATAATTAGATACAGGTCCTTTTATTTATGTCTGAGCCCCTAGAATTTCTAGTAATCATGGCCCCAGTCCAGCCAACCGGGAAAACAATAAAAATAAATGCATAAGTCACTTTTTAGTGCAAACATAATGTCTTAATCTTAGAAAAGTCATAACTTCATTTTTTCAACTCCAAATTGACCCATTTTAGTTGCATTGGGCTCACAATAATATTGTTTACCAGTTAGTAACCTTATTTTACTATGTAGCTTAGTGATAAAAATAACACTCATTTGGTTTTATATTTAACACTTAAAACTTCAGAAAGCCATATCTTTTCAACCATAACTCCAATTTTAGTGATTCTCGAACCTACAATCTCGTAGCAGCGCGTAGAATATTCTTATGCTGTTTGTTCTCATGTTTGGTGTATTGTTATTTTATTTTACTTCTTGTCTATTTTTATGTATTGCTGTGAATAGCGGTGAGGTCACGAGAATCTGAAGACCGACTTGGTACCTGGGATCTCAAGTCTAAGGCAAGTTGTGCTCTTGATCACTTTTTTTTGCTACCTAACAATGTTCCCTGTTAATCACTGTGACATGCTCAGGGATGGGACCCAATAGGTTTTCCTAATTTTGTTTACCCCACACCTTGCAAATAAATGAACTATTGGGTAGTTTTGCTATGGCTCTACCTGGTTTCAGGAAATTAATGTTATATTATGATCATGTTCCAATTTTGTTGTTGTATTAATTATTATTCATGACAAGATCGTTGTGTTAATTGGAACATGGAGCATCCACCTGGGAAAACAATGCTACCACAAGGGTGGAATGGGACGCCCTTGGCTAAGTAATTAGGAAAGCTAGAGAGAGATTACCGTACCTAAAAGGGGCAAGCGGGGAGGCGTCGCTGCAGAGTATAGGGAGGTTCTCGGGTCGAGCTGCTGTGATGACATTTCGGACGAGGGATTCCTATGCTTTCTTCTACCTGAAACAGTAGTGGGTTTTCTCGAACTAGTGGAACTTTGGAAAGGCCTCGTAATGTTACTCTGCCTCGCCTCCTCGGTAGAGGTGTATGGGGCCCGTACAACCCCATGGCAAATGGGTAACACGACTTGTGGATAAAGATGTGCAACATCTACAGAGTGTAAAATTGGTTGTTGGGGTGAACGCGAACACGCCACCCTTTGCTCGACGAAATCTACCTCAACATTCCGCAGAACGAAGGCCCCGTCGGTCAGGCTGCGGACGTCGTCCATGAGAAGGCCGAAGCGCCCCCTTCGCCGCGTCAAGCCGAGACGAAGACCCCCAACGACTTCAAGGATCAGGCAGCCAAGGCCACGAAGACCATAAGGTTTTGTCCCCCTCAGCGCGAGGAGGGGCCCATGTACAATTCGACCCATGTTGTAGGGTCGCGCCCTCGGATGTTGTATGGGCAGAGCGGGTTGGGCCGCGTCTGTAATAAAGTATGCTGTAATGACTCACTGTAACCCCTCCTATGAGGGAATATTCCAGGGATAAACTAGGTAATTGAGGGCCTAAATGTCCTTGTCAAGGTCGGGCGGTCCCTCGGTTACCTATAAATACCCCTGTACTGTGCCAAAGCGGGGGGAGATCGCTATTGCTTTGACACCCTGTGTTAGAGTCGTTAATCTTCTTGCACTGTTTTCCCATTAGATCAACCTGTCTCAAAAGGCAAGTTCCAACATTTGGCGCCCACTGTTCGTGTGACGAAACAACACCCCGCGATGGCCCCCCAAGAGAGCAAGCTCGAAGGCCACCGCTTCCATCGACGACGCGGGGAAGGCAGTGCTCCTGGCAGAGAAGAAAGGCAAAGCCCTCGCGTAGAACACCCTTTAGGAGGCCTTCGAAGATGACACCATCAACAGCAAGAGACAACGCCAGGATAACCCCACCCCCGACGACACTGTGCGTACTTGCAGTTCTAAGGGCGCACCACGGGCACCACCACCAGGCTTCGCTCCCCCACAAGGCGAAGACACCATAGAGGATGGCGAGGTCATCGGCATCTTGGCCGAAGGCTAGCTAAAACTGTGAGCCCTGCGCATCAAGAACAACCACCTGCAAAAGCAAAAAAGAGATAATTGAAGCCAAGCATCAATGAGTCACCATGCAAGCCAAAGTGTGACATATGATATTAGATGAAGAGCAAAAGACTCGAGAGCTAGAACAAGAAATCACACTCATAAAAGGCGAAGGCCCATACAACCTGCAGCGCGGCCCCCTCGCACCGCCGGTGGCTTTCCAGCAAAACACATAGGCCGGAGACCCATTCCACCCGCAGCGCGGCCCCATCACCCTAGCTGCCGCATTCAAGGGAACCAACTACCTCAACGAGCGAAGTCCTCTGGCTCGGCAGCTCCAAGCCTCACCCTGGTCAGCCAACTTCAGGGCCGACACTTACCCCAAATACAACGGCAGCACCGACCCGGCTCAGTACATCATGAGCTACCAAGTTGTCGTTGCATCATCCGGAGGGGACGACGCCACCATGGCCAAGTCTTTTGTGTCGTAACCTCCCAAGGTATTAGGCCCACCTACAATTGTCCTTGTCCTAAGGACCTTGGACAACCCTGTAGATGCACATAATCACTCAAAAATTTCGGTAATTGTAACCTCATTATTCCGCCCAAGAGCGTTTCACCCGTCACGCAGATATTACATCATATCGGAGGAAAGGATAAGCGGAAGCAGATTACAATAACTTAATTTACATTCATAAAATATATAGAGAGAGTATTATTATTACAATACTAGGGTATTAAGAGTGCGTAAATTATTATTACAAACCAGGGAGGCAAAACACCCTCCCGCACAAAAGCTTTTAAGGTGGGAGGCAAACATTCTCCCGCGACCAACTTCACCGCTGGGGCTCCTCCTTGGGTACCACCTTTGAACAGAAATAGCAAAACTCAACTGTTTCCTCACCTACAACAACATGGGTTCGAAAACCCTGAGTATGGAGTGTACTTTCGCAAGTCTTACGCGACAAAAGAAAAAGACTCTCAAGGATATGCTGGCTTGAGGGAGTCAAGGTAAGGCTATTCAAGAATCAAAGACTCTATTTACAGAAATGCTTACTAACAGTGGATCCTTAAAAATCCAGTTTTATTATCAGGTTAAGTCATTACCTGTATCTAGAGTTCTTTCTACCCTAGTTCAAGCACTTGGCCTACACTAGCCGTCTTTTACCAACCCTTCATTTCACTGGATTGCTACGTGTAGGGCAGTGACCAAGTCTTCATGTCCGAGAAGTAACGGCGATCTGAATCGATTAATACCCAGCTGGGGATCTCCAACCACACGACATATGTAGCACTTAACCCTTGCATATGCCAACTCGCCATCGGGTTTCTCAAGACCAGACCGGGTTCACGCCAACCGAGAGCACAGATACACCACCGTCCAGCCTCTTGCCACAGAGGGTACACGCTACTCTCACCATCTCTCCACTCCCATTTCGTGTTGTCCTTTCTTGTATTGGTCTACCCGAGGCAAAGCTTACCCATGACGAGGTATGTGGCTAGTTAAAAGGTCCTCAAGCATCAAGCCTACATCGACACGGTCCTTAATCAACTCAGACAGAGACACTACACCAAGACTTCCTTCTCGTGCAAGTCACTCGCTTGATCTCGTCTTAAACATTTATAATCCCAAAGATTGGTACCTGACAGAGGTACATCTTTTCTAATGTTGAATCCATCATGGCCATGATGGATCCACCATCAAATCTTTTCTTTGAAAACTCCCCTTCCCACATGAAGCATCATCTTTGTTTAAAACAAATCATTTTGTTTTCTAAGGCAAAACTAAGCATCAGAAAACTTTTAAGAAAAACATGTATCAAGGAAGGGTAAACAGTTTTGAGGAAGGAAATGCAGCAATAGTTTATCACTCAACTCCTATCACCTAATGCATCATTTCAAGTGATAAAGAGTTTAAAACAACAAGGAAAAGGGTAAATGCACCGAGGCTTGCCTTATGTCGTAGGGGACTCGGGATCTGTTCCACAAATGTCAAAGTAGAAACTGTCCCCGACAGGTGGATTTTCAGTCGGTGGTGCAACTTCCTCGTCAACAACTACTTCTTCTTCGTTTTCTAAACAAAACAATATACATACATAAATGCCCATGTGATGCTATGAACATGCAATTATGCTAGAACACATTAAGTTATATCTTGAATATAACTTTCCTTCACGGTACTCTGGAGTCACTAGGGTTTTTTGAGTTAGTATCCTATTAGGATTAGGCCAGTTTTACCTTAGGAAGCTAGGGTTTTGGGTTTTCGGATCAAACAATGTCCAAAACATGCCAAACTTTATCCAAGGGGTTTAATTATCATATTAAGCTTACCCAAGAATTTTTATGATTTTTGGAGCTAGTAATCAAATTCTAAAATTCTAAAAGACTAGGTTTGGGCCTTCTTAAATGCTAAATAATTCATGGTTGTGGCTAAAAATCTTGGAATTATTTTTATTAAATACTAGAGGAATTTAGGAGTCTAGTAAAATTGGTCCCATGATTTTATCATTTTTCTACAATTGTCTATAAATTTCCTAAGTCTGGCAGAAAAATAAAAAGGAAAGGAATGAATAGTGACGGGCTCAAACCATCCCGAGCCGGCCCACAAACAGGGGAAACGTGCCCGCGCGCGCCTGAGCTGGCGGCTTTGCACAAAGGTCCCTGTCGATTTGAACAACCCGAAAAGAGGTTGCGACACTATTCCTGTGTTCCACTGACATTTGCGTAAAACCCCTTCTACTTCTATTTCTTCACAGTGCAAGTCCATCACGTGAACGACGGTGAGCGCGCCCTCCAGCGAGCTTGTGCCGGTCGAGATGTGCAAAGACTGACGCCCTAATTTGGTTAACACATGTTCCTACCCCTGGCAACCCTAAGCCCTCCGTTAATTGCACAAATCTAGCCCGGAGCTTGTCTGCCCACGACGACGACGATCGCTAAGGACAAACCGAGGTGTTCCCGGTGATTGGGTGCGGTCTAGCTCAATTGATCAGGTCGACAAGCATGCCAAGTGCGCCTGAGTGCTAAAACAAGGGTGAGGAGGGCGAGATCGGACGTGGAGACGGTGGTCCACGGCGCGGTGGCTCACGGCGGCATGGAGAATCGAATTGAGGGAAGAAAGGAATTGGGGCGCTACGGTGGCTAATCGGAGGCGAGGTCTGGTGCTCTGGCTTCGTAACAACCTAGTGGAGGTAACGGTGCACTCAATTTATAGCCTCCGAGAGCGGTGGCTTCGAATTTGGGAAGAAGAAGACTGGCGACCGGAGAGAGGGGTCAGTCACTGGTGCAGACTATCGTGGCTTTCACCGGGGCAACGTCTCATGCGATGGACAAACTACCTAAGGCGGTTTACTGCGACGTGGTAATGCTTCTCAGCACGTGGCTTCCAAGCGGCAAGCGGCCAACGCCGGCGAGGATCATCTCGGCTGGCCGTAGAGCAAGTGGGTACGGTGGCCAATCCAGTGACCGGGTCCGAGCTTATCCTGGCGCCAAGATCTTTTACTGCCCGTGGTTATCCACTTTGCGCCGAGCATGAATCGTGGCGGCCGGCGCGAATCCAAGTGCGGGGATCACCGGTGTCAAGGTTCAGTGAACTCAAGACCTTCTTCAGACTACTGTACCATTGAGACCTTCCTTCAGGGCGCCTGACAGAGCAAATTAGAGGGCTTAGTTCTTCAATTTTTATGTGACAACTTGACCAGCCCTCTGTAGCAAAGTTGTTAATCTATAATCCAGCTACAATTCGACTATAGGACCCTTGATCATTTACTTACTCGATCAAGCTCAAATCAACTCCAAAGTTCATCAGAACCCACTGTCAGACCAATTTCAGACTTAAGTGGTGATTGACAGCCAGACTTTAAGTCCATCTATCTCCAATTTTTATACAGCATTAGTACTTAGTCTCTTAACCAAAATTGTGCCCCTAACATAGCTCTACAAATTTGATGTATTGACCTAGGGCAAAATCTTCATGAATCAAAAACTACAAGGCTCCCAAGTTGACTCCATTTCACTGAATTTCAGACTTAGCCACATGGGTGTCCATGGGATATTTTTGCAAATAAGTCCAAATTTCTCCATACTACTTGAAAATCCTTCAATGTGAAAGTTACTTGGTTTTTTGATGTTCTATTACTTTAATATTTGCACTTTGGTCCAAAAGTGCATAGAATTTGCATTTACCCCCCGTAGGGTATAAATTAGGGTTTTTCTAGGGTTTCTTTTAAAGTTTTGGGCACATTAGGGCTTTTGTGCCACTTAAGTTCACCAAACTTGATATCTTGTGAACATTTCTAATGACTCTTGAGATTTTACTTGTTTTGGCTTACTACTACTTATATGCCTTAATCCCAGGGTTGGTTATCCTACCCTAGGGTTAGGCACACTTCAAGTCACGATATCACAACTTGTTTTGAAATTTTACCTAGTGAATGCATTCTAGGTGTGACAAACAAAATGAAATGTCAATGCATATGATGTCATGCTCAAGTTTTAGTGCCAGTAACACCAGGGGTGTTACATCCTTCCCCCTATAAAAGAATCTTCTCTCGAGATTTAAGGTCCTAGGGTATGTAGTGGAAAAGGAAACATGTCACATCTTTATTTCCTTATTTGTCTTACAGGGCAGGGGGTGGTATGGGGTTTATTCCAACTTTACAATCAAATGTACATATCTTACAGGTTACATGAAGGTAAAAACCTAGGAAAATTTTTCTCCAAGAAGTCTCGAGTCTCCCAGGTAGCTTCATCTTCAGTGTGATGGTTCCATTGTACCTTATAGAACGTGAGAGTCCTTTTTCGAGTGATCCTGGCCTTCTAATCCAAAACTCAAATGGGATGTTCTGAATAAGTCAAATCTTGTTCCAAAACAACATCCACTACATCGATGGTTCGATCAGGATTCTGAAGGCACTTCTTCAGCTGAGATACATGGAACACATTATGTACTGCAGACAATGTTTCAGGCAGTTGAAGTCTGTATGCCACTGGTCCGCATTGTTGAAGAATGGGAAACATGCCAATGTATCAGAGTGCCAACTTTGCTTTTACCCCAAATCGATTAACACCCTTCATTGGTGATACTTTTAGGTATACATGATCTTTGACATGAAAGAACAAGGGTCGGTGTCGTTTGTCTGCATAACTTTTGTGTCGAGCTTGAGCTTCTTTCAAGTGGTGCCTTATCCATTGAACCTTTGCTTCTGTTTCCTTGACTAAGTCAGGCCTGAAAACCCACCGTTTCCCTGGTTCAGACCAATTTAAGGGTGTTCGGCATCGTCGCCCGTACAATGCTTCAAATGGTGCCATCTTAATACTTTCTTGATAGCTATTGTTATATGAAAATTCTGCCAATGGCAGACATTCATCCCATTTATGTGGGAACTTCAGGACACATGCCCGCAACATATCTTCAAGTATTTGATTTACTCTCTCAGTTTGTCCGCTTGTTTGAGGATGATAAGCCGAACTGTGGAGCAGCTTAGTACCCAAGGATTTATGCAGTTCACTCCAAAATTTGGATACAAATTGTGGACCACGGTCCGACAGTATCATTTTTGGAACTCCATGTAAACTGAGGATATGGGCAATATAAAGTTCCGCGTATGCGACCACTGGATATTTTGTCTTGACGAGCAGAAAATGAGTAATCTTCGCAAGCCGATGAATTACAACCCATATAGAGTCAAAACATTTGGCTGTTTTGAGCAATCCCACAATGAAATCCATACTAATATCTTCACATTTCCAAGTTGGGATGGGCAAGGATTGTAATGGTCCAGCGGTCTTCATATGCACTGCCTTGACACGTCTACAGGTGTCACATCTTGCCATATAGCGTGCAATTTCAATCTTCATTTTTGTCCACCAATAGTGTTGCTTTAAGTCTTGATACATCTTAGTACTTCGAGGGTGAATGGAATATTAACTAAGATGAGCTTCATCCAAAATTTGTTAGCGGACTTTAGTATATTTGGGCACAACTATGCGATCATTAAACCATATTATTCCTTGGTCATCTTTTCTAAAGCAATTTGCTTTGCCGGCTCCTATTTTCTCATAAATATGCTTCATACCCTTGTCGGTTCTTTGGGCATCAATAATGTAACACCCCAGGTGTTACCAAGACCATGGTTACATTTGTGCACTAATGACTATGATCATATGGGGAAAAAAAGAAGAACATAAAACCTTGGAAACATGGGTTAGCCAAGAGAAATTAGCGGCAAGGGTTTCAACCACACAATTGGAACAATGGTCATGAGGACCCAAGGTGATTAAACCCTAAGGACACCTAAGAGCACTAGATTTCCAAGCCAGGGATCAGTGGATAAGTTAACCAAATTGCCAAAGCATGATCTTAGTCCCTAAACAAGTTTTAGTAACCTTGTAACCTAACAAATGCAGGGGGAACATTGCAAAAAGACCCCTTGAAAACCCCAATTTCACCCCCTTAAGGAGAGAGCACACTAGAGCTCTCTAATTCTTCTAAGTTAAATTTTGAACCTAATCTAAAGATCCACCGTGTTCACTTAGTAAATGGAACCAAAACCACTTGGGTTATATACCAAAAAGGTGTCATACCACCTAAGGCACCCACTGGAAAAAGTTTGAAACCGAGCCCAAGACGTTTGACAAGATTTGGCATGGTTGTTGTCGCGAGGTGGACAGAGGGACAAGCCAGATTTGGCGTCCACAAATCTCCCTACCTAGGGCATATCTGCCATGGGAACTCACATACAAGAGACAGCCCTAGGTGCTAGCAGGAGGCCTGCGCTGGATTTTTGCCAAGACACCCTAAACCAATTTTGCCAGATCCTAAATAATGTAAACTACTTAGGAAAAATATAAAACCCCTAAGTGTTACAGAGAACTTTAAAGTTTTGATTTAAATGATTAACTGGTCAAAAGCTAAAAGAATTAAGGAAAAATAGCTACACTATTAGACTGGGGTTAAGAAAATTCAGAAAAGTACTTAATCACTTCCTAACCTGTTTAAAAATAATAAACCCCTCTATACACCAAGTTAAGGTAGAGTTTGCCATTTAAATCACTTTTTGCTTAATGTTGAAGGAAATATAAAAGGTGGTTTAAATAAAGAACCAGGGAACACCCACATTTTTGTTAGCTTTCTTATTCAGTATAGTTCACTAGAAAAATTTAATATACCCTTGTTTAGTACAGAAGAAATGAGATACCTTTTATTTTAGGAAAACAAGGAAAACTTAGAAAAACCCTAGAAACATAACCCTGAAAAGAAAACACCCCAAACCTTGGGATAACAAATGTTTTGTATTTATAAACCTAGAAAAATTATAAGTTCTGTTGTTTGACATTTTTCAAATAACAAGTTAGTAGTAAGTGCCTTTTTAACATTAAACTTTAGAAAATCACAACTAAATAACCACCAAATAACCGTCTGTGATTTTTGGCATAGAAGCATGTTATTACCTTTAGATACCAGCAAAAATGACCATTAGGACAGAACCCACCTCTAGTTAAGAGTTGTAGTGCAAAGGACCCCCTTTGCCCCAACATTTGTTATTTTTTCCCAGGGCATATTCTATTTATTCTGGACCTCAAATTTATAGGACTGCCTGCAGTGACAAATAGTAACCCACTGTAATTTTTGCAGAATTTTTGGAAAAAGTTAAATCACTGTTGTAAGTCAAACCCACACTAGAATTCATAAATAGAAAATGAAAAAGGGGAATTGATAGTAGAGACTAATGTTACCCTAACCCAACCAGCAAAACCCCCTTAAATGCCTACTACAACATCTAAGGGGAAATCCAAATTTCAATCCACTATGCTTATCCCTAGACAAAACCCAAACCTAAATTTGATAAGCATAAACCACTAAGAGCCACGTATGGCCAGGAAACCCTAAGTTACTAACTAACTTAGTTTTTCTTCACTTAGCATAATGATTACTAAATCCTGCATAATCATAGCATACATATTCTTATTCATTGCATTCGATAGATTGCAACCTCGCTGACGGAGAGTACGTCCTCGTGCCGGAGCAAGGAGTTGCTCAGGAGGTAGCCCCGGATCCAGCACTAGAGCCTGCCCCCGAGGATCTGCCTGCCCCAGCCTTGGAAGGCAAGCCCCGATTTTATGCATAACCTGTTCTATATGATATTTCACTACACTTAATGTTTGTAGGCTTGTATTGTGCACTTAAGTGTAGGAGTTGATTGAAGCCCTAGTTGCATGAACTCAGGAATCCTTGTTGAGATGGATACTAGTATGCTAGGTCGAGTAGCTGCTTTGCTAATTAGGGATCTTGGTAGAAGTCGAGTGATTTTTCTAGCACTCGCGCGAGGTCAGGATTTGGTTGTACCCACTTTCATATCATATTGATGATTAGTCTATGGACACGGGTCCATGGGTATGTGTGGTCTACGAGATGAAATTGGAATAAGGATTAACGTGCGGATACCTGTGTCGAGCGTTTGAATGTACTAAATATATGCCGAGAAATATGGTAAATCGGTAAGCCTAGTACCTAATTGAACCTGCCCGCAGACATATCCCCTCACGCGACCTGAGACGTGGTCTCCCATTCCGGTTATGGTGGGTACAAGTGCGGTCACTGCACGACGGCAGTCGGGGTCAGTGAGGCATTGTACGCCAAGGCGGTGAGCCCTCATCTGTTGCCAGGGAATCGATGGGGACGGTTGATGTGTGTGGGGACGGAGTGCCTCGCCACGTCGTGTGTTTAGGTTTACCTTGCAAGGTTTAAAAACTCGATTCGAATCGTCTGCTTCTCGCAGCTAATGAGACTGCTTGATCCATTGTACTGCATTGAGTAACAAGTGGAAATGTGATGATGTGGCAAAAGATGTTGATTGCTAAAGTGCTTGATACCATGAATGAGTAGATAGTACACATTTAGTCTTAAGAGAGTCACACTAAAACTTAACAAAGCTAAAACTGGATATTTAGACTCAGCTAGTGCTTTTGGCAACCCAACCCCTCAGCCAAACAGCTGCATGTCTAGAGGTAGAGGAGTAGACTCTTCACACTGGGTAAGTCTAGCTGAGTATTAGTATACTCAGCCTTGCTTGTGGCATAATTTTGCAGGTTCTCTGGAGGACATGGTTGCTGGAGTGACTTGGCCGTCCATCTTGCCACCGGGTTGGACAGTCGAGTGGGACCCTGCCTCGGCTGAGAAGGAGCATGAGGAGTAATGGGACAGGCTTCCCCATCCCTCTATTTATTTATCGTTAGTTTTATTTCGCTGCATTCCAAACAATGATGACTACTTTTACAAAAACTCCGATGATGATGTAATATATTCAATACTCCTTAATGCATGGTTTTATGTTTTATTGTATTTGCTCTGTGCCTCACCATCGAGTGAGTACGTGGTACTTGATCCTGTTAGTGGCCTCGTCAGACTAGATCCGAGGGACTGACGTGTTATTCCCATTTAAGTGTGGTCCAACCTCTAAGGCAGGACGTAGGCACTTAAGTTGGAATAATTCGGGCGGTTCCGCCACAGCTGGTATCGGAGCTCGTACCACCACAGAGGAATCAATAAACTATAATTACATCCTTTTTCAAAATAAAACTTGGTAGAAACAGATGTTGGATAGATCGTAGGACGATCAGGATAGACGTAGGACATGAAGCCTTAGGATCATAGAGGGTATATAGGTGGCTAATTGAGTAAGCCCTATAGGCTACTATAAGGGATGGGAGTTCCTTCCTATTCCCTCCAAGTTAATGTGAGGTCGTTTAGGACAGCATGCATGCATCCTTAATTAAATTATTTAATAATCGGGTAAGAACTTAAATATGCAATGATGACAAATTAAGTACCCCAGTACCATTGTCGTAGTTATAGAGAGGCTGAGTTGCGATCCCTTTTATTTTATAATTCTTTTTCTTTTACTTACGCTTAACCGTATACAGATGACTTCTCACGGATCCTCGGATGAAGGGAATGCACAATCCCACACTGACGGGCTTGCACGAGAGGGTTTCCCCCGTATCTTGTGTGAGGTTCTTCAGGGAGCTGGTTAAACAACGCCTCCCCAGTACGCGGTGCAGCTGTTCGAGAAGCACCGAGTGCCCCGTTATAGGGTGAGGATGACCCTGGAGCCTCATCCCATACAGCCAGGCTGGCGTTCGCTGGACTCTGAGTCTTTTGGATACAGGGCTGAGGATACTATGGAGGCAATTGCTCTTCATGGACTGACCACCTTCTGCGGATTCCACCCCTTGGAGCTATTCACTCACCCCATTGGTTTGTTCCACGCGGAGAAGGAGGACGACCCAATGTGGAAGGACCGAGTGGAGCATGCCAAGGATATCTAGGCTATCTACCCAGGTCAGACTGCTCACTTGATGGTGCGGTGCATTAATGCCCTGTATCGTCTGCAAGTGATGCGTGGAGAGGCAATGTCTCATCTAATGGCATTATTGGAGGCGACCAAAATCACTTTGGATAATAGAGAGGAACTTGTGGTTGACTTGTCCACTGAGATGGTGGAAAAAGACCTACAAGTGGAACAATTGTCAAATGAGATCCAAGAGCTTGAGGAGCTAGTGGGAACCAGGGAGAACACCATCGAGGTTCTCGAGGATTAGCTTATCAACACTCAACAGCAACTCGTGGAAGCCAATCAACATTTGGATATGCACCACTAGGAGATCCAGGACATGGAGGCCAACGAGGATGTCGACATCGAGGGAGGAGAGGAGCCTGCCTCTAGTTTGGACACTGCTGGCTCAGGGAGACCATCTTTCCCCGAGTCGAGCGTTGCCTCGTTTGCTCACTAGGTCGTCGAGATAGAGTTAAAAGTTTGTGGCGGTAGAACTCCTCAAAGCTAGCTTAGCTTTTGCACCCTTGGGGTACTAGGCTAGATAGAGTTGAGTCTTTTCAGTTACTGATGTAATCACGACAAACTCTTTTGGAAGCATGGTTGATGAATGATGCCAGTTTTAATTTAAGAAGAAAAGTTTATGCCATGTGGAATCTTTTATAATTATGCAAGAATATATTGGTTTTACCCTTTTGACTCTTTAACCACGATTGAACCTTGAACCTCAGAAATGTTATATTGAGAATATACATGATTTTTCAGATGGCAGGAAGAGCACGTCGTGGTCAGAATGAGCGCGTTCCTCCACCACCGCCACCGCCTCCTACTCTGCAAGAGTTGATAGCTCAACAGAACGAGATCTTGCGACAGCTAGCTCAGCGTCAGCCACCACCTCAGCACTATGGTGGTGGTGATCATCAGCGTCACCCCACGACAACCACTTATCAGGAGTTCCTCAGTACCCAGCCACCATTGTTCACCAGAGCAGAGGAACCACTTGATGCTGATGTTTGGCTGAGAGTAGTGGAATCTAAATTCCCGCTACTCCATGGAATTTGTTCAGAGGTGACTAAGGTCAGGTTCGCCACCCAGCAGCTTCGCGGACCCGCGCGGACATGGTGGGACCACTACCTTGCTATGCAACCAGTTGACCATGAGGTGGAATGGAGAGAGTTCAAGGCAGCTTTTAGGGGGCATCATATACCAGCAGGCATTATGGACCGAAAGCTCAATGAATTTCTGGCACTCACTCAAGGGAACCGGACAGTGTTACAGTATGCTCAGGCCTTCAATGACTTGTGCCAGTATGCCGGATATCATGCAGACACTGATGAGAAGAAGAGGGACATGTTCAGAAGGGGGCTCAGCACTAAGCTCCATGACCGTCTCATTATAGTCAGGGCCAACAGCTATAATGAGTTAGTCAACATGGCCATTTCTCAGGAGGACTGTATCACAGCTCGTCAGGCAGAGAAGAAAAGGAAGACCCCTGTGGCAGGACCTTCAGCTCAGCCACAATGCTTCAGGATCGTGTCTAACACTCAGAACATGGGACCCCAGCAGTAGCAAGGACGTTGGGTGATTCGATCCCAACAACAGCAGCAGGCACCCAACCGCTCTCAGCCCCAGTGCAGAGGAACAATCAGCAGCAGCAGTACCGTCAGGCCAATGACAACAGGTGTTTCACTTGTGGTAACACCGGACAATACGCTAAGAATTGCCCTAGAAACCAGCAGAGGCAGGGACAGAATGCCAACCAGAACCAAGGCAAGAGGCAGAAGGTGCAAGTGAGGCAAGGTAGACTGAACTTCACCACCATGGCTGACATTCCAGAGGGAGCACCCGTCATGACTGGTATCTTTTCAGTTTTGAATTATCCTGCTATTATTCTTTTTTATTCTGGTGCATCACATAGTTTTATCAGTGCCAAATTTAGTGCCAAGTGCCAATTACCTTTTCACCACACCAATGGGGGTATTACAATTTCAACACCAGGAGGCAGGGTTGCCACCTATCAAATCAACAAGAATGTGCCTATAAAGTTTGGTAGTTTGATAATCAAAACCAACCTCCTCATTTTGGGTTTGGATAGCGTGGATATCATATTGGGAACTGACTGGTTAACCAAACATCAGGCCATGATTGATATTGCAGCAAGGGCCATTGAGGTGCACTCGCCTACTTGTGGCGAAACCACATTATATTTGCCCGGTCAGGGTTGTACCCGTTCTTGTGCCTTCGTTATGATAGAGTCCCCAGTTGAGAGGATCCCAGTGGTCTGTGACTACCCAGATGTTTTTCCGGATGAATTGCCAGGGATGCCACCCGATAGAGACATAGAGTTCGCGATTGAATTGCAACCCGGAACTGCACCTATATCTAAGAGACCCTATAGGATGCCTCCAGCAGAGTTAGCAGAGTTGAAAAAGCAATTGCAAGAGTTGTTGGACAAGGGGTTCATTCGCCCAAGTACTTCACCATGGGGATGCCCAACCTTGTTTGTAAAGAAGAAGGATGAGAGTCTGAGAATGTGTGTCGATTACCGCCCTCTCAATGCGGTGACCATCAAGAACAAATACCCACTGCCCCGCATTGATGTTTTGTTTGATCAGTTGGTGGGAGCCAAAGTGTTCTCCAAGATAGACCTTCACTCGGGTTACCATCAGATCAAGATCCGTGCCAGTGATATTCCCAAGACGGCTTTCTCTACTAGATATGGGCTCTATGAGTTTTTGGTGATGTCTTTTGGGCTGACCAATGCCCCGGCTTATTTCATGTATCTGATGAACTCAGTGTTCATGCCAGAACTGGACAAATTTGTGGTGGTTTTCATTGATGATATTCTGGTCTATTCCAAGAATGAAATCGAGCATGCTAAACATTTGCATACCGTACTTCAAAGATTGTGTGACCATCAGTTGTATGCTAAATTGTCCAAATGTGATTTCTGGCTGAAGGAGATAAATTTTCTGGGTCACACAATTTCTCAGGATGGGATATCAGTTGATCCTGAGAAGGTACAAGAAGTAATGGATTGGAAACCTCCTACCACAGTGCGGCAGATTCAGAGTTTTCTGGGATTGGCAGGGTATTATCGACGATTTATTCCGGATTTCTCCAGAATTGCCAAGCCAATAACTGAACTATTGAAGAAGGGAGTCAAGTATGAATGGAGCCAGAAGTGTGAGGATGCCTTTCATACACTGAGGCAGCATTTGACAACAGAACCAGTGCTAGCTCAACCTGACAACACCAAGCCCTTTGAAGTTTATTGCGATGCTTCCGGTACTGGATTGGGATGTGTCTTAATGCAAGACAACAGAGTCATTGCTTATGCCTCCCGAGCACTCAGACCCCATGAGCAGAACTACCCCACACATGATCTGGAGTTAGCAGCAGTGGTTCATGCTCTCAAGATATGGAGACATTACTTGATGGGAGCTCACTGTAACATTTACACTGATCATAAGAGTCTCAAATATATCTTCACCTAGGCTGATCTTAATATGAGGCAAAGAAGATGGTTAGAGCTAATCAAGGACTATTATTTGGAGGTGCATTACCACCCTGGTAAAGCCAATGTTGTGGCAGATGCTTTAAGCAGGAAGGCCCAGTGCAATTGTATGAACATGGATGCAAGAGTCACCACCCTATGTGATGAGTTGTGCAAGCTAAACCTAGAGGTTGTTTCCTCCGGTACTTTAAGTTATATTTCAGTGGAGCCCACCTTACAAGAACAAATAGTCATGGCACAGATGGGTGACAAGGGTGTTCAGTTATCAAGGAAATGATCGAACAGAAAGCAGAAAAATACAAATGCTTCCGTCAGGACAGCAAAGGAATTTTATGGTTTGGAGACCGACTGGTTGTCCCCAAGAACCCAGAGCTCCGAAAGAAGATATTGGATGAAGCTCACCTTTCAAAATTTTCCATGCACCCCGGCAGTAACAAGATGTATCATGATCTCAGATCTTTATACTAGTGGACCAGAATGAAAAGGGAAATTGCTAAGTATATATCTGAATGCGACACCTGCTAGAGAGTCAAGGCCAGCCATCTGAAGGTAGCAGACACTTTGCAACCCCTTCCCATACCATCTTGGAAATGGGAGGATATTTGCATGGATTTTATCGTGGGATTGCCCAATACCTCCCGGCACCATGATTCTATTAGGGTCATTATGGATAGGTTGACCAAGACTGCTCATTTCTTGCCAGTACATACCACCCAAAAGACAGAGAAATATGCAGAAATCTATGTTGATCAAATAGTGCGTTTGCATGGCATTTCGAAGACCATTGTATCTGACAGAGGAGCACTGTTTGTGGCATGCTTTTGGGAGCAGCTACAAGAATCACTTGGGACCCATGCAATAAGAAGCTCAGCATACCATCCGCAGACAGATGGCCAGACAAAAAGAGTGAATCAAATCCTCGAAGACATGTTGCGAGCTTGTGTGCTACACTATGGTAAAAATTGGGACAAGTGTCTTTCCTTGGCCGAGTTCTCTTATAATAACAGCTACCAGTCCAGTTTGAAGATGGCACCTTTTGAAGCCTTGTATGGGAGAAGGTGTAGGACCCCACTGAATTGGTCTCAAGCAGGAGAGAGGGAAATATTTGGACCAGACTTGGTGCTTGAAGCAGAGGAAAAGGTCAGAGTTATTACAAAGAACCTAGAAGCTGCTCAGGCCAGGCAGAAGAGCTATCATGATAAGAGGAGGAAGCGTCTACAGTTTGAAGTGGGAGATCACGTTTATCTTAAGGTGTCACCCACCAAAGGTGTTCAGAGACTTGGAATCAAGGGCAAGTTAGCTCCTCGCTACATTGGAACCTATGAGATCAAAGCCACTTGTGGACCCGTAGCCTATCAATTGGAGTTGCCACCCCACATGTCAGCAATTCACAGTGTGTTCCATGTATCTCAGCTACGAAAGTGTGTCCGCTTACCCACTGAAGTATTACCTGAACCAGAAATTGAGATAGAACCAGACTTGTCTTATCAGGAACACCCCGTCAAAGTGATGGACCAAAGGGAGAGATCAACGTGGGCCAAGTCGATCAGAATGTATAAGGTTCAGTGGAGTCACCATGCAGTAGAAGAAGCTACGTGGGAGACTGAGGATTTTCTACGTTCTCGCTTCCCCGACTTTCTGCCCAAAGGAGTCGGTACGTAATCCAAAACCCCCACCCCCACCTGCCCTTTGAATTCAAATATAAGAAAAAAATTAGATGCTAAAGGTGTGGTAAGTTGTAGAAATGACTCAAAAAGGACTTCCTTCTGAAGTTGCAAAGAGAATGACATTCGAAGAGCAGTTAACTAGAGAAACTTGGATAAAGGAAGGAGCAACACACCAACACACCTTCATGGCACCCCTCCAAAGGACTCTACCAAAAATCTCGGGACGAGATTCCTTTAAGGGGGGAGGGTTGTAACACCCCAGGTGTTACCAAGACCATGGTTACATTTGTGCACTAATGACTGTGATCATATCGGGAAGAATAGAAGAACATAAAACCTTGGAAACATGGGTTAGCTAAGAGAAATTATTGGCAAGGGTTTCAACCACACAATTGGAACAATGGTCATGAGGACCCAAGGTGATTAAACCCTAAGGACACCTAAGAGCACTAGATTTCCAAGCCAAGGATCAGTGGATAAGATAAGCAAATTGCCAAAGCATGATCTTAGTCCCTAAACAAGTTTTAGTAACCTTGTAACCTAACAAATGGTAGGGGGAACATTGCAAAAAGACCCCTTGAAAACCCCAATTTCACCCCCTTAAGGAGAGAGCACACTAGAGCTCTCTAATTCTTCTAAGTTAAATTTTGAACCTAATCTAAAGATCCACCGTGTTTACTTAGTAAATGGCACCAAAACCACTTGGGTTGTATACCAAAAAGGTGTCATACCACCTAAGGCACCCACTGGAAAAGTTTGAAACCGAGCCCAAGACGTTTGACAAGATTTGGCATGGTTTTTGTCGCGAGGTGGACAGAGGGACAAGCCAGATTTGGCGTCTGCAAATCTCCCTACCTAGGGCATATCTGCCATGGGAACTCACATACAAGAGACAGCCCTAGGTGCTAGGAGGAGGCCTGCGCCGGATTTTTGCCAAGATTCGCACGCTTGCGATCTCGGCGAGCTGTTGAACAAGGGTAGAAGAACACTTCCACGTGTTCGACGCGCTCTGAACGCGCCAGAGCACACCCAGAGCCCGACCCCCCGCGCCCCGCGCCACGCCAAGCCGTGCCCGTGTCTCCTGCTCGCGCCCGCGCCTATAAAGCCCACCGAAGCTTCAACCGTACTCCCCCGCGTGCTCTCGACCTCACCGGCGCCAGAGATCACCGGCGTTTGCCCTGCAAACGGTGTGCCTGCGGCCACCCGAAAACCCGCCACCGTAGACCGGCCAGCCGAGCCTCTCCCAGTCGCGTCCGAGCAAGGAATCGGACTTTGCCTTGCCGGAGAAGCCAGTCCACGGTTGCCGGACTTCACCCGACCGCCGGTGAACGTAGACCGAGCTCCACGGTGAGTTGTTCTTCAATTCCTTGCACGTATCGACTCATTAACACCCCGTGAAGCTTCCCGTGCCCTTGGATTGACCTATGTCGCCATGGTTAGGCCGGAGCCCTCGCCGCCCACGAGTTCACCCGCCTGCGCGCGTGGACCGGTCGATTCCGGCCACCCCCGCCGTCGAGCCGTACCTCGCTGTGTCCGCCAGGACCTCCCGAAGCCAACCCCGCCCCTCGCTAGACCTCTCTCGCCGCCGGTAAGCCGCGCCGCCCTTTTCCTTTCTGCGGTTACTGTTTACATAAGGGGAGGGACCTCGGGAAAGAAGAAGAAAAGGCCAGGGGGTTTTGTGCGCTGTCAGTGACTCAGGGGAATAGTAGCGCAGGGGTATAAATGAATGGATTGATTTAGAAAGAACCCAGGGTCTTCGGTGCAAAGTGGATTTCCAGGAAACCTTTTTAAATACTATGATTAAATCCAAATAGAACTTGAAAAATTCATAACTTCAGTTTGGTTTACCCAAATCGAGTCAAACCAATTTTGCCAGATCCTAAATAATGTAAACTACTTAGGAAAAATATAAAACCCCTAAGTGTTATAGAGAACTTTAAAGTTTTGATTTAAATGCTTAACTGGTCAAAAGCTAAAAGAATTAAGGAAAAATACCTACACTATTAGACTGGGGTTAAGAAAATTCAGAGAAGTACTTAATCACTTCCTAACCTGTTTAAAAATAATAAACCCCTCTGTACACCAAGTTAAGGTAGAGTTTGCCATTTAAATCATTTTTTGCTTAAAGTTGAAGGAAATATAAAAGGTGGTTTAAATAAAGAACCAGGGAACACCCACATTTTTGTTAGCTTTCTTATTCAGTATAGTTCACTAGAAAAATTTAATATACCCTTGTTTAGTACAGAAGAAATGAGATACTTTTTATTTTAGAAAAACAAGGAAAACTTAGAAAAACCCTAGAAACATAACCCTGAGAAGAAAACACCCCAAACCTTGGGATAACAAATGTTTTGTATTTATAAACCTAGAAAAATTATAAGTTCTGTTGTTTGACATTTTTCAAATAACAAGTTAGTAGTAAGTGCCTTTTTAACATTAAACTTTAGAAAATCACAACTAAATAACCACCAAATAACCTTCTGTGATTTTTGGCATAGAAGCATGTTATTACCTTTAGATACCAGCAAAAATGACCATTAGGACAGAACCCACCCCTAGTTAGGAGTTGTAGTGCAAAGGACCCCCTTTGCCCCAACTTTTGTTATTTTTGCCCAGGGCATATTCTATTTATTCTGGACCTCAAATTTATAGGACTGCCTGCAGTGACAAATAGTAACCCACTGTAATTTTTGCAGAATTTTTGGAAAAAGTTAAATCACTGTTGTAAGTCAAACCCACACTAGAATTCATAAATAGAAAATGAAAAAGGGGAATTGATAGTAGAGACTAATGTTACCCTAACCCAACCAGCAAAACCCCCTTAAATGCCTACTACAACATCTAAGGGGAAATCCAAATTTCAATCCACTATGCTTATCCCTAGACAAAACCCAAACCTAAATTTGATAAGCATAAACCACTAAGAGCCACGTATGACCAGGAAACCCTAAGTTACTAACTAACTTAGTTTTTCTTCACTTAGCATAATGATTACTAAATCCTGCATAATCATAGCATACATATTCTTATTCATTGCATTCGATAGATTGCAACCTCGCTGATGGAGAGTACGTCCTCATGCCGGAGCAAGGAGTTGCTCAGGAGGTAGCCCCGGATCCAGCACCAGAGCCTACCCCAGAGGATCTGCCTACCCCAGCCTTGGAAGGCAAGCCCCGGTTTTATGCATAACCTGTTCTATATGATATTTTACTACACTTAATGTTTGTAGGCTTGTATTATGCACTTAAGTGTTGGAGTTGATTGAAACCCTAGTTGCATGAACTCAGGAATCCTTGTTGAGATGGATACTATTATGCTAGGTCGAGTAGCTGCTTTGCTAATTAGGGATCTCGGTAGAAGTCGAGTGATTTTTCTAGCACTCGCGCGAGGTCAGGAGTTGGTTGTACCCACTTTCATATCATATTGATGATTAGTCTGTGGACACGGGTCCATGGGGATGCGTGGTCTACGAGATGAAATTGGAATAAGGATTAACGTGCGGATACCTGTGTAGAGCGTTTGAATGTACTAAACATATGCCGAGAAATATGGTAAATCGGTAAGCCTAGTACCTGATTGAACCTGCCCGCAGACATATCCCCTCACGCGACCTGAGACGTGGTCTCCCATTCCGGTTATGGTGGGTACAAGTGCGGTCACTACACGATGGCAGTCGGGGTCAGTGAGACATTGTACGCCAAGGCGGTGAGCCCTGATCTGTTGCCAGGGAATCGATGGGGACGGTTGATGTGTGTTGGGACGGAGTGCCTCGCCATGTTGTGTGTTTAGGTTTACCTTGCAAGGTTTAAAAACTCGATTCAAATCGTCTCCTTCTCGCAGCTAATGAGACTGCTTGATCCATTGTACTGCATTGAGTAACAAGTGGAAATGTGATGATGTGGCAAAAGATGTTGATTGCTAAAGTGCTTGATACCATGAATGAGTAGATAGTACACATTTAGTCTTAAGAGAGTCACACTAAAACTTGACAAAGCTAAAACTAGATTTTTAGACTCAGCTAGTGCTTTTGGCAACCCAACCCCTCAGCCAAACAGCTGCATGTCTAGAGGTAGAGGAGTAGACTCCTCACACCGGGTAAATCTAGCTGAGTATTAGTATACTCAGCCTTGCTTGTGGCATAATTTTACAGGTTCTCTGGAGGACATGGTTGCTGGAGTGACTTGGCCGTCCATCTTGCCACCGGGTTGGACAGTCGAGTGGGACCCTGCCTCGGCTGAGGAGGAGCATGAGGAGTGATGGGACAGACTTCCCCATCCCTCTATTTATTTATCGTTAGTTTTATTCCGCTGCATTCCGAACAATGATGACTACTTTTGCAAAAACTCCGATGATGATGTAATATATTCAATACTCCTTAATGCATGGTTTTATGTTTTATTGTATTTGCTCTGTGCCTCACCATCGAGTGAGTACGTGGTACTTGATCCTGTTAGTGGCCTCGTCGGACTAGATCCGAGGGACTGACGTGTTATTCCCATTTAAGTGTGGTCCAGCCTCTAAGGCGGGACGTAGGCACTTAAGTTGGAATAATTCGGGCGGTTCTGCCACAAATAATTCTCTGTAGAAGAACTGACTCAAGCTTTAATTGTGTCAAAGTTCCATGTTGTATCATACCCAGGTTCAACTTTTCCATTTCTTGACATAGGGTGATGTCAGGGGTCCTAATTGTAAGGCAATGACAGGAGGCTTTGCGACATAATGCATCTGCCACCACATTGGCTTTTCCTCGGTGATAATGGATTTCCAAATCATAATATTTAATTAGCTCAAGCCATCTTCGTTGTCTCATATTTAGCTTTGACTGGGTAAAGATATATTTCAGACTTTTATGATCTGTATATAAATGACAAGTATTTCCCAGCAGATAATGACGCCAAATTTTAAGGGCATGTACCACTGCAGCTAGTTCCATGTCATGAGTTGGATAGTGCTCCTCATGGCGGCGTAGTTGTCTTGAAGCATAAGCTATGACTCGGCCCTCTTGCATTAGGACACATCCGAGTCCACTGCCTGATGCGTCACAATACATATTGAAAGGTTTTTCAATATCTAGTTGAGCCAATACTGGAGCAGTGGTTAACAACACCTTCAGCTACTCGAAGGCTTCATTGCATTTTGAGGACCAATCAAACTTTGTATCATTCTTCAATAAACTCGAAATAGGTTTAACAATCTTGGAGAAATCCGGAATGAACCTGCGGTAATATCTAGCCATTCCAAGGAAGCTTCGAACTTGATGTACTATTGTTGGTGGTTTCCATTCTAGATTATCCTTGACTTTGCTAGGATTGACCGCAATCCCTTTTGCAGATAATACATGTCTAAGAAACTTGATTTCCTCCAATCAGAACGCGCATTTGCTGAACTTGGCATTCAACTGATGCTCTCTTAAGCGTGTTATCACGATCTGTAAGTGCTTAGCATGCTCCTCCTCATTTTTGGAATAGATTAAGATGTCAGCAATGAAGACCACCACAAATTTATCCAGCTCGGGCATAAATACCGAGTTCATTAAATACGTGAAGTGGGCTGGAGCATTTGTTAATCCGAAAGACATGACTAAATATTCAAATAACCCATATAGCGTAGTGAATGCGGTCTTAGGTACATCTTCGGGTCGAATACAGATCTGATGATAGCCTAACCGGAGGTCAATCTTGGAGAATACCCGAGCTCCAGTAAGTTGATCGAATAAGATATCAATCCGAGGAAGAGGGTACTTTTTCTTGATGGTGACCTCATTAAGGGGTCTATAGTCCACGCACATTCAAAGCGTTTGATCCTTCTTGACGAAAATTGTGGGACATCCCCAAGGTGACGAACTGGGTCTAATGAACCCCTTCTCAAGCAAGTCTTGTAGTTGAGTCTTGAGTTCTGCCAATTCATTAGGTGGCATTCGGTATGATCTTCTAGAAATAGGAGCCATATCGGGCTTTAGTTCAATCACAAATTCCACATCCCTTTCTGGAGGCAACCCAGGCAGGTCTTCAGGAAAGACATCCGAGAATTCACATACCACCGGAATATCCTGGATTTCTTGTACGATATCTTCATAAACTTGTCCAGATGTTTTGGTTGGGACAACTACAGGGATGGACAATTGAATCTCTTCATGGCCATCGCTTAATTTGATGGTCCTTAAGTCTGTATTGATGATTTCCCTATGCTGGGCTAACCAGTTCATGCCCAGAATTACATCTAAGTCAAGCCCCTTTATAACAATCATATTTGTAGGAAATTCCTGTCCGGCCAACGTTACTGGTATGTGGAAGGCTAGTTCCTTAGTAATTATTCGTCCCCCAGTGAGTGGATAATAAATCCCTCCCTTGATTCAGTGCAATGTATGCAATATTTCTCCACAAAATTCTTGCTTATGAAGGTATGTGATGCACTAGAATCGAAGAGAATAACTGCTGGGTGATTGGCAACAAGGAACATACCCATCATCACCGACTCGCCTTCCGGTGTAGTAGCCACTTGGGTATAATAGATCCGTCCAGTTTTCTTGAAATTCTTGCACGTTGAAGTGTTGGCTGTGTTCCCCTTTCCTTGGTTGGAGTTTCCAGAATTCTGTTGAGAATTGGTTCTATTTTGCTTCGGGTATGGGCAGTCCTTGATGAAGTGTCCAGACTTTCCACAATTGAAGCAGCCAGTTGTAACACCCCTGGTGTTACTGTAACTAAAACTTGAGCATGGCATCATAAACATTGGCATTGCATATGTTTGACACACCTAGAGTGCATTCACTAGGTAAAAATTTCAAACAAGTTGTATTGTTATAGCACTTTGCAAATCGAACCCTGGGTAGGAAGCTTAACCCTAAATAGGGATTAAAGGGGTAAAACATAACCCAAATTGAGAAAACCTAAAAGCCCTAGGGGAATAGTCATAAAATGTTCCCAAAAATAAAGTTGAATCATATTTATACCCCTAGGATACCAGAAACCCTAATTGGAACCCTGGAAAACCCTAAAACCAAACCCTAGGGACTTATGTGCAAAATTAGTCCACTTTTGGACTAAAGTGCAAAAACCAAGTTAAATAAGTATCTTAAGTCATTTGGGTCACTCATATGTGAATTTACAAGCCAAACCCTAAGATTTGGACTCATTTGCAAAAAGGACCCTATTTGAGGTTTTATGTTAAGTCTGAATTTGAGAGTTTTGGCTCAACTTTGGAGCCTTGCAACTTTTTAATTCTAGGGTTTTTGCCCTAGGTCACCACATCAAAATTATAGACCAAACTAAGGAGAACAACTTTGCTTAAGAGTGTGAGCTCAGTTGTTAAGAAAAATCCAGAGATAATTAAGCTCAAAGCTTGGCTGTCAGGTTGGTTTCATTCTGAAATTCAGATATTCAGTGTAACAGAGTCAGTTTTGAGTGTGAATTTAACCATGATCTAGTGATCAAATGAGCTCAGTCACTATAGTCGATTTGTAGCTGGTATGTAGCACTACAACTTTGATGCAGAGACTCGAGGAGGTTGCCATAGAAATTTGGGAGGAAAACTGCTCTAGAACTTGGCTGTCAGGTGCACTGAATGGGCTATCCCATGGTACAGTGCCTGAACCGGATCAGATCGCCAACACAGGGAATCTTCACCGCCCACGACCCTTCCACCGTGATTCGTGTCGCCGGCGTCAAGATTCATGCTCGGGGTAAGTCGATAACGTCGCGGGGTCAAAATATCCTCGCCGCCGGTGAGCTGGACGCCATTCCAGCTCGTCGTCGTGCCTCCCCTTGCTCACTAAACCCATGGATAAGGTTCTCATCGCCGTTAGCCATCACCAGCGTCCGCCACGTGTCCGAGTCTTTCCACCGCGTCGCCGTGACTCCCTATTGCTGTCCCATCGTGGCCGGGGAGGTTGCCACGGCGGTGGACACGAATTCACCGCACCCGCGTTCTTCCTTATCTCTGGCCGCCCACACTGTCCGCTCAAATTAAGCGCCACCGCCCCTAGGATCTATAAATTGACCCCGCAGAGAGCTTCACAACATCATCACCCACCCAGCCACCACGTATTGCTAGCAATTGTTCGCCCGAGCTCGCGAATTTTGAATTCGCCCCAAATCAATTCTCCGCCACCCGAAACCCAACCTCACCGTGGCCAGTCTTATTCTGGTCAGTTCATCTCCGTCTCTCCATCGTTTAAGCTTTCCCTTAAGTCTATGATGCTTCCCGACCCACATAATCGAGCTAGGAGCCCTTTGGTCACCGGGAACACGTACCAATTGTCCTCATCGTCTGCGGTTCACGTGGACAGAGCTTGATAGCTTACCAATTGTGAAATTGATTTAGGGGAATCATTCGGGGAGGGTTCAATCCGGTGTATGTCGCTCGAGAGCATCGGTCGTAGCGTAAATTCGCCAGTACAATCTCACCGGAGTTCGTTCCTCGCGCTGCCCCCGTCGTGGACTTCAAACCGAGAATAGATAGAAGTGCGGGGGTCTATCTGTAAACGTCAGCGACTCTGTTAAACAGTAGTTAAGCCTGTTTTCGGTTAGCCAGAAACCCGAGGGGCTTTATGCAAAGTGGCCAGGCGCGGGCGCGCGCGCGCGTTTTCCCCTGGTACTGGGCCGGCTGGGCCAGAATCAGCCCAACACTATTCAACCTTTTCCTTTTTTCTTTTCAGTAAAGCTTTGAAAATCTATAGAAAATAGTAGAAAAGTCCTAAAATTGTGAAACCAATTTTCCTTGGTTTCTTATTTTCCCTAGAATTTAATAAAAATAGTTCCAGGATTTTTAGGGTAACTAAGGAATTTTAAGGTATTTAAAGTAGTTTAAGGTAGTGGTTCTGGATTTTTAGAAAATAAATGGAATTTCCAAAAATGTCCAAACTTTTTTATATGAGTCCTATACATTATTTAGAAGCCTTGGGTAGAGTTTGGGTTGATTTGGACCTTGTTTGATAACTAGAACCCAAAACCCCCCCTGCCCTTTGAACTCCTTTACTGACTCCGGAAACCCTAAGTTCTCGGAGTTCCGTGAAGGAAAGTTGTATTCAAGACTTAGATAATAAATCTTTATTATCTTCGCACTCTCATGAGCATTACATGGCATTCATTCTTATATATATGCCTATATGGTTATATTTAGAAAACGAAGAAGAGATTGAAGTGACCGAAGAGAAGACACCACCACCTTCGGATTCTCAGGCCGAGAATTGTTTCTACTTCGATATCTGCGGGACCGAGCCTGACTCACCTACTAACGAAGGCAAGCCCCGGTGCATTTGCCACCTTCCTTGATGTTTTTAAAATCTTTCTCACTTGATTGCTGCATTAGGTGATAGGAGTTGAATGCTTAAACAATTCTTGCATTACCTTCCTTGAATTTGATTACCTTCCTTGAAACCCTGTTTTTACAAAAAGGTTTTTCTATGCTTAGTATTGCTTTAGAAAAACAAAAGGATTTGTTTTGCAAAAGATGTTTGGCAAAGTGGGAGGGTTGTTTTCAAAAATAAAACTTGATGGTGAATCCATCACGGTCGTGATGGATTCAACATCGGAAAAGATGTACCTCTGCCAGGTACCAAGTTTTTGGGTTTAATGAGTAAGCTGAGACCGGGCGGGTGACTTGCACGAGAAGAAAGTCTCGGTGTAGTGTCTCCGTCTGAGTCGATTAAGGACCGTCTCGATGTAGGCTTGCTGATCGAGGACCCTTTAACTGGTCACATGCCTCGTCATGGGTAAGCCTTGCCTCGGGCAGACTAAGGCCAGAATAAGATAACACGAAATGGGCATGGAGCGGTGGCGAGAGTAGCGTGTACCCTCCGTGGCAAGAGGCTGGACGGTGGTGTATCTGTGCTCTCGGTTTGCGTGAACCTGAGCTGGTCTTAAGAACCCCGGTGGCGGGTTGACATATGCAAGGTTTAAGTGCTACATATGTCGTGTGATTGGAGATCCTCAGCTGAGTATAATCGATTCGGATCGCCGTACCTTCGTGGTTATGAAGACTTGGTCACTGCCCTATACGTAGCAATCCACTAAAGATGATGGATTTGATAAGAAATTGGCTAGTGTAGGTCAAGTGATTGAACTAGGGTAGAAAGAACTCTAGTTACAGGTAATTCTACTTAACTTGACAAATAAAAATGGATTTTTAAGGATCCACTTTAGTAAGCATTTCTGCAAAACAGAGTCTTTGATTATTGAAAAGCCTTACCTTGACTCCCTTAACCAGCATACCCTTGAGAGTCTTTTCTTTAGTCGGGTAAGACTTGCTGAGTAATTCCATACTCAGGGTTTATCCCTCCGTTGTTTTTAGGTGAGGAAGCGACAAATTTTTGTTGCTTCTGCTCCAAGGTGGTTCCCAAGGAAGAAAAACAAGAGTGAAACCGCGGGAGGACTTGGTCCTCCATATAGAACTTTTGTGAAAGAACTTATCGGGAGGAGTTTTTACCTCCCTTGGTATTGTAATAATATTACTCTGCACTCCTAGGATAACTCTGGTCTGTAATAAGTAGCTCGATCTTACTTTTTAAATAAATGTAAGTTATGTAATCGCTTTCGCATTTCTTTATCTCCGATGTTCTATAATGTCTGCAAGACGGGTGAAACGTTCCTGGAAAGGTAAGAAAGAAGATACCGAACTTGTCAAGTGGTTTAGGGGCACCTACAGGGTTGTCTGAGGTCCGTTGGACAAGGATAACTGTAGGTGGGCCTAATTACTTGGGAGGTTCCGTCACACCAGTGGAAGAACTGGGAAGAGCAGGGAAACGAGTACTAGGGGCACTCGACTGATTGGTAGGAGCGGGGGTAGTAGTGGGACGAATAAAAACAGGCTGCTTGAATGGATATGAAGGTGAGCGAGGCGAAGAACGATTTTGATTAAAAGGTCGGATCACCAACATGGTTCTCTTTTCAGGCCCTTGAATTGACCTTTCACCTCCAAATCCCTTTGATTTTCCATGTCCCGCATTTTTGGCTTCTACTGCCAGTGTTGTACTAACAGCCCTACTGTAGGTAAGTTCCAAGCATGTTGCCATTTTCCGCTGAAGCTTGTCATTGAGTACCCTTATAAAACAATTCTTCTTTTTCAGATCTGTATTCACCTGGTCAATGGCATACTGGGAGAGGTGGTTAAATTTATTGAGATACTGCATTATAGTATCTCCTTCGTGCTTTAACCGGATAAACTCTTCTTATTTCATATGGAGCACTCCCTCTGGAACATAATGCTCCCGGAACGCTAGCTTGAATTCCTCCTAGGTAATCTGATGCCCAGCAGGTTGGATTGCTGAAAAATTTGCCCATCAAGTGCTAGCAGGCCCTCTTAGCCGTTGTGCAGCAAATAGTGGCTTTTGCGTCTCCGTGCATTGAATTAACCCAAACTTCTGTTCCATCACTCTTACCCATTAATCGACTCCTAAAGGCTCCTCTGCTTTAACAAAAAGTGGTGGTCGAGTCTCAGAGAATTCCAAATAAGTAGTATCACGCGGTCCTTGTGGGGGAACTCTGCCTCCGTGCGGTTGGAACTGATTGCCCGCCATTTCGCGTAAGAAGCGCGTATTATCAGCGGTGGCATTAACCAGGGCAGCGATAGCCTCGGCCAAAGTCGGTGGTACTGGTGACGGGTTGGGAATATCCTCCCCACCGCGGGAAGTCCCCACACCATCATGTGCGCGAGTCCGTGATGGCATCTGAGGCAAAGAAACATTTGGAAAAAATATATCATGCCAACACACACCATCATATTACATTGCCAAAATGTAATAATTATATAGACTCCAGTGTACAACTTGACTTTATTACTTATTTTACATAAGCATAACACTTAGACTATACTATTCTAGTCTTCTTCATCCTTTGTTGCTTCATTTCCTACTGCAGGAGACCATTCGTCAGCAAGGTTCATGGAAGGAGGGGGCCTAAAAAGGTCCAGCTCCCCATCAGGTCCTTCATTTGCTGTTCTCGATGATCCGGCTCCCATTGCAGCAACGTCTGGAGTCACGTCCGGGTGCAGTCAAGCATACAATACATGCACTTCTTCATGTAAAGTATTACAGTACACTTGCAGGCTTTCGAGGCACGCACTAAGCTCTACCACACGAGCTAGAGCTTTCGCTTCGCAGTCCCAAGCGAAAGAACGCGAGTTGACGGCCCAATCAATGGTCGTATCCCGTTCCGAGATTTCGTACTGCAAGCGACTGACTTCGGCTGACAATTCTGCTATATGGTGACTGTCCTGCTCCCGTGCCCTATTCCTGTGGTGTAACTCTGACTGGAGTTGTTCCATCCTGGCTTCCAGGTCTCCAATTGGGTCATTACTGCAACTACTACTTCCTTCGTGCCTGGAAGCTAACTGATGTCGTGGCACACCAAGAGGTCTAGTAGATTTGCGTGCTATTTTCCTAGTATGCGCCATATCTCCATAAGAGGGGAAAATTTATTAGCATATTCTTAAACATGATGCATGCATAACCTAATAATTATGGAATCAACTTTCGTTGATCCCTCACTTCCTACATATATTGCACTCTGTTACCCTGACTTTACAAGATAAGGGACTACCATAAAGTGGTAAGGTAAGAATGAAATAATATTTCTAAGTAAGTGTTTAAAAATTCTTTTGAAGTACTACACAATATCTGAAGAGATGGGTTTCGCTCCGATACCAGCTGTGACGAAACCTCTCAAGGTATTAGGCCCACCTACAGTTGTCCTTGTCCTGAGGACCTTGGACAACCTTGTAGATGCACATAATCACTCGACAAGTTCGGTAATTGTATCCTCATTATTCCACCCAAGAGCGCTTCACCCGTCACGCAGATAGTACATCATATCGGAGGAAAGGATAAGCGGAAGCAGATTACAATAACTTAATTTACATTCATAAAATATATAGAGAGAGTATTATTATTACAATAACAGGGGTATTAAGAGTGTGTAAAGTATTATTACAAACCAGGGAGGCAAAACACCCTCCCGCACAAAAGTTTTTAAGGTGGGAGGCAAACATCCTCCCGCGACCAACTTCACTGTTGGGGCTCCTCCTTAGGTACCACCTTTGAACAGAAACAACAAGTGGGTACGGTGGCCAATCCAGTGACCGGGTCCGAGCTTATCCTAGCGCCAAGATCTTTTACTCCCCACGGTTATCCACTTTGCGCCGAGCACGAATCGTGGCGGCCAGTGCGAATCCAAGTGCGGGGATCACCGGCGGCAAGGTTCAGTGAACTCAAGATCTTCTTCAGACTATTGTACCATTGAAACCTTCCTTCAGGGCGCTTGACAGAGCGAATTAGAGGGCTTAGTTCTTCAATTTTTATGTGACAACTTGACCAGCCCTCTGTAGCAAAGATGTTAATCTATAATCCAGCTACAATTCGACTATAGGACCCTTGATCATGTACTTACTCGATCAAGCTCAAATCAACTCCAAAGTTCATCAGAACCCACTGTCAGACCAATTTCAGACTTCAGTGGTGACTGACAGCCAGACTTTAAGTCCATCCATATCTAATTTTTATACAACATCAGTACTTAGTCTCTTAACCAAAATTGTGCACTAACATAGCTTTACAAATCTGATGTATTAACCTAGGGCAAAATTTTCATGAATCAAAAACTACAAGGCTCCCAAGTTGACTCCATTTCACTAAATTTCAGACTTAGCCACATGGGTGTCCATGGGATATTTTTGCAAATAAGTCCAAATTTCTCCATACTACTTGAAAATCCTTCAATGTGAAAGTTACTTGGTTTTTTTATGTTCTATTACTTTAATATTTGCACTTTGGTCCAAAAGTGCATAGAATTTGCATTTACCCCCCTAGGGTATAAATTAGGGTTTTTCTAGGGTTTCTTTTAAAGTTTTGGGCACATTAGGGCTTTTGTGCCACTTAAGTTCACCAAACTTGATATCTTGTGAACATTTCTAATGACTCTTGAGATTTTACTTATTTTGGCTTACTACTACTTATATGCCCTAATCCTAGGGTTGGTTATCCTACCCTATGGTTAGGCACACTTCAAGTCACCACATCACAACTTGTTTTGAAATTTTACCTAGTGAATGCATTCTAGGTGTGACAAAAAAATGAAATGTCAATGCATATGATGTCATGCTCAAGTTTTAATGCCAATAACACCAGGGGTGTTACATCTTTCATCATTGCACTTAAAGGCCCGGCCTTAACTTGGTATACCAGGCTACCGCCACTTTCAATCGAGTCGTGGAAGGGACTTCGCAACAAGTTGCTACTGAATTTCCAAGGATACCAACCAGACATAGATGCATTGATCGAGTTATCACTCTGCAAGCAGCAAGAGAAGGAAACCCTTCGTGCATACTACAAAACATTCCTCATGCTCAAATTGCAACTTCCATCAGTTGACGATCACATAGTGATCCATTATGCCATCAGCGGTCTTCGGGCTGGCGTCTTGTACAATCATTATATCAGGGACCCGCCCAAGCATCTGCAGGAGCTCTACCAATTGTTCGAAAAATATGCTAGGTCTGATGAGATCCATCAGCGGAAGGTCGAATCTCAGAGGAAGCCCAAGGACCCTCCACAGTCCAGCAGAACTTGGGTTAGGCTGGCGCAATCAGACTCCGGTAGGGACAATCACTACCAGCAACAGGTGAACACCATAGCCAATCAACATCCCACTGGAGACAATACTCGCTGCCAGGAATACCCCTCTCAAGGCCGCTACAATAGCATAAGAGGAAGGGGCAGGGGACGAGCCCAACAGCCGCGAATATTTTACTGCTTGTTTCACGGCGAGGACTGCGCGCATCCCACAAGGGATTGTCCGGAGACCAAGGACAGAATGGCTAGAGCCCAACCAGCCGACAACCAACGAGTCGTCGCGCACACCTACCACCCCCAGCAATACCACAAACAACCTTACCACAACGAGCAAATCCAACACCAACCCAATCATGTATAACATCACCATCAAGAGGTGCAGGTTCTCCCCCCACCACCTCCACACCATCCAAATCCTCCACATCACAACCCCCCACCGCCTGCACCCAAACAAGAAGACTTCGCCGAGCCACCTTACCGTGGAGTCATCCACATGATCACTGGGGGATCTAGCATGGACTTTGACACCAAGCGATAGAAAAGGACCACTATCGCAGTGTTAACCACGTCGCTCTCACCGGCCCAGTGGTGCAAACGAAGTGGTCCCTTGTACTGCTCACTTTCGATGCCAGAGATGTTGACTTGTGCAGCGCACCACATGTAGACGCAATGGTAATCAACTGTAGGGTAGCAGGCTGGGATTTGCCTAAAGTGTTGGTCGACAACGACAGTCAGGCCGACATCATCTTCCTACATGCCTTCGACCGCATGGGAATCAGCCACAGCCTCCTCAAGCCCGCAGACAATCCTTTGTACGGATTCGATGGAAAAGGCATGTTCCCTGTCGGCAAGATAGAGCTACCACTGTCATTCGGTGTGGTGCCTAGTGCACGAAGTGAGCAAGTCACATTCGACATAGTCGACATGGTCTACCCGTACAACGCCATAATGGGGCGCGGTTCGATCAACAAGTTTGAGGCAGCCATCCATGGGCTTTATCTCTGCATGAAAATCCTAGGCCCACAGGGCGTAATCACAATCTACAAAGATCAGCAGACAGCGTGGAACATTGAGAGAGACTTCGTTCTAGGACAGCACAATGTTCACTACCTCACAAAAGAGTGCAAAGGCATCGACAACCAGCGTCCAGCCAAAGGCAAAAAGGTCAACACCCAACTGCAGAGCAACGACGGGACAAAGATAGTACCCCTCAATCCTGCAACCCCGAAACAAACAGTCATGATCAGCGAAGATCTGACATCGCGCGACGATGAAAAGCTTCTTTCCTGTCTCAGCCGTAACAAGGATGTCTTCGCCTGGTCCGCCCTCGATCTAGTGGGGGTTAGTCGCGCCATTATCGAACACAGTCTGCGACCCCTCGGTGCGCCCAAAAAAGAAGCGGCTACGAAAAATGTCCGACGAAAAAACAGAGGCAACCAAGGCCGAAGTGCATCGCCTATTGGAAGCCAGCGTCATCGAACCAATCGCCTACCCAACATGGCTCGCCAACGTTGTGATGGTGTAGAAGAAGAGCGGCAAATGGTGCATGTGCATTGACTTCACAAGCCTCAACAAAGCATGCCCCAAGGACAATTTCCCTCTACCGTGAATCGACAAGATTATCGACAGCGTAGCAGGCTACAAAGTCATGTCTCTCATAGATTGCTTCTCGGGCTACCTACAGATCTACATGAAAGAGGAAGACAAGGCCAGCACCAGCTTCATCACACCCTTCGACATGTACTGTTTCGTACGGATGCCTGAGGGACTCAAGAACACTAATTCAACTTTTTCCCGCCTAACCAAGAAGGTCCTCAAAAACCAAGTAGGTCGCAACATCTTCACTTATGTGGATGACATCATCGTAGCGAGTAAAAGCAAAGAGGACCACGTGTCTAACCTCGCAGAGACATTCGCCAACATGCGTGAAGCAAGATTACGACTCAACCCAGAGAAGTGTGTCTTCGGGGTACGTTAGGGAAAAATACTCGGCTACTTGGTATCGCATCGAGGAATCGAAGCCAACCCAACCAAAATCCAAGCAATCATGGACATGGCATCACTGCAATCCATCAAAGACATCTAGCGGCTAACAGGAAGACTAGCGGCCCTAAATAGATTCATCTCCAAATCCGCCGAGCGAAGCCTGCCATTCCTCAAAACACTATGTGGCGCGAAAGACTTCGTCTGGGGCCCAGAACAAGCGGCGACCTTCGAGTCCCTCAAACAACATATGTCTGACTTAGCAACCTTAACAAGTCCAGACCCAACACTCCCCCTCCTCCTTTACATTGCAGCCTCGCACAGAGCAATCAGTGCAGCGCTAGTCCAAGAAAAGGAAAGAGAAGGCAAAAATCAGCAATGCCCAATATACTACGTCTCCGAAGTCCTCACAACTTCCAAATGCAACATGACCGAACTTGAGAAGATCTCATATGCAGTCATCATGGCTTCGCGCAAGCTGCGACATTACTTTGAGGCATTCAAAATATGAGTCACTTCAGACAGGGGTCTTGGAGAATTGTTCAGGAACCCAGAAGCATCCACCAGAATAGCGAAGTGAGTAGTGGAGCTCTCAGGGTACAACATCATTTTCGAGCCTAGAACAGCAATCAAGTCGCAAGTCCTGGCAGACTTTATCGTAGACTGGACAGGACCTGTGAGGCCGCATCAGGAGCACGCAGAAACAATCTAGACTATCCACTGTGATGGCACATGGTGTCATCCAGGGGCAAGCGTTGCGGCGATCATCACATCACCCGCTAGAGTCAAATACAGATATGTCGCGCGCCTCCATTTTGCTTTGGAGTCCGACAGGTGCACAAATAACATAGCAGAATACAAAGCAGTCATCCTCGAACTTAGCAAGCTGCGAGCCCTCGGCGTCAATAGATGCATCATTAAAACATATTCCAAGGTCGTCGTCGGCCAAATCGAAAAGGAATACTTAGCCAAAGAGCTCGTACTGATGCAGTACTTCACCGCTGTCCACGGCCTCGAGAAACAATTCAAGGGCTTCACTCTACAACACGTTGAGAGAAACAAGAACGAAGAGGCCGATACATTAGTTGTTGGGGACTTGTTCTCAAATGCTATGAATTAAGAACAAGGCAACACAAAAATAGGTTAATGGTTAATGCCCTTTGTCCTTCGAAGCATTATTTCCCTAAGGATATAACTATCTTCGGACGAAGGTTATGAAAGACTTACCTTCATAATCACAACATATATCAATGAAAGATGAAGCATATGAAACATGGAAAACAACATGGACAATCATATGACATCATAATATATCTTCTATTATATAATCATGAATATATAAGAACAACACAGGATTACATTTGTACCTTTGGCTTGACAGAAGGTAAAAGTACAAGCGTGACGCACAAGCGAGTATAAGTCAGCGTGAACAGTACGGGGTATTGTTCATCTATTTATAGGCACAGGGCGCAGCCTGTGTAAATTTACATTCATGCCCTTTATATTTACTATTGACTTATGGATAACCCAACGGGGACTAGATAGCCTTTTCCCCTTTTTCGCCATTTAGCCGAAGCTCCCTTGCGTGTAGCTTCGGAGCAACATCAGCCTTCGTCTCAGCCATGCTTTTCACATCGTGTATGGTTTTAACCTGAGTCCGAAGGTACCTGTTCATATGTCACACTTAGAAAACATTGTTAAATCATGTTTTTGAGGACCATCGGAAGACAAAGGCCCCCAACAGTAGCCCCTCGCAGTATTAATTTGTTAAGATAACGAATTGAAACTATGACATGGACAAAGGCCTTAAGCCGAAGGTCCGAAAAAAACACCTTCCCTTTGCTAGAATAGCAATAATCAATGACAGACGGGGCCCTCCAATTTGCAGCGCACTGGGCGTATAAATAGGAACTCAGACCAACTGCATTTGATACGTTGTTTCTACCATATTGCATTATTTTCTCAATCTTATAGCTCTTGCTCACTAGCGCTTGCTAGATTTTCAAGCTCTTTGAGCTTCGGTTTAAAAGACACATTTTCACCATGTCTGGAGAAAAATGTCTCAAGAAAAGAAGGTTGTTGCGGAGACGAAGCTGACTGAGGAGGCGAAGCTGTTTGAGGAGAAGAAGGTTGTAGAACCTTATATTGCTGGATTTGTTGAGTCGATGGCAAAAACAAACACAGAGAAAATCACTAAAGAGATACTGGAAGGTTTATCTAAAGATACGGGTGACAGCGATAGCTATGATGTGGAAAGTGGGGATGAAGATTCTGAGGATCGGCCCTGGCGGCCAAGTCATTCAATCTTTGGAAAATCGACCATCAAATAGAGTCATCTTGAGAACATGAGAGGAAGGTACTTTCGGGACATGTCTATTGTGAGGGCTGGTGGAGACAATAACGTCCCTGCCCCTGAGGAAAACGAAGTTGTAATTTACCAAAGCTTCTTCAAGGCTGGGCTTCGGTTCCCTTTGAGCAAGTTTGTAGTTGAAGTGTTGAAAACCTACCAGATCTTACTCCATCAGATTACGCCCGAAGCTATAATAAGGATGGGGGTTTTTGTCTCGGCAGTAAGGAGTCAAGGGCTAGAGCCAAGCACGAAGTGCTTCTGCAGTATGCACGAACTTCTATATGAGACGAAGGTCATGGGTAAAGAACAGTACCACAACAACTTCGTTTGTTATGGATTTATCGCTCGCCGCAACGCAAGCCACCCGGTGCCAACATTTCGGAAGAGATGGCCCAGAGCTTGGATGGAAGAATGGTTTTATGTAAAGAATGATTTGAAAGCGAGGGAAGACATTAAGGAAGTCATCATGCGCCCCATTTGGTCCCGCTTCGGCCTTCGAAGGCCAAAGATAGAAATTGATGAGACAGTTGAAGCGTGTCAGAGGGCCTTCAGCGCTGTTTGCTCCTTTATTGGGACAAGGGATTTAATTCAAGACCACATAGCCTTCAGGGTATGGCCGCCTGTAGACAACTGGGAAATGCCAAAGGAGACCACTACCGACTCTAGCGAAGGTAGTCTGGTCCGGCTGAAGTATACCTTCAGATTCAGGGAGAAGTTTGATGAGCCGAACGACGAATGGCTGAAGTGTATCGAAGCTACAAGTGATGAACTGCTTGGAGCATATTCCAAGGCGGAAGATAATGCACTGTCCGCAGCCTTCAGAGGTCGGGGAAAGAAGAGACTGAATAGAGTTTTTGATGCCATTGACTTCGTCTACCCCGAGTACCGCTACCCACTGCGGGGACAGTGGAAAAAGAGGAAAACTGCTGCTTTGACCACCCTAGTTGAACCTATACCGAAAGGCAAAAAGGTGAAGGTTCTTACCCACCGGCCGCGCTATATTGAACCGGTTGTGGTGCCTAAGTTTGACGCAGGGTCCTCTTTAGCGGCCAAAACAATACAAGCTGCTTCGACCGTACATGGCGATGAAGAACCAGCTGCAATGCCAAAGATACATATAGTTGAGCCAACCGAAGATAAGGCTGAAAAGACTAAAGAGCCAAAGATTGACGAGATAACAAAAATGCCAAAGATTCTGAGCCTTCCGATAGAGGCAGATCTGCCGAAGATACAAAAGACTTCTGCTGCCACTCCTAAGAGGAGAAGGATGGCAAACGTGCTGGATGTTGTGTTGGAAACGACGAAAGTCTTGAGTCCTGCTCTCGTAAAGAAAGTTGTTCCAACCAAAACTAAATCGCAGGCGGAAACAGAAACTAGGCAAGCCGAAGCTGCACAAGTTCAAGCTAAAACCGAAGCTATGCAAATTCAAACTGAAACCGAAGCTAGGCCTTCAATGCCTGTCGCGACAATGCCTGCCGCATCTGAAGAAAAGACGACAGAACAAATTGTGTTGGGGGCCTTCATCTTCTGAAGGTCCTCAAAAACATGATTTAACGATGTTTCTGGAGTGTATTACATTACCAGGTATCTTCGGACTTGGAGCAGAACCACAGTGTGAGAAGCACAAAGAATACGAAGGTTGACGCAGAGCCGAAGCTATGCGCAAGGGACCTTCGGCATGATAGCAGAAAAAGGAACCGACTTAAAAGGGAAAAGGCTATTTGGACCTCGGTGGATCACTATAGAGTCATTAGCAAATGTAAAGGGCATGGGTGTAATTTTACATGGGCTGCGTCCCGTGCCTATAAATAGATGAACAGTGTTCCTGTACTGTTCACGCTGGCTTGGCATTTGCTTTTGCGTCACGCTTGTACCCTTACCTTCTTTCAAGCCGAAGGTACATTTGTAACTTGATATCATTTCTATTTTTCTATGATAATAAAATAGAAATGAATTGATAATAATACATAATTATTCATGTTATCTTTTACATTTCATATGATTCTCTTTTCATTACCATGTGCTGCACTAATGAAGGTATGTCCTTCATAACCTTCGTCCGAAGATCATTATATCCCAAGGGAAATAATGCCTCGAAGGACGAAGGGCATAAACGTTTAACATTTTTTGTGTTGCCTTGTTCTTAACTCATAGCATTTGAGAACAAGTCCCCAACATTGGCGCCCACCTCTGGTGAATCCTTTTCGACCACCTTCGGCAAGCATTGACCTTCGTCATGCCACCGAAGAAAGCTTCAGCGACAGGGGCTGCCGCTCTGCAGCCACTGGACCCAAACCAGGAGACCCTTTCTCTTCGAGAGGCCCGAAGCCAGAAGAGGAAGGCCACTAGTCCAACACTTCAGGAGGAGGAGTTGGACCAAGAAATCAGAAACATGGAGATGCTTCATCAACAAGTACAAAGGAAGAAGGAGAAGCTGGCTCGACTAGCCGATCTTCAAAGGCAGATTGACGAAGCCACTGAAGAAGTACGCCATCTTGCCCAAGACGAACAAGAGCGAAGGCCTCAACATAGGGAGCTTCATCAAGAAGGCTTCTTCAACGAAGATGGATGGTATGATGATTTTAATCATGATACCTTTACTTTTGACGATGCTTCTCCCTTGGCAGCAGAACTGCAGGCTATCCCATGGCCTCCATCATACAAGCCACCTCAGCTCCCCATGTATGATGGACATTCAGATCCAAAGAAGTTTTTGATGAGCTATGAAGCAACTATATCTTCAAACGGAGGCAATGCAGTTGTCATGGCCAAGTCCTTCGTCATGGCAGTTAAGAATGTGGCCCAAACATGGTATTCTTCTCTTCGGCCAGGAACTATTACTTCATGGCAGAAGCTCAAGGATATGCTGGTAACAAGTTTCCAGGATTTTTAGACGAAGCCAGTTACAGCTTAGGCTTTGTTTCAATGCATGCAAGACCATGAGGAGTATCTCCAAGCATACGTTCGAAGGTTCTTGCGCCTGAGAGCACAAGCGCCTACAGTGCCCAATGAAATTGTCATTGAGGCCATGATCAAGGGGCTTCGTCCAAGACCTACTGCCCAGTATTTTGCCAGGAAGCCTCCACAGACTTTGGAGAAGCTGCTTCAAAAGATGGATGAATACATCCATGCTGACAATGATTTTCGCCAAAGAAGGGAGGAAGCCTACAGGTTCTCTGAGATGACCAGGGGCTTCGGAGGGAGAATCCACCCAAGGCATGTCAGGTCAATCCACTCCACCCAGAGTGACGACAGAGGAAGTCAACAACATAGGCCACAATATTCCTCGCAAGCTTCGGGGAAGCAACAAAGCTATCTTCGACCGCCAGCTCCAAGAGGCAGAGGCGCCAGGGGCTTCGGAGGAAGGTTTGGGGATCAACCTAGGAAAATTTATTGCTTATTCTGTGGTGAGGACAAGGGCCATACTACAAGGATGTGCCATGTCACCATTTAGAAACAAAAGGAAATAGCAGAAGCTGCAGCTCAGCAAAATCAGCCAAAGCAGGTCATGCATACTACTTCGTATCACTCACCCTACATACCAGAGTATGTGGGTAACCATCATGCAGCTTCTGTTGCTTCGGCTAGCCAGCCACAGGCACCATGGCAACAGCCTCCACCTCCGCCACCACTGCAACCTGTATATTCACGAAGCCAGCAGCCAGAAGGGAGCCAATAGACCCATCAGCAGTGAGACTTCAGAGAGGAGTCCGAAGCTCGTACAGTCAACAGTACTGTGCTAGAATCGAAGCATATCTACTGAGAGATATCCTACCCTTGAAGCAGTTTTTACATTCATTGCCATTTCCTTTTTTAATAAGGAACAATTATTGAAAACTTAGTTCTCTTGTCATTTTCCATTTCTTGTAATAGCTTCGTTCTTGCCATAGTGAAATATATCTTCTCCACAGACTCACGAAGTTCAAAAAGTCGTCAAAGCTACACAAAGTCGTTCTAAGGAACGCAGCATAAGTATCACCGAGGCTACACAAAGTCGTTCTAAGAAATGCATCGTAAGTTGCCGAAGCTACAAAAAGTCGTTCCTAAGGGAGTGCAGTGTAAGTTTTCTGCTCAAAAGTCATTCCAAAGAGAATGCAGAGCCAAATACCACCGAAATATAAGGCGAAGCGTGAAAAGTCAACGCGAATACCGCCGAAATAGAAGGCGAAGAAGTTCAAAATACGTTCCTAAGGGAATGCAGAACTTACAGCGAAAAGTCAGCGCTGATACACCGAAAAATAAGCGGTGAAGCCGAAAAATAAACTTGCAAAGAGATTGTGTATTCCACTATGGGGATGTGTGAGTGTCTTTGGCACAAATATCATTTTGCATAGCATAACATCATCACATCATTTCGCATAACATAACATCATACATCATGTTGCATCAATGGCACAAGAAGGGGATACAATGTTGATCTTCGAAGAATGCTTCGAAGGAGTGAAATTGTGCTAAGGCACAAAATGTTTTTGAAGAAATACAGCTTCATCAGCTCTGATGTGGAGGAAAAAATCTATTGTTGACGAAGCATTAATGTTTTGGCAATGCTTGGACGACTTTTTACGAAGTACTCTGATGAGGAGGAAAAAATCCATTATTGACGAAGCATTAATGTTTTTGCGATGATTGGAGGATTTCTCACGAAGCATAAAAGATCTTCTTTACGAAGCATGAAAAGAAGGGGAAGGTGTTTTTTCGCCGAAGGCTCAAAAACGGTATGTACATAAAAGTTTCATGCATCGTAAAGAAATAAATTACAAAACCATTCATATATTACATTCAAAACCCATGAGCACCAAATATTACAAACATAATTCAGCAAATGTTACATTAATATTCTAGCAATGTTTTTACAATAGCTATTCTTCTTCTTTCAAAACTTTATCTGCAGCTTCGGTCAGCAGTTGGGTAACGACTTAGTCTACAATAGTTTCAGCCATGCTAATAATTTCTGCTGATTCCTTTGCCTCTGGGTCGGCCAATGACTCGAAGGGTTCGGGGGAGGAGATAGTTCAGCTGCGATAGGAAATGTAAATCAGTTCGAAGTCACAAAAATAAACAATAAAGTTAAAACCCATTAAGCAATACTTATCCGCCTTTCGAGTTTCGCAGCTTTTTCAGCTGCCTTTGTTGCTTCCCTAGCGTCATGAGTATCTTTTTCGCTCTTCTTTATTATTTCATGGGCCATCCCTCGGCCGCCATTTTCCCAGATGTCAGTGAACAATTTTCCACCTACTAAGCTTGCTTCGGTCGAGGGGTCCTTCATATCATCAACCGATAAAGCAGCTTCGGCTTGGGCCAAAGTTTTCACATGATCGCAACCTGACTTCTCCAAAATAGCTGTAATTCCCCTCGCACCAGAGAAGGCACATTCGTCCCCACGGTCACTCAAAATCTCCTCAAAGGCTTCGGCCTCGCTGCTGATCCAATCGATTGGGCCTTTGGGATCGCCCCGTATGAAATTATCTTCGCTTGAATATGCGCCAACGTTGGCGAAGCTAGTTTTTATCTTCTTCACACATTCCACAGATTTTTCATAACATCTTTCTTTTGATGAACGAAGTTCTGCAACTGTTTTTTTCCAATAATTTTTCCAGTAGTCACTGGCATCTCGGTCAGCTTCGGCAATAGCGCATTTCAATTTAGCTTCGGCCAGTTGCATTTGGAGGTTTTCAATCTCGTTCCGTTGGATTTCAGATTGGGTCTTGTAGTTAGCTGCATCCCCCTTTACCTTGTCTACCAATGTAAGTAGAATTTTATCTTTTTCCAAAGCTTCGTTCCTCAGCTTAATAACCTCTGTTCGAAGGTTGTTGAGAGCAATAGTGCAGCTCTCGTCTTCGGCATTCTTTTGCGCCCTTAAGGCGTTTCTAAGTATTAAACCCTATATGAAAAGAATTAGTATAAGAGCAAAAGAATAATTCAAAATTTATAAACTTCCAAATATACAATTTTCGTACCTTCAGACTGTTATATGCGAGGCTATCTACAAGATCATCCTTCATCATGGCGCAGAGGCCAGCTTCAAGCTTCGGGAACCCCATACTTCTGGCCATCTCCCGGCAGACAAATAATTCTTTGTTGCCTAGGAGGCAGTATAAGAAGTCATCTTCGTCTGTGCCATTGAACACTAAGGCCCCTTTTGGATACTTCAGTTCTTGGGCATAGTGTTTAGCTTCAAAAATCTCTTCCTCAGATAATCTTTTTCCCGAAGCGTGTCGTATAATATAATCAAGAACTTCGGAAGGCGCTTCGGGAGTAGGAGTGGCAGCTTTTTCAGGCAGAATTTGTTCTACAGCTTCTTTTTCCGCTGCCTCTTCTCCGGTTTCCAAGGATTTCTCCTTGGTGGGCTCTGAAGGCCCAGCTTCGGTCTCGACCTGGCTCTTTGTAGCTTCGGCTTCGGTCAGCTTTGTCTCAGTCTGCGCTTTTGAAGCCTCGGCAGTTTTCCCTGGAGTAGAGCTTGAAGTTTTTATCGTCTCCAGCACATCTAGTATACTGGCCATCCTTTTCCTCTTGGGGGTCGCTGTAAGACCTTTTTGTGCCTTCGGCATTGTCACTTCTGCCGAAGGGCTTAGGACTTCTAATATTTTCGTCCCCTCGACTCCTGTCTCTTCAAAATTATCGGCCTTCGGCTCAGCTAATTTGGCTGAGGATGCCTTCGGCATTGCAGTCGGCTCTTCAATCCTCTGCGTAAGTGCAGGTTCTTTGGCTTCAGTAGCTGAAGAGGTCTCACCGCCAAATTCAGGCACTGTGTCCGGTTCAACATAGCGTGGTCGGTGAGTAAGAACCTTCACCTTTTTCCTCTTCGGCGCGGGCTCGCTTGGAGCAGCTGAAGCAACATCCTTCCCAGAAGTTGCACTCTTTCTCTTCTGCCCTCGTGGCGGGTAGCGGTAGTCAGGGTACATAAATCCAATAGCATCAAAAACTCTATTTAGCCTCTTCTTTTTTCGGCTCCCGAAGGCCGCAAATAGTGCGTTATCTTCAGACTTGGAGTAGGCTCCAAGTAGTTCATCACTAGTGTTTTCAACACACTTCAGCCAGTCATCGTCTGGTTCGATAAATTGGTCTCTAAACCTGAACGTATATTTCAATCGAACCAAACCACCTTCGTTAGGGTTGCTAATGGTCTCTTTTGGCATCTCCCAGTTGTCTATCAATGGCCATATTCTGTAGGCCACGTGCTCTTGGACTAAGTCCCTTGTCCCAATAAATGCGCAGACTGTGCTGAAGGCCCTTTGGCATGCTTCGGCTGCCTCATCAATTTCTACCTTCGGCTTTCGGAGGCCGAAGCGCGACCAGATGGGGCACATGATGATTTCTTTAATATCTTCTCTTGCTTTTAAATCATTCTTCACGTAAAACCACTCCTCCATCCAGGCTCCGGGCCATCTCTTCCGAAAGGTTGGTACTGGGTAGCTTGAGCCAGAACGAGCCACGAAGCTGTAGCAACCAAAATTGTTATGGTACTGTTCTTTACCCCAGGGTTTCGTTTCATAGAACAATTCATGCATACTACAAAAGCATTTTGCACTTGGCTCCAGACCTTCACTTCTCACAGCCCAGACGAAGATCCCCATTCTGATAATTGCTTTGGGAGTGATCTGGTGAAGGAAAATCTGATATATTTTTAAGACTTCAACCACAAATCTACTTAAGGGGAACCGAAGACCATCTTTGAAGAAGCTTCGGTAGATTACGACTTCATTTTCTTTAGGAACAGGAACAGTCCTGTCTCCGTTGTCAGCCCTCACAATAGATATGTCTCGAAAATATCTTCCTCTCATGTTATCAAGATGACTCTGTCTGATAGTCGATTTCTCGAAGACTGCGTGACTTGGTCACCAGGGCCGATCTTCAAAGTCTTCGCCCCCACTTTCCGCATCATAACTATCGCTGTCATCGGTATCTTCAGATAAGCCTTCTAGAATCTCTTTTGTAATCTTTTCTGTATTTGTCTTTGCAATCGACTCAATGAATCCAGCAGTCATTTCCTCAAGAAGCTTCTCCTCTTTGGTTAGCTTCGTTTCAGTAACTGTCTTCTTGTCTTGAGACATCTTATCTTCGGAACTGACGAAAATATGTCCTTAAATCCGAAGCTTAGAAAATTTAAGAAACTGAGCAACTGTTGGAAAGCAAGAGCTAAGAAATCAAGCAAAACAAAGCAGGCGTACCAAATGTGCTCGTGGTGAGTTCTTATTTATACGCCCAGCGCGCTCCAAGTTCGAGGGCCCCGTCTGTCATTGATTGTTGCTATTCTAGCAAAGGGAAGGTGTTTTTCGGACCTTCGGCTTAGGGCCTTCGTCCATATCACAATCTGAATTCGTTATTCTAACAAATTAACCTTGCGAGGGGCTACTGTTGGGGGGCCTTCGTCTTCCGAAGGTCCTCAAAAACATGATTTAACGATGTTTCTAGAGTGTATTACATGACCAGGTATCTTCGGACTTGGAGCAGAACCACAGTGTGAGAAGCACAAAGAATACGAAGGTTGACGCAGAGCCGAAGCTATGCGCAAGGGACCTTCGACTTGATAGCAGAAAAAGGAACCGACTTAAAAGGGAAAGACTATTTGGACCTCGGTGGATCATTATAGAGTCATTAGCAAATGTAAAGGGCATGGGTGTAATTTTACGTGGGCTGCGTCCCGTGCCTATAAATAGATGAACAGTGTTCCTGTACTGTTCACGCTGACTTGGCATTTGCTTTTGCGTCACGCTTGTACCCTTACCTTCTTTCAAGCCGAAGGTACATTTGTAACTTGATATCATTTCTATTTTTCTATGATAATAAAATAGAAATGAATTGATAATAATACATAATTATTCATGTTATCTTTTACATTTCATATGATTCTCTTTTCATTACCATATGCTGCACTGATGAAGGTATGTCCTTCATAACCTTCGTCCAAAGATCATTATATCCCAAGGGAAATAATGCCTCGAAGGACGAAGGGCATAAACATTTAACATTTTTTGTGTTGCCTTGTTCTTAACTCATAGCATTTGAGAACAAGTCCCCAACAAATTGTATCTGAAAAGATCGAAGCTTCTGCTCCTGAAGCTTGGGATAAAGACATTGACTATATCATTCGTCATGCTTCGGGAAAAGAACTATCACAAGAAGAAAAGCTAGAAGCACGACACTATGCCCAAAAATTGGAATATTCGAAGGGGGCATTAGTGTTCAATGGTAGTGGCAAAGAAGATTTTTTATACTGTCTCCCGGACAACAAAGAAATATCTGTTTGACGGGAGATAGGTAAAAGCATCGGATTCCCAAAGCTGGAAGACGGTCTTTCGATTTAATCGAAGGACGAACTTGCTGACAGCTTAGCATACAATAGCATAAAGGTATAAAAACTACCTATAAATTTGAAAATGAGGTATTTTATTTGTCATGCTTATTCTTTCCTCCACTTGCAGGGCTTGATTCTTAGTAATGCCCTTAGGGCACAGAAAAATATAGAGGACGAAGGCTATACAATGGCCCTAAACAACCTTCGTTCAGAGGTAATTGAACTGAGAAACGAAGGTCTTGAAAAAGACAAAATTTTATTCTCTCTGGTTAACAAAGTCAAAGAAGATGAAGCTAGCTTCAAAGCCCAGGCCGAAGCCCAAAAAATTGAAATTGAAGACCTTCGGAGGCAACTGGCCGAAGCTAAGGAAAAATGCACGCTCGCAGAAGCTAACCGAGAAATCAGCGAATATTGGAAAAATCATTTAGAGAAAAACGTTGAAGAACTTCGCACATCCAAGAAAAGATGCTTTGAAAAATCCTTGGACTGTGTGAAGAAAATAAAAACTAGCTTTGCCAACATGGGCGCCTACTCTACCGAGGAAAACTTTATATGAGGCAACCCCGAAGGCGTTATTGAATGGATAAGTGGGGCGTTATTGAATGGATAAGTGGGGAGGCGTTATTGATCGAGGGGATGTCTGTGCATTTTCCGGTGCATGGGGGATTTTAGCTATCTTGGAGAAGGCGGGATGTGATCACATCAAGACCATGGCCCAGGCCGAAGCTGCCTTCTCCGCAGATGACACGAAGGATCCTTCAGCTGAAGCAACCTTGATGGGCGGGAAATTCTATAATGATGTCTGGGTGAATGGCGGTCGAGAGATGGCTCATGAAATTATAAAGAAGGGTGAAAAAGACACCCATGACGTCCGGATAAAAGCAAGACAAACTGAAGAAGTTGTAGAGCGCGAAAACGTATAGGTAATATATTTTGATATTCAGCTTTGGCATTTTGTTTTTGTGGCTTCGGACTAAATAATTTTTCCCACTCAGCTGAATTATCCCCTCCACCGGAACCGTTTGATCCCCTGACCGATCTAGAGACGAGGGAAGCACTGGAGATCATTAATATGGCTGAATCTATTGTTGACGAAGTCGTCAATAAGCTACTAAATGAAGTTGCGGAGAAAATCCTGAAAGAAGACTAGGACTTATTGTAAAACATTTTTAAATGGTCAAAGTAAGCGGACATTAGAATGGACATTGTGCTTTTATTGTAACGAAGCTGTAATATTTGACATGTGTAACTTTGGATTGAATATGTAAATTATTATAATCTATTTCTTTACGATGCATGAAACTTACATACATACAGTTTTTGAGCCTTCGGCGAAAAAACACCTTCCCTTCTTTTCATGTGTCGTGAAGAAAAAGATCCATGCTTCGTAAAAATATCCAAGCTTCATAAACAAGGGATCCCTTCTTTTGTAACATGGCTGATGAAGTTGTATTTCTCAAATCTTATTTTGTGCCTTAGCACATTTTCATTTTTACGAAGTATTCTTCGAAGATCGACTTCGTATCCGATTCATGTCATTGATGCGATATGATGAATGATGTGATGCTATGCAGAATGATGTGATGATATGATGCAAAATGATGCTGATGTCGAAGGCACACACTAACACTCCCACACTGGAGCACAATCTCTTCATTCCCTTAGGAACGACTGAAATCTCTTTGCCGTTTATTTTTTGGCTTCACCGTTTATTTTTCGGTGTAAGTTCTGCATCCCCTTAGGAACGTCTTTTGAACTTCGCCTTCTATTTGGGCGGTATAAGTTCTGCATCCCCTTAGGAATGACTTTTGAACTTCTTCGCCTTATATTTCGGTGGTATTTGGCTCTGCATTCCCTTTGGAACGACTTTTGAGCAGAAAACTTACACTGCGCTCCCTTAGGAACGACATTTTTGTAGCTTCGGCAAAACTTACGCTGCGCTCCCTTAGGAACGACTTTTTGTAGTTTCGACAATTTTTAGCTCTGCATTCCCTTAGGAACGACTTTTGAGCTTCGACAGTTTTTGAGCTTCGTAAGTCTGTGAAGAAGATATATTTCATTCTGATAGAAGGGAAACTATTACAAGGAATTAAAACTAGATTTACATTGCTTGTTCCTTATTGAAAAACAAAATGACATAGAACATAAAAGTATTTTAGGGTAGGATATCGCTCAATAAATGTGCTTTGATTCTGGCACAGTACTGTTGACTGTGCGAGCTTCAGATTCCTCCCTGAATTCATGTTATTGTTGGGAGTGCTGGTGCCCTTCTGGCTGCTGGCTTCGGGAATAGGTCGGTTGCAGTGGGGGTGGGGGTGGGAGCTGTGACCAGGAAGCCTGTGAATGGCTAACCGAAGCAACAGAAGCTGCAGGATGATTGCCCACATATTCAGGTATGTAAGGAGAGTGGCACGAAGCAGTGTGCAAGACCTGCTTCGGCTGATTCTGCCGAGCTTCGGCTTCTGCGATCTCCTTTTGCTTCAGAATGTGATTTGGCACATTCTTGTAGTATGGCCCTTGTCCTCACCATAGAATAAGCAATAGATCTTCCTGGGCTGATCCCCATATCTTTCTTCGAAGCCCCTGGTGCATCTGCCCCTTGGAGCTGGTGGCCTGAAAGAGCTTTGCTGTTGCCCCGAAGATTGTGAGGTGTATTGTGACCTCTGAAGCTGGCTTCCTTTGTCGTCATTCTGACTGGAGTTGTGGATTGACCTGACATGCCTCAGGTGGATTCTTCCTCCGAAGCCCCTGGTTATCTCCGAGAATATGTAAGCTTCCACCCTTCTTTGGCGGAAGTCGTTGTCAGCCCGGATGTATTCATCCATCTTCTGAAGCAGCTTCTCCAGAGTTTGTGGGGGCTTCCTGGCGAAGTACTGAGCCGTAGGTCCTGGCCAAAGACCCTTAATCATCGCCTCAATGACAATTTCATTGGGCACTGTGGGTGCTTGTGCCCTCAGTCGCAAGAACCTTCGGACATACGCCTGGAGGTATTCCTCATGGTCTTGCGTGCACTGGAACAAGGCCTGAGCTGTGACTGGCTTCATCTGAAAGCCTTGGAAACTGGTCACCAGCATGTCCTTGAGCTTCTGCCACGACGTGATTGTCCCTGGCCGAAGGAAAGAATACCATGTCTGAGCCACGTTCCGGACTGCCATGACGAAGGACTTAGCCATGACAGCTGCATTGCCTCCGTATGAGGATATTGTTGCCTCATAGCTCATCAGAAATTGTTTTGGGTCTGAGTGCCCATCATACATGGGTAGTTGGGGTGGCTTGTAGGATTGTGGCCATGGGATAGCCTGCAATTCTGCTGCCAAGGGAGAAGCATCATCAAAAGTAAAGGTATCATGATTAAAATCATCATACCATCCATCCTCGTTGAATAAGCCTTCCTGATGAAGCTCCCTATGTTGGGGCCTTCGGTCTTGTTCATCTTGAGCAAGATGATACACTTCTTCAGTAGCTTCGTCGATCTTCCTTTGAAGATCGGCCAGCCAAGCCATCTTCTCCTTTTTCCTTTGCACTTGTTGATGGATGATTTCCATGTCCCTGATATCTTGGTCCAACTCCTCCTCCTGGAGTGTTGGACTGGTGGCCTTTCTCTTCTGGCTTCGAGCCTCTCGGAGAGAGAGAGAGTCTCCTAATTTGTGTCCAGTGGTTGCAGTGCAGCAGCCCCTGGTGCTGTTATCCTCTTCGGCAGCATGACGAAGGTCAGTGCTTTGCCGAAGGTTGTGGAAGTGAGTACACCGGAGGTGGGCGCCAATGTTGGGAACTTGTTCTCAAATGCTATGAATTAAGAACAAGGCAACACAAAAAGAGGTTAATGGTTAATGCCCTTCGTCCTTCGAAGCATTATTTCCCTAAGGATATACTATCTTCGGACGAAGGTTATGAAAGACTTACCATAATCACAGCATATATCAATGAAAGATGAAGCATATGAAACATGGAAAACAACATGGACAATCATATGACATCATAATATATCTTCTATTATATAATCATGAATAAATAAGAATAACACAGGATTACATTTGTACCTTCGGCTTGACAGAAGGTAAAAGTACAAGCATGACGCACAAGCGAGTACAAGTTAGCGTGAACAGTACGGGGGTACTGTTCATCTATTTATAGGCATAGGGCGCAGCCTGTGTAAATTTACATTCATGCCCTTTATATTTACTATTGACTTATGGATAACCCAACGGGGACAAGATAGCCTTTTCCCCTTTAAGTCGGTTCCTTTTTTCGCCATTTAGCCGAAGCTCCCTTGCGTGTAGCTTCGGAGCAACATCAGCCTTCGTCTCAGCCATGTTTTTCACATCATGTATGGTTTTAACCTGAGTCCGAAGGTACCTGTTCATATGCCACACTTGGAAAACATTGTTAAATCATGTTTTTGAGGACCTTCGGAAGACAAAGTCCCCCAACATTAGCTAAAGCAGCAGCCAAAGGTGAAGCCCTGCCCTTCGATGTGTTCTATCACGTCATCGGCACACCAGCCGTTTGAAATCCCAAAGGCTTGCAAATAACGCAAGACGCCGACGGACATCGGATTATCAACCTTATAATGGCCGAAGACTGGCGGGCTCCAATAACACTATACCTCCAAGGCCATTATCATCCATCCGATCGTAATGAGGCCAAAAGGCTTCAACACAGGAGCAGAGACTTTGCAATTGTCGACGATCAATTTTACAAAAAGGGTATCAGCCAGCCTATGTTAAAATGCATAACTGAAACCAAAGGCTTAGAGCTTCTCCGCGAAGTCTACAGCGGAACTTGCGGATCACACTCAGGACTGAGGGCCCTCGCAGCCAAGGTAATTCGTCAGGGATTCTATTGGCCCGCAATAATATGTACGGCCAACCGAGTCACCAGATCATGTGAAGTATGCCAGAAATTCTCTCCCTGAACAGACGCCCCTTCGCAACTCACCAAGCTCATCGCCCACACCTGGCGGCTTCAGCGGTGGGGGCTCAACATTGTCAGACCACTACCCACAGCTCAAGGGAATCTAAAATTCACCTTCGTCGCCGTTGAGTACTCCACCATATGGATCAAGGGTAGAGCAGTCTCCATAATAACATCGAAGACCGCACAAAAAATTTTCTGGCAAAATATCGTCTGTCGGTTCGGAGTCCCATCCGAATTAATAGTCGATAATGGCAAGCAGTTCGACAACCAAGACTTCTGAGAATTCTGCAGCTCCATCGGAACGAAGGCAGTGTTCACCTCTGTCTACCACCCACAGTCCAACGGTGTAGTCGAACGTGCCAACGGCAAGATCTCCAGCGCTATCAAAAAAAGGCTCCTTGATGACAAAAAGGGCAAATGGGCAGACCAACTACCCGAAGTCATATGGGAGTTGAACACGACAGAGTCCAGAGCAACCAGGTTCACACCCTTTCGCTTGATGTATGGATCCGAGGCAATGACACTGCAAGAGTTAAAGCATGGATCCCCACGAACAAGCCCAATGGCCGCCCTTGACGTCGATGAGTCAACTTCCAAAGATCTTATCGATGGAGACCATGTCCTCGCTCTGCAAGCCCTGAACAAATATCAAGCGCAGACTAAGGCATGGCATGACAACAGTGTCATCCCAAGAGAATTCAGAGAAGGAGACTTAGTACTCACAAGAACCATCAGAATAGAGTCTCGAGGCAAGCTTGAGCCAAAGTGGGAAGGGCCTTACATTGTCAAAACCAAAACATCGCCAAATGCTTACAGGGTCACCACAGCATCCGGCGAAGACCTAGAGCATTCGTGGAATATAGATAACCCGCGTAAATTCTTTGTCTAAGATCTAAGGCCCACTTGCCTTTGTAATTCTTCAAACAATGTCAACCAGGCCCACACTCTTTTCCTCCCGAGGGTGAGTTTTTTAACGAGGCAGAGCCATGTAATATAATACCGCAAAGCCCCCAAACAAAAGCAATCCAGCTGGCATGATGGCCACGAGTGTCAAAAAAGATTGTGGCAACGGTCTTCGACATTCGACGCACAAAACAGTCACCGCAAGAGGCAGCCTAGACTGCCCTCACGTGCGACACGTCCGAGCAAAAGCCGCCTAAGGGTGCAGCTGGACAAGCACAATAAGTGAGCGACATCACCCACAGGGTGTGAAGTCTTCACAGAAAGACACGTCCGAGCAAAATCCGCCTAAGGGTGCAGCTGGACAAGAACAATAAGTGCGCGACATCACCCACAGGGTGCAAAATCTTCACAGAAAGACACGTCCGAGCAAAAGCCGCCTAAGGGTGTAGCCAGACAAGCACAATAAGTGCGTGACATCACCCACGGGGTGAGAAATCTTCACAAAAAGACACGTCCGAGCAAAAGCCGCCTAAGGGAGCAGCAGGACAAGCACAATAAGTGTGCGACATCACCCACAGGGTGCGAGGTCTTCGTAGAAAGACACGTCCAAGCAAAAAGCCGCCTAATAGTGCAGCAGGAAAAAGCGTAGATGCGCGTCACTACCAACTTGTCGTGAAATCTCCCACAAACGCAACTCTCATCCTACTAAAGTGTCGTGCAAACACGATTACAAATTGAAGCAATCTCGCAATAACCACAACATGCAATGCACCATCATAGGTTACACACATAAAACAAAGGCCTCAATGGCAACTTTGCAAAATAATACAAATCACGACTGTTACCCTCACAACTCTATTGCGAAGAGGGGGAGGGCAGCGTTTTCACTCACTATCGCAACAAGAGCAGTGAGGGAAGCAAAAATGTCACATAGGCTCCACCTTCGGAATAAGACCCGCCTCCCGGAAATTAAACAACATCAGCCTTAGCTCTTCACCCTCAAACAGATCCTACAAGTCCCCCTCCCCAATACACGTTCTGGATGTCGAGGACAGTAGCTCACGCTGACCACCCCGATCTAGTCGAAGACGGGACCGCTCCATACCCATTCGGCGACGTCTTCCACTTCGTGACATCTCACCGATGCTCTATTTCGACACCACTCTTTGCCTATGCGGGTCCTCAGCCCTCGCCCCGGCCGAGGTGGCCAGCGTTTCGCGTGTATCGGGTCGCAACTGTGGGGGACAGATATCCCTCAGGTCCACTAGAAGGCTAGAAGGCCTCGCAAAAGGCGTTGGGCCTATTGTTTCGCAAGATCGTCCTTCCGTGGGCCAGGGGTGAACTGCTGGCAGAATGGGCCGACACAGGGAATGAGCAAACGCGGGCCAAGGCGGCTCGTGGGGTTTGAGTGTTATCCACAGCTCTGATCCGATTCTCCCGCGTGACCACCTTGAACATCGGAACCAAATGAGAATAAGTCGGCAAGATCGTAGGAAGATAAGTTCAGTCGGTTCACTATTACTTAGGAATATATCATTATCATACATGCATGTAGTGCCCCACGGTCGAATATATAAGGCCTAGGGGCACCCCATCGAAAGAGAGGTCATTCATCAGCCATCTATTCTGTTCTCTAGCATCCTTCATACTAGAGAATCCCCCTGTAACCCACCACATAAAGATCCACACCAGGAAGTAGGGTATTACGCCTCTCCAAGAGGCCCGAACCTGTAGAAAATTGTCTATCGTCTCTCGTGCGCCTAGCACGAACCATCGAGCTACAATCAGCAACATTGTCCTACCCAAAAGCACCTCGAGGGGTAACCCCGGGTGCGCGATCGGGTCCCAAACACCGATAGCTAACACGCCAGGTAGGGGGTGTGTCGATGATCCAAGCTAGCTCAATGGCCATCATTTTCTAGTACAAGATTGCTCTCCGCCTTGGATCCGTGTTCGGCTTCGGGACCATCTCGTCCGTGGCAGACGAAGAAGGAATTCTGCATCGCATAGCGGATCCACCGGAGAAGAAGCCTTCCCCGAAAATCTCCGAGAAAGACGGATCGAGGCAGCAAATAGCGCAACCTCCAGCACCCCGGGCGAAGACTACCTCCTGCAAGTCAAGAGCCGAGAATTCATTTACCCGAAGAACCCCGTTGTTGTAACACCCAAATTCTAGATTTGGGATAGAGAGAAGAAATCTGAGCAAATTACCCTTGATAAATAATTAAACTTTATAATTCACTCTTTTAAAGGTAAATGATCATAATAAAATAACAATAGTTAAAATAAATCCTAATAAAGAGTAGACATTGGAAAATGTTCCTATCAAAACAAAGGGAGATTTTTTTTGAATATACCTTTAATCCAACTTAACACTCAAAATAATAATGTGGTGTGTGTACTTCATGTTGAAAACCTAGCCTAAATAAAATAACTGAATAAATAAATATTATGTAGAAATTGTGCATCATGTGGAGTTTTTCTTGTGCATAAATTTGAAATTTAGAATTTAAACATGGTTTAAATTGGATTTGAAATAAGAAATAAAAATAGAAAAGAAAAAGGATGGAACAAACCTGATGCCGGACCGAATTCACCCAGTCAGCCCAGTCTGCCACACCCCCTCGGCCCAATACCGTTTCCCACCGCGCAGCCCGTTTGCCCCAGCCCACTACCTGTCGCGCGCGCCGCGCTGCTGACCAGTGGGGCCGCCTCGCCAGTCGCTCCCCTGCTCATTAGCCCCACGCCGCGTGGAGTCAGTGTGCTCCAACCCAATGACCAGTGGGGCCTCAAGGTCAGCTCCTCCTTCTCCGTTGCGTCGTTCGTAACAGAAGCGCGCGTACCTCGCGTTCCTCCAACCAATTCCCCCCCCCCCCAAATCGGTGCTGATTTCGGAATCCGATCCATCGCCGTGCTATAAAGGTTGAGCCGCCCCTTGGACCCCCCCCCCCATGTCGTGCCGGGATTTGATGGGGACACCAGTACAGAGCGGAGCGGGGCGAGAGAAGATCCTGGCCGCCGCATGGGCATCTCACCGGCGGCGCAGCTCTAGGATTGGCATGCAATTAGGGCAGGTCTTCGGAATTGGACCCATGGGCCTCATCTTGCTGCTCGGAATATCGTCGTGGCCTCATCGTGGATGGAGCTCTTGGAATCGCTTGCCATGGATACGTCGTCACCGCGGATCCGTCTGTTTCCGTGGCCAGCCTGCTATGTCAGTGACCAACGCCGGTATGTGACTTCTACGAGTTCGTGAAACACTGCTAGAGGCCCGGGTCGATTCGGTTGGGGGAGGACGCGCCGGGTCGCCGGACCTCTACGTGCCGGTGAACTATGCCGCCCTGGAGCTCCACTTTTGACCGCTCGGATGTAGGGAGAAAGAAGAAAGGGCTCTGGCCGTTGATTCTCTAACCAGCGGCCAGGATTAGTCGGGTTAACGGTTCGGCTAGGTAGATTAGGGCCATAGATCATAGATCATGGGGCTGTGAGAGAATCACGTTTCATTAAATTTGGTCCATCGGATATAATCCAACGGCTCCGGTGTGCCGATACCCCTTCGGCTGGAGAAGTATGCAAAAGAGTCCTCGGTTTCTTAGATAATCAACCCGCAATCCTGCCTGTGGGAATCCTGAGTCTCATGAATTTTTGTGTAATAACGCCTGTGTCTCTCTGTTATTTGCGCCCAGTCCGGAAGCTTAGGAAATTTAGAAAAATAATTTAGAAAAGGGTTTTTGTGTATAAAAATATATCCAGAACTTATATAATTCATAGAAAATTCATCTTAGCTCCTTTTTAATCCATTCTAGTTGCAAAAATTTTATATTAATATTGTTTATCATCTAGTAATTCTTTTTGTCATGAAACCTAGATAAAAATTATCCACTTGATTTATTCTATACTAAGTATTTAATGATTTCGGAAATTCTTAACTTAATAATCGTAACTCCGTTTTGATCCATTCTAGTTGAATTAGTCTCACAATAATATTTATTATCATCTGGTAACTTTATTTTGGTCATGAGATATAGTTTAAAACATTGCACTTAGTCTATTCTATATTTAACCACGTGGATCTTCGGAAAACCATAACTTCATAACCGTAGCTTCGAATTTAGCGGTCTCGAACCCACGATCTCGTAGCAACGCATAGATTAACTATTACACAGTTTATTCTTATGTTTGGTGTGATGTTAATTTTGCCTATACCATGTTTGTCTGTATTGCTACGACTAGCGCGAGGTTACGAGCCACCTGATGATCATCCTGGTACCTGGAATCTCAAGTCCCAGGCAAGTTGTGCCCTTGATCACTTCTTTTTACCCAGCCATGTTCTGATTAATCATAATGATCTGCATAGGTTAATTTTGATGGGACCCAATAGGTTACCCTAGTTTGTCTATCTTTATACCTTGTTTACCACTGAACTTTTTGGGTAGTACTTGCTAGTGCTTTATGTGGTTTTGGGTATGAGGATACATTATTCATGGTCACACTTTTATTATCTGTTTATTATTACTATTCATTATAAGATCATTATGTTAATTGGAACATGGAGCGACCACTCGGGAAAACAGTGCTACCACAAGGGTTTATGGACGCCCTTGGCTGATTAATTAGGAAAGCTAGTGGAAGACTACCTTACCCGAAAGGGGCAAGGGCAGTAGGGGAGTGGTCAGTGTAGGGAGGTCCTTCGGATGATTTTGCTGCGATGGCGATCATGCGAGGGATCCCTGCATTGGAGCTTCCTATAAACTGTAGCGGGTTTTCTGAAGCTAGTGGAACTTTGTAAAGGCCTCGTAGTGTTACCCTACCTCGCCTCCTGGTAGAGGTGTATGGGAAGTCACGATCCCTTGGCAGAAGGGTAACATGACTTGTGGGTAAAGATGTGCAACCTCTGCAGAGTGTAAAACTGGTATACTAGCCGTGCTCACGGTCATGAGCAGCTCGGACCCTCACATGATTAATTTATGGAACTAAATTCAATTTGTCATATGCATTGCATCGCAGGTGATGTTATTACTTTTCTTAATTGGGTTGCTATTTACTTATACTTAGTAACTGCTAATAAAATTTTGACCAACTTTAAAAGCAATGCTCAGCTCTAACCATCCTCTTTGGTAAGCCTTACACTTCACGTGAGCTCCCACCTTTGGCGAGTTCATGCACATTATTCCCCACAACTTGTTGAGCGATGAACGTATGTGAGCTCACTCTTGCTGTCTCACACCCCCCCACAGGTCAAGAACAGGTACCATAGGATGAGGCGCATGGAGGATGTTGTGATGAGTTCGTGAGTGGTCTAGGCCGTCGTCTCCCAGTCAACTTTGGGTTGCGGGACCGTTGTCTCCTTATAATGTAATTATTTGTTTTGTATAGAACTCCTGTTATGTAGTAAAGATGTGACATTCGATCTTGTGCCATGATTCATCATATGTGTGAGACTTGGTCCCAGCACACCTGGTGATTATGTTCGCGCCCGGGTCTTGGTGCCCCGAAAACCCGGGTGTGACAGAAGTGGTATCAGAGGAATGTTGACTGTAGGACAAAACCTAGATATAACTGGACAACCCTTACTTACCTTTGCTACTCTGATTCTTTTCTAAACTTTTCTTAATCTTTTCTCATCTATTTCCGCTTTACTCTGATTATTCTTACCTTTTCATTCTAAAGACAAATGTGGATTTCACACTTTGAAATCCTGTGCCTAAAGTGACTTTAGGAATAGGAGACCTACTCTTAGGAACAAAATAAAAACTATTTTTTTAATATTTTGTATGCTTGAATGTTTGTTCTTATGATACTTGTCTGATTTGGATCTTTGCTTGAGTGTGATGGGTTGTGGAGTAATGTCCACAATTGCATCTACATATACACCTAGACATAAGGGAAAATATTTATAAAATAGATAACACAGAATATTCCCAATTAAAAATGAATCTATTAAACTAGATATATTTATAAGATAAACTAGATCAACTAAAAATATCCCCCACTAGAATATATTTTAATAGATCCATCTTATCTTAAAAGGTTCTCTCTTTTCTTAATAGATCTATCTTATCTCGAAAAGATTCTATCCTATCCTACCAGATCTAACTGACCTCAAAAGATTCTACCTTATCCTTATGGATTCATCTTGCCCTAATAAGCATATTTATCCCACACTAGTGTAACCACCATGACCTAATTCAAAGTAATCATATATTGTCTAGTCTAGTCTGGTGATACCGATCTAATCTATATCCTATCTAATTTAATATGATCCAATCTAAAGTGAGTTATTTAACAGATTAGTTAAAACTAGTGAGATAGATTAAACCTCACTCCTATAAAAATGTTTTAAGCTAAATTGGCGCCCTAGATTAACTTGGCCATATACAACTACCTGATCATATGCAACTACCTTACCCATCCAATAATTGCATAATCCCTCTGTGTTAACCTAACAGAACTTCTGACCTACCTACACCATATAATCCATCCAATCTCGAAAGATTCTAACATATCCTAATAATATATATCCTACTCTGGCAGATCTATCTAGCCTAAACTAGTCTAATCTAGTCATATCCAACCTAATCTAGATTTTATCTAATCTATTATGATCTAATCTAGAGTAAGTTACTTAATGCTGGTACAAAAGATAAGACCATACCCCTCATGCACTTAAAACTAAACTAAGTGCCTTAAACCAACTCAGCCACATGCATGAGATCTGATCCAACCAATAGAGTCATGAAGAATTGCATAAATCTGCCTATCCCCACCTAACATCAAACAAACTTTTGACCTACATCATGTAGTCTATCTCATCCATATCTATCTTAACCATATTCCCCAGTCCGATAATATACACTAACTCCTAATCAATGAGACAAGACCAGAGAAGATGATCAACTTCATCAAGAAAGGATCAGCACCAACTCAAGTCTTCAAGGATCAAGTGAGGTCACCAAGATGAGTCAAGATCCATAATCTTGGATGGAGTCTTTTCTTACCCAACTCCTTCTTACCCAAAAGTATATATGCTTTAAAGATATCATTCATCCTGCATAATAAAGTGGCTATACCCATATATACCCAGGCCTTCCTAATCACCCACTATTGTCTATAAAAAATATATGAAACTCTGGATCTTGAACCTATTATAGACTAAAAGTCGAATCACAAAACAATCCTTCTGTATCCCTTTTCTTACAAATCTCGAGGACGAGATTATTATTAAGGGGGTAGGATTTGTAACACCCAAATTCTAGATTTGGGATAGAGAGAAGAAATCTGAGCAAATTACCCTCGATAAATAATTAAACTTTATAATTCACCCTTTTAAAGGTAAATGATCATAATAAAATAACAATAGTTAAAATAAATCCTAATAAAGAGTAGACATTGGAAAATGTTCCTATCAAAACAAAGGGAGATTTTTTTTTGAATATACCTTTAATCCAACTTAACACTCAAAATAATAATGTGGTGTGTCTACTTCATGTTGAAAACCTAGCCTAAATAAAATAACTGAATAAATAAATATTATGTAGAAATTGTGCATCATGTGGAGTTTTTCTTGTGCATAAATTTGAAATTTAGAATTTAAACATGGTTTGAATTGGATTTGAAATAAGAAATAAAAATAGAAATAGAAAAGAAAAAGGATGGAACAAACCTGATGCCGGACCGAATTCACCTAGTTAGCCCAGTCTGCCACACCCCCTCGGCCCAATACCGTTTCCCACCGCGCAGCCCGTTTGCCCCAGCCCACTACCTGTCGCGCGCGCCGCGCTGCTGACCAGTGGGGCCGCCTCGCCAGTCGCACCCCTGCTCATTAGCCCCACGCCGCGTGGAGTTAGTGTGCTCCAACCCAATGACCAGTGGGGCCGCAAGGTCAGCTCCTCCTTCTCCGTTGCGTCGTTCGTAACAGAAGCGCGCGTACCTCGCGTTCCTCCAACCAATTCCCCCCCCCCCCCCAAATCGATGCTGAGTTCGGAATCCGATCCATCGCCGTGCTATAAAGGTTGAGCCACCCCTTGGACCCCCCATGCTGTGTCGGGATTTGATGGGGACACCAGTACAGAGCAGAGCGGGGCGAGAGAAGATCCTGGCCGCCGCATGGGCATCTCACCGGCGGCGCGACTCTAGGATTGGCATGCGGTTAGGGCGGGTCTTCGGAATTGGACCCATGGGCCTCATCATGCCGCTCGGAATACCGTCATGGCCTCATTGTGGACGGAGCTCTTGGAATCGCTTGCCATGGATACGTCGTCGCCGTGGATCCGCCTGTTTCCGTGGCCAGCCTGCTATGTTAGTGACCAACGCCGGTATGTGACTTCTACGAGTTCGTGAAACACTGCTAGAGGCCCGGGTCGATTCGGTTGGGGGAGGATGCGCCGGGTCGCTGGACCTCTACGTGCCGGTGAACTATGCCGCCCTGGAGCTCCACTTTTGACCGCTCGGATGTAGGGAGAAAGAAGAAAGGGCTCTGGCCGTTGATTCTCTAACCAGGGGCCAGGATTGGTCGGGTTAATGGTTCGGCTGGGTAGATCAGGGCCATAGATCATAGATCATGGGGCTGTGAGAGAATCACGTTTCATTAAATTTGGTCCATTGGATATAATCCAACGGCTCCGGTGTGCTGATACCCCTTTGGATGGAGAAGTATGCAAAAGAGTCCTCGGTTTCTTAGATAATCAACCCGCAGTCCTGCCTGTGGGAATCCTGAGTCTCATGAATTTTTGCGTAATAACCCCTGTGTCTCTCTGTTATTTGCGCCCAGTCCGGAAGCTTAGGAAATTTAGAAAAATAATTTACAAAAGGGTTTTTGTGTATAAAAATATATCCAGAACTTATATAGTTCATAGAAAATTCATCTTAGCTCCTTTTTAATCCATTCCAGTTGCAAAAATTTTATATTAATATTGTTTATCATCTAGTAATTCTTTTTGTCATGAAACCTAGATAAAAATTATCCACTTGATTTATTCTATACTAAGTATTTAATGATTTCGGAAATTCTTAACTTAATAATCGTAACTCCGTTTTGATCCATTCTAGTTGAATTAGTCTCACAATAATATTTATTATCATCTGGTAACTTTATTTTGGTCATGAGATATAGGTTAAAATGTTGCACTTAGTCTATTCTATATTTAACCACGTGGATCTTCGGAAAACCATAACTTCATAACCGTAGCTTCGAATTTAGCGGTTCTCGAACCCACGATCTCGTAGCAACGCATAGATTAACTATTACGCAGTTTATTCTTATGTTTGGTGTGATGTTAATTTTGCCTATACCATGTTTGTCTGTATTGCTACGACTAGCGCGAGGTTACGAGCCACCTGATGATCATCCTGGTACCTGGAATCTCAAGTCCCAGGCAAGTTGTGCCCTTGATCACTTCTTTTTACCCAGCCATGTTCTGATTAATCATAATGATCTGCATAGGTTAATTTTGATGGGACCCAATAGGTTACCCTAGTTTGTCTATCTTTATACCTTGTTTACCACTGAACTTTTTGGGTAGTACTTGCTAGTGCTTTATGCGGTTTTGGGTATGAGGATACATTATTCATGATCACACTTGTATTATCTGTTTATTATTACTATTCATGATAAGATCATTATGTTAATTGGAACATGGAGCGACCACCCGGGAAAACAGTGCTACCACAAGGGTTTATGGATGCCCTTGGCTGATTAATTAGGAAAGCTAGTGGAAGACTACCTTACCCGAAAGGGGCAAGGGCAGTAGGGGAGTGGTCAGTGTAGGGAGGTCCTTGGGATGATTTTGCTGCGATGGCGATCATGTGAGGGATCCCTGCATTGGAGCTTCCTATAAACTGTAGTGGGTTTTCTGAAGCTAGTGGAACTTTGTAAAGGCCTCATAGTGTTACTCTGCCTCGCCTCCTTGGTAGAGGTGTATGGGAAGTTGCGATCCCTTGGCAGAAGGGTAACATGACTTATGGGTAAAGATGCGCAACCTCTGCAGAGTGTAAAACTGGTATACTAGCCGTGCTCACGGTCATGAGCAGCTCGGACCCTCACATGATTAATTTATGGAACTAAATTCAATTTGTCATATGCATTGCATCGCAGGTGATGTTATTACTTTTCTTAATTGGGTTGGTATTTACTTATACTTAGTAACTGTAATAAAATTTTGTCCAAGTTTAAAAGCAATGCTCAGCTCTAACTATCCTCTTTGGTAAGCCTTACACTTCATGTGAGCTCCCACCTTTGGCGAGTTCATGCACATTATTCCCCACAACTTGTTGAGCGATGAACGTATGTGAGCTCACTCTTGCTGTCTCACACCCCCACAGGTCAAGAATAGGTACCATAGGATGAGGCGCATGGAGGATGCTGTGATGAGTTCGTGAGTGGTCTAGGCCGTCGTCTCCCAGTCAACTTTGGGTTGTTGGACCGTTGTCTCCTTATAATGTAACTAGGTGGGTGCTCGTGCGTTGCAACGGAGACATATAATACAATGATAACTTATATATAAATAGGTATGTGCCCGTGCGTTGCCACGAGGTGGGGAGCATGGAGAGCGACGTCTAGGCTACAAATATTGTATGTACCATGTTGTTAGGTTTGTTCTTCAGTCCTCTCTTAGGATTCCAGTAAACGGGACATTAGTAGGCAACAACCGGTCAGAAGTCAAATCCACTAATCTTAAATTCTCAATCACATATAGGGTGGTAACGAGCTATAAATTTTACACTATAAAATTAAGGATCAGATCGGATCAGAATCATGTTTTATTTTTATTCACTTTTGAACTAAAATTAATTAAAGGGTTCAAACAAATTGTGAAAAGACATAATCCATTACCACTCCTAATCACATCTCACGAACCATCACCATTCAAGTGCAGAACGCCAAGATGGCACTTGAGGAGTGATGAGATCACAACACGTGACTCCCCGGGCCCAAAAGCCCAATAAAACCTTCTCATCACAACAAATCCCCAAATTGTCTCTAGGAATTCACCAGCAAGGGAGATTACAAACCAACACTTGGCCACATGAATGAATGCCCTCAAAACTCTATCTGATGTAGAGGCCAAGCAAAGCAGATAAAACTATAAGGCCATGCATTCTAGCTACAGCTAGGAAGCAAGGCATTGACCTGTTAGAATTAGAAAAATATTTAACAGCAATAAGCACAACAAATGCAGGCATCATTTTGCTTTTCAGGTACTACACCACACGGACAGAAGAAAAATAAAAAAAGGTTATTATACACATGATTACACCTGCAAACCTCAAATCAATCTATCACTATTCCCTTAGCACCACAAATCATGATCAAGGATAAGTTCGATCCAAGCATCATTCTAGCTTTTTACGGATCTGCAATGATTTTACACCTCATGCTCATGCTCATGCTCATGCTGATACACCCAAAAATATAATTCTAAGATATTTCTAAGAAAAATATGTATGTTTAGGAGAACCAAATGGGGGACTAAGGTTTTCCTGAGCTGTGTGGCTAATGACATGTATAGATGCGGGACCGATCCTTGTTTCAACACGGTTGTCCAAAGGCAAATGATTAGTTGCGAAACTGCTTAGCTACCCTGCAAAAACAGATCAACCAGTACAGAAAACACGTTGTTTTAGGCCAACTGAGGAGTTCCTAGAGTTTTGCAACAAATCACCCGCTAACAAAGTGGTTACCTTTATGTCAGTTTTTGCGCATTGCGCTTCTCAACCATCTGCTGTGAATCCAAACACCCCCGGCTGGCTATTTTTTTCTCATCTAGCATGCATGTAGACAATCTATGACCCCAGGTATTGTTTGTTCATCAAGGACCATACAACATGTGTCATTAACGCCAGCTGTGTAAAAAAAGCAAGTAGTATTATCGAGAACGAACCACGATTGCTACCTATGTTCAAGTAGAAAACAAGCACCAGTCATATGCCTATGTATGTAAGCGAAATTAGTAGAACTTCATTTCTACGGATATGTCAAAATCTCTTCCACCTTGACTCTAGAGCTTGAATAGCCCATGCTTCATCTTCTGTGGCGGGCACTGAAATTAGCTGGAGCTGGAGCATGAGCAAATAGTAGGCAACAATAAGCCAGAAGTTCATTCTTTTCATAAGATCTTTGCTAAAAATCACTGAATATTTAATCTAAAGGATCCATTTTCATGTTCTTGTAATATGTTGCTCCTAATAGAACATTTGTATATATATCTTTTGAACATTCGCTGCATCTAAGGGCATAGGGTTTACAAATTAAAGGTCTAGATTCCAGAATTCAGTCGAGTCATGAAAACGGTGGCAAGGCACCGATTGGTCAAAATAAAGAATTCTGAACGGACAACTATAGACCAGCAAGTGAAAAAATGCCTCACAGGCTCACCTGGCACGTCTCTGACAACACCCATGCCAAGCTCGGAATTATCCCCGAGCATGGAGCACAGGACCTGCTCTGCCTCTTCAACACTGTCCTTGCGGCCACTAGACCCATCGCCATCGCTCTCCTCGTCCCGACCCTTCCAAGCATTTGGCATGCTTACTACAGAATTAGCCATGGATCGTGTGTACTCCTTGTCAATCACGTCCGCGACCATGCCCGTAGCGGCCACCGCAACCCACTTGGGCCTTCGACCAGCCTTTCTTCCACCAGATCCACTGTGCGGCGAGAGATCCAGTGGCGGTGGGGGGCTACGGCGGATGCATGTCCTGCGTGGAAGACAGGATACTGGCGGACACAAAAGGGTCCCCTCCGGCCTCGCGGTAGGCGGAGTCGATCTGGTCGAAGGTGGCGCTGGCGAATGTATCGAGCAGCCAGGCGAGCGCTGATGGCGGACCCTAAGCATGGAGCGCTGATGGCGGGCGAGCGCTGATGGCGGTGGAGGGGATTATCCTGCTCAGTGTGGGTGGCCTGTGAGGTTGGTGGAACCAGGACGATAGAGATTGGGAGGCGGGGGCATGGACGCGCCAGGCGCCCACTCTCCATGCTTAATTAGTAGTAGGGATAAGTAGTATAGATAATCAATTTGTGATTCTGACCATACATAAATTTTGTTATTTATAATATATCTGTTTCACCACTACATTGCAACCATCAGTATCATGCAGACTTCGATATATGTCACGATTTGCATGGTCTCATTATTGGAGAGCACGTTTCACACATACCGGAAGAAATTCCCTCGTACATCGTTAGTCATCGGACACGTACCACCATACGCTTTTGCTTAAACAAAAAGGTAAGTGTGTGTGTTTGCAAGACTAATGGTCAAACATCGTATAACCATAAAGTTAGAATACTATATTAATATATTAAATAAATTAATCCAATAGACATAGATTAACCCAATTAACATAGGATAAATAAATATCTAATTATAAAAGTATGAAACATGGTATAATCAATGTTGTTACTGCGTAGTAAATATTCATACGAGACTAACACAACTGGAACGGTTTAAGTTGGAATTAAAATGGGGAAGTTACGAATTTCCAAAGTTTCTATGTATTTGATATAGGATTAATTAGGAAATCAATTTTATTGTTGTTTTCATGACAAAATAGAGGTATTATGTGATAAAAAATAATATTATAGAATTATAGAAATTGGAATGAACTCATTTGGATTTAATATGAAATTTCCATGAATTAAATGGGTTTCTGCAATTATTTTTAAACTAAAAATCAATTTCTAAACTCCTTTTCCATATTTTCTTTATTTCCTGGACTGCATCCCAAATTCCAGAAAGATCAGGGGCCAAGCTATAAACGTTTTTCTAGACTCAGTGAGCATATAGAGTGGACGGCGGGTTAAACACAAAAGACGTCTTAGTTGAAGTTGTACACAATTCAACATGAGTCACGTTGGCTAGAGGGTGGAAGGCTAGGCATTCTACTCAATAGATCCAAGGTTCGATCCCTGCGTAGCCATGGTTTGATTTTTTTTCTGTGCGCGGAACGGGGGAGGGCAGAACGGCAGAACGGCCGACTACTCTTACCTTCTTAATAAGTAGTATAGATATAGATTATTTATTTTGTATAGAACTCCTGTTATGTAGTAAAGATGTGACATTTGATCCTGTGCCATGATTCATCATATGTGTGGGACTTGGTCCCAGCACACTTGGTTATTATGTTCGCGCCCGGGTCTTGGTGCCCCAAAACCCCGGGTGTGACAGTTGTCCACCTCGTCCACAGAAGAGTGGACACGGATTACGAGGAAAAAAAGAAGTAAGCGGGATAGAGGCCCGTCAAGCTGCTCTTCTGGCACCTTCGCCCTCAAAAAAGGACAGAAAGAAGTTTGTCACCGCGTCAACTCCTTTCTACCCCGACGTCATCTTCATCAGGGGAAGAGTGGAATCATCTTCCATCTCCGACGACGAGCCAACCGTGCCTGGGGAAGAACCTCCTCAGCAAGAAGCTCGTCGACGGAGGAACTGACGCCGGAATATTCGACGACATCATGAAGCGGGGGAACAGGACCCGACGCAGCCTGTATCCCGAGATGAAATCTTAGAGGTGGGAGAAACTCCTGACGAACGAGTCTTCAGAGAAATGAGGAACTCTCACCGACGTGATCGCCGGCAAGCTCAAGAGAAAGCTGAACAGGATGCGAGGCTACGCCGAGAGAACCCTCTCTTCGTGCGAAACCTGAACCCTGACTTCGCTCGTGCAATGAACACACCGAGTGAGGTCGGTGGAGTATTGGCTCGGATAGCCGATGGCCTACCTCGAACTCCAAACGCTGAAGGCTATCGGCGGCTGCTCACTTGGGCGCCTAATCATCTCCTACCCCTCGCTCATCCCCCGAGCGATCTACGACACGCCATCAACAGTCAGCGGGACGCGTGGAGCTCCATCAATGCTTCACGCGAACGGCAACATGAGAATGAGATACGGCGCCGAGAGGAGTACGATCGGCATCATGGCATTCCGGCATGAAGTCAGGCCACTAGAGTTGAGTCGGCAACGACTTCAACTAGTGGCACTACCTGGGGACGGTCTAGACAGCACATCAGCAACTCCCCTCCCTGGAACCAGCACCACAGTCGTCGATAGGAAGACACGTGTGGGGTATCTATGCTTACTCTGCGTCTCAGGGCCATTCAATGGCCCCCAAACTTCAAGGTCTCCAACGTCGACAAATACGAGCCTAAGTAGGACCCGGGAGGCTGGTTGGCCGTCTATACAACCGCTGCCCAGGCCACTGGGGCAACTGAAGATGTGATGACTGCATACTTGCCCATCGTCCTCGGGCAAGATGCATTGCAATGGCTACGACACCTACCGTGGCACTGCATCGACGATTGGAGCGACTTCAGTCATCGTTTTATCGCCAACTTCCAATCCCTCTCCGACAAGCCGGTGCAACCATGGGACCTCCAATCCATCAGGCGCCAGGGGGATGAAACACTTTGGTTGTACCTCAAGAGGTTTCAGACCATGAGAAATCGCATCCTCGAGGTCGCTGAGGCAGCAGTGATTGAGGACTTCTACCGGGGATCCAACGACTCGGCCTTCGTCTGAGCCATACTGCAAAAGGCGTCGACCACCTCCGAGCAGCTGTTCAGGGAAGCGGACCTCTACATCACCGCCGACAAATGGGCTTAGGACCTCATTGGGGGAGGGAATCCTGCTCCATCTGCACCACGGCGTGACGTGAACCAGCAAACCGACAAGCGTTGGGAGAAGAGGCCTCGTGAAGAGGTCCACGCCATTGGACCACCCGTCTCTTGTGCCCGAGGTGCACCATGCGGAGGCGAGTGGACACTGGACGACATCCTCAATGCCTAGTGCCCATATCACAAGGATATGCGCCACGCCTAGCGAAACTACAGAGACTTCAAGCATTCCGTTGGGAATGGCCGACCCTTCCAACCTCTACCACCTCCCCCACCGCGAGGAGGGCCCGGTGAACCTCAACGACCTCAACAACAGGAAGGGGGAGGAGGGGGCATCCCCGCGCGTCGACGGAGAGGTCAACGTCATCTTCGGAGGACACGGGTCGCAAGAGAACAAAAGGCAACAGAAGCTCAACGACCGATAGATACTAGTGGCAACCACCAGTGCCCCCACCCCCTATCGGTGGTCAGAACACCCGATCACCTTTACCCGGGCGGATCAATGGCTCAACTTCGATCATCCGGGCAAGTACCCGCTTCTCGTCGATCCGGTGATCCGAGAGAGCAGGGTAAAGAAAGTATTAGTGGACAGGGGAAGCAGCATCAACGTCACCTTCCCTCGGACACTCTTAGGCTTAGGAGTTGCACTGAAAGAGCTCCATGAGTCGGACACTCCTTTCTTTGGCATTGTGCCGACCGAAGGAGAATACCCTCTCGGAGACATCTACATGCTTGTTACCTTTGGAACTCCGGAAAACTACAGAACCGAGTTCCTGAGGTTTGAGGTGGCAAGCTTCGACTGCGGATACAATGCCATCATCGGCAGGCCAGGATTGGCGAAATTCATGGCCATTCCGCACTATTCGTACATGATATTGAAGATGCCAAGACCACAAGGGATCATCACCGTGCACGCTGACTTCCAAGGCACCGCGGAATGTTTCCGAGTAGCCATTCAGGCGGCCCTCACTACCAAACCACCGATGACTTCCTCCACGCAGGCAAACTCAATGCCTGAGGGAGACCTCACAATACCTGCGAACGAAGCTCAAGCCGTGACCTCTATGCGGCCGACTGAGGAGACGAAGAGGATCAACCTTGGATTCGCTGATGAACGCAAGATTGCCATCATCGCTCTAGCCTGGACGACAAATAGGAAAGCACGCTCGTCCGGTTCCTGTAAGATAACCGAGACGTATTCGCATGGCAGCCTGCGGATATGCCGGGAGTCCCAAGAGAATTGGGCGAGCACAAACTGAAGGTCTATCCCCAAGCAAGGCCGATCCGACAAAAACTGCGTCATTTCACGCCTGACAAGAGAGAGGCTATTCGCGCCGAGCTAGCTCGCTTAGTCACAGCAGGGTTCATTAGAGAAGTACTGCATCCTGAGTGGCTAGCAAATCCTGTTCTTGTACTCAAAAAGAATAAAGTGGATTGGCGCATGTGCGTCGACTATACGGATCTCAACAAACACTATTCGAAGGATCCCTTCGGACACCCTAGAATAGATCATGTGGTTGATTTGACCGCCGAATGTTCTATGTTGTCCTTCCTGGACTGCTATTCTGGATACCATCAGATCAGCTTAGCAAAAGAAGATGAGGAAAAAACTGCATTCATCACCCCGTTTGGAGCTTTCTGATATACCTCCATGTCGTTCGGCCTCAAGAACGCAGGAGCGACTTATCAGAGAGCTATTCAAACATGCTTAGTCGATCACTAGGGCAAGCGGGTAGAAGCTTATGTTGATGACATGGTGATCAAAATAGAAAACTCAGAAAACTTCATCGAAGATTTGCAGCTCGTCTTCAATAGCCTGAGACGATATCGGTGGAAGCTCAATCCAGAGAAATGCGTCTTTGGAGTACCAGCAGGGAAGTTACTCGGATTCATTGTCAGCCATCGAGGAATCGAAGCTAACCTAGAAAAAATCGAAGCCATCATGAGAATGGAAGCACCACGATCACAGAAGAAAGTGCATAGGCTTACTGGATGCATGGCAGCCTTGAGCAGGTTCATATCAAGGTTAGGCGAAAAGGGCCTACCGTTCTACAAATTGCTCAAGAAGGTGGACAAGTTTCAGTGGACCACAGAAGCATAGGAAGATCTAGAAGCATTGAAAAAGTTCCTGACCATGCCACCAGTACTCAAGCCGCCACGCCGAGCCACGCCAAATCAGCTGGCAGAAGATCTGTTGTTATACATCTCCTGCACGACTCACGTGGTGAGCACCATGTTGGTAGTCGAGCAGGCAGAGGAAGGACACACATATCCAGTATAGCATCCGGTCTACTTCATCAGTGAAGTTTTGGGACCCTATAAAAAGAAGTATCCCCAAGTTCAAAAACTACTGTACACGGTACTTCTAACCGCTCACAAACTCCGTCACAACTTTGATGACCATAAAGTCATAGTAGTCACCGGGTTTCCAATAGGGGATATCCTTCACAACAAAGAAGCTATTGGAAGAATAGCCAAGTTTCGGCCGTGCACAGCAGGTAAAGACTCAAGCACTAGTTGACTTCGTATCAGAGTGGACCGAACAACAAGTTCCTGACAACCCGGAGGCTACTGAAGTATGGCTAATGTATTTCGATGGCTCGCTGAAACTGTAGGGAGCAGGTGCAGGGATCCTCTTCATTGCCCCTGGAGGTGAACAACTCAAGTACGCGTTTCAGCTATTATTCCCAGCATCAAAATGCAGCAGAATACGAGGCACTGATCCGTGGGTTGAACATTGCCATATCACTGGGCGTTAAGAGGTTGATGGTATACGGAGACTCACTAGTGGTCATAAGACAGATAAATAAAGGTTGGGATTTGTAGCACCCCTGGTGTTTATAATCCACTCGACAACGAGTATGGATTTAAGCATGTAATATCAATGGATAAAACGGATGCTAAATCTTAATCATCTTCGCCTGTCGCGATTTTAATATCGCATCTGTTTCGTTTGTCGCGAGTTCGACATCGTTTTTATCTATCCGGGCTCTTCCTAAATTTTCGTGATGTTCAGAACATAGTTGTTCCGAAAATCGGTGCGTCCGGTGATTATTTAAAATTCATCGCTCGCGTGAATATGAATTTGTAAGCCCGACTCACTTGGATGATTTTTATCCCGGGCTAATTAATTTGAACTCGACGACTAAAATGTTCGGGGTAAAATAATTCGAATTGCGCGAAATCTTGCGCGAGGTTATGACCCAATTTATCCTTCAGCACGCTGTTTTGGCGACGAAAACGAGTGTACATTAGCGAATCGGGTTTCGGCTAATTTCGGTCGAATCACGCCAAATAAATTATCAGTGCCAAAATCAGTTTATTTCGGTCTATCGTTTCTGCCCGGATCCAAATCTTCGGATATAAGTAATCGGTAAATAAGTTGGCTCGCTAAATTCGGAGAATGAAATGTGTATTCGCGTTGCGTGTCGACCCGGTATACATTGCTAATAATCCAACCGTTTGAAATATATGCGATTCCAAATTGGGATCCAAAATATCTACGATTTTCCTGTAAAAAAAAGAAAAAAAAGGGCAATATCCCGTCTCCCTGATCTTCCGCCGCCCTCCCCTATTGATTTTTGTTCGCATGGGCCTTATCTGGTCGCGTCGCTATCTCTATCTCTATCTCCTTATCTCTTCCCCGCGCGCTCCTCCTCCTTTCTCCGAAACGAGCGTCTCTCCCATGGCTTCCCTGCGCGCTAGCCGCTGCTCGCCCGGGTCCTGCTCCTCCCTCTTCCCTGGCCTCCGCGCCCTGGCCCCTCTGCTCGCTCGGTGCCCATCTCCTACGGCGCCTGGCCAGAGCTCCCTGCTCGGTTCCTCCTGCGTCGCGCCCAGCTCCCTCCTCTCAAGCTCTATGCGCGCGCGCCCATATCCCCTGCTCCTGCGCATCGCGGCTTCCCTTCCGCCGAGCCTCGCATCTCCATGGCACGGACATCTGTGTCCTCCATCTCCTCCTTCCCTAGCAGGTGCCCATCGTCCGTGGTTGGGCCGCTCCAGCGCCGGTCGTCGCTAACCGAGCCATGGAGTTTGTACTTGTGCTCGGCCACCACTTCGCCCCAGCCGCTGTGGGGTTTGGTCATCAGCAGGGTGCTGCTGTGGGCACATGCCTCCCTCCTTGAGCACCAACCGGAGTTCGGGTCGTCAGCCGCCGTGCTGCTTGGCTTCCTGCACCACATGTCCAACCCATCAATGTCTACTTGTTCGGTGGTCGCATCTCGCGCTAGTACTTGCCCAAGTCACCGTCGTCACCTAGCTCGGCCTTAGCTCTGTCCCTGCGGCACTCCAGCTCGCTGGCGCTTGGTTTCTAGCTCGGCCTTGCCATCCCCCGCGCGCGCCCCATTTTTCATGGCACTCGGCCGCGCAGAGTCTTCATCCGCCATGGCAAGTTCCTCGCTGCCACAGTTGTCCGATGTTTGGCCCGCGCCGTCCTTGCTCCTCTCGACCAGCTGCTTGCGTGTGCTGCGCGACCTCGCGTCCGAGATGGGCGCGCGATTGACACAAGGAAGACGGTGCGTATGCTTGTGTCCGAGCTCGTCCAGCCATGACCTCGTCGAACCGCGAAGCTCCCTCGCCGTGCGCTCTGACATCGGCTGCCGCCGATTCCGCCATTGAGTTCACGAGCGCTCCTTGCTCTGTTCGTTTTGTCGTGGGCAATTTCTCCATGCTTCAAATCCGTGCTGCTCGCCCCGCGTGCTCTCGCTCCTCATCCATTGGGTTTTGGCGTGTTCGTGTTTGCCATCGAGTCGTCGAACCCGTCATCCCCTGCTCGACTCCCAAGCAAACCCCCTGATCCGTGTCCTGCTCACCGTCGACTCTCGGCACCACAAGCTCATTTTCCCTTGTGCACATCCCCATAAACCCTGTCTCATCACTCGTGTGTGTTATCGATCTCGTCATCGTTTCGTACATCCTCAAGAAATACAAAGCGTCGGGTGAAGACGAAGCTAGCAGTGTGATATTCACCAAGTGCTCGACAAAAAGCTCGAATAAGTCGTCGATCGTCAGCCTCGTCTACGCCAAAGATCCGAGAAGATTAGGCACAGAAGGAAATAAATCAGTACGCGACCGGAGAATTCTCGATGTGGATGAAGATGAAGCGTGATTCGACACAGCACTCACCCTATTTTCGGTGAAATGCTGAGCTGAGAGGCGTCGTCGATTTCATGATTTCAAGTCGGATTTAATTGATGGTAAGTTGATTCGTTATTCCAGTCAACTATGTACATAAATAGATTAAATATAATTGTTGGTCGCGATAATTGTTATTAATTTAGCATATGTATATTGTGATGTTCGATCTAGATGAATCGGTAAATCAAGTTAATTAAGATACACAGTTTAAAGAGTTAATTAGATTGTTTCTATAACTATTTTAAGTCATTGGCATTTAATAATAGCGAGTCCATGTTTTACTAGACCTCTGAAATATATTTTACTAAAAATGATAGTGTGTGTTTATAATTTATTCTTGCTTGATAATAAAATTAGATGTGATTGAACAGGAGAAATACGTGTGCTGTAATTAGTATGTATAGTTTATTATTTTGTGATTATTGCGCGTAATCGTATGTCGATAACTAGTATTTTCGTATGAAATTGTACAACACCTAGCCGCTAGGTGTTTAATTCTCTATCGCGTAGCACTATTTAGGTTTGTGATATTTCTGTCTATATGCATTCATGTGCATAATGCATTTCATTCAGGTACGTGAATTAACCACGTGAGGCAGAGAATCAGAATTGAGTCGACCACAAGATGGTGCTGATGAACGGAACTGAAGATAGACAGACGAAACATGTATCAGAACAAAAGATGGTCGTCAAGTGATCGACGTCTAATAAACACTAACCTAGTGTTATCCAGGCAAGCCCCGGTGCATTTGCCACCTCCTTGCTGTTTTAAAATCTTTATCACCTTATTTGATGCATTAGGTGATAAGAGTTGTGTGCTAAACAATTGATGCACTTCCTTCCTTGGAAAATTGATTACCCTTCCTTGATACCCTTTTTGAAAAGAATTTTGTGATGCTTAGACTTGCTTTAGCAAACAAAAATGTTTTGTTTTAAAACAAAAGGTGATGCTTCACAGTGGATGGGTATTTTTACAAAAATAAAACTTGATGGTGGATCCATCATGGCCATGATGGGTTCAACATCGGAAAAGATATACCTCTGCCAGGTATCAGACTTTGGGTTGAAAATAATAAAGCTGAGACCGGGCGGTTGACTTGCACGAGAAGGGTCTCGGTGTAGTGTCTCCGTCTGAGTCGATTAAGGACCGTCTCGATGTAGGCCTGATGATTGAGGACCTTTTAACTGGTCACATGCCTCATCATGGGTAAGCGTTGCCTCGGGCAGACTAATACCAGAATAGGACAACACGCAATAGGAGTGGAGAGATGGCGAGAGTAGCGTGTACCCTCCGTGGCAAGAGGTTGGACGGTGGTGTATCTGTGCTCTCGGTTGGTGTGAACCCGATCTGGTCTTAAGAACCCCGGTGGCGAGTTGACATATGCAAGGGTTAAGTGCTACATATGTCATGTGATCGGAGATCCCCAGCTGGGTATTAATCGATTCGGATCGCTGTTACTTCTCGGACATGAAGACTTGGTCACTGACTTACACGTAGCATTCCAGTGAACTTAAAGGTTTGATAAAAGACGGCTAGTGCAGGTCAAGTGATTGAACTAGGGTAGAAAGAACTCTAGATGCAGGTAATTTTACTTACCCTGACAAGTAAAAATAGATTTTTAAGGATCCACTTTTAGTAAGCATTTCTGCAAAACAGAGCCTTTGATACTTGATCAGCCTTACGTTGACTCCCTCAAACCAGCATATCCTTGAGAGTCTTTTCTTTAGTCGGGTAAGTCTTGCTGAGTACTTGCGTACTTAGGGTTTTATTCCCATTGTTGCTGCAGGTTACGAGTCACTTGATTGTGATTGATGTTAAGTGCCGGTGGGCATGACCTTCTTATAAGTCTAAGTAACTCTTCTATACTTCTTATTGAGGATGGTCACTTGAGCTAGCATATATTTCAAAACTACAAATAATTTATAACAATTCAAAGTTATTTCTTTGAATCACTTTTGTAATCACTCCGATCATGTACATTGTAAACTTGATGTAACTTGTAAAGTTTGGTAATAAGATTTTCGCTACAAAATGTTGGTGTGTGATTTGTGTTTACTTAATCCTGCGGTCCTCATTGTAAGTGGTTTATCCGATGTCCTTGGGGCACTTGGACAGATCCTGTTAAGTTATCTGGTGCACATGCATAGCCGTCTGAGGTCTTTGAGACAAGGGCAGGTCCATGTGGGCCCAATAACTTGGGAGGTTCTGCCACAGGATTGCTCGACTGATTCTATGGGCAAGTACTGTACGGTCATCCAAAAATTAGAGGACAAGTTTGAAGGGTTGAAATTCCATCACGTGGAAAGAGACCGCAACGCAGCAGCAGACGCGTTGTCAAAGCTAGGATCCAGTCGGGCCTAGGTCCCACCCGGAATCATTCGTCCAGGAAGTATCACGCCCAAGTATTCCCTCAGATCAGGCGGAAGAGTGCAACACCTTGAGCCAACCAGAATCGGACCCTAATGACTGGAGAGAGCCTATCATCAGGTACATAAAAGATGAAGAAGAACCGGATGATAAGGTTGCAGCAGAACGCATCGCAAGATAGTCAGCCCACTACTCCCTCATAGGGGGCGCACTATATAGAAGGGGAGCAACAGGAGTCCTCATGAAGTGCATTTCCTCAACTACTGGGAAACAGCTATTGGATGAAATCCACGCTGGACAATGCGGAATACAAGCAGCATCCAGAACTCTAGTTGGGAAAGTTTTCAGGTCTGGTTTCTATTGGCCAACAGTAAAGAGTGATGTCGCTGAGTTAGTCCAGAGATGTGAAGCTTGCCAATTCTTGTCAAAGCAACAACATTTACCGGCACAGCAGCTGCAGACCATACCTATAACATGGTCATTTGCGTGTTGGGGGTTGGACAAGACTGGACCCTTCAAGAAAGCTCAGGGAGGCTATACCCATGTGCTGGATTCCATTGACAAGTTCACCAAATGGATAGAGTACAAGCCTATTGCTTCTTTAACCTCAGTCAAGGCAGTGGAGTTCATACAAGACATAATATTCAGGTTTAGGATACCAAATAGCATCATAACCGATCTGGGATCCAACTTCACTAGCTCTGAATTCTTTGATTTCTGCGAACAACGGAGTATCCAAATCAAGTACGCATCAGTAGCACACCCAAGAGCCAATGTTCAGGTGGAAAGGGCCAATGGAATGATACTAGAAGCACTCAGGAAGAAGGTGTTCGACAAAAATGAAAAGTTTGCAGGAAAGTGGATTAGAGAGTTGCCCTATGTGGTTTGGAGCTTGAGAACTCAACCTAGTCGAGCTTTACATGGAAATACCCCATTCTTCATGGTCTATGGTTCGGAGGCAGTGCTACCCGCCGACCTCAAGTTCAAGGCACCAAGGCTGGTCTTCAAAAGCATAACTGAAGCAGAAGCAACCAGGCTAGAGGATATGATGTGCTGGAGGAAGAGTGATTGAATACAGTAATTCAGTCAGCCAGATACCAACAGACCTTGAGGCACTATCATGATAAAGTCATATGACACCGATCCTTTGTAGTGGGAGACTTGGTCCTTCGCCGAATTCTAACGGGGGAAGGACGACACAAGTTGTCACCACTATGGGAAGGGCCATTCATTGTATCGGAGGTCACTCGGCCGAGATCATATCGGCTTACTCAAATGGATGGCACAGATGTGGAAAATTCATGGAATATAGAGCATCTCAAAAAAATTTACCCTTACCAAGGTCTCAAAAGCTATCGGAGCAACATTGTACTCTGTAATTGGAGGATCCGTCGTCAATAAAGTCTTCATTTTCAAAGACATTCAAACTATTAACTATCAACTGACTTTGATTCGATTGGACTCGGAATCAACGCGCTTACTCGACTTAGGGTGACCACTATACCCTACTAACGGAGCAATCGGTTTAAGTCGGCGATGACTTAAAACGGTGCAACATGCTCGCGATTACTCGACTTAGGGTGACCACTATACCCTACTAACGAAGCAATCGGCTTAAGTCGGCGACGACTTAAAACGGTGCAACATGCTCGCGCTTACTCGACTCAGGGTGACCAGTATACCCTATTAACGGAGCAATCGGTTTAAGTCGGCGACGACTTAAAACGTGCAACATGCTCGCAATTACTCGACTTAGGGTGACCACTATACCCTACTAACGGAGCAATCGGTTTAAGTCGGCGACGACTTAAAACGGTGCAACATGCTCACGATTAGTTGACTTAGGGTGACCACTATACCCTACTAACGGAGCAATCGGCTTAAGTCGGCGACGACTTAAAACGGTGCAACATGCTCGCGCTTACTCGACTTAGGGTGACCACTATACCCTATTAACGGAGCAATCAGTTTAAGTCGGTGATGACTTAAAACGGTGCAACATGCTCGTGATTACTTGAAAGTGCATTCATCCCTTTTTGTGAGTTTTGGTGATTTGGATAACAACACATTTAAAGGTCTAACAAGTTTGCTAAGTGTTGAACAGGAAATTCAGTATAATGAACATACTTGAATAGTGTATAATGATCAGTGAACAAAGGTTCAACACGAGGTTAAATAACCAATGAGACAATGCAAATGGATATAATATGATCTCTATATTGGTTTGAATATATGGACAAGTCCTCAGAAATCACTATGCATAAATATGATCATAATAGAGGTTGAAGTGATTAAGAGGATTGGTCAAGCCAAAGTGAATAAGATATGAGGAATCGTGAATTGGCTTGATCATATTACTGTCAGTCCATATATGCTTCTATGAGAATCAAACTAGAGCTTGATTGATCTTGACAGTTATATCTAGAAGACATTCAAGCAAGGTTCACAATATTGAAGAAATGATTCTCTCAATGGATGCGCAATATGATGTGACTCAAGAATGGCTTGATAGGGTGAAGATAGCAAGGAAAGGGCTTCGAGGAACTAAGCGAAGGTGAAGGCCAAGCGACGACTTGTAGACCGAGGTACCATGGCTAAGGTGAAGAAGAGAGTACTTGCACTAAGTCGATGAACTAATCAGCTATGAAGAGTTATAACATGTTGATGCATCAGTAAGGTGACTTGAAGCCATGATTTGAACTCATATAAGGTGATATGGTACAAGTCACAGGGTTTGATTTGTGTTTGCTTCAAAAGGTGAGACAAAGATGTTTGTGATCCTTATGAAGCAATGCCATGGAGAAATCACACATGAGACACCAATGACTCAAGGAGTTTACTTCAATTTATTTTATTTAACTTGAGTATAGGAATCGTCGTACTATAAAGGGGGATCCAAAAAGAAGGTTGGTGTTTGCCAAAGCTCAAGCCTCTATATTCAAAAGCTATTTTTGAAAACCAAAAATCACTTTAACATTATTTGGTTGACCATGGTTAGGTTTGAGAAACCTAGAGTGTTCTTGCTGAAAAGCAGCCGAACTTCTTCAACTGCAGCTGAGCTTTCCAGCTGAACTTAACTTCAGCTGAGTTGAGCTTCTTCAGCTGCAGCTGAGCTTTTCAGCTGAGCTAAACTTCAGCTGAGTTGAGCTTTCTCAACTTCAGCTGAACTCAACTTCAGCTGTGAACCTCTTTGACCATACACCAGCTGAACTTGCCTCCGGGCAGTTGAGCTGGGGTTTTCTCTCCTAAACTCACTGGTCAAGACCGGTTGAACTGGTCCTGAGGGGCAGTTCAGCTGGTCTCTGACCCCTCTGACCTCTGATCTGCAGTCTGCCAGTCAGACTGGCAAACAGGTCGCCAGGAGCTGTCAGGGGCGGTTCAACCGCCCCCCCTGGGCGGTTCAACCGGTGTTGGTCAACTTTGACCAGTCTGCGGTCAGTCTGCGCGTCAGTCTGCCAGTCAGGCTGGCAGACAGGCTGCCAGGTCTGCCAGGGGTGGTTCAACTGCCCTAGGGGGCGGTTCAACCGGTCTCAGGCAGAAAAATCTGCCCAAACGGCTAGTTTTGAGCTCCACCTATATATACTCACTCCTACCTCTCACCCCACAGCAGTGAGCACGATTTGAACTCCATTTCTAACCCAAGAAACACCTCCCTCTCTCTCTCACACATCTCTTGCCTCTCCCATTTCAAATCTTTGGAGAGAAATCTTTGAGTGAGCTTGAGAGCTGCGGTTTTGTGCTTCATCTCTAAATCTCTCTTGCTCTTCTTCTTGATTCGAGCTTTGGTACTACATTGAGTTCTTTGTGGATTCATTACTCTTGGAGCTTCTAGCTCCTAGACGACTAGGTGTCTCTTGTGAGTCTCCAAATCTTGTGGAAGACCACAAGAAAGTTTGTATTACCCGCTCGTTTGAGCAAAGATTAGTGTGTGAGCTTGACCTTTGTGGTCGGCAAAGGGAGGATTAGGGTTGAAAGAGACCCGGCTCTTTGTGGGCGCCTCAATGAGGAAGTAGGGCACCTTGGTGGTGTGACCGAACCTCGGGATAAATCTTGTGTTCTTGTTCATTGTGTTTGTTTGTGTTCTTCGTTCTCTCACCATTGCGTGGAAGATTTGTTTATATCTTTTTGGTGTGTGGATTTTGAGAAGTGCCATTCTCAGATCTACTACTTTGAACCCTATGGATCATTTAGAACATCTCATTTCCAAAGTTAACTGGGTGAATTTCGAGATCAATTCAGTTTTATATCTCATTCTTTAGTTGAGCTCGTTCAAACCAGTTGCACCGGTTTTGACACTGGACGGTTTTACCTAGTTTGTTTCTAGTTTTTGTTAAAAAAGTTTTAACTTGCCTATTCACCCCCCCTCTAGGCAACTTTCAATTGGTATCAGAGCCTAATCCTCGTTCTAACGCTTAACCGCGTGAGGAAAAATCATGTCGGGGGGACTAAGAAACGAAAGTGCTTCTAAGCTTGAAAAAGTTGAGGCTGCCTCGACTTCATCTTTTGGTGCAGATGTTGATCCTAGGGCAATAGACCTTGCCATGAGAATCGCCGAAAGGATGTTCCTCAAAATGAAGGAAGATGAGGCGAAGAACATTATTGAAGAAGAAGAAAATGATTGATGGAGACCAAACGACGAATCCACCTCTTCACAAGGTTCGTCTTTCAAATCCACTTCTCATATGTGCTTTGTTGCTAATGAGAGTGACAGTGAAAGCGAAAGTGAGGATGAGGAGGAGCATGAAAGTGATAGTGAAGATGAGGATGATCTTCAAAAATTCTTCGCTCAACTAAGTAAGAAGAACCGGATGAGCTTGCTCAAACTCATGAAAAGAGCGGAAGAACAAAAGGAAATGCTTCATAAGCAAGAAGATATCCTCATCGGAAAAATCAAAGACTTGGAGAAGTTGACCAAAGAGCATGAGAAGCTAAAGTGCTCTCATGATGATTTGGTCCAAAGGTATGAAGACATTTTAATTGAGCAAATTAAAGCTATTAATCATTCATCATATATTGCTCAATTATAAAATAAAATGCTATGCTCAAGAACACGGTAGAAAAGCTAAACATTGAAAATCTAGCTTTGCAAGAAAAACATGATATGCTTGTATGCTCTCATAATAAATTTATGGATTCACATATCATGTTAAAAATGGCTCATGAGGTTGTGTTAACTAATTTGAAATCATACCAACCTCACATGTGCACATGTGTTGAAATTGAAACTATATTACCATGTGCTAACAATTGTTGTTATCAAGCAAGCCAATCTTCCATTGAGCTAGAAATTTTAGGAATTAGTGATATTTCTATCACACAAGAAAATAAAGAGCTCAAGGAAGAAGTTGGAAGGCTAAGAAGGAGCTTAACTCTTTTGAAGGGAAAGTGTCATGCTCAACCTTCTCACGATAACCGTGATAACATGGTGAAGAAGCTTGAGAAGGGGACAACCGTAGCATGCACAAACCCGCTTCAAAATAATGCTAAGTTCCCTAAGAAAGGCATGAGCAAACATCAAGAGAAGAAAGCCAAAGCTCATGACAAGTGCCTCAACCATGCCTCCACATGCTCCACACAAGGTAACAAACAAGCCACTCTTCCAAATAAGAGAATATGCACTAGAAAGTGTTATCAATGTCATGAGAAGGGACATGAGATTAAGTCATGTCCCTACATAAAAGATAGTGGCTTAACTTTAGAAAGAAAGAGGCTCACTAACCATGTAGCAAACAAGAAGCAAGGCAAGAAGGAGTCTTGCAAAATTAAAAATCAGATTTGCTACACTTGCCGAAGAAAGGGACACCTTTGCAAGGATTGTCCCATGAGTAAGTATCCTAAGTCTACCATGTCAATTCATTCATATTCGCTTAGGAGACCCAAAAATGACACTTGTGCTAGAAAGGTAATTAGTTCACCTAAAACTAGCACAAAGGCCATTTGGGTGCCTAATTACTTATTAGCTAACCTTGGTGGACCCATCCAAAAATGGGTACCAAAATGTACTTAATAAGTTTTGCAGGTACCCAGAGATGATATGAAGCTTTGGGGTGCTTGAGAAGTTTAACTCGATTCTTATCTCAAGCTATCAATCTTGCATTGTCTATCCTTTAAGATTGACCCAAAGATGAATTGAGTTGTTATATCACTATCTTCATATTCATCTCTAGCAAGAATTTGTGTTGTAGGGAATAAGAATTAACCTTTGTGGGAATCAAGCAAAAGGCCTACAACCAAGTGATATCCAAAGGATGGTAACAATTAATTCTTAAGTGCACATTGCTTTTAATTGGTATATTCCTTTGTGTCTTTTGTAGCCACATAGGAAAAATGAAGCACTTAAGAATGAACTTAAAAGATTTTACCTTGCTTTGGAAATGATCTAATTATATGGTAGATTGCAAGTTCATATTTTTATATTGTGACAATCTACATGATTTAAATTGATTGTATGTATCTTGTGGCATATTTCCAATTTATTATCGTATTATTGCCATGACCTAGACATAAAGAGTATTATCCCATGTTCTTAAATGAATAGAGTGCTAAGTAAGAAATTCAAATTCTTAAAGCACTTACCAAAAGGGAATTCTCTATATGACTAGAGTTGTGAGACTAATGTTTCTATCCAAGTGTTTATGTAGTCTCACAACATGAGAATGTGTTTCCCAAATGGAGTGTGCCATTCCACATTCAAAGAAGATCAAACCAATACTATGTGATGTATTCATTCTTGTTTAAATTGGTTTTGAGTCTTCTACATTAATCACTCACCATGTTATGAATTAGAGTTGCCCTATAAACTTAATTAAATAATCATGCTACTTTCATCTTTTTTCAATTGATGTTATGCATGATGCTTGTAAGGGCAATTTAGTTCATATCATGAGGTTTCCTTATTTTAGTAACCTTCTTATCATTCATATACTAGAGGTTTCTAAATAGGAAACTATTGTTTGTGTTTTTAATGCAATCTCTTTTAAGCCATTTCATGGAAATTCATAAGTAGAGATTGTGCTTTTTCAATTGGTAAAATCACAAGCATTAAAGGTTAATCTTCACCTAAAAGAAATATTAGGAATGCTCAAGGCAAAGGTATGGAACTAATTGCTTTAATTGGTAGTTGATCAATAGTAGTTCCTTTCAAGTGGCATTCTTTCAATTGGTAATAATCTATTTTATGGAAAGAAATGCCAATATGAAGGTTAAATTCCTTTTGGCTTAAATTTGTAAATTGGTGCATATTATTAATTCACTCATCCATGTGCATTAATTTAAAAAGGAATTATTTTATGCCTTTATGCCTCATAAATGATGATTTGTTTGCCATTCATATATAGATATCATCATTCATTAAATACTTCCTTGTACTACTAATACCTCTTTTCAAAGTGCTTTTCGACTAGTTCTAAAAGGAAAAGGGATAACAAGCTAAAGAAGGAAGTCTCCACAAATGAAGAAAAGAAGAATACTTAGATGACACCATCTCATATAGTAAGACCTTTCAATTGATATAACAAATGGTACGCTCTACATGGTGGTAAGTATTCTTAGGCATAAGTTAATTCATTGCAAATTTGTCATGCCTTGACCATGATATGTAATGTACTCCCCATGAGACTCTTAACTGAATTGAAAGTGCATGTAGCAAGTCATTCAAATACTTGATGCACATATCTAGTGGGAGAACATTATATATCTTGTGTCGTAGAGAATAAGTTTCCCTTGAGTAAGCTATACTAAAACAATCCAAAATGGAAAATTTGTATCTCATTCATATGGATTGTAATCTTTGTTTTTTTAATAGCTACTCTTGATGCAGTTTAAAATTCCCTTATAGTTAAATCTAAAAGTGCATAAGAATCTTTTTTGTTGATATTCATCTCATACATATGCACTAACATGGATATGTTTTTTAAACTGTAAAATGTACAATTAGTGATCCATACTCTCTAAATTTTGGAAACCCATATTTTGATATCTTAGAAATCTACTTCAATCGGTATCCATATGCTTCACATTGAATTGGATCACTAAGTTGTAAATTCCATGCATAACTTGTCTTTATGATATGAATGCTTGTGCGACTAACCTTGATAAGCTAGGTGCACCCAAAGTCAAGGTAGGTTCATCATCAAGAAGGCAACACAACGATGTATTAATAAAAGGAGAAAAGGCTCCTATTCTTAACTCTAGTTTTTATCTATGTGATTAAATATTGAATTGAAACCATGTAAGATGGTTGTCATGTATATGTGGGTGCCTACACAAAGAGAAAGGCCACAATAAGGATTGTGTGGGTACTCAAGGCTTTTACTACTAATCTCAAAGGACCCAATTCAAATTGGGTACCAAGATATGAAGCTTAAACTTGTTTTGCAGGATCACTCCTTCAATGGATCAAGTTGGGTGCTCGATAATGAAAATAGTAGCAAGGGTGGTAACAACTGAATCTCAAGTGCATATTATTTTCAAATCTTATTTTTTTTTACTTGTGTAGCCACTAAGGAAAAAGAAGCACTTGAGGATATGCATCAGTTGTTGATTATGAAATAAAGGTCTAATTGGAAGATGAATGAATATTATCATATGGTGAACAATCCAAAACTATGTGATGTACTCTTTCTAATTAATTTGGATTTGATTCTTCTATATTAGACAATCACCATAATATGGATTAAGTCAGCCCTTTAGACTTCATTGAATAACCATGCATATTATCCATGTCATTCAAAATATATTGTGCATGAGGGCTCCAGGGAAATTTAGTCCATATTATGAGGTTTCTCTATTTTAGCAACTCGCTTGCCTTCCACATATAAAGGGTTGCTAAATAAGAAACTAGTGCTTGTGCTACTAATGTCATCTCTTGTGTTGAGTTTATCCATAGAAAATCTATGTTAAGAGATGGTGCTTGTTTTAAATTGGATAAATCACAAGCTTAAAGGATATTATTCAACTAAAGTAAGATGAAGTTGATAAGAGGCCAAGGTATGAAAACTTCCTCTTCCTCAGTTGTTTTAGTATTCTATCCTTAGTGGGATGTACCATAGTATAGGTTAATTTCCTTGCAATATAAAATGTTCAATAGTGCATATAATTTTGAGATCAACTATATGTGTGCACTAATTTAAAGGAATTTAATTTATCCTTTTGGGTTTCAATAATGATGATTCATTTGCCATCCACATATAAGGATCATCATTTGTGAAACCCTCTCTTGTGATTCTAATGCTCTCTTTTCTAAGTATTTCAACAAGGTCCTTCCAAGTGCTTTCAAGATGGATTCAAAATCTACAAATATAAGAGTCTTGGTTCTTTCAATCATTGAGTTTCAATGGGTCTCATATCAAGCATGATCGAACCAAGCAAAGATGAATGAAGTTCAAGATCGCTTGGTTGGATGAAATCATAAAGAGAAAAGAAATCACAGTGAATCAAGAAGGAAGTTGAACTATCATGAAAACCAAATAATGAAGAAGTAGTGACATAATCATATAATATACTTCATTATGAGGTTTGAGGTTCATATCAGCATGCTTTACCCTTCAGGATTTCAATTGATATACTTTCAGTTCTTAAACTTTCAATTGGTTTATTTTCATCATCTATGAAGGCATGTTATGTTCAACCAAGATATAGTGCAAACATCTTCTTCAACCTCGTATTGTTGATGTGCATAAATATACTTTGTGTACTCTTGCAAGCACAAATTGAGGGAGAGTTTAGCCTATATCTTGTGAGACTAATGATTTCTTTCAAGTTCATGTTGTGTAGTCTCACACCCTGGAGAACATCAAACGAGGATGAATGGTTCCATAGAAATGAAAATGAGTTTCTCTTGATCGTGTGAAGAGGATAAGTTTCTCTTTGAAATGTCAAGCCTATCAAAAGCTAAGATGGAAATTCATGATTATAATGGAGACCATGTGGCGTAGAACAAAGGTGTGTCACTCCATGAATTATTGTATTACATTTGTGTATCTAGGCTCTTACATGCTAGTGTATGCATGTATATGCAATATCTTAAGTCACATCATAAGGTTGCACTTGTGGTGATGATTAAAGAATCTCTAGATATTTGATTAATACCTCTTGTGGTGATATCATAAGTTAGTCTTAAGTCATCTTAGTGAGGTATGAGTCAAACATGCTAACTTATCAAGAATCTTGGCTTAAAATATTGCATATCATGTCTATTAGTATACCTTTTGATTATGAGTAATTCCTTAAATTGGTGCAATTTCACATTTTCATACTTTATTTGTACCAAGGTTCAAATTATAGAACTTAATTCCCTGACCTCACAAGTCAAAGTGCATAAGCTAAACAAGTATTCATCACTTGTATGCACACATTTAGGGGGGAGAATGGTCTATAATTTGAATCTTTGAGACTAACTTCATTTCCAAGTCTCTTATGTGTGTAGTCTCAAATTAGAAAGGAATCTTCGGGCAAAGACAATCACTTCCACTGCAAATTTTGATGGGTATTAAAGATTCTTTGCTCGAATAAATGTATCTTTTATACATTTCATAAGAGAATGAGTTTCTCTTTTATATGCTACTCCAACGTCATCTAAAATTGGTAAATATGTATCACATCCTTTTGGATTGCAAATGTCTGAAGTAGCATAGCTTATAAATTCTCCTGTCTAGAACTTAATTGATTAAATAGTGCACATGTTTCTTATGTTGCATGATTATGTTCAATTGATACTCCTTTTATGCCAATGGTACTTTAAGTTGCAAATAAGTACTCTCAATAGGTATCAATTGAATTCATATATATGTGTGCACTAAAACTTGAGGAGAACTTAGTGTAATATGCAATTAGTGATCTGATTATCTATCAAATTGTATCAATTGGTGGTTTTCAATTGATATTTTTCTTACATGATCACTAGTTGTATAATTCATACTTGTGCAATTTTCATGCTGCCTCTTGTTATGATAAGAAAATGCTAGGTGACATCTAGACTCCAGGTATCAAGATTTATCTTTCAATTAGTATGACAATATTCATTTGATATCTTGGACCTATGTCAAAATTATGCCAACAAGAGATTGCAAAATGAACTCTAAATACAACACAAGTGTGGAACACCCCTTTAAAAAGGTAAAACACAAAGGTACATCACTTATGACACTTCTCCATTAACTTTGTGCCATATAAGGACCCTTTTCATGATAGTGTGTTCAAATCTTGATTAATCATAATTTCTACCCTTTATATTTTTTGTATCCTTTTTGGAGATTTATGACAAAGGGGGAGAAATTTTGCATTAAAGCTTATCTTTATTTTTGAAAAGGGGAGAAATAATTAACAAAAGGGGGAATCATAAGAAAAACATAAGATGTAGAAAGTTGATGAGTGCATACTATGTCATGAGCATCACGTTTATTTTATGACACACTGCACCCTATGAATAGTATGATATAAGTTGTCTCCATACTTTGACCCAAATATGTGCTTTTGGCATTTGAGTACAAAATTGGTATTTTCTGAAATGCACATATTTAGGGGGAGAAAATTATATCATAGGATTCAAAATCTTATTTATCAAATCTTATGTAAGCTTTAAATGTGTTGTCATCAATCACCAAAAAGGGGGAGATTGAAAGTGCATTCATCCCTTTTTGTGAGTTTTGGTGATTTGGATAACAACACATTTAAAGGTCTAACAAGTTTGCTAAGTGTTGAACAGGAAATTCAGTATAATGAACATACTTGAATAGTGTATAATGATCAGTGAACAAAGGTTCAACACGAGGTTAAATAACCAATGAGACAATGCAAATGGATATAATATGATCTCTATATTGGTTTGAATATATGGACAAGTCCTCAGAAATCACTATGCATAAATATGATCATAATAGAGGTTGAAGTGATTAAGAGGATTGGTCAAGCCAAAGTGAATAAGATATGAGGAATCGTGAATTGGCTTGATCATATTACTGTCAGTCCATATATGCTTCTATGAGAATCAAACTAGAGCTTGATTGATCTTGACAGTTATATCTAGAAGACATTCAAGCAAGGTTCACAATATTGAAGAAATGATTCTCTCAATGGATGCGCAATATGATGTGACTCAAGAATGGCTTGATAGGGTGAAGATAGCAAGGAAAGGGCTTCGAGGAACTAAGCGAAGGTGAAGGCCAAGCGACGGCTTGTAGACCGAGGTACCATGGCTAAGGTGAAGAAGAGAGTACTTGCACTAAGTCGATGAACTAATCAGCTATGAAGAGTTATAACATGTTGATGCATCAGTAAGGTGACTTGAAGCCATGATTTGAACTCATATAAGGTGATATGGTACAAGTCACAGGGTTTGATTTGTGTTTGCTTCAAAAGGTGAGACAAAGATGTTTGTGATCCTTATGAAGCAATGCCATGGAGAAATCACACATGAGACACCAATGACTCAAGGAGTTTACTTCAATTTATTTTATTTAACTTGAGTATAGGAATCGTCGTACTATAAAGGGGGATCCAAAAAGAAGGTTGGTGTTTGCCAAAGCTCAAGCCTCTATATTCAAAAGCTATTTTTGAAAACCAAAAATCACTTTAACATTATTTGGTTGACCATGGTTAGGTTTGAGAAACCTAGAGTGTTCTTGCTGAAAAGCAGCCGAACTTCTTCAACTGCAGCTGAGCTTTCCAGCTGAACTTAACTTCAGCTGAGTTGAGCTTCTTCAGCTGCAGCTGAGCTTTTCAGCTGAGCTGAACTTCAGCTGAGTTGAGCTTTCTCAACTTCAGCTGAACTCAACTTCAGCTGTGAACCTCTTTGACCATACACCAGCTGAACTTGCCTCCGGGCAGTTGAGCTGGGGTTTTCTCTCCTAAACTCACTGGTCAAGACCGGTTGAACTGGTCCTGAGGGGCAGTTCAGCTGGTCTCTGACCCCTCTGACCTCTGATCTGCAGTCTGCCAGTCAGACTGGCAAACAGGTCGCTAGGAGCTGTCAGGGGCGGTTCAACCGCCCCCCCTGGGCGGTTCAACCGGTGTTGGTCAACTTTGACCAGTCTGCGGTCAGTCTGCGTGTCAGTCTGCGCGTCAGTCTGCCAGTCAGACTGGCAGACAGGCTGCCAGGTCTGCCAGGGGCGGTTCAACCGGTCTCAGGCAGAAAAATCTGCCCAAACGGCTAGTTTTGAGCTCCACCTATATATACTCACTCCTACCTCTCACCCCACAGCAGTGAGCACGATTTGAACTCCATTTCTAACCCAAGAAACACCTCCCTCTCTCTCTCACACATCTCTTGCCTCTCCCATTTCAAATCTTTGGAGAGAAATCTTTGAGTGAGCTTGAGAGCTGCGGTTTTGTGCTTCATCTCTAAATCTCTCTTGCTCTTCTTCTTGATTCGAGCTTTGGTACTACATTGAGTTCTTTGTGGATTCATTACTCTTGGAGCTTCTAGCTCCTAGACGACTAGGTGTCTCTTGTGAGTCTCCAAATCTTGTGGAAGACCACAAGAAAGTTTGTATTACCCGCTCGTTTGAGCAAAGATTAGTGTGTGAGCTTGACCTTTGTGGTCGGCAAAGGGAGGATTAGGGTTGAAAGAGACCCGGCTCTTTGTGGGCGCCTCAACGAGGAAGTAGGGCACCTTGGTGGTGTGACCGAACCTCGGGATAAATCTTGTGTCTCTTGTGTTCTTGTTCATTGTGTTTGTTTGTGTTCTTCGTTCTCTCACCATTGCGTGGAAGATTTGTTTATATCTTTTTGGTGTGTGGATTTTGAGAAGTGCCATTCTCAGATCTACTACTTTGAACCCTGTGGATCATTTAGAACATCTCATTTCCAAAGTTAACTGGGTGAATTTCGAGATCAATTCAGTTTTATATCTCATTCTTTAGTTGAGCTCGTTCAAACCAGTTGCACCGGTTTTGACACTGGACGGTTTTACCTAGTTTGTTTCTAGTTTTTGTTGAAAAAGTTTTAACTTGCCTATTCACCCCCCTCTAGGCAACTTTCATTACTCGACTTAGGGTGACCACTATACCCTACTAACGGAGCAATTGATTTAAGTCGGCGACGACTTAAAATGATGCAACATGCTCGCGATTACTCGACTTAGGGTGACCACTATACCCTACTAATGGAGCAATCGGCTGAAGTCGACGACGACTTAAAACGGTGCAACATGCTCTCACTTACTCGACTTAGGGTGACCACTATACCCTACTAGCAGGAGCAGTCGGCTTAGGTCAGCGACGACCTAAGACGATGCTACATGCTCACGCTGACTCGACTTAGGGGAACCACTATACCCTACTAGCACGACAATCGACTCAAGTCAGCCATGACTTAAGCCAGCACGATACGATCACATTTACTTATCTTAAGGCGACCACTATGCCTTATCAGCCAAGCGATTGGCCTGAGTCTAAAAAAGTTCCAAAACCAGCACGCCGCATTGACCTTCACAAATGTTCAGGATGGCTGTTATATCCTAACAACAAAAACAATCAATACTTCAGGAAAACAGAATGTTATAATTGTCAGTACCAAGGACACATCCTAGTGCTCCACCCACAAAAAATTCAAACACAACCATCACATGCACATAGAATTCATAAGTACATTCAGTGCTTCACAGGATATCACTGCATCGAAACGTCTCTGTTGGCAATGTTTTTTGCAGGAGCAATTGAAGAAGAAGGTCGACTCGAGGCATCAGGTGCAGCCTTGACGTCGGCGACAATATCATCAGGAACCACTACGCCGGGCCTCCTCATCAAGATCCGCCCTGCACGAATGGCTTTGTTCATAGCCTTGTCGTGCTGAGCCCTCTGAACGGCGCAGCTGTCTTCTGAAGCTTTGGCAACCAGTCGAGCAGTTTCCAGCTCTTGTGCGGCGAGTTTCTTCGAAGCATGAAGATCTTTAATGATCAAATCCTTGGCCGATAACTATTCTCCAAGTCGTTGGACTTCATCCTGAGATGCTTGTAGCTCGTGACGATGATGATCCAGGTCCGACATGGTGAAGCGGTGGCTCCTTTCCAAAATAGTCAGAGAGTTGCTAGCGTCATGATATAACATGTCCAGATTATCATGAGAAGCCTCAAGTGCTCGTCTTTCCTCCTACAAATAAGAATAAACACTCAACACCTAGTCAACAATAAGCTTGACAAAGCCAACTAAGGGAGTTTACCTCATGTGCCATCCTTTCCGAATCAAGCTGAGCATTGAGAGAAGAATTCAAAAAGCGTGCATCATCCAGAGAAGCAGAAACTCAAGCCAGGTCGGTTTGACCTTGAGAATACTTCTCCTCAAGATCAGAATCCCACCGGGCTAAGTCAGCTTGACTTCGAAGATATTTTTCCTCAAGCTCAGAGCACCGCCGGGCCATATCTGACAATGCAGCTGAAAAGGGATACATGGTTAAAAACAAGTTGAACAATAAAATAACTAAGGAAGAAACGAGGTCACTAACCAGCGTTCGACGCCTTCAAATCAGCAATCTGTTTCTCAAGCAGCAACGGGTTCCACTGCATCAGAGACAGAGCTCCTTCTGGGACAGTAGCACCATACGACCTCAGCTGGGCAGACATTCCATCAACCAAAGCCTGTGATTGAAGACAACTAAGTATAAGAAAGATAATCTACCAACAAGAACAATAAAAAGCAAGTAGTTGACTCACCTGAAGATTGGAGAAGAACAATGGTAAACCCAAGTCAGGGGAGCGATGTCATGGCTTGACAGAGGAATATCAACAGGAACAATTTGAAGAACGTTGCCAGAGGTGAGTTCAGCCCCACCGACGGATACTAGACTTCTCGCATCTAGCTCGCTGACCTCCAAGGCGACTTGTTTGTTCGAAGCCGTAGAAGCATGCATCGCCGTCGCCCCATCGGATCGAGGTGGAGACGACCTAACATGGACGTCCATGGAAGTGTGGGAAGGAGAGCTCACCTGAACACCCTTGGGGGCTAGGTTGCAGCTCGTGCCACCCACCAGAGCCGGATCACTACCGGCAACACCCTCGGGGGCTAGGTTGCAGCTTGCGCTACCCACCAGAGCCGGATCACTACCGATGACACCCTCGGGGGCTGGGTAACTGCCAGCACCACCCTCGGGGGCTGGGTTTTCTATAGCAGCCACCTCTAAGGCTGAAGGCTCCCCTGTCACCTCCATGTGAGTCGGGTAACTCGGACCAACGTCTTGGCATTGAAGACTGCCTTCCAAAGTCGACGATGCACGAGACACTACTCAGGATACCTCCAATCCCACGTCTGCAATTTCCGAACAAACAACCATCACGTCATCAGCAGTTGGCTCCAACAGCATATCCTAAGGGACGACCTCCTCAAGGGTTTGATCAAAATCTGATATTGACAGTTCCTGAAGGCTGACAAGAGCTGACAGAGCTAGAGAAGGAATATCACTCCCCCTCTCTATAATGCCGGTTGTTCTTACGGATCAGCGGGACTTCTTCTTCATCTTCTTGATCTTCATCAAATATACAGATAACAGCCGGCGCACGGTCACACCCATTGGGTTCAACTTTAGGAAGGATACATCCATTGGGATCAACTTCAGGAAGGACACACCCATTGGGATCAACCTCGGGAAGGACACACCCATTGGGATCAACTTCAGGAAGGACCTCTGCTGGCACTTCATCACGAGCTGGGGCAGAAGGACCTGCATCCTGGTCCAAGCATGACAGTCGCTGAAGTCGCTTCTTCTTCTTCTTCTTTTTCTCAACATGTGCAGTCGGGCGGCTAACTTGGCGGGGACGCTTTGGGCGAGCACCCTCAGGCTTCCGAGTCTTCACTGCTTTGCCAGGCTCTTGCCCAGCTGTGATAGCCATCGGCTCAGCATGGGCCGAGTCGGAAGATTCCCTAGCCAACATACTAAGCACAACATCTATCTCTGCATCGTCCGGGCTAGCTGGCATCTCAAAATGAATTTGCTTCTCATCATTGGGAAGATTCCGAAGAGGGGCAATCAGAGCCTCAATATCCTCGAGAGAGGGTCCCACTCTAAGACCCAGACCGCATTACCAGCAGGAGGGTTGGACACAAACTCAGAAAATGACCGGTGAGGTGGCAAATTCTAGACAGAATAGGCAACAGGAGCACCAACATTTGACACTCTGCCCCTCAGAATCATGTCCAGTCGGCTCACCAAATCTTCAGTGGGAATTTTCTTGTTGGTAACCCGGGTAGAGTCATTGACACCACTGTACAGATAAGCTGGGTATGTCCTATCTTTCAAAGGTTGAATATTCTTGAAGACAAAATCAGCGACCACAGCTTCAGCAGTCAAACCTCTGTCTTTCAATAAACAGACCTCAGCAAGCAACACTTTTGCCTCTGTTACCTCCGAAGGGGTCGGAGATTCTACCCAGCTTGGAGTATGGGCATCTGGCTGCCTCCCCGACCGAGGGGGAAGGGACTTGCAGTGATTCTCCATGATGAACCACTCGAGGCACCACTCCTTAATGCTATCCTTCAGTGGGATGTCGAGGTACTCTAGTTTCCTCCTGCGGCACAGTTCTAGACTGGCGCCGCCAACAAGTTGGTGTTGTCCCCCAGCCATCTCGGGCCGATAATGATACAGATACTTCCATAGGTCGAAATGGGGAAGAATCTCGAGGTAGGCCTCACACAGATGAATAAAAATGGAAATTTGCAAGATAGAATTGGGATTCAGGTGGGTCAAGTTCAGATTGTAAAAATCAAGGAGATCGCAGAAGAAGGGAGAAACGGGAAGAGCGAGACCACGAATAAGAAAGGGAACATAAACGACGGACTCATGAGTGTCCTTTGTCGGAACAGTAACTCCACGGCAAATCCACCAAGAACAGAGTTCTTTTGGGGGTAAAACCCTGACATCCACAAGGCGCAGAAGATCAAATTCCGAAATTATAGACATATGGTTACCCGCAAATGGCAACTGATTGTTGGGGTTGATTGGCGGGATGATAGCCATGGTGGAGCTCTGCTTCTTCCGCTTGGGCGCCATCGCAATCTCGCCGGCGGATCGAACGGGGGCAAAATCTCAGGGAAACAGAAGAGTGGTTCGAGGCGGAAATGTGAAGTTAGGGCTCAGAAATCAAAAGCGCATGTTGGCATGAGTATAAATGGGGCTTTCCCGGGTTGGGCGCCATTTCTGAAAAGGGCCAAGTCATCACTCGGGAAAGCGAGACTTCAGACATAACTCGGCTGTTGCCTCTAAAAACGCTGACAGAGTCAAACATAACTCGGTTGTTACCTCTAAAACACCGACAGTATCAGGCATCAATCGGTTGTTACCTCTAAAACACCGACAACATCAAGCACCACTCGGTCGTTACCTCTAAAACGCTGACAGTGTCAAGCATAACTCGGTCGTTACCTTTAAAACGCCGATAGTGCCAAGCATGACTCAGCAGTTACCTCTAAAGCGCTAGTGTCATCAGTTATCGCTCGGTGATTATTTCTAATAACGTCTGCAGTGTTAGGCACAAAGACGAACTATCAATCGACTATAAAGAAAGAACGGCAAAAAACGAAAGTTTGCTCGGAACAACTAAAATTTCTTCATTACATAGTGGAAGGGGTCTTTGCAAACTCAAAGATTGACCCATTATGAATCAGCCTTTTCCCCTTTTTACTACATTACATTACTACATTACTCATATTACACTATACTACTAACTACCACTACATTATTTCACTACTACTACTGCTGCTACTAATTATCTATACTAATATTTAAGCCAGTGGTGCTTTGCCACTGACCTTGCTGCTGCTGCTGTCGCCCTTGCCGTCGTCGCCGTTATCGCCACCGCCATCGCCGCCGTCGCCCCCGTCGTCGCCGTCGCCGCCGTCGCCGTCGTCGCCGCCGCTACCTTCCTCGGATGAGTCGGAAGAGTTCTCTTCATCCGAGGAGACCTCCGACTCATCTGAGCCCTCGAGACCGGCGCACTTGACAGACCGGATGTACGTCCACACCTCGGCGGCTATCCCCTGGGAGTCGTCTGAGTCGTCGGATGACACCGGGGGGAAGCGTAGACCGGCAATCCCTCAGACTCGGAGGAAAACTCCTCCTCCGAGTACTCGGAGTCACCGAAGTCCTCCGATGAAGGACTCGGTTCACGCTTCCGTTTGTCGCCGGAGCGATGTGGCGAGCCCTGACCCTTCTTGTCCTTGCCCATGGCTAGATGGAGAAGAAGAGGGGGTTGAGAAAGAAGCAACAGATGATCAGAGGATGTGTGAAGACAACAACGGGGCAAGCAGTCTATTTATAGAGGCCAGAGGCAACTGCTCATCTCCTACCACGATCACCGAACAGTCACAAGTATTCAATAAGCAATTCAAATCGCCTGGAAGCAAGTCAGGTAGCAGACGCCGCTTCGCGTAACACGACACCATTTGGACTAAGGTCAACTGCTTGGGCGGTATGATTACGCCCCTCAGTCACGTCAAGTTACTGCTCCAGGACAGTTTGCTAAACGCTCTGCGTACCAAGACGTCCCTTGGTCACACCCATTGGGGGGGATGGACAAGAATTTTCAATAGATTTTCTAAAGCAGTCACATCCATACAGTATACGCAATGAATGTATCAAGACAGAAGGAAGATATCGATAGAGATCAGAGGAAAGCCAAATATAGCTACTGAACTGCAAGTCTAGTCAGCAGAAGCATTGAAGCATAAAGCAAAATGAAGACCAGCCAAGAGCCATCTACCAGACGTCCAATCTGTCGCCGATCAAATAAATTTCAAACCTAACAGGGCATGGGCAGACCATGTTGTTTGAGTTCGCAAAAGCATGAGATGAAAATAATATGCTGATTTCTAAAGCATGAGACGAAGATAAAATGATGATTTCTAAAGCATGAGATGAAGATCTTTGAGTGGATTATTTTCAATAATCCACTCAAAGCTCGGGGGCTACACCCATTGGGTGCACCTCCGGTGCACCCAATGAATCCTTAACCCCAAAGGACAGAATGCTGATCTCTAAAGCATAAGCTGATGATAAAAGGCTGGTTTCTAAAGCATGAGACGAAGATAAAATGATGATTTCTAAAGCATGAGATGAAGATCTTTGAGTGGATTATTTTCAATAATCCACTCAAAGCTCAGTGGCTACACCCAATGAATCCTTAACCCCAAAGGACAAAATGCTGACCTCTAAAGCATAAGCTGGTGACAGAGTGCCGATCTCTGAAGCATAAGGAGAAGATCGTTGAATGTACCAAAGAAGGACAATAGGAGATTGTTTTTTACTGAGTCATTCAGAGTTCAGAAGTAACGTTCAATAGGTGCACCTTCAAAGCGCCTATCACCAAAATGAAAATCAAAACCGCAAGCTGGACCTAGAATCTTTGGGCTGATTAATTCAAAATCAACTCAAAGATTGGGGGGCTTGTGGGGGACAGATATCCCCCGGGTCCACCGGAAGGCTAGAAGGCCTCGCAAAAGGCCTTGGGCCTATTGTTTTGCAAGATCGTCCTTCCGTGGGCCAGGGGTGAACTGCTGGCAGAATGGGCCGACGCAGGGAATGAGCAAATGCGGGCCAAGGCGGCTCGTGGGGTTTGAGCGTTATCCACAGCTCTGATCCGATTCTCCCGCGCGACCACCTTGAACATCGGAACCAAATGAGAATAAGTCGGTAAGATCGTAGGAAGATAAGTTCAGTCGGTTCACTATTACTTAGGAATATATCATTATCATACATGCATGTAGTGCCCCATGGTCGGATATATAAGGCCTAGGGGGCACCCCATCGAAAGAGAGGTCATTCATCAGCCATCTACTCCGTTCTCTAGCATCCTTCATACTAGAGAATCCTCCTGTAACTCACCACATAAAGATCCACACCAGAAAGTAGGGTATTACGTCTCTCCAAGCGACCCAAACCTATAGAATATTGTCTATCATCTCTCGTGCGCCTAGCACGAACCATCAAGCTACAATCAGCAACACCGTCCTACCCAAAAGCACCTCGAGGGGTAACCCTAGGTGCGCGGTCGGGTCCCAAACACCGACAGCAGCGGAGACTCCGACATGGCCAAATCCAACGCAACAAAGTAGTCTAAGTCCTCCTCAAAAGATTCCTCAGTCCATGAAAAAGGACTCCCAAATTCATCCCCGTCCGAGGATCACGACCCAGGTTCAGACCCCTCAAACACATTTCCATTAAAAGGCATTGCATTCACAACCGTCAAAATATTAGTATCAACACCATCGGGGTTTGCTTGCGCAGGCCCGGACGTCGAAACCTGCGCAGCAACTGACCTTCAGTATCACAAAAAGAAACACCCAAAACTCAAAACCCCTAACGTGTCCCTTCCACCTGCGCCGGAGCAAACGCCGCCACAGGGTCTTCGCTGGAACCAGCCTGAGGCGCTGAGTGCCCTTCAGCTCCCGCCTTCGCGCCACCCATCCGGGTCATCAAGCTCTCAAGACCGGCGAGGTCCTCGACATCTTCTTCATTCATCATCTGCGAAGGCAACAAAAAAAATCAGTGAAAAAAGAGAGGGAGAGATAAAAATACCTGCGCCAGTGCTTGATTAGCCCTCTCCCGGCACAGTGCCACGACCGTGAGGACCCCACATCCTGTCGTAAAGCGCCCTAGTGGACCGCTTCAGCACATCATCCTCGACCTGGAATATTCCACGGTCGAAGTCCTCGGTCGCCCGGTCGAAGACTTCGAAATGCCTACATCTCTCGGGGGACAAGGCATTCGCTGCCCCCTCGCAGGTAACAAGCGATGCATAGGACATGAGGCCCGTCGCCATGGACGGGAGTGATTCCAGCTCCTCCCGCAGCCACCCAAGAAAGCGAAGACCCACCTCCTCCCCAGATCTATCAAAAGGGGCGGTCTATGCGCCGAGCTCGCGGTACGCATCCACGAACAACGTGTGCGCACACTCAACCCCGGCGCGGGTGGAGGCCTCCGTCTTCTCGGTATAGCTGAGCAGACTTTTCAGCTCCAACTCCGCGTCGGTGGCGCACTTGAGAGCAAGACCAGCCTCAGCGCGCGCGGCGTCAGCTTCTGCGCGGGCAGCCTGGGCCACCGCGCAAGCTTTTTCCGCACCCTCTTTTTCCTCAGCAAGCCGACAACTGAGGTCTTCCTCTTCTTTTTCCGCCGACAGCTTCTCAAGCAAGTTGCGGCTTTTATTCTCCGCCGCCGACTTGTCCCTCACTGCCTCCGCGTGTTGCGTCTGGAGGTGCTCAATCCTTCCCTCAAGCCACTGCATCTCGGCGATAAACTCCAAGGTCAGCGCCCCTGAAGCAATACGTTCCGCGAAGGCGGCCGCCTGTCACAAAGACATTTCTCAAAACAGAACCACGAAAACGACACAGCCGCAAGCACCAGTCACACTTACATATTTCAGCTGCTGTGCGACTGAGGCGGCCACGCCATCGCAGCAGCAGTAGAAACGATTTCGCCGCTGGCGCAGAATTTAGACCACAGGTCCTCCGAGGCCCCCGTGTCACCCTTCGCCCCAGTTGTCGCGGCCACCGGGCCAGCAGACATCGCCGCCGGAGCAACAGCCAGCTGTCCAGACTCTGCCCCTACACCGTAGTCAAGTCAGAAACACAGACCTCGCTAAAAAAGCTCACCAACAGGAGCCAACCCCGTCTAGGCATCAAACATGGTGACCCCGCCCACCAAGTAGTCGTCCACAGAAAGCTCCATGGAGACTCCTTCGACCCTCGCCACTGCTGTCTGGCAGGCGCGGCGGGTGGAGGCATACCGGCGTCTGGGGCGGCAGGCTTCACGCTAGGCCGTGCCATCTTCACCTCATGCCTCGGGTCCGCCAACCTGACGTGAGCCCGTCGTTTCTTCCGCTGCGCATCTTGGCGATCCTTCTCCATCACTGCTGATACAACAACACCAACATTCCTTCCGTAAGGGAAAATCTTCAAGTCACGAGCTAATCGAGACGTAAAAACATCTTCACCGGCCACCCGGGGTATCGGAACGTTCCTAGGCCAGCGACCGCCGGTCACCTTCAGCATTCGCGCAGATGTTTCCCGGAGCTCGAGGCGATGATATCGTTTCCCCAGGAGCTACGCACGTCTCTAGCAAATCCCTTACAAAATGATTAGAGCCCCTCAGCCCCAAATCCTCAGCTGCTGTACCTAATTTTCTTTTTCTGGCGGTGGCACCCGGAGCCTTGTCCCATGAGGGACCCTCATCAGCCAATGGCATTGCCTGTTTCCCCCGGCGGTCAGCAACGTCGGCACAGTCTCCCTTCGGGTAACCACCATACGACAAATGGTTCAACTCATAAACGCGGTTCAACCTAGCGTTATAACCGCGAATATCCCAACTCCTTAAAGTCTCCGTCTTCATAGCATACTTCCCAACAATCTTCATGGCCTCGACCTCACGCACAAACACGGCCGCGTTTCGACCGCGAAGATCCATGGCGAAGACGGGACTTCGCACCAGCTGGCCTCCCAGTGTAGGCATCCGACGGGGGGTCACTTCACCCAAGGTCCAACCATGCGCCAAGGGCCACACCCCGTAGGCAATGAATTCCTCGACCAGGTCGCGCCCCGCTACTCAGGCGGGCCACATATCGAAGAGCCCCTTCGTCTTCGTCTTCTTCTGCCACTTCGAATTGTGGAAACGCCACATAACAATGTGAGCACAAAATGGCAGGGGCAAACTCGGCAGGCCTTCGACATCCCCGGGAGCCACATAAAACCAAAAGTCCCACCAATTGCCCCACTTATTCCTAGCATAGGGGACTATCTCGACAACTTCAGCCGAGGTCTTCCTAGTCCTTGGCGTGATGGTGCATGATCCAAATTGGGCTATCTTGTCACCTATTTTTCTTTACTGCCAGTGCAGACAATAATTTTTGGCGAAGACTTCCACAGACGACTGCCCGCCATAGGAGGAGACGGCCCAGACGTACTTCGCAAGTGCCACCACCGCATTCGGCGTCAACTGATGGATTTTCACCTCGAACTTCCGCAACACCTCCACCACAAGCCGATGCGTCGGGAGGCGAAGACCAGCAGCGAAAAAGGCCTCAAAAACTATCAATTCACCCTCTGGCTCGGGGACCTCTTCCGCACCTGGGGCTCGCCCGACACCGTTACCAAAATAGCCCAGCCGCTGCATCTCCAGCACGCGGCCCGAAAAAAATCCTCGAGGTCCTGAACTCGACGGTATGGCCAGGCTGCAGTTCAACCACCGCCAAGTCGCTCAACGTCTCCTCGGACGATGGCATGGCCGACGACGCGCTCGCAACAGACGAAGAAGAAGACATTGTCACGTACCGTCGGCGGTGGCGCACGGTTTGTTTGATACGGGCTAGATCTCCGGCGCAGAAGGAGCAAGGAGGGCAGGCGAGCAGTTGACAAAGCTAGGGTTTTTTATAGCGCAAACTCAAGCAAGCAAAAGCCTCGGTCGAGGTTGGGGTTTTATAGGCGCGGAGCGACGCCTCAGGAAACCCGCAATCCCACAGTAACACGTCCAATCAACGGTCACATTTCAAAAACCCCCGTGGGACCACTTCGAGCGAGGGCAGTGTTTTCACCATCTCAAGGCAGTCTTCGACACCAGCTGACTTGGTCGAACTAGACCCTTGGGGTGAAGGCGAACATGCCACCCATCGCTCGATGACATCAACCTCAACATTCTGCAGAACGAAGGCCCCGCCGGTCAGACTGCAGACATCGTCCATGCGAAGGCCCAAGCGCCCCCCTTCGCCGCATCAAGTCGAGACGAAGACACCCAACGACTTCAAGGATCGGACGGCCGAGGCCGCGAAAACCATAAGGTTTTGTCTCCCTCAGCGCGAGGAGGGGCCCATGTACAATTTGGCCCATGTTGTAGGGCCCCGCCCTCGGATGCCGTGTGGGCAGAGCGGGTTGGGCCGCGTCTGTAATAAAGTATGCTGCAATGACTCACTGTAACCCCCTACGAGGGAATATTCCGGGGATAAACTAGGTAACTGAGGGCCTAAATGTCCTTGTCAAGGTCGGGCGGTCCTTCAGTTACCTATAAATACCCCCGTACTGTGCCAAAGCGGGGGGAGATCGCTATTGCTTTGACACCCTGTGTTAGAGCCGTTAATCTTCTTGCACTATTTTCCCATTGGATCAACCTGTCTGAGGAGGCATGTTCCAACACTAGTATATCATCTGTGCTCACGGTCATGAGTAGCTTGACCCTCACATGATTAAATTATAGAATTAAACTTAATCTATCATTTGCATTGCATTGTGGGTGTTATTATTAATTGTGACTCTTATTTATTTAGGTCGATATATACTTATACTTAGTAACTGCTAATAAAATTTTGACCAACTCTAAAAGCAATGCTCAACTTTAACCATCTCCTTTGGTAAGCCTTACACTTCACATGAGCCCCACTGTAAGTGAGTTCATGCACATTATTCCCACAACTTGTTGAGCAATGAATGTATGTGAGCTCACCCTTGCTGTACTCACATATCCTCAGGCCAGGAACATGTACCATCAAGATGAGGAACATGAAGGATGTCGTGATGAGTTCGTGAGTGGTCTAGGCCGTCGTCTCCCAGTCAACTATGGTTGCTGGATCGTTGTCTTCGTATGATGTAATTATTTAACTATTTTGTATAGAACTCCATTATATATTAAAGATGTGACATTCGTTTCTGTACCATGAGTCATCATATGTGTGAGACTTGATCCTAGCATGCATTTGATTCGTGCCTGGGTTTGGCCTTCAAATCCAGGTGTGACAGATATATAGATGCTGACTATTTATCTAACCCCGATAATGTCGGATCACAAACCGATTTTGTATATTTACAAGGTGGAACCACTATCTCTTGGAAATCCTCCAAACAAACTTTGGTAGCCACTTTCACTAATCATTTTGAAATTGTTGCCTTATACAAAGCGTCTAAAGACTGTATTTGGCTTCGCACAATGATAAACCACATAACTCAGTTATGTGGTATTGGTCCAATTGGTTCACCAACCATTATCTATAAAGATAATGATGCCTATATTGTTGAGATGAAGACATGTTATAATAAGAATAATATTACAAAGCATATTACCCAAAAAAATATCCTCATGAATTACAAAAGAATGGGGAAATTAATGTGCTGCAAACTATGTCTTGTAACAATCTTGCTGATTTACTCATAAAATCATCACCATATTCCACATTTTCAAAATATGTTAAAGGAATTGGTATAAAACGACTTAAAGATTTACATGAATTAGGGGAGTTTGATTTTTCTAAAATATAATCTAGTTAACATTATACTATACTCTTTTCTTTATATGAAATTTTCTTCTTGGTTTTATCATGTAAAGTTTTTAATGTGGTAATATCAATATAGGACATATGTCATATCATCTATTTTTCTATAGTGTTTTTAATATAATAATAGATAATAGATATAATAGGTTAGAAATTGAATAGTTTATGTATTCCAAGTTGATTTCAACAAAATGAATTCGATCAAGAGGGAGTGTTAAAGAGTAATCCAACGGTGACAATCTTATCCAAACCAAAAGAAGTTGAAGGAAGACACTATTTCGAGAAGACACTCATGAATAGACACCTTTTCATTCTTTCTCTCTTGTTGTAACTAAAAGCATCCACTTACTAATGTATATATATATGTTAAATCATCAATGGAATACTGATAGAGATTCATTTTCTACATTCGCTATCAATCATTTTGCCTTAAAAAAACTATATAGCAAAAGTACCCATGCACAAATTACCATCTCTGTCAGACCCGGCCGCCACGTCTGCTTTGCTTCCGAGTGGCGCGAACATATTGATCCTTTGTCGAATCTAGAATCTCCCACCGTCCCGCGCCTCTTTCCCTTGTTCCAGCCTTCCAGGTATCCAGCTGGCAGTTGTGCTGCTTGTACAGAGAGAGGCTGGCGACGTCCGGGCCTGGTCGGGCCCACGTGATCTTCCGCCGTTCTGGAGGCGCCGGTGGCCGCCGCCTCAGGTTGCTTCGCCAGCGCGCCGTGCCAGCGGGGGAGATGGCAGATTCGCGCACCTTATCGCCGCCCGCCAAAGAAACCTCCTGCGCGTCGCCCGGACCCGCCGACCCGCCTGCCCGCCTGGTGCTCGACCTAATGCCGCGGCGCCCCCCGGCATCCAATCTTTATATGAAGGCTAGTTTTTATATGAAGGAGCACCGTACATCAATCCAAGCCGAGTTCCACCTCGAGGTAATCATGAGCCTCTCTTCCATTCTTGTTCTCACTTCATTGGTGCCACTGAATTGCCTGGGAGCACATGGCATCCCAGCCGTCACTGATGGTTCTCGGAATCGGGTCGCGCAAATAAGCTTCTTGCCTCGAGGCTTAATATGCAGCTTCTTTATTGGGGGGAACTGTACATGCTTCTCAGGATTGGTAGCCACTACATTTTTCTTCTTCTTGTTCTATCGCAGTGCCCCCTTAAGCTGTAGAGCAAGACCGAATTGCAAATTGCATACTAAATTCATCGGCTGAGGTTTTCTAGTTTTTTCTGCGGACCAGAGAAGAGCTTAGCATATCTGAAGAATCATCATAAGAAAATAAAATGAGGGCATCAGTATCTAGTGCTTATCTTTTCTTGCCTTTGTTGTTTAAAGATGCATTTTTTCTTGCATAGGTATGTTAATTATTACGACACTGTTGTGGTATTGATGACAACTGTAGGTTTCATACTTCCTCCATGTAGGAACCTAATATATTTTATGTTGCTCAGGAGTATAATAACTGTTTGGACCATTATTCTAGTTGCACTATACTCCCTCCGTTCTTTTTTATTTGTCACGGTTTAGTTAAAAAATGAACTAGCTTTTTTTATTTGTCACGGTTTAGTTAAAAAATGAACTAGCGGGCGACAAATATTCGAGAACGGAGGTAGTAGTAAACTGAATACCTCATTTTGTTGGTATATATTTTTATTAATACTACTAGAATTTTTGACCCAATATCGGGATATATAGAATTATATATAAACAGCCTTAAATGACTTTTTTAAACTTTTAGATATTATGTTTGAAATTTAACTTGGGCAAAATGACCATATGCTGCACAATTTACCTAAAGGTGCACCCGTATCCTGTTTCTGTGTTCTGTATGAGATTCCCATCCTAAGTAATTGTATATGTTTAAACCAAATAATAGAATGCTAAGAAAACCACAATGTACTCAAGAAGACCAACACTGTTTCTGGCAATACAAGCAATATTTTCTGTTCCTTTATTGAGGGCTTTGATATCAAATTCAAAGCTTTAGAATTAATTTATTGAGTTCCTATTTGAAGTGTATTGGCACCTCGTTCAAGTACAAAGCAAAAAACTCATCACAAAGATGAGTTTCAGATCCATCGAACAATTACTTAGGAGGAACAGCAAAACCAAAATTTCTCGCAATATCGTTGACCGCAACCATGACCAGAAGGAAGAGCAGTTAGTACAATCCTTGAGGGAGTTACTTCTTGCAAGCAAACAGCTCCCAGATAAGTTTGATGACTACTATGTCCTTCTACGGTATGCCCATTTTATTTATTTTCTGGAAAATTTATGTTATATATTGTCCTTAGACTGACATAATCCACCCAAGTAACAGGGGAGGAGATGTTTTATTCTTCAGTACTTCTAGGATGCCTGTTTCCTTCCAGTTTTGCACTGAAGAGATCATGACCTCATTGTTCTCTGGTCTTGCAGCTTTCTTAAAATGAGAGGCTTCAACATCTTAAAAGCAAAAGAGATGTTCTTAAATATGTTAAAATGGCGTGAAGATTGTTCCGTTGATGCCATTGCGAACGTATGTGGTGTTTTTATTGTGTGTTACATTTAGTTTTATCTGTAGTTTGTTACAAGAATTTATGCTTACATAGTTACATTTATCTTGGAACTTTGTTGTATCTGTACTGTAAGCGTCGTATACTAGAATAATTGAGCTTATGGCTGTGGCGCCGTGCGTATCAGCTTGGCTGGAATTTTATTATGAATAAAGCTTTCTACATCTAAAGAAATGAAATATCAAGCTTATGTCTGTTTCTGTGCTACAGGATTTTAAATTTGAGGAGTATGATGCTGTGAAAAGATGCTATCCTCATGGATTTCATGGAGTTGACAGATTTGGTAGGCCTCTCTATATTGAACGAGTTGGCTCAGTGGATCTCAGTAAGCTCATGCAAGTGACTACTATTGATCGATATGTAAAATATCATATATCAGAACAAGAGAAAACTATATCTTTGAGATATCCTGTTTGCTCACTTGTGGCTAAAAAGCACATAGCATCGACAACAGCCATATTTGATGTGAAAGGACTGGTGCGTCATAGCTAAATGAAGCACTTCCCTTCAATGTTTTATATATTCCAGTTTATAAGAAAATAGTTGCCTGAATGTTCATTTATTCTTCATTCTCTAATACTGTGACCCAAGTTTCATGTTAGAAGCAGATAGTATTATAGAATATAAATGCTTTGACTTATTACTGTCTTGTAAGTTTTATAGGGCTTTGCTGACATTTTCATTTTATGTCTAGACATGTGTTCACATACATGAAACTAATATATATCTACCTGGAACTATCAGACATTTTATATGTTCGTTTTTAAGTTCCCTATCTGACATATAATGAAGTTATTTGATTATCTGTATGACATCATATGTTTTGTCTTGACTGCTGTTATTCAGGGGTTGAATAACTTTTCAAAATCTGCAAGAGAGATGTTTGCAGAAATCCAAAAGATCGATAGCAATTACTATCCAGAGGTTTGTCTTTGTTATGTCTATGATCGAACATCTGATGTGTCTTTTACACTAGCCACGGTCTGCTCATCCGTATATTGCTTTTTGCTACAGACATTAAATCAACTTTATATAATTAATGCTGGAACTGGATTTAGAGCACTGTGGAAGGTATTGAAAACATTCATGGAGGCAAGAACATTAGCAAAGATTCAGGTAGTATATCTTTTTGTTTGCATATTGTTTGACAAAATAGAGTGAATGCTTACCTCTATGTTACTTGTTAGGTTCTGGGGACCAATTACCTTAACACAGTATTAGAAGCTGTTGACCCAAGGTAAAAGTGCATCAAGTCTTGTGCAACATTTGCATCTTTAGCTGCTTGAATGATTGCTCCTTCTGCAGCAATTTACCAGAATTTTTAGGCGGAACTTGCACTTGTCCAACAGGAGGATGCTTACTCCAAGATAAAGGACCCTGGACTGACCCAGAAATGATTCGTGCTTCTAAGGTAAGGTATGTTTCTTTTATAGGTCATTTGAAATTTTCTGGGATGCTGAAATAAAAATAAAAATAATAATTGTTGGAGTGAATCTATTTGTGATTTTTAGGAAGCATTTGGTAAAGGTCAGAAGTCTTTCAATGAATTGGCTGCCACAATTGCCTGTGAAAGCTTTACAGGTTGTCAGGTATTAGGGTATATACTGTTATTATTGTTCTTTGCACTTTAGCTTTAAAAGTTAAGCCTTTATCAGCATAGACCTATTCCTATAGCGTGGTTGTAATATTGGTGTGTGGTCAGCAGCCGTTGATATGAGTGTATTAAGCCTTTTGAAGTGTTACACACTCAGCACCTTATCAACCATGATTAATCAGTTTATAAGCCTGATTGAACATCCGTTGACCTAGTTTATAGAAATAGATAGCTGGGCTTGGGTCTTGTAGAGTTGTAGGTCCTGTTGTCACATCTATTTTATTTTCTCGAACACACAAGAGAATTGCGCATCATGTCAATGATCTTCCTTTCCTCTAATTTGATCCCATGTTTCACACTTTCACTACTGCCCTTGCTCACCCCTCCATTGAGATTTCTTTTTCTTATTCCTCTTTATGCTTTCCAACTTGTGTGCATGCACACCTTGCCTTACCACACTTTATTCAAACAATAGGCACACTGTGGGAGGCCTCTTGGGGAGGGACGACCACACTCCCTGAGACCCCGCCTCTGACTGCTCCCTGGTCGCCGCCACCACGCTCAAGTGGCCGGCCGTTCGCAACCTTCCTCTCCTTCACTCACTTCTCTCTGCACCCCTATAGCTTCAACCCAACCGAGGGGGGGGGTAAATTAGGACTTGTAAAAACTATCTCTAAATTAGGCCACAAATAAATCTCTAGAACAAAACCTATGCAAATAACTTAACTAGATTGTGCAAACTAGGTTTTGTTTATGTGTTGCTACCTCTATCGCAAAAGGAGTTATGCAACCTAAGTTCCAATCCTATATAATCTACACTAAGAATAGTAAAAATTGCAACTTAAGTAGAGAGAGTAAATGCGGAAGATTAAAGAGCTAGTAGAGAAAGCAAAATCTCGTGGATGACATCGATATTTTTACCGAAGTATCCGGAACCACGCAAGGTCCTGATTAATCCTCGTTAGTACCCCTAGGCAAAGGGTAGCCCACGCGAGGGCCAAGCACCACAAACGAGTAACTCCGTAGAGAGTCGCGGGCCTTCTCCACGCGTAAGTGGTGCTCCGCTTCCAGCTCCTCTCGGACGCTCCCCGCTGCCTTCACTATCGAGCTTTTGGGTGTAAACACCGCGAGCCTCGTTCCTCTGGTATATGGTGGCGGTCGTATCACAAACACAGTTGATACGGTCTCGCAAGACTCTCGCCCCACTTGGTACAATTACAATGGCCCGCGAAAGAGCCGAGGGTTGGTGTGAGTTTTTCTTATCTCACTCAACTAACTAGCATTACACTAGAGTAAGCGCAATACCGGTCTAACTAGCCTAAGCACCTCGCAAAGCACATATAGTAATCACGAGATGATTGCACTTGTTTGTTGGAGCTCTTGGAAATGTGCCTCTATCCTTGGGATCATTGTTTTCAGATCGCCTGATCGATGCCACTGGGCAATCAGACGATTAGTCACGATTAGGCGATGATCAGGGCGATTAGTCGCCCCTGATTGACCCTAATCGTCCCCTGGTCGTCCTATGTATTTCCAGATTAAAGGACGCTTGATTCGAGAACAAGTTCTTGTCAAGGATGTTATTTTTTTAATGATGCATGTTTTATTAATTTTCAATCTATAATGCCGTATGTAGGACACTACAAAAGGCTGGAACATTTTTTGTTTCCATTATAAAAAAAAATGTATTTCCAGGACATATATAGCACTATATGTAGATATATACTTATATAGTAGAGACTTGCTCAGGACAAGCACAAGTATACACAAGGCAGCATCATAAATAGTCCAAAACAGCAGTATGAATACTTAAATAGTCCAAAACACTAGTATGAATACTTGAATAATCCAAAACAACAGTACATCTCCAGCAACAATTCTATATGAAACTATGAAATTACAATTCTACAACTTACTAGACCATGACCAAGAAGGCAACACCTATATGAGATCATCATACAACTGAAGTATGAAGTCTTAACTAAAGTCTTAAACTCTGAACCTGAGTAATTAATGTGACTGATCGCTAACCAGACGACTAATCGCTACATATCGCCGACTAGTTGGACGATATGGACGATCAGATCACCTGATCGAATCGAACCCCCTTATCGAGCACTGAGTACCGATCAGCCCGACTAATCGCGATTAGTCGGACGATCTGAAAACAATGCTTGGGATATGTTTCTTGTGCTCCACACCTTTAATGGATGGCTAGGGGGGTATTTATAAGCCCCCACTTCAATTCTAGCTGTTGGACAGAAAGCATACTTTTCTGTCTGCGGTCGCACTGTACAGTCCGATGCCTATGCCACGTTAGCCGACCGTTGAAAGAGTCGTTGCCGACCGTTGGACTGACTGTCCGATGCACACCGGACATGTCTGATCCACCAGCTCCCGAGAGTCCTTTTTGCGTAGGCTGTCTGGTGCACACCGGACAGTCCGGCGGCTTCACACCGGACAGTCCGGTGTGCCACCAGTGCGCTGGCTGACTGCCCTTTATTTCTTCAATCTTTTTCCTTGGGCTCTTTTAGTCTTGAGCCTTGGACTTGTGCTTGATATTTGTTGATCTTCTAAGTATCTTTTAGGTCTTCTTTTGAATTGTTGCATCCTCAGAGCCTCAATCCAATCCTCCTTTTCATCCTGTGAACTACAGAGCACAAACACTTGAAGAACATTAGTCCATAAGGTTATGTTGATCATCAAACACCAAATCACTTAGCCCAATGGCCCGGGGGTCCATTTTCCTTACAACTGCTGACCACTTGTGGCTAGATCCAACTGTGCTTTCACTTGATGTACTTGTCCCAATGACAGATCTGCCTCCTCCCGCACCATCCCCTGCATCACCTTGCCAGCAGCTTGATAGACCATGTTAAAATCCCCAGCCAATAGCCATGGTTCACTACTGAGAGCTCTGAAATCTAGAAGTTCCCGAAGGAATTGAATTTTACTCTCATCTTGCGGGCCATAAACACCAGTGAACCACCAATTACCATCCATCCCAGCAAACTGAACTGAAACCGAGAAATTATCAATACGAGAGGAGATGACTTGACATACTGCTCCCTTCCAAGCAATCAGGATGCCACCACGAGTACCATTGGCAGGCAGGGTCAAGAACTTATCAAAGTCTGAACCACACACGGAGAGGAGCAGATGGGTGGAAAGCGATGCCATTTTAGTCTCTTGGAGACAAATAATATCAGCCTTGGAGGATAGAATTGTGTCTCTTACATAATCTCGCCTAGCCTTATTATTAAGGCAACGGGCGTTCCAGACAAGAATGTTTGATAGATTCATTGTAAACAAATAAAACATGACCAAGGACCGCAGGAATTAGCAGCCAGCCAGGATCTCCGGACCTCTAAAATCATCAAAGCGCTCCGCCTGCCAGCCAAAAATGGCAGCAAGAGCAGCGAGGTGAGAGTCCGTCAGTTGCCCCTCGAACAACTTGCAGTAGTTGTCTTGAGCTTTTTGATCAATGGCTTCATCCTTGGCTGCAAGACCCAGGCTCCTGATGACTTTCCTTTGGGCTCCAGTGATGACCGGACCCAGAGAACAGGGTTTGACACCGGCCACCCTCCTGCTACGACGAGGCGCAACAGCAGACGTCTTACAACTTCTTTTCTTGGCAACCGGCATAGGCAGCAGCTGCACCACTGGCTTGGTTATTTTCTCCAGGTCATTGAGAGGGGCAGCAGGCTCATCCAGCTCAGGACATTTCTTTGTGTGGCGCCTTCGCCTAAAGTATACCTGAAGGGGCTTGGCCGACCTCAAGGGTTCTTCTGCCAAAAGGCCATCTTCAGGCCCAGCAGCAGGTTCAACAAGGCAAGGAGGGCGTGGAGGCCCACCTGGCGCTGGGATTGAAGGTGACTCCTTGAAAACATCTTGGCAGTTGAAGGAGGAAACTAATGCGGATGGGACAGACGCATTGGGTGCCACTCCAAACGCCATTACTGCGGCCGCGTCGATTCCACAGAAGTCGAGGGGGTGGTCGCATCGGGTGTCACACCAACCACCGGTTCCACGCCAGCCACCGGGACCACAACATTAGTTTGGCACGATCCAAGGCGCGTATGCACTGGCCCGCGAAAGGCGCCGACAGCCGCATTGGAACCGGACGCCACTGGGGTCGAAGAAGATGGATGATCCGGCAGCCTACACCTCTGCCGCCTATGGAGGTCATGATCACGATCATCATCAGCAGGGCTGTCCGGCGGGGGCGGTGGAGGGGCTTGCTCTGCAGGGGAAAATCTGCCATGGACACCGAAATAGCAATGAGATAGATCAAGGTGCGGATTGTCACCGTATCATCACCATTAGCTAACAACGGTTCAACGATGTGGAGGTCCATGGACATCGGAATGAGCTCAGGCCGAGCGCACCAGGCAGACAGCTTGAAGGAGTGGAAATCAAGGTGTTCTTCCGTATCACGGTGCAGTTCCTGTAACATGCAAAATTCACCGAGGAGCTGTTCCGCCGTCGCAGCCTCCCAGGTGTGGGCCGATATTCCATGCAGCTCCACGTCGATCAGGAATGGGAGGGCGCCACCGCCGCCGATGAGAGCTTGACGAGTCCACCTTCTGATGTGTAAGCGAATGGAAGGGGCGATGAAAGGCCACCCGTCGTTATAGACACGACATGCCAGTTCTTTCGTAGGAAGAAGGACGATGAAGCTATTCAAAGTCGGCGCAACACGTCAAATGTCGAGCGCCTCCCCCTTGAGATTAAATCGTAGAGAGAGCGCGTCGGAGACTTCCGCGGCGCAGCCGACTTCATTCCGGCCAACAACGGAGACGATAAGGGCACGCCGAAGCTCATCTGCCGAACGAGTGATACTAGCCGACCGTCTGATGACCCGCATTGGCCTTGCAGCGTCCCCAGGGCGGGGGGAGTCTCATCTATCCCCAGCAGGGGAGGCACACCAACGTCGTTAGCGCGGCGATCCGAAGGAGACGCAGAGCCACCACCTCGACATGGCCCGCGCCTCCGCCGGCCGTGGTGAATGCGCTTCCTCCCACCCCCACCATCTACCACCCCACCTGCTTCGTTCACGTTGCTGGGGCCGGCGGCAGGAGACGCAGAGGCGTCCATACAGGGCACAACCTGGGTGACAGGATGCCACACCAAGGTGCGTCGCGGCTAGGACTTCTGCCAGCGCGCGCACACGTGCACTCGGTGCCCAGGCGTCCGGCAAAGGAAGCAGCACACCCGTCGACGGCACTCTACAGCGCGGTGGGAGGGCGAGGAACAATTGAAACATTTGCCACGAAGGTCAGCGGGAACCGTCCTGTGAGGAGGCCTTGGAGGGCGGAGACGTTTACGTCATGATCGACGACCTTCTACCGTCACCCAACCATCAGCATCTACGGCAGCCTCCGCGGAAATAACAGGGGCCTTGATGGAGACCAGCGCCTCCTTGTAGGAGGCTCGTCGGCCGGTGGTGGCAGAGGCCGCCCCGATGGAAGAAGCAGGACTGCCGACGTCGTTCCAACGCTGGGCCTTCGAACGACCTTCACGCGACGGGAGAAGGGAAGCCCCCGACGCCGGGGGGAGAGAAAGGCCAGGTCGCCCAAGGTGGCCTGCTAGGGGGGTGGCTGTCGGGTCCGCACTAGACACCGGCGTGGGGTTGGGGAGGGTTGGGGCGCCAGGATGGGGGAGGTGGGAAGTCGCGGGGGTGGGAGGAGCCATACCTATAAGTGCAGAGTTTTATCTCCCTTATTCTTGTAGATCGGTACCAATATACTTCTCCACTTGTCAGACATCGTGTTCGATCGGAAGATATAGCTGAACAACTTGGTTAGCCATACTATAGCTATGTCCCTGAGGCATCTCCATACCTCAATTGTGATACCATTAGGGCCTATCATCTTACCCCTCTCATCCTTTTCAAGGCCTCCCTAACCTCAAATTCTTGGATCCTATTCACAAGGCGCCTATTAGTGTCATCAAAAGAGTCATCCAACTGAAAGGTTGTGTCCCTACTCTCTCTATTGAACAATCTGTCAAATTACTCTTGCCATCTATGCCTGATCTCATTCTCCTTCACCAAGAGGTGCTCCGTTTCATCCTTAATACACTTAACTTGATTGAGGTCTCTTGTCTTCCTCTCATGAACCCTAGCCGTCCTATATATGTCCTTCTCTTTTTCCTTCTTACTCAAGCGTTGGTAGAGATCCTCATACGCCCTACTCTTTGCCACACTTACAACTCACTTTGCAGTCTTATCTGCCACCTTTTACTTCTTTATGTTGTCATGGTACAAACGTCTATAACATTTTTCCTTATTATTAATAGCCTTTTGGATTTTGTCATTCCACCACCAAATATCTTTAACTTCACCTCCACGCCCTTTAGGTACTCCACGCACCTCTGAGGCCACCTTTCGAATGCAAGTTGCCATCTTCTCCCACATATTGTTTGTGTCATCTTCCTTTCAAGTGCACTCTTTGATTGTCCTTTTCTTGAAGATTTTTGCCTTCTCCCCTTTCAAATTCCACCACTTTGTTCTTACTATCTTAGCTTGTTTATCCCTATGGGCACACTTGAAAACGAAAGACCACAACCACAAGCTTATGTTGAATCCAAGCATGCTTGTTTATCCTTTCTTCTTGTGGGGACAAAGTCAATCTAACTAGAGTGTTGGCCACTATTATAGTTTACTAAATGGGAGTCTCCCTTCCTAAAGAAGGTGTTGGCTATCACCAGATCAAAAGCTACCGCAAAGTCTAAGACTTCCTCCCTCTCCTGATTTATACTACCATACTCACAACCTCCATGAACCGCAAAGTCTAAGACTTCCTCCCTCTTCAAGTTTAACAGAACCCTCCTCCTTTATCATGGCTTGGGACCTGCTCTGTTTAACATAGACGGAGTTAGTCCGAGAAAGTAATGATTACATTGTATCTATCTGTTTCATCTTTTTTTTTCATGCATTTCCTTTCCATCGCTTAGTGCCATGCCCAAATGAAGTTGTCTTTCTTGTCTTCCAGTTCTCCTTCATTTTCCTTGACAAAGAATCATCGTGGATTCTTGATTCTTCGTATTTTGTTTGCAGGAGCCTTCCGCAAAACAAGTAGATTCCACTTCTCGTAAGAGAAGAACTCTTGGCATGTTGTTCAAAGATGATCAGGTCTTATTTGTGTCATCTTCTTTATTTTCCAGTTTCATTTCTATCCTAGTGGACTTTCAGTTCATATCAGGCAAAAACACGTCCCTGTAAATAATTTTAAGTTTCACAAGGTAGCATATAAAGAAAAATACGCTTATGCCAGTTCAGCTATTATTCCTTGTGTTATGCACGAAAAGTCACATTAATACTGAATTCTCTTCGGGACAGGTTGGATTTGATACAGGTGAAAATATTCTACGGAAACAAGTCGATGAACAGATCTTGGAGAAGATCCGAGAACTTGAACACTGCGCTGCTAAGAGTGGGGAGGTGAGCAAAGGAACCCAAATTCAAGAAATTGCAGCCAAGAAAATATGCTACATAGCAACTGAATGTAGTTTCTTTGTAGTTCAGACCCTGCAGATATTAATATGCAAGCAACAAGAACTCACTGGCCACATCGAACAGCTGAGGAAAATCCTTCAGTGAGAATGGTACACCTCTAGTTCATTCATTCCTTTAGTTGCTGTTTTGCATAGCATTCAGCGTCACAATGTTTAATTCCGGGACTAAAGGTTAGTATGTGTCATATCATATATTTAAATGGCTATTACGAGTATTAATATAATTTAATTACAAAATTAATTACACAGTTGAAGACTAAATGTCGAGATAAATTTATTAAGCATAATTAATGCATGATTAGTAAATGTTTACTGTAGGATCACATGGTCAAATCATAAACTATTTATGTTTAATAGATTTGTCCTATCGTTTAGTCCTTGTCTGGTATGCGTAACTAGTCTTATGATTAGACTATATTTAATACTTCTAACTATCATCTAAATATTTAATGTGACAAGGACTAAAGTTTAGTAGGTGAATGATCAGGGCCTAAGAAGATAATTTCTCTACTTTTCTTTTATTTTTCAAATACAGTGATGGCGTGGGTTCAGATATGAAAGCCGACATATAAAACTCGAAGGTAGTGCTTACCAAAGGTGAAGAAAATCAAAAGGGACAAGAAGCGAAGCCATCGATGTAATGTAATAAAGAAATATGCACCCTAGTTTTCTGTGATGAATCTTTAACCCCTATGAGCTGCTAAAACACTCACTTGTGAATGTCAATATGTCATAGTATTATTGTACGCCATGATTATACTCGCAACGCTGTCTACGGCTACGTACTCAGAAGTTCTGTACCAATGTTAAATAAACGGTACACATGTAATTTACCGTCATCCAGCATTTTTAGGTATTTCTATGCACCGAGACTAGATTCAAGCCACACCTTCAAATCCTTCCGCATTTGAGGTTTCACTAGAATAGAAAGCGCCCTGTCGGGCGCTCTATCGGGGCATGAGACAATTTATTTAAAATCAAATGATACGTGAAACCTCGTAGAAGAATAGATCTCAACATTCATCCGATGAAGATTAGATCAGTATACAAAGTAGTAGCAACTAACTTTTTGATATACTTATAGAAACAATTGGTTTGAATCTTTGTTTGTAGCAACAAAGAAAGGAACTGCATCCATGTCATTCTTGTGAAACTTCTGCTGCTTCTGGTGTTAGGATCCTACCAATATCAGCTTCCTTAAATCAGGTACCAGCAGTAGTGTTCAACTGTGAGACGAACCAGGAAGCCTTGCTGGAACTGAAGGCTGTCCTAGCCTCCTAGGCCAACAATCGAGCAGGATATGAACATATACTATTCCAATAACAACTTGAATTTTCTTTAGTTAACTCCGTTGCCCACAACAGCTTGATGCATTTGAACATATATTATTCCAATAACATACTGATCATTGGTGAGTTGTCAATTTCCCAATAAAAATTATAGCCACTCAAACTGTCTCATTAATATACGAATCTGCTAATATACAGGTTGCTAAGTCATACAAGGGCGCTATAACAATTGATATCTCATAATAGTTATATGATATGAAACAATGGCATTGAGCGACACACTCTTATCATCCTGTGTGTTTGGCGATTCGTCCTCAGCCTACATCTTCACTAACAGGCTCTGAAGAACAATGTGATCATGGTATTCTATGCCATAGAAAAGTCATACAATTTCAGTCCAATAGTTATAGACGTTCAAGGTTGTTTATGCAGGAGCGCACATGGCTGCATACATGACGCATTCATGGTTTCTCCTAGGAATTGTATTATGGTCTACAAAACACTTACGACCAATAGGTCCATGCGCATGAGAAAATAAGACATAGAAAGTACTTATCATCATGATACAGGATTGCCTCCTTGGCGTCTTGAGAGGGGAGTAGAGGAGAAGAACAGGAGGCCAACTACAAATGGAAAGACTTTGACATCTAAATTGAAAGACTTTACAGGAAATAGAAACCATCTAATTGATGAAAATAGATCAATCTATCTTACTAATCAGTTCTCCTAAAAATCATGCTGGACTGCTGATATGATTCCAGACAATTTATAGAAACAAGACTAATCAGGTCTCCTAAAAGTCCTCCTAAACTGTTGATCTGATTTCAACAGATTTGGGCGATTTGCTAAAGGAAACCTATATTTTTTTTACTACCATGCCATATACCGAAACCAAAATTTGGCAGCACAACTATCATAGTTCGCTGGCACTGGACAAGACCATGACATATTTTGGGCTATGTAAAAAGTCAAACTATTGAACTAAGGGAACCAATATTTTCAAAATTAAGTTCAGACACGTGTTCACATCCGCAACTTTGTCATTTTTATATTACTAATTTACAGGCCTCTAGTAAACAAATCACAACACAACCAGTATATGAGGTGCAGTGTGTGTGTGCAGTATTATCTATATTGCCAAAAATAATTACCAATGTCACATAACAATGTACTACCATAGATGTTCAGATCTAACCTTTTTCAAACCGAGGTATCAGCAATTCAGCATCCCGATCTCCATCTTCTGCGGCATCTTCATCATTAGCATAAAGAAAGAATTTCTGCAAGCCACATAAAAGGTTAGTCAAACACAGGGCTAAAAAGTATTTATCATCACGAAGCACACAATTTACAAATAAGATGTCGGATGGCAAACAAGTCTTTTAAAGATAAACATGAGAAACATCCTAAACGTGAAAAAGAGATTTTCAAACTATATGTTAACAGGAACGCCTTTTACGTTGTAGAATCACTTAAAATATTTATATAAATATGTATGTCTCCATTCCTACATGAAAAGAAAAACAACAGAGCCAAATTGGCATGCAGTTAAAATCACAAACAGGGGCTCTTGCGCTTGTAGTAGGATAGGGCATTCTAAATTATAGTTGTTATTATCTTGCGTATTCTATACTACTAATCAAATCATTTGATGTTCTCAGGTACATGGGTATAATAACTGGAATAGGTGATCTAGATCCTGTAAGCTGGAAAAGTTCCTAGTGGCACAACATACGAGTTAGATTGCCCGAGCCACATCATTGATGGTAGGTTTAGTTTGTATCTGAGTATGAGTAGCTAACCATAAATGAGCTGGGCAAATGGTATTAGTAAATTACTGGGCTGTCATAATCCATGTTGAGGTGGGCTTGCTTCAACCACATTAGCTATTATTTAAAATCAATAGGTGCCAAAAAATATCTATAGTGATAAACAAATCATTATTGATCCTTACATACTATAGTTATTTCTAACCTCATTTTGCATTGATACGCAGGAATCCTAGCGCCAGACTGATATGGAAATGTAATAGAGTGTTTGGTTTAAGGAATAAGCTAGTCTGTCATCTTCTCACTCCTCACTTTTTTTGTTTGGTTTCTCATATTTTTGGCTTTTTGTTTAGCTGTATTTGTGATAAGTTGGAACGGGCCTTCCCTGTGTTATCATGCATTACTAATCCTATTTGTTTATCTAGATTGCATATGAAGGGCATCACATTGATAGATTTAGTGTGATGTCCCATGGCTGTAGCACACTTAACTCGATACCTTGTTTCCCTCTCCACTCCTTTCAGTATATCCACATCAAAGGTGAACAATGTAATGGTCCTCATTGTAGGGGTAAAACATTCTGCCATGCTTTTTTTGTCTAAGTAGTATTTGCTGTACACAAAATCAGATATCTGATGCAATGCTTGAGTCGTAGTTTAAGTAAGTCAATCTAGCAGCTTCCTACATGTTTTGCTATTACACATCCATGATTAGATGATATCTCAATTGGTCATAAAATGGAATTGCTGATAATTTTCAACGAAAGCTATCAAAACAGCGAACCTGAACTTTGCTTTCCTCTATCATAATCTCTTTCGCCTTCTCACACAGAGCCCCTACCTGTACCATAAATTGCACTGGGTCAGAACATCCCTTACCAGCAGAGCAAATCAAATGTGGATACTAATTTAACAGATCCTTGAATCAAAAGGTGATTTTTTTACATCTTGAAGCAGTTTGAACAGGGACCACTTTATTTAATGGACAGAAGGTAATTCTAGTATTTGCATGGTGGTTAAAAACAAACTGAATATTACCAAATTCAGATCATTAGTAACGAGATATTAAAACCAATGAAATCATGTGGACAACACTCACACAATGGTCACATTAAAACAACGCACGCAAAACTGAAGCTGAATGTTAACATTATAAATTTATACCTAAGCTAACTTGTAAACTTTAGGTGAAAATCAAAAAAGTATTCTTCAGTTTCAACAGTTTTGCAGAAGATCAAAACGAACCAAGGCTATATAGACAGTGGACAACTTTCCAGGAGCAGGAACGTGACTCAGTCTTGCTTCTGCTTGCTGTGGAGGTAGGACTTCTCGCATTACTCGGAAACGGTGTAGAGTTGTGGGCGTAGGTTCTTGAGCTCCCGCGCCATCATCATGAAGCATAAATCCAACCGGATCCCTTGTGAGACAAAGCATAAACTAATTTTCTTTTAGGAAAAAAGGGAGGATTGTTGTGTGTGCACGTTTATGGATCTAGGAATGCGGGGTTTGGGGAGCACCTGCAGAGCCTTGATGGAGCTCTTGCTGAGTTCCATGGATGCCTCGTCGACGGTGGTGGGGCCGGCCCTGGCCCCCGCGACCCCGCCTCAGGCGTTGGTGGGTAGTGCTGTGGCGGCTGCATTCCCCCTCTTCAGCTCCGGCGGCGGGCATCCAGCAAGGGAAAGAAAGAATGGGCGCCGGTAGGGGAGGGGGAGGATAGGAGGTGGCGAGGTCAAGGAAGCGCTCCACTGGCACTCGGTGGGCGAAGTGGGGGTGGAGAACTAGACGTCTGGAGGTGAAGCGGGTGATGCCTCGACGTTGAAACCGCACCCGGTTCTCTACAGACTCGAAATCAGAGGAGGAGAAACGGACGTAGCTCGACGACGTCTCTGCTGAATCGAAAAAATATTCAGGTCCAGCACGCCGCCACGCGTCCACGCGTGAGTGCTGGAGTGTCCGTGGAGTGCAGAGAGGCGCGAAACCCCATGGGGTTTTAATAATAGAGATATGCCCTGGAGCTAACCCACAGGGGGCTTCCAAATAAAAAAAAGCACTCCACTGGAGTTATATGCCATTTATGTGATGCAAAATTAGAATCACAAGTAACATGAATCTGGAAAGGTGTTGAGCACCATTTGTGGCACCTAGGATGACTGGACGGTCTGTGCCTTGGACGATCCACGGGTATAGTTTGGACGGTCCACGTCTAGATTAACTTGGGTTATATATATAAAGGGGTACAACTGATTGCCAATAACACGATCGATCTAATCAATCTATTTATTAGTTCCTTTACTTTTTGCCTTAGGAGTAGTAGTAATCTTGATCTAGTTTAGACTTTAACCCCATTCTTAATCCCTCACTCTACATCGTATAGGTACGTTCGGGGTGGTATGCCTACCCTAAGGCACACCTTAGAACTCTCCTCCTCGATTAGTCCCTCGTGGGAGGCGAGTTTTAGGGTTCTCCACAGAGAAGAAGACGCTATGCGCCATTGTGGATCATTCAGGCTCTGCGCGCGGACTTCGAAGTGACACAAAGAGGAGCTGCTCCTACAGAGAGGTCAAGGATCGTCTGACCCTAGGCTACGGACCGTTCATGCTCCCGTAGAGAGCATCGCCAGGTAGTGCACCCTAGTGTTTGGCTCCAAATCAAAGCCAACACACTTTTTGGTGACTACGCTGGGACAAGGGCATTTAGATTGCCCAACCATCGACCCCAATGTCCGGTGCCAAGGATCATGCCGAAGTCTCTACCAGCAACATCATTAAGCCGACCCTAGAGGAACTATCAGATGACGATCAACAACGTTTTGAGGACATCATGAAGCAAGATGAAGAGGAAGTGTTGCGACAAATCAACAAACGACACGAGAAGGCAAAAGAGAAGTACATGTCACATTTCACAAGGGATAGCCAACAAAAGATCGTTCAACATGAGGAGACTGAGACGTCATCTCTCCTGGCTCCACTACAACCCCTGTTGGGGGTCTGCTTCGTCATCGAAGGTTCCATAAGAAGAAACACCTTCGAAAGATTGACACAAAGCCAAAGCTATCAATCAGAGAGCTTCGGAGTATATTTCCAGATGCACCAACTTAAAGATAAAATGACCAATCGGACCATGATAGCTTGTATTATGATTATAATCATTTGTAAAGGGCATGAATGTAATTTCTCACAGGCTGCGTCCTGTGCCTATAAATAGATGAACAGTACCCCTGTACTGTTCACGCTATCTGGTATTCACTCGTGCACAACGCTCGAATTTTCGTCTTCTGTCAAGCCGAAGGTACAAATGTAATTAAATATTGCCTTTAGATTTATCCAAGTTTATATAATGAAGATATGTGAATGATGTTATATGATTATTCATATTATCTTTCATGTTTCACATGCTTTGTCTTTCATTAACGTATGCCGTAATGATGAAGGTACGTCCTTCATGACCTTCGTCCGAAGATCGTTATATTCTAAGGGAAATAATGCTTCGAAGGATGAAGGACATTAACATTTAATACTTTGTGTTGCCTTGTTCTTAACTCATAGCATTTGAGCTGATGGTTTCGTTCAACAATCAAGCTGAAGCTGCTTCGGCTACGAAGCTGGTGTTCCCGATAACAGGCGGTTCATGCCCAGAACCGGCCAACAAGAAGCAGAAGAAGGAAGCTCAGAGAAGGGTGCAACATGTTGGGGTGCAGGGACCCTTCATCAAGTCAAAATGGTCCCACATCCCAATCACCTTCTCCCAGGAGGACCTTCAGCTCAAGGATTACCCTCATAATGATGCTATGGTCATATCTTGTGTCATCAAGGGATTTCTGGTCCACAATGTTCTAGTTGATACAGGCAGTGCAGCGGATATCATATTTGCTAAGGCCTTCAGACAGATGCAAGAGCCAGAGGACAAGATTCATGATGCTACACACCCTCTTTGTGGCTTCGAAGGAAGACAAATTGCAGCACTCGACAAAATCACGATGTCAGTGACCTTCGGCTTCATCCACAACACAAGGACTGATCAGGTTGTGTTTGATATCGTTGATATGGAATATCCCTACAATGCAATCATTGGTCGTGGGACACTCAATGCTTTTGAAGCAATACTTCATCCAGCATATCTATGCATGAAGATACCTTCGGAACAAGGGCCCATTGCTGTTCATGGTAGTCAGGAAGCTGCTAGAAAAGCTGAAGGAAACTAGACAGACTCAAAAGCAATCCACAATATAGATGGAATCGAAGCTTGTGAATAGTACAAGTACAGAAGAGAGAAGGCTGCTTCGGCTGATCAGCCGAAACCTATGCTTCTATGTGAAGACATAGCAGAGCAGAAGGTACTGCTCGGATCTCAGCTATGCGAAGAGTAGGAGAAAACTTTGATAAGGTTTTTATTCAACAACAAAGATGTTTTTGCTTGGTTGGCCAATGATCTCTGTGGTGTCAATAGAGACGTCATTGAACATTCACTCAATGTTGACCCGTCCTTCAGGCCAAGAAAGCAAAGGCTTCGGAAAATGTCTGATGATAAAGCTGAAGGTGCTCGAAATGAAGTAAAAAGACTTCTCAGTGCTGGTGTTATCAGAGAGGTAAAATATCCAGAGTGGCTAGCCAATACTGTTATGGTGAAGAAGGCCAATGGCAAATGGAGAATGTGTATTGATTTCATGGATCTCAACAAGGCCTGTTCAAAGGACGAGTTTCCATTACCAAGGATAGACTCTCTTGTAGATGCAGCAGCTTCTTTAGAACTTATGAGTTTGCTGGATTGCTACTCAGGATATCATCAAATATGGATAAAGAAAGAGGATGAGCCGAAGACTAGCTTCATAACTCCCAGTGGCACTTATTGTTATCTTCGGATGCCTAAGGGGCTCAAGAATGCTGGAGGAAGTTTCAGCAGAATGATAGCCAAGGTCCTTCATTCCCAGATAGGCAGAAATGTGCTAACATACGTTGATGATATCATAGTAAAAAGCACGAAGCAAGAAAATCATATCACTGATCTGCAAGAAACATTTGCTAATTTCAGGCAAGCTGGCCTGAAATTAAATCCTGAAAATTGTGTCTTTGGAGTAAAGAAGGGTAAGTTCCTTGGCTGTCTAGTTTCAATGAAGGGGATTGAAGCTAACCCAAGCAAGATCAAAGCTATCCTTCGAATGGAACCGCCAAGCACAAAGAAGGGGGCCCAACGGTTGGCAGGAAGACTGGCTTCATTGAATAGATTTATATCTAGATCAGCAGAAAGAAACTTGCCATTCTTTGAAATACTAAAGTCGGCCGAAGTCTTTCAATGGGGCTCAGCTCAACAGAAAGCCTTCGAAGAGCTGAAGCAATACTTGATTGATCTAACAACATTAACTCCACCCACGCCAGGGGCTCCGTTACTATTGTATGTGGTAGCTTCGCACTCTGCAGTGAGTGCGGTGCTTGTGCAGGAGAAACTGGAAGGACAAATTAAAAAGCAAGCCCCAGTGTACTTTGTCTCCGAAGTTCTAAGTTTATCAAAGGAAAACTATACAGAATTGGAGAAGGTGTTGTATGCTGTTTTAATGGCCTCCAGGAAGCTTCAGCATTATTTTCAAGCATTCCATATAATTGTTCCTTCATCACAGCCTCTGAAGGATATTATGAGAAACAGAGAAGCTACTTGAAGGATTGGAAAGTGGGTTGCGGAACTCAACGAATTCAGCATTGATTATGTGCATAGATCCTCAATTCAGTCTCAGGCGTCAGCAGACTTCATCGCTGACTGGACGCCAGGGGCTCAGGAAGAAGAAGCAAATAAAGATGCCGAAGCTTGGACAATGTTCTGTGATGGTTCTTGGGGAACCTTCGGAGCAGGTGCGACTGCTGTCTTAGTTGCACCTTCCAAAGTCAGAACATGCTATGCAATAAGGCTTGATTTCAGCTGTACACATAATATTGCCGAATACGAAGCTTTACTTTTGGGGCTTTGGAAGTTAAAGGCGATGGGAATAAGAAGGGCAGTCCTTAAAACCGACTCTCAAGTTATTTCTGGTCATGTTGATAAAAGTTGCAAGGCAAGAGATCCGAAGCTTGAGAAATACCTGGACACAGTTCGAAGGCTTGAAGCTTCTCTCGAAGGATTTTCTGTTAAGAATATTCCACGAGGAGAAAAATGAGCATGCTGATCTGCTAGCCAAGTCAGTGGCACAGGGGCTGCCTCTACCTTCGGAAGTATTTTTTGAGACAATAAGAGCACCTTTGGTGGAACTTCTCGAAAGAGCAGTGCTCACTATATCTCCTGTCCATAGTGAAGATTGGAGGACTGAGATTATATCTTTCCTCCAAGGTAACTGTCTCTCGGATGATGAGGTTTATAACAAAAGAATGGAAGCAAGAACAAGACCATATGTCATAATAGAAGGGGAGTTATATAAACATGGAGTTTGTTCCCCACTTCTCAAGTGCTTGTCCAGAACCGAAGGTATAGAACTGATGAAGGAGATACATGCAGGATTGTGTGGATCCCATATTGGGTCCAGACCTCTTCTGGGAAAGGTTTTTCGACAAGGATTCTATTGGCCAAAGGCAGCTTTGGATGCAGCAGATTTGGTTCAAAAGTGCGAAAATTGCCAAAAATGTGCAAGAGATCAGAAGCAACCTTCGTCATTGACTCAACTGATACAACCAACCTGGCCATTGCAAAGATGGGGCCTGGATTTACTAGGTCCACTTCCACCAGCGCAGGGCAACTTGAGATATGTCGTGGTGGCGGTAGAATATTTTTCTAAGTGGATCGAAGCAAAGCCTTTGGCGACAATAACTTCGGCTACAGTCCAGAAATTTTCTGGCAAAATATTGTTTGTCGCTTCGGCATGCCGAAGGCTATAACTATGGACAATGGAACACAATTTGATGCTGAAACGTTCAAGGATTTCTATGACCAAATTGGCACGAAGATTCATTTTGCATCAGTAAGGCACTCGGAGTCAAATGGGTTGGTCAAAAGAGCAAATGACATTATAATGATGGGAATAATGAAGCTAATCTTTAATCAGCCCAGAGGAAAGTGTCCAGATGAGTTGATTAAAGTGGTGTGGAGCCACAATACAACTATATCAAGATCAACAGGTTTTACACCGTTCAAATTATTATTTGGTGATGAAGCCATAACCCCAGAAGAAGCTAAAGCAGGATCAATAAGAATAACAGATTCGGCAGAAGAAGAAGCTGATTATCACGTAGCAAAAGATACTATAGAAGGGACCCGACTTCAAGCTGTGGAGAATATTAATAAATATCAAGCCGAAACAATAAAATGGCGTGATAGAAACGTTCGATTGAAAGACATTAAGCCTGGACATTTGGTGCTTCGGAGAGTAGTCAACCCTGACACAGTAGGCAAGCTTCAGCTGAAGTGGGAAGGACCCTTTCTGGTAGTATCTTCGTCAAGACCCGGTTCTTACAGATTAAAGGACATGGACGGCAACGACATTCCTAGATCTTGGAATGCGGATGAGCTTCGATGGTATTATGTATAAATGTAATCTTTTTCATTTTTCCTATGGCACCCTTTTCCTTTTCGAAGGGGGAGAAAGGTTTTTAATGGGGCCATAGTTTGTAATTTTTCCTTTCTTATTCAGCTCTACGAGAGAAAAATCCCCCAAAATATGTAAATGTAAAATCTGAGCATGCACCATCGAGTGCAGAGAGAAAAAAAACAAGGAGAAGCTCGAAAGTCGTCCCTAAGGGGATGCAGAGCATGACGAAGCTACAGAAAGCCGTTCCTAAGGGAGCGCAGTGTAAGTTTTCTGCTCAAAAGTCGTTCCTAAGGGAATGCAGAGCCAAATACCACCGAAATATAAGGCGAAGCGCGAAAAGTCAACGCGAATAACGCCGAAATAGAAGGCGAAGAAGTTCAAAAGACGTCCCTAAGGGGATGCAGAACTTACACCGAAAAATAAGCGGTGCAGCCGAAAAATAAATGGCAAAGAGACTTCAGTCATTCCCAAGAGGATGAAGGTTATGGATGTGGCTTCGTATGTGTGTTTTCGGGCCTTCATTTGCACAATACATTACATCATACATTGCATTCATAAACATTCATTTAGACATACACAGGATCATCATCATATCATACAGATACAGACAGTTGCTTCGGCTCTAAGGATACAGCTTCGGAAGCAGATTTATGCTTCGATTGTGTACGAAAAGAAGGGAAGGTGTTTTTCGCCTTCGGCTCAAAAAATACAAGTTTTGTCCACATCAAAGCACTTCATACATTGACAGAAAGGTAAAAATATATTACAAGGTATGAACAAATTTACAGAGTAGAATCTGATTCTCAAATTACAATATTCTTTACAAAGGATAATACAAGAGTTTTCCTAGAGTTTTTTTTCACAGCTAGGCTTTCGACTTCATCATCATCTGTTAAGCTTCGGATCGTCTGCTAAGCTTCGGCTCAATGCTCCTCGGCTTCGTCATCCTGTACATATTAAAGCATTATAAGGTAAATTCAAGTTTCAAGGAAAATGTGAGCACAAGGTATGAGTTTATTACCGGTTTAAGGTGACTTCGAGCTTCATCACCAGCGAAGTTCCGCCTGCCCTTTGCCCAGATTTGAGTAATGAATCTGTTTCCGATGCTTCGAGCCAGGCCGGGGATATCATCCAAGTCTGCTGGTGACAGGCTGAAGTTTGGTCTGTTTACGATATTTCCATGTGTGCAGCCAGCCTTCATGAAAGCGACAGTCGTGCCTCGAGAAGCTAGCAAGGCACAAAAGTCACCATGCCCAGCTATAATTTCGTCGAGAGCATCAACCTCACCTTCGATATGATTAAATGTGCCCGGCAGATCTTCAACTGAAGGTTTAAATTTTTCGGAGCTGGCTCCAACCGAGTTAAAGACTCGTTTCAACCGTGGGATGCACCGGGTGCCGAAGCCTAGGCATTTTTCTTGCAGATCCTTGAGTGATTTCTGTATATTTGAACTTTTTTCAGCTTCGGCTTCGAGTTTTGTTTTGAAATCTTTTTTCTCTTGCTCGAAGCTTTCTGACTTTGAGAGGAGTTCACTATTCAATTTTGCAATTTTGGCTTCATCTTCTGCCAATAAACCCTCCATTGTTTGAAGTTCGAAATCTTTCTTTTCAAGAGCAGCTGCATGATCTTTTATTTTGCTATCTAAATCTTCAATTATAACCTCATGTTTTTGTCTTTAAGGTCCTGTTGCATCTTCAAAGCCTTACTTAATAGCATACTCTGTGCAAAAACAACCTTCGTCAGAAAACTCCTTCATCCTTAAAACAATGAAAAGCCAAAGAAAAGTTTTTACCTTGAAATTAGAATAGAACAAACTACCAACGATATGCTGTCGTTGGTAGCGGCTGATATCGGCCTCAAGCTTCGGGAAACCAATCCTCTTCGACAAAGTACTGATAACCTTCGCTCCAGTTTGGTCTCAGAGGCAACCTAAGCTTTCATCGTCAATGCCGCCGAAGAGCAGCGCTCCTGGTTTGTAACCACAAGATATAGCATACTCTTTCAAGTCTTCCTTTTCAGCTTCAGATAACTCTTGACCAATTATGTTTTGGAAATCGAAGTCCTTTTCCTCCAAAGTATCTTCGGCTTTCTCCTTTTCTTTTCCAGGCACTGTGGCCAGGGTCTCTTCGGCGGCTGTAGCAGCTTCTTCCGCAGCCATATTCAGAAGCATTTTATCAATATCAGAAAATGTGCTCTCTAAATTTGTATCTTCGGCCGTTGAAGCTTCGGCAGTCCCAGCTTCGGTGGGTGCAGCTTCGGCAGCAGTAGCGCTCTCGACAGCTGGTGTTTTTGAAGCCGAGGCCAGCGGTGGTGTTTCTTCAATGGCTTCAATCACAGTAATAATCCTCCGTTTTTTCGGCCCAGCAGGCTTCTTCGCTGCCGAGGGCTCCTTTTTCTTCTGTAAAAGCTTCGTCAGATGTGGCCCCAGTGGACTTAGCTTGATAGGCAAAGATTTAGTCATTACCTTTAGAATTTCTTCCACGTCAGCATCAGAAGGTGTTGAAGGAGTCTCTTCCTCTATATCAGTCGCTTTTTGCTTCGGAGCCGCAATTTTCCTTTTCTTTGGAGCAACTACCTTCGGCTCAGGGCTCGATTTTCTCCTCTTCAGAATTTCTTCATCTTCTTTCACCATTCTAGCAGCTTGTCTGCCCAGAATGCTAACAGTTCTTTTTCTTTTTTGCCCTTCGGTGCCCTTGTTCAATCGCTCATAGTTAGGATATTCAAAGTTCAAGGCATCCATCACCCGATTCAACCTTCGCTTCGGTCGGGTGCCGAAGGCTGCAGTCATCAATTGATCTTCTTTTTTCGTATAATTTCCCAGGATTTTGTTGTAGATAACTTCAATTATGTCCAACCATTCTTGGCAGGGTTCTTTGAAGTGTTTCTTGAACTTAAAATGATAGGGCAGCCGAACGAGTTCATTCTTCTTCTTCTCACCTTTAAGCTTCGGCATACCCCACTCCTTTAGCGTTGGGAATACCCTGTTGGCTAGGTATTCTTGAACTAAATCCGTAGTACCAATATGTTCAGATACAACTCTAAATTTGCCCACAGCATCTGGGCATGGTTCCCCCGGCGTCATATTGCACTGAGGCCTAGTTAACTCGAAGGTTAGCTCCAGCGGGCTCTAAACTAGCTTCTCCTTTTTCTCATCAATCTTAACATAGAACCATTCAGTCTTCCAACCAGTTGGCCACTTGGTACGGTAGCTGACCACCAGTGTCTTCATGTCTTTGCGGTATGCAAAATTATAACAGCCAAAATTCTCATGCAATCCATCTTCTCTAGCCTTCGTCTGATAGTGAAGTTCATGCACCCGGCAGAAGGCTTCGGCAAGTGGCTCCACTCCTTGGCTTCGAAGAGCCCAGATAAAAACGTTGAGCCTAACGATATCATTAGGAGTCAGCTGATGAAGAAAAATCTCAAAATTTTCCAAAACATCTGCAATCATCCCGTGTAGAGGAAACCTCAACCCTGCTTTGAAGAAACTCTTAAAAACTACCACTTCATCATTTTCTGGTTTCGGGATGGTCTATCCCCCGCCAAAGCAAATCAACTTCTTCTCGGCTTCCCCGAAGTAGCCTAGCTTTGTCATCATGGGCATATCAGCTTCAGAGACAGCCGACTTCCCAAAATCCAAATGGCTGGGCATGGATGGCATAGCGGTGTTATAATCAATCTCTTCTTCACCAGTATCGCCCTCTTCAATATCTGCCTGCTCGGCTTCAGTAGCAGGTGCACCTTCGTCAGAAGCGCCCTCCGTCGCAACCAGTCCCGACCGCCTCATAACTTTGGAGATTGGAGCAGTTTCAGCAGCTTCGGTTTCCTCTCTGTCGCGTGTAACCCTAGCTGTTGAGCGCACCCTGGCCATTTGATGCTGATTTTTTTGCGTTTTGACAAAGTTGATTTTTTATCTTTGCCGAAGCTCCCTCTTGTCACGAAGCTAGAGCAAAGCGATCCTTTGATTGAGAATACCATGAATAAGCTTCAGCTGTGGTCAAATTTTTCGGCAGCACAACAGTGCAATAGCAGTAAATGCTGTGGTAACTTCACACCTACCCGTCTGTTTATATAGTGTTGCAGGCGGGAAGGTGAATCGTCAAGCCGCTGGCACCCGCTGAACAGTCACCCGCACTCACTGAACGGTAGACCATAGTGCCCAAGAAGGTGAATCACCAGATCGCGCGTACCCGTTATATGGTGGGACCACCTTTCACTCAGAATATTTAAATTGTTTCTCGACAACAAGCTAAGGGAAGGTGTTTTTGGACCTTCGACATTCCGAAGCCTGAGAGAATTTTTCACGGGTCGAGCTCGTTACGAAAAACGATCTGGCACCGTGAAGGGGCTACTGTTGGGGGTCTGCTTCGTCGCCGAAGGTCCCATAAGAAGAAACACCTTCGGAAGATTTACACAAAGCCAAAGCAATCAATCAGAGAGCTTCGGAGTATATTTCCAGATGCACCGACTTAAAGATAAAATGACCAATGGGACCATGATAGCTTGTATTATGATTATAATCATTTGTAAAGGGCATGAATGTAATTTCTCACAGGCTGCGTCCTGTGCCTATAAATAGATGAACAGTACCCCTGTACTGTTCACGCTATCTGGTATTCACTCGTGCACAACGCTCGGATTTTCGTCTTCTGTCAAGCCGAAGGTACAAATGTAATTAAATATTGCCTTTAGATTTATCCAAGTTTATATAATGAAGATATGTGAATGATGTTATATGATTATTCATATTATCTTTCATGTTTCACATGCTTTGTCTTTCATTAACGTATGCCGTAATGATGAAGGTACGTCCTTCATGACCTTCGTCCGAAGATCGTTATATCCTAAGGGAAATAATGCTTCGAAGGACGAAGGACATTAACATTAATACTTTGTGTTGCCTTGTTCTTAACTCATAGCATTTGAGAACAAGTCCCCAACAACCCCCAATGTAATTATTCTAGATCCATGTTTTGAGTCTTTACTAGAACATCATGGGATGAATTAAAACAATACATAGATGAGTCTATGAGGGGATTAGCTCATTCATATGAAAAATATGTTATTCCAAGTTTTACTTCATTTGAACCTAACATGAAGGCACCCACACATGACAAATCGACAATGAATGGGTCATCACCAACTTGGACACCATATGGTATACCGATGAACACATTCATATCGCAACCACACATGTCACTCCCAGGTACACAACCGGCTCTGGGCACAGCTGGACCGTTTGAACCTAATCTCGAACCGTCCAACCATATCATGGACCGTTTTACACCTTTCGTCGGACCATCCGGCCCTACATAGACTTATGTGCATGCCACCCAAGCAGCGCCATATGCGGACAGACATGCCATGTATAACCTCGGCTCATTCGGCCCGGTCGCAGACCATCTAGCCCCTCACGTCGGACCATCTGGATATGTGTATGCACAATAGGGGGCTGCACAATATGCACAGTTTTCACACCCATCTCAGCAACATTACACCATCCCACCTAGGGCACATTATAGCCATGTCACAGCACCTCATGCACACATGGTCGAATATTCTTCGGCTGCCAGAGGGCTTGAGAGATACATGGTAGGAAGGAGTGGCGATAGTAGGACACCAAATACACATTTTGAGCGTTCCTGGGAGGAAGGCCGTCATAATAATATCCACCCACCTAAAGTTTTCATTCCCAAACTTAGTGGATGGTCACCAGATGTAGTAGAGAAAATTAGGGAAGAAGTAGCCAGGATGTTTAGGGACACACTAGGTGTTAGTGTGTCGAGCATGGGACATGCATATTGGAAGCCTTATTTATGATCACCGATTTGATATTGTGCCATATCCGCAGGGAAGTAGCCGGTGAATGCGGGAGGAGCACACGTGAGCACATAGACTAGTTCCTAGCAGACTAGGGAAACTGGCTGATAGGGAAGCCTTCCACGTCCGCCTATTCTCATTGTCCCTAATTGGTACCACATTGGCATGGTATGCAACCTTGCCGCCTAATTCTATTTACTCTTGGTGGAACTAGAACACAAATTTCATGAGCACTTTTTCTCAGGAGAACATGAGTTAGAGCTAGTTGACTTAGCCTCACTAAGACAAGGGCGTGAGGAATCGATTAATGATTACATCTCGAGATTTTGAGATACTAGAAGTCGATGCTTCTAGGTCCAGGTTGCTGATAAGCAACTAGTCAGATTAGCATTCAGTGGGTTGCGATCATATTTGAAATAAAATATAGATGGTACCTAGTTTTTTATATTGACCCAGTTACACCAACAAGCTTTGGCTTGTGAAAGCCAAAGTAAGGATGCGCCTAAAGCGGCTCGTCACAATGTCCATGTAGTGGATTGTGACCAAAGTAGCTCGGATGACGAGCTGCAGGAGGTATATGCTACAGAATTAGTTTGGCCAAAGAAGGCCAAATCTCTAGACTGTTTCTCTTTACAGCTAGCTACGAAGAATCGACAAGAGGAGGTTAAATTTAACTTTAATGTTGTCAAATATGATAAAATATTTGATGAATTACTCAAAAGTGGCAATATTAAAATGACTCATACCATTCGATCTGTTGATGAACTAAACATGCACACTTATTGTAAGTGGCTTAACTCATTCTCTCACGCCACTAATGATTGTAATGTGTTTCGTTGGTAGGTACAATCAGCCATTAATGAGAGTCGGTTGAATTTCCAAGAGATGCAGCTTGACAAACAACCTTTCTCTGTCAACCTAATATACTTAATGGTAAAAAAGTCTTGGTTCGGCCTTGTTGGGGACTTGTTCTCAAATGCTATGAGTTAAGAACAAGGCAACACAAAATGTTAATGGTTAAAGACCTTCGTCCTTTGAAGCATTATCTCCCTAAGGATATAATGATCTTAAGACGAAGGTTATGAAGGACATACCTTCATCATCTCAGCATATAATAATGAAAGTAGAGGAGCATATGAAACATGGACGATAATGTGAGCAATTATCTTGAATTGTCAGATTATTTATATTTTTATTATCTCATCATGTACAAAAAATTAATAACAATGAATTACATTTATACCTTCGGCTTGACAGAAGGTATAAGTCCAAGAGTGACGTGCAAGCAAATACCAGTCAGCGTGAACAATATTGGGGTACTGTTCATCTATTTATAGGCACGGGACGTAGCCCAAACAAAATTACATTTGTATCCTTGATAACTAATCATAACCAAAACACAAATTTTCATGGACTAAACAGTCTTTTACTCTTTAAGTTGGTGCTGCCCTTCGTCTCAAGGCGTTGTCATGCCGAAGCTCCCTAAATTATAGCTTTGGCTTGTACCTTCATGTTGTGTTAGTTCGCATATCACACTGCCGAAGATGTTTTTGCTTGGAGGACCTTCGGCGAAGAAGAAGACCCCCAACAGTAGCCCCTTCGCGGTGCTAGATCGTTTTTCGTAATGAGCTCGATCCGCGAAAAATCTTAAAGGCTTCAGAATGACGAAGGTCCGAAAAACACCTTCCCTGAGCTCGTTGCCGAGAAACGATTAAAATATTCCAAGCGTCGGGTGGTCCACCGCTTAGCGGATACGAGCGATCTGGCGATTCACCTTCCAGGCGCCGAGTGGTCCACCATTTAGTGGGTGCGGGCGATTTGGCGGTTCACCTTCCCACCTGCAGCACTATATAAACAGACGGGTTGGTGTAGAGTTATCACAACACTCATTGCCATTGCACTGTTGTGCTGTTAAAAAATTTAACCATAGCCGAAGCTTTTTCACTGCGCTCTCAAGCGAACACCATCATTTAGAGTTAACTTTGTCAAAAGAGAGAGCTTTGTCAAAACTGCAAAAAAGAAACATCAACTTTGTAAAAACCGCAAAAAATCCATCAGATGGCCAGGGTACGTTCGACTGCAAGGTTGACTCGAGAAGGAGGGGAGACCGAGGCCACCGAGATAGCTCCAATTTCCGAAGTCATGAGACAGTTAGGTCTAGTTGTGACAGAGGGAACTACTGACGAAGGTGCCCCCGTTACCGAAGCTGAACAGACCATTGCTGAAGAAGAAGATGTTGAAGAGGACGAAGAAGATTATAGTATTTTGATCCCATCAAAACCGAGCCATCTAGATTTTGAAAAGTCTATTGTATATGAAGCTGACATGCCGATGATGATGAAGCTTGGCTACTTTGGCGAAGCTGAAAGGAAACTTGTTCGATTTGCCGGAGAAGAAACCACCCCAGTGCCGAAGGATGATGAAGTGGTGGTCTTCAAGAGTTTTTTCAGAGCAGGACTCCGACTTCCTCTGAATGAGATGATAGGGGAAGTCTTGAGAAATTTCGAAATATATCTTCATCAACTGACCCCTAACGCCATTGTTAGGCTTATTGTCTTCATTTGGGCCCTCCGAAGCCAAGGGATGAGCCCAGATGCCGAAGTATTCTGCCGAGTGCATGAGTTGCATTACCAAACGAAGGCCAGGGCAGACGGTCTGCATGAAAATTTTGGTTGCTACAATTTTGTATATCGCAAGGATACGAAGGCTCCAGTTCTTAGCTACCGCACCAAATGGCCAACCAGCTGGAAAGGTGAATGGTTTTATATCAAGGCCGATGAGAAGAAGAGGGGAAAACTGATGACGATGGTCATGTGCCCGTTGACTTTAAGCTTCGGAATGACCAGACCCCTGTGCAACATGCAGCTAGGGTCAGCATGCCAGCTGGCCAAGGTAGAATTCAGGGTAGTGGCTGAACAGATCAACACCAGGGACTTGGTGCAGGAATACCTAGCCAACCAGATGTACCCAACATCCAGTGATTGGGTGATGCCGAAGATGAAGGGAACAAAGAAAAAATATGAACTCGTTCAATTACCTTATCGCTTCAAATTTGAAAAACAGTTCAAGCAACCTTGCCAAGAATGACTGGAAATGATTGAAACTATGTGTAATGAGATTTTGGGGAACTACACCAAAAAAGAAGACCAATTAATGACAGCAGCCTTCGGCACCCGGCCAAAATGAAGGTTAAATCGGGTAATGGACGCTCTAAAATTTGAATACCCTGATTACGAGCAACTCAACAAGGGTGCCGAAGGGACGAAAAGAAAAAAGATTGTTAGTGTTCTGAGCAGACAAGCTGCCAGAATGGTGAAGGAAGATGAGAAAATTTTAAAGAAGAGAAAATCCAGTCCTGAGCCGAAGGTGGCGGCTTTGAAGAAAAGAAAAGCTGCTACTCCAGAGCCGAAGGTGACAGAGGTGGAAGAGGAAACTCCTTCAACACCTCCTATTGCCGAAGTAGAAGACATTTTAAAGGTAATGAGTGAATCTTTACCTATCAAGCTGCTAAGCCTCTGGGACCGGAACTAACGAAGCTTTTACAGAAGAAGGACGAGCCCTCAACTGCAAAAAAGGTGGATGGGCAGAAAAAGCGAAGGATCGGCACTGTAATGCAAGCCATTGAACGGACACCACCATCGGCCCCAGCCACTACCGAAGCAAACATTTCTATCGAAGCTACAACTGCCAACTTGGAGGTCACCCTATCTGGAATTGATAAATTGATATTGGGTATGCCTACAGAAGAAACAGCTACGACTGCAGAGCAGGTCATGGCCCCAGCGCCTGAGAAAGGGAAGAAAATTGCCGATGCTATTTTGGAAGAAAAAGGTTTCGACCTTCAGAACCTGGTCGGACAAGAACTATTTGAGGCCGAAAAGAAGGGGCTAATGGAATATGGCATTTCCTTTGGCTACCAGCCAGGAGCCATGCTCTTTGGTGGAATCGATGAAGAAGCCTTAGGATGCGTTCGCGACCGTACTGGGGCGAAGGTAATCGTCACTCTATCGAAGAGTGTCGGTTTTTCGAAGCTCGAAGCCGATATAAGCAGCTACCGACGACAACATATCGTCGGTAGTTTGTTTTATTCCAACTTTAAGGTAAAATTCTTGTGATGAAGCAAAATTTTACTTTTTATTTTTTGTGACGAAGCAAGTTTGCTGATGAAGGTTTATTTGTATAGAGTATGCTACTGAGCAAAGCGCTGCAAATGAAACAAGACCTTGAGGATAAAAAGAACAAAATTATAATCTAGGGTTTAGAGAACAAAATTAAAGAATACAAAGCTTATCTTGAAAAGAAAGATTTCCTACTCCAAGCAATGGAAGGTTCCCTTGCAGAAGCGCAAACCGAAAATGCTAGATTAAACAGGGAACTCCAAAAATCAGAGGGCTTCGAACAAGAAAGAAAAAACTTGCATACAAAATACGAAGCTGAAGCTGTCGAAAATACAAAGTTACAGCAATCTTTGAAAGAGCTTCGGAACATGTGTCTGGGTTTTGGCAGCCGTTGCGTACAATGGTTGAAGAAGGTTTTCAACTCAGTTGGAACCAGCGCTGAAAAGTTTACTCCTTCGGCTGAAAACATATCAAGCACATTTGAACACATTGAAGGCGAAGTCGAGGCGCTTGACGAAGTAATAGCGGGGCACGGTGACTTTTGTGCCCTGCTAGCTTCTCGCGGCACAGCTGCAACATTTCTGAAAGCTGGCTGTACGCACGGGAAGATTGTCAATAGACCAACTTTCAGTCTATCTTCAACGGATTTGGTTGACATTCCCAGCGAGGCCCGAATCATAGGGAGCAGATTTATAACACAAATTTGGGCGAAGGGTGGTCGGGATTTGGCTGGTGACGAGGCCTGAAGCTTGCTTAAGCCGGTATGAAACTTATACCTGTTGCTTACCTTTTCTTGTGATTACTTTTTACCTTATACGGCTTTGTTGTGTGTAGGGTGATGCCGAAGATTAATAATCCGAAGCAGATTCCGAAGGCCGCTGAAGCTGTTTTTAGGCCTGCCTGCGTAGATCTTTTAGAGGCATTTGTATTATCTCTGTAAAAGACATTGTAATCGAGAATTGAACATTACTCTGTATATTTGTCCATACCTTGTAATATATTTTTACCTTTTCTTCCATGTGTAAATTGCTTTGCTGTGGACGAAACTTGTATCTTTTGAGCCGAAGGCGAAAAACACTTTCCCTTCTTTTCGTACACAACGAAGCACATCTTTGCTTCTTCATGCTCATCGAAGCATTGTTATCAAAGCTGAAGTATCTGTTTGTGCTTTATGTTATGATGATGATGATCCTACGAATGTCTACATGAATGTATATGAATGCAATGAATGATGTAATGTGCAAATGAATGTCCCAAACACACACGAAACCATATCCAGACTCTGCATCCCCTTAGGAACGACTTTTGAGTCTTAAGCTCTGCATCCCCTTAGGAACGACTTTTGAGCTTCTTCACCTTCTATTTCGGTGGCATTTAAGTTCTACATCCCCTTAGGAATGACTTTTGAACTTCTTCACCTTCTATTTCGGTGGTATTTGGCTCTGCATTCCCTTTGGAATGACTTTTGAGCAGAAAACTTACTCTGCGCTCCCTTAGGAACAACTTTTTTGCAGCTTCATCATGCTTTTGGCTCTGCATTCCCTTAGGAACGACTTTTGAGCAGAAAACTTATGCTGCGCTCCCTTAGGAAGAACGTTTTGTAGCTTCGTCATGCTCTGCATCCCCTTGGGGACGTCTTTTGAGCTTCTCCCTATTTTTCTTTTTGCACTCGATGGTGCATGCTCAGATTTTACATATTACATCTTTTGGGGGATTCTGCCCTCGTAGGGCTAAATAAGAATGAAAAATTACAAACTATGGCCCCATTAAAAACCTTTCTCCCCTCTTGAAAGGAAAAGGGTGCCATAGAAAAAATGAAAAAAGATTACATCATATTACACATAGTATCGCCGAAGCTCATTCGCATTCCAAGATTTGGGTATGTCGTTGCTGTCCATATCATTCAATCTATAAGAACCGGGCCTTGACGAAGATACTACCAGAAAAGGACCTTCCCACTTCAGTTGCAACTTGCCCACTTTGTCTGAGTTGGCCACTCTCCGAAGCACCAGATGCCTTGGGTTGATATTTTTCAACCAAACTTTTCTGTCACGCCATTTTATTATTTCGGCCTGATACTTATTGATATGCTCTATAGCCTGAAGTTTGGTCCCTTCTATAGTATCTTTTGTTACTTGATAGTCAGCTTCGTATTCTACTGAAGCTATTATTCTTATTGACCCTGTTTTTGCTTCTTTCGGAGTTATTGCTTCGTCACCAAATAGGAGCTTAAAGGGTGTAAATCCTGTTGACCTTGACGCAGTTGTATTGTGGCTCCACACCACTTTAATCAGCTCGTCTGGCCACTTTCCTCTGGACTGGTTGAAGATTAGCTTCATTATTCCTGTCATTATAATACCATTTGCTCTTTCTACCAGCCCATTTGACTTTGGATGCCTAACTGATGCAAAATGGATCTTCGTACCAATTTGGTCACAAAAATCTTTGAATGCTTCGGCATCAAATTGTGTACCATTGTCCACGGTTATTGCCATCGGCACACCGAAGCGATAAACAATATTTTGCCAGAAGAATTTTTGGACCGTGACCAAAGTTATTGTAGCTAAGGGCTTTGCCTCAATCCATTTGGAAAAATATTCTACTGCCACTACAACATACTTCAAGTTGCCTTGTGCTGGTGGGAGTGGACCCAACAAATCTAAGCCCCATCTTTGCAATGGCCAGGTTGGCTGTATTAGCTGAGTTAGCGACGAAGGTTGCTTCTGGTCTCTTGCGCATTTTTGACAATTTTTGCACTTTTGAACCAGATCTGCTGCATCCGAAGCTGCCTTTGGCCAATAAAATCCTTGCCTAAAAACTTTTCCCAGCAAAGGCATGGAGCCAATGTGAGATCCACACAAACCTGCGTGTATTTCCTTCATTAGTTCTATACCTTTGGTTCTGGATAAACACTTGAGAAGTGGAGAGCACACTCCATGTTTGAATAACTCTCCTTCTATCATGACATGTGGTCTTGTCCTTGCTTCCATTCTTTCATTATAAACTTTGTCATCCGAAAGACAATTACCTTGGAGGAAAGATATGATTTCAGTCCTCCAATCTTCACTATGTACAGGTGATATTGCGAGCACTGCTCTTTCCATAAGTTCAACCGAAGGTGCTTTTATTGTCTCAAAGAATACTTCCGAAGGTAGAGGGAGCCCCTGTGCTGCTGACTTAGCTAGTAGATCTGCATGCTCATTTCCCCTCTTGGAATGTTTTTTTACATAAAAACCCTCGAAAGAGGCCTCCAACCTTCGGACTGTGTCCAAATATTTTTCAAGCTTCGGATCCCTTGCCTTGATGCTTTTGTCTACATGGCCAGAGATAACTTGGGAGTCAGTTTTAAGGATCATCCTTCTAATTCCCATTGCCTTTAGTTTCCGAAGCCCCAACAGAAGGGCTTCTACTTAGCAATGTTATTTGTACAACTAAAATCTAGTCTTGTTGCATAGCATGTTCTGACTTTAGAGGGCGCTACTAGGACAGCAGCAGCTCCTGCGCCGAAGGTTCCTTAAGAACCATCACAGAAGATTGTCTAGGATTCGGCGTCTTATGTTACTTCTTCCTGAGCCCCTGGCGTCCAATCAGTGATGAAATCCGCTAACGCCTGGGACTGAATTGAGGACATGTGTACATAGTCAATAGAAAATTCATTGAGCTCGGCAGCCCATTTTCTGATCCTCCCAGTAGCTTCTCTATTCCTCATTATGTCTTTCAACGGTTGCGACGAAGGAACAATTATATGATATGCTTGAAAGTAATGCCGAAGCTTCCTGGAGGCTATCAACACAACATATAGCACCTTCTCCAATTCTGTATAATTTTTCTTTAATAAGCTTAGAACTTCGGAGACAAAATATATTGGTGCTTGTTTTTTGACCTGGCCATCTTGCTTCTCCTGTACAAGCGCTGCACTGACTGCAGAGTGAGAGGCTGCTACATATAGGAGCAATGGAGCCCCTGGCGAAGGTGGAGTTAGAGTTGTCAAGTCGATCAAGTATTGCTTTAACTCTTCGAAAGCCCTTTGCTGAGCCGGACCCCACTAGAAAACTTCGGCTGACTTCACTATTTCAAAGAATGGTAGATTCCTTTCTGCTGATATGGATATAAATATATTTAACGATGCCAACCTCCCTGCCTACCTTTGAGCCCCCTTCTTTGTATTTGGCGGCTCCATCCGAAGGATAGCTTCAATCTTATTTGGGTTAGCTTCGATTCCCTTCGTTGATACTAGACAACCAAGGAACTTGCCCTTCTTTACTCCAAAAACACACTTTTCTGGATTTAATTTCAGACTAGCTTGCCTAAAATTGGCAAATGTCTTCTGCAGGTCAGCAATATGATTCTCTTGCTTCGTGCTCTTTACAATGATGTCATCAACATAAGTCAACACATTCCTGCCTATTTGAGAGTGAAGGACCTTGGCTGTCATTCTGCAGAAGCTTCCTCCAGCATTCTTGAGCCCCTTAGGCATCCAAAGGTAGCAATAAGTGCCACTAGGAGTTATGAAGCTAGTCTTCAGCTCATCTTCCTTCTTCATCCAAATTTGATGATAGCCTGAGTAGCAGTCCAGTAAACTCATGAGCTCCGAAGAAGCTGCTGCATCTAAAAGGGAATCTATTCTTGGTGATGGGAACTCATTCTTTGGGCATGCTTTGTTGAGATCTGTGAAATCAATACACATTCTCCATTTGCCATTAGCCTTATTCACCATATCAGTGTTAGCTAGCCATTCTGGATATGTTACTTCTCTTATAACACTAGCACTGAGAAGTCTCTTTACTTCATTTCGAGCACCTTCAGCTTTATCATCAGACATCTTCCAAAGTCTTTGTTTCCTATGCTTGAAAGAAGGATCCACATTAAGTGAGTGCTCGATGACATCTCTGTTGACACCACAAAGATCGTTGGCTATCCAAGCTAAGACATCTTTGTTGTTAAATAAAAACCTTATTAGGGTTTTTCTTGCTCATAAGATAACTGAGATCCCAGCAGTACCCTTTGATCTACTATATCTTCACGTAGGAGCATAGGCTTCGGCTGATCTGCCGAAGCAGCCTTCTCTCTTTTGTGCTTATGCTGTTGACAAGCTTCGGCTCCATCTATGTTATGGATTGCCTTTGAATCTGTCCAACTCCCTTCGGTCCTTCTGGCAGCTTCTTGACTTCCATGGATGGCAATGGGCCCTTGTTCCGAAGGTATCTTCATGCATAAGTATGCTGGATGGATGAAGTATTGCTTCAAAGGCATTAAGTGTTCCTCGACCAATGATTGCATTGTATGGGTATTCCATGGCGACAATGTCAAAAACAACTTGCTCAGTTCTTGTGTTGTGGACATAACCAAAGGTAACTGACATTGTGATTTTGCCAAGTGCCACAATCTATCGTCCTCCGAAGCCACAAAGAGGGTGTGTAGCATCACGAATCTTGTCCTCTGGCTCTTGCATGTGCCTGAAAGCCTTTGCAAATATAATGTCCGCTGCACTGCCTATGTCAACCAGAACATTATGGACCAGAAATCCATTGATGACACAAGATATGACCATAGCATCATTGTGAGGATAGTCTTTTAGCTGAAGATCCTCCTGGGAGAAGGTGATTGGGATGTGGGACCACTTGAACCCGATGAAGGGTCCTTGCACCCCAACATGCTTCACTCTTGTCTGCGCTTCCTTCTTCTGCTTCTTGTTGGCTGGCTCTGAACTTGAACCACCCGTGATTGGGAGCACCAGCTTTGTAACCGAAGGTGCTACAACTTCATTGTTGAACGAAGCCATCAGCTCAACAGTGGAAGTGAGTTCACCGGAGGTGGGCGCTAATGTTGGGGACTTGTTCTCAAATGCTATGAGTTAAGAACAAGGCAACACAAAATGTTAATGGTTAAGGACCTTCATCCTTCGAAGCATTATCTCCCTAAGGATATAATGATCTTCAGACGAAGGTTATGAAGGACATACCTTCATCATCTCAGCATATAATAATGAAAGTAGAGGAGCATATGAAACATGGACAATAATGTGAGCAATTATCTTGAATTGTCAGATTATTTATATTTTTATTATCTCATCATGTACAAAAAATTAATAACAATGAATTACATTTATACCTTCGGCTTGACAGAAGGTGTCAGCGTTTCGACCCCCGGGGGTCCCTGGACCGACGAGTAAATTGTCGCTGCGTGTCCCAGCCCAGATGGGTCGGCGCGAGATGGAGCACAAGGGGGAACGATAAGGGGAACCGCGGCCTCATGTTGTCCTGCGCCCAGGGCGAATGCGCTTGCAGTAGGGGGTTACAAGCGTTCGCGAGGGAGAGAGAGAGAGAGAGAGAGCCTGTGCGTCAGCCCGTCCTTCCACGCGGCCACCCTCTCGTACGAGGGCCCTGGACCTTCCTTTTATAGATGTAAGGAGAGGGTCCAGGTGTACAACAGGGAGCGTAGCAATGTGCTAACGTGTCTAGCAGGGAGGAGCCAGAGTCCTATGTACATGCCAACGTGGCTGTTGGGGAGGTGTTGCTGCCCTGTTCATGTGATGTCGTGGCCGTTGGAGGAGCGCTTGAGCCCTGTGGAAGCACAGCTGTCGGGTGCTGTCGGATCCTTGCTGACGTCTCCTTGCTTCCGTAAGGGGCTGAGAACTGCCGTCGTCATGGAGCACGCGGGGTTCCATCATTACTTGTTTACCGGGGCGAGCCAGATGGGACGCCGGTCTTGTTCCCCGTAGCCTGAGCTAGCTAGGGGTAGGGTAATGATGGGCCCCCCTATGGCGTGGTCGGTCCGAGCCCAAGGTCGGGCGAGGCGGTGATTCCTCCGAGGTCGAGGCTGAGTCCGAGCCCTGGGGTCGGGCGAGGCGGAGTCCGTCGTCCGAGGTCGAGGCTGAGACCGAGCCCTGGGGTCGGGCGAGGCGAAGTCCGTCATCCGAGGTCGAGGCTGAGACCGAGCCCTGGGGTTGGGCGAGGCGGAGTCCATCGTCCGAGGTCGAGGCTAAGTCCGAGCCCTGGGGTCGGGCGAGGCGGAGTCCGTCGTCCGAGGTCGAGGCGGAGTCTGAGCCCTGGGGTCAGGCGAGGCGGAGCTTCCTATGGCGCCCGAGGCTGGACTTGGCTGCTGTCAGTCTCACCCTGGCGGGTGGCACAGCAGTCAGAGCAGGGCAGGCGGCGCTGTTTTCCTGTCAGGTCAGTCAATGGATGGGCGAAGTGACTGCGGTCACTTTGGCCTTGTCGACTGAGGAGCGTGCGTTAGGATAAGGTGTCAGGCGATCCTTGCATTGAATGCTCCTACGATCCGATCGACTGACGAGGCGATCTGGCCAAGGTTGCTTCTTCGCGAAGCCTGCCCGAGCTGGGCCTCGGGCGAGTCGAAGGTGTGCCCGTCGCTTGAGGGGACCCTCGGGCAAGACGTGAATCCTCCTGGGTCGGCTGTCTTCGCCCGAGGCTGGGCTCGGGCGAGGCGAGATCGTGTCCTTTGAGTGGACGGAGCCTTGACCTGAATTCTGCCCATCAGGCCTTTGCAGCTTTGTGCTGATGGGGGTTACCAGCTGAGATTAGGAGTCTTTGGGGTACCCCTAATTATGGTCCCCGACAGTAGCCCCCGAGCCTCGAAGGGAGTGTTGGTACTCGCTTGAAGGCTTTTGTCAAACTTTTTTGCAAGGGGACCAGCCTTTCTCGGTTGTATTTCGTTCCGGTGGGTGCGCGCGAGCGCACCCGCCGGGTGTAGCCCCCGAGGCCTCGGAGGAGTGGTTTGACTCCTCCGAGGTCTTAGCGCTTTTCGTGACGCCTCGGCCAGTCTGGTTGTTCCCTCATGCGAACTGGTCGTTGCCCGGGTGCATAGTCAGGTTCCGAGTTCTCGGGCTGGTATGTTGACGCTGTCAACGGTTTGGCCGGAGCCGGGTTTGCGAGAGCAGCCCCTGAGCCTCCGCACAGAGAGAGAGGACGGTCAAGGACTGACTCGACTTTTATCATACGCCCCTTCGTCGCCTTTCCGCAAGGAGGGGGGGAAAGCGCCATGTTGCCCTCGGAGGGCGCCGAACATGGTGTCTCCAGTGAGTTGCTAACGGGTGATCCGAGTGGATGCCCGTGCCCCGTTCGATAAGGGTCGGCTAGTGGCCCAGAGGCGCGCTCCAAAAGTACCTGCAGGTGATTTGCCGGACCCAGTCCCGTTTGATAGGGGCCGAGGGCTCGATGCCTCCCTCTGATGGGATTCCATTACACAATCGCTCCTGTTGGTCTCGGAAATGTCCTAGGGTACCTCGGGAGCGTAGCCCGAGCCTCGGCCATGTATCGGAGATACCCAGAGTCATCCCTCGCTCTGCGTGCTCTGAGGCGGCTGTCGAACCCTTCGGGGGGCCAGCCTTCGAACCCCTGATCAGTAGTAGGCGCGGAGCCCGAGTGGCCTGAGGCGGCTGTCGAACTCTTCCGAGGGGCCAGCCTTCGAACCTCTGACCAGTAGTGGGCGCGGAGCCTGAGTGCTCTGAGGCGGCTATCGAACCCTTCCGAGGGGCCAACCTTTGAACCTCTGATCAGTAGGAGGGCTCGAAGCTCGCTTCCTTCGCGGAGAAGGATCCCTTTCGGAGTATCCCCTTTCCCGGTCCCTGTAGCAAGAGAGAGAAAGGGGAAGAGGAAAAGGATACGAAATTGAACGACGTTGCGCACCTTTTTTGACGTGGTCATCATGGCGGAGGTGAAGCGTCGCCCGCTTCGCTTGCCAAAGGTGTCGCTTGCCCTGCCGCAGAGTTAATGCGACGGGACGAGTGGTTGGCGGGGCAGCCATTGTGCGTGCGCGAGCCGTTCGAGGAACGGAACACGGGCGCGTCGTCTTCATGCCGTGGGAGAAGGCTCTCTCGCTGTCCTAGGAGGGGACGTGAGCCTGCAGACGATTTGACCGCTGCTTCCGCCCGCCTGCCGCCGCCATTACTGCCGGCCCACCTTTGGCCTATCGACCGTCGCGCCTTCTCCCGCGGCCGACTGACCCGTGACCGATGTGCTCGGTTGGCACTATTGGGCCATGCGCAGGGTCGCCTCGAGTCGCGGCACCGGTTCCGTAGTCGAGAAGGCGCGGTACTGGCGCAAGTGGCGGTGCAGTTTCTCGCACGTAGTAACCGGCGCGCTGGTTACATGACGTGTGGGCCTGGGCCTCCATGCTGGACGCGTCGAAGTCGAAAGGGTGCATCCCCTTGGTGCAGTTGCATGCCGCCTGCATGGCGGTCCGCCCTTTCGCCCGCTGGTTTAGGCGAAGATGGAGGAGCGCTTGTAACCGCTGGGCAGTTACGGGCTCCGCGAGCGGCGATTTGGCTTCTTCTGTCCTGGGCCAGCTCGCATGACGCGTGGGACCCAGCCCCCGTGTCGTAGGGGGAGGACCTTGGAGCGTGTCGGTGAAGACTTAGTCCGTGACGCCTGAGGACGCTAGTGGGGAGAGTCGCCTTTAAAAAGGGGGCGACCCCCTTGGATGGCAGCCATGCCTTCGCACTCCCCTCATGCATCGCGTCCTTCCACCTTCCGAGCCCCCGGATGGGGAGCGCCCGCGTTGCTTTCGTCTTGCTGTCGTTGGAGGAGCGCAACTTCACGGAAGTTGGTACCTTTCAGCCATCACTCGGCTTCAAGGATTTTCATCAGGCAGCCCGGCTGCATCCCCTCGCCGATGGTCACCCAAGACGGTGACCACCAGTTTGATGGTGGGGAGAAGCAAGCCAGGCTGCGACCCCTGCCCCGCCCTCAGCTTCAAGGATCTTAATCATCCTTGCTGGGGCGGAGGGCGAGCTGAGTCGGAGCTCTACCTCCCGTACGGGCTGGCGGGCCACCTCCTCCTTCAGCATTCAGGGGAGAGGGCGCTCGCCGGCTTAGCGGAAGGGGCAGACTTCGACAATGTGGGGCCGATCGGCCGCAAGCGTCGTCAACTCCAGCATGCCCGGTTCGCTGGCTCAGCTGGCTCTGGCGCAGCTTCTGGTGCCACCTCCCACCGCTGGGCGGGGTGCGGCTATCTGCCCACCGTATAGGCGGCTGTTGCGCCGCGCGCACTGGGGGACCGCCCAAGACGTCGCGCGCTGCTAGGGCGGCGTTCGTGTTCTTGGGTTGTCCTGCCCTTGCTCCGGTATGACGCCTCCGTGCGGAGGTCGGTGCTCGCCTGTCCGGGAGGACCCGAGTGGGGATCTGCCGGTGGGCAGATGGCTGCCGTTGTCAGTGCTGAGGTGGTGGCGGCTGAAGAAGTCCTTGTCGCCAACGAGATCGCCGCCGCCATCTGCGCTCCGGGCCTCCGGCTCTTTGGCTTTGATAGCTTGTCCTCGCCCCTCGAGTGGGGACGTGGGCGAGGGCCTTGTTGCAGCAGCGTCTGCCCTGAGGTCATCGCTGCTGCTGTTTGGCCGCCCGGAGCGGAGGTCGTTGTCGCTGCTGCCGGAGCGGGCGGCGGCGAGCCACCTGGGATTTTGTCGCCCCGCAGGTCCTCCAATATGGGGGTTGTTCGTACCTGCGGGGGTGGAACCGGAGTTCCGTTTGTAATGGCACCTTGAGTGTCGGTGTCTGTTCGTTGTGGCTATCGGGGCCTGAACATCAAGGTATTTGAGCGCAATACCGTGTTTCTTCCTCATTTTGAGCAGCAGGACTCGCCTATCGGCTAGCTGAACCACTTAACAAAGTGTGAGTTGCCCTGTGCGGAAGGTGACGAGTGAGGTATCCGTATCCCGGAGGTGTAGGAGTCCCTCGGCTCGGTCGGCCTTGCCGCCCGAGGCTTCTCTTGCCCAGTTAAAGAAACCCTCGGCCGCGCTGCGATGAGCCAGAGCCAGAGGCAGTGGTGTCAGCATGGACAGAGGCGGAGTTGGCTCGAAAAGAAGACTTCGTCGGCCCAGGAGCAGGTGACTTCCCAGGCCGAGGAGGCGCAGCAGCGGCGGCCGGAGCCTGGCCAGGTCATCCACTGGCGGGACCAACCCTGGAGTCGGGCTGCCGAGGCCATGAGCCGGGCCGGTGTCCTCGGGGGACAGCTGGTTGAGGCTACGGAGCGGCTGATCAAGCCGTCTGCTCGGGCCGGGTTCCTGGAGGAGGCCCTGGCAGCGATGACCCAGGCGTGGTGCTGACATTTTCCTTCGAGGTGGAGATCCTCCGACCGTGTCACCGTCCGAGGCCGGGTCAGATTCCGCCGAAGGTGGAGTCGATGCCGAGGGTGCTGCTGCTCCCCCTACTGATGTCTGATCCTACAGGAACAGTTATATGTAGTGTGCCTATGTTTTTTTGCGGCCGCCGAGGCCCAAACATATCGTCGTCGTGTTGTAAAGCTGTGTTTCTTTTCCCCTTGTTTCGAGTATCCAGACTTGTTCGTCGGTAGCAGAATCGTTTATCCGAGCGAGAGTTACTTTTCACAGAAGGTGATGAGTGAGGTATCCGTATCCTGGAGGCATAGGACTCCCTCGGCTCGGTCGGCCTTGCCGCTTACATGTACTCTTACTCGTCCGTAGGATTCTGTTATCGATATAGTCGAGAAGGCACGAAAAATCGTTTCGGTAGAAAAGCTTTCGAGCATTAAGACTTGTTCGGCCAGCGGAATTGCTTATCCGAGCGTGAGTTACTTATCGCAGAAGGTGATGAGTGAGGTATCCGTATCCCGGAGGTGTAGGAGTCCCTCGGCTCGGTCGGCCTTGCCGCTTATGTGTACTCCGTCGTTTTCAGGATCCCACTGTTGAAGTAGTCGAAAAGCGCGAAAGATGTTCTAGCCGAAAGACTTTTTCCGAAGAAAATTTTGACACAGAGGGGGTTCCCCCCTTCTAGCCCCCGAGGGAGGGTCGGGCTTTGCCGAGGCAAGGCTGACCCTTCCTTGATGGTTAGGCTTTATTTGTGTATGTAAAGGAGGTATATGAACGACTTGAAAACATCTTAAGGGTAGAAGCGACGTAGCTGTTGGATGTTCCAAGCGTTGCTGTAGACCTCGCCTTGACTGTTGGCCAACTTGTATGTTCCGGGCTTCAAAATCTTAGCGATGATGAACGGCCCTTCCCAGTGAAGTGTGAGCTTGTGGCGCCCTCGGGCGTCTTGTCGTAGCCGAAGCACCAAGTCCCCCACCTGGAGGTCTTGGGACTGAACCCCTCGAGCGTGGTAGCGTCACAGGGACTGCTGATACCGCGCAGAGTGTAGTAATGCCATGTCCCGAGCCTCTTCTAGCTGGTCCAATGAGTCTTCTCGTTTGGTCTGGTTGCTTCGGGCGTCGTATGTCCTCGTCTTTGGGGAGCCGTATTCTAAGTCTGTGGGCAAGATAGCCTCGACCCCATAGACTAGAAAAAACGGCGTGTAGCCCGTGGCTCGGCTTGGCGTCATCCTCGGACTCCAGACCACCGAGGGTAGTTCCTTCATCCATCGCCTGCCGAACTTGTTGAGGTCGTTGTAGATCCTCGGCTTGAGTCCCTGTAGAATCATGCCGTTGGCACGCTCTACCTGCCCATTCATCATGGGGTGAGCTACGGCGACCCAGTCCACCCGGATGTGGTGGTCCTCGCAGAAGTCCAGGAACTTCCTGCCGGTGAACTGGGTGCCGTTGTCGGTGATGATGGAGTTTGGGACTCCAAAGCGATGGATGATGTTGGTGAAGAACGCCACCGCCTATTCGGACCTGATGCTGTTTAGGGGTCGGACCTCAATCCACTTGGAGAATTTGTCGATAGCGACCAGCAGGTGCGTGAAGCCCCCGGGTGCCTTCTGCAAGGGATCGACGAGGTCCAGACCCCACACAGCAAACGACCAAGTGATGGGTATTGTTTGCAGAGCCTGAGCGGCCAGGTGGGTCTGTTTTGCGTAGAATTGACACCCTTGGCAGGTGCGTACAATCCTAGTGGCGTCGGCCACCGCGGTTGGCCAGTAAAAACCTTATCGGAAGGCGTTTCCAACAAGGGCTCGAGGCGCTGCGTGGTGACTGCAAGCCCCCGAGTGTATTTCTTGTAATAACTCCTGACCTTCGGCGATGGATATGCATCGCTGGAGGATGCCCGAGGGGCTGTGGTGGTAGAGCTCCTTTCCGTCACCCAGCAAGACGAACGACTTGGCGCGCCGCGCCAATCACCGAGCTTCGGTTCTGTCGAGGGGTAGCTCTCCTTGGTGGAGATACTGCAGGTACGGGGTCTGCCAGTTTCGATTAGGCGGGACCCCATTCTGCTCTTCCTCGACGTGCAGTGCCTCACCCTCGACGGCCGAGGGTGCCTCGGGCTGAGCCGAGGGTGCCTCGGGCAGGGCCGAGACCTTCTCGGGCTCGGGCGCATCGTCGGTCTTGACTGAGGGTTGATGTAGGTCTCGGGAGAAGACGTCCGGAGGAACCGTTGTCCGCCCCGAGGCTATCTTAGCCAGCTCGTCCGCAGTCTCGTTGTATCGTCGAGCGATGTGGTTGAGCTCGAGCCCGTAGAACTTGTCTTCCAGGCGCCGAACCTCGTTGCAGTAGGCTTCCATCTTCGGGTCGCGGCAATGGGAGTTCTTCATGACTTGGTCGATGACAAGCTGCGAGTCGCCCCGAGCGTCGAGGCACCGGACCCCTAGCTCGATGGCGATGCGCAACCCGTTAACCAGAGCCTCGTACTCGGCCACGTTGTTGGACGCCGGGAAATGGAGGCGCAGCACGTAGCGGAGGTGCTTCCCGAGGGGTGAGATGAAGAGCAGGCCCGCGCCCGCTCCTATTTTCATCAACGACCCGTCGAAAAACATGGTCCAGAGTTCTGGTTGGATCGGAGCTGCTGGAAGCTGGGTGTCGACCCATTCAGCCACAAAGTCCGCTAGGACTTGGGACTTGATGGCCTTCCGAGGGGCGAATGAGATTGTTTCGCCCATGATCTCCACCGCCCACTTTGCAATCCTACCCGAGGCCTCTCGGCACTGGATGATCTCCCTCAAGGGGAAGGATGACACCACAGTCACCGGATGAGACTCGAAGTAGTGTCGCAACTTTCGTCGCGTCAGAATTACCGTGTACAATAGCTTCTGAATCTGCGGGTAGCGGATTTTGGTCTCGGACAGTACCTCACTGATGAAGTAGACCGGCCTCTGGACGAGCAATGCATGCTCTTCTTCTCGTCTCTCGACTACGATCGCGGCGCTGACCACCTGAGTGGTTGCAGCTACGTAGATCAAGAGACCTTCTCCGGCAGTGGGGGTCACCAAGATGGGCGCGCTTGTAAGGAGCGTCTTTAGGTTCCCGAGGGCTTCCTCGGCCTCGGGGGTCCAAGTGAAGCGCTCGGTCTTCCTTAAGAGGCGGTACAGAGGTAGGCCTCTTTCACCGAGGCGCGAGATGAAACGGCTTAGAGCCGCAAGGCATCCCATGACCCTCTGTACTCCTTTCAAGTCCTTGATGGGCCCCATGTTGGTGATGGCCGCGATTTTCTCCGGGTTGGCCTCGATGCCCCGCTCGGAGACGATGAACCCCAGGAGCATGCCTCGGGGGACTCCGAAGACACACTTCTCGGGATTGAGCTTTACACCTTTCGCCTTGAGACACTTGAATGTCGTTTCAAGGTCGGAGAGGAGGTCAGAGGCTTTCCTCGTCTTGACTACGATGTCATCGACGTAAGCCTCGACCGTTCGACCAATGTGCTCTCCGAACACGTGGTTCATGCACCTTTGGTATGTCGCACCCGCATTCCTCAAACCGAATGGCATAGTAATGTAGCAGTACATGTCAAAAGGTGTGATGAAAGAAGTCGTGAGCTGGTCGGACTCTTTCATCCTAATTTGGTGATATCCTGAGTAGGCATCGAGGAACGACAGGGTTTTGCACCCAGCAGTAGAATCCACGATTTGATCGATGCGAGGCAGAGGGTAGGGAACTTTCGGATATGCTTTGTTTAGACCAGTGTAGTCTACACACATCCGCCATTTCCTGCCTTTCTTTCTCACAAGCACATGGTTGGCTAGCCATTCGGGATGGAATACCTCTTTGATGAACCCTGCAGTCATCAGCTTGTGGATCTCCTCGCCTATGGCTCTGCGCTTTTCTTCGTCAAATCGGCACAGAGGCTGCTTCACGGGTCGGGCTCTAGCTCGGATATCCAGCGAGTGCTCGGTGACATCCCTCGGTATGCCAGGCATGTCCGGGGGACTCCACACAAAAACCTCGGCGTTCGCGCGGAGAAAGTCAACGAGCACTGCTTCCTATTTGGGGTCGAGCTCGGAGCCGATCCGGACTTGCTTGGAGGTGTTGTTGTTGGGGTCGAGAGGGACGGACTTAACCGCCTCTGCTGGCTCAAAGTTGCCGACGTGGCGTTTTGCATCTGGCACCTTCTTGGAGAGGCTTTCCAGGTAGGCGATGAGGGCCTCGGATTCGGTGAGGGCCTCAGCGTACTCCACACACTCCACGTCGCATTCATACGCGTGTCGGTATGTGGATCCGACGGTGATGACCCCGTTGGGGCCCGGCATCTTGAGCTTGAGGTAGGTGTAGTTGGGGACGGCCATGAACTTGGCGTAGCATGGTCTCCCCAGCACTGCGTGGTAGGTTCCTCGGAACTCGACCACCTCGAACGTGAGGGTTTCCTTTCGGAAGTTGTAGGGAGTCCCGAAGCAGACGAGCAGATCGAGTTTCCCAAGGGGTTGGACGCGTTTCCCGGGGATGATCCCGTGAAAGGGCGTTGCGCCGGCCCGGATCAAGGACAGATCGATCTGTAGGAGCCCGAGGGTCTCGGCGTAGATGATGTTGAGGCTGCTGCCTCCGTCCATGAGGACCTTGGTAAGCCTAACGTTGCCGATGACGGGATCGACAACGAGCGGGTACTTTCCCGGGCTCGGCACGCGGTCGGGATGGTCGCCTTGGTCGAAGATGATGGGCTTGTCGGACCAGTCTAGGTAGACTGGCGCTGCCACCTTCACCGAGCAGACCTCCCGGCGCTCTTCCTTGTGGTGCTGAGCCGAGGCGTTCGCCACTTGCCCACCATAGATCATGAAGCAGTCATGGACCTCGGGGAACTCTTCTACCTTGTGGCCCTCCTTCTTGTCGTTGTCGTGGGCTTTGCCACCTTCCGCCGGTGGCCCGGTCTTGTGGAAGTAGCGCCGAAGCATGACGCACTCCTCAAGGGTGTGCTTGACGGGACCCTGATGATAGGGGCACGACTCCTTGAGCATCTTGTCGAACAGGTTGGTGCCTCCAGGAAGCTTCCGAGGGTTCCTGTGCTCGGCGGCGGCGACAAGGTCTGCGTCGGCGGCGTCGTGTTTCTCTTGCGACTTCTTCTTGCCCTTCTTCTTGGTGCCGCGCTGAGCGGACGCCTCGGGGACGTCTTCCAGCTGGCGCCCCTGAGGCTGCTTGTCCTTCTGGAAGATGGCCTCGACCGCCTCCTGACTAGAGGGGAACTTGGTGGCGATGTCCATCAGCTCGCTTGCCCTGGTGGGAGTCTTGCGGCCCAGCTTGCTCACTAGGTCGCGGCAAGTGGTGCCGGCGAGGAACGCGCCGATGACATCTGAGTCGGTGATGTTGGGCAGCTCGGTGCGCTGCTTCGAAAATCGCCGGATGTAGTCCCGCAGGGATTCTCCCGGCTGCTGGCGGCAGCTTCGGAGATCCCAGGAGTTCCCAGGGCGCACGTATGTGCCCTGGAAGTTTCCGACGAAGGCTTTGACCAGGTCGTCCCAGTTGGAGATCTGCGCAGGATGCAGATGCTCGAGCCAGGCTTGGGCGGCGTCGGAGAGGAATAGGGGGAGGTTGCGGATGATGAGGTTGTCATCGTCCGTTCCACCCAGCTGGCAGGCCAGTCGGTAGTCCGCGAGCCACAGTTCCGGCCTTGTTTCCCCTGAGTACTTGGTGATGGTAGTCGGGGTTCGGAACCGGGTCGGGATGGCACCCGTTGTATGGCCCGGCTGAAAGCTTGCGGACCGGGCGGTTCGGGCGAGGGGCTCCGATCCTCCCCGCTGTCGTAGCATCCCCCACGCCTGGGTGGTAGCCTCGATGCACCTTCTTGTCAAGGTGGGCTCGACGGTCACGGCGGTGGTGCTCGTTGCCGAGGCGTCCCGGGGCCGCAGGCGCTGTGTCACGCGTGCGCCCGGTGTGGACCGAGGCCTCCCGCATGAATCGGGAAGTCACGGCGCGATGCTCCGGGGGGTACCCTTGCCTTCGGGAGGCAGAGCTTTCGGCCCGTCGGACCGCGACATCCTCTAGGAGATTCTTGAGCTCTCCCTGGATACGCCGCCCCTCGGTGGTGGATGGTTCCGGCATCGCTCGGAGTAGTATTGCTGCTGTAGCCAGGTTCTGGCCGACCCCACTAGAAGCTGGGGGCGGCCTTGCCCTGGCATCGTCGGTGATGCGGTGCTGGACGTCCTGGGCCAGATGACGCACTTCTCCGGCCAGAGTTCGGCCTGCCCACTCCTGCCCGATGTTCTGCCGGAGCGGCACAAGTTGTCCTGCTTCCTCGTCGAGCCTGGCCTGCATCTCGTGGATTTGCTCGAGCTGTGCGTCCTGACCCCCCATAGGGACTGGGACCACAGCTAGCTCCCGAAGGATGTCAACGCGAGGCGCAGGCCTAGGGGGATCGCCGTCCTCCGGCATACCAAGGTGGTTGCCTTCGTCGAGACCCCCTAGATCGACGTGGAAACATTCGCGACTTGGGCCACAGTCCTCGTCGCCGAGGCTGTGGCTACCATCGGAGCAATCGGAGAGGCAGTAGTCACATGCGGTCATGAAGTCCCGCATGGCACTGGGGTTACCGAGCCTAGAGAAATCCCAACCATAGTCGGGCTCGTCATCTTCCTCGGAACTCGGGGGGGCGTAGGTCGATACGGCCGTCATTCGGTCCCAGGTTGACCACATATGATACCCCGGAAGGTTCAGATATGCCTTTATGAAAGCATCCACCGAAGCGGGGTCGCTTGGTGGGTCGAAGCTGAATCTAAAAGGCACAGGATGAAAAACGGACGGTACCTCTTGATCGACGGATGGTGACGAAGTCGCGTCGGGGACGGACTGCACCGTTATCTCAGGTACGAGGCTAACGCCCAGCAAGTCCTTCGCGAGCGTGCTGGCGTCGTCCGTCTGCTCGGGGTTGGCGTGTTGCGGGGAGACGACGCTCGTCTTCGTCTCAGACGCGAGGTCAACGCCCGAGGTGTCCCCCGCTGGGGCGCCGGCGCCGTCGACTCGCTCGACAGCCGATGAGGTGCCGCCTCCTGCTTGGCCATGGTTGCCCCGCCTCCTCCTCCATCGGCGGGGAAGGTGACGGGACAGACCCGGATGCTGTTCTTCCGTCACACGGGGAAGACGTCGTCGATACCGCTGCCGGCGGGCAGGCTGACGGCCGCCATTGTCGTTGTCGCGCGGCGGAAGAAGGAGTATCATGCCGTAGCTGCCGTCGAGGGACATGAACTCAAGACTCCCAAAACAAAGCAGCGTCCCAGGTTGGAGAGGTTGATGGAGATTACCCATCTGGAGCTTGACGGGAAGCTGTTCGTCAACACGCAGCAGGCCCCTACCTGGCGCGCCAACTATCGGTGTTTCGACCCTGGGGGGTCCCTAGACCGACGAGTAAATTGTCGCTGCGTGTCCCAGCCCAGATGGGACGGCGCGAGACGGAGCACAAGGGGGAACGATAAGGGGAACCACGGCCTCGTGTTGTCATGCGCCCAGGGCAGATGCGCTTGCAGTAGGGGGTTACAAGCGTTCGCGAGGGAGAGAGAGAGAGCCTGTGCGTCAGCCCGTCCTCCCGCGCGGCCACCCTCTTGTACGAGGGCCCTGGACCTTCCTTTTATAGATGTTAGGAGAGGGTCCAGGTGTACAACAAGGAGCATAGCAATGTGTTAACGTGTCTAGCAGGGAGGAGCCAGAGTCCTATGTACATGCCAACGTGGCTGTTGGGGAGGTGTTGCTGCCCTGTTCATGTGATGTCGTGGCCGTCGGAGGAGTGCTTGAGCCCTGTGGAAGCACAGCTGTCGGGTGCTGTCGGATCCTTGCTGACGTCTCCTTGCTTCCATAAGGGCCTGAGAACTGCCGTCGTCATGGAGCACGTGGGGTGCCATCATTACTTGTTTACCGGGGCGAGCCAGATGGGACGCCGGTCTTGTTCCCTGTAGCCTGAGCTAGCTAGGGGTAGGGTAATGCTGGGCCCCCCCTATGGCGTGGTCGGTCCGAGCCCAAGGTCGGGCGAGGCGGTGATTCCTCCGAGGTCGAGGCTGAGTCCGAGCCCTAGGGTCGGGCGAGGCGGAGTCCGTCGTCCGAGGTCGACGCTGAGTCCGAGCCCTGGGGTCGGGCGAGGCGGAGTCCGTCATCCGAGGTCGAGGCGGAGTCCGAGCACTGAGGTCGGGCGAGGCGGAGCTTCCTATGGCGCACGAGGCTGGACTTGGCTGCTGTCAGTCTCACCCTGGCGGGTGGCACAACAGTCGGAGCAGGGCAGGCGGCGCTGTTTTCCTGTCAGGTCAGTCAGTGGAGGGGCGAAGTGACTGCGGTCACTTCGGCCTTGTCGACTGAGGACTGCGCATCAGGATAAGGTGTTAGGCGATCCTTGCATTGAATGCTCCTGCGATCTGGTCGGCTGGCGAGGCGATTTGGCAAAGGTTGCTTCTCCGCGAAGCCTGCCCGAGCTGGGCCTCGGGCGAGTCGAAGGTGTGCCCGTCGCTTGAGGGGACCCTCGGGCAAGACGTGAATCCTCCTGGGTCGGCTGTCTTCGCCCGAGGCTGGGCTCGGGCAAGGCGAGATCGTGTCCTTTGAGTGGACGGAGCCTTGACCTGAATTGCGCCCATCAGGCCTTTGCAGCTTTGTGCTGATGGGGGTTACCAGCTGAGATTAGGAGTCTTGGGGGTACCCCTAATTATGGTCCCCGACAGAAGGTATAAGTCCAAGAGTGACGTGCGAGCGAATACCAGTCAGCGTGAATAGTATTGGGGTACTATTCATCTATTTATAGGCACGGGACGCGACCCGGACAAAATTACATTTGTATCCTTGATAACTAATCATAACCAAAACACAAATTTTCAAGGACTAAACAATCTTTTACTCTTTAAGTCGGTGCTGCCCTTCGTCTCAAGGCGTTGTGATGCCGAAGCTCCCTAAATTGTAGCTTTGGCTTGTACCTTTGTGTTGTGTCAGTTCGCATATCACACTGCCGAAGGTGTTTTTGCTTGGAGGACCTTCGATGTAGAAGAAGGCCCCCAACAGGCCTGATGTGGACAATAAGGACAAAGGAAAGAGCATCATCATCAGTGACCCTTGGGCCCTCGATGTGAACATTAAGATCTTTTCTAGGGAAGTTGTGGCAGGAAAAAACCCTAGGTGGAGAAACATTAAAAATCACTATAAGGACCGCCGACACTGGGGGGCTATGCAAGCAGGTGACCAGACAAAGCCCCATATTATGCGTATCACGGACGGTCCAGTGCACAAGCGCGGTCGGTCCGTCTCTCCAGCGGACGGTTCAACAACTTCCATGTAACACCCAAAATCCTATTTTGGGTTTATAAAAGTTTCTCCAAAAGATTAAGAGTTAAAATGTCGTTTAATATGGGTCCTTCACTTTTAAAGTTATTTTCTCCTAAAATAAATGGTTAGCAATACTAAAGTGTTGTTAGTCAAATATAGAGCTTAAGAATTTTGAAACTAGAATTTAACTTGAAATGCAAAAAAGAAGACATAATAATAGAAGACCCTTCAATCTAATTACTAAAATGGGGGTATTCCTCTCAGTAACTATATAATAGATACTTTAAAATGATGGTTAAAAAGTAACTCAAGATAAATTATTATATAACACCTTTTCCGAAACCAAATAAGTATTAAACATTGAGCTTTGAATAAACCTTTAATTTGATTATTGATCAACATAGTGATTCATTTTAAAAATTTATTATATGTGGCGTATTTGAAACATTGGCTTAAATAGAAAAACTAATATAAACCCTTTGCATTTCATGCCGAAGTTTCATGTTTGTGAATTAAACTTGAACTTAAGGGCAAAACAGATTTAAATTTGGATTTGAATTAAATAGAAAATAAAACTAAAAGAAAAAGAAAAAGAAAAGAAAAGTTACATGCGCTTTCTAGGTCGAAACCCCCGTGGTGCACGAACCCTTGTATCGCTGTCACACGGGCCCCATCAAACCACGCTCCTCTCACGCGCGCGCACAGTGCGGCTGCTGGCGGGTTCCGCTTGTCAGTTACTCTCTCCACATGTGTGCCTCTTTGTTTGATGTCACTACAGCGTGGGACCCATGCCTCAGCCCTCGTCGCTATGTGGGCCAGGAAGTCAAACTCTTCTTCTACATGTACGTTGCCGCCGGGATTCATCGCAAACCTAGGCAATGTTTTGATCCCGTGGCTCTCGTAACAACCTCCAGGTCCAGGCTAGCATCCGTCATGGAGTCCTGGTATTCATCCTATAAAACGTGGGCACCACGACCACCCCTTAAAACACAAAGAATGTCTCACCACCAGGAATCACCGTGGAGAGAGAGAGAGGGAGCACACTCCCGTAGCCTATTCCCATGGACATCCGTGCTCTGCATTCCATGGGTAGTCTAGGATGGGTGCCAAGGTACACTATGCATGCACGGAGGAATATTCGGGCGAGGGAGGCTTCGGTGTGGCTATAATTCTTCACCAACGCTCATCTCTACCACCAATCTCCATGTTGCCATGGAAGGGGGTGCTACGCTGCGTAATCGCATGTAAGTCATCATCTACTGTGTTCATTGGTCTCCCCTGTCTTCTATGCCTCCCAGAATTAAGTTTGGGTAACCGGTTCAGGAAGGAGGGATCACCAGTCATGGCACCGCCGTCCCTGGTGTGCGTCGCCGCCGGTGTCCGGCCTGTGAGGGAGAAACAAGCGAGTGTCGTTGGATACGATAAGGATGGTGTGGGGGACAGATATCCTACGGGTCCACTAGAAGGCAAAAACCCTTGTGTGGGGCTACAAACCAGTCACCCCGCAAGGACGTCTCATCATGGGCCGGGCAAAGACTACAGTTGAAATGGACCGGCCCAAGAAGGTGATGGGCTCGCAACCAGAATGTCCCCGGATTAGGCGTAATCTTAAGGGAGCTGTCCGTCTTTCCCGCGCCCGACACCCTCAAATATCAGAGATAGATCGAGACGAAGCCATCGGGTTTTCCTTAAGATAAGCAAAGTCTGTTCGCTATTAGCTAGGAGATAAGATGGAATAGTGTGATCAGCGTGTGCGTAGGGAGCGCCCCACTGTCGCGTATATAAGGCCTAGGGGAACCCCATCATTTTCATCTTATTAGCACCTCTCCATTCGGGAAACACCACTTGTAAGCACACCACACATACAAAGCCACCCCAGGAAGTAGGGTATTATGCCTCTCAAAGCGGCCCGAACCTGCAGAAAATTGCCCGACTCTCTTTCTCGTGCATCCGACATAATCCATCGAGCTACAATCAGCGACACCGTCCTACCCAAAAGCACCACAAGGGTACTCCCGGGTGTGCGGTCGGACACTAGACACTGACAGTTGGCGCGCCAGGTAGGGGATGTGTCGTTGATCAAAGTTAGCTCAATGGTCGTCACCTTCAAGAACAAGATCACTCTCAGCCTAGGAGCTATGTTCTGCTTCGGAACCATCTCATGCATAGCGGACATAGAAGGGACTCTACACCGTGTAGCGGACCCACCCGTGAAGAAACCCTCCTTGGGAATTTCGAGAGAAGCCAAAGCAAGTCTGCGGGCCGTACCCCCACTCACAGCTCAGGGGTAGATGCTCCCTCGCAATCCAGGACTCAGGAGCCCTCAGAAGAAGGAAGACCAATCAGTCAGGGTTTCACTAACCCGAAGAACTTCGTTGTCCACCTCGCCCACTAAGGAGTGGACGCGGATCACTCAGAAGAAAGAAGTAAACATCCCGTACCAGGGAAGGAGAACACGCCGAGCCACCCTTCCGATACCTCCGCCCTTAAAGGAGGATGGGAAGAAGAACACCGCCATGCCAGCTCCTTTCTACCCTGACGTCCTCTTCATCCAGGGGAGATTGGAGTCAGCGCCCATCTCCGACGATGAGCCTACCATGCAAGGGGAGGAACCTCCCCAGCGTGATGCCCGGCGACAAAGAAACAGACACCGAAATGTGCGGCAACATCATGAAGCCGGGGAACAGGATCTGGCGCAGCCCGTGTCCCAGGACAAAGCCTCGGAAGTGGGGGAAACTCCCGATGAACGAGTACACCGAGAAAGACGCAACTCCCGCCGCCGCGATCGCCGACAGGTTCAAGAGCGAGAGCGAGAGCTAGCTAAACAAGACGGTAGGCTCCTGCGAGAGAACCCTCTCCTCGCTCGAAACCTGTACCCCGATTTCACTCGAGCACTGAACACGCCGAGTGAAGTTGGAGGAGTGCTGGCGCAGATAGTCGACGGCCTTCCGCGAACCCCAAACGTGTAGGGCTACCTGCGGATGCTTACTCAGGCGGCCAATCATCTTCTACCCCTCGCGCATCCCGTGAACGACCTACGTCACGCCATCAACAGTCGACGAGACGCACGAAGCACCATCAGCGCTTCGCGCGACCAATGGCATGAAAATGAGACAAGGCGCTGGGAGGAGTACGACCGAGATCACGGTGCACCGGAGCGAAGCCGTGCCACACGAATTGAGTCGGCGACAGCTTCGACCAGGAGTCCGTTCCGGGGATGGTCGAGACGACCTAGTACCGACTCCTCTCCCTAGGACCGACATCGCGAACATCGACAGGAGGATACGTATGGAGTCTCCGCACTTACTCCTCGTCTCTGGGCCATTCAATGGCCTCCTAACTTCAAGGTCTCTAACATCGACAAATATGAGCCTAAGCAGGACCCGGGAGGCTGGTTGGCCGTCTATATGATCGCCGCCCGAGCTGCTAGGGCCACGGAGGATGTCATGATATCGTACTTGCCCATTGTCCTAGGGCAGGACACGATGCAGTGGCTCCGACACCTACCTCGACACTGCATCGATGAATGGGGTGACTTCAGTCACCAGTTTATCGCAAACTTCCAATCTCTCTCCGATAAACCGGCGCAGCCATGGGACCTCAAATCCATTAGGCGCTAGAATGATGAGACTCTTCGATCGTTCCTCAAATGGTTTCAAACGATGAGGAACCACATCCTGGAAATTGCTGAGGTGGCTATGATTGACGACTTCTATCGAGGATCCAACGACTCAGCCTTCGACCGAGCCATACTTCAAAAGGCGTCAGCCACCTCCGAACAATTGTTCAGGGAAGCGGACATTTACATCACTGCGGATGAGCGGGCCCAAAACCTCATCAGAGGCACAAAATCCGCACCGCCCGCATCGCGGCGTGATATGAACTAGCAACCAGACAAACGCTGGGAAAAGAGGCCCCGCGAGGAGGTGCACACCACCGGGACACTTGTCGCTCGAGCCCGCGGAGGAGTACGAACACTAGACGAGATCCTTGACTCCCAGTGTTCATATCACAAGGACATGCACCACACCCTGCGGAATTGCAGAGACTTCAAACACTGAGTCGGACATGGCCGACCGTTCTAGCCGTACCACCCCCTCCATGAGGAGAGCCTGGCGATCCTAGGCAGCCTCAGCAACAGAAAGAGGAGAGAGGTGGAGCTTTCCCGCACGTTGACAGCAAGGTCAACGTCATATTCGGAGGCCATGGGGCACAAGAAAGCAGAAGGCAACAAAAGCTCAACGATCGGCAGGTCCTGGTGGCCACGACCAGTGGTCTGGCCCCTTACCGATGGTAAGAACACATGATAACCTTCAGCCGAGCTGATCAATGGCTTAACTTCGATCACCCCGGCAAATATCCGCTACTCGTTGACCCCATGATCCGAGAAAGCTGGGTAAAGAAAGTGTTGGTGGACAGGGGAAGCAGCATCAATGTCACCTTCCCTCGGACACTCCAGGCCCTAGGGGTCACCATCGAGGACCTCACTGAGTCGGATACTCCTTTCTTCGGCATCGTGTCGATCGAAGGGCAGTACCCGCTTGGACACATCTACCTATTCGTCACCTTTGGAACCCCAGAGAACTACAGAACTAAGTTCTTGAGGTTTGAGGTGGCGCGCTTTGACTGCGGGTACAACGCCATCATTGGAAGACCAGGACTGGTGAAATTCATGGCTATTCCACACTACCCGTACATGATACTCAAGATGTCAGGGCCTCAGGGGATTATCACCGTGCGCGTCAACTTCCAAGGTGCCGCAGAATGCTTTCGGGGTGCCATCCAGACGGCTCTCACTATCGGGCCCCGGTAGCCCTTCCCGCTCAGGCTAATAGCAAACTGGAGGATGAAAATTTCACAATCCCCTCGAACGAAGCTCAGGCTACAACCTCTATGCATCCGACTAAAGAAACTAAAAGGATCAATCTGGGATTCTATCAGCTCCAGCCTCGACGACAAATAGGAAAGCACACTCATCCAGTTTCTACAAGACAATTGGAATGTGTTCGCATGGCAACCTGTGGATATGTCGGGAGTCCCGAGAGAACTGGCTGATCATAAACTCAAAGTATATCCTCAGGCAAGACCAATCCGACAGAAGTTGCGTCGTTTCACGCCTGACAAGAGAGAAGCCATTCATGTAGAGTTAGCTCGCCTAATGTCGGCATGGTTCATTAGAGAAGTATTGCATCCAGAGTGGCTGGCAAACCCCATTCTTGTACTAAAAAAGAATAAAATTGATTGGCGCATGTGCGTCGACTATACCGATCTCAATAAGCACTGCCCGAAGGATCCCTTCGGACTCCCTAGAATAGATTAGGTAGTTGACTCGACTGCTGGCTTCTCTATGCTCTCCTTCCTAGATTACTACTCCGGATATCATCAGATCAGTTTGGTGAAGGAAGACGAGGATAAGACTGCATTCATCACACCGTTCGGAGCCTTTTGCTATATCTCCATGTTGTTTGGCCTCAAGAACGCTGGAGCGACTTACCAGAGGGCTATCCATACATGCTTAGCCGACCACTGGGGCAAGCAAGTGGAGGCTTATGTTGATGATGTGGTCATCAAGACAGAAAACTCAGACAACTTCATCGAGGATTTGCAACAGGTCTTCAACAGCTTGAGACGCTACCGATGGAAGTTAAACCCAGAGAAATGCGTATTCGGAATGCCGGCTGGAAAGCTACTTGGGTTTATCGTCAGCCATCGGGGAATAGAAGCAAATCCAGAGAAGATTGAAGCCATTATGAGGATGGAGCCACCACGATCATAGAAGAAGGTACAAAGGCTCACTGGATGCATGGCAGCGCTAAGCAGATTCATATCAAGGCTAGGCGAGAAAGGAATGTTGTTCTATAAGTTGCTCAAGAAGGTGGATAGATTTCAGTGGACCACAGAAGCGCAGGAAGCCTTGGAAGCACTAAAGAAGTTCCTGACCACACCACCAGTGCTCAAGCCACCACGCTGAGCTACATCCGATCAGCCGATGGAGGATCTGCTGCTATATATTTCCTGCACGACTCACGTGGTAAGCACCATGTTGGTAGTTGAGCGGGCAGAAGAAGGGCACGCATACCCAGTGCAACATCCGGTTTACTTTATCAGCGAAGTCCTCGGTCCCTCAAAGATAAGGTACCCTCAAGTTCAGAAGCTATTATACGCAATACTTCTAACTGCTCGCAAGCTCCGGTACTACTTTGACAACCACAAAGTCATAGTAGTCACAGGGTTTCCAATAGGAGACATACTCCACAACAAGGAAGCTATTGGGAGAACAGTCAAGTGGGCATGCAAAATCGGAGCACATGATATAGAGTTCCGACCTCGCACGACGATAAAGACTCAAGCACTGGTTGATTTCGTATCAGAGTGGACTGAACACCAGGTCCCGGAAAGCCCAAAGGTTGTTGAAGTCTGGAGAATGTACTTTGATGGCTCGCTAAGATTGCAGGGAGCAGGGGCAGGGATTCTCTTTATCGCTCCTGGAGGTGATCAGCTCAAGTATGCACTTCAGGTCCTGTTTCCAGCATCCAACAATGCTGTAGAGTACGAGGCCCTGGTTCATAGACTAAGCATCGCCATTTCACTCAGCATCAAAAGGTTAATGGTGTACAACGACTCACTGGTGGTCATAAGCCAAGTGAACAAAGACTGGGATTGCTCAACCGACTCAATGAATAGATACTGTGCAACGGTATGGAAGCTAGAGGACAAGTTTGAAGGATTGGAGTTCCACCACGTGGAAAGAGATCGCAATGCAGCGGCGGATGCACTATCGAAACTAGGGTCCAGTCAGGCCCAGGTTCCACCAAGGGTTTTCGTCCAGGAGATACAGCAACCAAGTGTCACCATAGATCAGATGGAGGAATGCCACGTTCTGAGTTAGGCAGAAGCAGATCCCAATGACTGAAGGGAGCCAATCATCAGATACATAAGAAATGAGGAAGAACCAGATGACAAGGCTACGGTGGAGCGCATCGCGAGACAGTCGGCCCACTATGCCATTATAGGAGGCCTACTATATAGAAGAGGTGCAGGAGGAGTCCTCATGAAGTGTATTCACTCAGCTACTGGAAAGCAGATGTTGGACGAGATCCATGTTGGGCAATGTGGCATGCATGCAGCGTCAGGGACTCTAGTAGGGAAAGCTTTCAGGTCCGGGTTTTACTGGCCAACAACGAAGAACGATGCAGCGGAGTTAGTCCAGAACTGTGAGGCATGCCAATTCTTATCAAAATAGCAACATCTACCCGCGCAACAGTTGCAGACTATTTCTGTAACTTAGTCGTTCGCATGCTGGGGGCTGGACATGATTGGGCCCTTCAAGAAAGCTCAAGGGAGATATACACACATACTGGTTGCCATTGATAAATTCACAAAGTGTAATACCCAAAATTGTAAAACATAATATAAGAGTGGACCCTCTTGATTGTTTTGCCATCCAATCCTCATTTCATGGGGATAATAATATTTAAGGAAATTAAATAAGACACCTTCATATAAAAGTATACTAATTAAGTTTAGAATTTGAAGTTAACCCAAAAGTAGAATTTAGGAAATTGGGATTCAGTCCTAAATTTAAATTCGGATTTGAAAATATGAAAGAGTGAAATATTCTGAAATACAAAACAAAAACTTATAAAATTCAAACTATGTTCAAACTGAACATTTAAGGTGAAGATAAATGTGCCATAAAAACTTAAATTGGAATTAAGTCCTTGGATTTAGAATTTAAAACTGAAAACAAAAAGAAATAGAGAAAAAGAAAAGAAAGAGAAGAAAGAGTACAGATTGGGCCGCCGGATTGAAATTCCCCGCCTCGGCCCAGTTGCTGTTCGCCCGCGCGGCCCAACTTCAGCTCTCGCGCAACCCAGCCCTGTCCGCCTGTCTCGGCCTCACACTGACGATCGGGGCCCACACTATCAGCCGGTATACCACGCGCGCTCTCTGGTTGGCTCGCCGACGTGTGGGTCAGTTGAGTCAGCCTCTCCCTCTCTTCTCCCTCCGTGGCCCAGCCTCTTTCCCCCGCCAGCCCATCTTCACTTTCCCTCCACGTGGCCCACACCACGACATACACTCATCTCACCAACTGCCACTGACGTGTGGACCCGGGAGTTCAGACCCGCCCCTTCCTTCGTCCGCACGACCCGGGAGAGCTTAATTCGTGCGCGAGCCTCGGAATCGGTTGATACCGCCACAAAACGACCCTCGCGCGTCTACAAGGGATTACCCTAGGGCTTCGTGTCCCCTTTTGCATCTTCGTGGGCCCCATATGTCAGCTTGATTCCCTTCCAATGGAACGCCGCCGAATCCATCGTCGTGAAGATCGGCCGGTGCAACAGCTCCGCCGCGGAATTCACGGGCGTGGGCTGACCGGGCTGACCCCCCGGACTGGGTACAAAGGGCGACTCGTGCACTTCTTTCTTCTTCTCCCTCCATTATTCTCAACCTCTCGCCAGCCACCAATTCGTCGCCGCGATTCTCACGGGCGAAACTCACTGCCGTCATGGTCCTGTGCTGACAACACCGATGTGGCCGCAGTAGTTGGCCGAGGAGTCTCTATGCGGTCTCTAGAGTGCGCGCGTGGCTCAACTGGGCGCAATAGGAGCGCTGTGCACCGGTAATTGCTCGCCGGAGTCTCTACACCACCGCGGGCCCACCCTCCTCCGTGGACATCTACCGGACCTCTGTTGTCGGTGAGAACCACCCTTTCGTGTTCACTGTGTTCTGCGCTTCACGTAGCACATATATGCGGTCGTTTTAAGGTTCGGGCGCGCCATGTGGGTCTATGCCGGCGAGTCCACAGTCGTGGCGGGGCGCGCGCCGCCGTTCCTGGTCACTTGACAGGGGAAGAGATAGTCGATGCCGTCGGATATTGGAGGGATGGCTCGGATTAGATGGGTGGGCATCGGTTCAGTGGTGAATCCGTGCTGTTGATTGAGCAGCGTGCGGTCTGGACCAGATCTCAGCGTAACGGTTCACTAGGGTTGATCTAGAGCGTTGGCGGTTGATCGGACGAACTAGAGTAGATCGGGACGGGATCCCCCTCCATCCATTGATCGCCGATATAACGGCCTCGGGAGCCCACTGAGCCACTTAAACCTAGATCTAATCCAGCGCGTCTGTCTTCGATCGGACGACCTCGATTCACCGATACCCCTTCGTTTGGCTTATTTGCTAAAGAGACCCTGACAGACACTTGAATCAACCCGTCGTCCATCAGTACTGTTCTCTGAGTCTGAGAAGTCTTGCACAGAGGCCCCTGCTCTTCTCTATTATCATGTGTCCAGTCCAGAAAATTAGAAAAAAATCCAGTAAAAGGAATTAGAAAATGATTTTTAATGCAAAAATAAATGCTAATAATTTGTTTAATTCATAGGAAATTCATGTTAAGTCCAAATGAGTCCATTCCAATTTTTATATTTCTATAATATTATTGTTTAAAACATAGTGTCTCTGTTTTGACATAAAAACTATATTAAAATTTATCTCCTAATTAATCTAGTACCTAACACATAGAACCTTCGGAAATTCATAACTTTATCATTTTAATTCTGATTTGACTCGTTCCAGTTGCGTTAGCTTCATATAAATATTTACTTTGCAATAACAACATTTATTATACCATGTTTCATTCTTTTATAATTAGATCTTTATTTAACTTATATTGGTTAATTCTGTTAATCTGCTTATTAATGTAATAGAAGACGATCTATGATCAATTTATGACTTAGATTAAAGTTGAGATGATTATTTATAGAATAACCTCTCATATGATTTATACTAACCAATTTATAATATGGTTTAATATTTTAATCACACAGATCTTCTATAAAACCATAACTCCTTAATCGTAACTCCGATTTTAGTAGTTCTCGATTCCACGATCTCGTAGCAACGCGTAGATTATTATTATTCAGTTTGTACTTATGTTTGGTGTGATGTTAATTTTGTCTGTACCATGTTTGTTTGTATTGCTAAGACTAGCAGCGAGGTTTCGAGTCACCTGAAGATCATCCTGGTAACTGGAATCTCAAGTGCCAGGCAAGTTATGCCCTTGATCCACTTTTGTTACCCAATAATATTCTTTATTATCATTATTCAATGCATAAGTTTAATTTTGATGGGACCCAATAGGTCACCCTAGTCTATTTATCTTTTACCTTGTTCACCCCTGAATCATTAGGTAGTTTTTGCTATTGCTTTATATGGTTTTGGGATCAATATTTCATTATATCCATGTTCCAATTATTTTTTATGTTATTTATGTTCATGTCAAGATCATTAATTTTAATTGGAACATGGAGCTTAACTTGAGAAGCACGTGCCACCACAAGGGTGGAATGGGACGCCCTTGGCTGACTAATTAGGTAAGCTAGTGGAAGACTATCTTACCCAAAAGGGGCAAGGGCAGTAGGGGAGTTGCATGCAAGGAGGTTCTCGGGTTGATTTTGCTGCGTTGGCGGTCAGACGGGGGATTCTTGCAAGTGCTCTTCCCATAAACTGTAGCGGGTTTTCAGAAGCTAGTGAAACTTTGTAAAGGCCTCGTAGTGGATCCCTAGCCATTCACCTTGGTAGTGTCTAAGGGCCTTGCAAACCCTAGCGACATGGGATACACGACTTGTGGGTACAGGGTACAACCTCTGCAGGGTGTAAAACTGGTATACTAGCCAAGCTCACGGTCATGAGCAGCTCAGGACTCTCGCATGATCAAATTATGGAACTTAAACTCAAATTGTCATTTGCATTTGCATGGGATTATTTATTAATTTTGTTCTATTATTTATTATGGTTTGATATTTACTTACATTTAGTAACTGCTAATAAAATTTGACCAACTTATTAAAAGAAATGCTCAGCTTCAACCTTTATTTTGTTGATTAGCCTTACACTTCACATGAACTCCCACCTTTTGTGAGTTCATGCACATTATTCCCCACAACTTGTTGAGCGATGAACATGTGTGAGCTCACCCTTGCTGTCTCACACCCCCCATAGGAGAAGTACAGGTGGTTCAAGAGGAGCCACGTATCGAGGAGTTCGATTCGATCTAGGTGGCGTCTCCCAGTTGACTTTCTGGCGCCAAGGATGGATTTTAGATCCTTTTATAAATATCTTTTATTTTGTAAGACTTTCGCTATGTAATAAATACTCTGATTATTGTGACATTTATCTCTATACACTCTGTTATTATATATGTTGTCTTCTTTGGCGCATGTATAAGATGCACCCGACTTTGTCCCTTAAAGCCCGGGTGTGACAGAAGTGGTATCAGAGGAATGTTGACTGTAGGACGAAACCTAGATAGAAATGGACAAACTCTTACCTACTTACCTTACTCTGATTCTTTTTCTAAACCCTTCTTAATCTTTCCTCATCTATTTCCGCTTTACTCTGATTATTCTTACCTTTTCTTTATAAAGACAAATGTGGATTTCACACTTTGAAATCCTATGCCTAAAGTGACCTTTAGGAATAGGAGACCTACTCTTAGGAACAAAAACAAAACTATTTTATCTATACGCTTGAGTGTTGCTAGACGCTGTTCTGAGGCCTTCGAAGATGGTGATGCCTGCTCCTTCAAAGATTTCCAAAGACAAGGTTGAGGAGTTGAAAATGACGATTGACAAAGCCACTCCTGCTGTTTTTGCTAAGGCTGGACGTTCAAAATCGAAACCATTAGAACAAGAATTTGAAAGCCTACCAGAGAGGATAGCACTGCCAATACCCAAAGCGGTGTCGCTTGGCGATCTTGGATACATTGTTCACCATGCTTTGGGGAAACAATTATCCGAACAACAAATTGTCGAAGTGCAATATTATGCGAAGGATTTGAAGTGTCATCGAGGATCTCTGGTTTATGGAGAAAATGACGATGATGATTACCTATACTGCCTACCAGACAATAAAGAGATTGACGTTTGACGAAAAATGATGGATAACATGGGTTATCTAAAGCTTGAACTTGGTCTATCTACAATGCCGAAGGATCAACTTGTGGATTGCCTAGCTTACAACAGCTTGAAGGTTTGCATATTTTATATTTTTTGGACTTATAAATTTTGTAGAATACTTTATTGTAGTATATTATTGTTTTTTTATTTTTATGGTTATTTTTGTTAGGGTCTTATCCTTAGCAAGGCTTTGAAAGCACAGAAAGATGCCGAAAATGAAAGCACCCGGATAGCCTTCTGAAATCTGCGATCTGAAGTCATTGACCTTCGGCACCAAGCCATCGAGAAAGACAAAATTCTTCTTTCTTTAATTGAAAAGCTAAAGAAAAACCAGACTGATTTGGCTGCATTCTCTGAGGCAGACCAACAAATTTCAAAACTTGAAAAAGAGAAAGAAGCTGACGCAAAACGCATAACGGACTTGGAATATGCTTTATCTGCTCAAGTGGAGCTCCACAAGTCTGAAGTGTTAAGACTAGAGAAGAAGCTTGATGAAGTTAACAAGAATTTTGAAGTTGAAAAAGCGAAACGTGAGATATCCGAGACTGAGCGAAACAGAGTTCAGAGGAATATTGATGAGCTTCGTCGGTCGAAGGAAGAATGTTTTATTGTTTGCATGAAATGTTGTAATAAGTTGAAGAACACATTTGCTAAAGTTGGTGCATTCTCAACTGAACAAAATTTTATTCGTGGCGATCCCGAAGGTGTAGTTAAATGGATCGAAGGTGAAGTTGAAGCTTTTGATGAGTCCTCACTGGTAGAGGGGATTTCTGTGCCTGCGTGGGTGCCCGAGGGGCCACATCGCTACTCGAAAAATCTAGTTGTGAACATGTAAAGGCTATAATTCAGCCAGAATTTATAATTTCGACAAATGACATCAAGGAACCTTCAACTGAAGCAACTGCCCTAGGTGGGAGATTTTACTCTGAAATCTGGGTGAACAGTGGAAGGGAGATAGCGGACGAAGCTATTAGGTGGAATGAGGAAGAGGCCCATCGTGCTTCAGAAGAGGCGAGGAAAGCTGAAGAAGTTGCGGAGCGAGAAAGGCATATAGGTATATGTTTCTGTTAAGCTTTGGCTTTGTAATTGTTTAGCTTCATACTTGACAAAACTATGTCTTTATGTAGTGAAACTTTCTCCCCTCTGGAACCGTACGATCATGAAGTTGATCCGGCACTAAGGGGAATCCTTGATGAATTCAAGGTGGTAAACGCAGCAATAGACGAAGTTGTTAATACTTTGCTAAATGAAGCTGCTGAAAAGGTTTTGAAAAAAGATTGACTATTGTAAAGACTTCGAATTTTGTATGTGGGAAATATGTAAATACATTCTAAAGCATCTTGCTTTATGTAAAGACAATTGTGCGTTGTGTTCAGTTGTATCGTGTACTATATTTCTTTATGCAACATGAAATAATTGTATGTACCGTTTTTGAGTCGAAGGCGAAAAAACACCTTCCCTTCTTTTCACGCTTCGTAAAGAAAATCCCTTTTCATCCGAAGGTCTCGAAATGTTGTAAAATATCCGTCGCCGAAGCCCAAGCATTGTCCCTTCCTTCATGCTATTAATGATGATGATTGTAGCATATTTTTATTTTATTTCTTCCCGTGCTCTTAATCCATAATTTCTCAAAAACCCCAAATTTAGCTTCGTGGCTAAGTCACATCTGCAGATGAGGAAACCATTCCCCTTCTTTTCTCTTTATGGATGATGCAAAATGATGTATCATGGTATGATGCCAAATGATGCAATGATATGATGCAAAAGATGCTTGGGTAAAAATGATGATGTAAAACATATTATAATAAGACTATGCATCCCCTTAGGAACGACTTTGGAGTCTCTTCACCTTTACTAGGTGGTATTTTAGCTCTGCATCCCCTTAGGAACGACTTTGGAGCTTCTTCACCTTTACTAGGTGGCATTTTAGCTCTGCATCCCCTTAGGAACGACTTTGGAGCTTCTTCACCTTTACTAGGTGGTATTTTAGCTCCGCATCCCCTTAGGGACGACTTTGGAGCTTCTTCTGCTTTTTTGTTACACTCGATGGTGTAACCTCAGATTTATTACAAAGTGTCGAAGGTTGCACCTTCTCAAATTGTTTTTAAGGCAAAATGTAAAGCAAAAGAAACGAAAATTACAATAAATGTGTATCAAGTTCTTGATCCATCCTCTCTGTTGCTTCAGTAAATATGCCTAGATTCTGGAACAGTGTTGTTAACTATTTGAGCTTCAGATTCTTCTCTTACATCACGCTGCTGCTGAACTTGACATTGCCCGTGAGGCTGTTAATTATGAGATGAAGTTGGGAGTGATGCAGGTGGTTGAGGTAACACCGACCTAGCTGGAGAGTGACTTGTCGAAGCAACCAAAGTTGTAGGTTGTGGGAATGGCTGCTGGTTACACATATATTATGGGATGTATGGAGAGTAGCATGAATCAGTGTGAAGAACTTGCTTCGGCTGGTTCTAGTGTGCTTTGGCCTTAGATATTTCCTTCTATTTTTGTATTGTAACTTGGAAAGTTCTTGTTGTATGCCTCTTGTCCTCTCCGCAGAACAGGTAGAACAGTCTTCTTGGTTGAGAGTTGTATCTCCCTCTAAATCTTCTTCCTTCTCTGCCTCTTGGGGTTATTGGTCTGAAGGAATTCTGTTGCGCCCCTGTTGACTGGGAGTTGTGTTGTTGCCCTTGATTGTAATTGCTTTTGTCTTCGCTTTGACTGGGGATGTGAATTGTTCTGACATGCCTTGGATGAAGCCTTCCCCCAAAGCCCCTGGTCATCTCAGAGTACATGTAGGCTTCCTTCCTTCTTTGTCGAAAATCATTGTTAGCTCTGATATACTCATCCATTTTTTGGAGAAGCTTCTCCAGGGTTTGAGGAGGTTTCCTGAAAAAATATTGTGCCATTGGACCTAGGTGAAGTCCCTTGATCATTGCCTCAATAATGATTTTATTTAGCACCATTGGTGCCTGGGCTCTAAGGCGCAAGAACCTTCAGACATATGCCTGCAAATATTCCTCATGATCTTGTGTGCACTAGAACAAAGCTTGAGCAGTCACTGGCTTTGTCTGAAACCCTTGAAAGCTAGTGACTAGCATGTCCTTCAACTTCTGCCATGATGTAATCGTTCCTGGCCTGAGAGAGGAATACCAGGTTTGAGCAACACTCCTGACCGCCATGACGAAGGATTTTGCCATGACAGTCGTGTTGCCACCATAGGATGATATGGTTGTGACGAGGACCATAATTAGGGGTACCCCTAAGACTCCTAAACTCGGCTGGTAAACACCATCAGCACAAAGCTGCAAAGGCCTGATGGGCGAACACTGGACGAAGCTCTGTCCGCTCAACGGACACGATCTCACCTCGCCCGAGCCCAGCCTCGGGCAGGAACAGCAGACCCAGGCAGATTCACGTCTCGCCCGAGGGCCTCCTCGCCAGCCGACCGGATCGCAGGAGCATTCAATGCAAGGATCGCCTAAAACCTTACCCTGACGCGCGCTCTTCAGTCAACAGAGCCGAAGTGACCGCAGTCACTTCGCCCCTCCACTGGCTGACCTGACAGGAAAACAGCGCCCTCTGCGCTACTCCGACTGTTGTGCCACCCGTCAGGGTGAGGCTGAAAGCCGCCAAGTCCGGCCTCAGGCGCCATAGGAAGCTCCGCCTCTCCCGACCCCCGGGGCTCAGACTCAACCTCATCCTCGGACGACGGACTCCGCCTCGCCCGACCCTAGGGCTCGGACTCAACCTCGACCTCGGACGACGGACTCCGCCTCGCCCGACCCCAGGGCTCGGACTCAACCTCGACCTCGGACAACGGCCTCCGCCTCGCCCAACCCCAGGGCTCGGACTCAACCTCGACCTCGGACGACGGCCTCCGCCTCGCCTGACCCCAGGGCTCGGACCGTCCACGTCGCAGGGGGGCACATCATTACCCTACCCCTAGCTAGCTCAGGCTACGGGGAACAAGACCGGCGTCCCATCTGGCTTGTCCCGGTAAAACAAGTAATGATGGCACCCCGCGTGCTCCATGACGACGGCAGTTCTTAGCCCCCTACGGAAGCAAGGAGACGTCAGCAAGGACCCGACAGCTATGCTCCTACAGGGCTCAAGCGCTCCTCCGATGGCCACGACATCACATGAACAAGGCGCCAAAACCTCTCCGACAGCCACGTCGGCCTGTACATAGGACTCTGGCTTCCCTCTGCTAGACACGTTAGCACATTGCTACACCCCCATTGTACACCTGGGCCTTCTCCTTACATCTATAAAAGGAAGGTCCAGGGCCCTCGTACGAGAAGGTGGCCGCGCGGGAGGACAGGCTGACGAACAAGGCTCTCTCTCTCTCCCTCGCGAACGCTTGTAACCCCCTACTACAAGCGCATCCGCCCTGGGCGCAGGACAACACGAGGCCGCGATTCCCCTTATTGTTTCCCCCTTGTGTTCCGTCTCGCGCCGACCCATCTGGGCTGGGACACGCAGCGACAATTTACTCGTCGGTCTAGGGACCCCCCAGGGTCGAAACGTCGACAGTTGGCGTGCCAGGTAGGGGAGGAGCTGCGTGTTGACGAACAGCTTCCCGTCAAGCTCCAGATGGGTAGTCTCCATCAACCTCTCCAACCTGGGGCGATGCAACGTTTCGGGAGTCTCGAGTTCATGTCCCTCGATGCAGCTACAACATGATACTCCTTCCTCCACCGCGCGACAACGACAATGGCGGCCGTCAGCCCGCCCGCCGGCGGCGGAATCGACGACGTCTTCCCCACGTGGCGGAAGAGCAACATCCGGGTTTGTCCCGTCACCTTCCCCGCCGACGGAGGAGGAGGCGGGGCAACCATGGCCAAGCAGAAGGCGGCACCTCGTCGGCTGTCGAGCGAGTCGACGGCACCGGTGCCCCAGCGGGGGACACGTCGGGCGTTGACCTCGCGTTTGAGACGAAGACGAGCGTCGTTTCCCTGCAACACGCCAACCCCAAGCAGACGGACGACGCCAGCACGCTCGCGAAGGACTTGCTGAATGTTAGCCTCGTACCTGAGATAACGGTGCAGTCCGTCCCCGACGCGACTTCGTCACCATCCGTCGATCAGGAGGTACCGTCCGTTTCCCATCCTATGCCTTTTAGATTCAGCTTCGACCCACCAAGCGACCCCGCTTCGATGGATGCTTTCATAAAGGCATATCTGAACCTTCCAGGGTATCATATGTGGTCAACCTGGGACCGACTGACGGCCGTCTCAACCTACGGGCCCTCGGGTTCCGAGGAAGATGACGAGCCCGACTCTGGTTGGGATTTCTCCGGGCTCGGTGACCCCGGTGCCATGCGGGACTTCATGACCGCATGTGACTACTGCCTCTCCGATTGCTCCGATAGTAGCCACAGCCTCGGCGACGAGGACTGTGGCCCAAGTCGCGAATGTTTCCACGTCGATCTAGGGGGTCTCGATGAAGGCAACCATCTTGGTATGCCAGAGGACGGCGATCCCCCTAGGCCTACGCCTCGCGTTGACATCCTTCGGGAGCTAGCTGTGGTCCCAGTCCCTACGGGGAGTCAGGACGCACAGCTCAAGCAAATCCACGAGATGCAGGCCAGGCTCGACGAGGAAGCAGGACAACTTGTGCAGCTCCGGCAGAATATCGGGCAAGAGTGGGCAGGCCGAGCACCGGCCAGAGAAGCGCGTCATCTGGCCCAGGACGTCCAGCACCGCATCACCGACGATGCCAGGGCAAGGCTACCCCCAGCTTCCAGTGGGGTCGGCCAAAACCTGGCTGCAGCAGCAATACTACTCCGAGCGATGCCGGAACCATCCACCACCGAGGGGCGACGTATCCAGGGAGAGCTCAAGAATCTCCTGGAGGATGCCGCGGTCCGACGGGCCGAAAGCTCTGCCTCCCGAAGGCAAGGGTACCCCCAGAGCATCGCGCCGTGACTTCCCGATTCATGCGGGAAGCCTCGGTCCACACCGGGCGCATGCGGGACACAGCGCCTGCGGCCTCGGGACGCCTCAGCAACGAGCACCACCGCCGCGACCGTCGAGCCCACCTCGACGATAAGGTGCGACGAGGCTACCACCCCAGGCATGGGGGACGCTATGACAGTGGGGAGGATCAGAGCCCCTCGCCCGAACCACCCGGTTTGCAAGCTTTCAGCCGGGCCATACGACGGGCGCCGTTCCCGACCCGGTTCCGAACCCCGGCTACCATCACCAAGTACTCGGGGGAGACAAGGCCGGAACTATGGCTCGCGGACTACCGGCTGGCCTGCCAGCTGGGTGGAATGGACGATGACAACCTCATCATCCCCAGCCTCCCCCTGTTCCTCTCCGACGCCGCCCGAGCCTGGCTGGAGCATCTGCCTCCTGCGCAGATCTCTAACTGGGACGACCTGGTCAAAGCCTTCGCTGGCAACTTCCAGGGCACATACGTGCGCCCTGGGAACTCCTGGGATCTCCGAAGCTGTCGCCAGCAGCCGGGAGAATCCCTGCGGGACTAGATCCGGTGATTTTCGAAGCAGCGCACCGAGCTGCCCAACATCACCGAATCAGATGTCATCGGCGCGTTTGTCACACCCGGGTTTTAGGGGCACCAAGACCCGGGAGCGAACATAAACACCAGGTATGCTGGGACCAAGTCTCACATATATGATGTATAGTGGCACAGGATCGAATGTCACATCTTTACTACATAACAGGAGTTCTATACAAAATAAATAAATAATTACATTATAAGGATACAACGGTCCAGCAACCCAAAGTTGACTGGGAGACGACGGCCTAGATCTCTCTCACGAACTCATCGCAGCATCCTCCATGAGCCTCATCCTGCGGTACCTATTCTTGACCTGTGGGGGGGGGGTGTGAGACAGCAAGAGTGAGCTCACATACGTTCATCGCTCAACAAGTTGTGGGGAATAATGTGCATGAACTCGCCAAAGGTGGGAGCTCACGTGAAGTGTAAGGCTTACCAAAGAGAATGGTTGAAGCTGAGCATTGCTTTTAATGTTGGTCAAAATTTTATTAGCAATTACTAAGTATAAGTAAATACCAACCCAATTAAACAGTAGAACAAAAGTAACAACCTCACCTGCGATGCAATGCATATGACAAATTGAATTTAGTTCCATAAATTAATCATGTGAGTGTCCGAGCTGCTCATGACCGTGAGCACGGCTAGTATACCAGTTTTACACTCTGCAGAGGTTGCGCATCTTTACCCACAAGTCATGTTACCCATCTGCCAAGGGATCGCGACTTCCCATACACCTCTACCGAGGAAGCGAGGCAGGGTAACACTACGAGGCCTTTACAAAGTTCCACTAGCTTCAGAAAACCCGCTACAGTTTATAGGAAGTTCCAATGCAGGAATCCCTTGCAGGACCGCCATCGCAGCAAAATCCTCCCGAGGGCCTCCCTACACTGACCACTCCCCTACTGCCCTTGCCCCTTTCGGGTAAGGTAGTCTTCCACTAGCTTTCCTAATTAATCAGCCAAGTGTCCCATTCCTCCCTTGTGGTAGCACTGTTTTCCCGGGTGGTTCTCCATGTTCCAATTAACATAATGATCTTAACATGAACAGTAAATAACAACTGATAATAAAAGTATAATCATGAATAGTAATGTGTATCTATATACCCAAAACCACATAAAGCGATAGCAAGTACTACCCAAAGATTCAGTGGTGAACAAGGTATAAAGATAGTCAAACTAGGGTAACCTATTGGGTCCCATCAAAATTAACCTATGCAGATCATTATGATTAATTAGAACATGAGTGGGTAAAAAGAAGTGATCAAGGGCACAACTTGCCTGGGACTTGAGATTCCAGGTACCAGGATGATCTTCAGGTGACTCGTGACCTCACGCTAGTCGTAGCAATACAAACAAACAGTGTATAGGCAAAATTAACATTACACCAAACATAAGAATAAACTGCGTAATAATAGTCTATGCATTTGTACGAGACTAACGCAACTTGAACGGATCAAATCGGAGTTAAAACGAAGGAGTTATGACTTTTCTAAGGTTTTATGTATTTGATATAAGATTAAATAGGATATAAATTTTAATGTGACTTTCATGTGAAAACAGTGATATTAGATGATAGACAATAATATTATAAAACTATAGGAACTTGAATGGTCCACTTTGGAGTTCATATGCATTTTCTATGAATTATACAAATTCTATGAATTGTTTTTATATTAAAAACTCATTTTCTAATTCATTTTCTTGATTTTATAACTCTCTGGACTGGGCCTCAATTAAACAGGAACGCAGGGGCTCAAGCGCAATAAAACCCAAGACTCAGTCTTCCCCCGCACAGGACGGCGGGTTTATTTTAAAATTACCGAGGGGCGTTTATGCAAAGATGGCTCGGTGAAGGGGTATCGTGCATCTTAGGCCGTTGGATCAACACCAGACGCGCCAGATTAGAACGGCACAAAATCGAACCGGTACGCCATGACATCCGTTAGATCAAAGATCCACGGCGTTGGTTTAAAATGTTCGAGATCGAATCTGTGTCACGAGATCCCGATCGGACGACCCGAGATGATCCCACCGAAGGGGTATCACGGTGTTTTAATCACAGCCGCCCAGGCCAGATCAACGGTTGCCCATCGTCTTCCCCCCACCAACCAAGCAGGGCCACCGTCGCCATGACCGAGCGGTGGAGAAGAACGACCCGTGACACCAATCGGCCTCCCCCGGACACCATTGTCAAATTAAACGGAGCTACATGATGTGCATGACATGGCGATCACAATGGATCTATTCTTACCCGAAAAGGTGACGGTAATCAAGACAACCACGGCGCAGGGCGGAATCACGACATGCATGAAGCTCCTGTGACGAATTTCGCGAGCTCCAGTCAGTATCCACCCGTGGAGACGCCCTGAGGAGATCCTGCGCACTCCGACGATGCCTCCCCATGTCTTCGAGGTCGGGGCGGATCCATGGCGGTCGCGCGTTTGTCTCTGCTCACGGCGACAAAGTGGCATACGGCACGACGATCCGAGAGGATGAGGAAGGGGGGGGGTCGCGGCTTCCATTTATAGCCGGAGAGGGAGCCTCGGCCAGGCCGCAACCAGCTGAAACACGAGGTCCGCGGGGAATCGAGAAGATCGCGCGAAGCACACGGCGCCTGTTGCGGTGGATCCGGTGGTGTCGGTCGCCACAGGTAGGAGATGGTGCTGATCACGCGGGGCCCACGCGCCATACACACCGGAGAAAAAGAAAAGGCCACGGGAATGATGGGCCGGCTGGGCTAGAAAGCAGAGATGGGTCGGCGCGGCTCTAGGGTGATCTGGGCCGAGAGGGAGGTTTGGGCCCAAGAGTGGTAGAGGTCTCCTTTTCTTTTTTTTTGTTTTTCTTTCTATTTAAATTTCCAAATTCTAATTTTGAATTCAATCCAGAGTTTCGAAATTCATACCTCAATTCGAATTTGCACTTACAAAAATCCAACATGGTGCAGATATAATTTATATTAACAAATTTATTTAGTTACCTTATTTACTATTATTATTTTATTTAGGTGATATTTTCGACATGAAATACACACACCTCATTTATTTAGAATGTTAATTTGGGTTTTAGTCAAATGAGAGGTATATTCCAAATTGTAATTATTATTTCTATGAATGTAATTTCTAATATATAGCATATGTTAATTTAGACCCTTCAAGGAAGCAATTATAAATCATTACTCCTATAAGGGTCTTTTTATATAGTTTCCTAAAAACATTTATTTAAAGGAAATATCCTTTTTTATAGGATACATAATTGAAATGACTTCTTTATTATTTCTCAACTGACTAGGGTTTTAGGAGCTAGATTCCAGGGTCTACAGCGTTCCTCGCCGGTACCACTTGCCGCGACCTGATGAGCAAGTTGGGCCGCAAGACTCCCACCAGGGCGAGCGAGCTGATGGACATCGCCACCAAGTTCGCCTCTGGTCAGGAGGCGGTCGAGGCCATCTTCCAGAAGGACAAGCAGCCTCAGGGGCGTCAGCTGGAAGACGTCCTCGAGGCGTCCGCTCAGCGCGGCACCAAGAAGAAGGGCAAGAAGAAGTCGCAAGCGAAACGCGGCGCCGCCGACGCAGACCTTGTCGCTGCCGCCGAGCACAGGAACCCTCGGAAGCCTCCTGGAGGCGCCAACCTGTTCGACAAGATGCTCAAGGAGTCGTGCCCCTATCATCAGGGTCCCGTCAAGCACACCCTTGAGGAGTGTGTCATGCTTCGGCGCTACTTCCACAAGGCCTGGCCACCGGCGGAAGGTGGCAGAGCCCACGACAACGACAAGAAGGAGGGTCACAAGGCAGAGGAGTTCCCCAAGGTCCACGACTGCTTCATGATCTATGGTGGGCAAGTGGCGAACGCCTCAGCTCGGCACCGCAAGCAAGAGGCAGTAGTCACATGCGGTGATTTTCGAAGCAGCGCACCGAGCTGCCCAACATCACCGACTCAGATGTCATCGGCGCGTTCCTCGCCGGTACCGCTTGCCGCGACCTGATGAGCAAGCTGGACCGCAAGACTCCCACCAGGGCGAGCGAGCTGATGGACATCGCCACCAAGTTCGCCTCTGGTCAGGAGGCGGTCGAGACCATCTGCCGAAAGGACAAGCAGCCTCAGGGGCATCAGCCGGAAGACGTCCTCGAGGCGTCCGCTCAGCGCGGCACCAAGAAGAAGGGCAAGAAGAAGTCGCAAGCGAAATGCGGCGCCGCCGACGCAGACCTTGTCGCTGCCGCCGAGCACAGTAACCCTCGGAAGCCTCCTGGAGGCGCCAACCTGTTCGACAAGATGCTCAAGGAGTCGTGCCCCTATCATCAGGGTCCCGTCAAGCACACCCTTGAGGAGTGTGTCATGCTTCGGCGCTACTTCCACAAGGCCGGGCCACCGGCGGAAGGTGGCAGAGCCCACGACAACGACAAGAAGGAGGGTCACAAGGCAGAGGAGTTCCCCGAAGTCCACGACTGCTTCATGATCTATGGTGGGCAAGTGGCGAACGCCTCGGCTCGGATCATCCCCGGGAAGCGCGTCCAAACCCTTGGGCAACTCGATCTGCCCGTCTGCTTCGGGTCTGCCTCCAACTTCCAAAAGGAAACCCTCACGTTCGAGGTGGTCGGGTTCCGAGGAACCTACCACGCAGTGCTGGGGAGACCATGCTACGCCAAGTTCATGGTCGTCCCCAACTACACCTACCTCAAGCTCAAGATGTCGGGCCCCAACGGGGTCATCACCGTCGGCTCCACGTACTGACACGCGTACGAATGCGACGTGGAGTGCATGGAGTACACCGAGGCCCTCGCCAAATCCGAGGCCCTCATCGCCGACCTGGAGAGCCTCTCCAAGGAGGCGCCAGATGCGAAGCGCCACGCCGGCAACTTCGAGCCAGCTGAGACGGTTAGGTCCGTCCCTCTCGACCCCAGCAACGATGCCTCCAAGCAGGTCCGGATCGGCTCCGAGCTCGACCCCAAATAGGAAGCAGTGCTCGTCGACTTTCTTCGTGCAAACGCCGAGGTTTTCGCGTGGAGTCCCTCGGACATGCCTGGCATACCGAGGGATGTCGCCGAGCACTCGCTGGATATCCGAGCTGGAGCCCGACCCATGAAGTAGCCTCTGCGCCGATTCGACGAAGAAAAGCGCAGAGCCATAGGCGAGGAGATCCACAAGCTGATGTCTGTAGGGTTCATCAAAGAGGTATTCCATCCCGAATGGCTAGCCAACCCTGTGCTTGTGAGAAAGAAAGGCGGGAAATGGCGGATGTGTGTAGACTACACTGGTCTAAACAAAGCATGTCCGAAGGTTCCCTACCCTCTGCCTCGCATCGATCAAATCGTGGATTCCACTGCTGGATGCAAAACCCTGTCGTTCCTTGATGCCTACTCAGGGTATCACCAAATCAGGATGAAAGAGTCCGACCAGCTCGCGACTTCTTTCATCACACCTTTTTGCATGTACTGCTACATTACTATGCCATTCGGTTTGAGGAATGCGGGTGTGACATACCAAAGGTGCATGAACCACGTGTTCGGAGAGCACATTGGTCAAACGGTCGAGGCTTACGTCGATGACATCGTAGTCAAGACGAGGAAAGCCTCCGACCTCCTCTCTAACCTTGAAACGACATTCAAGTGTCTCAAGGCGAAAGGCGTAAAACTCAATCCCGAGAAGTGTGTCTTCGGAGTCACCCGAGGCATGCTCCTGGGGTTCATCGTCTCCGAGCGGGGCATCGAGGCCAACCCGGAGAAAATCGCGGCCATCACCAACATGGGCCCCATCAAGGACTTGTAAGGAGTACAGAGGGTCATGGGATGCCTTGCGGCTCTGAGCCGCTTCATCTCGTGCCTCGGCAAAAGAGGCCTACCTCTGTACCGCCTCTCAAGGAAGACCGAGCGCTTCACTTGGACCCCCGAGGCCGAGGAAGCCCTCGGGAACTTAAAGGCGCTCCTTTCAAGCGCGCCCATCTTGGTACCCCCCCCCCGCTGTGGGAGAAGCCTTCTTGATCTACGTAGCCGCAACCACTCAGGTGGTCAGCGCCGCGATTGTAGTCGAGAGACAAGAAGAAGGGCATGCATTGCTCATCCAGAGGCCGGTCTACTTCATCAGTGAGGTACTATCCAAGACCAAAATCCTCTACCCGCAAATTCAGAAGCTACTGTACGCGGTAGTTCTGACGCGGCGAAAGTTGCGACACTACTTCGAGTCTCATCCGGTGACTATGGTGTCATCCTTCCCCCTGGGGGAGATCATCCAGTGCCGAGAGGCCTCGGGCAGGATTGCAAAGTGGGCGGTGGAGATCATGGGCGAGACAATCTCGTTTGCCCCTTGGAAGGCCATCAAGTCCCAAGTCTTGGCGGACTTTGTGGCTGAATGGGTCGACACCCAGCTTCCAGCAGCTCCGATCCAACCGGAACTCTGGACCATGTTTTTCGACGGGTCGCTGATGAAAATAGGAGCGGGCGCAGGCCTGCTCTTTATCTCACCCCTCGGGAAGCACCTCCGCTACGTGCTGCGGCTCCATTTCCCGGCGTCCAACAACGTGGCCGAGTGGGAGGCCCTGGTTAACGGGTTGCGCATCGCCATCGAGCTAGGGGTTCGGCGCCTCGACGCTCGTGGCAACTCGCAGCTTGTCATCGACCAAGTCATGAAGAACTCACACTGCCGCGACCCGAAGATGGAAGCCTACTACGATGAGGTTCGGCGCCTGGAAGACAAGTTCTACAGGCTCGAGCTCAACCACGTCGCCCGACGATACAATGAGACTGCAGACGAGCTGGTTAAAATAGCCTCGGGGCGGACAACGGATCCCCCGGACGTCTTCTCCCGAGACCTACATCAACCCTCCGTCAAGACCAACGACACGCCCGAGTCCGAGAAGGCCTCGGCTTAGCCCGAGGCGCCCTCGGCTTAGCCCGAGGCGCCCTCGGCCGCCGAGGGTGAGGCACTGCGCGTTGAGGAAGAGCGGAATGGGTCACGCCTAACCGAAACTGGCAGACCCAGTACCTGCAATATCTCCACCGAGGAGAGCTACCCCTCGACAGAGCCGAAGCTCGGTGACTGGCGCGGCGCGCCAAGTCGTTCGTCTTGCTGGGTGACGGAAAGGAGCTCTACCACCGCAGCCTCTCAGGCATCCTCCAGCGATGCATATCCATCGCCGAAGGTCAGGAGCTATTGCAAGAAATACACTCGGGGGCTTGCGGTCATCACGCAGCACCTCGAGCCCTCGTTGGAAACGCCTTCCGACAGGGTTTCTACTGGCCAACCGCGGTGGCCGACGCCACTAGGATTGTACGCACCTGCCAAGGGTGTAAATTCTACGCAAGGCAGACGCACCTGCCCGCTCAGGCCTTGCAAACAATACCCATCACCTGGTTGTTTGCTGTGTGGGGTCTAGACCTCGTCGGTCCCTTGTAGAAGGCACCCGGGGGCTTCACGCACCTGCTGGTCGCTATCGACAAATTCTCCAAGTGGATTGAGGTCCGACCCCCTAAACAGCATCCGGTCCGAACAGGCGGTGGCGTTCTTCACCAACATCATCCATCGCTTCGGGGTCCCGAACTCCATCATCACCGACAACGGCACCGAGTTCACTGGCAGAAAGTTCCTGGACTTCTGCGAGGACCACCACATCCGGGTGGACTGGGCCGCCGTAGCTCACCCCATGACGAATGGGCAGGTAGAACGTGCCAACGACATGATTCTGCAGGGACTCAAGCCAAGGATCTACAACGACCTCAACAAGTTTGGCAGGCGATGGATGAAGGAACTCCCCTCGGTGGTCTAGAGTCTGAGGACGACGCCAAGCCGAGCCACGGGCTTCACGCCGTTCTTTCTAGTCTATGGGACCGAGGCTATCTTGCCCACAGACTTAGAATACGGTTCCCCGAGGACGAGGACGTACGACGACCGAAGCAACCAGTCCAGCAGAGAAGACTCGTTGGACCAGCTGGAAGAGGCTCGGGACATAGCCTTAGTACACTCGGCGTGGTATCAGTAGTCTCTACGACGCTACCACGCCCGAGGGGTTCGGTCCCGAGACCTCCAGGTGGGGGACTTGGTGCTTCGGCTACGAGAAGACGCCCGAGGACGCCACAAGCTCACGCCTCCCTGGGAAGGGTCGTTCATCATCGCCAAGATTTTGAAGCCCGGAACATACAAGCTGGCCAACAGTCAAGGCGAGGTCTACAGCAACGCTTGGAACATCCGACAGCTAAGTCGCTTCTACCCTTAAGATGTTTTCAAGTCGTTCATATACCTCGTTTACATACACAAATAAAGCCTAACCATCAAGGAAGGGTCAGCCTTGCCTCGGCAAAGCTCGACCCTCCCTCGGGGGCTAGAAGGGGGGAACCCCCTCTGCGTCAAAATTTTCCTCGAAAAAAGTCTTCCACCAAAGCGACTTTCGTGTTTCCCGGCTATATCAGTAATAGAACCTCGAGAAACGAATAAGAGTGCATGTAAGTGGCAAGGCCGACCGGGCCGAGGGACTCCTACGCCTCCGGGATACGGATACCTCACTCGTCACCTACCGCAAAAAATAACTCTTACTTGGGTGAGCAATCCTGCTACTGACGAACGAGTCCGGATACGCAAAACAGGAGGAAAAGAGACACAACTTTATATCACGACGACAAAGTGTTAGGGCCTCGGCGGCCACGAAAGACACATACATATTCAAAATAAACTGCTCCGACAGAATCAGGCATCGCCCGGGGGAGGAGCTGCACCCTCGGCTTCGTTTCCACCCTCAGCGAGATTCGCCCTGGCCCCGGACGGCGGCGCAAGTGGAAGGATCTCCACCTCGAAGGTGGTCGCCAGCACCGCGCTTGGGCCCGCGGCGGCCGCGTCAAGCCTCTGAACTTCGGCCAGGGCAGCTTCATCTTCGTCGGGAAGGCAGTACCCCACGCTGACCCGCTCCAGATCCACATCGTAGTGGGAAGCGAGCACGGCGAAGGCCCGCCTCACGCCGTGATGTAGCGCCTCGCGGAGTCTGCCGCGCGCGTGGTCACCCAAGGCCTGCAGGTGACTCTGGGGGGAGCTTCCCGAGGGGACGTCGTCAAGACCAAAGACCTGGCAGAAGGCCGAGATAGCATTGGACATGGCCACGTGGTCGACCTCCCTCTGCTCAGCCGCCTGAGCAAGTGCCTTGGCGGACTCGTTGAGGGCAGACTCGAACTCTGCAAACAGCCAAAGCAAAGTCTTCAAACACGAGTTGAAGAGTGAAGCTGAATCAAAATATCAAAACAGCCAAGACATACCTTCAGCCCGGGCACGCTGCTCCGAGGCTGCGGCTTGGGCGGACTGAGCAGACCCGACGGCCACGGTCAGGTCCGCCGCAAGGGCTCCAGCCCGAGCAGACGCCTCGGCTAGCTGGCCTCCAAGGGCCTCAGCCCAACTTTCAGCCTCGGCGGCCCGGCCCCGAGATTGGTCCCGCTCACCGATGACCTGGCCAAGCTCCAACTGCCGCCGCTGCACCTCTGCGCGTGCCGCCGCTTCCTCTGCCCCCAGCTCGTCACAGAGCAACCGAAGGTCCACCGCCTCGGCGCTCCATTGGGAGAGGCGCTCGGTAGCCTCGGCAAGCGCGGTCCTCAGGAACCACAGCGAACCCCAGACGTCGACCTCGCGGCGGATAAACGACGACTTGGCGGTGCTCAGATCCGTCAGATTCTGAGGAAGGAAAGCAGGGCGTCACAAAGAATGCCTTGATCACGTCAAAGGTATGCCTGAAATCCTTACCTGAAGGATCCTAGGAACATCCCTGGAAAGGACCTCTAGGGTCGACCGAAGCGACCCCATCGTTGCCTCGGCACACTCACGAAGCTCGTCCCAAGACTGCTCCTCCCGCTCATCGTCAAGAACGAAGAGGGGTTTCGAAGCGCCGCGGGTCCAGAACCGGAGCGCCTGCCCACGCCGCTCATTGGGATCGCGCCGTGCGAGGACAAGGTTGCCGCTCCCCAGGACGGGCCACGGTTCTGCGCCCCCCTCCTCCAAGGCATCGGCACCCCCTACAGTCGGCGCATCGGGTACCTCCTCGGCTAAGGGGGCAGGTTTCCGATCGCCGGCCTCGAGTAGCGGCACCTCAGCCATCTCGGCATCAGTGGTGACGGGTGGCTCCACAGCCAGAATGGCAACGGCCTCGGCAGAAGCCGGTGCTGGCATCGGCAACACGACAGGTGGGCTCAAAGCCGCGGCCGCGCCAGCAGTCCCCCTCGGCACGACGGCCGCCTCGACGGAGGGGTCAGCCTCGGGAGCTCGTCCCACGGCAACTTGTGCCGCCTGAGCCCCCTGCATGGGGGCATCTTGTGTAGAGGCCAGCCGGCCGGCGAGGCCCAGTGAGGCACCGGCTGCAGAAGCCGGCACCGTCTTGAGGACCTTCCGGGGAGCCAGACCGGTCGAACTGTGCCTCCGTTTGCTGAGAGGAAAGGGAAGAGCAGGATCAGGACACACGAAGAAGGAGCTGGGACAGAGGTATCCTCATTTACTTACCCACTCCGGGCCATGATCAATCGTGCCTGCAGGGAGGCCCCTCGAGCCTCGATCCCCGTGGGCACCACCAAGGATTGCCCCGCTGCCGGCTTCGGCACCATCCCTGCCTCGGGCGCCCGGGGCGCCGAAGGGACGGTCCGCCCAGGCGCAGACACGACGACCTGAGGATCAGCCTCCTGTGCCGCCGGCATGGACAACGGCTCTTCAGGGACAGGCGGGTCGGCCTGACTCCCCGGGGTCACCTCAACCACCTCGGCCAAGGGGTCAAGTACCCCCTCGGCCTGCCCCTGTTCTTCGAACCGGGACCCTGATACCCCGGCCCTGGATACTGACAGCGCCAGCCCACTCGAGGGCTGGCTCGACGACCCCTGGCCCAGCCGCAGATTTGGGCTGAGGTCGAGGTGGGCCGCCATGTCGTTGTCTTCGTCGTCATCGTCGTCGTCGTCGTCAGGCGTCTCCGGCGACGGCTCCCTCGGGAGTCCGTCCCTCTCCTGCTGTCGATGACGCCTCTCCAAGGCGTCCCGAGCCCGCATCCGCTCGCGGGCCCGAGCCTTTTCCGCGTCCTTCTTCTCCGTAGTGACCCTCCGCGCGGCTCGGTCCACCGCGTCCTCCGGGACCGGAGGCAGAAAAGGTTTGTGAAACCCCAACTCCTGGAGACGGACGGAAATCTCGGCTATGAGAACCAAGGGCAATCTGACACAAGAAGGAAGAAGGAGCGGACACTCACCAGGGATATGCACCCGCGCTCGGGACACATGAGGGCTGGGTAAGGGCACTGGCGTCCAGCTTTCCTACCGTGCCGGCTACCCGCCTATGGAGGTCATCGGCGGGGAGGGGGACCGAGGACATCTGCGAACCCTCCAAGTCGACCCCCAGCGTCATCTCCGAAAGCAGCAGCCGCCGCTCTGTCAAGGGGAGCACCCTCCGGCGATGGATGGCGGCGACCACCACCGCGGCGGTAAGCCCTCCATCTCGCAGCTCCTGCAAGGCCTCCAGAAGAGGCTGGAGATTCTTCTGTCTGTCGCGTGGGGCCCCATAGCGCCAGTTGCTGCCGACGGCGGTCACCACTCGTTGAGAAAATGACGGGAGCCTCCCATCGTCGTTCTGAAGGTAAAACCACTGGCGCTGCCACCCCTTGTTCGAAGACACAAGGATGGCGGAGATGTACTGTTGCGCACGCGCCTGCCTCAACTGGAGGATGCAGCCACCGGCCCGCACCGCCATGCGAACTCTCCTTTCCCCCGTCGTCAAGGCAAAAGGCTCCGTGGAGAAGAGATGGGTCCACAGATCCCAGTGGGGGTCAATCCCCAAAAACCCTTCGCAAACCGCCGCGAAGATGGCTACTTGCGTGATGGAGTTGGGGTTGAGGTTGTGCAGCTCCACCCCGTAGAAATGCAGAATCGCCCGCATGAAACGACTTGCTGGCACTCCGAACCCCCGCTCATGGAAAGAGACGAAACTCAGCACATACCCCGACGGCGGGGACAGGGCGGCTCCGCTCGGAGGGGCCATCCACTCCGGCTGCGGGTCACCGGAGAGGGGACGAAGCATACCATCAGCAACAAGGGCCTCCAGATCGTCCACCGTGACGGTGGAGAAAGGCCACGGGTCGCGCGGCGGAACGACGGTTACCCGGTCGGCCATCATCAAGCGAAGGAGGTGGCAGCGGAGCGGACAAGGTGCGCGGTTTTCTTTCTCTGGCTATTCCCTCGGGTTGCGGAAACCTAAGCGGGAGGCGAGCAGCAGAGTAAAGAACCACCACCGGTCCCTCTTCCGAATATATAAAGGCTCGGGCGAGAATCGTTCAACACTTCGCCCGAACCCACCGCGAAATTCAAAACTCGAAGGCGAAACGCCCGTTCCTCGAACGGCTCACGCAACAGCTGCCCCACGAAGCACTTGTCCCGTCGCATTGATTCTACGGCAGGGCAGGCGGCACCTTTGGTAGGCAAAGCAGGCGACGCTTCACCTCCGCCATGATGACCGTGTCAAAAAAGGTACGCCACGTCGTTCAATTTCGTATCCTTTTCCTCTTCCCCTTTCTCTCTCTTGCTACAGGGACCGAGAAAGGGGATACTCTGAAAGGGATCCTTCTCCGCGAAGGAAGCGGGCCCCGAGCCCTCCTACTGATCAGAAGTTCGAAGGCTGGCCCCTCAGAAGGGTTCGACAGCCGCCTTAGAGCACTCGGGCTCCGCGCCCACTACTGGTCAGAGGTTCGAAGGCTGGCCCCTCGGAAGGGTTCGACAACCGCCTCAGGCCACTTGGGCTCCGCGCCCACTACTGATCAGGGGTTCGTAGGCTGGCCCCCGAAGGGTTCGACATCCGCCTCAGAGCACGCAGAGCGAGGGATGACTCTGGGTACGTCCGATACATGGTCGAGGCTCGGGCTACGCTCCCGAGGTACCCTAGGACATTTCCGAGACCAGCAGGAGCGATTCTGTAACGGAATCCCATCAGAGGGAGGCATCGAGCCCTCGGACCCTATCAAACGGGACCGGGTCCGGCAAATCACCTGCAGGTACTTTTGGAGCGCGCCTCTGGGCCACTAGCCGACCCTTATCGAACGGGGCACGGGCGTCCACTCGGATCACCCGTTAGCAACTCACTGGAGACACCATGTTCGGCGCCCTCCGAGGGCAACATGGCGCTTTCCCCCCTCCTCCTTGCGGAAAGGCGACGAAGGGGCGTATGAAAAAATCCGAGTCAGTCCTTGACCGTCCTCTCGCTCTGTGCGGAGGCTCGGGGGCTGCTCTTGCAAACCCGGCTCCGGCCAAACCATTGACGGCGTCAACATACCAGCCCGAGAACTCGGAACCTGACTGTGCACCGGGCTACGACCAGTTCGCATGAGGGAACAACCAGACTGGCCGAGGCATCATGAAAGGCATTAAGACCTCGAAGGAGTCAAACCACTCCTCCGAGGCCTCGGGGGCTACACCCGGTGGGTGCGCTCGCGCGCACCCACCGGAACAAAATGCAACCGAGAGAAGCCGGTCCCCTTGCAAAAAAGTGCGACAAAGCCTCCAAGCGAGTACCCACACTCCCTTTGAGGCTCGGGGGCTACTGTCGGGGACCATAATTAGGGGTACCCCCAAGACTCCTAAACTCGGCTGGTAAACACCATCAGCACAAAGCTGCAAAGGCCAGATGGGCGCAACACAGGACGAAGCTCTGTCCGCTCAACGGACATGATCTCACCTCGCCCGAGCCCAGCCTCGGGCAGGAACAGCAGACCCAGGCAGATTCATGTCTCGCCCGAGGGCCTCCTCAAGCAACGGGCGCACCTCCGACTCGCCCGAGGCCCAGCTCGGGCAGGCTTCGCGGAGAAGCAACCTTGGCCAAGATCGCCTCGCCAGCTGACCGGATCGCAGGAGCATTCAATGCAAGGATCGCCTGACACCTTATCCTGACGTGCGCTCTTCAGTCGACAGAGCCGAAGTGACCGCAGTCACTTCGCCCCTCCACTGGCTGACCTGACAGGAAAACAGCTCCCTCTACGCTACTCCGACTGTTGTGCCACCCGTTAGGGTGAGGCTGACAGCCACCAAGTCCGGCCTCAGGCGCCATAGGAAGCTCCGCCTCGCCCGACCCCAGGGCTCGGACTCAACCTCGACCTCGGACGATGGACTTCGCCTCGCCCGACCCCAGGGCTCGGACTCAACCTCGACCTTGGACGACGGACTCCGCCTCGCCCGACCCCAGGGCTCGGACTCAACCTCGACCTCGGACGACGGTCTCCGCCTCGCCCAACCCCAGGGCTCGGACTCAACCTCGACCTCGGACGACGGTCTCCGCCTCGCCCAACCCTAGGGCTCGGACCGACCACGTCACAGGGGGGCACATCATTACCCTACCCCTAGTTAGCTCAGGCTACAGGGAACAAGACCGGCGTCCCATCTGGCTCGTCCCGGTAAAACAAGTAATGATGGCACCCCACGTGCTCCATGACGACGGCGGTTCTCAGCCCCCTACGGAAACAAGGAGACGTCAGCAAGGACCCGACAGCTCCGACAGCTGTGCTCCTACAGGGCTCAAGCGCTCCTCCGACGGCCACGACATCACATGAACAAGGCGCCAAAACCTCTTCGACAGCCACGTCGGCCTGTACATAGGACTCTGGCTTCCCTCTGCTAGACACGTTAGCACATTGCTACACCCCCCATTGTACACCTGGGCCTTCTCCTTACATCTATAAAAGGAAGGTCCAGGGCCCTCGTACGAGAAGGTGGCCGCGCGGGAGGACGGGCTGACGAACAAGGCTCTCTCTCTCTCTCCCTCGCGAACGCTTGTAACCCCCTACTGCAAGCGCATCCGCCCTGGGCACAGGACAACACGAGGCCGCGATTCCCCTTATTGTTTCCCCCTTGTGTTCCGTCTCGCGCCGACCCATCTGGGCTGGGACACGCAGCGACAATTTACTTGTCGGTCCAGGGACCCCCCGGGGTCGAAACACCGACAGGTTGCTTCGTAGTTCATTCGAAATTGCTTGGGGTCTGAGTGGCCATCGTACATGGGCAGTTGGGTGGCTAGTACGAAGGTGGCCATGGCACAACCTGTAGCTCTGTGGTTAGAGGAGAAGCGTCATCAAAAGCAATGATGTCATGATGAAAATCATCATACCACATATCGTCGTGGTTGGGACCCTCCTGTCGAAAGGTCTTTTTGTTGTGGTCTATGCCCTTGCTCATTATCTTGTGTGATTTGTCGCATTTCCTCAGCTGCTTCATCAATCTTATTTTGTAGCTCTGACAGCCGAAGCATCTTTTCCTTTCTCTTTTCTACCTGTTAGTGTGTCACACCCGGATTTCGGGGCACCAAGACCCGGGCGCGAACATAATCACCAGGTGTGCTGGGACCAAGTCTCACACATATGATGAATCATGGCACAGGATCGAATGTCGCATCTTTATATATAACTGGAGTTCTATACAAAATAAATAATTACATTATAAGGAGACAACGGTCCAGCAACCCAAAGTTGACTGGGAGACGACGACCTAGACCTCTCACGAACACATCACGGCATCCTCCATGCGCCTCATCCGGTGGTACCTGCTCTTGACCTGTGGGGTGTGTGAGACAGCAAGAGTGAGCTCACATACGTTCATCGCTCAACAAGTTGTGGGGAATAATGTGCATGAACTCGCCAAAGGTGGGAGCTCACGTGAAGTGTAAGGCTTACCAAAGAAGATGGTTAGAGCTGAGCATTGCTTTTAAAGTTGGTCAAAATTTTATTAGCAGTTACTAAGTATAAGTAAATACCAACCCAATTAAATAGTAGAACAAAAGTAACAACCTCACCTGCGATGCAATGCATATGACAAATTGAATTTAGTTCCATAATTTAATCATGTGAGGGTCCGAGCCGCTCATGACCGTGAGCACGGCTAGTATACTAGTTTTACACTCTGCAGAGGTTGCGCATCTTTACCCACAAGTCGTGTATCCCATGTCGCCAGGGTTTGCAAGGCCCTTAGACACTACCGAGGTGAATGGCTAGGGATCCACTACGAGGCCTTTACAAAGTTCCACTAGCTTCCGAAAACCCGCTACAGTTTATAGGAAGTTCCAATGCAGGAATCCCTTGCAGGACCGCCATCGCAGCAAAATCCTCCCGAGGGCCTCCCTACACTGACCACTCCCCTACTGCCCTTGCCCCTTTCGGGTAAGGTAGTCTTCCACTAGCTTTCCTAATTAATCAGCCAAGGGGTCCCATTCCTCCCTTGTGGTAGCACTGTTTTCCCGGGTGGTCGCTCCATGTTCCAATTAACATAATGATCTTATCATGAACAGTAATAATAAACATATAATAAAAGTGTGATCATGAATAATATACCTTCATACCCAAAACCACATAAAGCACTAGCAAGTACTACCCAAAAAGTTCAGTGGTAAACAAGGTATAAAGATAGACAAACTAGGGTAACCTATTGGGTCCCATCAAAATTAACCTATGCAGATCATTATGATTAATTAGAACATGAGTGGGTAAAAAGAAGTGATCAAGGGCACAACTTGCCTGAGACTTGAGATTCCAGGTACCAGGATGATCTTCAGGTGACTCGTGACCTCACGCTAGTCGTAGCAATACAAACAAACATGGGATAGGCAAAATTAACATTACACCAAACATATATGCAAAATACATATTAATAATCTACATATTTAAATAAGATCACAGGAACAGGAATTATTAATTTTGGAGTTATAGATTTTAAGTTATGGATTTCTAAAGATTCTATGTGCTTGGTACAAGATTAATTAGGATATCAATTTTAATATGGATTTCATGTCAAAACAGTGACACAAAATGATAAACAATAATATTACAAAATTATAGAAACTGGAATGGGTTAATTTGGACTTAATATGGATTTTCTACAATTAAAACAAGTTTCTGCAATTAAATTTGTACTAAAAATCTATTTTTAAATTAGCTTCCCTATTTTATCTGATCTCGGGACTAGGCGCATTATTATTGGAAAGTCCAGGGGCCCTGGTGCAATAAATCCTCAGACTCATTGCCCACAGCGCAGGACGGCGGGTTCATATCTATATAGTACAGGGATTCTTTTGTAAGTTCTGCACCGCGAAGGGGTATGGCTAGATCTGTACCGTCCGATCATAAATCAGTGGCGTGGATTAGACCATTCCTATACATGAACCGGTATCCGTTGTGGCCGCCAGATCGGAGATCGACGGCTACAACTTAATGAAACACGATCTGTTCTACACCGCAGGATACCGATCCGACGGCACGGATCCAATCGCCAAAAGCGGTACTCCCCAAACTAATCTCCACCGTCCAACCAAATCCTACGGCCAAGACCCCATTTCTCCTTTCCCCAAACAGACACCGCGCCGACGGCGCCGCACAACACTCCCACGGCGGAGCTTCGCCGGAGCGCGGCCGATTCGACGAGCTAGGGCACCGAACTCACCCCTAATTGGTCCTATGTGTAGTATAGGCGAGAGCGAACTATAGAAGCACGTTATTACCAGCAATCCTGATGTCGAAAGGCGCGACCACGCAGATGGCGGACTGGCGACGGAGAACCCGCTTCGATGACCAATTAAGGCAGCGCTGGGTGATTCCAAAGCTCGAAGGTGCCACCGAGCTTTTCCCTGTGGCCCACCCTTTCCCCGGAATGGGTCTTTGAGGTTGATACCGCGGCCACGGTGAGATCCCGCGGTGACGGCGCGGAATTGGTGAGGAAACAACTCTTGTCTTCCACACGGCGATGGTGGTATGGAGTGGCGGCTCACGGGTGGATGGAGGAGGGGTCCCAGGTGCTCGGGTGGTTTTATAGTCAGAGGGAAAGCACGACAGAGGCGGGGATTTGGCCACTGCGTGGATTCCGCGGCGAGTTCGGTAGCCATGCGTGCGGCGGAGTCGCGGAGATCTAGCGGAGCACGCGCAAACCGAGCAAGGAGAACGACCAGTCCTGGCGGGTCCACGAGCTAGCGTCACGGCGCGGGGAGCGGCACGAGGAGTGGACCCGGATTTTGTTTCCCCCGCGATTTCAGCGGTCTGTTCCAAACAGAGCAGCGTTCGCCACCAAGGGAAGACGAAGCCGACAGGCTGGTCCCACACGCCAGTGTGTTAGGTGCAAGAGCGTCCCGTGCCAGTGAGGATGAGCAGTGGAGCCCACATGTCGGCGCGCGCCTGCGGATGCAGTATGGGCCGCGTAGAGGAAGAATGCACATTGGGCCAGAAATGAAGCAGCCGGCCCATGCAAGGTTTTAATCCCTTTTTTTTATTTTCTTTCCTATTTTCCATTCCAATTATTCAACTCAATTCATAATTTTGAATTCAAATATGTTTATGGTTTTCACACAGGGATCAAGTGCTCAAATAAAAGTACTAGCCTTAAAATGGTATATTTATTCCTTATATATATATATATGTATATTTCCTTAGTGTATATTGTTTCCCTTTCTTTCCTCCTTCCATTTTCAATTACTAATTTTCAAACTTAAATTTGTCTCACAAATTTGAATACAAAAATAAGAACTTTAGCATGAAATGCATATTTCAGTATTTATTTGTTATTTGGCCAATATAATTCCACTAATTCAATATGCACAACTTAAAAGAAAATCAAAATGATCTTCAAAGGTTCCATAATCCCAAGTCACTACATAATCATATTTCTATTATTTTACTATGATTATTTTTTTTCTTATACAAATTTTGGGCTTTACAAATCCTACCCCCCTTAACAGAAATCTCGTCCTCGAGATTTGTAAGGAAAGAGTTGTATACTCATATTGTTCTCGGAACATATGCACAATCAAAGAAATCTCGGCATGATGCATAATTCTTTCACAAAACATAGGGTCAATAAACCTTATTATTACCACCAAAATAGTAAAATACTACTAATAGCTAAACTAATATCTAGGTCTTACAAATAGTGTAATATATATATCTGTATCTATATTTTATGTTTATCTCTATTCTTGTTGCTCGTTGACTTCTTCCCCGACTACTTCATCTTCAACTAGCTCTCCTTCTTGAATTTCTTGTTCACTTGGTTCAGCTTCTACTTCTGCATGATGGGCTTGTCCCCGGTTGATAGATAGGGGCTGGCTCTTTCCTGCCGAGGCTTGTCCTTGCTTCATCGGAGCCGGTGTAGTGTAGGCAGCTCTGTTGGGACAGTAGTTGGCGTAGTGTCCCGGTTGTCCACACTTGTAGCATGTCCTGTTGGTGGTTGTGTTAGGAGCAACGGGTCCTGCTGGGGTGCTTGCTTGCGGAGGAGCAGTTGGTGCCCGTTGAGTTTGTTGTCCGGAACTGCCACTAGCTGGTGTACTTGGAGTGGTAGTATAGCGAGGACGGGAACTACTTCCAGCCTGCCCTTGGTTGACAGCCTTTCTTTTCTCTCCGAATATACTCCTCTTGTTTTCTACAGCAATAGCTTTGTCAAGTAGCCTTTGGAAGGATGGGAATGTGTGCGATACCAGTTGATATTGCAAGGGTCCAATCAAACCGTCCAGAAAAAGCTCCTGCTTTTGCTCATCATCCTCTACATCTCTAGGAGCATATCGAGATAACTGGATGAATTTGTCCCTATATTCACTCACGGACATACTTCCTTGCTTGAGGGATAAAAACTCCTTCCTCTTAATCTTCATGAGTCCAGCAGGAATATGGTAATTTCTGAATTGTGTGGAGAATTCTGCCCAGGTAATTGTATCGACAGCAACATGAGCAGCGCAGTACGCATCCCACCAATCCGCAGCAGGACCAGCAAGACGACCTGATGCGTAGAGTACTTTCTCTCGGTCCGAGCACTGAGCTATGTTAAGCATCTTCTCTATAGACTTTAGCCAGTCGTCAGCTTGCAGTGGATCCGTGGAGTTGGAGAAGGTTGGTGGTTTGTGGCTCATGAATTCCCGATGCTTATCTCGGGGTGGAACTGGTGGTGGAGGTGGAGGCAATGGCACCTGTTGCTGTTGCTGCTGTTGTTGAAGTTGTTGTTGCAGCTGCTGTTGTTGTACCCTTCTCTCCTGGCGTATCTCTTCCCGCTCTTGGCGCATTTCCCGACGTGCATCCTCTCTTTCCTGGTGCATTTCTTGGCGTTCTTGCTGCATTTGGGTGCGCATGTCTGCCATAGTGTCAGCCATTTGCTGCATCATCCTCATTTGAGCTGCAATTAGTGGATCGACTCCGCCTGGTGGGGGATTAGGAGGATTCATCTCTGCTGACTGTGGTTGGGGTTGTCGATATATCCACCGAGTGTGTCGATTAGCAGGTAAATCAATTCCACCACCCCGCCTGGTATTGACCATCTAAGTTAGAAGCATATGGTAAGATAGTTTTGCAAGGGAATCATTTGGTAGGCAGAATGAATAAGCTAATAGTTGGTTATGTACTAAAACTTTCTTTGGCAGGGCTTGACCAGATATTTTATGTCAAGACTAGGGTAATTAGTTGTACGAGGTGAATGTCCAAAGGTAAGATAGAATCTGTCAAGATGAGATAGATACGGAATACCATGTATATATATATTTTTAAGGGGGATAATCTAGATTGTCTAGTTATCTTACAAATGCTATCCTTTATGCCTAGATGTATATGCAGATGTAATTGTGGACATTGATCCACAACCCATCACACTCAAACAAAGATCCAAATCAGACATATATCATAAGAGCAAACATTCAAATACATAGACACTTATAAAAATAGTTTTGTTTTTGTTCCTAGGATTAGGTCTCCTATTCCTAAAGGTCACTTCAGTCACAGGATTTCAAAGTGTAAAATCCACATTTGTCTTTTAGAAAGAAAAGATAAGAATAATCAGAGTAAAGCGGAAATAGACGAGAAAAGATTAAGGTGAGTTTAGAAAAGAATCAGAGTAAGGTAAGTAAAGAATGGTTGTCTAGTTCTACCTAGGCTTCGTCCTACAGTCAACATTCCTCTGATACCACTTCTGTCACACCCGGATTTCGGGGCACCAAGACCCGGGCGCGAACATAATCACCAGGTGTGCTGGGACCAAGTCTCACACATATTATGAATCATGGCACAGGATCGAATGTCGCATCTTTATATATAACCGGAGTTCTATACAAAATAAATAATTACATTATAAGGAGACAACGGTCCAGCAACCCAAAGTTGACTGGGAGACGACGACCTAGACCTCTCACGAACACATCACGGCATCCTCCATGCGCCTCATCCGGTGGTACCTGCTCTTGACCTGTGGGGTGTGTGAGACAGCAAGAGTGAGCTCACATACGTTCATCGCTCAACAAGTTGTGGGGAATAATGTGCATGAACTCGCCAAAGGTGGGAGCTCACGTGAAGTGTAAGGCTTACCAAAGAAGATGGTTAGAGCTGAGCATTGCTTTTAAAGTTGGTCAAAATTTTATTAGCAGTTACTAAGTATAAGTAAATACCAACCCAATTAAATAGTAGAACAAAAGTAACAACCTCACCTGCGATGCAATGCATATGACAAATTGAATTTAGTTCCATAATTTAATCATGTGAGGGTCCGAGCCGCTCATGACCGTGAGCACGGCTAGTATACTAGTTTTACACTCTGCAGAGGTTGCGCATCTTTACCCACAAGTCGTGTATCCCATGTCGCCAGGGTTTGCAAGGCCCTTAGACACTACCGAGGTGAATGGCTAGGGATCCACTACGAGGCCTTTACAAAGTTCCACTAGCTTCCGAAAACCCGCTACAGTTTATAGGAAGTTCCAATGCAGGAATCCCTTGCAGGACCGCCATCGCAGCAAAATCCTCCCGAGGGCCTCCCTACACTGACCACTCCCCTACTGCCCTTGCCCCTTTCGGGTAAGGTAGTCTTCCACTAGCTTTCCTAATTAATCAGCCAAGGGGTCCCATTCCTCCCTTGTGGTAGCACTGTTTTCCCGGGTGGTCGCTCCATGTTCCAATTAACATAATGATCTTATCATGAACAGTAATAATAAACATATAATAAAAGTGTGATCATGAATAATATACCTTCATACCCAAAACCACATAAAGCACTAGCAAGTACTACCCAAAAAGTTCAGTGGTAAACAAGGTATAAAGATAGACAAACTAGGGTAACCTATTGGGTCCCATCAAAATTAACCTATGCAGATCATTATGATTAATTAGAACATGAGTGGGTAAAAAGAAGTGATCAAGGGCACAACTTGCCTGAGACTTGAGATTCTAGGTACCAGGATGATCTTCAGGTGACTCGTGACCTCACGCTAGTCGTAGCAATACAAACAAACATGGGATAGGCAAAATTAACATTACACCAAACATATATGCAAAATACATATTAATAATCTACATATTTAAATAAGATCACAGGAACAAGAATTATTAATTTTGGAGTTATAGATTTTAAGTTATGGATTTCTAAAGATTCTATGTGCTTGGTACAAGATTAATTAGGATATCAATTTTAATATGGATTTCATGTCAAAACAGTGACACAAAATGATAAACAATAATATTACAAAATTATAGAAACTGGAATGGGTTAATTTGGACTTAATATGGATTTTCTACAATTAAAACAAGTTTCTGCAATTAAATTTGTACTAAAAATCTATTTTTAAATTAGCTTCCCTATTTTATCTGATCTCGGGACTAGGCGCATTATTATTGGAAAGTCCAGGGGCCCTGGTGCAATAAATCCTCAGACTCATTGCCCACAGCACAGGACGGCGGGTTCATATCTATATAGTACAGGGATTCTTTTGTAAGTTCTGCACCGCGAAGGGGTATGGCTAGATCTGTACCGTCCGATCATAAATCAGTGGCGTGGATTAGACCATTCCTATACATGAACCGGTATCCGTTGTGGCCGCCAGATCGGAGATCGACGGCTACAACTTAATGAAACACGATCTGTTCTACACCGCAGGATACCGATCCGACGGCGCGGATCCAATCGCCAAAAGCGGTACTCCCCAAACTAATCTCCACCGTCCAACCAAATCCTACGGCCAAGACCCCATTTCTCCTTTCCCCAAACAGACACCGCGCCGACGGCGCCGCACAGCACTCCCACGGCGGAGCTTCGCCGGAGCGCGGCCGATTCGACGAGCTAGGGCACCGAACTCACCCCTAATTGGTCCTATGTGTAGTATAGGCGAGAGCGAACTATAGAAGCACGTTATTACCAGCAATCCTGATGTCGAAAGGCGCGACCACGCAGATGGCGGACTGGCGACGGAGAACCCGCTTCGATGACCAATTAAGGCAGCGCCGGGTGATTCCAAAGCTCGAAGGTGCCACCGAGCTTTTCCCTGTGGCCCACCCTTTCCCCGGAATGGGTCTTTGAGGTTGATACCGCGGCCACGGTGAGATCCCGCGGTGACGGCGCGGAATTGGTGAGGAAACAACTCTTGTCTTCCACACGGCGATGGTGGTATGGAGTGGCGGCTCACGGGTGGATGGAGGAGGGGTCCCAGGTGCTCGGCTGGTTTTATAGTCAGAGGGAAAGCGCGACAGAGGCGGGGATTTGGCCACCGCGCGGATTCCGCGGCGAGCTCGGTAGCCATGCGTGCGGCGGAGTCGCGGAGATCTAGCGGAGCACGCGCAAACCGAGCAAGGAGAACGACCAGTCCTGGCGGGTCCACGAGCTAGCGTCACGGCGCGGGGAGCGGCACGAGGAGTGGACCCGGATTTTGTTTCCCCCGCGATTTCAGCGGTCTGTTCCAAACAGAGCAGCGTTCACCACCAAGGGAAGACGAAGCCGACAGGCTGGTCCCACACGCCAGTGTGTTAGGTGCAAGAGCGTCCCGTGCCAGTGAGGATGAGCAGTGGAGCCCACATGTCGGCGCGCGCCTGCGGATGCAGTATGGGCCGCGTAGAGGAAGAATGCACATTGGGCCAGAAATGAAGCAGCCGGCCCATGCAAGGTTTTAATCCCTTTTTTTATTTTCTTTCCTATTTTCCATTCCAATTATTCAACTCAATTCATAATTTTGAATTCAAATATGTTTATGGTTTTCACACAGGGATCAAGTGCTCAAATAAAAGTACTAGCCTTAAAATGGTATATTTATTCCTTATATATATATGTATATTTCCTTAGTGTATATTGTTTCCCTTTCTTTCCTCCTTCCATTTTCAATTACTAATTTTCAAACTTAAATTTGTCTCACAAATTTGAATACAAAAATAAGAACTTTAGCATGAAATGCATATTTCAGTATTTATTTGTTATTTGGCCAATATAATTCCACTAATTCAATATGCACAACTTAAAAGAAAATCAAAATGATCTTCAAAGGTTCCATAATCCCAAGTCACTACATAATCATATTTCTATTATTTTACTATGATTATTTTTTTTCTTATACAAATTTTGGGCTTTACATAGTGTATGGCCTCCAGGTTGCTGATCTCTTGATCTAGCTCTTCATCTTGTGGAGTTGGGCTAGTGGCCTTCCTCTTCTGGCTTCGGGCCTCCCTTAGAAGGATTCCGTCTTGATTGGTGTCTAGGGAGCAAGAACAACCCCTGGCGCCGTTGTCTTCTTCGACGGCATGACGAAGGTGGTCGTAGAGTTCACCGGAGGTGTGCCCCAATGTTGGTCACTCGTTCTCGATTGCTATACACAATAAAAAACAAGACAACACAATATTAAGAAAGATAATCAACCTTCATCTTCAAGTAGTCATCCCTTTGGGATACCTTCTTTAGAGACGAAGGTTATGATTTGCTATTGCAAGTAAATATATGAGTGTGTAGGAAATATAAAGAAGTTTAAACATGACAACTCGTCTTGCACGTCAACAACATATATTTCCTCCTTCATATGTTAAATTTACAAACATACCTTCGGCTCTAGAAAGTGATTTAGAGCGAAGATGAAGAGAAGGTTACACACAATGATTGTTCTGCCCTCAAAAAAAGGTACTTTATGCAAGACACTGTTCATCTATTTATAGGGAGTCGTACAACTTCGTACGAAATTACATTCATGCCCTCAAGAATTACACACATGATTTACAGATAATACAGGGGCAACATTGTATTTTGCCTTCAACGTTTAGGATGACACCTTCTCCTAGCATTATCTTCTTTTGTTGTTATGACGAAGCTACCTTCGTCGCCCTCCATTGTTCTGCATCGAAGCTATTCTGGTGCCAAAGCTCTTTTAATATTCGTCAATATGCTGATAACAAATGGTTAGATGTGTCTTCGAGGACCTTTAGGCATAATACATAAACATTAAGTAAGAATCAAAGAAAGTTGTGGTAACAAAGGTTTTAAAAATCGAAGGCCCTTTAGACTGGGTAATAATGCAATGGGCAGTGTCCATGACAACAGCGATATTCTAGGGCAGCCGGTACCGCCCGGAGCCGCTCGTCGTTCCTAGAAATGGTGCCGCAGTGGCCTGCTCGAACGTGATGACGAGATCTGGCGGCACAGATAATGGAGGGACAGGCGGCAAGAGCATGTGCCACACCGACGTGTAGACGGAGCGACGGAGGCGACGGGGAAATGACGTCGTAGGGGCGATGCGGGCGGAGGTGTGTCTAGTTGCAGTTGGCACGCCGACAGCCGGATGGAGCAAGCAAGGCAATGGGATGGACGCCGCGCTTGAATACACGCCTGGTGGCTCCAACATTCCAGCGCAGAGGCTACCACCCATAGCCGCTTCGCATCCATGGAACGCCACTCATCAGGTCAGGCCTAGGAGCGCACTCCGCAGTACAAACTGCGAGCGGCAGCCGACAGGAGGCAGGAGCAGCACAAGCGCAGACGCCATGGGGTCGTAGTATGGGGACCGGACAGACGGGGAGCGAGGGAGGACGTCCTAGCGGCCTGGTGAGAAAATGACGGCGCAGGGGGAAATGGGAACAGAGGTGCGGATGGTGGGAGCAGTGGAGCAAGCGAGCGCTTCCTAGTGTCTTAATGAGGTAAAATGAAGTTTCAGAGGTGTCACCCTCCCATGAAATCTCTTCACTTCTTCTCGGGACGGAGTACCTTCCGGAGAACTCGAGGCTCATACGATTAAAAAATGGCAGGCAAATAGTTGGGGCAACATATCAGATGCAACAGTGAGTAACACCTAGACAGTAGGCTTTACGGCACCTACCAACGATCCTATGGCTACGGAAATTTAGGGGACGTGTCCACCTTCATTCACGAGCAACGACTCTTGGTTTAATATATAGCCCGGCTTGAGTAACAGAGTTTTGGAATTCACTGAAAACAATTAAAACAGTTAGTGGAAATTTAATATTCGTATTAAGCTAATCAGAAGGTCTGTATCAGGAGCAAAGATCCATGGTAGGAAGGTTTAAAGGAAGGTGTAATAAAAAGGAACCTTGATCAAGCAGCAAATCTCTGAGGGGATATGTAGACGATAATGAAGTCCATGTTGCGGAACAAAAGTTTATACTTCACTGAAAACACAAAACAGTTAGAAAAGTATATTGAAAATGAATATCAGTAGTAAGCTAATGAGACGATATGTATCACGGGAAAAAGAACAGAGTTAGGGCTGGTTTGGGAATCACATTTCTCAAGAAATTCTAATTTTTTCGAGAGAAATTAGTTTATTTTCCCTTTAAAAATTAGAAATCTCATGTGAAAATGGTGTTTTCAAATTAGCCCGTAGAGGAAAAATATACACAACCTTCGAAGGCCGGAGGCCCTTTTAAACTTGAAAAGTCTTCTGCCCTAATCGTCAGATTTACCTAAATGATGGAAAGAAAAATGGTTAGGAAAACTCTACACAAAAAAGATCATAGAGCACTAATTAATAAAAAAATGACATAATACACAAACATTAAGTAAGAATCAAAGAAAGTTGAGGTAACAAAGGTTTCGAAAACCGAAGGCCCTTTTAGACTGGTAATAATGCAATGGGCAATATCCATAACAACACTGATATTCTGGGGCAGCGGGTATAGTCCGGAGCCACTCGTCGTTCCTAGAAATGGCACCAAGGTGGTGAAGGTGCTGCAGGAAAAGTCCAAAGCCACCGAGAGATAAATGTAACACGTGAAGCCCCCTAATTGGCACGCCATCTTTTGTGGTTTTGACCCCACGACTAGTAAATTTGTATGATAGGATGGGGTTAGTGTGCCACTGTTATATTTTGACCCTGATCTAGACACAAAATAGGAAGGAAGTTTAAACTGGTTTGGAAAGAACTCTTATGTCTAGTTTGGTGCTAAAGTCTTTGTTACTGGCTTTCGTTTGTTACAAAGTGGAGTGCTTGACTCTCGTGTCTATGTGAGAAGTATTACAATATGAGTTTTTTTCTACCTGTACGGTTTGACCCTTGTCCCTTTACATAGTAAGAGAAACAAGTGGCCATTGTTACATGAAGATTTCAATGGGATACACCATTTCTATCCTTGACCGTGTGGTCTTTTTGGTATGTCACTGTGTGCACCCGCTTTGTCATACTTGATTAGATCAAGAGGGTTGTTAAGTCTAGCGAGCATCCACCATTTTTATCCTTACGTGTGGTCCTTTCTGTTATGTCACTGTGTGTGCATCTGTTTCGTCATCCTCGATCAAACTATGATGAACAATAAAAGAGAAATATACTCGATACAGCATAACGCACTAACACAGCCAGAACTAACGCTCGCTCAAACAACAGATAAAGGAGAACTCTCCAAATCTATAATTTAGGGTGCTTAATTTACATAACTATTAAGATGCTCTAGCAAACCACGTGATCCCTTGACCAATCGACACATACCACCATTATAGTTTGATCTCTTCAAAATACTGATTAGATCGTTTATAGTGTGAAATTCAAATACAAGGTAAAAAGAAAAAGTCTAACGAAGTTAGCTGCGGTTAGACCCTCGCATTGTTTGCAACCCTTTTCATGACGTTGACTTGTTCGACATCTTCTTCATTCCCTCCTAGCCCAGCAGGATCCTCACTGCCGATCGACGGCGCGAATCGCAGAGTCCTCTACTTCTCGATTGTCCCGCCGCCGTCCCAGCTCGCCGAACACCGACACGGCGCGGCCTCTGTCTCTAGGGGCCGCCGATCCTGCAGAGAGGTACTGCTTACGGCTTACCTCTGGCTCGCACTCATCTGGCTTTAGAGGAAGGTGTTCATCTTTATGCCTCAAAGACCCAGGAGACGAGACTGCGTAGGGTAGGATAACTGGGCCTTCCTAATCCAGTAATCCTTCTCCCGCGGCATTCTTCACATCCGATTCCTTTTCCATCGCTCCGGACGCAGGCACGCGCGCCGGCATTTCTTAGGGAAGACGCTTGGCGCCGCTGTCGCATTCACGGGCGCATCTCCGTGCCGTCCCGAATCATGCTTTTCCTTCCGTCCCAAGGTCCACGCTGTCGTGTCGACGGTGCCGCCACCTCGGTAGCCAGTTAGGTAGGTGAGGGGAGGGAAGGTAACGACCGCCTACCTTACGCGGCTTTCCTTCCACTCCCCTGTTTTGACTTCTTGCCATTCGCCGGGTAGCTGCTGCTGCTGCTGCTGCTGCGGGGACGGGATTTCTGGGTTGGATGAGATGAGGAGGCGCTGCGGCTGGCTCTCGTCTTTGTTCCGCCCTCGCCGGGCTGACCGCTCGCCCCCGCAACCAGATCCACAGGGTCCCGATTCCGAGCCCAAGGTATACCAGTGGCCGCTGCATTCGTCTCTTGCTGTGGATGTTTGTTTGATTGTTTTGGTAGGCCTTGCATTATATAGGATTGTTTGGTGATTTCATTAGCATAGCCAATCAGCTGTTGATTTGGTTTCCCACTGAACAAAGATTCAAGGTGCGTGTGTTGCAATCGGTTGTACATATTTCACCTTTGCTCGCTGTTTATTTAGGGAAACGACGGCAACCATTGAGGATTTGTAGTTTCCTGTTTATTTTTTGGGAGTAGATCTCACTCAGCTGAAGTCGTCTCTATCAATACTGGTGAAGCCTCCTAGATCCAAATGCAGCCCATTGGGTTTGGGACTTGGGAGATTCCGAGACATGTTGGGCACTCGAGTGTAGACCATGCAGAACTTTTGAGAAGATCATACAGAACTTTTTCGTATGTTTTAGCTGAAGCATGTGCCAGCTGTGTCGAGCCATCAGCGATTACTTCAAATATCACAATTCACAACTATCCTCCTCGACTAGAAAGGCCTGCTATGTGCAGATGGTGCCAAAGGCTTAGACCTATCTTCTCATTTAATGATGGGATGTTAATTTCTTTGTTTTATTGTTAATAAGGTACCTCTTTGATGTTAGCACAAAAGCCAAGATGGACTGAACCAACAATGCCTGCAACCATGTTGCCTCACAATTATGTCTTTTCCTTGATTTTTAAGCAAACATTTGTGCAAAGTAAAATGAATAAAGGCCATGTGGGTTGTTAGAGCATCTCCAACGGTTATGCAAATTGGGCACCCTAAATTATAGGTATGGGGAGTTCTCCTTTTATTTGTTGTTTGAGCAAGTGTTAGTTCTGGCTGTGTTAGTGTGTTCTGCTGTACCGAGGATCTTCCTCCTTTTTTGCTCTTCTCAATATAATGATGTGCAGTTCCCTGCGTATTCGAGAAAAAAACGGGAGTTGCTAAAACACTTTAAGGAGTATACAAAAATGTTTGTGCTCCAACAGTTCTCTATTTATTGGTGGCTAATTTTTAAAGTTGTCCACGTCAACAAAAAATAAATGAGCCTATTTTCTATTTTTAATTGAGCCGGCGATAGAAATTTGTATCAACAACCTTCCCTAGCCTCTTGAGAGGTCGGAGCTATCGATGGAAGACCAGACGGTCGCGGCGACAGGCACACGCCATCCACGGAGGTCCTTGTGGCGACGGTGTGAAGGCAGCACAGGAGGTGCTCTTGCAGCTCCTTGGCACAAGAGGTTGTCTGACAGTAGCGGCGTCAATGCGTCTGAGGTGGTGGAGATGGATTTGGGGTCACGGGGTGGTGGGACGGCGCGAAGCGGTGGCTGGAGTATGCTTTTTCGCGTATGACTTAGCACCAACGTTGATTTGGGGAGTCCCAATGAGGTTGGTAAATGTAGGGATGAAACTGAGTTTTATAGGGAGTTTGTAAATTCAGGGACCTGCTTTACATAACTATTGGAGGCTCTATTCTTAAGGCGTCACCTAGGCGTCCGGGCGGTGGTCTAACGCCTAGGCGCCTTGCCCGCCTAGGCGTCCAGGCGGTGCTCCAACCCCTTGGACCGCCTTACCACTTTAAAAACCATGATTGGAGGAGAGTTTTTCTTGAAAACTTCTTAAATTTATATTTAGGGAGTTTTTTACATAACTATTGGAGATGCTCTTTTGAGATAGTATTCTCCATTTTTATGTTTTCTGCTAGAAGCTTTGAGACTTTCTGAGCAAATGTGGTTTCCCGAGATCAACTTTTCTATTTAACTTAATATATTATGCATATTAGATTATTTGCCAACCATGGCTTCCCATGTTATGCCCTCTGTCGTGATGGTAAGCACATTAACATTTTGTTTCATGTGCAAGGCTGAGCAGGCAATAGATAAGCACAGTGCTTCTGAAGAAGTTGTAATGGATAACATTCTGCCAAACAGTGATTTTTCTGAAGGTCTACATTTGTGGCAATCAAATAGTTGTCATGCATTTGTAGCCGTTGAAGGATCAGGTTACCATTATGGTGTAAGGCCACATTCAGGGTCAACCTATGCTGTTCTTACTCATCGCACACAGAGTTGGCAGGGGCTTGAGCAGGACATAACAGAAAAGGTCACCCTTGGTACCGAGTACTTTGTTGCTGCATATGTTAGAGTTCATGGGGAAGTTCATGAGCCCATTGGAGTTCAGGTCACTCTCAAACTTGAGGAGGACGGTTCTTCTACCAACTATCTTTCTATTGCAAGGTATTTCGACAATAAGCCACCATTCAGTGTGTTGTATAATATATAGTCAACACTGTTTTATCACTAAACAGTTTTTACTAGGATTTTAGCCTCACAAGAACGCTGGGAAAAGGTGGAAGGTTCGTTTAATCTAACAACTCTACCAAGACGTTTGGTGTTCTACCTTGAAGGCCCCCCTCCTCGTGTGGATTTGCTCATAGATTCGGTCACCATCTCCTACAAGGTATTGCAATGGGTCTCTTGCTTGCTTACTTATTAGGGGGTGTTTGGCACTGCTCTGTTTATAGCTTCAGTGTAAAGTTGTGGTGTATAATATAAATTTAAACGGGCTTAAAAAATATTTTTAATCTAAATAAGAAACAAAATGACTTACCTAAATATCTTCTAAAAGTTTGCAACTTCAACTTCACGATTTTCTGAAGCTTCTAATGATCTGCTTCATCAACTTCATCAGTTTTTGTGAAGCTGAAACAGTCGCAAACAGGGCCTTAGTAACTGGACTCATTCTTTGGACTATTATTTTAAAGCATGCTTGTGCGTCTACAACTGCTCAACGTCCCTGGAAAAGGAAGAATTATTGTCTGCTGAAACTATTTGCTGAGAACATGTCATATTTATTTGATCATTCGGAACATGTGCAAGAACTATTGTTAACATTGAAGATAGCTTGAATTTTTAGTTTTTGTTAAACATGTCTCTCACCTAGATACTAATTTGGTCTACTAGATTCTCTGCCTTATAGTTTTATTAACTATAGATTTTCTTCAGAAAACAGCTTCATCAATTGGTGGAACAGAGAACATCATTTTAAATTATGATTTTTCGAAAGGCCTTCATCCTTGGAATCCCATCTGCTGCCATGCATATGTGGCATCACAATGGTCTGGTTTCCTTGATGGTATTAGAGGGAACTCAGGAGAGAACTATGCTGTTGTTTCAAAGAGAACAGAACACTGGCAGGGTCTTGAACAAGATATTACGAATCAAGTGTCTACAGGCACTGTTTATGTCGTTTCTGCTTTCGTTAGAGTTGATGGGATTGTTGAAGGCCAGGTTGAAGTCAAAGCAACCCTTAGGTTGCAAAATGCAGATGGATCAACACATTATAACCCTGTTGGAAGGTATTGTACTTAAAACTGTTCAACAGTCATATTCTTTTGACACTATCCTAGATTGACGATAGAATTTGATGTAACAGTGTGGTTGCCTCAAAAGAAAAGTGGAACAAATTGGAAGGTTCCTTTTCTTTAACAAACATGCCAAAAAATGTTGTATTTTACCTGGAAGGACCTCCTGCTGGTGTGGATCTTGTCATTGATTCTGTCACTGTTGCTTGCTCCAGACATAAACAGTCAAAAGTGAGTTCTTATGTGCTTATTATAGTATTTTCTTGAACAAAATATTTTCTTGACCTTTTTTAATTAATATCTTGTCATGCGCTTTTATATTTTTCAGAATTCTAATTAAAAATAATCAGAACTTAACCTAATTTATGCTTGATCTTTCATGGAGTGACGAAATTCTTTATAATAGATTGTAAGCTCTATTTTCATTTAGTTCTATGAAATCAGTTACTAGTAATGCAGTGCACATGATTTTACTGTGAAGTTTCTTTTGTATTGATCTCCATGTGCTTCATATTTAACTTTGTTCTTAACATATATACCCTTGGTTAATGATTCTGGGGTCTTAATTCATTGTCTTCATGGCATAAAAAAATGTGCATGAATTCTTACGGCCTCGGATTTGCTGATTGACGATTACTTTTGAAGGAAGTAAAAGTACCAAGTGGAGTTGAGACTATAATTAAAAATCCTCACTTCGAAGATGGGTTAAAAAATTGGTCAGGAAGAGGATGCAATATCTGCAGACATGAGTTCAGTGCATATGGGAATGTCCGGCCTTTAAATGGCAGCTATTTCGCTTCGGCGACTGGACGGGTTCACAATTGGAATGGCATCCAGCAAGAGATCACGGGCAGGGTGCAGCGGAAAGTTCTTTATGAGATCAGTTCTGCTGTTCGAATATTTGGGAGTGCCAATGATACTGAAGTGCGTGCTACTCTGTGGGTACAAGAATATGGTCGTGAGCGATATGTGGGACTGGCCAAGTAAGTTGTTTTTGTTTCTTGTTCTCTGTTGATAATGCTCTTTTTCGGAGCCAATGACATTATTCCTTTTCTTTCTATAATTAAAGAAACCAGACTTCTGATCAGCAATGGACACATTTGAAAGGAAAGTTCCTCCTTCATGCTCCCTTTACCAAAGCTGTTATTTTCATAGAAGGGCCTCCTGCTGGAATTGACATTCTTGTAGATGGTCTTGTCTTATCTCCAGCAAGAAAGCTCCAAGCTGCACCATGCCCAAAAATTGAGGTTTGTTGTAGGCTAACTGCTTCTTACAGTCTGAGATTATTTGCTTGTGAATGATCCTGACTCTTGAGATTTGTGAAACCTTTTTTTTCTTGTTATAACTTTCATCTGTCATGATACTGTAAAACTGTCCTCGCTAATCGAAGAATATTTATTTACTCAATATTGCAGAATGTTCTGTATGGAACTAATCTATTGCACAATAATGGCTTCACTCGTGGGCTTTCTGGGTGGAGTCCTATGGGTTCATGTCGATTGAGTATCCAGACTGAAGCACCCCATATGTTACCTTCTATCTTGAAAGACCGTGCAAGCCAGAAGCATATAAGTGGTCATTATATCCTTGCCACGAACCGCACAGATGTTTGGATGGGTCCTTCGCAGGTCATAACTGATAAGCTAAGATTGCATGTCACTTACAGAGTATCTGCTTGGGTACGAGTTGGTTCTGGAGGACATGGACGTCACCATGTAAATGTCTGTCTTGCTGTGGATAAAAACCAATGGGTCAATGGTGGGCAAGTGGATGCTGATGGGGATCAATGGTATGAAATAAAAGGAGCATTCAAACTTGAAAAGCAGCCATCCAAAGTTACTGCATATGTTCAAGGCCCTCCTGCAGGTGTTGATCTCAGAGTCATGGACTTTCAAATATATGCTGTCGACAGAAAAGCACGGTTTGAGTATCTGAAGGAGAAAACAGACAAGGTAAACATTAATGCACTTCATGTTTTAGATGTGAGTTCTTCCAATTCATATGTGGCCGTGCATAATCCAACCATTATTTCAACAGTGGTGATTTTTTTCTTTGTTATTAGTGTAATTTTCACATAATTGCAGAAAAGCACATGGGTGGTTGCAATTAATGAATTTTGTTACATTCATAAAGTTTCACAAAATCCTATTATAACCAAATAGAAATAGTGGCTTAGCTGCCCTTAACTGGTTAATTTTTTTATTGGCCCTAACTTCTAATGCTCAGTATCACTAGCTATGAAATTTGGAATTCTGAAGGCTTAGAGCATGAAAGTTAGGATATAAGTACCATAGCCAAAAAGAAAACCCTGGGGTTTTGTGGAACTAAACCTCCAGTTTGCTAAATGTATACTGTATTACTGTATATGAACTTTCTCGATTCTGCTGACAGGTGAGAAAGCGTGATGTTGTTCTAAAGTTCCAAGGATCAAATGCAGTGAATCTTCTAGGTTCATCTTTGAGGATACAACAGACCGAGAATAGCTTTCCATTTGGATCTTGCATCGCGAGACACAACATTGAGAACGAGGATCTTGCTGAGTTTTTTGTGAAGAACTTCAATTGGGCTGTATTTGAGAATGAATTGAAATGGTACCATACAGAAGCAGAACAAGGGCGACTTAATTATAAAGATTCTGATGAGTTGCTTCAGTTTTGTGAGAAACATAAGATACAGGTTCGTGGCCACTGTTTATTCTGGGAAGTGGAAGACGCTGTCCAACCTTGGGTTCAGTCATTGCAAGGTCACCACTTAATGGCTGCCATCCAAAATCGTTTGCAAAGCCTATTGTCAAGGTACAAAGGTCGATTTAGACATCACGATGTAAACAATGAGATGCTACATGGGTCTTTCTATGAAGACAGATTGGGAAGGGACATTAGAGCTTACATGTTCAGAGAAGCACATAAGCTTGATCCTTCTGCTGTCCTATTTGTTAATGATTACAACGTCGAAGATGGATGTGACACAAAATCTACCCCCGAGAAATTGGTTGAGCAGGTCGTTGATCTCCAAGATAGGGGGGCTCCAGTTGGTGGGATCGGTGTGCAAGGTCATATCAGCCATCCGGTAGGAGAAATCATATGTGATTCCCTGGACAAGCTCGCCATACTGGGTCTCCCGATCTGGATTACTGAGTTGGATGTCACAGCAGAGAACGAGCACATACGAGCTGATGATCTAGAGGTGTTCCTCCGGGAAGCATTTGCACATCCTGCTGTGGGGGGAATCATCCTCTGGGGATTCTGGGAGATGTTTATGTTTCGAGAGCACGCCCATCTGGTCGATGCTGACGGGACAATCAACGAGGCTGGCAGAAGGTACCTTGCTCTCAAACAAGAGTGGCTGACCCGTATGAACGGCAGTGTCGATCACCAAGGAGAGTTTAAGTTCAGAGGATACCATGGTTCGTACACGGTGGAAGTGAACACGCCTTCAGGCAAGGTAGCTAGATCGTTTGTTGTTGACAAGGATAGCCCGGTTCAGGTGATCGCTCTGAATGTTTAATGTGTGGGAAATCATGCGCCTGTCCTGTATTTTAGCGATGTACTGAGGTGTTGAACACAGATAGTTTCATAGCTGATGCCACACCTTCAGTGTACAGAAAATATTTTCACGTTTATTCTCTGTTCTATTTTTTGGGTGATTATAACGCGATATTTACATTACCATACGGGGCAGAATCTGAACAAAACCTTGCGCAAGAACATTAACGGGACATCCAACCTCCAATTCATTTGTTGGAAAACTTCAAAGTCATAAATGTTCAACTTTTCAATGGCAGTGGTAAGAAGTAAAAAACCATCCCTTCGTTACGATTCTGTGCATTTTTCTTGCTATGACCATCTTCCCTCTATACTAGTTATGTTAGACGACCTATTACACAGGATATATGGACCCAATATACAGGATATATGCGCCCAAAGCACTGCCATATTGGGGATAGATATCCTTGGATCACCATAGCTTGATTATTCTCTATGGGACGCGTGAAAGGCCTCTAACGGGTCACTGCCATATTGTGGGGGATAGATATCCTCGGATCACCATAGCTTGAATATTCTCTACGGGACGCGTGAAAGGCTTCTAATGGGTCGAGCGTATGCCCCCCTAAGGGACTTTAGTCGGGCGCGACTGAGAGCGAGCGAAGAAGACGATTGCGTGGGCTAAGTCTCCTAGGCCGTGTTCCGCGCATGCAGATGACGTGCAAATCTCCTAAGGACTCGCTGACCACCGGAGAAACTCGACATGACTAGCAGAGGCGGGTGGACGGAGATCGTGTACTAGGTTGTGCGTTGTAACTCCTCTTTGGTCGGTAATAAGGCTGAAGAGGAGCCCCTACGAAAACAAGTAGACCCTCAGTTGCATAATCATTTTCCACCTCCAGAATTCTCTGTAATCCCAATTACCGAGCAATACACATCCACAAACTCACAGGACATAGGGTATTACGCACTCGAGCGACCTGAACCTGTATAATCCATTGTGTTCCGTTGAGCCCCGTACGAACCATCGAGCTACAATCAACCTCGCCGCGCACCCAAAAGCACTACACAGTACACCTTGCAGTGTGCCGTTGGTACCAAACACCAACACATATATAGTGTTGTCTCAGTATAAAATGATATGATATAGATTGATAGAGAGAGATTTGAGAAGAGGATTACTAGTTAGGATCAATCATGATCCTTACCATTTAGGATATTTCCTTTTGTCTCACCTTCTCTTCATGTGTTCCCTCTCAATCGATAAATCCATTATTCCTACATCATCTAACATGGTAATCACTATCACTTCTCGGTTGTCATCTATGTAGCTGTCACCACCCTTGGCCGCCGCCACCACATCTGCCTCTCCGGGCTGATGTCGTTGTCCCCTAGGGCCGCTGTCGCACCTCTGGGCGTGGCCGCCGCTGCCCCTTGGGCCACCACTGTAACATCCTAAATTTAGGGTATAAATTTTTTCTCTAATGAATATCAAATTTAGGTGTTACCTCTTATTTCTCTCTCTCTTGTCTTCTCTCTCTTCTTTTTATTAGAATTATGTCTACTAGGTGGAAGATTAATTATTTCTTTACTATATCAAAACCTAGGTGAGTCATGATATGTTGCATCATGCTCAGCCTAAATTATTCTTTTGTTTGATGCATGTTGGTTACTTGTTCTCAAATGCTATGAATCAAGAACAAAGCAACACAATTGTTAAAGATTAAGGATTTTCGTCTTCCGAAGCATTATCTCCACATAGGGATAATACTCATCAGACGAAGATCAAGAGAGACTTGCCTTCATTACTTAATACGCGAATAGAAATATGAAAGGATAAAGATGAAGACTGTATCTTATTAATTCATTTATATTCGTATTTCATAAAACATAAATAAATATTCAACGATATTAATATTATATTGATACCTTCAGCTTGCTCGAAGGCGTGAATGTGGGAGAGTGATTACAATTCAGCGTGAACAGTACGGTGGTACTGTTCATCTATTTATATGCACGAGACACGGCCTGGGTGAAATTGCAAATATGCCCTTGTCATCCATTTACAATCATAACACAAAACATTAATGACTAAGTAGTCTTTGTCCTTTTTAGTCATCATTATACTTGGTCTTCATCATCACATCAAGTCGTAGTTCTGTGGCTATAGCTTCGTCGTCAATTTTTATCACCTTCGGGTTACATCTTTACCCTTGTTACGTGAGAAGACCTTCATTCCGAAGCTGAAATCTCCTGTAATAATCCATGTCATACTGAAAACATATAGACAGTGCCATTTTTGAGGACCTTCGGAGGAAGAAGGCCCCCAACAGTAGCCCCTCGCAGTATTGATTTGTTTCTTTGTAACCAATTTAGACTGCGACGTGAACGAAGGACTTTTAGCCGAAGGTCCGAAAAATACCTTCCCTTCGCTAGAATAGCGAATTACACTGACCTGCGGGACCCACCAAACTGTGGGGCTCTGAACATATAAATAGGAGCCTGCATTGTGAATATTTTTCGTGCTATTTTAGTTGCTTACATTGCGTTCGTCATTTTAAGCTTTCTTTTTTCGTCGAGTTTAATTGGATTTTGAGCTTCGGCATTTTAGCAACCATCGACTAAATGCCTAATGAGAAGAAGATTGTTGATCCGCCGCTGGCCGGATGTTACGAAGCTATGGAGAAAACCAACGCAGAGAAGATTGCAAATGAGATGTTGGCTGGAATATCTAAAAACTCCAGCGATAGTGAGAGTTTCGATGTAGAAAGTGGAAATGAAGATGTCGAAGATCGGCCCTGGAGACCAAGCCATGTTGTCTTCGGAAAATCGACTATTAAACAAGGGCAGATCAAAGCAATGAAAGGGAGATACTTTTGTGATATTTCAATTGTGAGAGCCGGAGGGGAGAATAATGTTCCTCTTCCCGAAGCTGACGAAGTGGTGGTTTTCAGAAGCTTCATGAAAGCCGGGCTTCGGTTCCCCCTGGAGAAATTGTTGGTTGAAGTTCTGAAAACCTTTGAAATTTACCTTCATCAACTTGCTCTCGAAGCTATCTTTATATGGGCCATGAGGAGCCAAGGACTGGAGCCAGATGCAAGATGCTTTTGTAACATTCATGAGTTGTCTTATGAGACGAAGGCTATCGGAAAGGAGCAATATCACAACAACTTTGGTTGTTACAGTTTCATGCCTCGGTCTGAGGCGAGCTACCCAATTCCCACATTTCGGAAGAGGTGGCCGGGCTCCTGGATGTAGGAATGGTTTTACGTGAAGAATGACCTAAGTCAAAGGGAGGATGTGAGAGGGATTATTCAACGCCCTATATGGTCTCGCTTCGGCATTAGGAGGCCAGCCACTGCCCTTGGCGACTTCTAGTGCATCGAGGTCAAAAAAGGTTAAAGTTTTGACACGTTGGCCCAGGCGCATTGAAACGACCGACGTGCCGAAGCTAATTGAAGGGTCCGCTCCTATTGTAGAGCCAAGTCGCTCTGTGTCTGTCGAAGCTAGGAAAATACCGGCTGAAGAGCCGAAACTGGAGAAGGCGACAGAGCAATTAAAAGCACTGAGTCCACCATGTACAACGGAATTGCCGAAGCCATCAAGCATCCCTGCAATAACTCCAAGGAAAAGAAGAATGGCCAACGTGCTAGATGCTGTTATGGAATCTGTGAAGACATCAACTCTTGCTTCTGCTGAAGCACCTAGCACAGAGGGTAAAGTTTCAAAGAAATCTAACGAGGCCAGCATGGTGCAAACTATTTCTGAAACTGGGCCTGTTGGGGGCCTTCATCCTCCGAAGGTCCTCAAAACCGTAATTTAACAATGTCTTCCAAGCATGGCATATGGACAGGTACCTTCGGACTCAGGTTAAAAGCATACACGATGAGAAAAGCATGATCATGATGAAGGTTGTTGTTGCTCCAAAGCTACACGCAAGGGAGCTTCGGCTCAACGGCGGAAAAAGGAACTGACTTAAAGGGGAAAAGGCTATCTAGTCCTCATAGATTTGTCTATAAGTCAATAGTAAATATAAAGGGCATGAATGTAATTTCTCACAGGCTGTGTCCTGTGCCTATAAATAGGTGAACAGTACCCCCGTACTGTTCACGCAGACTTGTACTCGCTTTTGCGTCACGCTTATACTTTTGCCTTCTATCAAACCGAAGGTACATTTGATTCAATATTGTTTCTGTCTCTCCAGGATAATATAATGAGAATGAGTTAATAATGTTATGTGATTGTTTATCTTGTCTCTTATATTTCATATGCTTCTTCTTTTATTAACATATATCACGATTATGAAGGTATGTCTTCCATAACCTTCGTCTGAAGATCATTATATCCTAAGGCAAATAATGCTTCGAAGGACGAAAGGACATTAACATTTAACATTTTGTGTTGCCTTGTTCTTAACTCATAGCATTTGAGAACAAGTCCCCAACATTGGCGCCCACCTCCGGTGAACCCTTTTCGACCACCTTCGGCAAGCACTGACCTTCGTCATGCCGCCGAAGAAAGCTTCAGCGACAGGGGCTGCTGCACTGCAGCCACTGGACCCAAACCAGGAACCTCTTTCTCTCCGAGAAGCTAGGAGCCAGAAGAGGAAGGCCACCAGTCCAACACTCCAGGAGGAGGAGTTGGACCAAGAGATTAGGGACATGGAGATCATCCATCAGCAAGTACAAAGAAAGAAGGAGAAGATGGCGCGACTGGCTGATCTTCAAAGGAAGATCGACGAAGCTACTGAAGAAGTGCGTCATCTTGCTCAAGATGAACAAGATCGAAGGCCCCAACACAGGGAGCTTCGTCAAGAAGGCTTATTCAACGAGGATGGATGGTATGCTGATTTTAATCATGATGCCTTTACTTTTGATGATGCTTCTCCCTTGGCAGCAGAACTGTAGGCTACCCCATGGCCCCCATCATACAAGCCACCTCAGCTTCCTATGTATGATGGGCACTTAGATCCAAAGCAGTTTCTGATGAGCTACAAAGCAACTATATCTTTGTATGGAGGCAATACCACAGTCATGGCGAAGTCCTTCGTCATGGCAGTCCGGAATGTAGCCCAAACATGATATTCTTCTCTTCGGCCAGGGACTATCACGTCGTGGCAGAAGCTAAAGGACATGCTGGTTACCAGTTTCCAAGGCTTTCAAACGAAGCCGGTCACAGCTCAGGCCCTGTTCCAATGTACGCAAGACCACGAAGAATACCTTCAGGCATATGTATGAAGGTTCTTGCGATTGAGGGCACAAGCGCCCATAGTGCCCAATGAAATTGTCATTGAGGCCATGATTAAAGGCCTTCGGCTAGGACCTACGACTCAGTACTTTGCCAGGAAGCCCCCACAAACTCTGGAGAAGCTGCTTCAGAAGATGGATGAGTACATCCGGGCTGACAACGATTTTTGCCAAAGAAGGGAGGAAGCTTACAGATTCTCGGAAATGACCAGGGGCTTCAGAGGAAGAATCCACCCGAGGCATGTCAGGTCAATCCATAACTCCACTCAGAGTGACGACAAAGGAAGTCAGTCTCAGAGGTCACAATACACCTCACAATCTTTGGGGCAACAGCAAAACTCTTTCAGGCCACCAGCTCCAAGGGGCAGAGGCGCCAGGGGCTTCGGAGGAAGATTTGGGGATCAACCTAGAAAGATCTACTGCTTATTCTGTGGTGAGGACAAGGGCCATACTACAAGAATGTGCCACTTCACTATTTAGAAGCAAAAGGATATAGCAGAAGCCGAAGCTCGGCAGAATTAGCCGAAGCAAGTCTTGCACACTGCTTCGTGTCACTCTCCTTACATACCAGAGTATGTGGGCAATCATTCTGTAGCTTCTGTTGCTTCGGCTAGCCATTCACAGGCTTCCTGGCCACAACTCCCACCCCCACCACCACTACAACCGACCTATTCCCGAAGCTAGCAGCCAGAAGGGCGCCATCACTCTCAACAGCAACGGGAATTCAGGGAGGAATCCGAAGCTCGCACAGTCAACAGTACTGTGCCAGAATCAAAGCACATCTATTGAGAGATATCCTACCTATGAAATATTTTTACGTTCAATGTCATTTTGTTTTTTAATAAGGAACAATCAATGTAAATCTAGTTTTAATTTCTTGTAATAGCTTTGCTCCTGTCAGAATGAAATATATCTTCTTCACAGACCTACGAAGCTCAAAAGTCGTTCCTAAGGGAATGCAGAGCTAAAAAATTGCCAAAGCCACAAAAAGTCGTTCCTAAAGGAGTGCAGCGTAAGTTTTGCCGAAGCTACAAAAAGTCGTTCCTAAGGGACCGCAGTGTAAGTTTTCTGCTCAAAAGTCGTTCCAAAGGGAATGCAGAGCCAAATACCGCCAAAATATAAGGCGAAGAAGTTCAAAAGATGTTCCTAAGAAAATGCAGAACTTACACCAAAAATTCAACGGTGATACCGCCGAAATAGAAGGCGAAGAAGTTCAAAAGACGTTCTTAAGGGGATGCAGAACTTACACCGAAAAATAAGCGGTGAAGCCGAAAAATAAACGGCAAAGAGACATTGATCGTTCCTAAGGGGACGCAGAGAATGTGTGGGTGTGTGAGTGTGTGTCTTCGGCATTAGTATCAAATTTTGCATCATATCATTACATCATACCGCATAGCATCACATCATACATCATATCACACTAAAGACACGAATTGAATACGAAGTCGATCTTCGGAGAATGCTTTGGAAAAATGAAAATGTGCTAAGGCACAAAGTAAGCTGAGAAATACAGTTTCATCAGCTCTGTTGCAAAAGAGGGATCCCTTGTTGATGAAGCATGGACGTTTTACGAAGCTTGGATGTTCCTACGAAGCATGAATAATTTTACGAAGTATGGATATTTTCACGAAGCATGGATTCTTCTCTTTACGAAGCATGAAAAAGAAGGGAAGGTGTTTTTTCGTCGAAGGCTCAAAAACGGTATGTGTATAAAAGTTTCATGCATCGCAAAGAAGGGAAATACAAATAATTTACATATTAGATTCAAAACTTTACATCGAATATTACAACCTTATTGCAGCAAAGTTACATTGTTCATTTGAAAATATTTTTACAATAAGTACTAGTCTTCCTTCAGGACCTTCTCCGCAATTTCATTCAACAGTTTGTTAACGACTTCGTCAACAACAGATTCGGCCATATTTATGATTTCTAGTGCTTCCATCGTTGCTGGATCGGATAATGGATCAAATGGTTCCGGTGGCGGAGATAATTCAGCTACAACGGAAAAAACTAGTCAGTCCGAAGCCACAAAAACAAAAGCCAAAGCTAGGTGCTGCGAAACAATACCTATGCGTCTCTCGCGTTCTGCAGCTTCCTCATCTTGTTTCGCTGCTGCTCGAGTGTTGTGAATATCTTTCTCACTTTTCTTCATAATTTCATGGGCCATTTCTCGGCCACAATTTGCCCAGATGTCAGTAAAAAAAAATTTCGCCCATTAAACTTGCTTCGGCTGAGGGATCTTTTGTATCATCCACGGAGAAGGCAGCTTCGGCCTGGGCTAGGGTTTTGACATGATCGCAACCCACCTCTGAAACTCCTCGTGCACCAGAGAACGTGCAGATGTCCCTGCGATCACTTAAAATCTCTTCAAAAGCTTCGGCCTCTCCGCTAATCCACTCGATAACACCTTTAGGGTCGCCTCGTATAAAGTTATCTTCGTTGGAATAGGCGCCCACGTTGGCGAAGCTAGCCTTTATCTTCTCCACACAGCCCAGGGATTTTTTTGAAACATCTTTCTTTGGATGCGCGAAGTTCTTCAACTGTTTTTTCTAAATAGTTTTTCCAATATTCACTAATATCTTGGTTGGCCTCTGCGAGACCGCATTTTTCCTTGGCTTCGGCCAGCTGTTTCCGAAGGTCTTCGATCTCATTCTTTTGAATGTCAGCTTGAGCTTTGAAACTAGCTTCATCTTCTTTCACTTTGTTTACCAATAAAATCAATATTTTGTCTTTTTCAAGACCTTCGTTCCTTAATTCGATTACCTCTGAACGAAGGTTGTTCAGAGCCATTGTATATCCTTCATCTTCAATATTTTCTGTGCTCTAAGGGCATTGCTAAGGATTAAGCCCTGCAAGAGGAGGACAAAATTAAGCATAAACAAATAAAGTATTTCGTTTTCAAAATACAAAATTAGCTTTTATACCTTTATGCTATTATACGCCAAACTGTCAGCGAGCTCATCCTTTGATAATATTGAAAGGCCATCTTCTAGCTTCGGGAATCCGACGCTTCTACCTATCTCCCGGCAAACGGATATCTCTTTATTATCCGGGAGACAGTACATAAAATCTTCTTCTCCACTTTCATTAAACACTAAGGCCCCCTTCGGGTATTTCAATTTTTGGGCATAATGCTGTGCTTCTCGTTTTTCTTCTTGAGAAAGTCCTTTTCCCGAAGCATGGCGAATGATGTAATCAATACTCTCTTTTAAAGCTTCGGGAGCAGGAATTGCAACCTTTTCAGCCAAAATTTGCTCTGTGGCCTTTTCTTCTGTTGCCTTTTCTTCAATTTCGGCAGGTTTTTTCTCAACGGACTCTGTAGGCCCAGCATCGGTTCCAGCTTCAATTCCTGCAGCTTTGACTTTTATCTGCTTAGTATCAGCTTCGGTTTGCACCCTAGGAGCTTCGGCAACTTTCCCTATAGAAGCGGGATTCAAGGTTTCGGTTGTTTCTAGCACATCTAGTACATTTACCATTCTCCTCCTCTTAGGAGTTACGACAGAACCCATTTGTACCTTTGGTACTGTTGCTTTTACTAGAGGGCTCAAAACCTCTGGCATCTTTGTTGTTTCTTCAGTTTCTGGCTTATCAGCCTTATCAACCTTCGTTTCAACTATTTGTACTGAAGGCACCTTCGGCATTATAGCCGGCTCTTCAGTCCTCTGCACGAGAGCAATGGTTTCTTTTGTTTTGGCAGCCGAGGAGGTCCCTTCGCCAAATTCAGGTATCGCAGCCGGTGAGTTAGGACCTTCAACTTTTTTCCCTTCGGCACAGGTTCGTCTGGGGTGGCCGAAGTAGCAGCTTTCCTCTTTTTCACTTGCCCCCAAAGCGGGTAACAGTAGTCGGGGTAAACGAAGCCAATGGCATCAAAAACTCTATTCAATCTCTTTTTTCCCCGACCTCCGAAGGCTACAGATAGTGCATTATCTTCTGCCTTGGAATATGCTCCAAATAGTTCATCACTTGTAGCTTCGATGCATTTCAGCCAGCATCGTTTGGTTCATCAAATTTATCCCCATACCTGAATGTATACTTCAGTCGGACCAAATCACCCTCGCTGGATTTGGTGATGGTCTCCTTCGGCATATCCCAGTTTTCTACAAGTGGCCATACTCTGAATGCTATATGCTCTTGAATTAAATCTCTTGTACCAATGAAGAAGCAGACAGTACCAAACGCCTTCTGACATGCTTCAGCAGCATCATCAACTTCAACCTTCGGCCTTCGGAGGCCAAAGCGGGACCAAATGGGACGCATAATGACTTCCTTAATATCTTCTTTTGCCTTCAAATCATTCTTCACGTAAAACCATTCCTCCATCCAAGCTCTAGGCCACCTTTTCCAGAATGTTGGCACTGGGAGGCTTGCGTTGGGACGGGCGATAAATCCATAACAACCGAAGTTGTTGTGATACTGCTCTTTACCCATGGCCTTCGTCTCATACAGAAGTTCGTGCATGATGCAGAAGCACTTCGCGCTTGGCTCTATCCCTTGGCTTCTTACTGCCAGACGAAAACCCCCATCCTTATTATAGCTTCAGGAGTGAGCTGATGAAGGAAGATTTGGTAGGTTTTCAGCACTTCAACTACAAACCTGCTCAGTGGGAACCGAAGCCCAGCTTTGAAGAAGCTTCGGTAAATCACAACTTCATTTTCCTCGGGGGCAGGGACGTTGTTGTCTCCACCAGCCCTTACAATAGACATATCCTGAAAGTATCTTCCTCTCATGTTCTCAAGGTGACTTTGTTTGATGGTTGATTTTCCGAAAATCGCATGACTTGGTCTCCAGGGCCGATCCTCAGAATCTTCGCCCCCACTTTCCGCATCATAACTGTCACTGTCACCAGGATCTTCAGGCAGGCCCTCCAGTATCTCCTTAGCAATTTTCTCTGTATTTGTTTTTGCCATTGACTCGATAAATCCAACAATGTAAGGATTCATAGCCTTTTTCTCCTCAAAAATCTTCTCCTTTTCAGTCAGCTTTGTCTCAGCAACAACCATCTTGTCTTGAGACATTTCTCCTTCAGAAATGATGAAAATGCGTCTTTTTAACCGAAGCTCAGAAAGCTTGAAAACTAGCAAGCGTTAGTGAGCAAGAGCTATGAAATTGAGAAAATAAAGCAAATGACATAAGCAACGTTTCAAATGTGGTTGGTGTGAGTCCTTATTTATACGCTCAGCATGCTCCAAAATGGAGGGGCCCCGTCCGTCATTGACTGTTGCTATTCTAGCAAAGGGAAGGTGTTTTTTCGGACCTTCGGCTTAAGGCCTTCATCCATGTCGCAGTTTAAATTCGTTATCTTAAACAAATTAATACTGCGAGGGGCTACTGTTGGGGGCCTTCGTCCTCCGAAGGTCCTCAAAAATGTAATTTAACAATGTCTTCCAAGCATGGCATATGGACAGGTACCTTTGGACTCAGGTTAAAAGCATACACGATGAGAAAAGCATGATCATGAAGAAGGTTGCTGTTGCTCCGAAGCTACGCGCAAGGGAGCTTCGGCTCAACGGCAGAAAAAAGGAACCGACTTAAAGGGGAAAAGGCTATCTAGTCCTCATAGATTTGTCTATAAGTCAATAGTAAATATAAAGGGCATGAATGTAATTTCTCACAGGCTGTGTACTGTGCCTATAAATAGGTGAACAGTACCCCCGTACTGTTCACGCTGACTTGTACTCGCTTTTGTGTCACGCTTATACTTTTGCCTTCTATCAAACCGAAGGTACATTTGTAATTCAATATTGTTTCTGTCTCTCCAGGATAATATAATGAGAATGAGTTAATAATGTTATGTGATTGTTTATCTTGTTTCTTATATTTCATATGCTTCTTCTTTTATTAACATATATCACGATTATGAAGGTATGTCTTCCATAACCTTCGTCTGAAGATCATTATATCCTAAGGGAAATAATGCTTTGAAGGACGAAGGATATTAACATTTAACATTTTGTGTTGCCTTGTTCTTAACTCATAGCATTTGAGAACAAGTCCCTAACAGGGCCCTCGAAAGTTCCCACCGAAGCTAGACCTTTGGAAAGCGCACCGATGATCCTAGAAAAAGGGAGCGCTTCTAAAAAATCCAAAACTCCTGCTCCTGAAGCACCTGCTAAAGAGTTGGAATTCATTATGCGACATGCTTCGGGGAAGCAGTTATCAGAGGAGTAGATTGCCGAAGCAAAACAATATGCCAAGGATCTGAAGTACCCCCGAGGATCCTTGGTGTATGGTGGCGATGACGAAGATGATTTCCTTTATTGTCTACCAGACAATAAAGAGATCTATCTTTTCCGAGAAATGATGGAAAATATGGGGTACTTGAAGCTTGAACTTGGCCTATCTACAATGTCGAAGGATGATCTTGCAGATAGCCTTGCTTATAATAGCCTGAAGGTGCATATATTTTTTCTTGTAAAATAAATTATATTTGTAGCTTTTCTTGCTATCGTTATGTTCTCACTCTTCGTTTTTTTCTAGGGCTTGATTCTAAGCAAGGCTTTAAAGGCCCAAAAGGAAGCAGAAGATGAGAGCTATCAAATAGCTCTTAGGAATCTTCGATCAGAAGTCGTTACACTAAGGAACGAAGCTCTCGAAAAAGATAAGATATTGCTTTCCTTAGTGGACAGGCTGATATCTAGCGAAGCCAAACTTGTTGCACAAACTGAAGCTCACAAAGTCGAAGTTGAAGATTTGAAGAAGAAGATTGCAGAAACGAGCGAAAAATTTGAAGTTGCAATGGCGAAGCACGAGATAAGCGAAATTGAAAAATCGAGGGCACAAAAGAATGCCGAAGAGCTCCGCGACTCCAAAGAGAGATGCTACGAAATATCCATGGAATGCGCCAAGAATCTTAAGAACAATTTTGCAAAGGTGGGAGCGTATCTTCCGAGCAGAAGTTCATCCGCGGTGACCCCGATGGGGTTATCCAGTGGATCAGCGGGGAGGCGGAAGCTTTTGACGAGATACTCAGCGATCGAGGGGATTTCTGTGCTTTTGCTGGTGCCCGCGGGGCTGTATCAATTTTGGAAAAGGTCGGCTATGACCATGCAAAGGCTGTTGTTCAGCCAGAATTTGTTATCTCAGCCGACGACATTAAGAATCCTTCAGTCGAAGTGTCTTCGTTAAGCGTTAAATTTTACTCCGAAGTATGGATAAAGAGCAGACATGAGATAGCTGACGAAGGTATTAGGAAAAATGAAAAAGAATCTCACGACGCTCAATAAGAGGCCAAAAGAGCTGAAGAAGCTGCAGAGCGCGCCAGACTTATAGGTACCTTAACTGAGGTTTAGCTTCGAGATTCGTTTTTAGCTTCGGAATTAACAAACATTTTTTATGATGTAGCTGAACTTTTACCTCCACCGGAGCCATATGACCCCGAAGCTGACCCAGCCATGAAGGAAGCATTGGATATAATAAAAATTGCTAACGAAGCTGCTGACGAGGTTGTCAACAGACTACTGAACGAAGCCACTGAGAAAGTGCTAAAAGAAGATTAAAACTTTGTATATTTAGGAGTTTAATGTTTGCATATGGCCTTTGTCTCTTTGTAAGAAGTAAGAACCAAAACATCAAGTATTCGTGTACGTGTTAATGTAATATATTTCTTTGTGATGCATGAAACCTTCGTACATACCGTTTTTTGAGCCGTTGGCGAAAAAACACCTTCCCTTCTTTTCATGCTTCACGAAGAAAAGAAATTCCCCCATTATTGAATCAATACTGAGTATGTTGCCACAGTTGTCGCATAGTAAAACTGCTATTGAAGATTCCCTTCCTAGATAAAAGTATATTTGCCAAAAGTATACATTGTGATACAACACCTTCTTTCATGGTTCGACATATATTTTCGAAGGAGCAACTTTCCTTCTCCGCGGCTTTTTGCTGATGCAAAATGACGTATGATGCGATGCTATGCAATATCATGCGGCAGTATGATGCAAAATGAGGTTTATGCCGAAGATATAAACCCTACTCAAATATGCACCAAGACTTTGCATCCCCTTAGGAACGACTTTTGAGTCTATTCACCCTTTACTTAGGTGTTTTTTCCAGCTCTGCATTCCCTTAGGAACGACTTTTGAGCTAAGCTCTGCATCCCCTTAGGAATGACTTTGGAGCTTCTTCACCTCTGATTTAGGTGGCATTTAAGCTTTGCATCCCCTTAGGAACGACTTTGGAGCTTCTTCACCTTTGATTTAGGTGGTATCTTAGCTCTGCATTCCCTTAGGAACGACTTTTGAGCTTAGGAACTTACTCTGCGCTCCCTTAGGAACGACTTTTGAGCTTTGGAACATACTCTACGGTCCCTTAGGAACGACTTTTGAGCTTCAGAACATATTCTGCTCTCCCTTAGGAACGACTTTTGAGCTTCGGAACATACTCTGCGCTCCCTTAGGAATGACTTTTGAGTTTCTTAACTCATTCTTGTCACACTCGATGACGTAACCACAGGTTTATTACATCAAGTTGTATTGTCTTTTTAGAAGGAAATATAAAAGCAAAAAAGGTAAAAAATATAACGAATCAGAGCTCTCTTTTGGCTAAAACATTGTGCCACCTTCAGTAGATATGCCTTGACTCGGGCACAATACTGTTAATTGTGCGAACTTTGGACTACTCCTGAAGGTCACATTGTTGCTGAGGCCGAAGATTCCCTTCTAGCTGCTGATCATTACTTGGGGCAGGCGCTAGTGGTGGTGGTGGTGGTAACTGAGCCCAGGAAGCTTGAGAATGACTTGCTAAGGCGACAGAAGTCGTAGGCTGTTGATTGCCTACGTACTCTGGGATATACAGAGAGTAGCACGAAGCAGTATGCAGGACCTTCTTTGGCTGATTCTGTCGTGCTTCGGCTTCAACAATTTCCTTCTGCTTCTAGATCGTGACTTGGCACGTCCTTGTTGTGTGTCCCTTGTCCTCGCCACAGAACAGGCAGAACAATTTCCTGGGATGATTACTGTACCTTCCTCCGCCGAAGCTTCTCCCCCCTCTACCTCTCGGGGCCGGTGGTCTGTAGGAAGTTTGCTGCATGCTCAAAGACTGTGAGCTGTGCTGACTGCTCTGAGCGTTATTGGCCCTGTCATTGTTGGCATTGGGATTGTGGATTGTCCTGACATGCTTGGTATGGGGTCTTTGAAAGGGAAATAGGCTTACACCTTTTCCTGATTGATTTTGGTGGTTGAATTGACCAACACAAATAACTGGACTAACTACTTTGCTCTAGATTATGAGTACTACAGTTGCCAAAGGTTCACAACAAACCAATAAAAAGACAGAGAAAGGATTCAAATATAGAGAGCAAAAGACAACTGAAGGGTGCCCTGGTCTGGCGCACCGGACTGTCCGGTGGACCAGGGACTCCAACTCCGAAATGCACACCTTCGGGAATTCTGGGAGCCACTCCGCTATAATTCACCGGACTGTCCGGTGTTGCACCGGACAGTGTCCGATGGCGCACCGGACTGTCCGGTGTGCCAGCGGAGCAACAGCTACTTCGTGCCAACTGTCATCTGCAGAAGGCATTAAATGCGCTACAGTGCGCGCCAGAGTCAGAGCAGAGCCAGATGGCGCACCGGACAGTGAACAGTGCCTGTCTGGTGGCCCAGAAGATAGAAGCTCCAACGGTCAGAATCCAACGGCTGGGTGACGTGGCAGGCGCACCGGACAGTGTCCGGTGGCGCACCGGACTGTCCGGTGCGCCATGCGACAGCAGCCTCCACCAAACGGCTAGTTTGGTGGTTGGGGCTATAAATACCCCCAACCACCCACCATTCATTGCATCCAAGTTTTCACACTTCCTACACCTTACAAGAGCTATAACATTCAATACAAGACACACCAAAGAGATCAAATCCTCTCCCAAGTCCAAAGATCATTCCCAATCAATTAGTGACTAGTGAGAGAGTGACTTGTGTTCATTTGAGCTCTTGCGCTTGGATTGCTTCTTTTCTTTCTTCATTCTTTCTTGAGATCAACTCAATTGTAACCGAGGCAAGAGACACCAATTGTGTGGTGGTCCTTGCGGGGACTTTGTGTCCCGTTTGATTGAGAAGAGAAGCTAACTCGGTCTAAGTGACCATTTGAGAGAGGGAAAGGGTTGAAAGAGACCCGATCTTTGTGACCACCTCAACGGGGAGTAGGTTTGCAAGAACCAAACCTCGGTAAAACAAATCATTGTGTCTCACTCTTTATTTGCTCGTGATTTGTTTTTTCACCCTCTCTCTCGGACTCGTTCATATTTCTAACGCTAACCCGGCTTGTAGTTGTGCTTAAGTTTATAAATTTCAGATTCGCCCTATTCACCCCCTCTAGGCGACTTTCAATTGGTATCAAAGCCCGGTGCTTCATTAGAGGTTAACCGCTCGAAGTGATGTTGGGAGATCACGCCAAGAAGATGGTGATCGGCGGTGAGAAGACCGCTACAAGCCACGGGAAGGCTCCATCGAGGGAGTCCACCAACAACAATAAGGATGGATCCCCTTCACACATTCGATCACACAAGAGTGGCGAGAAGAAGAAGAAAATGAAGAAAGTGGTCTACTACGAGACCGACTCTTCATCGCCCTCTACATCCGGATCCAACGCCGCGTCCGTCACTTCTAAGCGCCAAGAGCGCAAGAAGTATAGTAAGATTCCCCTACGCTATCCTCGCATTCCTAAACATACTCCATTACTTTCCGTCCCATTAGGCAAACCACCGACGTTTGATGGTGAAGATTATTCTAGGTGGAGTGATATGATGAGATATCACCTAACCTCACTCCACAAAAGTATATGAGATGTTGTTGAGTTTGGTGTAAAGGTACCATCCGTAGGGGATGAAGATTACAATGAGGACGAGGTGGCCCAAATCGAGCACTTCAACTCACAATCCACCACTATACTCCTCACCTCTCTAAGTCGAGAGGAGTATAATAAGGTGCAAGGGTTGAAAAGCGCCAAGAAGATTTGGGACGTGCTCAAGACCGCGCACGAAGGAGATGAGGTGACCAAAATCACCAAGCGAGAGACGATCGAGGGGGAGCTCGGTCGATTCAGGCTCAACCAAGGCGAAGACCCTCAAGCCATGTACAACCGGCTAAAGACCTTGGTCAACCAAGTGCGCAACCTCGGGAGCTCCAAATGGAATGACCATGAAATGGTCAAGGTTATTCTAAGATCACTAGTATTTCTTAATCCTACTCAAGTACAATTAATTCATGGTGATCCTAGATATAAGCTTATGTCCTCCGAGGAAGTTATAGGTAAATTCGTGAGCTTTGAGTTGATGATCAAAGGCTCAAAGAAAATCATCGAGCAAGGCAACTCCTCCACGCCCGAAGCACAACCAGTCGCATTCAAAGCGACGGAGGAGAAGAAGCAAGAGTCTACATCAAGTAGACTTCCCATCGACGCCTCCAAGCTCGACAATGAGGAGATGGCGCTAATCATCAAGAGCTTCCGCCAAATCCTCAAGCAAAGGAAGGGAAAAGACTACAAATCCCGCTCAGAAAGTGTGCTACAAGTGTGGTAAGCCCGGTCATTTTATTGCAAAAATGTCCATTATCAAGTGACAGTGATAGGGGCGATGACAAGAAGGGAAAGAGGTGGGAAAAGAAGAGGTACTACAAGAAGAAGGGCGGCGATGCCCATGTGTGCCGCGAGTGGAACTCCGATGAGAGCTCCACCGACTCCTCCTCCGACGAGGACGCCGCCAACATCGCCGTCACCAAAGGGCTCCTCTTCCCCAACGTCGGCCACAAGTGCCTCATGGCAAAGGATGGCAAAAGGAAGAAGGTAAAATCAAGATCCTCCACTAAATATGCATCCTCTAGCGATGAGGAGGATAACTTGCTCACCCTTTTTGCCAACCTAAACATGCAACAAAAGGAAAAATTAAATGAGCTAATTAGTGCTATTCATGAGAAGGATGAACTCTTGGACACCCAAGAGGACTTCCTAATTAAGGAAAACAAGAAGCATGTTAAGGTTAAAAATGCTTATGCTCTAGAGGTAGAAAAATGTGAAAAATTATCTAGTGAGCTAAGCACTTGCCATAATGTAATTTTCAACCTTAGAAATGAGAATGCTAGATTAATTGCTAAGGTTGATTCAAATGAATGTGATGATTCAATTTCCAATCTTAGAGATGATAATGCTAGTTTACTTGCTAAGATTGAAAAAATGAATGCTTCTCTTGCTAGCTTTAGGATTGAAAATGAGAAATTGATTGCTAAGGCTAAAGACTTAGATGTTTGCAATGCTTCCATTTCCAATATTAGAAGTGAAAATGACATTTTACATGCTAAGATTGTTGAACTAAAATCTTGCAAACCCTCTACATCTACCGTTGAGCATGTTACAATTTGCACTAGATGTAGAGATGTTAACATTTATGCTATTCATGATCACATGGCTATGATTAAACAACAAAATGATCATATAGCAAAGTTGGATGCTAAAATTGCCGAGCATGAATTGGAAAATGAAAAATTTAAATTTGCTCGTAGCATGCTTTATAGTGGGAGACGCCCTGGCATCATGGATGGCATTGGCTTCCAACAGGGAGGCAATGTCAAACTTAATGCCCCTCCTAAAAGATTGTCTAACTTTGTTAAGGGCAAGGCTCCCATGCCTTAGGATAACGAGGGTTACATTTTGTACCCTGTCGGTTATCCCGAGCATAAAATTAGGAGAATTCACTCTAGGAAGTCTCACTCTGGTTCTAACCATGCTTTTATGTATAAGAGTGAGGCATCTAGTTCTAGGCAATCAACCCGTGCTAAATTGCCTAAGAAGAAAACTCCTAGTGCATCAAATGAACCTAGCATTTCATTTAAGACTTTTGATGCATCTTATGTTTTGACTAACAAATCCGGCAAAGTAGTTGCCAAGTATGTTGGGGGCAAGCACAAGGGATCAAAGACTTGTGTTTGGGTACCCAAAGTTCTTGTATCTAATGTCAAAGGACCCAAAACCATTTGGGTACCTAAAATCAAGAACTAAAATTGTTTTGTAGGTTTATGCATCCGGGGGCTCAAGTTGGATCATCGATAGCGGGTGCACAAACCATATGACAGGGGAGAAGAAGATGTTCTCCTCCTATGAGAAAAACCAAGATCCCCAATGAGCTATCACATTCAGGGATGGAAATCAAGGTTTGGTCAAAGGATTGGGTAAAATTGCTATATCTCCTGACCACTCTATTTCCAATGTTTTTCTTGTAGACTCTTTAGATTACAATTTGCTTTCCATTTCACAATTATGCAAAATGGGTTATAACTGTCTTTTTACGGATGTAGGTGTTACTGTCTTTAGAAGAAGTGATGATTCAGTAGCATTTAAGGGAGTGTTAGAGGGTCAGCTATACTTGGTAGATTTTAATAGAGTTGAACTCGACACTTGCTTAATTGCTAAGACTAACATGCGCTGGCTCTGGCATCGCCGACTAGCACATGTTGGAATGAAGAATCTTCACAAGCTTCTAAAGGTAGAACACATTTTGGGACTAACAAATGTTCATTTTGAGAAAGACAGGGTTTGTAGCACATGTCAGGCAGGGAATCAAGTTGGTGTTCATTATCCACACAAGAACATCATGACGACTGACAGGCCACTCGAGCTCCTACACATGGACCTATTCGACCCGATAGCTTACATAAGCATCGGCGGGAGTAAGTACTGTCTAGTTATTGTGGATGATTATTCTCGCTTCACTTGGGTGTTCTTTTTGCAGGAAAAATCTGATACCCAAGAGACCTTAAATGGATTCTTGAGACGGGCTCAAAATGAGTTCGGCTTAAGGATCAAAAAGATTAGAAGCGATAATGGGACGGAGTTCAAGAACTCACAAATCGAAGGCTTCCTTGAGGAGGAGGGCATCAAGCATGAGTTCTCTTCTCCCTACACGCCATAACAAAATGGTGTAGTGGAGAGGAAGAATCGAACTCTATTAGACATGGCAAGGACCATGCTTGATGAGTACAAGACTTCGGATCGGTTTTGAGCGGAGGCGGTCAACACCGCGTGCTACGCCATCAACCGGTTATATCTACACCGAATCCTCAAGAAGACATCATATGAACTCCTAACCGGTAAAAAGCCCAATGTTTCATATTTTAGAGTCTTTGGTAGCAAATGCTTTATTCTTGTTAAAAGAGGTAGAAAATCTAAATTTGCTCCTAAGGCTGTAGAAGGCTTTTTACTAGGATATGATTCAAACACAAGGGCATATAGAGTCTTTAACAAGTCCTCTGGACTAGTTGAAGTTTCTTGTGACATTGTGTTTGATGAGACTAACGGCTCTCAAGTAGAGCAAGTTGATCTTGATGAGCTAGATGATGAAGAGGCTCCGTGCGTCACGCTAAGGAACATGTCCATTGGGGATGTGTGTCCTAAGGAATTTGTAGAGCCTCCGCAAGCACAAGATCAACCATCTTCCTCCATACAAGCATCTCCACCAACCAAAGATGAGGATGAGGCTCAAGATGATGAAGGAGAAGAACAAGAAGATGAGCCACCTCAAGAGGAGGGCAATGATCAAGGGGGAGATGCCCATGATTAAGACAAGGAAGATGAAAAAGCTCCAAGACCGCCACACCCAAGAGTCCACCAAGCAATTCAATGAGATCACCCCGTGAACACCATCCTCGGCGATATTCAAAAAGGGGTAACTACTCGATCTCGTGTTGCTCATTTTTGTGAACATTACTCTTTTGTTTCCTCTATTGAGCCACACAAGGTAGAGGAAGCACTTCAAGATTCGGATTGGGTGGTGGCAATGCAAGAGGAGCTCAACAACTTCACTAGGAATGAGGTATGGTATTTAGTTCCACGTCCTAATCAAAATGTTGTAGGAACCAAGTGGGTCTTCCGCAACAAGCAAGATGAGCATGGTGTGGTGACAAGGAACAAAGCTCGACTTGTGGCCAAGTGATATTCACAAGTCGAAGGTTTGGATTTCGGTGAAACCTATGCACTCGTAGCTAGGCTTGAGTCAATTCGCATTTTACTTGCCTATGCTACTTACCATGGCTTTAAGCTTTATCAAATGGACGTGAAAAGTGCTTTCCTCAATGGACCAATCAAGGAAGAGGTCTATGTTGAGAAACCTCCCGGCTTTGAAGATAGTGAGTACCCTAACTATGTATATAAACTCTCTAAGGCGCTTTATGGGCTCAAGCAAGCCCCAAGAGCATGGTATGAATGCCTAAGAGATTTCCTTATCACTAATGGCTTCAAAGTCGGAAAGGCCGATCCTACTTTATTTACTAAAACTCTTGCAAATGATTTGTTTGTATGCCAAATTTATGTTGATGATATTATATTTGGATCTACTAACGAATCTACATGTGAGGAATTTAGTAGGATCATGACACAGAAATTCGAGATGTCTATGATGGGGGAGTTGAAGTACTTCTTGGGATTTCAAGTGAAGCAACTCCAAGAGGGCACCTTCATTAGCCAAACGAAGTATATTCAAGACATTCTAAACAAGTTTGGTATGAAGGATGCCAAGCCCATCAAGACACCCATGGGAACCAATGGGCATCTCGACCTCGACACGGGAGATAAATCCGTAGATCAAAAGGTATACCGGTCGATGATAGGTTCCTTACTCTACTTATGTGCATCTCGACTAGACATTATGCTTTCCGTATGCATGTGTGCAAGATTCCAAGCTGATCCTAAGGAAGTTCACCTTAGGGCCGTAAAACGAATCTTGAGATATTTAGTTTATACTCCTAAGTTTGGCCTTTGGTACCCCAGGGGATCCACATTTGATTTAATTGGTTATTCTGATGCTGATTGGGCAGGGTGTAAAATTAATAGAAAGAGCACATCGGGGACTTGCCAGTTCTTGGGAAGGTCTCTGGTGTCTTGGGCTTCAAAGAAGCAAAATTTTGTAGCTCTTTCTACCGCCGAAGCTGAGTATATTGCCGTAGGCCATTGTTGCGCGCAATTGCTTTGGATGAGACAAACCCTTAGGGACTATGGTTACAAATTAACCAAAATTCCTCTTCTAAGTGATAATGAGAGTGCAATCCGCATGGCGGATAATCCCGTTGAGCATAGCCGCACTAAACACATAGCCATTCGGTATCATTTTCTAAGGGATCACCAACAAAAGGGGGATATCGAGATTGCATATATTAACACCAAAGAACAATTAGCCGATATCTTTACCAAGCCATTAGATGAACAAACTTTTACCAAACTTAGGCATGAGCTAAATATTCTTGATTCTAGGAATTTTTATTGATGTTTTGCACACATAGCTCATTGATATACCTTTGATCATATCTCTTTCATGTGCTATGACTAATAAGTTTTCAAGTGTATTTCAAACTAAGTCATAGATTGAAAGGGAATTAGAGTCTTCGGCGAAGACAAAGGCTTCCACTCCACTCCATCAAATTACGCATCCTTCGCCGTTGCTCCGCGCCACTCTCCAACTTTGGTATAATCTTCACTCATATGTTATTTACCATAAGGAGAGAAAGTAAAAGGGCTTATATTTCACTCACAAGTATCCGTTTTTGGCGATTCATGCCAAAGGGGGAGAAAGTATTAGCCCAAAGCAAAAGGACCTCACCACCACCAATTTCAAAAATATAGTCTTTCAAATTTGGGTTAAGAAAAGATTTTTCAATTGGTATCTTATTTTTGATATAATTTCAAATTGGTATACCCTCTTCAAAATTAATATCTAAAACCCTCTTGAACACTAAGAGGAGGATTTCATTAAGGGGGAGTGTTGTTTAGTCAAAGGAAAAGTATTTGAAACAGGGGGAGAAAATTTCAAAAATCTTGAAAATGCTTCTCAAAATCTTACTCATTTACCTTTGACTATTTGCAAAATAACTTTGAAAAGATTTTACAAAAGAAGTTGCAAAAACAAAACATGTGGTGCAAGCGTGGTCCAAAATGTTAAAAAAGAAGAAATCAATCCATGCATATCTTATGAGAATTTATTGGTTCAATTCTAAGTAAACTTTGCACTTAAATTCTGCAAACTAGTTCAATTATGCACTTCTATATTTGCTTTGGTTTGTGTTGGCATCAATCACCAAAAAGGGGGAGATTGAAAGGGAAATAGGCTTACACCTTTTCCTAATTGATTTTGGTGGTTGAATTGACCAACACAAATAATTGGACTAACTAGTTTGCTCTAGATTATGAGTACTACAGGTGCCAAAGGTTCACAACAAACCAATAAAAAGACCGAGAAAGGATTCAAATATAGAGAGCAAAAGACAACTGTAGGGTGCTCTGGTCTGGCGCACCGGACAGTGTCCGGTGTGCCACCGGACAGTGTCCGGTGGACCAGGGACTCCAACTCCGAACTGCTCACCTTCGAGAATTCTGGGAGCCACTCCGCTATAATTCACCGGACTGTCCGGTGTGCCAGCGGAGAAACGACTACTTCGCGCCAACGGTCATCTACAGAAGGCATTAAATGCGCTACAGTGCGCGCCAGAGTCAGAGCAGAGCCAGATGGCGCACCGGACAGTGAACAGTGCCTGTTCGGTGCACCACCGGACTGTCCGGTGGCCTAGAAGACAGAAGCTCCAACAGTTAGAATCCAACGACTAGGTGACGTGGCAGGCACACCGGACAGTGTCCGGTGGCGCACCGGACTGTCCGGTGCGCCATGTGACAGCAGCCTCCACCAAACAGCTAGTTTGGTGGTTGGGGCTATAAATACCCCCAACCACCCACCATTCATTGCATCCAAGTTTTCACACTTCCTACACCTTACAAGAGCTATAGCATTCAATACAAGACACACCAAAGAGATCAAATCCTCTCCCAAGTCCAAAGATCATTCCTAATCAATTAGTGACTAGTGAGAGAGTGACTTGTGTTCATTTGAGCTCTTGCGCTTGGATTGCTTCTTTTCTTTCTTCATTCTTTCTTGAGATCAACTCAATTGTAACCGAGGCAAGAGACACCAATTGTGTGGTGGTCCTTGCAGGGACTTTGTGTCCCGTTTGATTGAGAAGAGAAGCTCACTCGATGTAAGTGACCGTTTGAGAGAGGGAAAGAGTTGAAAGAGACCCGGTCTTTGTGACCACCTCAACGGGGAGTAGGTTTGCAAGAACCGAACCTCGGTAAAACAAATCATTGTGTCTCACTCTTTATTTGCTCGTGATTTGTTTTTTCACCCTCTCTCTCGGACTCGTTCATATTTCTAACGCTAACCCGGCTTGTAGTTGTGCTTAAGTTTATAAATTTCAGATTCACCCTATTCACCCCCCTCTAGGCGACTTACAGTCTTCCTCCGAAGCCCCTAGTCATCTCAGATACCTATATGCTTCCTCCCTTCTTTGGCGTAAATCATTGTCAGCTCGGATGTATTCATCCATCTTCTAGAGAAGTTTCTCCAATGTTTGTGGTGGCTTCCTTACAAAATATTGAGCTTTGGGTCCCAGTCGGAGCCCCTTTATCATGGCCTCAATGACAATCTCATTGGGCACTATAGGCGCTTGAGCTCTCAATCGCAAGAACCTTCGGACGTACACCTGCAGGTACTCCTCATGGTCCTGCGTGCATTGGAACAGGGCCTGAGTAGTGACTGGCTTCGTCTGGAAGCCCTGGAAGCTGGTGACTAGCATGTCCTTCAACTTCTGCCACGACGTAATTGTCCCTGGCCGAAGAGGGGAATATCATGTCTGAGCCACACTTCTAACTGCCCTGACGAAGGACTTCGCCATGACGACAGTATTGCCCCCATACGAGGATATTGTTGCCTCGTAGCTCATCAGGAACTGCTTTGGATCAGAATGTCCATCACACATGGGTAACTGAGGTGGCTTGTAGGATGGTGGCCATGGGGTAGCCTGCAATTCTGCTGCCAAAGGAGAAGCATCATCGAAAGCAAAGTTACCATGGTGGAAATCGTCGTACCATTCGTCTTCATTGATTGGGATTTCTTGACGAAGCTCCCTGTGTTGGGGCCTTCGGTCTTGGTCATCTTGAGTGAGATGATGCATTTCCTCAACTGCTTCGTCAATCTTCCTCTGAAGGTTGGCCAACCGAAGCATTTTTCCTTCTTCCTCTGTACTTGCTGGTGAATCGCTTCTATGTCCCTGATCTCCTAGTCCAGTTCCTCCTCATGAAGTGTTGGGCTAGTAGCCTTTCTCTTCTGACTCCTAGCTTCTCGTAGGGAGAGTGTGTCCTGATTTGTGACCAGTGGCTGCAGAGCAGCCCCTGGCGCTGCTGTCTTTTTCGTCGGCATGATGAAGGTGGATGCTTGCCGAAGGTGGTCGTTCAGGTTCACCAGAGGTGGGCGCCAATGTTGGACACTTGTTCTCAAATGCTATGAATCAAGAACAAGGCAACACAATTGTTAAAGATTAAGGATCTTCGTCTTCCTAAGCATTATCTCCACATAGGGATAATACTCATCAGATGAAGATCAAGAAAGACTTGCCTTCATTACTTAATACGTGAATAGAATTATGAAAGGATAAATATGAAGACTGGATATTATTAATTCATTTATATTCGTATTCCATAAAACATAAATAAATATTCAATGGTATTAATATTACATTGATACCTTCGGCTTGCTCGAAGGCGTGAATGCGAGAGAGTGATTTCAATTCAGCGTGAACAATACGGTGATACTGTTCATCTATTTATAGGCACGGGACACAACCCAGGTGAAAGTACATATATGCCCTTGTCATAAATTTACAATCATAACACAAAACATTAAGGATTAAATAGTCTTTGTCCTTTTTTGGTCATCATTATACTTGGTCTTCGTCATCACATCAAGCCGTAGTTCTGTGGATATAGCTTCGTCGTCCATTTTTATCACCTTTGGGTTACACCTTTATCCTTGTTACGAGAGAAGACCTTCATTCCGAAGCTGAAGTCTCCTGCAATAATCCATGTCATACTGAAAACATATAGTCAGTCCCATTTTTTAGGACCTTCGGAGGAAGAAGGCCCCCAACAATGCACATGTTTGAATTATTTGAATTTGAATTTGGAGCATGTTTGAATTTGAATCCAAAAGAGAAAAACAAAAGGAAAAGGAATTAGGAAATTCAGAATAAAATAAAAATGAAAAGAAGCCCGAAGTCCCCCCTTCCCGGCCTTTCGGCCAACTCGGCCCAGCTAGCTGCCCGCCCGCGCGCGCACCCACGTTCGCGGACAGGTGGTCCCCACCTGTCGGCGCCGTGTCGCGCTCGCTCGCTCGGCCTCTCCCTCTCTATCCAGTGGGATCGCCCTGTCAGCGTTGCATGCTCGCGCGCGCCCCCTCGCTGACTCATGGGCCTTGCCCGTCAGACCCGTCCCCTCCCCCACAACCGTCGCACCCACGCCCATGGCATGCGCCCCGCACGCGGTCAACCCGCGCCAACTCCCCCACGACTCGCCCGCCCACATCGCCCAAGCACCTAGGTGAAGACCCGACGACCCCCTCAACTCACCCTGCCCCTCATTCGCTCTCCCCCCGACCTTGCGCTCACCCAGCTCGCAGCAGCGCCCCTATTGTTGCCCCACCGTTCCGCCATCGTCGCTGGGCTTTTGCCGTCGCCTCGGCCACGGTGAGCTTCGCCTAAGCTCTATGCACCGGGAACCCGTGGTGGTTTACCCTTCCACCAAGCCTTCTGCCCGGTCCACTTTTAACCCCTCCCCTGCGCAGGCCGGAGTTCGCCACAACCACGAGTCCTCATCATCCGGCCAACCGCAGCCCCATCGCACCGTGCCAAGCTGCCCCGAGTGCTACCTCTGGGTAAGGAACCTCCCCCCGCCCTTCTTCTGCACTAATTTTGTCTCACCGAGGGGAATTTTGGCTCACTGGAGCCGCCCCTCGTCGGACCGCCGCGTCTTCATGGCATCTAGTGTCACGGAACCTCCCAAGGTATTAGGCCCACCTATAGATGTCCTTGTCCTAAGGACCTCGGACAATCATGTAGATGCACATAATCACTCGACAAGTTCGGTCATCTATATCATCATCATATCGCCTAAGAGCGGTTCACCCATCACGCAGACATTACACACATATCCGGAGTATAGAAATAGCGGAAGCGGATTACAATAACATAATATACATGAGTAAAGTATAGAGAGAGTAATATTACAGTACCGGGTGTTATGAGTGTATAACTTATTATTACAAAACAGGGAGGTAAAACATCCTCCCGCACCCACGCAAAGTGTTTTAAACTGGGAGGAAACACATCCTCCCAAGCAGTTTACTGATTGGCCTCCTCCTTTAGCACCACCTTTGAGCAGAAACAGCAAAACTCCGCTGTTTCATCACCTACAACAACACATGTTCGAAAACCTTGAGAACGGAGTGTACTTTCGCAAGTCTTACCCGACAAAGAAAAAGACTCCCAAGGATATGCTAGCTTGTGGGATTCAAGGTAAAGCTTGTCAAGATTCAAAGACTCTGTTTTGCAGAAATGCTTACTAACAGTGGATCCTTAAAAATTCAGTTTTATTATCAGGTTAGGTAAAGTTACTTGCATCTAAGTTCTTTCTATCCTAGTTCAAGCACTTGGCCTACACTAGCCGTCTTTTATCATCCCTTCCGTTCACTGGATTGCTACGTGTAGGGCAGTGACCAAGTCTTCATATCCGAGAAGTAATGGCGATCTGAATCAATTAATACCCAGATGGGGATCTCCAACCACATGATATATGTAGCACTTAACCCTTGCATATGTCAACTCGCCACCGGGTTTCTCAAGACCAGACCTGGTTCACGCCAACCGAGAGCACATACACACCACCGTCCAGCCTTTTGCCACAGAGGGTACACGCTACTCTTGCCATCTCTGCACTCCCATTACGTGTTGGCCTTTCTGGTATTGGTCCGACCGAGGCAAACTTACCCATGACGAGACATGTGGCCAGTTAAAAGGTCCTCAATCATCAAGCCTACATCGACACGGTCCTTAATCAACTCATATGGGGACACTACACCGATACTTCCTTCTCGTGCAAGTCACCCGTCTGGTCTCGTCTTTATCATTTAAAACCCAAAGTTTGGTACCTGTCAGAGGTACATCTTTTCCGATGTCGAACCCATCATGGCCATGACCATCAAGTCTTTTCTTTTGAAAACTTCCCATCCCATATGAAGCACCATGTTTGTGGAAAACAAAACATTTTGTTTTCTAAGGCAAGACTAAGCATCAGAAATTTTTTAAATAAAACAGGTATCAAGGAATGGTAAATAGTTCCAAGGAAGGAAATGCAACAATTGTTTAGCACTCAACTCCTATCACCTAATGCATCATTTCAAGTGATAAAGAGTTTAAAACAACAAGGAAAGGGTAAATGCACCGGGCTTGCCTTGTGTTGTAGGAGGCTCAGGATCTATTCCACAGATATCAAAGTAGAAGTTGTTCTCGACAGGTGGAATTTCAGCTTGCGATGGAACTTCTTCTTCAACTACTACTCCTTCGTTTTCTATACATAACAATACATATACATGAATGCTCATGTGATGCTATGTATATGCAGTTACAATAGAAACACACTAAGTTGTATCTCGAATATAACGTTCCTTCATGGTGCCCACGAGTTACTAGAGTTTCCTTGTTTAGTGCTGTATTAGGGTTAGGCAGTTATATTTTAGGAAGCTAATTTCTTGGGTTTGGGATCAAACAATGTCTAAAGCATGTCAAACTTTACCCAAGGGTTTTAATTATCATATTAAGATCACCCAAAAAGTTTTACTATTTTTGGAGCTACCAAGTTAATTCTAAAATTCTAAAAGACTAGGTTTAGGCATCTTTAAATGCTAAATAATTCATGGTTGGGATTAAAAATCTTGGAATTATTTTTATTAAATATTAGAAGAATTTAGGAGTCTAGTAAAATTGGTCTCATGATTTTATCATTTTTATAGAATTTTCTATAAATTTCTAAGCCTGGCAGTAAAAAGAAAAGGGAAAAGAAGGAATAGTGCTGGGCTGAAACCAGCCCAAACCGGCCCATCAACAGGAGAAACGCACTCGCGCCGACGTTGGTGATTTTACACAGAGGCCCTCCGCGATTCGAATAACTGGTTAAGAATACCTACGCACTATTTTCCTGACTCACTGACGTTTGCACTAAACCCCTCGCACTTCTATTTCTTCACAGACCCAGGTCCCCGATGGCGAACAGCGGCGTGCGTGCCCTCCGGCGAACTTGTACCCGCCGGGATGCGCAATGACCGGTGCCCTAACTTGGTTAACACCTAAACCCATCCCTGGCGATCCTAATCCCTCCATCAATTACACGAATCCGGCCCGGAGTTCTTCCGCTCACGACGACGGCGAACACTGAGGACAAACCGAGGCGTTCCCGGCGATTAAGTGTGGTCTAGCTCAAACGGTTGGGTCGATGAGCAATGTTAACAGCTAAGGATGCTTAAACACAACATAGGAGGGAATGAACAGACCTGAGATCGGCCGGCCACGGCGCGAGATCACGCAACGGTGTTTTAAGCCGATTTGGGGGAAATTCCAAATTCGGGGTTTGTAGTGGCTAATCGGAGGCGAGAAGTGGTGCTCTGGCTTCACAACGAGCTAACGGAGCAAGTCGGGACATCAATTTATAGTGATCAACAGCGGTGGCGCCCAATTTGGGGAAGACACGCTTCCGGCCGGAGCAAGGTGAGTCACTGGAGTTCGCATAGCGTGGCATTCACTGGGCAAAAAGTGACGGTCGTCACCTGGTTATCCTCCCCAACCCGCGACGACGTGGTAGAATAGCTTAAGGCGTGTCGAGACTGAGGTAAATGGTGGCACGACGACGGCGGTCGCGTGGACACGTCGCCGGTGCAAGTGGGTACGGTGAAGCCGGCTCAATCCATTCCCCTTCCGATCTTTTCACGTCCGCGGTAATATCCTGCCCGAGCTGAACACGAATCGCGGCGGACAGCATGGATCACAGCGCGGAGGTCGTCGGTGGCGAAGTGCAGTGTATCTGATGATCTTTGTCAGGCTACTGTACCATTAGAACCTTCATCAGTCTGCCTGACAGAGCATCTTCAGAGGTGTTTTTCACAAATTTTTATGTGGCAACTTCCTAATCTGTCTTTAACAAAGTTAATCTCCTATATACCATCTCCAACTCGACCACAAGAACCTGGGTCATTTACTCACTCGATTAGGCTTAAATCAACTCCAAAGTTTCTTAGAACTAACTGTTAGTCCAGATTCAGTCTCAGGGCTAACTAACAGCCAGACTTTGGGTCCATTTTCTCTAATTTTTGTACAACACCAATGTTTTGTCACTTAATCAAAGTTGTACTCCTATCATATCTCTACAAGATTGATGTATTGACCTAGGGCAAAATCCTCATGAATTAAGAAATACAGTGTTCCAAAGTTGGCTCAATCTCACTGAAATTCAGAGTTAGCCACATAGGTGTTCTTAGGACTTTTACAATTAAGTCCTAATTGCTCCACACTACATGAAAATCCTCCAATGTAAAAGTTACTTGGTTTTTGTTGTTCTACCACTTTGATATTTACACTTTGGTCCAAAAGTGTAGAGAATTTGAATTCACCCCTAGGGTACAAATTAGGGTTTTCTAGGGTTCCTTTTAGGGTTTTGAGCACTCTAGGGTTTTTGTGCCACTCAAATCCATCAGTCTTGATCTCTTAACAATATTTCCAATGGCTTTTGAGGTAATACTCCATTTGGCTTCATATTTCCCCGCGGAACTGCCCGAATTATTGCAACTTAAGTGCCTAAGTCCCACCTCAGAGGCTAGACCACACTTAAATGGGAATAACCCGTCAATTCCTCGGATCTAGTCCGACAAGGCCACTGACATGATCAAGTACCACAATCTCACTCGATGGTGAGTCACAGAGCAAATACAATAAAGCATAAAACCATGCATTAAAGAGTATTAAATTATTACATCATCATCGGAGTTTTGCAAAAGTAGTCATCATTGTTCGAAGTGCAGCGGAATAAAACTAACGGTAAATAAACAGAGAGATGGGGAAGCCTGTCCCATCACTCCTCATGCTCCTCCTCAGCCGAGGCGGGGTCCCACTCGACAGTCCAACTCGGTGGCAAGATGGACGGCCAAGTCACTCCAGCAACCATGTCCTCAAAAGAACCTGTAAAATTATGCCACAAGCAAGGCTGAGTATACTAATACTCAGCTAGACTTACCCGGTGTGAGGAGTCTACTCCTCTACCTCTATACATGCAGCTGTTTAGCTGTGGGGTTTGGTTGCCAAAAGCACTAGCCGAGTTTCTAAATCAAGTTTTTACTTTGTCAAATTAAGTGTGACTCTCTTAAGGCTAAAGATGTACTATCTACTCATACATGGTAGCAAATATTTTTAGCAATCAACATTTTGTATCATCTCATCACAATTCCACTTGTTACTCAATGTAGCAGCATGGATCAAGCAGTCTCATTAGCTGCGAGAAGCAGACGATTCGAATTGAGTTTTTATCCTTGCAAGGTAAACCTAAACACACGACATGGCGAGGCACTCCGTCCCCACACACATCAACCGTCCCCATCGATTCCCTGGCAACATATCAGGGCTCACCGCATCGGCGTACAATGCCTCACTGACCCCGACTGCCGTCGTGTAGTGACCGCACTTGTACCCACCATAACCGGAATGGGAGCACGTCTCAGGTCGCGTGAGGGGCAAAGTTTGCGGGCAGGTTCACTCAGGTACTAGGCTTACCGATTTACCATATTTCTTGGTATGTGTTTAGTACGTTCAAACGCTTGACACACGGTACCACACCTTAATCCTTATTCCAAGTTTATCCCGTAGACAACCAATCCCCATGGATTGTTTCCCACAAACCAACATTAATATGATAAGAAAGTGGATACAGCCAATTCCTGACCTCGCGCGAGTGCTAGAAAAATCACTCGACTTCTACCGAGATCCTAATTAATAAAGCAGCTACTCGACTTAGCATGCTAGTATTCATCTCAATGGGATTCCTGAGATCATGCAACTAGGGTTTCAAATAACTCCTACACTTAAGTGCACAATCAAACCTACAATCATTAAGTATAGTAAAATAGCATAAATAACAGGTTATGCATAAAACCGGGGCTTGCCTTCCAAAGCAGTGGCAGGCAGGTCCTCTGGTGCAGGCTCTGGTGCTGGATCTGGGGCTACCTCCTGAGCAGCTCCTTGCTCCGGCACGAGGACGTACTCTCCGTCAGCAAGGTTACAGTCTATCGAAATGCAATGAACATGTATGTCATGATTATGCAGGATTTAATAACATTATGCTAAGAGAAGAAAAACTAAGTTAATGAGTAACTTAGGGTTTCCGGGTCATATGTGGCTTTTAATGGTTTATGCTTATCACTTCTAGGTCTAGGTTTTGCTAGGGATAGGCATAGGTAATTGGTATTGCCTTTATATATTTCAGTGGACAAGTTATAAAGAGATTTAGGATGACACTAATTTTCTATTATTCATATTTCCCTTTCTTTATTCTCTATTTATGGTTTCTAGTGTAGGTTTGAACTACGATAGTGGTTTAATATTTTCCAAAAAATCTGTAAAAATTACAGTGGGTTGCCATTGGTCATTATAGCCTGTTCTAGGAATTTGAGGTTTAAAATAAAAAGACTATGCTTTAGACAAACATAACAAAAGTTGTGTAAAATGGGCCACTTTGCACTACATCTCTTAATAAGAGGTGAGTTCTGCCCTAAGGGTTATTTTTGTTGGCATCTAAGAGTAATAATAGGCTTTTGTGCCAAAAATCACAGAAAGCTAAGGGGTGGTCATTTAGCTATGATTTTCTAAAGTTAAATGCCAAAAAGGCACTTTCTACTACATTATCATTTGAAAAAATGTCAAACAGTAGATTTCATATTTTTCCTAAGTTCTTATTAACCAAACATTAATTATCCCAAGGGTTGGGGTGCTTTCACCTTGGGGTTATTTTTTAGGGGTTTTCTAAGTTTTCCTTGTTTTCTTGAAATAAAAGGGATCCTACTTATTTCATACTAAACCAAGGTATAATAGATTTTTCTAGTAAACTACATTGAATAAGTACTCTAACAAAAATAGTGGTGCCCTCTGGTTTATTATTTAAATCACCTTTTCTATTTTTCTTATCCTTAAGCATATTGTAAATTAAATGGCAAAAGCTAACTTAATGGGTTGGAAAGAGAGGTTTAGCATTTTTAAACAGGTAAGTAGGTGGATATAATCTTCTCCAAATTTTTCTAACCCTAGTCAAATAGTGCAACTATTTTTATCCCTATTATTTAGCTTTTGATCAAAACAACAATTAAATCAGAACCCTAAAGTTTTCTGTAGTACATAGGGGTTTTATATTTTTCCTAAGTAGTTTACATCATTTAGAGTCTGGCAAAATTGGTTTGACTAAATTTGAATGAACTAAACAGAAGTTATGAATTATTAAAGTTTCTGTTCAAATTTAAAATCAGATTTAATAAAGGTTTTCTGGAAAAGCAGTTTACACCGAGGACCCTGGGTTATTTCCAAACTAACTCTCTCAGTTATACCCCTGCGCTACTATTCATTTGAGTCACTGTCATTTCACAAAACCCCCCAGACTTCTTTCATTCTCCCCCGCGGTCCTTCCCTAGGTTTAAACAGTGCCCACAAGAAAGAAAAGGGTGGCGCGGCTTACCGACGGTGAGATAGGTCCGGCGAGGGGCGGGGTTGGCTCGGGGAGGCTCTGGCGGTCACAGCGATGTACGGCTCGACGGCGGGGATGGCCGGAATCGCTCGATCCACGAGCGCAGGCGGGTGTCCTCGTCGGCGGCGGGTGTGCCGGCCAAATCACGGTGATCTGGTTCAATCCAAGGGCACGGTGAGCTCCACGGGGTGACGTAGAGACTATGTGCACAAGGAATCGGAAATTGGTTCAGTGGATTACCCGGTCCACGCACTCCGGCGGGGTTGTGAACTCCGGCGACCGTGGACTGGCCTCTCCGGCGAAGCAGGCTTCGATTCCTCGCTCGGGGAGCTTCACTGAGGTGTGCTCGCTCGTCTCCGAGGGTCGGACGGGGTTGGGAAAGGCTGGGCTGGCCGGTCTACGGCGGCAGGGGCTCGGATGGCCGCGGACACGCCGTGCACGGGCAAACGACGGTGAGCTGAGCTCCGGTGAGGTTTGAGCATGCGCGGAAGAGTGTGGTCGACGCCTGAGTGGGCTTTATAGGCGAGGGCGTGGGCCATGGCATCGGCTGGCCATTGGCGCGACGCGGGGGGCGCGCGGGCGTGCTCTGGCGCACACAGAGCGCGTCGAACACGTGGAGCTTTTCTTCTGCCCGTGTTCCACAGCTCACCCAAGTCGTAAACGTGCGAATCTTGGCAAAAACCCGGCCCGAGTCTTTTCCTGGCACCTAGGGGTGTCTCTCATCTGTGAATTGCCATGGCAGATATGGCCTAGGTAGGGAGATCTTCGGTCGCCAAATCAGGTATGTCACTCTGCCCACCTCGCGACAAAAACCATGCCAAGGCATGTCAAACGTCAAGGTCTCGGGCTCAGTTTTTTCCAGTGGGTGCCCTAGGTGGTATGCCACATTTTTGGTATAGAACATAGGTGGTTTTGGTGCCATCTTCGAGGTGAACACGGTTGATCTTTAGTGTAGGTGTAGTTTTTGACTTAGAGAAAATTAGAGAGCTCTAGCTCTCTCTCTACTTAGGGAATGGATTTGGGGTTTCTCCAGGGGTCTTTTTGCAACATTTCCTTCCTACAATTGCTGGTTATAAAGTTACTCAAGGTTTGGTTAAAGATTAACTCATGGTTGCACATTTGCTTATTTTTCCCCCCTCTCAACCATGGTTTTGGAAGATAGGGTTCAAGAGAGGTCTAGGGTTTTCCCCCTTCTTGCCCAAGGTAGTAAGTGCACAAAGGTTTGAGTGATACTTTTTAGGTCATTAGCAAATCTTGGTTAACACATGGTCTCCAAGGTTCTTATGTTCTCCTTAAGTTATTACCACATGTGATCACAGTCCTTAGCACCAAGGTGTGCTCTAGCCATCGTAACACTTGAGGTGTTACAGCCCTCCCCCCTTAAAGGAATCTCGTCCCGAGATTTTAGGCAGAGTCCTCTAGAGGGTGCTACGAGGCACGCTGGTGTGCTACTCTTTCTTATATTCAAGTTTCTCTTGTTAACTGCTCTTTGAATGTCATTCTCTTTGCAATTTCAGAAGGAAGCCCTTTTTAAGCTAAATCCACAACTTAGACTATCCTTGTTATCTAAGTTTTTCTTATAATTGTATTCAAAGGGCAGGTGGGGTGGGGTTTTGGGGTTACGTACCGGCTCCTTTGGGCAGAAAGTCGGGGAAGCGGGAGCGTAGAAAATCCTCGGTCTCCCATGTAGCTTCTTCTGCTGAATGGTGACTCCACTGAACTTTATACATTCTGATTGATCTGGCCTGTGTGGATCTCTCCTTCTGATCCAAGACCTTGACAGGGTACTCTTGATAGGACAAGTCTGGTTCTATCTCAATGTCTGGTTCCGGTAGCACTTCAGTGGGTAGGCGAACACATTTCCGCAGCTGAGATACATGGAACACATTGTGAACTGCTGACATGTGAGGTGGCAATTCCAATTGATAGGCTACGGGTCCACAAGCTTCCTTGATCTCGTAGGGTCCAATGTAGCGAGGAGCTAACTTGCCCTTAATTCCGAATCTCTGGACACCCTTGGTGGGTGATACCTTAAGATAAACATGATCTCCCACCTCGAACTGCAGAGGCTTCCGCCTCTTGTCATGATAGCTCTTTTGCCTGGCCTGAGCAGCTTCTAAGTTCTTCTTGATGATTATGACCTTTGCCTCTACTTCAAGTACCAAATCTGGCCCAAAAATTTCCCTCTCTCCTGCTTGAGACCAATTCAGCGGGGTTCTGCATCTTCTCCCATATAAAGCTTCAAAAGGTGCCATCTTTAGACTGGACTGATAGCTGTTATTATAGGAAAACTCAGCCAAGGAAATACACTTGTCCTAATCTTTTCCGTAGTACAGTACACATGCCCTTAGCATATCTTCCAAAATCTAGTTTACCCTTTCTGTCTGGCCATCGGTTTGGGAATGGTATGCTGAGCTTCGTATGACATGGGTCCCAAGTGATTCCTGCAATTGTTCCCAAAATCATGCCACAAATGGTGCTCCTCTGTCTGAGACTATAGTCTTTGGTATTCCATGCAGACGAACTATCTGGTCAATGTAGATCTCTGCATACTTCTCTGTCCTGTGGGTGGTGTGCACTGGCAAGAAATGAGCAGTCTTGGTCAATCTGTCCACAATAGCCCAAATGGAATCATGGTGCCTGGAGGTATTGGGCAATCCTACGATAAAGTCCATGCAAATGTCCTCCCATTTCCAAGATGGTATGGGAAGGGGTTGCAAGGGGCCTGCTGCCTTCAAATGACTAGCTTTGATTCTCTGGCAGGTGTCACACTCGGATATGTACTTTGCAATTTCCCTTTTCATTCTGGTCCACCAATATAAAGATCTGAGATCATGATACATTTTGTTGCTACCAGGGTGCATGCAGAATTTTGAAAGGTGAGCTTCATCCAATATCTTCTTTCTGAGCTCAGGGTCCTTGGGAACAACCAATCGATCTCCAAACCATAGAATTCCCTTGCTGTCCTGACGGAAGCACTTGTATTTCTCTGCCTTCTACTTGATCGTGTCTTTGATAACCTAAACTCCCTTATCCTCAATTTGTGCCCTGACTATTTGCTCTTGTAATGTGGGCTCTACCGAGATATAACTTAAGGCACCTGAAGAAACGACTTCCAGGTTCAACTTGCACAACTCATCACACAGGGTGGTAACTCTTGCATCCATGTTCATACAATTGCACTGGGCCTTTCTGCTCAAGGCATCTGCTACAACATTGGCTTTGCCAGGATGGTAATGCACTTCCAAATCATAGTCCTTGATTAACTCCAACCATCTCCTCTGCCTCATGTTCAGATCTGCCTGAGTGAAGATGTATTTGAGACTCTTGTGATCAGTGTAGATGTTACAGTGAGCTCCCATCAAGTAGTGTCTCCATATCTTAAGAGCATGAACCACAACTGCCAATTCCAGATCATGTGTAGGGTAGTTCTGCTCATGGGGTCTGAGTGCTCGGGAAGCATAAGCAATGACTCTGTTATCTTGCATCAAGACACATCCCAATCCCGTACCAGAAGCATCACAATAAACTTCAAATGGCTTGGTGTTGTTAGGTTGAGCCAGCACCAGGGCTGTTGTCAAATGCTGCCTCAAAGTATGAAAGGCATCCTCGCACTTTTGGCTCCAATCATACTTGACTCCCTTCTTCAACAGTTCAGTCATTGGTTTGGCAATACTGGAGAAATCCGGAATAAATCGTCGATAATACCCTGCCAATCCCAGAAAACTCCGAATCTGCCTCACTGTAGTCGGGGGTTTCCAATTCATCACCTCCTGTACCTTCTCAGGATCAACTGATATCCCATCCTGAGAAATTGTGTGACCCAAGAATTTAATCTCCTTCAGCCAGAATTCACATTTAGACAATTTTGCATACAACTGATGGTCACGCAGTCTCTGAAGTACAGTATGCAAATGTTTGGTGTGCTCGGCTTCATTCTTGGAATAAACCAGAATATCATCAATGAAAACGACCATGAATTTGTCCAACTCTGGCATGAATACTGAGTTCATTAGGTACATAAAATAAGCCGGGGCATTGGTCAGCCCAAAAGACATCACCAAAAACTCATAAAGCCCATATCTGGTCGAGAAGGCCGTCTTGGGAATATCACTGGTTCGGATCTTGATCTGGTGGTAACATGAGCGAAGATCTATCTTGGAGAACACTTTGGCTCCCACTAACTGATCAAACAGAACATCAATACGGGGTAGTGGGTATTTGTTCTTGATGGTCACTACATTGAGAGGGCGGTAGTCAACACACATTCTCAAACTCTCATCCTTTTTCTTCACGAACAAGGCGGGACATCCCCAAGGCGAAGTACTTGGGCGAATAAACCCCTTGTCCAACAATTCTTGCAATTGCTTTTTCAGTTCTGCCAACTCCACGGGAGGCATCCTATAGGGTCTCTTGGAGATAGGAGCAGTCCCGGGTTGCAATTCGATTGCGAACTCGATGTCTCGGTCAGGTGGCATCCCTGGCAATTCATCTGGGAAAACATCTGGGTAGTCACAGACCACTGGGATCTTTTCCACTGGGGATTCTATCATAACGAAGGCACAAGAACGGGTACAACCCTGGTCGGGTAGATATAAGGTGATCTCGCCATCCAAAGGGGAGTGAATTTCTATGGCTCTGGCTGCGACATCAATCACCGCGTGGTGTCATGATAACCAATTAGTCCCTAGGATGATATCCACACTATCCAATCCCATTACCAAGAGAGTGGTTTTGAAAATGAAACTACCCAACTTAATTGGTACGTGTCTATTGATCTGATAGGTGGCAACCCTGCCTCCTGGTGTTGAGATTGTAATACCCCCATTGGTGTGGTGAAAAGGCAATTGACACTTGGCACTAAATTTGGTACTGATAAAACTGTGTGATGCACCAGAATCAAAAAGAACAATAGCAGGATAATTCAAAACTGTAAAGATACCAGTCAAGACGGGTGCTCCCTCTGGAATATCAGCCATGGTGGTGAAGTTTAGCCTGCCCTGCCTCACTTGCACCTTCTGTCTCTTGCCTTGATTCTGATTAACATTCTGCCCCTGCCTCTGCTGGTTCCTGGGGCAATTCTTGGCATAATGTCCGGTGTTGCCGCATGTGAAACACCTGTTGTCATTTGCCTGGCGATACTGCTGCTGCTGCTGATTGTTCCTCTGAGCTGGAAACTGGGTGCGGTTGGGTGCCTGCTGCTGCTGCTGCTGTGGTCGGATCACCCATCACCCTTGCTGCTGCTGGGGGCCCCTGTTCTGAGTGTCAGACACAATCCTGAAGCGCTGTGGCTGAGCTGAGGGTCCTGCCACAGGGGTCTTCCTCTTCTTTTCTGCTTGTCGAGCTGTAATGCAGTCCTCCTGGGAGATAGCCATGTTGACCAACTCATTGTAGCTGTTGGCCCTGACGGTGTTGAGACGGTCACGGAGATTAGTGCTGAGCCCCCTCCTGAACCTGTCTCTCTTCTTCTCATCCGTATCTGCATGATACCCAGCATACTGGCACAGGTCATTAAAAGCCTGAGCATACTGCAATACGGTCCTGTTGCCCTGAGTGAGTGCCAGAAACTCATTGAGCTTTCGGTCCATAATCCCGGCTGGTATGTGGTGTCCCTAGAAGGCTGCCTTGAACTCTCTCCATTCCACCTCTCGATCCTCTGGCTGCATGGCAAGGAAATGGTCCCACCAAGTCCTTGTGGGTCCGCGAAGCTGCTGGGTGGCGAACCTGACTTTAGTGACCTCTGAACAAGCTCCATGGAGTAGCGGGAATTTGGATTCCACTACTCTCAACCACACATTTGCATCAAGTGGGTCCTCTGCCCTCGTGAACAATTAATGGAGGCTGAGTACTGAGGAACTCCTGGTAGGTAGCTGCCGCGGGGTGACGCTGATGGTCTCCACCACCATAGTGCTGAGGTGGTGGCTGACGCTGAGCTAGCTGCCTCAAGATCTCATTCTGCTGAGCCATTAGCTCCTGCAGAGTGGGAGGCGGTGGCGGCGGTGGAGGAGCGCGCTCATTCTGACCGCGACGCTGTCTCCCGGCCATATGAAAAACCACATATATACTTAATACACATCTTCAAGTTCACGGTTTAATCGCGACGAAAGAGTCAAAAGCAAATTGATAGATTCCGACATAAACCAAAAAGCATAAACTTTCCGTCCAAATTTAAAACAGACATCATCCATCCACCAAACTTCCAAAAGAGTTTATCACAGTTACATCAATGGTCCCAAAAAGACTCAACTCTATCTAGCCTAGTACCCTAAGGGTGCAAAAGCTGAGGAGTCCTACTATCACCAACTTCTAACGCTATCCCTGACACCTAGTGAGCGAACGAGGCAACACTCGACTCGGGGGAAGGTGGTCTCCCGGAGCCAGCAGTGTCCACGCTGGAGGCAGGCTCCTCTCCTCCCTCGATGTCGACGTCCTCATTTGCCTCCATATCCTGGATCTCCTGGTGATGCATATCCAGGTGCTCATTAGCCTCAGCCAGCTGCTGCTGAGTGTTAAGGAGCTGATCCTCGAGAACCTCGATGGTGTTCTCTCTGGTACCCACTAATTCCTCCAGCTCTTGGATCTCATTGGATAGCTGCTCCACCTGCAAATCCTTTTCCACCATCTCATTGGACAAATCAACCACGAGCTCCTCTCTGTTGTCTAGGGTGATCTTTGTTGCCTCCAACAATGGCATCAGATGGGACATCGCCTCACCGCGCATCACTTGCAGACGGTACAGAGCATTCATGCACCGTACAGTCAAGTGCGCAGTCTGACCTGGGTAGATGGCCCATATGTCCTTGGCATGCTCCACCCGATCCTTCCACATTGGGTCATCCTCCCTTTCGGTGGGGAACAAGCCAATGGGGTGGGTAGCCAGCTCCAAGGGATGGAATCCGCAGAAAGTGGTCAACCCGTGCAGAGCAATCGCCTCTATCGTGTCCTCAGCCCGGTATCCAAAAGACTCAGAGTCCAATGAACGCCAGCCTGGCTGTAGGGGATGAGGCTCCATAGTCATCCGCACCCTACAGCGAGGCACTCGGTGCTTCTCGAACTGCTGCACCACGTACTGAGGGGGTGTCGTGTATCCGGCCCCCTGAAGTACCTCCCACAAAATGCGGGGAAAGCCCTCTCGTGCAAGCCCATCAGTGTGGGATAGTGCATTTCCGTCGTCTGAGGATCCGTGGGAAGCCATCTGTGTACGGTTAAGCGTAAGTAAAAGAAAAGAATTATAAAAAGAACAAGAAAAAATAAGACTCAGCTCCTCTCTAATTAAAACAAAATGGTACTGGGGAACTTTAGTTGGTCATAATTTAAGTCCTTACTAAATTTTCCATTTGTTTAATTAAAAATGCATGCATGCTCGTCCTGAACGACCTCACAACAATGTAAAGGGAATAGGGAAGAACAACCATCCTTTAAAGTGGCCTGTAGGGCCTAATCACTTAGCCACCTAACTACCCCTCTATCATCCTAAGGCTTCACGTCCTAGGTCTATCCTGATCGTCCTACGATCTATCCAACATTTGTTTCTATCAAGTTTTACTTCGAAAAGGATGGTATTTATATTTTATTGATTCCTCTGTGGTGGTACAAGCTCCGATACCAGCTGTGGCGGAACTGCCCGAATTATTCCAACTTAAGTGCCTAAGTCCCACCTCAGAGGCTAGACCACACTTAAATGGGAATAACCCGTCAATTCCTCGGATCTAGTCCGACAAGGCCACTGACAGGATCAAGTACCACAATCTCACTCGATGGTGAGTCACAGAGCAAATACAATAAAGCATAAAATCATGCATTAAAGAGTATTAAATTATTACATCATCATCGGAGTTTTGCAAAAGTAGTCATCATTGTTCGAAGTGCAGCGGAATAAAACTAACGGTAAATAAACAGAGAGATGGGGAAGCCTGTCCCATCACTCCTCATGCTCCTCCTCAGCCGAGGCGGGGTCCCACTCGACAGTACAACCCGGTGGCAAGATGGACGACCAAGTCACTCCAGCAACCATGTCCTCCAGAGAACCTGTAAAATTATGCCACAAGCAAGGCTGAGTATACTAATACTCAGCTAGACTTACCCGATGTGAGGAGTCTACTCCTCTACCTCTAGACATGCAGCTGTTTGGCTGTGGGGTTTGGTTGCCAAAAGCACTAGCCGAGTTTCTAAATCAAGTTTTTAACTTTGTCAAATTAAGTGTGACTCTCTTAAGGCTAAAGATGTACTATCTACTCATACATGGTAGCAAACATTTTTAGCAATCAACATTTTGTATCATCTCATCACAATTCCACTTGTTACTCAATGTAGCAACATGGATCAAGCAGTCTCATTAGCTGCGAGAAGCAGACGATTCGAATCGAGTTTTTATCCTTGCAAGGTAAACCTAAACACACGACATGGCGAGGCACTCCGTCCCCACACACATCAACCGTCCCCATCGATTCCCTGGCAATAGATCAGGGCTCACCGCCTTGGCGTACAATGCCTCACTGACCTCGACTGCCGTCGTGCAGTGACCGCACTTGTACCCACCATAACCGGAATGGGAGACCACGTCTCAGGTCGCGTGAGGGGCAAAGTCTGCGGGCAGGTTCACTCAGGTACTAGGCTTACCGATTTACCATATTTCTCGGTATGTGTTTAGTACGTTCAAACGCTTGACACACGGTACCACACCTTAATCCTTATTCCAAGTTTATCCCGTAGACAACCAATCCCCATGGATTGTTGCCCACAAACCAACATTAATATGATAAGAAAGTGGATACAGCCAATTCCTGACCTCGCGCGAGTGCTAGAAAAATCACTCAACTTCTACCGAGATCCTAATTAATAAAGCAGCTACTCGACTTAGCATGCTAGTATTCATCTCAATGGGATTCCTGAGATCATGCAACTAGGGTTTCAAACAACTCCTACACTTAAGTGCACAATCAAACCTACAATCATTAAGTATAGTAAAATAGCATAAATAACAGGTTATGCATAAAACCGGGGCTTGCCTTCCAAAGTAGTGGCAGGCAGGTCCTCTGGTGCAGGCTCTGGTGCTGGATCTGGGGCTACCTCCTGAGCAGCTCCTTGCTCCGGCACGAGGACATACTCTCCGTCAGCAAGGTTACAGTCTATCGAAATGCAATGAACATGTATGTCATGATTATGCAGGATTTAATAACATTATGCTAAGAGAAGAAAAACTAAGTTAGTGAGTAACTTAGGGTTTCCGGGTCATATGTGGCTTTTAATGGTTTATGCTTATCACTTCTAGGTCTAGGTTTTGCTAGGGATAGGCATAGGTAATTGGTATTGCCTTTATATATTTCAGTGGACAAGTTATAAAGAGTTTTAGGATGACACTAATTTTCTATTATTCATATTTCCCTTTCTTTATTCTCTATTTATGGTTTCTAGTGTAGGTTTGAACTACGACAGTGGTTTAATATTTTCCAAAAATTCTGTAAAAATTACAGTGGGTTGCCATTGGTCATTATAGCTTGTTCTAGGAATTTGAGGTTTAAAATAAAAAGACTATGCTTTATACAAAAATAACAAAAGTTGTGTAAAATGGGCCACTTTGCACTACATCTCTTAATTAGAGGTTAGTTCTGCCCTAAGGGTTATTTTTGTTGGCATCTAACAGTAATAATAGGCTTCTGTGCCAAAAATCACAGAAAGCTAAGGGGTGGTCATTTAGCTATGATTTTCTAAAGTTAAATGCCAAAAAGGCACTTTCTACTACATTATCATTTGAAAAAATGTCAAACAGCAGATTTCATATTTTTCCTAAGTTCTTAATAACCAAACATTAATTATCCCAAGGGTTGGGGTGCTTTCATCTTGGGGTTATTTTTGTAGGGTTTTTCTAACTTTTCCTTGTTTTCTTGAAATAAAAGGGATCCTACTTATTTCATACTAAACCAGGGTATAATAGATTTTTCTAGTAAACTATATTGAATACGTACTCTAACAAAAATAGGGGTGCCCTCTGGTTTATTATTTAAATCACCTTTTCTATTTTTCTTAACCTTAAGCATATTGTAAATTAAATGGCAAAAGCTAACTTAATGGGTTGGACAGAGAGGTTTAGCATTTTTAAACAGGTCAGTAGGTGGATATAATCTTCTCCAAATTTTTCTAACCCTAGTCAAATAGTGCAACTATTTTTATCCCTATTATTTAGCTTCTGGTCAAAACAACAATTAATTCAGAACCCTAAAGTTTTCTGTAGTACATAGGGGTTTTATATTTTTCCTAAGTAGTTTACATCATTTAGAGTCTGACAAAATTGGTTTGACTAAATTTGGATGAACTAAACAGAAGTTATGAATTATTAAAGTTTCTGTTCAAATTTAAAATCAGATTTAATAAAGGTTTTCTGGAAAAGCAGTTTACACCGAGGACCCTGGGTTATTTCCAAACTAACTCTCTCAGTTATACCCCCGCGCTACTATTCATTTGAGTCACTGACATTTGACAAAACCCCCCAGACTTCTTTCCTTCTCCCCCGCGGTCCTTCCCTAGGTTTAAACAGTGCCCACAAGAAAGAAAAGGGTGGCGCGGCTTACCGGCGGCGAGATAGGTCCGACGAGGGGCGGGGTTGGCTCGGGGAGGCTCTGGCGGTCACAGCGATGTACGGCTCGACGGCGGGGATGGCCGGAATCGCTCGGTCCACGAGCGCAGGCGGGTGTCCTCGTCGGCGGCGGGTGTGCCGGCCAAATCACGGCGATCTGGTTCAATCCAAGGGCACGGTGAGCTCCACGGGGTGACGTAGAGACTATGTGCACAAGGAATCAGAAATTGGTTCAGTGGATTACCCGGTCCACGCACTCCGGCGGGGTTGTGAACTCCGGCGACCGTGGACTGGCCTCTCCGGCGAAGCAGGCTTCGATTCCTCGCTCGAAGAGCTTCACTGAGGTGTGCTCGCTCGTCTCCGAGGGTCGGACGGGGTTGGGAAAGGCTGGGCTGGCCGGTCTACGGCGGCAGGGGCTCGGGTGGCCGCGGACACGCCATGCACGGGCAAACGACGGTGAGCTGAGCTCCGGTGAGGTTTGAGCATGCGCAGAAGAGTGTGGTCGATGCCTGAGTGGGCTTTATAGGCACGGGCGTGGGCCATGGCATCGGCTGGCCGTTGGCGCGACGCGGGGCGCGCGCGGGCGTGCTCTGGCGCACACAGAGCGCGTCGAACACGTGGAGCTTTTCTTCTGCCCGTGTTCCACAGCTCACCCAAGTCGCAAACGTGCGAATCTTGGCAAAAATCCGGCACGAGTCTTTTCCTGGCACCTAGGGCTGTCTCTCATCTGTGAGTTGCCATGGCAGATATGGCCTAGGTAGGGAGATCTTCGGTCGCCAAATCAGGTATGTCACTCTGCCCACCTCGCGACAAAAACCATGCCAAGGCATGTCAAACTTCAAGGTCTCGGGCTCAGATTTTTCCAGTGGGTGCCCTAGGTGGTATGCCACATTTTTGGTATAGAACATAGGTGGTTTTGGTGCCAGCTTCGAGGTGAACACGGTTGATCTTTAGTGTAGGTGTAGTTTTTGACTTAGAGAAAATTAGAGAGCTCTAGCTCTCTCTCTACTTAGGGAATGGATTTGGGGTTTCTCCAGGGGTCTTTTTGCAACATTTCCTTCCTACAATTGCTGGTTATAAAGTTACTCAAGGTTTGGTTAAAGATTAACTCATGGTTGCACATTTGCTTATTCTTTCCCCCCTCTCAACCATGGTTTTGGAAGATAGGGTTCAAGAGAGGTCTAGGGTTTTCCCCCTTCTTGCCCAAGGTAGTAAGTGCACAAAGGTTTGAGTGATACTTTTTAGGTCATTAGCAAATCTTGGTTAACACATGTTCTCCAAGGTTCTTATGTTCTCCTTAAGTTATTACCACATGTGATCACAGTCCTTAGCACCAAGGTGTGCTCTAGCCATGGTAACACTTGAGGTGTTACATATGCCCTAATCCTAGGTTTAAGCACCCTACCCTAGGGTTAAGAATACTTCAAATCATCACATCACACTTGTTTTGAAGCTTTACCTAGTGGATGCATTTTAGGTGTAACAAACAACATGAAATGTTAATGCATATGATGTTATGATCAAGTTTTAGTGCCAGTAACAGAAGGGGTGTTACATCTTTCCCCAAATAAAAGAATCTCGTCCCGAGATTTAAGGTCCTAGGGTAAGTAGTGGAAAAGGAAAGACGTCACATCTTTATTTCCTTATTTATCTTGCAGAGCAGGGGGGTGGTATGGGGTTTGTTCCAACTTTACAATCAGATATACACATGTTACAAGTTACATGAAGCTAAAAACCTAGGAAATTTTTTCTCCAAGAAGTCTTGAGTCTCCTAGGTAGCTTCATCTTCAATATGCTGGTTCCATTGTACCTTATAGAATTTGAGGGTTCTTTTTCGAGTGAATGGTTTCTATTCTTAGTGTGAGTAGCGTCGGCAAACTGATTTTAGTTAAACCGAAAATAGTAATTCTAGAAGCTAATTGAATGGTTTCTATTCTTAGTCTGTGACATGGGTGTCCGGTAATAGTGAGTCGGAGTTTTATTATACTCTCCATATTATGCTTTAATTAAAGGTAACATAGCATGTACTTATAGTTATTGTTGCTTGATGTCTGAGTTGGATCCGATTAACTGGAAGTTCATGATTGTTGTTTTAGAAAGTCAAAAATATTGAGTGTTTGCATATTAGAGTTGGCAACGTATTGCTATGCGTGTCTAATTCTCTTCGGTAGAACAATATTTAGTCTTGTGCTATTCTTGTTTATGTTTATACATGCACATTATGCATTTCATTTAGGTACATTAATTAATCGTAATACGAAGGACCAGAGCCAAGTTATTCCCCAAGATGATGCAAAGAGTGGACATCTCCGCAAGACGATGCCGTCAGTCGGGCCAACCTGAAGATGGATAAATCAAGCAAATGCTTGACTAAGAGCTGATCACCAAGTGGACGTCATCTAACAAACACTAACCTAGTGTTACTCTAGGCAAGCCTCGGTGCATTATCCTTTTTCCTTGTTATTTTAAAATCTTTATCACCTTATACGATGCATTAGGTGATAGGAGTTGTGTGCTAAACAATTGATGCATTTCCTTCCTTGGAAAATTGATTACCATTCCTTGATACCCTTTTATGAAAAGGATTTTTATGATGCTTAGCCTTGCTTTAGAAAAACAAAATGTTTTGTTTTAAAACAAAAGGTGATGCTTCACACTGGATGGGAATTTTTAAAAAGAAAAGACTGATGATGGTGGATCCATCATGACCGTGATGGGTTCAACATCTAAAAAGAAGTACCTCTACCAGGTACCAAACTTTGGGTTTTTAAATAATAAAGACGAGAACGGGCGGGTGACTTGCACGAGAAGGGAGTCTCGGTGTAGTGTCTCCGTCTGAGTCGCTTAAGGATCGAGCCGATGTAGGCCTGCTAACCGAGGACCTTTTAACTCGTCATATGTCTCGTCATGGGTAAGCTTTGCCTCGGGCAGACCAATACCAGAAAGGCCACCACACAATGGGAGTGGAAAGATGGCGAGAGTAGCGTGTACCCTCCGTGGCAAGAGGCTGGACAGTGGAGTATTTGTGCTCTTGGTTGGCGTGAACCCATTCTGGTCTTGAGAAACCCGGTGGTGTGTTGACATATGCAAGGGTTAAGTGCTACATATGTCGTGTGGTTGGAGATCCCCGACTGGGTATTAATCGATTTGGATCGCCGTACTTCTCGGACATGAAGACTTGGTCACTGACTTACACGTAGCAATCCAGTGAACTGAAGGGATGATAAAAGATGGCTACTATAGGCCAAGTGCTTGATCTAAGAATTGAAAAGAATCTAGATGCTGGTAATTACTTAACCCGATGAGTAAAATGAATTCTTAAGGATCCACTCGTAGTAATCTTTTCTACAAAGAGTCATTGAATCTTGATAAGCCTTACCTTGGTTCCCAAAAGCCAGCATATCCTTGAGAGTCTTTTTCCTTAGACGGGTAAGGCTTGCGAAAGTACACTTCGTACTCAGGGTTTTCGAACCCATGTTGTTGCAGGTACTAGATTTGTGCTGCTGTGGATGGTGCTAAGCGCCGGTGGGCACGACCTTCTTATAGGTCTAAGTACCTCTCCCATACTTCTTATTGAGGACTATCATTGATCTAGCATATATTTTAAACATATAAATGTTTATACATTCAAAACATAGTGTAATTACTCCGATCATGTACATTGTAAACTTGATGTAACTTGTAGAATTTGGTAATAAGATTTCCGCTACAAAAATGTTGGGTGTGATTTGTGTTTACTTAATCTTGTGATCCTGGTTGTAAGTGGTTTATCCGAGGTCCTTGGAACACTCGGATGGATCCTGTTAAGTTATCTGGTGCACATGTATAGCCGTCCGAGGTCTTTGAGACAAGGGCAGGTGCATGTGGGCCCAATAACTTGGGAGGTTCTGCCACACTGCATACCGCTCAGTGCAATGACCGGGAGAAGGTTCTGTATGGTCCCCGTCTGCTAAGGGGAGCAGCCCAGTCCTGGTGGGAGTCATACCTTGCCACCCATGCCGATCCTGAAGCCATTACTTGGGAGGATTCAGAGACAACTTCACTGGTACCACGTTCCTGAAGGATTGATGATAGTGAGGAAGGAAGAATTCCTAGCACTGAAGCAAGGCCCCCTATCTATCAGTGAGTACAGGGACAAATTTATGCAACTATCTCGCTATGCACCTGAGGATGTCAGCACTGATGCCAAGAGGCAGTACATGTTTCTGAGAGGTTTGGTTGACCCCCTTCACTACCAGTTGATGAACCATACCTTCCTACCTTTCAACATCTGATCGATGGAGCTATCATGACTGAGAGGAAGCGCAGGGGGATGGAAGACCAGAAACACAAGGTTGGTGGACCACAGGCTGGGAGCAGCAGCCGTCCCCGTTTCTTAGGCAATCCACCCCAGTAGTTCAAGCAGAGTCACCCTCAAGGACACCAGCACCACAATCAATGTGAGCATCAACAGCAGATCCAGAGGCAGTTCCCTCAGCAGTAGCAGTACCGCCAGCACAAACAACCAGGAGGAAGTCAATATCAGAGGCAGAACAACCAGACACCTCGCCTTCCTACCCTAGTAACCAATCAGAATAACCAAGCTGCCCGGCGCAAGGAGAAGACCAAGGATGTTTCCACTATGGGGAACAAGGCCATTGGGCGTCGTATTGCCCGAAGAAAGCAGCTCAGCAGCAACTAGTTTCCAACACCCTAGCAAGACAACGAGCACCACAGCAAGCATCAAGAGGTCGTGTCCAAGCCTACAACCGTGGAAGGGTGAACCACTTGGAGGTCGAAGAAATCTAGGAAGTGCCAAATGTGCCAGTAGGTATGTTTCAAGTCGAATCCCATCCAGCAAAAGAACTATTTAATACTAGTGCCACACATTCTTTTATTTCTACATCATGGGTAGAAGCACATAACATCCCTGTAGAACCAATGATTCCACCTCTAAGGGTTAATTCAGTTGGGGAAAAGTTTAGTCCGATAAGATGTGCTCGAATCTAAGGATTGAAATAAGGGGGATAGATTTCCCTGCTAACCTAGTAGTAATGGGCACTCAAGGGTTAGATGTCATCCTAGGGATGAATTGGCTGCACAAGAACCAAGCAACTGTCAGCCATGACAAGAGGACAGTAAAGTTAGTGTCCCCATCCAGGAAAGAAGTAGTAACTGAACTGTTCATGCCTGATCTAGAAGAAGGAGCCTGTCACCATATGTTTATAGATTGTAAGGAGGCCAACCTGCTTGAGGCCATCAGAGTTGTGTCGGAACTCCCTAACGTGTTTCCTGAGGATTTACCAAGCATGCCACCCGAGTGTAAGGTTGAGTTTGCCATAGAGTTTGAACCTGGCACCATTCCTATTGGTAGGAGAGCGTTTAGAGTGTCTGGACAAGAATTGCTAGAACTCAAGAAGTAGATCGACGAGCTGTTGGAGAAAGGTTACATTAGACCAAGTACTTCGCCTTTGGCTGCTCTAGTTATGTGTGGAGAAGAAAGACATGACAAAGAGAATGTGCATTGACTATAGATCCTTGAATGAAGTCACTATCAAGAACATGTACCCTCTGCCAAGACCAGAAGATATGTTTGATCAGTTGAGAGGAGCCAGAGTGTTCTCAAAGATAGATCTGAGGTGAGGTTACCATCAGCTCAGGATCCGACCTTCAGATATACCGAAGACAACATTTATCACCAAGTATGGGTTATATCATTAGGATTGACAAATGCACCATCTTTCTTTATGTACTTGATGAATAGTGTGTTCATGGACTACCTCGATAAGTTCGTAGTGGTGTTCATCGATGATATTCTCATATATTCTCAGAATGAGGAAGAACATGAGGTGCATTTGAAGATGGTATTGCAATGGTTACGGGAGCATCAGTTGTATGCCAAGCAGAGCAAATGTGAGTTCTGGATCAGCGAAGTTCTGTTCTTGGGTCATATCATGAATCAGGATGGATTAGCTGTGGATCCGAAGAAGGTAGCAGATATTTTCGACTAGAAAGCACCAAGAGATGTCCGGGGAATAAAGAGATTCATTGGAATGGCCGGATACTATCGGCGTTTCATTGAAGGTTTCTCTAAGATTGCCAGACCAATGATAGCCCTGCTAGCGAAGAAAGTTGAGTTCAAGTGGACCTTAGATTGCCAAGAGTCCTTTGAAACATTGAAGAAGAAGTTGACGACAACACCTGTGTTGATTCTGCCAGATGTTCATAAGCCAATCTTAGTGTATTGTGATGCTTCGTACACTGGTCTGGGATGTGTGCTAATGCAAGAAGGGAGAGTAGTGGCGTACTCATCACGACAGCTGAAGATTCATAAGAGGAACTACCCCACACATGATGTCACACCTGGGTTTTAGGGGTCCAAAACCCGGGCGCGAAATAAACATCAGGTGTGCTAGGACCAAGTCTCACACATATGATGAATCGTGGTACAGAAACAAATGTCTCGCCTTTATTATATAATAGGGGTTCTGTACAAAATAAATAAATAATTACATCATATGAAGACACAATCCAGCAACCCAAAGTTGACTGGGAGACGACGATCTAGACCACTCAAGAACTCATCACAGCATCCTCCATGCACTTCATTCTGCGGTACCAGTTCTTGACCTGTGGGGGTGTGAGACAGTAAGAGTGAGCTCACATACGTTCATTTCTTAACAAGTTGTGGGGAATAATGTGCATGAACTCACCAAAGGTGGGAGCTCATGTGAAGTGTAAAGCTTACCAAAGAGGATGGTTAGAGCTGAGCATTGCTTTAAAGTTGGTCAAAATTGTATTAGCAATTACTAAGTATAAGTAAATACCAACCCAATTAAGTAGTAGAACAAAAGTTATAACAACACCCTCAATGCAATGCATATGAAAAATTGAATTTAGTTCCATAAATTAATCATGTGAGGGTCCAAGCTGCTCATGACCGTGAGCACGGCTGATATACGAGTTTTACACTCTGCAGAGGTTGTACATCTTTACCCACATGTCGTGTTACTCATTTTCCACGGGGTTGATCGGACCCCATACACATCTACCAAGGAAGCAAGGCAGGGTACCACTACGAGGCCTTTACAAAGTTCCACTAGCTTCAGAAAACCCGCTACAGTTCTTGGAAGCTCTAATGCAGGGACCCCTCGCCTAACCGCCATTGCAGCAAAATCAACCCAAGGACCTCTCTACACTGACCACTCCCCTACTGCCCTTGCCCCTTTCGGGTAAGGTAGTCCTCCACTAGCTTTCCTAATTAGTCAGCCAAGGGCGTCTCATACCACCCTTGTGGTAGCACTGTTTTCCCGGGTGGTCGCTCCATGTTCCAATTAACATAATGATCTTATCATGAACAGTAAATAACAAACTGATAATAAAAGTTTGATCATGAATAATATGTATCTCAATACCCAAAGCCACATAAAGCAATAGCAGGTACTACCCAAGTATTCAGTGGTAAACAAAGTATAAAGATAACCAAACTAGGGTGACCTATTGGGTCCCATCAAAATTAACCTATGCAGATCATTATGATTAATAAGAATATTATTGGGTAAAAAGAAGTGATCAAGGGCACAACTTGTCTCAAACTTGAGATTCCAGGATGATCTTCAGGTGACTCGTAACCTCGCTGCTAGTCGTAGCAATACAAACAAACATGGTATAGACAATATTAACATCACACCAAACATAAGGTTAAATTGCATCATAATAATCTACGCGTTGCTACGAGATTGTGGGTTCGAGATCTACTAAAATTAGAGTGACGATTATAAAGATATGATTTTCTAAAGTTTTAAGTGATTAAATGATAATAATATATTCTGTGCTATAAATCATGTGAGAAACATGTAAAAAAATAACTGATTCAACTTTAGGCTAAGTTATAACATAATCCTATTCCAGTAAAATTATAGATACTCCGAATTGAAATACTATATTAACATAGGGTGAACAAATTAGTTAACTATTTTTGAGAACATGTTATATAATAAAATAATGTTACTAAAGTGTAGACAATTTTATTACGAGGCTAGCGCAACTGGAATTGGTCAATTCAGAGTTAAAACGTGGAAGATATGCATTAAATAAGAGTTATGATCACTTAATACTAATTTTACTAGCTCCAGGGATCAATTTGTAAATTTCCAGGGCCTAAACTGAATTACTTTTACACTCCCCTAGACGACGGGTTGATTCTGATAAAACAGAGGGCTCTTTAGCAAATTACCAAGGTCAAATGGGTATCCATCACCAGGGGTCGTTCGATCTGTTTTAACACCCGAGATTAGATCCACAAAGTCGTGAACCGGAATCAAGTGTCAGCGGTCAGATCCCGATCCAACGCCCGAGATTAAAGGATCCCACGATCTGATCTCGGCGACCAGATCCGAGATCAACGGCTATGCTTTTCGATCACGATGGTGTATTTGAGATTCAATCGTGAGCGCTCATCACCGGATCGACGGCCAGGGCCGTTTCTCCCCCGCACAATCCTGTTCACGCCGGAACGGGGCTGCGGCATCCTGCCCACGGTGGCAAGCCCACCGGCGAGCGGTGGCTGCTGCGAGGCTATGGATGAGATGAGTCTTTGATTGATGGCTTGAGGTATTATGATGGCATGTATTTATATAGGCTAGGAGGTGGGCGGTTACATGATAGATCTAATCTAGTACTTATCTATTACAATCATATCCTATATATTAGGAATTCTAACTTATCTCTTTTATTTCAATAATATTGTTGTTAATTTGTACTAATCATATTAGTCCTTCAATTTAAATAAATCTTAGAATATATTTTTATTTATTTATTTTCTAGCATAAATTGCAGCAAACAAAAACTCAACATGAATGCAAAGAATTTTTGTTAATTAATTTATCCATTTAACCAAATGAAAATTAGTAGGAATAATTCATGTAAGATATTTTATAATAATATTTATTAAAGAAAATAATTCAAACACATAGCCACATTTTAGATGTAAAATAAAATAAATTTATACTCTTCACATATTTATTTAAAAGGATATATATTTTTATGTAAAATCTATATTAAGAGATAGTTTAACTTAATTCTTTTTTTGGAGAATAAATCTTTAACACAAACGATAGTTCACATAAGAATCTTTTAGGTAATCTATTATTTGAAAACACAATTATTTTAATCATGAAATGAGTTTTCTTAATTTATCCAGAATAGAATTTTTGAGCGTTACACATGACTTGGAGTTAGCAGTGGTGGTTCATGTATTGAAGACCTAGATGCACTAATTATATGGGCAGAAGTGTGACATTTACATGGACCACAAGATTCTTAAGTACATATTCACCCAGTCAGAGTTGAGCATGTGGCAGCGAAGATGGCTAGAATTAATTTAAGACTATGAGCTAGAGATACATTATCACCCAGACAAAGCTAATGTGGTTGCAGATGCTTTGAGCCGAAAAAGTCAAGTCAACATGATGGTCGCTCATACGATGCCATATGAACTAGCAAAGGAATTTGACAGGTTGATTCTCAGATTTCTAAACAGCACCCAGGGAGTAACCGTAGAGCTGGAACCCACTCTAGAGCGAGATACCAAGGATGGGCAGAGAGATGATGATAAGATCAATAAAATTCGATAGCTGATTCTAGATCGAAAAGGCAAAGACTTCCGAGAAGACGTGGAAGGCGTAGTATGGTTCAAAGATAGGTTGTGTGTTCCCAACATCAAATCGATTTGGGAGTTGATCCTCAAGAAAGCACACGAAACAGCTTATTCCATACACCCTGGCAACGAGAAAATGTACCAAGACCTGAAAAAAAGATTCTGGTGGTACGGTATGAAAAGGGAGATCACAGAGTATGTTGCCATATGCGACAGTTGTCAGAGAATTAAGACGGAGCATCTAATGCCCGTAGGTTTGTTGCATCCGTTGCAGATTCTTCGATGGAAGTGGAATGAGATTGGGATGGACTTCATAGTCAGTTTGCCTCACACTCGAGCCGGTTATGACTCCATCTGGGTAGTAGTCGAGCGCTAAACAAAGGTGACTCATTTCATACTAGTCAAGACCACCTATAATAGTGCAGTGTTGGCAGAGATACATGTCTCGGATTGTATGCTTGCATGGAGTACCAAAGAAGATAGTATCGGATCGGGGAACCTAGTTTACTTCTCACTTCTGACAGTAGGTGCATGAAGCCTTGGGCATGCATTTGAAGTTCAGTTCAGCTTATCACCCACAAATAGATGGTCAGACAAAAAGAACCAACCAGATCTTAGAAGACATGTTGAGGGCTTGTGCTTTGCAAGATAAGTCAGGTTGGGACAAAAGGCTACCTTATGCAGAATTCTCTTACAACAATTGCTATCAGGCTAGTTTGAAGATGTCACCGTTCCAAGAACTCTATGGGAGGAATTGTCAAACTCCATTGCACTGGGACCAACCCGATGAAAGGCAGGTGTTCAGTCTAGACATTTTGCTTGAAGCCAAAGAGAATATCAGAATGGTTTGAGAGAATCTGAAGACAATGTAGTCCAGACAGCAAAGCTATGCCGACACAATAAGAAGAGAGCTAAGTTTTTAAGTGGGAGATTATGTTTATCTGAAGGTGTCACCATTCAGAGGAGTCAAAAGGTTTGGAGTTAAGGGCAAGCTAGCACCTCGATACATCGGACCGTACCAGATTTAGGCAAGACGTGGAGAAGTGGCATATCAACTCTGCCTACCATAAAGTCTATCACTAGTGCATGATGTGTTCCATGTGTCTCAACTGAAGAAGTGTTTGTGAGTACCAGAAGAGCAATTGCCAACCAAGGATCTCGAAGTTCAAGAGGACCTGACATATATCGAGAAGCCAACTCAGATTCTGTAGACAGCAGACAAAGTCAATCGAAGAAACACCATCAGAATGTGCAAAGTCAAGTGGGGTCATCATTTAGAGGAAGAAGAAACTTTGGAAAGAGAAGATGATCTGAAAGATAAATATCCCGAGCTCTTTGCTAGCCAACCCTGAATCTCGTGGGTGAGATTCTTTTTAAGGGGGATAAGTTTGTAACACCCTGAATTTGGGGTATAATTTTTTCTCTAATGACTACCAAATTTAGGTCTTACCTCTTATTTCTCTCTCTAGTCTTCTCTCTCTTCTTTTTATTAGAATTATGTCTACTAGGTGGGAGATTAATTATTTCTTTACTATATCAAAACCTAAGTGAGTTGTTGGGGGCCTTCGTCCTCCGAAGGTCCTCAAAAACATGATTTGACAATGTTTTCCAAGTGGATTATATGAACAGGTATTTTCGGATTCAGAATTATGGATATGGAGCACGACCAGGACGAAGCCTGAACCAGACGAAGGTCGAGGGCGGCCGAAGCTGTGCGCAGGGAAGCTTCGGCGCGTTGGCATACGAGAGAACCGACTTAAAGATGAAAAGACTTCGGGGGCCTCGACAGATTTCCATAAACTGTTAACAAATGTAATGGACATGAATGTAATTTTACGTGGGCTGCGTCCCGCGTCTATAAATAGATGAACAGTACTCCCGTACTGTTCACGTTGACTTGGCATTCTGCTTTTGCGTCACACTTGTATTTTATACCTTCTTTCAGGACCGAAGGTACATTTGTAATTTGAAATCATTTCTATTTTTCCATGTTAATAAAATAGAAATGATTTTATGTTGTTTATATTATATTTCGTGCTCTATATAAGTCCTTCGTCATTACTCGTTGTAATTACGAAGGTATGTCCCTTATGACCTTCGTCCGAAATTCATTATTTCCCGAAGGGGCATAATGTTTCGAAGGACGAAGGACTTTAACATTTAACACTTTTTATGTTGCCTTGTTCTTAACTCTTAGCATTTGAGAACAAGTCCTCAACATTGGCGCCCACCTCCGGTGAACTCACTTCCACTTCGAGCTTTTGTGAACACCTTCGGAAGCTATAGACCTTCGCTATGGCGCCGAAGAAAGCTTCAGCAATTGGGGCTTCAGCACTGCAACCGCTGGACCACAACCAGGAGACCGTCTCTCTTCGGGAGGCCCGAAGCCAGAAGAGAAAGGCCGTCAGCCCGACGCTCGAGGAAGAAGAGCTAGACCAAGAAATCAGAGACATGGAGATGCTACATCAACAAGTGCAGAGGAAGAAGGAGAAGATGGCCCGCCTAGCTGAGTTGCAGAGACAAATAGACGAAGCCTCTGAGGAAGTTCGCCATCTTACCCACGATGAGCAGAACAGAAGACCTCATCAGAAAGACCTTCATCAGGAGGGCTTCGTCAACGAAGATGACTGGTATGACAATTTCCATCAGGGAAATTTTGTTTTTGATGACGCTTCTCCTCTGTCCGCTGAGCTGCAGGCTACACCTTGGCCTCCATCCTATAAGCCACCTCAGCTTCCCATGTTTGACGGCCACTCTGATCCGAAGCAGTTCTTGATGAGCTACGAAGCAACAGTGTCTTCGTACGGGGGCAATGCTGCAGTCATGGTGAAGTCTTTCGTTATGGCCGTCAGGAATGTTGCTCAGACCTGGTATTCCTCCCTTCGGCCAGGAACAATCACTTCATGGCAGAAGCTGAAGGACATGTTGCTGACCAGCTTTCAAGGATTTCAGACAAAGCCGGTCACAGCTCAAGCCTTGTTCCAGTGTGTTCAGGATCACGAAGAGTACCTTCAGGCGTATGTCCGAAGGTTCTTACGATTGAGGGCGCAGGCACCAACGGTGCCCAATGAAATCGTTATCGAAGCCATGATCAAGGGACTCCGTCCTGGACCTGCAGCTCAATACTTTGCTCGGAAGCCTCCTCAGACACTGGAGAAATTGCTCCAAAAGATGGATGAGTACATTCGTGCTGACAATGATTTCCGCCAAAGAAGGGAGGAGGCCTTCAGATTTTCTGAAATGACCAGGGGCTTCGGAGGAAGATACTACCCGAGGCACGTCCGTTCCATCCACAACACTCAGAATGATGATAAGGGGAGTCAGCAAAACAGGCCGCAAAGCTCCTCACAGGCTTCGGCGCAACAACAAACCTCCTTCCGGCCACCAGCTCCAAGGGGCAGAGGCGCCAGGGGCTTCGGCGGAAGATTCGGAGATCAGCCAAGGAGACTGTTTTGCTTGTTCTGTGGAGAAGGCAAGGGCCATACCACTAGGACGTGCCATGTTACAATCCAGAAACAAAAGGAAATAGCCGAAGCTGCATCTCAACAAGCTCAGCCGAAGCAGGTTATGCATACTGCTTCGTATCATCCGCCTTATATCCCACAATACATAGACAACCACCCTGCAGCTTCTGTAGCTTCGGCAAGTCAACCTCAAGCTTCCTGGCAACAGCTTCCGCCCCCACCTCCATTGCAGCAAGGCCAACAGCCAGAAGGGAGTCAATACACTCCACATCAGAGGGACTTCAGAGAGCAGTCCGAAGCTCGCACAGTTAACAGCACTGTGCCAGAGTCAAAGCACATATATTGACACATATCCTACCTTTGATAGCACTCTTTCCTATTCAGTTTTATTTTCTGTGAAGCAAAAAACATTGGTAGTTTTCATGTAATAATTTCGTTGTTTTCCGCGAGGAAGATCTATTTGTTCCACAAGCTTAAGTTGCTGAAGCTTAAAATTTTTTCCGTTACCAAGGAGGACCTTCGAATTAAAAATCCTTCGGAGTAACAGAAAGTCGTTCTAAGGAACGCAGCGTAAGTTTGCGAAGTCACAAAAAGTCGTTCCAAAGGGAGCGCAGTGTAAGTTTTCTGCTCAGAAGTCGTTCCTAAAGGAATGCAGAGCCTACAGCGAAAAGTCAACGCTGATACCGCCTAAGTAAAAGGCGAAGAAGCTCCTAAGGGAGGCTTACAGCGAAAAGTCAACGCTGATACCGCCTAAGTAAAGGGCGAAGAAGCTCCTAAGGGAGGCTTACAGCGAAAAGTCAACGCTGAGATCGTCTAAGTAAAAGACGAAGAAGCTCCAAAGACGTTCCTAAGGGAATGCAGAGCTTACGAATATATTTTATGAGTATCTTCGGAACAAATGTCACATGCATAGCATAACATCATCACATCATTTTGCATAACATAAGCATCATACATCATATTGCATTTGGCAAAAGAAAGTGACACTCTCAACCTTCGAAAGGATGCTCTGAGAAAGTGATATCGAAATTGTATAGCTTCGGATTACAGCTTCGGAGAATATTTTTATGAAACATGGGTGAGCTTTTTCAGATCAATATTGAGATTGTATAACCTCGGAGTATAGCTTCGGATAATGATTTCACGAAGCATGGATGTCATTCATCAGAATAATTTTAACAAAGAATGTCTTCTTCACGAAGCATGAAAAGAAGGGAAGGTGTTTTTTCGCCGAAGGCTCAAAAAGGTATGTATATAGAGTTTCATGCATCGTGAAGAATTGAATAATGAAAAGAAACTTGTATATTACATCCAAATGTACAAAATATTACACAGATCACAATTTAAATGTTTTTCTAATAGCATCTAGTCCTCTCTTAATACTGCTTCGGCGACTTCATTTAAAAGTTGGTCAACAACTTTGTCCATGATAGCTTCGGCCATTTGTTTGATTTCTTCATCTCCTTTTGTGTGGGGGTCGGCAGTCAACCCAGCAGCTTCTGAGGGAAGAGAACATTTCTTCATCACTATTACAAACTAAGTGCAGAGTTTGAAACAAAAATTACAACACAATAAGAACAACTAATTAATACCTAATTGCCTTTCGGGCTCCGTACTTTTTTCAGTAGTTTCCGCCACTTTTCTAGCATCATGGATGCCTTTTTCACTCCTTTGGATAATCTCTTGCGCCATTCCTCGGCCGCCGTCGTTCCAGATATCCGTAAAAAATTTGCCGCCAACCACGCTTGCTTCGGCCGAGGGGTCCTTAATGTCTTCGGAAGATAAGGCAGCTTCGGACTGAGCAAGAAATTTTACATGATCGCAACCTTTCTTCTCTAAGACAGAGGCAATTCCTCTGGCGCCCGAAAAAGCGCAGATATCGCCACGACTGCTCAGGATCTCCTCGAAGGCCTCTGCTTCGTGACTAATCCATTCCAGTGGACCTTCGGGATTGCCTCGAGAGAAATTCTCTTCGCTGGAGAAGGCGCCCACGCTGGCAAAGCTGGTTTTAATTTTATTCACACATTCTATAGATTTGACATAACACTTTCCCTGAGATGTACGAAGCTCTTTAACTCTTAACTCCAATTTGTTGACCATATGATCACTGAGTTCTCGTTTTGTTTCCTCAAGAACGCGCTCCTCTCTAGCTCTAGTCAGCTGTTTCTGAAGATCTTTAATTTCACGCTTGTGGGCTTCGGCCTGGATTTTTGAAGCAGCTTCATCCTTTTTTACTTTGTCTATCAGCGTAAGAAGAATTTTATCCTTTTCTAGAGCTTCGTTCCTTAATTTGATAACTTCGGAGCGCAAATTGTTGAACGCAATCTCATAACTTTCATCTTCGGCGCTCTTTTGCGCTCTCAGCGCGTTGCTTAGGATCAGGCCCTATACGAAAAAGAATTCATATAAGAAAAAACGAATGTGTCGTGCAAAAATATAATAATAATACAAGAGGGTTTTCTTTTCAAGCGTTAAATTCCCATACCTTCAGGCTGTTGTACGCAAGACTGTCTGCGAGATCTTCTTTTGTCATGGCGCTTAATCCAGATTCGAGCTTCGGGAAACCAATACTCCTGGCCATTTCTCGGCAGACAGAGAGCTCTTTGTTGTCAGGCAGGCAGTATAAAAAATCATCTTCATTTGTCCCATTGAATATTACTGCCCCCTTTGGATATTTTAGCTCCTTTGCATAATGGTTAGCTTCATGAGTTTCTTCTTCAGATAATTTTTTCCCCGAAGCATGTCGTATGATGTAATCACACATGCTGGCAGGCGCTTCGGGGATGGCAGTGTCAGTCTCTTCAATTAAAATTGGTTCTGGTATTTTTATTGCTTCGGCTTCCAAAGTTTGTTCCCTGAAGGGCTCTGAAGGCCCAGCTTCAGCTTCGGCTTGTTGCGTCGGAGCTTCAGAGGAAGCTTCAGCAATTTCAACACTCTTTTTTGGAGTTGTGCTTGAAGACTTAATTGTCTCCAAGACGTCTAGTACATTTACCATTCTCTTCCTTTTTGGGGTCACCATTGGACCCTTTTGGATTTTTGCTGCTTCGACATTTACTACAGGACTTAAAATTTCTGATGCTTTTTCCTTAGACAGATTTTTCGCTTCTTCCATTTTTCCTGTCGATGGTGCTTTGGCCATCTCTGCAATTTCTGGCAGCAAGGTTGGCTGTTCAGCTTCGGCGGCCGAAGAAGTTTCTCCAGTGAACTCAGGCACCGAAGCTGGTTCAATATGGCGTGGTCGGTGTGTAAGGACCTTCAACCTTTTTCCTTTTGGTTCTGGCTCGCTAGGAGCGGTTCCAACTTCTTCTTTTTCAGAGGTTATGTTTTTCCTTTTTTGCCTTCGGATGGGATAACAATAATCAGGGTAGAAGAACCCGACTGCATCAAACACTCGGTTCAGTCTCTTCTTTTTTCGGCCTCCGAAGGCTGCTGATAGTGCAGTATTTTCAGCCTTCGAATATGCCCCAAGTAATTCATCACTTAACGTTTCAATGCTTTTCAGCCACTCATCATCAGGTTCAATAAATTTATCTGCATATTTGAATGTGTACTTTAGTCTGACTAGTCCGCCTTCGTCGGACTCTTTGATGGTTTCCTTCGGCATTTCCCACTTTTCTGCAAGTGGCCATACCCTGAAGGCGATGTGTTCTTGGACCAAATCCCTTGTCCCAATAAACGAGCAAACTACCCCGAAGGCTCTTTGGCATTCTTCGGCGGCTTCGTCCATTTCGACCTTCGGCCTTCGAAGACCGAAGCGTTGCCAGATTGGGTGCATAATAATACTCTTCACATTCTCTTGAGCTGTTAGATCATTCTTTACATAAAACCATTCAGTCATCCAGGCTCCGGGCCACCTCTTCCGAAAGGTCGGCACAGGGCAGCTTGACCCGGAGCGGGCGCCGAAGCTGTAGCACCCAAAGTTGTTGTGGTATTGCTCTTTTCCCCAGGGCTTCGTCTCGTATAATAACTCATGAATGTTGCAGAAGCTTTTAGCGTTCGGTTCCAAACCTTGGCTTCTTGCAGCCCAGACAAAAATCCCCATTCTTATAATAGCTTCGGGAGTGAGTTGATGAAGGTAGACTTGGAATGTTTTTAGTACCTCAACAACAAAATTGCTCAGGGGGAATCGAAGCCCAGCCCTGAGGAAGCTTCGGAAAATCACAACTTCATCCTCTTCGGGGGTGGGAGAAGTCTTCTCCCCGGCATCAGCTCTCACAATAGATATGTCTCGGAAATATCGCCCCCTCATATTATCAATGTGACTCTGCTTGATGGTCGTTTTCCCAAAAACTGTGTGACTTGGTCGCCACGGTCGATCTTCGGCCTCTTCCCCACCACTTTCCACATCATAGCTGTCGCTGTCATCAGAATCTTCAGATAAACCTTCGAGAATTTCCTTCGTAATTTTCTCTGTATTAGTCTCTGCCATCGCTATCAGGAACCCTAGATTCTTCTCCTCCTCGAGACTCAGCTTCGTCTCAGCAGGGATCTTCAGCTTCGTTTCAGCAGGGGTCTTCTTGCCTTCAGACATCTTCGGGAACGCTCAAAAATTCTTCCCGAGGCCGAAGCTTCGAAAACAAAAAGAACAGCAAATCTTAATGAACAAGCGCTAAAAATTTTAGTGGGCCGAAGCAAAAGGCAAGTGTGCGTATCAAATGAGTTCGCGATGTGATCTTATTTATACGCCTAGGGCGCTGAAAATTAAAAGGCCCCGCTTGTCAGTGAATGTTGCTATTCTAGCAAAGGGAAGGTGTTTTTTCGGACCTTCGGCTCAAGGCCTTCGTCCATATCGCAATCTGAATTTATTATTTACAAATTAATATTGCGAGGGGCTACTGTTGGGGGCCTTCGTCCTCCGAAGGTCCTCAAAAACATGATTTGACAATGTTTTCCAAGTGGATTATATGAACAGGTATTTTCGGATTCAGAATTATGGATATGGAGCACGACCAGGACGAAGCCTGAACCAGACGAAGGTCGAGGGCGGCCGAAGCTGTGCGCAGGGAAGCTTCGGCGCGTTGGCATACGAGAGAACCGACTTAAAGATGAAAAGACTTCGGGGGCCTCGACAGATTTCCATAAACTGTTAACAAATGTAATGGACATGAATGTAATTTTACGTGGGCTGCGTCCCGCGTCTATAAATAGATGAACAGTACTCCCGTACTGTTCACGTTGACTTGGCATTCTGCTTTTGCGTCACACTTGTATTTTATACCTTCTTTCAGGACCGAAGGTACATTTGTAATTTGAAATCATTTCTATTTTTCCATGTTAATAAAATAGAAATGATTTTATGTTGTTTATATTATATTTCGTGCTCTATATAAGTCCTTCGTTATTACTCGTTGTAATTACGAAGGTATGTCCCTTATGACCTTCGTCCGAAATTCATTATTTCCCGAAGGGGCATAATGTTTCGAAGGACGAAGGACTTTAACATTTAACACTTTTTATGTTGCCTTGTTCTTAACTCTTAGCATTTGAGAACAAGTCCTCAACATGAGTCATGAGATGTTGCATCATGCTGAGCCTAAATTATTCTTTTGTTTGATGCACATGTTTGAATTATTTGAATTTGGAGCATGTTTGAATTTGAATCGAAAAGAGAAAAACTAAAGGAAAAGGAATTAAGAAATTCAGAATAAAAGCAAAAGGAAAAGAAGCCTGAAGTCCCCCCATCCGAGCCTTTCGGCCCGCTCGGCCCAGCTAGCCGCTCGCCCGCGCGCGCACCCACGTCCGCTGACAGGTGGGCCCCACCTGTTGGCGTCGTTCCCCGCTCGCTCGCTCGCCCTCTCCCTCTTCGCCCAGTGGGACCGCCCCATCAGCGTCGTTGCGCGCTCGCGCGCACCCCCTAGTTGACTGGCGGGCCCTGCCCTTCAGATCCGTCCCCTCCCCCGCAATCGCCTCGCCCGCGCCCATGGCGTGCGCCCTGCGTGCATCAAACTGCGCCCACTGTAATACCCAATTTGTAAGAAAACATAAGTGATGAAATTATTTCCTTTACATATGTGTTGTCTCTACTTATCATCACATGTGAACACCTCATTTAAAATTAAATAATTAATAAAGGACATATCACTAAATTGTACATCATATTGGCTTTTATTTGTATGTGCATTTAATAATAATAGTAGTCACATTAATAGAAATGAACTCAATTGAGACTTAAAGACCAACTTGAATATTTGGAAAGGAGAGAATAAACAAGAAAAGGGGAAATGAAAGAAAATATGGTACAAAAAATAATATAAATATATAGATAAGAATATATTTCTCCTACGTTAATATTTGAATTTGTACATTTGTCTCAATGATGAAACTCATAGCAAGATTCAAATTCAAGTTTGAAATTCAAAAAATGAAAAGGAAAAACAAAACAGAAAAAGAAAAGAATAAAGAGAAAAGAAGCCAGACCCGGAATGGGCCCAAACCTACTTGGCCCATGTCGATCTTACCATTCGCGCGACCCAACTCAAGGAAAACTGGCGCCGACTCCCAGGGCCCATGGGTCAGCCTTATCTCACTTGCGTGTGCGTCGCGTTTCTATGGTAGCTGGGGCCGTTTGACCATCCGCTCAACCGCTCGCTTCCTCTGGTGTGTGAGGCCCAACCGGCAACGCCCTTCTCCTTCAGATCCGCGCATGGCGCCACGATCACCGTAGAAGTCGGGCGCCGTTGCAGACCAGCTGCAGCTAGTTGGGGGCTATAAACCAAGCGCCATGCACTCCCCTTCATAATTTTCCCTTCCTCAACCTCCAATTGCTGCGCATGGCGACGAATTGCGGGAATCGGGTGCTCGACGGAGCCACCAGGTGAACCCTTCCGCAATTCGTGCCGCTCAGCATGATTGTGATGGTTGCAAGGAGTTGCCCGAGATTGCTGTTCACGTCTGCGGGCTTGCGACGGGCAGTGTAGCAGGGTGCTACCGGGAATTGCTCGCCGGGGGTCGTCTCCGCCGTGAAGCCGCTCACCTCCGTCGACCATGCCCTGTGCTGCTTGGACATCGGTATGGCTCCCACCATTCCGCTCCCCATCCTTCCCTCTTCAATTTACGCCAGGGCGAGTAAGGGTTAGGACCATTGACTATTCGGGATTTGTCACCGGAGGCGCCGTCGTAACAGTATCTACATCGCCGACCGTGCACGTTTTTGGGAAGAAGACACGTGGACCATCGGATTAGATCGGACGGTGGAGATGGGACGCAGGAGTACCCATTCGTTTCTTAGATCCGGGCCGTTAGTCTTGATCTGGGCGGCTGTGTGAAGAAGTAGAGGTAATAGAATCGGGTACCATAGATCTTGGATCTGACGGTGGAGGTCAGATAGGGTTTCATAAACTTTGGGCTTTTGGATCTTGATCCAATGGCTGAGGGAGCGTACCAGTTCGTTTATCATCAGATCGAATCTGGGTCGTTCGCCTCTAATCGGACGGCCGAAAATCAATGATACCCCCTTCGCGTGGCAACATCTCATAAGAGCCCCTCTGTTTTTATAAAATAAACCCGCAGTCTTGGCGGATGTAATCTGAGTCTTAGGAATTCTTACACCGATACCCCTGTACTATTCTATTTTTATGCGTGTAAACCAGAGAACCGAGAAATTAATTAAATAAATATAAAAATTGATTTTTAATGGAAAAATAATTGCTAGAAACTATTTAATCCCTAGAAAATTCATATTTAGTCCAAATTGATCCATTCCAGTTCCTATAATTCTGTAATAATATTGTTCATCACATAGCGTCTCTGTTTTAATATGAAAACAATATTAAAATTGATCTCTTAATTAATCTTGTACCAAACACATGAAACCTTTGGAAATTCATAACTTAAAATCCGTAACTCCGAATTTAGTGATTCTTTTTTCTATGATCTTATTTTAATGTGTAGATTATTAATGTGTATTTTGTATATGTGTTTGGTGTGATGTTAATTTCTCCTTTTATACTATGCTTCTCTGTATTGTCGTGAGTAGAAGAGCCAGTAGCCGAGGATTCCGGTGTTTAGCAGGTAGAAGTTACTGAGCAGGAACTCATTGAAGACAAGTTGTGCCCTTGACCACTTTTATTACCCAATAATGTTCTTTATTATCACTTATTCATGCATAGGCTTAATTTTGATGGGACCCAATAGGTCACCCTAGTCTGGTTATCTTATTACCTTGTTCACCCCTGAATTATTTGGGTAGTTTTGCTATTGCTCTATACGGTCTTGGGTTTAATATTACATTATGTTCATGTTCCAATTATATTGTTATTTTATTTATTATTCATGTCAAGATCATTATTTTTAATTGGAACATGGAGCTTAACTTGAGAAACATGTGCCACCACAAGGGTGGAATGGGACGCCCTTGGCTGACTAACTAGGAAAGCTAGTGGAGGACTACCTTACCCGATAGAGGCAAGGGCAGTAGGGGAGTAGGCGTGTAGGGAGGTTCCCGGGTTGATTTTGCTGCGATGGCGGTCAGACGGGGGATTCCAGCATTGCTCTTCCTAGAAACTGTAGTGGGTTTTCTGAAGCTAGTGGAACTTTGTAAAGGCCTCGTAGTGTTACCCTGCCTTGCTTCCTTGGTAGAGGTGTATGGGAGTCGCGATCCCTTGACAGATGGGTAACATGACTTGTGGGTATAGGGTACAACCTCTGCAGAGTGTAAAACTGGTATACTAGTCGTGCTCGTGGTCATGAGCAGCTCAGGACTCTCACATGATTAAACTATAAAACTAAATTCAATTTGTCATTCGCATTGCATGGGATTTATTATTAATTTTGTTCTATTATTTCTATTATGGTTTGGTATTTACTTACATCTAGTAATTGCTAATCCCCCGTTGTTGCCCCGCCGTTCTGCCGTCGTTGATGGTCTTTTGCCGTCGTGTAACACCCTAAATTTGGGGGTATAAAATTTCTTCTCTAAATGCCTACCAAATTCAGGTGTTACTCTTTGTCTCTCTCTAGTATCTCTCTCTTTCTTTTTGAGTAGAATTAGGTTATTTTAGTGAGGGGTTTATTATTTATTTTGTCAAATTTATGTGAGTCATGAATTGTTGCATCACGCTGAGCCCAAAATATTCTTTGAATTGATGCACATGTTTGATTTGGCTTGAATTTGAAACTTGGTTTGAATTTGAATTGAAAACTCTAGAGAAAATAAAAAGAAAAGCAATTATAAATTTGGAGAAAAAGGGAAAACTCAATTCAGCCCAGCCGGCCTAGCTCGGCCCAGCCAAGCTCCACGCGCGCCCACGTCGCCTGATAGGTGGACCCCACCTACCAGACCGCCCGCGTCCTCACACACACGCTCTCTCCCACTCTCCCTCTCACTGCCCAGTGAACTCGACTTGTCGACGCCGATCTCCTCCGCGCGCGCGCACCGTCTCTCACTGTCCCATGGGCCCCGCTTGTCAGCCCGGCCGCTTGTTCGCTCGACCGCTCTCGCTGACCCGAGGGACCGTCCTGTCAGCTCCGCCTTCCCCACGAACCGTCGTGGACCAGTGCGCACACACACCGAGATCCCCGACCGCATCGCCTGCCCACGCACCCCAGCTCCCTTTTGAGCACCACCCGCACCCGCACTCTCTCCCCTGCATCATTTCATGCAAGCTCACCCTCTCTCGTGCTCTACTCTCGCCGCTCACACTCGCTGGAGTTCCGCAGCCACACCGCCGATTGTCTAGCCCGCCAGAAGTCACGCGAAGCCGTCCTGAGGTGTGGAACTCGTTCCCGTGCTTAGTTGCTCTCAATTCTGCTTTGTCTTAGCCAATTTGGCCTCGCCGGAGTTTGGCTGCGTTGGTTCGCCGCGCCCGCGCGGTGACTGGCCAATTCAGCCCTGCCCTGTGCCCCTGCTTTGGTCCGTAATGTTCCCCTCACCTTGCTGGAGCTAGTCCAGACCTTAGCGCGCCCTAAACCCCCAATCCTCGGTTGGAATTCCTCGCCGGAGTTGCCCGACCCACCCAGAGTGCCTCCCCTTCATCGTTCTCCCATTTCCGGTCCTATTCTTGTGGCCGAAAGCCTTCCAGTGAGTTCGCCAGACCCTCTTCACCCGTTCCAGCCCTCACCGGTGACCCTAGACCCCCGGCGACCGTGTCTACCTCGCCTCCGATGACCTCGACGCCGCGGAGGGAGCAACGCCGGTCACCGAGCTATAAAATGCCTGCGCGCCCCATCACACTCGTCCGTCCCTGATCCAATGGTTCAGATCTGCGAACAACAGTTTAGATCTTGTGATATTTTAGGGGACTCAGGCCATTTTCCTGAGTACCTCTCCGTAAGGACCTGTTCGTTGAGTGACCACCCGGGATAACAGTGCAACCATGAGGGTGGAATGGGACGCCCTTAGCTGAATAATTAGATGAACCTGGGGGTGTAGTTGGCTTTGCCGGAGGGCCGTCAATGGGGGCTGGGGCATGGTGCTCACTCTGCTAAGGGGGGTCCAGAGGTTCATTCGATTTGGTTTTGTTAGTCACCCACCTTGGGTAGGTGTACTGCGTTTGTATGACTGGCGAAACCTAACAAGCAGCTATGCACCAGGGGAGTCTTTATAAAGGCTACGTAGTGAGACCCAGCCAGGTCACCTTGGTAGTGATCAATGGGGAGTCATGATCTCCGGGCAGAATGGGAATCATGACTTGTGGGTAAAGTGTGGAACCTCTACAGAGTGTTAGAAACTAGTATATCAGCCGAGCTCACGGTTAAAAACGGCCTTGGGATCCTCTTTGATTAGAAGAACTTTGGATGCCTTTATGATGATGTTTAATGATGATGGTTATAATTATGATCTCTGGTATTTCCTCTTGGAGGGAGTACATTTGGGTAATAACTGGGTTTATTACTAAAATTTGGCTCTACTATTAGTAATAAATACCTGACCAACTAAAAGCAACTGCTTAACCTCAACTCCACATACAACTAGTCCACTTTAGCCAAACGGGACATTTGCTGAGTATGTTGATGTGTACTCACCCTTGCTTTAAAAACCACCCCACCCCAGGTTGTCCCCACTGTATTCAGTGCTCAGGAAAAGATGCAGGCAACATAGAGGACTTTGAGGAGTTCTAGGACTACGCCGAGTTCTAGTTATCTTAGTGGCAAACCCCCAGTCAGCTGTCTTTGGAGGCCTTATCTGCTACGTTTCGTATTCCGCACTTTGATGATATTAATGACAATGTTATGTTATAGACTATGTGGATGTCTTGGACATCTTGATGTAATAAAAGTACCTTTCCGCTATTTACTTTGAGCAATGTGTGATGATGTCCAATTATGTAATCGCTATGTACATGAGTTTCTGATCCTGGCACGTACATGGTTCGCATTCGATTTGCCTTACAAAACTGGGTGTGATATAAGTGGTATCAAAGCCTTGCTAACTGTAGGACCACTAACCTAGACTTGAATTGTCGCCCTAAGGACTATAGGCCCCTACTCTTGCCTTGACCTTGGTGTCATTTCAAAAGTTGGTCATCTTGACCAATTTTATGTTATATTACTATCTATATTCTCACCTTACAAATTTTTGTCTCACTTCACTTTCTGTTTACTTGCTGGTCTTATAGTTCTACTCTCACTCTTGTGCTTACGATGTATTTTGTAGATGGCTCGTATTAGATGCACTGCACGTAAGTCAGTGATCCCCTTTTTGCCCTCTCGCCTGGTGGAGCGCCCACCGTGTCGCACGGTGATGGGTCAGTCTAACCATCTGGAGAGACTGCATCGTCGCCTGCACGAGGAGCAGGAGCACCGACGCTAGGAGCAGGAGCCGCAGGACTCTTCCCCCATGCCTCAGCAAGAGGTGGAGTCTAGGAGGCAGCTTTCCCCTACACCTCAGCCAGAGATGCCCCCTGCACCACCACAGGGCATCCCGGCTATTGAAGGAGACCCTGACGGAGATGACGATGACGATGCCGGTGGCAGTTTGAGGCACATCACAGAGCTCTCGGAGGAGCAGGAGCTGGAGGGATGATCGCTAGACCCATCACTCGTGATGCCGCTCGCGGGTGTCACTTTCACGACGCTCTCGAAACCTTGCTGCGTCCGGCCTTCGACCGACACACTTAGTTTATTGAGTACCGTTGTGTAGTCTACCAGCATCGTCGTGGGTTATACCCGGACCAGTGGGAGGCTACTTGCTTGGTGCACCATCCGGACGATGATCTCCGGAGTGCTGAGGCATTCTCAGAGCATTATTCTATCACTGAGAGGGATACTACCAAGTCAGTCATGCAAGATGTTGCACGATGTGCACTTTCACAGTATTTCTCGTTGTTCAGCGGGGTAGCTGACGGCCTCGACCTGAAGTACTACCCTCGCTCACAACAGCAAAACTGAATACTCCCGTCGGCCATAATAATTCCCGTCGGTTTTTAGGGTTGCCGACGGGAGTTAATTAACTACCGTCGGCCATAACGAAGCCGACGGGAGATAAATAACTCCCGTCGGTTACTCCAGAGGCCGACGGGAGCTACATTATCTCCCGTCGGCTTTGTTATGGCCGACGGGGTTTAGGGCGGGCCAGGCTAAACACGCGCGCTGGCCCACTCGCCCGGCCTCTCCCTTTGTCCATCGCGCGCGCACGTCGTTCCCGCGCCCGACAGCCGCCGCCGCCGACCGCCGACCCGCCGCGCCCGAGCGCCGCCCGCGCCTGCGCCGCCGCCTCCAACCGCCGACCACGCCGCGCCCGAGCGCCCCGTGCCAGAGCGCCGCCCGCGCCTGCGCCGCCACCGCCGAGCGCCGACCCCGCCGCGCCCGAGCGCCGCCCGCGCCTGCGCCGCCGCCACCGACCGCGGACCCCGCCGCGCCCGTCACGTCCCCCGCCGTGGCTTGCCGACGCAGCTGCCCCCGCCCGCCAGTCCACGGCGCTCGGCCCCTGCGCAGGCGCCCCCGCCGCCCGCCGCCAGCCGCCTGCCCGGCCACCGGCCGACGCCGCGCCCTCCCCGGCCTGCCCCGCGCCGACCCCGGCCACCGGCGCCGTCTGACCGGCCACCGGCGCCGCCTGCCCGTCCCCTTCCCCGGCCACCCCGGCAAAGTAAGTATATATATGGGCGCACGCGTTATATTTATATCGAAAATATGCTTATTCCCGTCGGTTGGTTGGTTGCATTGATTAAGCCGATGGGAGTTAACTACGTTCTGGTAGTTTGATTAGTATGATACACTGTTTATTTTCCTAGAGTTTTAGGGTTAAGTGCGCAGACCAGTAGTTAACCCTAGGCGTCACCCGTTCCGGAAGCATGCACATCACATTTATTCATATGTTTGGGCCTAATGCACCTAGACAATCTATGGATGCATAGATTGTATAGTTTCATTCGGTCCAAACACAAGATTACTTGTGATGTGCGTGGTTCCGGGATTGTCCACGTATTTGGACAGCCGGAGAATGGGTGTGGCCGCATGTGATTCGTGCACGTGTCCGTTGGTCTGAACGAGATTTCAGCAGCATAACCCAGTTGTTCTCCGTCGCACCATGATAGGCGTGTGTTCGGAGAACAGCGGGGTTATGCTGCCGAAATTTCGTTCGGACCATCGGGCACGTCACGAGTCGCATGCGGCCGCCTCCATTCTCGGGTGGGTTTATGTCCTTTCCTATAGTAGGGTTATCACCTAAGCCACGTGCATTGCTCTTATATGCTGAATTTTTGGTTGGTGGTTTACACAACAGCAAAACTGAGCCATCCTAGTCCACAAACATGGAAGATGACCGTGAGTGGATGTATGCTGGTTGGAAGAAGGGCGGATGTCACACAAAGGAATGGTTTCAGAAGACAGAAAAGTTTTTAGAGAACGCTCGTGGAGAGTCAACCCACGCTGTGATTAGGTGCCCATGCACCAAATGTGGGAACATCCAGTCACATGACAAGAGAACTGTGGCACTACACCTTTGCAGTCATGGGTATGTTCAAGGTTATAAGGTTTGGGATAACCACGGCGAGTCACGGAGTATAGTATCAGCACAGATGGAGGTGGATGACGGTGATGAAGTGGATCGATTGGATCATATGTTAGAAGATATGCAGGCAGAGTTTGTCAACAATCCTGAAGATCCGCCTACAAAAGAGGTTGAAGAGTTGTTCAAACTCCTCCAAGACTTAGAAATGCCTCTGCATGGACACACAACGGTTACCATCCTCCAGTTCGTGACCCGTCTAATGAGCATAAAGTCAAAGTTTGGTTGCTCAGCCAAATGTTATAAGGCGATTTTGGACTTGTTTAGTGATGTCCTTCCTGCCGATCATAAGGTGCCTAAAGACATTTACCGGTCAAAGAAGCTGCTAAAGGCTTTGGGAATGCCATATGAGAAGATCGATATATGCCCGTCCAACTGCATGATATATTGGCGCGATCGTGCGAAACTAGAGAAATGCTTGAAATGTGGCCTGTCGAGGTACATAGAGGTGGTAAACGAAGAAGGGGAGAAGGTGACAACAAAGAGGGCACATAAGCAGCTTCGCTGGATGCGTCTCACTCCAAGACTGAAACTGTTGGGGGCCTTCGTCCTCCGAAGGTCCTCAAAAACATGATTTGACAATGTTTTCCAAGTGGATTATGTGAACAGGTATTTTTGGACTCAGAACTATGAATATGAAGCACGGCCAGGACGAAGCCTGAACCAGACGAAGGACGAGCGCAGCCGAAGCTGTGCGCAGGGAAGCTTCGTCGCGATAGCAGAGGGGGGAACCGACTTAAAGATGAAAGGACTGCGTGGGCCTTGACAAATTTCCATAAGCCATTAACAAATGTAATGGACATGGATGTAATTTTACGTGGGCTGCGTCCCGCGCCTATAAATAGATGAACAGTACTCCCGTACTGTTCACGCTGACTTGGCATTGGCTTTTGCGTCACGCTTGTACTTTTTACCTTCTCTCAGGACCAAAGCATTTGAGAACAAGTCCCCAACATTGGCGCCCACCTCCGGTGAACTCACTTCCACTTCCACTTCGAGCTTTTTTGAACACCTTCGGAAGCTATAGACCTTCGCTATGGCGCCGAAGAAAGCTTCAGCGATTGGGGCTTCAGCACTGCAACCGCTGGACCACAACCAGGAGACCGTCTCTCTTCGGGAGGCCCGAAGCCAGAAGAGAAAGGCCGTAAGCCCGACGCTTCAGGAGGAAGAGCTAGACCAAGAAATCAGGGATATGGAGATCCTACATCAACAGGTGCAAAGGAAGAAGGAGAAGATGGCCCGGCTAGCTGAGTTGCAACGGCAGATAGACGAAGCCTCTGAGGAAGTCCGCCATCTTACCCATGATGAGCAAAACAGAAGGCCTCAGCAGAAAGACCTTCATCAGGAGGGCTTCGTCAACGAAGATGACTGGTATGACAATTTCCATCAGGGAAATTTTGTTTTCGATGATGCTTCTCCTTTGTCCGCTGAGCTGCAGGCTACACCTTGGCCTCCATCCTATAAGCCACCTTAGCTTCCCATGTTCGACGGCCACTCAGACCCGAAGCAGTTCCTGATGAGCTACGAAGCAACAGTGTCTTCGTATGGGGGCAATGCTGCAGTCATGGCGAAGTCTTTCGTTATGGCCGTCAGGAGTGTTGCTCAGACCTGGTATTCCTCCCTTCGGCCAGGAACGATCACTTCATGGCAAAAGCTGAAGGATATGTTACTGACCAGCTTTCAAGGATTTCAGACGAAGCCGGTCACAGCTCAAGCCTTGTTCCAGTGCATTCAGGATCATGAAGAATACCTTCAGGCTTATGTCCGAAGGTTCTTACGTTTGAGGGCGCAGGCACCAACGGTGCCCAATGAAATTGTTATTGAAGCCATGATCAAGGGGCTTCGTCCTGGGCCTGCAGCTCAATACTTTGCTAGAAAGCCGCCTTAGACCCTGGAGAAACTGCTACAAAAGATGGATGAGTACATTCGTGCTGACAATGACTTTCGCCAAAGAAGGGAGGAGGCCTTCAAATTTTCTGAAATGACCAGGGGCTTCGGAGGAAGATACTACCCGAGGCATGTCCGGTCCATCCACAGCTCCACTCAGAATGATGATAAGGGGAGTCAGCAGAGCAGACCGCAGTGCTCCTCACAGGCTTCGGGGCAACAACAAGCTTTCTTCCGGCCACCAGCTCCGAGAGGCAGAGGCGCCAGGGGCTTCGGCGGAAGATTCGGAGATCAACCAAGGAAATTGTTTTGCTTGTTCTGTGGAGAAGGCAAGGGCCATACCACCAGGACGTGCCATATTACAATCCAGAAGCAAAAGGAGATAGCCGAAGCTACATCTCAACAAGTTCAGCCGAAGCAGGTCATGCATACTGCTTCGTATCATCCGCCTTACATCCCACAGTACATAGACAACCACCCTGCAGCTTCTGTAGCTTCGGCAAGTCAACCTCAAGCTTCCTGGCAACAGCCCCCGCCTCCACCTCCATTGCAACAGGGTCAACAGCCAGAAGGGAGTCAATATGCTCCACATCAAAGGGACTTCAGAGAACAATCCGAAGCTCGCACAGTCAACAGCACTGTGCCAGAGTCGAAGCACATTTATTGACACATATCCTACCTTTGATAGCAGTCTTTTCCATTCAGTTCTATTCTCTGTAGCAAAAAACATTGATCGTTTCCTTTCGCTGTTTCCCACGAGGAAAATCTATTTTCTCCACAGGATTAAGTTGATGAAGTTTTTGTGTTAACAAGGAGGACCTTCGAAATATTAAAAATCCTTCGGATTAACAGAAAGTCGTTCTAAGGAACGCAGAGTAAGTTCATGAAGTCACAAAAAGCCGTTCCAAAGGGAGCGCAGTGTAAGTTTTCTGCTCAAAAGTCGTTCCTAAAGGAATGCAGAGCTTACAGCGAAAAGTCAACGCTGATACCGTCTAAGTAAAAGACGAAGAAGCTCCTAAGGGAGGCTTACAGCAAAAAGTCTACGCTGATACCGTCTAAGTAAAAGACGAAGAAGCTCCAAAGACGTTCCTAAGGGAATGCAGAGCTTACGAATAAATTTTGTGTGTATCTTCGGAACAAAGGTCATTTGCATAACATAACATCATCACATCATCTTGCATAGCATAAGCATCATACATCATATTGCATTTTGCAAGAGAAGGGTACACAGTATCGACCTTCGGAAGAATGCTTTGAGAAAGCAATATCGAAATTGTATAAATTCGGAATACAGCTTCGGAGAATATTTTTACGAAGCATGGACAAGCTTCGTCAGAGCAATATCGAAATTGTATAGCTTCGGAGAATATTTTTATGAAGCATGGACAAGCTTCGTCAGAGCAATATCGAAATTGTATAGCTTCGGAGAATGCTTTCACGAAGCATGGATGTGACTTATCAAGAACAGTTTTAACGGAGAATATTTTCTTCACGAAGCATGAAAAGAAGGGAAGGTGTTTTTTTCGCCGAAGGCTCAAAAATGGTATGTATGTAGAGTTTCATGCATCGTAAAGAATTGAATAATGAAAAGAAACTTGTATATTACATTCAAATGTACAAAATGTTACATAGATCACAATTCAAATGTTTTTTCTAAATAGCATCTAGTCTTCTCTTAATACTGCTTCGGCGGCTTCATTTAGAAGCTGATCAACAACTTTGTCCATGATAGCTTCGGCCATTTGTTTAATTTCATCATCACCTTTTGTGTCCGGGTCGGCAGTCGATTCAGCAGCTTCTGAGGCAAAAGAATATTTCTTCATTACTATTACAAACCGTGAGCAAAGTTTGAAACAAAAATTACAACACAATAAGAACGACTAATTAATACCTAATTGCCTTTCGGGCTCTGTACTTTTTTCGGCAGCTTCTGCCACTTTCTTAGCATCATGGATGCCTTTTTCGCTCCTTTGGATGATTTCTTGCGCCATGCCTCGGCCGCCGTCGTTCCAGATATCAGTAAAAAATTTGCCACCAACAACGCTTGCTTCGGCCGAGGGGTCCTTGATGTCTTCGGAAGACAAGGCAGCTTCGGACTGAGCTAAAAATTTTACATGCCCGCAACCTTTCTTCTCTAAGACAGAGGCAATTCCTCTGGCGCCCGAAAAAGCGCAGATGTCGCCGCGACTGCTCAGGATCTCCTCGAAGGCCTCTGCTTCGTGACTAATCCATTCCAGTGGACCTTCGGGATTACCTCGAGAGAAATTCTCTTCGCTGGAGAAGGCGCCCACGCTGGCGAAGCTGTTTTTAATTTTATTCACGCATTCTACAAATTTAACATAGCATTTTCTTTGAGAGGCACGAAGCTCCTTAACCCTTAACTCCAACTTATCCACCATATGATCACTAAGTTCTCGTTTTGTTTCCTCAAGCACACGTTCTTCTTTCGCCCGGGCTAGTTGTTTCTGAAGATCTTTGATCTCGTGTTTCTGAGCTTCGGCCTGAATCTTTGCAGCAGCTTCGTCCTTTTTTATCTTGTCTACTAGAGTAACCAGAATTTTGTCTTTTTCTAGAGCTTCGTTCCTCAGCTTTATAACTTCGGAGCGCAAATTGTTGAACGCAATCTCATAGCTTTCATCTTCGGCGCTTTTTTGGGCTCTTAATGCGTTGCTTAGAATTAAGCCCTGTACGAAAAAGAATCCACATAAGAATATAGGAATGAATTACGTATTAAAAAAGTTTTTTCAAACGCTTAATTCTCAAACCTTTAGGCTATTGTATGCAAGACTGTCTGCGAGATCCACTTTCGTCATAGCGCTTAATCCAGCTTCGAGCTTCGGGAAGCCTATACTCCTGGCCATCTCTCGGCAGACAGATAGTTCTTTATTATCAGGTAGGCAGTATAGGAAGTCATCTTCATTTGTCCCATTGAATATTACTGCCCCCTTCGGATATTTTAGCTCTTTCGCATAATGATTCGCTTCATAGATTTCTTCTTCAGACAGTTTCTTCCCCGAAGCATGTCGCACGGTGTAATCGTATACGCTGGAGGGAGCTTCGGGGATGGCAGTGTCAATTTCTTCAACTAAAACTGGTTCTGATATTTTTATTGCTTCGGCTTCCAAAGGTTGCTCCTTGTAGGGCTCTGAACGCCCAGCTTCACCTTCGGCCTGTTGCGTCGAAGCTTCAGTAGAAGCTTCAGCAACTTCAGCACTCTTTTTTGGAGTTGTGCTTGAAGACTTAATTGTCTCCAAGACATCTAGTACGTTTACCATTCTTTTCCTTTTTGGGGTCACCGATGGCCCCTTTTGGTTTTTTATTACTTCGACATTTACCGAAGGACTTAAGATTTCAGACATTTTTGGCTCGTCAATCTTCGGCTTTTCTACTACTGAAGGCGCTTCAGTCTTCTCTTCCATCTTCGGCACTGGAGCTGGTTCTATAGCTTCAGAGGCCAAAGAAGCTTCGCCAATGAATTCGGGCACTGTGGCCGGCTCAATAAAGCGTGTCCGATGGGTGAGCACCTTCATCTTTTTTCTTTGAGGCGCTGGCTCACTAGGGGCACTTGTGGTAGCTTCTGTCGCAGGAGAGGTATTTTTCCTTTTGCAACCCAATACCGGATAATGATAGTCAGGGTAGATGAACCCGACCGCGTCAAACACACGGTTGAGCCTTTTCTTCTTTCGGCCTCCGAAGGCTGCTGATAATGCAGTGTTCTCAGCCTTCGAATATGTGCCAAGCAGTTCGTCACTTAATGTCTCAATACTTTTCAACCAGTCATCATCAGGTTCAACAAATTTATCTGTATACTTGAATGTGTATTTTAGTCTAACTAGTCCGCCTTCGTCGGACTCTTTAATGGTTTCCTTCGGCATTTCCCACTTTTCTGCAAGTGGCCATATCCTGAAGGCAATGTGCTCTTGGACCAAGTCCCTTGTTCCAATGAAGGAGCAGACCACGCCGAAGGCTCTTTGGCACTCCTCGGCTGCTTCGTCCATTTCAACCTTCGGCCTTCGTAGTCCGAAGCGTTGCCAGATGGGGTGCATAATAATACTTTTAACATTTTCTTGCGCTGTTAAGTCATTCTTCACATAAAACCACTCTGTCATCCAGGCTCCGGGCCACCTCTTCCGAAAGGTTGGCACAGGGCAGCTCGACCCGGAGCGGGCACTGAAGCTGTAACACCCAAAATTGTTGTGATATTGTTCTTTCCCCAGGGCTTTGTCTCGTATAATAATTCATGAATGTTGCAAAAACTCTTAGCATTTGGTTCTAAACCTTGGCTTCTTGCAGCCCAGACAAATATCCCCATCCTTATGATAGCTTCGGGAGTAAGTTGATGAAGGTAGACTTGAAATGTTTTCAGTACCTCAACAACAAAGTTGCTCAGGGGAAATCGAAGCCCAGCCTTGAGAAAGCTTCGGAAGATTACAACTTCATCTTCTTCGGGAGTGGGAGAAGTTTTTTCTCCAGCGTCAGCCCTCACAATAGATATATCTCGAAAATACCGCCCCCTCATATTATCAATATGGCTCTGCTTGATAGTGGTTTTCCCGAAAACCGTGTGACTTGGCCGCCATGGACGATCTTCGGCCTCTTCCCCACCACTCTCTACATCATAGCTGTCGCTATCACCAGTATCTTCGGACAAACCTTCGAGAATCTCCTTGGTGATTTTCTCTGTATTGGTCTCTGCCATCGCTATCAGGAACCCCAGATTCTTCTCCTCCTCGAGACTCAGCTTCGTCTCAGCAGGAATCTTCTTGCCTTCAGACATCTTCGGAAACGCTAAAAAATTGTTCCCGAGGCCGAAGCTCCAAAATCAAAAAGACCAGCAAATCTTAGTGCACAAGAGCTAAAAATTTTAGTGGGTCGAAGCAGATGGCAAGTGTGCGTACCAAATGAGTTGGCGGTATGATCTTATTTATACGCCAGGGGCGTTGAAAATTGAAAGACCCCGCTTGTCAGTGAATGTTGCTATTCTAGCAAAGGGAAGGTGTTTTTTCGGACCTTCGGCTCAAGGCCTTCGTCCATATCGCAATCTGAATTTATTATTAACAAATTAATATTGCGAGGGGCTACTGTTGGGGGCCTTCGTCCTCCGAAGGTCCTCAAAAACATGATTTGACAATGTTTTCCAAGTGGATTATGTGAACAGGTATTTTCGGACTCAGAACTATGAATATGAAGCACGGCCAGGACGAAGCCTGAACCAGACGAAGGACGAGCGCAGCCGAAGCTGTGCGTAGGGAAGCTTCATCGCGATAGCAGAGGGGGGAACCGACTTAAAGATGAAAGGACTGCGTGGGCCTTGACAAATTTCCATAAGCCATTAACAAATGTAATGGACATGGATGTAATTTTACGTGGGCTGCGTCCCGCGCCTATAAATAGATGAACAGTACTCCCGTACTGTTCACGCTGACTTGGCATTGGCTTTTGCGTCACGCTTGTACTTTTTACCTTCTCTCAGGACCGAAGGTACATTTGTAATTTAAAATCATTTCTATTTCTCCATGTTAATAAAATAGAAATGATTCTATGTTGATGCTTATATTTCACGCTTTATATGAATCCTTCGGCATTACTTATTATATTTACGAAGGTATGTCTCTTATGACCTTCGTCCTAAAATCATTATTCCCCGAAGGGGCATAATGTTTCGAAGGACGAAGGACCTTAGTGTTTAACACTTTTTATGTTGCCTTGTTCTTAACTCTTAGCATTTGAGAACAAGTCCCCAACAGAAACGTCTGTTCTTGGCTAGTAGAACGAAAAGAAGTGATGAAGTGGATGAAAGATTTAAAATTTCCCGATGGTTATGGTGCGGGGTTCAGAAGATCTGTGAACTTGAAAACAATGAAGATCAATGGGTTGAAGAGTCATGATTACCATATAATGATGGAAAGGCTGATCCCAGTAATGTTGCGTGGTTACATTAATGAGGAAGTGTGGAAAGCGATAGCTGAACTTAGCTATTTCTACAGGCAGCTTTGTGCTAAAGAAATTTTAAAGGAGATGATGCAGAAACTAGAGGAATCGGCACCGGTGCTTCTTTGCAAGCTGGAGAAAATATTCCCGCCTGCGTTCTTCAATCCTATGCAGCATCTTCTTATCCATCTCCCATATGAAGCAAAGGTAGGTGGGCTAGTGTGTTATAGGTGGATGTATCCCATAGAAAGAATGTTGAAAAAACTAAAATCAATGGTGGGTAACAAGGCAAAGGTTGAAGGTTGTATAGCAGAGGAGTTCAAATTTAAGGAGATAGCTTTCCTCACAAGTGGTTACTTGACTGAAGACCACAATGTATTTGCCCATACGAAGAGGTACCATGAAGATGAAACGGTGCATCCGTGCAGTCACATTAGCATATTTCAATGGAACGGCAAGGCTGTTGGTCCACCAGTGGCATATGAATTCAGTGAGAACGAACGGAAATCTGCTTTGCTCTACATGTGGTCAAATATAGAAGAGGCTGAGAAATTCTTCAGGTAATAGTTTACTAGGCTTAAAGGAATTGTATATTCAATGTTTAGGAAACACAATGTTTTCTTACTCTCGTTCTTTTTTAGCGAGTTCGATAAAGAAAACTGGAGGTCTTCTCGTAACCGTCAACCAACGGCGAAACAGCTAGACAACTTGCGTCTAAATGGATTGCACGGGGGACCTAATTTTATCTCCTGGATCCGAGACCATGTAAGCCTTGTATTCTTTGTCCTCATACATCGTGTATAGGTATGACAATTGTAACACTTTTTCATTTATTGACTGTCAGTTCGGGAATGTACCGGATGACTCACAAATGTGTCCTGTGGGATCTCCTTCACATGAGGGCATTGATTCTCCCGCACGTCGGCGTAGTGTCCATAAGGACCTGCGTCAGCTTTCTATTGGTAGTGTGATAGTGAAGAGTTATGGCCGTTACGACGTAAACGGGTTTCGCTTCCGTACAACCAAATTTGAAGCTTCCCGTCCTTTAGCAGCTACGAAAAATAACGGAGTCGTAATCCGGGCTGAAGATATGGAAAGGCACGAATCCGAGTATTACGGAATCATAAACAATATACTCGAGTGCCAATTTGTAGGGAACAAGGATCTGAGGGTGGTGTTTTTTGACTGTACATGGTTTGACCCGAAGCATTATAGAACCGAATTTGGAATGGCGCAGGTTAAACGCAAGCAAATACTTCAAGGGGCCGATAGATATGTCCTTGCTCATCAGGTGGAGCAGGTATATTACTCGTCATATCCATGCCCTAAGTTGAGCGCTTGGTGGGTCGTATACAAAACCTACCCCCGTGATCGGTTGTCCACTCCTGTTCCCGATGATTACAATCGTGAGGCTCAACAAGCTGACACGGTATTCCAAGAAGATGAGTTGCCATCCTCATTTGATATAGACCCTGCTCCTACATTGGATTGTTTAGTTGGAGACCTCAATGATATATCATTGCCACAGAAAAGGAAACGAAACGATAAGTAACAAGTTAAGTTTATTTCCATATGAATGTTTATTTGTTTAATGTTGGTTTATTTTGCACCGTTTGTTTATTTATTTACATTACTCAGTACTAATAAAAACTTTCAATTGCTGCAGGATGCCTAAAAAGTTTAAGCAGGTGGTGAAGGGGTTCAGGGACTCCCTGTTCCGAGGGAGTTCCTTGAGCGCTAGTAAGAAGGAGCAGCTCTACAGAAGCCTACACCCAGAGTTACAGGGCCAGCCCTTGGGGTTTCAGAGAGGCGATGTAAGAATCATTGTATTGTTGCTTTTAATTTGTGTAAGACTTTAACGCGTGAATGTGACACTTGAGTTACTTATTTGCAGGATGAGGATGAGGATCAGGATCAGGATGAGGATGAGGATGAGGATGAGGATCAGGATCAGGATCAGGATGAGGATGAGGATGAGGATCAGGATCAGGATGAGGATGAGGATGAGGTTGAGGGTGGAGGTGAGGAGGCTGAGGCAGGAGGTGAGCAGGGAGAGGGTGGAGGTGGAGATGAGACTGAGGCTGAGGCAGGAGGTGCGGCTGCGGGTGGAGATGAGGCTGAGGCAGCTCCACCAAGGCGTCCACGTAAGTTTAGAAGGCCCCATGCCGTACAACCTCCACCTGTTCCGAGCTCCGAGATGGGGAAGACAGTGATCTCCCCCGTCGGAGATAGGTAAGTGCTGTATCTTGTGATTTGAATCAGCTGTATTCATCAAATGTAAGCATGTTTGATGCTTGCCCGTCTTTTTGTAGGGAGTGGTTGGACTACTCTTTCACCGGCCAGGGTCGTCAAAAGCAGGTGAACTCTGTGTTGAGTTCGCTCCTGAAGTTTCACTACCCTGGACTGGTGAAGACGTCCGACGATGCAGACGCTGCGCCGGTCCTCGTCTCATGTTGGGACGATTACAAGCTGAAGGTCGATGTCACTTATGGCGATGCCCAGGGGCTTGTTCGCGCTGACTTCTGGGTACGTAATCTTGTGTGTGTTATATGGAAGCAATCATTAAAAAGTTAGATAACATTGCATTCTTTTTGTAGGCACGTTTTCGGTTGGCCGACGGGGATGACGCGAACCATGCCGAGAAGGTGTTTCAAGTAAATGCCTATCGGTTGGTGAAGGAGGCCCTGTACGAGGCAAGGATTCAGGCCACGTGCATGTATTATCAACAAATTTTAGGGCAAAAGATGAACAAGAAGACAGGGGCCTCGAGTATATACCTTCGCGAGGAAGAGTATCGTAAGGTTATATTTCAATCCTTTCCTTTGTGTTTGTTTCATTTGAATAAGTACTGATATATGTTTGTTTTTATGAAGGTGGTGGTTCCGTGGATGTCTAACCGGCCAGAGGCCTACGCAGCTTGGTGTGGGGTATGGGCTTCTGAAGCCTTCCAACAGAAGTCAAAAAGTCACAGGGACAATCGAGGCACCATGCCGAACCACACCTTCGGTGGCGACAACTTCACGCGAAAGGCGAAACGCCTGGTAAGAAAACTAACAAATATGTTGAGATGTCATATATTCTTTTATTGTACTAACTCTGTGTTGTAGGAAGCTCAATTAGGTCGCGAGCCGACTCCCATCGAGGTGTGGGAAGCTGGCCATAGGGGAAGCGACCCTTCCAACCCTTTGTGCAGCCAGACACAAAGGGAGCGTCTGGTGAGCTGTTGTCCTCAATATTCGGTTAATGCTCGCAACGTACTAACTAAGGTTATATAATCGATACAGGCGGCATATGCGGAAGAGATGAAGGACCGTCACGGAGAAGACTGCGATTGGAGGACCATGCCGATCGATGCTCAAGCCGTGCATAAATCCGGTGGAGGAAAGGCACATGGACGGTGAGATGTTACATTACATGCCATTTATATAGTGACATGAGCATATGCCTTAATTAATCTTTCTTTGACAACAATTGTAGATTCTCTCTCTTTGATGGAATGATCAACACGACGGATTTTAGAGCGTCTCGGCGGTCGGCATCTGGGTCCGGAAGCTCCGGTCGTAGCTCTCGTCGGCTCACTGAGCAAGAGCTTGAGATCGTGAGGCTGCGTGAGGAGAACCGTCAGCGCGATGAGCAGTTGAGGGCTCAAAGTGAGTACTATGCCTCAGTCCACGCGCAGCAACAACAGATGATTCAAGTAAGCCCATTGCATTATTACTGTTTATTCATTGCTTTACACATCCAATGCGTACTACTAATATGCTTGGTCAATAGTTACTAGCTCAGCAGCAGGGCATTCCGTACGTGGCCCCTCCGCCTCCGCCGCAATGGACGTTCGTCCCTATGGGCCCTCCTCCACCTCCGGTAAGAAATTCTATATCCATTCTCTAGTTACATAGTAAAAACGACGACTTGTGCCGCACTGCACTCACATGAATATGTATTATTCTTGTATTCAACAGGGACTTGTGCCGCAGCAGCCTCAGTTTAGCACACCGCCGGCACAGCTACCTGCCCCTGGAGCACAGGTTTGTATTCTAACTCTATAGCTATCGCCGACAGTTCAGCAGTTAATATGTACGATTTCTGACAAATTGCATTCTCGCTCCATAGGACAATCAGGAAGGAAGTGGAACGATGGATGGCTTCGTCAACTCCCTATTCGCGTACCCAACTCCAGACGGAGGCAGCGGCCAAAGCTCCAACAACCCTAGCCGCCGCGGTTCGTGAATGTGCTTCCGTCGGTACCTTTTCAGTAATGAACACTTCGATCTCTACCTTTTCAGTAATGGACACTTCTTTTGTGGATGAACACTTCTTATGTGGATGAACACTTCTTATGTGTATGAATGTTCTTATATATATGTGTGTGGATGGATGTGATTGATGTGTGTGGATGTGATTGCTGTGTGAATGTGCATGATGATATTGTGTATATTTTCTGTGCCATTGATCATAAATATGGGGTTTTTGGGGGGGTGACAGTTTAACTCCCGTCGGCTTTGCAAAGCCGACGGGAGTTATCCTGGTACTGTCCAGGATAACTCCCGTCGGCTTAGCCAAGCCGACGGCAGTTGTCGCTCCCCCGTCCCGGCAATCAGGGCTGACGTGGCGGACACATAACTCCCGTCGGCTACCTAAGGCCGATGGGAGTTAATTGCCCGCCACGTCAGCCCTGGGCCGGGGAGCGACAACCACCGTCGGCTACCTAGGGCCGACGGGAGATAATTATCTCCCGTCGGCCCCGACGGGAGTTAATGTAATCCCCGTCGGGTAGCTCCTGTCGGCCGGGTACCGACGGGATTTACTCTAAAACCGACGGGAATAGCTAAATCCCGTCGGTTTTAGAGTAAATCCCGTCGGTACCCGGCCGACGGGAATATCCTGGATTGCTGTTGTGGCTGTTCGACCGGCAGCGCTGGAGGTGTGATTGCCTCGCCCATTGGTGAGGGCAATCACAGGCTAAACAACATGGTCAACCTGGTCATGATGCTCAACACCGAGCTACACCACGCCCTTGACGAGTTAGGCAAGGTTCAGGCAGAGGATGCAGAACTGCGTGCTGAGCGCACAACGCGCCACTATCAAGATGGCGGTTCTCCCGCTCCTGTCGGGTGTCAGGATTCAGCACCCTTTCAATTGGGGCTAGGGCATAGTGCTCACTCTACCAAGGGGGTGCAGAGGTTCATTCGATTTGGTTTTGTTAGTCACCCACCTTGGGGTGGTGTACTACGTTTGTATGACTGGCGAAACCTAACGAGCAGCTATGCACCAGGGGAGTCTTTGTAAAGGCTACATAGTGAGACCCTGCCAGGTCACCTTGGTAGTGATAAATGGGGAGTCACGATCTCTGGGCAGAATGGGAATCACGACTTGTGGGTAAAGTGTGTAACCTCTGCAGAATGTTAGAAACTAGTATATCAGCCGAGCTCACGGTTAAGAGCGGCCTTGGGATCCTCTTTGATTAGAACTTTGGGTACCTTTATGATGATGTTTAATGATGATGGTTATAATTATTGTTGGGGGCCTTCACCTTTCGAAGGTCCTCAAAAACACAACTAACATGTTTTCCAAACTAACATGTTTTCCAAGTATAATACATTCATAGGGACCTTCGGCCTCGGAATAAAGCTATACATGATATGAATAGTGTGGTCAGGGAGAAGGGTGAACCAGTTCCGAAGCTACGCGTGAAGAAGCTTCGACTTAGCGGTGGAAAATGAAACCAACTTAAAGAGGAAAAGGTTATCTAGTTCTCGATATATTGTCCTTAAGTCAATAGCAAATATAAAGGGCATGGATGAAATTTTACACAGGCTGTGTCATGTGCCTATAAATAGATGAACAGTAGCACCGTACTGTTCACGCTGACTTGTATTCGCTCGCACGTCACTCTTGGATTCTCACCTTCTGTCAAGCCGAAGGTATAAATGTAATTCAATATTGTTCACGTTTATTCATGATTGTATAATAGAAATATCCAAATGATATCATATGATTACTCATGTTCTTTATATGTGTCATATGATCCCACTTTCTGATAAATATATCGAGATGACGAAGGTATGTCCTTCATGACCTTCGTCTGAAGATCATTATATCCTTAGGGAGATAATGCTTCGAAGGACGAAGGTCTTTAACCATTAACATTTGTGTTGCCTTATTCTTAATTCATAGTATTTGAGAACAAGTCCCCAACATTGGCGCCCACCTCTGGTGAACTCATTTTACCACCTTCGACAAGCTGTGACATTCGTCATGCCGCCGAAGAAAGCTTCAGGGCTAGGGGCTGCACTGCAACCACTGGATGTCAATCAGGAGACACTGCGTAAAGCTAGAAGCCAAAAGAGGAAGGTTACAAGTCCGACGTCTTAGGAGGAGGAGCTAGACCAAGAAATAAGGGACCTCGAAGCCATCCATCAGCAGGTCCAGAGGAAGAAGGAGAAGATGCTTCATCTCTCCGATCTACAGAAGAAGATCGATGAAGCTGCTGAGGAAATGCGTCATCTCACTCAAGATGACCAAGACCAAAGACCTCAATGCAGAGAGCTTCGTCAGGACAATTCCTACGATGATGATGAGTGGTATGATGATTTCTATCAAGGAAATTTTGCTTTTGATGATGCTTCTCCTCTGTCAGCAGAATTGCAGGCTACCCCATGACCCCCATCATACAAGCCACCCCAGCTCCCCATGTATGATGGGCACTCAGATCCGAAGCAGTTTCTGATGAGCTATGAAGCAACCATATCTTCATATGGGGGCAATACTGTAGATATGGCGAAATCCTTCGTCATGGCAGTCAAGAATGTTGCGCAAACCTGGTACTCCTCTCTTCAGCCAGGAACAATCACATCATGGCAGAAGCTGAAGGACATGCTGATCACCAGCTTCCAAGGGTTTCAGACGAAGCCAGTTACTGCTCAAGCTTTGTTCCAGTGCACGCAAGACCACAAAGAATACCTCCAGGCGTATGTCCGAAGGTTCTTGCGTCTGAGAGCACAGGCGCCCATAGTGCCCAATGAAATCATCAGCCAGGACCTACGGCTCAATACTTCACCAGGAAACCCCCTCAGACTCTGGAGAAGCTGCTCCAGAAAATGGATGAGTACATCCGGGCCGAATATGATTTCCGCCAGAGAAGGGAAGAAGCCTATAGGTTTTCTGAGATGACTAGGGGCTTCGGAGGAAGAATCCACCCTAGGCATGTCAGATCAATCCACAACTCTAGTCAGAGTGATGACAGAGGAAGCCAGTTTCAGAGGCCACATCATAGCTCTCAGTCTTCAGGGCAACAGTAGAGCTCTTTCAGGCCACCAGCTCCAAGGGGTAGAGGTAGCAGGGGCTTCGGCAGAAGATATGGGGATCAGCCCAGGAAACTCTATTGCTTATTATATGGTGAAGACAAGGGCCACACTACAAGAACATGCTAGGTCACCATTCAGAGGCAAAAAGAGATTGTCGAAGCAGAAGCGTGGCAGAATTAGCCGAAGTAGGTTTTAGTTTTACATACTGCTTCGTGCTACTCTCCCTATATACCAGAATACGTGGGTAATCAACCTGCACCTTCTGTTGCTTCGGCAAGTCATTTACAAGCTTCCTAGCCCCATCTCCCACTACCACCACCATTGCCACCTACTCATACCTGAAGCCAGCAGCCAGAAGGGCACCAGCACGCCCAACAGTAGCGCGACTTCAGGGAGGAGTCCGAAGCTCGTACAACCAATAGCACTGTACCAGAATCAAAGCATATATACTGAGAAATATCCTACTTTTGATGTACTTTTATCTTTTATGCCATGTTATTTTTCGTGTGAGACACTTTGTTTCAATTTCTTGTAATAATTGTGCCGACACCAGAGTGAAATATTTTCTTATGGATTTATGAAGCTCGAAGGACGTGTCTAAGAAAGCGGAAAAAACTCCGAAGCTCAAAAGTTGTTCCTAAAGGAATGCAGAGCCAAAAATTATGATCTGAAACTGCAAAAAGTCGTTCCTAAGGGAGCGCAGTGTAAGTTTTCTGCTCAAAAGTCGTTCCTAAAGGAATGCAGAGCCAAAAAATATGATCCAAAGCTCAAAAGTCGTTCCTAAGGGAGCGCAGCTTAAGTTTTCTGCTCAAAAGTCGTTCCTAAGGGAATGCAGAGCCAAATACCACCGAAATATAAGGTGAAGAAGCTCAAAAGTCGTTCCTAAGGGGATGTAGAGCTTAAATACCACCGAAATAGAAGGTGAAGAAGCTCAAAAGTCGTTCCTAAGGGGATGCAGAGCTTAAAGACTCAAAAGACGTTCCTAAGGGGATGCAGAGTCTTGTGTGTTCCAGTGTGGGCGTGTGGGTGTGTGTCTTCGGCATCGTCATCATATCATTTCGCACAATATTACATCATACATCATATTGCATTAACGGCACAAAAATTAAATACAAAGCAAAACTTCGGCAAATGCTCTATCAAAATGAAAATGTGATGAAGCACGAAGTAAGTTTTGGGAGATACAGTTTTATCAGACTTGCCATAGAAGGGCTCTTTCTTTACGAAGCTTGAAAAGAAGGGAAGGTGTTTTTTCACCGAAGGCTCAAAAACGGTATGTGTGCAAATTTCATGCATCACAAAGAAATATATTACAACAATTTACATGTCTCATCAATAGTCCCATACATCAAATATTACAAAGTATTCTTGCAATAAAGTTACAAAGTATTATTACAACAAAGTCTACTCTTCTCTAAGGATCTTTTTTGCAACTTGATTTAACAATTTATCGACAACTTCGTCGATGATAGAGTTTGCAATGCCTATAATGTCCAATGCTTCCTTCATCTCCGGATCAGCCAGGGGATCGTATGGCTCCGGCATCGGTGACAGCTTAGCTGCATTAGGTAAACTATTAGTTCGAAGCCACAAAGAAAGTACCGAAGTTAAAATTCAAAAACAATACCTATGCGCCTTTCGCATTCTGCAGCCTCTTCAGTTCGCCTAGCTTCTTCTCGGGTGTCATGGGTGTCTTTTTAATTCTTTTTTATAATTTCGTTGGCCAATTCTCGGCCACCGTTTACCCAGACATCAGAATAAAACTTTCCGCCCACTAAAGTTGCTTCGGCTGAAAGGTCCTTCGTATCGTCTACGGAGAAGGCAGCTTCGGCTTGAGCTGCAGTTTTTACATGTTCTCATCCAACCTTCTCCAGAATAGCTGTGACTCCCCGGGCGCCAGAGAAAGCACAAATATCTTTGCGATAATTCAAAAATTCCTCAAAAGCTTCGGCTTCCCCGCTTATCTACTCAATGACGCCTTCGGGGTCGCCTCGAATGAAGTTCTCTTCAGAGGAGTAGGCACCAACTTTTGCAAAGCTGTTTTTCAAATTTTTTACGCTGTCTAAGGATTTTTTTGAAGCATCTTTCTTTGGATTCGCGAAGCTCCTCAATATTTTTCTCCAACCTGGCCTTCCACCATTCTCTTATTTCTTGGCTAGCCTTCGCGACTTCACAATTTTCTTTGGCTTCGGCTAGTTATTTCTGAAGGTCTTCAACCTCGGCTTTTTGGGCTTCGGCCTGAGCATTGTACTTAGCTTCGTCTTCTTTCATTTTACTCACCAATGAAATTAAAATCTTGTCTTTCTCTAGACCTTCGTTTCTTAGCTCAATTACCTCTGAGCGAAGGTTGCTGAGAGCTATTGTACAGCTTTCGTCTTCGGCGCTTTTTTGTGCCCTCAAGGCATTGCTAAGAATCAAGCCCTGCAAAGAAAAAGAATGAATTAAGCATGACAATAAAATATTTCATTTCCAACTTTAAAGTTAACTTCTATACCTTTATACTGTTGTATGCAAGGCTATCAGCAAGATCGTCCTTCGACATAGCCGAAAGGCCTTCCTCAAGCTTCGGAAATCCCATACTTTTGGCTATCTCCCGGCAAAAGGATATTTCTTTGTTGTCAGGGAGACAGTATAGGAAGTCATCTTCGCTAGTGCCATTAAACACTAGCGCCCCTTTGGATATTTTAGCTTCTGGGCGTAGTGCCTGGCTTCTAAGATTTCTTCTTTGGATAATTTTTTTCCCCGAAGCATGTCGAATAATGTAATCAGCATCTTCGGTCGAAGCTTCGGGGGTAGGAGATTTTGCTTCTTCTATCATACCTTGCCCCGCCGCCATGCCGCTATCTAAAGTTTATTGCTCAGCTTTATCATCAGGCGCGACAGCCTTCGTCTCAATGGGCACTGAAGGCCCAGCTTCGGCTTCGGCCTGTACTTTGACAGCTTCGACATCTTTCTTGGTAGGAGCAGGGCTCAAGGCCTTTGTGGTCTCCATGACAGTGTCTAGCACGCTGGCCATCCTCCTTCTTTTGGGAGTTGAGGCAGGAGCTTTTTGCACTTTCAGTAATTCTGCCTCTGCTGGTGGGCTCAGAATTTTTGGCATTTTCACTGTTTTCTCCACTTTCGGCTCTTCGGCCGAATCATCTTTGGCTTCGGTTGGCCCGACTGTAGGCACCTTCGGCACTACAATAGACCCTTCAGCGCTCCGAGCGGCGGGAGTGGCTTGTTTTGCTTCAGCAGTAGAGGAGGTCCCCTCACCAAATTTAAGCACTACAGCTGTTTCAATATACCGAGGTCGGTGTGTCAAAACCTTCATTTTCTTGCCCTTCGGCACAGGGGTGGCGGCCGAAGCGGCAGTTTTCCTCTTTTTTCCTTTTTTCAAGGGGTAGCTATAGTCAGGATATAAGAAGCCAATTGCGTCAAAAACCCTGTTTAATCTTTTCTTGCCTCGACCCTCGAAGGCTCCGGACAAGGCATCATCTTTGGCCTTCGAATATGTCCCAAGCAGCTCGTCGCTGGTAGCTTCAATGCATTTCAACCAGTCATCGTTTGGTTCGTCAAACTTCTCTCTGAATCTGAAGGTATATTTCAATCGAACTAGGCCACCTTCACTGGATTCAGTAGTAGGTTCCTTTGGCATTTCCCAGCTATCCACAAGTGGCCACACCCTATAGGCTATGTGCTCTTGGATTATATCTCTTGTGCCAATGAAGGCACAAACATTGCTAAAGCCCTTCTGGCATGCTTTGATGTCACCTTCAATAGCCACCTTCGGCCTTCGAAGGCCGAAGTGAGACCAGATGGGAACCTGGATGATTTCCTTGATATCTTTCCTTTCTATCAGAACATTTTTAACATAAAACCACTCCTCCATCTAGGCCCCGGGCCATCTTTTCCGGTATGTTGGCACCGGGTAGCTTGCATTAGAGCGGACAATGAATCCGTAACAACCGAAGTTGTTGTGGTATTGTTCTTTGCTGGTAGCCTTCATCTCGTATAATAGCTCGTGCATATTGCAGAAGCACTTTGCGCTCGGCTCCAGCCCCTGGCTTCTTACAGCCCAGACAAACATCCCCATCCTAATTATAGCTTCAGGGGTGATCTGATGAAGAAAGATCTGGAATATCTTTAACACTTCAACCACAAATTTGCTTAACGGGAACCGAAGGTCTGACTTCAAGAAGCTTCGGTAAATAACAACTTCATTTTCCTTAGGAGCAGGGGCAGTGTTGTCTCCTCCAATCCTCACAATAGACATGTCGCGAAAATATCACCCTCTCATGTTGTCAACATGACTTTGTTTGATGGTCAATTTTCTGAAGATGGTATGGCTTGGCTGCCAGGGCCGGTCCTCAGAATCTTCATCTCCACTCTCCACATCATAACTATCATTGTCATCAGAATCTTCAGACAAACCCTCCATTATCTCCTTAGTAATTTTCTCTGTATTCGTCTTTTCCATAGACTCATAAAACCCAGTAATAAAAAATCTGCAACCTTCTTCTCTTCATGCAGCTTCTTCTCCTCAGTTATCTTCTTCTCCTCAGTCATCCTCTTCTCCTCAGTCATTTTCTCAAATATGGAGCAAGCACGTCTTTAAACCGAAGCTCGAAAATCAGGCGAGAGCCGATTAAGCGAGAATTAAAAATTTGAGAAAATAACGCAAGCAGCAAAAATGGCGTATCAAATGCCGCCGCTGTGGCTTCCTATTTATACGCCTAGCGCTTTGCAACTTGATGGGCCCCGTTTGTCATTGACTTTCGCTATTCTAGCGAAGGGAAGGTGTTTTTTTCGGACCCTCAGCTTAAGGCCTTCGTTCACGTCACAGTCTGAATTTGTTGTCCTAACAAATTAATACTGCGAGGGGCTACTGTTGGGGGCCTTCATCTTCCGAAGGTCCTCAAAAACACAACTAACATGTTTTCCAAGTATAATACATTCACATGGACCTTTGGCCTTGGAATTGTTGGGGGCCTTCATCTTCCGAAGGTCCTCAAAAACATGATTAAAAATGTTTCCCAAGTGTAATATATGTACAGGAACCTTCGGACTCGGAATGAAGTTGTACACAATATGAAAAGCATGGTCGGGACGAAGGCTGAACCAGTTCTGAAGCTATACGCAAGGAAGCTTCGGCTCAGTAACAGAAAAAGGGACCGACTTGAAGAGGAAAAGGCTATCTAGTCTTCGATAGATTGTCCTTAAGTCAATAGTAAACGTGAAGGGCATGAATGTAATTTTACACAGGCTGTGCCTGTGCCTATAAATAGATGAACAGTACCCATGTACTGTTCTCGCTGACTTGTACTCATTCGTGCGTCACGCTTGGACTTTTACCTTCTGTCAAGCCAAAGGTACAAATGTAATTCAATATTGTTCATGTTCATTCTTGATGATATAATAAAGATATATTAACAATGTCATATAGTTATTCATGTTATTTCTCATGTTTCATATGCTTCTTCTTTCATTAATATATGCTAAAATGATGAAGGTACGTCCTTCATGACCTTCGTCTGAAGATCATTATATCCTAAGGGAGATAATGCTTCGAAGGACGAAGGACTTTAACCATTAACATTTTGTGTTGCCTTGTTCTTAACTCATAGCATTTGAGAACAAGTCCCCAACATTGGCGCCCACCTCCGGTGAACTCAATCGACCACCTTCGGCAAGCCGTGACCTTCATCATGCCACCGAAGAAAACTTCTTTAGGGCTAGGGGCTGCACTGCAACCACTGGACATCAACCAGGACACACTGCGCGAAGCTCAAACTCAAAAGAGGAAGGCTACAAGTCCAACACCCCAGGAGGAGGAGCTGGACCAGGAGATAAGGGATCTCGAAGCTATCCATCAGCAGGTCAAAAGGAAGAGAGAGAAGATGCTTCGTCTTTCCGATCTACAGAAGAAGATCGATGAAGCTGCTGAAGAAATACGTCATCTTACTCAAGATGACCAGGACCGAAGACCTCCACAAAGAGAGCTTCGTCAAGACAATTCCTACAATGATGATGATTGGTAAGACGATTTCCATCATGGAAATTTTGCTTTTGATGATGCTTCTCCTCTATCAGCAGAACTGCAGGCTACCCCATGGCCACCATTATACAAGCCACCTCAGCTCCCCATGTATGATGGGCACTCAGATCCGAAGCAGTTTCTGATGAGCTACGAAGCAACTATATCTTCATACGGGGGCTATACCGCAGTCATGGCAAAGTCCTTTGTCATGCCAGTCCGAAGTGTGGCCCAGACATGGTACTCTTCTCTCCGGCCAGGGACAATCACATCATGGCAGAAGCTTAAGGACATGCTGGTCACCAGTTTTCAAGGGTTTTAGACGAAGCCAGTCACTGCTCAGGCCTTGTTCCAGTGCACACAAGACCATGAGGAGTACCTTCAGGCGTATGTCCGAAGGTTCATACGTTTGAGAGCACAAGCGCCTATAGTGCCCAATGAAATCGTCATTGAGGCTATGATCAAAGGTCTTCGGCAAGGGCCTACGGCTCAATACTTCGCCAGGAAACCCCCCAGACTCTGGAGAAGCTGCATCAGAAAATGGATGAATACATCCGGGCTGACAATGACTTTTGCCAAAGAAGGGAGGAAGATTATAGGTTTTCTGAGATGACTATGGGCTTCAAAGGAAGAATCCACCCTTGGCATGTCAGATCAATCCACAGCTCCAGTCAAAATGATGACAAAGGAGGCCAGTTTCAGAGGCCACAACACAACTCACAGTCTTCAGGACAGCAGCAAAGCTCCTTCAGGCCACCAGCTCCAAAGGGCAGAGGCGGCAGGGGCTTCAGAGGTAGACATAGGGATCAGCCCAGAAAAATCTATTGCTTATTCTGTGGTGAAGACAAGGGCCACACGACAAGAACATGCCAGATTACCATTCAAAAGCAAAAAGAGATCACCGAAGCAGAAGCCCGGCAGAATCAGTCGAAGCAGGTCCTAGATACTGCTTCGTGCCACTCTCCCTACATACCAGAATATGTGGGCAACCAACCTGCAGCTTTTGTCGCTTCGGCAAGCCATTCACAAGCTTCCTGGCCTCAGCTCCCACCGCCACCACCATTACAACTATTGGGGGCCTTCGTCCTCCAAAGGTCCTCAAAAACATAATTTAACACTGTATTCCAAGTATAGCTTATGGACAGGTACCTTCGGATTACACGATGAGAAGGGCGCGATCGTGACGAAGGTTGCCGATACTTCGAAGCTATGCGCAAAGGAGCTTCGGCTCAATCACGGGAAAAGGAACCGACTTAAAAGGGAAAAGGCTATCCAGTCCTTATAGATATTTCTATAAGCCAATAATAAATGTAAAGGGAATGAATGTAATTTCTCACAGGCTACGTCCTGTGCCTATAAATAGATGAACAGTACCCCCGTACTGTTCACGCTGACTTGTATTCACTCGTGCGTCACGCTTGTACTTTTGCCTTCTGTCAAGCCAAAGGTACATATGTAATTCAATATTGTCTCTATTTTTCCATGTTAGTATAATAAGGATGAATTGATAATGTTATGTGATCGTTCATGTTGTCTCGTATATTTCATATACTTCTTCTTTTATTAGCATATGCTACGATGAAGAAGGTATGTCCTTCATGACCTTCGTCTGAAGATCATTATATCCTAAGGGAGATAATGCTTCGAAGGACGAAGGGCATGAACAATTAACATTCTATGTTGCCTTGTTCTTGATTCATAGCATTTGAGAACAAGTCCCCAACATTGGTGCCCACCTCCGGTGAACCCTTTTTCAACCACCTTCGGCAAGCACTGACCTTCGTCATGCCGCTAAGAAAGTTTCAGCGCCAGGGGCTGCCGCACTACAGCCACTGGACCCAAATTAGGAGACCCTCTCTCTCCGAGAGGCCCAAAGCCAGAAAAGAAAGGCCACCAGTCTAACACTTTAGGAGGAGGAGCTGGACCAATAAATCAGAAACATGGAGATAATCCATTAGCAAGTACAAAGAAAGAAGGAAAAGATGGCCCGACTGGCTGATCTTCAAAGACAGATCAACAAAGCCACTAAAAAAGTATGCCATCTTGCTCAAGGCGAACAAGATTGAAGGCCCCAACACAGGGAGCTTCATCAAGAGGGCTTATTTAACGAGGATGGATGGTATGATGATTTTAATCATGATACCTTTACCTTTGATGATGCTTCTCCCTTGGCAGCAGAACTGCAGACTATTCCATGGCCCCCATCATACAAGCCACCTCAACTCCCCATGTATGATGGGCATTCAGATTCAAAGCAGTTTCTGATGAGTTATGAAGCAACTATATCTTCATATGGAGGCAATGCAGCTGTCATGGCCAAGTCCTTCGTCAGGGCAGTTCGGAATGTGGCCCAAACATGGTATTCTTCTATTCGGCCTGGGACTATTACTTCATGGCAAAAGCTTAAGGATATGCTAGTGACAAGTTTCCAAGGCTTTCTGACAAAGCCAGTCACAGCTCAGGCCCTGTTTCAGTGCACGCAAGACCATGAGGAGTATCTCCAGGCATATGTCCGAAGGTTCTTGCGTTTGAGAGCACAAGCGCCTATAGTGCCCAATGAAATTGTCATTGAGGCCATGATTAAGGGGCTTCGTCCAAGACCTACTGCCCAGTATTTTGCTAGAAAGCCTCCACAGACTCTGGAGAAGCTGCTTCAAAAGATGGATGAGTACATCCGGGCTGACAATGATTTCCGCCAAAGAAGGGAGGAAGCTTACATGTTCTCTGAGATGACCAGGGGCTTCAGAGGAAGAATCCACCCGAGGCATGTCAGGCCAATTCACAACTCCACTCAGAGTGATGACAGAGGAATTCAGCTACAGAGGCCGCAGTATACTTCACAATCTTCGGGGCAGCAACAAAGCTCTTTCCGGCCGCCAGCTCCAAGAGGCAGAGGTGCCAGGGGCTTCAGAGGAAGATATGGGGATCAGCCAAGGAATATCTACTGCCTATTTTGTGGTGAAGACAAGAGCCATACTACAAGAATGTGCCAAATCACCATTCAAAAGCAGAAGGAGATCGCAGAAGCCGAAGCCCGGCAAAATCAACCGAAGCAGGTCCTGCACACTTCTTCGTGTCACTCACCCTACATACCAGAATATGTGGGTAATCATCCTACAGCTTCTGTTGCTTCGGCTAGTCAGCCACAGGCTTCTTGGCCACAACTTCCATCTCCGCCACCACTACAACCTGCCTATTCACGAGGACAGCAGCCAGAAGGGAGCCAATAGACCCATCAGCAGCGAGATTTTAGGGAGGAATCCCAAGCTCGCACAGTAAACAGTATTGTGCCAGAATCAAAACACAATATCCTACCTTTGAAGCATCTTTACATTCATTGTCATTTTCTTTTTAATAAGGAACAATCAATGTAAACCTAGTTTTCTTGTCATTTTTCATTTCTTGTAATAGCTTCGTTCTTGTCATAGTGAAATATATCTTTTCCATAGACTCACGAAGCTCAAAAATTGCTGAAGCTCAAAAGTCGTTCCTAAGGGAATGCAGAGCTAAAATTCGCAGCGTAAGTTTGCCGAAGCTACAAAAAGTCGTTCCTAAGGGAGCGTAGTGTAAGTTTTCTGCTCAAAAGTTGTTCCAAAGGGAATGCAGAGCCAAATACCGCCGAAATATAAGGCGAAGCGCAAAAAGTCAACGTGAATACCGCCGAAATAGAAGGCGAAGAAGTTCAAAAGACGTTCCTAAGGGGATGCAGAACTTACACCGAAAAATAAGCGGTGAAGCTGAAAAATAAACGGCAAAGAGATTTTGATCGTTCCTAAGGGGACGCAGAGCTTGTGTTTCAGCATGGGTATGTGTCTTCGGCATTAGCATCATTCTTTGCATCATATCATCGCATCATATCGCATAGAATCGCATCATACATCATATCACACCAATGACATGAATTGGAAACGAAGCTGCTCTTCGGAGAATGATTTACAAAAATGAAAAGGTGCTAAGGCATAAAGTAAGCTGAGAATTACAGCTTCATCAGTTCTGTTGTGGAAGAAGGGATCTATTGTTTATGAAGCATTCATGTTTTTACGAACTGTGGATGTTCTTGCAAGGCATAAAAACTCTTCTTTATGAAGCATGAAAAGAAGGGAAGGTGTTTTTTGCCAAAGGCTCAAAAACGGTATGTACATAAAGTTTCATGCATCGCAAAGAATTGAATTACAAACAACTTACATATTAGATTCAAAATTATAAACATCAAATATTACAGACTTAGTTCAGCAAATGTTACATTAATATCCTAGAAATGTTTTTACAATAACTACTATTCTTCCTTCAGAACTTTTTCTGCAGCTTCGTTAAGCAGTTTGGTAACAACTTCGTCGATAATAGCTTCGACCATATTAATGATTTCTATCGCTTTCTTTGTCTTCGGATCGGCCAGGGGGTCGAACGGCTCTGGTGGAGGAGGTAGCTCAGCTACGATAGAAAAAATCAATCAGTTTGAAGCCACGAAAACAAACGGCGAAGATGCAAGCCATTAAACAATACCTATCCATCTCTCAAGTTCTGCAGCTTTCTCAGCTTTCTTTGCTGCTTCTCGAGAGTCGTGAATATCTTTTTTGCTCTTCTTCATTATTTCATGGGCCATTTCTCGACCACCATTTTCCCAAATATCAGTGAAAAATTTGCCGCCCAATAAACTTGCTTCGGCCGAGGGATCCTTCGTGTCTTCCACGGAGAAGGCAGCTTCGGCCTGAGCTAGGGTTTTAACATGATTGCAACCCGCCTTCTCCAAGATAGCTAAAACTCCTCTCGCACCAGAAAACGCACAAACATCCCCACGATCACTCAGGATTTCCTCAAAAGCTTCGGCTTCTCCACTGATCCATTCGATAACACCCTCGGGATCGCCTCATATGAAGTTGTCTTCGTTTGAATAAGCGCCCATATTGGTGAAGCTGGTCTTAATTTTCTTCACACACTCCACAGATTTTTCAAAACATCTTTCCTTGGATGCGCGAAGTTCTGCAACTGTTTTTTCTAAATAATTTTTCCAATATTCGCTGGCATCTCGATCAGCTTCAGCGACATCACATTTTACTTTGACCTCAGCCAGTTGTTTCCGAAGGTCTTCGATTTCATTCTTCTGGGCCTCAGCTTGACTTTTGGAGCTAGCTTCGTCTTCTTTTATTTTGTTCACCAATGAAATTAATATCTTGTCTTTCTCATGACCTTCGTTCCTTAGTTCAATCACTTCTAAACGAAGGTTGTTCAGAGCTATTATATACCCTTCATCTTCAATATTTTTCTGTGCTCTAAGGGCATTGTTAAGGATTAGGCCCTACAAGAGAAGATCAAGATCAAATATAAGCAAAAGAAACAATTCGTTTTCATATACAAAGTTAACTTTTATACCTTTATGCTATTATATGCCAAACTGTTAGCTAATTCATCCTTTGACAGTACTGAGAGGCCATCCTCTGATGTTGGGAATACGAAGCTTCTACCCATCTCCCGGCAAACAGATATCTCTTTGCTATCCGGGAGATAGTACAAAAAATCTTCCTCTCCGCTGCCATTGAACACTAATGCCCCCTTCGGATATTTCAGCTTTTGGGCATAGTGTTGAGCTTCTCGTTCCTCTTCTTTAGAGAGTCTTTTTCCCGAAGCATGTCAGATGATATATTCAATACTTTCTTTTAGAGCTTCGGGACCAGGAGTGGCAACTTTTTCAGGCAAAGTCTGTTCTATAGCCTCTTCCTCTGCTGCCTTCTCTTCAATTTATGAAGGTTTTTTCTCAGCAGGCTCTGAAGGCCCAGCTTCGGCACTAGCCTGGCTTACTGTAGCTCCAATTTCATTCGGTTTTGTTCCAGCTTCGGTTTTCATTTTCGAAGCCTCGACGATTTTCCCTGAAGGAGTAGAGCTTAAAGCCTTTACTGTTTCTAACACATCTAGTACATTTGCCATCCTTCTTCTTTTGGGAGTTGCCGCAAGACTTTTTTGTGCCTTCAGCACTGTTACTTCTGCCGAAGGGCTTAAAATTTCTAACATTTTTGTTCCTTCGATTATTGGCTCTTCAGCCTTAACTTTATCAGTCTTTGATTCAGCTTGCTCGGCTGAGAGTACCTTCGGCATTATGGCAGGATCTTCAGCCTTCTGCGTAGGAGAAATGGTCTCCTTTGGTTTAGTAGCTGAAGAAGTCTCTCCGCCAAACTCAGGCACCGCGGCCGGTTCAATATAACGCGGCCGGTGGGTAAGGACTTTCAACTTTTTGCTCTTCGGCGCGGGCTCATCTAGAGTGGCCGAAGCAGTAGTCCTGGCCGAAGCAGCAGTCTCTTCTTTCCCCGTCCCCGCAGTGGGTAGCAGTAGTCGGGGTAAACAAAACCAATGGCATCAAAAACTCTGTTCAATCTCTTTTTTCCCTGGCCACCAAAGGATGTGGACAATGCATTATCTTCTGCTTTAGAATACGGCCCAAGCAGTTCATCACTTGTAGCTTCGATACATTTCAGCCAGTCATCATTCGGTTCATCAAATTTATCTCCATATCTGAAGGTGTATTTCAGTCGAACCAGCTCACCTTCGCCAGACTTGGTGACAGTCTCCTTCGGCATTTCCCAGTTCTCTACAAGTGGCCATACTCTGAAGGCTATATGCTCCTGGATTAAATCTCTTGTACCAACAAAAAAGCAGACAGTACCAAAAGCTTTTTGGCATGCTTCGGCGGCCTCGTCAATCTCAACCTTTGGCCTTCGAAGGCCGAAGCGGGACCAAATGGGGCGCATAATAACTTCTTTAATATCTTCTCTTGCCTTCAAGTCATTCTTCATGTAAAACCATTCCTCCATCCAGGCTCCAGGCCACCTTTTTCGGTATATTGGCACCGGATAACTTGCGTTGGGGCGGGCAGTAAATCCATAACAGCCAAAGTTATTGTGATATTGTTCCTTGCCCATGGTCTTCGTCTCATATGCAAGTTCATGCATACTGCAGAAACATTTCACAGCCTAGACAAAAATTCCCATTCTAATAATAGCTTCGGGGGTTATCTGATGAAGGAAGATCTGATAAATTTTCAACACTTCGACCACAAACCTGCTCAGTGGAAACCGAAGCCCAGCTTTGAAGAAGCTTCGGTAAATCACAACTTCGTCTTCCTCAGGGGTAGGGACATTGTTGTCTCCGCCAGTTCTCACAATAGACATATCCCGAAAGTATCTTCCTCTCATGCTCTCAAGGTGATTTTATTTGATGGTCGATTTTCCGAAAATCGAATGACTTGGCCTCCAGGGCCGGTCCTCAGAATCTTCACCCCCACTTTCAGCATCATTACTATCACTATCACCAGTATCTTCAAACAGGCCCTCCAATATCTCTCTTGTAATCTTCTTTGTATTTGATTTTGCCATTGATTCTAAAAACCCAGCTATATAAGGATTCACAACCTTCTTCTGCTCAAAGAGCTTCTCCTCTTCGGTTAGCTCCATCTCAGCAGCAACTTTCTTGTCTTGAGACATCTTTTCTTTGGAAATGACGAAAATGTGTCCTTCAAACCGAAGCTTAGAAAGCTTGAGAAACTAAGCAAGCGTTGGCGAGCAAGAGCTATAAAATTGAGCAAACAAAGCAAGTGGCACAAATAGCGTACGAAATGTAGTCAGGGTGAGTTCTTATTTATACGCTCGGTGCACTCCAAAATGGAGGGTCCCGTCTGTCATTGACTGTTGCTATTCTAGCTAAGGGAAGGTGTTTTTTCGGACCTTCGGCTTAAGGCCTTCGTCCATGTCGCAGTCTGAATTCGTTATCTTAAACAAATTAATACTGCGAGGGGCTACTGTTGGGGGCCTTCGTCCTCCGAGGGTCCTCAAAAACGTAATTTAACATTGTCTTCCAAATATGGCTTATGGACAGGTACCTTCGGATTACACGATGAGAAGGGCGCTATCGTGACGAAGGTTGCCGATACTTCGAAGCTATGCGCAAAGGAGCTTCGGCTCAATCACGGGAAAAGGAACCGACTTAAAAGGGAAAAGGCTATCCAGTCCTTATAGATTTTTCTATAAGCCAATAATAAATGTAAAGGGCATGAATGTAATTTCTCACAAGCTGCGTCCTGTGCCTATAAATAGATGAACAGTACCCACGTACTGTTCACGCTGACTTGTATTCACTCGTGCGTCACACTTGTACTTTTGCCTTCTGTCAAGCCAAAGGTACATATGTAATTCAATATTGTCTCTATTTTTCCATGTTAATATAATAAGGATGAATTGATAATGTTATGTGATCGATCATGTTGTCTCGTATATTTTATATACTTCTTCTTTTATTAGCATATGCTACGATGAAGAAGGTATGTCCTTCATGACCTTCGTCTGAAGATCATTATATCCTAAGGGAGATAATGCTTCGAAGGACGAAGGGCATTAACAATTAACATTCTATGTTGCCTTGTTCTTGATTCATAGCATTTGAGAACAAGTCCCCAACAACAACCTACTTACACCCGAAGCCAGCAGCCAGAAGGGCGCCAGCACCCCCAACAACAACGTGACTTCAAGGAGGAGTCCGAAGCTCGTACAGTCAACAACACTGTACCAGAATCGAAGCACATATACTGAGCAATATCCTAATTTTGAAATACTTTTATTTTCTATGCCATTTTGCTTTTTGTATAAGGAACAAGTAATGAAAACTTAGTTTTAATTTCTTGTAATAATTCTACCTATACCAGAATGAAATATATCTTCTTCACAGATTTACGAAGCTCAAAAGTCGTTCCTAAAGGAATGCTGAGTCAACATAAACGAAGCTACCAAAGTCGTTCCTAAGAGAGCGCAGCGTAAGTTTTTTGCTCAAAAGTTGGTCCTAAGGGAATGCAGAGCCAAAATTGACGAAGTTACAAAAAGTCGTTCCTAAGGGAGCGCAATGTAAGTTTTCTGCTCAAAAGTCGTTCCAAAGGGAATGCAGAGCCAAATACCACCGAAATATAAGGCGAAGAAGTTCAAAAGTCGTTCCTAAGGGGATGCAGAACTTATACCGCCGAAATAGAAGGCGAAGAAGTTCAAAAGACGTTTCTAAGGGGATGCAGAACTTATATCACCGAAATAGAAGGTGAAGAATCTCAAAATACGTTCCTAAGGGGATGCAGAGCTTGTGTATTCCAGTGTGGGCGTGTGGGTGTGTGTCTTCGGCATCCTCATCATTTTGCATCATATCATCACATCATTTTGCATAACATGACATCATACATCATATTGCATTAATGACACAAGAATTGAATACGAAGCCAATCTTCGGCAAATGCTTCGTCTAAATGAGAATGTGCTAAGGCACGAAGTAAGCTTCGGGAAATACAGTTTTATCAGGCTTGTCATAAGAAAGGGATCTCTTTCTTTACGAAGCATGAAAAGAAGGGAAGATGTTTTTTCGCCGAAGGCTCAAAAACGGTATGTGTGTAAATTCCATGCATCGCAAAGAAATAAATTACAATAATTTACATATTCGATTCAAAGTTACATACATCAAATGTCACATAGTTTTGTTACAATAGAAACCCAATGTTCATTCCATTGTCCCATACATCAAGCATTTCAAAATATTATTACAATGAAATCTATTCTTCTCTAAGGACTTTTTTCGCAACTTCGTTCAAAAGTTTATCGAAGACTTTGTCAATAATGGAGTCTGCCATGCTTATAATGTCCAGTGCTTCCTTCATTTCTGGATCCGCTAGGGGATCGTACGGTTCCGGCGGCGAGGATAATTTAGCTGAAGTAGGTAAAATTGATTAGTTCGAAGCCACAAAGCAAGTACCGAAGCTAAAAAACCAAAAAATAATACCTATACGCCTTTCGCGTTCTGCAGCCTCTTTAGCTCGTTTTGCTTCTACTCGGGCATCGTGGGTGTCTTTTTCACTCTTTTTTATAATCTCATGGGCCAGCTCTCGACCACCATTCACCCAGACATCATTATAAAATTTCCTGCCCATTAAAGTTGCTTCAGCTGAAGGATCCTTCGTATCGTCTATGGAGAAGGCAGCTTCAGCCTGGGCTTTATCTTTAACATGATCATATCCGGCCTTCTCCAGAATAGCCGAGATTCCCCGCGCACCGAAAAACGCTCAAACATCCCTGCGATCACTCAAAATTTCCTTGAAGGCTTCGGCTTCTCCACTTATCCATTCTACAACGCCTTCGGGGTCGCCTCGTATGAAGTTTTCTTTAGCAGAGTAAGCTCCCACTTTGGCGAAGCTAGTTTTTAATTTTTTCACGCAATCCAAGGATTTCTCAAAGCACCTTTCCTTGGAGTCGAGAAGTTCTTCAACATTTTTCTCTAGTTTATTTTTCCAATATTCACTGATTTCTTGATTAGCCTATGCGAGCGCATAATTCTCTTTAGCTTCGGCCAGTTGTCTCCGAAGGTCTTCAATTTCGGTTTTCTGGGCTTCGACCTAAGCCTTGTAATTAGCCTCGTCTTCCTTTACTTTGTTCACCAATGAAATCAAAATTTTGTCTTTCTCTAGACCTTCGTTTCTTAGTTCAATCACCTTAGACTGAAGGTTGTTAAGAGCCATTGTACAGCCTTCGTCTTCGGCGCTCTTCTGAGCCCTCAAGGCATTACTAAGAATTAATCCCTGCAAAGAAGAAAGAGTTGAGCATGGCAATAAAATACTTCATTTTCTAGCTTCAAAATTAACCTCTATATCTTTATACTGTTGTACACGAGGCTATCAGCAAGATCATCCTTCGACAAGACCGAAAGGCCTTCTTCAAGCTTACGAAATCCCATACTCTTAGCTATCTCCTGGCACACGGACATTTCTTTGCTATCCGGGAGACAGTACAGGAAATCATCTTCGTTGGTACCATTGAACACTAAGGCCCCCTTTGGATATTTCAGTCTTTGGGCATAGTGTTTGGCCTCAAAGATTTCTTCTTCAGATAATTTTTTCCTCGAAGCATGTCGAACAATATAATCAATATCTTCAGCTAAGGCTTTAGGGACAGGAGATTATGCTTTTTCTACCATATCTTGCTCTGTCATTTTGCCGGTATCTGAAATTTGCTGACCCACCTTATCTTCAGGCTCGGTGGCCTTCGTCTCAGTAGGCGCTGAAGGCCCAGCTTTGGCTTCGACTTGGATTTTGGCAGCTTCGGCAGTTTTCTTGGTAGGAGCAGGAGTTAAGGCCTTCGTGGTCTCTATAATAGTGTATAGCATGCTGGCCATCCTCCTCTTGGGAGTTGCAGCAGGAGCTTTTTGCATCTTCGGCAAATCTGCCTCTGCCGATGGGCTCAGGATTTCTGGCACTTTTATCACTTTTTCCACCTTTGGCTCTTTGGCCTTATCATCTTTAGCTTCGGCTGGCCCGACTGTAGGCATCTTCGGCACTATAGTCGGCTCTTCAGCGCTTTGCACAATCGAAGCAGTTTGTCTTGCTTCGGCAGCTGAAGAGGTCCCTTCGCCAAATTTAGGTACTATGGCTGGTTCAACATAACGCGGCCGGTCGGTCAGATGCTTCACCTTTTTGCTCTTCGGCTCAGTTGGGGTGGCCGAAGCAGCAGTCTTTCTCTTTTTCCCTTGCCCTCGTAGCAGGTAGTGGTAATCAGGGTATACAAAGCCAATCGCATCAAATACCCTATTCAATCTTTTCTTGCCCCGACCCTGAAAGCTGCGGACAAAGCATTCTCTTCGGCCTTGGAGTATGCCCCTAGTAGCTCATCATTGGTGGCTTCAATACACTTCAGCCAGTCATCGTCTGGCTCATCAAACTTCTCCCTAAATCTGAAGGTATACTTCAATCGGACGAGACCACCCTCACTGGAATCGGCGGTGGTCTCCTTCGGCATATCCTAGCTCTCCACAAGTGGCCATACCCTGAAGGCTATATGCTCTTGAATCAAATCCCTCATGCCAATAAAGGCACACACAGTGCTAAAGGCCTTCTGACATGCTTCAACATTGCCATCAATTTCCACCTTCGGCCTTCGAAGGCCGAAGCGAGACCAGATGGGGGCTGAATGATTTCTTTGATGTCTTCCCTTGCCTTTAAATCATTTTTAATGTAAAACCACTCCTCCATCTAGGCCCCGGGCCATCTTTTCCGGAATGTTGGCACCGGGTGGCTTGCATTAGAACGGGCAATAAACCCGTAACAACCGAAGTTGTTGTGGTATTGTTCTTTGCCAATAGCCTTTGTCTCATATAAAAGCGCGTGCATGCTGCAGAAGCACTTTGCGCTCAGCTCTAGCCCCTGGCTCCTTACAGCCCAGACAAATATCCCCATCCTGATTATAGCTTTAGGGGTAATCTGATGAAGAAAGATTTGGAATATCTTTAATACTTCGACCACAAATTTACTCAGCGGGAACCGAAGGCCTGCCTTCAAGAAGCTTCGGTAAATAACAACTTCATTTTCCTCCAGAGTAGGGGCAGTGCTATCTCCTCCATCTCTGACAATAGACATGTCGCAAAAATACCTCACCCTCATGGCGTCAATATGACTCTGTTTGATAGTTGACTTTCCGAAGATAGTATGGCTTGGGCGCCACGGTCGATCCTCAGAGTCTTCATCCCCACTTTCCACATCATAACTATCACTGCCATCAGAATCTTTGGATAAACCCTCCATGATCTCCTTAGTAATTTTCTCTTTATTTGTTTTTGCCATGGACTCATAAAATCCCGCAATGAAAGGATCTGCAACTTTTTCTCTTCATACAGCTTCGTATCCTTGGTTGTTTTCTTCTCTTCAGTCATCTTCTTCTCTCCACTCATCTTCTTCTTTTCAAATTTGGAGCAAACATGTCTTTAAACCGAAGCTCTAAGAACTCGAAAATCAAGCAAGAGCTAATGAGCAAGAGCTAAAAGTTTGAGAAAATAACGCAAATGGCAGAAATGGCATATCAAATGTTGCCGCTATGGTTCATATTTATACGCCCAGTGCTTTGCAACTTGGTGGACCTCGTATGTCATTGACTGTTGCTATTCTAGCAAAGGGAAGGTGTTTTTTCGGACCTTCGGCTTAAGGCCTTCGTTCACGTCGCAGTCTGAATTCGTTGTTATAACAAATTAATACTGCGAGGGGCTACTGTTGGGGCCTTCATCTTCAAAACCTTCATTTTCTTGCCCTTCGGCACAGCGGTGGCAGCCGAAGCGGTAGTTTTCCTCTTTTTTCCTTTTTTCAAGGGGTAGCTATAGTCAGGATATATGAAGCCAATTGCGTCAAAAACCCTGTTTAATCTTTTCTTGCCTCGACCCCCGAAGGCTCTAGACAAGGCATCATCTTCGGCCTTCGAATATGTCCCAAGCAGCTCGTCGCTGGTAGCTTCAATGCATTTCAACCAGTCATCGTTTGGTTCGTCAAACTTCTCTCTGAATCTGAAGGTATATTTCAATCGAACTAGGCCACCTTCACTGGATTCAGCATTAGGTTCCTTTGGCATTTCCCAGCTATCCACAAGTGGCCACACCCTATAGGCTATATGCTCTTGGATTATATCTCTTGTGCCAATGAAGGCACAAACATTGCTAAAGGCCTTCTGGCATGCTTCGATGTCACCTTCAATAGCCACCTTCGGCCTTCGAAGGCCGAAGCGAGACCAGATGGGACGCTGGATGATTTCCTTGATATCTTTCCTTTCAATCAGATCATTTTTAACATAAAACCACTCCTCCATCTAGGCCCCAAGCCATCTTTTCCGGTATGTTGGCATCGGGTAGCTTGCATTAGAGCGGGTAATGAATCAGTAACAACCGAAGTTGTTGTGGTATTGTTCTTTGTCGATAGCCTTCGTCTCGTATAATAGCTCGTGCATATTGCAGAAGCACTTTACGCTCGGCTCCAGCCCCTGGCTTCTTACAGCCCATACAAACATCCCCATCCTAATTATAGCTTCAGGGGTGATCTGATGAAGAAAGATCTGGAATATCTTTAACACTTCAACCACAAATTTGCTTAACGGGAACCAAAGGCCTGCCTTCAAGAAGCTTCGGTAAATAACAACTTCATTTTCCTTAGGAGTAGGGGCAGTGTTGTCTCCTCCAATCCTCACAATAGACATGTCGCGAAAATATCTCCCTCTCATGCTGTCAACATGACTTTGTTTGATGGTCGATTTTCCGAAGATGGTATGGCTTGGCCGCTAGGGCCGGTCCTCAGAATCTTCATCTCCACTCTCCACATCATAACTATCACTGTCATCAGAATCTTCAGACAAACCCTCCATTATCTCCTTAGTAATTTTCTTTGTATTCGTCTTTGCCATAGAATCATAAAACCCAGCAATAAAAGGATCTGCAACCTTCTTCTCTTCATGCAGCTTCTTCTCCTCAGTTATCTTCTTCTCCTCAGTCATTTTCTCAGATATGGAGCAAGCAAATCTTTAAACCGAAGCTCGAAAATCAGGCGAGAGCTGATTAAGCGAGAATTAAAAATTTGAGAAAATAACGCAAGCAGCAGAAATGGCGTATCAAATGTCGTCGCTGTGGCTTCCTATTTATACGCCTAGCACTTTGCAACTTGGTGGGCCCCGTTTGTCATTGACTTTCGCTATTCTAGCGAAGGGAAGGTGTTTTTTCGAACCTTCAGCTTAAGGCCTTCGTTCACGTCACAGTCTGAATTCGTTGTCATAACAAATTAATACTGCGAGGGGCTACTGTTGGGGGCCTTCATCTTCCGAAGGTCCTCAAAAACACAACTAACATGTTTTCCAAGTATAATACATTCACAGGGACCTTCGGCCTCGAAATTGTTGGGGGCCTTTGTCTTCCGAAGGTCCTCAAAAACATGATTAACAATGTTTCCCAAGTGTAATATATGTACAGGAACCTTCAGACTCGGAATGAAGCTATACACAATATGAAAAGCATGGTCGGGACGAAGGCTAAACCAGTTCTGAAGCTACGCGCAAGGAAGCTTCGGCTCAGTAACAGAAAAAGGGACCGACTTGAAGAGGAAAAGGCTATCTAGTCCTCGATAGATTGTCCTTAAGTCAATAGTAAACGTGAAGGGCATGAATGTAATTTTACATAGGATGTGCCCTGTGCCTATAAATAGATGAACAGTACCCATGTACTGTTCTCGCTGAATTGTACTCATTCGTGCGTCACGCTTGGACTTTTACCTTCTGTCAAGCCGAAGGTACAAATGTAATTCAATATTGTTCATGTTCATTCTTGATGATATAATAAAGATATATTAACAATGTCATATAGTTATTCATGTTATTTCTCATGTTTCATATGCTTCTTCTTTCATTAATATATGCTGCGATGATGAAGGTACGTCCTTCATGACCTTCGTTTGAAGATCATTATATCCTAAGGGAGATAATGCTTCGAAGGACGAAGGACTTTAACCATTAACATTTTGTGTTGCCTTGTTCTTAACTCATAGCATTTGAGAACAAGTCCCCAACAGGAATAAAGCTATACACGATATGAAAAGCGTGGTTTGGGAGAAGGGTGAACCTGTTCCGAAGCTACGCGTGAAGAAGCTTCGGCTTAGCGGTGGAAAATGAAACCGACTTAAAGAGGAAAAGGCTATCTAGTCCTCGATAGAGTGTCCTTAAGTCAATAGCAAATATAAAGGGCATGGATGTAATTTTACACAGGTTGCGTCCTATGCATATAAATAGATGAACAGTAACACTGTACTGTTCACGCTGACTTGTATTCGCTTGCACGTAACTCTTGGATTATCACCTTCTATCAAGCCAAAGGTATAAATGTAATTCAATATTGTTCATGTTTATTCATGATTGTATAATAGAAATATCCAAATGATATCATATGATTACTCATGTTCTTTATATGTGTCATATGATCCCACTTTCTGATAAATATATCGAGATGATGAAGGTATGTCCTTCATGACCTTCGTCTGAAGATCATTATATCCTTAGGGAGATAATGCTTCGGAAGACGAAGATCTTTAACCATTAACATTTGTGTTGCCTTGTTCTTAATTTATAGTATTTAAGAACAAGTCCCCAACAATTATGATCTCTGGTATTTCCTCTTGGAGGGAGTACATTTGGGTAATAACTGGGTTTATTACTAAAATTTGGCTCTACTATTAGTAATAAATACCTAACCAACTAAAAGCAACTGCTCAACCTCAACTCCACATACAGCTAGTCCACTTTAGCCAAATGGGACATTTGCTGAGTATGTTGATGTGTACTCACCCTTGCTTTAAAAACCACCCCACCCCAGGTTGTCCCCACTGTATTCAGTGCTCAGGAGGAGATGCAGGCAACATGGAGGACTTTGAGGAGTTCCAGGACTAGGACGAGTTCTAGTTATCTTAGTGGCAAACCCCCAGTCATCTGTATATGAAGGCCTTATGTGCTACGTTTCGTATTCCGCACTTTGATGATATTAATGACAATGTTATGTTATAGACTCTGTGGATGTCTTGGACATCTTGATATAATAAAAGTACCTTTCCGCTATTTATTTTGAGCAATGTGTGATGATGTCCAATTATGTAATCGTTGTGTACGTGAGTTTCTGATCCAGGCAAGTACATGGTTCACATTCGGTTTGCCTTGCAAAACTGGGTGTGACATGTTGCCTTGCCACGGTGAGCTTCTCCTGAGCTCTATGCACCAGGAACCTGAAAGTCGCCTAGAGAGGGGTGAATAGGCAAATCTGAAATTTATAAACTTGAAGCACAACTACAAGCCGGGGTTAGCGTTTGAAATAAAGTCGAGTCCGAAAGAGAGGGCGAAAACAAATCAACCAAAGAAATAGAGCGGATGACACAGTGATTTGTTTTACCGAGGTTCAGTTCGTGCAAACCTACTCCCCGTTGAGGTGGTCACAAAGACCGGGTCTATTTCAACCCTTTCCCTCTCTCAAACGGTCACTTAGACCGAGTGAGCTTTCTCCTTAATCAAATGGGTCACTTAGACCTCACAAGGATCACCACACACTTGGTGTCTCTTGCTTTGATTACAAGTCACTTAAGAATAAGAATGGGAATAGAAGAAAGCATGATTGCAAAAGCCAAGCAACAAGAGCGACAAATACCACACGGATCACTCTCTCTCTTAAGTCGCTAAACACTAATGATCACTTGTCTCAATTGTGGAATTCGGAGAGATTGAAGCTTTGATTGTGTCTTTGAATGGATTGCTAGCTCTTGTATTGAATGTAGAGGATTGGAATGCTTGGGTCAAGTGAATGGAGGTGGTTGGGGTTGTATTTATAGCCACCAACCACTTCCTAATCGTTGCTCCAATTCTGCCAACCGCAGACGGTCCGCGCCCCTGGTCCGGACGGTCCGCCCCTACACATCAACGACTGAAAATGCAACGATCAGCAGTAACGGCTATATCAACGGCTATTTTGCATTTAATGCGTCGTTAGATGTCAGTTAAAGGCAGTCACGGACGGTCCGGTCATGGACCCCGGACGGTCCGCGACGATGATATAATTCATTTTACCGAACCCGTCACCTTCGGGTTTTTTGGTTTTTCAACGACCGGACGGTCCGCGCCTGAGGCCGGATGGTCCGCGCGTGGTCTCGGATGGTGCTTGCTTTTCCTCCGGACGGTCCATAGTGTAGACTTGAATTTTTGCATTGGTTCTGTCCGAGGATCATCCTGGTGTTGCGGACGGTCCACCACGAAGGCTCGGACGGTCCGTGCTTAGTCCGTTTTTCCAAAAAGCTTCTCCTGTCCGGAATAATCTACGGTATTCCAGACAGTTGACTTAGAATAGTTATAGATGAACTTATGCACCTGTGAAATGATCAACTAGGCAAACTGGTTAGTCCACAAGGTTTGTGATGGTCGTCAAACACCAAAATCTATTATAGGAAATGTTGAGATTATTTCCCTTTCAATCTCCCCCTTTTTGGTGATTGATGCCAACACAAACCAAAGCAAATACAAAGTGTAGAAATGTAACTAGTTTGCATTTTGACATATGTGCATAAGTTATTTTGAAATGAAAGCATTTCTAAGCAGATAAGTTTGATACGATAATTTTAACATTTTGGACCACATTTGCACCACTTGTTTTGTTTTTGCTAGTTCTTTTGGAAATTCTTTTCAAAGTCTTTTTTCAAATAGTCAAAGGTATATAAATAAGATTTCAAGAAGCATTTTCAAGAGTTGAAATTTTCTCCCCCTGTTTCAAATGCTTTTCCTTTGACTAAAACAAAACTCCCCCTAAATGAAATTCTCCTCTTAGTGTTCAAGAGGGTTTTTACCATTTGAAAGAAGACCAAATATTTTAGATACTAATTTTTGAAAAAAAACTCCTCCTTAAAATATAGATACCAAATGAGATGGAATTTCTTAGAGGAATACTAATTTGAAAGATACCAATTGAAAACATTAAAACCTTAATCTCAAAAATTTTTGAAATTGACATGGTGGTGCGGTCCTTTTGCTTTGGGCTAATACTCTCCCCCTTTGGCATTAATTGCCAAAAATGGAGTCTTTAGAGCCCTTTTTACTTTCTCCCGAAAGGTACAAATGAATATGAGTGAAGATTATACCAAAGCGGAGAGCGATGAGGAGTGACGGCGAAGGGTAAATGATACCGGTAGAGTGGAGTGGAAGCCTTGGCTTCGCCGATGACTCCATTTCCCTTTCAATATATGACTTAGCATGAAATACACTTGAAGAACACATTAGTCATAGCAAATGAAAGAGATATGATCAAAGGTATATAATTGAGCTATGTGTGCAAAGTATCAATCAAAATTTCTAGAATCAAGAATGTTTAGCTCATTCCTAAATTTGGTAAAGGTTTTCTCATCTAGTGGTTTGGTAAAGATATCGGCTAATTGTTCTTTGGCGCTAACATAAGCAATCTCGATATCCCCCCTTTGTTGGTGATCCCTCAAAAAGTGATACCGAATGGATATGTGCTTAGTGCGGCTGTGCTCAATGGGATTATCCGCCATGCGGATTGCACTCTCATTATCATATAGGAGATGGACTTTGGTTAATTTGTAACCATAATCCCTAAGGGTTTGCCTCATCCAAAGCAATTGCGCTCAACAATGGCCTGCGGCAATGTACTCGGCTTCGGCGGTAGAAAGAGCTACTGAATTTTGTTCCCAAGAACTGACAAGTCCCTAATGTGCTCTTTCTATCAATTTTACACCCTGCCCAATCAGCATCTGAATAACCTATTAAATCAAAGGTGGATCCCTTGGGGTACCAAAGACCAAACTTAGGTGTATGAACCAAATATCTCAAGATTCTTTTCACGACCCTAAGGTGAACTTCCTTAGGATCAGCTTGGAATCTTGCACACATGCATACGGAAAGCATAATATCCGGTCGAGATGCACATAAATAGAGTAAAGATCCTATCATCGACCGGTATACCTTTTGATCTATGGATTTACCTCCCGTGTTGAGGTCAAGATGCCCATTGGTTCCCATGGGTGTCTTGATGGGCTTGGCATCCTTCATTCCAAACTTGGTAAGTATATCTTGAGTGTACTTAGTTTGGCTGATGAAGGTGCCCTCTTGGAGTTGCTTTACTTGAAATCCGAGGAAATACTTTAACTCCCCCATCATAGACATCTCGAATTTTTGAATCATGATCCTACTAAACTCTTCACAAGTAGATTTGTTAGTAGACCCAAATATGATATCATCAACATAAATTTGGCATACAAACAAATCATTTGCAATAGTTTTAGTAAAGAGAGTAGGATCGGCTTTGCCGACTTTGAAGCCATTAGTGATAAGGAAATCTCTTAGGCATTCATACCATGCTCTTGGGGCTTGCTTGAGCCCATAAAGCGCCTTTGAGAGTTTATACACATGGTTAGGGTACTCACTATCTTCAAAGCTGAGAGGTTGCTCAACATAGACCTCTTCCTTGATTGATCCATTGAGGAAGGCACTTTTCACGTTCATTTGGTAAAGCTTAAAGCTATGGTAAGTAGCATAGGCAAGTAATATACGAATTGACTCAAGCCTAGCTACGGGTGCATAGGTTTCACCGAAATCCAAACCTTCGACTTGTGAATATCCCTTGGCCACAAGTCAGGCTTTGTTCCTTGTCACCACACCATGCTCATCTTGTTTGTTGCGGAAGACCCACTTGGTTCCTACAACATTTTGATTAGGATGTGAAACAAGTTGTCATACCTCGTTCCTCGTGAAATTGTTGAGTTCCTCTTGCATCGCCAGCACCCAATCCATATCTCTTAATGCATCTTCCACCCTGTATGGCTCAATAGAAGACATAAAAGAGTAATGTTCACAAAAATGTGCGACACGAGATCGAGTGGTTACCCCCTTATGAATATCACCAAGGGTGGAGTTCACGGGGTGATCTCGTTGTATCGTTTGGTGGACTCTTGGGTGAGGCAGTCTTGGGCCCTGATCATCTTCCTTGTCTTGATCATTGGCATCTCCCCCTTGATCATTGTCCTCCTCTTGAGGTGGCTCATCCTCTTGATCTTCATTTTCATCATCTTGAGCTTGATCCTCATCTTGAGTTGGTGGAGATGCTTGCATGGAAGATGACGGTTGATCTTGTGCTTGTGTGGGCTCTTCGGATTCCTTAGGACACACATCCCCAATGGACATGTTCCTTAGCGCGACGCATGGAGCCTCTTCATCATCTAGCTCATCAAGGTCAACTTGCTCTACTTGAGAGCCATTAGTCTCATCAAACACAATGTCACAAGAAACTTCAACTAGTCCAGTGGACTTGTTAAAGACTCTATATGCCCTTGTGTTTGAGTCATAACCAAGTAAAAAGCCTTCTACAGCCTTAGGAACAAATTTAGATTTTCTACCTCTTTTAACAAGAATAAAACATTTGCTACCAAAGACTCTAAAATATGAAACATTGGGCTTTTTACCGGTTAGTAGTTCATATGATGTCTTCTTGAGGATTCGGTGAAGATAGAGTCGGTTGATGGTGTAGCAAGCGGTGTTGATTGCTTCCACCCAAAACCGGTCCGAAGTCTTGTACTCATCAAGCATGGTCCTCGCCATGTCAAGTAGAGTTCTATTCTTCCTCTCCACTACACCATTTTGTTGTAGTGTGTAGGGAGAAGAGAACTCATGCTTGATGCCCTCGTCCTCAAGAAAGCCTTCTATTTGAGAGTTCTTGAACTCCATCCCGTTGTCGCTTCTAATCTTTTTGATCCTTAAGCCGAACTCGTTTTGAGCCCGTCTCAAGAATCCCTTTAAGGTTTCTTGGGTTTGAGATTTATCCTGCAAAAAGAACACCCAAGTGAAGCGAGAATAATCATCCACAATTACAAGACAATACTTACTCCCGCCGATGCTTATATAAGCAATCGGGCCGAATAGATCCATGTGGAGTAGCTCAAGCGGCCTGTCGGTCGTCATGATGTTCTTGTGTGGATGATGGACACCAACTTGCTTTCCTGCCTGACATGCGCTACAAACCCTGTCTTTCTCAAAATGAACATTGGTTAGTCCCAAAATGTGCTCTCCCTTTAGAAGCTTGTGAAGATTCTTCATCCCAACATGGGCTAGTCGGCGATGCCAGAGCCAACCCATATTAGTCTTAGCAATTAAGCAAGTATTGGGTTCAGCTCTATTAAAGTCAACTAAGTATAGCTGACCCTCTAATACTCCCTTAAATGCTACTGAATCATCACTTCTTCTAAAGATAGTAACACCTATATCCGTAAAAAGACAATTGTAGCCCATTTTGAATAATTGAGAAACTGAAAGCAAGTTATAATCTAAGGAATCTACAAGAAAAACATTGGAAATAGAATGGTCAGGTGATATAGCAATTTTACCAAGTCCTTTGACCAAACCTTGATTTCCATCCCCGAATGTGATAGCTCTTTGGGGATCTTCGTTTTTCTCATAGGAGGAGAACATCCTTTTCTCCCCAGTCATGTGGTTTGTGCACCCGCTATCAATGATCCAACTTGAGCCCCTGGATGCATAAACCTACAAAAGAAGTTTAGGCCTTGTTCTTAGGTGCCAAATGGTCTTGGGTCCTTTGACATTAGAAACAAGAACCTTGGGTACCCAAACACAAGTCTTTGACCCCTTGTGTTTGCCCCCAACATATTTGGCAACTACTTTGCCTGATTTGTTAGTGAGCACATAAGAAGCATCAAAAGTCTTAAATGAAACATTAGGTTCATTTGATGCAATAGGAGATTTCCTTTTAGGCAATTTAACATGGGTTGATTGCCTAGAGCTAGAAGCCTCATTTTTATACATAAAAGCATGATGTGAAACATTATGAGGTTTCCTAGCATGAATTCTCCTAATTTTGTGCTCGGGATAACCAGCAGGATATAAAATATAGCCCTCGTTATCCTAAGCCATGGGAGCCTTACCCTTAACAAAAATTAGACACTCTTTTAGGGGTATTAAGCTTGACATTGTCTCCATGTTGGAAGCCAATGCCATCCTTAATCCTAGGGCGTCTCCCATTATAGAGCATACTTCTAACAAATTTAAATTTTTCATTTTCTAAGTCATGCTCATTAATTTTAGCACTAAGTTGAGCTATGTGATCATTTTGTTGTTTAATTTAAGCTAGGTGATCATGAATAGCATCAACATTAATGTCTCTACATCTAGTACAAATAGTAACATGCTGAATGGTGGATGTAGAGGGTTTGCAAACATTTAATTCATCAATCTTAGCATGTAAAATAGCATTCTCATTTCTAAGATTGGAAATAGAAACATTGCAAAGATTCAAATATTTAGCCTTAGATATCAATTTATCATTTTCAATCCTAAGGCTAGAAAGTGATTCATTCAACTTGTCAATTTTAGCAATCAAACTAGCATTATCATTTTTAAGTTTGATAAGAGAATCATCACAAACATTTAATTTCTCAACCTTAGCAATTAATTTGGCATTTTCAATTCTAAGGTTAGAGATAGTGTCATGGCAAGTGCTAAGCTCACTAGTTAATTTTTCACATTTTTCTAACTCCTTAGCATAGGCATTTTTCACCTTAACATGTTTTTTATTTTCCTTAATAAGAAAGTCCTCTTGGCTATCCAAGAGTTCATCCTTCTCATGAATAGCACCAATCAATTCATTTAATTTTTCTTTTTGTTGCATGTTTAGGTTGGCAAAAAGGGCAAGCAAATTATCTTCATCATCACTAGAGTTATCCTCATCACTAGATGTTGCATATTTAGTGGAGGCTCTAGATTTTACCTTCTTTTTGCCGTCCTTTGCCATGAGGCACTTGTGGCCAACGTTGGGGAAGAGAAGGCCCTTGTTGATGGCGATGTTGGCGGCGTCCTCGTCGGAGGAGGAGTCAGTGGAGCTCTCATCGGAGTCCCACTCTCGACACATGTGGGCATCGCTGCCCTTCTTCTTGTAGTACCACTTCTTCTCCTTCTTCTTTCCCCTCTTGTCGTCGCCCCTGTCACTATCACTTGATAATGGACATTTAGCAATAAAGTAACCGGGCTTACCACACTTGTAGCAAACCTTCTTGGAACGGGGTTTGTAGTCTCTCCCCTTCCTTTGCTTGAGGATTTGGCGAAAGCTTTTGATAATTAGCGCCATTTCCTCATTGTCGAGCTTGGAGGCGTCGATGGGGAGCCTACTTGATGTAGACTCTTCTTTCTTCTCCTCCGTCGCTTTGAATGCGACGGGTTGCACCTCGGGTGTGGAGGTGCCGCCTCGCTCGATGATTTGTTTGGAGCCTTTGATCATCAATTCAAAGCTCACAAACTTTCCTATCACCTCCTCGAGAGACATTAGCTTGTATCTAGGATCACCACGAATTAATTGAACTTGTGTAGGGTTAAGAAAAACGAGTGATCTTAGAATAACCTTGACCATTTCATGGTCATCCCATTTTGTGCTCCTGAGGTTGCGCACTTGGTTCACCAAGGTCTTGAACCGGTTGTACATGGCTTGTGGCTCCTCTCCTTGGTTGAGCATAAATCGACCGAGCTCCCCCTCGATCATTTCCCACTTGGTGATCTTGGTCACCTCATCTCCTTCGTGCGCGGTCTTGAGCACATCCCAAATCTCTTTGGCACTTGTGGCAGAACCACCCGAATTATTCCAGCTTAAGTGCCTAAGTCACGCCTCAGGGGCCGCAACACACTTAAATCGGAATAACCTGTCAGTCCTTCAGATCTAGTGTGATAGAGCCACTTAACCAGGATCAAATTCCACAATCTCACTCGAAGGTGAGTCACAGAAGAAATATAATAAAACAGGAAACCTCAAATTAAGTGCTGAATTATTACATAGATCGGAGTTTTTGAGTAGCAAATAAGAGTTCACAAAATAAAATGCAGCGGATAATCGATGTCGTCGGTATCGAGGAAATGGGCAAGGCCTAGCCCACTACTCCTCGTGCTCCTCTCCTGCCGGAGCAACATCCCACTCGACCGTCCAACCCGGTGGCAGGGTGGTAGGCCAAGTCACACCATCAACCATATCCTGAAGCAAACCTGCAAAAATTATGCCACAAGCAAGGCTGAGTATACTAATACTCAGCTAGACTTACCCGGTGTGAGGAAACTACTCCTCTACCTCTAGACTATGCAGCTGTTTGGCTGAGGGGTTTGGTTTGCCAAAAGCACTAGCTGTTTCTAAAATCAATTCTTAGCTTTCCAGATTCTAGTATCATTATTTTAGCTAGGTTTGCTCCTTCTAAGCATACATGGTGACAAGCATTTAGTTCAATCAACAAATTGTCTCATGTAACCTCATTTCACTTCTTACTCGATGCAGAAGAAGGGGTCAAGCAGTCTCATTAGCTGCGAGAAGCAGACGATTCGAATCGAGTTTTATCCTTGCAAGGTAAACCTAAACACACGACATGACAGGGTACTCCGACCCCACACATGTCAACTGTCCCCATCGATTCCCCGTTCGCGTCCAGGCCTCACCGCCCTGGCATACAATGCTCCACTGACCCCGGCTGCCGCCGTGCAGTGACCGCACTTGTACCCACCATAGCTAGCATGGGAGACCCAGTCTCAGGTCGCATGAGGGATAAAGTCCGCGCCCGGCTTCACTCAGGTACTAGGTTTATCGGTTACCATTTTTCCCGACATGTGCTTAGTACGTTCAAAAGCTTGACTCAGGTATCCACACATTAATCCTTAATTCCTTTTTCCTGTCTCATGGTCAAGGCATCCTCCTTAGATCCAAGTCCATAGACCAAACATAGATCCCGTTATCAAGATGAATACAATCAATTCCTGACCTCGCGCGAGTGCTAGAAAAATCACTCGACTTCTACCGACATCCTGATTAGCAAGCAGCTACTCGACCTAGCATACTAGTATTCATCTAAAAAAGGAATCCTAAGTTCATGCAACAAGAGGTTTCAAGCAACTCCTACACTTAAGTGCACATTACAATCCTACAAGCATTAAGTGTAGTAAAGTAGCATATAATAATACGGTTATGCATATAAACTGGGGCTTGCCTTCAATAGCTGGGGCTGCGGGGAGATCCTCGATAGCAGCCTCGGAAGCTTGCTCCTGGTCCTCCTCTTGGATAGTTCCTTGCTCGGGGATGAGCACGTACTCTCCGTCGGCGAGATTACAATCTAATGAATGCAATGTGTAAGATAGATGCATGATATGATATGTGCTTTAGTAATTTCAACTTTTGATGGTGCATGATCTACTTGAGTTAGATAGAGCTAAGTCTTGCTTATACGAGACTTTTGGGTGGTATACTTGATAAATTGGATCAAACTTAGCTAAGTTAAGTGGTAGGTTTATTTTTGGGGTTCCACTGAATTCTTTTTAAAGTCTTAGTGAGAATTGACAAGGATTCAAGTTGGACTTATTGGAGTGAGGTTTATTTCTTCTTTCTTTTTCTTTATTCCCCTTAAGTTTTTGGAGTGGGTTTGAACTACAAGTTGCCTTAATAAATTTCCAAAACTTCTGTAAAAAATATAGTGGCTTATTACTGGTGTATAGTTTTCTGTCTCAAAATTTGGGGATCAGAAAGTGAATAGATTTCTCTGGACAAAATTACCAAATTTTAGGGCAGAGGGGGTGATTTGAACTACAACTATCATTTAATAGTAGGTAATTCTCTAAAACCTTTTTTTAGGCATTTAGATGCTATAACATGACTTGGCACAAAATTTTAGCCATTAATTCTTATTAGTTATTTTACTAGGATTTTCTAAAGTTTCTAGCCAAAGGGATGCTTTCTACTACCACTATATTTGAAAAATATCAAACAACAAATTTCTGATTTTTTCTAGCTTATATTTTGCGCAAGAGCAATCATTTTGAAGTTTGGCATCTTTTTGCTTAAGGGAATGGGTGGTATGCATTAATTGGATTAAATGGCCTTCCTTATAAAATATTAGCAATTGGTATTATTTTGCATCCTTCTAATGTGTTTGCATTTTTCTCTGGTGGCCTTTCTCATTATTGACCTAGCAAAATTTTAATTGCCCATTATTGCATTATTATGGGTTATTCATTATTTATTTGGAATATGACTCATTATCATATTATATTTATTTACCCTACTTAAAATGATGGGCTGGGATGTCTATTATTTTTGCAGTAGGGCTTTGGTGGTTACAAGTCCACTGGATTTTTATTATCGATTTTGGGTCTGGTTTTGTAATTCTAATAATTGATTTCTAGTTGGAATAATGGTAAATAAAACATTTCACTTTAAAACTGATCTGGACTAGAGGTCCCTTTATTTTTCCTAGATTCTCTGTTACTTAAGCAAACTAGGAAAAATAATTTCACTCACTGTTCATTAATTTCTAATGCCTTTCTGATTTTCTTAAGGTTTGGGTAGAAATGGCTTTTAATGGATATCTATACTGAATTTTTCAATACTGGGGTTCTTACTATTTTTATATAGTGCTTAAATGGGGTTTGAACATCTACAAATTTTCTTAGGTTCAGCACAGAAGCAAAACTAATTTTCCTTAATTAAACAAGGTTTGGTCAGTTTCTGTTTTTAATTTTAAACTTTAAAAATTAGAACAGAAAGCATAGGGTTCATTATTTTTAAATGATAGTTCATATTATTCAGGATCTAGCAAAATTAGTTTGACAACTTTTGGTTAAGAATTCATCAAGTTATGAATTTTCTAAGTTCTCTGTTTATTAAAAAGATTAAACAGAATTGATTAAATGGAAAACTACTTTGCAACGGGTCCCTGGCGGGTGTTTTAAGTTTTCCTTACAGACTAGTCCCTGGGCTACTATTCAATTGAGTCACTAACATCTCAGAAAACCCCCTAGATTCTTCTAATCCTAACCCGAGGTCCTTCCCCCAAATTAAACAGTACCCGCGGCGGAAGAAAGGGCGAAGGGGGCTTATCGGCGGCGAGATTGCTCCGGTGAGGTGGCCGAGGGTGTAGGGGAGGTCCTGAGGGTCACGACGATGTGCGGGTCACCGTCGGGGATGGTCGGAGTCGGCCGGTCCACGTGCGCAGGCGGGGGAGCTCGTTGGCGGCGAGGAGTCCGGCCTATCCAGGGCGAATTTGACCAATCAAATGGGTCAGAGAGCTTCACCAGGGATCAAGGAAGGGTGTGCGCGAGGAATTGAAGAATGGCTCACCGGAGTGCTCGGTCTACGCGTGCAGGCGGACGGCCGAAGTCCGGTGAGGTCGATCTTCGCCTTTCGGTGAAGTTCTGCCAAGTCCGAGGGCTTGGAAAGCTTCACGGGCCTATGGCGGAGCTAACCGAAGCGCTGGCGCGACTTGGAGGTGACTGGAGTGGGCTGGCCACGGTGGCCGAAGCTCTGGCGGTAATGGCGGGCAGAAAGGAGCTCGCCGGAGCTAAGGAGGGGTGTCTGGCCGGCAGTGGTGAGCGCGGGGTGAAGTGAGGCGCGCCCGGGGAGGCTTTATAGGCGAGGGCGAGCACGGCCGAGGGCGGGGCTCTGACAAGCGCTCAGGGCATGCGCGGCGAACGCCAGTGCGCGCTCTGGCGTCTGGCACAACGTCGAGCACGAGGCAGCGCAGAGAGAGGTCGAGTTCAAGCGCGGATTGGCCCCAAATCTTTGAGATTATGGACATGATCCCGTTGAGAGATCTCTTCCTCTCAGGTCCGTTTGTCGTTTGTGTGTGGAGGCTAGCAGGTTTTGCTGACTGGATTAAGAGATAGAGAGGGGAGAAATCCTATTTGTATCACTGCCGCACACAGGGAGAAGATCTCTGGTTTGACGTGTCCAAGGCACGCGTACCAATGCCATCTTCTGGCACAAGACAAACAGGTTAGTGATGCACGTTTTTGTCAATGGGGCCATTAGGATTTGAGTTAGGGATCAAGGTGAACACGCTTGATCTTTGGCTCAAGGTCTGAAATTCAGAATTCTGAATTTCAGAATTCCCTAATGAAATCCCACTTGAGAGGCTTGTTTAGAGTTTTATTTAAATTTTTTTGGCCAAGCTTCCTTAATCTTTGTTGTTGCTTATTAAATATACTTCAATGTTTATAATTGGCCCAAGCCATGATTCTAAATTTTTCATACTCTTTTCCCCATTTTCTTGAATTTTGTTCATAGGGCTCAATTAGGGTTTTTGTTGGGGTTGCACATTTTGCCTTTTTGAAAAAAAACCCATTTGTTTTGAACATGATACTTTTAAGTATAAGCTTAGTGGGTTCTTTACCCTTAAATCAACTTGATGATCATGCTCAATTTTGCTCACATAAAATGATGGTTCTTGGGTTAGCACTTGAGAGAAACCCTAGGTGACACTGGGGTGTCACAACCTTCCCCCCTTAAAGGAATCTTGTCCCGAGATTCGGGCCAGAGTCCTCCCGGGGTGAAGCAAAGGGTGAGACTTATAGGAAGTGGGTGCTTATTGTTATTATTAGGGCAAACTGCTCTTCGAATGTCATTCTCTTTGCAACTTCAGAAGGAAGTCTTTTTTAAATTTTGTTTCATGATTGCTTCATTCTGATTTAAGATCATATTTTTGAAATTTAGATTCGAAGGGCAGGAGGAGGGGTTGGGTGTGATTACGTACCAGCTTCCTTAGGTAGGCAATCGGGGAAGTTGGATCTCAAGAATTCCTCAGTCTCCCAAGTAGCTTCTTCCTCTGAGTGATTACTCCACTGGACCTTGTACATCTTGATTGATTTAGCCCGAGTTGATCTTTCTTTGCAATCCAGAATCTTGGAAGGTGTCACACCCGGATTTTAGGGGTCCAAAACCCGGGCGCGAACATAATCACCAGGTGTGCTGGGACCAAGTCTCACACTTATGATGAATCATGGCACAGGATCGAATGTCACATCTTTATATATAACAGGAGTTCTATACAAAATAAATAATTACATTATAAGGAGACAACGGTCCAGCAACCCAAAGTTGACTGGGAGACGACGACCTAGACCTCTCACGAACTCCTCGCAGCATCCTCCATGCGCCTCATCCGGTGGTACCTGTTCTTGACCTGTGGGGTGTGTGAGACAGCAAGAGTGAGCTCACATACGTTCATCGCTCAACAAGTTGTGGGGAATAATGTGTATGAACTCGCCAAAGGTGGGAGCTCATGTGAAGTGTAAGGCTTACCAAAGAGGATGGTTAGAGCTGAGCATTGCTTTTAAAGTTGGTCAAAATTTTATTAGCAGTTACTAAGTATAAGTAAATACCAGCCCAATTAAATAGTAGAACAAAAGTAACAACTTCACCTGCGATGCAATGCATATGGCAAATTGAGTTTAAGTTCCATAATTTAATCATGTGAGGGTCCGAGCCGCTCATGACCGTGAGCACGGCTAGTATACTAGTTTTACACTCTGCAGAGGTTGCGCATCTTTACCCACAAGTCGTGTATCCCATGTCGCCAGGGTTTGCAAGGCCCTTAGACACTACCGAGGTGAATGGCTAGGGATCCACTACGAGGCCTTTACAAAGTTCCACTAGCTTCCGAAAACCCGCTACAGTTTATAGGAAGTTCCAATGCAGGAATCCCTTGCAGGACCGCCATCGCAGCAAAATCCTCCCGAGGGCCTCCCTACACTGACCACTCCCCTACTGCCCTTGCCCCTTTCGGGTAAGGTAGTCTTCCACTAGCTTTCCTAATTAATCAGCCAAGGGGTCCCATTCCTCCCTTGTGGTAGCACTGTTTTCCCGGGTGGTCGCTCCATGTTCCAATTAACATAATGATCTTATCATGAACAGTAATAATAAACATATAATAAAAGTGTGATCATGAATAATATACCTTCATACCCAAAACCACATAAAGCACTAGCAAGTACTACCCAAAAAGTTCAGTGGTAAACAAGGTATAAAGATAGACAAACTAGGGTAACCTATTGGGTCCCATCAAAATTAACCTATGCAGATCATTATGATTAATTAGAACATGAGTGGGTAAAAAGAAGTGATCAAGGGCACAACTTGCCTGGGCCTTGAGAATCCAGGTACCAGGATGATCTTCAGGTGACACGTGACCTCACTCTAGTCGTAGCAATACAAACAGACATTGTATAGGCAAAATTAATATTACACCAAACATAAGTACAAACTGAATAATAATAATCTACGCATTGCTGCGAGATCGTAGGAACAAGAATCACTAAATTTGGAGTTATAGTTATTTAGTTATGAATTTCTGAAGTTATTAAGCACCTAGAACAGATTAATTCAAATGAACAATTTTGCTTCAAGTTTCATGGCTAAACAGTGTTACTAGTTGATATACAATATTAAAATAAAATTATTGCAACTGGAATGACTCAATTTGGAGTTAAAATGAATTAAATATGAATTATACAAGTTTTAAGATTTATTTTTATACTCAAAAATCAATTTCTAATCCTATTTTCTGGTTTTATTTAATTCCCGGACTGCGCCACAATTTATCTAGAAGGCAGGGGCCCCAGCGCAAGAATTCCTATGACACAGTAAACACCCCGAGGGGACGGCGGGTTTATTCTTGTAAAACATAAGGTCTCTTTTGAAAGAAGCGCACGACGAAGGGGTATTCTCAAATCAGGGCCGTCCGATCTACCCCGGACGGTGCAGATTAGACGCAGAAGCGTTATGTACTGAAATTTTCCCCCGGTCGCCAGATCCGGAATGGACGGTTGAGGGGCGACCACGTCCCGATCGGATCACAACCGAACATCATCGAATCGACGATTCAGATCCTATCTCGCGAAGCGGTACGCTATAATCTAATCCAGTCCGTTCTTTAAGAATCCGACGGTAGAAACCCAGCTTCCCATCCCAATTCTTCCCATCGGCCCAGAGGTCCGCCGGAGAAGATACCGGCCACGGCGGCGCCATCGCCGGTGCCATCCAAACCTCACCCCCACGCGCCCAAACTTCGATCGGGCAAGGTCTACACGATGAGGACGCAGCTGCGAATGCTTGGGTGAGGCTCGTACCAGTTTTCCAGTGGTGTGCAGCCCTGCCCACGCGACGATGCGGCTCCGTGGCGGAGCACTGGCAACGGCGACGAATCGCCGGTTCTCCGGTCAGCGAACCCGGACGAGGACACCGTGGACACCTTCCAAAGCTCCCAGCGGACCCCCGCACGCCAGCCGAGGCGCCAACGCGAGCGTACAGAGGTTTTTCCCCCGCGGCGGACCCCGACGACGGAGATCCCTGGCGGCGGCAAACTCCCCCAAGGTCGGCAATGGCGGGACTGGGTGCATTGGGTTGGGGAGAACGAGGAGACTGCGACGCCCGATTTATACTCCGGTAGCGAAGTCCGAGCGAGGCACGAGGAGCGAGATTCCCGGCGACGACCATGGCGGGATTACGCTTCTCCGTCGCGGACTCGGTTCCGAGGTGAACGGTCGAGCTGACAACGCGGGTCCCACGCGTAAGTGACTGGTGCGAGGCGAGTGGCGGCAGGTGGCTGGCCGGGCGGGCCCGCGTGGCAGGAGCTGTGAGGAGCAAGCGCGCAGAGTCTGGGTGGCTAGCCAGTGGGCCCCGCATGGCAGTGGCGCGAGCGTATGGAAAATGGGACCCACCTGTCGGCACCATTTCCCCCCAATTTGGGCCGTCCGCAGCAGAGGGGAAGAGTTTAGGTGGGCTGAAATAGCACAGGGAGCCCACATAAGGTGGTTTATTCTTTTCTTTTTCTGATTTTCTTTCTCTCTCCTCTATTTCCAAATTTAAATTTTGAATTCAAATTTAAATTCAAGCTTGTGCTACATTAATACCTTTTACTTCTGTGAAATTAAAAATACCAGTTTTAACATATAATTATATTATTTATATTATTTTTTTTATATACTTCCTCTTCTTCTCATTTTCAAAACCCAAATTCCAATTCAAATTAAATTTCAACTTGTGGCAAATTCACTTTCAGATTAATAGTAAAATTTGGACATACCTAAAAGTGTGATGAATTTATTTATTTATAACTTTATTTTGTGTTGTATAATATTTTTTTTTCTTTCTTTCTTATTTCCAATTCAAATCAAACCAAGTTTTAAATTCTAAATTTCAAATTTATGCACAAGATAAACTTTCACATGATGCACAATTACTACATAGTATTTTCTTCATTTATTTTATTATTATATTAACTAAGTAATGTTTTCAACATGAAGTACACACACCACATTATTATTTGAGTGTGTAGTTGGATTAAAGGTATATTCAAAAGTTCTCCCTTTGTTTTGATAGGAACATTTTTCCAATGTCTAATCTTTATTATGATTTATTTTAACCATCGTTATTTTATTATGATCATTTACCTTTAAAAAGGGTGAATTATAAAGTTTAATCACTTATCAATGGTACTTTGCTCAGATTTCTTCTACCAATCCCAAATTCAGAATTTGGGTGCAACAAATCCTACCCCCCTTAACAGAAATCTCGTCCTCGAGATTTGTAAGAAAAGGGATGCAGAAGTAATTGTTTGCAGTCTATGGGTTAGTTTCTAATTGATTTTAATACCAAAACTTTTTTTTTGTGTCTATATCACAAATTATCAGGTGATTAGGAAAGCATGGGTATATATGTAGCTACTTTATCACGTAGGATAAAAGATATCTTTAAAGCCTATATAGGTTTGGGCAAGAAAGAGTGGGGTAAAGAAAGACTCCATCCAAGATTGTGGATCTTGACTCATCTTGGTGACCTCACTTGATCCTTGAAGACTTGAGTTGATGCTCATCCTTACTTGATGAAGTTGATCATTTTCTTCGGTCTTGTCTCATTGAGTCGGGGTCAGGGTATATCATCAGAGTTAGGGCATATGGTTGAAATAGTTATGGGTGAGATGGACTACATGATGTAGGTCAAAGTTTGTTTGATGTTAGGTGGGGATAGACAGATTATGCAATTCTTCTTGACTCTATTGGTTGGATCAGATCTAGAATAAATTGATATGATTATTTTAGACTAGATAAGATCTAATTAATTTGCATTAGATCATGGTTGTTTAAACTAGGGTGGATAAGTATGCTTATTAGGATAAGACAGATCCATAAAGATAAGATAGAATCTTCTGAGGCCAGTTAGATCTATTAGGATAAGGATAAAATCTTTTCAAGATAAGATGAGTATCTTTTAAGATGAGATGGATCTATTAAGATAAGGGAGAATCTTTTAAGATAAGATGAATTGGTTAGAATGAGATCTTTTAGGATAAGATAAATCTCTTAAGCTAGATATGTTCCAATGGGGATAATCTAGGTTGTCTAGTTATTTTATAATTATATTTTTATACCTATGTGTATATGCAGATGCAATTGTGGACATTACTCCACAACTCATCATACTCAATCAAAGATCCAAATCAAACAAGTATCATAAGAACAAACATTCAAGCATATAAATACTTAAGAAAATATTTTTGATTTTGTTCCTAAGAGTAGGTCTCCTATTCCTAAAGGTCACTTTAGGCACAGGATTTCAAAGCGTGAAATCCGCATTTGTCTTTAGGAGGAAAAGGTAAGGATAATCAGAGTAAAGCGGAAATAGATGAGAAAAGTTTAGAAATAATCAGAGTACCAGAGGTAAGTAATTATTGGTTGTCCAGTTCTATCTAGGTTTCGTCCTACAGTCAACATTCCTCTGATACCACTTCTGTCACACCCGGATTTTAGGGGTCCAAAACCCGGGCGCGAACATAATCACCAGGTGTGCTGGGACCAAGTCTCACACATATGATGAATCATGGCACAGGATCGAATGTCACATCTTTATATATAACAGGAGTTCTATACAAAATAAATAATTACATTATAAGGAGACAACGGTCCAGCAACCCAAAGTTGACTAGGAGACGACGACCTAGACCTCTCACGAACTCCTCGCAGCATCCTCCATGCGCCTCATCCGGTGGTACCTGTTCTTGACCTGTGGGGTGTGTGAGACAGCAAGAGTGAGCTCACATACGTTCATCGCTCAACAAGTTGTGGGGAATAATGTGTATGAACTCGCCAAAGGTGGGAGCTCATGTGAAGTGTAAGGCTTACCAAAGAGGATGGTTAGAGCTGAGCATTGCTTTTAAAGTTGGTCAAAATTTTATTAGCAGTTACTAAGTATAAGTAAATACCAGCCCAATTAAATAGTAGAACAAAAGTAACAACTTCACCTGCGATGCAATGCATATGGCAAATTGAGTTTAAGTTCCATAATTTAATCATGTGAGGGTCCGAGCCGCTCATGACCGTGAGCACGGCTAGTATACTAGTTTTACACTCTGCAGAGGTTGCGCATCTTTACCCACAAGTCGTGTATCCCATGTCGCCAGGGTTTGCAAGGCCCTTAGACACTACCGAGGTGAATGGCTAGGGATCCACTACGAGGCCTTTACAAAGTTCCACTAGCTTCCGAAAACCCGCTACAGTTTATAGGAAGTTCCAATGCAGGAATCCCTTGCAGGACCGCCATCGCAGCAAAATCCTCCCGAGGGCCTCCCTACACTGACCACTCCCCTACTGCCCTTGCCCCTTTCGGGTAAGGTAGTCTTCTACTAGCTTTCCTAATTAATCAGCCAAGGGGTCCCATTCCTCCCTTGTGGTAGCACTGTTTTCCCGGGTGGTCGCTCCATGTTCCAATTAACATAATGATCTTATCATGAACAGTAATAATAAACATATAATAAAAGTGTGATCATGAATAATATACCTTCATACCCAAAACCACATAAAGCACTAGCAAGTACTACCCAAAAAGTTCAGTGGTAAACAAGGTATAAAGATAGACAAACTAGGGTAACCTATTGGGTCCCATCAAAATTAACCTATGCAGATCATTATGATTAATTAGAACATGAGTGGGTAAAAAGAAGTGATCAAGGGCACAACTTGCCTGGGCCTTGAGAATCCAGGTACCAGGATGATCTTCAGGTGACACGTGACCTCACTCTAGTCGTAGAAATACAAACAGACATTGTATAGGCAAAATTAACATTACACCAAACATAAGTACAAACTGAATAATAATAATCTACGCGTTGCTGCGAGATCGTAGGAACAAGAATCACTAAATTTGGAGTTATAGTTATTTAGTTATGAATTTCTGAAGTTATTAAGCACCTAGAACAGATTAATTCAAATGAACAATTTTGCTTCAAGTTTCATGGCTAAACAGTGTTACTAGTTGATATACAATATTAAAATAAAATTATTGCAACTGGAATGACTCAATTTGGAGTTAAAATGAATTAAATATGAATTATACAAGTTTTAAGATTTATTTTTATACTCAAAAATCAATTTCTAATCCTATTTTCTGGTTTTATTTAATTCCCGGACTGCGCCACAATTTATCTAGAAGGCAGGGGCCCCAGCGCAAGAATTACTATGACACAGTAAACACCACGAGGGGACGGCGGGTTTATTCCTGTAAAACATAAGGTCTCTTTTGAAAGAAGCGCACGACGAAGGGGTATTCTCAAATCAGGGCTGTCCGATCTACCCCGGACGGTGCAGATTAGACACAGAAGCGTTATGTACTGAAATTTTCCCCCGATCGCCAGATCCGGAATGGACGGTTGAGGGGCGACCACGTCCCGATCGGATCACAACCGAACATCATCGAATCGACGATTCAGATCCTATCTCGCGAAGCGGTACGCTATAATCTAATCCAGTCCGTTCTTTAAGAATCCGACGGTAGAAACCCAGCTTCCCATCCCAATTCTTCCCATCGGCCCAGAGGTCCGCCGGAGAAGATACCGGCCACGGCGGCGCCATCGCCGGTGCCATCCAAACCTCACCCCCACGCGCCCAAACTTCGATCGGGCAAGGTCTACACGATGAGGACGCAGCTGCGAATGCTTGGGTGAGGCTCGTACCAGTTTTCCAGTGGTGTGCAGCCCTGCCCACGCGACGATGCGGCTCCGTGGCGGAGCACTGGCAACGGCGACAAATCGCCGGTTCTCCGGTCAGCGAACCCGGACGAGGACACCGTGGACACCTTCCAAAGCTCCCAGCGGACCCCCGCACGCCAGCCGAGGCGCCAACGCGAGCGTACAGAGGTTTTTCCCCCGCGGCGGACCCCGACGACGGAGATCCCTGGCGGCGGCAAACTCCCCCAAGGTCGGCAATGGCGGGACTGGGTGCATTGGGTTGGGGAGAACGAGGAGACTGCGACGCCCGATTTATACTCCGGTAGCGAAGTCCGAGCGAGGCACGAGGAGCGAGATTCCCGGCGACGACCATGGCGGGATTACGCTTCTCCGTCGCGGACTCGGTTCCGAGGTGAACGGTCGAGCTGACAACGCGGGTCCCACGCGTAAGTGACTGGTGCGAGGCGAGTGTCGGCAGGTGGCTGGCCGGGCGGGCCCGCGTGGCAGGAGCTGTGAGGAGCAAGCGCGCAGAGTCTGGGTGGCTAGCCAGTGGGCCCCGCATGGCAGTGGCGCGAGCGTATGGAAAATGGGACCCACCTGTCGGCACCATTTCCCCCCAATTTGGGCCGTCCACAGCAGAGGGGAAGAGTTTAGGTGGGCTGAAATAGCACAGGGAGCCCACATAAGGTGGTTTATTCTTTTCTTTTTCTGATTTTCTTTCTCTCTCCTCTATTTCCAAATTTAAATTTTGAATTCAAATTTAAATTCAAGCTTGTGCTACATTAATACCTTTTACTTCTGTGAAATTAAAAATACCAGTTTTAACATATAATTATATTATTTATATTATTTTTTTATATACTTCCTCTTCTTCTCATTTTCAAAACCCAAATTACAATTCAAATTAAATTTCAACTTGTGGCAAATTCACTTTCAGATTAATAGTAAAATTTGGACATACCTAAAAGTGTGATGAATTTATTTATTTATAACTTTATTTTGTGTTGTATAATATTTTTTTTTCTTTCTTTCTTTTTTCCAATTCAAATCAAACCAAGTTTTAAATTCTAAATTTCAAATTTATGCACAAGATAAACTTTCACATGATGCACAATTACTACATAGTATTTTCTTCATTTATTTTATTATTATATTAACTAAGTAATGTTTTCAACATGAAGTACACACACCACATTATTATTTGAGTGTGTAGTTGGATTAAAGGTATATTCAAAAGTTCTCCCTTTGTTTTGATAGGAACATTTTTCCAATGTCTAATCTTTATTATGATTTATTTTAACCATCGTTATTTTATTATGATCATTTACCTTTAAAAAGGGTGAATTATAAAGTTTAATCACTTATCAATGGTACTTTGCTCAGATTTCTTCTACCAATCCCAAATTCAGAATTTGGGTGCTACAGAAGGGTACTCTTGGTACGATAGATCTGGTTCTATCTCCAATTCTGGCTCTGCTATGATCTCGGTCGGCAATCGAGCACACTTCTTCAGCTGAGATACATGGAACACACTGTGAATGGCAGACAGTTTTGAAGGTAGCTTCAGCTTATATGCCACGGGTCCACATGTTTCTATGATCTCATAAGGTCCAATGTAATGAGGGGCTAGCTTGCCTTTGATTCCAAACCTCTGCACTCCCTTGGTGGGTGATACCTTGAGATACACGAAATCTCCCACCTTGAACTGGAGATGTTTCCTTCTTTTATCATGGTAACTCTTCTGCCTGGCCTGAGCAGCTTCTAGATTTTTCCTGATTAGTTTGACCTTCCTTTCGTCTTCAGTCACTAAGTCAGGTCCAAAAACTCCTCTTTCTCCCGGTTGAGACCAATTGAGTGGTGTCTTACACCTTCTTCCATAGAGAGCTTCGAAAGGTGCCTTCCTTACGCTGGATTGATAACTGTTGTTATAAGCAAACTCTGCCAAGGAGAGGTGCTTATCCCAGTTCTTGCCACAATCGATCGCACAACCTCTCAGCGTATCCTCCAGAATTTGGTTTACCCTTTCCGTCTGACCATCAGTCTATGGGTGGTAAGCTAAACTTCTGATTAGCTTGGTTCCCAAAGACTCGTGCAGTTGTTCCCAAAATCTGGCAACAAATTGGGCTCCTCGGTCAGAAACAATGGTTTGAGGTAATCCGTGCAAACACACGATCCGGTCAATGTACAACTCTGCATACTTTTGAGCCTTATCAGTGGTGTGCACAGGAAGAAAATGTGCCACTTTCGTCAGTCGGTCCACAATAACCCAAATCGAATCATGATGACGAGAGGTGTTGGGCAGACCCACGATGAAATCCATGCTGATGTCATCCCATTTCCACAAAGGTATAGATAGGGGTTGCAAAGCTCCAGCTGATTTCAAGTGGCTTGCCTTTATCCTCTGACAGGTGTCACATTCCGATACATACTGGGCTATCTCCCTCTTCATTCTGGTCCACCAATACAAAGGCTTCAGATCATGGTACATCTTGGTGCTTCCGGGATGCATAGAGAATTTGGAGAGATGAGCCTCATCCAAGATTTTCCTCTTGAGGTCCTTGTTTTTAGGAATCACCAATCTGCTTTTGAACCATAATACACCCTTTTCATCTTGGCGGAAACATTTATACTTCTCAACCTTCTGATGGAGATTCTTCTTGATAATCTGCACTCCCTTGTCACTGAGCTGGGCCATGATGATCTGGTCTTGCCAAGCTGGCTCGACAGAAATGTGAGACAGAGCACCAGAAGGAATCACTTCTATTTGCATCTTGCTCAACTCAACACAAAAGGTGTTGATGCGAGAATCCATCAGAATACAATTGCATTGCAACTTCCGACTCAAGGCATCCGCTACCACATTGGCTTTTCCTGGGTGATAATGTACCTCCAGGTCATAATCCTTGATCAGCTCTAGCCATCTTCTCTGCCTCATGTTGAGATCAGCCTGAGTAAAGATGTACTTAAGGCTCTTATGATCAGTGAAGATGTTGCAGTGGGTTCCCATTAAATAGTGCCTCCACATTTTTAATGCATGAACCACCGCTGCCAACTCGAGGTCATGAGTGGGATAATTCTGCTCATGAGGCCTGAGTGCTCTTGAGGCATAAGCAATGACTCGGTTGTCTTGCATTAAGACACAACCTAGTCCAGTGCCAGAGGCATCACAATACACATCAAAAGGCTTGCTGTTGTCGGGTTGCGCTAACACTGGTGCTGTGGTCAGATGCTGCCTTAACGCATGGAAGGCATCTTCGCACTTCTAACTCCAAACAAATTTGGCTTCTTTCTTCAGCAACTCAGTTATAGGCTTCGCAATTCGAGAGAAATCCGGAATAAATCTTTGGTAATAACCAGCTAATCCCAGAAAACTCCGAATCTGACGGACAGTCGTTGGTGGCTTCCAGTTCATCACCTCTTGCACTTTATCAGGATCAACAGCTATTCCTGCCTCAGAGATAGTGTGACCTAAGAATTTGATTTCCTTTAGCCAAAAATCACACTTGGCCAAATTGGCATAAAGGTGGTGCTCCCGCAGACGTTGAAGCACTACATGCAAATGCCCGGCATTGTAACACCCCTGGTGTTACTGTAACTAAAACTTGAGCATGGCATCATAAGCATTGGCATTGCATATGTTTGATACACCTAGAGTGCATTCACTAGGCAAAAATTTCAAACAAGTTGTGTTGTTTTAGTGTTTTGCAAATAGAACCCTGGATAGGGAACTTAACCCTAAATAGAGATTAAAGGAGTAAGACCTAACCCAAATTGAGAAAAACCTAAAGGCTTTAGGGAAATAGTCACAAAATGTTCTCAAAAATGAACTTGAATCACTTTTATACCCCTGGGATACCAAAAACCTCAATTAGAACCCTGGAAAACCCAAAATCAAAATCCTAGGGGCCTATGTGCAAAAATTGTGCACATTTGGACTAAAGTGTAAAAACTACAGTAATAAAGTATATAAAGTCACATGGTTCACATTTGGGAAGATTTACAAGCCAAACCCTGAGATTTGGACTTAAGTGCAAAAGAGCCACATTTTTTCTCAAATGCTTAAGTCTGATTTTTAGTAATATTGGCTCAACTTTGGAGCTCTACATCTTCCAAATTATTGAGAATTTGCCCTAGGTCACCACATCAACTATGTAGATCTATCTTAGGTGAACAACTTTGCTTAAGAGTGTGAGCATAGTTGCTGTGAAAAATCTGGAGATAATCATGCTCAAACTTTGGCTGTCAGGCTGATTTGGTCTGAATTTTCAGACTAACAGTGAACTACCACCAACTTCAAGCCCAATTTCAGACATGATTCAATGATTGTTTGTGACAACACCATATAGCAAAGTTGTAGTTGGTATAGTGCTCTACAAGTTTGCTGCAGAGTTGGACTTGTGTTGTCATTGGAAATTAAGAGAAAATTAGGCTCTAAACTTGACTGTCAGGCGACTGAATGGGGACTCTGATGGTACAGTAGCCAATGGGGATCAGATCGCTAGCGCAACGGTCCTCACCGCCGGTGGCCCGTCGCCGTTGATTGCCGCTCGCCGTGATTCGTGCGCCGTGGCCATCGGATAAACATAGCTCGGTAAAAATCCCCGCTGCCGGTGAGCTGGAAGCCACCCCTGTCAGCCGCGGTACTCCTTCCCTTGCTCACCGCCCGGGGATAAGGTTTTCACCGCCGTTGTGCCGTCGCCGTTGTCCGCCGCGTGGCTCTCACTTTCCACCGAATCGCTGTAAGCCTTAGCGGCTTCCCGTTGATCGCCGGAACAACTGCCACGCCACTGGACACGTATTCACCGCGCCTAGGGTTCTTCCTCATCTCCGACCGCCCACACGGTCCGGCCAAATTTAGCACCACCGACGAAGCTGCCTATAAATTGAGCCCCCGGGCAGCTGCGTTAGATTATCGCGAACCCAGCCACGAAGAATCGTTAGCCATCACCCACCAGTGAGTTCCAATTTCCAACTTCCCCCAAATTGACTCTCTGCCACCGTAAACCACCCATCACCGCGGCCAGCCCTTTCCAGGTCAGTTCATCCCTCACTCTCCTTTGTTTGAGCACTCTGGTTGCTCTGTGATGCTTGCTAAGCCATCAAATCAAATTAAGAGACCACCAATCGCCGGGAACATGACGATCTAGCCGCCATGCTCTCGGTCACCGTGGCCAGAGCTCCTTAGTTGGTCATTAGTGCAATTAAGTTAGGGGAAAAGCTTAGGATAGGTCCAATTTGGTGTCTGTCGCTCGAGAGCGCCGATCATAGCCCCAATCGGCCGGTCCAGGAACTCGCCGGACTTCGGCCGCGCGAGAACGCTGTCGTGGACCTTGGTCTGCGAAGGAATAGAAGTTGAAGGGCCTTAGTGCAAACTGTCAGTGACACAAGAAACAGTAATAGGAACTCGTTTTCAGTTAACCAAAAACTCGGGGTCCTCTATGCAAAACGACCAGCGCGGGCGCGCGCGCGGGCGCGTTTCTGCCCGGGTCTGGGCCTGTTGGGCTTGAATCAGCCCAACACTATTCCCCCTTTCTCCTTTTCTTTTTCAGAATAATTTAGAAATCCATGGAAAAATGTAGAAAAATCCTAAAATTGTGAAACCAATTTTCCTAGGTTTCTTATTTTCCCTAGAATTTAATAAAAATAGTTTCATGATTTTTAGTTTAAACAGGGAATTTTAGGGCATTTAAAATAGCTTAAAGAAATAGTTCTGGAATTTTAGAGAATTAATAGTAATGCCAAAAATGGTCAAAATTTTTATATGAACTCCCCACATTATTTAGAAGCCTTGGGTAGAGTTTGAATTGATTTGAACCATGTTTGATAACTAGAACCCAAAACCCCCCCTGCCCTTTGAACTCCTTTACAGACTCCGGAAACCCTAAGTTCTCGGAGTTCCGTGAAGGAAAGTTATATTCAAGACTTAGATAATAAATCTTTATTATCTTTGCACTCTCATGAGCATTACATGGCATTCACTCTTATATATGGTTATGTTAGAACGCGAAGAAGAAGTGGAAGTCACTGAAGAAAAGACACCACCACCCTCGGATTCTCAGGCAGGAAACTGCTTCTACTTTGATATTTGTGGATCCGAGCCAGACTCACCTACGAACAAAGGCAAGCCCCGGTGCATTTGCCACCTCCCTTGATGTTTTTAAATCTTTCTCACTTGCTTGCTGCATTAGGTGATAGGAGTTGATTGATAAAACAATTCTTGCATTACCTTCCTTGAACTTGATTACCTTCCTTGAACCCTGTTTTTTTTTACAAAAAGGTTTTTCTATGCTTAGTACCGCTTTAGAAAAACAAAAGGATTTGTTTTACAAAAGATGTTTGGCAAAGTGGGAGGGTTGTTTTCAAAAATAAAACTTGATGGTGAATCCATCATGGCCATGATGGATTCAACATCGGAAAAGATGTACCTCTGCCAGGTACCAAGATTTGGGTTTAATTGATTAAGCTGAGACCGGGTGGGTGACTTGCACGAGAAGAGAGTCTCGGTGTAGTGTCTCCGTCTGAGTCGATTAAGGACCTTGTCGATGTAGGCTTGATGATCGAGGACCCTTTAACTGGTCACATGCCTCGTCATGGGTAAGCCTTGCCTCGGGCAGACTAAGGCCAGAATAAGATAACACGAAATGGGCATGGAGCGGTGGCGAGAGTAGCGTGTACCCTCCGTGGCAAGAGGCTGGACGGTGGTGTATCTGTGCTCTCGGTTTGCGTGAACCTGATCTGGTCTTAAGAACCCCGGTGGCGGGTTGACATATGCAAGGGTTAAGTGCTACATATGTCGTGTGATTGGAGATCCTCAGCTGAGTATAATCGATTTGGATCGTCATACCTTCGCGGTTATGAAGACTTGGTCACTGCCCTACACGTAGCAATCCACTAAAGATGATGGGTTTTTGTTAAGAAATTGGCTAGTGCAGGACCAGTGATTGAACTAGGGTAGAAAGAACTCTAGTTGCAGGTAATTGTACTTAACTTGACAAATAAAATTGGATTTTTAAGGATCCACTTTAGTAAGCATTTCTGCAAAATAGAGTCTTTGATTATTGAAAAGCCTTACCTTGACTCCCTCAAGCCAGCATACCCTTGAGAGTCTTTTCCTTAGTCGGGTAAGACTTGCTGAGTAATTCCATACTCAGGGTTTATCCCTTCGTTGTTTTTAGGTGAGGAAGTAGCAGATTTCTGTTGCTTCTGTGCCAAGGTGGTTCCCCATGAGGAAAAGCAAGAGTGAAGATGCGGGAGGACATGGTCCTCCATAAGAAAACTTTTATGAAAACTTATCGGGAGGAGTTTGTGCCTCCCTTGGTATGTGTAATAATACTACTCTGCACTCGCTTATATTTCTGGTCTGTAATAAACAACTTGAGCTTACTTTTTAATAAATGTAAGTTTATGTAATCGCTTCCACGTTTCTTTATCTCCGATGTTCTGTAATGTCTGCAAGACGGGTGAAATGTTCCTAGAGAGGTAAGAAAGCAGATACCGAACTTGTCAAGTAGTTCAGGGGCACGTACAGGGTTGTCTGAGGTCCGTTGGACAAGGACAACTGTAGGTGGGCCTAATTACTTGGGAGGTTCCGTCACAGCTGGTATCGGAGCGTAGCCCTTCTTTGTAGATATTATGAGGCATCTTCAAAAGGATTTTCTAAAAAGTCTTACCTAGAAACTCTCTTCTCTTCTTACCTAAGTATTCTGAAGAGTCTATCTTAAAGACCAGATAGGAAGAGTGCAATGTATAGAAGGTTGAATCAACTAAGGTTGATTCTGTACTTACACATGCATCATGCTAAGAATTATACTAATAAAATTTTCCCCTTAGAAAGATGCCGCCACGCACAAGGAAAACGACGCGCAAGTCAACTGGACCAATCGGTGTGCCCCGGCATCAACTGGCCCCTCGACATGAGGACAGTAGCAGCGGGAGTAATGATCCAATAGGGGATCTTGAAGCACGAGTAAATCAACTTCAAGCGGAATTGCAACACAGGACCAACGTATGGGTTGCGGATGGAGATAGAATAAATGAATTAAGAAGGGACATCCGCCACCTGCGGGATCAGCTTGCTGATCGGGACTTGGCGCTCGACTGGGCAGTACAGTCCCGTTTGCTGGCTTGTGCTAAGGAAGCAAGGGCTCAAGCCCGAATCAAGGAACTTAGCTCAGCTGTCGATGACCTACAGGTCTATTGCAATACTTTACATGAGGAAGTCCATGTATTGTATTCGCAATTACACCCTAGTGCACCTGCGCACCCTGTTGAGGCGGAAGCCGGACCCTCCCATGTTGCGGGACACGCGCTTGGTGGTGAGTTAGACCTTTTTGAGCCCCCTCCTTCTATGAGGCTGGTCGACGAATGGTCTCCCACACCCAACGACGAGGCCGCCAAAAGCAACGGGAAGCAGGACTAGTGGTAGAAGTAGAAGTAGTGTAGTGTATTGTAGGTTGTACTAGTGTATAATAGGTAGTGCTATTGTATACTAGGTAATGTATACTGTTGTAAGAGTCTTGAGTCTGTAACATTACTTTTGGTAATGTAAAATGGATGGCTTTTTCTTTGGCATATCATATTGCTTTCAAATGTTGTTGCCACAGATGCCTTCCAAGACTCGAGCTCAGGACGGAGCTGGTACCTCCCGGGGGAGGGAATCTACACCCAATCCACCTCCTGTTCCTCCCACACTAGCTGAGGCAATTGCCACCTTAGTGAACGCAACTGCTGACAATACCCACTTTCTGAGAGAAATGGCGGGCCTACTGTAACACTCAAAATTGTATACAAGGAATAAATAATGAATTCCCTATTGTATGTGCCATATTTGCATCATAAAAGAGCACACATGTAATCGAGAGTGATTAATTAAAACCAATGCTACCAAAATAAAAGAAAATGTATCATGTGGAGTTTATATGTTTGTGCATCAAGTAAAATAATAATAATAATAATAATAATAATGATAAGGATAATAAGATAATAAATACTAGAAGTTAAAAACAAACCCTAACTTAAAATGAGGGCTTTTGAAAATAAGGAGAGAAATGATATAGAAAAAAAATAAATGATATAATTATACTTCAAGAATTGGTATTCTTAACTTCACAAAAGTAATAAAGATTAATGTAGCACGAGTTTGACTTCAAAAATTCAAATTCAAATTTAAACCTAAAAAGGAAGAAAAGAGAAAGAAAAAGATAAAAGAAAAGAGAAAGGCATCTAACTGGGCTGCCTGGCGGTATTTCGGCCCACTAAAGAAATTACCCCGCACAGCCCAAATCCCTCCCCGCGGCGCCGACGGGTGGGCCCGCTTCGTCAGACTCACTCGCGCACGGACCGCACGCTCACGCGCGCCGCTGGCGCTGACGACCGGGCCCCGCTGCTCAGTTCTCCTCACACGCGGCGCTGAGTCACTGATCGGTGGGACCCCTCTGTCATCTCTCCCCCTTCTTCGCGATTTCGGTTTCGCTCCGCGTCAACAGCTCGCGCGCATGCTGCCGTCCGTGGATCTCGCCCCACCGTTCGCCATCCGAGTTTCGCGCACGACATTTGGTATATATGAGAACCCCGAGACCTCCCTGAAGCTCAACTCATCGAGCGCGACCATCCCCATCGGGCAACCAGAGAGTTGGGGAGAAAACGAGATGCCGAACGCGCCGTCGTCATCGATTCAAGCACCTATGGTCGTTCGGAGCGTGAAGATAGATCTATGGGCTTCGACGGGTGCTCTGGGACGTGCTCGATGCGGCGCTGGGAGCAAAGACCGGCTGGTTGTCGAGGAATTTCTCACCGTCGTTCGTGTGCCGCCATAGCTCCGCCCTGCCCGTGGTCGGGGTATCTCGACTTCCTAACTCCAGGTAAGGAAGCCCTAGACTAATTCGCCTTCGTCCCCGCTCCGTTTACCGACCCTTGGTTTGTGGAATTGTGCTCGGATTGGTGGGCGGCCGTGCGCCGGTAATGGCGCTCCGCCGCGGTGTGCGCGCCGTCGGGATTTGAGGGTGCTCGAGGAAGGGGAACGGCTCCTGGCCGTCCGATCCTTATCGGGTGGCCACGATTGGAGCGCATACCCCCCCTTTTTAGTGAGATCATCCTGAGTCGTCCGATCCTACTGAACGGCTCAGATTAGATACCCTTTCACTCGAATTAGATCAGGGCCGTTAGACGAAGATCGAACGGCTGGCGGTCTATGGGCGTTATTTTGAATCTGGACCCTCGATTTTGAATCCAGCGGCCGGGAGCGCATACCGCTTCGCGGTGGGCTCAGTCTAATCTGATCCGTTGGGATCGGATCGGACGGCTAAGATCATGCGATACCCTTTCGGCCTCAACAATTTGCTAAAGAGACCCTCTGTTTTACTAAAATAAACCCGCCGTCCATGCGGATGTTGTTCTGAGTCTTGAGAACACTTACGCAGGGGCCCCTGTACTCTACAGGATTTGTTGCGCGGTCCAGAGTGTAATAAAAATAAAGAAATAGTTTAGGAAATTGATTTTTAATACAAAAATAAATCCAGAAACTTGAATAAATCATATTAAATCCATTTTAGCTTCAATTTGAGTCATTCCAGTTGCAATAGTTTTGTATTAATATTGTTTACCACCTAGTACCTTTGTTTGACCATGAAACTTAAATTAAAATTGTTCAATTGAATTAATTTATTCTAGATGCTAAATAATTTCAGAAATTCATAACTTAAAATCTATAATTCCAAAATTTATAATTCCTGTTCCTGTGATCTTATTTCAATATGTAGAAGATTAATATGTATTTTGCATATATGTTCGGTGTAATGTTAATTTTGCCTATACCATGTATGTTTGTATTGATACGACTAGCAGTGAGGTCACGAGAATCTGAAGATCATCCTGGTACCTGGAATCTCAAGTCTCAGGCAAGTTGTGCCCTTGATCACTTCTTTTCACCCAGCCATGTTCTAATTAATCATAATGATCTGCATAGGTTAATTTTGATGGGACCCAATAGGTTACCCTAGTTTGTCTATCTTTATACCTTGTTTACCACTGAACTTTCTGGGTAGTACTTGCTAGTGCTATATGTGGTTTTGGGTATGAAGATTACACTATTCATGATTATACTTTTGTTATCAGTTGTTATTTATTGTTCATGATAAGATCATTATGTTAATTGGAACATGGAGAACCACCCGGGAAAACAGTGCTACCACAAGGGAGGAATGGGACCCCTTGGCTGATTAATTAGGAAAGCTAGTGGAAGACTACCTTACCCGAAAGGGGCAAGGGCAGTAGGGGAGTGGTCAGTGTAGGGAGGCCCTCGGGAGGATTTTGCTGCGATGGCGGTCCTGCAAGGGATTCCTGCATTGGAACTTCCTATAAACTGTAGCGGGTTTTCGGAAGCTAGTGGAACTTTGTAAAGGCCTCGTAGTGGATCCCTAGCCATTCACCTCGGAAGTGTCTAAGGGCCTTGCAAACCCTGGCGACATGGGATACACGACTTGTGGGTAAAGATGTGCAACCTCTGCAGAGTGTAAAACTGGTATACTAGCCGTGCTCACGGTCAAGAGCAGCTCGGACACTCACATGATTAAATTATGGAACTAAACTCAATTTGTCATATGCATTGCATTGCAGGTGGAGTTGTTACTTTTGTTCTACTACTTAATTGGGTTTGGTATTTACTTATACTTAGTAATTGCTAATAAAATTTTGACCAACTTTAAAAGCAATGCTCAGCTCTAACCATCTTCTTTGGTAAGCCTTACACTTCACGTGAGCTCCCACCTTTGGCGAGTTCATGCACATTATTCCCCACAACTTGTTGAGCGATGAACGTATGTGAGCTCACTCTTGCTGTCTCACACACCCCACAGGTCAAGAACAGGTACCGCAAGATGAAGCGCTTGGAGGATGCTGTGACGAGTTCGCGAGAGGTCTAGGCCGTCGTCTCCCAGTCAACTTTGGGTTGCTGGACCGTTGTCTCCTTATAATGTAATCATTTATTTTGTATAGAACTCCTGTTATATATAATGATGTGACATTCGATCCTGTGCCACTATACATCATATGTGTGAGACTTGGTCCCAGCATACCTGGTGTTTATGTTCGCGCCCGGGTCTTGGTGCCCCGAAACCCGGGTGTGACAGAAGTGGTATCAGAGGAATGTTGACTGTAGGACGAAACCTAGATAGAACTGGACAACCCTTACCTACTTACCTTTGCTACTCTGGTTCTTTTCTAAACTTGTCTTAATCTTTTCTCATCTATTTCCGCTTTACTCTGATCATTCTTACCTTATCCTTCTAAAGACAAATGTGGATTTCACACTTTGAAATCTTGTGCCTAAAATGACTTTTAGGAATAGGAGACCTAGTCCTAGGAACAAAAACAAAACTATTTTTATAAGTGTCTATATAATTGAATGTTTGTTCTTATGATACTTGTCTGATTTGGATCTTTGATTGAGTGTGATGAGTTGTGGAGTAATGTCCACAACTACATCTGCATATACATATAGGCATAAAAATAATTCATAAGATAACTAAATAAATCTAGATTATCCTTCATTAAAGATCTATCTCATCTTAATAGATCCATCTTATCCCGAAAAGATTCTATCATATCCTGATAGATCTTACTAACCTCAAAAGATCCCATCTAACCTAATATGTTCTAATCTAAAGTGAGTTACTTAATGGACCAATTAATACTTGTGAAATAGATTAGACCCTCTCCACATGTTTTAACTTAGTTCACCCTACACTAAATAAAGAATGAGAAACCAACCCAACCAATAGAGTCTTGATGGATTGCATGATCTGCCTATCCCCACCTAACATCAAACAAACTTTTGACCTACATCATGTAGTCTATCTCATCCATACCTATCTTAACCATATTCCCCAGCCCGATAATATACACTAACTCCTAATCAATGAGACAAGACCGAAGAAAATGATCAACTTCATCAAGAAAGGATAAGCACCAACTCAAGTCTTCAAGGATCAAGTGAGGTCACCAAGATGAGTCAAGATCCACAATCTTGGATGGAGTCTTTCCATACCAAGATCTCCTTACCATCATCTACCATTGCTCTAACCAAATCTCATATTGCCTAATAGTTGGCTAGACATAAAAGATACACATGCTTTCCTAATCACCCGCTAATTTGTGTGAAACACTTGATCAAAAAAAAAACACTTCTAATTTTGGACCAATTAGAAAGTAAAAGCTAAATTTCAACTCAATCATTCTATATCCCTTTTCTTACAAATCTCGAGGACGAGATTATTTTTAAGGGGGGTAGGATTTGTAACACTCAAAATTGTATACAAGGAATAAATAATGAATTCCCTATTGTATGTGCCATATTTGCATCATAAAAGAGCACACATGTAATCGAGAGTGATTAATTAAAACCAATGCTACCAAAATAAAAGAAAATGCATCATGTGGAGTTTATATGTTTGTGCATCAAGTAAAATAATAATAATAATAATAATAATGATAAGGATAATAAGATAATAAATACTAGAAGTTAAAAACAAACCCTAACTTAAAATGAGGGCTTTTGAAAATAAGGAGAGAAATGATATAGAAAAAAAATAAATGATATAATTATACTTCAAGAATTGGTATTCTTAACTTCACAAAAGTAATAAAGATTAATGTAGCACGAGTTTGACTTCAAAAATTCAAATTCAAATTTAAACCTAAAAAGGAAGAAAAGAGAAAGAAAAAGATAAAAGAAAAGAGAAAGGCATCTAACTGGGCTGCCTGGCGGTATTTCGGCCCACTAAAGAAATTACCCCGCACAGCCCAAATCCCTCCCCGCGGCGCCGACGGGTGGGCCCGCTTCGTCAGACTCACTCGCGCACGGACCGCACGCTCACGCGCGCCGCTGGCGCTGACGACCGGGCCCCGCTGCTCAGTTCTCCTCACACGCGGCGCTGAGTCACTGATCGGTGGGACCCCTCTGTCATCTCTCCCCCTTCTTCGCGATTTCGGTTTCGCTCCGCGTCAACAGCTCGCGCGCATGCTGCCGTCCGTGGATCTCGCCCCACCGTTCGCCATCCGAGTTTCGCGCACGACATTTGGTATATATGAGAACCCCGAGACCTCCCTGAAGCTCAACTCATCGAGCGCGACCATCCCCATCGGGCAACCAGAGAGTTGGGGAGAAAACGAGATGCCGAACGCGCCGTCGTCATCGATTCAAGCACCTATGGCCGTTCGGAGCGTGAAGATAGATCTATGGGCTTCGACGGGTGCTCTGGGACGTGCTCGATGCGGCGCTGGGAGCAAAGACCGGCTGGTTGTCGAGGAATTTCTCACCGTCGTTCGTGTGCCGCCATAGCTCCGCCCTGCCCGTGGTCGGGGTATCTCGACTTCCTAACTCCAGGTAAGGAAGCCCTAGACTAATTCGCCTTCATCCCCGCTCCGTTTACCGACCCTTGGTTTGTGGAATTGTGCTCGGATTGGTGGGCGGCCGTGCGCCGGTAATGGCGCTCCGCCGCGGTGTGCGCGCCGTCGGGATTTGAGGGTGCTCGAGGAAGGGGAACGGCTCCTGGCCGTCCGATCCTTATCGGGTGGCCACGATTGGAGCGCATACCCCCCCTTTTTAGTGAGATCATCCTGAGTCGTCCGATCCTACTGAACGGCTCAGATTAGATACCCTTTCACTCGAATTAGATCAGGGCCGTTAGACGAAGATCGAACGGCTGGCGGTCTATGGGCGTTATTTTGAATCTGGACCCTCGATTTTGAATCCAGCGGCCGGGAGCGCATACCGCTTCGCGGTGGGCTCAGTCTAATCTGATCCGTTGGGATCGGATCGGACGGCTAAGATCATGCGATACCCTTTCGGCCTCAACAATTTGCTAAAGAGACCCTCTGTTTTACTAAAATAAACCCGCCGTCCATGCGGATGTTGTTCTGAGTCTTGAGAACACTTACGCAGGGGCCCCTGTACTCTACAGGATTTGTTGCGCGGTCCAGAGTGTAATAAAAATAAAGAAATAGTTTAGGAAATTGATTTTTAATACAAAAATAAATCCAGAAACTTGAATAAATCATATTAAATCCATTTTAGCTTCAATTTGAGTCATTCCAGTTGCAATAGTTTTGTATTAATATTGTTTACCACCTAGTACCTTTGTTTGACCATGAAACTTAAATTAAAATTGTTCAATTGAATTAATTTATTCTAGATGCTAAATAATTTCAGAAATTCATAACTTAAAATCTATAATTCCAAAATTTATAATTCCTGTTCCTGTGATCTTATTTCAATATGTAGAAGATTAATATGTATTTTGCATATATGTTCGGTGTAATGTTAATTTTGCCTATACCATGTATGTTTGTATTGATACGACTAGCAGTGAGGTCACGAGAATCTGAAGATCATCCTGGTACCTGGAATCTCAAGTCTCAGGCAAGTTGTGCCCTTGATCACTTCTTTTCACCCAGCCATGTTCTAATTAATCATAATGATCTGCATAGGTTAATTTTGATGGGACCCAATAGGTTACCCTAGTTTGTCTATCTTTATACCTTGTTTACCACTGAACTTTCTGGGTAGTACTTGCTAGTGCTATATGTGGTTTTGGGTATGAAGATTACACTATTCATGATTATACTTTTGTTATCAGTTGTTATTTATTGTTCATGATAAGATCATTATGTTAATTGGAACATGGAGAACCACCCGGGAAAACAGTGCTACCACAAGGGAGGAATGGGACCCCTTGGCTGATTAATTAGGAAAGCTAGTGGAAGACTACCTTACCCGAAAGGGGCAAGGGCAGTAGGGGAGTGGTCAGTGTAGGGAGGCCCTCGGGAGGATTTTGCTGCGATGGCGGTCCTGCAAGGGATTCCTGCATTGGAACTTCCTATAAACTGTAGCGGGTTTTCGGAAGCTAGTGGAACTTTGTAAAGGCCTCGTAGTGGATCCCTAGCCATTCACCTCGGAAGTGTCTAAGGGCCTTGCAAACCCTGGCGACATGGGATACACGACTTGTGGGTAAAGATGCGCAACCTCTGCAGAGTGTAAAACTGGTATACTAGCCGTGCTCACGGTCAAGAGCAGCTCGGACACTCACATGATTAAATTATGGAACTAAACTCAATTTGTCATATGCATTGCATTGCAGGTGGAGTTGTTACTTTTGTTCTACTACTTAATTGGGTTTGGTATTTACTTATACTTAGTAATTGCTAATAAAATTTTGACCAACTTTAAAAGCAATGCTCAGCTCTAACCATCTTCTTTGGTAAGCCTTACACTTCACGTGAGCTCCCACCTTTGGCGAGTTCATGCACATTATTCCCCACAACTTGTTGAGCGATGAACGTATGTGAGCTCACTCTTGCTGTCTCACACACCCCACAGGTCAAGAACAGGTACCGCAAGATGAAGCGCTTGGAGGATGCTGTGACGAGTTCGCGAGAGGTCTAGGCCGTCGTCTCCCAGTCAACTTTGGGTTGCTGGACCGTTGTCTCCTTATAATGTAATCATTTATTTTGTATAGAACTCCTGTTATATATAATGATGTGACATTCGATCCTGTGCCACTATACATCATATGTGTGAGACTTGGTCCCAGCATACCTGGTGTTTATGTTCGCGCCCGGGTCTTGGTGCCCCGAAACCCGGGTGTGACACCTACAGTTCCAGCAGCCTGGTGGGCGGGGCTATCAACAGGGCCCCTGCGAAACTTCTTATCTGGACTTCTCGGAGACACGTCCGCCCTTGTTTGTTAAAGCTGAAGATCCGCTGGAAGCCGATGAATGGCTTCGAGTGATTGAACAAAATTTGGACTGCTGTGCTGCTCAGAAACTCAGAAGCCTTTATTCGTAGCACAGCAACTGCGCGGTCCCGCCAGCACTTGGTGGGGTAATTTTGTGGCCGTTCAGCCGGCCAATCATCAAATAACCTGGGAAGAATTCAAAGTGGCCTTCCGCGAGCATTATATACCCGAAGGTGTTCTGCATATGAAGCAAGAAGAGTTCATGAAGCTAAAGTAAGGAGGGGATACTGTCAATCAGTATCTCAACAAGTTTAATCACCTGTCACAATACGCAATCGATCAGGTGAACACTGATTTAAAGAAGAAGAATTGCTTTATGAGGGGTCTAAATGATCGATTGCAGAGAAAAATGGCCACCTGCATAGATCTCACATATGGAAAGGCTGTCAGCACAGCCCTATCTGTTGAAGCAAAATATGCAGGTTTCGGGAAGAATAAGGGATTTGGTGGGGAGAAGTCTAATCAGGGCCCGGTAAAGAGGCAACGGTTTATTCTCCGGCCTTCTAACCAGACTCATCCACGTGCACCATCCTTCCCTTTCAAGCAGCCAATAATTATTCGTCCCAATAATGCCCCCACTGCCTCAAGTCAGCCGGGTGCCCCAGGCACTCGATTCCCTGCTTTGCCCAGCTCTTCAACCGGATGTTTCAATTATGGCAAGTCTGGGCATTTCATCAAAGATTGCCCCTATCCCAAGCAAAATCAGTCGAATAATCAGCATGGATCGGGGAATTCATCTCAAAGCAAGGGAAATGTTAAGGGCAAAAATTTCAAGAAGACGGGACACGTATACTATACATAAGTGGCCACTACACCGGATGGAGAGCCGGTAATGATGGGTACGTTTCTCGTCGCCAATCACCCTGCAGTCATTCTTTTTGATTCTGGTGCTTCGCATACGTTCATTAGCAAGAAATTTGTGGAGCAACATCACATTGCATGCCATGAATCAAAAGAGGGATTTAAAATACACTCACTCGGGGGACAAATCTTTACTAGAGAAGTGGCCTATCAAGTGCCCATATCATTGGCCGGACGGGACTTTCCTACCAATATGATCGTCCTGAAAGGCCAAGACATAGATGTTATTTTGGGTATGAATTGGTTGGCCAAGCATAAAGCAACACTCAATACTGATCAAAGAACCATCAGGTTGAGTCATAATCAAGAAGAAATTCTTTTGCCCATCCCTATTCCAAACAAAATTACTGGCAGAGTTTATGAAGCTATGGTACCGGAAATCAAGGATATTCCGGTAGTATGTGAGTTTCCTGATGTCTTTCCCGAGGATTTGTCGGGACTGCCACCTGAACGAGACGTAGAGTTTGTAATAGAATTGAAGCCTGGTACGGCTCTAATATCTAGAAGATCGTACCGTATGCCTCCTAATGAGTTGGCAGAATTGAAGATTCAATTACAAGATCTCCTGGAGAAAGGATTTATCCGGCCAAGCTCATCGCCATGGGGTTGTCCAACCATATTCGTCAAGAAGAAGGATCAAACTTTACGGATGTGTGTGGATTATCGACCCCTGAATGAGGTCACCATCAAAAACAAGTACCCTCTTCCAAGGATTGATATTCTATTTGATCAACTGACTGGAGCAAGGGTATTTTCAAAGATTGATCTCCGATCGGGCTATCACCAGATCCGTATTCGGCCCGAAGATATACCAAAGACCGCCTTCACTACGCGGTATGGGTTGTTTGAATATCTGGTAATGTCTTTCGGGTTAACAAATGCTCCGACCCACTTCACATATTTGATGAACTCGGTATTCATGCCCGAGCTAGACAAGTTTGTGGTGGTCTTCATTGATGACATTTTAATATATTCCAAGAATGAAGAGGAGCACGCCCAACATTTACGGATCGTGTTAACGCGCCTGAGGGAACATCAGTTGTATGCCAAGTTCAGCAAATGCGCGTTTTGGCTGGAGGAAATTCAATTTCTGGGACATGTTCTATCTGCCAAAGGGATTGCGGTAGACCCCAGCAAAGTCAAGGACATTTTGGAGTGGAAACCCCCGACCACTGTTCATCAGGTTCGAAGTTTCCTTGGACTGGCTGGATATTACCGCAGATTTATACCAGACTTTTCTAAGCTTGTGAAGCCAATCACAAGTTTATTAAAGAATGATGTTAAATTAAATTGGTCTTCGAAGTGTGATGAAGCCTTTGAACAATTGAAGACATTATTAACCACTGCTCCGGTATTGGCTCAACCGGACATCACCAAGCCTTTTGATGTATATTGTGATGCATCTGGCAGTGGACTCGGCTGTGTGCTAATGCAAGAGGGCCGAGTAATTGCATATGCTTCAAGGCAGTTGCGCCGACATGAGGAGCATTACCCAACTCATGATCTGGAGCTATCTGCTGTGGTTCATGCCCTGAAAATTTGGCATCACTATCTGCTGGGAAATGTCTGTCATATCTATACAGATCATAAAAGCTTGAAGTACATCTTCACCCAGTCAGAATTGAATATGAGACAGAGGCGATGGCTTGAGCTTATTAAGGACTATGAATTGGAAATTCATTATCACCCAAGCAAAGCCAATGTTGTGGCAGATGCACTAAGCCGTAAGGTTTCCTGTCACTGTCTTACGGTGAAGACCTCTGACAACACTTTATGTCAAGAGATGGAGAAGCTAAACCTGGGAATGGCCCAACAAGGAACTCTGAATCAGTTAAAGCTTGAGTCAGTTCTCTTGCAAAAGATAATTGATGCCCAAAAGGATAATGAGGGCATGAAACACATTCGTGAGAAGTTAAGGGCTGGAAAAGCCAAATGTTTCAAAGAAGATGATCAAGGTATTGTATGGTTTAATAACCGCATAGTGGTGCCGAAGAATGAAGAGCTCCGCCAGCAAATTCTTGATGAAGCACATCTTAGCCGCTACTCTATTTATCCCGGAAGCACTAAGATGTACCAAGACTTGAAGCAACATTACTGGTGGACAAAGATGAAGATCGAAATTGCACCCTATGTGGCGAGATGTGACACCTGCAGACGTGTCAAAGCCATACATTTGAAAGCTGCCGGTCCATTACAGTCACTACCAATACCAACATGGAAATGGGAAGACATAAGTATGGACTTTATTGTGGGATTGCCCAGGACCGCAAAAGGGTATGACTCTATTTGGGTTATCATTGATCGACTTACCAAGATCGCCCACTTCCTCCCTGTCAAAGTAAAATATCCCGTCATTACCTATGCGGAGCTATACATTGCCCGTATTCTCAGTTTGCATGGTGTTCCAAAGACTATAGTGTCGGATCATGGACCCCAATTTGTATCCAAATTTTGGGAAGAACTTCATAAGTCCTTGGGTACTAAGTTGCTCCACAGTTCGGCCTATCATCCTCAAACCAGTGGACAGACTGAGAGAGTGAACCAGATACTTGAAGATATGCTGCGGGCATGTGTTCTGGACTTCTCACAGAAATGGGATGAATGTTTGCCCTTGGCGGAGTTTTCATATAATAATAGCTATCAAGAAAGTATCAAGATGGCACCTTTTGAAGCTTTATATGGGCGACGGTGTCGTACTCCGCTAAATTGGTCTGAACCTGGGGAAAGGTACTTCTTTAGGCCTAATATGGTGAAGGAGGCCGAGGAAAAGGTTCAGAAAATTATTCATAATATGAAGAAAGCACAAGCTCGTCAGAAGGGTTATGCAAACAAACGGCAAATGCCCTTGTATTTTCATGAAGGGGACTATGTCTACCTGAAAGTTTCACCAATGAAGGGAGTATCGCGTTTTGGGGTTAAAGGGAAGCTTGCACCTAGGTACATTGGTCCATTCCTGGTACTTGAGCAATGTGGACCAGTGGAATATCGACTGCAGCTCCCCGAAATTTTGTCTGCTATACATAATGTGTTCCATGTGTCACAATTGAAGAAGTGTCTTCGGGTTCCCGATCGAACCATTGAAGTAACGGATGTTGTCCTTGAACCGGACTTGACATACTCTGAGCACCCTATTCGAGTCTTGGATCAAAAGGACAGGGTTACCCGGAGAAAAACCCTCAAGTTTTATAAGACACAGTGGAACCAACATTCTGAATATGAGGCTACATGGGAAACTCAAGACTTTTTAGATAAGAATTTCCCAGGCTTTTTAGCCTCTTGTAAATTGTAAAGCCTGTATAACTGTGTAATAAAGGAGTAAATTCCCAAGTCACCTCTGCCTTGTACCAGAAATAAGGAAATAAAAGTGTGACACATTTCCTTTTCCATTACTCACCCTAGGACTTTTAATCTCGGGACGAGATTCTTTTATGGGGGGAAGGATGTAACACCCCTGGTGTTACTGTAACTAAAACTTGAGCATGGCATCATAAGCATTGGCATTGCATATGTTTGATACACCTAGAGTGCATTCACTAGGCAAAAATTTCAAACAAGTTGTGTTGTTTTAGTGTTTTGCAAATAGAACCCTGGATAGGGAACTTAACCCTAAATAGAGATTAAAGGGGTAAGACCTAACCCAAATTGAGAAAAACCTAAAGGCTTTAGGGAAATAGTCACAAAATGTTCTAAAAAATGAACTTGAATCACTTTTATACCCCTGGGATACCAAAAACCTCAATTAGAACCCTGGAAAACCCAAAATCAAAACCCTAGGGGCCTATGTGCAAAAATTGTGCACATTTGGACTAAAGTGTAAAAACTACAGTAATAAAGTATATAAAGTCACATGGTTCACATTTGGGAAGATTTACAAGCCAAACCCTGAGATTTGGACTTAAGTGCAAAAGAGCCACATTTTTTCTCAAATGCTTAAGTCTGATTTTCAGTAATATTGGCTCAACTTTGGAGCTCTACATCTTCCAAATTATTGAGAATTTGCCCTAGGTCACCACATCAACTATGTAGATCTATCTTTGGTGAACAACTTTGCTTAAGAGTGTGAGCATAGTTGCTGTGAAAAATCTGGAGATAATCATGCTCAAACTTTGGCTGTCAGGCTGATTTGGTCTGAATTTTCAGACTAACAGTGAACTACCACCAACTTCAAGCCCAATTTCAGACATGATTCAATGATTGTTTGTGACAACACCATATAGCAAAGTTGTAGTTGGTATAGTGCTCTACAAGTTTGCTGCAGAGTTGGACTTGTGTTGTCATTGGAAATTAAGAGAAAATTAGGCTCTAAACTTGACTGTCAGGCGACTGAATGGGGACTCTGATGGTACAGTAGCCAATGGGGATCAGATCGCCAGCGCAACGGTCCTCACCGCCGGTGGCCCATCGCCGTTGATTGCCGCTCGCCGTGATTCGTGTGCCGTGGCCATCGGATAAACATAGCTCGGTAAAAATCCCCGCTGCCGGTGAGCTGGAAGCCACCCCGGTCAGCCGCGGTACTCCTTCCCTTGCTCACCGCCCGGGGATAAGGTTTTCACCGCCGTTGTGCCGTCGCCGTTGTCCGCCGCGTGGCTCTCACTTTCCACCGCATCGCCGTAAGCCTTAGCGGCTTCCCGTTGATCGCCGGAACAACTGCCACGCCAGTCGACATGTATTCACCGCGCCCAGGGTTCTTCCTCATCTCCGACCGCCCACACGGTCCGGCCAAATTTAGCGCCACCGACGAAGCTGCCTATAAATTGAGCCCCCGGGCAGCTGCGTTAGATTATCGCGAACCCAGCCGTGAAGAATCGTTAGCCATCATCCACCAGTGAGTTCCAATTTCCAACTTCCCCCAAATTGACTCTCCGCCACCGTAAACCACCCATCACCGCGGCCAGCCCATTCCATGTCAGTTCATCCCTCACTCTCCTTTGTTTGAGCACTCTGGTTGCTCTGTGATGCTTGCCAAGCCATCAAGTCAAATTAAGAGACCACCAATCGCCGGGAACACGACGATCTAGCCGCCATGCTCTCGGTCACCGTGGCCAGAGCTCCTTAGTTGGTCATTAGTGCAATTAAGTTAGGGGAAAAGCTTAGGATAGGTCCAATTTGGTGTCTGTCGCTCGAGAGCGCTGGTCATAGCCCCAATCGGCCGGTCCAGGAACTCGCCGGACTTCGGCCGCGCAAGAACGCCGTCGTGGACCTTGGTCTGCGAAGGAATAGAAGTTGAAGGGCCTTAGTGCAAACTGTCAGTGACACAAGAAACAGTAATAGGAACTCGTTTTCAGTTAACCAAAAACTCGGGGTCCTCTGTGCAAAACGACCAGCACGGGCGCGCGCGCGGGCGCGTTTCTGCCCGGGTCTGGGCCGGTTGGGCTAGAATCAGCCCAACACTATTCCCCCTTTCTCCTTTTCTTTTTCAGAATAACTTTAGAAATCCATGGAAAAATGTCGAAAAATCCTAAAATTGTGAAACCAATTTTCCTAGGTTTCTTATTTTCCCTAGAATTTAATAAAAATAGTTTCATGATTTTTAGTTTAAACAGGGAATTTTAGGGCATTTAAAATAGCTTAAAGAAATAGTTCTGGAATTTTAGAGAATTAATAGTAATGCCAAAAATGTTCAAAATTTTTATATGAACTCCCCACATTATTTAGAAGCCTTGGGTAGAGTTTGAATTGTTTTGGACCATGTTTGATAACTAGAACCCAAAACCCCCCTGCCCTTTGAACTCCTTTACAGACTCCGGAAACCCTAAGTTCTCGGAGTTCCGTGAAGGAAAGTTATATTCAAGACTTAGATAATAAATCTTTATTATCTTCGCACTCTCATGAGCATTACATGGCATTCATTCTTATATATGGTTATGTTAGAATGCGAAGAAGAAGTGGAAGTCACTGAAGAAAAGACACCACCACCCTCGGATTCTCAAGCAGGAAATTGCTTCTACTTTGATATTTGTGGATCCGAGCCAGACTCACCTACGAACAAAGGTAAGCCCCAGTGCATTTGCCACCTCCCTTGATGTTTTTAAATCTTTCTCACTTGCTTGCTGCATTAGGTGATAGGAGTTGATTGATAAAACAATTCTTGCATTACCTTCCTTGAACTTGATTACCTTCCTTGAACCCTGTTTTTTTTACAAAAAGGTTTTTCTATGCTTAGTACCGCTTTAGAAAAACAAAAGGATTTGTTTTACAAAAGATGTTTGGCAAAGTGGGAGGGTTGTTTTCAAAAATAAAACTTGATGGTGAATCCATCATGGCCATGATGGATTCAACATCGGAAAAGATGTACCTCTGCCAGGTACCAAGATTTGGGTTTAATTGATTAAGCTGAGACCGGGTGGGTGACTTGCACGAGAAGAGAGTCTCGGTGTAGTGTCTCCGTCTAAGTCGATTAAGGACCTTGTCGATGTAGGCTTGATGATCGAGGACCCTTTAACTGGTCACATGCCTCGTCATGGGTAAGCCTTGCCTCAGGGAAACTAAGGCCAGAATAAGATAACACGAAATGGGCGTGGAGCGGTGGCGAGAGTAGCGTGTACCCTCCGTGGCAAGAGGCTGGACGGTGGTGTATCTGTGCTCTCGGTTTGCGTGAACCTGATCTGGTCTTAAGAACCCCGGTGGCGGGTTGACATATGCAAGGGTTAAGTGCTACATATGTCGTGTGATTGGAGATCCTCAGCTGAGTATAATCGATTCGGATCGCCGTACCTTCGCAGTTATGAAGACTTGGTCACTGCCCTACACGTAGCAATCCACTAAAGATGATGGGTTTTTGTTAAGAAATTGGCTAGTGCAGGACCAGTGATTGAACTAGGGTAGAAAGAACTCTAGTTGCAGGTAATTGTACTTAACTTGACAAATAAAATTGGATTTTTAAGGATCCACTTTAGTCAGCATTTCTGCAAAATAGAGTCTTTGATTATTGAAAAGCCTTACCTTGACTCCCTCAAGCCAGCATACCCTTGAGAGTCTTTTCCTTAGTCGGGTAAGACTTGCTGAGTAATTCCATACTCAGGGTTTATCCCTTCGTTGTTTTTAGGTGAGGAAGTAGCAGATTTCTGTTGCTTCTGTGCCAAGGTGGTTCCCCATGAGGAAAAGCAAGAGTGAAGATGCGGGAGGACATGGTCCTCCATAAGAAAACTTTTATGAAAACTTATCGGGAGGAGTTTGTGCCTTCCTTGGTATGTGTAATAATACTACTCTGCACTCGCTTATATTTCTGGTCTGTAATAAACAACTTGAGCTTACTTTTTAATAAATGTAAGTTTATGTAATCGCTTCCGCATTTCTTTATCTCCGATGTTCTGTAATGTCTGCAAGACGGGTGAAACGTTCCTGGAGAGGTAAGAAAGCAGATACCGAACTTGTCAAGTAGTTCAGGGGCACCTACAGGGTTGTCTAAGGTCCGTTGGTCAAGGACAACTGTAGGTGGGCCTAATTACTTGGGAGGTTCCGTCACAGGCATGTTCTTCTTCGTTCTTCGAGTACACCAAGATATCATCGATGAACACCACTACGAATTTATCCAATTCAGGCATGAAAACAGAATTCATCAGATACATGAAATATGCTGGTGCATTTGTCACCCCGAATGACATCACCAAGAATTCATATAGCCCATATCTGGTTGAGAATGCCGTCTTCGGAATATCGCTTGCTCGTATCTTGATCTGATGGTAGCCGGAGCGAAGGTCTATTTTGGAAAACACCTTGGCCCCGACCAACTGGTCAAAAAGAACATCAATACGAGGCAAAGGATACTTGTTCTTGATAGTTACCGCATTAAGAGGGCGGTAATCTATACACAGCCTCAAGCTTTCATCCTTCTTCTTCACAAACACTGCTGGACATCCCCAAGGCGAAGTACTTGGGCGAATAAATCCCTTATCTAGCAACTCCTACAATTGCTTCTTTAATTCTGCCAACTCAGCGGGTGGCATTCGGTAGGGCCTCTTGGAAATTGGTGTCGTTCCCGGTTGCAACTCGATGGCAAATTCAATATCCCGGTCTGGTGGCATTCCTGGCAATTCATCAGGAAAGACATCTGCATACTCGCAGACCACTTGGATCTTCTTTAGAGGTAACTCCGTCATAGAGAAAGCACATGACTGAGTAGAACCCTGACTGGGCAGAATTAAGAAGAAGTTCCCGCAGAACGGAGAATTAATTTCCACGGTACGACTGGCTACATCAAGCACAACTCGGTGCAAGGTCATCCAATTAGCTCCCAGAATAATGTCCACATTTTCCAAACCCAAAACAAGAAGGGTGGTTTTGACAATGTGGCTTCCCAGTTGAATATGCACACTTTGGTTTAATTGATTAGTGGAAATTTTACCCCCCAGGTGTGACTATCATAAATGACTTTTTTGAGTGAGAGAATGGCAGTTCACACTTAGCGCTGAACTTTTGGCTAATGAAACTATGAGATGCACCAGAATCAAACAAAATTAAAGTAGGTTGATTATAAACTGAAAAGATACCAGTCATGATAGGAGCTCCCTCAGGTACTTCCTCCAGAGTAGTGAAGTTGAGCTTCCCTTGCCTGACTTGTACCTTCTGCTTTCTTCCCTTGTATTGATTTGGTGCTGGCATCTGCCTCTGCTAGTTCCTGGGACAATTCTTGGCATAGTGGCCCACATTGCCGCAAGTGAAACACTTGTTCCCATTGCCCTGGCAGAACTGCTGCTGCTGCGGAGGCTGATTGTTCCTTGGAGCGAGAGCTGGAAAGCGATTGGGTGCCGGCTGCTGCTGCTGAGGTGGCCTGATCACCCATCTGCCTGCCTGCTGCTGGAAACCTCTGCTCTGATTGTGAGAAACAATCCGGGACCTCTGGGCCTGAGCGGAGGGTGCTGCCATTGGTGCCTTTCTCTTCTTCTCTGCCCGGTGAGCTACAATGCAATCCTCGTGGGAGATGGCCAGGTTGACCAACTCATTGAAGCTATCGGCCCGGACAGTGTTGAGTCATTCCCGCAGCTTGGTGTTAAGACCCCTGCAGAAGCAGTCTCTCTTCTTTTCATCAGAATCAGCATGGTACCCTGCATACTGGCATAGGTCGTTGAAGGCCTGCGCATACTGCAGTATCGTGCGTGTTCCTTGATTAAGCGCTAGAAACTCATTCAGCTTGCGATCCAGAATGCCAGCTGGGATGTGGTGTCCTCTGAAAGTAGTCTTGAATTCCTCCCAAGACACTTCATGATCAGCGGGGAGCATAGCACGGAAGTGGTCCCACCAAGTCCGAGCAGGGCCACGAAGCTGCTGCGCGGCGAAGCAAGCCTTGGCTTCATCGGGGCAGTCTCCCGTGAGGAGGGGAAACTTGGACTCAACGATGCGGAGCCACACGTCGGCGTCCAATGGATCCTCTGCCTTGGTGAACAAGGGTGGCTGCGTACTCAGAAACTCCTGGTAGGTTGCCGTCGCCGGAGGTCGCTGATGCTGGCCTCCTCCATGCTGCTGAGGGTGGGGCTGGCGCTGCAAGAGCTGTCGCAGAATCTCATTCTGCTGGGCCATCAGCTCCTGCACTGTGGGAGCTGGAGGAGGGGGGGACCTGCTCGTTATGCCCGCGACGCTGCCTAGCTGCCATCTAAAAACAGAGATTGCCGCCATTGTTAACCCAACTCACGATTTCAGATGACAAGATATTATCTCATATGGAAGAAAAATGCCATAATCATGATATTAGGTTCGAAATGAAGATAACATGGTGACAAACATCCCACAGATTTCAAAAGTTCATAGGGTTACATCAGGGGAAAAGGTACCCGTAAGCCTAGTCCAAAATCTGACATTAACTAAGCTCGCATAGGTTTCTATCCGCCTAAAAGTGTCGAAGTGACTGCTTAACCCTGAGCGGTGGAAGCGACACTGGATACGGGTGAAGGAGGCATCGCGGAGGTAGTCCCATTGGCACCAGGGGCTGGTCCTAGCTCCTCGAGAGCCTCTTCTCCTCGCTTCCGGCTTCATTGGCCTCCATCTCCAAGTGGTGCATGTCCAGGTGGTCATTCGCTTCTTCGAGTTCCCTCTGCACATCCTGGAGCTAGTTCTCCAAGACATCAATAGTGTTGTCTCGGATCTCCACCTGCTGCTCCAAGGTGGTAATGCGCTGGCTCAGCCTTTCCACCTGCAGATCCTTCTCTACCAACTCGGTGGATAAATCGACCACAAAATCTTCTCGATTGTCGAGAGTGAGCTTGGTGGTTTGAGCGATGTTAGCAAGGTGTGCCATAGCGTCGCTCTGAAGGGCCTGAAGGCGGTACAGCGCACTCATGCACTAAACGGTGACCCTCCCAACCAAGTCAGGATACATTGCCCACACATCCTTCACATGGCTCACGCGGTTACACTACATGGGGTCATCCTTCTCCTTAGCAGGGAAGAGTCCCAAGGGGTGCATCACCATCTCTAAGGGATGGTAGCCACAGAAAGTCGTCAGAGTCTTCATGGCTGCCGCTTCAATGGTGTCGTCCGTCCTGAATCCAATTGTCTCGGAATCAAGAGAACGCCAACCCGGTTGAAGGGGATGAGCCTCCAAAGTCAGCCAGACCCGACAACGAGGTACCCGATGCTCCTCATACAACTGCACCGTGTACAAAGGGGGCATAGGGTAACCGGCGGAGTTAAGCACTTCCCACAAGATGGAAGGAAAGCCATCGCGAGAAAGGAAGTCAGAACTGAAACGAGTGTCTCCTCCACTGGTGGGGGTGGGTGAATTCATCTGCGGAAGGGAATCAAAGGTAAAAAATATGGTGGAAGGAAAAAGAAAAAGAGAGCCCGGATGGTTTTTAAAGGAAGTGGGTTAGCTCAAGTTTTTAATTCCCTTTTTGTGTTTATAATGTATGCATGCTGAAAGTAACGTCTCCTCTCCAAACAATAGGGTGCTCTTAGGGCATCCTTAAAAGTCTAAGTATTGGCCCACGGGGCCTAAGTAATTAGCCACCTATTTCTCCCTCTATGCCTAAGGCCTTTCGTCCTAGGTCTAGCGGTCTAGTCCTGACGATCCGTAGCAGTTTCTAGGCAAGTTTTAAATTTTGAAAATGGTATCCATGGTTTATTGTCCTTTTCTATGGTGGAATTTGCTCCGATACCAGCTGTGGCAGAACCACCCGAATTATTCCAGCTTAAGTTCCTAAGTCACGCCTCAGGGGCCGCAACACACTTAAATCGGAATAACCCGTCAGTCCTTCAGATCTAGTCTGATAGAGCCACTTAACCAGGATCAAATTCCACAATCTCACTCGAAGGTGAGTCACAGAAGAAATACAATAAAACAGGAAACCTCAAATTAAGTGCTGAATTATTACATAGATCAGAGTTTTTGAGTAGCAAATAAGAGTTCACAAAATAAAATGCAGCGGATAATCGATGTCGTCGATATCGAGGAAATGGGCAAGGCCTAGCCCAATACTCCTCGTGCTCCTCTCCTGCCGGAGCAACATCCCAATCGACCGTCCAACCCGGTGGCAGGGTGGTAGGCCAAGTCACACCATCAACCATATCCTGAAGCGAACCTGCAAAAATTATACCACAAGCAAGGCTGAGTATACTAATACTCAGCTAGACTTACCCGGTGTGAGGAAACTACTCCTCTACCTCTAGACTATGCAGCTGTTTGGCTGAGGGGTTTGGTTTGCCAAAAGCACTAGCTGTTTCTAAAATCAATTCTTAGCTTTCTAAATTCTAGTATCATTATTTTAGCAAGGTTTGCTCCTTCTAAGCATACATGGTGACAAGCATTTAGTTCAATCAACAAATTGTCTCATGTAACCTCATTTCACTTCTTACTCGATGCAGTACAAGGGGTCAAGCAGTCTCATTAGCTGCGAGAAGCAGACGATTCGAATCGAGTTTTATCCTTGCAAGGTAAACCTAAACACACAACATGTTAGGGTACTCCGACCCCACACATGTCAACTGTTCCCATCGATTCCCCGTTCGCGTCCAGGCCTCACCGCCTTGGCATACAATGCTCCACTGACCCCGGCTGCCGCCGTGCAGTGACCGCACTTGTACCCACCATAGCTAGCATGGGAGACCCAGTCTCAGGTCGCATGAGGGATAAAGTCCGCGCCCGGCTTCACTCAGGTACTAGGTTTATCGGTTACCATTTTTCCCAACATGTGCTTAGTACGTTCAAAAGCTTGACTCAGGTATCCACACATTAATCCTTAATTCCTTTTTTCCCGTCTCATGGTCAAGGCATCCTCCCTGGATCCAAGTCCATAGACCAAACATAGATCCCGTTATCAAGATGAATACAATCAATTCCTGACCTCGCGCGAGTGCTAGAAAAATCACTCGACTTCTACTGAGATCCTGATTAGCAAGCAGCTACTCGACCTAGCATACTAGTATTCATCTCAAAAAGGAATCCTAAGTTCATGCAACTAGAGGTTTCAAGCAACTCCTACACTTAAGTGCATACTACAAACCTACAAGCATTAAGTATAGTAAAGTAGCATATAATAATATAGTTATGCATATAAACCGGGGCTTGCCTTCAATAGCTAGGGCTGCGGGGAGATCCTTGATAGCAGCCTCGGAAGCTTGCTCCTGGTCCTCCTCTTGGACAGTTCCTTGCTCAAGGATGAGCACGTACTCTCCGTCGGCGAGATTACAATCTAATGAATGCAATGCGTAAGATAGATGCATGATATGATATGTGCTTTAGTAATTTCAACTTTTGATGGTGCATGATCTACTTGAGTTAGATAGAGCTAAGTCTTGCTTATACGAGACTTTTGGGTGGTATACTTGGTAAATTGGATCAAACTTAGCTAAGTTAAGTGGTAGGTTTATTTTTGGGGTTCCACTGAATTCTTTTTAAAGTCTTAGTGAGAATTGACAAGAATTCAAGTTGGACTTATTGGAGTGAGGTTTATTTCTTCTTTCTTTTTCTTTATTCCCCTTAAGTTTTTGGAGTGGGTTTGAACTACAAGTTGCCTTAATAAATTTCCAAAAAATCTGTAAACATTACAGTGGCTTATTACTGGTGTATAGTTTTCTGTCTCAAAATTTGGGGATCAGAAAGTGAATAGCTTTCTCTGGACAAAATTACCAAATTTTAGGGCAGAGGGGGTGATTTGAACTACAACTATCATTTAATAGTACGTAATTCTCTAAGACTTATTTTTGCTGGCATTTAGATGCTATAACATGACTTGGCACAAAATTTTAGCCATTAATTCTTATTAGTTATTTTACTAGGATTTTCTGAAGTTTCTAGCCAAAGGGGTGCTTTCTACTACCACTATATTTGAAAAATATCAAACAACAGATTTCTGATTTTTCCTAGCTTCTATTTTGCGCAAGAGCAATCATTCTGAAGTTTGGCATCTTTTTGCTTAAGGGAAGGGGTGGTATGCATTAATTGGATTAAATGGCCTTTCTTATAAAATATTAGCAATAGGTATTATTTTGCATCCTTCTAATGGGTTTGCATTTTTCTCTGGTGGCCTTTCTCATTATTGACCTAGCAAAATTTTAATTGCCCATTATTGCATTATTATGGGTTATTCATGATTTATTTGGAATATGACTCATTATCATATTAAATTTATTTACCCTACTTAAAATGATGGCCTGGGGTGTCTATTATTTCTGCAGTGGGGTTTTGGTGGTTACAAGTCCACTGGATTTTTATTATCAATTTTGGGTCTGGTTTTGTAATTCTAACAATTGATTTCTAGTTGGAATAATGCTAAATAAAACATTTCACTTTAAAACTGATCTGGACTAGAGGTCCCTTTATTTTTCCTAGGTTCTCTGTTACTTAAGCAAACTAGGAAAAATAATTTCACTCACTGTTCATTAATTTCTAATGCCATTCTGATTTTCTTAAGGTTTGGGCAGAAATGGCTTTTAATGGATATCTACACTGAATTTTTCAATACTGGGGTTCTTACTATTTTTAAACAGTGCTTAAATGGGGTTTGAACATCTACAAATTTTCTTAGGTTCAGCACAGAAGCAAAACTAATTTTCCTTAATTAAACAAGGTTTGGTTAGTTTCTATTTTTAATTTTAAACTTTAAAAATTAGAACAAGAAGCATAGGGTTCATTATTTTTAAATGATAGTTCATATTATTCAGGATCTAGCAAAATTAGTTTTACAACTTTTGGTTAAGAATTTATCAAGTTATGAATTTTCTAAGTTCTCTGTTTATTAAAAAGATTAAACAGAATTGATTAAATGGAAAACTACTTTGCAACGGGGTCCCTGGCAGGTGTTTTAAGTTTTCCTTATAGACTAGTCCCTGGGCTACTATTCAATTGAGTCACTGACATCTCAGAAAACCCCCTGGATTCTTCTAATCCTAACCCGAGGTCCTTCCCCCAAATTAAACAGTACCCGCGGCGGAAGAAAGGGCGGAGGGGCTTACCGGCGGAGAGATTGCTCCGGTGAGGTCGCCGAGGGTGTAGGGGAGGTCCTGAGGGTCACGACGATGTGCGGGTCACCATCGGGGATGGTCGGAGTCGGCCGGTCCGCGTGCGCGGGCGAGGGAGCTCGTCGGCGGCGAGGAGTCCGGCCTATCCAGGGCGAATTTGACCAATCAAATGGGTCAGAGAGCTTCACCAGGGATCAAGGAAGGGGTGTGCGCGAGGAATTGAAGAATGGCTCACCGGAGTGCTCAGTCTTCGCATGCAGGCGGGCGGCCGAAGTCCGGTGAGGTCGATCTTCGCCTTCCGGTGAAGTTCTGCCAGGTTCGAGGGCTTGGAAAGCTTCACGGGCCTATGGCGGAGCTAACTAAAGCGCTGGCGTGACTTGGAGGTGACTGGAGTGGGCTGGCCACGGTGGCCGAAGCTCTGGCGGTAATGGCGGGCGGAAAGGAGCTCGCTGGAGCTAAGGAGGGGTGTCTGGCCGGCGGTGGTGAGCGCGGGGTGAAGTGAGGCGCACCCGAGGAGGCTTTATAGGCGCGGGCGAGCACGGCCGAGGGCAGGGCTCTGACAAGTGCTCGAGGCATGCGCGGCGAATGCCAGTGCGCGCTCTGGCGTCTGGCACAGCGTCGAGCACGAGGCAGCGCAGAGAGAGGTCGAGTTCAAGCACGGATTGGCCTCAAATCTTTGAGATTATGGCCATGATCCCGTTGAGAGATCTCTTCCTCTCAGGTCCCTTTGTCGTTTGTGTGTGGAGGCTAGCAGGTTTTGCTAACTGGATTAAGAGATAGAGAGGGGAGAAATCCTGTTTGTCTCACTGCCGCACACAGGGAGAAGATCTCTGGTTTGACGTGTCCAAGGCACGCGTCCCAATGCCATCTTCTGGCACAAGACAGAGAGGTTAGTGATGCACGCTTTTGTCAATGGGGCCATTAGGATTTGAGTTAGGGATCAAGGTGAACACGCTTGATCTTTGGCTCAAGGTCTGAAATTCAGAATTCTGAATTTCAGAATTCCCTAATGAAATCCCACTTGAGAGGCTTGTTTAGAGTTTTATTTAAATTGTTTTGGCCAAGCTTCCTCAATCTTTGTTGTTGCTTATTAAATATACTTCAATGTTTATAATTGGCCCAAGCCATGATTCTAAATTTTTCATACTCTTTTCCCCATTTTCTTGAATTTTGTTCATAGGGCTCAATTAGGGTTTTTGTTGGGGTTGCACATTTTGCCTCTTTGAAAAAAACCCATTTGTTTTGAACATGATACTTTTAAGTATAAGCTTAGTGGGTTCTTTACCCTTAAATCAACTTGATGATCATGCTCAATTTTGCTCACATAAAATGATGGTTCTTGGGTTAGCACTTGAGAGAAACCCTAGGTGACACTGGTGTGTCACAGCACTCTTCAACCCTTGCACCTTATTATACTCCTCTCGACTTAGAGAGGCAAGGAGTATAGTAGTGGCTTGGGAGTTGAAGTGCCGGATTTGGTCGACCTCCTCCGAATCATAATCCTTGTCCCCTTCCTTTGGCTCCTGTGCTCCATACTCAACAATATCCCATATGCTTTTGTGGAGTGAGGTTAGGTGATGCCTCATTTTATCACTCCACATAGAATAATCTTCACTATCAAAAACTTGTGGTTTGCCTAATGGGACGGAAAGTAATGGAGTATGTTTGGAAATGCGAGGATAGCGGAGGGGCATATTACTATACTTCTTGCGCTTATGGCGCTTAGAAGTGGCGGATGCTGATTCGGAGCCAGAGGTGGAAGGTGACGAAGAGTCGGTCTCGTAGTAGACCACTTTCTTCATCTTCTTCTTCTTGTCACCTCTCAGTTGTGTCTTGATGGAGGAAGAGGATTCCTCCTTGTGCTTGTGGCCGGACTCCCTTGAGTGGGTTCTCCCCGAGCGTGCAGACTTGTCATCGCCGGTCCCAATCTCCCTCTTGGCGGATGCTCCCGACATCACTTTGAGTGGTTAGACTCTAATGAAGTACCGGCTTTGATACCAATTGAAAGTCACCTAGAGGGGGGTGAATAGGCAAATCTGAAATTTATAAACTTTAAGCACAACTACAAGCTGGGGTTAGCGTTAGAAATAAAGTCGAGTCCAAAAGAGAGGGCGAAAACAAATCAACCAAAGAAATAGAGCGGATGACATGGTGATTTGTTTTACCGAGGTTCGGTTCGTGCAAACCTACTCCCCGTTGAGGTGGTCACAAATACCGGGTCTCTTTCAACCCTTTCCCTCTCTCAAACGGTCACTTAAATCGAGTGAGCTTTCTCCTTAATCAAACGGGTCACTTAGACCTCACAAGGATCACCACACACTTGGTGTCTCTTGCTTTGATTACAAGTCACTTAAGAATAAGAATGGGAATAGAAGAAAGCACGATTGCAAAAGCCAAGCAACAAGAGCGACAAATATCACACGGATCACTCTCTCTCTCTTAAGTCACTAAACACTAATGATCACTTGTCTCAATTGTGGAATTCGGAGAGATTGAAGCTTTGACTGTGTCTTTGAATGGATTGCTAGCTCTTGTATTGAATGTAGAGGATTGGAATGCTTGGGTCAAGTGAATGGAGGTGGTTGGGGTTGTATTTATAGCCACCAACCACTTCCTAGCCGTTGCTCCAATTCTGCCAACCGCGGACGGTCCGCGCCCCTGGTCCAGACGGTTCGCCCCTGCACATCAACGACTAAAAACGCAACGGCCGGCAGTAACGGCTATATCAACGGCTATTTTGCATTTAATGTGTCGTCAGATGTCAGAAAAAGGCAGTCACGGACGGTCCGATCGTGCACCCCAGACGGTCCGCGCGGACACTATAATTCATTTTACCGAACCCCGTCACCTTCGGGTTTTTCGGTTTTTCACCGACCGGACGTTCCGCGCCTGAGGCCGGATGGTTCGCGCGTGGTCTCGGACGGTGCTTGCTTTTCTCCGGACGGTCCGTAGTGTAGACTTGGATTTTTGCATTGGTTCTGTCCGAGGGTCATCCTGGTGTTGCGGACGGTCCACAGCAAAGGCCCGGACGGTCCGTGCTTAGTCTGTTTTTCCAAAAAGCTTCTCCTGTCCGGAATTCTGGACAGTCGACTTAGAATAGTTGTAGATGAACTTATGCACCTGTGAAATGATCAACTAGGAAAACTGGTTAGTCCACAAGGTTTGTGATGGTCGTCAAACACCAAAATCTATTATAGGAAATATTGAGACTATTTCCCTTACAGAACCCGTGGCGGTTTCCCCTTCCACCAACCCGTCAGTTCGGTCCACGCTTAACCCCTCCCCTGCGTAGGCCGGAGTTTGCCGCCGACGCGAGTCCTCACCGTCCAGCCAACCGGAGCCCTCTCACGTCATGCCAAGCTGTCCCGAGTGCCACCTCTGGGTAAGGAACCTCCCCCCGCCCTTCTTCTGCACTAGTTCTGTCTCACCAAGGTGAATTTTGGCTAGCTAGAGCCGCCCCTCGTCGGACCGCCGTGTCTTCACGGCGTCCGACCGGTACAGCCCCTCCCCATGCCCAAACTTAGGCGTAGTGCACTCCTACCCTCTGACTGAAACCCATGCCGGCCTTGGTGCACCGAATTGCCCCCACTGCGGCGGGGATTGCTTGCTGGAGCGCTCTATGGTCTGCCTGAGGTCCTCCTCCGTCGTCTACCCGTCTCAGCCCCATTCTTGCAACCCAGGCTTTGCCATAGTGTTCGCAAGGTCCTCCCCAACCTCCCTGGCTACCCGACCACCACAGCGCCCCTATAAAATCCAGGTATGCCTCGCCTCCGGTGGCTGCGTCGCCACGGGTGTGAACGGCGCCTCCCCTATTTGGCCGGAGCTGATAACCCCCCCCCCCCCAAACGCCCAATCCTGGCTGTCCAACCTTGATCTGATGGTCCAAGTGTTCGGATAACGGTTCACGTGGTTTGTTGAACCAGGGCCATTGATCCAAGATCTGATGGCCAGAGCGCCTCGCGCCCTTAGCGCTCTACTGTCACGTGGGCCCCGCGCATCAGCGTCTTGCCCTGCCCTGAGCCCCACCTGTTAGGCATCCACGTCCGCGGGCCCTCGCGCCCGCCATTTATTATCCTGGCCGTCGATCTGAGATCTAACGGCTGAAAAGACCCGACACCCCTTTCGGTTTGCCGTTTTGTAAAAAGAACCTTCGGTTCTCGGGTAATAGAACCCGCCGTCCCTGGTTTTTACAGCCGAGCCCCTGAGATTTTGCAGAGAGAACCCTGGGAATGTATTTAAACACAGAAATAGGTCTAGTTTAGGGTTTAAATTCCAAAACTTGTTTATTTCATATCTTTTGCATATGAACTCCAAATTGGGTGGTTGTAACACCTAAATTCCTATTTTGGATGTACAAAAAAATGATTTTTCTAAGGTCTAAATAAAGGTCATGAATAAGGATTTTATTAGCTTAGTAATTATTTCTTGGAAATAAGTAAATGGCAATATTGTATTTTTAATTATCAATGATAGACTAGGGGTCTCAAAACTAAAAGTCAAATTTGAAAATCTTTTAATAAATGTTAAGATTTCTAATTTCGGATAAGTGAATTATTCTCTTTCTCTCTCATGAATTAGGCATCAGTATTATTCAAAAATAATAAAATAAATAATAAAATATCATTGCATCATGCTGGGATTATTTTGTTTGTCAAAACTCAGAATTCAATTTGTTTGAAGATCGAAATTGAAACCTGGAATAAAATGAAATAGGGAAAAGGAAGTGGAAAACAGAAAATAAAAAAGGGTAAAATAAAAAGGAAATCATCGTTTAGGCCTAAAGCCACGCCCGGCCCAACTCCCCCACTTTTCCCTACAACCACCGGCCCATTGACTCATCCGCGCACTGACGTGTGGGACCCAACTGCACTCATGTGCTCACATCACTGCCCGATGGGACCACCGCGCCGGGTCAGGTCGCACGCGCGCGTGTGCAACGTTGCCCGTGGATCCCGCTTGGCGGCGCTCCTCTCTTTCACGTTACCGCTTACACGTGGGGCCGGGCTAACAGGAGCGTCTTACCCGCGATGTTGGCGCGGCGAATCGCTAACCGCCTCCGCCTCAACTAATAGCCACAACTATTCCCCGGGCTCAGGCTCGGCCTCTAGGGTATAAAACACTAAGCCGTGACCTCCCTCTCGCCAAGACATCCATGGGAGCCACCAAGATTTTCCAGCGCAGAAGGTGCCGCCGTGCAAGTCATGGTGCCAATGTCGTCGACCGACTCATGCGATGTAAATCCGAACCAAGCGAATGGCGTAGGAGCTTTGCCGGTGTTCGTAGAACCTTCTCGAAGCATGTGCGTGTGCGAAGAGTGTCGGTGTTGCCGGGAATCGCTCGCTGGACTCCTTCCCCTGCGGCTGGAACGCGCTTCTCCGTGGCCACATCCACCGCTGCATTAAGACCCGGTAGGAAGCCCTGGATCCCTTTTCTCTATCATGCCGCATCGCGCAACAACTCTTTGCGCTCGTTTTCGTGATGTCGACTCATATCAGTGCGCGTTTCTCGTGCATGGTCTTCTCCGGTTATTCGAGTTCTTCGCTGCCTTCAATCACCCGTCGCGCTATAGTGGAGCTATCGAGGACCTTCTTCCTATGCGTCGTGGCTCTCCTACTGTAGTAACTCCAGGAACCTCGATGTGTCGCTAGACCTATATCTTCACCTTCGTCCAGCACAACCTTGTTGCCAGCGTCACGCCTCATCCTTTAAAAACATAGTAAAGTAATAATGATTTCTGTTAGTTTTAGTTTTATTTAAAAGATTCTTTTCTCCATATCTCATTTATCTCTAACGGTATCACTTACTCTATATGTCAAATATCCATATTAGAGATGTATTTTGCTTTAAATTTTTGTACTTACGTATTTATCATACTCTTAAATGACTTATACATGTTTATTTTTTACTTAATTTGTTGTCTAAAGTATAAAAATAAATAAAAAGAGAAAAGATAGACTCTATATATAGAGAAGATGAAGAAGTGCCATCTATATAGAAGACTTTAGAGATCTTTAGAGGCGCAGTGGAAGAAATCTTCTTTATATTTAGATAAAGTGTCCTTTATAAGATCTTGTTGGAGATAGCAATTAATAATGTAACATGAGGAGGTATTTCTATGTCACATGCAGAATGTTTCCTACAAATCTCATGTCGGATTATGTCTGTATGGAAGAGATTGGATGAGATTAAATCTCTATTTAGTTAAAATTAAATAGAATATGATTTAATCTTTCCTGTCTCCTTCGTTTCAAACACAACCGAACAAAGCTTTATACAGAATGAAATAAGCTTGTATGGTGTTATATGAACTGAATTCTTCAAGTAGAGCTTGTACTCGGTTTCCAATATTTGAGGACGAAACAAAAAAATTCTTGATGGAATGTCACTAGCAACATCCATTGTGTTCGATATCCGTGCCATGTTTCATCTAATACCTGTGGGAAATTGGATGGTAATTTAATAATAAAATGAGAGTAAGAATAAATTCTTCTCTCCTCTCGTAATACTTTCTATGCAACTGTAAAATTATAAATTGTTAAAGCAAAGTGTGTCTCAGTGTCTGTTCCAAATGGTAGGCCATGTGACATCCGGGTCATTCGACGGAGACAGAGACCATGTCGATACCGAAAAGATAAACCACAACAGCCTACACAACTAACGAGCAAATGTTGAATAAGAAAAAAAAATGCTTCCTCCAATTGGTAGGGCATATGAGACATATATGATCTTGGCAATAGATCCACGTGGCATATACTAATTCAATGGTAATGGGAAGAAAAACGTCTACACAACTTTATAACCCTCTCTTTAACCTTGCTTTTATATCGAGTAGCCATAAGATGCCAAGCAAACAAAGAAAAAAAATATTAGGATGTACATATGCTAAATATTAGGATGTACATATGCTAGCAAACACTGGTTGGGAGTACAGATAGCCAAAGAGGCCACCCGATCCGGCACGACAGTAGCATTATTAGGCACAACACTATTAGACACGACACTATTAGACACTATTAGTAATCTTGTCGTGCCGTGCCGGCACTAGTATCTAACCAGCGCTCAGACACTACACTATAGTGCCTAATCTTGCCGTGCCGGCACTATATGACACTAACACCTAATAATGCACGTGCAGTCCAGACAATATTTCATTTTAAAAACTCAAAAATATAGAAAATCTTTAAAATTATATATATAATTTTAAAACTTGAATATTTATACCATTATAAAGTGAATTCATTATGTTTAAAATCATAATAAATAACAATATACAATCACATGCACATATCACAATTACATCTATAAATCACCTGTTGATCTAAGTTGTGTCTAACCGTACCGGTCACTTAATCGTGTCGTGCTCGTGTCAGCCCATCGTGCTAGGGTGGCGGCTCAAGCACGACACTAAATTTTTGTCGTGTCGGTACTGACACTATATTAATTATGCCCGTACCGTGATGAATCACTATAAGTAGTGTGGTGCTTAGTACTGGCCTATTTAGCACGACCTGGTCATCTATAGTTGGGACTGTATGAGCGCCGAGAATCGAGTTTGCGCTCTCCTTTCCGGCTTTCCGCCCAAACAGCCGTCGGGCGTCCCACGGCCGCCGCCCCTGCCGGAGATACGCGTAGCCGGGAGTTAAGGGGTACGTCATACATACCCATAGCCCGACGCCCCGACCCGATTGATTCAGGCGCGCCATCGCCTGGAATTACGCCCCACCTGATCCATTTCCTTATGTTTCCAGTTCGATTGGTTTGGTTCCTTGTCGCCGTGGTAATCACTAATCAACTGAACCATGTGAACTATACCTGCAGATGAGTCCTCAAATGCTGTTATTGGAAACATCTTAAGTTAGAGTAAGTTGCTGAAACAATGGAAGAGGTTCAAAACTGTGTGATGAAGCTGGTTAGTGCTTTGCAGAACTTCATAATTCTCATGTGGATTATGGCTTGTTCCCTTGACTCGCTTCAATCTGATTGCTACTACTTTTTCTGGACAGCGGAGCAATCCAAGGCGGCACAGGGATAAAGTGTATGTTGGCTGTGGGGCTGGATTTGGTGGAGACAGGCTAATGGCTGCTTATAAGTTGCTGCAGAGAGTCAAGGAGCTTAATTACCTAGTTCTCGAGTGTTTGGCAGAGCGAACTCTGGCGGATCGATACCGAATTATGGTGTCAGGAGGCAAAGGCTACGATCCTCGGGGTATCTTTTTGATAAATGTTGCTTCTAATGCTCTTGATTCAATTCTTGTTCAGTGGAGGTGACACCTGTTGTCTTTCTTAATGCTTATGTGACTTACAAATTACCAAATCACACACCTTTTTATGATATTATGCAGTCAAAGAGTGGTTGTCTTTGCTTCTACCCTTGGCTTTTGAACGGAAAGTTTGCATCATAACTAACATGGGGGCAAGTAAGATATTGCTGGCTGTGGTTCAACTTTAGTGCGTGATTACCTTTTCACTTCTTTTGCCTGTTTCTTCATGTTACGTCAGTGGATCCTCTTGGAGCACAGAAAGAAGTACTGAACCTGGCATCTGTCTTGGGACTGGAGATAACAGTTGCCGTAGCTTATGAATCATCCTTTGAAACTCAAGGTATTTTTTCATTTGTTTGATAGCCCTAGGTGCTACATCTGTACGCTTCTTAAAATTTTCCAACCTTGATTGGTTTGTCTGCAATGTAGAAAGTGATAATGAAGATTGGATGATATCTCAAAAAGGCAATCAACTTTGAATATGTTCTTACTGCTTTTCATAATTTTGCATCTTTTTGTAGGAAGCCCTGTATTGTCCGATGAATCAACAGGAGGGAGAGGGGTAATTTACTGATCACTTGAGAACCTCTCAGCATTAATCATCATTCATGTCCTTGACTTGAGTTTAATACAATTCAATGACTATTTTGATGGCCCCTTGATCAAAGAAACTATTTCTATTCTATTTGTTCTCCTGATTCTTTGTAAGGAAAAATAAAGCCTTTGGGATCTCTAGTTTGAGTTTTATTTGTGCCGCTGAAAGTCTAAGTCAGAAAATGTAATGGTTAATTTTGCTACAAGAAATTAAGATAACTTCAAATAGAAGTGTTCTAGGCCAGGCTTCATGTGTGGTCGAGGACATCAGCCCATGCGTGTTAATGTATTGTGTATCTGTGAAGAGCAGGGAATGGTCTTGATTTCAATTAAAAACATCCTAAAAAAATATGAAAAGGTAAATGTTATTTGTCGCATCCCAACCTTTATTTGCTTCACACAAATGAATTATGCATCTCAACCTAGTGAATGAATTGCACACATTTAACTAGCTTACTGATTAGCAACCGACCAGCCTAAATCTGTGTAGGGTACTCCATGATATTAAAGTACTAACATCCCACTTGATACAATTATGTTTTACCATATTATACCACCTGTTGCCTAATGTCACTTCACATGAATACTATAACTATCCTTGTAGCCATGTTTGAGTTTAAGTATGAAATGAGTGACCTTTATCATGTATGGTATCCATTTTTCTGAGTGAGTGTTTTTTTTATCGAACGCGCAGGAGAACTGCGCATCTTATATATTAGAGAGGAATAAAAACCTTACAAAAAGGAGATGTTGCTGAGCAAGTCTCCCAAGGACCCTACATAAACCCGAAGGGAATTACAAACCGGTACCGTAACTTGACCCGACCTCGCCCAGAGCTGCAACTAAGCCAAGGCTCTCAAGCTCCTTAGCTCCTGCTATTGCCCAGCTAACACACTCATCTGAGAAACATCTAAAAATTCTAGGTAAGGATGGAGACTCCCCATGAAACACTGCTCTGTTTCTCTGAAGCCATAGGCACCAAGCTCCCAGGATGATCAAAGAGTTAAGCCCTTTTTCCTGGTCTTGATAACCCTTAGGCTCACCTTTCCCCACCAGTCTGCAAAAGACTCCTCATCAGCTGCCGGAGTGAGGTGCCCCAAGCCAAAAACAGCAAGAACATTGTGCTAAAATTGCCGGACAAAAATGCACGCAATAAGGAGGTGCTGAATTGCCTCTTGGGCTTGATCACACATGGGGCATACATCTGGGTGTGGCATCCCCTCTTCTGCAACCTGTCAGCTGTCCATCACTTGTTCCTTATCGCCAACCAAAGGAAAAAATTACATTTAGGAGGGGCCCAAGTCTTCCATAATCTCTCCCATGGTTCAAAAACAGTAGAGCTGAAGAATAAGACATTGTAACAGGATTTAGAAGAAAACAGCCCCGATGCCTCATGTCCCCAAACATGGTGGTCTTCCTCCTGAGAAAGCTGCACCTCACCTAAAGCATCCCATAAGAGAAGAAATTGTTGAATTCGAACCAAAGAAAGGGGGGGTTTGATATTAGCTATCCATTGCCTAGGTAGTAGGTATGTATGTTTTAATTTTACAATACATTCTGCCATGGTTCTTAAGGCGGTATGGCGAGACAAGAAATTAGCCACCGCCTGGACGCCTAGGCGACGCCTTTAAAACACTGCATTCTGCACACAAATAACATTGATGTGAGGTTTCCAATACATGGTCATTGTAGGATGTCATTAAATAAAACTATCACTAGAAAGTAAGTACCAATTACATGTCATATATACGTTTAAGCAATTCTACCTCATTTATGCATAACTTTGATCTTTTGATTAATACCTATTTCTTGCTTTATCCTGATGCCAGGGATTTATAATGTGTCATATTTTATCTTACTATTATTTTTTCTATGTAAAGGGATGTAGCACATATCTTGGGGCAGCTTCAATTGTACATTGCTTGGAAAACTATAAACCACATGTTGTCATTACTTCACGGGTTGCTGATGCTTCACTCTTCTTAGCACCTATGGTATAGTATTCAAGTTTAATCTACCACTCTCATGTTTGCTATTGATGTAATGCCCTTTTTTGTTTAATACTATTTATTTACGCAAGGTGAACATGATGAATTTGTGTGATCAGATATTAAGCTAGCTTTGCCTTTCCTTTCCTGGTTTGTGTACCATGAAGTTTAATCTACCACTGCACTGTTTAAGTATCATATGCATTTTTTTTGTTTCGATAGATTGCACAATATAATGATGTCAGTCCAGATCGTCTGAGCACAGATTTTTTTCATGTGACAGTGATTTATCTCTTTTACCTCCCTTTTCAACACTACATATAAGAATAAACAGCTCAATTTATACATTTGATTGTCAGAACATGAGTTTGGGTTAGAACAAGTACTCTTTTCTCCTAATCATATCATTCACCACTTTGGGCTATTTTTATTGGACACAATAATGAAGTTAATCCAGAACATCTGAACACATTCTTTTGTGTGACAGTTAATGATTTATCTCTTTTACCTTCCTTTGCAACACTAGATTTATGAATTAGGTTGGAATTGGAATGACACACAGTTGGCACAAGGAACATTAGCAAGCCATCTTCTAGAGTGTGGCTGCCAACTCACTGGAGGATATTTCATGCACCCTGGTACATTTTTCTTTCTTTCCAATTATAATTAGGCCTTTTCTTTTAACCGTAGCAATGATTTGTTTTCTTTGTATGGTTTGTTTGTGATGCCATAAAAAGCAGGAGATGCATACAGGGATTTTCCTTTTGAACAACTTCTGGATTTGTCTCTCCCATTTGCCGAAGTTAGTTGCAGAGGAGAAGTCATTGTCACTAAGGTAGATGGCAGTGGAGGCCTTTTGAGCCCCCATACATGTGCTGAACAGCTTCTTTATGAAGTTGGAGATCCTGCAAACTACATAACTCCTGATATGGTGAAGTCAAAACCAATTACAGTTACAATTGTGGCTAGCTCCTTATTGAAACATTGATTATATTTTGATGGAGCAGGTTGTAGATTTCTGTAATGTACAGTTCCACCAAATATCAAAAGATAAGGTCAGCTGTGATGGAGCAAAACCTTCTAATGCTTGTTGCCCTGAGAAACTCCTGCAATTATCTCCTACTGTACGTATTCCTTGATAATTAAATGGTACAAACTTTATGTTTATCTTTTAGTCCTTCCAACATAGAACTTGATTGTGATCTATGACCACAAAGACATGCATAATGAACAACATAGTTTTAATCAGGGATATAAAATTCTCCCTTCTCAAAATACCATGCCCAGTAAGCAGCTGAGAACTAACTGGTATCTGTTGTTTCCTAATTGAACATATAGGTCTTCTGAAAATATTTTCTTTAAAATGTCTGTGCTTTCAGTATTATAAGACTTTTTCAACTCCGCGAACAGTGCAGTCTACAGTGCAAAACAGTGTTCAAGGTGACCATATGAGTAACCTGTTGGACACGGTCAAAAAGGTCGGCGTTGTAGTCTTAAAAAACTGATAACACTAAAGTTTCTTCAGACACATGAAGTGTCTCACGTATTGAGTAAATATTGTTTGTCAACAGCAATGCATTTTTCAGGTTGGTCTAGTTAGGTGCTGATCAATTTGCATAGTACCTATTTCTATTCTTTAGGAAAGTGGATGGAAAGGCTGGGGAGAGATCTCATATGGGGGGCATCAATGTTTAAAGCGTGCCCAGGCAGCAGAATACCTTGTAAGTCCACGTGCTTTTCATTTTAACTTAGGCAGCATCAAGAATCGAGGAATCTCTTTTTAAACAAGGCGACAAGAGGATAATTTCTCCATTTGGATATTTTGATGGCTTTAGGTAAGGTCGTGGATAGGTGAAAGGTACCCAGGCATTAATGAAAAAATTGTCTCATATGTCATGGGCTATGATAGTTTGAAAACTATTGGAGGTGATGAGGATAGTTACTTGGCCAAGCATGTATTGGATGTAAGGCTTCGGATGGATGGTCTCTTCGAGCTTGAAGAGCATGCTGTTCAGTTTGTCGAAGAATTTATTGCTCTATATACAAATGGTCCAGCTGGTGGCGGTGGAATCAGGTATTGGCAATTGATTTTTGCTTTTGGCCACCGTGAGGAGGCCTTCTCTCTTGTACTTGTTCTGGTCTTTTTTTGAACCCTTTTCTTCTTAATATAATGAAGCACAGTTCTTCTGTGCATTCGAGAGAACAAATTTCGATGCTCCTTTTTTGTTGGCAAGCTAATATTTTGGTACTGAAACATCGTAGTTCAATGTAGGATACATACACACGTGCAGACTTCAGATGTATGCTGCGTCATAAATTACACGGATGGATGGCCAGTATAGAAGTTTATTAGATATTTTAAATTTCATGAAAACTGGTATCAATTGCAAAATGAACTATGTCATATGGACCTTGTTCTTACTCCATGCAAGGAAAAACATATCTGTACCATTCTTCATTCTGGAGTTGATTTTACCCATTTGAAGTCCTTGTTTGATGCTTGCAGCACTGGACATAGGAAGGAAATTATTCTGCAAAAGATGCTGGTACGGTGATCTCTACCAACGGTCCCATGTGACCAATAGAACGTGCATCTACTGTCTCCATGCAACATACACGGCTTCTATATGACATAGCGTTGGTTTGCGCAGGTTGATCGGGAAAACATCTTTTGGCGAACGTATGCAAAGAAGGCGAGCATTCCCTGCCTGCAGAATCAAGCTACATATTCTGAAACAGGTCAGGCACGTATTTCACAAGCGCAACGAAACCCAACATGTCGTACAATGGCCATTCAACACTTTGAAGCAAGCACGGAGACCCCAGCATCCCCTGCTCCAGCTTTACCTGGGAAAAGGGTCGCTCTCTACCATGTGGCTCACAGCAGGGCCGGTGACAAGGGGAATGATATGAACTTCTCTGTCATTCCTCACTCTCCTGCTGATATCGGCCGGCTCAGGTCCGTAATAACTCCGGATTGGGTGAAGAACGCTGTGTCACCTCTGCTTGGTTCGTCTTCGTTTCCTGACGAGCGAGATGTTCAGCATCGAAACAAGCTGCTTGAGCTTGTCACCGTGGAAATTTACTACGTCCCGGGCATAAGCTCCCTGAATGTTGTGGTGAGGAATATCCTGGATGGTGGCGTCAACTGCTCGAGGAGGATAGATCGGCATGGAAAGACCTTGTCAGATGTCATATTGTGCCAACAAGTTATCCTACCGCCATGATTATCAATATTCTTATCTGTATTCGAATTAAAATGTGGTAAATAGTATCGGTATTCGAATTAAAATATGGTAAATAGTAACATTCGAATTTGTATCCGTGTGTATTTGATCCGAATACATCTCTATTAATTGACTACAGTACTCACTATAAACTTATGTGTAATATTAAGGTTTGGTTTTTAGAGCCTGTCTGAACTCTGGGAGACTTATACTAATACCAGAGCCGTACAGGTGAACACGGAGCAATGCTGTCACCCGTTTTACGCTTACCCATATTATATTATATTGTATTATATTATATATTATGTCAGGAATTACTTTTTTCGTTTTTACTCTAGCAAAATTTTGGTTTGACAAAAAATATTGACTTCCGTATTTTAAATTTGGAAGTGGACTATCCAAAAATCGAAGACTTTTCAGACGGTAATTGATTCCTGCATTAGGTGCTAGAAAGACTTAAAGTCCTGTTTGTTTCGTTGGAATTAAATTTCATTCTAATAATCATAATTTAAATATAAACTAATTATGTTAATATACTTGTATATGTAATATATTTGTACATTATTCTAAATCATATGAGAGAGATAGTTATATACTAAACTTATATTATAAAGAAGCAAGTAGAAGTATGCTATAAGTTGTATATTAAAAAAGTAGCATGTAAATTTATAGAATCAATTTCTATCTCTCACCACATGAATTTGAGATATGCTTATATATAAACTTTGGAAAGTTGTGAAATGTCATATTCTAAAAAATAACCTATTACATTGGTAAGATTCCAATTCCTCAAAATGAAGGGAAACAAACCAGGCCTAAAGGTCTTTTTGTCCTGAAAATCTAATTCTAGCTATGAGTTATGAGAAAACTATTATGAGCTGATGAATGTAGAAAAACTGAAATTTGTTTGGTTGAACAACTATCAACTATGATTTTATAATAAAACAACATCTTATAACATGGATGACATGAATATAAAAAATTTAGGGTTGGAGGTAATTTTGAATTGAACTAGAGAAAGCTATATAGTTTTAAGAATCTATTCTACTGTTGTACCCGTTTGGTTGGGATTACAGATTTTTGGTAGCGAATCTGGTTCAGAAGTTGAACCAATCACAACCTAAATATAATGAATAAAATAATATCAAAGAAGCCTACTGTCATCCTGGTATGACAATTGAATGTACCCAAGAGATGAAAAAGATAAGAGATGGAGCGAAGAGTGTAGGCTAACTATGTATTGTTATTGACTGCAATCTAGTTCCAACACAAGAGCAACTTAGAGGGATTCAGGCTGCAAAGTGTGTAATATCCTACGTCCTCTTAAGTATGATGGATTAATTAACATAAAATTGCAGAAGATTGCAAGCTCTAGTAACAACTAACCATCATGACATCCCAACTCTCCCATTCATTGCCAAATGGTCTCTAGTTCACCTTTTCTCCTACCCTTAGAAGTAGGTTTCAATCTCCAGGTTCTTGGTTCCAAACCTAACTCCCTTTCCTACTCTGTTTTGCTCCTCCCTTCTATAAGGGAGGAGAGAGAATTACATATCGGCTGGACTATTGGTCCCACTCAGTAGATACCAAACAATTTATATCTTGTCATGGAGTTGTATGTAGCGACATGTCCTCGATTGAGCCACATTGTTGAAAATATTTTGTTGCAATGATGGGCATACCCAAAGAGACAGAGATGATACATCGCATCGATGAGTACGAGAGTCCACAACATAGTTGATGACTGGTGCAACATCTTGTACATATAATACTTTTTGGTACACTGGCTCGCCCCAAACGTGGCGATAGGGTTGAGCATGTATTAGTCTTGAGTACGCCTATAGCCTATAGCCTATATCCTATATCATGGCAATAGTGTGCCTATCAAACCACAACATCACACATCACATTTAATATAATGTACATATGTCTTTCTTGGGTATGATTTTAATAGCACGGGTTATATATTTTCAATAATAAACTCTGGAGTACCTGAGATGAATATTAGTACAATTATGGAGTCCAAATATGTTATAACTTTTAAGAGTGAATTTCCTATAAAAATACACCTAACACTTCTAGTCATGAATCTTTTATACTTGAGATACCTAAAGCAGTAATACATGCTGACTTTCAAATCCATGTGGAAAATCTAGAGGAGGATAATACTATAGTCACTCAAAAGAGTAAGAGATAGAGGACTCCAAAGTATTTTGGTGAATACTATATTATATACCTTGATGATACTCCCAAAACCATAGAAGAGGCATACTCATACCTTGATGCTGACTTTTTAAAGGAAGTTGTTCAGAGTGAGATGGACTCAATTATGGTTAATGGAACTTGGGAAGTAGTTGATCGTCCTTATGGGTGCAAGCCAGTAGGATGTAAATGGGTGTTCAAGAAAAAGCTTCTCCCTGATGATACTATTTAGAAGTACAAGGCGAGGTTTTGTGGCCAAAGGTTTTACCCAAAAAGAAGGTAAATATTATTTTGATACTTATTCACTAGTTGCCCAACAACCATATATGTGCTACTTTCCTTGGTTGTCTCATATGACCTTATCATTCATTAGATGTATGTTAAGACCGCTTTTCTGAATGGAGAGTTTGAGGAAGAGATCTATATCGATCAGTCTAATGGTTTTGTAGAAAATGGTCAAGAAGAAAAGGTGTGTAAATTATTAAAATCTTTGTATAGCCTAAAATAAGCACCTAAGCTATAACACGACAAAATTTGATATCGGCTAGATTTGTTGTGAATGAAGTTAATAAATATGTCTATTATCGGTTTGGTAGGAGATAAGGTGTGATATTATGTCTATATGTGTACGACATTCTAATATTTGGTAATAATATTAATGTGATTGAGGAAGTGAAAGACCTTTTGTGTAATAATTTTAAAATAAAAGATTTAGGAGAGGGTGATGTTATTCTTAACATAACGCCGTCGAGAGAAGGAGAAAACATTGAGGTTACTCTTGTGCAATTATATTATGTGGAAAAGGTACCAAGTCACTTTGGATATAGTGACTGCAGGCCTACTCCAACTCCTTATGACTCAAGCATGCTATTAAATAAAAATCATAGAGTATTATGGGATCAATTGTGATACTCTCAAATCATTGGCTCTCTCATGTATTTGGCTAGTGCAACAAGACCTGACATCTTGTTTGTTGTGAGCAAAGTCAACCGGTCTGTTTCCAATTCGAGATGTGATCATTATCAATGCTTTTGATAGGGTATTGTGCTATCTAAAAGGAACTATGAGTTATGGCATCCACTATATCAGGTAGCCAAGAGTACAAGAGGGTTAACGAGATATCTGATATTGATGAGATTTAGCCACAAGTGGATATGTGTTCTCACTTGGATGTTGTAACACCCTAAATCTATCAAATGCAAACAACCCTATTTGAACTATTAATTTCCAATAGAAAGAAAAAAGTTTATGTTTCCAAATAACGAAAAAGGGTGATATAATTAAATGGAACAACTTCTTGAGTAGATAAAATTTTACTAAGTGGTTGATGTATTCATACCGAATCATAATTTTTGTTTGATTTGCAAATCCAATTTTGGATTTAATTTTGTGAGAAAGAAATCCTCATTTTATAGAAGTAATGAATTGTTAAAAATATGTATAGGAAAATATGTACTTTGAGACGTTAATTTTATGTATAGGAAAATATGTGCTATCATGGCTCTGGCTTTGGTAATTAGCTTTATATGCTTAGTGCCTGGCAACCTTACCTGAAATATTGGCAAGAGGGGGAGCGGTAGGTGTTGGCAGCCCACGTTAACATGGGGACGTATTCTTGGCTAAGGTACCTCACCCAGGGGGCCACCACCATCGTCTTTAGAAACCTTAGCGGGTTGCTTCGTATTAAGTGTATTTTGTGAAAGCCTCATAGTGGATCCCTAGCCACTCACCTCGGAAGTGTTTACGGGTTTTGGCCGACCCAGGCTAGAGGGGATACACGGCTTGTGGGTAAAGTTGTACCACCTCTGCAGAGTGTAAAACTGATATATCAGCCGTGCTCACGGTTATGAGCAGCCTGGACTCCTCACATGATAATTGAACTTGAAGATGGAAATAAATCGAGATCCGATGATCTACCAATGGTTTGCTTAAGTGCTTTCACTTAAGTGTTTTTGATATACTCTTATACCTTTGTTTAATGGGAATACATGGGATTCATACTTATTAGTAAGACAGGTGTTGTTAATAAAATGTTGACCAACTAAAATGCTTACTGCTCAACCTTAGCCTCACCTTGTTAAACCTGCATTAGTTTTTCCCCCACTTGCTGAGCCCCGACCATAAGTGAGCTCACCCTTGCTTAATTTTGATCAAAGTTTGCAGATGAAGATTATGATGCTGAACTCCATGGATGCTAGTCTAGTGATACCCCCGGTCATCTTCCTGTGGATGGATGTCCATGTTCGCTGTACTTTGATGAATAAAGGTTAAGACATTATGTCTGTTCGAAGTGTAATATATTAATATAATCTTTATTTACGCTTTTATGCATTGTTCTTTTGATATATTACACTTGTGACGTCAACATATGTGTGGAAATAGATCCTGGCACACATATGCTATGCACCCGGCTCTGCCCTTCGGAAGCGGGTGTGACAGAAGTGATATCAAAGCCAGGTTGCCGTAGGTCGCTAGATTAGTTAGAAATGGAAAGCCCAGTCAGTCTTTCAAAGCCTGATATATTTTCCTCCATAAAAACTTACTTTATATCAAAACTCGTCTCTTTTATTTTCAACTCTTCTAGTCTGATTTTGGTCTATCAGAAGACTCTACTCAGAAGCACTACAAGATGATCAAGTTAGGATTGAGGAACTTGAAGTGAAGTCTACCGGAAGGAACCCTTTAGAAGCTATTGAAGATGCCCCATTCTCTGTCTTATCCCCGCCCCGCAAGAAGTTTTCGTTATAGATCTCTTGGACCTAGTGCCATTCTTCTTGGTTAGGTTGATAGGATTGTTCTTTAGTATTAAGATTTTTGACTAGATCGGTAATGGCGATATTATATTATATTATAAGTGATTTTCTAATCCCTAATATTGCTATATAACTCTTGACTTCTTATACTTTTGTTTTCTTGCCATTGTATTGTCATCCTTGGACAATATCTACCTTGATATATTAAACTTTTGCCTATCTACTTTTCTCCTTGACAATGCTTTCTCCCTATTGAATTCTTATACTTTTACTTTCATGCCATTGTATTGCCACCCTTGCGCAATATCTACCTTGATGTATGAAACCTTTGGCTCTCTATTCCTTGATAATGTTTTCTCCCTAACTCACTTTATATCCTTGGTTGTATCATTTATCCTGACTTTAATAGTTCATGATTATCTTATTTCACTATTGACCACCGACAAATATGTCTTGTCTAACTCCTTGATAATTCTTACCTGACTCCTTGACTTTATAATATCTTTCTTATTCCAAACCTTGTCTCACCTTTTGTTTTGGTTGAATGAGTAGAATTGGATTGTGTTGTGCTGGTATGCTTGAATTCATTGTCCTTTGTGTTCATGTTTGATTTGCTTCTTTGAAATGATTGTTGGTGTATTGTGTGACTTTTGTCCACAATGACATCAGTTAGCTAGGTAAAACCTTAGATAGATGGGTCACTACCGGAATCCGTGCCTTTGCCGAGTGCCGAAGGCTTTGCCGAGTGTTTTTTATCGGGCACTCGGCAAAGCAGAATTTGCCGAGTACCGCCCTCGGCAAAGTTCTGCGCTCGGTAAAGAGTTGGTTTACCGAGTGTAGAACACTCGGCACATCCAAGCACTCGGCAAAGACTGCTTTGCCGAGGGTCAAGCACTCGGCAAATACGGCTCTCGGCAAAGGGCCGTTAGCGGCCGTCTACAACTGACGGCCGTCAGTCTTTGCCGAGTGTCAAATATCTGGCACTCGGCAAACAGGGTCTTTGCCGAGTGTCCTATGTAGACACTCGGCAAATCATTTTTTTATTTTTTTTATTTTGGTCACCAAACTTTTTGTGGTATGTTCCTACACTATGTAGACCAACATGTACCATTTTGGGACAATTATAACAGTGTTTTCTATACCTAGTACATTTAGTTTGTTTATTTGAATTTCTTCGGAAAATTCAGATTTGAACTGCAGGTTACTCGAAACTTGGAAAACCGTGCATGCAAAAATGATATTCATGCTACTTAGCACAAGTTACGACCGATTTCAGGAGCGGACCGGAAACTTCGAGCACCATGCTCACTCAACATGACCGTAAACTTGCCATCCAGGTGTTTAAAAATTGTATAAAACATAAACAAAGTCAGAAAATCATGAAACCTGTCCACGTGTCATGATATCATATGTAGAGGCTGTGATAAAAATTTGAAAAAGTTTCGAGAAAGTTGTAACGCACTATGTGTACAAACCTAAGAGATCCACATTGAAACTCTATGATTTCATGTGTGGTTCTCTTAGGTTTCTACACATAATGTCTCACAACTTTCTCCAAACATTCTAAATTTTTTATCACAGCCTCTACATATGATATCATGACACGTGGACAGGTTTCATGATTTTCTGACTTTGTTTATGTTTTATACAATTTTTAAACACCTGGATGGCAAGTTTACGGTCATGTTGAGTGAGCATGGTGCTCGAAGTTTCCGGTCCGCTCCTGAAATCGGTCGTAACTTGTGCTAAGTAGCATGAATATCATTTTTGCATGCACGGTTTTCCAAGTTTCGAGTAACCTGCAGTTCAAATCTGAATTTTCCGAAGAAATTCAAATAAACAAACTAAATGTACTAGGTATAGAAAACACTGTTATAATTGTCCTAAAATGGTACATGTTGGTCTACATAGTGTAGGAACATACCACAAAAAGTTTGGGAGACAAAATAAAAAAAATACAAATGCACTTTGCCGAGTGTCTAGGGATGACACTCGGCAAAGACTTCTTTGCCGAGTGCTAGATGTGTGACACTCGGCAAAGAGGTAGTAAAGAACCTTTGCCGAGTGCCGCAACGGGGGACACTCGGCAAAGAACTCTTTGCCGAGTGCCGCCGATCTGGCACTCGGCAAAGAATATTTTAATATTTTAAAAAAATCTTTGCCGAGTGCCGGATCACGGGCACTCGGCAAAGAAACAAAATTTAACCGGCCGCGCGGCCGGCTTTCTTCTTCCTTGCTGGCTTTGCTTCTTCTTAATTTTCCCGCGCCTCTCACCGCCGTCGTCTTCCCACGCGCGCTCGCCGCCGTCGCCTGCCCTCGCGCGCCGCCGTCTTCCCGCGCCTCTCACCGCCGCCGTCTTCCCGCGCCTCTCACCGCCGTCGCCTGCCCTCGCGCGCTCGCCGCCTGCGCGCGCTCGCCCTCAACGCCGGCCGCGCCGCCGCCCTCAACGCCGGCCGCGCCCGGCCGCCCGCGCCCGGCCGCCCGCGCCCCACCGCCGCGCCCCACCGCCTCCGTTCGCCCGCCTCCAAGGTAAACACTGTTGTCTAATTTGTTGTCTAATTGTTGAGTCTCCCAAAGGTGAAATCATGGTCACAGAGGGACTTAAGGGTGAGGCAATCATGTTACAAGTGCTCGGACCATGATGAATCGGCAGAGAAAGAGTCGGAGGGTATCCTTCATGAGTGCCTGGAATATGGTCAATGCATTGTAGAGACCGAAGGGCATGACAAGGAACTTGAAGTGGTAGTGGTGGGTATAGAATGTCGTCTTCTGATGTCCATAGGATGCATCCTCACATGGTGATAGCCGAACGACAAGTATAGCTTTGTGAAGTATTTGACACCATAGAGCTCATAGTGTAGATCATCGACCATAGAGATTGAGAACTTATCCATGGATGTCTTGTCATTTAGCTCACAGTAGTCAATGCAAAACTTTTAGCAGCCCTTTGTGTTCTTGACTAGAAGCACCGGTGCAAGAACGGAGAAGTGCTTGTCCGAATGGGTATGGCAGTGCACTACCGCTCGAGCTCGTTGTTCTATGCCTAGGACGAGGGCAAACCCACCCAGGTCGATGTTGAAGCAGCTGATGGACTGATGGTAAAATCCTCCTAACCTATGCGCATAGCCATGTTACTTTCCACGCTCTCGTAGGGACCACGATCACCATTGGCCACCATGTCCCGCATTTTAGTTTTGTTTGTGGTCCCTAGTCAGACATGGCGCATGACCCCCGACATTGATGAAGTTATGGATCGAGCCACTATCTAGCAAGGCAAGAAGCCGATGACCATGGATGTAGGCATGGAGGTGCATGCATGCTGTCCTCAATGTGAATGTCTGCGATGGCAATGGAGGGGGATGACTCGAGTAGTTGTCTCTAGTAGCTACCCTATCTTATTCCCTGTTTCAAACTTTAATATATAAATAGTATAATTTAAAGTGTTTTTACACTATAAGGGTACCCTATCTGACTCGAGTAGACTGGGCCACTGTTTTTACACTTCAGACTGGCACGGCACGACCCAAATTTTTTTTGAGCTTTCGTGGCCCGAACCCGTTTGGCACGAAGCACGATGGGCTTGAGCCGAGCTAGCACGGCCCGGCCCAATTCCCAGCACTAGTGCAAATGCTCTATTTATTTACACTATCGGTTGGGGGCCCATCCTCAATGGCCACTCGGTGCCCTCATCTTTTTAACAAAACTCTTCTCATTTTGATATGACGAGGACTGGGATTCGGTGAATTAGCCAATAATTAGCCCAAAAAAAACTACAGAGCTCTCTAGACTTTTTGCTACACTATAAGGGTTTGTTCGGTTCTATCCCAATCCATATGGATTGAGGGGATTTCAATCTTTAGTAAATCAAAATCCCCTCCAATCCGTATCAATTCCCTCCAATCCATATGAATTGAAAATAAGCGAACAAGCCCTAAATGGAGGGCTGGTGGCGTTTTATAGGAACTTGTAACCTGGCTGGCAGCGTTGCGTGAAGGACCTCGCGCGCGCTCTCCTCTACTGCTTGGTCGTCTCGTTGCCCCGGCCGAACACCCAAGCCTCTCCATGTCTGCCCCTTCGAAGAAGCGCGGCATGCCGGCACTGGCACTACCGGAATCCGAGACTTTGCCGAGTGCCGGCCGCTTTGCCGAGTGCCTTTTCTCGGGCACTCGGCAAAGACGGCTTTGCCGAGAGCCGCACTCGGCAAAGCTTGGCTCTCGGTAACGAGCGTCTTTACCGAGAGTAGGACACTCGGTACAGGTCCACACTCGGCAAATCCATGTTTAAGGGGAAGTGAATATTAAGGGGAAGAAGACTATATTACTATCTACTTCTAGGGCAAAAGTAAAGGAACAGTAGATATATTGATTTGATTTGACAGTTAGTGGTTCATCGGCTGTACCCGTACCCCTTCAAATATATAAGGGGGTCTAGACCCGTTCCTAGGCGTTCTCCAACAACCCAAAAGGGTTTAGAGGGATAAACATGCGTGGAGAAAGAAGCTTAACCAGCTGATCTAATTCTATCGTGACCGTCCGCGTCCATGATCAGACCGTTCACGAACCAAACCGTCCGGCCGTGCTCAGTGCCACAAACGGTGTTGAACAAGTCACACACAGCATACGTCATGGTTGAACAAGTCACACACAGCATACGTCATGAATGCCGACGTGGATGAACACGGAACGGTCGATGCGCTGTCGGCTAACGCCATTGTAATATACTAGGATCTTAGATTAGATTCTAAGCTTTGCGTAAACAAAGCACTGGAATCTGGGGAAGTCAGCTGTGGCGTGCTGATGGTCTAGCTGGCCTGATATATAGAACAATGCACTGGCCGACATGGGCTACAACTCCTTGCTACAAATGGATCGTATCGTGCACATAATTTTAAAGAGCATTATTTTACAATGTAGATTACACTATCTCAAGGAACGCCGGCCGTTCGCCGTGGCTGCGGTTGGCACGACCGGCACCACAACGACTGTGTCTCCGATCGACGACCGGCGATCGGTCGAGATCGAGCCGGCCGTCCGTCGAGGCAGCAGGTCGAACGTAGGCCGTAGACGCCGGCCGATCGATCGACGCTGCTGCCGCTACCGCCTCCGCGTTGAGACTTTCCTTGTGGTCTGGATTGTTTTGGAGGTCGGGTAAAAACCAGAGGTGGGTGTTGGATCAAGATCGCTGGCTCACTTGTTCTTGTTAAGTTTGAATCATGCATGTCAGCCATCGTGCTGTTAGTGTGTGCATCCCACGAGCGTAGCAGTGTATACTTTAGGTGAATTTTTTGTTACTGTGTGCATGTCAGCCATCGTGCTGTTAGTGTTATTTGCAGGTTTTTGTATTAATAGACTTGTGTTTCTTTTTTACAGAGAAGATACTTGTCTTCCTAGCCGCTGCGGGTCTGCCTGCACCGCGTCGCGTCGCCACTGCACCGACCCGCCACAGCCCCACTAGCCTGACTCCACCGCCACCCTAGGTATAACCTCTATTTCCGCATCATGGTCGTAGATCACGTAACCCAGTTAGGCGTCTCCCGTTCGAAAGTGATACGGTGTAGATATGCAGATCTTTGCATATCTACAAATGTATCAGTTTCGAATTGTCCACGTTTTTTGGACAGCCCGCGGTTGCGTAGATGGTGTTAGTTTCCATGCTCTACTCCGGTCCGAGAAAGAGTTTCGGCGTCACCTCCCTGTTGTTCTCCGGACAGTACACTCTCCCTGCCAGGACGTGTATCCGGAGAACAGCGGGGAGGTGCTGCCGAAATTCTATCTCGGATCGGAGTAGAGCATGGAAACTAACTCCATCTACGCAACCGCGGGTGGGATTAGGACCTATCCTCACCTATTAGAAGGTAGGAACGTAGTGTACATGCATTACATGTCTATATTAAACTATACTCGGTTATATATGTTAGAGGATGGAGGACCGTGAGTGGATGTACACGGGCCACGTTCGACGTAATGATGTCACCCCAGAATGGATTAGGAAGACCGATGCTTTCGTGGAACGGGCATATGGCGAAGCTGCTAAAGGAGCTAGCCTAGTCCCTTGTCCGTGCAGCAAATGTGACAACCGGAAAAGAAAACCAAAGAAGGCCATGGTAGAACATATTTGGAAGAATGGATTTACGCCGGACTATACTCGGTGGATCTTCCATGGTGAAGCGCATCGCACGAGAGAGGAGGTGGTGAGACAACGCGTCGAGGATTACGATGGTGATGCCGGGGTAGGAGACATGTTGAACGACTATCACGAGGCACAGTTCGCCGAAGGACGTACGGAGGACGAGCCAGAGGCAACCGCAAAGGCATTCTACGACATGTTTGACGCGGCACAGAAACCCCTTCACGGCAAGACAAAGGTTTCTCAACTGGATGCCATTGGGCGTATAATGGCGTTCAAGTCGCAGTATAGCATGAGTCGAGACGCATTCGATGGTTTGTTGACAGTTATTGGCAGCCTGCTTCCGGAGGATCACGTTCTTCCAAAGAGCATGTACGAGGCACAGAAACTCCTTCGTGCACTCAAGATGACGTATGAGCAGATACATGCTTGTCCGAAGGGCTGCGTCCTATTTAGGAAAGAACACACTGAGGCAAAGTACTGTCCTAAGTGTAAATCGTCTAGGTTCATGGAGGTAGACTCTGGTGATGGACAGAAGAGGCAGCTCGACATCCCCGTGACAATCCTACGCCACCTTCCGTTCATACCGAGGATCCAGCGTCTATACATGACAGAGGAATCCGCGAAACAGATGACATGGCACAAAAAAGGCAAACGATACAATCCTGACAAGATGGTTCACGCATCCGATGGTGAAGCATGGACCCACTTTGATGCCATTCACCATGAGAAAGCCAAAGAGGCTCGACATGTTCGTGTTGCGCTGGCCACAGATGGGTTCAATCCCTATGGAATGACCGCTGCCCCATACACATGTTGGCCCGTGTTCGTTATCCCCATCAATCTCCCCCCCGGCGTATGCTTTCAAAGACAGAACATATTCGTGTCGTTGATAATTCCTGGACACCCGGGGAATAAAATGGGCGTGTACATGGAGCCTTTGATTGATGAATTGGTCCGTGCTTGGGAGGAAGGGGTATGGACGTACGACCGAGCTACGAAGACAAACTTCAAAATGCATGTTTGGTACCAGTACTCCATGCATGACTTTCCGGCGTATGGGCTATTTTGCGCCTGGTGTGTTCACGGTAAGTTCCCATGCCCAGTTTGCAAGGAAGCTCTTAGGTTCATTTGGTTGAAGAAGGGTGGCAAATATTCGTCATTCGATAAACATCGACAATTTCTCCCTCCTGACCATGCATTCCGACAAGACATCAAGAACTTTACGAAAGGTGTCGTGGTGACAGACCGCCCACCTGCAATGATGACTGGTGCCGAAGTTCGCGAACAGATAGATGGTCTCGTGGCCAACCCAGAAGGTGGTTTTGTGGGATATGGTGAGCAACATATGTGGACACATAAGTCGGGCTTGACTCGGCTCCCCTATTATGATGACCTGCTCCTTCCACACAACATTGACGTGATGCACACTGAAAAGAATGTCGCCGAGGCACTTTGGGCGACAATTATGGAGATTCCTGATAAGTCAAAGGATAACGTAAAGGCAAGAGTGGATCTGGCAGAGTTATGTGATAGACCAAACCAAGAGATGAAGCCGCCTAGTGGTGGTAAGACATGGAGAAGGCCTAAGGCCGATTTCGTCCTGAGCAGGGCCCAGAGGAAGGAAGTACTACAGTGGATCAAGATGTTAATGTTCCCTGATGGGTATGCAGCTAACCTTAGTAGGGGGGTGAACTTATCTACTCTGCGAGTCTTAGGGATGAAGAGTCATGACTTCCACATATGGATTGAACGAATTCTTCCGGCGATGGTTCGAGGCTATGTCCCTGAGCATGTCTGGCTAGCGCTTGCAGAGTTGAGCTATTTCTTCCGCCAGCTTTGTGCAAAAGAGTTAGCTCGGACCATGATTGCAGACTTGGAAAGGATGGCACCCGTGTTACTGTGTAAGCTGGAGAAGATCTTTCCACCCGGCTTCTTCAATCCGATGCAGCATTTGATTATTCATCTCCCATATGAGGCACGAATGGGGGGGCCCGTGCAGGGACGTTGGTGCTATCCAATCGAGAGATGTCTAAAGAGTATCCGAAAGAAATGTAGAAATAAATGCAAAATCGAGGCTTCCATTGCAGAGGCATACATACTGGAGGAGGTGTCAAACTTCACAACAACTTACTATGGTGACAAACTGCCGAGCGTGCATAATCCACCCCCTCGTTACAATGATGGCGGCAATGAATCGAACCTCAGCATTTTTCGAGGGCAACTCGGAAGCGCGAGTGGTTCGACCACCAAGACCCTGAGACATGAAGAGTGGCGCCATATCATGCTATATGTATTGACCAACCTTGAAGAGGTGACGCCATACATGGAGCAATTTCTTCATGAATTCTGGCGTCGATCAAGGGACCCAACTCCACAGGAATATGATACCCTTCTTAGAAAGGGTGCGGGAAATGGATTGCCCGATTTCATTTCCTGGTTTAAACATAAGGTACGTGCTTAGTTTGTTATTCCAAGTTGCTCTTACGTGCGAATAATATAACAATCTAGCGTGTTTGAACTTGCAGGGCCAAAGAGAGCCGTCTATGAGTGCCGAGTTGAGACAAGTAGCCAATGGCTTTGCCTATAGGGTCAGGAAATTTTCTGGGTATGACGTCAATGGATACCGTTTTCGCACAACAAGCTACGACCAAAGTCGGCCCAATCGAAAAACCACGTGTTCTGGAGTCTTTACGCCCGGGCTTGACGAGGTCGAGTATTATGGAAGAATTGAAGAAATATATGAACTCAATTTTTATGGTTCCAAACCTCTTACTCCAGTGATATTCAAATGTCATTGGTTTGACCCTGAAGTTACGAGACGGACACATTCTAATCTTGGGATAGTCGAAATTCGACAGGATTCCACCTTAACAGGAGACGATGTCTACATTGTGGCCCAACAGGCCACACAAGTGTATTATCTTCCATATGCGTGCCAAACGAAACAACATCTTAAGGGTTGGGATGTTGTGTATAAGGTATCACCGCACGCTAAATTACCTGTTCCAAACGATGAAGATTATAACTTAGACCCGGACACATATGACGGAGAGTTCTTCCAAGAAGATGGGCTCGAAGGGCAATTTGAGATAGACTTAACCGAAGCGATCGGAATGGAAGTAGATATTGAAATGGTTGTTGATGACGAGGATGATGAGGTGCAAAATGAGAATGACTTAGAAATACTTGAAGGCAATGCCAATGACGAAGTTGCGCCTTCAGATGATGTTGACTATGAAATGGTTGATAGTGATGATGACACTTATGATCCGGCTAACCCGGACACATATGAAGATTATTTTTAATCGATGTAATGCTATATTTCATTTATTTTGCATATGTTTCTAAATACATATTTTTTTATCTGTGCTTAATTGTTTACTCTTAATTGCAGGTTGTTGGACAAAGATGGTGGGCGGTGGGACGAGGACGAGGAGGGGGAGGGGGAGGGGGAGGAGGAGCACCCGTAGGACGGAGGAGGAGGCGCAGCAGGACGACGCCGTACAGCAGCAGGTGGAGCAGCAAGCCGCTGTCGATGCGGCACAGCAGGACGACGACGATGCGGCGCAGCAGGACGACGATGACGACGCCGCCGCTCAGCAGGACGTCTCAGGTTCTGGCTCCTCAGGTTCGAGGAGTATCTACCTGCGAGGTCCCGCGAGCCTACCTAAGCGACCCATTCTTCGTGACAGACGTCCCCTCATACGACCCGATGGAGAGAGGTAGGTAACTTTAGATGTTGTTGCTGCTTTTTCATATTATATGTTCAAATTAATAATAGAAACTAATACTTCATCTTAATCACTTCGACAGGTCTTGGATGGTTTTGGAGACTGCAGGGGGTCACGGCCGCAACCCCAATGGCATCCTCGGCCTTCTATGCCGGGAACACTTCCCTGGGCTTGTCGAGTACGCCGGAGTGACGAGCCCAGCGTACACCTTCGACCACTACGCCGTCGCCCCCGATGCAGTAGATCGGGACGGCAGACAATTCAACAACAAGGCGGAGCGGGTCAAGCAAGAGCTGTGGGTAAGTCTTCCTCGCACTATATTGTTTAATAAGTCGCATTTGTTGCATATTCTTTAAATAATGTATGGATACATCGTCTTTGTATGTAGGATTTCTTCAGGTGCGATGCTGGATACGAGGCCAGGGCGGATGTGGTGTCTACGACGTGCTGTAAGAAGCTCGTCGTGGACATGCACTACGAGGCGCGCATCCAGGCCATCGTCACTTACCACGGCTCCGTCCTTGGGGAGAAGGTGAACAAGAAGGACGCCCGAACCATGTCATTGACTGCGGACCAGTACTTGCAGGTAAATACAAAACTTTATTATTGGTACTAAATATGCTTATTCTTATCTTCTGATATGCGGTGTACTTATATTTTTTTAGATGATTCCTCATTGGTGCGCCGCGCATCCTGAGTGCTGGGAGAAGATGGTGCAGAGGTGGTGCTCGGCTGAGTGGGACGAGGCGCACAACGCTAGCCGGGAACGGCGTTTGCTGATGCAAGGTCCCTCCCACCATCAAGGCAGCCGCAGCCTGGGCAAATACGCGGAAGCATGGGTACGCGCTCTTTTTTATTTAGGTATATAACTTTCGATTAGACATGATTTCTAACCATATCGTTGGTTTTCTCGCAGTCGGCGGCACATGGTGGCGCGCCTTGCTCCACGTTCTCGGCATATGCCATGGCCCACAAGGGGAAGGCGACGTCCGACGTCACCTACAACCCGGATGACGGGCCCGAGGCGTACACCAACCCCGCCATCCACAGCCGACTCAGTGAGTACACCGCAATGGCCAAGGAGGTCCATGGGCCAGATTACGATCCGAGGACCGAGGACATCGACGGAGATGTCCTCATGAGGGTCGGAGGAGGCAAGAGGCATGGGCGGTACTGGATTGCCGACGGGGCAATCGACTCGTCCTCCACTCCCACTCTCTCTCAGGTGCGAGCAAGGAGCACGAGCGCGAGCCCAGCCATACGACCTCGGCAGGACACCTCACAGCATCGTATCCAGCAACTCCAGGTTATTCCTTATCTATTCATCGTTCATTAATTTTTATATATCTTCTCTTTGCATTATCGTAACATTAGGGCGAAATATTACAGACTCAGCTAGATGATGAGAGGAGGCAACGTGAGGAGCTGGAGAAGAGGATGTCGGATTTGTTCGCGTACGTGCAGAGCCTTGGCGCCGCACAGGGTCATGCTCCACCACCTCCGTTGTTCCCTGCAACTGACCCTGCTGAGTTCACTACTCCTGTGAGTATCAAAATTTTAGTACTGCATGATATATATTCATATGTTCTCACACATACAATCTATTCTCTGTGCAGCGTCAATCGGCGGCGTCGAACAACCCTCATGCTTCGTCCAGCCCTTCGCCGAACCAGTCCAGATGCCCACCTCGTTGATGATCCAGACTTGGCCTTGTGAGTGTTGGTGATGTTTGGCTAGTGACACTTTGTGATATATATGTGACGGTTGGTGATGTTTGGCTAGTGATCCAGACTTGGTAAATACACATACTTGTATTTGTGAGACTTATATTAGTGACACTTTGTGATATATATGGTGTTGATGATAAATGTGTTCATTCTGTGATGCGATTGATATATAATGTGATGTGAATGATATATATCTTTTGTTTGTTTGGATGGAACAGCAAAAACAAATAAAAAAGGGACATCCTGGTCACTTTGCCGAGTGTAACACTCGGCAAAGGTCGCTTTGCCGAGTGCTATGACCATGGCACTCGGCAAAGAAGGCAACCTGGGAACCGGTAAAGCCATCTTTGCCGAGTGCTGACCATGGCACTCGGCAAAGAAGGCAACCTGGGAACCGGTAAAGCCGTCTTTGCCGAGTGCTGAAAATGGCACTCGGCAAAGAAGGCAACCTGGGAACCGGCAAAGATGTCTTTGCCGAGTGCCACTGCCAAGGCACTCGGCAAAGGGACTGGCAAAGGGGCCCACTGGAGGGTTCTTTGCCGAGTGCCAGTCCACTAGACACTCGGCAAATAAACCTCCTTTGCCGAGTGTCGCCGTGGGCACTCGGCGAAGGATCCGTCACCGTCACTTGGCGCCGTGACGGTGACTTTTCTTTGCCGAGTGCCAATGGCACTCGGCAAAGTCTTTGCCGAGTGCCCGACAAAAAGTACTCGGCAAAGATGCTGTTGCCGATGTACAGTTCGCCGAGCGTTCTTTGCCGAGTGTTACACTCGGCAAAGCGTTTGCCGAGTGTAGAATAGCCTTTGCCGTGTGTCTCAGACACACGGCAAAGAAGCTGATTCCGGTAGTGGGTTTTCTCTGCTCTCTATAATCTGTCTTTGCTGAACCCTTTCGTCCCTTCCATTCTTCCATACCCATACAGATGTCAGTCCTTGGAATGTCAACTACAAGTGATGTCACTAAGTGCAAAGAATACATTGTGTTGGCAACTCCTCTAGCTAAGGATCAGATGGAACAGTTCAAGAAGGCACATGCACACTTTCTGCAAGCAACATCTCAAGTGGTAGCTAGACTCCAACAAGTTGATTTAGCAGAATTTATAGCACCTGAGCAGACTACCGGTAACCATATGACATCAACATCACCCTCGATAGTTGACTTAGAAAAGCTATTACATGCACAAGCTCTGATAATACAGAAAGCATGTCAACTCACCTCCTCATACCAGCAAGTGTTGGCAAGTTGAAACGTCACTAGAAATGAAACAACTAATGAACAGACACAAAAGGATGCACACCAACAAACAAATGATCTTGGAACGTGTTGTTGTTGCGAGTACTATGGAATTCCTTGTCGCCAGATCAGTACAAACGAAAGTGAAACTACAAAACAGAAGAACCGGATTTTGTTTTCTGGCATAAAAGGACAATGGTCTCCCCAAGAACAACTAATAGCAGATGCACTATCAGACGATGAATTGTCAGGTATTCCAAAAAGGAAACATCACAAGGATGCCCGGCTACAAAAAGAAGAACATGAGTAGTCCACCTCAACCACAAGCAAAAGCCCCGAAACACATGAGTACCCAAACAGAAGAATCAATCCAGACTCAGCTATATGGGATACAGACACCCAATCATCCCTCATCACCTGTTGGGCAAGCAAAGTTGACTCGCAAAGAACTCAAAGCAAGAGGTGCTTGTTTCTAGTGCAAGAATGAAGAACATATTATTCGCGAATGCCCTAAGAAGCGTCTGGACCGACTAGAGAAGAAAGCTACCAAGCAAGACCCAAACAACAATCGAGAAGACCAACCCGTTATAAGTACAATGATGAAGATCGCTTGATTAGCATTCAATGCGAAGTGAAGAAACAATAAGTTCCTTATATTTAGAAGAGTTAAAGTGTGAACCAAGAACCTACGAGTAACCCTATATCACCATTGTTTTCTTGCTAGCCTTCCCTAATCTCGAGGACGAGAGTCTTTTTAGAGGGGTAGATTTTGTAACACCCTAAATCTATCAAATGCAAACAACCCTATTTGAACTATTAATTTCCAATAGAAAGAAAAAAAAGTTTGTGTTTCCAAATAACGAAAAGGGTGATATAATTAAATGGAACAATTTCTTGAGTAGATAAAATTTTACTAAGTGGTTGATGTATTCATACCGAATCATAATTTTTGTTTGATTTGCAAATCCAATTTTGGATTTAATTTTGTGAGAAAGAAATCCTCATTTTATAGAAGTAGTGAATTGTTAAAAATATGTATAGGAAAATATGTACTTTGAGACGTTAATTTTTTTTGTGTGTTGCAAAAGAATTCATTTTATTTGATTTATATCTTCTTCTTATTTTTTTTTTAAAAAAATCCATTCTATTTAATTAATAGAGTTAACCATAAAATAAGCTATTTTTAATGGGTATTTCAATTACGTTAATATTATTTATAATTTTCGAATTATTTATATATATATTTATATATTCTAAGTATAAGAAAAAGAACGAAAGACAAGAAAAATAAAAAAAGAAATTGCTGGCCGAGCGGCCAGCTTAGCCTCGAGCCGCACTTTTTTTTTCCTTCATTTTCTTCACTACAGGCCCACATGTCACTCTCTCTTCTTTGTAGCTGGTCCCATCCGTCAGTATGGCCTTCGTCTAGCAGATGGTCGTTCTTCTCTTTTCGCTCGCCTACTGCTCGGTAGAATGCGCCATCGCCGTCAACGGCTGTAACTCTCCCCTCTCGATTAAACACTGGCCGTTTCAACCAACTACTTAACTGCCGCCGCCGAATCTTTTCCTCCATGCGTTTCTTCGATTAATCTCCCACCACCATTAATGGCATATGTTTCTCTGGCAATCACGTCTCCAGCGTGATTTCCTCCCCGCCTCAGCTATAAAAGCCTGAGCCGTGCATGCTTACTCCGCATATGTGTCTCCCTGTTGCCGCAGCATTTCTCCGCTGTCGTCGGTTTGTTGCTTGCCTCCACCATCGTACCGGGTACCACTCCTCTGCGCGTCACCCCTCGCTGCGACGCCGAGCTCCTCCATCCCACATTCCCATTGCTCGTCGTGGCAGTTTCTTGTGACTAATTCCTCTCCATTAACCATGTCAGTTTCTTGTCCACTCGCCAGCTACCATCAATTGATGTCGAGCATTTGTGCAGTGCCGTTTCTCCTTCCAGCGGCCTCTCGTCTGCTAGCCCGTGGCTATAAAGCGCTGCTGAGCCCCTGCCCCTGCTGCCATTCCTCCTCTTTGCTGCTGCTGTCGAGCATAGCCGCACCATTGTTGCTCGCCCACTGCGCAGAGCCACATCGTTGCTCGCCTCGCAACAGCGTATTGTTGTGTCGTTGTCGCTCGTCGTCCACGCGCCCTGCTGGTCTCTGTTCTGCGCATTGACCTCGCCGAAGTTCGCCATCGCGACATCAACATCCTGCTCTGCTCACACAGCCTCCTTGCCTTCGTCCCTGCCGAAGCTGCCGCCCTCATCGTCATTCGTCCCTTGCACGCTTGTTATCCGTCGTCGTCGCGACGTCGCCGGAGCCCTTGCCAGTGACGTTGTTGTCCCGCCTCGCCATGCATCCTGCTGCTCATCATCGTGACGCCACTCGCCAGCATCGTGACTTCGCCCTACGCTGTGACGCCGTCGACCCGCGGCAACCTCGCCAGATCCCCTGCGTCGCCCGGTGTCGTGCCCTCGCCGTTGCCTTGTTGTTGTTGCGCTCACCTTCCTCGTGTCCGCCAAAGGTAGAAAAATGTCATATTTCTAATCTACCTCCTAGAAGCTATGGTTAATAATATATTAATTCTTGCGACATTGATTTATTTATAAAATGCGTATTCAATATCCAAATAAATTAAATAGTATTTAAATAGCTATGTACTAGTGCGCTGATCAGTTTTGAACGATTTATATGTTTTTATAAATTAATTTGTATTGTGTTTGTTGTAACGTGTAGTTTTGAAATTAAGAAATTAAAAAGATTTATAGCCTTATGTTTTGTAATAAAGAAAACAAGAGATAATTATTTATAATGACATGTATACAAAAATGTAAATGTATTAGCTACCCCTCCTAGTCTACCTTTATTTATGTGTAGATGCATGTTACTGTTTATTATAAAATGTACATTTGGAGCCCAAATAAGAAATGATTTTGTTAGTTTCACAATTATGTGATAAGCATTTTAATTAGTGTTTAAGTTCTTTTTATAACTAAAATGTCACTTTATATATTGCCTTTGAATATAGTTTTCTTAACAAACTTAGGATAAGTGTTTTGCTAATAAAATAATGATTATTCATTATCCTTTCACATAAAAATTATTTAGTCTTAAATGTACATTTAAGTTATATATAATAATATGATTTATAGTAGTAATATGCCATATAGCTTTTCTAAGAATGTTAAAGTGGATTAATTAAGAACTCATGTTGTGTGGTAATTAAAGTAGTTTACACATATATTGTTTTGATTATAGACTTATTAACAAAAATAGGCTATATGTTTTCTTAAATAAAAGAAAAGATAACTATTGTTTTATCTTTCCACATAAATCATGTTTAGGCTTATATATTAGCTTCTCATCAAGTAATGTTCAATAATGTGCTTCATAACTCATTAACCTTAGATATATAACATATGTCTTTTCTAAAAAGTTAAAAAGGTTTAATATTGTTATAACGTGTCTTATCATCTTATAAACTCTTAATCTTAGACATACCACATATGCTTTCATAAAGGATTAAAATGGTAAATCTAATATTTGTATATTTTAATTAAGATATTTTAAGCTCATGTCTTGTTTTATAAAGTATAGATCACACATTTTGAAAAGAATATCCTCTTATTATAACCATTACTTGCGACATTTTTGAAAAGCGAATGCTCTTTTTGTTAGGCTTTCTTTTAGCTTTACGTATGGTGAATGTCGTATGTTATTGAGTGGTGTTTGTTCTCTTGTTTGTTTATGTGATATTCAGTGGTTGATCTACCAATGATATTCAGTAGTTAAGAATTAAGATCTATTCCTATCCGTGGAAGAACCTCAAGTTTTCAATAAGCAAGGCAAGTGGACTTCTCCCTCTGCATACTCTATTTGATCCCAAACAATACATTTAATAAAGTTTATTCTTTTGGATATATATGCATAATTTGACGGGTTACCTATTTAGATAACCTTTCCAACCTTATTCCTTGATCAAACCTGAGAATTATACTTTACCTTCGTAGCTATGCTATTGCTACAACTTAACTTTATGCAGTCACTCCCGCTTATGATATTAATGTTCCAAAATGGTAAGTTTACATTATTGTTGTTAATCCGATGGTTAAACAAGATTATTGCATATTAATTGGAACATGGAGTGACCACCCGGGAAAACAGTGCAACCACGAGTGCTATCATGGCTCTGGCTTTGGTAATTAGCTTTATATGCTTAGTGCCTGGCAACCTTACCTGAAATATGGGCAAGAGGGGGAGCGGTAGGTGTTGGCAGCCCACGTTAACATGGGGACGTATTCTTGGCTAAGGTACCTCACCTAGGGGGGCCACCACCATCGTCTTTAGAAACCTTAGCGGGTTGCTTCGTATTAAGTGTATTTTGTGAAAGCCTCATAGTGGATCCCTAGCCACTCACCTCGGAAGTGTTTACGGGTTTTGGCCGACCCAGGCTAGAGGGGATACACGGTTTGTGGGTAAAGTTGTACCACCTCTGCAGAGTGTAAAACTGATATATCAGCCGTGCTCACGGTTATGAGCAGCCTGGACTCCTCACATGATAATTGAACTTGAAGATGGAAATAAATCGAGATCCGATGATCTACCAATGGTTTGCTTAAGTGCTTTCACTTAAGTGTTTTTGATATACTCTTATACCTTTGTTTAATGGGAATACTTGGGATTCATACTTATTAGTAAGACAGGTGTTGTTAATAAAATGTTGACCAACTAAAATGCTTACTGCTCAACCTTAGCCTCACCTTGTTAAACCTGCATTAGTTTTTCCCCCACTTGCTGAGCCCCGACCATAAGTGAGCTCACCCTTGCTTAATTTTGATCAGAAGTTTGCAGATGAAGATTATGATGCTGAACTCCATGGATGTTAGTCTAGTGATACCCCCGGTCATCTTCCTGTGGATGGATGTCCATGTTCGCTGTACTTTGATGAATAAAGGTTAAGACATTATGTCTGTTCGAAGTGTAATATGTTAATATAATCTTTATTTACGCTTTTATGCATTGTTCTTTTGATATATTACACTTGTGACGTCAACATATGTGTGGAAATAGATCCTGGCACACATATGCTATGCACCCGGCTCTGCCCTTCGGAAGCGGGTGTGACAGATGTGGCGCTGTTTCATAGAAGTCTTGTAAGCATACCATCTTAATAAGGTCAACAATGGAAGCAAAACTCACAACATTAGATAACATCACAGTTGAAACTGAGTGGCTTTGTGAACTCATTGATTTACTGATTGTTGATAAACCGATATCAGTTATCTCCGTATAATTGTGATAATCAAAGTTAACAGTTCTAAGAATAACATGAAGTCTACAAAACATGTGAAAAGATAGTTGAAATCTATCAAAAACTAAGAAACTCCATAGTAATTGCAATATGATAGATCAATTTATAAAGGGTCTATCACATAATGTGATAGCAGGTGCAACGAGGAAATTGGGTTTGAGACCCACTTGAGGTCACTCCATAGTGCTAAATTGTTTTATGTGATTAGAGATCCCATGAAGTAGAACGATGACAAAATTGAGTGGTTTACTAAGGGAGAGAACCCTTGAAACAAAGTCCAGATCATTTGAGATGCATGTTTCTCCTTTTCCGTATAGTAGGATGATTAAAATCATAATGTGATTTGAGTGGCTTTATTAAGCAAGGTTGTTGTCCTACAGAACATCCTAGAAGGAGCACACCTATATGAGTTTGACTGCTAGTCACAGTACATAAGTTGTGGGTAATCTATAAATACTCATGAAAGGCCTCAAAGTATTATTTATATGCTTCGAACCACGAGGATGCTTTTGTAGCCTAATATCAGTTATGAGCTTTGTTCAAGTTTGTTTGCACAAAACTGTCAATTCAAGCCTTAGTCCATTATTTAGTTGTAAATAAGTGTAGCCTTAGTTCTAGGTGGATGTTCAACTTAACAATCTCCATCGAAACACCAGTATTTGAAAACAACAGAACATGTGAAAGTATTCTTTATGTGCCTTGAAATATTTGGTGGAGATTGTTGGATTCAAATGGTTTGGTACATTTAATTCAATTAATATTCCATGCCCCATAATAAATGCTAGGGAGTTAAGAGATGACAATCCCACATTGTTAGTGGAAGGAGACTTTGACTAACTTAAAAGGTGGATTTGGTATTGTCGGGTAAATGATCCACGGTCCCTAGGTCCCACCAGTCAGAGAGTGCGCTGGTGAAAGAGCTCCTGATTGCTGGGGTCCGTTAGTCAGTTAGGAGAGGCGGATGCGTCAATCTTGAAAGAGCCCGCCCCGGTCGAACCCTGTGGTACCGAGCCTGGGGTCCGGCGTGGCGGAACTTGACAGGGGAGGCTAGGTGTGTCAGAAGGGAACCACTCGAGTGGTCTCGTACCCGGCCCAAGACTGACCCGCCATAAATAGTCGACCACATTAAACCACGCTTGACACCGAGCCACAGTGCGAGCGCCGTTTTACTTCCCAGTTCCCACTCATGACCTACGAACCCCTCAGGTCGCATAGCACTCATGACCTACAAGCCCCCAGGACCGCAGCGCATTAATGGCTATCGTGCCCCTCGACTTGCGACGCACTCATATCCTATCAGACTAGGCCTGAGTGCATGGACTTCTAGCAGGGCGCTACATGACGGACCGTGCCAAGCCCTAGGCTACGGAGGCCAAGGGTCAGCGTACCCAAAATGATGGCACCTAGGGCCCTCATAGCCCCGCGCCATCCGCCATGGTAAATATGAGACAACCAGGCAACCATGGGCCCATGAGTATGTGTGGCTTTACCCTAGGTAGAATGTTTCTTTTACCCTCGCCTTACAACTCCTTCCCAAGGAAGCCACCGCTAGCCGACCCCTCTCCGGCCTATAAAAGGGAGGGGTTAGCCTCCAGGCAAGGGGAGGTTTCTATAATGCTTCAAAAGGCAATCAGACGACCCCGGACGCCTTCAAACGAAACCGAGCTCACTCAGACATGCACCCACAAGGACGAACATGAGGAGGATGAGCGTCGATGAGGACCAGGAGACCAGAGCCCCACCGCCGAGCCAAGACTTAGCTAGGACTCCACCATGTAGCTTCTAAGCTCCACTTCCACCCAAAAAAGGGACTTGGGAGCCTCTCCTCCCTCTCTCGCCCGCTTGTAACCCCTTCTACGAGTTTTGATCAACAATGGTGTCGGTAGCGCAAGCCCCCATTGAATGGAAGTAGGGACATTCTGCCCAAACTAGTATAAACCTTGCGCCCACCGCACACACCCTCCAGAGCCCAGATTGTGCACAATAAATTTACTTGTTGGAGTCAGGTTCAAAACACCAATAGTGCCAGGTAGGGGCCTTGCGAGTTCTGCGACGAAATTTTCCAAGCTCCGGATGGCTAGAAACAACGTTGGCGTGGTGCGGGCTCCCAGAGCGACCATTCGCTTTGGGAACTTTGATGACGCCCTTGGCAACAAAGAAACAACGAACAAGGCCCTGAAAGCCCTGACTCCCCTGATGGGTGAGTCGCTCGACATAGTTGGAAGCCTCAACCACCTCCACCTCGATCCCTTAGGAGGTGGGAACATGCATCCATGCTAACAGCAACCCATTTTTGCCAATGTCGTGGAGGCACCGGGTCCCATTCAGGGACTATTGTTCGGTTTCCCCTTGATAGGATTTGGAGGTAGACCCGGTACCCCGTCGAATGGGATCACCCACGTTTCGACCTAGAAATGCCTCATGATCTCGTCGACTGGGGATCCCTCCTTGCTCTCGAGGAGCCTTGAGGAGACCCTCACGATGCCATGGTGCGTGCCACGGCGTTAGTCCCGTCTCAACTCGACCTGCCATGCTAGGAATCGGCCCCAGGGCGAAACCCTGCTTGGGACAGCCGAGGTCCCCCTCGCTAGGAAGCGAGTGTTGCCTCGATGGCGAACAGGGAAGCTGTGACGAGCGTTTGGCAAACGCGCTTCGAAGCAGCACGCTCCTCACATCACTCGATTTGTGGCAAGGTCGGACCACCACGGTTCCCTCGGACACGCCAAAATGTCGCGGCTGTCGCAACACTTTTAAGCAAGCTTCCTGAGGCAAAAATTCTGAGAGAACAGGGGACCCACCAAGAAACACGAAGCCTACTCTATCTTGTCGCATGACAACAAGCCAAAGGTCCCATACCACAACATCGGGAGCTAGGGACTAACCAGAGCGCCACGTCTACACCAACAACTAACGATACCTCGGCGAGACAACTGTTCGAGCTTGAAGTGGGCCCAGAATGGACCCATCCAGCTGGAACCTAGAAATAGGCGAGGTAGCGCAGAGCATGCCTAGTATAGGGAGCGGTAAGGAAGTATGGATGGGGCCGAACTGAGAGCACCTAGAGGGGGGGGGGGGGTGAATAGGTGATCCTGTAAAACTTAAAACTTAACACCACAAACTTGATTAAGAGTTAGAACAATGAAATCAAGTGAGTAGAGAGGAGAGCTCTTGTGAAGCACAATAGACACAATAAGGATAAGCACAAGAGACACGAGGATTTATCCCATGGTTCGGCCAAGTACAAAACTTGCCTAATCCACGTTGTGGCGTCCCAAAGGACGAGAGTTGCACTCAACTCCTCTCAAGTGATCCAATGATCAACTTGAATACCACGGTGTTCTTCTTTACTTTACTCTTTCCCATTTGTGAGGAATCTCCACAACTTGGAGTCTCTCGCCCTTACAATAAGAATCACAATGAAGCACGGAGTAAGGGAGGGAAGCAACACACTCAAATCCACAGCAAATACGCACACACAAGATCAAGACTTGAGCTCAAAAGAGTATCACAAGGTTCTCACTAGAACGGAGCTCAAATCACTAAGAATGTCGAACAAGTGCGCAAGAATGAAGTGTGAGTGATCAACAATGCTCAAGGAATGCTTGGTATTCTCCTCCATGCGCCTAGGGGTCCCTTTTATAGCCCCAAGGCAGCTAGGAGCCGTTGAGAGCATTTCAAGAAGGCAATTCTTGCCTTCTGTCGCCTGGCGCACCGGACACTGTCCGGTGCAGATCTCTTTCCTTATTTGGCGAAGCCGTTGCAGTCTTGGAGCCGTTGGCACACCGGACACTGTCCGGTGCACACCGGACAGTCCGGTGCCCCTTCTGACCGTTGGCACTTGCCACGCGTCGCGCGCGGATTATGCGGCCGACCGTTGGCCCGGCCGACTGTTGGCTCACCGGACAGTCCGGTGCACCACTGGACAGTCCAGTGATTTATAGCCGTACGCCGTTAATTTCTTCCCGAGAGCAGCCAGTCGACAGATGCCGGCCTGGCGCACCGGACACTGTCCGGTGCACCACCAGCCACTGTCCGGTGCACCATCGGACATTCCGGTGCACCCAGACCGAGCAGTCTTTGACTGAACAAAGTCATTTCTTTTCCAACTTGATTTTTCCTGTTTCCAGCACTTAGACACAATACATTAGTCTCCAAAACAATGTACTAAGTCTTAGAAACATACCTTTTCACTTGATTTGCACTTTGTCCATCACTTTGCCTAGATTAACATAAGTCCACTTGTGTTGGCACTCGATCACCAAAATACTTAGAAATGGCCCAAGGACACATTTCCCTTTCACGAACAACGACCATCGATACAGCCAACACCGCAGGGGCCGATTTGACCTCGATGAGGACTGAAGCTCGAGTCCCCAGCCTTCGGGGCCTCGAGCTTTCGACTGTCATAGCCTACAGGTGCTCGTACTATGATGCTACAGCCCCACCGCCATCGCGAAGTACACTAGGGAATTGAACCCTAGTCTCTGGTTGGGGGACTACTAGCTTGCGTGTCATGCGGGAGGAGCAGATTGTGACAATTTCATAATCCAGAACCTCCTCCTATATCAAGCAGATTTAGCATGGGCTTTGCTCGAAAACCTTAGCCCTGGGTGCATCCAGGACAGGGCAAATCTAAAGGGGTTTTCATCGAAAATTTCCAAGGCACGTATGTACGCCCAAGAAACCCATTTTACCTTAAGGATTGTCGACATGAATCAGATGAGGCGTGAGGGACCACATATGGCGCTTTTCGTGACAATGCAACCAGCTGACCAACATCAAGGATGTCGACATTATTTGTACTTTTGTCTCGGGGACCACCGACAAAACTGAAAGTCGCCTAGAGGGGGGTGGATAGGCGGAAACTGAAATTTACAAATTTTAAGAACACTTCAAACCGGGGTTAGTGTTAGAATAAAAGTTAAGTCCGGGAGAGAGGGGAAAAACAAATCAACCAAGAAATAAAGCGGATGACACGGTGATTTGTTTTACCGAGGTTCGGTTCCCAAGAACCTAGTCCCCGTTGAGGTGGTCACAAAGACCAGGTCTCTTTCAACCCTTTCCCTCTCTCAAACGGTCACTTAGACCAAGTGAGCTTTCTTCCTTGATTTCCCGGGTCACTTAGACCCCGCAAGGACCACCACACAATTGGTGTCTCTTGCTTCGCTTATAAGGCTTTGAGAGTAAGAATAATAGAAAGAAGAAGGCCAACCAAGCAACAAGAGCAACAAAGAACACAAGACGATCTTCTCATAAGTCCTAAAATACTAGAGTTGAATCGTGGACTTTGATTGGATCGGAGGCTTTGATTTGTGTCTTGGAGTGTTGTATTTTGCTCCTGTATTGAATGAGGAGTAGTGAATGCTTGAATGGTTGGAGTGGAGGTGGTTGGGGGGTATTTATAGCCCCCAACCACCAATTCAACTGTTGGGGCAGGCTGATGTCGATGGGCGCACCGGACAGTGTCTGGTGCGCCAGCCATGTCACCCAACCGTTAGGGTTCTGACGGTTTCGACCGTTGGAGCTTTGTCTTCATGTGGCACTGGACAGTCCGGTGCCGCACTGGACAGGTACTGTGCACTGTCCGGTGTGCCTTCTGGCGGCTGCTCTGACTCTGCACGAACTGTCCGCACACTATAGCTTCTGCAGACGACCGTTGGAGCTAACCGTTGTGTTGCCTAGCCGTTGCTCCGCTGTCGCACCGGATAGTCCGGTGGCACACTGGATCATTGACGAAGGACTCCTTCTCCTTATCATTGACCACCATCCCCTTGCCCTTAGGATCCATCTCTTCGGGGGATTAGTCCCTTTCTTAAAGAGAACGGCTCTGATACCAATTGAGAGCACCTAGAGGGGGGGGTGAATAGGTGATCCTGTAAAACTTAAAACTTAACACCACAAACTTGATTAAGAGTTAGAACAATGAAATCAAGTGAGTAGAGAGGAGAGCTCTTGTGAAGCACAATAGACACAATAAGGATAAGCACAAGAGACACGAGGATTTATCTCGTGGTTCGGCCAAGTACAAAACTTGCCTACTCCACGTTGTGGCGTCCCAAAGGATGAGAGTTGCACTCAACTCCTCTCAAGTGATCCAATGATCAACTTGAATACCACAGTGTTCTTCTTTACTTTACTCTTTCCCGTTTGTGAGGAATCTCCACAACTTGGAGTCTCTCGCCCTTACAATAAGAATCACAATGAAGCACGGAGTAAGGGAGGGAAGCAACACACTCAAATCCACAGCAAATACGCACACACAAGATCAAGACTTGAGCTCAAAAGAGTATCACAAGGTTCTCACTAGAACAGAGCTCAAATCACTAAGAATGTCGAACAAGTGCGCAAGAATGAAGTGTGAGTGATCAACAATGCTCAAGGAATGCTTGGTATTCTCCTCCATGCGCCTAGGGGTCCCTTTTATAGCCCCAAGGCAGCTAGGAGCCGTTGAGAGCATTTCAAGAAGGCAATTCTTGCCTTCTGTCGCCTGGCGCACCGGACAGTCCGATGCACCACCGGACACTGTCCGGTGCGGATCTCTTTCCTTATTTGGCGAAGCCGGCCGTTGCAGTCTTGGAGCCGTTGGCGCACCAGACACTCTCCGGTGCACACCAGACAGTCCAGTGCCCCTTCTGACCGTTGGCACTTGCCACGCGTCGCGCGCGGATTATGCGGCCGACCGTTGGCCCGGCCGACTGTTGGCTCACCGGACTGTCCGGTGCACCACCGAACAGTCCGGTGATTTATAGCCGTACGGCGTTAATTTCTTCCCGAGAGCAGCCAGTCGACAGACGCCGGCCTGGCGCACCGAACACTGTCCAGTGCACCCAGACCGAGCAGTCTTTGGCTGAACAAAGCCATTTCTTTTCTAACTTGATTTTTCCTGTTTCCAGCACTTAGACACAATACATTAGTCTCCAAAACAATGTACTAAGTCTTAGAAACATACCTTTTCACTTGATTTGCACTTTGTCCATCACTTTGCCTAGATTAACATAAGTCCACTTGTGTTGGCACTCGATCACCAAAATACTTAGAAATGGCCCAAGGGCACATTTCCCTTTCAATCTCCCCCTTTCTGGTGATTTATGCCAACACAATAAAAAGCAACTAAAGGAAGTGCAACATCAATACACATGAGAACTCAAAATTGTTTTGATTCAACTTTGGCATATATGGATCATTCTTTGCCACCACTTGGTTTGTTTTTGCAAATCAAACTCAATTTCCTATCTCTAAGTCAAACACACTTGTTGAAACATAAAGAGAGATATTTCAAGAGAAATTGATCAAAGATTCAAAAACTCCCCCTTTTCCCATAATCAAATATTCTCCCCACAAGAGATCAACTTTTGACAAAAAGAGACAAACAGGAGTATTTTGACAAACAAAAACTCTAACTCTACTTTTTCAAAATTCTCAAGTGGTAGCTGATCTATTTCTTGCTTTGGCCTTATTTTCTCCCCCTTTGGCATCAAGCACCAAAACGGGATCAATTTTGGCCCTTTAATCCCATTACCTCACCAAAATCTTCAACTAAGAGTAAAAAGGCAATCAGAGTACAAAGATGAACATGGAATTAGTTACTCTTTCATCGGAGTGCAGTGGAAGTCTTGCATGGTCCAAGTCCACCTTTTTCCTTTCAAACCTCCTTTGAGACTAAATTAAGCAAACTCAAGCACACAGTTAGTCTCAAAGGGTCAAGTTGTAGCATATCTCCCCCTAAATATGTGCATCACTTCCAAATGGACTTGTGAGGTCCGAGGAGTGCTTGTACAACTTGAGCACCATAAATAAACAACAAAATGCATTAAGGAACATGATCAAGGCATAAAACACATGTATGCTATAAATCAATCCAGGTTCCACGAATCTAAGACATTTAGCTCACTACGCAGCTTGCAAAAGGTCGACTCATCTAGAGGCTTGGTGAAGATATCGGCTAGCTGGTTCTCGGTGCTAACATGAAACACTTCGATATCTCCTTTTTTCTGGTGGTCTCTCAAAAAGTGATGCTGGATGTCAATGTGCTTTGTGCGGCTGTGTTCAACAGGATTATCCGCCATGCGGATAACACTCTCATTATCACATAGGAGTGGGACTTTGCTCAGATTATAGCCAAAGTCCCTGAGGGTTTGCCTCATCCAAAGTAGTTGCGCGCAACATTGTCCTGCGGCAACATACTCGGCCTCAGCGGTGGATAGGGCAACAGAAGTTTGTTTCTTAGAACTCCATGACACCAGGGACCTTCCTAAGAATTGGCACGTCCCTGATGTACTCTTCCTATCGACCTTACATCTAGCATAGTCAGAGTCTGAATATCCAATCAAGTCAAAGGTAGACCCCTTTGGATACCAGATCCCGAAGCAAGGCGTAGCGACTAAATATCTAAGAATTCGCTTCATGGCCACTAAGTGACACTCCCTTGGATCGGATTGAAATCTAGCACACATGCATATGCTAAGCATAATATCCGGTCTACTAGCACATAAATAAAGTAAAGACCCTATCATAGACCGGTATGCCTTTTGATCAACGGACTTACCTCCTTTGTTGAGGTCGGTGTGCCCGTCGGTTCCCATTGGAGTCTTTGCGGGCTTGGCTTCCTTCATCCCAAACCGCTTGATCAAGTCTTGCGTGTACTTTGTTTGGGAGATGAAGGTGCCATCCTTGAGTTGCTTCACTTGGAACCCAAGGAAATAGCTTAACTCGCCCATCATCGACATCTCAAACTTTTGAGTCATCACCCTGCTAAACTCTTCACAAGACTTTTGGTTAGTAGAACCAAATATTATGTCATCGACATAAATTTGGCACACAAAAAGATCACCATCACAAGTCTTAGTAAAAAGAGTTGGATCGGCTTTCCCAACCTTGAAAGCATTAGCAATTAAAAAGTCTCTAAGGCATTCATACCATGCTCTTGGGGCTTGCTTAAGTCCATAGAGCGCCTTAGAGAGCTTACACACGTGGTCGGGGTACCGTTCATCCTCAAAGCCATGGGGTTGCTCCACGTATACCTCCTCCTTAATCGGCCCATTGAGGAAAGCGCTCTTCACAAACATTTGGAACAACCTGAAAGAATGGTGAGTAGCATAGGCTAACAATATACGAATTGACTCTAGCCTAGCCACAGGAGCAAAAGTCTCCTCAAAGTCCAAACCTGCGACTTGGGCATAACCTTTTGCCACAAGTCGTGCCTTGTTCCTTGTCACCACCCTGTGCTCGTCTTGTTTGTTGCGGAACACCCACTTGGTTCCCACAACATTTTGCTTGGGATGAGGCACCAGTGTCCAAACTTCATTTCTCTTGAAGTTGTTGAGCTCTTCCTGCATGGCCAACACCCAGTCCGGGTCTAGCAAGGCCTCTTCCACCCTAAAAGGCTCAATAGAAGAGACAAAAGAGTAATGCTCACAAAAATTAACTAATCTAGAACGAGTAGTTAATCCCTTGCTTATGTCACCAAATATTTGGTCAACGGGATGATTCCTTTGAATCGTCGCTCGAACTTGGGTTGGAGGTGCCGGTTGTTCTCCGTCCTCCATTAAATGATCATCTTGTGCTCCCCCTTGATCACACACCTCCTCTGGATGAACCTGTTCATCTTCTTGAGTTGGGGGATGCACCGTTGTTGAGGAAGAAGGTTGATCTTGCTCCTTTTGTTCCAATGGCCTCACATCTCCAATCGCCATGGTGCGTATTGCGGCCGTCGGAACATCTTCTTCATCTACATCATCAAGATCAACAACTTGCTCTCTTAGAGAGCCATTAGTCTCATCAAATACAACGTCGCTAGAGACTTCAACCAAACCCGATGATTTGTTGAAGACCCTATACGCCTTTGTATTTGAGTCATAACCTAACAAAAACCCTTCTACAGCTTTGGGAGCAAACTTAGAATTTCTACCTTTCTTCACTAGAATGTAACATTTGCTCCCAAATACACAAAAATAAGACACATTGGGTTTGTTACCGGTTAGAAGCTCATATGAAGTCTTCTTGAGGAGGCAATGAAGGTAGACCCGGTTTATGGCGTGGCAAGCCGTGCTCACAGCTTCCGTCCAAAATCGTTCGGGCGTCTTGAATTCACCAAGCATCGTCCTTGCCATGTCTAGTAGCGTCCTGTTCTTCCTCTCTACCACACCATTTTGCTGTGGTGTGTAGGGAGCGGAGAACTCGTGCTTGATTCCTTCCTCCTCAAGATACTCCTCCACTTGAAGGTTCTTGAACTCGGACCCATTGTCGCTCCTTATCTTTTTCACCTTGAGCTCAAACTCATTTTGAGCTCTCCTTAGGAAGCGCTTGAGGGTCCCTTGGGTTTCAGATTTATCCTGCAAAAAGAATACCCAAGTGAAGCGGGAAAAATCATCAACTATAACAAGACCATACTTACTTCCTCCTATACTTAGATAGGCGACGGGTCCAAAGAGGTCCATATGAAGTAACTCCAGGGGTTTTGATGTTGTCATCACATTTTTGGCATGATGAGAGCTTCCCACCTGTTTACCTGCTTGACAAGCTGCACAAGGTCTATCTTTTTCGAAAGTTACATTAGTTAGACCTATCACGTGTTCTCCCTTTAGAAGCTTGTGAAGGTTCTTCATCCCCACATGTGCTAAACGGTGATGCCACAACCAGCCCATGCTAGTCTTAGCAATTAAACATGCATCTAGACCGGCCTCCTCTTTTGCAAAATCAACTAAATAAAGTTTGTCGTCTAGTACACCCTTAAAAGCTAATGAACCATCACTTCTTCTAAAGACAGACACATCTACATTTGTGAATAAACAGTTATATCCCATATTACAAAGTTGACTCACAGACAACAAGTTATATCCAAGAGACTCAACTAAGAACACATTAGAAATAGAGTGCTCGGATGAAATAACAATTTTTCCTAACCCTTTCACCTTGCCTTGGTTCCCGTCACCGAATATGATTGAATCTTGGGGATCCTTGTTCTTGACGTAGGAAGAGAACATCCTCTTCTCCCCCGTCATGTGGTTTGTGCATCCGCTGTCGATAATCCAGCTTGAGCCCCCGGATGCATAAACCTGCAAGGCAAATTTAGGCTTGGGTCTTAGGTACCCAACTCATGTTGGGTCCTACAAGGTTAGTTACAATAGTCTTAGGGACCCAAATGCAAGTCTTGTCTCCCTTACATTTGGCCCCTAATTTTCTAGCAATTACCTTCTTATCCTTTCTACAAATAGCAAAGGAAGCATTGCAAGCATAATAAATCGTAGAAGGTTCATTCATTACTTTCCTAGGAGCATGAACAATATTTCTTCTAGGCATATTTCTATCATGCATAATAGAAGAACTAGAAGCAATCATGACATGAGAATCAAAAGCATCATAACTTCTATAAGCATTCCTAGAATGTCTCCTATCATGATACATGAAAGCATGGTTCTTTTGAGCACTACTAGCCATAGGGGCCTTCCCTTTCTCCTTAGCGGAGATGGAAGCCTTATGGCTTGTTAAGTTCTTGACTTCCCTCTTGAAGCCAAGACCATCCTTAATTGAGGGGTGTCTACCAATCGTGTAGGCATCCTTAGCAAATTTTAGTTTATCAAATTCACTCTTGCTAGTCTTAAGTTGGGCATTAAGACTAGCCACTTCATCATTCAATTTAGAAATTGAAACTAGGTGTTCACTACAGGCATCAACATTAAAATCTTTACACCTAGTGCAAACTACAACATGTTCTACACAAGATGTTGATTTATTAGCTATTTCTAACTTAGCACTCAAATCATCATTTATGCTCTTTAAGCTAGAAATAGAGTCATGACATGTAGACAATTCACATGAAAGCATTTCATTCCTTTTAATTTCTAAAGCAAGGGATTTTTGTGCCTCTACAAACTTATCATGTTCCTCATACAACAGATCCTCTTGCTTTTCTAACACCCTATTTTTATCATTCAAGGCATCAATTAATTCATTAATCTTATCTACCTTAGTTCTATCTAGGCCCTTGAATAAACATGAATAGTCTATTTCATCATCGCTAGATTCTTCATGACTTGAGGAAGCATAAGTACTAGTATCACGAGTGCTTACCTTCTTTTCCCTTGCCATGAGGCAGGTGTGATGCTCGTTGGGGAAGAGGGCCGACTTGTTGAAGGCGGTGGCGGCAAGTCCTTCATTGTTGGAGTCGGACGACGAACAATCTGAGTCCCACTCCTTTCCAAGGTGTGCCTTGCCCTTAGCCTTCTTGTAAGCCTTCTTCTTTTCCCTCTTGTTCCCTTGTTCCTAGTCACTATCATTATTGGGACAGTTAGCGATAAAATGACCAATCTTACCACATTTGAAGCATGAGCGCTTCCCCTTTGTCTTGGTCTTGTTTGGATGCTCCTTGCGACCCCTTAGCGCCATCTTGAAACGCTTAATGATGAGTGCCATCTCTTCATCATTAAGCCCGGCCGCCTCAACTTGTGCCACCTTGCAATGTAGCGCCTCCTTGCTCCTCGTTGCTTTGAGAGCAATGGTTTGAGGCTCTTGGATTGGGCCATTCAACGCATCGTCAACGTATCTAGCCTCCTTGATCATCATCCGCCCGCTTACAAACTTTCCATGTATCTCCTCGGGCGTCATCTTGGTGTACCTAGGATTCTCACGAATATTGTTCACAAGATGTGGATCAAGGATAGTAAAAGACCTTAGCATTAGGCGGATGACGTCGTGGTCCGTCCATCGCGTGCTTCCACAACTCCTTATTTTGTTGACGAGGGTCTTGAGCCGGTTGTACGTTTGGGTTGGCTCCTCGCCCCTGATCATTGCGAATCTCCCAAGTTCGCCCTCCACCAACTCCATCTTGGTGAGTATGGTGACGTCGTTCCCCTCATGTGAGATTTTGAGGGTATCCCAAATCTTCTTGGCATTATCCAAGCCGCTCACCTTATGGTATTCATCCCTGCACAATGAAGCTAGAAGAACAGTAGTAGCTTGTGCATTTTTGTGAATTTGCTCATTGATAAACATGGGACTATCAGTACTATCAAATTGCATTCCACTCTCTACTATCTCCCATATGCTTGGATGGAGAGAGAACAAGTGACTACACATTTTGTGGCTCCAAAATCCGTAGTCCTCTCCATCAAAGTGAGGAGGTTTACCAAGTGGAATGGAGAGTAAATGAGCATTTGTACTTTGCGGAATACGAGAATAATCAAAAGAGAAGTTTGAATTGACCGTTTTCTTTCTCTCGTAGTCATTGTCGTCATCCTTTTGGGAAGAGGAAGATTCGTCGCTGTCGTAGTAGACTATCTCCTTGATGCGCCTTGTTTTCTTCTTCCTCCCGTCTTTTCTTTTGTAGCCCGAGCCTAAGTCAGTAGGCTTGTCATCCTTTGGATCATTGACGAAGGACTCCTTCTCCTTATCATTGACCACCATCCCCTTGCCCTTAGGATCCATCTCTTCGGGGGATTAGTCCCTTTCTTGAAGAGAACGGCTCTGATACCAATTGAGAGCACCTAGAGGGGGGGGTGAATAGGTGATCCTGTAAAACTTAAAACTTAACACCACAAACTTGATTAAGAGTTAGAACAATGAAATCAAGTGAGTAGAGAGGAGAGCTCTTGTGAAGCACAATAGACACAATAAGGATAAGCACAAGAGACACGAGGATTTATCCCGTGGTTCGGCCAAGTACAAAACTTGCCTACTCCACGTTGTGGCGTCCCAAAGGACGAGAGTTGCACTCAACTCCTCTCAAGTGATCCAATGATCAACTTGAATACCACGGTGTTCTTCTTTACTTTACTCTTTCCCATTTGTGAGGAATCTCCACAACTTGGAGTCTCTCGCCCTTACAATAAGAATCACAATGAAGCACGGAGTAAGGGAGGGAAGCAACACACTCAAATCCACAGCAAATACGCACACACAAGATCAAGACTTGAGCTCAAAAGAGTATCACAAGGTTCTCACTAGAACGGAGCTCAAATCACTAAGAATGTCGAACAAGTGCGCAAGAATGAAGTGTGAGTGATCAACAATGCTCAAGGAATGCTTGGTATTCTCCTCCATGCGCCTAGGGGTCCCTTTTATAGCCCCAAGGCAGCTAGGAGCCGTTGAGAGCATTTCAAGAAGGCAATTCTTGCCTTCTGTCGCCTGGCGCACCGGACACTGTCTGGTGCAGATCTCTTTCCTTATTTGGCAAAGCCGTTGCAGTCTTGGAGCCGTTGGCACACCGGACACTGTCCGATGCACACCGGACAGTCCGGTGCCCCTTCTGACCGTTGGCACTTGCCACGCGTCGCGCGCGGATTATGCGGCCGACCGTTGGCCCGGCCGACTGTTGGCTCACCGGACAGTCCGGTGCACCACTGGACAGTCTAGTGATTTATAGCCGTACGCCGTTAATTTCTTCCCGAGAGCAGCCAGTCGACAGATGCCGGCCTGGCGCACCGGACACTGTCCGGTGCACCACCAGACACTGTCCGGTGCACCACCGGACATTCCGGTGCATCCAGACCGAGCAGTCTTTGACTGAACAAAGTCATTTCTTTTCCAACTTGATTTTTCCTGTTTCCAGCACTTAGACACAATACATTAGTCTCCAAAACAATGTACTAAGTCTTAGAAACATACCTTTTCACTTGATTTGCACTTTGTCCATCACTTTGCCTAGATTAACATAAGTCCACTTGTGTTGGCACTCGATCACCAAAATACTTAGAAATGGCCCAAGGGCACATTTCCCTTTCACGAACAACGACCATCGATACAGCCAACACCGCAGGGGCCAATTTGACCTCGATGAGGACTGAAGCCCGAGTCCCCAGCCTTCGGGGCCTCGAGCTTTCGACTGTCATAGCCTATAGGTGCTCGTACTATGATGCTACAGCCCCACCGCCATCGCGAAGTACACTAGGGAATTGAACCCTAGTCTCTGGTTGGGGGACTACTAGCTTGCGTGTCATGCGGGAGGAGCAGATTGTGACAATTTCATAATCCAGAACCTCCTCCTATATCAAGCAGATTTAGCATGGGCTTTGCTCGAAAACCTTAGCCCTGGGTGCATCCAGGACAGGGCAGATCTAAAGGGGTTTTCATCGAAAATTTCCAAGGCACGTATGTACGCCCAAGAAACCCATTTTACCTTAAGGATTGTCGACATGAATCAGATGAGGCGTGAGGGACCACATATGGCGCTTTTCGTGACAATGCAACCAGCTGACCAACATCAAGGATGTCGACATTATTTGTACTTTTGTCTCGGGGACCACCGACAAAACTGAAAGTCGCCTAGAGGGGGGTGGATAGGCGGAAACTGAAATTTACAAATTTTAAGAACACTTCAAACCGGGGTTAGTGTTAGAATAAAAGTTAAGTCCGGGAGAGAGGGGAAAAACAAATCAACCAAGAAATAAAGCGGATGACACGGTGATTTGTTTTACCGAGGTTCGGTTCCCAAGAACCTAGTCCCCGTTGAGGTGGTCACAAAGACCAGGTCTCTTTCAACCCTTTCCCTCTCTCAAACGGTCACTTAGACCAAGTGAGCTTTCTTCCTTGATTTCCCGGGTCACTTAGACCCCGCAAGGACCACCACACAATTGGTGTCTCTTGCTTCGCTTATAAGGCTTTGAGAGTAAGAATAATAGAAAGAAGAAGGCCAACCAAGCAACAAGAGCAACAAAGAACACAAGACGATCTTCTCATAAGTCCTAAAATACTAGAGTTGAATCGTGGACTTTGATTGGATCGGAGGCTTTGATTTGTGTCTTGGAGTGTTGTATTTTGCTCCTGTATTGAATGAGGAGTAGTGAATGCTTGGATGGTTGGAGTGGAGGTGGTTGGGGGGTATTTATAGCCCCCAACTACCAATTCAACTGTTGGGGCAGGCTGATGTCAATGGGCGCACCGGACAGTGTCTGGTGCGCCAGCCATGTCACCCAACCGTTAGGGTTCTGACGGTTTCGACCGTTGGAGCTTTGTCTTCATGTGGCACCGGACAGTCCGGTGCCGCACTGGACAGGTACTGTGCACTGTCCGGTGTGCCTTCTGGCGGCTGCTCTGACTCTGCACGAACTGTCCGCACACTATAGCTTCTGCAGACGACCGTTGGAGCTAACCGTTGCGTTGCCTAGCCGTTGCTCCGCTGTCGCACCGGATAGTCCGGTGGCACACTGGACAGTCCGGTGAACTATAGCGAAGCGCGGCCTCATAAACCCGAAGGTGAAGAGTTTGAGTCGCTCGGCCCTGGTGCACCGGACACTATCCGGTGGCACACCGGACAGTCCGGTGCGCCAAACCAGGGTTCTCTTCGGTTTCTTTTTGCTCCTTCCTTTTGAACCCTAACTTGATCTTTTTATTGGTTTGTGTTGAACCTTTAGCACCTGTAGAATATAATCTAGAGCAAACTAGTTAGTCCAATTATTTGTGTTGGGCATTCGACCACCAAAATCATTTATAGGAAACAGTTAAACCCTATTTCACTTTCAATCTCACACTTTTTGGTGATTGATGCCAACACAAACCAAAACAAATATATAAGTGTGGAATTGAACTAGTTTGCATAAGGTAAGTGCAAGGGTTGCTTGGAATTAAACCAATTTGTAGTTCTACTAGATATGCATGGTTGGTTTTCTTTTATTTAACATTTTGGACCATGCTTACACCACTTGTTTTGTTTTTGCAAATTCTTTTGGAAAATCTTTTCAAAGTCTATTTGCAAATAGTCAAAGGTATATAAATAAGATTTGCGAGAAGCATTTTCATGATTTGAAATTCTCTCCCCCTGTTTCAAATGCTTTTCCTTTGACTTAAACAAAACTCCACCTAAATGAAATTCTCCTCTTAGTGTTCAAGAGGGTTTTACCAAATTTTTAAATACCAAATTGAATAAGATTAAATACATTTAGATACCAGTTTGAAAAAAAATTCTTGAAAATTACAAAATTGGTGGTGGTGCGGTCCCTTTTTCTTTGGGCTAATACTTTCTCCCCCTTTGGCATTAATCGCCAAAAACGGAGACATTGTGAGCCCTCTTTCTTTCTCTCCCATTGGTACAAGTAAATATGAGTGAAGATTATACCAATCGAAGAGTGGTGTGGAGTGATGGCGAAGGGTAAATGATACCGATAGGGTGGAGTGGAAGCCTTGTCTTTGCCGAGGACTCCATTTCCCTTTCAATCTACGACTTAGCATAGGAATACATTTGAAAACACATTAGTCGTAGGCATAAAAGAGATATGATCAAAGGTATATAAATGAGCTATGTGTGCAAAGTTTCAATCAAAGTTCCGAGAATCAAGAATGTTTAGCTCATTCCTAAGTTTGGTAAAGTTTTTCTAATCTAATGGTTTGGTGAAGATATCGGCTAATTGTTCTTTGGTGCTAACATAAGCTATCTCGATATCCCCCCTTTGTTGGTGATCCCTCAGAAAGTGATACCGAATGTCTATGTGCTTAGTGCGGCTGTGTTCAACGGGATTATCCGCCATGCGGATTGCACTCTCATTGTCACATGTAGGGGGACTTTGCTCAATTTGTAGCCATAGTCCCTGAGGGTTTGCCTCATCCAAAGTAATTGTGCATAACAATGTCTTGCGGCAATATACTCGGCTTCGATGGTAGAAAGAGCTACTGAGTTTTGTTTCTTTGAAGCCCAAGACACCAGGGGTCTTCCCAGAAACTGACAAGTCCCTGATGTGCTCTTCCTATCAATTTTGCACCCTGCCCAATCGGCATCTGAATATCCTATTAAATCAAAGGTGGATCCCTTAGGGTACCAAAGACCAAACTTAGGTGTATAAACTAAATATCTCATGATTCTTTTCATGGCCCTAAGGTGAACTTCCTTGGGATCAGCTTGGAACCTTGCACACATGCATACGGAAAGCATAATATCCGGTCGAGATGCACATAAATAGAGTAAAGATCATATCATCGACCGGTATACCTTTTGATCTACGGATTTACCTCCCGTGTCGAGGTCGAGATGCCCATTGGTTCCCATGGGTGTCTTGATGGGCTTGGCATCCTTCATTCCAAATTTGTTGAGTATGTCTTGAATATACATGGTTTGGCTGATGAAGGTGCTCTCTTGGAGTTGCTTGACTTGAAATCCTAGGAAATACTTCAACTCCCCTATCATAGACATCTCGAATTTTTGAATCATGATCCTACTAAACTCTTCACAAGTAGATTTGTTAGTAGACCCAAATATGATATCATCAACATAAATTTGGCATACAAACAAATCTTTTGCAATGGTTTTAGTAAAGAGAGTAGGATCAGCTTTTCCAACTTTGAAGCCATTAGTGATAAGAAAATCTCGCAGGCATTCATACCATGCTCTTGGGGCTTGCTTGAGCCCGTAAAGCGCCTTTGAGAGTTTGTAAACATGGTTAGGGTACTCACTATCTTCAAAGTCGGGAGGTTGCTCAACATAGACCTCTTCTTTGATAGGTCCATTGAGTAAGGCACTCTTTACGTCCATTTGATAGAGCTTAAAGCCATGGTAAGTAGCATAAGCAAGTAATATTCGAATTGACTCAAGCCTAGCTATGGGTGCATAGGTTTCACCGAAATCCAAACCTTCGACTTGTGAATAACCCTTGGCCACAAGTCGGGCTTTGTTCCTTGTCACCACACCATGCTCATCTTGCTTGTTGCAAAAAACCCACTTGGTTCCTACAACATTTTGGTTAGGACGTGGAACTAAGTGCCATACCTCATTCCTCGTGAAGTTGTTGAGCTCCTCTTGCATTGCCAACACCCAATCTGGGTCTCTTAGTGCATCCTCCACCCTGTATGGCTCAATAGAGGACACAAAAGAGTAATGTTCACAAAAATGAGCGACTCGAGATCGAGTGGTTACCCCCTTATGAATATTGTCGAGGATGGAGTTCACGGGGTGATCTCTTTGAATCGCTTGGTGGACTCTTGGGTGTGGCGGTTTTTGATCCTGAATATCTTGATCATCTTCCTTGTCTTGATCATTGTCATCTCCCCCTTGATCATTGTCCTCCTCTTGAGGTGGCTCATCCACTTGATCTTCATTTTCATCATCTTGAGCCTGGTCCTCATCTTGAGTTGGTGGAGATGCTTGCATGGAATATGATGGTTGATCTTGTGCTTGTGGAGGCTCTTCGGATTCCTTAGGACACACATCCCTAATGGACATGTTCCTTAGCGCGACGCACGGAGCCTCTTCATCATCTAGCTCATCAAGATCAACTTGCTCCACTTGGGAGCCATTAGTCTCATCAAACACAATGTCACAAGAAACCTCAACTAATCCAGTGGATTTGTTGAAGACTCTATATGCCCTTGTGTTTGAGTCAAAACCAAGTAAAAAGCCTTCTACATCCTTAGGAGCAAATTTTGATTTTCTACCTCTTTTAACAAGTATAAAGCATTTGCTACCAAAGACTCTAAAATATGAAACATTGGGCTTTTACCAGTGAGGAGTTCATACGATGTTTTCTTGAGGATTCGGTGAAGGTAGAGCCGGTTGATGGAGTAGCAGGCGGTGTTAATCGCCTCGGCCCAAAACCGGTACAGACTCTTGTACTCATCAAGCATGGTACTCTCCATGTCTAGTAGAGTTCTATTTTTCCTCTCCACTACACCATTTTGTTGAGGTGTGTAGGGAGAAGAGAACTCATGCTTGATGCACTCCTCCTCAAGAAAGCCTTCAATTTGAGAGTTCTTGAACTCCGTCCCGTTGTCACTTCTTATCTTTTTTATCCGTAATCTGAACTCATTTTGAGCTCGTCTCAGGAATCCCTTTAAGGTCTCTTGGGTTTGAGATTTTTTCTGCAAAAGAATACCCAAGTGAAGCGAGAATAATCATCCACAATTACAAGACAATACTTACTCTCGCCGATGCTTATGTAAGCTATCAGGCCGAATAGATCCATGTGGAGTAACTCCAGTGGCCTGTCCGTTGTCATTATGTTTTTGTGTGGATGGTGGGCACCAACTTGCTTTCCTGCTTGACATGCACTACAAACCCTGTCTTTCTCAAAATGAACATTTGTTAGTCCCAAAATGTGCTCTCCCTTTAGAAGTTTGTGAAGATTCTTCATTCCAACATAGGCTAGTCGACGATGCAGAGCCAACCCATATTAGTCTTAGCAATTAAGCAAGTATTGAGTTCAGCTTGAAAGCATCTAGGCCCCTGGTTGGTTTTAGTGATTGATGACAACGTAATGTTATATGTGACTAACGTGTGTTTTGCAGAGACAAATGGTAAGTTAGGTCGCATTACAGGTAGAAGTACTACAACGGTGAAAACAATCCCGGAGATAAGAACTCGAAGCGACGGCTAAACGACGAAACAAAAAGTGAAGGACTACGGAGTCCGAGTGTCAAGGAGTTGTGGACACTTGTGATTTAGTTAGTTCTTTTATTCTCTTTTAGCCGTACTATAAAGAGGGGTTGTCGATGAGTAGTTTGACCAAGAGAGTTCTAGTGTAGTGTTGGTGCACATTCACACTCACATATAGTGCTAGGTGTCACTCTAGAACTCACTCACAAGTTAGAACGAAAACCGATTTGAAAAACAGCTGAAAACAGGAAATAGGGTTTCTGGCCTTGGGGCACCGGACTGTCCGGTGCGCCCTCTGCCAGGTGGGGCCAGGCTGGCCCAGGGAAAGGCTTTCCCCGAGCAGAAAACCCGAGAGCGCCAATTTCATAAATGAATTTTAGTGGCGCACCAGACAGTGCACCGGACTGTCCGGTATGCATCGGACAGTGACTGTTCACTGTTCGGTGTGCCATCAGCCCAACGGCTAGCTGTCAGAACTAGCCGTTGGAGTCGACCGTTGGCGCACCGGTGGCGCACCGTTGGCACACCGGTGCGCCCATGCGCAGAAGAGTGCTGGTAACGGCTAGTTGGTGGTTGAGGGCTATTTATACCCCCTCCACCCACCATATTCAATGTCTTGCTGCCCACATTAATTCCAGCACATTGCTAGAGCATTGCAAGCACCAAAAGCCTAGTGAGGAGATTAGAGAATCTTAATCCCGCATTTGTTCCTCATTAGCGTTAGCGAGAGCCACCTAGAGCACACACCACTTGCATTAGACTTCTCTTGGCCAAGCGAAAGTCTACGTCTTGTTACTCTTGGTGATCGGCATCACCTAGACGGCTTGGTGGCGTTGGGAGCTCGGTGATCACCGTGAAGATCTTGTTGGTGACCCGACTCAAGTTTGTAAGCGGTCTCGAGGGATCCACCGCGCCGGAGTGGCAAAGGATCATCTCGTAGTGAGAACTTGGTTCTTGCGAGGACCAAGGGGGAGCGATACCCTTGCGCGGGTGCTCCAACAAGGACTAGTGGAGAGTGCCGACTCTTCGATACCTCGGGAAAAATTGGAGGAGTCTTCTAAACCTCGCTTTACATTCCGCACTTAATTCAAGCACTTTACATTGTGTATTTGTTTAGCAAGTATTTGAAGTATTGTCTTAGTATTGTTGTATTTCTAGTATTATTATCTTAGTGCTAGTTGTTGGGGTGAAGTTGGGCTCTTGCTTAGCTCTTGCTTAGGTTTTAATTAGTGTTGATTTTTAGAAAAGCCCAATTCACCCCCCTCTTGGGCATCGTGATCCTTTCAATTGGTATCAGAGTCTTGTTGCTCTTAGATTAGCTTAACCGCTAGAGTAACGATGTCCGGTGGGGATGGACCTCCTCCCGTTTTTTATGGTGACGATTTTCCATATTGGAAAATTCGTATGGAAGCATATTTAGAGGCTATAGACATTGGTGTCTACAAAGCCGCCACACAAGGATTCCCCGCACCTAGAGATCCCACAAATCTTGTAGGTGATGAGTTTAATTATGGGAAATGGAATGCTAAGGCCAGAAACACCCTTTTTAGAGGCCTTTGCAAAGATGTGTTCAATAGAGTAAGAAATCATAAAAATGCTCATGATTTGTGGATGGACATTTGTGCTCTACATGAAGGAACTAGAAGTGAGCGTGAGGAGAGATATCACATTGTTATGAGAAAGTTAAATTCTTTTGAAATGCTTGCTAATGAAAATGCCAATGCTATGTACTCACGTCTCAATATTCTTGTAGAGGAAGTAAATGGATTGGGGCTTACTCAAATCTCACAACCGGATGTTGTGAGGAAGATTCTCAGTGTCCTCCCAATAGACAAATATGGACACATTGTCAATGTGCTACATCAAATGGATCTTTCAGTTACCACACCTACACAGATATTGGGAAAGATCAATGCTCATGAGATGTACATGCACATCAATGACAAAGATGAGTCATCTTCCAAGAGAAAGGATTTGGCTCTCAAAGCAAATCAAGAAAGAAAAGGAAAAGCTAAAGTACAAATTGAGGAAGAATCCTCAAGTGATGATGACCTTGATGCTAACATTGCCTTGATGGTGAGGAAGACCACCAAGATGTTAAAGAAGCTCAACAGAGAAGGCATCAAATTTGATTCAAGAAAGAAGAAATTATTTTCCAGCAAAAGAAAGTCCATTTCTAAGATGGATTGCTACAACTGTGGAGAGCTTGGTCATCTTGCTCATCAATGTACCAAGCCCAAGAAGAACAAGTTCAAGGGCAAGAAAGAAGATGACAACGATGATGAGAAAAAGGAAAAGAGATTCTTCAAGAGGAAGGATGGAAAGCAAAAGAGGTTCCACAAAAAGAAAAATGGAAAGGCATATATTGTTGGTGACTGGCTCACTGACATTGAGTCATCAAGTGGATCTTCATCAAGTGAAGAAGAAAATGATGAAAAAGTTGCCGCCATCGCCGAGGACTTCTCTTCACCACCACCATCGCCATCATCGACTTCTCACCTATGCCTCATGGCTAGAGGTGAACGGAAGGTACAAAATGATATTGATATTATTGATGATAGTGATAGTGATAGTGATGAGGAATTTGCTTCACCTTCATATGATGAACTAGCTGACTTACTTAAAGAATATACTCAAATCATTAGGAAGTCAAAAGCTAAATGTGGTAAGTTGAAAAATGAGAATGAATCTTTAAATGCCAAATATGACATAGTTATGAAAGCTAGTGATGAAATGAAAGAAGAGAACAAAACTATGTCATCCACTGTAAATGAGTCACAACCTCCCTAAAAGATGCTAAGGATAAATGTGACAAGTTAAATGAAGCTAATAGGGAGTTGAAAAATAGACTAGTGAAAATCAAGGAAGACTATACTAAGATTAAATTTGATCATGATAATCTTCTTGTTGAAAATGAACTCTTATCTTGCAATACACATGAGGCTATTAACCCTATTGTTAAGATTGATGTAGCAACCTCATGTGATGATTTGAGTCAAGGAGAGCAAACTAGCCTACATGATGAATTGACCGAAAAAGTTGAAGTCTTGACTTTAGACAACCAAAAATTGAAGAGATACTTGACTGATGCAACTACTAGAGGAAAGGTTGCCATTGAGAACAATGATTTCAACAATGAGTTGGCAGTGGATAATGAAAGGCTTAAAAATGAGGTCAATAAACTTAAGAGTGAAAATGAACATCTTGCAACAAGTGTGCAAAAGTTCAACAAGGGCCAATACCTCCAAAATGAGTTGCTTATGAACACTGTCATCAAAAACAACAAGAGTGGTATTGGATACAATGCTTTTGTGCAAAAGAAAGCTACTACTCAATACAAGCCAAAGCAGACTCACAAGCCTATCAAATGCTTTGAGTGTGGAAAAGAAGGTCACTTTGCCCACAACTACAAAGCCAAACCACCAACTCCCTTGCCTAAGCACTCAAGACCATTTTCTTTCAATGCTCATTATGTTCTAAGAAACATTGCAAATGGAAAGGTCAAAGTTACATTCCTAGGTCCACCAAGCAAGAGTAGACCTAGACAAATTTGGGTTGCAAAGTCCTTGATTGAGAGAATCACTAGTCCTATGCAATATAGGGCCCTCAAAACTCAAGCTTGGTTTGTCTGTGGATGTAGGTGAACTACAAGACCGGTGGGAGCCATTGGGTTATTGACAGTGGATGCACACAACATATGACAGGCAACCCACAGATGTTCACCTCACTTGATGAGAATGTTGATGGACAAGACAAAATAACATTTGGAGACAATTCAAAAGGGAAAGTACAAGGACTTGGCAACGTGGCAATTTCAAATGATTTATCAATTTCAAATGTTCTCTTGGTTGCACCTTTGAGCTTCAATTTATTATCAGTGGGTCAACTCTGTGATCTTGGACTTCAATGCTTATTCACTCCAACAGAGGTTATTGTATCAAAAATGGATGATGAATCAATGGTGTTCAAAGGATTTAGATACAACAATCTCTACTTAGTGGATTTCACTTTAGAAGATGCAGACTTAAGGACTTGCCTCTTCACCAAAGCTTCACTTGGATGGCTTTGGAATAGAAGGCTTGCACATGTTGGGATGAGCACACTCAAGAAGGTATTAAAGAAGGACATGGTTAGAGGATTAAAGGATGTGGTATTTGAAAAGGACAAGCCTTGTAGTGTATGTCAAGCTGGGAAGCAAGTTGCTAACACACATCCTACAAAAGCTTTCATGTCAACATCAAGGCCACTGGAACTACTTCATATGGATTTATTTGGACCTACAAATTATGTAAGTGCTGGTGGAAACCTCTACTGTCTGGTGATTGTTGATGATTTCTCAAGATACACTTGGGTGTTCTTTCTCCATGATAAATCTGAAGTTGCATCTATATTCAAGAAGTTTGCCAAGAAAGCTCAAAATGAATTTGATTGCAAGATCTAGAAGATTAGAAATGATAATGGCAAAGAATTTGACAACACCAACATTCATGAGTACTGTGATGAGATTGGGATCAAGCATGAAGTATCTGCAACATATACACCTCAACAAAATGGAGTTGTTGAAAGGAAAAACAGGACCTTGATCACACTTGCAAGAACAATGATTGATGAGTATAACACACCGGAGAGGTTTTGGGTCGAAGCTGTCAACACTACATGTTATGCATCAAACAGGCTATTTCCTCATCGGCTGTTTGCGAAGACTCCCTATGAACTGCTAAATGGAAAAAAAGCCAGACGTCTCCTTCTTCCGGGTGTTTGGATGCAAATGCTACATCTACAAGAAACGCCATCACCTAGGGAAGTTTCAAAGACGTTGTGATATTGGTTTTCTATTGGGTTATTCATTAAAGTCCAAAGCATATCGAGTATTCAACCATGCCACTGGCGTGGTAGAAGAAACATATGATGTGGAATTTGATGAGACTAATGGATCCCAAGGAGCACTTGAAAATCTTGATGATGTAGGTGATGAGCCACTTAGGGAAGCAATGAAAAACATGCCAATTGGAGCTATGAAACTAAAAGAAGATGAAGAAGAGGTGCAAAACATTGACAGGCCTTCTTCATCAAATGTACCACAAGATGATGAAAAATATGAGATACATGCAAATGAATATACATTTGTCTCTCATGAACAAGCAAGGGTACAAGCCGAAGATGTTGATGCTCCAGGATCTTCTTCCCAAGTGGTTGACAGGAGAAACTCATCACTACTTCAAGCTCATCCTCAAAACCAAATCATTGGGAGTCCTTCACAAGGGGTTATTACTCGATCACATAGACATGCTTCTTTTATTGAACATCACTCCTTTGTTTCTTGTGTTGAGCCTACTTGTATAGATGAGGTGCTCACTACAGGAATCCTAATGATTCCCGTCGGCCAGGGTAATTCCCGTCGGCCAGGGACAAAGCCGACGAGGATCCGGACTGGGTGAACGCCATGCATGAAGAACTTAACAACTTCACCCATAACCAAGTTTGGACCCTGGAGAAGCCCCCACAAGATGCAAGAATCATTGGAACAAAGTGGGTGTTCAGAAACAAACAAGATGATCAAGGTGTGATTGTAAGGAACAAGGCAAGACTTGTTGCAAAAGGATTCTCTCAAGTTGAGGCTTAGATTTTGGAGAGACCTTTGCACCGGTTGCTCGACTGGAAGCCATCCGTATCCTACTCGCATATGCATCATGCTATGATATAAAGCTTTATCAAATGGATGTAAAAAGTGCATTTTTAAATGGCTTCATAAATGAACTTGTATATGTTGAGCAACCACCTGGATTTGAAGACCCTAGATATCCTAACCATGCTTACAGGTTGTCCAAGGCGCTATATGGGCTAAAGCAAGCTCCAAGGGCTTGGTATGAGTGTCTTCGCGACTTCCTCATAGAAAAGGGCATCAAGATCGGGACCGTCGACACAACTCTATTCACAAAGAAACATAACAGTGATATTTTCATTTGTCAAGTATATGTTGATGACATAATCTTTGGCTCGACAAATGACTATCATTACAAGGAATTTGGTGAGTTTATGTTAAAGGAGTTCGAGATGTCAATGATTGGTGAGCTGATGTACTTCCTCGACTTTCAAGTCAAGCAAATGAAAGATGGTAACTTTCTCTCACAAGAGAAGTATACCAAAGACTTGTTGAAAAGGTTCAACATGGAGAAGTGCAAGCCAATCAAGACACCTATGCCAACAAATGGACATCTCAACCTAGATGAGGGAGGTAACCCGGTTAATCAAACTCTCTACCATTCTATGATTGGTAGTTTATTGTACCATACCGCATCTAGGCCCGATATCATGTTTAGTGTCTGCATGTGTGCTACATTTTAATCTAATCCTAAGAAAGCTCATCTTCGCGCTATTAAAAGAATTCTTAGGTATCTCAGGCACACCACAAGCGTTGGTCTGTGGTATCCCAATAGAGCTACTTTTAATTTAATTGGCTATTCCGATTCGGATTATGCCGGTTGAAAAATTGATAGGAAAAGTACTTCTAGGGGATGCCATCTGCTTGTAGATCACTAGTATCATGGACATCCAAAAAGCAAAATAGTGTTGCCTTGTCAACCGCCGAAGCGGAATACATTGCCGTGGGTGCTTGTTGCACACAAATTTTATATATGAAACAAACTCTTCTAGACTATGGCGTAGTTCTAGAAAAGGTACCTTTGTTGTGTGACAATGAGAGTACTGTTAAAATTGCTAATAATCCTGTACAACACTCTCGTACCAAGCACATTGATATCCGTCATCACTTCCTTAGAGATCATGTTGCTAAAGGAGACATCCTTTTAGAAGGAGTGAGGTCGGAAGATCAATTAGCGGATATTTTCGCTAAGCCACTTGATAAGACACGCTTTTGCATGTTGAGGAATGAATTAAATATACTTGATCTCAGAAATTTTATTTAAAATGTCAAATGGTGTTGTCAAGCTTGCATTGCATATTTAAATTTCTTGTATTGCATCTAGGGCTTGTCTAACCTAGTTGAGATAACCGCCAACAAAGCGAGTGAAAAAGCTTAACTCGGATCAAACTTGATAAGTCTTAGTTTTAAGCTTTTAGCACTTAAATTCTTACTTTTTATGCAATTGTTGGTTCTTGAAATATGCATGAGGTACTGCACTTAGGGGGAGTATTCAAAACTCAAATCACTCATGAAAACCCCTAGTGCAAGGCCAAAATGCAAATTTCACTATTTGCCTATTTTCTCTAAAAATTATCTAGCCTATGGCAAAATATTTTGAAAATTATGAGAAAATATATGAGGGTACCAATACCTATCCCAACAAGTGTTATTTTGTGTGATTATAAGTTGGGATTTGGTTTGGTTGAAAATTAGATAGAAAAATTCAAAAAATTTCAAATTTTCCGTCTGTGTGGGCTCACCGGACAGTCCGGTGTGCACCGGACACTGCACTGTGCAATGTTCGGTGCACCGGCAGCCACGCGCGCAGATCCCATTTTTCCTGTGCGTTGTCCGGTGTGCACCGGACAGGCACTGTAGACTGTCCGGTGCGCCCATATCGCGTATTAAAAAAGGCCTCCAGCCCGCGCGCGAGCCAGAGGCCACACTGCTTCTCCTCTCTCTGGCTCTCTCTGCCCTCTCTGGTGGTTTGGCCCCTTCTCCGGCGATCTCTCTCGCCGGCGGTGATCTTCCCTCATCGGCGACCTCCAGTGCTTGTGCCTGTCCTCCTCTCTGGTGAGCAGCTCTCCCTCTCCTCTCTCTCTTTGTTTCACAGTTCTCTAAAGCCTATTCCACCCCTTGAGTGCCAAACTCATATTCCTATCAAATTCTATGAATCCATGTGGTGAGAGATGTTCCTATGTGTCCCTTGAGTATGCCTGCAGGTTTCCTAGCTCCCTTTGGGAGGGTTTCAATCTTCAAATGGCCATTTCTCGCAAACCCTAAATCCCCGCACATCACGTGTTCGGTGAAATGCCCAAACCAGCCAAAAATGCCCCAATTGAACCCAAACTTTTCAGGCACCTTCACAACACCTCCAGTAACATATTCGCCAAATTTCACGCCAATCCGATATACCAGGCTTCAATTTCACTCAATTCCCCGTTTCGAGCGATCGTTTCCGAGCCGAGTGCCCAAATTCCATTTTCTTCGCCTAAATTCAAACCAAGCACACATTTCACTCATATTCACCCATATAAACCTATTCGTAAAGTATCGGCTCAATTCCACGTCATTTCATACCTCAATTCGAATTCCAAACCTCCTATGGCACTATTTCTCGTTCAAACGCCGTTTTCACGTCGTTTGACCTCTCGATCGCCATATCTCTCGTTTTCTGTTCCATATTTCTCTGTGTATGTATTTATTCACATTTCATATATTTATGACTATGTGACTAATACGTGCTCACCTCTTCTGTCATTTCAGTGACCTTGCCTGCCCGTGAGCCGTCTCCTGTCCTGCCTGGATTTTCCCCTCTCGTGTGATCTTTCCAGGTAGACATCTCCTCTTTTGATATTCTATCGGCTATTATCGACTTGTGCTTAGCTTCTCTCTCTCATTTGCAGTCATCAGGTCAGGATGCCGTGCACGAAGAATGTGTCAGTGCCAGGGGGAGGCGTTGATGAGGATCCTCGTCGCCCCTTCAGGCGGGTCAAGGGAAAGACCTGTACTTGGAGCAGCAGGAAGGCCGCAAGAAGCGGCGTATGGACAGAGCAGCCCGAGCAGCGGCAGCAGCCGCTGAGCAGGCCGAGCTAGGAGATCAGCCACAGACTCCTTCAGATCAAATTGCGTACCGAGTTCGTCGCCTCGCCTCCCAGCCTCGCTCCTCAACTCCCACCACTGCTTCCACTCCCACCACTGCTTCCACTCCACCACCCACTTTGCCTGCTCCCGTCACCCCTGCTGCGCCATCCACCACCTCCACTACACCAGCTTCCACTGCTCCTCCTCCCGCTCCCGCTTTCGCTCCTCCTATCCCACCTACTCGCTTCCGGGAGCGTGATGAGACTGAGGTACAACCACTTGCTGCGGATCCCAGGTTATTTGATCTTCAGCGTGCTACAGCGGCACAGGTACGTTGGTTCAGACACGTACCTGTGGAGACCTGGCTACTGGCTCAGAGGGACCCTGCTGCAGTCGATCTCTTCAGCACCAGGATTCAGGAGTCCTTCTTCAGGGCCCAGATGTCTGCACAGATTGCTCTGCGAGTGCACCGGCTTTTGGACCTTCCCACTTTTCTGCTAGCAGCCGGTGCTAACTCTGAGGTTCACCTCCCCTATCTGCCTGGACTTCTCACTCTTTTGACTACCAGCGGCAGATATGTTGAGGAATGGGTCCGAGTTTTCTACGCTACTGTATGGATCGACCCTGATCACCACTGGATGAGATTCCGTTTTGAGCGAGAGGATGTCACTATTCATGCCAGCCAGATTCGCCAGCTATTTGGATTTCACGAGTCATCGACTCGTCTTCATAGCTTATGCTAGGGCACCTCTGACCCTCCTCGTCGCCCTCACGGCGGTGTTGCTCCTAGTACAGCTCACGTCGCGGCTCTGTTCTGACCGCCCTTCTCAGATGGGTCACGACGCTCTCCGACAGACTTCACCACAGCAGCAAAGTTTTTATATCAGCTTATGAGACAGACACTTCTGTCGTGGATGGGGTACAGGGAGGCTGCCACTCATATCCAGCTCTGGCTCCTTGGTGCCCTGGCCTCTCACTCAGAGTTTGATGTTGTGGATTTCCTTATTTGTGAGATCGAGGACAACATACTGGATGGTCTGCGTGCTCGTCGACAGCTGCCTTATGCTCACTATCTGTGTCACATTTTTGCTGAGCTGATTCGGCCTCCACAGTTCCAGGGCACACTTGAGGCCTCACGCCTCCTCTTTGGGTCCTACCGTCCAGCGCTTGAGGATCCTGTGCCAGCACCTGCTCTAGTATTTGACACTCAAGCCGAGGATACTGCTCTTCATCAGTTCGAAGCTCAGGACGCAGTAGTTGATGATGATGACAATGATGATGATGATGATTTTGGGATTCCACCTCCTCCTCCACCTCCTATGCCTCCACGCTCTCATGATCATGAGGCTGGGAGTTCCAGTGGTGCTACCCTTGCTGCCCCTCCTGCCATTGACCCTGCTCTTGCGGCGATTCTCCACACTCTCACTCAGCAGCAGGCTCACTTAGCAGCGGTCCAGCAGCAGATGTTCGAGAGAATGCTCTCGATGTTTCAGACGATTCAGGATAAGCAGGATTCTTTGCAGCAGCAGCTTCTTCAGGATCGGCCTGAGAACCGGGCATTCATGACTCTTATGCTTCAGCACACCGGTGTGTCGATTCCCCCAGTTCAGTCAGCACCGCCTCCACCTATTCAGGCTCCTGTTGTGCCAGCGATTCAGCCAGGACCCCCTCTTCCTACAGTTGGTCCTTCTTCCTCTCCGCTCCGGCTGGTCACCCTGGCTTTCACGTCACCGGTCTTCAACTCCATCTGCCCCTCAGCCACCAGTGCCACCAGCCTCTGTTGTTACCACTACTGCTGTGGCGGTGTCTGTGACCACTTCAGATCCGGCAGCTCCTGCAGCGTAGCCTCAGTCTGAGTCAGTACAAGCTCTAGCTTCTACAGCAGATCCTGGATCCGAGACTGACTCTGACCCCCAGCTGGCGTTCGCTCTACTACCCCGACCACGACTGGATGCGCCCCCGCCACCTCCTCCCTCTTCTGCTATGTAGGTTCAAGTTCCCTTTTGGTGTTTGACGCCAAAGGGGGAGAGATATGAGTTGTGAGAGCTAGGGGGAGTTAGGGAGTTAGTAGAGAGTCATTTTGATGTAATATATGTGCTTGTTACTCTCTGTACTAGCTTCACTTTTGTATGATGCTTTTGGCTCACAAACTCTATTATATACTCTCGATGCTTATGTTGACTGTGTGTGTATTATGTTTTCACCTTATATTTTATCACCAGTCTTCTAGTTCTTGTTCATCGATTTGATTTCACTTTTATATGAACAAGAAACTTATGATGTGTATGCGCTCATTCTTATTATTTTGGTACACACTCTTTATGTCAAAGATTACTGAGTATAACTAACCATCTTCTCTACTGACAGAAATTTGAAAACAAACTACTCTCACAAATCATGTAGGGTTGTCATCAATCACCAAAAAGGGGGAGATTGAAAGCATCTAGGCCCCTGGTTGGTTTTAGTGATTAATGACAATGTAATGTTATATGTGACTAACGTGTGTTTTGCAGAGACAAATGGTAAGTTAGGTCGCATTACAGGTAGAAGTACTACAACGGTGAAAACAATCCCGGAGATAAGAACTCGAAGCGACGGCTAAACGACGAAACAAAAAGTGAAGGACTACGGAGTCCGAGTGTCAAGGAGTTGTGGACACTCGTGATTTAGTTAGTTCTTTTATTCTCTTTTAGCCGTACTATAAAGAGGGGTTGTCGATGAGTAGTTTGACCAAGAGAGTTCTAGTGTAGTGTTGGTGCACATTCACACTCACATATAGTGCTAGGTGTCACTCTAGAACTCACTCACAAGTTAGAACGAAAACCGATTTGAAAAACAGCTGAAAACAGGAAATAGGGTTTTTGGCCTGGGGCACCGGACTGTCCGGTGCGCCCTCTGCCAGGTGGGGCCAGGCTGGCCCAGGGAAAGGCTTTCCCCGAGCAGAAAACCCGAGAGCGCCAGTTTCATAAATGAATTTTAGTGGTGCACCGGACAGTGCACCAGACAGTGACTGTTCACTGTCCGGTGTGCCATCAGCCCAACGGCTAGCTGTCAGAACTAGTTGTTGGAGTCGACCGTTGGCGCACCAGTGGTGCACCAGACAGTCCGGTGCGCCCATGCGCAGAAGAGTGCTGGTAACGGCTAGTTGGTGGGTGAGGGCTATTTATACCCCCTCCACCCACCATATTCAATGTCTTGCTGCCCACATTAACTCCAACACATTGCTAGAGCATTGCAAGCACCAAAAGCCTAGTGAGGAGATTAGAGAATCTTAATCCCGCATTTGTTCCTCATTAGTGCTAGCGAGAGCCACCTAGAGCACACACCACTTGCATTAGACTTCTCTTGGTCAAGCGAAAGTCTACGACTTGTTACTCTTGGTGATTGGCATCACCTAGATGGCTTGGTGGCGCTGGGAGCTCGGTGATCACCGTGAAGATCTTGTTGGTGACCCGACTCAAGTTTGTAAGCGGTCTCGAGGGATCCACCGTGTTGGAGTGGCAAAGGATCATCTCGTAGTGAGCACTTGGTTCTTGCGAGGACCAAGGGGGAGTGATACCCTTGCGCGGGTGCTCCAACGAGGACTAGTGGAGAGTGCCGACTCTTCGATACCTCGGGAAAAATTGGAGGAGTCTTCTAAACCTTGCTTTACATTTCGCACTTAATTCAAGCACTTTACATTGTGTATTTGTTTAGCAAGTATTTGAAGTATTGTCTTAGTATTGTTGTATTTCTAGTATTATTATCTTAGTGCTAGTTGTTGGGGTGAAGTTGGGCTCTTGCTTAGCTCTTGCTTAGGTTTTAATTAGTGTTGATTTTTAGAAAAGCCCAATTCACCCCCCCTCTTGGGCATCGTGGTCCTTTCACAACTTTATCAAAATCAACTAAGTATAACTGACCCTCTAATACTCCCTAAAATGATATTGAATCATCACTTCTTCTAAAGACAGTAACACCTGTATCCGTGAAAAGATAGTTGTAGCCCATTTTACATAATTGCGAAATAGAAAGAAAGTTGTAATCTAAAGAATCTACAAGAAAAACATTGGAAATGGAATGGTCAGGCGATATAGCAATTTTACCAAGTCCTTTGACCAAACCTTGATTTCCATCCCCGAATGTGATAGCTCGTTGGGGATCTTTGTTTTTCTCGTAGGAGGAGGACATCCTTGTCTCCCCTATCATGTGGTTTGTGCATCCGCTATCAATAATCTAACTTGAGCCCCCAGAGGCATAAACTTGCAAAACAATGTAGGTCTTGTTCTTAGGTACCCAAACGGTCTTGGGTCCTTTCACATTAGAAACAAGCACCTTGGGTACCCAAACACAAGTCTTTGATCCCTTGTGTTTGCCCCCAACATATTTGGCAACTATTTTGCCTGATTTGATAGTAAGCACATATGAAGCATCAAAAGTTTTAAATGAAACATTATGATCATTTGATGCAGTAGGAGTTTTCTTTTTAGGTAATTTAACATGGGTTGATTGCCTAGAGCTAGAAGCCTCATTCTTATACATAAAAGCATGATGGGAAACAAAATGAGATTTTCTTGCATAAATTCTCCTAATTTTGTGTTCGGGATAACCAGCAGGATATAAAATATAGCCCTCGTTATCCTGAACCATGGGAGCCTTCCCCTTAACAAAATTAGACAATCTTTTTAGGGGCATTAAGTTTGACATTGCTTACTTGTTGGAAACCAATGTCATCCTTGATGTTAGGGCGTCTCCCACTATAGAGCATGCTTCTGGCAAATTTAAATTTTTCATTTTCCATCTCATGCTCATTGATTTTAGCAGTTAGTTGAGCTATGTGATCATTTTGATGTTTAATTAAAGCTAGGTGATCATGAATAGCATCAACATTAATGTCTCTACATCTAGTACAAATAGTGACATGATCAACACTAGATGTAGAGGGTTTGCAAATATTTAATTCATCAATCTTAGCATGTAAAATAGCATTCTCATTTCTAAGATTGGAAATGGAAACATTGCAAACATTCAAATCTTTAACCTTAGAAATTAATTTATCATTCTCAGTTTTAAGGCTAGCAATTGATTCATTCAATTTATCAATCTTAGCAATTAAACTAGCATTTTCATGTTTAAGATTGACAATTGAATCATGACAAACATTTGACTTCTCAACCTTAGCAAATAAATTAGTGTTCTCAGTTCTAAGGTTGGAAATTGATTCATGGAAAATGCTAAGCTCTTTAGTCAAGTTTTCACATTTTTCTATCTCCTGAGCATAAGCATTTTTTACTTTAAAATGCTTTTTATTTTCCTTAATAAGGATTTCTTCTTGGCTATCCAAGAGTTCATCCTTCTCATGAATGACACTTATCAATTCATTTAATTTTTCTTTTTGTTGCATGTTAAGGTTGGCAAAAAGGGTAAGCAAATTATCCTCATCTTCAATAGAACTATCCTCATCACTAGATGTTGTATATTTAGTGGAGGCTCTAGATTTTACCTTCTTCCTTTTGCCATCCTTTGCCATGAGGCACTTGTGGCCGACGTTGGGGAAGAGAAGACCCTTGTTGACGGCGATGTTGGCAGCATCCTCGTCGGAGGAGGAGTCGGTGGAGCTTTCATCGGAGTCCCTTTCTCGACAAACGTGGGCATCGCCGCCCTTCTTCTTGTAGTACCTCTTCTTCTCCTTCTTTCCCCTCTTGTCGTCGCCCCTGTCACTATCACTACACATAGGACATTTAGCGATAAAATGACCGGGCTTACCACATTTGTAGCACACCTTCTTGGAGCGGGGTTTGTAATCCTTCCCCCTCCTTTGCTTGAGGATTTGGCGGAAGCTCTTGATGATGAGCGTCATTTGTCGAGCTTGGAGGCGTCGATGGGGAGCCTACTTGATGTAGACTCTTCTTTCCTCATTGTCAAGCTTGGAGGCGTCGATGGGGAGCCTACTTGATGTAGACTCTTCTTTCTTCTCCTCCGTCGCTTTGAATGCAACGGGTTGCACCTCAGGTGTGGAGGTGCTGCCTTGCTCGATGATTTGTTTGGAGCCTTTGATCATCAACTCAAAGCTCACAAACTTCCCTATAACCTCCTCGGGAGACATTAGCTTATATCTAGGATCACCACGAATTAATTGAACTTGTGTAGGATTATGAAAAACGAGTGATCTTAGAATAACCTTGACCATTTCATGGTCATCCCATTTTGTGCTCCCGAGGTTGCGCACTTGATCACCAAGGTCTTGAGCTGGTTGTACATGGCTTGTGGCTCCTCTCCTTGGTTGAGGATGAATCGGCCGAGCTCTCCCTCGATCATCTCCCGTTTGGTGATCTTGGTCACGTCGTCCCCTTCGTGCGCTGTTTTGAGGATGTCCCAAATTTCTTTGGCCGTCTTTAACCCTTGCACCTTGTTATACTCCTCTCGACATAGAGAGGCGAGGAGTATAGTAGTGGCTTGGGAGTTAAAGTGCCGGATTTGCGCAACCTCGTCCGAATCATATCCTTCATCCCCCACGGATGGTACCTGCGCTCCAAACTCAACAATATCCCATATGCTTGCGTGGAGTGAGGTTAGGTGATGCCTCATTTTATCAATCCACATACAATAATCTTCACCATCAAAAACCGGTGGTTTGCCTAATGGGACGGAAAGTAAAGGAGTGTGTTTGGAAATGCGGGGATAGCGTAGGGGGATCTTACTAAACTTCTTGCGCTCATGGCGCTTAGAAGTGACGGACGGAGCGTCGGAGCCGGAGGTGGAGGGCGACGAAGAATTGGTCTCGTAGTAGACCACTTTCTTCATTTTCTTTTTCTTGTCGCCACTCCGGTACGACTTGACGCGGGGAGGTGATTCCTCCCTTCTTTTGTCGCCGGACTCCCTTGATGGAGCCTTCCCGTGGCTTATGGCCGTTTCCATCTCCCTCTTGGCGGATCCTCCCGACATCACTTCGAGTGGTTAGACTCTAAATGAAGTACCGGGCTCTGATACCAATTGAAAGTCGCCTAGAGGGGGGTGAATAGGCGGAAACTGAAATTTACAAACTTTAAGAACACTTCAAGTCGGGGTTAGTGTTAGAATAAAAGTTAAGTCCGAGAGAGAGGGGGAAAACAAATCAACCAAGAAATAAAGCGGATGACACAGTGATTTGTTTTACCGAGGTTCAGTTCCAAAGAACCTAGTCCCCGTTGAGGTGGTCACAAAGACCGGGTCTCTTTCAACCCTTTCCCTCTCTCAAACAGTCACTTAGACCGAGTGAGCTTTCTTCCTTGATTTCCCGGGTCACTTAGACCCCGCAAGGACCACCACACAATTGGTGTCTCTTGCTTCGCTTACAAGGCTTTGAGAGTAATAATAAGAGAAAGAAGAAGGCCAACCAAGCAACAAGAGCAACAAAGAACACAAGACGATCTTCTCACAAGTCCTAAAATACTAGAGTCGAATTGTGCACTTTGATTGGATCGGAGGCTTTGATTTGTGTCTTGGAGTGTTGTATTTTGCTCCTGTATTGAATGAGGAGTAGTGAATGCTTGGATGGTTGGAGTGGAGGTGGTTGGGGGGTATTTATAGCCCCCAACCACCAATTCAACCGTTGGGGCAGGCTGCTGTCGATGGGCGCACCGGACAGTGTCCGGTGCGCCAGCCACATCACCCAACCGTTAGGGTTCTGACGGTTTCGACCGTTGGAGCTTTAACTTCATGTGGCACCGGACAGGTACTGTGCACTGTGCGTTGCGCCTTCTAGCGGCTGCTCTGACTCTGCGCGAATTGTCCATGCACTGTAGCTTATGCAGGCGACCGTTGGAGCCGACCGTTGCACTGCCTAGCCGTTGCTCTGCTATCGCACCGGACAGTGCGGTGGCACACCGGACAGCCCGGTGAATTGTAGCGAAGCGCGGTCTCATAAACCCGAAGGTGAAGAGTTTGAGTCGCTTGGCCCTGGTGCACCGGATAGTCCGGTGCGCCAAACCAGGGTTCTCTTCGGTTTCTTTTGCTCCTTTCTTTTGAACCCTAACTTGATCTTTTTATTGGTTTATGTTGAACCTTTAGCACCTGTAGAATATAATCTAGAGCAAACTAGTTATTCCAATTATAGGCATTCAACCACCAAAATCATTTATAGGAAATGGTTAAACCCTATTCCACTTTCAAAAACCCTAGTACATAAGCTGGGACGAAAGAGCCCACGAACGGCAAAGGAGCTTTTCGACATTGCAACCGGCCATGCATCAGGAGAGGACGCAGTAGGAGCCATCTTCGATCGATGCAAGCAGAAGGATGGGCACGATGAAAAGTCGGACGAGGGCGTCGATAGCCAGGTCAACACAAAAGGGAGAAGAGGCCGACGACGGCGAGCCAACATGTTGGTGGCTGTGGAAAGCTAGATGGGAAGAAGGCCTTGAACCGAGGAAACCACCGCCACTTCGAAAAACTCCTCGAAGCCCCATGTTCGAACCATCGGCACCCGGTCCAGCATGCTTATAAGGATTGTGGGTTTCTCAGAGAATTTCCTACACAAAGCGATGCCGTTCAGAAGGGGACCCAAACCCCGAAAAGACGAAAGGCTAGGGGAAAGAGGATCGCTAGCTTTACCGAGGCTAGTTGCTTGCCTGTCTTTGGGGGGGGCGCGGTTAGTGCGCCTCAAGGGAGCGCCAAGAACTCAAATGATGCGAGCTGATGTTGGGAACATCGATCAGTGAGGACGACTCGTTTCGAGACGAAGCTTTGACGCGCTAGACTAGTTCTATACCCCTACCTTGGCACCACAAATGTTACAATAAAAGGTCCACCAAGTGTTTGCTATCCTTGCATCATCTCATCATAAATTTGTTCACATATTTTAAAAACGACATTGTCTACAGCTCTCTTCATGGCCCTGGTGCTATTGCTTCGACTTCGATAGCAGCATCTTTAGCCTTGTCTTTAGTGTGTTTTACTTCAATTATTACCTATGAAGTAGAAACTTCATAGCAAAAGTTAGGGAACAATTATCAGCATGTGCTCAAAGAAGTTAAAAATAGAAAAAGCGCCTTCGGTTTTCTTTGTCTATAGATCTTTTCTAATACCCGTAGCCTTTTTAGCTGCCTGTCGAGCCTGCAAAAAAGTTGGATATTAGAACGTACGAATACTTCATATAGGTAAGACGAAGGTAGCTAGGTACAAACCTTCTCTCTATTCCTTATCAGATAAGAATTTCTTTGACCATTCTGAAGCTTCGACAACTGATCTTTGAACATTGTCAGTGGAAACTTTGAAGTCCCGTTCAGTACATGTTCTCACATGATTACACCCAGGCTTCTGTAGAACTGAAGTAGTGCTTTGGGTATCCATGCGCAATAGTCCTCTTGAGTTGAGTGAATGTTTTTGTATGTGCGAGTTTCACTAAGGATCCACCACATAATTCCTTCCAAGTCGCCATCTGCAAAGTTTCTCTCTCGAGATTTTGCTCCTGTAGAGGAGAAGGTCTTCGTCAATTCATTGCAACATTTGTTGCCTAGAGTATAGCAGTTTTTCATCAAGAGTCAATAATTTCTGTTCAGCTACCTCACTTCATTCATTTCTTCAGCAAGATCTGCCATTTTGACTTAGTGTCAAAAATGCGATCCAGTCGGCGTTTCTTTCACGCTGCAAAAGCATGATGTAAAGCTGAAAGGGAATTAGGCTTACACCTAGTCCCTAATTAATTTTGGTGGTTGAATTGCCCAACACAAATAATTGGACTAACTAGTTTGCCCAAGTGTATAGATTATACAGGTATAAGAGGTTCACACTCAGCCAATAAAAAGATCAAGTTTTGGATTCAACAAAGGAGCAAAGAGGCAACCGAAGGCACCTCTGGTCTGGAGGCACCGGACTGTCCGGTGTACACCGGACAGTGTCCGGTGCGCCACCGGATAGTGTCCGGTGCACCAGAGGACTCCAACTTGAACTCGCCACCTTCGGGAATTTCTCAAGCCGCTCCGCTATAATTCACCGGACTGTCCGGTGTACACCGGACAGTGTCCGGTGCTCCAAGGAAGCGCAGCCTCCGGAACTCGCCAGCCTCGGGATCGCGCGGCAGCCGCTCCGCTATAATTCACCGGACATGTCCGGTGTGCACCGGACTGTCCGGTGTACCAGCGGAGCAACGGCTATTTCGGCGCCAACGGCTACCTGCGGTGCATTTAATGCGCGCTCTGCGCGCGCAGAAGTCAGGCGCGCCCATACTGGCACACCGGACAATGAACAGGAGACATCCAGGCGGGCCCAGAAGTCAGATGCTCCAACGGTCAGAATCCATCGGCATTGATGATGTGGCGGGGGCACCGGACATGTCCGGTGTGCACCGGACTGTCCGGTGCGCCATCGAACAGACAGCCTCCCAACGGCCACTTTTGGTGGTTGGGGCTATAAATACCCCAACCACCCCCACATTCATTGCATCCAAGTTTTCCAACTTCCAACCACTATACAAGAGCTAGCATTCATTGCAAAGCACACCAAAAGAGATCAAATCCTCTCCCAACTCCATACAAAGCCCTAGTGACTAGAGAGAGTGATTTGTAGTGTTCATTTGAGCACTTGTGCTTGGATCGCTTCTTTCTCTTTGGCATTCTTTCTTGTGATCAAACACTCACTTGTAATTGAGGCAAGAGACACCAATTGTGTGGTGATCCTTGCGGGAAGTTTGAGTCCCAAGTGATTTGAGAAAGAGAAGCTCACTCGGTCCGAGGGACCGTTTGAGAGAGGGAAGGGTTGAAAGAGACCCGGCCTTTGTGGCCTCCTCAACGGGGAGTAGGTTTGAGAGAACCGAACCTCGGTAAAACAAATCCGCGTGTCTCACTTCATTATTCGCTTGCGATTTGTTTTGCGCCCTCTCTCGCGGACTGTATTATATTTCTAACGCTAACCCGGCTTGTAGTTGTGATTATTTTTGAGATTTTCAGTTTCGCCCTATTCACCCCCCTCTAGGCGACTTTCAATTGGTATCAGAGCCCAGTGCTTCATTAGAGCCTAACCGCTCGAAGTGATGTCGGGAGATTACACCAAGAGGGAGATGGAGACCGGCGACAAGCCCACTACAAGCCAAGGGAGCACTTCATCGGAAGAGTCCCGCACCAAGAGGAGGGAGAAGAAGAAGGACTCCTCCAAACGGAAGGAGAAAAGATCTTCCTCTTCTCACCACAATGAGAAGAAGGAAAAATCTTCTTCTCACAAGTCGCATCGGAAAGGCGACAAGCACAAGAGAATGAGGAAGGTGGTCTACTACGAGACCGACACTTCATCAACATCTACCTCTGACTCCGATGCACCGTCCGTAACTTCTAAGCGCCAAGAGCGCAAAAAGTTTAGTAAGATCCCCTTACACTATCCCCGCACATCTAGACATACTCCATTACTTTCCGTTCCATTAGGCAAACCGGCAACTTTTGATGGCGAAGATTATGCTAGGTGGAGTGATTTAATGAAATTTCATCTAACCTCACTCCACAAAAGTATATGGAATGTTGTTGAGTTTGGAGCACAGGTACCATCAATAGGGGGATGAGGATTATGATACGGACGAAGTGGCCCAAATCGAGCACTTCAACTCCCAAGCCACAACCATTCTCCTCGCCTCTCTAAGCAAGGAGGAATACAACAAAGTGCAAGGGTTGAAGAATGCAAAGGAGATTTGGGACCTACTCAAGACCGCGCACGAGGGTGATGAACTCACCAAGATCACCAAGCGGGAAACGATCGAGGGGGAGCTCGGTCGCTTCCGTCTTCGCCAAGGGGAGGAGCCACAAGATATGTACAACCGGCTCAAAACCTTGGTGAACCAAGTGCGCAACCTCGGCAGCAAAAAGTGGGACGACCATGAGGTGGTTAAGGTTATTCTAAGAGCTCTCATTTTCCTTAACCCCACTCAAGTTCAATTAATTCGTGGTAATCCTAGATACCCACTAATGACCCCCGAGAAAGTTATCGGGAATTTTGTGAGCTTTGAATGTATGATTAAGGGCTCAAAGAAGATCAATGAGCTTGACGAACCCTCCACGTCCGAGGCGCAACCGGTGGCGTTTAAGGTGACGGAGGAGAAGAAGGAGGAGTCTACACCAAGTAGACCACGAATTGACGCCTCCAAGCTCGACAATGAGGAGATGGCCTTAATCATCAAAAGCTTTCGGCAAATCCTCAAGCAACGGAAGGGGAAGGATTACAAATCCCGTTCCAAGAAGGTTTGCTACAAGTGTGGTAAGCCCGGTCACTTTATTGCTAAATGTCCATTATCAAGTGACAGTGACAGGGATAACGACAAGAAGGGCAAGAGGAGAGAAAAGAAGAGGTACCACAAGAAGAAGGGCGGCGATGCCCACGTGTGCCGCGAGTGGAACTCTGACGAGAGCTCCACCGACTCCTCCTCTGATGACGAGGACGCCGCCAACATCGCCGTCACCAAGGGACTCCTCTTCCCCAACGTCGGCCACAAGTGCCTCATGGCAAAGGACGGCAAAAGGAAGAAGGTTAAATCTAAATCCTCCACTAAATATGAATCTTCTAGTGATGATAATGCTAGTGGTGAGGAAGACAATTTGCATAACCTTTTTGCCAACCTTAACATGGAACAAAAAGAAAAATTAAATGAGCTAATTAGTGCTATCCATGAAAAGGATGATCTCTTGGACTCCCAAGAGGATTTCCTAATCAAGGAAAACAAGAAACATGTTAAGGTTAAAAACGCTTATGCTCTAGAGGTAGAAAAATGTGAAAAATTGTCTAGTGAGCTAAGCACTTGCCATGAGACCATTAACAACCTTAGAAATGAAAATGCTAGATTAATTGCTAAGGTTGATTCTCATATTTGTATTGATTCAATTCCCAATCTTAAAATTGATAATGATGATTTGCTTGCTAAGATTAAGGAATTGAATGAGTCTCTTGCTAGCCTTAGAGTAGAAAATGAAAACTTGATTGCTAAGGCTAAAAATTTTGATGTTTGCAATGCTACTATTTCCGACCTTAGAACTAAAAATGATTTGTTACATGCTAAGGTTATTGAATTAAAATCTTGCAAATCCTCTACATCTAATGTTGAGCACACTTCTATTTGCACTAGATGTAGAGATGTTGATATCAATGCTATTCATGATCACATGGCTTTAATTAAACAACAAAATGATCATATAGCATTATTAGACGCTAAAATTGCCGAGCATAACTTAGAATATAAAAAGTTTAAATTTGCTAGAAGTATGCTCTATAATGGGAGACGCCCTGGCATCAAGGATGGCATTGGCTTCCAAAGGGGAGACAATGTCAAACTTAGTGCCCCTCCTAAGAACTTGTCTAACTTTGTTAAGGGCAAGGCTCCCATGCCTCACGATAACGAGGGTTACATTTTGTACCCTGCCAGTTATCCCGAGAGCAAAATCAAGAAAATTCATTCTAGGAAGTCTCACTCTGGCTCTAACCATGCTTTTATGTATAAGGGTGAGACATCTAGTTCTAGGCAAACAACCCGTGCTAAGTTGCCTAGAAAGAAAACTCCTAATGCATCAAATGATCATAGCATTTCATTTAAAACTTTTGATGCATCTTATGTTTTGACTAACAAATCCGGCAAAGTAGTTGCCAAGTTTGTTGGGGGCAAACACAGGGGCTCTAAGACTTGTGTTTGGGTACCCAAAGTTCTTATTTCTAATGCCAAAGGACCCAAAACCGTTTGGGTACCTAAAGTCAAGAACTAAAATTGTTTTGCAGGTTTATGCATCCGGGGGCTCAAGTTGGATACTCGACAGCGGATGCACAAACCACATGACAGGGGAGAAAAAGATGTTCTCCTCATATGAGAAAAACCAAGATCCCCAACGAGCTATCACATTCGGGGATGGAAATCAAGGTTTGGTCAAAGGATTGGGTAAAATTGCTATATCACCTGACCATACTATTTCCAATGTTTTTCTTGTAGATTCTTTAGATTACAATTTGCTTTCCGTATCTCAATTATGTCAAATGGGCTACAACTGTCTATTTACTGATGTAGGTGTCACTGTCTTTAGAAGAAGTGATGATTCAATAGCATTTAAGGGAGTGTTAGAGGGTCAGCTATACTTGGTAGATTTTGATAGAGCTGAACTCGACACTTGCTTAATTGCTAAGACTAACTTGGGTTGGCTCTGGCACCGCCGACTAGCTCATGTTGGAATGAAGAATCTTCATAAGCTTCTAAAGGGAGAACACATTTTAGGACTAACAAATGTTCATTTTGAGAAAGACAGGATTTGTAGCGCATGCCAAGCCGGGAAGCAAGTTGGCACTCATCATCCACACAAGAACATCATGACGAGTGACAGGCCACTGGAGCTCCTACACATGGATTTATTCGGTCCGATTGCTTACATAAGCATCGGCGGGAGTAAGTACTGTCTAGTTATTGTGGATGATTATTCTCGCTTCACTTGGGTGTTCTTTTTGCAGGACAAATCTCATACCCAAGAGACCTTAAAGGGATTCTTGAGACGGGCTCAAAATGAGTTCGGCTTAAGGATCAAGAAAATTAGAAGCGACAATGGGACGGAGTTCAAGAACTCTCAAATTGAAGGCTTCCTTGAGGAGGAGGGCATTAAGCATGAGTTCTCTTCTCCCTACACTCCACAACAAAATGGTGTAGTGGAGAGGAAGAATCGAACTCTATTGGACATGGCAAGAACCATGCTTGATGAGTACAAGACACCGGATCGGTTTTGGGCCGAAGCGGTCAACACCGCTTGCTACGCCATCAACCGGTTATATCTTCACCGAATCCTCAAGAAGACATCCTATGAACTCCTAACTGGTAAAAAGCCAAATATTTCATATTTTAGAGTTTTTGGTAGCAAATGTTTTATACTTGTTAAAAGAGGTAGAAAATCTAAATTTGCTCCTAAAACTGTAGAAGGCTTTTTACTAGGATATGACTCAAACACAAGGGCATATAGAGTCTTTAACAAGTCCTCAGGACTTGTTGAAGTTTCTTGTGACGTTGTGTTCGATGAGACTAACGGCTCTCAAGTGGAGCATGTTGATCTTGATGAGATAGGTGAAGAATAGGCTCCATGCATAGCACTAAGGAACATGTCCATTGGGGATGTGTGTCCTAAGGAATCCGAAGAGCCTCCACATGCACAAGATCAACCATCCTCCTCCATGCAAGCATCTCCACCAACTCAAATTGAGGATGAGGCTCAAGATGTTGAACAAGAAGATCAAGAAGATGAGCCACCTCAAAATGACGGCAACGATCAAGGGGGAGATGCAAATGATGAAGACAAGGAGGATGAACAACCAAGGGCGCCACACCCAAGAGTCCACCAAGCAATACAACGAGATCACCCCGTCGACACCATCCTCGGCGACATTCATAAGGGGGTAACTACTCGATCTCGTGTTGCACATTTTTGTGAACATTACTCTTTTGTTTCCTCTATTGAGCCACACAGGGTAGAGGAAGCACTCCAAGATTCGGATTGGGTGGTGGCAATGCAAGAGGAGCTCAACAACTTCACTAGGAATGAGGTATGGCATTTAGTTCCACGTCCTAATCAAAATGTTGTAGGAACCAAATGGGTTTTCCGCAACAAGCAAGATGAACATGGTGTGGTGACAAGGAACAAAGCTCGACTCGTGGCCAAGGGGTATTCACAAGTCGAAGGTTTGGATTTCGGTGAAACCTATGCACCCGTAGCTAGGCTTGAGTCAATTCGCATATTATTAGCCTATGCTACTTACCATGGCTTCAAGCTTTATCAAATGGACGTGAAGAGTGCCTTCCTCAATGGACCGATCAAGGAGGAGGTCTATGTTGAGCAACCTCCCGGCTTTGAAGACAGTGAGTATCCTAACCATGTCTATAGGCTCTCTAAGGCGCTTTATGGGCTCAAGCAAGCCCCAAGAGCATGGTATGAATGCCTTAGAGATTTCCTTATTGCTAATGGATTCAAAGTCGGCAAAGCCGATCCTACTTTATTCACCAAAACACTTGATAATGATTTGTTTGTATGCCAAATTTATGTTGATGATATTATATTTGGGTCTACTAACAAATCTACATGTGAAGAATTTAGTAGGATCATGACACAGAAATTCGAGATGTCTATGATGGGGGAGTTGAAGTATTTTCTAGGATTTCAAGTCAAACAACTCCAAGAGGGCACATTCATTTGCCAAACAAAGTATACTCAAGACATTCTAAGCAAGTTTGGAATGAAGGATGCCAAGCCCATCAAGACTCCCATGGGAACAAATGGGCATCTCGACCTCGACACGGGAGGTAAGTCCGTGGATCAAAAGGTATACCGGTCGATGATTGGTTCATTGCTTTATTTATGAGCATCTCGACCGGACATTATGCTTTCCGTTTGCATGTGTGCAAGATTCCAATCCGACCCTAAGGAATCCCACCTTACGGCCGTAAAACGAATCTTGAGATATTTGGCTTATACTCCTAAGTTTGGGCTTTGGTACCCTCGGGGATCCACTTTTGATTTGATTGGTTATTCGGATGCCGATTGGGCGGGGTGTAAGATTAATAGGAAGAGCACATCGGGGACTTGCCAGTTCTTGGGAAGATCCTTGGTGTCATGGGCTTCAAAGAAGCAAAATTCGGTCGCTCTTTCTACCGCCGAAGCCGAGTATATTGCTACAGGCCATTGTTGCGCGCAATTGCTTTGGATGAGGCAAACCCTGCGGGACTACGGTTACAAATTAACCAAAGTTCCTCTTCTATATGATAATGAGAGTGCAATCCGCATGGCGGATAATCCCGTTGAGCATAGCCGCACTAAACACATAGCCATTCGGTATCATTTTCTTCGGGATCACCAACAAAAGGGGGATATCGAGATTTCATACATTAACACTAAAGATCAATTAGCCGATATCTTTACCAAGCCACTTGATGAACAATCTTTTACCAGACTTAGGCATGAGCTTAATATTCTTGATTCTAGGAATTTCTTTTGCTAAACTTGCACTCATAGCTCATAAGAATACCTTTGATCATGTCTCTTTTATATGCTATGACTAATGTGTTTTCAAGTGTATTCCAAACCAAGTCATAGGTATATTGAAAGGGAATTGGAGTCTTCGGCGAAGACAAAGGCTTCCACTCCGCTCTACTACTCATCCTTCGCCGTCGCTTCGCATCACTCTCCAACATTGGTATAATCTTCACTCATTTATTTTATGACCAAAGGAGGAGAAAGTACTTCTAAGGGCTCTAATAATTCCGTTTTTGGCGATTCATGCCAAAGGGGGAGAAAATATGAGTCCAAAGCAAAAGGACCGCACCACCACCCTAATTTTAAAACTAATGTTCGTCAATTGGATGAAAAATTTCAAAATTGGTATCTCTTTGTGCTCTAAAGGAGGAGCAAGTAGTATTTTCAAAATTGATGTCTTAAAACCCTCTTGAACACTAAGAGGAGACTTTATTTGAGGGGGAGTTTTGTTTAGTCAAAGGAAAAGCATTTGGAACAAAGGAAGAAAATTTCAAAACTTGAAAATGCTTTGCAAAATCTTATTCATTTACCTTTGACTATCTTGCAAAAGGACTTTGAAAAGAATTTACAAAAGAGTTTGCAAAAACAAAACTTGGGGTGCAAATATGGTCCAATATGTCAAAAACAAAGAAAACAATCCATGCGCATCATGTAAGTATTTATATTGGCTCAATTCCAAGCAACCTTTGCACTTACATTATGCAAACTAGTTCAATTATGCACTTCTATATTTGCTTTGGTTTGTGTTGGCATCAATCACCAAAAAGGGGGAGATTGAAAGGGAATTAGGCTTACACCTAGTCCCTAATTAATTTTGGTGGTTGAATTGCCCAACACAAATAATTGGACTAACTAGTTTGCCCAAGTGTATAGATTATACAGGTATAAGAGGTTCACACTCAGCCAATAAAAAGATCAAGTTTTGGATTCAACAAAGGAGCAAAGAGGCAACTGAAGGCACCTCTGGTCTGGAGGCACCGGACTGTCCGGTGTACACCGGACAGTGTCCGGTGCGCCACCGGACAGTGTCCGGTGCACCAGAGGACTCCAACTTGAACTCGCCACCTTCGGGAATTTCTCAAGCCGCTCCGCTATAATTCACCGGACTGTCCGGTGTACACCGGACAGTGTCCGGTGCTCCAAGGAAGCGCAGCCTCCGGAACTCGCCAGCCTCGGGATCGCGCGGCAGCCGCTCCGCTATAATTCACCGGACATGTCCGGTGTGCACCGGACTGTCCGGTGTACCAGCGGAGCAACGGCTATTTCGGCGCCAACGGCTACCTGCGGCGCATTTAATGCGCGCTCTGCGCGCGCAGAAGTCAGGCGCGCCCATACTGGCACACCGGACAATGAACAGGAGATGTCCGGTGTGCACCGGACATCCAGGCGGGCCCAGAAGTCAGAAGCTCCAACGGTCAGAATCCATCGGCATTGATGACGTGGCGGGGGCACCGGACATGTCCGGTGTGCACCGGACTGTCCGGTGCGCCATCGAACAGACAGCCTCCCAACGGCCACTTTTGGTGGTTGGGGCTATAAATACCCCAACCACCCCCACATTCATTGCATCCAAGTTTTCCAACTTCCAACCACTATACAAGAGCTAGCTTTCATTGCAAAGCACACCAAAAGAGATCAAATCCTCTCCCAACTCCATACAAAGCCCTAGTGACTAGAGAGAGTGATTTGTAGTGTTCATTTGAGCTCTTGCGCTTGGATCGCTTCTTTCTCTTTGGCATTCTTTCTTGTGATCAAACACTCACTTGTAATTGAGGTAAGAGACACCAATTGTGTGGTGATCCTTGCGGGAAGTTTGAGTCCCAAGTGATTTGAGAAAGAGAAGCTCACTCGGTCCGAGGGACCGTTTGAGAGAGGGAAGGGTTGAAAGAGACCCGGCCTTTGTGGCCTCCTCAACGGGGAGTAGGTTTGAGAGAACCGAACCTCGGTAAAACAAATCCGCGTGTCTCACTTCATTATTCGCTTGCGATTTGTTTTGCGCCCTCTCTCGCGGACTGTATTATATTTCTAACGCTAACCCGGCTTGTAGTTGTGATTATTTTTGAGATTTTCAGTTTCGCCCTATTCACCCCCCCCTCTAGGCGACTTTCAAAAGCTTCAGCCTCTTACTTGATATAAATTCCAAGAATCTCATTACAGTTTGCTTCAATAGAATCTAACCACTTGTCAAAAGGCTCCCCAAATTCATCTTCGACTTTATACTTATAGGGAAATCTGACTAGTCTAGGCTCCGCGTCCGACGCATCCTCCTCAGACATCTCTCGCATCTCCCACTCAGCCCTTAATGGCCATGTTTTAAAAGCCAAATATTCTTGAACAAGATCCTTTGTCCCAATATGTGTACAAACAACATTGAAAGCAACTATAGCAGCTTGAGCTTTGAAATTGATATAGCAAGTTGGTTTTTTATATCTGAAGCATACATGAATAGGCGTCTGAATAATCCCTTTTACATCAGCCCGCTCTTTCAAGTCATTCTTCATGTAAAACCACTCTTTTGACCACTCATTCGGCCATTTGCTTCGGTATGCAAGAGCTAGAAACAAGGCACACCTTTGATAAGCAAAGTTATAACACCAGAAGTTGTTGTGAAGGCCCCTTGTTGCCTTCGTTTGAAAGTGTAATTCATGAATTTAGCAAAATGCCTCACAAAAATCTTTGGCATCAGGTTCAACGCCTTGGCTCCACAAAACCCAAATAAAAACTCCTAGCTGTTCTATGGCATTCAGAGTAAGCTGATGAAAATGTATATTACATCTCTTCAAAACAGCGACTACCACCTTTTGCAAAGGACCAGCTTTTAAAAAGCTTTGAAAAACTACAACTTCATTCTCTTTAAGCTTTGGCACTAAGTCATCGCCCCCTAGTTGGACCCATTCAACATTGTCAATATAACGAAACCGAGTAAGTACCTCAATGTGCCCTCCTTTGATCTTCAATTTGTCGTAGTCCATCTGACTTGGTTTGGGGAGGGCAAATGATAGTGTTATCTTCCTCTATATTATTATTATCACTGTCTTCAGTTGGATTCATAGCAACAACTTTGGCTTTGGAGGCCGTATCCTTTGTTGCCAAGGACAAGTCTTCAATCTTCATCTTGGGAACATCAGATGAAGGTGCCGAATACACCTAGACTGCTCTCCAGCCATTTCTAATAAAAACACAAGTTTTTGCGACTAGGTAAGGCTGGTTTGAAAGCAGAAAAGGCATTCGAAGCATGCTTAGAAGGCAGAGTATGCTATAGCAACAATAAGTGCAAACATCAAATGTTGTGTTAATGTTGCCGGGCATCTTTCCTTTTATATGAGCAAATTTTGAAATTTAATCGTTGCACTCTTTGAACATCGGGCCTCAATAATTAAAGTGGACCCAAGGTAACGATTCATAATGAGCTTCAGGAAGGTGTTTTTCGAACCTTCGGCACAAGGCCTCTCAATTGTCTTTGCGATCTAAGCTTGTTATGAAGAAACGAACTCATCCCACAAGGGGCTACTGTTGGGGGCCTACCTTGCCGAAGGTCCTAAAGACGCCTCTACTCTAGTGTAAACTAATGTGTTTCGGGCATAAAGCGAAGGACAGGCGAAGTTGGCCTTCAGCTAAAGCAGTGGAAAGAAGCTTCGTCCACACACGCATATAGGCAACAAAGATGCAAACCGAGGTCACTAGCCTTAGCATGGAGAAAGCTTCGAATTCCAAGCGACGGAGAAGAAGTCCAAGACTTGTGCAAGAAAAAAGAAAGAGAAAAGTCATTAATGTCCCTACATTATTTGTAAATCATGTGTGTAAAGTTAAGGGTACGATTGTAATTACCCATGGAGTTGTTCAACTTCCCTATAAATATGTGAACAGTGCCCTGCATAAAGGCACCTTTTCGAGGGCCTTAGCTTTGTCTTGCTTAGCCTTTAAATTGCCTTTGAGCTATCTTGTGCAAAGAAGCCGAAGGTATGTTTGTAAATTTGTTTCATACAAAGGTAGATGAAATAAAAAATGCCAAGGCATTGGAGATGAGTTTTTCATGTTGCTTTTATCATCTCTCTATTCAAACATTGTTCTATCCACATCCCTCTTCATGCCTTCTTCCTTAAGTTATCCCTTTAAAGAAGTGATAATTTAAGGACGAAGGTTCAGACTTAACTTGTGTTGCCTTGTTTTTGATGCCATGAAGCAATTGAAAACAAGATCCCAACACTAACAGACAAGACCATATTGGACTTATTTAAGGTTAATGGATCTTAATGGTTGTGGATGGATGGTTCAGGTGGGAACATGGATGAAATCCAAATTATGGTTTGGTTGGCTCTCTGAGGAGATGGGTTTTCACTAAGTAATCTAGTCTTAAGGATTAACCATGGAGCATTCTATGAATGAAGTTTCTTGCTACTATAAACATTCTATGTATGATATATAGTAAAAATTAAATATTCTAAAGGAGCAAGCCTTGCTTCAACACATTAGGCATCTGAGGGGGTCCACTTGGGGCATAATAAATTTGTGTCAAGGGGAAATTCGTATGCTTCTTAGGAGAGACAAATGTGTTGAAGTGTAGTCTAGTGGGGACCATGTAGCATGTGATATGTGACTCATTCTTGTAACTTTATTATTCGTGTGATGTGGCTCGTGAAAGTTTCCTTTCTATCTAGAAGAATACAATATGAAAACAACTAGCTACCAATTTACATATGCCCCCTTATTTCTACATTTATTTCATAGATGCAAAGATTGATGACTCTCTCATCTCCCTAATATAAATGGTTAACTTGGACTGCAAGAAGGAGAATCCTTATCATCTTCTATTTATATAAAATAACCCTTATTATATCCCGTAGATATTTCAGCTACTTTTTGGTTATAAATAAATATCAAGTTCTAGCAAGCAATAATTAATTCCATTGTCCTTGAACTCATGAGGCCTACATTCCTAGAACTCATCATAGAGACATCCTGATCTTAGTTGAAATCTATGAAATCTTGCTCGCATATATCGGTGCACCAGTTTGGTAAGTTCCAATTTCAATACTTCTTCATGTATTAATGGTATTATTTGTTATTTGTAACATCATGTGGTGGGGGTTTGGGGTACTAGAATAGCCATTTGAGCAATGGTTTTGGGGATCTAGGTTTTGGTAACAATGGATATTGCACTTGTCCAGTCGATGCTGGTGCTCGATGCATGACTTTTGTGGCTATGCCGAAGTTGGCAGACGATTCATCTGCCACACCAAAGTTTATGAAATGAACCAAAAGCATACCAAAAGTGTGGTGTGGTGTGAAGAAAGTACTAAATGAACCAAACATGTCGTAGGCAGTGAACTCTATGATGGGAGGAGAGCTAGAGATGGAGCATGCACAAAGATGCACCCTTTCCTTTTTATTGTCTAATGACAGTGAGGGTATCTTGCTTCTGCATGAACTATACACCTCATGTATTTTTGAGAGGTTAGAATGTCTTAAATTCGAAATGAATCATCATGTTTTTGAAGTCAAAGAGACCCACTTTAATTAAGTGTGCAAATGCCCCTTGTTTATTATGGTATTTCATATTATTTCAAAAGAATTGTTTGTTTTGTTTACAAAAGCTCTAACATTAGTGTAAATTGTTGTTTCTTGTGTAATTAGAAATAACTCATCCACTAAATAAGCATATCATTATTAGCAAGTTACCCTCATTAGTTTATTGTTAATTTGTTTGTCCGTGTTGCAAATGTTCTTATTTACAAATCCTTCTGTCAATTGTGATACATTGGTCCTTGGAGTCAAATAGTTGATACTCAAGCAAACTAGAAAAATGATAGCTATCATAGTCATGGTATCTATGATAGTTTTTAAAAAACTTGTAAGATAGCCTCTTGATATTATATTAAGAAGACCTTCTAATAGAGGTCGACAAAAACCCCAAACCCTGCCCCACCCATGCATCGGCACCACAACCTATGTGAGAACGACCGTGCACGAGGGGATTTTTAACCCTAGCATGAAATTCGCTTCCATGCAGAGTCGAACTCGGGACTTGATGTGTGCTACTCAGACCACCTAACCAACTCAACTAGAGACCCTTTCACCTATGATAGTTTAGATAGAACTATATAATTGGAATATATATAGCTATATGTATCACCTAGGGTGATGAACCCATGGTCCATCACATGGACCAAAAGGTCTAATCAGACCAATCTAGCAAAGAACCAAACCGCACCAGGGAACCAACCAGACCAGTGAACTATTCGCACCAGTCGACCAGAAGTTGAAATAGGCACACACACGCTTAACGGGGCTAATCTGCCCGTCGCCCGTAGCGCGCAACTGTCCAAAGCCAAAGATTTAGCAATTCAAGGTTTACTTTATCCATTTATTGATTACTAAAATATAGCAGTTACAAACATTCAACATTCAAGGTTTACTTCAACCATTCATCGTTAAAAATTTGACAAGGAAGAAACACTCAATAATTCAAAGTTTACTTCAGCTATTCATTGTTTAACAAAATATATCAAGAACAAACATTCAACAATCCAAAGTTTACTTTGTCTATTTAATGTTTAACGAATTTTACAATGAACAAACATTTAGCAATTCAGTGTTCAACGAAGTATAGTAGGAAATAATTCATCCATTAAATGTTTAGAGAACCAAATTGCTCACCACGAAAAAGATATTGATGGGTCGAGGTCGAGAGTTTGCTGCTGTGGTGGATGAGTGAAGGCACAATAGTGAGGAATTATGGACGTTGGGTGGCGCAGGTCGGCGTGACGGTGGGTTGGGCCGGACTGGAGTAGAGTTATTGAATTGTAGATGGGTTGTGATGGCTCCAATGGCGGATAAGAAGAGGAACTACGGGCAAGAGGGACGTGTTTGTGCGAGACACGTCAATAATCGATTGGATGGGCTCGTGCGGGTGATGGACCTCTAGTTAAATGCTATTCATCGCCTAGGGTGATTGATCCCATGGTCCATAAACTAGATCAAAAGTCTAATTAGACCAGCCCACCAAGACACCAACCACACCAGAAAATTAGCTAGACTAGGGCGCACCGGCCAACCAGAAGTTAAAATAGGCCCACGTGCACTTAATGGGGCTAATCCACCTGCCGCTCGTGGAACGAACAACAAATTTTCATCCATTCAAGGTTTACTTCAGCCATTTAAGGTTTACTTCAACTTACAACATTAACAATTATTTAGTTAATCAAGGTTTACTTCAGTCATTCATCGTTTTAAAAATTTTACAAGGAAGATACATTCAATAATTCAAGGTTTACTTCAGTCATTCAAGAATAAACATTAAGCAATTCAAGGTGCTGGATCGAGGACAGGAGGCAGCTGCTATGGTGGACAAGTGGAGGCACGAAGGTGAGGAATTGTAGACATTGTGTGGCATAGGTCAGCATGGTGGTGGGTTGGACTGAGTCCGAGTAGAGTTAGCTAATTGTAGGCGGGTAATGGTGGCTCCAACGATAGGTGCGTGGAGAAATTAATGGCATGTGGGGTGAGGCCAAGCAGGACACACAAGTGATGACGCGAGGGGAATCATTTAGGGCTTGTTTGGGAGCAAGTGGAATAAAGAGAATTGAGGGGGCTATAATCCCTCTTGTTATTAAAAGTTAAATAGCAAAGGATTATAGCCCCCTTAATTATCTTTATTCCACTTGCTCCCAAATAAGCCCTTAGATGGGCTAGCACATAGTAGTGGTTCGATGGATTGGGTGGGTGGTTCGGGGTAGCTATATATGTGTTTATGAACCCTTTAAGGCTTTGTTCGTTTACACCAATCCAGCTCTGGATTAGCATGGATTGGAATTAAATCATGTCACAATCCATGTCCCAAAATAATCCAAGACTACTTAATTTTTTTTATTCGGTTAAACCCATCATGTAATATAACCCAAGGGTTTGAGAATTTTTTAAACTACGGAAGACATGGATTCTATCCATAGCTTATTAGGTATGGAACAAATCCATGAAAATATTGCACAAGTTTACATTAAAATCCATGGATCAAAAGAATAACTAGCTTTGAAAGACACATGGATTAGTTCATGGATTTAATCCCACCATGTGATTGGGTGTGAGGTATGGATTCACCCAATCCATACCCGAATTAAATCCATGGTGAGATTTTATCCCATATAACCGAACAAGGCCTAAAGTATCTATCCACGGAAAAACCTATATATATATATATATATATATATATATATATATATATATATATATATATATATATATATATATATATATATAACTACAATTAATGTTTCAATAAAAATTGGCTCTCTCTCATTGCTATCGTGTGCGGCTTGTTTGACCTTGTAAAACAGTACTGTATGCATGTTTCATATATAGGTTTCGTCATATTACTACTCGCTTTGGTGACAAAGAAATGACATGTTTTTATATAAAAAGACCTGCAAAATGTAACTACGCCAATTAAAGTATATTTTGAAAAAACCATGACATATACTTTGTGGTTGGAATAGAAGTTTATTGTGTTGTTTCCTCACTTAGTTTCTTTATTTTAATTATATTTTATTATTTTGTTTTACTATTGCAGTGAAGGTTTAATAACTGATAAAAACAAAGAGGGATGAAGATTCGAAGAGGTTGGGGAAGGAATTTCATGGAAAAATTCAGTTGTGGAGGTTAGTAACTTTCTGCTGCAAGAACACATATCTACGTGGCTAAGCCTTCTCATATACCTTATGTTCTTATTTGAGTAGAGTGTAACATTCTATTCTGGTACATTAATAGATATAGGGCATGTTTGGATCCTCCTGGCTTATTGTTTGTTAGTGACTAGTAATTAACAGGCTAATAATTAGCTAGCAAAAATTAACTAGGTTAATTATGTTTAGAGACTTGACTAATAGATATCTTTTTCTCTTTATACAATCTAATAGCACTTATTAGCAAAGTCAAATGGCTAATAGGCAAACAGTTTGTCAACCCTCCGGCTAACAATTAGCTGATTTGTTAGTCAGCTTGTTTAGAAGTTAAAGTGCTAAAATTAAATGGCAAACTATTTGACATAAGATCCAAACATTCCCATAGTCTTATTAGAGTTTTCCATAGTTCTGTATTATGTATACTGTTCCGTCAGCTTATGCTTCTTTATCATTAGAACCTTATAAGGCATAAGTATCTACAACTAACTTTATGTGTTGTTTGGTTCAAGTGTAAATAAAAACAGTAATGATTCACACTCGAGTACCCGTGGTAACAAGTTTGAATAGGCCGGTATTAGTTTCTAGTATGGTATCTGATTATGTGTCACATCCGATTTTGGAAGGAAAACCGAATGCGAACCATGTACGTGTCAGGATCAGAAACTCACGTACACAACGATTACATAGATGGACATCATCACACATTGCTCAAGTTAATAGTGGAAAAGGGTACTTTATTACATCAAGATGTCCAAGACATCCACAGAGTCATTAACATAATATAGTAATTAACGTGATCAAAGTGCACAATACGAAACGTAGAGATATGGCCTTCACATGCAGCTGACTGGGGGTTTGCCCCTAACACAACTAGAACTCATCGTAGTCCTGGAACTCCTCAAAGTCCACCATGTTGCCTGCATCTCCTCCTGAGCACTGATTGCAATGGGGACAACCTGGGGTGGGGTGGTTTTTAAAGCAAGGGTGAGTACACATCAATGTACTCAGCAAATATCCCAAAAGGTAATCTAGGACAAGGTATCAATCCTTAGATTTTCAATTAAGTAATGTGGGACAATGAATTATAAAGTAAGTAGGATATAATAGGTCAGAGGACACTTGCTTTCACTAGGTTGTTGCTCAGGAAGATCTTCAGCAACACATTCAGGAACCACAAGCTGCTCGTTGTCTACGTAAAGCGATCATGCATTCAACATATTTGGATAATGATAAAGAAATAATACACCAAACATGTACTATCAAGTGAACACGAATTCAAAAGAAAGTAACAAACTCAAAAGCGAAGTCTAGTCTAGGATCTAGGGTGGACTAATACACCTAGAGGTTTGTGGTTCTCTAAGTATAACCTAATTTCATTTATCTTAACAAGACAAAGAATTATACCAGGGATAAGTTCTTATATTACATATTATTAACCTCACAAAGTTAAACATCTAATTACCATCATGGTTTTCCTTTTATCTTTCTTATTAATAAATAAACCATCACTTACACAAACCTATAGCCTAGGCATAAAATTAGTACATGCAGACATCAAAAGGTTATAATTTAAATAGGTAGAGAATAATCTTATGAACATTTTGCAATTTTGATCGCTCAATTTGGAGTTCATATTCAAATGATATGAAATAAACAAGTTTTGAAATTCAAAATACAAGACTAGGTCTAATTCTGCGATAACCTAAAAGATCAGGGGCCTTCCTGCAAAAGTACAGGGCCTGCGCGTGAAAACTAAGGATGGTAGATTGATTCTTAGAAAGCTGGGGGGTTTAACAAGTTTTCCACGCGAACGGGTTTTGGCTGATCTCGATCGTGCAATCACAAATCAACGACCAGGATTAAATCCGAGCGAGCGAGCGCGCGAACGCGAGCGCGGGCTGACAGGTGGGCCAGGGGAGTCAGCGACCTAGGGGCGAGGCGGACTGACTAGCCGGGCCCAGCTGTAGGGCGTGGGAGAGGGGCCAGATCAGAGAGGCCAGATCTCCATCGGACGGCTGGGATCAGATCGGGTTTAATTGAAGTCAGGCGCGGGGAGTGGGGTGAGTGTGGGCTCCAAAAGAGGTCGGGGGCGTGGGGGGAGTAGCCGGGAAATGCACGACGTGGGTGTGTCCAAGACGGAGTGCGCGGATGGGAGGTTAGGGAATGGGAGGTGGCTAACAGGTGGGGTTTGTGAGCCAGCGAGGGCGCGTACGCGAACGGACGGTCAGCGCTGATAGAGCGGGCCCACCGGACAGAGAGAGGGAGCGGGCGCGTTCGCGAAGGAACCGGCGCCGACAATCCGGTCCTACCGGGCAGAGAGAGGGAGAGAGGGAGAGAGCGCAGACGTGGGCCGTCGCTGACAGGTGGGACCCACTTGTCAGGCGAAGCGGGCGCGCGTAGCCTGGCTGGGCTGAAATTCGTTTTTCTTTTTCCAAGAAATTTCTAAACGCTTTTCTTTTTATTTTCTCTATAGATTTCAAATCAATTCAAACCAAATTCAAATTCAAACAATTTCAAACATGTGCATCAAACAAAAGAATAATTTGGCTCAACATGATGCAATATTTCATGACTCATCACATTGGTTTTCTATAATAAATAAATAGTTAATCCCTCACCTAATTGACATAACTCTAATCAAAAGGAAGAGAGAAGTTTAGAGAGAGACAAGAGGTAACACCTGAATTTGATAGGTATTAGAGAAGAAATTTTATATAGCCAAATTTAGGGTGTTACATATATTAATTATGGTTGGACCCAAACAAAAATTATCTAACGTTTACCTATCATGTTACAAATATGCGAACCAAACCGGACCTTAATGTCTATTCATTTGTTATTGTTAACATAGCAGGTATATACTTCGCGATGTGTTTCGCAATCTGTTTCATGTCATACCAGATTTACTGATTAATATGTACGTTCCTATACATATTCATAAAGGTCCAATGTGTTGCACTTTGATGTGTCCACTTGAAACCTTAGCTTAAGCTATATTAGCTCTAGTTATAGCTTAGATGTCATGACATCATGAATTTAGATTTTTATTAATTTTATATTTTGATCTTGTTAGTTCTCCCAGTTTTTTAATCGTATTGTTTAATTGAATATCTAATTCTTATTGTAGTCTTGTATCCTGCTATTCTTTTGTATCTTAATAAAACAAAGAGATCTCCTCAACCGTCATCGTAGTTACTCTGAATAGCAGCTGTATATTTTGTAGAAATAGAATGCTTAAAGTTAGAATTGGACTAAAGGTAAATATGTCATCTTCTTAGTCAAATATATAAATTTATCTAAAATGACAAATTATATAATATACTCTTATTATAGAGTATTATAATGAAATCTAAAATGAATCGCTAGTGTTATTGTTATGTCATTTGTTAAGGAAACAATTTTTATAATTGCTAAACTATATAAATACATATCTATCGCTCATCGTGCTTGTATACTTGGTCCGTGTGGTATCTTATAATAACACATATGTGTAATTTGAGTTGAGCTACTATTTTATTACATCCAACCTAAAAATTTGCAATTATAGGTTCAAAATTGAGTCAAACTTCCTAAAGTTTGACTAAGTTTATAGAAATATGTATTCTGTAAAGAAATATTGCATGGTTAATCTATTGGTACCTATTGACTATTATAAATATTAGAAACATTTTATATACATCTTGTCGAAATTAAAATTGTCTGACTTTTAGAAAGAATTGCATTCTTTTTTTATAGAGTGAATATATATTAATATTGGTAGAATTGGGTATTTATAAAATCTATTTTTGGGTTAGTTATTTTTTGTAGTAATATATGTTGGTATTTAGAAGTTTATTTTAATAATGAAACATCTAGGTAATTGAAATGTAGATTATGTTTAACTCCCTCTATCTTGAAATGGAAAAGTCAAATACAAATTTTGATGGATAACTCTCCTTTTGTATAATAACATTTACTAAGCAATCAATTGCCTCTGAGAAGAATTTTGAATATAAATCAATTGATAAAAAATTTTATTCTAAATTTTTATATAGTTTAAATAATTGGTGATCTAAATTTGTGTATTTAATATTTTTCGCATATGAAATGTGATTATCATCCTGTGAAGAACTGATGAGCGACCAGAGGGTGCTGAATGGAGCCAATCAAATTTTGCTGCTAAAAACTGAAATTGAACACCACTTCAATTGAGATAAAGAAAACGCTCAAACAAAAATCATATCAGCAAACCAGTGATTTCATGATTTCAAAATGTTCCTAATACACACACAAGACCAACAAAACAAACGGATCGCAAATCGGACATCGAAAAGTCCGAATCGGTCCAAAACTGTGTCAGTAACAAATGTCGGTTTTAGCAGCACGAAATTCTATCTAGGATGCGAAACTGAACCAAATAAACTCCAATTGAAATGAAATTTTACACACACCTAGACAAATATTTTTACAAAATCTCCACAATTTTTTAGCTCAATAGTACTTGTGAATCAGCCGCAGATCTAAAAATATGAACAAAATTAGGGTTTTGTTGGAGTTTTTTAGAATGAACTTAAAACAAGATTAGCTAAGATCACAACCACAAACTATACCAACAGAGCGTAAAAAGTGATCCTATAAGTATATCTCAACCACCAATAAATCCCAACAATAGAACACAAGAACTCGATGGTTCTTTTCAAATCAACAAGAGAAGGGAAGGGAAGAACTCAAGAACATAAGACTTCAAAAAATTCAGTAAGGGAACAAACTGAGATTGAAGCCACCTAAAACCTGTGGGCCGAACCGACGAACCTTCCTAAGATTGATCATTGCAGATTAAAAGACATAGTCGATAGAACAAATCACCACGGATCTCCCAGCTAAACTAGTGAAAACCTAGCTAGAGAGAAAAACTAGGAGTTCTAAAACAAGAGCCAAATGAAACTAAGCCAGAGAGATGTTAAACTAACCAGCCCTACCCCTATTTATAAAAGGTTATTTCTATTTTCTAGTATATTCCTATTTACATAGAGACTGTCCACTCCACCGGGGTGAAATGGACCAAATCCCGGAGTTTTCATCTGATGGCCACGCTCTTCACGCAGAGTTGCTTCACCTTAACACACCCTCCGCGATCACGCCACGTGTCGCCTCCAGTTCCCGCCGAAACTGCCTCCGTCGGGTTTTGAGGCCAAACCCGGTCTAAAACCCGTCGTCCGTAGCGTTGGGTGGTTTTTCAAGTATCAACCACCAAACAGCCACAAGTATCGCACCGCGTGCGCGTCCCTCACGTCATGGACACGTGTCCATCCAGTCCTCGACCGCGTCGGCAACACGGCTCGCTCCGCCACGTCCTCGCGGAGTGTGTGTCTCAGGTGTCAGCCACCATGGCTGGTGAGCCGGTGCTCCGGTCCGTCAGCCAAGGCCTAGCACTTGTCCTTCACCGCTCCTGGTACATCAGCACAAGCCCACAGGACCTTCACCTCAACCGTCGACCACCGTCACTATGCTCCACATCTGCACACCACAAACCAACCGACATGGTTGCACATATATTATCTCACGCCCCGGTCAGTCCACGACTCGACCTGAGACGCTACCCGTTAATAATCACTCATTATCAACCTAAACTACAAGGGATAAATCAACCTTGTGTTCGCATCCTGACATGGGTAGTATATAATAGTAAATATGAGTAATCTAGATGCATATGTAGGTGATAAGTTTTATTATTTTCATAGTGTTGAAGATAAGTAATGCAGATTTAGTGCAATTATTTTGGTTTAACTTTTATAATGTTGTATGTGGATAATTTAGTTGCAGACTTAAGGGTTACTTTATATTATTTTTTATAATGGTATACGTGAGTAATTTAAATGTAGATTTAGATGTTACTTCATATCTTTAGTAATGTCAAATGTGAGTAATCTTCTAGGTAAGATGAATACATCTAATGCTTATTATTGTCACCAATGATTAGTTTACCAAACGAGTGATCGGATATTTATAGCCTTATGACATCTAAAACTTTTTTTTTCTAGCACATCGCTTGAGAATTAGAGCCTCTGGTGTGTATTAATATTCGTCCTATGCAATTTTGGGTTTGGATTGAGCCAACTTCTTTAGATTTGACTAAATTCATATAAAACTTTGCGCGTCCTGAGCACTGCTTGTAACTTGTAAAAGACTCTTCCGCAGACACCAGCAAATTCTAGAAGGGAGCATATCGTATGCATAAAGGGTACGATACTCGCGTGCACATTTTAAAACTGGGACGTTTATCCCACATCTAACAGCAGTACCACTCTTATAAAATCTCTCACCACGTGTGTAAGGGGGTTCTTTATAAAATTGCTATTGTTATTAGATACGAGATGAATGTCCTAAATTTAAATTGTTATAACGAATTATATTTTAGGCGGAGAGCGTATATGTTTTTGCAATTTGCATGTATACCATTTTCTGAACATAATTTCATTTGTGTGACTGATTAGGAGTTGGTTTACCTTTTTTGACAGGAGCAAAGAAAGACACTGAACCTGAGGCAAAACTAACAGCAGCCACGAAAATATCTGGTGGCAGGCCTGTGGAATCATCAAACAAATTGGTTAACGCAGCTCCTACCAGGTGCTCCTCACAGCGTGCAAGGCAAGAAACTGCAGGCAGTGGTAACTTGAGCGAGGAATTAGACAAGAAGAAACAACAAGAGTGGGATAAGGAAACTACAGAAGGTCATGCAGTGAGCCAGCATGAAGCTGGAGCAGAACTAGACATGACCATGATTGTGCAGTCTATGAAGCGCGGAAAGCGTTCAGCCCGGCGCAGGAGACAGAGTTCTGCACAACTGCTTGGGTTTAACGTCAGAAACATGGCGAAGGCAGGTCGAAATGATCAGGCTATTGGCTCAAAGAAGATGAAAAGAACTCGTAGGGGCACCAGGTCGTTGTGCGTGCATAATAGGGGAGCTAAGGGAAAGAAGTGTGTTGGAGGTGAAAGTGATGCAAGTCACCAGTCTACTCCTGCTAATTTAGTCAAGGCCCAGGATAGTCCAGCAGATACAGATGCCGTTGAACATCTCAGTGTGCCAAAATCTGACACATCATTGGAACCAAAGGAGCCATGTGGTATAGATGCAGATGAATTTGCTTCTAATCAGAGTGGTGTCCCAGTCCCAGCAGATGGCACAATCATGACTAACATTTGGACTGATTTCAAAGAGAGTGAAGACGCAGTTGCCGATGGTCTTATGGCGACGACTGATGTCATCAGTCTCTACGAAGCCAAAGAGAATCACACCAAGCTTGACCCTAAGATAATTCCAGGCTTAGATCTAAACGATGGAGCCGAGAAGTTTGATACTTCGACGGCGCAATCTGCTCTGGCATCGCTACTGCCTACCGTCTCCGCGCCAGACCCGTGCATCGAGTTTGCCGTTAAGCTTCTCAAGGACGAAACGCCACTGGCAGCATACGTTCCGCAGGCTGACGAGATCATTGGCAAAATGGTGTGCCGTCAGAAGAGCACAGCTGTTGGGACGTCAAAGTCTGCTCAGGGCAGGAAGGAGAAGAAGGACTGAAAGAACAGATGGCATCCGCTCGGTTGAGGGAACCTGATATGAGGTGACGATTTTGTATCTGCGGATCAGTGTCATCGTTTGCCAGTAAAGCACAACTGGCAGTCCTAGTGACCAGTGCCTCAAGAAAGTCTTTTTTGTGATAATTCCGTTAACTCTCTGTTTCCTATTTGGGTTGAACAACAATTTATGATGATCCTTTCTAAATCAAAAACAGTCATGTTTCTTTCTGCTCCTCTGATGGATGACGGTGCAGTTTCACGCCAATTTTTTACATTTTGGCCCTTTCTCGGAAAAAAATCACGTTTGGATCTTAGATAAATTTAATGTCATTTTTGGACCCTTCTATGGCGCTCAGCTCGCCGCCATAGGCTATGACATCGAGGTACGTGCTGCGCTGGCACAACTCGGGCGCTCGACGCCAAGATCTATTGCGCCGAGCTAGGCTGTGAAACCACAAAGCGCGTCTAGCTCAGTTGGTAGAGTGCAAGGCTCTTAACCTTGTGGTCGTAGGTTTGAGCCCCACGGTGGGTGTTCAATACTTTTTTTTTGTCTTTGTCACTGATTTGTTTTTTTGTTGTCTAAATTTTTTGTTTATGTCATTGATTTGTCCGTCCAGATTTATTTCTCATCCATATTTTTTTTTGTTTTTGTTATCCCAGAATTCTTTGCTAGCACTACATTTGTCGATTGAGGGAACACACACAAAAACCACTATAGTATTGTCATGAATGTTTCAGCACATACTTAGCCATACGGGTGGCTATACGATGTGTTATTGACTGGCTGTCTGTCGAGTTCGAGCCCCACGGTGGGCGTTCAATACTTCTTTTTGTCTTTGTCACTGATTTGTTTTTTTGTTGTCTAGATTTTTCGTTTATGTCACTGATTTGTCCGTCCGGATTTATTTTCATCCAGATTTTTTTGTTTTTGTTATCACATAATTCTTTGCTAGCACTACATTTGTCGATTGAGGGAACACACACAAAAAACACTATAGTATTGTCATGAACGTTTCAACACATACTTAGCCATAGGGGTGGCTATACGATGTGTTATTGACTGGCTGTCTGTCGAGTTCGAGCTCCACGGTGGGCGTTCAATACTTCTTTTTGTCTTTGTCACTGATTTGTTTTTTTTTGTCTAGATTTTTCGTTTATGTCACTGATTTGTCCGTCCAGATTTATTTCTCATCCAGATTTTTTTGTTTTTGTTATCACATAATTCTTTGCTAGCACTACATTTGTCGATTGAGGGAACACACTCAAAAAACCACTATAGTATTGTCATGAACGTTTCAGCACATACTTAGCCATATGGGTGGCTATACGATGTGTTCTTGACTGGCTGTCTGTCGAGTCTGGCCAATTCCTTTTGTTTGACAGACAACACCATGCATCCGAAAGTACGAGTACGACGAAAGAAAATGACATTGGTTAACGTGAAGGTTCAGGAACGAGAAGCCGCTAAATAAACCCAACTGATCATCATCACAATACAAAAAACGCTAACGGCGCCACATATAGGATGCGGACGTGCGGTGAACTAGTCAAGTCAACATATATTAGACCAGAACAATGAACCGCTGCTTGCAGCATCTCCCAAAAGGATCTCTTGACTTCTCTGCAAGCAAAGCAGGAAAGCTAGCTAGCATGCATGCCTACAAAATGCTCCATTTCGGCAAGTGTTTTGGCGATGTGGTTAACATTTGGAACATTGGCGCTAGCCATCTTTGTGACTGATTTGTTTATTCATCCAGATATTTTTTGTTTTTGTTTTTGTGACAAAAAAAAACTGGATGAGAAATAAATCTGGACGGACAAATCAGCGACATAAACGGAAAATATGGACAACAAAAAAAACAAATCAGTGACAAAAACAAAAAATATTGAATGCTCATCGTGGGGCTCAAACCCACAACCACAAGGTTAAGAGCCTTGTGTTGTAACGACTGAGCTAGACAGGCTTTATGGTTACACAACCGAGCTCGGCATCATAGATCTTGGCGTCGAGCTCGGTGCCACTTCGGCTCCACGGCGTTCGGTTGTGCCAGCGCAGCATGTACCTCGGCGCCATAGCCTATGACGCCGAGCAAATGGTCCAAAAATGACATTAAATTTTTCTATGGTCTAAACATGATTTTTTTCCTGAGAAAGGGCCAAAATGCAAAAAAAAAAAAGTCGGCAGTTTCACGGGGTTCAAACTGATTATGTGTGGTCACCAGGGCCGGGCCGACATAATTTATGGCCTTTACAGATTTTTTTTCTTTGTTAAGAATCGGTAATATAGATTAATCTCGTATATTGATAGTGATTGTGTCGTTAACATGTGAAGTGGTGTAATTCTTCGGAACGGACACAAACACGTTTTTCTTTGTGTCATTACTCGAAACATTTCTGTCGAAAGTGACTTACTAACAGTAAAAGATATTAGATATCTAGCATCAAGATGATGAGGACATATCTGGTGCACATGAAAGCTTAATGCACATGGTACAAATATCAAATCATCACTATCTATTTTAGATCTAACGTCTCTGTTTGATCATTGCAATTTACAAATAACACCTTCCACCACTACACCCCACCATGTCGGAGGGCGTGCTTAGCAGAATATACCAAACAAATAGAGACGTTAGATCTAAAATTAGTAGTACTGATTTAATACATGCACCATGTGGACTGAACTTCCATGTGCACCAGATATGTTCTCCAAGATGTTATATTAGCGTATGCTGGCTGCACTTCGCCACATAGCCAAAACGGGTTGCATGAGAGATTAGTACTTGGTTGCCATGACAAACACCATGTTTTCTCCTTATCAAGCAAATTTAGCTAGACTTTTTACTCGTTGCTGAACTGTGCACTAACTAAACTATTACTGACTACTAATATTTTGGAGGCCCTTAGTTAGAGGGTGGGGCCCTGTTCATGGGCACTGGTTGCACATGCCCTTGCCCGGTCCTGGTGGTCATAGATTTTATAAGAACTGTGGCGTACTTGGTAAAAAAATATTTTATCTTATTAAAAAATATTTAAAACTAAAAGAAACCTATACTTTTTGGCAGTGCTAGAGCAACTCCAATAGTCTAGGTAAATGGAATGTGCTGGGTAGAAAAAAAGAAAAGCCTAGTCAAAACTTCTTCCAACAGCCCCGCCTTCAACCTCGCTTGTGCATCTCGTTCCCCAACATTCCGCGTGCCCTCCCGACTTGCGCCGTCGCTGCCGCGTATACTTCGTGCTGCCGCATTTTTTCCTCACCCTCGTTCTTCCATGTATAGACCGTCGCGTACTCATCCAATGGAGGTTGGGGAAACTGGTTTAGAACATAGAGAGTCTTGCTATTTCTCAATTTGTGCTAGGAAGGGTGGAAGAAGATGCAGGTCGCCCGGAGGGAGAGCTGGATGAATCTGTGTTGCATTGATGCGACATCAGGTGGTTCCTCTCACAAGCTTGGTCGACTAAATGCCAAAGGATGTGTCCAATGCTAATCAATTCAATGGTGAGGAGGCATACACTGGTGAGATACTTGTTCAATCAATCAATTTTATCCTCCTGTCTTCGTTTTGCACAAACAGAGCCAATATTATAAATCATACTATTGTATTGCATGATTAATCCTTAGTAAAATCTATTGTCGTGTTATTTATCAAGGCATGATAAAGAACGCATGCCATATCCTTAAATTTTTAGATGCAACTGCTTCGAGTATAACGGTGGGCTCCTTTTATGCCCACTGTACACCTCGTGCAATGCAGTAGGACAATTTTTGTAGCTCCAGTGCATAAAATCTACGGATCCAAGCATACAAGGAAATCCTCTACTTGCTCCAATTGCAGGCAACCTAGTGGTATCTTGTTCATTAGGCAATCTCATGTACTCCGATTCAAAAACCTCAACAACAGCTACTACAAACTTTCTCAAAGCTTCTAGAGCGTCTCACCAATACGAATGTATTTATCAAAAGCATCAGCCGATACTCCATAAGCTAACATACGAAAAGTTGCGACGACCTTCTGTAGACAAGATAGTCCTAGCACACCAACGTCATTCCTCTTCTGCATTAAATAGTTGCCATGTTCCTTAACAACATTCATTATGCGAAGAAATACATGCCGCCTCATCCGAAACCTAAACCTATGTCACGATGCAATTAAAAAATTAGCAATAATACAATGACGTCACATGAAAATTAGATAAAAAATACAGAAAACATGCAAACCTCCATCTAAAAGTCTTTGATTTGAATGTAGGATTATCTAGAAAATAGTCCTTATAAAGAAGAGTATGGTGCAATAGTCCTTCACAATGAGACAGAACCAATTTGATTAGGATGATTAACCAAATCATCAACGATCATGTGCGCGGCACCAAAAAATAGGCTAATCTTGTCATCCGAAGAGGAGGGATCAATAACTTCATTCATTACAAACAGATTGAATTCATCATCTGACTCTAAACAGTTACGACGACACCGTACAGGGCGTCCGTACAGGGCGTCGCTGTCACGGTGACAACCTTCATGTTGCAGGTATCAGTCTTGGCAGAAGAGATTCAATGCCTGCTGGTCGTCGAAGTTCTGCCGGCAACATTCAGCTACCTTGTGTCTGATCTCGCGCAGCACCATCCACCGCCTGCCAGTCTAACTCGTGGTGCCTGGCTTTAGCTTCCTGGCGTTCAAACCCTAGCCTCCAAAAAACTCTGATTGTGTCTGGTCCAAGTCCCAGCCTGCAGTAACATTAGATTGTGTGAGGTCTAAGTCATAGGACGCATGTAATATGTGGTGCCGGCTCGGGAGGAGATGCAAAGTTCCATCAAAGGTTAAATTTGAAGAGTCTATTGGATACCCCACACTTTATGAAGTTCTATTTTAAAGAGTCCTCTACAAAACTCTATATTTTGCTAGGATTTATGTTGTTGGCTCCGATCTGGCCAACAAACACTAAGAATGTACCGCCTAACAGTGCCCTCTATGGCGGTGCGGACGGTCCGTGGCCCTGTACCAGACGGTCCGCGACCTCGCTATAAGAGCGACTTCTTTCCTACGTCGCTCCAGATGATCCACAATAGCGCAAGGTCCTCTTCCTGCTCATAGGGCTCCGGGTCAGCGGGCAACCCGGGACGTCTCCAGATTACGTAGAGTTGACAAGGGGCTAAGAAAGTCGAGGTAGAGTATCTTGAATGACTGAACTAGATATTGTCCCCCCGGAGGGGTGAGATCCTAGGGTCGTCTTGGGTATAGTTACGAACTTTCAAATATTTTAAATTATTAAAAAATTACCTTTGCAAAGTTTTAAGGTTTGGGCTAGCCAAGCCTCCATCACGAGTTCAGGCGAGATCCCTCGCTTAGGGCTGATTTGGTGGACAGAAATCATGAGGAGATCTATGGAGGAGGAACTCCTTTACTATTCAATTTAAAATAGCAAAGAGATTGCTCCCCATGTATCCTCTCATGATTCATATCCACCAAATCAACCCTTATAGAGCCCACTGCCTACATCTCTACACATCTAGGGTCTGATTAGTAGCCTATATATGGACCAGTCAGGCTAGTGAGATGCAGTGTTCATTTGTTTGGTTAATTGTATGTGTACCTGATGGACCAAGGGTAGTGTTTAGTTGCCTGTACTCGTGCGCTTGCTTGCATTGCTGAATGCAACGTCTCCCTCCGAGCTAGGCTCTCGAGAAACAAGTTTCATTTTCGTTTCTCGGGAGCCAGACTTTGGCCAGTCTGTATGAGCCAGGCTTATTCAAGAAACAAACCAATCATGCCCTTAGGATTTTTTTGTGAACAAGTGTAATAAAAAGGATTAAAGGGACCAAAATCCCTTACTCCCTGTTACAATTTATAATTCGTTTGATCTTTTTATCTCAAATTTGATCGGTTTATCTTATTCAAAAAATCATAATTATTATTAATTTTTACTATGATATCATCTTGTTCGAACCATAATTGAGCCTGCGGACGGTCCGGCCCTGAGGCCGGACGGTCCGCGGTCCGGACAGTCCGCGCCTGGGGGCCGGACGGTCCGCGCGTGCGCAGAACAGATTAGGGTTCCGAATTTTATGTTACGGTTGTTAGCTAAAATCACGGGAAAAGCTCGGAAATTAGTTTGTAAAGGGTCCAGCCCCCCTCCTCTATAAATAGAGAGGTATACGGCCGATTTGTAATTATCAATCGAATCAATACAACTTCTATTTCGCATTTTATCCTAGGAGTAGTTCTAGTCTACTTTAGGTTTAGCTATCCAATCCCCAAATTCTTCGTCTCTCTTCGGCTCTACGTCGATTAGAGGAGTCTAGGTCGGCCAGCCCGAGCCTAGACACCACCTAGGATCTCTACTCCCCGACGGGGTCCCTCCCGGGAGCGAGATCCAGGCGCCGTCGGCGATCTTCCGCCGTCCCTGCGTACGCGCGGACTGTCCGGCCCCAGGGCGCGGACCGTCCGGCCGTCAGGCAGGAGCCCTAGCCGCGCACCAGGCCGCGGACCGTCCGCCCTTGCGCAGAGAGCACCACCGCGCCTCGCACCAGGCCGCGGACCGTCCGGCCCCTGCGCGCGGACCGTCTGCCCCTGTGCAGAAGGCACCGCCACGGTTCTTGTTGAGTGTTTGGCGCTCCAAAAAGGCATCAACATACTTTTTGGCGACTCCGCTGGGGAAAACACATCTAAGCTCATCAGATCGGCCCTCAATGGCCGGTTCAAAGGATAGCTCTGATATTTCTCTAAGCAACATCATAGAGCCGACTTGGGAAACCTTGCCGGCTGACGAGCAGCTCCAGTTTGAGGAGCACAAGGAGCGGATGATCCAGGAGGCGAAAGCAAAGTTCTTGGCCAACTTCAAAGTGGACAGGAACAACAAGGTCGTCCGACATCGGGCGACGGATCCGGCTTCGCTCCAACCCACGCCAGATATCCCCAATGTAAGTAATACCAACGATCTGCAATCTCTAAGAAATTATGTAGAAGATCAGCGTGAACAAATGCAGAACATCATAGGGGGTATGCAAAGCGATCTTAAGAGACTAGTACGTGCATTTGATAAATCTAGTACCGCAAATTTTCCTTCGCACGAGGTTGAGTTAGGAGATAACGCGCATAACACATCGGCTACAGGTTGTCACGACCAGTCACAACCCCTTTATGGGATGCCGATGGACACGTACCCTAAGCAACCGCAAATCGGCAGCAAACCAGCCGATCTGCACATGCCCGGACTGTCCGCACGTGAGCGCGGACCGTCCGGGCCAACAGCAGTCGGGCCTATTTTTAATGAGTTACCTAGATATGCGCCCGAGCCACCACATATGACACAGAACCCAAACTACCCAGCCGGACGGTCCGCATACAATGACGGACGGTCCGCATATGACCACGGACGGTCCGGGTACGTATCCGGACAGTCCGCGCATAAGTCTTTTGAGGAGGATTATTACATGAATCCTCGCCCGTCCCAGCAACACTTCCCATCACACTATGCAATGCACCAGCCCACTAATTCAGGATCCAAAGCCCAGGAAAGCTTTCCGGCCCCACCTGGAAGGCCGGAAAGAAACGATCAAACGTATGAGCCATATAGAGCAAATGGAAATGCACCACGCAACTCAAACCAATGGGGGGAAAGACAACATGCTAATATCCAGCCAACCCCACCTATGTTTGACCAGAGAGCCGGTGGTCTCGCACTGGCTGCCATTGATATAGTAAGGGAAGAAATAGCTGGGGCGTTCCGAGATAAGCTCGGAGTAAGCATGGTCCCTGGGGGGCAATCATATCGGAAACCTTATGACAGCCGATTTGATCACCACCCATACCCACAGGGAACCAGGATACCCGAATTCACAAAATTTTCGGGTGATCAAGGAAAGAACACACGTGAACACATAGGCCAATTTTTAGCACAATTAGGAGAGTTGGCCGACACAGAGGCATTTCGCGTACGTTTGTTTTCATTATCTTTAACAGGAACTGCGTTTGCATGGTACGCCACTTTACCTCCTAATTCCATTTCATCATGGGGGGATTTAGAACAAAAATTTCATGATCATTTTTTCTCCGGTGACTATGAATTGGATTTGGTAGATTTAGCGTCGTTGCGACAGACAAAAGATGAATCGGTTAATGATTACATCCGGAGATTCCGAGATACAAGAAATCGATGCTTTCAGATTCATTTAGCAGAGAAACAGCTAGTAGGATTAGCTTTTAATGGTCTGCGATATTATTTAAAAGAAAGATTAGAAGGCATCCAATTCTTTACACTAGCACAATTACACCAGAGAGCTTCGGCTTGTGAAAGCCGAAGCAAAGAAACTACTAAAACAATTCGTCACAACATACGTGTAGTAGAATGCGACCAAAGTAGCTCAGAAGACGAATCAGCAGAAGTGTATGCTGCTGAAATGGTTTGGCCAAAGCAGGCCAAATCTTCGGCTTGTGCCTCCTTACAGCCGGTTCAAAAGAAACGGCAAGAGGAGGTTAAGTTTACATTTAATGTTGGTAAATGTGATAAAATATTTGACGAACTACTCAAAAATGGCAATATTAAAATAAATCACACTGTTCCATCCGCCGACGAGCTAAAACGTCGTGCATACTGCAAGTGGCATAACTCATTTTCTCATGCCACTAATGATTGTAATGTATTCCGACGACAGATTCAATCGGCCATTAATGAGGGACGATTGAAATTTCAGGAAATGCAGGTGGATACAGAGCCCTTTCCAATGAACGTGATCGACTTTGAGGGCAAGAAAGTCCTGGTTCGGCCAAACACGGCCGATAAAGGCAAAGGCAAAGAGGCAATCATCGACAATTCTAAAAAGGCCGATGAGGATCATAAAGTTTCTTGCAGGAAAGTGGTAGCCGAGAAGACTCCCGATGGAGGGGAGACCCTAAAGGTGACCATCACAACCTCCAGTACTGGGGGGCAAGCGCAGACAGGGAGACAGATACAGGAACCCGTGCTGCGTATCCCGGACGGTCCGGCACGTAGGAGCGGACGGTCCGGGACCCCACCGGACAGTCCGGAGAGCTCCGGCGGACGGTCCGGCCATGCTCAGGACTCGCAGCGACCACGCACCTTCAAACCACGACGACCAGAGATAGGTACGTGGAAAACAAATACATTTAAAGCAGCTGGTCGGCTGATCAAGCCTGGCCCGACTTTCGATCAATTGTTGTCTAAATATGTGAAAAAGAAGGCTGGCCCCAGTGACCGGCCACCGAAGCGACCCCGCTCACCAATTCATGAGCAACGTCAGGTCAGGCCGATTGGACCACATCACCAATCGGAAGAAATGAAAGGTCCTATTGTACAATTGAGACCTAACATGCCGACATGGACCCCTCCACCTCCTTATCCATCTATGCCATATCCATACACATACTTACCTCCACCATATGTCCCAAATCAAATGTGGGGCATGCCACCATATCCATTTGGGATGCCACAGTACCCCGCCTGGGGGGCACCCCAAACATCCGTTTTTGATAGGTTGGCACCGCCAGTGCAAGACCGATTGAGCACTGCTGAATCCGGTCACCAGGCACAGGCCCAACAAGGTTGCCGGACTACTCGGCCTCCGAGGCCGACCAATCCGGCAGGGGGGCATATGCCTGCAGCAACTCAAAAAACAACAAAAAGGGACACCATCAAAATAGGCACCGCAGATGTTGTCATACAGGGAGACAATAAAGGGCCGATGATTTTCGGCGAATCGGCCAACACAACCGAAAAGGATACGGCTACCATCAAAATAGCCGATCCAAAATACTCCATGCCTCGATGGTGCCCAGCGGGATTGACACGATCTCAAAAGAGAAAATTACAGCGCCTAAGAGCAAAGGAGAGCCAGGAGAAGGAGGCGGAAAAGACATTTAATGACACACATCCGATATACCCGCCACCGCAAAAGAAATGGAGACCGAAGGCCGTTGAGAAAAAACAAACGGCCATAGAAATAGAAAGTCAACCTGCACCAGGTGCGGACCGTCCGGCCCCCGCACACGGACCGTCCGCCGTTCACCAGGAAGGTTCAGGACAACGTGCACCAGGCGCGGATCGTCCGGCCCCCGCGTGCGGACCGTCCGCCGTTCATCAGGAAGCCTCCAACAACACGACAACATCAATGGAAGAGGACGACCTGCTAGGAGAAGACCTGGTCGACTACGAGGCTTCTCCAGAACGCCCAGGTATGGATGTAAATATTATTACATTTTCTTCCGATTGTACTATCATTGGCGACGATGAACCTGTTGCTGCCCAGTTTGATTTTGGTCCTAAAGAAGCCGCCTTTACTAAACCAAAGGAATCGGTAAATCATTTAAAGCCGCTCTTCGTGCGCGGTCACATTGATGGAATACCGATTGCTAAGATGTTGGTGGATGGAGGGGCGGCTGTAAATCTAATGCCTTATTCATTATACAGAAAATTAGGTAAACAAGATGACGAACTTGTCAAAACCAACATGACCCTCAGCGGTGTTGGGGATAGTTCGATTAAAGCCAGGGGAGTCACGTCCGTTGAATTAACCATCGGGACTAAGACCCTTGCTGCTGCATTCTTCGTCGCTGATGTAGAAGGGAATTACAGTTTAATTCTAGGCAGAGATTGGATTCATGCCAATCAATGTATACCTTCTACATTACATCAAATGCTAATACAATGGGTAGGCGATGAGGTAGAACAAGTACATGCTGATGTATCGGCCTGCATCGCTGTGGCCGATGCCCCTGTACTTTGGACTTATGAGACTGCTACATGTCTCACAGGGGTAGATTTTTCTGATTATCAGTTCATAAGTATAGATAAGAAAGGTTTCATTCCTGTAATGCTAGAGCCGATGGAGAATCGGCTGAATCCTAAATAAAGTTTAAACGATGAATACACACAAAGTTCATGAGTCTTTGATCACGGACAATTCGGCCCTCAAAGCCGGATGGTCTGGTCTATCACAGAACAGTTCGGACTTTAAGACCGAACATCTACCACAGCGAAAAGATAGTATTACAGATGATCCGGTCCCCGAGACCGGAAAGTCCGCCATCACACAAAGATCATCTGATTCCTCTGTGGGGGACATGATAGAGGAATTCAGAGATCTTGATAAACTAGGACAGGGGTTTACATCGGCTGATCCTTTGGAGGAGATTGACATAGGAAATGGCAAAACTCCAAGGCCAACTTTTGTAAACAAGACCCTAGAGACCGATTCTAGAAATGAGATGATCGGTCTATTGAAGGAATATTCAGATTGTTTTGCTTGGAATTACACTGAAATGCCTGGACTAAGCCGAGAGATTGTCGAACATCGGCTGCTCATTAAGTCTGGTTTCAGACCTTTCAAGCAGAAAGCTAGAACGTTTCGTCCAGATCTTCTCCCACGAATCAAGGACGAAATCCACCGGCTGCTAGAAGCTAATTTTATTAGACCTTGCAGATACGCAGAGTGGGTCTCCAATATTGTGCCGGTGGAGAAGGAGTCAGGTAAGCTTAGAGTATGCATTGATTTTCGTAATTTAAATAAAGCAACTCCTAAAGATGAATATCCCATGCCCATAGCCGACACATTAATCAATAATGCATCAGGAAATAGAATTATTAGCTTCCTTGATGGTAATGCCGGATATAATCAGATTTTCATGGCCGAAGAAGATGCGTCTAAAACGGCCTTTATATGTCCAGGCTTCATTGGTTTATTTGAATGGGTTGTCATGACATTCGGTCTCAAAAATGCTGGTGCTACTTATTAGAGGGCTATGAATCTGATCTTCCATGAGTTGTTAGGAAACACTGTGGAAGTCTACATTGATGATATTGTAGTCAAATCGGCTGAGTTTAGTTCTCATATAGCTGATTTGCGCAAAGCCTTTGATAAAATGCGTCGGTACGGTTTGAAAATGAACCCACGTAAGTGTGCTTTTGGAGTGTCGGCTGGTAAGTTTTTAGGATTTGTCATCCATGAACATGGTATAGAAATAGATCCTGACCGAATCAAGTCTATTCGGAATGTGGGGCCTCCGACTTGTAAGGTCGAAGTGCAGAGGTTTCTCGGCAAGGTGAATTATTTACGAAGGTTTATTTCTAACCTAGCCGGGAAGATTGATGCCTTCACCCCTATCCTTCGGCTTAAGAATGATGCTGAATTCACTTGGGGGGCAGAGCAGCAGGAAGCATTTGATCTCATTAAAAAATACTTGTCTTCGGCTCCCGTGTTAAAAGCACCACAAGTAGGAGCGCCATTCAGATTATACATTGCAGCTGAAGACAAAGTTATTGGGGCTGTTCTGACACAAGAAACTGAGGGGAAGGAGCATGTGGTGACATATCTAAGCCGAAGGTTGGTGGATGCTGAAACAAGGTACACTTTTATTGAAAAGTTATGTTTATGCTTGTTTTATGCATGCACCAAATGTAGATGTTATTTGCTGTATAGTCATTGCATTGTTTCTGGTCAAGCCGATGTAATCAAATACATGTTGCATAACCCAATTATGAGTGGTAGAATTGGTAAGTGGGCTTATGCACTCATAGAATATGACTTGGCCTATGAACCATTGAAATCTATGAAAGGCCAAGTCGTAGCGGATTTTATTGTAGAACATCGGGTTAATGATATTCATGAACTAGACATGTCATACCTCACTATTACTCCTTGGACTTTATATTTTGATGGATCGGTTTGCAATGAAGGGCAAGGAATTGGCATTGTGCTTGTTTCACCAAATAATGTCTCCTTTGACTTCTCTAGCCGATTGAAAACTTATTGCACTAATAATCAAGCCGAATATGAGGCCCTCCTATTCGGCTTAGAACTTTTAAATGGTATGGGAGTAAAACATGTGAAGGTATTTGGTGATTCTCAGCTGGTTGTCCAACAAGTGTTAGAAGAATATCAATGTTTTGATAGTACTCTAAATAGTTACCTTGAGAAATGTTGGAGCATAATCCATTCTTTTGACGAATTCAGTATTCGACATATCTCTAGAGTTGAGAATCATAGAGCTAACGATTTGGCACAAGATGCATCAGGTTATCGGATAAAGAGAGGGAAATTTCACAAAACTGAAATTCCGATAACCAGTGCAGAGCCAAATTCCCAGGTCGCGGACCGTCCGCGTGACGACGCCGGACCGTCCGGGGTTTTCAGAAATGTTCTCTTAATCGATTCGGCTGACAATGAAGCCGATGTAAGTGATTGGAGGACACCTATACTTAATTATTTACGAAATCCCAATATTAGGACAGATAAGAACATTCGGCGGACAGCTTTCAAGTATGTTTTGATGAGTGATGAACTTTACCGCCGAACAGTCAGTGACGTCCTGCTGAAGTGCTTGGGCCCAGATGATGCTATACTAGCCATGGCCGAAGTACATGAAGGAATTTGTGGTACTCATCAATCGGCTCCAAAGATGAAGTGGTTGTTGCGAAGGTCTGGTTTTTATTGGCCTAGTATGATAGCTGATTGTTTCAAGTACTACAAGGGATGCCAAGTGTGTCAAAAATTCGGCGACATACAGTTGGTCCCTGCAGCCGAATTGCATCCTATCATCAAGCCTTGGCCGTTCAGAGGATGGGGATTAGACTTTATTGGAGAAATTCATCCTTCATCATCAAAGGGGCATCGGTTTGTGTTAGTTGCCACTGACTATTTCACCAAATGGACTGAAGCCGTTGCTCTGAAAAACATGACGCACAAGGAGGTAATTGAGTTCATAACTGAGCATATTATTCATAGATTCGGCATTCCCCAGACTTTGACTACAGATCAAGGGACTTCTTTTATGTCAAAGGAGGTACGTGAATTTGCTGAATTATACAGAATTAAGCTGCTTAATTCATCTCCATATTATGCTCAGGCCAATGGACAGGCCGAGTCTAGTAATAGGACATTGATTAATTTGATAAAAAAGAAGATATCTGATAATCCTAAACATTGGCATAAGATTTTGTCCGAAGCTTTATGGGCTCATAGAATATCTAAACATAGTGCTACTAAAGTATCTCCTTTTGAGCTTGTCTATGGGCAGGAAGCAGTATTGCCTGTGGAAATAAGTTTGAATGCTGTCAGGTTCGCCAGACAAAATGATTTAACTGTCGCTGATTATTATAATTCAATGATGGATAATATTGATGAGGTGACCGACAAGAGGGTGATAGCTTTGGGAGCAATAGAAAAGGACAAGATTATGGTAGCCAGGGCCTACAACAAGAAGGTCAAAGCAAAGTCATTTCAAGTAGGAGATCTGGTGTGGAAGACCATCTTACCTCTAAGGAATAAAGACCGGAAGTTTGGAAAATGGTCGTCAAGCTGGGAGGGTCCTTATAAAGTAAAACAGGTGATGTCTGGCAACGCCTATTTGCTACAAACATTACAAGGCAAGGATTTGCCTAAGGCTTTGAATGGGCGTTTCCTCAAACAGTACCATCCTAGTATGTGGCAAGATGCCTAAGAGAACCGATGTGAGCACATCGAGTTAGTTGCTTTTGGTTCGCCCAGCTCCACCAAAAGGCAGGGGGGCATATGTTCGAACCATAATTGAGCCTGCGGACGGTCCGGCCCTGAGTCCGGACGGTCCGCGGTCCGGACAGTCCGCGCCTGGGGGCCGAACGGTCCGCGCGTGCGCAGAACAGATTAGGGTTCCGAGTTTTGTGTTACGGTTGTTAGCTAAAATCAGGGGAAAAGCTCGGAAATTAGTTTGTAAAGGGTCCAGCCCCCCTCCTCTATAAATAGAGAGGTATACGGCCGATTTGTAATTATCAATCGAATCAATACAACTTCTATTTCGCATTTTATCCTAGGAGTAGTTCTAGTCTAGTTTAGGTTTAGCTATCCAATCCCCAAATTCTTCGTCTCTCTTCGGCTCTACGTCGATTAGAGGAGTCTAGGTCGGCCAGCCCGAACCTAGACACCACCTAGGATCTCTACTCCCCGACGGGGTCCCTCCCGGGAGCGAGATCCAGGCGCCGTCGGCGATCTTCCGTCGTCCCTGCGTACGCGCGGACTGTCCGGCCCCAGGGCGCGGACCGTCCGGCCGTCAGGCAGGAGCCCTAGCCGCGCACCAGGCCGCGGACCGTCCGGCCCCAGGCCGCGGACCGTCCGCCCTTGCGCAGAGAGCACCACCGCGCCTCGCACCAGGCCGCGGACCGTCCGGCCCCTGCGCGCGGACCGTCTGCCCCTGTGCAGAAGGCACCGCCACGGTTCTTGTTGAGTGTTTGGCGCTCCAAAAAGGCGTCAACACATCTATTCTATAATATACTTTAAATATGGCTTTGAATTTTTATTTTTTCGCAAAAAATTTGAATAAGACAAGCTGGCCAAACTTAGCACAAAAAAGTCAAATGAATTACAAATTAGTACAGAAGCTATTTAATTTTGAATAGTAAGAGATTTTGATTCTCTCAATCCCCTCCACTACCCTTGGTCCCAAATGAGCACTTAAAAATTTTGTTATGCGTAACAGAGTGTTGAGCCAGATTCAAACCGTGGCTATTAGCAAGAGCCTAAATGCTCATCTTTTATCGCTGCATCAACTTTTAATTTTTCTGTCTATTTTTCTGTCTTTGTGTAAATAGATGATAATGAATCTAAATACATACAAAATAAATATATTAATTATGGTATGAATCAACTATAAAGGTGAAATAAATTTTATTTTAAAAGAGAGAAAGTACAAAAGGATAAATATAAATATATGTACTAACAATTTAAAGAGAAAAAATATTATACTTAAATAAATATCTTATTTAAACAATGTCTAACCATATGTGTATAGAAACTGTAGCAAGGTGAAATAGACCTGGCGCTCGGCGTCGGACGTCCGAGCCTCCGTGATCCTGATTTTCTATCTCCGTACCTCGTGGCGGAATGCTCCTACATGCGTCATCCGCTGCTTGCCATCCGCTTTTCCTCGTCCCCGCCAGAACCGGAGACCGAGGAGGAGCCCCTCCTCGATTGCACGCCGCCAAACTCGAAACCCTCAACGGGCTACAGCTACGCTCTTCCTTCTCCGCTCTCACCTGCTCCTGCTCTCCCTCTCCTTCTCCCGGCGATGGTGGGAAAGGCAGCGCCCGCAGCCTGTTCGATGTAATTCCTTTCATGGCTGACGAGACGCCACTTCCTATTTCAGTTTACAAATAAGCCTCGGTTTCAATTGGCGCTGCTGCTTTCAAGATTTGCGATGCAGTGTGGACTGTAACGCTACATTAGCTAGCTTAGCTCATACATGTCAGTTGCTATTTGTTTGTTATTATGGCAGGCCGAATTAAAGTGTCCAGCTAATCTCCTAGGGGCTTGAAAACATTATGTTTCTGGTTATGCCTTGTTGCATTATACATGCTGGTTTAGGAATGTCTTCAAGTTTATTTGACCATTGCCTTTTTTTTCCCTTTAGGAGTAAAGCCACACTGTTTTGCTGTGCACATAAAATTATCAATGGAAATGATGTTAAGGTACAATTAGTATAGTTACACTGTTGACGCTCTTATCAGTCAACACTACATGCTGATGAGAATTTATCGCATTGGTGTTCTCCTGTACCAGCTATAAGCTTACCGGAATTATTTATGACAAGTTCTTTGGATTTTTTTTTAAATAACTTAATGATTAGTGTCTATTTTGCCTCCAATGATATATGAAGCATATACTTTTCTTACAATTCTCCATGATGGCTATCAAGTTACCTACATCTCATTTTCTCCGACATGATCGCATTTAACATGTTATTTTGTGTCGGCAAACAGGAGCTTTCCGTTCTTTCTCCAGTCGTTCCATGGGAGGTGGATGATATATGGAGAATATATGCAGGTTATTTCTTCATCTTGCATATCCCCCTGAGCTTTGGAGGGCTTGGTGTGATTGCCAGAGTAATGCAGCGCTCGTCACTTGACTCGATGACAACGGTAGGTGTCCACCTTTCTGTTAACTAACAAGTTTGATTCGCTAATTTTAATGTATCCTTAGTTGGAATGGCGTACCCGGTAAATGCAGGTAATTTCTACACTCATGCTTCAGTTAGCAGAGCTTGTTTTGACCTTAGTGCTACTCCAGTATTCTGCAAAGCCAGGGCAAGCTATCGAACCTTTCTTTTGTGGGAAGGTTTTTACAAAACGGAATTGGGTCAAAGAGACTGTATTAGGCTTCGTAGTTTTGATAACCCTGGTATTGACCACATCCATCTTAGCTGGCAAATTGGTAGGGTCTGAGGTAAGTTTTCCATCGAGCATATTGATTCCTCTCATGCTGCGCATTAAGGTTGCTCTACTACACTACAATAGCTTCTTTTTTTTTGGTCGGAGGGGTCTAAAGTTTGTTGGCTCACTTTGGGCCCTTGCAGGATGCATATGACCCGGTATTAAAGGAGATCCTTTCTGGCAGTCCAGCCTCTGCTCTAGTGTGTTTCTTTCTCTACTGTGTTATTGCTCCACTATCAGAAGAAACCATCTACCGTGGGTTCCTTTTGACGGCTTTGTCATCTTCAATGAAATGGCGAGACGCTGTCGTGATCAGTTCGCTCGCGTTCACTGTGGCACACCTGTCCGGCAAAAGTTCCATTCAACTCTTCGTTGTTGGATGTATTACAGGGCTGGCTTACTGTCGAACTGGAACTTTAGCTGCTTCTTTCACCATTCATTCTCTGTACAATGCAGTATTATTGTATACGGCTTTGATATCATGATCATTTTGTATAATTTGAATGCAAATGCTTCCACTTTACGGCTTGTTCGTTTTGCTCTCAATCCATGTGAATTAGGTGAGACTGAGTTGATTTAAATACCAAATAAGTCAAAAAAATTCATAATCTTTTATAAACCTATCCAATCAATATGAGATAGAAATAACCGAACAGGCTTTACTTTGATTATCATAGCGGTTATATGCTCGCTCTCACCTTCACTCTCCCTGGCTTAGGTCGATGGCCTTACTCGCATTGCAGTATATCGATGTATCCACAAGGTTAACCTAACTACTACTCTTAACCCTACTATCGTTTACCAAGTAAAACTATGTAGAATAAATAAATACATGAGTGTAAGCAATTAAACATACACTAGCCAGTTGTCTGTGCTTTGCTACAGTTTTTATATATCATATAAATAGGTATTGAGATATTTATTCAAATATAATTATTGTTTATTTCTAAATAATAAGGTACATGTGGTATGGTGGTTAGGCCTAAATTTCTGTAGTAGAGGGGTGTGGGTTGGAGAATTTGCTATTTTGTCACTCTCAGTTGTGAACTTCTCTATTTTAGACCCAGGCCCACAAATCATAGACATAGATGTCCCACAAGTCATAGACAGAGGGTCACATAATAACATTTAGCCCACGTTAAAAAGGCTAAAGTAGCAAATTTTTCGTGTGGGTTTGAGTTCTCGCTCTGCATTATTTTCTTATATAATTATTTTTTTATTTCTAAGCACTATGGTGCGAGTGGGATCGGGTGCTGGGCATGGGGGGGGGGGGGGGGGAGAACCAGTCGGGGCGTGTGAGGCGGGTCTAGAGTGTCGGTGTGGAGGGTGAAGCCATGGTAGCACTAGGTGCCCACATTAGGTTATTAATAGAGTAGTATAGATGTAACACTTAGGCCAATCCACATAGATCAGGAAGGATTTGGTAGAAAATTAAACCATGTGGATTGAGTGAATTGGATCTTTATTACACGAAGAATAGACTATAGTTGTTAAGGCGGCAAGGCGAGGTAAGGTGACTGACACTCTTTTTACCTTTTAAGCGATAAGGCGTTAGATGAGACGACGTCTTAGTAATATATAAAAATAGACAATAAAAATATAATATATAGGAATATAGTCTCAAATATATAGGGAGAATAGTATTGTCGTAGCAAATAGGAGTAAAAATTCAACATAAACCAACATCATTGATATAAAGTCCAACTTAATTAATAGATAGTAGTAGAGTAGATAACACTCTCATCTCTCAAGTCTCAATCTTAATAGTCATCATCAAACTCATCATGGAATGTAGGAGGATTCTCTTCATCATCCTCCGCCTTGTTCGCCTCATCACTATCACTCACATTAATGTCATCTTGTGGATCCACCTCTTCATGCTTGAATCATTTCCATCATCCTCACCTTGTTCACCTTCTTGTGCTCTCATTGTACTACGCCTTTGGTAGGTGTTTGAGTACATACCAGCTTGTCTTGAAAGTTGCGACCTCGAAGAGACTTAGATGCTCCAATGGCATCATCCACTAGGTCCCATGTCAAGTTATGCTCATTATCGTCCCTACCAGCGTGTACAATCGATCGGTCTACCTACTCATTGTCCCAATCAAAATCCTCAAGCACTAGTGGACCATAACTTGTGCCAGTTATCTCCCTCCTCTTTTGAACCTACTTTGTACCTTCCGGTTGTACGATATAAATACGAAGTCATTTAGCCTTTTGTGTAGCAATCAGTTCCTCCTTTTTGTGTGCATCTAAAAAATGAGCAAGCATAGTAAATGACTAGCCATACCAAACATGAATATGAATGCAAGTCAAGTTATACTCACAAATTCAAAGGTACTCCAACTCTGCTCACAACTGGATGATGAAGCACATAGACTAACCACACACTCTGCAAATCTCTGTAGTTCGTAGGCCTGACCACCATACTAATGCCACCAATAATCAACTACAATGACATGACACATACATATTAGGAAGATTGGAACATATAGCATGTTGAAATTAACAAAAACACATAGCCTTACGAGGGCTTTTAGTTTCAATGTTTGCAAGTGCCAATTTGTTTGAGAAGATAAGGTCGCATTGGTCCTCATAATTTGTTGCAAATTCATCAGTCTTAGACTGAATAACTTCATCCCATTCCATTCTTGCAACCACATCATTAAAACAACAACTTAGCTCTGCAACATATCTATCATCTCCTTTCTTGTGTATGGCAAAGAATTTTCCCGGATTCAAATACAATGCAACACCATATAATGGACGGTCCATTTGTAACTCAACAATACCCAAGATTTTTTTAGCGAAGCTTGATTGTTTTGTGATGATGCAAAGCTAAGCTTTATCTTCTCTCTTGCCTTATCCATTAGTGATGCAACCTCTGCCATGGCAGGTCTCTCATCACCATTGATCACCCTAAGGACAATAAGAAGTGATGTCAAATCTCTAAGGCAATCTTCAACTATGCTCCAAAACAACCTGGCTAGAACAATGTCATAAACTCCTTCCTAGCCTATGTTTTTGCCAATTTGTTTAAGGTCCATGCTTCACTCAAAAATAGACCTTTCAACGCATGTCGATGCTTATGTAGGCTCTTCAAAGTAAGGAAGCAAGTGGCAAACCTAGTGGCTGCAAGTCTAACTAGGTCCATCCCACCTGTTTGCTCCCTCATTGCACTAAGGATCCTTCCATGCCTATAAATAGAAGTGTTGACTCATTTAGCTTGAGCAATTGGTTTCTTGAAATCTTTCCAATATCTTCCAGCATTAGATTCAAGCTATGAGCTACACAAGGACTCCAAAATATTGTTGGAATCTGATCCATGAGAATCTTGCATGCAGCCTTATAGTTAGTGCCATTATCTGTCACTACTTGAACCACTTTGTCTCCACCATTTTTATCAATCCTCTTCTCAAGCAAATCAGCAAGCATAGTAGCACTATGTTGTTCACTTGAAGCATCAACAGGCTCTAAAAAGTAAGCCCCCACAGGACTGTTCACAAGAAAGTTGATCGAGTGATGTCCATTCCTGTTAGTCCATCCATCTGACATAAGTGTGCAGCCATAAGTCTTCTAGGCTAACTCATGATGAGCTCTCAAGTTAATCACATCTTTCACACATTCAACAAGTAAAAGCTCCCTCACTTCATAAATACTTAGAGGAACATATCCGGTACTATAGTACCATAATGAGTAGTGGCCTCACAAGCAATGTGAAATTGTCTAGTATTAATGGCATTAAAAGGTACATCGCACTCATAGAACCACATAGCTCATTGTTGTTCACATAATCTCTATCGCCTTAGACTTAGTGCATGCCTCCATGGTGGTTTGGTGTGACCCTAAGGAGCGCCTCTCATTCACAACTTATTCAGGAGTTCACCAAAGCATGGTTGCAGTGTTTCCTATTTATTTTTCCTTGTTGGATGTCTATGCAACTGTTGTCCTAAACTAAAATATAGCTCTCTTCCTTTTGGCAGCTATCCCCGAGCTAGGTTGATGCATAAATATGGTGGAATCATGCTGCCCTTGTTGCCCCTGCTGCCCCTTACCATCATGATCATGATCATCAAGTAAAATAGGCCTAGATCTCTTGTTCTTATCCAAATAAGCTTTCGTTTCTTTTCTAATCGCATTTGTAGTCTTAGAGCACATTATTGTGTTCGCAAAACCACCGACAAGATGTTCTTTCAACCTTTTGATTACTCTCGTTGTCATGGTCTTACAAATGTTGCATGTCACCTTATCTCAATTCCCAATCTCTATCTAATAGCCATAGTTCCATTTGGGATCATTAGACTTTGCTCTCTGCTTTGGATCAAACATAGGGTCATATGTATTTGCATACACATCCACAACCATAGGATCAACCATAGGATTAGAGCTAGCGCTTTCCATCACAAATCTACAATATAATTTACAATTTCATAGAGGTAGATCAAAGATGGGAGAGAACATTGAGTTCACTGTTAACTAAAATAATGTGTCTGATTCAACTTAAATCGAGTAAACTAAAAGAAACATCAGAGAGGGGAGAGAGTAGAGAAAGCAGAGAAAAGAAAACAGAGTTGAGAGGGAAGAGAGTGCACCGAGGGAGCGGGAACTCACCTGTAGAGGAGGGGTTGCCATGGAGGGGAGGGGCTCGTCGGTAGGGGAGGGGAGGGGCTCGTCGGTAGGGGAGGGGATCGCCGCAGGGGGGAGGGGGACCTCGTCAGCGTAGCCTCTGGCCTAAACACCGTGGAGGGTTTGGTCAAGGCTCAAGGGGGACTCGAGAGGTCGCATGCGCTTCCTTCCCGGAGAGCTCATGGAGGGGAGGGACAGCCGCTGCCACCAAGAAACCAACACCAATGCTGCTAAGAGAATAACATTGCCGACGCTGTAGATCTTGCAAACTACACAAACCGTTTCAAAACACACTTGCATGCTTAGTCCGGGTTTCAGTCCTTTAAGATCCATCCCTATAGCACTTCAAGGGTTACTCAAAGCAACGCCTTAGCAAGCTTCAAGGCACTCAGGCAACGCCTTACTAGCCAAGGCGGACGCCTTAGTTTCCGATCTAAGGCGAGAAGGGCACCTTGTTGCTAATCCATGCCTTAGCGCTTGCATGTTGATCCATAATAAAGGGTTGAAAACTCTCACACACTAAATATGCTAATGTGGTGGCTTCTCATGAACACATAGGACATTTCTTCTAGTTAAGGTGGAGCATCACGGATTGGCATCCAATGTTGGTTGGAGGCCTATTTTTTCGAATAATATAGTACAATGCATGCACACTCATCCATATAAATGCATGTACATAAACAACCCTATACCTTAAACATTTTTAAAGGCTAAATTAGCAACTCAAGACTGATAAAATCACCATAAACGTCTCATTGTTGACCAGAACATCGTCTACTACTAAAAGCATAACATTGTTAAATCCTAGAATATTTGGTTCCACTAGATCCAGTGTTAACAGCTCCCATATGAGTCTAGGGCAGTGAGGGTTTTATACCAATTGATAAGTTTAAAACACATAAAAACTTAAAAACTCAAGTGGTGGTGCGATCTATTTGGTTTGGACGTATAATTTCTCCCCTTTTGGCGCCAAACGCCAAAAACAGAATAAAAATAATGGCCTTTAACATTACTCCTCCAAATGATATTACAACTAAAATAGAAGTAATGAAAACATGAATTGGGCAAAGGATCTCTAATACCGACTATTGGGGGCCTACCTTTGTCGAAGGTCTTGAAGTAACCTTTGTTTCGAAGTGAACAAATGAATATCAGATATACATCTAATATCAGACAAAGCTAAGCCTCATCCGAAGAGCTATCGACAATAGCCGAAGCAGCGTAAGGGAAAAGCTTCGCTCAGCACACATGGGCAGAAAGGATAAAACTCGAAGCCACAAACTTTGGCCAAGACCTACGTAGCAAAGGAAGGAGAAAATACAATGTTGCTATGATGTCATTTGTAAATAATGTGTGTAAAACCTTGAGGGGCATGATTGTAATTTTGTATGAAGGCGGTTCGTCTTCCCTATAAATAGATGAATAGTGTCATGTATAAGGTACCTTTTTCGAGGGCCATAGAGTTACTTAGCCTTCGAAGAACCTTCGTGCCACCTTGTGTTAAGAAGCCGAAGGTATATTTGTAAACTCATTTAATTTAATGGAAGATAGAATAAAAAATGTTAAGGCACACAAGATGAGCCTCATACTACACTCTACATTGTTGTTTTATTTTATGTTGTTTTATTTACTTCTCCTCTTGAAGACCTTCGTCCTTTATGCCAATACTTCAAAAAAGTGTTAAGATAAAGGACGAAGGTTCAAATATTTAACTTGTGTTGTTTTGAATTTTGTATACCTTCTGGGGATTGAAATCAAGTACCAACATTGACGCCAATCGTGGGGTGATCTCATGACCACAACAAGCTACACCACGACGAAGAGCATGGCAAGCCATCAAGCTTCATCACCATCTATTGAGAAACTTATGCTCCCCATCATTGGGGGCTCGAGCTTTGAACCCAGCAAAAGAAAGAGGCCCAAAGAAGGCTACAACATGTAGGCGTCCAAGGACCCTACACTAGGACCAAGTGGTCCCATATTCCTATTACCTTCTCTTAGGATGATCTTCGTCTCAAAGATTATCCACATAGATATGCCATGGTTATCTTTTGTGTTATCAAAGGCTTCATAGTACACAATGTCCTGTTCGACACAAGCAGCGCTATAGACATCATATTTACCAAGGCTTTGAAGCAAATGCAAGACCCCAAAGACAAGATCCAGGATTCAGCTTTTCCTCTCTACGGCTTCGGAGGGCAGCAGGTGATGGCACTAGGAAAGTTGGCCTTGCCTATTACATTCGGTTATGTCAACAATACAAGAATAGAGGAAGTCATGTTTAAGATTGTTGATATGGAATTCCCATATAATGCCATCATCGGAAGAGGAACTCTCAATGTGTTCAAATCAATTATGCATTCAGCTTACCTTTGTATGAAGATACCAAGCAACCAAAGAGTAATATCAGTTTATTATAGCCTAGAAGCAGCAAGAAGTGCAGAAGGGACCTTGCAAGAACCAAAGATTGTCTATAACATAAACTAAGCTGAAGTGCAAATCCAGGAATCTGAAAACCCAGTAAAAGAAAAGGCATCTTTGGCGGCGGATCAACCAAAGCCGATACTTCTCTATGATGATGTTATAGAGTCGAGGGTTTTCTTTGGCAATCGGCTAACTTCGGAGCAAGAATCTAATCTCCGAAGATTTTTGTTTCACAACAAGGATGTCTTTGCCTGGTCGGCAAATGACATGTGCAGAGTGGACAGAAGCATAATAGAGCATGCTCTAAACGTGGATCCAAGTGTTAGACCACGTAAGCAAAAGCTTCGTAAGATGTCTGAGGACAAGGCCGAAGGTGCAAAGGACGAAGTTAAGAGATTGCTTACCGCCAAAGTCATAAGAGAAGTTGCATACCCAGAATGGTTGTCCAACAAAGTTATGGTCAAGAAATCCAATGGCAAGTGGAGGATGCATATTGACTTCACGGACCTCAATAAAGCATGTCCGAAGGACGAATTCCCATTACCATGAATTGATTCTCTAGTAGATGCAGCTGCCACTTCAGAGCTCATGAGTTTGTTGGATTGTTACTTAAGGTACTATCAAATCTGGATGAAGAAGGAAGATGAGCTGAATACTAGTTTCATAAACCCAGTGGAACTTAATGCTATCTTCGGATACATGAGGGGCTCAAGAATGTCGGTGGAAGCTTTAGTACAATGACAGCCAAAGTGCTGAGTTTGCAACTGGGTAGGAATGTCTTGACTTATGTCAATGACGTTGTTGTAAGAAGTACGAAGCAACAAGATCACATTTCAGATCTTCAAGAAACCTTCGCCAATTTCCGAAGGGCGGCCCTGAAGTTGAACCCTGACAAATGTGCCTTCGGAGTAAGGAAAGGCAAGTTCCTAGGCTGCCTTGTGTCAACAATGGGAATAGAAGCAAATTCGAACAAAATTGAAGCAATATTTCGGATGGAGCCATCAAAGTCAAGAAAAGGGGCTCAGAGGCTAGCAGGGAGACTAGCTTCTCTAAACAAATTCATATCAAGATCTACATAACGAAGTTTGTCATTCTTTGAGGTCCTGAAATTAGCAGAGGTCTTAGTGGGGACCCTCTCAGTAGAAAGCCTTAGAAGAATTGAAAGACTGCCTGATAAAGCTAACAAACTTTCTCCACCTTCGCCAGGGGCTCCTCTATTACTTTATGTATCAGCTTCGCAATCAACTGTGAGTGCTGCCTTGGTTCAAGAAGTAGTGAATGAAGGTGTAATAAGGCAAATGCATGTATACTTCCTATCCGAAGTATTGAGCCCATCTAAAAGGAATTATATAGAGATGGAGAAGGTCCTATATGCAGTCCTAATGGCTTCAAGATAGCTTCGGCACTACTTCCAATCCCACAACATTATTGTACCATCATCTTAACCACTCAAGGATATCATAAGAAACAGAGAGGGTTCAGGTCAAATTGGAAAGTGAGCAGCAAAACTCAATGAGTTTATCATAGACTTCGTTCACAGATCTTCCATTCACTCTCAAGCATTAGGAGATTTTATTGCTGATTGAACAAAGCAAACCAATCAGACGAAGCTATCTGGACAATCTTATGTGATGGTTCATGGGGGTCCTTTGGGGCTGGTCCTGCAGTTGTCATTGTTTCACCATCTAAAGTAAGAACTTCTTATGCAGCCAAGTTGCAGTTCCAATGCACAAATAATATAGCAAAGTACAAAGCTTTACTTCTAGGATTAAGAAAGCTAAAGGCAATAGGCGTAAGAAGGGAAGTATTGAAATCAGACTCCCAAGTCATCACAGGACAAGTTGACAAATCAAGCAAAGTGAAGAGCCTGGCTTGGAGAAGTATTTTGATATGGTCCGAAGTATGGAGTCTTCCTTCGAAGGATTTTTAGTAAAAGTCATTCTGAGGCTAGACAACGAACATGCTGACATGTTGGCCAAGTCTACCGCTCAGGGCCTCCCCCTGCCCCCCAAAGTGTTCTTCAAAGTTTTAAAGGCACCCTTGGTTGATTTGATGGAAAGGGTTATCCTAACTGTCTCCCCTACACACAGTCAAGACTAGAGAACATAAATTATAACCTTCCTTCAGGGAAACCATCTAGTTGATGACGAAGCATACACCAAGAGAATGCATGCAAGGGCAAGGCTATATAAAATCATAGAAGAAGAATTATACAAGGAGGGTGTCTGCTCACCTTTGCTAAAGTGCATCTCTAGAGACGAAAGTCAAGATTTAATAAGAGAAATTCATTTTGGGCTATGTGGATCTCATATTGGCCCCAGGGCTTTACTGGGAAAATCTTTCGTCAAGGTTTTTACTGGCCAAAGGCAGCTTGCGGACATAGCGGAGTTTGCGCAGAAATGTGACAATTACCAGAGATGCGCAAGGGACCAGAAGCAGCCTTCATCTTTAACTAAGCTCATACAACCTACATGGCCTTTACAAAGATGGGAATGGACATAATAGGCTCGATGCCAGCAGCGCAAGGAAACTTGAGGTATGTAGTACTGGGAGTGGAGTACTTTTCTAAATGGATCGAAGAAAAACCTCTAGCAACAATAACTTCAGCAACCATCCAGAAGTTCTTCTGGCAAAACATTATTTGTCGCTTCGGATTCCCGAAGTCTACTACCATTGACAACGGTACTATGTTAGACTCCAAAGCATTCAAAGAATTCTACAACCAAGTGGAAACAAATATACACTTTACATTAGTCAGGCACCCGGAGTCTAATGGATTGTGTCGGAGAGGAAATCTCCGACCGGGTGGCAGAATGCACCCGCCCTAAATCCTAAGATGAGGAGGGGCCTAAGCGTTTTGCCTGTTAGGTAGAAGCCGGAAGAACACAAGAACACACAAGGATTTAGAGTGGTTTGAGCCGCCGGAGCGTAATACCCTACTCCACTGTGTGATGTATTGAGCTTGAGAGCTTGAGTGAGTGTACGAGCCTTAGCTGGGTCTAAGTGTGTCTGCCTTGTAACGTCGTGTGCCCTCCCTTTTATAGCTCAAGGGGGCACGTACAAGGATGCTGAGCCCCGACATGTGGGCCTAGGGGCAAAACGGAGGGAATACATATAGAAGTATCCAATGCCAGCGTCGCCCAGAAGATCTCCGAGTGCCATAATGTCTGTAGCGCCTACAGTGTTGATATGTCGCGCTGCCTCCTTGGTAACGCGCGAGTGATGATGAGCACAGTGTATGCAGCCGCACGGGTGTACTGCCTGCCAACGGAATAGACAGGCACGTCGCCTGCAGGATGGCCTGGTCGCCACTCGTCCACGGAGTGGACAGGGCAAAATAAATGCTGAGGCGGCACATCGCCTGCTAGTGGAGTGGACAAGGCACATTAAATGCTGAGGCGGCACATCGCCTGCCAGTGGAGTGGACAGGCAGCGCGGCTTATCTGCAATAAATGCAGAGCCCACGTGACCCAGAGGCCTTACGTCAGGCTCCACCCGCTGGCTTACGTCATGGGCAGTGGGCCACATGGCAGCATCGGGTCTCCACCTGAGCGGGGAGCAGAAGCGTATACGGTATGGTCCGAACACGTGTCAGCACCGGACCCCCGCCTGGCCTTGATTAAAGTCTGAGTATTCTTTGCCCTAGAATCCCGGGACCCTGCTGAGAGTGGCCCGGACCTCGCACAGGGGGGTCCGGGACCCATCCCTGGGGTCCGGTTCGTGCCCGTGTGGGTCCTGGACCTTACCCGGAGGTCCGGTCCGTATATACAGGGGTCCGGTACTTTCCAATGGGGGTCCAGACCCACTGTTGATACTTTGGAGGATATTGTCTTCTCTGGCCACGTGGCGGCCCTGGAACCATCCACATGGCGGGGTCGGGTGATGCTCACCACGCGACTAGAGATAGCCGCGTGGGCACCGCGTCTTCATGCTGTAGTAAGGGGTACCCCTATTTCAGGGTACCGACAGTGGCCCCTGGGCCCACCTCAGGGGAGGATTCGAGCCTGGAGGTGGGGCCAAAGCCTGGTTGGTGATTGGCGCGCCGCTTTCGTGCGCTTGCTGACATGATTACTGCCAGCTCGCCTTCGGACACGCCAACTGCCATGTCTGTCCTCACGTCTGACTGACCCATGACCCTCGCACTTGATGGTTTAGTCGGGCCACGCGCGGGGTGCCTCGATACCGCTGCATTGGTTTTGAAAATTTACCTTCTCTGTCTTCTGTGGTGGCCCCGAGGAGGCGCGGCACTGGAGCGAGCGGCGGTTCGACTTCTCTGCACCCAGCCACCTAGGAACTAGCGCCCAAGGAGGATGACTCGTGGGCCCGGACCCGCGCGTCACACACTAGGCTGTTGGTTTCTGCGGAGGTGAAGAGGCGCGCTACCGCGGGCGGCGGTTCGCCTTCTTCGCACTCAGAGACCGACGCCCAAGGAGTATGACTCGTTTGCCCGTGCCCCCATGTCAGAAGCTGGTCCGCTGCTTTCAGCGAAGATGAACAGGCGCGGCAATTCGCTCCTCGCATGGCGGTTCGCCTTCTTCGCACATGGAGACCGACGCCCAAGGAGTATGACTCGTGGGCCCGGGCCCCCGTGTCAGAGGCTGGTCCACTGCTTTCGGCGGAGATGAAGAGGCGCGGTGGTTCGCTCCTCGCGTGGCGGTTCGCCTTCTTCGCAAACGGAGACCGACGCCCAAGTAGTATGACTCGTTGGCCCGAGCCCCCGTGTCAGATGCTGGGTCGCCTTAGTGCGCGTCGGGCGAGATCTTCTGTGGTGTCTTAGGGCGTGAACGGGAGAGTCCTCCTTAAAAAGGGATTCCCCCCGAGTGCGGCAGTCACTCTTTTCACTTGTTGCGCCCTTTCGCCCTTGAGTTCTCCGCGCTCTTCTGCCGCCGTAGCTGCCATGGCCTTGCTAGACCCTCCCGAGTGCTTCCAGTCCGAGGTGGCACTCAACTTGGTGCGCAACCTGCTCGGATGGGGTGCACTGGTGTTCGACGGAAGGATCTGTGTCGGCGCCTCTCCCCTCTGCGATCTCGCCGCCTGGGAGTTCGTGCCCTTCGTCTCCAACCTCCCCTGCGGGTTGGCACTGTCGATCTTGTCTTTCTTCGTGCTGCTGCTGGAGGAGCTCGGCCTCCAGCCTCAGCACTTCACGCCCCGCTTCATCCTTCAGGTGGCCATCTCCGTCTACCTCTGTGAGATGTCCATGGGGGCGACGCTTCTTCCTCCAGCATTCGAACGAAAGGGTGTTGCGCAGCGACCTTACGGGGGTGGAAAGCGAGCTGAGCTGCTGCTCCATCTTTCGCGTGAGCTTCACCAGTGCCCCATGGTACACCTCCATGAACTGGTCTAGCTCCAACTCCATGAGGTGGGAAGCGAGCTGAGCTACGGCTCCATCTTTCGCGCCTCCATCTCTTTGGCTTTAATGGCCTCGGCATCGCCTCCAATGGTGACCGCTGGTCCGATTGCTGATACTAAAGACGCCACCCGGGAGGTCGTACAAGATGTCATGGAGACAGCGGCCGTGCTCTTCCAGCGCGACCCTACTGATGTCGAGTAGCTCATACCTGTAGGAATGAGGCTAGGGCCCCGCTTGAAGGCGGATGTAATAACTTTGTTTTTGTAAGATACTTTTGAGAACTATCAATTAAATAGCTCTTATCTGTATGATGCTTGTTCTTGCTATGTGTGGTTTTATCAACTCCTTTCCTGATACCTGGCCCCCTGGGATGTAGGCTCGACGTGTCGAGGCTAGATACCAGCATACCTAAGAAAGAGTTGGTGTCCCGGCCCCTAGGAGGTAGCCTCGACTAGGACCTGGACCTGCACACTGCTTCGGCTAGGAAGTGTTAGTAGCACACCCATCAGGACCCATCGTCTGGTATCAGCCATCCTTTGATTCATGCAACAGGACCTGCAGGATTTGGCTTGGGAAGCCAAGCCATGTGCCCGGACCCCCTGAATCACAGTTCCAGATACTAGGACACCCATCGCAGAGTGGTTGAGCGTGTAGGCTTACGGTACGGGACCAGGCTAAGCGACTACACGGCTCCGGACCACCCCAGCGGACGTGCGTCCATTCTCTAGAACCGGACCCCAGGTTCCCGGACCCACAGGGCTATAGTTCCAAATACTAGGATACCCATCGCAGAGTGGTGGAGCGTGCAGGCTTAGGGTGCGGAACCAAGCTAAGCGGCTACACAACTCGGGACCACCCCAGGAGACGAGTACCCATTCTCTAGAACTGGCCCCTAGGCTATCGGACCCCCCTGCTTTTGTAGTGGGGTCCTAAACTACAAGCCTGGCTACTCAGTTCACATGTCATCATACCAGCAAGGGTGGAAGACCGTATGGGTGGGTTAGATAAAAAAATAATAATATCTGGAATCTGTAGCAGAATAAAACCACCACAGGAGCACATCTGAGGGGGTAAATTCTTTCCTTATAACTTGACATGCATGAGTGCAGACCAACAGGCCGGACTTATGAGGGCGGACCTCACCGGGCTGGCGTACACGTATGCACAACCTAGTTACCAGAAGAAATCATAACCCCTCGGACTTGCTTCTGTGGGTAGGACTTATAGAAATGCTCTATATTCCAGGGATTGGGAAGAGGCACCCCTTCAATTGTGGCAAGGAGGGACTCCCGCCCTAAATCCTAAGATGAGGAGGGGCCTAAGTGTTTTGCCTGTTAGGTAGAAACGGGAAGAACACAAGAACACACAAGGATTTAGAGTGGTTCGGACCGCCGAAGCGTAATACCCTACTCCACTGTGTGATGTATTGAGCTTGAGAGCTTGAGTGAGTGTACGAGCCTTAGCTGGGTCTAAGTGTGTTTGCCTTGTAACATTGTGTGCCCTCCCTTTTATAGCTCAAGGGGGGCACGTACAAGGATGCTGAGTCCCGACATGTGGGCCCAGGGGCAAAACAGAGGGAATACATATAGAAGTATCTAATGCCAGCGTCGCCCAGAAGATCTCTGAGCGCCATAATGTCTGTAGCGCCTACAGTGTTGATATGTCGCGCTGCCTCCTTGGTAACGCGCGAGTGATGATGAGCACAGTGTATGCAGCAGCACAGGCGTACTGCCTGCCAACGGAATAGACAGGCACGCCGCCTGCAGGATGGCCTAGTCGCCACTCGTCCGCGGAGTGGACAGGGCACATTAAATGCTGAGGCGGCACATCGCCTGCGAGTGGAGTGGACAAGGCACATTAAATGCTGAGGCGACACATTGCCTACCATTGGAGTGGACAGGCGGTGCGGCTTATCCGCAATAAATGCAGAGGTCACGTGACTCAGAGGCCTTACGTCAGGCTCCGCCCGCTGGCTTACGTCACGGGCAGTGGGCCACATGGCAGCATTGGGTCTCCGCTTGAGCGGGGAGCAGAAGCGTATATGGTATGGTCCGGACACGTGTCAGCACCGGACCCCCTTCTGGCCTTGATTAAAGTCTTGGTATTCTTTGCCCCAGAATCCCGAGACCCTGCTGAGAGTGGCCCGGACCCCACACAAGGGGTTCCGGGACCCATCCGAGGGTTCCGGTTCATGCCCGTGTTGGTCCTGGACCTTACTCGAAGGTCCGGTCCGTATATACAGGGGTCCGGTACTTTCCAATGGGGGTCCGGACCCACTGTTGATACTTTGGAGGATATTGTCTTCTCTGGCCACGTGGCGGCCCTGGAACCATCCACGTGGCGAGGTCGGGTGCTGTTCACCACGTGACTAGAGATAGTCGCATGGGCACCACGTCTTCATGCTGTAGTAAGGTGTCACACCCGGTTTTAGAAGGCAAACCGAATGCGAACCATGTACGTGCTAGGATCAGCAATTCACGTACACAACAGTTACATAACATGGACATCATCACACAGTGCTCGAATAGTATTAAAAAGGGAAATAGTAGTCGATTACATCATATGTCTGAGACATCCACATAGTCTTTACAATAAATCAAAGTGCGGAAAAGAAACGTAGATAAACGCGGCCATCACAGGCAGCCGACTGGGGGTTGCCGCTAACCCATGCCTAGAACTCGTTGTAGTCTTGGAACTCCTGGAAGTCTCCATCCACGGCTTCGCCTTCTCCTGAGCAGGGGTTGCAATGCTGACAACCTGGGGATGGGGGGGGGGTTTGGTGTGTAGAGCAAGGGTGAGTACACATCAACATACTCAGCAAGTGTCCTGTTTGGCTGTAGTGGACTAGCTTTATGTGGGGGTAAGTCAAACAGTTGCTTTTAGTTGGTCAGATTATTATTACTAGTAGAGAAAGCCAAGTTTTAGAGTTAACCCACGTTATTAACCCAAACGTACTCCTTTCCAAATGGAAAGAGTACCACTTACCATTACCAGAGTCAAAACCAAGAACCATCAACCTCGTTGCCACCTGTAATCCGAACATCTCTGATCTAGTACCACTAATCACTGGAGCTCCCTTGGCCGCTCATAACCTTGAGCACGGCTGATATATCAGTTTTCAAACACTCTGCAGAGGTTGTGCACTTTACCCACAAGCCGTGATTCCCTTTCTACTCGGAGATCATGACTCTCCATTGATCACTACCAAGGTGACCCAGCAGGGTTTCACTATGTAGCCTTTACAAAGATTCCCCGGGGCTGTAGTCGCCCGTTAGGTTTCCTAAATGCACCGCACTCCTCCCCAAGGGGCGAACCCAAGCTTGGCAGAGCGAGCCGCATACACCGAGCCCCATTGACGGCACGACGGCTAAGCGAACTACACCCCGGATCCTCTAATTATTCAGCTAAGGGCACCCCATTCCACCCTCATGGTTGCACTGTTCTTCAGGGAGGTCATCCAAAGAACAGGTCCTTACCGAGAGGCACTCGAGAAACCGCTCGAGCCCCCTTAAAGGCCACAAGTATAACATCATAATAAGAAGAGGGAAAACAGCGTATCATTGATCATTCTCATCATGTTCATTGATTAGAGTTGGGCAATAGCATAAGACTAAGCAATAATAATCCAACCCAAATAGGTAAACAAGGACATGGATAACAAAAGCTTGTCAATCCTTAGGTATAAATGTGTAATGCGGGAGGTGAATTAAAGAATGAATAGGACAAAGATAGGTCAAGGGACACTTGCCTCCACCAACCGACTGCTGCTCAGGGGCTTCTCCTGCGAGTTCTTCGGGCTCCTCGACCAAATCGTTCTCTATACGAGTGCAAACATACATACATCCATCCATTCAAATTAGGAAACAAACAGTACACCATACAAGAGAACAAGTAGATTAAACGTGCATAGAATATGACATGCGATATTGCTTTTACCATGGTTAGAAAGAGACGGGGGAAGGTCTCGCAGGGGTTAAAGCTTATGCTCGAGGCGCATTATGGGTAGAAGAATAACTAGACGTTACGTGCTCTAGTTTTACTTAGCTCCAATAATAAGGATTAGCTACATGCACTAATAGAAACATGACCACTTTCAGTCGATCAACATTAAATGAGCTAGACAATTAACTATATCAATTAACCAACGTAACCTATTTTCAAATTGAGTTTCCTATTTCATTAACATGAACAACGTGATTAGCGCGCATAAAATATAGGGGGGGGTAGACGAACTCGTCTAGGGGTAGACGAAGGCACGACGAGCCGTGCCAAAGCACCGCGCGCATCACGCGAGCAGCGCACGCGCAAGGCCGCACATACACGCGCCACAAACTAGCCGTGCACACGTCGTGGCCGCGCGCTGGCCGAGCTCAAGGACGCGCGCCATAGGCACGCTGGGCCAAGCTCGAGGCCGCGCCGAGGCCATCACGACGCGAGCAGGACACGCCGGAGCGGGCGGGCGAACACGGGCGGGCGAGCACGGGCTGGACGGGCGACGCCGCGGGCAGGGGAGCGCGCGCGGGCGGGGCGGGGCATGCCGCGCGGGCGCCATGGCCGGCGAGGCCACGACCGGCCACCACGCCGGGGCGGGAGACGGCGTGGGCGCGACGGGCAGGGGCCGCCATGGTCGGGGCTGGCGCGGCCGGGGACGGCGAGCTCGGGGCGGGGGCGGGCGTGGCCGGGGATGGGCGCGGCCGGGGCGGGCGCGGCCGTGGGCGGCGCGGCCGGGGACGGGCGGGGTCAGGGGCAGCGTGGGCGCAGGCGCGGCGTGGCCGCGGGGAGAGCGCCGACGGGAGGGGGAAGGAGGAGGGAGGGGAGAGAGAAGAGGAGAGGGGGAGGGAGGGGCTCACCGCGGGCGGGGAGGGCGGCGGCGGCGGCTCGGGCGAGCAGGGGGGTCGAGCGATTGGGTAGGGGAGAGAGATTTGGGGGAGGGGGATGACAGGCGGGGCCCGCAGGGGGGGGAGAGAGTTGGGGGGAGGGGAGGGGTGTGGCTGGGCCGCTCATGGGCCCAAAGCGGGGGCGCGCGGGGGGGGGGGGTGGGCGAGGTGGGCCGCGGCAAGGCCGACCCACGGCGCGAGGGGGAAAGGGGCGGGGGCAAGGCCGGCTGGGCCGGCCGGCTGGCTGGGCCGCGCGCCAGGGGGGAGAGAAGAAAAGATTTTCCTTCTTTTAATATCTATTTTCTACATGAATGCTTTCACACGTTCAAACAATCAAAGAAATGCATGGTTTGGCATGGTGCAGCAATCCAAAGAAAATAACTCTAGGATTTACTATTGTCACATAACCTAAAGTTTTGAAGACGGGTGAGGTTTTAGCGAAAAGAAATGGAAAGAGGGGTAACGCCCGAATTTAGCGAGCGATAGAGAAAAGAAAAAAATTCAACTCGAAATTCGGGGCGTTACAAACCTATCCCCCTTAAAAGAATCTCGCCCTCGAGATTCAGGGTTGGCTAGCAAAGAGCTCAGGGTATTTGGCGATCAGATCATCTTCACGCTCCCAGGTTGCCTCTTCCTCACAGTGACGATTCCATCTAACCTTGCACATTCTGATGGTCTTCCTTCGGGTGACTCTGTCTGCGGTCTCAAGGATTTGTGTTGGCTTCTCAACGTAGGTCAAGTCCTCCTGGACTTCAAGACCTTCAACTGGCAACTGCTCTTCTGGCACACTCAGGCACTTCTTCAATTGAGACACATGAAAGACATCATGCACAGCAGACAAATTTTCTGGTAGGCTGAGCTGAAAAGCCACTTTTCCACGCCTTGCGAGAATCTGGTACGGACCGATGTAGCGGGGTGCTAGCTTGCCTTTCACTCCGAACCTTCTGACTCCTCTGATCGGTGACACTTTCAAATAGACAAAGTCTCCAACTTCGAAACTCAGCTCTCTTCTTCTTGTGTCTGCATAGCTTCGCTGCCTTGATTGCGCTATCTTCAGATTCTCTCGGACCATCTTGATGTTCTCTTCAGCTTCAAGTAGAATGTCTGGCCCGAACACTTGCTTTTCTCCAGGCTGATCCCATTGCAACGGAGTTCTACAACTCCTCCCATAGAGCGCCTGAAAAGGTGACATCTTCAAGCTGGCCTGGTAACTGTTGTTATAGGAGAACTCTGCATAAGGCAATCGCTTGTCCCATCCGGACTGATCTTGCAACGCACAGGCTCTCAACATGTCTTCCAGAATTTGATTGGTCCTTTCGGTCTGGCCATCTGTCTGCGGGTGATACGCTGAACTAAAATTCAGATGTGTGCCCAAGGCTTCATGCAACTGCTGCCAGAAATGAGAGGTGAACTGCGTTCCTCGGTCTGACACTATCTTCTTTGGCACACCATGAAGACAGACGATCCGAGACATGTACAACTCTGCCAATACTACACTGTTGTAGTTGGTCTTGACAGGTATGAAGTGGGCTGACTTGGTTAAGCGGTCCACCACTACACAAATGGAATCGTAGCCGGCTCGAGTGCGAGGCAATCCGACTATGAAATCCATGCCGATTTCATCCCATTTCCACTGAGGGATTTGCAATGGTTGCAACAATCCAGCGGGTCTCTGATGCTCTGCCTTGATCCTTCGACAACTATCGCACATAGCCACATGCTCTACGATTTCCCTCTTCATTCTGTACCACCAGAATTTCTTCTTCAGATCCTGATAAATTTTCTCACTGCCAGGGTGAATCGAATAAGCTGTCTCATGAGCTTCCTTGAGGATCAACTCTCGAATAGACTGGACATTGGGAACACACAAGCGGTCTTTGAACCATATCACACCTTCTGCATCTTCCCAAAAATCTTTGCCTCTGCCATCTAGAATCAGTCGCCGGATCTCACTGATCTTCTCATCATTCTTCTGCGCTTCTTTGATCTCCCGCTCCAAGGTAGGTTCCAACTCAATTGTGACTCCTCGCGAATTGTTTAGAAATCCGAGACTCAACCTGTCAAACTCCTTGGCCAACTCATAAGGCATCGGACGTGCGACCATCAGATTGACCTGACTCTTCCTGCTCAAAGCATCTGCCACCACGTTCGCTTTGCCTGAATGGTAATGAATCTCCAACTCATAGTCTTTGATCAGCTCTAACCATCTTCGTTGCCTCATATTCAGCTCTGACTGAGTGAATATGTACTTCAGACTCTTGTGGTCTGTGTAAACATCACATTTCTGTCCATACAGATAGTGCCTCCATGTCTTCAATGCGTGAATCACTGCTGCCAACTCTAGGTCATGGATTGGGTAATTTTTCTCATGAACCTTCAGCTATCGGGACGAGTAAGCCACAACTCTTCCCTCTTGCATCAACACACATCCCAAACCTGTGTAACAAGCATCGCAATACACCGAGAAGGGCTTGTGCACATCAGGCAAGACTAGGACAGGCGATGTAGTCAACTTCTCTTTCAGCGCTTCAAAGGCCTCTTGGCATTTTTGGGTCCACTTGAACTCAACCTTGTTGCCTAGCAACACTGTCATTGGTTTCGCAATCTTCGAAAACCCTTCAATGAATTGCTGATAATATCCGGCCATTCCGATGAAGCTCTTGATTCCTCGGGCATCTGTTGGCGCTTTCCAGTTCAGAATGTCTGCCACTTTCTTCGGATCCACAGCCAATCCTTCTTTGTTGATTATGTGACCCAAGAACAGGACTTCACTGATCCAGAACTCGGACTTTCTCAACTTTGCATACAACTGGTGCTCTCGCAATCTCTGCAATACCATCCTTAAATGACTTGCATGCTCTTCTTCGCTTTGAGAATAAATCAGAATGTCATCGATGAATACCACCACAAACTTATCAAGATAATCCATGAATACACTGTTCATCAAGTTCATGAAGAAGGCCGGTGCATTGGTTAGACCGAAAGACATCACAGTGAACTCATACAACCCATACTTGGTAATGAATGCCGTCTTCGGAATGTCTGAAGGTCGGATCCTGAGCTGATGATAACCTGACCTCAGATCTATCTTGGAGAACACACTGGCTCCTCTCAACTGGTCGAACAGATCTTCTATTCTGGGCAAAGGGTACTTGTTCTTGATTGTGACTTCATTCAGAGCTCGATAATCGATACACATCCTTTTGGTGCCATCTTTCTTCTCCACAAATAGGACAGGGGCGGCCCAAGGCGAGGTGCTTGGCCGAATGTAACCTTTCTCTGACAGCTCATCAATCTGCTTCTTAAGTTCAATCAACTCTGGTCTAGATATTCTGTAAGCTCTCTTAAAGATGGGGGCGGTGCCAGGAAGAAGTTCTATAGCAAAGTCAACTTTCCACTCTGGCGGCATACCCGGTAAGTCATTTGGAAACATGTCCGGGAACTCGGACACAACCTTGATACTCTCAATTGGGTTTGCTTCACTGCTATCAACAGCCATCTGATAACAACTTCCTTTCTTCGGTTCAGGCGGGACTAACTCGGTCACCACTTCCTCTCCTAGTGGGGACACCAACTTGATTGTCCTCTTATCACAACTGATAACTGTCTGATACTTATCTAGCCAATTCATCCCTAGGATGACGTCTATTCCCTGTGCACCCATTACTTTGAGGTTGGCGGGAAACACTATCCCCCTTATTTCCACACTTACATTCAAACAAATGCTATTGGCTCGAATTCTACCATCGGCTGAGTCAATTTAGATGGGGGTTGACATGGTAGTAATTGGAAGATTATGTGATTCTACCCATGATGCAGTAATGAAAGAATGTGTTGCTCCAGTATCAAATAACACTTCTGCAATATGGGAGTTGACTGGGAAAATACCTACTATCATGCCGGGGGTCTCTTGAACTGCTTCAGCCTCCAAGTGATTCAGTCTCCCATGATTATAACGCGGCTGAGAGCGGTTGCCTGCTCCAGGCTGAGACCCATTCTGCTTTGCTGGGGCATTGGGGCCTGACTGCTGCTGGGCTGCCTTCTTCGGACATTGCATCACCCAATGGCCTTGCTCTCCGCAGTGGAAACATGCTCTGTTTCCAACCTGAGCTGGTGATGCCTGACTGTTCTGCTGGGCTGCTGGGGCAGGAAGATGAGGTGCCTGCTGATTCTGCCTCTGGAACTGACCTCCTCCTGACTAATTGTTCTGACGATTCTGATACTGGTGCTGAGGATACTGCCTTTGGAACTGCTGATGCTGAGTTGGACGCTGGTTCTGCCTGAACTGCTGAGGTTGATTGCCTGAGAAACGAGGACGATTGCTGCTTCCAGGCTGGGGTCCACTGATCTTGCGCTTACGATCCTCCATCTCCTTACGCTTCCTCTCTGTCATGATTGCCCTGTCAATCAAGTGCTGCAATGTCGGGAAGGTATGATTCATCAGTTGGTACTGAAGAGGGTCAACCAAGCCTCTCAGGAAACAATACTGTCTCTTGGCGTCGGTGTTGACATCTTTAGGAGCATAGCGAGACAATTGCAGAAACCTGTCTCGGTACTCACTGACAGACGATGACCCTTGCTTGAGGGCCAGGAACTCCTCCTTCTTCATGGTCATCAGACCTGCAGGAACATGGTACTGACGAAAGCTACCTCTGAACTCTTCCCAGGTGATGGTGTCGGGGTTGGCGTGGGTGGCGAGATAAGACTCCCACCATGACTGAGCTGCTCCTCTCAACAGACGGGGACCATACAGGACTTTCTCCCTGTCGTCACACTGAGCGGTATGCAACTCCCGCTCCACAGTGCGCAGCCAGTCTTCAGCATCCATGGGGTCAGAAGAATGAGCAAACGTTGGTGGATGACCTCTCATGAATTCAGCATGCTTGTCCCTGGGCATCTGAGGCATCTGAGGCTGAGGTGGGGTCTGCTGCTGTTGCTGCTGCTGAATGGCGGCCAGAGTCTGACCGATGGCTTGAACTGCCTGAGTCTGCATCAGGAACATCTGCTCGATGGACATCGGGGGCGGGGGCAGCAGTTGCTGTTGCTGAGGCACTTCATCCTGCTGAGCGGCTTGCTCCTGCTGAGCACGCCTTCCTCCTCTGCGCCTGTTCTCTGACATCTGCAGAATGCAATCACACATCAGAACTGATCTTCCAAATCTTGCAGCATAAGAAAAGGGTATAGAATTCTTCAACAACCCTGACCAGATGAGCATCTTCACTGATCTCCAACACAGACCAACACAGCTTCTCAGATAAAGAGGAAAGTGGAATAAAAGGCTTCCCAACTAGATAACTAACTCCATTAACATAACAGGTAAACCAAAATGCAGGGGATACCCGCACTCTGGTGACAGTCATTACAAAGATCCAAACCAAACATAATTCATCATGACAAACATAAATGCACAGGATATAGCAAACTATCCTGTCTAACTAAGACTAACTAAGAGCGAGACCAACGCTAGGACTGTAGCTTCTACGTATATATTTCGTATTAATTACAAGATCCGACTCTAACGATCTATGGTTCCAGATTTATCTTGGTCTTGCAGTCGGGATTGCCATAAGACTGGCGTCCACACCGAGGTGAGCGGTACGGGTGCTGAGTCCCAACGGGAGCGGGGGAACCATCATCCAGGTGACGACGTTCCGCGCACTCAGCCCGCAGCAGGGCGATCTCAGCACGAGCTCTACTCAGCTCGTCTAGCGCATGGTCCAGCTCCGTGTTTAGCACGGCGGCTAGGTTGACTGTGCTGCTCAACCTAGGATTGTCCTCACCAACAGGTGAGACAATCACACCTCCTGTGCTGCCAGATGGACGGCGGGGGTAATACTTCAGGTTGAGACCGTCAGCTACCCCGCCGAGAACTGAGCAGTAGTGCAAAAGCGCACGCCGTGCGGCATCTTGCATGGCCGCCTGAGCTGAGTCCCGCTCAGAGATAGAATAGTGCTCTGAGCAGGCCTCTGCACCCTAGAGACTGTTCTCCGGACGACGCACCAAGCAGGTCGCCTCCCAGCGGTCCGGGTAGACCCCACGATTATGCTGGTAGACCACACAGCGATACTCGATAGACCAAGTACTCCGGTTAAGTGCCCGACGTTGCAGGGTGTCGAGCGCATCGTGGAAGTGACACCCGCGAGCAGCGTCGCGAGTGATGGGTCGAGCAACCCATCCTTGCGGCTCCTGGTCAGCAGAAAAGTCGGTGTCGTGGCTCGAGCTGTCGTCGCCACCTCCGTCGTCTGGGTCTCCTCCAGCAGCTACTCCAGAGGCTGGGGCGCCCAGTGGTGGTGCAGGGGGCGCCTCCAGAGGAAGCACGGGGGAGCAACTCCTTACGGACTCTATCTCTTGCTGGAGCAAGAAAGAAGAGCCCTGCTGCTCCTGTCATCGATGTTCCTGCTCCTCATGCAGGCAGTGGTGCAGCCTCTCCAAGTGACTGGACTGATCGGCCACGGGACGGCGAAGCGGACGCTCAGCAAGGCGGGAGGGTAAGAAGGGGATGACAGACTTCCGTGCAGTGTGCCTAAGACAAGCCATCTACAAAAGACACCGCAAGCAAAAGAGTGAGAACAAAATTAATATGACTAGCAAGTAATGAACCATAAATAAATGAAGGATTAGAATAGAACACAATTTTCAGCAAGGTATAATATATAGTAGAACATAGGTTTGGTCGATATGACCAACTTTTGAAGGGATACCAAAGTTAAGGCAGGGACAGAAGTCTATAATCCTTAGAACGGCCATTCTACTCTAGGTTAGCGGCCCTACAGTCAACACGGCTTTGATACCACTTATGTCACACCCGGTTTTAGAAGGCAAACCGAATGCGAACCATGTACGTGCCAGGATCAGCAATTCACGTACACAGCTGTTACATAACATGGACATCATCACACAATGCTCGAATAGTATTAAAAAGGGAAATAGTAGTCGATTACATCATATGTCTGAGACATCCACATAGTCTTTACAATAAATCAAAGTGCGGAAAAGAAACATAGATAAACGCGGCCATCACAGGCAGCCGACTGGGGGTTGCCGCTAACCCACGCCTAGAACTCGTCATAGTCTTGGAACTCCTGGAAGTCTCCTTCCACGGCTTCGCCTTCTCCTGAGCAGGGGTTGCAATGCTGACAACCTGGGGATGGGGGGGGGGTTTGGTGTGTAGAGCAAGGGTGAGTACACATCAACATACTCAGCAAGTGTCCTGTTTGGCTGTAGTGGACTAGCTTTTTGTGGGGGTAAGTCAAACAGTTGCTTTTAGTTGGTCAGATTATTATTACTAGTAGAGAAAGCCAAGTTTTAGAGTTAACCCACGTTATTAACCCAAACGTACTCCTTTCCAAACGGAAAGAGTACCACTTACCATTACCAAAGTCAAAACCAAGAACCATCAACCTCGTTGCCACCTGTAATCCGAACATCTCTGATCTAGTACCACTAATCATTGGAGCTCCCTTGGCCGCTCATAACCGCGAGCACGACTGATATATCAGTTTTCAAACACTCTGCAGAGGTTGTGCACTTTACCCACAAGCCGTGATTCCCTTTCTGCCCGGAGATCATGACTCTCCATTGATCACTACCAAGGTGACCCAGCAGGGTTTCACTACGTAGCCTTTACAAAGATTCCCCGGGGCTGTAGTCGCCTGTTAGGTTTCCTAAATGCACCGCACTCCTCCCCAAGGGGCGAACCCAAGCTTGGCAGAGCGAGCCGCATACACCGAGCCCCATTGACGGCACGACGGCTAAGCGAACTACACCCCGGATCCTCTAATTATTCAGCTAAGGGCACCCCATTCCACCCTTATGGTTGCACTGTTCTCCCGGGCGGTCATCCAAAGAACAGGTCCTTACGGAGAGGCACTCGAGAAACCGCTTGAGCCCCCTTAAAGGCCACAAGTATAACATCATAATAAGAAGAGGGAAAACAATGTATCATTGATCATTCTCATCATGTTCATTGATTAGAGTTGGGCAATAGCATAAGACTAAGCAATAATAATCCAACCCAAATAGGTAAACAAGGACATGGATAACAAAAGCTAGTCAATCCTTAGGTATAAATGTGTAATGCGGAAGGTGAATTAAAGAATGAATAGGACAAAGATAGGTCAAGGGACACTTGCCTCCACCAACCGACTGTTGCTCAGGGGCTTCTCCTGCGAGTTCTTCGGGCTCCTCGACCGAATAGTTCTCTATGCGAGTGCAAACATACATACATCCATCCATTCAAATTAGGAAACAAACAGTACACCATACAAGAGAACAAGTAGATTAAACGTGCATAGAATATGACATGCGATATTGCATTTACCATGGTTAGAAAGAGACGGGGGAAGGTCTCGTAGGGGTTAAAGCTTATGCTCGAGGCGCATTACGGGTAGAAGAATAACTAGACGTTACGTGCTCTAGTTCTACTTAGCTCCAATAATAAGGATTAGCTACATGCACTAATAGAAACGTGACCACTTTCAGTCGATCAACATTAAATGAGCTAGACAATTAACTATATGAATTAACCAACGTAACCTATTTTCAAATTGAGTTTCCTATTTCATTAACATGAACAACGTGATTAGCGCGCATAAAATATAGGGGGGGTAGACGGGCTTGTCTAGGGGTAGACAAAGGCACGGCGAGCCGTGCCAAAGCACCACGCGCATCACGCGAGCAGCGCGCGCGCAAGGCCGCACATACACGCGCCGCAAACTAGCCGTGCACACGTCGTGGCCGCGCGCTGGCCGAGCTCAAGGCCGCACGCCATAGGCACGCTGGGCCGAGCTCGAGGCCGCGCCGGGGCCATCATGACGCGAGCAGGACACGTCGGGGCGGGCGGGCGAACATGGGCGGGCGAGCATGGGCGGGCGAGCACGGGCGGGACGGGCGACGCCGCGGGCAGGGGAGCGCGCGCGGGCGGGGCAGGGCATGCCGCGCGGGCGCCATGGCCGGCGAGGCCACGGCCGGCCACCACGCCGGGGTGGGGGACGGCGCGGGCGCGACGGGAAGGGGCCGCCATGGCCGGGGCGGGCGCGGGAGCGGCCGGGGCGGCGCGAGGTCAGGGCGGGCGCGGCCGGGGCGAGCGCGGGGTCGGGGCGGCGCGACCTAGGCTGAGGCGGGCGCAGCCGGGGCGACGAGCACGGCGTGGCCGTGGGGAGAGCGCCGGCGGGAGGGGGAAGGAGGAGGGAGGGGAGAGAAAAGAAGAGAGGGGGAGGGAGGGGCTCACCGCGGGCGGGGAGGGCGGCGGTGGCGGCGGCTCGGGCGAGCAGGGGGGGTCGGGCGGTTGGGCAGGGGAGAGAGATTTGGGGGAGGGGAGGGGGATGACAGGCGGGGCCCGCAGGGGAGAGAGAGAGTTGGGGGGAGGGGAGGGGGGCGCGGCTGGGCCGCTCTTGGGCTCAAAGAGGGGGTACACGGGGGGGGGGGGGGGGGGGGCGAGGTGGGCCGCGGCTAGGTCGGCCCACGGCGCGAGGGGGAAAGGAGCGGGGGCAAGGCTGGCTGGGCCGGCCGGCTGGCTGGGCCGCACGCCAGGGGGGGAGAGAAGAAAAGATTTTCCTTTTTTTAATATCTATTTTCTATATGAATGCTTTCACACGTTCAAACAATCAAAGAAATGCATGGTTCGGCATGGTGCAACAATCCAAAGAAAATAACTCTAGGATTTACTATTGTCACATAACCTAAAGTTTTGAAGACGGGTGAGGTTTTAGCGAAAAGAAATGGAAAGAGGGATAACGCCCGAATTTAGCGAGCGATAGAGAAAAGAAAAAAATCAACTCGAAATTCGGGGCGTTACATAAGGGGTACCCCTGTTTCAGGGTACAGACAGATTGGTTGAAAGAGAAAACGGAAAATTTTTGCTGGGAATCACAAAGTCTTTAGTTGGATTACCCAAGGGGAAGTGGACAGAGGAGCTTATCAAAGTTGTGTGGAATCACAACACATTTGTATCAAGATCCATTGGTTTTACACCATTCAAGCTTCTTTTTGGGATGAAGTAGTTACTCCCAAAGAAGTCAAGTTGGGTTCAGCAAGAGTCACAACTTTGACTCAAGATCAGGATGATGAAAAAAATTTAAAGGATGCAATAGAAGAGTCGAGGCTTGAAGCAATTGAACACATAAGAAGGTATCAAGCCAAAACACTAAGGTGGAGAGATAGGAAAGTAAAACTCAAGAACATATCACCAAGCCACCTTATGCTCCAAATGATAGCAAATCCAGATACCGCAGGCAAGTTACAAGTGAAGTGGGAAGGCCCTTTCCTGGTCTCGACTACAAACAGACTAGATTCATACAGATTAAAGGATATGGAAGGAAACGACATTCCAAGATCATGGAATGTCGATGAGCTTCGAAGATATTATGTATGAACTCAAGCTTTGGTACCTTTTTTCCTTACATGGGGGGTAAGATTTTTTAATGGGGTCGAAGATGTAATAATTGATCAAGGAGTACCTGAAATCAATAAAGGTACAATTACCTCGGAGCAGTATGCTTGAATGCAGGAAATAAAACTCACTGAAGAGACCAATGTCCAAGTATCCAATACGAAGGTAAGGTCTTATCACCAAGTAAAAGTGAAAAAGCTCCAAAGTCGTTCCTAAGGGAATGCAGAGCTAAGGTTTTATCACCAACTAAAGGCAAAAAAGCTCCAAAGTAATTCCTAAGGGAATGCAGAGCTAAGGCCTTACCACTAAGTAAAGGTGAAAAAGCTCCAAAGTCGTTCGTAAGGGAATGCAGAGCTAAGGTCTTATCACCAAGTAAAGGTGAAAAGGCTCTGAAGTCGTTCCTAAGGGAATGCAGAGCAAAGGTTTTATCACTAAGGGTAAAAAATCTTCACAAGCAACAAGCGTTGGTAAAAAACCTCTCTGGTATATTCTTTTGCTTCCGAAGCAACAAGCTGTCAGCCACCTTTGTCCCATAATTCAAAGAAAAACCTCTTCACAGCATTGAGAACGCTTTTCGAAGGGGTCTTGATGTCTTCGACAGCCATGCCGAAGCTAGCTTCTTCGACGTTTTTAATGTGTTTGCAGTCGGCCTTCTCAAAAACCAAAGCCATTCCACACAAGCCAATCATCGCATAATAATTGCTGCAGGCGTTGATTATTGATTCAACTTCTCCTAACTCCTTTTCTATCCACCCAAGCACCCCTTCATTGTCCCCGTTGGTGTGTAGAGTTGACCTCAAAGTTGAACCAACCGAAGAAAAGATTTTCTTCAAAGAATCGTAGCACCGGGAAGCAATCACAAATAAGTTACCCTGAAGCTGCTCTAGAGTTTCCACTATCTTTTGATTCTATTTGTCCTTGCTAGTAATATTGTCCTTTGCAGCTTCGAGGCTGGTACAAAGTTCCTTGATCGACTTGTCCTGTTCCTTTATCCTTGTCATATCAGCATTACTCATCTTTATTGCTTCCTCATTCTCCTTCTCGGCCTTTGCCATTTTCTCTTTTAAAGATGTTGCTTTGGCATCCTTCTCCTCTAAAGATTTCCAAAGTTATTCAACTTCGTCTTGAAGTATTCTCAACTCTTTCTCTTCCTTCTCTTGTTGTATTCTTAAAGCTTTACTCAACATCAATCCCTACGTCACGAAGATAGAGCAATTTTCAACATACTTTCCCTTAAAAAGTTGCTTTAGAATAAAGAGAGAGAGATCTATTACCTTAATACTAGTATAAGCCAAAGTGTGAAAAAGTTTTCTCTTCTTAACTTGACTCAGTCGGTCTTCGACTTCTAGAAAGCCAATGCTTTGGGTGATGTTCCTTACAATCTTCGACTCATCAGGGTCAGGTATACACATTACCATATGATCTCCCCCTCCGAAGAGCAAAGCCCTAGGCCCATACCCCATGGCTTCGCCTTTACTCTCTATCTCTGAAGCTTCTTTGTCATCAAGTTCACCGCCATCGATGCCTCACGAAAAAGCCAAGCTCATCTACCTCTTTACCTGTAGTCTGAGTAGGCTCGGGTGCATCTTTTCCTAGCAAAAGGTTCGAATCTTTAGCTCTTTCATGCCTCGAAGACCTGCCACCTTTGGCAGTCATTTTCTAATTGTCTTCGTCGGAAGGTGATGAACCTCCAAAGGCAGTATCATCAAAACCCAAAATACATGGGCTCTCCACTTCTTCCTCAGATGGAATTTCTTTACCCTTCAAAGGGTGGCCTCCTTCGTCAGCCCCCTCCATGGTTGACATAAATCGAGTCAGTGTTGGTCCTAAGAGACTTAAAGCGGAGAATGGTAATGGTTGTGTCATTACCTCAAGAATTCGTGTGCAGCCCATAGAAGAGGTGGTTGTGGTACTCCCTTTCCCTTGCAATTGCGTAGCGGTAGAATTTTTTGAAGAAGTCTTGGCTTTCTTCTTTTTGGGGCCCAGAGATGGCTCTTCGTCGCCCTTGGACTCATCATCCTCTGTAGCAGCATCTGTAGTATTCTTCAAAGTTTTCCTGATACATTTAGCAACTCTTTTCCTTTTTTCCCCTAGTTTCAGTGTTAATAGAGGGATCCTCATAGTCTTGGTACTCAAAACCAATGGCATTCATGACTCTAAGCCGAAGCTTCCCCCGCTTCCGAAGACAGAGGATATATCTTCGTGCTCTTTGGTAAGATAATTTCCACATATCTCATTGCACTTTTACTCTATCAACTTAAGCCATCCAACCGAAGGAGCTTTGTACGAGGATTGTTCCTTAAAACCAAAAGCTAGAGTAACAAGTTCTTCATCTTTTGACTTCACCTCCTTCAATAATTTCCACCTAGTCTGAGTTAGATAAATGTTATAGGCAAGTGCCTCTTGAGACCCAATCTTCTTAACAACTGTATCAAAGGCTTTGTAACATTGTTTAACAGCCTCACTTAGTTTGCACTTTGGCCGTTTTAGATCGAAGCTAATCCTTAATTGACTCATAGGCATGCCTTTGAAGTCCTCATGTTGTTCAGAGTCAACTTTGGCATAAAACCACTCTTTTGTCTAGTCCCCATGCCACTTGGTTCGATATGCGAGGACCGTCCGAGTTGTATCCTTACGATACACGAAGTTGTAGCATCTAAAGTTATTGTGAAGCCATGTCTAACCCTTGGCCTTTGGTTGATAGTGTAAATATGCACCCTGCAGAAAGCATCAACAATTATGCACATCCCTGGCTTCGTACAGCCCAAATGAAAACACTAAGGCTAACTATGACATTGGGAGTCAATTGATGCATGTATACCTCATAACGTTGTAGTATCTTCCCAATCATCTTGTACATTGGAAGCCGAAGTCCTGCCTTGAAAAAGCTCTTGTATACAACAACTTAATTCGTTCCGAGCATCAGGGTCGCCCCATTCCTAGGGAGGTGTGCATTGACTTTACTGCTAAAATAACCAAGCTTCTTCATAGATTAAAGGTCCTCCTCCCTCAAAGTGGAACAAATATTTCAATATAGCTTAGCTTCGAAGGTCTATCCTTGGGTAGCACCGGAGCAGGCCTTGACGACGACGAAGCCCTCATCGCTTCGGAGATGGGCAAGGTATCTTGTCGTGCCTCCGAAGAGGTAGGTGAGATCAGTTTTGCGATGGTCCAAATCCTAGCCATTTGAGTGGACTGGAAATTGTCTAAGATGACTTCACCGAAGCCGGCTTCTAAAGAGGCGATGGATGGGAAGCTTTGATGGCACAAAAAATTTTGGTGGCGGGTAGTTGAGGGCAGTAAATGTGATACGCGCCCACTCGCTCGACTGTTTTTATACTGAGAAATGTGCACGAAGCAGCGCGAGTCGCAAAAACGATCCCTCGCATCACCCTCAGCTTCTCACCGTATGTTTAACTTCTAGATCAATTGTTTTTATTGAATCGATCTATCTTCTCCATAAGGTGTTTTCGGACCTTCGACATAAGGCCTCCCAATTTTATTTTTTGCGATATAAGCTCGTTACGAAGAAACGAACTCATTCTGCAAGGGGCTACTGTTGGGGGTCTACCTTTGCTGAAGGTCCTCAAGTAACCTTTGTTTCGAAGTGAACAAATAAATTTCAGGTATACAACTAATATCATACGAAGCTAAGCATCGTCCGAAGAGCTATCGACAATAGCCGAAGCAGAGTAACGGAAAGTTTTCACTCAGCACACACGGTTAGAAAGGATAATACTCGAAGCCACAAGCTTCGGCCCGGAGAAGCTTTCACATGACGAAGGCCAAGACCTGTGTAGCAAAGGAAGGAGAAAATACAATGTTGCCCTGATGTCATTTATAAATAATGTGTGTAAAACCTTGAGATGCATGATTGTAATTTTGTATGAAGGCGGTTTGTCTTCACTATAAATAGATGAATGGTGCCATGTATAAGGTACCTTTTTCGAGGGCCATAGCTTCGAGTTACTGTCACACCCGGTTTTTAGAAGGCAAACCGGGTGTGACATAAGTGGTATCAAAGCCGTGCTGACTGTAGGACCGCTAACCTAGAGTAGAATGGTCGTTCTAAGGATTATGGACCTCTGTCCCTGCCTTGACTTTGGTATCCCTTCAAAAGTTGGTCCTACTGACCAAACCTATGTTCTACTATATATTATACCTTGCTGAAAATTTTGTTTTATTCTGATCCTTCATTTATTTATGATTCATTATTATTCTGATCCTTCATTTATTTATGATTCATTACTTGCTGGTCATATTAATTCTGTTCTCACCCTTTTGCTTGCGATGTCTTTGTAGATGGCTCGACTTAGACACACTGCACGAAAGTCCGTCATCCCATTCTTACCCTCCCGCCTTGCTGAGCGTCCGCTTCGCCGTCTCGTGGCCGGACAGTCCAGCCACTTGGAGAGACTGCACCACCGCCTGCATGAGGAGCAGGAATGTCGACGACAGGAGCAGCAGGGCTCTTCTTTCTCGCTCCAACAGGAGATAGAGTCTGTGAGGAGCTGCTCCCCTGTGCTTCCCCTGGAGGCGCCCCCTGCACCACCACTGGGCGTCCCAGCTTCTGGAGTAGCTGCTGGAGGAGATCCAGACGACGGAGGTGGCGACGACAGCCCGAGCCACGACACCGACCTCGACCTCTCTAGCCATGAGCCGGAAGGATGGGTTGCTCGACCCATCACTCGCGACGCTGCTCGCGGGTGTCACTTCCACGACGCGCTCGACACCCTGCTACGTCGGGCACTTGACCGGCGTACTTGGTCCATCGAGTATCGCTGTGTGGTCTACCAGCATAGTCGCGGGGTCTACCCGGACCGCTGGGAGGCGACCTGCTTGGTGCGCCGTCCGGAGAACAGTCTCCAGGGCGCGGAGGCTTGCTCAGAGCACTATTCTATCTCTGAGCGGGACTCAGCTGAGGCAGCCATGCAGGATGCTGCACGGCGTGCGCTTTCGCACTACTGCTCGGTTCTCGGTGGGGTAGCTGACGGTCTCGACCTGAAGTATTACCCCCGCCGTCCATCTGGCAGCACAGGAGGCGTGATTGTTTCACCTGCTGGTGAGGACAATCCTAGGTTGAGCAGCACAGTCAACCTAGCCGCCATGCTAAACACGGAGCTGGACCATGCATTAGACGAGCTGAGTAGGGCTCGTGCTGAGATCGCCCTGCTGCGGGCTGAGCGCGCGGAGCGTCATCACTTGGATGATGGTTCCCCCGCTCCCGTCGGGACTCAGCACCCGTACCGCTCACCTCGGCGTGGACTCCAGTCTTATGGCAATCCCGACTGCAAGACCAAGATCAATCTAGAACCGTAGATCGTTAGAGTTGGATCTTGTAATTAATACAAAATATATACATAGAAGCTTCAGTCTTAGCGTTAATCTCGGTCTTAGTTAGTCTTAGTTAGACAGGGTAGTTTGCTATATCCTGTGCATTTATGTTTGTCATGATGAACCATGTTTGGTTTGGATCTTTGTAATGATTGTCACCAGAGTGTGGGTATCCCCTGCATTTTGGCTTACCTATTATGTTAATGGAGTTAGTTATATAGTTGGGAAAACCTTTATTCTACTTTCCTCTTTATCTGAGAAGCTGTGTGGTCTGTGTTGGAGATCAGTGAAGATGCTCATCTGTTCAGTGCTGTTGGAGAATTCTATACTCTTTTCTTATGCTGCAAGATTTGCCAGATCAGTTCTGATGTGTGGTTGCGTTCTGCAGATGTCAGAGAACAGGCGCAGAGGAGGAAGGCGTGCTCAGCAGGAGCAAGCCGGTCAGCAAGATGAGGCGCCCCAGCAGCAGCACCTGCCACCCCCGCCCCCGATGTCGATTGAGCAGATGTTTCTGATGCAGACTCAGGCAGTTCAGGCCATCAGTCAAACTCTGGCCGCCATTCAGCAGCAGCAGCAGCAGCAGCAGCAAGCACCACCCCAGCCCCAGATGCCTCAGATGCCTAGAGACAAGCGTGCTGAATTCATGAGAGGTCATCCCCCAACGTTCGCTCACTCTTCTGACCCCATGGATGCTGAAGACTGGCTGCGCACTGTGGAGCGGGAGTTGCATACCGCTCAGTGTGATGACAGGGAGAAAGTCTTGTATGGTCCCCGTCTGTTGAGAGGAGCAGCCCAATCATGGTGGGAGTCTTACCTCGCCACCCATGCCAACCCCGATGCCATCACCTGGGAAGAGTTCAGAGGTAGCTTTCGTCAGTACCATGTGCCTGCAGGTCTGATGACAGTGAAGAAGGAGGAGTTCCTGGCCCTTAAGCAAGGGTCATCGTCTGTCAGTGAGTATCGAGACAGGTTTCTGTAGTTGTCTCGCTATGCTCCTGAAGATGTCAACACCGACGCCAAGCGACAATACCGTTTCTTGAGAGGCTTGGTTGACCCTCTTCAGTACCAACTGATGAATCATACCTTCCCGACATTCCAGCACCTGATTGACAGAGCAATCATGACAGAAAGGAAGCGTAAGGAGATGGAAGATCGTAAGCGCAAGATCAGTGGACCCCAGCCTGGAAGCAGCAGCCGTCCCCGTTTCTCAGGCAATCAACCTCAGCAGTTCAGGCAGAACCAGCGTCCACCTCAGCAGCATCAGCAGCATCAGCAGCGTCAGCAGTATCAGCAGTTCCAAAGGCAGTACCCTCAGCACCAGTACCAGAACCGTCAGAGCAATCAGTCAGGAGGAGGCCAGTTTCGGAGGCAGAATCAGCAGACACCTCGTCTTCCTGCCCCCGCAACTTAGCAGAGCAATCAGGCAGCACCAGCTCAGGTTGGAAACAGAGCATGTTTCCACTGTGGAGAGCAAGGCCACTGGGTGATGCAATGTCCGAAGAAGGCAGCCCAACAGCAGTCAGGTCCCAATGCCCCAGCAAAGCAGAATGCGTCTCAGTCTGGAGCAGGCAACCGCCCTCAGCAGCGCTATAATCATGGAAGATTGAATCACTTGGAGGCTGAAGCAGTTCAGGAGACCCCCGGCATGACAGTAGGTATGTTCCCAGTCGATTCCCATATTGCAGAAGTGTTATTTGATACTGGAGCAACGCATTCTTTTATTACTGCATCATGGGTAGAAGCACATAATCTTCCAATTACTACCATGTCAACCCCCATTCAAATTGACTCAGCTGGTGGTAGAATTCGAGCTGATAGCATATGTTTGGGTGTAAGTGTGGAAATAAGGGGGATAGCGTTTCCCGCTAACCTCATAGTAATGGGTACTCAGGGAATAGATGTCATCCTAGGGATGAATTGGCTAGATAAGTATCAGGCAGTTATCAGTTGTGATGAAAGGACAATCAAGTTGGTGTCCCCACTAGGAGAGGAAGTGGTGACCGAGTTAGTCCCGCCTGAGCCGAAGAAAGGAAGTTGTTATCAGATGGCTGTCGATAGCAGTGAAGCAGACCCAATTGAGAGTATCAAGGTTGTGTCTGAATTCCCAGATGTGTTTCCAAAGGACTTACCGGGTATGCCACCAGAGCGGAAAGTTGAGTTTGCCATAGAGCTTCTTCCTGGAACCGCCCCTATCTTTAAGAGAGCTTACAGAATATCTGGACTAGAGTTGGTTGAGCTTAAGAAGCAGATTGATGAGCTGTCGGAGAAAGGTTACATCCGGCCAAGCACCTCGCCTTGGGCCGCCCCTGTCTTGTTTGTGGAGAAGAAAGATGGCACCAAAAGGATGTGTATCGATTATCGAGCTCTGAATGAAGTCACGATCAAGAACAAGTATCCCTTGCCCAGAATAGAAGATCTGTTCGACCAGTTGAGAGGAGCCAGTGTGTTCTCCAAGATCGATCTGAGGTCAGGTTATCATCAGCTCAGGATCCGACCTTCGGACATTCCGAAGACGGCATTCATTACCAAGTATGGGTTATATGAGTTCACAGTGATGTCTTTTGGCTTAACCAATGCACCAGCGTTCTTTATGAACTTGATGAACAGTGTATTCATGGATTATCTCGATAAGTTTGTGGTGGTATTCATTGATGACATTCTGGTTTATTCTCAAAGCGAAGAAGAACATGCAGATCATTTGAGGATGGTATTGCAGAGATTGTGAGAGCACCAGTTGTATGCAAAGTTGAGCAAGTGTGAGTTCTGGATCAGTGAAGTCCTGTTCTTGGGTCACATAATCAACAAGGAAGGATTGGTTGTGGATCCGAAGAAAGTGGCAGACATTCTGAACTGGAAAGCGCCAACGGATGCTCGAGGAATCAAGAGCTTCATTGGAATGGCCGGATATTATCAGCGATTCATTGAAGGGTTTTCGAAGATTGCGAAACCAATGACAGCGTTGCTAGGCAACAAGGTTGAGTTCAAGTGGACCCAGAAATGTCAAGAGGCCTTTGAAGCGCTGAAAGAGAAGTTGACAACAGCGCCTGTCTTAGTCTTGCCTGATGTGCACAAGCCCTTCTCTGTGTACTGTGATGCTTGTTACACAGGTTTGGGATGCGTGTTGATGCAAGAGGGAAGAGTTGTGGCTTACTCGTCCCGACAGCTGAAGGTTCATGAGAAGAATTACCCAATCCATGATCTAGAGTTGGCAGCAGTGGTTCACGCACTGAAGACATGGAGGCACTATTTGTATGGACAGAAATGCGATGTTTACACAGATCACAAGAGTCTGAAGTACATATTCACTCAGTCAGACTTGAACATGAGGCAACGAAGATGGTTAGAGTTGATCAAAGACTATGAGTTGGAGATTCATTACCATCCAGGCAAAGCAAACGTAGTGGCAGATGCTTTGAGCAGAAAGAGTCAAGTCAATCTGATGGTCGCTCGTCCGATGCCTTATGAGTTGGCCAAAGAGTTTGACAGGTTGAGTCTCGGATTTCTGAACAATTCGCGAGGAGTCACAGTTGAATTGGAACCTACCTTGGAGCGCGAAATCAAAGAGGCGCAGAAGAATGATGAAAAGATCAGTGAGATTCGGCGACTAATTCTAGATGGCAGAGGCAAAGATTTTCGAGAAGATGCAGAAGGCGTGATATGGTTCAAAGACCGCCTGTGTGTTCCCAATGTCCAGTCCATTCGGGAGTTGATTCTTAAGGAAGCTCATGAGACAGCTTATTCGATTCACCCTGGCAGTGAGAAGATGTATCAGGATCTGAAGAAGAAATTCTGGTGGTATGGAATGAAGAGGGAAATCGCAGAGCACGTGGCTATGTGCGATAGTTGTCGAAGAATTAAGGCAGAGCACCAGAGACCTGCTGGATTGTTGCAACCGTTGCAGATCCCTCAGTGGAAATGGGATGAAATTGGTATGGATTTCATAGTCGGATTGCCTCGCACTCGAGCCGGCTACGATTCTATTTGGGTAGTAGTGGACCGTTTGACCAAGTCAGCCCACTTCATACCTGTCAAGACCACCTACAGCAGTGCAGTATTGGCAGAGTTGTACATGTCTCGGATCGTTTGCCTTCATGGTGTGCCAAAGAAGATAGTGTCAGACAGAGGAACGCAGTTCACCTCTCATTTCTGGCAGCAGTTGCATGAAGCCTTGGGCACACATCTGAATTTCAGTTCAGCTTATCATCCGCAGACAGATGGCCAGACTGAAAGAACCAATCAAATTCTTGAAGATATGTTGAGAGCCTGTGCGTTGCAAGATCAGTCCGGATGGGACAAGCGATTGCCTTATGCAGAGTTTTCCTATAACAACAGTTATCAGGCCAGTTTGAAGATGTCACCATTTCAAGCGCTCTATGGAAGGAGTTGTAGAACTCCGTTGCAATGGGATCAGCCTGGAGAGAAGCAAGTGTTTGGGCCAGACATTTTGCTTGAAGCCGAAGAGAACATCAAGATGGTCCGAGAGAATCTGAAGATAGCGCAATCGAGGCAGCGAAGCTATGCAGACACAAGAAGAAGAGAGCTGAGTTTTGAAGTCGGAGACTTTGTCTATCTGAAAGTGTCACCGATCAGAGGTGTCAGAAGGTTCGGAATCAAAGGCAAGCTAGCACCCCGCTACATTGGTCCGTACCAGATCCTCTCAAAGCGTGGAGAAGTGGCCTATCAGCTCAGTTTGCCAGAGAATTTGTCAGCTGTGCATGATGTCTTTCATGTGTCTCAGTTGAAGAAGTGCTTGCGTGTGCCAGAAGAGCAGTTGCCAGTGGAAGGTCTGGAAGTCCAGGAGGACTTGACCTATGTCGAGAAGCCAGCTCAGATTCTTGAGGTTGCAGACAGAGTCACCCGAAGGAAGACCATCAGAATGTGCAAAGTCAGATGGAGTCACCACTCTGAGGAAGAAGCAACCTGGGAGCGTGAAGATGATCTGATGGCTAAGTACCCAGAGCTCTTTGCTAGCCAGCCCTGAATCTCGAGGGCGAGATTCTTTTAAGGGGGATAGGTTTGTAACGCCCCGAATTTTGCAGTTGAATTTTTTCTTTTCTTTACTCGCCAAAATTCGGGCGTTACCTTTTCTTTTTCTTTTTCCCTCGCTAAACCTTGACCTTTTCCAAAGTTAGCGGGATTCGGTTTGGAATTCCCGTTGTAAGAAAAACTCTAAAGATACTTTGTGTTGTTTGATGCACCATGCCGAACCTTGCATTTTTTTTGATTGTTTGAAAGTGCAAACGCATTCATCTAAAAGATCGGATTTCGAGAATAAGCGGAAAACCTTTTCTTTCTTTCTTTTTCTTTCTCTCTCTCCTCTTTTTCTCTCTCTCCCGCGCCGTGGGCCGACCCCGACCGGCTCAGCCGCCCCGGCCCCAGCTCGGCCGCCCTTCCCCGCGCGCCCGCCCCAGCTCGGCCGCCCTGCGCAAAACCGGTTCAACCGCCCCTAGGGCCGGTTCAACCGCCCCCCCCCTCTGTTTTTTTATTTTTTTTATTTTATTTTATTTACTTTCTGTGATCATAACTACTTTGTTTTAGGTAGGCTGATCATTGTTCATGCTATGGAAAATAGGAAGTTTAATTTAAAATTCCGTTATGCTATTGATTCACGTAGTTAATTGTTTATCCCGTGCAATGTTGATCAACTAAAAATGGTTAGGTTCCCATTAGTATATATATATAACAGAATTCTTTTGTTAAGAATCACTTGTAACTAATCTTTAGTGCATAAGATTTAACCCCCCCCTGCGAGACCCTTCCCGTTTCTTTCTAACCATAACAAATGCGATATCGAATGTCATACTTGATGCATATTCGCTTACTTGTTCCCTTGTATGGTGTACTGTTCTTTTGTATTAAATATGTGGATGTATGTATGTTTGCGCTCGCATAGAGAACGATCCGGTCGAAGAGCCCGAGGAATTCGCAGGAGAAGCCCCTGAGCAGCAGTCGGTTGGTGGAGGCAAGTGTCCTTTGACCTATCTCTGTCCTATTCATTCTTTAATTCACCTCCCGCATTACACATTTATACTTAAGGATTGACTAGCTTTTGTTATCCATGTCCTTGTTTACCCATTCGGGTCAGATTATTACTGCTTAGTTTGATGCTATTGCCCAACTCTAATCAATGAACATGATGTGATTATCTATGATACGCTGTTTTCTCGTTCTTATTTATGATTATATTTGTGACCTTTAAGGGGACTCGAGCGGTTTCTCGAGTGCCTCTCCGTAAGGACCTGTTCAATGGATGACCGCCCGGGAAAACAGTGCAACCATGAGGGTGGAATGGGACGCCCTTAGCTGAATAATTAGAGGAACCGGGGTGTAGATCACTTAGCCGTTGTGCCGTCAATGGGGCTCGGTGTATGCGGCTCGCTCTGCCAAGGTTGATTTGTCCCTTGGGGAGGAGTGCGGTACATTTAGGAAACCTAACGGGTGGCTACAGCCCCGGGGAATCTTTGTAAAGGCTTCGTAGTGAATCCCTAGCCATTCACCTTGGGAGTGAATAAGGGTCTTGCAAGCCCGGGCTAGAGAGGGAATCACGGCTTATGGGTAAAGTGCGCAACCTCTGCAGAGTGTTATGAAACTGATATATCAGCCGTGCTCGTGGTTATGAGCGGCCAAGGGAGCTCCAGAGATTAGTGATACTTGATCAGAGATATTTTGGTACAGGTGGCAATGAGATTGATGGTTCTGATTATGATTATGGTATTGGTAAGTGGTATTCTTTCCGTTTGGAAAGGATACATTGGGCTAATAACTTGGGTTCATGTTAAAACCTGGCTCTCTACTAGTAAGTAATAACCTGACCAACTAAAAGCAACTGCTTGACTTATCCCCACATAAAGCTAGTCCACTACAGCCAAACGGGATGCTTGCTGAGTATGTTGATGTGTACTCACCCTTGCTCTACACACCAATCCCCCCCCAGGTTGTCAGCATTGCAACCACTGCTCAGGAGAGGATGAAGCTGTGGAAGGAGACTTCCAGGAGTTCCAAGACTACGACGAGTTCTAGGTGTGGGTTAGCGGCAACCCCCAGTCGGCTGCCTGTGAAGGCCGCGTTATCTACGTTTCTTTTCCGCACTTTGATTTATTGTAAGAACTATATGGACGTCTCAGACGTATGATGTAATCGACTATTATTTCCCCTTTTAATACTATTTGAGCACTGTGTGATGATGTCCATGTTATGTAACTGCTGTGTACGTGAATAACTGATCCTGGCACGTACATGGTTCGCATTCGGTTTGCCTTCTAAAAACCGGGTGTGACAGTTACTTAGCCTTCAAAGAACCTTCGTGCCACCTTGTGTTAAGGAGCCGAAGATATATTTGTAAACTCATTTGATTTAATGGAAGATAGAATAAAATATGCTAAGGAACACAAGATGAGTCTCATACTACACTCTACATTATTGTTTCATTTTATGTTGTTTTATTTACTTCTCTTGAAGACCTTCGTCCTTTATGCCAATACTTCAAAGAAGTGTTAAGCTAAAGGACTTATGTTGTCTTGACTTTTGATGCCTTCAGGGGATTGAAATCAAATACCAACATTGGCACCGACCGTGGGGTGATCTCACGACCATAATAAGCTACACCACAATGAAGAGAATGGCAAGCCATCAAGTTTTGTCACCATTGTTAGTATCAAATGTTCAATTTGTAGAATATCCTCCCACTAAATATACGCATACAAGTGATAAATACTTGTCTAATCAATGCACTTGGACTTGTGAGGCACAAAGATGATTTTATACAATTTGAACCTTGGTACAAGCAAAATATGAACAAATGAAATTGTACCAATTGAAAGAGCCATACATTATTGAAGGTAAAAACAAATAAGCAATGTGTGGAATATCTCAACCCATGTTACGAGAATCAAAAATATTTAGCTCACTCCTAAGCTCACAAAATCTTTTCTCATATAAAGGCTTGGTGAAGATATTAGCTAACTTTTATGGGTGCTCGCATGGTATATTACGATATCTCTCTTTTGTGAGTGACCTCTCAAGAAGTGATATCGGATGTATATGTGCTTAGTGTGACCGTGATCAACAAGATTATCTACCATTCAGATTGCACTCTCATTATCACATAGGAGGGGGACTTTGCACATATTGTAGCCAAAGTCCTTAAGGGTTTGCCTCATTTAGAGTAATTGTGCACAGTAATGTCCTACATTAACATACTAGGCCTCGACGGTGGATAGGGCAACAGATTTTGTTTCTTTGAAACCTAAGACACTAAGGATCTTCCTAGAAATTGGCAAGTCCCTAATGTATTCTTCCTACCAACCTTACATTCGGCATAAACGACATATTAAGATTCTTTTAAAGACCCTAATGTGATATTCCTTAGGATCGACTTGGAACTTGCACACATGAATATAGAAAGCATATCCAATCTAGATGCACGTAAATAGAGAAGTGAGCCAATCATACACTGATATACCTTTTGATCAACTGATTTACCTCTTTTGTCAAGGGCAAGATGTCCATTGATTCCCATGGGCATCTTGATGGGTTTGGCATACTTCATCCCAAACTTCTTCAAAATGTATTGAGTGTACTTCGTTCGGCATCCTTGAGTTGTTTGATTTAAAATCCAAGAAAAAACTTGAACTCTCCCATCGGCCATCATCGACATCTCAAACTTCTTGACCGTAATCTTACTAAACTCTTCACAAGACGATTTGTTAGTAGAACCAAAGATAATGTCATCAACATAAATTTGTCATACAAATAAATCATCATCAATCGTCTTAGTGAACAAAGTAGGATTAGCTTTCCCAGCCTTAAATGAATTTGCAATTAAAAAGTCTCTAAGGCATTTATGTCATGCTCTTGGTGCTTGCTTAAGCCTATATAGCGCCTTATTGAGCTCAAATACATGGTTAGGATATTTATCATCCTCGAAGCAGGAGGTTGTTCAATATAGACCTCTTCCTTGTTGGGTCCATTGAGGATTGCACTTTTCACGTACATTTGAAAAAGCTTAAAATCATGGTAAGTAACATAAGCCAATAATATGTGAATTGACTTAAACCTGGCTACGGGTGCAAAGGTTTTATAGAAATCCAAACCTTTGACTTGTGGGTAACCTTTGGATACAAGTCAAACTTTGTTCCTTGTCACCACACCATGTTCATCTTGCTTGTTGCGGAAGACATAGTTGGTTTCTACAACATTTTGGTTAGGACATGGTACTAAATTCAAAACCTCATTCCTTTTAAAGTTGTTGAGCTCTTCTTGCATCACCACCACCCAATCTAGATCCTTCAAAGCATCTTCAACCTTCAAAGGTTCAAGAGAAGACACACAAGAGTAATTCTCACAAAAGTTTGCAGTTCTAGAACGAGTCATTACTCCCTTATGTATGTCTTCAAGGATCATGTCCACTGGATAGTCTCTTTGAATGATTTGGTTGACTCTTGGGTGTGGCACTTGACTTCTTAGTGGTTCAATCTCCTCTTCATCCTCCTTGTCTTGAATTTCTTCATCTCCACCTTAACCATTGACATCTTCATGATTGTCTTGATCCATCTTGAGTTGGGGGTTGAGCTTGCATAAAGGATGGTTGGTCTTGTTCTTATTGAGGCTCTTTTGGACACACATCACCAATGGATATATCCTCCAATGCGGTGCAAGGAACCTCCTCATCATCTAATTCATCAAGATCAACTTGCTTTTCTTGAGAGCCATTAGTCTCATCAAACACAACATCACAAGAAACTTCAACACATCCCTTGGATTTGTTAAAGACTCTATATGCCCTTGTGTTTGATTCATAACCAGGTAAAAACTCTTCTATAGCTTTAGGAGAAAATTTGGAATTTTTACCTCTTTTACCAAAATATAGGATTGCTCCCAAAGACTTTAAAATATAAATATATTTAGTTTGTTATCGGCTAGGAGTTCATATAATGTCTTCATGAGAAGTCGGTGAAGATACAAACGGTTCATATAATTTCTATAAAGTTCCTTGGGTTTCACCTTTGTCCTACAAAAAGAATACTCAAGTGAAGCTTGTATAGTCATCAACAATAACAAGACCATACTTACTCACAATGATGCTTATATATGCAACGAAATCGAATAGATACATATGTAAGAGCTCCAACAGTCTTGAGGTTGTCATGCCGTTCTTCGAGGGATGACTTGCTCCAACTTGCTTTCCTGTATCCATTGGTTAGTCCTAAGACATGTTTCCCTTTAGAAGCTTATGAAGGTTCTTCATCCCGACATGGGCTAGTATGTGATGCCATAACCAACCCATATTGGTTTTAGCTATTAAGCATGCATCAAGTTCAACATTATCATTCGAAAAAACTACTAGATAAAGTTTTCCCTTTAATACACCCTTAAAACAACTAAATCGTCACTTTTTCTAAAGACTGTAACACCAATGTCAGTAAATAAGAAATTATAACCAATTAACATAATTGAGAAAAGGAAAGCAAGTTGTAAACAAGTAATTCCACCAAGAATATATTTGAAATAGAGTGCTCGGTGGTAATAGCAGTCTTACCTAGACTTTTTACCTTTCCTTGACTCTCATCCCTAAATGTGATTGCATCTTGGGAGTCCTTGTTATTTTCATAGGATGAGAACATCTTCTTCTCACCCATCATGTGATTTGTGCATCCACTATCGATTACCCATCTTGTGCCTCTAGATGCATAAACCTACAAATTAAATTTAGGCCTTGTTCTTAGGTACCCAGATTGAATTGGGTCCTCTCACATTAGTAACAAGCACCTTTGGCACCCAAACACAAGATTTTATGTTCTTATGCCTCGGTCCAACATACTTGGTAACAACCTTGTTAAATTTGCGAGTAAGCACATAAGAAGCATCAAAAGTGTGATAAGATAAGTATGGGCCATTTGATGCATTCTTTGATTTGACATTAGGCATATGAGCAATTTTAGCATGAGGAACACTATGCCTAACATGAGATACTATAGCAAATGAAGAATACACAATATGAGCATCTGAAGCATGAATATTCTTAGCATGAGCATAAGAATGTGAAATCATAACAACATGAGCATTAGCACAAATAGAATGAAAATTATGAACAATAGGTGTCTTTCGTTTTTATTTCACAAATTTTGAGAACTCATGGCCATTAACTTCGGCCTTGGTGTTCTTTTTGCCTCCCCTTTAGAAGCCAACACCATCCTTAATCCTGGGTCGCCTACCATTCAAAAAAGATCCCCTAGCATATTTAAGTTTCTCATCCTTAAGTTCATCTTTACCAATTTTAGCTTGATCTTATAATTTTGCAATATGATCATTCAACCTCTTAATCATGGAAAAATTTGTCATACACGCATCAACATCAACACCTTTACATCTAGTACAAATATAAACATGCTCAGTAGAACATTAATATGCATGGTAATCAGTCAATTCCACAATCTTAGCATTAAGATCATAATTTACGCATTTAAGACTAGAAATTGAATCATTGAAAGTATTTAGCTCACTGGTCAAAATTTTAATCTTTTCTTTCTCATGAGCTAGGGTCTTTTCAAGTTTCTCATTTTTCTTTGTCCCATAAGTTGTAGATCCCTTGCTTCTCCATGAGTTCATCCTTTTCATTGACAACCTTAATCTATTCATTCACTTTAGCAATTTGATCTCTAGTAAGGCTCTCAAAAAACATATTCATATCTTCCTCATCACTAGAATCTTCATCATCACTATAGGAAGTATATTTAGGATAGGTTCTTATGTATACCTTCTTCTTACTCTCCTTTGTCATGAGGCACGTGTGATTGACCTTCAGGAAGAGGTCTTGTTGAAGGCGAAGGTGGCGATGCCTTCATCATCGGAGTCGAGGGAGCTCTTATCTGAATCCTAGTCCTTGTCGATGTGGGCTTTACCTCCCTTCTTTTTGAAGAAATTCTTCTTAACTTTCTTCTTCCCCTTCTTCTCCCTTCCCTATCATCATCATCTTTTGCATATGGAAAAATGACCGGTATTACCACATTTGAAGCAAGCCCTCTTGCCATGGGGCTTGTAGTCCTTGTCCTTTCAGTTCCTTAGGATTTTCCAGAAGCTCTTGATGATGAGGGCCATATCCTCATTGTCAAGCCTAGAAACATCGATGGTTTCCTTCTTGATTAGGCTCTCCTCCTTCGCATTTGTTGCCTTGAAGGCAATGGCTTATGACTCAATGGAGGTGATGTTCCCTTGGACCAAGTCGTCGATGTGCTTGGAGTCCTTGAGCATCATCTTGTGGCTTAGGAATTTCCCAGACACCTCTTTCGGCGACATCTTCTTGTACCTAGTATTCTCATGAATTAAGGTAACAAGAGTAGCAATACGAGAAGTGAATGACCATAGCATGAGATTGATGACTTTGTGATCCGTCCACTTCTTGCTCCCAAGGTTGCAGACTTGGTTCACTAAGGTCTTGAGCCGGCTGTACATTTCTTGTGGTTCTTCTCCCTTGTTCATGGTGAACCTCCTGAGCTTCCCTTCTAGGAGCTCCATCTTAGTGAGCTTGGAGATCTTGTCACCTTCAGGTGTCACCTTGAGTGTATCTCATATTTCCTTAGCGTTCTCCAACCTGTTCACCTTGTTGTACTCTTTACACAAAGAAGCAAGAAGTATCATAGTGGATGGCGAGTTGCAGTGGATGATTTGCTCTGCCACCACCGGGTTGTACTACTCATTGTTGTTGGCAGGTGTCTCCATTTCTAATTCAACAACATCACAAATACTTGGGTGGAGTGAGTATAAATGTCCCTTCATTTTATGACTCCATCAAGAATAATCTTCACCATTAAAGTGTGGTGGTTTTCCAAGCAAAATAGAAAAGTAAAGGGGTGGTTGTATTTGGAGGAATGCGAGAGTAATTGAAAAACGTCCTAGAATAGTTTAGTTTAACTATTTTTCAAGGATAGTGATGCTTGGAGGTGGATTCACCACTACTCGAGTTCGATGGCAATGTCAAAGTGTCGATCTCATAGTAGACCACCTTCTTGGTCTTTTTCTTCTTGCCATATCTCCTCATGTAGGATTTGGAGGACTTGAAACCTTGGTCAACGGATTCCTCGCCATTCTCCTTGTGCTTCTCTCCTGAGGGACCTTCTCGCTCTTGAGGGATCCTTTGTCTAACATCACTTTAGGTTGTTAGACCCCAAATGAAGTGTTAGGCTCCAATACCAATGATAGTCACCTAGATGGGGTGAATAGGTGACACCTGATATTTAAACATTTAAAACAAAAGTAGATCCCAAATTAGTGGTTAGAGCGAGAGAGAATATAATCGGAGTAGGAAGAGAGTTCTTCTTGCAAAGTTTGTTCAATGTATTGCGGAATTAACTTTGGGAGCAACACTTAAGATTTGAATCAAAACCAATGCATGAGAAATTAGAGAGGGGAGAGGGAAAAACAAATTGCAAGCAAAATCAAACACACACACAAAGATGCGGTGATTTGATTTAGTAGAGTTCGGTTCTAAAGAACCTATGTCTCCATTGAGGTGTCCCTAAGGACATGGTCTATTTCAACCCTCTCCAGTGATTCCAACGATTAAGCTTGAGCCCTCTAGATCTTGATGTTGAGAGACAGAGTTTTTGCAAGACACTCCACAAACTTGGAGCCTCTTGCTGGCCTTTACAACAACGAAACATTGAGCACAGTAGCATAAGATCATAGCAACACAATGCACTCATACAAGGCACTATCAAAATCTGCTCTAAAATGACTATCTCTTGCACAATTCTCACTAATGGCAATTGGTAGGCTATTTGATCTTTATGAGGTGTTGCTCTAGCTTGTACGAGTTCAATCACAACTCTTGTGTCCTCAAGTGGTCGGTTAGGGGGGTATTTATAGCCTTCAACCCTGCAATTAGTCGTTAGGTGAGATCCCAAAAATCTGCACCTACCTCGAGTGCACCAGACCTTCTGTTAGCCTACAAAATCAACGGGAAAGTTGTCATGCCAGTTGTCAGGTGGCATCAAACTAGTTTGGTGCACCACCGTACTCCGCAATGTCAGACACCACGTCAGCTAGGCGTTGGAGTAGCCATTGGAGTAGGAACTACCCGTTGAACTTGATAGGTCCAGTGCACACCGGACTGATCTGGTACCATGTGCTTTAGCTCTTCAATGGACAATCGTTCTACGTAAATGGTCTGGTGCACCACTGTACTGGTCTAGTACACCAAGCCGCCGAAGCCCTATAGAAGTCCTCTATGCGTAAGTGATCTGTTGCACCACCACATTGTCTGGTGCACCAAACCATAGAAACCTAGAAACTCCTTCAATATGTACTTGGTTTGGTGTGCCACCGGACTAGGTCCAGTGGGCCACAGACCTGCTAGAGTTAAGTCCAAAATGGGCTTTTCTTCCTCAATTCAATTTGGATGTCTTTGACAGCATTCCTATGACTTAGACACAATTATCTAGAGTCTGTCCAACTAGTTTAAGTCATAGTTTTTCACCTTTTTATCTCTCCAAATTAGATTTTAGTTTTGGATCAAACTTGACTCCAAATGCACCTTTTCCAAAATCAAACTTCTAAACCTTCTAAGGTGCTCAAATAGGTTCCTAAGGGCATTTAGAAATTCAAATTTATGAACCTCTCAAAGACCACTAATCACACAATTATGTTTCTCACTAGAGCTTTTTCTCACACCAAAATGTTTCTTTAGCTAATCAAATAGGCAAATAGGCAAGAGTTAGAATAGACGAATTGGAGTGAAAGTATATTAATACACCTCAACCGGCCAACTATGTTGACCAACTAGATTTAGGGTGTGTTTGGTTCTGCTTTTGAAACATGCTTCTGCTTTGGAAAAGCATAAGCTAAACCAAAGGGGTTCAGCTTTTTCCGCAACTACTTTGAAAAAGCAACTTTTCTGTAGTACAAATTTGAAAGTGGTTTAGACCCTTCTTTTGTTGCTTATCGAAGTTCTTATATTAATAAACATACATAATAAATTAAAATTAAAATATGATTAAAATAATTAAGTGTTATAATAAATAAAATAAAAAATAATACAAAAATTATTACAAATGAAATTAAAAATTTATTTATTTGTAAAAAAATTAGGAACACAAATGTGAAATTAGTTTTTTCATTAGATATATTGAGTAAGAGATATAGCTAAACAAAGTGCATATGAACAATATACAATTTGTTTACTATGGACAACTCACAACAGTTTGAATCTGTCGGGTACCATAATTAGGGGTACCCCCAACACTCCTAAACTCGGCTGGTAATCACCATCAGCACAAGCTGCAGAGACTGATGGGCGCAATTCAGGTCAAGGCTCCGTCTACTCAAGGGACGCGATCTCGCCTCGCCCGAGCCCAGCCTCGGGCAGGAACAGTAGTCCCAGGCGAATTCACACCTCGCTCGAGGGCCTCCTCAAGCAACGGGCGCACCCTCGACTCACCCGAGGCCCAGCTCGGGCAGGCTTCGCAGTGAAGCAACCTTGGCCAGATCGCCTCGCCAACCGACCGTATCGCAGGAGCATTCGATGCGAGGATCGCCTAACACCTTATCCTAACGCACGTTCCTCAGTCGGCAGGGCCGAAGTGACCGCAGTCACTTCGCCCTTCCACTGACTGACCTGATAGGAAAACAGCGCCGCCTGCCCCGCTCCGACTGCTGTGCCACCCGCAAGGGTGAGGCTGACAACAGCTAAGTCCAGCCTCAGGCGCAACAGGAAGCTCCGCCTCGCCCGACCTTGGGCCTCGGCCTCAGAAGGAGGTCTCCGCCTCGCCCGACCTCAGGGCTCGGCCCCCGCCTCGGCCTTGGAAGGTGGTCTCCGCCTCGCCCGACCTCAGGGCTCGGCCCCCGCCTCGGCCTTGAAAGGTGGTCTCCGCCTCGCCCGACCCCAGGGCTCGGCCTCAACCTCGGCCTCGGAAGACGGTCTCCGCCTCACCCGACCCCAGGGCTCGGCCTCAACCTCGACCCCAAGGCTCGGCCCCAGCCTCGGCCTCGGAAGGTGGTGTTGGGACCATGCTTCGTTGCCGAAGGTCCTGCAGAAAGAGACAGCCTCGGCTGAAGCTGCTCGTACGTGATGCCGAAGGTGCCATTTCGTGAAGCTTCGGAGTTACAAACCGACTTAAAGATAGAATGACCTTTTAGTCCATAAGAGTTCGAGTCATTGTTGTAAACTTTTATGAGGGGTACGATTGTAATTCCTCACGGGCTGTGTCCTGTGCCTATAAATAGTGAACAGTATTCCTTTACTGTTCATGCATTCCTGCAATTGCAATTGCATCACTCGGAAATTATCCTTTGTCAAGGCAGAGGTATAAATGTATTTAAATATTATGTCTGAACATCTTAAATTTATATGGTAAATAAATGATGTTATTTATTTCCAAATTACTTGTCTTTAATGCTTTATGTCTTACGTTACTTTATATTATCTTTGTGAGTTCGATTACGAAGGTATAACCTTCATAGTTCTGCCATTATAACCTTCGTCCGAAGCATATCCTCGGGGAAATAATGCTTCAGAGGATGAAGGGCATTGATATTTAACATTTTATGTTGCCTTGTTCTTAATTCATAGCATTTGAGAACAAGTCCCCAACATTGGTGCCCACCTCCGGTGAACTCACTTCCACTTTTTTGAGCTGATGGCTTCGTTCAACGACCAAGCTGGAGCTGCTTCGGCTCCGAAGCTGGTACTCCCGATAACAGGCGGTTCATGCTCAGAGCCAGCCAACAAGAAGCAGAAGAAGGAAGCACAGAGAAGGGTACAGCACATTGGGGTGCAAGGACCCTTCATCAAGTCAAGATGGTCTCACATTCCAATTACCTTCTCTCAAGAGGATCTCCAACTCAAGGATTACCCACACAATGATGCTATGGTTATCTCTTGTGTGATCAAAGAATTCCTGGTCCATAATGTTTTGGTTGATACAGGCAGCGCAGCTGATATCATATTTGCTAAGGCTTTCAGACAGATGAAAGAGCCCGAGGATAAAATTCATGATGCCACACATCCCCTTTGTGGCTTCGGAGGAAGGCAGATCGTAGCACTTGGAAAAATCACAATGCCAATAACCTTCGGATTCATTAACAATACAAGGACTGAACAAGTTGTATTTGATATTGTTGATATGGAATACCCTTACAATGCAATCATTGGTCGTGGTACTCTCAATGCCTTCGAAGCAATCCTTCATCCAGCTTATCTTTGCATGAAGATACCTTCGGACCAAGGGCCCATTGCTATTCATGGAAGTTAGGAAGCTGCCAGAAGGGCCGAAGGAAATTGGACAGACTCCAAAGCAATCCATAACATAGATGGAGCTGAAGCTTGTGAGCAATACAAGTTCAGAAGGGAAAAAGCTGCTTCGGCTGATCAGCCAAAGCCCATGCTCTTATGTGAGGACATAGCAGAGCAGAAGGTGCTATTGGGATCTCAACTGTACGAAGGGCAGGAGAAAACCTTGATAAGGTTTTTGTTCAACAACAAAGATGTTTTTGCTTGGTCAGCTAATGATCTTTGCAGAGTAAACAGGGATGTTATTGAGCACTCGCTCAATGTTGATCCATCCTTCAGACCAAGAAAACAAAGGCTTCGGAAGATGTCTGATGACAAAGCCGAAGGTGCTCGCAACGAAGTGAAAAGACTCCTCAGTGCTGGAGTTATCAGAGAAGTAAAATATCCAGAATGGTTGGCTAACACTGTTATGGTAAAGAAGGCCAATGGTAAATGGAGAATGTGCATCGATTTTACTGATCTCAATAAGGCCTGTCTGAAGGATGAGTTTCCATTGCCAAGGATAGATTCCTTAGTCGATGCAGCAGCTTTATCAGAGCTTATGAGTCTGCTGGATTGCTATTCAGGCTATCACCAAATCTGGATGAAAAAGGAGGATGAACCGAAAACCAGCTTCATAACCCCCAGTGGAACATATTGTTACCTTCGGATGCCTGAGGGTCTCAAGAATGCCGAAGGAAGTTTCAGCAGAATGACAGCGAAGGTCCTCCATTCTCAGATAGGCAGGAATGTGCTAACTTATGTTGATGATATCATTGTAAAAAGCACGAAGCAAGATAACCACATTGCTGATCTCCAGGAGACCTTCGCTAATTTCAGACAGGCTGGCTTAAAGCTGAATCCAGAAAAATGTGTCTTCGGAGTAAAGAAGGGGAAATTTCTTGGTTGCTTAGTTTCAACAAAGGGAATTGAGGCTAATCCAAGCAAAATCGAAGCTATACTTCGAATGGAACCACCAAGTACAAAGAAGGGGGCTCAAAGATTGACAGGAAGGCTGGCATCTCTCAACAGATTCATATCTAGATCAGCAGAGAGAAATTTACCATTTTTCGAAGTGCTGAAGTCAGCCGAAGTTTTTCAATGGGGACCAGTTCAGCAAACAGCCTTCGAAGAACTGAAGCAATATTTGATAGATCTAACAACATTAACTCCACCAACGCCAGGGGCTCCTTTGTTATTATATGTGGCAGCTTCGCACTCAGCGGTAAGTGCAGCACTTGTCCGGGAGAAGCTTGAAGGCCAAGTTAAGAGGCAGGCCCCAATATATTTCGTATCCGAAGTTCTTAGTTTATCAAAGAAAAATTATACAGAATTGGAGAAAGTACTGTATGCTGTTTTGATGGCCTCCAGGAAGCTTCGGCATTATTTTCAAGCTCACAACATAATTGTTCCTTCTTCACAACCTCTGAAGGATATTATGAGAAACCGAGAAGCTACTGGAAGGATTGGAAAATGGACTGCAGAACTTAACGAATTTTGTATTGATTATGTCCATAGATCTTCGATTCAGTCCCAAGCGTTGGCAGACTTCATTGCTGACTGGACGCCAGGGGCTCAGGAGGAAGAAACCAATAAAGATGCCGAAGAATATACAGTGTTTTGTGATGGGTCTTGGGGGACCTTCGGAGCAGGAGCGGCTGCTGTGTTGGTTTCACCTTCCAAAGTTAAAACTTGTTATGCGGCAAGACTTGATTTTAGTTGCACAAATAATATCGCTGAGTACGAAGCTCTGCTCTTGGGTCTTCGGAAGTTAAAGGCAATGGGAATCAGAAGAGCCATTCTTAAAACTGACTCCCAAGTTATTTCTGGTCATATTGACAAGAGTTATAAAGCAAGAGACCCGAAGCTTGAAAAATATTTAGATACAGTCCGAAGGATTGAGGCTTCCTTCGAAGGATTCTCTGTCAAAAATATTCCTCGTGGAGAAAATGAATACGCTGATCTATTGGCTAAGTCAGCAGCCCAGGGGCTGCCTTTACCTTCGGAAGTATTTTTCGAAACAATAAAAGCACCTTCGGTCGAGCTTCTTGAAAGAGCGGTTCTTAACATATCCCCTGTATATAGTGAAGATTGGAGAACTGAAATCATCTCTTTCCTTCAGGGTAATTTTCTTTCAGATGACGAAGTTTATAACAAGAGGATAGAAGCAAGAGCTCGACCATATGTCATAATAGAAGGGGAACTATACAAGCGAGGGGTCTGTTCCCCGTTGCTCAAGTGTTTATCCAGATCCAAAGGCATAGAATTGATGAAGGAAATACACGCAGGCCTGTGTGGATCTCACATTGGATCTAGGCCTTTGCTTGGGAAAGTTTTTCGTCAAGGATTTTATTGGCCAAAGGCAGCTTCGGATGCAGTGGATTTAGTCCAAAAGTGCGAAGGTTGTCAGAAATGTGCAAGAGATCAAAAACAACCTTTGTCTTTAACTCAATTAATACAACCCACTTGGCCGTTGCAAAGGTGGGGCCTTAATTTGCTAGGCCCATTACCACCAGCACAGGGGAACTTAAGATATGTGGTAGTGGCAGTGGAATATTTTTCCAAGTGGATTGAGGCAAAGCCCTTAGCCACAATAACTTCATTTACCATTCAAAAGTTTTTCTGGCAAAACATTGTTTGTCGCTTCGGAGTGCCGAAGGCCATTACTGTGGACAATGGAACACAGTTTGATTCTGAAGCCTTCAGAGAATTTTGTGATCAAATTGGCACAAAAATCCATTTTGCATCAGTCCGACATCCAGAGTCAAATGGACTTGTCGAAAGAGCTAATGGGATCATAATGAGAGGAATAATGAAGTCAATCTTCAATTAGCCCAGGGGAAAGTGGCTAGACGAGTTAATCAAAGTGGTGTGGAGCCATAACACAACCATGTCAAGATCAACAGGTTTTACGCCCTTCAAATTATTGTTTGGTGACGAAGCAATAACCCCGGAGGAGGCCAAAGCAGGATCAATAAGAACAGCAGCTTCGGCGGAAGGCGAAGACGAAGCTGATTGCTCTGTAGAAAAAGATGCTATAGAAGGGATCAGACTTCAAGCTGTAGAAAACATCAATAAATATCAAGCTGAAACAATAAAATGGCGTGACAGAAAGGTCAAGCTGAAGAACATTGAACCAGGACACTTGGTACTTCGAAGAGTAGCCAACCCTGAGACAGTAGGCAAATTACAGCTAAAGTGGGAAGACCCCTTTTTGGTAGTATCTTCGTCAAGACCCGGTTCCTACAGATTGAAGGATATGGACGGCAACGACATTCCTAGATCATGGAATGCGGATGAGCTTCGGCGATATTTTGTTTAGCTTGATGTAATTTTTTATATTCTTTTTTGTGGCACCATTTTCCTTTCAAAAGGGGGAGAAAGGTTTTTAATGGGGCCACAGCATGTAATTTTCCTTATTTCAATTCTATGAGAATGATATCCCCCGAAAATGTAAATGTAAATGCAAAGGAAAAAAGAAAAGGAAAAAGGGAGAAGCTCAAAAGTCGTTCCTAAGGGAATGCAGAGCTTACAGCGAAAAATAAACGCTGATTCCGCTGAAAGTAAAAGGCGAAGAAGCTCCTAAGGGAGGCTTACAGCGAAAAGTCAACGTTGATACACCGAAAAGTAAACGGTGAAGCCGAAAAGTAAACGGCAAAAAGATTTGAATCATTCCCAAAGGGATGAAGGGTTGTGATTATGGTTTTTGAACATGTGTCCCAATATTCATTTGCACAATACATTTCATCATGTCATTTGCATTCATAAACATTCATTTAGACATATATAGAATCGTCATCATACCACACAAAAAAGACAGGTGCTTCAGCAATGAGGAAAAACTTCGAAGGAAAAATTTTTTATGCTTCGTTGTGTATGAAAAGAAGGGAAGGTGTTTTTCGCCTTCGGCTCAAAAGAGAAGTTTCGTCCACAGCAAAGCAGATTGTACACAGATAGCAGAAACAAAATATATTACAAGGTATGTACAAATTTACATGAGTTGTTCCATAACTATATTACAAAAGTTTCTCTAGAATTTTTGCAGGAAAATATATTGTAAGCAACTATCAAGCTTCAAGCTAGGCTTCGTCAAACTTCAGCTTCGTCATCCTGCGTATATCAAATAGCAGAATAAGAAAGGTGCAAATTTCAAGGAGAAGGTAAAAGTAACAAATATCAGTTTCTTACCGGCTTAAGATGACTACGAGCTTCGTCACCCGCCATTTTTCGCCCGCCATTTACCCAGATCTGGGTTATGAATCTATTTCCAATGCTTCGGGCCAGACTTGGGATATCTATCAGATCTGATGCTGATAAGCTGAAGTTTGGTCTATTCACAATATTTCCATGCGTACAGCCAGCCTTCAGAAAAGCGGTAGCTGTGCCCCGAGAAGCTACCAGGGCGCAGAAGTCGGCATGCCCACCAATAACTTCGTCAAGAGCATCAACCTCGCCTTCGATATATTCTAATGTGCTGGGCAGATTTTCAGCTGAAGGTGTAAATTTTTCAGAGCTGGCTCTGATAGAATGAAACACATCCTTCAGCCGCTGCACGCATCGGCTGCCGAAGCTTAGGCATTTCCCCTAAAGTTCCCTCAAGGATTTTTTGCAAATTTGAATTTTTATCCATCTTAGTTTTAAGGCTTGCTTCAAGATGTTTCTTTTCTTGCTCAAATTTTCCTGATTGTTTTAGCAATTCATTCTTTAAGCTGTCGTTCTCTGCTTGGACTTCAGCCAAGGAGCCTTCTATAGACTGGATAACGAAGTCTTTCTTTTCTAACGCACCTTCGTGCTCTTTAACCATGATTTCAAGGTTTTGGATAGTGAAGTCCTTCTTTTTCATATCAGCTTCGTAATTTTCAACTTTTTCAGCCAAATCTTGGATGATGCCTTTGTTCTTCTCGTCTTCGAGATCTTGTTGCATTTTTAGAACCTTACTTAACAATATGCTCTGCCAAAACAATCTTCGTTAAAAAACGACCTAAATAATAATAATAATAAAATAGCAATAATATTTGTTACCTTAAAATTAGCATAAAGTAAGCTTCCGGCAATATGGTGTCGTTGGTAGCGGCAGAGGTCCGCTTCTAGCTTCGGCAGGCCAATGTTTTTGGAGAGGGTTCTAACAATTTTAGCTTTGCTGCGGTTTTGAAGGCATCTCAGCTTTCCTTCGTTAACCCCACCAAACAGTGTAGCCCCTGGCTTATATCCGCAGGATATGGCATATTTTTTAAGCTCTTCTTTTTCAGCATCTGTCAATTCTTGCCCAAGTAAATCTTGAAAGTTAAAATCTTTTTCTTCTAAAATCTCTTCAACTTGTTTTTTCCCCTTTTCAGTAGCTGTGCTCGTTGTAACCACAGCAGCTTCTTCCTCAGCCATTTTCAGGAGTATATTATCAATAACTTCAAGTGTGTCCTCCAGGTTCAGATCTTCTGTGGCCCCGGTTTCGGCCCCGATAGCTTCAGCTGTGCCGGTTTCAGCTTCGGGGGCTTCCACTCTGGTGGCTTCGGCTGCGGCGCCTTTTGCTTCGACGGTCTCGACAAAAGCAACTTTTGACACTGTCGCCGGTGGCGGCGTCTGATGAATCACATCTGCTATCTGAATAATTCTTCGTTTTTTCCGCAGTGCAGGACCTTCTTCTGTCGAAGCTGCTTTGTCCTTCTGAAAAAACTTCGTCAGTTCCGGCAGCCAGCGGACTTAGCTTGACAGGCAAGGGTTCAGTCATTACCTTCATAATCTCTTCTACATCGGCAGCAGAAGGCGTTGTAGGAGTATCTTCTTCTCGAACCAACGTTTTTGGTTCTGGAGATGCAGTTTTTCTCTTTCTTGCAGCAGCCACCTTCGGCTCAGGGCTCAAATTTTCAGGACTCAGTTTTTTAGAAATCTCCTTTTTCTTTTTTGCCACTTTGGTGCTCTCTTCGTCAACAGCGCTGGCAATTCTTTTTCTCTTCGGGCCGCCAGCATCTCCGCCCAGTCGCCCATAGTCAGGATATTCGAAGCCTATAGCATCAAGTACTCTGTTTAGCCTTCGTTTCGGCCGGGTGCCGAAGGCTGCTGTCATCAATTGGTCCTCTTTTTTAGAGTAATTTCCAAGAATTTCAGTACGCATTATTTCGATTGTATCGAGCCATTCTTGGCAGGGTGCCTTAAAATATTTTTTGAACTTATAATGGTAGGGTAGTCGGACAAGCTCCCCTTCTTTCTTCTCCCCTGTAAGCTTCGGCATAGTCCACTCCTTCATAGTTGGAAATACTCTGAAGGCCAGAAATTCCCGCACTAAATCTCTAGTGCCAATGTGCTCTGCAATAGTCTTGAATTCAGCCAGCGCGATCCGGGTTGGACCTTCTGCTGTCATATTGCATCGGGGTCTGGTTTCTCCGAAGATAAGTTCAAGCGGACTCTGTACCAGCTTTTCCTTGTCATCGTCAACTTTGACGTAGAACCATTCTGATTTCCAGCCTGCCGGCCACTTGCTTCGGTAGCTGATCACAGGAAATTTTGTGGTTTTCCGATAGGCAAAATTATAACAACCAAAATTTTCGTGTAACCCATCCTCTCTGGCCTTGGTTTGGTAATGGAGCTCGTGCACCCGACAGAAACCTTCGGCAAAAGCCTCCACCGCCTGGCTTCGGAGAGCCTAGATATAAACACTAAGCCTAACAATGGCGTTAGGAGTCAGTTGGTGAAAATAGATCCCAAACTTTTGTAACACATCAGCAATCATCCTATTCAAAGGAAATCTCAAGCCAGCTTTAAGGAAACTCTTGAAAATCACTATTTCATCCTTCTCTGGCTTCGGGGTAGTTTCCTCTCCACCGAAGCGAATCAGCTTTTTCTCATCTTCGATGAAGTAGCCCGACTTCACCATCTTGGGAAAATCTGCCTTGGAGATAGTCGACTTTCCGAAGTCCAGATGGCTAGGCTTGCTCGGTACTGTGATAATGTAATCACCTTCAGAATCAGCCTCCTCAATATCTCCTTGTTCTGCTTCGGCATCGGCTTGTTCTGCTTCAGCAGCGGGAACTTCTTCCGATGTCACCAACCTAGATCGCTGCATTGCTTCTGAGATAGGAACAGTCTCCACACCTTCGGCTTCGTCTCCTTCACGCTCAACTCTAGCAGTAGAGCGCACTCTGGCCATTTAATTTTGAATTTCTTGAAAGGTTTCTTGGAAATTAATAACCTTTTCTTCTGAAGCTCTCCTTCTGACGAAACAAATGCCAAACAGGAGCTTCGTTTGAATGCGAAAGACAAGCTTCGGCTATGGTTAAAATTTTTGGCAGCAAAACAGTGCAATAGCAATGAATGTTGTGGTAACTTCACACCTACCTGTCTGTTTATATAGTGCTGCAGGTAAGAAGGTGAATCGTCAGGATTTTTACACCAGGCAAATAGTTGCTCGTACCCGCTGCGCGGTGGGCCGCAAAAACCAAATAGTGAACCTGCACTGTGGGACCGCTCTGCGCTCAGAAACTGTATCGTTTCTCGACAACGAGCTCAGGGAAGGTGTTTTTCGGACCTTCGGCTTCCTGAAGCCTAAGAGACTTTTTTCACGGATCAAGCTCGTTACGAAAAACGATCTAGCACCGCGAAGGGGCTACTGTTGGGACCATGCTTCGTCGCCGAAGGTCCTGCAGAAAGAGACAGCCTCGGCTGAAGCTGCTCGTACGTGATGCCGAAGGTGCCATTTTGTGAAGCTTCGGAGTTACAAACCGACTTAAAGATAGAATGACCTTTTAGTCCATAAGAGTCTGAGCCATTGTTGTAAACTTTTATGAGGGGTACGATTGTAATTCCTCACGGGCTGTGTCCTGTGCCTATAAATAGTGAACAGTATTCCTTTACTGTTCACGCATTCCTGCAATTGCAATTGCATCACTCGGAAATTATCCTTTGTCAAGGCAGAGGTATAAATGTATTTAAATATTATGTCTGAACATCTTAAATTTATATGGTAAATAAATGATGTTATTTATTTCCAATTCACTTGTCTTTAATGCTTTATGTCTTACGTTACTTTATATTATCTTTGTGAGTTCGATTACGAAGGTATAACCTTCATAGTTCTGCCATTATAACCTTCGTCCGAAGCATTTCCTCAGGGAAATAATGCTTCAAAGGACGAAGGGCATTGATATTTAACATTTTATGTTGCCTTGTTCTTAATTCATAGCATTTGAGAACAAGTCCCCAACAGGTGGTCTCCGCCTCGCCCGACCCCAAGGCTCGGCCTCAACCTCGGCCTCGGAAGATGGTCTCCGCCTCGCCCGACCCCGGGGCTCGGCTTCAACCTCGACCTCAGAAGGAATCGTGTCCTCACCCCACCCTAGCCTCGGCCTCAGGAGGAGTCTCCGCCTCGCCCGACCTTGGGCTCGGACTGACCGCGCCACAGGGGGTACATCATTACCCTACCCCTAGCTAGCTTAGGCTACAGGGAACAAGACCGGCGTCCCATCTGGCTCGCCCCAGTAAACAAGTAATGATGGCACTCCGCGTGCGTCCATGACGACGGCGGTTCTCAAGCCCCCTACGAAAGCAAGAAGACGTCAGCAAGGTCCCGGCAGCCCCGACAGCTGTGCTTCTACAGGGCTCAAGTGCTCCTCCGACGGCCACGACACCGCATGCACAGGGCTCTAGCACCCCTCCGACAGCCACGTTGGCATGTACATATGGCTCTGGCTCCTCTCTGCCGGACACGTTAGCATATAGCTACACCCCCATTGTACACCTAGACCCTCTCCTTGCATCTATAAAAGGAAGGTCCAGGGCCCTCATACGAGAGGGTGGTCACGCAGGAGGACGGGCCGACGAATAGGCTCGCACACTCTCTCTCTCTCTCCCTCGCGAACGCTTGTAACCCCTACTGCAAGCGCATCCGCCCTGGGCGCAGGATAACACGAGCCGCGGTTCTCCCCCTTGTGTTCCATCTCGCGCCAACCCATCTGGGCTGGGACACGCAGCGACAATTTTACTCATCGGTCCAGGGACCCCCCGGGGTCGAAACGCTGATAGTTAGCGCGCCAGGTAGGGGCCTGCTGCGTGTTGACGAACAACATCCCGTCGAGCCCCAGATGGGTAGTCTCCAGCAACATCTTCAGCCCGAGACGCTGCTCCGTTTCGGGAGTCTCAAGTTCATGTCCCTCGACGGTAGCTACGACATGGTACTCCTTCCTCCGCAGCGCGACAGCGACAACGGCGGCCGTCAGCTCGCCCAGCGGCGGCGGACTCGACGACGTCTTTCCCACGTGGCAAAAGAGCAACATCCGGGTCTGTCCCGCCACCTTCCTCGCCGCAGGAGGAGGAGGCGGGGCAACCGTGGCCAAGCAGGAGACGGCACCTCGTCGGCTGTCGAGCGAGTCGACGACGCTGGCACCCCAGCGGGGGACATGTCAGGTGTTGACCTCGCACCTGAGACGACGGCGAGTGTCGTTTCCCCGCAACGTGCCAACCCCAAGCGGACAGATGACGCTATGTCACACCCGGTTTTGGAAGGTAAACCGAATGCGAACCATGTACGTGCCAGGATCAGAACTCACGTACACAGCGATTACATAAATGAACATCAATGCACATTGCTCGAATAATAACTTAAAAGAGTATTAACTTATTACATCACAGAGTCATAGACATCCACATAGTCATCGTCTTAACAGGTGAATCAAAGTGCTAGCGAAACGCAGTAAAGATAAGGCCTTCACAGGCAGCTGACTGGGGGTTGCCGCCAACCCACACCTAGAATTCGTCGTAGTCTTGGAACTCCTGGAAGTCTCCTTCCACGACTTCGCCTTCTCCGGAGCAGTGGTTACAATGCGGACAACCTGGTGTTTTGTGGTAAAGCAAGGATGAGTACACATCAACGTACTCAGCAAATGTCCCGTTTGGCTGAAGTGGACTAGCTTTATGTGGGGTTAGGCTCAAGCAGTTGCTTTTAGTTGGTCAGGTATTTATCATTAGTAGAAGCCAGATTTTATCATTAACCAACCCATGAACCATTTCCTCATCGAGGAACAACATCATTATATTCGAACCAAAACCATAACATAATCCTTATATCTCGAACCATCTGTATCTCTAATCAAAGAGGATCCCAAGGCTGCTCTTAACCGTGAGCACGGCTGATATATCAGTTTCACTACCCTCTGCAGAGGTCGCACACTTTACCCATGAGTCATGATTCCCTTTCTACCCGGAGAGAGCTACTCTCCATTGACCACTACCTAGGTGGCCTGGCAGGGTATCACTACGTAGCTTTTACAAAGATTCCCTAGAGATCATAGCTGCCCGTTAGGTTTCTCCAGTTTGATAAACACAGTACTCCTCCCCGCAGGAGAGTGACTAACAAAAAGCAAAACGAAAGAACCTCGGCACTCAGCCTCGGCAGAGCAAGCACTGTGCCTGGACCCCATTGACGGCACGACGGCGAAGCAACTACACCTCTAGTTCCTCTAATTAATTAGCTAAGGGCACCCCATTTCACCCTCATGGTTGCACTGTTATCCCGGGTGGTCTCTCAACGAACAGGTCCTTACGGAGAGGTACTCAGGAAACAGCCTGAGCCCCCTAGAGTATCACAAGATCATCAACATCATCAGGATAACAGTATCATAAATATTCACATCATGTTCATTGATTAAGTTAAGGCAGTAGCGGAATGCTAACCATAATAGCCCATAAGGTCATCAAGGATAAAGTAAAGTGTAAAGCTAGTCAATCCTTAGGTTCCAAGTAAGTAATGCGGGGTAGTAAGTTATAAATGAATAGGACATAATGGGTCAGAGGACACTTGCCTTCACCTAACTGTTGATCAGGAACTTCCTCTGCAACTTCCTCGGGAAACACAAGCTGCTCGTTGTCTACGTAAAGTAATCATTCACACTATGCACTTGGGAAATAACAAACAAAAACAATATACCAAACATATGCAGCAGAGAGATCACAAGTTCATAATAGAAAAGGGATAGGCACTCTGGTATTCTCTAGGTCTAGGGTAGAGGACTATACAAAAGGGTTCATTATCCACTACTCAGGTTTAAGTCAGTGGTGGGATTAAATCATTATCTGGTTTTAAGTTCCTAAACTTAGGTGTTTAAGTCCATAAACTTAAGTGCTCCAACTTTTATTAAAGTCTACTATCTTTTATTTATCTCAAATAAGGTTCCAATAACCTTAATCCTATCCTAATGATTAACCATTAATTGGGACATGGAAACAGCAGGGTAACATTGTTTAAATAGATAGACAAAAACATCATGAGCATTTTGCAATTTGAAGCACCTAATTTGGAGTTCATATGGCAAAGTTATGAATTTTACAAGTTTAGGGGTTAAAAATATACCCTAAGTACCTATTTTGAATTAAATAAAAGGTCCGAGGACCTAACTGTAAGAAACCAGGGACGACGGGTTCAAATTCCAGAAAACAGGGGGGCTCTTTAAGAAAACGTGCGGGCGAAGGGGTATCGGACTCCTACGGCCGTCGGATCTCAGACGGACGGCTAGGATTAGATCCGCGGGCGGGCGCGCGGGCGCGCGGCGGCCTGGGCGGCTGATAGGCGGGGCCGGGCGGGCAGCGCGAGCGCGGCGGCTGACGGGCGGGGCCAGCGGGCAGCGCGGGCGCGGGCGACTGGCAGGCGGGGCCCGATTGACAGGAAGGCGGGGGGAAACAGCCCTGGGCCGTCGGATCTCCGGCGGACGGCCAGGATTAGGCTTGGCCTAATTAAAACGGGGCCGCCCGATCTGGGACGGACGGCGGGGATCGGGTGGCCGGCTTCTGTCTTCTCCTACGGCTAGCTGGGGCGGCGGCTCTCGTCCCCGCAGCGGAGGTCTCGCCGGAGACGAGGGGCGCGGGCGCTCTGCGGGTCCTTAGGGCGACCGGAGCGGCCGGGGAGGTTGGGGAGGGCGCGGGGAACCTTTTGGTGGGGGCTAGGTCGGGGCAGGGGCACCGGAGGGGGGCGGTCTACGGCAAAGCGGCTCGGCGGCGGCATTGAACAACTCCGGCGAGGAATCAAACGTGACAGAGGGCATTGCACGGGTTTGGAGGGGGCGGGAGAGGTTCCTTACCTCAAGGCGGCCTCCGGGACTCCTCGGTGGCGGCGATGGCGCGACGACGGCCCGGGTCGGCGGTGGCGGACCTCCGCGACTGCACGGTGGACGGCGGGTGAGCACGGGCAGAGGGAAATAGGGAGGGGAAGGGGAAATTGGAGCGCGTTCCGGGTTGTGGACGTCGGGGCGAAGCTTACCGTGGCAAAGGGCACGGCGGAGCTCCAACGGCGACGGGGAGACGAGCTCGGAACGGCGGGGGTTTATGGCGGCGGCGCTCTGGCGTGCGCGCAGCGAGGGGGAGGTGAGGGAGGGGCCTGCAGGTGCGCAAATGAGGGAGGGGGAGAGGGCGAGTGGGGCTCTGGGCTCTAGTGGCCGAGGCGAGGTGGTGGCGAGCTCCACGCGCGGCGTGAGCGCGGAGTCCGCGGCACGCGCGGCGGCGGTTACGCGGGGACGACGGGGCTGACAGCCCGGGCCCGCGAGCAGAGAGAGAGGAAAGCGGGCGCGGGGAACGGTTGCGCTGACGGGCGGGGCCCGCCAGGGCAGAGAGAGCGGGGGAAGCGGGCGCGCGCGGGATGGGGAAAGCGGCTGCGCTGACGGGTGGGCCCGCCAGGGCAGAGAGAGGAGGGGGGAGAAGGCGCGCGCGGGATGGGCCGAGCTGGGCCGAAAGGCTGAGGGGGGCGGGGGAGTGGGCTTCTTTCCCATTTCTTTTTAATCTGGAATTGTTTTTCCCTTTTCTTTTTATTTTCTCTATTTGATTCAAATTCAAATAAGCCACAAATTCAAATTAGACTTTCTAAGAATTATGCACCAAACAAAAGTGAAATCTAGGGTTCAACATGATGCAACAATTCATACTCCCTTGGAGTTTGAGCTAATGGACTATAATTATAAATAAAATAACCACTTTTCTCCTATAGAAATGAGAAAGAGAAGATTGGGGAAGGATGAGAAAAGGGAAGTAACACCTGAATTTGTGAATATGAGCAAAGAAATTTTATACCCCCAAATTCAGGGTGTTACACGCTAGCACTCTCGCGAAGGACTTGCTGGGCATTAGCCTCGTACCTGAGATAACGGTGCAGTCCGTCCCCTACGCGACTTTGTCACCGTCCGTCGATCAAGAGGTACCGTCCGTTTTCCACCCTGTGCCTTTTAGATTTAGCTTCGATCCACCGAGCAACCCCGCTTCGGTGAGCGCTTTCATAAAGGCATATCCTAACCTTCCGGGGTACCATATGTGGTCAACCTGGGACCGACTGACGACCATCTCGACCTACAGGCCCCCGGGTTCCGAGGAAGAAGACGAGCCCGACTCTGGTTGGGATTTCTCCGGGCTCCGGGCTCCTAGTGCCATGCGAGACTTCATGACCGCATGTGACTACTGCCTCTCCGATTGCTCCGATGATGGCCACAGCCTTGACAACGAGTGTTGTGGCCCAAGTCGCGAATGTTTCCACGTCGATCTAGGGGGTCTCGACGAAGGCAACCACCTTGGTATGCTGGAGGACGACGATCCCCCTGGGCCTGCACCTCGCATTGACATCCTGCGGGAGCTAGCTGTGGTCCCAGTCCCTGCGGTGGGTCAGGACGCACAGCTCGAGCAAATCCATGAGATGCAGGCCAATCTCGACGAGGAAGCAGGAAAACTTGTGCAGCTCCGGCAAAACATCCAGCAGGAGTGGGCAGGTCGAGCACTTACCGGAGAAGCGCGTCGTCAGGCCCGGGATGTCCAGCACCACATCGCTGACAATGCCAAGGCAAGGCTGCCCCCGGCCTCCAGCGGGGTCGGCCAGAATCTGGCTGCAGCGGCAATACTACTCCGAGCGATGCCGGAGCCATCCACCACCGAGGGGCGGCGTATCCAGGGAGAACTCAAGAATCTCCTGGGGGATGTCGCGGTACGACGGGCCGAGAGCTCTGCCTCCCGAAGGCAAGGGTGCCCCCCGGAGCATCGCGCAGCAACTTCTCGATTCATGCGGGAAGCCTCGCTCTACACCGGGCGCACGCGGGACGCAACGCCTGCAGCCCCGGGTCGCCTCGGCAACGAGCACCACCGCCGCGACCGTCAAGCCCGCCTCGACGAGAAGGTGCGCCGAGGCTACCACCCCAGGCGTGGGGGACGCTACGATAGCGGGGAGGATCGGAGCCCCTCGCCCGAACCACCCGGTCCGCAAGCTTTCAGCCGGGCCATACGACGGGCGCCGTTCCCGACCAGGTTCCGAGCCCCGACTACCATCACTAAGTACTCGGGGGAAACAAGGCAGGAACTGTGGCTTGCGGACTACCGGCTGGCCTGCCAGCTGGGTGAAATGGACGATGACAACCTCATCATCCGCAACCTCCCCCTATTCCTCTCCGACGCCGCCTGAGCCTGGCTGGAGCATCTGCCTCCTGCGCAGATCTCCAACTGGGACAACCTGGTCAAAGCCTTCGCTGGAAACTTCCAGGGCACATACGTGCGCCCTGGGAACTCTTGGGATCTCCGAAGCTACTGCCAGCAACCGAGGGAATCCCTACGGGACTACATCCGGCGATTTTCGAAGCAGCGCACCGAGCTGCCCAACATCACCGACTCGGATGTCATCGGGGCGTTCCTCGCCGGCACCACTTACCGTGACCTGGTGAGCAAGCTGGGTCGCAAGACTCCCACCAAGGCGAGCGAGTTGATGGACATCACCACCAAGTTCGCCTCTGGTCAGGAGGCGGTCGAAGCCATCTTCCGTAAGGACAAGCAGCCTCAGGGACGCAAGCAGGAAGACGTCCCCGAGGCGTCCGCCCAGCGCGTCATGAAGAAGAAGGCCAAGAAGAAGTCACAAGCGAAACGCGACGCTACCGACGCAGATCTTGTCGCTGCCGCCGAGCACAGGAACCCTCAGAAGCCTCCCGAAGGGGCCAACCTGTTTGACAAAATGCTCAAGGAGTCGTGTCCCTATCACCAGGGTCCCGTCAAGCACACCCTTGAGGAATGCGTCATGCTTCAGCGCTACTTCCATAAGGTCGGGCCCCCAGCAGAAGGTGGCAAAGGCCAAGACAACGACAAGAAGGAGGCGCGACAAGGCAGAGGAGTTCCCCGAGGTCCATGGCTATTTTATGATCTACGGTGGGCAAGTGGCGAACGCCTTGGCTCGACACCGCAAGCAGGAGCGCCGGGAGGTCTGCTCGGTAAAGGTGGCGGCACCAGTCTACCTAGACTGGTCCGACAAGCCCATCACCTTCGACCAAGGTGACCACCCCGACTGCGTGCCGAGCCCAGGAAAGTACCCGCTCGTCGTCGACCCCATCATCGGCAACGTCAGGCTCACCAAGGTCCTCATGGACAAAGGCAGCAGCCTCAACATCATCTATGCCGAGACCCTCGGGCTCTTGCAAATCGATGTGTCCACGATCCGGGCCGGTGTGGCGCCCTTTCACGGGATCATCCCCGGGAAGCGCGTCCAGCCCCTTGGACAAATCGATCTGCCCGTCTGCTTCGGGACTCCCTCCAACTTCCGAAAGGAAACCCTCACGTTCGAGGTGGTCGGGTTCCGAGGAACCTACCATGCAGTGCTGGGGAGACCATGCTACGCCAAGTTCATGGTCGTCCCCAACTACACCTACCTCAAGCTCAAGATGTCGGGCCCCAACGGGGTCATCACCGTCGGATCCACGTACCGACACGCGTACGAATGCGACGTGGAGTGCGTGGAGTATGCTGAGGCCCTCGCCGAATACGAGGCCCTCATCGCTGACCTAGAGTGCCTCTCCAAGGAGGTGCCTGATGCGAAGCGCCACGATGGCAACTTTGAGCCAGCGGAGGCGGTTAAGTTCGTCCCCCTCGACCCCAGCAACGACACCTGCAAGCAAGTCCGGATCGGCTCTGAGCTCAACCCCAAATAGGAAGCAGTGCTCGTCGACTTTCTCCGCGCGAACGCCGAGGTGTTTGCATGGAGTCCCTCGGACATGCCCGGCATACCGAGGGATGTCGCCGAGCACTCGCTGGATATCCGAGCTGGAGCCCGACCCGTGAAGCAGCCTCTGCGTCGATTCGATGAAGAAAAGCACAGAGCCATAGGCGAGGAGATCCACAAGCTGATGGTTGCAGGGTTCATCAAAGAGGTATTCCATCCCGAATGGCTAGCCAACCCTGTGCTTGTGAAAAAGAAAGGTGGGAAATGGAGGATGTGTGTAGACTACACTGGTCTAAACAAAGCATGTCCGAAGGTTCCCTACCCTCTGCCTCGCATCGATCAAATTGTGGATTCCACTGCTGGGTGCGAAACCCTGTCATTCCTCGATGCCTACTTAGGTTATCACCAAATCAAGATGAAAGAGTCCGACCAGCTCGCGACTTCTTTCATCACATCTTTTGGCATGTACTGCTATATTACTATGCCATTTGGTTTAAGGAATGCAGGTGCAACATACCAAAGGTGCATGAACCACGTGTTCGGAGAGCACATCGGCCGAACGGTCGAGGCTTACGTCGATGACATCGTAGTCAAGACGAGGAAAGCCTCCGACCTCCTCTCTGACCTTGAAGCGACATTCAAGTGTCTGAAGGCGAAGGGCATAAAACTCAATCCCGAGAAGTGTGTCTTCGGAGTCCCCCGAGGCATGCTCCTGGAGTTCATCGTCTCCGAGCGGGGCATCGAGGCCAACCCGTAGAAAATCACGGCCATCACCAACATGGGGCCTATCAAAGACTTGAAAGGAGTACAGAGGGTCATGGGATGCTTTGCGGCTCTGAGCCGCTTCATCTCGCGCCTTGGCGAAAAAGGCCTACCCTTGTACCGCCTCTTAAGGAAGACCGAGCGATTCACTTGGACCCCCGAGGCCGAGGAAGCCCTCGGAAACTTAAAGGCGCTCCTTACAAGTGCGCCCATCTTGGTGCCCCCCGCTGCGGGAGAAGCCCTCTTGATCTACGTAGCCGCAACCACTCAGGTGGTCAACGCCACGATCGTGGTCGAGAGACGAGAAGAAGGGCAAGCATTGCTCGTCCAGAGGCCGGTCTACTTCATCAGTGAAGTGCTATCCGAGACCAAGATCTGCTACCCACAAATTCAGAAGCTACTGTACGCAGTAATTCTAACACGGCGAAAGTTGCGACACTACTTCGAGTCTCATCTGGTGACTGTGGTGTCATCCTTCCCCCTGGGGGAGATCATCCAGTGCTAGGAGGCCTCGGGTAGGATAGCAAAGTGGGCAGTGGAGATCATGGGTGAGACAATCTCGTTCGCTCCTTGGAAGGCCATCAAGTCCCAAGTCTTGGCGGACTTCATGGCTGAATGGGTCGACACCCAGCTACCAACAGCTCCAATCCAACCGGAACTCTGGACCATGTATTTTGATGGGTCACTGATGAAAATAGGAGCAGGTGCGGGCCTGCTCTTCATCTCACCCCTCGGGAAACACCTCCGCTACGTGTTGCGCCTCCATTTCCCGGCGTCAAACAACGTGGCCGAGTACGAGGCTCTGGTTAACGGGTTGCGCATCGCCATCGAGCTAGGGGTTCGGCGCCTCGACGCTCGTGGCAAATCACAGCTTGTCATTGACTAAGTCATGAAGAACTCCCACTGCCGCGACCCAAAGATGGAGGCCTACTGCGACGAGGTTCGGCGCCTGGAAGACAAGTTCTACGGGCTCGAGCTCAACCACGTTGCTCGACGGTACAATGAGACTGCGGATGAGCTGGCTAAAATAGCCTCGGGGTGGACAACGGTTCCCCCAGACGTCTTCTCCCGAGACATTCATCAGCCCTCCGTCAAGACCGACGACACGCCCGAGCTCGAGGAAGCCTTGGCCCAGCCCGAGGAGGCCTCGGCCCGGCCCGAGGAGGCCTCGGACTGGGCTAGAAGGGGGGAACCCCCTCTGCGTCAAAATTTTCCTCGAAAAAACTTTTCCACCAAAACGACTTTCGTGCTTTCCGACTATATCGATATCAGAATTCTGCAAAACGAGTAAGAGCGCATGTAAGCAGCAAGGCCGACCGAGCCGAAGGACTCCTACGCCTCCGGGATACGGATACCTCACTCGTCACCTTCCGCTAAAAGTAACTCTTACTCGGATAAGCGATTCTGCTACTGACGAACAAGTCCGGATACTCGAAACAAGAGGAAAAGAAACGCAGCTTTATAACACGACGACAAAGTGTTTAGGCCTCGGCGGCCGCGAAAGACACATGCATGTTCCAAACAAGCTGCTCCAGCAGAATCAGGCATCGCCCGGGGGAGGAGCGGCACCCTTGGCTTCGTCTCCACCCTCAGCGCCGTCTCCACCCTCAGCGCCATCTCCACCCTCGGCGAGGTCCGCCCCGGCCTTGGACGGCGACGCGAGCGGAAGGATCTCCACCTCGAAGGAGGACGCCAGCACCGCGCTTGGGCCCGCGACGGCCGCGTCAAGCCTCTAAACCTCGGCTAAGGCAGCTTCATCTTTGTCGGGTAGACAGTGCCCCTCGCTGACCCGCTCTAGGTCCACGTCGTAGTGGGAAGCGAGCACGACGAAGGCCCGCCTAACATCGTGATGCAGCGCCTCGCGGAGTCTGCTGCGCACATGGCCGCCCAAGGCCCGCAGGCGACTTTGGGGGGAGCTTCTAGAGGGGACGTCGTCAAGACCAAAGACCTGGCAGAAGGCCGAGATAGCTTCGGACATGGCCACGCGGTCGACCTCCTTCTGCTCAGCCGCCTGGGCAAGTGCCTTGGCGGACTCATTGAGAGCTGACTCGAACTCTGCAAACAGCCAAACAGAATTCTTCAGACACAAGTTGAAGAATGAAGCTGAATCGAAGTCACAAAGCAGCCAAAACATACCTTCAGCCCGGGCATGCTGCTCCGAGGCTGCGGCTTGGGCGGACTGGGCAGACCCGACGGCCATGGTCAGGTCCTCCGCAAGGGCTCCGGCCCGAGCAGACACCTCGGCTAGCTGGCCCCCAAGGGCCTCAGCCCGACCTACAGCCTCGGCGACCTGGTTCTAAGATTGGTCCCGCTCGCCGATGACCTGGCCAAGCTCCAGCTACCGCTGCTGCGCCTCTGCCCGTGCCGCCGCTGCCTCCACCTCCAGCTCATCATAGAGCAACCAAAGGTCCACCGCCTCAGTGCTCCGTTGGGCGAGGCGTTCGATAGCCTCGGTAAGCGCGGCCCTCAGGAACCACAGCGAACCCCATACGTCGGTCTCGCGACGGATGAACAGCGACTGGGTGGTGCTCAGATCCGTTAGATCCTAAGGAAGGGAAGCAGGGTGTCACAAAGAATGCCCTGGTCACGCGAAAGGTATGCCTGAAATCCTTACCTGGAGGACCCTGGGAACATCCCTGGAAAGGATCTCCATGGTCGACCGAAGCGACCCCATCGCTGCCTAGGCATACTCACGGAGCTCATCCCGAGACCGCTCCTCCTGCACATCGTCAAGGACGAAGAGGGGCTTCGAGGCGCCGCGGGTCCAGAACCGGAGCGCCTGCCCACGCCACTCATTGGGATCACGCCGCGCGGGGATGAGGTCGCCGCTCCCCAAGACGGGCCGCGGTTCCGCGCCCCCCTCCTTCAAGGCGTCGGGACCCCCTGCAGTCGATGCATCGGGTACCCCCTCAGCTAAGGAGGCAGGCTTCCGATCACCGACCTCGGCAACAGCGGCCACCCCCTCCTTATGGCCGAGACTGGGAAGGTTGGAGATGACCTTGAGCAGCGGCACCTCAGCCATCCTAGCATCGGCGGCGACGGGTGGCTCCACGGGCAAAACAGCGACGGCCTCGGCGGAAGCTGGTGCCGGCGCCGGCAACACGACAGGTAGGCTCGAGGCAGCGGCCAAGCCAGCAGCCTCCCCCGGCGCGATGGCCGCCCTGATGGAAGGGTCAGCCTGGGAGGCTTGCTCCAGGGCAACTCATGCCGCCTCGGCCCCCCGCTTGAGGGCGTCTGGTGCGGAGGCCAGCAAACCGGCATGGCGCGCGGCGGCACTGGCTGCAGAAGCCGGCACCGTCTTAAGGGCTTTCCGGGGGGCCAGACCGGCTGAGCCTTGCCTCCGTTTGCTGAGAAGAAAAGATAAAGCAGGATCAGGACACACGAAGAAAGAGCCAAAACAGAGGTATCCTCAGATACTTACCCGCTCCGGACCAAGGCCAATCGTGCCTGCGGGGAGGCCCCTCGGGCCTCGGTCCCCACAGGCGCCGCCGAGGTTTGCCCCGCTGCCGACTTCGGTGCCGCTCCCGCCTCGGGCGCCCGGGGCGCCGAAGGGACGGTCCGCCCAGGCGCAGTCACGACGGCCCGAGGATCAACCTTCTGTACGGACGGCACAGGCGACTGCTCTTGGGGGACAGGCGGGTCGGCCTAACTCCCCGTGGTCACCTCAACTACCTCGGCCAAGGGGTCAAGTACCCCCTCGGCCTGCCCCTGCTCCTTGGACCGGAACCTAGATGGCCCGGCCCTAGATGCCGACGGCTCCTGCCCACTTGGAGGCTGGCTCAACGACCCCTAGCCTAGCCTCAGATCCGGGCTAAGGCCAAGGCAGGCCACCATGTCGTCGTCCTTGTCATCATCGTCATCATCATCATTGTCGTCAGGCGTCTCTGGTGATGGCTCCCTCGGGAGCCCGTCCCTCTCCTGCCTCCGACGACGCCTCTCCAAGGCGTGCTGAGCCCGCATCCGCTCGCGAGCCCGGGCCTTCTCCGCGTCCTTCTTCTCCTTCTTCTTCGTGGCGACCCTCCGCGCGGCTCGGTCCACCGCGTCCTCCGGGACCGGTGGCAGGGAGGGCTTGAAAAACCCCAACTCCTGGAGACGAACGGAAATCCTGACGGTGAGAATCTAAGGCGACCCGGCACAAGGTAGAAGAAGGAACAGACACTCACCAGGGACACGTACCCACGCTCGGGACGCATCACGGGCTGGGTAAGGGCGCCGGCATCCAGCCTCCCTACCGTGCCCGCTATCCGCCTGTGGAGGTCGTCAGTGGAAAGGGGAGCCGAGGACATCTGCGAGCCCTCCAAATCAACCCCCGGCTTCATCTCCGAGAGCGGCAACCGCCGCTCTGCCAAAGGGAGCACCCTCCGGCGATGGATGGCGGCGACTACCCCCGCAGCGGTGAGCCCCCCATCTCGCAACCTCTGCAAGGCCTCCAGAAGAGGCTGGAGATTCTCTTGTTTCTCGCGCGTGGGTGGCGTGGCCCCCCAACGCCAGTTGCTGCCGACGGCGGTCACCACTCGTTGAGAAAACAACGGGAGCCTTCCGTCACCGTTCCAGAGGTAAAACCACCGGCGCTGCCACCCCTTGTTCGAAGACACAAGGATGGCGGGGATGTACTGCTACGCGCGCCCCTACCTCAACTGGAGGGTGCAGCCACCGGCCCGCACCGACATGCGGACCTTCTTTTCCCACGTCGTCAAGGCGAAAAGCTCCGCGGAGAAGAGATGGGTCCACAGATCCCAGTGGGGGTCAACCCCCAGAAAACCCTCGCAAACTGCCGCGAAGATGGCCGCTTGCGCAATGGAGTTGGGGTTGAAGTTGTGCAGCTCCACCCCGTAATAGTGCAGGAGCGCCCACATGAAACGGCTCGCTGGCACTCCGAACCCCCGCTCGTGGAAGGAGACGCAACTAACCACATACCCCGGCGGCGGAGTCGGGACGGCCTCGCTCGCAGGGACCACCCACTCCGGCTGTGGGTCACCGGAGAGGGGACGGAGCAAACCATCGGTGACGAGGGCCTCCAGATCATCCACCGTGACAGTGGAGAGAGGCCACGGATCGCGCGGCGAAACGACGGCCACCCTGTCGGCCATCACCGAACGAAGGGGGTGGAGGCGGAGGGAACAAGGTGCGCGGTTTTCTTTTCTCTGGCTATTCTCTTAGATTGCGGAAACGAAAGCAGAAGGCGAGCAGCAGAGTAAAGTGTGGCAGAACCGTCCGAATTATTCTAGCTTAAGTGCCTAAGTCACGCCTCAGGGGCCGTAACACACTTAAATCGGAATAACCCGTCAGTCCCTCAGATCTAGTCTGATAGAGCCACTTAACCAGGATCAAATTCCACAATCTCACTCGAAGGTGAGTCACAGAAGAAATACAATAAAACAGGAAACCTCAAATTAAGTACTGAGTTATTACATAAATCGGAGTTTTCGAGTAGCAAATAAAGTTCACAAAATAAAGTGCAGCGGATAATCGATGTCGTCGGTATCGAGGAATTGGGCAAGGCCTAGCCCACTACTCCTCGGGCTCCTCTCCTACCGGAGCAACATCCCACTCGACCGTCCAACCCGGTGGCAGGGTAGTAGGCCAAGTCACACCATCAACCATTTCCTGAATGGTACCTGCAAAAAATTGTGCCACAAGCAAGGCTGAGTATACTAATACTCAGCTAGACTTAACCGGTGTGAGGAGTCTACTCCTCTACCTCTAGACTATGCAGCTGTTTGGCTGAGGGGTTTGGTTTGCCAAAAGCACTAGCTGTTTCTAAAATCAATTTTTTAGCCTTTCAATTTCTATCATCATTAACTTAGCTAGATTTGCTCCTTCTAAGCATACATGGTAACAATCATTTAGTTCAATCAACAAGTTATCTCATGTAACCACATTTCACTTCTTACTCGATGCAGTACAAGGGGTCAAGCAGTCTCATTAGCTGCGAGAAGCAGACGATTCGAATCGAGTTTTAACCTTGCAAGGTAAACCTAAACACACGGCATGATAGGGTACTCCGACGCCACACATGACAATCGTCCCCATCGATTCCCCGTTCGCGTCCATGCCTCACCGCCTTGGCATACAATGCTCCACTGACCCCGGCTGCCACCGTGCAGTGACCGCACTTGTACCCACCATAGCTAGCATGGGAGACCCAGTCTCAGGTCGCATGAGGGATAAAGTCCGCGCCCGGCTTCACTCAGGTACTAGGTTTACCGGTTACCATTTTCCCGGCATGTGCTTAGTACGTTCAAAAGCTTGACTCAGGTATCCACACATTAATCCTTAATTCCTTTTTCCCATCTATGGACAAGGCATCCTCCCTGGATCCAAATCCATAGACTAACATATATCCTGTTATCAAGATGAATATAATCAATTCCTGACCTCGCGCGAGTGCTAGAAAATCACTCGACTTCTACCGAGATCCTGATTAGCAAGCAGCTACTCGACCTAGCATACTAGTATTCATCTCAAAAAGGAATCCTAAGTTCATGCAACTAGAGGTTTCAAGCAACTCCTACACTTAAGTGCACATTGCAATCCTACAAGCATTAAGTGTAGTAAAGTAGCATATAATAACACGGTTATGCATAAAAACCGGGGCTTGCCTTCAATTGCTGGGGCTGCGGGGAGATCCTCAATAGCAGCCTCTGAAGCTTGCTCCTGGTCCTCCTCTTGGACAGATCCTTGCTCGGGGATGAGCATGTACTCTCCGTCGGCAAGATTGCAATCTAAATAATGCAATGCGTAAGATATATGCATGATATGATATGTGCTTTTAGAAATTACAACTTAAAGGTGTATGATTTTCTTGAGTTAAACAAGGTTAACTTTGCTCATATAAGTCCCTTGGGTGGTATACTTGGTAAATTGGGTCAAACTTAGCTAAGGTAGGTGGTAGGTTTATTTTTGGGGTTCCATTGAATCCTTTTTAAGTCTTAGGGAGACTTGATAAGTATTCAAGATTGGCTTATTGGGGTGGGTTTGAACTACAAGTTGCTTTTATAAAATTCTAAAAATTCTGTAAACATTACAGTGGCTTGGTACTGGTGTATGTTTCTCTGTCTCAAAATTTGAGGATCAGAAAGTGAATAGTTTTCTCTGGACAAAATTATCAAATTTTAGGGCAGAAGGGGTGCTTTGAACTACAACTATTATTTAACAGTGGGTAATTCTCCAAAACTTATTTTTGCTGGCTTTTAGGTGTTATAACATGTCTGGATACAAATTTCTAGTCATTAATACCCTTTAATTATTTTTCTATGGTTTTCTCAAGTTTCTAGCCAAATAGGTGCTTCCTACTATCACTATATTTGAAAAACATCAAACAACAGGGTTCTTATTTTTCTTAGTTATTGTTTTGTGCAAGAGCAATCATTCTGAAGTTTGGCATTTTTTTACTTAAGGGAAGGGGTGGTATGCATTATTTGAATTAAGTGGCCTTTCTCAAAAAAACACTAGCAATAGGTGTGAGTTTGCTTCTTTTTCATGGGTTTGTATTTTTCTCTGGTGGCTTATCTTATTATGGACTTAGCAAATTTTTGGTTGCCCATTATCACAATATTAGGGGTTGTTCATGATTTATTTGTAAAATGCCTCATTATCACTTTATATTTATTTTCCTTACTTAAAGAGTTGGGCTGAGGTGTCCTTTATTTTTGTAGTGGGGCTCTGGTGGTTGTAAGTCCACTAGATTTTTATTACTCATTTTGGTTATAGTTTTGCTACTCTAATAATTGATTTTCAGTCCAAATAAGGCTAAATAAAACATTTTAATTTAAAACTGGTCTGAATTAATGGTCTTTCTATTTTTCCTAGGTTCTCTGTTACATAAGCAAACTAGGAAAAATAATTTTACTCATTGTTCATTACTTTCTAATGCCTTTCTGATTTTCCCTAAGTTTTGGGCAAAATAGCTTTAAATGAATAACTACATCATATTTTCTAATGCTGGGGTTCCTATTATTTTTAAACAGTGTCTAAATGAGGTTTGAACATCTACAAATTTTCTTAAGTTCAGCACAGAAGAAAAACTAATTTTCCTTAATTAAACTAGGTTTGGTAAGTTTCTGTTTTAAATTTTAAACTCTAAAATTTAGAACAGAGAGCATAGGGTTTATCGTTTTTAAATGATAGTTCATAATATTCAGGAGCTAGCAAAATTAGTTTGACAACTTTTTATGAAGAATTCATCAAGTTATGGGTTTTCTAAGTTCTCTGGTCATTTTAAAAAGATTAACAGAATTGATTAAATGGAAATCCACTTTGCACTGGGGTCCCTGGCGGGTTTTCTAAGTTTTCCTCGCGGATTGGTCCTTAAGTTACTATTCACATGAGTCACTGACGTTACAGAAAATCCCTCGGGTTCTATAAATCCTAACCCGATGTCCTTCTTCTAACTCAAACATTAACCGCGGCGGAAGAAAGGGCGGAGAGGCTTACCGGCGGCGAGATTGCTCCGGTGAAGTGGTCGAGGACGTAGGGGAGGTCTCGGGGATCACAACGGTGTGTGGGTCGCCGTCGGAGATGGCCGGAGTCGGTCGGTCCACGCGCGCAGGCGGGGATGCTCGTCGGCGGCGAGGAGTCCGGCCTGGTCACGGCGAGATAGAGCAATTGGATGGGTCAGAGAGGTTTATGGGATGCCAGAGAAGATATGGGCGCAAGGAATTGGTCGGAGACTCACTCGATAGCTCAGTCCACGCGCGGCGGCGGAAGACCGAAGTCCGGTGAGGTCGATCTCGGGCCTCCGGTGAATTCCGGCCTGGTCCGAGAGCTTGGCAAGCTTCACGGGCTACTGGCGGAGCTAGCCGAAGCACTGGCTCGACTTGAGGGTGGCTGGAGTGGGCTGGCCACGGTGGCCAAAGCTCTGGCGGCAATGGCGGGCGGAATTAAGCTCGCCGGAGCTAAGGGAAAGTGGTCGGCCGGCTGAAGATGAGTGCGGGGCAAAGTGAGGCGCGCCCGGGGAGGCTTTATAGGCGCGGGCAGGCACGGCCGAGGGCAAGGCGCGCGGCGGACTTGACCGGACGCCAAGGCGAGCGCGCGCGGGTTGGGCGAGCTCTGGCGTGCCGACCAGGGTCGAACACGTGTGCCCGTGCGTTCTGCCCAAGTTCTGGCGCGTGTGGTCGCTCATCCGAGCCTGCTCTCGCCTTGGTCAGTGCACAAAACCTCTTCTCCTCCCTACAAGCTACCGATCTTGTGGGGGGGTCATAGGATTTTGCCTACTGGTTGCAGAGATATGGAGCCAGGAAATCCGGTCTGTCTCCCTGCTCAAACCCGAGGCAAATCCAAGGTTTTGTCGTGTCTAGGGCTCGCGTCCCAATGCCATCTTCTGGCACACGACAGAGGGGTTAGTTAGACACAATTTTGTTAATGGGGCCATTAGGATTCGAGTTAGGGATCAAGGTGAACATCCCTGATCTTTGGCTCAAGGTCTGAATTTCAGAATTCTGAAATTCAGAATTCTCATTAAGTCCCCACATGAGAAGCTTGATTTGGGATTTTATTTGAGTTATTTTAGCTAAGCTTTCTCAACCTTTCTTGTTGCTCATTAAATATACTTCAATTTTTATAATTGGCTCAAGTCATAATTTTAAATTTTTCATCCCCTTTTTCTTATTTTCTTGAATTTTGCTCATGGGGCTCACTTAGGGTTTTTATTAGGGTTGTACATTCTTATCTTTTTAAAAGACTCAATTGTTTTGGTCATGATACTTTTAAGTATATACTTGGTGGATTCTTTCTTACTTAAGTTAACTTGATGCTCACACTTACTTTGGTTCACATGAAATAATGGTTCTTGGCTTGGCATTTTGAGAGAAACCCTAGGTGACACTGGGGTGTCACAGCCTTCCCCCCTTAAAGGAATCTCGTCCCGAGATTCGGGCCAGAGTCCTCCCAGGGTGAAGCGAAGGGTGAGACTTATAGGAAATGGGTGATTGTTGTTATTATTAGGGTAAAACTGCTCTTCGAATGTCATTCTCTTTGCAACTTCAGAAGGAAGTCCTTTTAAGTTTTACTTCATAGTTACTTCATTCTGAATTAAGATCATATTTTTGAAAATTAGATTCGAAGGGCAGGGGGAGGGGTTGGGGTGATTACGTACCAGCTTCCTTAGGTAGGCAATCTGTGACGGAACCTCCCAAGTAATTAGGCCCACCTACAGTTGTCCTTGTCCAACGGACCTCAGACAACCCTGTAGGTGCCCCTGAACTACTTGACAAGCTCGGTATCTTTCCTTACCTTACCAGGAACGTTTTACCCGTCTTGCAGACATTACAGAACATCGGAGATAAAGAAATGCGGAAGCAATTACATAAACTTACATTTATTTAGAAAGTAAGATCAAGTTACTTATTACAGACCAGAGCTATAAACGAGTGCTGAGTAGTATTATTACACATATCAAGGGAGGCAAAAACTCCTCCCGATAGTTTTAAAACAAAAAGTCCTATATGGAGGACCACGTCCTCCCGCATCTTCATTCTTCTACTTCTTCATTTGATACCACCTTGGAGCAAAAGCAACAAAACTTTGTCGCTTCCTCACCTAAAAACAACGAAGGGATAAACCCTGAGTATGGAATTACTCAGCAAGTCTTACCCGACTAAGGAAAAGACTCTCAAGGGTATGCTGGATAAATAGGAGTCAAGGAGAGGCTTTAGCAAAAATCAAATTATACTTTTGCAGAAATAGCTTACTAAAGTGAGTCCTTACTTTCAATATTTTAACGCCAGATTATATATATCAATAGACTCTGTTTGCATCTAGTCTAATTTCATCATCTCATCAATGCAACATCCTTTTTATTCATAATGTTCACATCCTGACTTAGGTTGCAGGGCAGTGACCAAGTCTTCATAACCGCGAAGGTACGGCGATCCGAATCGATTATACTCAGCTGAGGATCTCCAATCACACGACATATGTAGCACTTAACCCTTGCATATGTCAACCCGCCACCGGGGTTCTTAAGACCAGATCAGGTTCACGCAAACCGAGAGCACAGATACACCACCGTCCAGCCTCTTGCCACGGAGGGTACACGCTACTCTCGCCACCGCTCCACGCCCATTTCGTGTTATCTTATTCTGGCCTTAGTCTGCCCGAGGCAAGGCTTACCCATGATGAGGCATGTGACCAGTTAAAGGGTCCTCGATCATCAAGCCTACATACGCATCAATCCTTAATCAACCTGGGTAGAACATCACCTGTTCCTAACCCAAGTCTCGATTTACATACTTTCATCCTTAGGATTGTTTCTGTTCCCAAGGATGAAAAGAGCATCACAGGGAGCTTTGCAGTAAGATCCCACCATTGCTCCAAATGAAAATATTCTTGCAGGTAGAAGCCATCCTTTCTCGAGCTAAGCTAAGGACAACCTCTATCCACAAGATCTAAGCAAGGCTAAGCATTTTTGTAAATCATATTTTGATACTTCACAGAAGTATCTATAAAGGTATGGATATCAAGGAAAGCAATGCATCAAAGGGTTTCAAGCAACTCCTATGAACCTAATGCACATTTCACTAGACTTAAAGTGTGCGAAAAGTATTTAAAAACACAAGGAAAGGGGTTGCATGCACCGGGGCTTGCCTTCGTTAACAGGTGAGTCAGGCTCGGACCCGCAGATGTCGAAGTAGAGCCAAGTCTCTGCCTGAGATTCCAAAGGTGGTGGTGTCTTCTCTTGAGTCACTTTACTCTCTTCTTCGTTTTCTAAATATAACCATATAGGTATATATGTAAGAATGAATGCCATGTAATGCTCATGAGAATGCAAAGATAATATAAACTTATTATCTATGTCTTGAATACAACTTTCCTTCACGGTACTCCGAGAACTTAGGGTTTCCGGAGTCAGTAAAGGAGTTCAAAGGGCAGGGGGGGTTTTGGGTTCTAGTTATCAAACATGGTCTAAATCAATTCAAATTCTACTCATGGCTTCTAAATATTGTTTTAAGTTCATATAAAAAGTTTGGGCATTTTTGGACTTATCATCTATTCTCTAAAAATCCAGAATCATTTCTTTAAGCTATTTTAAATGCCCTAAAATTCCTTATTTGCTCTAAAAATCACAAAACTATTTTTATTAAATTCTAGGGAAAATAAGGAGTCTAGAAAAATTAGTTTCACAATTTTACCATTTTTCTACAGTTTTCTACATATTTCTAAAGTTCTGTTGAAAAAGAAAAAGGAAAATATTCAACAGTATTGGGCTGATTCAGGCCCGAACCAGTCCAACCACACAGGAAACAGGGGAGCGCCCACGCCCGCGCGCTCAGGCCATTTTGTGCAGAGACCCTTAGGGTTTCGGCTAATCAGAACGGGCGTCAATCACTATTACCTTACGTCGCTGACCGTTTGCAAAAACATCCTCACAACTCTATTTCTTCTCCAAGGAACTCCCCGACGGTGGCGCGCTCGCAGAGCATCCCAAACGTGGTCCGTACCGGCCATGGCCGGCGATGACTGCTCGGAATAACTAACGGGAGGCTTCACCGATCTAAGATGGCCTCGGAACACGCATCAATTTGACAGGAACGCCATGAGAATGGTCTGTCCATGTGCACGGCGGAAATCGCGACCATGGGCACGCGTTCCCGCATAACCAGAGCCGGATTGAGTAATCAGACGCCACGGTGAGTTTCACAAGTGCACAGAGCTGTCGAAACAACATTCAATATGGGCAGGGGCTTACCAGGGTGGTCCGGCCACGGAGCGCGGTGTTTCGTGCTTGCCGGAGACAGGAAAGGGGAAAGTGGGGTCGCGGCGGCTCTGGGCGAAATTGGGAGATGAGATCGGGGCTATAGGGCCGTAAGAGGCTGTGCTTTCACCGTGCGCAATCGATTTGGGAGGAGGTGGAGAAGGCAGTGCGAATCTTGGGTTCTTCTCAAGCTTGCGGTTGAGGCAGTGAGTGCCTCGCCGTGGTTCATGCCGCTATTTAAAGCCACGGCGGACCGACAAGCGATCAGTGGCCGCAGATAACCTTGCTAGCGCATGTATACCACGTAGAAGAGAAGTACAGTGAGGTAGAATTGAGGTGCGAGTGACACGGCGGCGGAAATGACTGGTGCGGTGGCCGCCGGTGAATCACTCCGGCCGAGCTCAGGAGATGGCGCCACGTATGAATCACCCTCTCCCCAGCGTTATCCAATCCCTACCGCCCACGAACCCGGACGGCGGCGGCACGAATTTTGGCGCAGAGAGGTCGCCGGCGGTGAACATCCGGTGCTGGCAGCCTTATCCCAATCTGAGCACTGTACCATGGTGCTCCCTCAGTCAGTCGACCTGACAGAGCTCTTTGAAGCCAGATTTTCTCTTAATTTCAAATGGCAACTCAACTAACTTTCTGCAGCAAGGTTACACACCTATAATCCATCTTCAACTTTGCCACAATGCTTACCATCAAATAGTCACTGAATCTTATTCAAAATCGGGCTCAAAGTTCACCCCATCACATTGTTACTGAAAATTCAGTCCAGGGGTAGCCTGACAGCTTGACTTTGAACTTAATTATCTCTGGATTTTTCTCAACAAGTGAGCTTACAACCTTGAGCAAAGTTGTTCTCCTTAGTTTGCTCTATAATCTTTATGTGGTGACCTAGGGCAAAAACCCTAGAATTTGAAAGATACAAGGGCTTCAAGTTGAGTCAATCACACTGAAATGCAGACTTAACCAAAAAGGGTTAAGTATGGCTCTTTTGCACTTAAGTCCAAATCTCAAGTTTTGGATTGCAAATTCACATATGAGTGACCCAAATGACTTAATATACTTATTTAACTTGGTTCTTGCACTTTAGTCCAAAAGTGGACTAATTTTGCACATATGCCCCTAGGGTTTTGGATTTAGGGTTTTCCAGGGTTCTAATTGAGATTTTTGGTATCCCAGGGGTATAAATGTGATTCAACTTTGTTTTTGGGGACATTTTATGACTCTTTCCCTTAAGCCTTTAGGTTTTCTCAATTGGGGTTAGGTTTTACCCCTTTGAACCTTATTTAGGGTTAAGTTCCCTATCCAGGGTCCTATTTGCAAAACACTAGAACAATACAACTTGTTTGAAATTTTTACCTAGTGAATGCACTCTAGGTGTGTCAAATATATGCAATGCCAATGCTTATGATGTCATGCTCAAGTTTTAGTTACAGTAACACCAGGGGTGTTACATCCTTCCCCCCATAAAAGAATCTCGTCCCGAGATTAAAAGTCCTAGGGTAAGTAATGGAAAAGGAAACGCGGAATACTTTTATTTCCTTATTTCTGGTACAAGGCAGGGTGATGTGGGGGTCACTTCTTTTATTACACAGTTATACAGGCTTTACAATTTACAAGAGGCTAAAAAGCCTGGGAAATTTTTTTTATCTAAAAAGTCTTGAGTTTCCCATGTAGCCTCATCTTCGGAATGCTGGTTCCATGGTATCTTATAAAACTTGAGAGTTTTTCTCTGGGTAACCCTGTCCTTTTGATCCAAGACTCGAATAGGGTGCTCAGAGTATGTCAAGTCTGGTTCAAGGACAACATTTGTTACTTCAACGGTTCGATCAGGAACCCGAAGACATTTCTTCAATTGTAACACGTGGAACACATTATGCACAGCAGACAATGTTTCGGGTAGTTGAAGTCGGTATGCCACTGGTCCACATTGCTCAAGTACAGGGAAGGGACCAATGTACCGAGGTGCAAGCTTTCCCTTAATCCCGAAACGTGATACACCCTTCATTGGTGAAACTTTCAGGTAGACATAATCTCCTACGAGAAAGCATAAGGGTTGTCGTCGTTGGTCTGCATAACTCTATTGTCGAGTCTGAGCTTTCTTTATATTATGTATTATTTTCTGAACTTTGTTTTCAGTTTCTTTTACCAGGTCAGGCCTGAAGAAGTACCTTTCACCTGGTTCAGACCAATTTAGCGGAGTACGACATCGTCGTTCATATAAAGCTTCGAAGGGTGCCATCTTGATGCTTTCTTGATAGCTATTATTATATGAAAACTCCGCTAAGGGCAAACATTCATCCCATTTCTATGAGAAGTCCAGAACACATGCCCGCAGCATATCTTCAAGTATCTGGTTTACCCTCTCAGTCTGCCCACTGGTTTGGGGATGATAGGTCGAACTGTGGAGCAGTTTAGTACCCAGGGATTTATGAAGTTCTTCCCAGAATTTGGATACGAATTGAGATCCACAATCCGACACTATGGTCTTCGGAACACCGTGCAGACTAAGAATGTGAGCAATGTATAATTGGGCATAGACAGTAACCGGGTGATCTGTCTTGACTGGCAGAAAATTAGAAATTTTCATAAGCTGATCAACAATAACCCAGATAGAGTCATACCCCTTTGTAGTCCTGGGTAATCCCACAATGAAGTCCATACAATATCTTCCCATTTCCATGCTGGGATAGGTAAAGATTGTAATGGACCAGCAGTCTTTATGTATATGGCCTTGACACGTTTACAAGTGTCACATCTAGCCACATAGCGCAATTTCAATTTGCATCTTTGTCCACTAATAAAGATGACATCAGCCAGAAGAACACATAAGGTTACATGTGTGCAATTTGCTTCTTCTGATGACATTGTACTATCTGAGTCTGTTGGGTGGCAATTATGCAACTTTACCCAAATAGAATCAGATGCACCATCTTGGGTAAAACACACAAGAAGAGGTTTACCAACAAGTGGTTGCAGTAAGTTCATAGCACACGAGACGGGTGTGAATGTCGAATAATATCACGGTCACTCGTGTTAGCCAGGGAATCCAAGTCCACGAAAGGTGATATAGATTCAAGAAAAATCACCAACGGAGGGATCTAAAAATGCGGACTTTGCAACCAGTCCATTTTATCCAGCACTAGTCATGGATCGGCATGATCATACATGCAAGAAAAGCATGCGTGAGACGGTCGAAGCGCGACTAGAGTGATAATTAAGTGGTTACTGGTCGACTTAAGTTGATTTTGGTAAGCACTTTCTTTAGGGTGGGTTGAACCAAAGTGAGTTTAGACAACTCGATAAAACGATCTCTAAACTCAACCTTTGTTCCACGTGCAGTTACAAGTTAGTCAAAACCAACTTGTTGAACTACTTTTGACATTAAGCAAATCCTCTCAGTACCATTGGTAAATCAAGGGTTGAGAGTTCACATTTGCTAAGAAGAAATCCCGCACTTGGTTAAAAATCTATTTGGTCATGTTGTTCATCTGTTTTTCTCATAGGAGATGAATTATCCACTTGGTTAGGGAATACATGGATTAAATAAGAGAACGAATGAACAAACTCCTGCATTTCAGCAGCAGAGCAAACAGATCTCCATTTTGGGAGCTAATCAGTTGTTGTCCAACACTAAAAAGCTCCAAGGCTTCACCTTTACACAAAGGATGCAAAGGGAACTTGTGTGAGTAGTCACTACTAAGAGCAAAAGAAATAAGGCCACACATGAAAGTGGTATGCCCTTTTAATCCAACAGAGATGATAGATGTTGCTTGATAACTTGACAAACAATATAGAAATTGTTTCAAGGAAGGAGTCCACGGAAGGTCACACATTAGTGTAGTTCCACAATGGATCATGACCAGAGACCTTGATACCAACATGTGCCAAGCAGCAGAATCCTGTGTGTACATTCACAGGAGGCTCTCAGTTTCGCCGCGGTACCATAAGTCCTTAACCATGACACCATTACAAAACTGGCACCAATAATGGATCTCACGTGGTAAGAACAATTTGCGTAGAGATAACATATTGATATAATCTCATAATGGATTATGACTACTAACTGTGATACAAGCGTGCATCGAGCAGCACAACCTTGTGTGTATACCCACAAGAGGCCCTCGGTTTTGGCGCGGTATCATCAATTTTAGTCATAACGCCAATACCAGACATAACCAATAAGGAATCTCACACAACACAAATAGACTGATCAAGGATGACAAGGTACAAAAGAGACTCCACCTGTAAGAACGATTACAAGTAGAGATCCAAATAGATCATGGTCCAAAGAAGTGAACAAGGCATGGCCATAACCTAAACTTGATTAAAGAAGTATGATGGGAGACTGTTAATTCAGCCCAAGCATATTTCTATGCCCATCATAGAGATCACAAGGTCAAGGCTTAAGTTGGTATGCCTTCGATAGATATGAAGGAACCAAAGGCATCAAATTCAAGGAAATGGTCGGACATGTCTTTTCTAGGTTGGGTTAATAGAGCAACACGACGATCCGCAAGGAGAGGCCAAATACACTAGAGACTTCAACCTGCATCAGTTGATCAAGAGAATGGCTCTAAAAGGAGGCATGACTTGAGATCCTTGTTTGAAGTCTAGGTACACCTTAGGTTTGACAAGGAAATTATCTAGGCATTTATTTGTACGGGTGTGGTCATGAAGTGATAACGGAAAATTCGACTTTGGGTCGGGTCATGGTTCACTAATTACGAATATAGCCTAATCTTGGGTTTAGGCAATCAAGTTACCAACTCTCTATTGGTCATAACTCAACCTGATAGCTCTCAGATCAGGGTTGAGAATTGCTTTTTGCTGGGCTAACTAGTTCATGCCCAAAATGACATTTATGTCTTGGCCTTTCAGAACGATCATATTAGTAGGAAAGTTCCGTCCGGCCAATGTTACGGGCACTTGGTAAGCCACTTTTTTTACTTTTGGTAGCTTTACTGTCGGGCATAGAAGACCATTCGACAACCAACTTTATAGAGGGAGGGGGCCTGAAAAGGTCCAGTTCACCATCAAGTGCTTCTCCCGCTACATGAGAAGGTCCGGCTTCCATCCCGACAGGATTCGCAGGGACGTTCGGGTGTAGTTGTGAATACAACACATGAACTTCTTCATGTAGTGTATTATAATAGACCTGCAAGTTATCCATGGCTAAGCTAAGCTCCTCCACATGGGCTCGAGCTTTGGCTTCCCTAGCCCTGGCAAATGGACGAGAGTTAACCGCCCAACCGAGCGCTAGATCTCGTTTCGTGAGTTGGTCTTGCAAGTAGCGGATGGCTGCATCCGTGACCCATAGATCATTCCCGTGACGGAGTTCTGGTTGAAGCAGTTCGACTTGTGCTTCCAGATCCCGATAGGATCGTTGCTACCACTGTTACTTTCTTCATGTCTTGGGGCAAGTTAATAGCAGGGTACGCCAATGGGTCTAGTAGATTTGCGTGCGGTCTTTCTGATGCGCGACAGCATTTCTCTAAGGGGGAAATTTTATTAATATAGTGCTTAGCATGATGCATGTATAATTACAGAATCAACCTTAGTTGATTCAACCTTCTATACATTGCACTCTTCCTATCTGGTCTTTAAGATAGACTCTTCAGAATACTTAGGTAAGAAGAGAAAAGAGTTTTTGGGTAAGACTTTTGAAAATCCTTTTGAAGATGCCTCATAATATCTGCAAAGAAGGGCTACGCTCCGATACCAGCTGTGACGGAACCTCCCAAGTAATTAGGTCCACCTACAGTTGTCCTTGTCCAACGGACCTCAGACAACCCTATAGGTGCCCCTGAACTACTTGACAAGCTTGGTATCTTTCCTTACCTTACCAGGAACGTTTTACCCGTCTTGCAGACATTACAGAACATCGGAGATAAAGAAATGCGGAAGCAATTACATAAACTTACATTTATTTAGAAAGTAAGATCAAGTTACTTATTACAGACCAGAGCTATAAACGAGTGCTGAGTAGTATTATTACACATATCAAGGGAGGCAAAAACTCCTCCCGATAGTTTTAAAACAAAAAGTCCTATATGGAGGACCACGCCCTCCCGCATCTTCATTCTTCTACTTCTTCATTTGATACCACCTTGGAGCAAAAGCAACAAAACTTTGTCGCTTCCTCACCTAAAAACAACGAAGGGATAAACCCTGAGTATGGAATTACTCAGCAAGTCTTACCCGACTAAGGAAAAGACTCTCAAGGGTATGCTGGATAAATAGGAGTCAAGGAGAGGCTTTAGCAAAAATCAAATTATACTTTTGCAGAAATAGCTTACTAAAGTGAGTCCTTACTTTCAATATTTTAACGCCAGATTATATATATCAATAGACTCTGTTTGCATCTAGTCTAATTTCATCATCTCATCAATGCAACATCCTTTTTATTCATAATGTTCACATCTTGACTTAGGTTGCAGGGCAGTGACCAAGTCTTCATAACCGCGAAGGTACGGCGATCCGAATCGATTATACTCAGCTGAGGATCTCCAATCACACGACATATGTAGCACTTAACCCTTGCATATGTCAACCCGCCACCAGGGTTCTAAAGACCATATCAGGTTCACGCAAACCGAGAGCACAGATACACCACCGTCCAGCCTCTTGCCACGGAGGGTACACGCTACTCTCGCCACCGCTCCACGCCCATTTCGTGTTATCTTATTCTGGCTTTAGTCTATCCGAGGCAAGGCTTACCCATGACGAGGCATGTGACCAGTTAAAGGGTCCTCGATCATCAAGCCTACATACGCATCAATCCTTAATCAACCTAGGTAGAACATCACCTGTTCCTAACCCAAGTCTCGATTTACATACTTTCATCCTTAGGATTGTTTCTGTTCCCAAGGATGAAAAGAGCATCACAGGGAGCTTTGCAGTAAGATCCCACCATTGCTCCAAATGAAAATATTCTTGCAGGTAGAAGCCATCCTTTCTCGAGCTAAGCTAAGGACAACCTCTATCCACAAGATCTAAGCAAGGCTAAGCATTTTTGTAAATCATATTTTGATACTTCACAGAAGTATCTATAAAGGTATGGATATCAAGGAAAGCAATGCATCAAAGGGTTTCAAGCAACTCCTATGAACCTAATGCACATTTCACTAGACTTAAAGTGTGCGAAAAGTATTTAAAAACACAAGGAAAGGGGTTGCATGCACCGGGGCTTGCCTTCGTTAACAGGTGAGTCAGGCTCGGACCCGCAGATGTCGAAGTAGAGCCAAGTCTTTGCTTGAGATTCCAAAGGTGGTGGTGTCTTCTCTTGAGTCACTTTACTCTCTTCTTCGTTTTCTAAATATAACCATATAGGTATATATGTAAGAATGAATGCCATGTAATGCTCATGAGAATGCAAAGATAATATAAACTTATTATCTATGTCTTGAATACAACTTTCCTTCACGGTACTCTGAGAACTTAGGGTTTCCGGAGTCAGTAAAGGAGTTCAAAGGGCAGGGGGGTTTTGGGTTCTAGTTATCAAACATGGTCTAAATCAATTCAAATTCTACTCATGGCTTCTAAATATTGTTTTAAGTTCATATAAAAAGTTTGGGCATTTTTGGACTTATCATCTATTTTCTAAAAATCCAGAATCATTTCTTTAAGCTATTTTAAATGCCCTAAAATTCCTTATTTGCTCTAAAAATCACAAAACTATTTTTATTAAATTCTAGGGAAAATAAGGAGTCTAGGAAAATTAGTTTCACAATTTTACCATTTTTCTACAGTTTTCTACATATTTCTAAAGTTCTGTTGAAAAAGAAAAAGGAAAATACTCAACAGTATTGGGCTGATTCAGGCCCGAACCAGCCCAACCACATAGGAAACAGGGGAGCGCCCGCGCCCGCGCGCTCAGGCCATTTTGCGCAGAGACCCTTAGGGTTTTGGCTAATCAGAACGGGCGTCAATCACTATTACCTTATGTCGCTGACCGTTTGCAAAAACATCCTCACAACTCTATTTCTTCTCCAAGGAACTCCTCGACGGCGGCGCGCTCGCAGAGCATCCCAAACGTGGTCCGTACCGGCCATGGCCGGCGATGACTGCTCGAAATAACTAACGGGAGGCTTCACCGATCTAAGATGGCCTCGGAACACGCATCAATTTGACAGGAACGCCATGAGAATGGTCTGTCCATGTGCACGGCGGAAATCGCGACCATGGGCACGCGTTCCCGCATAACCAGAGCCGGATTGAGTAATCAGACGCCACGGTGAGTTTCACAAGTGCACAGAGCTATCGAAACAACATTCAATATGGGCAGGGGCTTACCAGGGTGGTCCAGCCATGGAGCGCGGTGTTCGTGCTTGCCGGAGACAGGAAAGGGGAAAGTGGGGTCGCGGCGGCTCTGGGCGAAATTGGGAGATGAGATCGGGGCTATAGGGCCGTAAGAGGCTGTGCTTTCACCGTGCGCAATCGATTTGGGAGGAGGTGGAGATGGCAGTGCGAATCTTGGGTTCTTCTCAAGCTTGCGGTTGAGGCAGTGAGTGCCTCGCCGTGGTTCATGCCGCTATTTAAAGCCACGGCGGACCGACAAGCGATCAGTGGCCGCAGATAACCTTGCTAGCGCATGTATACCACGTAGAAGAGAAGTACAGTGAGGTAGAATTGAGGTGCGAGTGACACGGCGGCGGAAATGACTGGTGCGGTGGCCGCCGGTGAATCACTCCGGCCGAGCTCAGGAGATGGCGCCACGTATGAATCACCCTCTCCCCGGCGTTATCCAATCCCTACCGCCCACGAACCCGGACGGCGGCGGCACGAATTTTGGCGCAGAGAGGTCACCGGCGGTGAACATCCGGTGCTGGCAGCCTTATCCCAATTTGAGCACTGTACCATGGTGCTCCCTCAGTCAGTCGACCTGACAGAGCTCTTTGAAGCCAGATTTTCTCTTAATTTCAAATGGCAACTCAACTAACTTTCTGCAGCAAGGTTACACACCTATAATCCATCTTCAACTTTGCCACAATGCTTACCATCAAATAGTCACTGAATCTTATTCAAAATCGGGCTCAAAGTTCACCCCATCACACTGTTACTGAAAATTCAGTCCAGGGGTAGCCTGACAGCTCGACTTTGAACTTAATTATCTCTAGATTTTTCTCAACAAGTGAGCTTACAACCTTGAGCAAAGTTGTTCTCCTTAGTTTGCTCTATAATCTTTATGTGGTGACCTAGGGCAAAAACCCTAGAATTTGAAAGATACAAGGGCTTCAAGTTGAGTCAATCACACTGAAATGCAGACTTAACCAAAAAGGGTTAAGTATGGCTCTTTTGCACTTAAGTCCAAATCTCAAGTTTTGGATTGCAAATTCACATATGAGTGACCCAAATGACTTAATATACTTATTTAACTTAGTTCTTGCACTTTAGTCCAAAAGTGGACTAATTTTGCACATATGCCCCTAGGGTTTTGGATTTAGGGTTTTCTAGGGTTCTAATTGAGATTTTTGGTATCCCAGGGGTATAAATGTGATTCAACTTTGTTTTTGGGGACATTTTATGACTCTTTCCCTTAAGCCTTTAGGTTTTCTCAATTGGGGTTAGGTTTTACCCCTTTGAGCCTTATTTAGGGTTAAGTTCCCTATCCAGGGTCCTATTTGCAAAACACTAGAACAATACAACTTGTTTGAAATTTTTACCTAGTGAATGCACTCTAGGTGTGTCAAACATATGCAATGCCAATGCTTATGATGCCATGCTCAACGTTTAGTTACAGTAACACCAGGGGTGTTACACAATCGGGGAAGTTGGATCTCAAGAATTCCTCGGTTTCCCAAGTAGCTTCCTCCTCTGAGTGATTACTCCACTGGACCTTGTACATCTTGATCGATTTAGCCCGAGTTGATCTTTCTTTGCAATCCAGAATCTTGGAGGGGTACTCTTGGTATGATAGATCTGGCTCTATCTCCAATTCTGGCTCTGCTATGATCTCGGTCGGCAATCGAACACACTTCTTTAACTGAGATACATGGAAAACATTGTGAATGGCAGACATCTTTGAAGGTAACTTCAGCTTGTATGCCACGGGTCCACATGCCTCTATGATCTCATAAGGTCCAATGTAACGAGGGGCTAGCTTGCCTTTGATCCCAAACCTCTGCACTCCCTTGGTGGGTGATACCTTGAGGTATACAAAACTTCCCACCTCGAACTGGAGAGGTTTCCTTCTTCTATCATGATAGCTCTTCTGCCTGGCCTGAGCAGCTTCTAGATTCCTCCTGATTAGTTTGACCTTCCTTTCGGCTTCAGTCACTAAATCAGGTCCAAAAACTTCTCTTTCTCCAGGTTGAGACCAATTGAGCGGTGTCATGCACCTTCTCCCATAGAGAGCTTCAAAAGGTGCCATCTTTAGGCTGGATTGATAACTATTGTTATAAGCAAACTCTGCCAAGGAGAGGTGCTTATCCCAGTTCTTGCCACAATCGATCGCACAAGCTCTCAGCATATCCTCCAGAATTTGGTTTACCCTTTCCGTCTGACCATCAGTCTGTGGGTGGTAAGCTGAACTCCTGATTAGCTTGGTTCCCAAAGACTCCTGTAATTGTTCCCAAAATCTGGCAACAAATTGGGCTCCTCGGTCAGAAATAATGGTCTGAGGTAATCCGTGCAAACACACGATCCGGTCAATATACAATTCTGCATACTTCTGAGCCTTATCAGTGGTGTGCACAGGAAGAAAATGTGCCACTTTCGTCAATCGGTCCACAATAACCCAAATCGAATCATGATGACAAGAGGTGTTGGGCAGACCCACAATGAAATCCATGCTGATGTCATCCCACTTCCACGAAGGTACGGACAGTGGTTGCAAAGCTCCAGCTGACTTCAAGTGGCTTGCCTTTATCCTCTGACAGGTGTCACATTCTGATACATACTGGGCTATTTCCCTCTTCATTCTGGTCCACCAGTACAAAGGCTTCATATCATGGTACATCTTGGTGCTTCCTAGATGCATAGAGAATTTGGAGAGATGAGCCTCATCCAAAATTTTCCTCTTGAGGTCCTGGTCTTTAGGAATCACCAATCTGCTTTTGAACCATAACACACCCTTTTCATCTTGGCGGAAACAATTATACTTCTCAACCTTCTGATGGAGATTCTTTTTGATAATTTGCACTCCCTTGTCACTGAGCTGGGCCATGATAATCTGGTCTTGCAAAGCTGGCTCAACAGAAATGTGAGACAAGGAACCAGAAGGAATCACTTCAATTTGCATCTTGCTCAACTCATCACACAAGGTGTTAATGCGAGAATCCATCAGAATACAGTTGCATTGCAACTTCTGACTCAAGGCATCTGCTACCACATTAGCTTTTCCTGGGTGATAATGTACCTCCAGGTCATAATCCTTGATCAGCTCTAGCCATCTTCTCTGCCTCATGTTGAGATCAGCCTGAGTAAAACTGTACTTAAGGCTCTTATGATCAGTGAAGATGTTGCAGTGGGTTCCCATTAGATAGTGCCTCCACATCTTCAATGCATGAACCACTGCTGCCAACTCGAGGTCATGAGTGGGATAGTTTTGCTCATGAGGCCTTAGTGCTCTTGAGGCATAAGCAATGACTCGGTTGTCTTGCATCAAGACACAACCTAGCCCGGTGCCAGAGGCATCGCAATACACATCAAAAGGCTTGCTGCTGTCGGGTTGCGCCAATACTGGTGTTGTGGTCAGATGCTGCCTTAATGCATGGAAGGCATTTTCGCACTTCTGACTCCAAACAAATTTGACTTCTTTCTTCAGCAACTCAGTGATAGGCTTCGCAATTCGGGAGAAGTCCGGAATAAACCTTCGGTAATAACCAGCCAATCCTAGAAAACTCCGAATCTGGCGAACAGTTGTTGGTGGCCTCTAGTTCATCACCTCTTGCACTTTATTAGGATCAACAGCTATTCCTGCCTACGAGATAGTGTGACCCAAGAATTTGATTTCCTTTAGCCAAAAATCACACTTGGACAACTTGGCATAAAGGTGGTGCTCTCGCAGACGTTGAAGCACTACATGCAAATGCTCGACATGTTCTTCTTCGTTCTTTGAGTACACCAGAATATCATCGATGAAAACCACCACGAACTTGTCCAATTCCGGCATAAAAACAGAATTCATCAGATACATGAAATATGCTGGTGCATTTGTCAGCCCGAATGACATCACCAAGAATTCATATAGTCCATATCTGGTTGAGAATGCAGTCTTCGGAATATCACTTGCTCGTATCTTGATCTGATGGTAGCCAGAGCGAAGGTCTATCTTGGAAAACACCTTGGCCCCGACCAACTGGTCAAAAAGAACATCAATACGAGGCAAAGGATACTTGTTCTTGATAGTTACCGCATTAAGAGGGCGGTAATCTATACACAGCCTCAAGCTTTCATCCTTCTTCTTCACAAATAGTGCTGGACATGCCCAAGGTGAAGTGCTTGGGCGAATGAATCCCTTATCCAGCAATTCTTGCAATTACTTCTTCAATTCTGCCAACTCGGCGGGTGGCATTCGGTAGGGCCTCTTGGAAATTGGGGCCGTTCCCGGTTGCAACTCGATGGCGAATTCAATATCCCGGTCTGGTGGCATTCCTGGCAATTCATCAGGGAAGACATCTGCATACTCACAGACCACTGGGATCTTCTTCAGAGGTAACTCCATCATAGAGAAAGCACACGACTGAGTAGAATCCCGACTAGGTAGAATTAAAGTGAAGTTCCCGCAGAACGGAGAATTAACTTCCATGGTACGACTGGCTACATTTAGCACAACTTGGTGCAAGGTCATCCAATTTGCCCCTAGAATAATGTCCACATTTTCCAATCCCAACACAAGAAGAGTGGTTTTGACAATGTGGCTTCCCAGTTGAATAGGCACACTTTGGTTTAATTGATTAGTTGCAATTTTACCCCCAGGTGTGACTATCATGAATGACCCTTTTGAGTGAGAGAATGGCAGTTTGCAATTAGCACTGAACTTTTGGCTAATGAAACTATGAGATGCACCAGAATCAAACAGAATTAAAGCAGGTTGATTATAAACTGAAAAGATACCGGTCATGATAGGAGCTCCCTCAGGTACTTCCTCCAGAGTAGTGAAGTTGAGCTTCCCTTGCCTGACTTGCACCTTCTGCTTTCTTCCCTTGTCTTGATTTGGTGCTGGTATCTGCCTCTGCTGGTTCCTGGGACAATTCTTGGCATAGTGGCCCACATTGCCACAAGTGAAACACTTGTTCCCATTGCCCTGGCGGAACTGCTGCTGCTGCGGAGGCTGATTGTTCCTTGGGGCGGGAGCTGGGTAGCGGTTGGGTGCCGGCTGCTGCTGCTGCTGAGGTGGCCTGATCATCCATCTGCCTGCCTGCTGCTGAAAACCCCTGCTCTGATTGTGAGAAACAATCCGGAACCTCTGAGCCTGAGCGGATGGTGCTGCCATTGGTGCCTTTCTCTTCTTCTCTGCCCGGTGAGCAACAATGCAATCCTCCTGGGAGATGGCCATATTGACCAACTCATTGAAGCTATCAGCCCGGACAGTGTTGAGTTGTTCCCGCAGCTTGGTATTGAGACCCCTGCGGAAGCGATCCCTCTTCTTCTCATCAGAATCAGCATGATACCCTGCATACTGGCATAATTCGTTGAAGGCTTGCGCATACTGCAGTACCGTGCGGGTTCCTTGATTAAGGGCCAAAAATTCATTCAACTTCCGATCAAGAATGCCAGCTGGGATGTGGTGTCCTCTGAAGGCAGTCTTGAATTCCTCCCAAGATACTTCATGATCAGCGGGGAGCATAGCACGGAAGTGGTCCCACCAAGTCCGAGCAGGGCTGCGAAGCTGCTGTGCGGCAAAGAGAGCCTTGGCTTCATCAGGGCAGTCTCCTGTGAGGAGGGGAAACTTGGACTCAACGACGCGAAGCCATACGTCGGCGTCCAACGGATCCTCTGCCTTGGTGAACAAGGGTGGCTGCGTGCTCAGAAACTCCTGGTAAGTTGCCATAGCCGGAGGTCGCTGATGCTGGCCTCCACCATGCTGCTGAGGGTGGGGCTGGCGCTACAAGAGCTGTCGCAGAATCTCATTCTGCTAGGCCATCAGCTCCTGCACTGTGGGAGCTGGAGGAGGTGGCGGGGGAACTTGCTCGTTATGCCCGCGACGCTGCCTAGCTGCCATCTGAAAACAGAGATTGTCGCCATTGTTATCCCAACTCACAGTTTCGAACGACAAGATATCATCTCATAATATTAGGTTCGAAATGAAGATAACATGGTGACAAATATCCCACAGGTTTCAAAAGTCCACAGGGTTACATCAATCAGGGGGAAAGTACCCATAAGCCTAGTCCAAAATGTGATATTACTAAGCTCGCATAGGTTTCTATCCGCCTAAAAGTGTCGAAGTGACTGCTTAACCCTGAGCGGTGGAAGCGACACTGGATACGGGTGAAGGAGGCATCGCGGAGGTAGTCCCATTGGCACCAGGGGCTGGTCCTAGCTCCTCGGGAGCCTCTTCTCCCTCGCTTCCTGCTTCATTGGCTTCCATCTCCAGGTGGTGCATGTCCAAGTGGTCATTCGCTTCTTCGAGTTCCCTCTGCACATCGTGAAGCTGATTCTCCAAAACATCAATAGTGTTGTCTCGGATCTCCACCTGCTGCTCCAAGGTGGTGATGCGCTGGCTCAGCCTCTCCACCTGCAGATCCTTTTCTACCAACTCGGTGGATAGATCGACCACAAAATCTTCTCGACTGTCGAGAGTGAGCTTGGCAGTTTAAGCGGTGTTAGCAAGGAGTGCCATAGCATCGCTCTGAAGGGCCTGAAGGCGGTACAGCGCACTCATGCACTGAACGGTGACCCTCCCAACCAAGTCAGGATACATTGCCCACACATCCTTTACATGGCTCACGCGGTTACACCACATGGGATCATCCTTCTTCTCAGCAGGGAAGAGTCCCAAGGGGTGCATCACCATCTCCAGGGGATGGTAGCCACAGAAAGTCGTCAGAGTCTTCATGGCTGCTGCTTCAACGGTGTCGTCCGTCCTGAGTCCAATCGTCTCAGAGTCAAGAGAACGCCAGCCCGGCTGAAGGGGATGAGCCTCTAAAGTCAGCCAGACCCGACAACGAGGTACCCGATGCTCCTCATACAACTGCACCGTGTACAAAGGGGGCGTAGGGTAACCGGTGGAGTTAAGCACTTCCCACAAGATGGAAGGAAAACCATCGTGAGAAAGGAAGTCAGAACTGAAACGAGAGTCTCCTCCACTGGCGGGGGTGGGTGAATTCATCTGCGGAAGGGAATCAAAGGTAAAGATTATGGTGGAAGGAAAAAGAAAAAGAGAGCCCGGATGGTTTTTAAAGAAAGGGGTAAGCTCAAATTTTAATTCCTCTTTGTGTTTTATAATGCATGCATGCTGGAAGAAACGTTGCCTCTCAAAGAAAATGGGGTGCTTTTTAGGGCATCCCTAAAAGTATAAGTACTGGCCCACGGGGCCTAATTAGTTAGCCACCTATTTCTCCCTCTATGCCTAAGGCTTTTCGTCCTAGGTCTAGCGGTCTAGTCCTGACGATCTGTAGCAGTTTCTAGGCAAGTTTTAGATTTTGAAAATTGGTATTCATGGTTTATTGTCCTTATCTGTGGTGGAATTTGCTCCGATACCAGCTGTGGCAGAACCGCCTGAATTATTCCAGCTTAAGTGCCTAAGTCACGCCTCAGGGGCCGTAACACACTTAAATCGGAATAACCCGTCAGTCCCTCAGATCTAGTCTAATAGAGCCACTTAACCAGGATCAAATTCCACAATCTCACTCGAAGGTGAGTCACAGAAGAAATACAATAAAACAGGAAACCTCAAATTAAGTACTGAGTTATTACATAAATCGGAGTTTTCGAGTAGCAAATAAAGTTCACAAAATAAAGTGCAGCGGATAATCGATGTCGTCGGTATCAAGGAATTAGGCAAGGCCTAGCCCACTACTCCTCGGGCTCCTCTCCTGCCGGAGCAACATCCCACTCGATCGTCCAACCCGGTGGCAGGGTAGTAGGCCAAGTCACACCATCAACCATTTCCTGAATGGTACCTGCAAAAAATTGTGCCACAAGCAAGGCTGAGTATACTAATACTCAGCTAGACTTAACCAGTGTGAGGAGTCTACTCCTCTACCTCTATACTATGCAGCTGTTTGGCTGAGGGGTTTGGTTTGCCAAAAGCACTAGCTGTTTCTAAAATCAATTTTTTAGCCTTTCAATTTCTATCATCATTAACTTAGCTAGATTTGCTCCTTCTAAGCATACATGGTAACAATCATTTAGTTCAATCAACAAGTTATCTCATGTAACCACATTTCACTTCTTACTCGATGCAGTACAAGGGATCAAACAGTCTCATTAGCTGCGAGAAGCAGACGATTCGAATCGAGTTTTAACCTTGCAAGGTAAACCTAAACACATGGCATGATAGGGTACTCCGACCCCACACATGACAACCGTCCCCATCGATTCCCCGTTCGTGTCCATGCCTCACCGCCTTGGCATACAATGCTCCACTGACCCCGGCTGCCGCCGTGCAGTGACCGCACTTGTACCCACCATAGCTAGCATGGGAGACCCAGTCTTAGGTCGCATGAGGGATAAAGTCCGCGCCCGGCTTCACTCAGGTACTAGGTTTACCGGTTACCATTTTTCCCGGCATGTGCTTAGTATGTTCAAAAGCTTGACTCAGGTATCCACACATTAATCCTTAATTCCTTTTTCCCGTCTCATGGACAAGGCATCCTCCCTGGATCCAAATCCATAGACTAACATATATCCCGTTATTAAGATGAATATAATCAATTCCTGACCTCGCGCGAGTGCTAGAAAATCACTTGACTTCTACCGAGATCCTGATTAGCAAGCAGCTACTCGACCTAGCATACTAGTATTCATCTCAAAAAGGAATCCTAAGTTCATGCAACTAGAGGTTTCAAGCAACTCCTACACTTAAGTGCACATTGCAATCCTACAAGCATTAAGTGTAGTAAAGTAGCATATAATAACACGGTTATGCATAAAAACCGGGGCTTGCCTTCAATTGCTGGGGTTGCGGGGAGATCCTCAATAGCAGCCTCTGAAGCTTGCTCCTGGTCCTCCTCTTGGACAGATCCTTGCTCGGGGATGAGCACGTACTCTCCGTCGGCAAGATTGCAATCTAAATAATGCAATGCGTAAGATATATGCATGATATGATATGTGCTTTTAGAAATTACAACTTAAAGGTGTATGATTTTCTTGAGTTAAACAAGGTTAACTTTGCTCATATAAGTCCCTTGGGTGGTATACTTGGTAAATTGGGTCAAACTTAGCTAAGGTAGGTGGTAGGTTTATTTTTGGGGTTCCATTGAATTCTTTTTAAGTCTTAGGGAGACTTGATAAGTATTCAAGATAGGCTTATTAGGGTGGGGTTTATTCCTTCATTCCTTTTCTTTTATTCCCTTAATGTTTTGGAGTGGGTTTGAACTACAAGTTGCTTTTATAGAATTCTAAAAATTCTGTAAACATTACAGTGGCTTGGTACTGGTGTATGTTTCTCTGTCTCAAAATTTGAGGATCAGAAAGTGAATAGTTTTCTCTGGACAAAATTATCAAATTTTAGGGCAGAAGGGGTGCTTTGAACTACAACTATTATTTAACAGTGGGTAATTCTCCAAAACTTATTTTTGTTGGCTTTTAGGTGTTATAACATGTCCTGATACAAATTTCTAGTCATTAATACCCTTTAATTATTTTTCTATGGTTTTCTCAAGTTTCTAGCCAAATAGGTGCTTCCTACTATCACTATATTTGAAAAACATCAAACAACAGGGTTCTTATTTTTCTTAGTTATTGTTTTGTGCAAGAGCAATCATTTTGAAGTTTGGCATCTTTTTGCTTAAGGGAAGGGGTGGTATGCATTATTTGAATTAAGTGGCCTTTCTCAAAAAAAACACTAGCAATAGGTGTGAGTTTGCTTCTTTTTCATGGGTTTGTATTTTTCTCTGGTGGCTTATCTTATTATGGACTTAGCAAATTTGTGGTTGCCCATTATCACATTATTAGGGGTTGTTCATGATTTATTTGGAAAATGCCTCGTTATCACTTTATATTTATTTTCCTTACTTAAAAAGTTGGGCTGAGGTGTCCTTTATTTTTGTAGTGGGGCTCTGGTGGTTGTAAGTCCACTGGATTTTTATTACTCATTTTGGTTATAGTTTTGCTACTCTAATAATTGATTTTCAGTCCAAATAAGGCTAAATAAAACATTTTAATTTAAAACTGGTCTGAATTAATGGTCTTTCTATTTTTCCTAGGTTCTCTGTTACATAAGCAAACTAGGAAAAATAATTTTACTCACTGTTCATTATTTCTAATGCCTTTCTGATTTTCCCTAAGTTTTGGGCAAAATAGCTTTAAATGAATAACTACATCGTATTTTCTAATGCTGGGGTTCCTATTATTTTTAAACAGTGTCTAAATGAGGTTTGAACATCTACAAATTTTCTTAAGTTCGGCACAGAAGAAAAACTAATTTTCCTTAATTAAACAAGGTTTGGTAAGTTTCTGTTTTTAATTTTAAACTCTAAAATTTAGAACAGAGAGCATAGGGTTTATCATTTTTAAATGATAGTTCATAATATTCAGGAGCTAGCAAAATTAGTTTGACAACTTTTTATGAAGTTATCATCAAGTTATGGGTTTTCTAAGTTCTCTAGTCATTTTAAAAAGATTAACAGAATTGATTAAATGGAAATCCACTTTGCACTGGGGTCCCTAGCGGGTTTTCTAAGTTTTCCTCGCAGATTGGTCCTTAAGTTACTATTCACATGAGTCACTGACGTTACAGAAAACCCCTCGGGTTCTATAAATCCTAACCCGATGTCCTTCTTCTAACTCAAAAAGTAACCGCGGCGGAAGAAAGGGCGGAGGGGCTTACTGGCGGCGAGATTGCTCCGATGAAGTGGTCGAGGACGTAGGGGAGGTCTCGGGGATCACAACGGTGTGCGGGTCGCCGTCGGAGATGGCCAGAGTCGGTCGGTCCACGCGCGCAGGCGGGGATGCTCGTCGGCGGTGAGGAGTCCGGCCTGGTCACGGCGAGATAGAGCAATTGGATGGGTCAAAGAGGTTTATGGGATGCCAGAGAAGATATGGGCGCAAGGAATTGGTCGGAGACTCACTGGATAGCTCGGTCCACGCGCGGCGGCGGAAGACCGAAGTCCGGTGAGATCGATCTCGGGCCTCCGGTGAAGTCCAGCCTGGTCCGAGAGCTTGGCAAGCTTCACGGGCTACTGGCGGAGCTAGCCGAAGCACTGGCTCGACTTGAGGGTGGCTGGAGTGGGCTGGCCACGGTGGCCGAAGCTCTGGCGGCAATGGCGGGCGGAATTAAGCTCGCTGGAGCTAAGGGAAAGTGGCCGGCCGGCTGAAGATGAGTGCGGGGCGAAGTGAGGCGCGCCCGGGGAGGCTTTATAGGCGCGGGCGGGCACGGCCGAGGGCAAGGCGCGCGGCGGACTTGACCGGACGCCGGGGCGAGCGCGCGCGGGGGTTGGGCGAGCTCTGGCGTGCCAACCAGGGTCGAACACGTGTGTCCGTGCGTTCTGCCCAAGTTCTGGCGCGTGTGGTCGCTCATCCGAGCCTGCTCTCGCCTTGGTCAGTGCACAAAACCTCTTCTCCTCCCTACAAGCTACCGATCTTGTGTGGGGGTCATAGGATTTTGCCTACTGGTTGCAGAGATATGGAGCCAGGAAATCCGGTCTGTCTCCCTGCTCAAACCCGAGGCAAATCCAAGGTTTTGTCGTGTCTAGGGCTCGCGTCCCAATGCCATCTTCTGGCACACGATAGACGGGTTAGTTAGACACAATTTTGTTAATGGGGCCATTAGGATTCGAGTTAGGGATCAAGGTGAACATCCCTGATCTTTGGCTCAAGGTCTGAATTTCAGAATTCTGAAATTCAGAATTCCCATTAAGTCCCCACATGAGAAGCTTGATTTGGGATTTTATTTGAGTTATTTTAGCTAAGCTTTCTCAACCTTTCTTGTTGCTCATTAAATATACTTCAATTTTTATAATTGGCTCAAGTCATAATTTTAAATTTTTCATCCCCTTTTTCTTATTTTCTTGAATTTTGCTCATGGGGCTCACTTAGGTTTTTATTAGGGTTGTACATTCTTATCTTTTTAAAAGACTCAATTGTTTTGATCATGATACTTTTAAGTATATACTTGGTGGATTCTTTCTTACTTAAGTTAACTTGATGCTCACACTTACTTTGGTTCACATGAAATAATGGTTCTTGGCTTGGCATTTTGAGAGAAACCCTAGGTGACACTGGGGTGTCACATAAAGAACCACCGCCGGCCCCTCTTCCGAGTATATAAAGGCCCGGGCGAGATCCGTTCAACACTTCGCCCGAACCCGCCGCGAAATTCAAACTCGAAGGCGAAACGAACGACTCGCGCACGCGCAACGGCCGCCCCGCGAATCGCCCGTCCCGTCGCATTAACTCCTCAACAGGGCAAGCGACGCCCTTGGCAGGCGAAGCGGGCGACGTTTCACCTCCGCCATGATGCCTGCGTCAAAAAAGGTGTGCCACGCCGTTTAAATTCATATCCTTTTCCTTCTCCCCTTTCTCTCTCTTGCTACAGGGACCGGGAAAGGGGATACTCTGAAAGGGATCCTTCTCCGCGAAGGAAGCGGGCCCCGAGCCCTCCTACTGATCAGGGGTTCGAAGGCTGGCCCCTCGGAAGGGTTCGACAGCTGCCCCAGAGCACTCGGGCTTCGGGCTCATTACTGATTAGAGGTTCGAAGGCTGGCCCCTCGGAAGGGTTCGACAGCCGCCTCAGAGCACTCGGGCTCCGCGCCCACTACTGATCAAGGGTTCGAAGGCTGACCCCTCGAAGGGTTCGACAGCCGCCCCAGAGCACGCAGAGCGAGGGATGACTCTGGGTACGTCCGATACATGGCCAAGGCTCGGGCTACGCTCCCGAGGTACCCTAGGACATTTCCGAGACCAGCAGGAGCGATTTTGTGACGGAATCCCATCAGAGGGATGCATCAAGCCCTCGGACCCTATCAAATGGGACCGGGTCCGGCAAATCACCTGCAGGTACTTTTGGAGCGCGCCTCTGGGCCACTAGTCGACCCTTATCGAACGGGGCACGGGCGTCCACTCGGATCACCCGTTAGCAACTCACTGGAGACACCATGTTCGGCGCCCTCTGAGGGCAACATGGCGCTTTCCCCCCTCCTCCTTGCGGAAAGGCGACGAAGGGGCGTATGATAAAAGTCGAGTCAGTCCTTGATCGTCCTCTCGCTCCGTGTAGAGGATCGGGGGTTGTTCTTGCAAACCTGGATACGGCGAAACCGTTGACAGCGTCAATAGACTAGCCTGAAAACTCGGAACCCGACCATGCACCCGGGCTACCATCAGATCGCATGAGGGAACAACCAGACCGGCCAAGGCATCGTGAAAGGCATTAAGACCTCAGAGGAGTCAAACCACTCCTCCGAGACCTCGGGGGCTACACCCAGCGGGTGCGCTCGCGTGCACCCACCAAAACAAAATGTAACCGAGAAAGGCTGGTCCCCTTGCAAAAAAGTGCGACAAAGCCTCCAAGCGAGTACCAAACACTCCCTTTGAGGCTCGGGGCTACTGTCGGGTACCATAATTAGGGGTACCCCCAACACTCCTAAACTCGGCTGGTAATCACCATCAGCACAAGCTGCAGAGACTGATGGGCGCAATTCAGGTCAAGGCTCCGTCTACTCAAGGGACGCGATCTCGCCTCGCCCGAGCCCAGCCTCGGGCAGGAACAGTAGTCCCAGGCGAATTCACGCCTCGCTCGAGGGCCTCCTCAAGCAACGGGCGCACCCTCGACTCACCCGAGGCCCATCTCGGGCAGGCTTCGCAGTGAAGCAACCTTGGCCAGATCGCCTCGCCAACCGACCGTATCGCAGGAGCATTCAATGCGAGGATCGCCTGACACCTTATCCTGACGCATGTTCCTCAGTCGGCAGGGCCGAAGTGACCGCAGTCACTTCGCCCTTCCACTGGCCGACCTGATAGGAAAACAGCGTCGCCTGCCCCGCTCCGACTGCTGTGCCACCCGCCAGGGTGAGGCTGACAACAGCTAAGTCCAGCCTCAGGCGCAACAGGAAGCTCCGCCTCGCCCGACCTTGGGCCTCGGCCTCAAAAGGAGGTCTCCGCCTCGCCCAACCTCAGGGCTCAGCCCCCGCCTCGGCCTCGAAAAATGGTCTCCGCCTCGCCCGACCTCAGGGCTCGGCCCCCGCCTCGGCCTCGGAAGGTGGTCTCCGCCTCGCCCGACCCCAGGGCTCGGCCTCAACCTCAGCCTCGGAAGACGGTCTCCGCCTCGCCCGACCCCAGGGCTCGGCCTCAACCTCGACCCCAGGGCTCGGCCCCGGCCTCGGCCTCGGAAGGTGGTCTCCGCCTCGCCCGACCCCAGGACTCGGCCTCAACCTCGGCCTCGGAAGACGGTCTCCGCCTCGCCCGACCTCGGGGCTCGGCCTCAACCTCGACCTCAGAAGGAATCGCGTCCTCACCCCACCCCGGCCTCGGCCTCAGGAGGAGTCTCTGCCTCGCCCGACCTTAGGCTCGGATCGACCACGCCACAGGGGGTACATCATTACCCTACCCCTAGCTAGCTCAGGCTACAGGGAACAAGACTGGCGTCCCATCTGGCTCGCCCCGGTAAACAAGTAATGATGGCACCCCGCGTGCGTCCATGACGACGGCGGTTCTCAAGTCCCTATGGAAGAAAGAAGACGTCAGCAAGGTCCCGGCAGCCCCGACAGCTGTGCTTCTACAGGGCTCAAGCGCTCCTCCGACGGCCACGACACCGCATGCACAGGGCTCTAGCACCCCTCCGACAGCCACGTTGGCATGTACATAGGGCTCTGGCTCCTCTCTGCCGGACACGTTAGCATATAGCTACACCCCCATTGTACACCTAGACCCTCTCCATGCATCTATAAAAGGAAGGTCCAGGGCCCTCATACGAGAGGGTGGTCGCGCGGGAGGACGGGCCGACGAACAGGCTCGCACACTCTCTCTCTCCCTCGCGAACGCTTGTAACCCCTACTGCAAGCGCATCCGTCCTGGGCACAGGATAACACGAGCCACGGTTCTCCCCCCTTGTGTTCCATCTCGTTCCAACCTATCTGGGCTGGGACACGCAGCGACAATTTTACTCGTCGGTACAGGGACCCCCTAGGGTCGAAACGCCGACAGAACCAAACAACTTTCAGCTTTTTTCTCACAGCAACTTTTTCACAGCAGACAACTCACAACTACTTTTCACAGCAGACAACTCACAACTACTTTTTCACAGCTCAGCTAAATCAAAAGTAGGGGCGGGCCGAGAGGGGGGCAAAGTGGGCCATAGCCCCCCTCAATTTTCTCTCTTATATATCTAATATTCATTTTGTCAGCGTTTCGACCCCGAGGGGTCCCTGGACCGACGAGTAAATTGTCGCCGCGTGCCCCAGCCCAGATGGGTCGACGCGAGACGGAGCACGAAGGGGGAAAACCGAAGGGAGACAGGCGTAAAGGGGAAACTCGCGGCCTTCGTGTTTGTCCCGCGCCCAGGTCGGGTGCGCTTGCAGTAGGGGGTTACAAGCGTCCGCGTGGGAGAGAGCGAGAGGCTTATGCGCGTTGTCCCGTTCCCCGCGCGGCCAACCTTTCGTAAGAGAGCCCTGGACCTTCCTTTTATAGGCGTAAGGAGAGGGTCCAGGTGTACAATGGGGGTGTAGCAGTGTGCTAACGTGTCTAGCAGAGAGGAGCTAGCGCCCTAGGTACATGTCGTCATGACAGTCAGAGAGGTTTTGGCACCCTGTTCATGTGATGTCGTGGTCGTCGGAGGAGCGTTGGAGCCTTGCGGAAGGACAGCTGTCGGGGTTGTCGATTCCTTGCTGACGTCTCCTTGCTTCCGTAAGGGGGTGAGAGCCGCCGTCGTCACGGAGCACGTGGGCCGCCATCATTATTTGTTTACTGGGGCGAGCCAGATGGGACGCCGGTCTTATTCCCCGAAGCCTGAGCTAGCTAGGGGTAGGGTAATGATTGCTCCCCCTGTGACGTGGTTGGTCCGAGCCCTGGGTCGGGTGAGACGGTGGCTCCTCTGAGGTTGGGGCCAAGTCTGTCCTCCGAGGTCGAGGTCGAGTCCGAGCCCTGGGGTCGGGCGAGGCGGAGTTCGTCGTCTTCCGGGGCCGAGGCCGGGTCCGAGCCCTGGGGTCGGGCGAGGCGGAGTTTGTCGTCTTCCTAGACCGAGCCCGAGTCCGAGCCCTGGGGTCGGACTTGGCCGCTGTCAGCCTCACTCTGTCGAGTGGCACAGCAGTCGGAGCGACACGGGCGGCGCTGTCTTCTTGTCAGGCTGGTCAGTGGAGCGGCGAAGTGACTGCGGTCACTTCAGCTCAGTCGACTGAAGGGCGTGCGTCAGGATTAGGTGTCAGGCCACCTTTGCATTAAATGCTCCTGCGATACGGTCGGTCGGTGTGGTGATCCGGCCAAGGTTGCTTCTCGGCGAAGACTGGGCCCCGGGCGAGCCGAAGGTGTGTCCGTTGCTTGAGGGGACCCTCGGGCGAGACGTGAATCCTCCGGGGTCGGCTGCCCTTGCCCGAGGCTGGGCTCGGGCGAGGCGAGATCGTGTCCCTTGAGTGGACCGAGCCTTGACTTAATCGCACCCATCAGGCCTTTGCAGCTTTGTGCTGATGGGGGTTACCAGCTGAGATTAGGAGTCTTGGGGGTACCCCTAATTATGGTCCCCGACAGTAGCCCCCAAGCCTCGAAGGGAGTGTTAATACTCGCTTGGAGGCTTTTGTCGCACTTTTTTGCAAGGGGACCAGCCTTTCTCGGTTGCGTTTTCGTTCCGGTGGGTGCGCGCGAGCGCACCCGCCGGGTGTAGCCCCCGAGGCCTCGGAGGAGTGGTTTGACTCCTTCGAGGTCTTAATGTGTTTCGTGATGCTTTGACCGGTCTGGTTGTTCCCTCATGCGAACTGGCCATAGCCCGGGTGCACAGTCGAGTCCCAAGTTATCGGGCTGGTATGTTGACGCTATCAACAGTTTGGCCGGAGTCGGGTTTGCGAGAGCAGCCCCCAACCCTCCGCACAGAGCGAGAGGACGGTCAAGGACAGACTCGACTTTTTTACATACGCCCCTGCGTCGCCTTTCCATAAGGAGGAGGGGGGAAAAGCGCCATGTTGCCCTTGGAGGGCGCCGAACATGGTGTCTCCAGTGAGCTGCTAACGGGTAATTTGAGTGGACGCCCGTGCCCCATTCATTAGGGGTCGGCTAGTGGCCCGGAGGCACGCTCCAAAAGTACCTGCGGGTGATTTGCCGGACCCGGTCCCCTTTTGACGGGGTCCGAGGGCTCGATGCCTCCCTCTGGTGGGATTCCGTTACAAGATCGTTCCCGTGGGTCTCGGAAATGTCCTAGGGTACCTCAGGAGCGTAGCCCGAGCCTTGGTTATGTATCGAACGTACCCAGGGTCATCCCTCGCTCTGCGTTTGAGGCGGCTGTCGAACCCTTCGGGGGCCAGCCTACGAACCCCTGATCAGTAGTGGGCGCGGAGCCCGAGTGGCCTAAGGCGACCGTTGAACCCTTTCGAGGGGCCGGCCTTCGAACCTCTGACCAGTAGTGGGTGCGGAGCCCGAGTGCTCTGAGGCGGCTGTTGAATCCTCCTGAGGGGCCAGCCTTCGAACCTCTGATCAGTAGGGGGGCTCGGAGCCCGAGTGGCCTGAGGCGGCCGTTGAACCCTTTCGAGGGGCCGGCCCTCGAACCTCTGACCAGTAGTGGGCGCGGAGCCCGAGTGCTCTGACGTGGCTGTTGAATCCTTCCGAGGGGCCAGCCTTCGAACCTCTGATCAGTAGGGGGGCTCGGGGCCCGCTTCCTTCGCGGAGAAGGATCCCTTTCGGGGTATCCCCTTTCCCGGTCCCTGTGGCAAGAGAGAGAAAGAGGAAGTGGAAAGGGATACGAAATCGAATGACGTGGCGTACCTTTTTTGACGCGGTCATTATGGCGGAGGCGAAGCGTCGCCTGCTTCACCCGCCAAAGGTGCCGCCCGTCCTGCCGCAGAGTTAATGCGACGGGACGAGTAGTTCATGGGGCGGTCGTTGCACGTGCGCGAGCCGTTCGAGGAACGGGCGTCTCGCTTTGAGTTTTGAATCTTGCGGCGGGTTCGGGCGAAGTGTTGAATGGGTCTCGCCTGGGCCTTTATATATTCGGGAGAGGGGCTAGTGACGGTTCTTTACTCAGCTGCTCGCCTCCCACTTAGGTTTTCGCAACCCGAGGGAATAGCCAGAGAAAGGAAACCGCGCACCCAGTTCCTTCCGCCGCCACCTCTTCTGCTTGGTGATGGCCGACCGGGTGACCATTGTTCCGTCGCGCGATCCGTGGCCTTTCTCCACCGTCACGGCGGATGACCTGGAGGCCCTCGTTGCTGATGGTTTGCTTTGCCCTCTCTCCGGTGACTCGCAGCTGGAGTGGATGGCCCCTTCGAGCGGAGCCGCCCCGTCCCCGCCGCCGAGGTATGTCGTGAGCTTCGTCTCCTTTCACGAGCGGGGGTTCGGAGTGCCGGCAAGCCGTTTTATGCGGGCGATTCTGCATGTCTACGGGGTGGAGCTGCACAACCTCAGTCCCAACTCCATCTCGCAAGCCGCCATCTTTGCGGCGGTTTGTGAAGGATACTTGGGGATTGACCCTCACTGGGACCTGTGGACCCATCTCTTCTCCGTGGAGCTTTTTGCCTCGCCGACGGGGGAAAGAAGGGTCCGCATGGCGGTGCGGGCCGGCGGCTGCATCCTCCAGCTGAGGCAGGCGCGGGCGCTGCAGTACATCCCCGTCGTCCTCGTGTCTTCGAACAAAGGGTGGCAGCGCCGGTGGTTCTATCTCCGAAATGACGACGGGAGGCTCCCGTCATTTTCTCAGTGAGTGGTGACCACCGCCGCCAATAACTGGCGCTACGGGACCCCGCGCGACAGACAAAAGAATCTCCAGCCCCTTCTGAAGGCCTTGGAGGAGCTGCGGAAAGGAGGGCTCATCGCCGCGGGGGTGGTTGCCGCCATTCATCGCCGGAGGGTGCTCCCTTTGACGGAGCGGCGGCTGCCGCTTTGGGAGATGACGTTGGGGGTCGACTTGGAGGGTTTGTGGATGTCCTCGGATCCCCTTTCCATCGACGACATCCATAGGCGGGTAGCCGTCACGTTGGGGAAGCCAGACGCCGGCGCCCTCTCCCAGCTCTTGATGCGTCTCGATCACGGGTGTGTGTCCCTGGTGAGTGTCCGCTCCTTCTTTCTTCTTGTGTCGGATTGCCCTTGGTCCTCACAGTCGAGACTCTTCGTCTGTCTCCAGGAGGTAGGGGCTCACAAGCCTTTCCCGCCACCGGTCCCGGAGGACACGGTGGACCGAGCTGCGCGGAGGGTCACCGCGGAGAAGAGGAAGGAGAAGAAGGACGCGAAGAAGGCTCGGGCCCGCGAACGGACGCGGGCACGAGACGCCTTGGAAAGGCTCCGTCATCGGCAGGAGAGGGACAGACTCCCGAGGGAGCCATCGCCGGAGATGCCTGATGATGACGACGACGATGAAGACGATGATGAAGACGACGACATGGCTGCCCGTCTCGGCCTCAGCCCGGATCTCAGGCTGGGCCAGGGATCGTCAAGCCAGCCCCCGAGCGGGCTGGTGCCGCTGGTATCCGGGGCCGGGACGTCGTGGTCCCGGTCCGAAGAGCGGGGGCAGACCGAGGGGGTACTTGACCCCTCGGCCGAGGTGGTTGAGGTGACCCCAGGGAGTCAGGCCGAGCTGCCTGTTCCCCGAGAACCGTTGCCCGTGCCGACTGCGCAGGAGGGCAATCCTCAGGTCGTCGTGGCTGCGTCTGGGCAGTCCGTCCCTCAGGTGCCTAGGGCGCCCAAGGCGAGGATGGCACCGAAGCTAGCAGCGGGGCAGACCTCGGTGGTACCTTCGGGGATCGAGGTTCGAGAGACCTCCCCACAGGCACGATTGATCATGGCCCGGAGTGGGTAAGTATCTTAGGATATCTTCGTCCTGGCTCCTCCTTCGTATGTCCCGACCCTGATTTTCCTTTTCTCCTTAGCAAGCGGAGGCACGGTTCGACCGATCTGGCTCCCCAGAAGGTCCTCAAGACGGCGTCGGCTTCCGCAGCTAGTGTCGCGCCGGGCCTCGCCGGCCAGCTGACCTCCTCGCAAGACGCCCCACAGCGGGGGGCTCAGGCGGCACTAGTTGCCGTGGGGCGAGCCCCCGAGGCTGACTCCTCTGTCGAGGCGGCCGTCGCGCTGGGGGAGGCTGCTGGCGCGGCCGTGGCCTCGGGCCCACCAGACATGCTGCCGGCGCTGGCGCCGGCTGCTGCCGAGGCCGTTGCCTTTCTGGCCGTGGAGCCATCCGTCGCCGCCAATGCTGAGATGGCCGAGGCGTCGCTACTTGGTGCCTCGGAGGAGGGGGGCGCGGGACCGTGACCCGTCCCGTCGAGCGACAGCCTTGTCCCCGCGCGGCGCAGTTCCGAGGGGCGGCGCCAGTTGCTTCGGTTCCGGACCCGTGGGGCCTCGGATCCCCTCTTCGTTCTTGACGATGAGCGGAAGGAGCAGTCTTGGGACGGGCTTCGTGAGTGTGCCGAGGCAACGGTGGGGTCGCTCCGGTCGACCTTGGAGGTCCTTTGCGGGGACGTTCCCAAGATCCTCCAGGTAATGATTTCAGGCATACCTTTCTCGTGATCAAGGCGTTCTTTGTGACGCCCCGCTTCCTTCCCTCAGGATCTGACGGATCTGAGCGCCGCCAAGTCGTCGTTCATCCGCCGCGAGGTTGATGTCTGGGGTTCGCTGCGGTCCCTGAGGACCACGCTTGCCAGGGCAACCGCGTGCCTCTCCCAACAGAGCGCTGAGGTGGCGGACCTTCGGTTGCTCTATGTCGATCTGGGAGCAGAGGCAGCAGCAGCACGCGCAGAGGCACAGCGGCGGCAGTCGGAGCTTGACTAGGTCACCGGCGAGCGGGACCAATCTCGGGCCGGGCCGACGAGGCCGAAAGCCGGGTTGAGGCTCTTGGAGTCCAGTTAGCCGAGGCGTCTGCTCGGGCTGGAGCCCTTGCAGCAGACCTAGCCGTGGCTCAAGCCGCATCCTCGGAGCAGCGTGCCTGAGCCGAAGGTATGTCTTGGCTGTTTTAAGTTTTTGTTTCAGCTCGGTTCCTCAACTTGTGTTTGAGGTCTTCCGCTTTGGCTGTTCGCAGAGCTCGAGTCTGCCCTTGATAAGTCCACCAAGGCGCTTGCTCAGGCGGCCGAGCAGAGGAAGGCCGACCACGCGGCCATGTCCGAGGCCATCTCGGCCTTCTGCCGGGTCTTTGGCTTCGACGACGTCTCCTCGGGAAGCTCCCCTCAAAGTCGCCTGCAGGCCTTGGGTGACCATGCGCGTGGCAGACTCCGTGAGGCGCTGCATCACGACGTCAGGCGGGCCTTCGCCGTGCTTGCTTCCCACTATGTCGTGGATCTGGAGCGGGTCAGCGAGGGGTATTGCCTCCCCGACGAAGATGAAGCCGCCCTGGCTGAAGTCCAGAGGCTCGACGCGGCTGCCGCTGGCCCAAGCGCGGTGCTGGCAACCACCTTCGAGGCAGAGATCCTCTCGCTTGTGCCGTCATCCGAGGCCGGGGCGGATCTTGCTGAGGGTGGAGACGAAGCCGAGGGCGCGGCTCCTTCTCTGGGCGACGCCTGATTCTGCCGAAGCAGTTTTCTTTGAATGCATATGTGTCCTTTGCGGCCATCGAGGCCTGAACACTTTATTATCGTAATATAAGGTTGTGTTTCTTTTCCTTCCGTTTTGCGTATCCGGACCCGTTCGTCAGTAGCAGGGTAGCTTGCCCAAGTAAGAGTCATTTTTCGTGGTAGGTGACGAGTGAGGTATCCGTATCCCAGAGGCGTAGGAGTCCCTCGGCTCGGTCGGCCTTGCCACTTACATGTGCCCTTATTCGTTTCTTGGGGTCCTGTTACTGATATAGCCGGGAGACGCGAAAGCCTTTTTGATGGAAGACTTTTTTCAAGGAAAATTTTGACGAGAGGGGGTTCCCCCCTTCTAGCCCCCGAGGGAGGGTCGGGCTTTGCCGAGGCAAGGCTGACCCTTCCTTGATGGTTAGACTTCATATGTGAACGAGGTGTATGAACAACTTGAAAGCATCTTAAGGGTAGAAGCGACGTAGCTGTCGGATGTTCCAAGCGTTGTTGTAGACCTCGCCTTGACTGTTGGCCAGCTTGTATGTCCCGGGCTTCAGAACCATGGCGATGATGAACGGCCCTTCCCAGGGAGGCATGAGCTTGTGCCACCCTCGGGCGTCTTGTCGCAATCGAAGCACCAAGTCGCCCACCTGGAGGTCTCGGGACCGAACCCCTCGGGCGTGGTAGCGTCGCAGGGACTGCTGATACCGCGCAGAGTGTAGTAAGGCCATGTCCCGAGACTCTTCCAGCTGGTCCAGTGAGTCTTCTCGGTTAGCTCGATTGCTTAGGTCGTCGTAGGCCCTCGCCCTCAGGGAACCGTATTCTAAGTCTGTGGGCAAGATGGCCTCGGCCCCATAGACTAGAAAGAACAGTGTGAAGCCCGTGGCTCGGCTCGGCGTCGTCCTCAGACTCCAGACCACTGAGGGGAGCTCCTTCATCCATCGCTTGCCGAATTTGTTGAGGTCGTTGTAGATCCGCGGCTTGAGTCCTTGCAGAATCATACCGTTGGCACGCTCTACTTGCTCATTCGTCATGGGGTGAGCCACGGCGGCCCAGTCCACCCGGATGTGGTGATCCTCGCGGAAGTCCAGGAACTTTTTGCCGGTCAACTGGGTGCCGTTGTCGGTGATGATGGAGTTCGGGACCCCAAAGCGATGGATAATGTTGGTGAAGAATGCCACCGCCTGTTCGGACCTGATGCTGTGTAGGGGTCGGACCTCGATCCACTGGGAGAATTTGTCGATGGTGACCAGCAGGTGCGTGTAGCCCCCGGGTGCCTTCTGCAAGGGACCGACGAGGTCCAGGCCCCACACAGCAAACGGTCAGGTGATGGGTATTGTCTGTAGAGCCTGAGCGGGCAGGTGGGTCTGCCTTGCGTAGAATTGACACCCTTGGCAGGAGCGGACAATTCTAGTGGCGTCGGCCACCGCGGTCGGCCAGTAGAAACCTTGTCGGAAGGCGTTTCCAACAAGGGCTCGGGGCGCTGTGTGATGACCGCAAGCCCCCGAGTGTATTTCTTGTAAGAGCTCCTGGCCTTCGGCGATGGATATGCATCGCTGGAGGATGCCTGAGGGGCTACGGTGGTAGAGCTCCTTCCCGTCCCCCAGCAAGACGAACGACTTGGCGCGCCGCGCTAATCACCGAGCTTTGGCTCGGTCGAGGGGTAGCTCTCCTCGGTGGAGATATTGTAGGTACGGGGTTTGCCAGCTTCGATTAGGCGCGACCCCGCTCCGCTCTCCCTCGACGCGCAGTGCCTCACCCTCGGGGGCCGAGGGTGCCTCGGGCTGGGCCGAGGGTACCTCGGGCTCGGGCGTGTCGTCGGTCTTGACTGAGGGTTGATGTAGGTCTCGGTAGAAGACATCCGGGGGAACTGTTGTCCGCCCCGAGGCTATCTTTGCCAGCTCGTCCGCAGTCTCGTTGTATCGTCGGGCGATGTGGTTGAGCTCGAGCCCGTAGAACTTGTCCTCCAGGCGCCGAACCTCATCGCAGTAGGCTTCCATCTTCGGGTCACGGCAGTGGGAGTTCTTCATGACTTGGTCAATGACGAGCTGCGAGTCACCGCGAGCGTCGAGGCGTCGGACCCCTAGCTCGATGGCGATGCGCAACCCGTTAACCAGAGCCTCGTACTCGGCCACATTGTTGGACGCCGGGAAATGGAGGCGCAGCACGTAGCGGAGGTGTTTCCCGAGGGGTGAGATGAAGAGCAGGTCTGCGCCTGCCCCTGTCTTCATCAGCGACCCGTCGAAAAACATGGTCCAGAGTTCCGGTTGGATCGGAGCTGCTGGAAGCTGGGTGTCGACCCATTCAGCCACAAAGTCCGCCAAGACTTGGGACTTGATGGCCTTCCGAGGGGCGAACGAGATCGTCTCGCCCATGATTTCCACCGCCCACTTTGCAATCCTACCCGAGGCCTCTCGGCACTGGATGATCTCCCCCAGGGGGAAGGATGACACCACAGTCGCCGGATGAGACTCGAAGTAGTGCCGCAACTTCCGCCGCGTCAGGATCACCGCGTACAGAAGCTTCTGAATTTGTGGGTAGCGGATCTTGGTCTCGGACAGTACCTCACTGATGAAGTAGACCGGCCTCTGGACGGGCAATGCATGCCCCTCTTCTCGTCTCTCAACCACGATCGTGGCGCTGACCACCTGAGTGGTAGCGGCAACGTAGATCAAGAGGGCTTCTCCGGCAGCGGGGGGCACCAAGATGGGCGCGTTCATGAGGAGCGCCTTCAGGTTCCCGAGGGCTTCCTCGGCCTCAGGGGTCCAAGTGAAGCACTCGGCCTTCCTTAAGAGGCGGTACAGAGGTAGGCCTCTTTCGCCGAGGCGCGAGATGAAGCGGCTCAGAGCCGCAAGGCATCCCATGACCCTCTGTACGCCTTTCAAGTCCTTGATGGGCCCCATGTTGGTGATGGCCGCGATTTTCTCTGGGTTGGCCTCGATGCCCCGCTCGGAGACGATGAACCCCAAGAGCATACCTCGGGGTACTCCGAAGACGCACTTCTCAGGGTTGAGTTTCACGCCTTTCACCTTGAGACACCGGAATGTCGTTTCAAGGTCGGAAAGGAGGTCGGAGGCTTTCCTCGTCTTGACTACGATGTCATCGACGTAAGCCTCGACCGTTCGACCAATGTGTTCGCCGAACACATGGTTCACGCACCTTTGGTATGTCGCACCCGCATTCCTCAAACCAAATGGCATAGTAACGTACCAGTACATGCCAAAAGGTGTGATGAAAGAAGTCGCGAGCTGGTCGGACTCTTTCATCCTGATTTGGTGATACCCTGAGTAGGCATCGAGGAAAGACAGGGTTTCGCACCCAGCAGTGGAATCCACGATTTGATCGATGCGAGGTAGAGGGTAGGGAACCTTCGGACATGCTTTGTTTAGACCAGTGTAGTCTACACACATCCGCAATTTCCCTCCTTTCTTTCTCACAAGCACAGGGTTGGCAAGCCATTCGGGATGGAATACCTCTTTGATGAACCCTGCCTCCATCAGCTTGTGGATCTCCTCGCCTATGGCTCTGCGCTTTTCTTCGTTGAATCGGCGCAGAGGCTGCTTCACGGGTCAGGCTCCAGCTCGGATATCCAGTGAGTGCTCGGCGACATCCCTCGGTATGTCGGGCATGTCCGAGGGACTCCACACGAAAACATCGGCGTTTGCGCGGAGAAAGTCGATGAGCACTGTTTCCTATTTGGGGTCGAGCTCGGAGCCGATCCGGATCTGCTTGGAGGCGTCGTTGCTGGGGTCGAGAGGGACGGACTTAACCGTCTCTGCTGGCTCAAAGTTGCCGGCATGGCGCTTCACGTCTGGCGCCTCCTTGGAGAGGCTCTCCAGGTCGGCGATGAGGGCCTCAGATTCGGCGAGGGCCTCGGCGTACTCCACGCACTCCACGTCGCATTCGTACGCGTGTCGGTACGTGGGGCCGACGGTGATGACCCCGTTGGGGCCCGGCATCTTGAGCTTGAGGTAGGTGTAGTTGGGGACGGCCATGAACTTGGCGTAGCATGGCCTCCCCAGCACTGCGTGGTAGGTTCCTCGGAACCCGACCACCTCGAACGTGAGGGTTTCCCTTCTGAAGTTGGAGGGAGCCCCGAAGCAGACGGGCAGATCGAGTTGTCCGAGGGGCTGGACGCGCTTCCCGGGAATGATCCCATGAAAAGGCATCGCGCCTGCCCGGACCGAGGACAGATCGATCCGCAGGAGCCCGAGGGTCTCGGCGTAGATGATGTTGAGGCTGCTGCCTCCGTCCATGAGGACCTTGGTGAGCCTGACGTTGCCGATGATGGGGTCGACAACGAGCGGGTATTTTCCCGGGCTCGGCACGCGGTTGGGGTGGTCGCCCTGGTCGAAGGTGATGGGCTTGTCGGACCAGTCTATGTAGACTGGTGCCGCCACCTTTACCGAGCAGACCTCCCGATGCTCTTGCTTGTGGTGCCGAGCCGAGACGTTCGCCATTGGCCCACCGTAGATCATGAAGCAGTCATGGACCTCGGGGAACTCCTCTGCCTTGTGATCCTCACTCTTGTCGTTGTTGTGGGCCCTGCCACCTTCCGCAGGTGGCCCGGCCTTGTGAAAGTGGCACCGAAGCATGGCGCACTCCTCAAGGGTGTGCTTGACAGGCCCCTGATGATAGGGGCACGGCTCCTTGAGCATTTTGTCGAAGAGGTTGGCGCCTCCGGGAGGTTTCCGAGGGTTCTTGTACTCAGCAGCGGCGACAAGGTCCGCATCGGCGGCGTCGCGTTTCGCTTGCGACTTCTTCTTGCCCTTCTTCTTGGTGCCGCGCTGAGTAGACGCCTCGGGGACATCTTCCGGCGGGCGGCCCTAGGGCTGCTTGTCCTTCCGGAAGATGGTCTCAACCGCCTCCTAGACAGAGGCGAACTTGGTGGCGATGTCCATCAGCTCGCTCGCCCTGGTGGGGGTCTTGCGACCCAGCTTGCTCACCAGGTCGCGGCAGGTGGTGCCGGCGAGGAACGCGCCGATGACATCCGAGTCGGTGACGTTGGGCAGCTCGGTGCGCTACTTCGAGAATCGCCGGATGTAGTCCCAGAGAGACTCTCCCGGCTACTGGCGGCAGCTTCTGAGATCCCAGGAGTTCCCAGGGCGCACGTACGTGCCCTAGAAGTTGCCGACGAAGGCTTGGACCAGGTCGTCCCAGTTGGAGATCTGCCCCGGAGGCAGGTGCTCCAACCAGGCTCGAGCGGTGTCGGAGAGGAACAGGGGGAGGTTGCGGATGATGAGGTTGTCATCGTCCGTTCCACCCAGTTAGCAGGCCAGCCGGTAGTCCGCGAGCCACAGTTCCAGCCTCGTCTCCCCCGAGTACTTTGTGATAGTAGTCGGGGTTCGGAACTGGGTTGGGAACGGCGCCCGTCGTATGGCCCGGCTGAAAGCCTGCGGACCGGGTGGTTCAGGCGAGGGACTTCGATCCTCCCCACTGTCGTAGCGTCCCCCACGCCTGGGGTGGTAGCCTCGGTGCACCCTCTCGTCGAGGTGGGTTCGACAGTTGCGGTGGTGGTGCTCGTTGCCAAGGCGACCCGGGGCCGCAGACGCTGTGTTGCGCGTGCGCCCGGTGTGGACCGAGGCTTCCCGCATGAATCGGGAAGTCGCAGCGCGATGCTCCGAGGGGTACCCCTGCCTTCGGGAGGCAGAGCTTTCGGCCCGTCGGACCGCGGCATCCTCCAGGAGATTCTTGAGCTCTCCCTGGATACGCCGCCCTTCGGTGGTTGATGGCTCCGGCATCGCGCGGAGAAGTATCGCTGCTGCATCCAGGTTCTGGCCGACCCCACTGGAAGTCGGTGGCGGCCTTGCCCTGACACCGTCGGTGATGCGGTGCTGGATGCCCTGGGGCAGATGACGCGCTTCTCCGGCCGGAACTTGGCCTGCCCATTCCTGCCCGATGTCCCGGCGGAACGGCTCAAGTGTTCCTGCTCCCTCGTCGAGCCTGGTCTGCATCTCGCGGATTTGCTCGAGCTGTGCGTCCTGACCCCCGCAGGGACTGGGACCACAGCTAGCTCCCGAAGGATGTCAACTCGAGGCGCAGGCCTAGGGGGATCGTCGTTTTCTGGTATACCAAGATGGTTGCCTTCGCCGGGACCCCCTAGATCGACGTGGAAACATTCACGACTTGGGCCACAGTCCTCGTCGCCAAAGCTGCGGCTACCGTCGGAACAGTCGGAAAGGCAGTAGTCGCACGCGGTCATGAAGTCCCGCATGGCACTGGGGTTACCAAGTCCGGAGAAATCCCAACAAAAGTCGGGCTCGTCATCTTCCTCGGAACCCGAGGGTCCGTAGGTCAAGACGGTTGTCAGCCGGTCCCAGGGTGACCACACACCGTACCCCGGAGGGTTTGGACACGCCTCTATGAAGGCTTCCACCGAAGCGAGGTCGCTTGGTGGGTCGAGGCTGAATCCAAAAGGCACGAGATGGGAATCGGTCGGTACCTCCTGGTCGACGGGCGGTGACGGAGTCGCGTCAGGGGCAGACTGCACCATCGTCTCGGGTACGAGGGTGACGCCCAGCAAGTCCTTTGCGAGCGTGCTAGCATCGTCCGTCCGCTTGGAGTTGGCGTGTTGCGGGGAAACGGCGCTCGTCTTCGTCTCATACGCGAAGTCGACGCTCGACGTGTCCCCCGTTGGGGCGCCGGCGCCGTCGACTCGCTCGACAGCCGATGAGGTGCCGCCTCCTGCTTGGCCTTGGTTGCCCCGCCTCCTCCTCCGTCGGCGGGGGAGGCGACGGGATAAACCCGAATGTTGTTCTTCCGCCACGTGGGGAAGACGTCGTCAATTCCGCCGCCGGCAGGCGGGTTGTCGGCCGCCATTGTCACTGTCGCGCGGCGGGGGAAGGAGTATCATGTCGTAGCTGCCGTCGAGGGACATGAACTCAAGACTCTCGAAACGGAGCACCGTCCCGGGCTGGAAAGGTTGCTGGAGACTGCCCATCTGGAGCTTGACGGGAAGCTATTCGTCAACACGCAGCAGGTCCCTACCTGGCGCGCCAACTGTCGGCGTTTCGACCCCGGGGGGTCCCTGGACCGACGAGTAAATTGTCGCCGCGTGCCCCAGCCCAGATGGGTCGGCGTGAGTCGGAGCGCGAAGGGGGGAAACCGGAGGGAGACAGGCGTAAAGGGGAAACCCGCGGCCTTCGTGTTTGTCCCGCGCCCAGGTCGGGTGTGCTTGCAGTAGGGGGTTACAAGCGTCCGCGTGGGAGAGAGCGAGAGGCTTATGCGCGTCGTCCCGTTCCCCCGCGCGGCCAACCTTTCGTAAGAGAGCCCTGGACCTTCCTTTTATAGGCGTAAGGAGAGGGTCCAGGTGTACAATGTGGGGTGTAGCAGTGTGCTAACGTGTCTAGCAGAGAGGAGCTAGCGCCCTAGGTACATGTCGTCGTGGCAGTTAGAGAGGTTTTGGCACCCTGTTCATGTGATGTCGTGGCCGTCGAAGGAGCTTTGGAGCCTTGCGGAAGGACAGCTGTCGGGGCTGTCGAGTCCTTGCTGACGTCTCCTTGCTTCCGTAAGGGGCTGAGAGCCGCCGTCGTCACGGAGCACGCGGGGCGCCATCATTATTTGTTTGCCGGGGCGAGCCACATGGGACGCCGGTCTTATTCCCCGTAGCCTGAGCTAGCTAGGGGTAGGGTAATGATGGCTCCCCTGTGACGTGGTTAGTCCGAGCCCTGGGTCGGGCGAGACGGTGGCTCCTCCGAGGTCGGGGTCGAGTCTGTTCTCCGAGGTCAAGGTCGAGTCCGAGCCCTGGGGTCGGGCGAGGCGGAGTTCGTCGTCTTCCGGGGCCGAGGCTGGGTCCGAGCCCTGGGGTCGGGCGAGGCGGAGTTCGTCGTCTTCCTGGGCCGAGCCCGAGCCCTGGGGTCGGACAAGGCGGAATTCGTCGTCTTCCGGGGCCGAGCCCGAGTCCGAGCCCTGGGGTCGGGCGAGGCGGAGTTCGTCGTCTTCCGGGGCCGAGGCCGAGTCCGAGCCCTGGGGTCGGGCGAAGCAGAGTTCGTCGTCTTCCTGGGTCGAGCCCGAGTCCGAGCCCTGGGGTCGGGCGAGGCGGAGTTCGTCGTCTTCCGGGGCCGAGCCTGAGTCCGAGCCCTAGGGTCGGGCGAGGCGGAGCTTCCTATGGCGCCCGAGGCCGGACTTGGCCGCTGTCAGCCTCACTCTGTCGAGTGTCACAGCAGTCGGAGCGACGCGGGCGGCGCTGTCTTCTTGTCAGGCTGGTCAGTGGAGCGGCGAAGTGACTGCGGTCACTTCGGCTCAGTCGACTGAAGGGCGTGCGTCAGGATAAGGTGTCAGGCCACCTTTGCATTAAATGCTCCTGCGATACGGTCGGTCGGTGTGGCGATCCGGCCAAGGTTGCTTCTCGGTGAAGACTGGGCCCCGGGCGAGCCGAAGGTGTGTCCGTTGCTTGAGGGGACCCTCGGGCGAGACGTGAATCCTCCGGGGTCGGCTGCCCTTGCCCGAGGCTAGGCTCGGGCGAGGCTAGGTCGTGTCCCTTGAGTGGACCGAGCCTTGACTTAATCGCACCCATCAGGCCTTTGCAGCTTTGTGCTGATGGGGGTTACCAGCTGAGATTAGGAGTCTTGGGGGTACCCCTAATTATGGTCCCCGACACATTTATTGTTAGTATAGAGAAAAATTAAAGTTTTAGGTCGGTTGAAGTTTTATGTTTGTATAAGTATAACACTGTCTCCAGCGGGTAGTGTAAAATAGGGGACACAAAATTGTAGATGATAATGTTTGTATAGTAAGGTTTAAAATAGAGGATAAGATAGGGAATCTGATAGAGATAGCCTAAAGTTTCAATGGTAGAATGAGATGATATTAGACTGGTGTTAGGTTGTTATTGAAATTTTAGAACACGACCCTTGATCCATAGAATCAACCCGAGATCATCGGCCCATTAGACTCAACATATTAAATTCATAATATTCCCGTCCCTTAGATGTATACTTCCTTTTTTAAGTGTCGACCAACGACCCATGACTCCGCTCCTCAATCCAATCGATCCAGGAACATTTTGACTATGGCCCAGTCCCATTCTTATCGACAATGTCTGATCTAGTCCGCTTCGAGACATGTCGTGACACTCCCTCGCCTCGCTTGTCATCCTCATGACGCTAGCTAGCTCGACATGTACGATTTCGTTCGTCGCGATGATGTGACCCGTCCTTGGAGGTCAGCGAGCTTGTCGAACCAACGGGCCCTATCTCTCAACTAGAGACATCCCTTGACCCACCCCTTTCTCGGCACACCTGCCCATCGAAGAGATCAATATTCGATAAGGTACACCCAATTTTTATCAGGCCAGTAAGAACTTAACAATATGTTTACTTCTTTTGTTTATTTATTTTTTCTTTGAATTTATATCATGTGTTGATATAAAACTTAAATTCAATGCAACGCTGGTTTTTACGATCTTTTGCTTGATTTGTCATGTGGTTTTTTGGCCCCCATGAATTCTCGTCCTGCGTCCGCCACTGATCAAAAGCACCCTTAAACCAACTCTAGGCTAAAATTACACCCAGCCGATCAACACCAGAACTCTAGGTTAAAATTGGCAAAATAGACTCTAGCGTAATGGTTAAGACTTCTGAGTAGCACGTCTAGTTCGATCCCCTCGACGGCAAATTAAAATCTCCTCGATGTGCTCTACGCACTTTCGGGTTACGTTATGCGCGCCACCCCGGCTAGACCATTGCAAAATAAGCATTGACAGCCCGCTAGTAATTAGGCCAACGTTCAGAGATTTTCTCGATCAAGACCATGTTTTAATCTCTTCTTAATATAATATCATGAGGGCGATCATATTTTGATCTCTTCTTAATATAATATCATGAGGACGATCTTTTCCTTCCCGATAGAGTTTTTTAGTTAAAATTGCAGGCGTCACTCCAGGCTGAAATTGCAGTCAACAAACCCTCGACCTTAATCCAACTTAAACTCGTCGTAATAGTGACGTGACCGTATGATCGGATCAGATATAGCATTAGTGTGTACTATACGAGCGTATGATTTGGTCAGATATAGCTTTATTCACCTAAGAGCGTATGATCAAGCGATCCTCATGTCAGACTAGTCTAACACTTACAAGACCTCTAGATATATAGGGTTAGAGAAAGAGGGGAGTATGACAACCCCTATTGACGAACCAATTCAACGTTCACAAAATCTCTGTGCGTGTGCGTGTGGCCAGTCATCTCAATGCAAAGCAAGACAACTTTCAATATTGAAAAAATGAAATAGAGTTTCCCCAAGGCTGCAATCCATTCGACCACCTACCCAAATATTAAGCACATTCTAAAACTACATAGATAGGAAATGCTATCATCTGTAAGAAAAGCACTTATCACAGGACAAAAGAATATGAATTTTGGAATCAGCACCAGCCGGAGAACAGCAGCAACAGCTTTTTAAGTCAACATTGGCCAGTGGCGACCGATCTAAAATAAATAAATTCAAGCCATAACAAAAAAAAGAGGAATTGATATATTAACCGTTCCTAAAGTTTATCTTGTTTGTCCAAGTAATTTAGAAATCTTGACATAAATAGCCAGAATGTTTCTGGAATCTTGTAACTGGAATGGTTAGCCAGGGCCAAAAACACATCAAGAACAAATTTTTGTGATTCAGGTTTCAACAAAGTGCGGATTAGCATTGCGCTCCAAGCATCTGGAGCCAAATTGATAGCTTGGCGGAACGATTGCACAGTATTCACCAGCCTCCTGATCATCTTACTTCTCTGCATGACAAAGCAAACCTTAAATATTATTACAAGCTTGAGCAGTAATAATATAAAACATACTTCGTGATTTGCTGCACATTGGCCCATTCAGCTGAGATGTACAGTAGCCAATACAGTAAAGTAGCCTCTAGTGTCTTATTATGCACCTGTGATATCACATACACCCTCTAGATCTAGTCTACAAGTAAATGCCTTCTTGGGAAGCTGGTTTTGGCTTGCAACTAGGGGTCGTTTTGGGTTTCAAAGCAAACACTTCGTACCAGGCAAACTTGTTGGTATTACTGCTCTCATCGTGCTTGTGAGATGAGTGATCATTAACTAACAGGAACAAGCTAAAACAAATAAAGACGGGAGAAAATGGCAAGTAAAAGAAGGCCCAGCCCAAATCTTTTAAGTGTTCCAACCCTAGCAATACAATGCATGAGCTCTCCTTCGTCTCGTCAACCCAGCACCGCCACCCTTTTGCTTGCTTCCCTCAAAACTTCATGAGGCCACAGTAGACGCTGCCACTGCCAAGTACACTGGCCACATAACTCATTTGCTACAGTGCTTTCCCCATCCTCCTCGGCTCCTGCTTGTTGCGTATGCTCCCAACACCCTACTTTCCAGCTGCTGCTGCACTCTCTCACTGCTACCAAGCCACACCATTAAACAGATGTCAACGCAGGCAGCAAAGATGGTAGCCACAACACAATGTCCTCAGCGTCTCACTATCATTTGTTTGGGTTCACCCACCCCTTGGATACCCACTGTTACCAGTGATTCAGTTCACACAGGCAACGACTGCTATGCAAACGGTCCTTCTTTGCAAGCGTGCAAGCAAACCATCTGGTCCATTAGATTACGATCCAACCGTAGATCACATTTAACACTTAAACCCTTCCACCACCAGCTCAATAATCTTTATAAAAAAACCCTAACAAATCATGGTTGTATCTGTGGTTGGATCATAATCTAATGGACCGGATGGTTTGCTTGCACGTTTGCAAAGAAGGACCGCTTGCATAGCAGTCGTTGCCCACACACAAACAATGATTTGATTCGTGCAACCTGAATTGAGGTTTGTGACCACCCTGCGCGCTCAACCCTTGTTATGTGTGAATGGAGTAGATAATTATCTCTGACTGGACGTAAGTAATGCACAATTAAAAGAATTGAGGCATTGCACAGAAACTACAATTCACAGATAAAAAATAATAGTTTCAACTCTCAGCCATAATTTGCTAATGTACAGGAAGTCATGATGAACATCAACTAACCTCTGGATTTAGGTCCCCTATCTTTCCCACTTTCGCATATACATATGGGAATGTCGCTTCTTGAAGGAACACGTCTGAAGCATTAACGATGTCCTGGACAAGGAAAACCCGAACCCGCCATCCTTTCCTCGATAAAATGAAATCAAATAGGTCTTCTGTAGCTGCAATCACAGAATGCATATCAAATGATCTCCATTCAGGACTTCCATTGGCGTTCTCACTGGAGTCAGCTCCTGATGCGCTTGAAGATTCTGATGACTGTTCAGATATAGCTGCAATCTAAAAACCAAATGTTGTTAGTAGGAACAAATAAAAAACAAATATCTGTATAATTTCTCATCGCACTAAGTTACTACCCAAACCCAACACAAGAATTAGAACCAACAACAGGATAGAGACCATGACCCATTTCCAGCAAAGATAACCCAATTTGTTGCATTAAAATTTTCAGATTATCGAAATTTCTCCTCTGTTGCATATTTGAAGCTTAAAACATTAAAAATTGCAATTACAATCCTATCACCATATTATTTTACAGAATACAATTTTGTGTGCCTAACTCAATAAACTACGATTAAAAATTTGCAATTACGATCCTATCACCATATTATTTCACAGAATACAATTTTGTGTGCCTAACTCAAACTTCAACTCCTAGGACCAGTTTCAAGGAACTGCAACTATTGCACCATAGTAACACAAAACTACAGCTTTAGCACACTTTTAAATGGCAACATGATTACACCTGTCCTCCAGACAACCTGGATGTAATGAGGACACCCAGGATGGTTGATGCATACTTGTCTAAGGGGTGGGACCAATCAGCACTACCATCAGGGTTGTGAAAACTCGTTGATTGGTGTTAACAGGAGAACAAATAGCTGTAGTTTATGAAGTGGCTCTTAGATCATAGGTACCAGAACTGGACCAACCCAAATTTTTCTTTGAGCAACACTGCAGTACTTGCACAGAATATATATTTAAAAAGTCGACCGAAGTAGACGGAACTATGTCACGTTGTAAGTAAGAAGAAACAGATAAGTGAAAGGGACTCTAGCTGAGATGGTTATGTGACTTGATAGCCTCTGCAGGACCTGAGTTTGACTCCCACAAGAAAGGATATTCAGTCTGGGGTTAGGAAAATCCTCTCTGTGTGAGAAGTTCTTCTTAATGCAATGCCCGGAGCTGTCTTACCCCCCTGCAGGTTGATCATATTCAAGCCAAAGACAACTCGAACCTGAGTGGTGTGAGTATTCCCACAAACTGAGCTAGCTCAGA